>LR990348.1:2805649-5611299 GCA_905147345.3 Mythimna impura
CGCAGGAAGCCCAAGCCCCCCACGCAAGGAGGAGCCCCAGGTGCGTTCCCGAGCTTCCCACTGCCGTACTTCGCCGGGCCAGCGCATGGAGTGGGACACTTGGACGCACTGTCGTACTCCGCAGTGCCGCCGTACTTCCCGCATCAGCTGGATCACCTGCAGTTCTCGAAGCTGATGGCGCCGACGGAGAAGTTGCCGACGGTGTCATCGTCGGCGGCGGCCGTGGTGTCGTCGTTCTACTCCTCGCTGTACACGTCGCCGACGGCGCCGCCGAAGCCCTTCCACTCGTCGCTGTTCCCTCAGTACGGCGCCGCGCCGTCGTCGCCGGTCTCCCCCGTCACCCCCACGCAGCACAGCCCACATGACGACCAGCTCAGGCGGCCCGTCTCCGTCATATATTGAAGACCAACCTGCCTTCCTTGAAGGAATTAATCTTTCGAGGTTCGGCAGCCCCGCACGGGACGGATCCAGCAGTTTAAGTGCGAATAGACTGTGAACAAGAATGTAATGAACATTATTTATTTTCTAGAGTAACAATTGATAATTTAAAGTGATTCTCATATCAAGTGGCTTGTAAATAAATGTTAAGGTAGACCCGCGAGGGGGCGAATTGAGTTTAACTGTGATTTCTTTTGTTTTGATGCGTCTATAAATATTAAAGGTAAAGTAGCGCTGGTTCGTTAGTTATGTGAAGTGAGATTGGTACCAAAAAGAGATTATTTTCTATAGGTGTCTCATGTAGCCGAATAGTTAAGTCGTGTATTATCAACCCTGACCTTTGTTTTAGTGCTAACATATGTACGTCAGTTTGTTGAGTTATTTGTTTCTTCCCCGTGTCTTCAGGGTTGATCCGCTTTACTTTTCGATGTATAATTTATTTATTGGTTCCAACTGTAGATGTAAATTTAAGAACTAGTTGTCTTAATCTTAAGTCATTAGAAATCTCAAAATGTATATAATAGTGTATTAATTGAATTATCGATGTCAGTACCAACGATGTATTATAGTATTTGAGAAAATAACTTTGTTAAATGCCATACAAAATAAACACTAAATTGTTTTTATTTTACTTTATCGTTTTAATTGACACCCTTTTAATTTTGTTTGACGTGCTGAGAGGTCGGGAGTGGAATAATTGAATTAACATTCACTTAGGTGATTAGTTTGAAGAGTCATTGACTTGCCCTGATGAATAGATTGCAGTGGATAAATTGTTAGGCTCATTCCGGATTCCGGCTTAGAACTTTCAAACGATTATCATCGTCGTTAATTTCTCCTCTTTATAATTTATTCTCATTCTCATCATTTATATCAAATTCCACAGGTTTGAATCTATTTTAATAACATTAGATTATGACATCAATTATTTTGACAGTTTTAGTGTTAATTACGGCTTGTCCGACTTCCGGGGACACAGCAACTCTTTGAACTTTTATTTCGTTATATAATTAAATGACATACAGTTCCTATTAACGATAATTGGTATCGACATGATTTAATTTTGATTATGTTGTGAATAAAGAGTTCGTTGTTGGTCGTTTTACATTCAATTAAGCTTAAACGTTGGGCGGTGTTTGAAGTATTATAAATAAAATTTATTAGTGAATGAACACAATAAATTGTATTCAGGAATGGTTTATTATAGATTCAATGGTCTGTATTTATAGTAAAGAAACAATTATTTTGCATATAGATATTAACGAAAAGCAAAACAGTGACACAATAAAGTTTTAAATCATGCAGGTGATCATATTTCATTACTATTTTGTTTTCTATTACAAAAATATAAATATTCCGGGCCTTTAATGAAACTCTGATGACATAAAACAGCTTAATATGACTTTAAAATAATAATTAAGTAAACTATTTAAAGGTAAGAAAAAAAAATATTTTTTTTTATTCCGTCGGAAACTTTTGACGCAAGCTTACGTTTCAAAAAATGGCTTATTTTTTATTTAAATTTCTTTATTTCTTCATAAAGCAATACAAAAGTAAACCTCATTATGATTGTCCATTGTATTTACTATCTTTCGTGTAATCAGAAAAGCTTGAATTTTAGTATTTCTTATTACAGAATAAAAAGATGTTCTGCCTTGAACTCAGGATGGTTTGTGGTTGTAAAGTTAAACGGAATAACAGGATTTTTTTTATTTGTATCCTCTATAATAGCATGATCATCATAGCGTTCCTCTGCTGATGTAGCCTCCTCTCCAAGAGAGTGAGTGGGTCATAATCCACCAAAAAGGTGTACTGCAAGTTGGCATATCAATCATTGAAACGTACTTACATAATTAGCAATACTATCTTCCTACTAATCATTGAACTTAGAGTACGACGATGGCAAAAGCGTTGGCGTCCACTCAGCATAGATCACTCTTAATTTTTTTTTTGTTTTCAAATTATTTAATAACTGCTCCCGCTTTATGTGGAGCATGAGAGAGCGTCATCATTTCAGCCGCAAGATGTCCACTATTCGACATAGGCCTCCACCAAGTGTCGTCCTGTGCGTTTTGCATCCATCGCATTCCCGTGACCCTTACCAGATAGTTCGTCTATTTTGTGGTAGGCATTCGAACGCTGCGTCTTCCAGTACGCGGTTGTAAGAGAGAGAATCAGACTAGAACCTACCTCTTCCCTTTGCATTCAAGGATTGCGGTGACTTTTTCGAACAATTCCGCAGCTCTATATCTCACTCTTAAATCCGGACACTTTCTTTCTTTCTTGCTTTCTTTTTTTCTTCAAAAATATAGATCATCATTCTCAGTTGCCTGCGTCTAAGGAAACTAACTTATCGTCTTTAAAAAACTTTACTATATTGTACAGTTAGGCACATTCACATAATTATACCTACATATGTATACATGTATAATTCCTCCATATGATTATGTTCTCGTATAAACACGTCAGATGTCAATGTACTGTATAATTAATCATGATTAGGTATATTTATTTTAGCCATTCAATATTATTTTAAAGACGGTTTTTAACTTGTACGAATGGACTTTGGGTTTTTCGACAATACAGAAATTATTTGTTCGGTGAAGATCAGACAATAAGATTAATAACTACACAAAAGCGAATGCTTGTGTCATATTTTATGTTGTCGCGTTTTTTTAGAGTGCAAGTGTATTTATGAGGAATAAAACTGTTTCCTTGATAATATATAGCGAAAAAATGTCACCGTGGTAAAAAAATAACATTTTTTTTTGTCACCTACAAAAAAAAAAACAGTTTACCTAATATATATTTTTTTTGTAATATGTTTATGGTAAGTACTTCAGCACAATCGCTGTGCATACAGCTAAAGAGTGGAATTCCCTGCCGAAGTCTGTGCTTCTGATAGCTTTAGCTCCTGAGATCTTCAAGTCAAGAGTCATCATAAGTGATGAGGTAAGCCATCAGGTAGATAGAGCCTATCTATAATAAAGAAAAAACTATCACTAACAGTGTTTTAATTATATGTTAAGTCGTATAGCTATTGTAGAAATAACTACAGTTTCACGAAAAGTCATACAGTGCGACCATACCCTTAACATTTTCTCCCCACCACCCAACAGATGGCGCTACCCGCTTACATTGAGAAATTAAAACATTATCTTTTACCTACCAACTTGAAGATTATATTTATTACGTACAAAACTTACCTTTAAAATACAGAATAGGTAATCTATTCAAATTTGAAATAGATTTAGTTACAAAATAGTTAATCCTACTTCAAATTCATAGAGTCGATCTAAACAATATTTTCAAAGAAATACTTCTCATTATTAAATAGACAGAGTTCTAGTTATCTAGAATACTGTGTCTATATCTAGATACAGATACAGTTGTCTAGATTAGTTTCTGTACAGTTTGGGGCCCGTTCGGTCCCCAGCCCCTTGATCGTGAGCATAGAACAGGGTTTTCAATTTAATAATTAGGAACCCTTTTATGTGCGGGGGCGTTTTTCAAATCAATTGTTTTATTTTATGCCGTTCTTAACTTTTACTATGGAGCTATAAAGTTAGCGGGGGACTGTTAAAATATTACTTTGTAGAAATAACGTAAAATATAAATGCTCGCGAGTTAGTTGTATTCACCGAATGTCTGGGAGAGTACCTATACTGATTACTGTAACAACGTTACTGGCCTGTTGGTCTAGTGGTTAGTAACCTTAACTGTTATGCCGGAGGTCGTGGGTTCGATTCCCACCCAAGACAAATGTTTGTGTGATGAGCACGATCATTTTTTCAGTGTCTGGGTGCAATTTATCTATAATATGTATGTATTTAGAAATATATAGGTATGTTTATCAGTTGTCTAGTACTCATAGCACAAGCTCTGCTTAGTTTGGGACTAGATAGCATTGTGTGATAGTTGTGGAATATTATTGTTATATTATTACAGGTGTTAAACTAGAATAGAATAGAATAGAATAGAATAGAATAGAATAGAATAGAATAGAATAGAATAGAATAGAATAGAATAGAATAGAATAGAATAGAATAGAATAGAATAGAATAGAATAGAATAGAATAGAATAGAATAGAATAGAATAGAATAGAATAGAATAGAATAGAATAGAATAGAATAGAATAGAATAGAATAGAATAGAATAGAATGGAATAGAATAGAATAGAATAGAATAGAATAAACTTTATTGTCCACCAAATTAGTAATTAGTAACTAGCACAGGAGTCACGGCTTCTCTCTATTTGTACATATGTTTTATGCCGACTTTATTTTATCTTTATCTTACCTAGTATATAACAATCTCGTGTCAGTGTATCTTTTCGAACTTTTCCGAAACGGCTTGACCGATTTTTTTTTTTGTGTTGGTTTGATAAATCTGAGAATCGGTCGTAGGTTATTTCGTTCCCCCCTACCCTCACGCCCCATTTTTTTCTTTGATAATTTATATGGTTTGATTTTTGGGTGGGAAAATCATCCAATGACATCCCCCGGTCTTGGGCGGAGCGCGAGGGTGCGTCAAACTTTTACTGACTAAAAACTCACTCCTGTTCGTTCGTTGCCTTTCATACCAGGGCCGAGTCTTCCTTTCAGAAGCAGACCCTTGGCCCCAGTAGGCTTCAACCCTGCTGGGCCCCTACGGTTTGCTGACATCACCTTGAGCAATGGGTAGCTCGCCGTCCGATCGTTAGAATAGGATCGATTGCCATGTTATGACGTCACGTCATACTGTCAAATCGCAAGAAATTTGGGCAAAATTGAAGAACTCAGAGATGAGCAAAATTGAAGAACTGGATTCTGATTAAACGTTTTTCGTTCACAGTTCGTAAATAAATTAAATTTTTAAAATTTCTTGTTTTGCTCACCCTATTATTTCTTTGATTTGACAGTATGACGTGACGTCACAACATGGCAATCCATCCTATTCTTATTTGGAACGCATTGTACAGTAAAATCGTGGTTTCATTACTTCTATTATTCCGCAATTTCTTACCTCAAAAAAAAAACCATGTTTTATTTGTTTTAACTTCTTACCGGATACTTTCCGCTTCTCCTCTAGCCCCAAATTGAAAGGATTCCAACGACTTTTGAATTAATCATTAGTTCGGTAGGTCATTGTTTCGATCTACGGCCCTTAAAGGGTTTCGACGATTTCGATGGCGAATTCGTCAAGTAGATTTGTCTGTCGAAAAGTAAATTAATTTGTCAATTAATGAAGATTTTGTGTTAATTTGATATTTAAAGGAGTTCAAAGAAGGTTACGTCTGAAATAATGAAGATTTTTCCAAGATGTTTATTGTTTTGTTAATTAATAAAATATTGGTGTTATAAGGTAGGTAGGTATGTACTTGCTCGCAGAACAGATGGTCGATGTGGATAAAAGGATCTGAAGTGGCGAACACGTACCGGAAGACGCAGAGCTACTCATTGCTCGTCGTCCACAAGCCCACGCCTACCGTGGCTGGAAATCGGAGTAGGAGTCCTGAAGGCTGAAGCATGAGGATGTCAGTCCTCTCACGCGTGCGGCTGCCTCCTTCGCTTACTGTTTGATGCTTATTTACCTCGTGAATGTTGCATGATACCACTATTGCTAGAAATGTCAACTGAACACCCTTGGGCCATCAGCATTAGGTTCAAAATACCTTGTTTTTTTAGGGTTCCGTACCTCAAAACCACTTTGTTGTCCGTCTGTCTGTCAAGACCCTTTATCTCAGGAACGCGTGGACGTATCAAGTTGAAATTAAAACCATATACTTAGATCTGTGGTCCCTTGAAACTGTGAAAATCAAACTTCAGAGGTAACGAAAAAAAAAGATATGGCCGTTTATGTCGCAAAAAACGTATATATTTCGATACTTAAGAGAACCAAAATTCTAGAGTAGGTACTTCCCGTTGACCCAGAATCCTGAAATTTTGCATAAAGCAAGGTCTTATAACACAAGTATATGAATAAATCTGAAAATAGAAAATTGGTTGTTGTCACAAAAAAAATTGGGATTTGGAAAAAAAAATTCGTAATTCCAATCAGGAATTAGAACGGAACCCTCAGCATTTGCCCAGTTTTTTTTTTAAATAGTCACTCTAGGGTTTCAATATTTTGTTTTTGCAAAAATTGCTTCAATGTATGTACTTAAACAAATGAACCGAGAAAACCTATATCTTCAAAACCATTATACACAAACGACGCATTATAATTGGTCGACCACCGACACAAAATACCCAATAATATTCAAATTTTCAAAAATGGAATCATGAATTAAGCCCGAGTGTTGCCAGCATTCGAGCATTTTCTCCTGTTCGAGTGTGCCCCATTTTCCCCGTTCCCAGCGAGGGTATTGTAGTGAAAATATATTTTGTATGGAGACGACTTCACAATGCGAAGTCCGTGTTATTTATTTAGATGTATTTCATTGTGCGGACCGGAGTTCGATTCCGGCGTATGCCAGGCAATCGAGTCAGGACCACTATGCCCGTACAGGTAACGGATTGGCAAATAATTGAAATCTAGCCCCTGCCTTTGTTAGAAAAGTCTAACGAAAAATGTATTTGTGCGCTATTGACTGGTAGGTAGTGTAAGATGGAGCACCATGTATAGTGAAATGTGTTTCATGTACTCTGCTAGGCTTATTCGATTTAAAACTATACATAATCATGTCAACAGTGGAAAGAGACGCAGTTAAAAAAGATGGCTTGATCTACAAGGTTCTTTGCTGGCCTGTCGGTCTAGTGGTAAGTGGCCCTGACTGCTATACCGGAGGTCGTGGGTTCGATTCCCACCCAGGACAAATGTTTGTGTGATGAGTAGAATCATTTGTTCTGTGTCTGGGTGTAATTTATCAATAATATGTATGTTTTTAGAAACACATAAGTATGTTAGTTGTCTAGTACTCATAACACAAGCTCTGCTTAGCTTGAGACAAGACGGCGTTGTGTGATAGTTGTGGAATATTATTACACAATATTAGTACAATTTTTAGAGGCTCTACCACGACCTCTTAACGCGACTCATTTGACTTCCTAAATTGAACTGTTAAAGGGATGGAGTTATATAGGTATATAGCTCCAACCCCTTTTTCTTACTCGCACGCCTCGCATTTTAACTCCTCATGGTAAGGCACCTGTTCAAAGTTATATTTTACAACTGAAAATCACAAGACATTAATTCCACAAAAACTGTAAGCCCAAAACAAAAACCTACCACATTAAATAAACGTCATCAATCACAAATCACCACAAAATTTCAAATAAAGAACCAAGAGAATAATTTCAAAATTATTTGCAAACATTTCACTTGTCAATGCCATAAACAAAACGTCGTCAAGACAAAAGCTTTGATGGCCAGTGTTGCCAGTTATAAAATAAACTGCAATAATACCGCTCGATCGTGATTCGGAAATTTCTCGCGTCGATACCTATTGAAGGTGATAAATGATATTTATATATACAATAGCGTTGTCAAGATTAATTAAAGTTTGTGTAGCTTTAATAGTTAGTTAACCAAAGACCGGGTAGCTTTTTGTGTTCTATGAAAAGAGGTTGCATAGCATGGAGGCCTTTGTTAAAAGTTGCCTTGTGGGTTTGTTTGAAATTATTTAGTTTGTGGCTAATCGTGTTATGAAATTTAATCTTTTTGTAAAGATTTAACATATTCAATGTGTTCATATATGTCACAGTCAAAAATATTAATTGGTCAAAACTGCAAAGAAGAGTTTTTTTTTTTTTAAATTGATATAATCCAGTGCTGACTGCGATCCTACCTGATGGCAAGCAGTGATGCAATCATTGATGGTGAGGCGCACTAGTTTAATCTGTTGGTCTGAAGTATTTTTGATTAGTTTAATCTTGTAATTTTAAATTACTAACATCTAGTAAAAAAATGGTAAGGTTGGTAGAATTTCTATGACCATTGATAAAAAAAATATATAAAATACTTTAGACAAGTAAAATATTACGATTTTTTTTTTAATAAAGATTAACGCATTTTAATTTTATAAGAGTTTTGAATGAAGCCAGTTTAAACTAGTTTTGACTAAGATACAATATTGACTGTAACATATCTACATACATATTGATTAAGCAATTTTATTGTACTACGTGTGTCTCAATGAGACATTGACATGGACAAAAGGAGGAATTTTGTATTAAAAAAGGTAGATATGTGGAAATGCTGACTTCAGGGTTATATTCCCCACAATTCTGTTAACGAAGTATTATAATACCATTAAAATATTGTCTACGACGATATTCATTAGAGTGAGAGTGAATATACTTCGATTATTTCATTCATCCGATACTATACTGGAAATACGGAATATGCTTTATTGTAAACCGTGGAATTCCCTGTCGAAGTCTGTGTTTCCTGATAGCTACAACCTGGGGATCTTTAAATCAAGATTGTGTTTCTCCTAGGTAAGCGCGCTTCATCGTCGACTATATCGTCGCTTTCCATCAGATGAGATAGTGGTCAAGTGCAAACCTATAGGAAAAAAAAACAAAATTGTTCAACAATTCGTAGTATAAATAAACCAAATCAGGAAATACAAAACAGAAAAAGCAATCCGCAAAACCCTTAAAACTAATACCAAAAATAAAAACATAAAAAATAAGGACGCATTAACATTATTTTCCGAGAAAACGAGCTCACAAGCTCCGGGATTACTCCCCCTTGCTGAAGCAAAGAGAGAAATAGAAATAAAATACAGTACACATACAAATAAGGCATACGTTATATTGTGCGACAACCCTTATCTTCAGCCTTGTGCTTTGAATTTAATGCCATCGATTTTCTTCTAAGGAAGGACGTGTTTGATTTTTGTCACGGGAATGCGTAATGAAATTGAAGTGCTTGGGGGATTATTTTTCATTGAATATTGGGATATTTTACATAGATATTATTATTTTGTGGGTTGTTAGGAAAAGCTTTTCGCAGTTTTTAACGCTTTCTGTGGGTGTGTTGAGTTGTTGAGCTTCCTGTTCCTTGAGAACTTCCCTGAACTTTTATATTTTTTTCTACTTCAGCTTTTTCTTAAATTTGTTGCCATCCTTTCGTATTTTAACTATATATACCTCTTTTTTACTTTTGTTGATTATGAGACTTTCGCTTTCACCAGTGACCTCAGTGTAATTAAAGTAGGTAGAGTTAAAGTAAACGTCAATTTGTACTAAAACGGTATAAGAGCTGTCTGGTGACAATAACGGGAAAACCTTTTTTTATAAATTGATTAACGCAAACTATTTTTTTAACATACATTTACGTTGAAAAACTCTGATCTACAATCTCAAATCGAATGATAAAAAATGCTTTAAAGCATTTTTTATCATTCGATTTCCGTAAGCACGTATAACTATTACCAAAGTATATCGATCAGTCTAAAAACAATTAATTATAGAAAACAATCAGGGCCCAATTTTAAATGAGAGCAGACAATATCCATAATATCGTCAAGGTAAGGAATTTTCAATTAAAATGCATTATTCAATCAACATTTAGACAAACCACAATAACAAATGCATTGTACACAACAAAAAGCTTTTGTCCACCAACGATTAAACTGACGCGAATCGCATTAGTGCCGCAAATGTGTCGCAATGAAAAATCGCAGTCGTATCATTGTGCTCAACAATTATAATAATAAAAATTGTACCAAACGCTTCCCTTACTAACTTTTGACAAACAAAATAACCTTAAAAGCATTGATGTAAAATTCACTAACCTTTTACATATCACCCAAAATGACATATCATCCAGATAAATTTGTACTTTGACTATAGTTGTGTTGGGTTCAAATTCGTGTACGTTTCCTTTTTTCTGCTGCTGACCTTTGTATGTGAATAAATTAATTTGTAGTGAGGACTATTGTGCCATAGTTTCTATTATCGGACGATGTTAATTGTTAAAGTTCTCGGCTGACAGTTACGCGTTGGGTTAATGGGTATACGGTGTTTCAATAGTTATTTATCCCATTGTTACAATGTTTTAGGATGAATAGTATTCACTGAATTTGGGTCTAGAATGTTTCGGAGTTCATTCAGCAATGAGTGAGTGATTGACCCGGACTCATTTTGTTTCTAAAAGGCTCTTACGTGCATTTTAACAGTAGTTATTATAACGCTTGCTATAATGGCCGTGTTGTAATCTATATTGTGTTGATCTACAATTAGATTTGTAAATGTATTTGACTTGAGGTTTTAATTGTTTTCACTGGGATTTGCATAACACCATTAGGCTTTTAGCTGAGTCATGATTAAATATGAGCTTTATAAAGGTTTTAAATTATTTTCATCCTCTATCATTGTTATATGTACCTAGGTTTTGTTACTAGACTTCTTGAAATTTTATTTTTGCCTCATCTTTCTTAGAATTCCTTCATTGAGTGCTTTGAACTGGTACTGTTTGCTTACCAATTCATTTTTTTTATTGCGAGTATGATGCAAGAAAAAATATATCGATTAACCAATCAATTGTTACTAATGCGGAAGACTAATTTATTATCCAGTAGCAATAACAAAATATCGTTTATAATTCTTTTAGACTTGTCACATAACACATATTCTCGTATACAGAAGAATTGAAAATTTGCATTAACAATGACCAATAGTTGTTACAAAATGTACTATTGTTGGTTCAAATAAATATTCATAATTATGTCTAATGATAGCACCAACAATGCGTTCCATTCACACATTAGGACCAGGATGTGTGACGTCACACGTGTCCACATTGCCATAAACGTCACCACCGTGTCTTGTATGATTTATCTTTTCAACAATCATTTTTACAACGTTTTCCCTCCTTCCCCCCTTCACTGTGATTAATGATGGATGAATTCCTGAATAATTACCAAGACTTTTAATATTCAAGTGATTTCGTAACGACTGTTGTAAGGCAATATCTACTCTGTGATGTTAGGTTAGGTTTGATTTTGGATTGAGATTTTCAGATGACCCTTCAGAAGGTGTTTGATGTTGAAAGGATATTTGTGATTGCTGTTTTTAAACATGATTTTCGTGTGTAGGGTGATGGTGATAAAGTTGGTTTTTGGTTGGCAAAGTAGGGAGTAACCAACAAAAAACGTGAATACCATTCAATGCAAATCTCACTCGAGTTTTAAGGGTAGTGTGCGTAATTTGTTATAATTGTCCCCCCATACTCATGTTTGTTCGCATGTGGCATTTTTATTGCGAATTAGTCGCAATCATTAATTTTGTTTTTCTTTTTACAAAAGTTAATATATCGAGTGCTCTTATTGTGGTAAATATAATTAGAATGATTTTTATGATCGTTCTTTGTGCGGTTCTTGAATACGAGCTATCGTTTACAATGAGTTTTATTGTTAATTGTTTAGTTGATTTTTGTATGAAATATGAGGTATTTTACTGTAGTGTGTATTGTAGCCGTTGTGAGTACCGTTGTGAGTATTTGATTGTGACTCATATAATTATTAAATTCTTTTTAATGGTTATGAGTAATATTTTCTTGAGGATGTAGAATTATTGTTTTTTCCAGTATTGATTACAACCTTTTAGCTTTTGTATTTCTTTTCTTTAGTTTCAACATGGTTTTCTTTATGTTTATTGAATGAATATTTGTTAGCATAAAAATGGTAGCATTAATTTCACCTTCCGTATGACGCAGGTTCTCACCGAACACGGTAGAAATTCCTGCACCGGATTCGTGCAGAAGCGACGCCCGGGTGTCCCACTGTGTGGAACGCCTGGAGGACACGGTGGAGCACACGGTGGAGGTGTGCCCCGCTTGGGCAGAGCAACGCCGTGTCCTCGTGGGGACGATCGGCGGCGGCGATCTCTCGCGCCGGGCCTTGGTACAGGCCATGGCCCAGAGCGAGGAGGAGTGGCAGGCGGTCGCCTCCTTCTGCGAAGCAGTAATGCTAGCAAAGGAGGCGGCCGATCGCGTGACGCAACGGTCATCACGTCCTAATCGCCTCCGGGATTCCGATCCCGATTTCCGACCACCGTAGGCGCGGGCTTGCGGACGGCGAGCAATGGGTGGCTCGCCGTCCGACCGGTAACCTTCCGGACCGAGCCCAAGTCGTCGACGGCGCGTATTGTTCCACGCGCGCCTCAGGAAGATGTCAGCAAATCGTAGGGGCCCAGCAGGGTCGAAGCCTACTGGGGCCATGGGTACTGTGAAAACGAAACCCGGGGCCCTGGGACAAAGGCAACGAAGGAACAGGAGTGGGTTTTTAGTCAGTAAAAGTCTGACACTACCTCACGCTCCGCCCAAGAGCGAGATTTGTCATTAGATGATTTTCCCACATAAAAGAAACTATGGTTTTGAATTTTGTAGTTTTTACCTATTGTTCAATTTGTCAGTACCTACATAAGCAAGTATTATTACACCCAAAAGCTGGCTTTTCCCTCGGTCAGAAATTAAGCATTGCCATACAACGTGGCAATGCCGCCAGCCTTTTGGCCACACTTCCAGTCGGCAGCGATGCGGAGGAATTTAACACCATATTTTAGTTAGGAGTTAATATTGCCTTTAGTGTATATTATTGTGAATTTTGAAAAATCCTTCCTTAGTGTTCGCCTACGTAATAAAAGAAAGCCTTGTGTAAAATATCACTGCTGCAGCTCCTAGTCTCAGTAGTTTCGGCTGTGCATTGATATGTCAGTCAGTCAGTTTCTTCCTTTTATATACATATATAGATTAGTTAAGTTTTTTTTATTATTTTTCTTGTTTTAGTATTTACTCATTATTTCAGTAAGTTGTTATTTCACATCGTTCTTTGTGCCAAAACCCATGATAAATAATATTCAGTTCTTTTATCTAATTGCGAACATCCCTATCCACTTGAGAACCGGATACCACCGCTTCTTTACGCTCGGTTGGACCTCTACAGACCTCTAATATACGTTGTATATCTCTTTAATAATATAATAATAAATACATGAACGATACCCGCTCAGAACAAAGGGGGACAATAACGATAGCTCTACGTGTGTACTGTGTGTCCGTTTGAAAATTCAATGGATTTTTGAGTGGTCTCGTTTGGTTGGCATTGTGTTTTGTAAGTGATATTGTAAATTATGATTTTTTGGAGTGTCGGCCTGTGTTATTAAAGTTATGGATTGTGGTGCTGGTGATGTGCTGGATATCAACTAGCTTTGTTAATGTGGATTTGAGGGAGTTTTGTGGATTTTTTAATGTGGTTTTGGGGGAGTTTTGACGATAATTACTTAATGAGTTGGACTCAGGAAGGTATAGCTTGTTTTGCTACCGATACGCCAGATCATCAACCATCAGAACTGTTGTGAATACAGAGAAACAGTAAATCAAAATAAAACATTGTGAGTATGAGTACGAAGAAACTGTTAATTTCTATAGAAGTTACTTTTGGCAGATCTGCGACAGAAGGCATTAAATGAAATGTAGACAATATGTAGTGTGTAAATACAAGAGAAGAAGAGTATTTCAAACGTGTGAACTTTCACCAGGTGGCAACACTGGCTCGTCAGGTCCAGGCACCTGTCAAAACACTTATGGTAATAAAATTTGTTAGATATCAACATCAATGTGAAACTCTAAAGTGCCGACCATTTCTACCTCATACCTTGACATTAGCAAAATCATCAGACGTTCGTCGATGGAGCTGTAACATTAAAAATTGAATTGATCGTCAAACTTTAGACGTCAACGTCATGTATATGTTTTTTTTTAAAAAGTAGATGACCTCTCTCAGCTAAGTGTTGCCAAATGATGGTGCGAATTTTCCCGAAAATTCATTAATTTTTCGCTTTAGATACAGTACAGTTACCAAAAAAATCAGCATCCTTATCAACGTTACAAATCTCTTGATTCAACCTCCATACTGGTCTCCTTTATAAATCCTCCACATAAAGGCGTATATACACGATCACATGGGCTTGTAATTCAGTGGCACTCAACCGGGACACTTGGTGACAAGTCGATCGTGAACAATTTGTGGTGTGCCCCCCTCCATGGTTCGTTAGCGTGATGGTACGAGGTAATGAAGCCACTTCGGTTAGGCATGAAATGGTCTAGAACATCGTAGGACTTGAAGTTGACTTGATTAGATGCGGATGAATTTTACCGACCAAAACAGTGAAAATTTTGTGTCGAAAATATGGATCAACTAATGAATCGAATTGATTTTAAGTTCCATTGGTTTAATAATGATAATAACACTGTAGTTGCTGGCATATTGCTCGCAGGACAGATGGTCGATGGAGCCGAAAGATTCTGTAAGATGCAGCGTTGGAAGGCCTCTCACAAGGTTAACTGATGACCTGGTGAGGTTGGCGGGAAGTCAAAGTCAAAAGATTTTTATTTCACATAGGCCTACATGGGCACTTATAAAACGTCAGAAGCTAGTGCTCGGTTCCAAATTGGTCGTTTTCTTTGGAGAAGAACCAGAAGTAACTCCATAGTTACTCATTAAAAAAAAATGTTGTTCTTACAATGTTTCCATATTACAGTATAAGTAGATATTATGTAAGGACAGTCCGGAATCCGATGGATGCGAGACGCACAGGACCGTTCGTTGTGACGACACTTGGGGAGGCCTCTGACCAATAGTACGCTTTCACGGTTAAACACGGATTTTGATGAAATGTGGTACCTACCAAGTAAGCTCGAACTCCAAGAAAGGACATAAGCTGCTGTGCTGCTTTTTATTGCAGTAACCAACATTCACGCTAACGGAGTCACGGGACTAAGCTAGTAAGATAAAGGTAACTAGACGGAGTGTAGTAAACGAAAATATTAAAATTGAAAAACTCCTTCTTTTATTAAAGTCGGTTAAATTGTAACCCTTATAAAGAAGATAAACCACGGCATTTAATCACGAGCTATCGACCAGCGTCAATTATATGGTGGCAAATACAATTAAGCAAATAAACAGACATTCGCATATTGACGCTGACATCCGAGGGGCCCACGATTCTTATGCAAATGGGCCCAACGAGGGGGCCCTTGTGAGAATAGCAATAAAAATTATTGCACGCCGTATTAATCTCGCTGCGTTGTTTTCAAGTTATTACGTCTGTTTATGATCATTTTTATGGTTATTTGTATGTTGTTTTATTGGGGAAGTGTTGATGCAATTGATATTAATGTTTTGGTTCAAGTTAATAACTTTATGTTGGTGTTGAACTTTTTTTTAGATACTGTTTTCTGTTCCTTGGCTTGTAAATGAAGCAGTAAACTAATTAAAACTAACCAAAAATAATTCAATTATATATTATTCCATAAAATATATATTTTTTAACTAGTACCTTTAGCCGGTGAACAGACACGCCTGTGTTTTGGCAGCGTTGAGTAAATTGGCTTCGTCCCGTTTGGAGACTGCCTGTAGTGAGACATTCGTACGCTCTACCATAGCCTCTCTTTCGAACCGATTAGCTCTTTACTAGCTATGCTGTCATCTGCATACCCATACGGACATCAGCAGATCGTTGATGTGCAGTAAGAAGAGAGTTGCAGAGAGAACAGACCCCTGAGGAACTCTGGCATTAGCTGTTATGGGCTCCGATGAGCATCCATCATTAACAACTTGAAGAGACCATTCACTCAGGCAGTCAGACCAGGAGAAATAATAATAATAATTTATTTATTTAAAGACTACATGGGTCCAATGGTTAGTAAAAAACTTATCAACTAAAAGGGTTAGTAAAAAAAAACTTACAACTAATGCCGCACTAACAATTGCAACCAGTGCTTGATCACTGGCGCATCATGTTTATCGGCTAAGGTTCGAAGAATGCCATTGGAGCTGGTCCTAGATCTGCTTAGCAATGAGGCAGCCTTCTTCCTTACTAAAGCGTGGAAATCGTCCACACACGCTAAAGCGATCACACCCGATGCACTGCAGTATCTAGGCAGCCCCAATAGCACCCTGAAGCCATTATTATATTGGATCCGCAAAAAGCCTGCTTTTAAGACTAGCGTGCCATACCTTGTCGTGAAGGTCTTCGAGACGTCTAAGGAAACGGAAATCGCTTCCCCTTTCTTATCTCGCCCCACAAGTGGGTGGTAAACACTAAGATGATAAAGTTTTTTATGAAAACATTCTTACGAACCAAGTCGCTGATAAAGTGTAGTATTGTACTGTGTAGTGTAGTCTTCTATATCTATATATATAAAAGAAAGTCGTGTTAGTTACTTCACTTATAACTCAAGAACGGCTGAACCGATTTAGCTGAAAATTGGCAGGGAGGTAGCTTAGAACCAGGAGACGGACATAGGATACTTTACTTTACTTTTTTTTTTTTTTTTTTTTTTAGAGTAGGGTAGAGTAGGGTAGAGTAGGGTAGAGTAGGGTAGAGTAGGGTAGAGTAGGGTAGAGTAGGGTAGAGTAGGGTAGAGTAGGGTAGAGTAGGGTAGAGTAGGGTAGAGTAGGGTAGAGTAGGGTAGAGTAGGGTAGAGTAGGGTAGAGTAGGGTAGAGTAGGGTAGAGTAGGGTAGAGTAGGGTAGAGTAGGGTAGAGTAGGGTAGAGTAGGGTAGAGTAGGGTAGAGTAGGGTAGAGTAGGGTAGAGTAGGGTAGAGTAGGGTAGTGTAGGGTAGAGTTGGGTAGAGTTGGATATAGTAGTCAGTTGACGGGAGCGAAGCCGCGGGCAAAAGCTAGTATATATATAAAAGAAAGTCGTGTTAGTTACACTATTTATAACTCAAGAACGGCTAAACCGATTTGGCTGAAAGTTGGTGGGGAGGTAGCTTAGAACCAGGAGACGGACATAGGATACTTATACTTTTTTTTTTTTACTAGTGTAGAGTAGGGTAGAGTAGGGAAGAGTATTGTAGAGTAGGGTAGAGTAAGGTAGAGTAGGATAGAGTTGGGTAGAGTAGGATATGGTAGTCAGTTGACGGGAGCGAAGCTGCGGGCAAAAGCTAGTATTTATATAATTCTCTCTTCACATACTTCTCAGAAGTGAAACAACACTAGCTAATAATATACCAAATCAAAGCATATAGTAGATACATTATAAGGTTTCTTTAACACTTGGCGTCTGCAAGCTGCATAAATTCATGATCACGTTTATATGGAAATGTATGTGTAATATTGATTAGGTTTCCTAATAGAGAATTAATGGGAAATGTGTAATTGAATGCTTAGACTTTGAACTGAACTAAGTTAGGTTGATTCTGTATCCTGTAGTCAGTTATCGCTTGGTTGACGGGGTTTGAAATCAAACTTAAATTTTTGATTTAAGGATTTGACGAATTTATTTATTATTTTCAATCATTTTAATAAAAACACTTAACTAATTAAAACTATATATACACTGCAAAAACTACTAGCTAAAATATGGCGTAAATTTGAAATTTAGTATTTGTCAAACTCTACTTATGGTGGATGCAACATATCCACGAAATTATAATAATATTCCACAACTGTCACATAACGCCATCTAGTCACAAACTAAGCAGAGCTTGTGCTATGATTACTAGACAACTGATAAACAAAGTTATATATTTCAAATAAATTACAGCTAGACACAGAACAAATGATCGTGCTCATCACACAAACATTTGTCTTGGGTGGGATCGAATCCACGACCTCCGGCAAAGCAGTCAGGGCCACAACTAACAGACCAGTAGACCAGTCAATGGTAAAAAAAAACAAAATATTCACGAAATTAAAATGTTCTTAAGTTTTTTGCATATTGCAGGTCAATGGTCAAGGTCTCATGGTGTGAAGCAAGGAGGAGTGGCAGGCGGTCGCCTCCTTCTGCGAAGCAGTAATGCTAGCAAAAGAGGAGGCCGCACGTGCACGCGATCCCGATCCCGATTTCCGGTCACCATAGGCGCGGGCTTGCGGACGGCGAGCAATGGGTAGCTCGCTGTCCGACCGTACTTATTTTTTTTAAACCCTTAAAAGTTTTTCAGAAAAATTGTTGTCATTCAGAATTTCGATTAAATGTGCAAGGCTTCTATTGATCTACTTTTTTATATTTTTAATATATCAGTACATTAAGGAGGGCCAAAGTTCACGTAAAATGGCAGATTTTCAGAGGTCTTTACTAGATTAGTTTTACACAAATTTATGTTTTGATTTCTATAGAAGCCTAGATGATATCCACAAGATAGTTGTGTATCCAAAATATCTAGAGAAAGATGTGTAATAACATCATAATTACGTAAGAGCGGTTGTATAAAAATGTACCTCGAATAGGACGCTCTTAACACAAAATACTCAATTTGGAAACCGAACCCATTTATTAGCAATATCTAACGATTCTCAATTTTGTTATGTATATGGGGGATATCAGCAAACAGCTGGTCGACTCTTCGCGTGACCAGAGGGCTGGGCTTTTCTTCGGTCAACGAATCAGCATTGCCATCCAGCGTGGCAATGCTGCCAGCGTTCTGGGCACTTTTCCCATTGACATCAATGTGGACGAATTTTTTGATACCCTATGAGTTTTATTTCTACCCGTTTGTACATAATTATTATTTTCAGTTTGTTTATATACCTACTTATTAAGTTATAATATTTAATAGTTAAGATGTATATATAAATTAATATATTTTATTATGTAGTTTTTTTTTTCGAGACTTTTTTCGCGCGAACTTCAGTGGCTGTTTTAATTATTCGGAAATTGATTCCTAATGGATATTGTGATGTAAAATTGGTGTAGTTTTATTTCTCAAGTGTGTACACAATTGGATAATATGTGGAAACTGTTTAACTAATCTCATCTGATGGTAAGCGATGATGTGGTCGACGATGGAGCACGCCTGCCAAGAAATAACCAATTCACTCTTGTTTTAAAGACCAACGTTACTGGACCTCACGACTTAGGGAAAATTTTCATGGAATTTACCCATCTCTACACACGACACAGGGTATTCTAGTGTCACCAGAGATATGTTGCTTATTTTAGTATATAAGTCAGCTGATGTAGTACATAATTTTGTGTATAATATATATCTTGTACTAACGTTTGGACAAAAAAAGATTATTATTACTATTATTTTTATACATTTATTTATCTCAGGACCCTGAGGTCCTGGACCTTTGGAAGGCGTAGGAGGAGCCGAAACCAACTCGCAGAGGCCAATGGGGAACGTGGTACGCGTGGTTATTATTATTAGGTTGTAGCTATCAAGAAACACAGATTTCGGCAGGGGGATGTTTGTAATGAATAAACTCAAAAACCACTCGACAGATTTTAGACATTCTTTCACGAGTAGATTGCTAGTTTATCATTGAGTGATATATATTTTCTTCTTTTACGTGGACCAAGTCACTGATAGAGGCTAGTATACTATCTAGAGATAATAGTTCAGAAACGTTTTTGTAGCATGAAACTGCTGTTACCTACTACTCAAACAGTTTCCACAACAGCTTCTCACTTGTCTACAACCAAAACACACACTCATCGTCCATCAGTCGGAAACTTGGCTCATCCAAACAATTCTGGGCTATCACAATACTGATCCTAATCGGGCTTCACACCCTAACAATCTACAACTATGCATTAAACGGTTCTGTACTCAGGAGACTGGCCCGCCGTGACTGGGCCGTTTATCCCTAAATCCGAACGCTATGCAAAAAGGGTCCCGCTCAAGATTGATTGTTTAACAGTTATATCAAGAGCTATAGTTGGGTTTCTTAAAAGCTTGGTCAGCGAGTTCGATTTACATTTTAAGTGGGTGCTGGTTCGGAGTTTGTGTAGTCATTGTTGTTTTGCGTGTGTGGAAAAGTGTGGATGAATATCTGAAATGTTGCAAAATTTCAAACCAAAAAATTCGGTATCTAACATCATCTGTATATAAATGTACCTCAAGGGTAACAAGCCTTAAAAAATTATGAATTTGTGGTCTTTTTCAAAATGTTACAAACTTTTGTTTTCTACACCAAAATGAATGGTATTTTGTAGCACAAAGTCTGTTTGAAAAATTGAAATGTCAACTGAAAGAACTATGCAGCTTGGCCTCTAACAAAGTGGAAATTTTGTTAAAGATTACAAAACTACACTCAAAGGTACCATTGTCGTCAAAAAATATTGTGTCCTTTGTACTGACTACAAATGAGGTATACACGAACTGAAAAATTCACAAATATTATTCAGAAAAGCTAAACGCGGATGTCATAAAGCACTTGACAATGTCGCTCGTGTCAGCCGAGTTAGCGCACTAATTACTAACGAAGTACGCCTTGACAACCTTAATATTACCGATGATAGTTTACCAAAAGTCATTATTGCAATCACATAAGGTCTAAAATATAATACCGAGGCACTAGAATACTTGTAATTCGGACAATATTTGACGAGCGTGTTCGACAATTTGTGTCAAAAAATACGCTTGTTATTAATGTCGTTATTAGTAAAGTTACGTAAACTTGGGCCTGACGAATCGCCCGCCATTGTCGCGACCCGTAAGTGTAGATAATCGGCTATTGGAAAATATTAGCGTTGGCAACTGATATCTATATTGTTGTTACGATTTTGAAGCAATTAAGCAAATGAGTCTGACGTCTATTGTGAGAAAACTCGATTATTCACAAGATTCGTAAGTGGAGATAATTTCTAAATATTTTTGGCACATAATTCGCTCCGAATACTTTGACAACTTTGTCATTGTTCGGCTTGAATATCCATCAGACAGCTTATTATGAGTTAAATCGTTCTGAAATCTGTTTGATAAATTGAATGAGAGGATAAATCTAATAAATTAAGCATTAAAATTAAATTATACTGCTGGAGTATATACCTAATAATGCTTTATTTTATGATAAAATAAATAATTAGAGGACAAACAATTATAGAAATTGTAAATAGAAATCCTTTATTTCATACAAATAGTTCACGTGTAAGCAATCTCCCGTTGAAATGAACACTTACATAGTATCACAAATGCCTCAACAACAAAGTTTCAAAGGATCATCTCGCTCTTGAAAAGGATAATTGAAACCGCCAACATCCTCCAAGTTTGTATGGTCATTGTTCAATGTCCACACGATACGCAATAGCACATATTATTAGCCAACAATTATGTATTGTCGTCTATGCTATATAGTGCCATGCTGATGTTAAATACTTCACAAAGTGCTAACATGGTATATTTTTTAGCGATCATTGTTAATCACCACGAAAAGTAAATATGTCAATTTTTATTTTGCTTTAAAGGTCGCGGTCGTTGAGTTTTGAGTGGTAGCGGAAATCTTGAAAGTTATAAAGATACAATATTTGGACATAGGTTTGTGTCTGTCTTTAGTGCAATCAAAGTAGTCACTAAACTTGCCAACAACACACTTTGCATGGAGTATAATATATGCGGATGGGTAGGGAACCATCAAATAACTTCGGATTATCTGAATTCGTGATCCCATAGGATGTAGTTTGTATGGTATTTTAATGCAGCTACTGATAATCTTCATCTAATGACGTTTTAACAGTTTTCGCCTATATTTTACGTTGTTGATTGCCTACAGCTATAAATCAAACCGTTTCTTCTGTGATATCCAAAACTGTAGATTAAAATCGACATACAAAAGTTTTAACAAATTTTGCTTTCAAAAGCAACTCTACCGCTTCATCTTCTATCATTACACCACCGGCTTAGTCGTGTCCACCGAAGCCTTTGCTTTTATCCGTCGATTTGCATCGCCCGCGTTACAATGGGGCTGTTCACCACAAAAGCATACAAGCGACAATGTCATTTAGCGACACACCACTAACGCGACTGTCATTCTGTCAAAGTTATGCAACATCGAGATTGTCAACTTGTAAAGGATACAATTCTCGTGAATTAAATGAAGCGAGGTGCTAATTTGTAAATTAGATTGTGTTTTTATTCAATTATAAATGTCAATGTTTATTTTTACGGGTATTTTTCTGTTAATGAAAGTGTTATTCTTCAAGAAATAAACGGATCAACTGAAGCTGTGTATAATGACGCTAAAACTGATGAGAATGATAAAGAAGATACGAAAATAGACACGAAAATAAATAATACCAGTCGTGAAAGAGACCAAGAGGAAATGTTAACCAGGCAATACCAATTACAATGACTAGAACGTAGACCTAAGTATCTTACAATCACAATACTGCACAGGCTATCCATTCTACCATACTCTTAAATACATCACTACAAAGCTACTATCTTAATAAGTATTCGGATCCATTTCAATCGATCAGTGATTGACGTGCACACAAAGGGACACTCCTTGCTCCAGCATTCTTATCAGCATCAAGATTACTGACTGCAACGAATGCTTTAACGACCATATATTATTGTTCGATAGAGGTCTAAGAAGTGGAGCGGTTGGGAGAGAGTTGGAGCTTCCCGTTGTAGTTATGTTGGTTTTTAGGTGTGAGCGTTTATGTAGGTGGAAGCAGGGTTGTATTGAGGATAGTGATGATTGTATCAACTGGTTAGTGGCAATCCTAGTTCAGCTGTCATCTAACTATTATAAGGTAACGCACAATGATGCCTGATTCAAAATTTCCTCATTAATCTAATTAAATCATTTCTCGGTCTTTTTTTCGAATGCATATAATGCAAATGTTAACATGTTAGAGTTCTCAATGCTTTTTCATCTTTTCGAGGAATGGTTAACTCCTTAAATTATTTGGACCCTGTATGTGGCTATGTTATTTGCAGCATCGATTGTACTCATTAAGTCTTTCGAAGTGCAGGTGATTAGGCATTTCTGGTACTCCAACGTGTGGCTCATTTCCTGATCAGGGGCACCTCATTGGGTATCCGGCGGGTCTATAAAACCGTAACGGTTTTATAAAGCTCCTTGCTCAATTGTATATAGGGTGACTGGTAATTAGTGTACGATGCTTAAACACGTGATTGTGCTCATGATAACCAACAACTTTTACTATGTGAACAAACCTGAAATCGCGAAAAATAATCAGCTGTTCAGTACATTTATGTTTGCCTAATGTACTGAACAGCTGATATTTTTTTCGCGATTTCGGCTTTGCTCCCATAATAAAAATTGTTTGTTATCATGAGCACAATCACGTGTTTAAGGTATCGCACACTAATTACCAGTCACCCTATATATTTGTTACTTGTTGTTACTTGGGTCTAGCGCCTACCCAAGTAAGCGTTGGGCCCAATTAGTTGTGTAATAGGAATCCCTTCGGAGCGTGTGGCCAATCCATCTCCACTTGCAATGCTTGATCTGCCAGTAGATCAGACTCACGTGGCATTTCTCCATCAGCGTTAGATATTGTCTTAATTGATTCACACTCTCCAAATCCATCTCTGTGAATATGACAAGTGATGGTCATCATCGTAAGACGGGTATCGCTTTAATGGCGTATTCCATCAGATAAGGACACGTTTTTTGTTTCCTGCCCTTTACCGAACAATGACGGCGGATAATTCTGTTATTACGAGTACTGTAAGACAAATGAGAGTGACGGCTTGGTCGCCGTTTATGTTAGTGTTTGATATGTCGGCTGTGGGGATTGTTGAGTAATTTTTATAATTGTGTAAACTGCTACCAATAGTGTTACGGAACTTTCGGCGCCCCGCGTGCAATTTAATGAATCTGCACCTAGTATTTTTTATGGGTCGCCCCATGTGTACTCAAGGTTTTTTTTTATTATGCATAGGCTCGCTTTTGCACACTATCTCACCTGATGTTAAGCGATGATGTGGCCGATAATGGAGCAAGCTTCATTATCATCATCATTTCAGCCGAAAGACGTCCACTGTTGGACATAGGCCACGTGTTGGAGCACGCTTGTCTAGAAGTAACCTATTTACTCTTGACTTAAAGATCCCTACGTTATAGCTATCAATCAGGTAACACAGACCCCGGCAGGTTTCCAACTCCTTAGCTGTACGCATAATGAATGTGTTCCCAAAACTCTTGTACATATATATATGGGTGGGATGTCCATCAGGTTTTTTGAGATATGTCTTTCCTTTACTGTTACTACTCTAAGTACTTAATGAGTTAAAATATAATTATAGTAAACCAAAATTATTCAGTAGTAGGTACTCTTTTAAATCATGTTCCATGATTACATGTTTGTTTTGTTCATATTTTATGAAGTTGAATAACAAATAACTCGGTTACATATTTCTTGTCGCTCTTATTATGCGAGATTAATGTAAATAAAGTAAAAAAATAATAATTTCAAAATATAGGAAATAAAATAAGCCACCGACAGTCAAGAGATGACCAGTCACAACTGACAGCGTTCGTTTAAAGAGAGTTCACACTCAGTTGAGAGAATTTGTTCCTATCGCTAATGTAATAAAACGGTTCCTTATACAAGAGAGAGAAGATTGTAACCCAAACTTCAATCTAATACAACACCTTAACAACATATTTACGACTTTGCAATCCACACTAAACTAATATTGGCACTAATTAATGTAACCCTCGCCACGCCACAAGGGTCTCAGAGACCATCACTTAATAAAAAATATGTTTCGCATAGTTCTTAACGTTATCGCAATAGAGATGACATTAGTTCGCATGTATCCCAGTGTTGGGCATAATGGACCATACACTTAATATGAAGTTCAAACAGACAGTTAAATATTTTTATGTGATAACGCTCGTAAAAGTTGATTGAAGGGATATTTAATGGCGTTTTCACATTTATAGGTCTTATTGGGACCTAAATATGAGTCCGTTATGAAGATACAGTTATAAAGGTGGGTTTTGGTTCTAGTAATCATGATTATGGTGATTGTTCGGTGGTCATCCACCGATCTCATCATTCATTGTGCGTACAGCTAAGCTGTGGAATTCTTTGATAGCTGCCTTATCTTTAAGCCAAGAGTGAATTGGTTACTTCTAGGCAAGCCTGCTCCATCGTCGACCGCATGGTCCATGACGAATCTAACGACACCTTTCAAAAAATGAAACAAGCCGTTTAGGCATAATTCTTTGGCGTGTATAATTCTTTGGTACCCCTTTTTAAGGCCAGGACGAGAGCGTTCTGACGTTGTGAGGTAAAAAGGAAATGTAGACACCATTTCTAGGATTAGTTAGAAAAATAAGGACAACGAAATATTTACCTTGAAATAATATAACTTTATGTAATTTGATGACGATTCATTTTCTTAGAATGGTCGTGAATACAATTCGATATACCTAGGTATAGCCTGGGGATTATTGCAATTCAAGTAACGCTTAATTGCTTTTTAGGTAATTCTTCATTAAATGGACATTTAAAGATATTATGGTAGGTGGGGTGGGTTGCAGCTTAATGTTATTGCAATAAACTGCTATTTTATAGCCACTTAATTATTTTTATCATTTTTTAAAAACAACCCCACTAGAAATTACTCCTGTACCTTGGGTACATTCACAACCATACTCACCATACACACCCAGATAGTGGTTTAGAGTTTGCACGGGAATTAAATGACTTGATTCCGCCATCGCCTTCCTACAATTGGACAACCCGACGTACGGCAAGTGTCCACCCCTACATTGCAGACTGGCACCTCTACGGTCTGGACTAAGCGTTTTACCTTGTGGTCGTATAAAAACACCGAATTCATAAATTGAAAAAAAAAAAACCTTGTTGTCGAGAACTGGAACAATTTGCCTGGTACGGTTTTCCCTTCCGATTATGTTTTTTGTGTTTTTTTTTTCTGTCTGTGCATGCAGTTTTACTGAAATAACGAAGAGAGGTCGCAAAGATTTTACGTGTAATGTGTAACATTTACTCTCCTCAATTCAGCTTTTGTCCATAGAAAGTATCAGTTCTTTATGAAGATGCGTACGCAACCGTTCAGCTTTCCGCGTGAATTCAGCTTGCGCGGTAAACGGGCATGAAATAAGAACAAATATGTTTTTATTTTGCGTATGTTAACGACAATGTTGAGTGCTGATCCGCCGCGTATGCTATGATGGCCTTTCACAGTTGCTGTACGCGGCTGATAGAAGCTGGACTGTACAAGTGTACCTAACCAAAATCGTCCTGTGAAATGCGTATGGAGTTGAATAAATATAGTTACTCCCTTATAGTACACGATTGCGCGCGCGACTGATAAGAGTGACAAGTACAGACTGAACACGAGGTCTTTCACGTCAACATCTTCACAAGCGCGTTCATTCGCACATGATTATTGTTTCATGCAGGAAAGAGTGACTGTGTAAAGCTCACTAATCGCTCAAAACGTGCGCCAACCGTGCCGTCAAAATATTAAACATATGCATGTAATCAAACCGCTCACTCTGAAGTGAGCGATAAATATATTATACTGATACAATGTTATTACTCAATCAATCAATCAAGCCAATTTATTTCAAACAAACCATTTACAGGCACTTTCGAATTGTCAAGAAGTCAGTCAGTAAGAAAAATGATGCTAACAGCACATTCCAAAGCGTAGATCTTTATGGAGAAGAAACTCCATGGACACTCTTTTCAATCATGGTATTACAAATATCTCGTTTCCATATTTTATGGAACATTTTCCCAAGACTAAATGATAATAAATACATCAACTATTCTTTATACATTTTGTTTCCAATCAAAAACACAATCGGTCTATAACACTATAATTATAAACTGAAATCCAAACCTTCACATTTCAGAGCCTCCGTAACAAAACGAGCTGTCAATTCGAATCTATTTAAAATCAAATTCACATAAACGTCAGTCGTGTCATAACTTAAGAAAACACGTCACGAATATTTAGAACGGACATGATTTACTTTACCCCAACAAATCGATAGCTTTGTTGACCAAATAATGCATGGGAACTTCAATCGGACATTTCTGAAACAGTAACGACAATGCACACTGCCCCTTCAACTGGTTTTAAATAATACGTATTTAAAATACATGTGTCCGTACGTCAGTGTTCGCATTATTGATATTGTATGATAGTTTATTTTAGACTCTTTGTTTGTCGAAAACAGAAGTTGGACTGGACAGCGTTTGAGGGTTGATAGGGTAGATATGTGATTCGGTTTTCTTGGGATATGTTAATCTGTTTTTTTTATTTAGTTATTTGTAATTTAAAGCATAATTCACTCATAATAGTGCAAGCCTTTCTTTTAGATTTCGGAAAAGATTTCCTTTTCACACCGTTAATTCAAAATGTATCATTAGCGTGTGATTCTGAAACAGTATTTTATAAATCACCGCCCGCTAGCTCTAGTTTCGCACAGATGTTACAAATCTTTGAAATTTTTGGGTTTTCATAATATAGATGGATTATACATCTATCACATTATACATCCTCATAAATCACTCTGTCAGTTGCTGGAAACCGCATGAAAATTTTTTCAGTAGTTTTTGAGTTAATCACAAAAAGACACGGTAGAGGACTTTGTTTTATAATATTTTTAATGATCATGTAAGTTCATATACGAAAATGAAAGGACAAAATAAACGACTTCAAACGTGTGTAAAACGTCAATTTTCACACGTGTTCATCAAACTGACCACTCTCCGTGAACCAAAGACATGGCCACCCTACATCTTAGGGTTGCTTCTTTCACGATCTAATGCATTGTGACGGACGTCACAACGACAAAAACCAAGGTAAGGGATTTTGGTCTACATAGTTAGTTTGGGTCATCGCGCCCCGATGCGATTTTGGACAACTTCTGACGGGTGCACGTCACTTATTATTATTCAAAGTTGATTGACAACCCTAGTGACTGCGCTAGTAAGGATAACAAGAAAGTAGGTCTTTGTATTTTTTAATTCCGACCGATTTCGGTTACTGTAGCTAATCGCAACGGAGACTAGTTAGTAAGAATATGAGCCCAAACACAAAACTGAAATGCGTTGTCACATCGTAAAAACCTGCGAGCTTGTATGACGCACCGCAAGAACTTGCGAATTGATTGGCTTGATTCCATCACCTTTATTTATATCATCGGACAACTCGATGTACGGCGAGTATCCATCCTTACATTGTTTACACCTCTAAGGTTCAAACTAAGCATTTCGCCTCGTCGTTTATACCGCGTACATCGAAAGAAAGGATCAATTTGCCGGCTGTCTTCCCGTCCGATTATAATTTAGGTGTCTTCAAGGCTAGAGTGAATAGGCTCTTATTAAACTAGTGCGCTTCACCATCAACGATTGCATTAATGCTTAATTTAAACTCTCTCTCTTTATTTAAATAAATAACTAAGCTTATATACTATTAAAGAGTGGAGCAGTGGTGGCCGAGTGGTAACGGCCCCAACTTATGAGTTGTAAGTCGCGAATTCAAACCCAGCCAATTACTTTATGTAATTTATTTTCATCACCACTGCTCTCAAAACGGTGAAGGAAAACATCGTGAGGAAACCGGCATGTCCTAGAACCAAAAATTCGAAGACATGTGACATCCACCAACCCGCACTGGGCCCGCGTGGTGGATTATGGCCCATTCCCTCTCCTAGAGAGGAAACCTGAGTCCCAGCAGTGGGAACATTAAAAGGCTGATTACGCTATATACTATTAAAATACAGTAGTCAGCAGATACACACACACTCACGATGAATATAAATTATAACACTATAATTATTTATATCTGGGGCAGTCGTACGTGTGCAACCTATATGGAGATCATAATTTCTACGGTTGCTTGCAAGAAGTAATCTCATCTGATATTGACTTGAGTAGCAGTGGGCAGGGCGCATTGCTCGCAGAACAGATGGTCGATGGGGCCGAAAGGTTTTGGAGAAGCAACCGCGTACCGGTAAACGCGGCGTTGGAAAGCCTCTCACAAGGCGGTCCTGATCTGGTGAGATTCGCGGGAATCTGATGGATCCGAGACGCACAGAACCGTTTGTTGTGGCTACACTTGGGGTAGGCCTTTGTCCAGCTGTGGACGTCTTTTGGCTGAAATGATGTTGATGATGATGATGACTTGATAGTTAGTATGCTACTGTATCGCCGAGTCAATTGGCCTAAATTTTTCCCAACTATTTTGGGGTCGATCAAACCCAGTATGATTAGAAATAAGAAAGAAAAAAAACACGTTTATTTAGCAGACAGACCCACAAATTGAAAAAAAAGTACATAGAAGCTTAAATTTAAAAAAAAAAAAACAGAAACATTATGTGTCTCACGGCTGAGCTAAAAAGTTCCAGTTCAGCATAATGCCAGACAATTACGTAGTAGTTGCCTAATGCTGGCAAAAACCAACAACTTAACGTCCTTTCTGAAGCACTGAGGAATTTCGACTTGTAATTGATGATCACCTATCCACGAAAAGAAGAAAACGAAAGAAAAAGAGTTTATTTACGTCAAACATGGCGCACACCTTAAAAAATAAAAACAAATAACAATAACGATTTATAATATAAGTGGTAGGATATGCGTCACATCCGCGCAAAACGGCCAGTTCTTACCATAATGCTGGGGCTCGTGTAAAACAGAGACACAGCGCAAGCAAGCACACGGCAAGAGTTATTTAACGTTAAGATCGAACCGTGTGATTGGAGCTCCAACAGTATAAAACTCGATTCTCATGATAGCAAAACTGCGTGCCAAGCTAGTTTCAAAACCATTTCTTGTAATAAAGTAAGTAATGAAACATCGAGATGTATTTAGTGTTAAGTTCTGATTTTCATTTATTTGTTAATAAATTACTCAAACATCCTAACGCTGTGATGTCATGGTTTGTATGGAGAATCAATTAGTACCGACGCTCTATGAATCTTTGTGATGACTGCTGTTTATTAACTGAGTAGGTTCTGACAGTGATAAGTACCTAGTAAATCCGGTGCATCCTCAAAATTGAAGTGGAATTCCTTACCATAGTCTTTGTTTCTTGATAGCTAACATGACCTTAGGGGCAGTGGTTCTTAACCTTATAGGCATGAGGGACCATATGACAAAATTTTTGTCTTGCCATGGACCACCAAGTTGGTTAATTAGTTTGTAGTTAATATAAAGTACCTAAATGTAAATAAATGTTCCAATTCATGTATAAATAAAACATGCATAAAATTATTTAAAGTCCTCAGTATTTTAATTTTCTTTACGGTTAATTATCTACAATATAGTTACGATTTTAATGCAATTTTTGTGACTACATACTCGTTACTAACTTCTGAATCCTTGGTTCACTGCTACCCAAAGCCAAACGCATATCGACAGTGGCATCCAACCGATTTAGGAGCTTGTTTTTAATAATCAGAAGCGCCGAGAACCGCTGCTCACATAGATATGTTGATGAAAATAAAGGTAGGTAACGAATATCAACGTCTCGAAGTTTTGTAAAGAAATTGCCTTTTGGCTCCAAAATTTCTCAAGATTTATTCCCGACCATTCTTATTTATTAGGATGGCTCCGCGGACCACTTGGGATGCTTCCAGGGACCACCAGTGGTCCGCGGACCACCGGTTAAGAACCACTGCCTTAGGGGTCTTTAAGTCAAGAGTGAATAGGTTAGTTTTAGACAAGCGTGCTCTACTGTCGATCACATCAGCTCTTACTAACAGGTGAGATAGTGGTCGAACACAAGCCTATCTTTATATAAAAAAAAAAATAGTCTGAGAATCTGCTTTTTAAAGATTTGTTCGAGATACTATTGATGTGCTTAACTCAGTTGAGAAGTGAGACAAGAGGATCGACCGTCAAAGCTTCAAAGTCTTGAGAATCGACGCCGAGTTGCCAGCCTGTCGGTTTTCTACCGGTTGCATTTCGGGGAGTGTGCGTCGGAATAATATAATAATATAATATTCCACAACTATCACACAACGCCGTCTAGTCCCAAGCTAAGCAGAGCTTGTGTTATGGGTACTAGACAACTGATAAACATACTAATATATTTCTAAATACATACATATGTAGATAAATTAAACCCAGACAGAACAAATGATCGTGCTCATCACACAAACATTTGTCCTGGGTGAGAATCGAACCCACGACTTCCAGCATAGCAGTCAGGGCCAATAACCACTAGACCAACAGGCCAGTCAGGCCAGGCCAGGAATTGCATAAATGTGCAGCGATGCACCACCGTTACATGGTGGACTTCCCACATTTACGCACAAAACGTTTTGAGAACACATTGATTGTACGTACAGCAGCAGGTTGCAACTGTAGCAGTGGAATTCAATGTCGGAGTCTGTGTTTTCTGATAGCTACGACCTACGGGTATTTAATTCAAGATTGAATGATTACGATTGATTGATTGATTACGTGCTCCATTGTCGAACTCATCATTGCTTACCATTTCCTTTCCAATCCTACTAATATTTATTTACGCACTATTCTTTCATATCACTCCTCACACCATCCATCCATCTTTTCTTTGGCTGGCGATTATTTGAAAGATACATGGAGAAGGAGAGGGATCTCCTTCTCCATGACTCTTTCAAATAATCGTATCGGTAATATAAACATAACTAGATAACTACACGCGGTCGAACACGCGGGATCAAGCTGTTAATATTATTCAGGTGCTTTCAAAGTACAAATACTCTTACCTCTTATAAGACCGTGGGCTTGTGGACGACGAGCAATAGGTAGCTCGCCGTCCGGCCGTCTAGTAACCATCCGGTATCTCTCCGTAAGGGCCCAGGGCTGAAGCCTACTGGGGCCATGGGTTGATTTCCTAAAGGGAAACCCGTGGTTTTGGAACACAAAGGGCAACTGAAGGAACAAAGGTGTGGTATTAGTCAGTAAAAGTTTGTGACACGCCCTCTCGCTCCACCCTAGAGCCAGAGAAGTTATTAGATGATTTCCCGCTTCAAAATGAACTACTTATAAGATCAATGAAATCAAATTCAACATCTCAGTGGAGTCTCGATACTTCACTAATACTTTACGTAACAATCGTTACCTTTAATTAATCGCATTATTTAACGTCAATGCGTCACGTTTCGTTAACGTGCGTCATTTGTTGCGTTTCAATAAATGCATTGTGTGCGTTGTGCGTTAAACCTTGCGTTGTTGCCGTTGTTAGACGTCGCATTCGATTTAGTGACGGCGATCTATCACTGAGGAACGTGGCGGTGATTTATTTATGTTGATTCGGTTGAGGACAGACATCTAGCTTCAACCTGGGGATGTTTAAGTCAAGAGTGAATAGGTTACTTCTAGGTGAGCGAGCTCTATCGTCGCTTACCATCACGTAAGATAGTTATCAAACGTGACCCTATTACTAATAAAAAATAACTAATCAATTCGCTAGAATATAAGTCGATGTCGAGTCGTAATCAATAAATTCAAACCAAGAATCCAAATAGAACAAATAGGCAGATACCTACATTTCTTGAAAATGTATGCTATACATTGCATACTAAGTACCAAGATCCCAAACTCTGCTCAGTTGAATAGCGCAATGGATTTCCACCAATCTAATGCAATCAAAACACAATACAAAGTATTTCTCAACATGTTACATACAAAGCGACGTTTGTTTAGCACTATTGACATTTCGATGACATCTGTCAGTCGGCCATTTTAGAAAAGAGCCGTGGGAATGTGTGGGTGATCCGATACTGTAATCTTTTGTTGAGACGTAATTTGATTGTTTGTGTTGCTCGATTGATATGGCTTTGTGACGTTGAAGGTGAAAGATTATTTATATTCGTTTTGATAGATAGAGACAGGCTTTCATACTTGATTATGGGCAGTTGAAAAAAATTTAAAGTATTTATGCTTTTTTCAGTTGTGACGAAAATTATTAGGATAACATAACACGTGGAATCCTAATACATTATTTATTATTTATTTCTTGTAGACAGACATACAGCTATCATTACAAAAATCCAATGTGATAGTGTAGACAAAAATAAAAATTACAATAACAAGTTCCTAATTAATTAATTAATATAATATAATTAAATGAAAACAATTACTAATATAATACAATAAGGCAATCAATACAATACAGTTATGTATTTAATTTTAAATTTAATAAAAATGAAAAAAAATTATATATTTAGCTATAAATAATTTATTAATTTATAGTTAAATATTTAATTTAGGTATTATGATAACACAAAAAGAGAAATGCAGCTTTTGCGTACTCGCTCTGTGAACATGAGAATACCTACACACATAGGTATATGCAAGATCCATCGCGTCAAGTGATCGCAAGCTGTTTTGCTGAGTACGGGGTCCGAGGTTTAATGCCAGGGTCGGACAAAGTATAAAATTGTGTATTTACAAACCATATAATTTACTAAAGGCAAAAACTACTAACTAAAATATGACGTCATAAAATTCCTCTGCATCGCTGTCGACTGGAAGTGTGCCCAAAAGGCTGGCGGCATTGCCACGTTGTATGGCAATGCTTAATCTTTTTAGTGTATATATAGTTTTAATTAGTTAAGTGTTTTTTTATCAATTAATTTTAATCAAAATGAATAAAAATAAATAAAAATTAAGTATGTTATAGTTTACAATTAAAATTTTAAATTTAGATTAGTGCGCACTCAATTAACATTGGGACATCGAATTGACTTTATGATTAAAAAACAACTAAAATTTAGAAAATTGATTGCTAAAACTTTAAGTTTTTCACAAAAAATTAAATTCATCACGAAATCGTTCTACGAATACAGACAAACAATTCTAAGATCAACATCATCAGTCTCATAACTCTTCAAACACAAACTGAAATTCCACTCTCCATTTTAACCAAAGTATTCCAAGAACACAAAAGCCCAGCTACCAATATTACCCACCGATCCAATTTTCTGTTTGTTCGTCATATTAACACTGGTTGTTAAGCCATTATAAGATAAACAGGGGCGCAGGCTAGTCCTGTTCTTGGCACAAAATCATGTGCTACTGAGGCTCTTGAAAGAAATAAAGAAAGGAAATCTTTATTTGAGACTCACACAGGACAAACAACAATAAATTAAAAAGTAACTACTTAATCTATAAATACTTAACTAAAAATAAAAGAAAACAATATTAAAAGATTAAAAATAAAAGACCTTTGCGAGGCCAAAAAGGCTCCAATCTCAGCATATGCTGTACATGCGAATACATATTTATTCTTTTTTTTTTTTTTAATTTACTGAAACCAGTGCTAGACTGCGATCCCACCTGATGGTAAGCAGTGATGCAATCATCGATGGTGAGGCGCACTAGTTTATTAAGAGCCTATTCACTCCAGAATTGAAGAGACTTAAGTTATAGTAAGACGGGAAGACCGCAGGCAAATTATTCCAGTCTTTTGATTATTCTGCCAGAACAGACGTACAAAAAATTACAAAAAAAACACTTATCTTGAATACTCTTTCAGCAACAATAATTATCTAATATTCTAGTGGGATTGGCAAGCTTCTTTTTTACTGGTAGGAAACTTTTTCCATTCTGAGTTGGGCGAGAGGGATTGTCAGACTTATACTGACTGAAAAACCCACCTGTGTTCATTCAGTTGTCTTTTGCGTTTCAGGGCCACTGTAACTGTTTCGAATGATCCAACTGAGAGGTGCCGTCTGCTAGGACTAACCTCCTTAAGTTTGCCCCTTTCTCACGAGCCATACGTATTATTAATAATATAGCACTATCGGAGGATATATTTGGACAAAACCTGCCGAAATTTTTAGAAGCAGCTCAAATAATTATTGAGAACGATCTGGACATCACATAATTTATAATCCTAATTAATTTAAGAATATCATAACTATGTACATATAATTAAGTGTTAGTTATAACATAGCCTTGGACTAGTTTGTAAAGGTATTATAATGTAATAAATAAATAAATAATAAATAAACTGTGGTAAGCGTTGCGGAAATCTCATATGCTCAAATAAATCAATGGATATGGTGTCATAGGTAAATGATTAATCTTTTTCCTAACTAGCTTGGGGTCGGCTTCCAGTCTAACCGGATGCGGCTGAAAACCTGTGTTTTACATGAAGCGACTGCCTATCAGACCTCCACAGCCCAGTTACTGGGCAGCACGATCCTCCATTGATAGACAGAATGTCAGTTTTCTGGCGTTCGACTACCTATAACTCATCATCATCATCATCATCATTTCAGCCGAAAGACGTCCACGTGCTGGACATAGGCCTCCCCCAAGTGTCGCCACAATGAACGGTCCTGTGCCTACCACTACCTCCTAGAAAAGAGCCCTCCTCCTTCCTCCTTCTCCTGTGTGTACCTATAACTACTTGCTAGTAATATAATTAAGTAAAAGGTAGCCAATTGAATGGTTTTTGGTATGATTTCCTTTCCGTAAATTATCAATAATGTATAAAAATAAACAAGAAAAAAAAGTTGTAGACTTTGCAAAAAATTTATTTATTATAATAACACGAACCAACGGGGTCATGGGGTCCGAGTACGCGTCTCCTTTTTAAGGAAATTTCACGCCGACTGATCGACACTTTGCGTGACCAGAGGGCTGGCTCGTTCTTTGGGCAAAGAATTAGCATTGCCATTCAACGTGGCAATGCTGCCAGTCTTCTGGGCACATTCCCGGATGACAGCGATGTGGAGGAGTATTTTGACGCCTGAGTGTATTTTGTGTTTTTATATTATATTTATGTACATAGTTAGGTTTTAGTATAGTTTAGTTAATATTTATGTATTTTATGTAAGAGAGTTTTTATACGAACCAACCAAATCATGTCTCTCTTTTTTTTAACAAATCACTTTCGACTTCAACCAGTCCTTCAAATTCCTAGAAGACAAGAGCTCAGCTACCTATATTTCCCACCGATCCAATTTTCTGTTTGTTCATCACATTACCACTAGTTGTTAAGGCTTTATAAGGTAAACAGGGGACAAACCCTAGAGTTGTTAGTACTGTGACAAAAATAAAGTGTTACATGATGCCCAATTCATAAGCCACTATGAAAATCATTGTGGACATGGAGGTTTCATAATAGGTGCATAAAAATAGATATTGGTGTGAGATAGTGGTTTCTTGGTAACTTTAAAAGGTCAATCAATAAGTCTATCCAAAAATATAAAATCATGCCATTGTCGCATTCTTTTTAGTTTACAACAGAACTATAATATACTTATAAATAACTAAAGTAATAAATAACAAAATAGGTATATATACTAAACGCGTATAAATAAATTCATTGGTCATCAAAAAGTTAATCTACATCGCTGTCAATGGGAAAACTATCCAGAACGCTGGCAGCATTGCCACGTTGTAAAGCAATGCTGATTGCTTGGCCAAAGAAAGGCTGAATCCTGTGGACACGCGAGGAAAGGTCAAAGATATATATAAAAAAGGGAGTGCCCTAGCACATCTTTTTATAATTATATAATTCTACGTGTGTTTATCACCTAACTCCTAATTTTGATAAAAAGCTTATGAAAAGATAACTATCAGGCAGGGCAACGTCTGCCGGCACCGCTAAGATAGTTACACTAGCCTCTCATTCGCCCACGTACATAAAATATAGCCTATGTCACTAAGAAATAAAGCAGCTTTTTTCGGTGAAAAAATTTTTGCAATCGGACCAGTACTTTCAGAGATTGCCTGTGTCTCTTCGGGGCCACGCGTCTCTTTCGAATAGCCTGTCTAGGTTACTTCATTTTTATTTTATTTATAATCAGTGCCTAAAATGCACTTGGCCTTTTAGACACGCTGACTGGCCTAGGATATATTTATTCAACAAATAAAAAAACAAAACAAAGTTAACTCAATAAAACTCCACAAAAATTGTGAATTATCAAATACTAGATTTTCCCGCGGCTTCGCCCGCATACATAAAATATAGCCAATGTCACTCAGGAATAAAGCAGCTTTCTATCAGTGAATAAATTTTAGCAATCGGACCAGTACTTTCAGAGATTACCTTCTACAAACAAAAAAACAAACTGTAACTCTTTATAATATTAGTGTAGATTAACAAACAAAGACATTCTTTACCATTTTTTCAAGTTTAAATTCCAGTTTCCATTTCAGTGCTTCAAGTTCTAAAAACAAAGGCTCAGCTACCAATATTACCCACCGATCCAATTTTCTGTTTATCCGTCACATTAACACTGGTTGTTAAGGCATTATAAGACAAACAGAGGGGCACGCTAGTCTTGTTCTTACTGTGTTAATTGGACGGATAAAGAAACGAATTAGATCTGGTGGAGTTAACGCTTTTTCTTTGAGCTACTATGTGTGGTGTTCAGCTTAGAGTAATTTTTGAGAGATTTTAGTGAATTTTTGTAGGTACGGTTTTTTTTTTTAAAGTGGGAAGTCATTCAATGACTTCTCTCGCTCTAGGCGACCCCTTCTTTGCCGTCCCAGCACCTCTAACCAAGTTGATAATCTGCAATCGTTAACGCTAGTTGAAAACTAATCAAATGTATGGGAATGACATCATCAGCTCAACGTTAAGTCACGTGGTCAGAACAAACGAATAGAAAATTCGTAGTCAAGTTCACATCGTTCAAAATGATAGAATGAATTGTTATCCTTTGTTATTGTAGAACGAGCGGGCGACTGGCGCGTCAACATGGCTACCAACTTATCGTTTTCTACAATTGCTGACACAGAGGCGTTACCGATTGGAGAACAGAATTCGACACGAAACGGTTGTAAGTTGGCTAGAGGGGCAGGTCCCCGAGTTTCCCTTTCGGAAGTCAACACATGGCCCTGGTAGGCTTCGTCCCTGCTGGGACCGTACGGTTTTGCTGACATCTCATCTGATGAGCGCGTGGAACACCACGCGCTGTTTACGACTGGCTCGGTTCGGATGGTTACCGGACGGTTTAACGGGGAGCTACCCATTGCTCGTCTTCCGCAAGTCTACGCCTATGGTGGGTAGGTAGGGTTTGCATTGTTGTCATCGTCTTGAAATAGTTCGTTATAGGTCATCGTAAGGTCTTCAGAACGTTTGAAAGAGGTATCGTGGCTCTGAAGCGCAAAGGGCAACTGAAGAAACACAGGGCAGGTGGGTTTTAGTCAGTAAAAGTTCTGACACTGCCTTTTACTCCACCCAGAGTGGGAGAAAATATACAATGAACTCTCACCTCAAAAAAAAGTGGTTATCGAGAAGCCTGATAAGGGTTATGCAGTGGATAGTTGATTAACTTTGTAGATTGGTAGATGAATTCGATCAGAAGTTTTCTTATTCTTTCCTGTCCACAGTGTACACAAAATATTTGAAAACAATTTTTTAATATTGATTTTAATTTTAATTTTGATTTTAGCTTTGATTTTAATTTTGATCTTGGACCAAGCCAAAGCCGGGAGAAACAACTCAAATCAACTATTCGCCCTACAAGGCAAAAATTGCGTGAAAATTAGTACCTACCAGAGAACTAGAACAAATAACCCCTAAAATACAGGAAACTGGGGTGGACGGGGCTTTGGTTAAAAGTGTTAATTCGGACAAATAATGATGATAACCCTACTTAGAGGCTGTGTGACGCTTCTGAGAAGGACACACGTTTACAAAATAGACGATGACTTCTGTAGTACGCGCCACCGAAGTGGGACAGAGGGATGGAGTTGTCATTACTTCTTCATATTTTTGAAGATTTGTTCGAGTATCGATATTCGTTATCGTGAAAACCTAGGTTTATAAATACAATATTTTATTCATCTTATTTGTGAATTGTAAAATATGTTGCCCCCACTGCCAAGCGAAGGTATTCTCGTACAAATAAGAAGGATATTTTGGTTTTTATGTTCATTATTGTTTATTTTTCAGTGTAGGTTCAAGGATTTCAGATCACTATTTTATTCCAAGAATCCGTGATAACAATATCCTTCAATATCAGTCAAAGATACATTTAATTGACAAGCACAAGAAGTTAAATAGATTTGAATATAAAATTGGCACAGTAATGTTAAAGCATAATCAAAAAACCATTTTCTAAAACTATCTAGCATGAGAAAATTCTTGTCAAACGCACGAAGGTTAAATAGTCGTTAAGTTTTCTGAAGTTTTCCAATTATTTGTGCAATTTCTTATTTTTTCTTTCCAAGAACGTTCTACAAAGTATAAGAAATTAAAAAAGATGAATTAAATCGATAAAATCGTTCATAAGTCCAAGGGAAATAGGGACTCATTCTTACAAACAAAGTCTCTCACCGTGTCTGTCTGTCTTTATGAACGCGATAAACTCAAAAACTACAAAACGGATTTTCATGTAGTTTTCAACATTAAAAAGAGTGATTAATGAGGAAGTTTTAGATGTATTATACAGGTATTATAGTAGACAAAAACCGAGAAATTCCAAGATTTGTAACATCCATGCGAAGCTGGGACGGATTTTTAGTTTTCTTCTCACAACATATTCGGCCAATTTTTCTATCAAATTCTTAACAAAACAAAGTCCTCTCCACACCCTCTTATACTTCGTCAATGCTCCTGGCATAGTCCATTACTTAAACAAACCAAGGATTGTGTGTAGTGGCCACTTTACACCCACGTGGTCCTGTTTGTCTGTCTGTCTGCCCTCACGTCGGTAACTGAGACGATATGAGTATCACTGAACAATTATCTTCATTAAACTTTTGAGATGCTAGTAAGATGTTGGTTTTGTCTTTTGCAAGCTTTGCAAAATAGAGTATTTTTGTATTTATTTTGTGTAAAATTTTCGTTAAACTAATTGCGTAGGATTTATGTATTATACAGGGTGTCTTAACAAACATCACATTTGTAGATGCATAAAAAATAAATTTGCTTTAAATTAAAAAAAAAAAAAACGTACTGAACACTTGAAAAAATTACTTTTTGATATGATAAATGATAAATGATATTTATTTTGTAAATAGGTTTAAAAAACACTTTTACACGTCAATTTTTTTTTCGTCATTTTTAAACTAGATGAGGTCGGTGTTTCCTAGCTGACTACCCTGAGAAGAAACACCGAAACAAACTCAGGGGTAATAATAACATTATTCGTCCTTCGCGGTGCTGGCACTCTTCAAAGCGATCTCTAACATTTATGAAAATATTCGCCTCAGAACTTGAATCGGAATGTTGTTGATAATCTTGTCTCATTTTTTCTTTAAATTCAGATACAGTTGATGGATTATTGTAGTACACCCTACTCTTCAGGTAACCCTAGACGCGAAATCCAGAGGTGTGAGGAATTTGCTCTGTGAAGGAAATTGAATAAAAACATTAGACAAGAAATCAACGTAATTCTTACTTAACTTCTGAGAAGCATTTTCATCCCATCCTATGTCTTTAGTGTCTCATTTTGTATATTAACGCGTATACAACGTTACTTTTAGTATTTCTATGTAAAGAATCTATGTACAAAATTTCATAACTGTATCATAAAAAATCTCTGTAGAAATAAGCATCACCTTTGTACCTATTTTTCTATTTTCTTCTTCTTTTCTTTTATTATATTTGTGTGTACCTACATGATTTTTATTTTTTTAGGGTTTTTATTATTATTTATTTTATTTTATTGTAATTATAGTTAGTATTTTTAAATGTAAATAAACATGATTTATTAAATAAATAAATATTTGTTAAGTTTTTATGCACTTACAAAAGTGAGTGGTTTCTGAGACACCCAGTACTATTATTACTCAGTAAAACAAATGGCTAATAAGTTCATTCTTCAGTATTACCGTAATATATATTTTACTAGCACATAACACCTCGTGACAGGCTTTCCACCTCAGATCAACACTAACAAATAAAATCTCAGCTTTCACAAAACCACAAAACATCGTTGTCCATAGAAAGCTATTTCCAACAAACTATATTATTCGATGTGAGCACAACTATTATGTATTTTCTTTTATGGTAAGCGATATTTACCGGCTTCGTGTATACATACGAGTATCTACAAGTTATTTAATCAGTATTTTTTGACAGGAAATGCTTTGTTGACTTGACTGCTGTGACCAGCGAGGTGACTGGGACTTGGACCAGTGGCGGTGTTTAGGTCTCCTTCAAATATTATGACATTAGCTCTTTGTCATTTTGAGGCTGTGGGATAGTGGAAGCGAAGCGATGGACATGCGTTGTGTAGTGAAACAACCAAGGTGGTTCACAGAATTCCGTACATTGACGAATGGCAAATTTACTAGTATGAATCAGATTTTTGACGATACTTTTTGATATTTGAGAAAAAAAAATCTTGATTTTTATACAGCAATAATGTTAACGAGCCAAATAGCCAAAAGGTATTTTCGCTGGGATGAAAAATCCGAGATGGAGATGGGAAATCATCTAATGACTTATCCTGCTCTAGGGTGGAGCAAGAGGACATGTCAGACTTTTACTGACCAAAACCACACCTATGTTCAGTTGCCTTTTGCGTTTTAAGACCGCGAGCATCTCTTTCCTACTTTTCCCCATGGCCCTAGCAGGCATTGCATCGGCCTTGCTGGCATCGGCCCCTACGGTTTGCTGACATCTCTTTGAGGCGCGCGTGGAATACTACCTGCCGTCGATGGCTCGGGCTCGGTCCTTATAGGTCTAGCGGACGGCGAACTGCCCATTACTCGTCGTCCGCAAGCCCAGCGAAAAATACCTAAAACTCGTTTCTGATCGTTTAAACGAAAAAATTGCTGCTCATATCTTTCTTATCTCTTCCACATCGCTCTCACTGCACTCAATCTTTATCTCACTCATTGTTGATTCATAATGAACTCTATAATACGACAACACAAGTACGAGGAGTACACTACAATAAGTAGTCCCGAAAAAGGAAATCACGACATTTTCAAAGATGGCCGTGCTGCATTTGACACGTCGCGCCCTGTCAATGCGATGTTTGTTGAACATGTCACTGCTTACACCTATTTAGTTATTCGGGATTTTTAAATAATATTTACTATATTTAGGGTGAGTTTGAGTAGTTTTGGAAAGTAAGTATACCTAAATGCTGCCATTCTATTACTTATTTATTTAAATATTTTATTTTAAAGAAGGCTTGCAGAATAATGAAAAAAAAAACTGGGCAAATTCGAGTCGGACTCGCGCACTTCGGGTTCCGTACAAACTTATTTATGTAAATAGTTCAATTCCCGATTAGAGTCTCGAAAATTTTTTCAAATCGTAAAAAAAGGTTTTTTTGTGACGTAACTACAAATTTACAGTTTTCAGATTTTTTTCCTATACTTCAAAAGGAAAAAACGGAACCCTTATAGGATCACTTTGTTGTCAGTCTGTCTGTCTGTCAAGATCCTTTATCTCGGGTACGTATGTAGGTATCGAGTTGAAATTAAAACCATATACTCTGTCTGCGGGCCCTTGAAGCTGTGAAAAAACCAATCTTCTGAATTAACTAGTAAAAAAGATACGGCCGTTTATGTTGCAAGAACGTATATTTCGACACTCTAAAGGGAATCAAAATTCATAGGGTACTTCCCATTGACCTAGAAACCTGAAATTTGGCATGAAGCGAGGTCTCATAGCACAGGTATAGGAAAAAATCTGAAAACTGTAAATTTTTAATTACGTCAAAAAAATGCATTCGGGGATTGAACTATTTACATCTAGATAAGTTTGTACGGAACCCTTTGTGCGCGAGTCCGATTCGCACTTGCCCAGTTTTTTGTTAGCACTTACACAGCTTAGACACTAAAACTTACACACTAGGATTAGTGACAAACTTAAGAATAGTTTTTTTTTTTTCGGTGGGAAAATCATCTTATGACATCCCGCGCTCTTGGGCGGAGCGTGAGATAGTGTCAGACTTTTACTGACTAAAAACCCACTCCTGTTCCTTCGTTGCCTTTCGTACCAGGGCCAAGTCTTCCCTTCAGAATCAGACCCTTGGCCCCAGTAGGCTTCGACCCTGATGGCCCCTACAGTTGCTGACATCTCCTTGAGGCGCGCGTTACAGTATTATGCGCCATCGACGACTTGGGCTCGGTCCGGACGGTTACCGGACGGTCGGACGGCGACCCACCCATTGCTCGCCGTCCGCAAGCCCGCGCCTACGGAAACTTAAGAATAGTAGATTATAATTTATGTTAGTGAGTCATGTACTTACGAGCCATTGCTTGCAGGTTTTGCCAGAATTCTGAATTTTAGGATAATGTTCACTTCTTTCAGAAGTACCACACTATATAAAAAACACAATAATACTTTATACTATAATAACATCGCATCGTTACGTTTATTGTAACTGAAATCATAGAAAAACTGGTTTGATTATTTTTGCTACAAATTTTTTACTGTTACCCAACTGATAAAAACAAAATTTTCTTTATTTCTCACTATCTTTCTGCCGTCGGCTTTGCCTGTGAGATAGTAGAAAATATGTTTATGTCACTCAATAATAAAGTAACATTATATTGGTGAAATAATTTTTAAAATCCCTCCCTCTATTTATAATATTAAGTATAAACATAGATAATAATTTTCCTGTTTAGTTCAGGCTAGAAGCCACTTCATTTATTGCAGAGAATTCCACTCCTTATCTGTCCACACAATGAATGTGTTCCCAAAACGTATTGTGCGCTCGTAGTCACTCCACGCGACACCAACTAAAAAGCGCTTAAACACAGACAGCGTTTCAACACTAAAAACTTAATTCTCTCCGAAACCCTGAAGAGTTTATAGCTTCTAAAGAGTTGTTAGGAAACTGACTCTGTGCTCATAAAGCGCTGTGTTTATGTGAACCAAACAATGGCAGATAAATAATGAAACTTATCGAACGCATTGGTTAACAAACATGGGTGTTTGTTGCGGTTAGACGTTGGGCCAATGTTGGTGGTGGAATGAAGAAATTGATGGTGCTGATGCAAGTGTCAATATCTTGTTTTAAACTAAAGACAGTTTGTATGGGAAGATTCAAAGGAATATTTCGTTGACGTTTCAACAAAAGTGGTGATCAATCTCAACAGAGATTAGCCAAGTCATCATCATCATCATTTCAGCCGAAAGACGTCCACTGTTGGACATAGGCCTCCCCCAAGCGTCTCCACAACGACCGATCCTGTGCGTCTCGCATCCACCGCATTCCCGCGACTCTCACCAGGTCGTCGGTCCACCTTGTGGGAGGCCTTCCAATGCCGCGTTTTCCGGTGCGCGGTCGCCACTCTAGAACCTTTCGGTCCCATCGACCATCCGTTCTACGAGCAATGTGCCCTGCCCACTACCACTTTAGTTTGGCGATTCTTCGGGCTATGTTGGCGACCTTGGTTCACACAAGTGTGTGCGCAAAAAAAAAATTGTACTCTCTGTATCTTCACTCCGATAGGACAGCAATCCGACACAACCGGAGAGAATTCAGACGCAGGACAAACGGCTTTCCAAGGCACTGAGAAAAGGTATGGTACTTAAATCTAGAACTACATCAGACTGACGCACACGTGGACCACACCTGATTTGTACGTAGAACGACGTCGCGTGGCGTGGATCTAGTGTAGCTCTACAAGCCTAGTTTCCACATAAAATGTATGGACACCGACGCGCCCAGATCGGCGTACGTGGCACGTGTGCGCTGTGTAGTTCTACCTTAATTATTTATTGACTCGTTGGTTCAATCGTGTACTCTCTGAATACATGAAAAGTACAAACATAATCAGCCGTTTATTGGGTCTAATATTAAGACTCAGGGTTTTTCTGTAGCAGAGGGAATAGGCCTTAATCCACCACGCGGTCCCAATGCATTTTGACGACTTAGCCTCTGTTAAAGATGTTCACTAACACTTAATCAGTATCACCTTTCTAGCCTTTTTCCTAACTTGTCGATTTCTTGTCTAATCGGATGCGAGTGAATACCGTATTTTATATGAATCGACTGCCTGTGAGACCTGGTAAGACGATACTCCTTGGATGGACTGATGGTCACACTTTCTGGCGTCTGATTACCTGTAAAGACTGTCAAAGATCTACGAATAACAATCGGGACTAACGGCTTTACGTGTTTTCCGAGGCACGGGGTGTCAATACCCCCACACCCAAACCACACCAAACCCACCACAAAACCACCACACACTAATACTACACACACACACACACACACACACACACACACACACACACACACACACACACACACACACACACACACTAACACACACACACACTCACACTAATACTGTGGTATACCTACCACAGTATTGTCTTTTTAACCCAAAGGTTGACTGGTAGAGAATGCCTTGTTGCATTAAGTCCGCCTATGTACCACTACTGTACATGAAGTTTAAATAAATAAATAAATAAATAAATACACTATACCATATGAACTTAGAAAAGTACCTACACATGAATTGAAAATTTCACATTGGTACTGGCCCGGTTTTGATCCCGCAACCTCATACATGATCGGCGACTACCTTAACCACATAGTCTGTATAACCAAACCCATATCTGATTCATCATAGAATCCACGATAGCCGTACACCTAAAATACAGAACAATTTCAGCTTTTCATACTCGCGAATCAAAAGCCATTACGGAACAAATTAATGACACCGATAGCTTGGTTCTATTAACGGCAACCGAGGATAAACAGCTTATACCCGTTTAAAGCTATTTAAAGCCATTTATGGCCGTTTATCGGTATTTACGGCCACCTGACGTGGCCGGCCAACTTTGGCCGTGTTTATAAGCCCGTTGTCAGTGGACAACCTACAATGCGCGTATAGATTTATGTTGGCATTGAGTGTTTTTCTTGGTACGGTCTGGTGGATTGCACCGTGATAGTGTTTGGATATTTGACCGATGGTTAGCGGTTAATTTTGGTGTTTATCGTTTAGGTGAACGTCTTTGATAGCGCAGGTGGTAGTGTTGTCATTGTCATGATACGTGACGAGGATTTGGCTGATATATTTCAGTACATAGACGCTTTTATTTGGCTGTTAAAAGCTGTTAAATTTGTCGGCTTAAGGTTTATTTGAGCGATGCTCAAGTGTTGTCTCGATTTTCTCTACATATCTCACGTTCTGCGGCTTTAAATCTGGTCTCCCAGTTTACTTAACTACAGGTTAAACAAACCCTAGATTAATACAAAAACTGTGATGTAACCTTACGTCACAGGATTTTTGTTTAACACCCGTCTCCCTTTGTGCAGGTATAAAGACGCAAGAGGGCGGGGGATGTCATGCTCGGATTAGCACTGATTTAGTGCCCATTCGTGCTGGACGTACCTTTAACGGCCAGTTTTAGACCCTTGACGACCTACCTTTAGAATTTTAGACCTTTCTGTGTTTATACTTCAACTCAGATTGAATATGGTTTTGGAAATCGGTAGAAGAGTTTTATTTTGCTCTAAAGGACTTTTGGCTATTGATTCCTGGATTATTCGCTTCATTCTTGTGTATTTGGATTCGAGTTCAGCTGGAGTATTGCATTTTAGTAGTTTGAGCGAATTGAACTGTAAATGAACGAGAATTTGCATTTCCTCATTGATCTATTGATATCGGCAGGTGGAAAATGTAGACAATGGCATCGTAATATCGCTTCATGTTTGATAGTTGGCAGCCAATTTCGACCTGTCGGTTGAGTTTGAACGATATTTGATTAAATTTTAAATTTAAAGTCATTGATACAGTAACTCCGATTCTCTAAGTCAATTGGAGTAACTATATTTTTTTTACAAGCTTTATATTATATAAAAAAAAAATATTATTATAGCTAGCCAGTATTGTCCCACTGCTGGGCAAAGGCCTCCCTCCATTCTTGCCAACAATCACGGTTCCTCGCTTTCTCTTTCCAATTTTTATGGAAAATATCCAGATCGTTCCGCCATCTCTAATAATGTCTTTAAAAAAATACTAATAGCCACATTGTGTATCTCTTGTGTATATGAGTTTAAATGCTTTTAAACGCACCCACGATACAGAAGTATTTTCTATTATAGGACAACGATTTATTCTATCTACTCTTTACTGCAGCGTCATCTCAATTTAAAGATATAACTTGAAACAAAGTCCACTATCACGTCAAAAACTTTTGTTCAGATTGCCAAACCTAATTACACCTCAAGCCCACAACACATTCGATTATACGAATGGACAACGAGATAACCCCTCGTAAGCATATTGAAATATTGTGTCGTAAAAGTCGCATCCCCAACAGCTCGTTCGGGTTAACCGACCGACACGAGATTGACGCTTTTGACGTACGACTTCATTTGTCTGACTTCGATAAAATTGTGCCAACCGGATTTTGCAGCACTATAATTTGCACATATCCCTAAGTTCAAATCAATAAGGTTGAATTTCCTTTAGAATATTGTTTTTGGGTTTGGACGGTTTTGTAAAAGGAGGTTTTCAAGAGTGTCTTTTTCGACCGCAACGTTATGAGATCTCCCTTAGAGCTTGAAAACAAAGATGCTTTCTGATGGCTCTCCGTGATTTAGTGATTTGCGTTTCGTTGTATATTTTCTGGTGGATTGCAAAACAAAGGTTTAAGGTGTAATAATTTTGGCAATGGCTCTATTGTGCTTTTGGGTTTTATTGATATTGCTTGTGTTGATGAATTTGTTCGTACATATTTTTGCGATGAATGTTGGCTAAGTATTAGTTATTGAAATGCAAGAGTTATATTGTGTCAAACATTGTCTATCCTCTAAAAGTACGTTTGGATCCTTAATAAATTTACTTTTTAGTTTAATTACGTCTAACAAACCGGGCAAGTGCGAGTCGGACTCGAGTTTTTTTTATGAAATTGAGTTACGAAGATTTTTCCGAATCGCAAAAAAAGTTTTTTGGTGACGTAACTACAAATTTACAGTTTTCAGATTTTTTCCTATACTTGTGCTTTATGAGCTTGTTTCATGCAAAATTTCAGGATTCTAGGTCAACGGGAAGTACCCTATGAATTCCGATTCCCTTGAGAGGGTTGAAATACACGTTTTTGCGACCTATACGGCCGTATCTTTTTTTTTTCGTTAACTCAGAAGTTTGATTTTTTCACAGCTTCAAGGGACCGCAGACTTGAGTATATGGTTTTAATTTCAACTCGATACCTCCATGCGTTCCCGAGATAAAGGGTCTTGACAGACTGACAGACAGACGGACAATAAAGTGATCCTTTATGGGTTCCGTTTTTTCCTTTAGAGGTACGGAACCTTAAAAAGAATTGTGTGTTAAAAACAACTGCGAGGAAATTGTTGATGTAATTATTATGTGTCTACATATATTATCATGATATATACCGGTGAAATAATTTACTATGTTTTATCTAATCAAGCTAATGGCCAGTCTAAGTTTTGCAAAAAAAAATCGTCATTATTTGAAACTAAATGTTTTTTTTTTATGCTGGCTTGACTTCATAACATTTGGCTAAACTGTACTTTGAATGTTGCCACCAATATAAATCTTTGTCAAGTAACATAATATGCTTTGCTTTATGTATTGCATTAATAAAAATACTTAGGAAATACATTTCCGAATAAACGTAAAAATAACTTTTTATGCTTAGAATATAGTGATGGTTATGATGTGTCATTATAACCATCATCGTAGTGCAATTCGAGTATAGCAATATCACCTGATTTTTTCCCAAATCTGACACATTTGTGTCGTCACCTTCCTCTTGATGAATCTCTAAATCAGCAAATTCTGCAAAACACTTAGCATATTAAATTTTTTCTCTAATGTGTATTCCAATTAGCATAATTTAAACTTAAAAACTGATGCCAAAAGATATTTAAACAACATTTCCTTTATAGTCTTTAACGGACAAACCCATTTTGGGGTTGTTACCACATTTAGTGATTAATTTTGCATTTATTAAAAGTTTTCTCGTAAAAGTTTGCTTCCAACCCACTCTCCGCCTTATCTTCATCAGTCATAACGTTGAATTTTCTCTGTGTCTTTATACAAATATTAGGATCTTTTAATATTGAATAGTTCAGGTAATAAAGGGCAAAGTTAGTATTTTTCTCTTAGATTTATTTTGACATGGCACGGGATTGCATTTTTGTTCGTCCATTGTTGTGAAACAAATGTACTTTAGGGTTTTAAGTCTTCAATTAGTAGGTAACTTATTCTTTTTCTTGGCGTATTAAGATGTTAGGCGGGTCAGGATGTAAGACACCAGAAACGAAATTTTCTTCATGTTTGCATGAATAGTTCGTTCTCTATCCTCCTCCTCCTTCTTCTCGAGTTGTAATTCTCATTACTAAGGGTCGTGAAGTTCCCACTGGATTAACTTTTTTATTATTATTGATAGGCTCGCGTTTGACCACTATCTCACCGATGGTAAGCGATGATGTGGCCGACGATGGAGCACGCTGGCCTAGAAGTAACCTATTCACTCTTAACTTAAAGACCCCTAGGTTGTAGCTATCAGGAAACACAGACTCCGGCAGGGAATTCCACTCCTTAGCTGTACGCATAATGAATGTGCTCCCAAAACGCTTTGTACGTATGGGTGGGATGTCCAGCTTCTTACTGATGATGCCTCGTCATGTGTGACTGTTCTTAGCGTCATGAAGTGCGACGAGCAATTGGGTGTTCAGTGGTTCTTAACATTTGTCGTTGAATTCAATTAATTAATTTTTATATTGACATTTTTTAATTCAATAATACAATTTTAATGGAATGGAAATCTGTTTATTGAGTGCATGATTTTAATCAATAATTAATTTAATTACAACTACTATGTTTTTATATTTGCACGCCGAAATTAAAGGCAGAATAAGAGATCAATTTTATTTATGTTGTCAACTTTCTGTACCTTATTTACGCAAATAAACGATTTATTATTATTATTATAATGAAATTGTAATTTTTGCATGAATTAAATTAAATATTTTGATGTCCAGGTCAGACGCAGTGTTTGAGCGATTGACTACTGCGCTCCGCGGGTTCCATTCCCGCATGAATCAATTTGTATAACCTAAATATTTATATGACTTACAGATTGTTCCTGGTCTGGGTGTCTTGTGTATGTGAGTGTACATGTTTGTGAATTCACCCACAATACAGGAGTGTAGATACCTAGTGTAGGAAAACGGGGCAAAGTTAAAAAAAAATAAACTTACAATTCATCGATAATCTGAAGCCGTATTGTTGTATTATGAACGTTAAACTAATTATAATACACCCCTATTTTTTAATTAGAACAAAAAAAAATGGGCTCTATCCGTACCCGTTACTGATCATATTTTTGTAGTCAAAAATAAAAAAAACGAAATCCCAAAATTGTCCACGAAAATTGGTCATAATAGAAAATTCATCATAGAATCAATCATTCATAACAATTGCTACTAAAAAATACTACGCGCAGTGTTTTTCCATTTTGATCGCAATTTATTCATTCATAATCAATTAGCCTGTACAATATTTCCATAAATTGAGTGACATTTTGGGATATAAACAAACGCTAAATAACTTTGATGTTTATAAATAATATTTATTGAGACTTTACTTAAATAATAACAAGACCTTTTCTAATAAGCCCTTTAAGTATTTGTATCTACTAATTAAAATTAGTGGGGTATAATAATTATTTATTTATTTCTTACCACGAATTACAGAAAAATTAAGAAAGCAGTTTACAGACACAATTTTATAATTAATTTGTGGAAAAGAATAGAATGGAATAGAATGCATTTATTTGTCAGAATATTGTACAAAGTTGTTAGATTAGTGCCTAAATTAAGTTTTTTTTACAAAACCTGTATTAGGCCCCTAATATTAGTTTTACATTTTTAAAATAATATTCAAAAATAAATGTACAATGTATTGTAATTTACATTACTATATTAAACACAATTATTAATTGTTCAATTACGTTACATAATTAAAATAAAGTATATTATTCATTTATTAAATTACTTTATTTACTGCAGGGGCGGCAGTTGTAGGTCGCGGGTTCAAACCCAGCCAGGCGCATTACTTTGTGTACTTTATTTTCATCACCACTGCTCTCAAAACGGTGAAAGAAAACATCGTGAGGAAACCGGCATGTCCTAGAAGCAAAAACACGAAGACATGTGACATCCACCAATCCGCACTGGGCCCGCGTGGCGGATTACGGCCCATTCCTTCTCCTAGAGAAGGCTTGAGTCCCAGCAGTGGGAACATTATAAGGCTGATTATGCAAGGGAGGTTGAACTCAATTTATTCCACTTCAAAGTTCTTTCTACTTAATTTTTTTTCCACATAGGCCTACAAGAGCACTTATAAATCGTCAGACACTACTGCAATACCACCACAATCCCAGAATCAACATCACAAATCCAACAAAGTCTACAAATCAACGTATTCATCTATCATTTACTTCAAAAGCCATTCTCCATCTAAATCATTATTATAAATCTATTTAGTTATAATAATTTCTTCGCAGCCATCTCCTCGGATAGCTGCGTGCCTGGTATCACCATCGCATGCTAATTCCTGCCGGGGGCTATCACGGGAAGTTATCGTAAATTCTGCCTTCCTTATCGAGTACGGTAGCCCGCTGGGAGCTTCGGGTCAAGTAGGAATGTTGCAGAAAAGCAGCAAGTGTGTAATGGTGGTTTGTTCTGAATGAGGTGAAGGGGTTAGTGACCTGGGTCGCTTAGGTTCAGAGGAACAATGAAGGACAAATGATACTTACAGTAAGATTAATAATCGTCAACTTATTGTTTTTTAAATTAATAATTATTTCAATTAAAACATTTACAATTTTTTAATCACCCGTAGGATAGTCACAGAATAAAGAAAGAAAAGAAAGAAAAAATAAAAGTAGGTATGTAATGAAAAAAGAGAAGAAAGTACAAGATACTCGGATGTATTGAGTATTGAGTATTGAGGATATAATTTATATCTGATGGCAATATTATGGTCACGGACTTCTAAAACATAACACTCCTGTTTTGGGCAGTCGTGTAAAAAGGAGGAGGTTCTATGTTCTGCTGAATTTTTTTTTTTAAGTATGTTCACCGATTTCTCGGTCATTTGTGGACCGATTTTGAAAATCATTTTTTTTGTTGAAAGATTGGTCCCATAGAAATATTGTTATGATCTGATCATGAACTTCTCATATAGAACGGAACTGCTCATAGGATCACAACAGAACCGTCGTAACATGTAAAATTGCTTTGTTTATACGTGTACTCGATGACTGACTGAAAGAAAAGGGAATATATCGAACTGATCTGATTATGAATCCGGAAGGTAAGTACCGGAACTCTGTAATAAATTAATGTAACCTAACCGTGATTGGGATTATTATAATAGTCATGAGATCCACTCTGGCTCTAGGGTATTTAAGTTTGGCTGAAGGGGACTTTTTAGTGATGGTACCATAACTAAAAAGTAAAAAAAAAACTTAGCCATCAAATAAATTCTCTGGCTCTACGTCTCCATTAGTGACTTTGTTCTAATTTTTGGCTTATTTCTTGTTGTGTTTCCATTCTTTCTTTGTCGACTACAATATATCCCATATATGCAATGAAACCCCTATTAAATATACCCCTAAACCCAAAGTAAGTATTATTTATGTTTAAGTTTTATTTTTAATAGATTATACATTTTTATTTTATTTTATCATAAATGTATGTTTAGGTTTAAGTATAGTTCTTAACTACACTGACGCATTAGGTTTTAAAGCCTGTAAAGATAGATGTAAAGAGGATAAAATAAATAAATAAATATTTAGTATCTTTTCTTACAATGACGGGTTGAAATATCAGGCGTGTAAGCGAGAAAGAAGGATGGAGCTATACACTCTATATAGCTCCATCCCTTTAACAGTTCAGTTTAGGTCGTAAAATGGGTCGCGTTAAGAGCTAGTGGTAGGGTCTTTGTTCTCTCTCCATGCTCTACACTACTAATGCGTTCCCAACGATTGCGTCTGTCGGTTCGCGTTATGTCCCGCGGTATTAATTTTACATTCATGACGTCACCGACACGAGATACTGTAATCCTCTTCCCATGGCCGGTATGTAGCGTCAGCAGAACCAGCTTATTAAATGTATGGGTTGAATTATTTTAAGTTATTTAGTCAAAATTATGAGGCGAAGTTTGATGGTCCAAAAGTATAACATAAAATATAACATATATTTAACCATTAATATCATCATTTGAATCGAAAGACGCCCACTGTTGGACATAGACCTCTTTCAAGTGTCGTCTCTACGACCGTTTCTGTTTCTCGCATCCATCATATTCCCGCAAACAAATGTTTGGAATTGAGCTTTTGATAAATCTGAACTTAGAAAATTGATATAGCTGTTTCTTTATCAATCTCAGATTTTAAAAATGTTTTTTATTTGAGTATGGTGATAAAGAATCGAAAATAATAATTAACAAAAATAAGACACATCAATTTTATTCTCGTACTCAAAGAGAGTTAAATTCAAGTTTTCTCATAAAATGGGGAAATCTCATCTTTCATCAAAAAACCATATAATATATGATTTGATGATTATATGGACTATAAAAGAGACTGTCCTCTGAGTTGGTTCCGGTATTTCTTCTCAAGGTAGTCAGATATGAAATACCGGCCTCATTTAGTTTCAATAAACGAAAAACTTGACGTGGAAAAGTGTTATTTACAACCTATTTGAAAAATAAACATCATTTATCATTAATAAGTATTGTTTTGACACATTGCAACTGAGAGTAGAATGTGTACATTTCATAAAATACTGGAATTACCGTTCTGGTCAACAAAACAGAAAAAGTTACCAGTTCCTCAGTCACGGTATCAGTTTCCACATAATTAATATTCTGCTAACGCTCCAGCCAGTTGCAATCACCCTTATCTGCGGACCTTTACATAAACAACACTATTCGAGCATTGTTGCAAAACGGATACTTTAAACGCATCCCTATTGTGCGCGGCGTGAGTGACAGCTAAACACAGCGCATTGTGCGCTTGATCCAGCGCTCACGTTTGCACACAAATTAAACGGTGAATTATTAAAGAAAAGTAGAATTGTTGAACACCTTGTAGGAACAGATGAATACCAGCTGCTTGAAGGAAATAACACCAGTATTATGCTGGATTCATCAAGAAATAAACTAACACATTGAGCGTTCAAATTGAATACAGATTAGCTATTAAATGAAAATAATCGGGAATAAGATGGTTACCATACTGACATACAATTCGAGAAACCAAAATGTGATGGACTATTTTAGCAATTAGAAGTGTAGTAGACGAAAGATACAGAAGATTATAACTTCTACTTTTTATTTCATTATTTATTTACTATTTTATTTAACGATTTATGTACACACATAAAATAAAAGATTAGAAGAAGGAAACAGAAAAATAGGTACAGAGGTGATGTTTATTTCTAAAGAAATCTCTTCCAGCACGGAAAGGACAGTTGGAAGAAAATAGAGATGTAGACACCGTGAGTTATCAATGAAATAATATAACATGCTAAAAAAAAAAACTATTATAATAAATTATATACATGCACATGGTAAAATAAATATTACAAAAATACATACTAAATAACATAATAAATGTCGATAAATTCAGTTTTTTTTTATCTGACCTTTATTTGGAAATTTGTACCATTAGCCTCGTATGAATTTCTGGAAAGTGCTGATAGTTGAGCCGGACGGACAGCAATTAATCATCATCAATGGGCAGGAGTGGAATTTTCTGCGGGGTCTATGTTTCCTGATAGCTACAATCTGCGCAAGCGTGCACCATCGTCGCTTACCATCAGCGATGTAGTAGCTAAACGAGACCCAGCAAATAATTTACAAAAAAAAAATGAAAGTAATAGAAAAGAACTCCTGTTAAAATGTTGGAAGAACATATAAGCAGGAAGACCACAACACACTTCAAAACAATACAACCTTCAACAAAATCAAAATCGATAATACAAACATGAAACAAGACAACACACAGGCAGTCATGAATACCAAACAGACTATAGAATAGAAGAACAAGTTAGAACATATAGTTTTGCAGACAATGCCACCTATATTCATAACAAACAATGAGATGAGAATTGAGACGTCGGTGGACAAAGTCACTCATTAATTTTCAAAGTCTGTAACGAGGATGGCGACGCTAACTCGGGTAGCTGGTAGAACAAAGCGACAAGATTCCGGAGGTCACAGTGGAAGAAACGCAGTAGATCAAGTGATAATATACGAGCATTGTGACTTAGCGACTGTTGTCAACAAGTGGCAAACAGTCAAGTCAAGTGGTTTTTTATTAACCTGCATTGCATAGGAGCAGAAAGTTAGTACTACCTCAGTACTCCGTAGTTAGTGATAAGTTACGGCAATATTACTCAATATAAAGATTTGTTGAAATCATTCAATATTAAAATCAGCCTAGCTATAAAATTACAAATTTGTATCACTTTTATGCAATAGGCCATTCACTTACAAAATTGTTACATTAACGATATCATAAAACAAATTTTAGAATATATTTGTTACTTTAAGTGGCTTAAAAATTAGTGGCTTAAAAAAGTGGCTTAAAAAACTTATTAATTACGCCTTCACTCTATGTTCCAATTGAATTTCTGTATCTTTCCAGACACAATGATCTATATCATTTTATTAATGTAATTGTATTGCAATTGAATGTGAAAAACAGTTCACTGTATCAATATCAGATAAATTTATAATTATTTCTGTCTGGAAGTCGGTTTACCGAATGCAACGGTAGCACTATGTATAGTTATGTTCTAACATTTTGATTCCATCATTTTTGGATTAACTTTCACAGTGATTTATTCTTTCATCTGCTTCATCATTATCATCATGCAGCCTTGTATTGTCTATAGGACTCCTTTCTTTTTTGCCATATCACTCTGGCCTATGAGAGTCTCAATCACGTCTTCCTTATTTCCTGCTCACATATTCCTTTTTCTTTTATTAAGTTTTATGAAACGTTTGCATTCTAATCTTAATTTGCCAAAAAACCCTCTGATCCCTTTGGTTAAGTTTTTGACATAGATTGTCCAATGACAACGTGATAAGACTGTAACGTTAAAGTTTATCATACGGAAATTGATTTTCAGGTTGTTTTTATACCTTTGAAACAAACAAAAATCAATGTCTAATATCAGCGCTAACCTACTGTCTCCTACTAACAGTGCCAAGTGATTGTAATGACAAAAGATAGCCAAGCTGAGCCGCGTTACACGCTCACATAGCCTTTGTCATTGAGATGCTATCGCCACAGATGCTAATGTCGCACGTACAACGGCGTGAAAGCCTTTTCTTGGTTCAATCAACCACTGCTGACCGCTATTGTTCGATGAGGTCCAATGAAAATGAATTTCAGTGAGTCATATCGGGAGGACTCAATTTTGAGTTTCTCTTAAATTGCCAGTAAGTGATACAAGGGTCTTGATTTGCTATTTCGGTTTTCAAAAAGTGATTGCCGTGTCGTAATGACAAACGGTGCCAAATTTCACGTAAGCAATTTCAAATATTTTGGCATTTTAACAATTGTCATTGCTGATAAAATATCGCTTTGGTTTGAAGCCTAGTTCATAATTTTGTTGTTGTTAATAATACATGTAGGACTAATATTGTGAATATTTTTTTTGAAGGTTTTGGAATGACATCATTTTTGGAAGATTAAATCAAGATGCTATAATATATAGCAGTATTTAGTTAGATTTTATGTATGTCTATAGATACTATCAACTATATATTAAGATCGTTTATAACACCGATATTGTAAATGTCTTATCTGTCAGAAAAAAAATGCAGTCATCATCATAGGTACTACAGCTCGTATTTAAAACAAAAAATTGTGCAATTTGTAGCCATAAGAGCTCTTTTGTGTCCTTAAGTAATTTTTACTACCATTCTAGCTACTACCTCACATTACCTTAATTTCCTAATAGAACAAATACTTAGAAACATTATCTCTTAATGGGTTACCATTATTTTTGTAAAGTTACTTCGAATTACTGACCGGAGTGGAACGAAGGGTCTTAAAAAAGTCGTTTGGATACAAAAGGATGTACACAATATGTGTCAAACTTCTGGTACGGTAGTAAGTGGTCATAGAGTAGCCGGGTACTCTACATAGCGTGCACGTGAAAGAGGTTCATTTGTTAAAGGCTTTATTTTTAGAGGTACCAACATGACAGCTGCGTGTTACGTTTTTAAGCAAACAATTTGTTGAGACTTGAGGTATTTAGAGTCGTAGTTTGAGGTTTTGCCTGCAATATTTCTAAGAGGACAATAATGTATCATTTTTGCAATGACATGATTTTTGGTAAACTTGGAAACTTACTTAGTCTCTTCAGTTCAGTGGTTGTGATTGAAAAAAAGACACACAAATATATGTAAATACATTTAGGCTTACTTGCACCAAATATCACTAAGCATCCACGTGCCGGAAGACGCAGCGTTGGAAGGTTTCCCACAAGGTGAACCGAACCGAGAATCCAATGGATGTGAGACGCACAGGACTGGTCGTAGGTGACACTTGAGGGAGGCCTATGTCCAGTAGAGGACGTCTTTCGGCTGAAATGATAATGACAATTGATGATATTCATTTCATCAATCTATTTATTTTAACAACACATACAATAAAGCCCTTGGGTCACTTCGCGTGACCCAAGGGCTGGCTTTTACCTCGGACAGAGGATAAGCATTGCCATACAGCGTGGCAATGCCGCCAGTCTTTTGGGAACATTACCAGTCGACAGCGATGTGGAAGAGTTTTTTGACGCCATATTTTAGTTTTAGTTAGTTGTAATTAGATTAGGGTTTTTATTATTATTTATTTTATTTTATTGTAATTATAGTTAGTATTTTTAAATGTAAATAAACGTCTATTCCATTTCAAATAATTAAATAAATACTATGATAAAAAAAACACATACAATTGTTTCCAATAAATGTAGTCCACTCATAAACTGATCACATACCTGTTAGTGCAGGCAACATATGTACAGGCATAATCGATGGCCAGTCTTAAACAACGCTTTGAGAAACCGGCACAAGTTATACAAAGGACAACACGTTTAGTGTCATCCTTTGGAAATCCGCCAATGAGCAAGTAAATATATCTGTCTTTATTGCCATCAAGTTCAAACTTCTTTTATCTCCTCACCTTTTTCAATTACACGAGCTCGGTTTTCCAAATGCGAAGCTATGTGGTTCGTTTACTCTTATCCACAACGTTGAGATCGAGATTTTTCACGTCACATTGAACATTGGTCGTCTAGGTGGTTTGAAGACTTTCCCTACCCCTCTTTTTAGTAGCCTTGGAAAGGCACATTTTCACAATATAATCAGCGGCCAGCACATTACGTGTCGTACCATCTGTGCCTTGATTCTGATATTTTGTCAGTAATAGGTACAACTTTTGAACTCTCGAAAACTGAAAGATTTAGATTTAGTAGTTGTTGTTATAGCGGCAACAGAAATACATCATAATCATAATAAAGCATAATCAGCCTTTTAATGTTCCCACTGCTGGGACTCAGGCCTTCTTTCTCTAGGAGAAGGAATAGGGCGTAATCCACCACGCGGGCCCTGGGCGGATTGGTGAATGTCACATGTCTTCGAATTTTTGGTTCTAGGACATGTCGGTTTCCTCACGATGTTTTCCTTCACCGTTTTGAGAGCAGTGGTGATGAAATAAATTACACAAAGTAACGCGCCTGGCTCGGTTTGAACCCGCGACCTACAACTCGTAAGTCGGGGCCATTATCACTCGGCCACCACTGCTCTCATGTACATCATCTGTGAAAATTTCAAATGTCTAGTTATCACAGTTCTTGAGGTATAGCCTAGTACGGTGGGTACGGAACCCTAAAAATTAGTATTAAAGGTGGAGAAAAGTGTGTAACCACAAGCGACCTTGACCGTCAAAGATCCCTCTCACTAAACCAGAAATCGATATGGTCCTCTCGATAAGATAATCGATTACCAACAAACAACATAAGGGGAAGGTTTAACACAAAAATCGCTGAAGGACCATCGAAATCAGTTCCAATTGAATCTTCACCCCTTAAAACGGATTAATGCAACTCCCTCATAGAACTTATTGTGTGAACGACTCATCAATGGAAATGTTGCATTGGTACAGATACATTGCTGGTTTTGTTGGAGTTTATGGAAATAAAATATCGCATTTACTAAAAATGTAAATGCTTTTTGGTAAATGCGATAATTTTTATTTTGTGCTGTGGCTGCAAGATTGTTCGAAAGAATTCGTCGTCCTGGAACGCAAGAGGTAACTGAAGGAACAGGAATTTACTGACCAAAACCCCGGGTGGGTTTTTGGGAGAAGTTATTTGATAATAATCTATAAACACAAAATAAAGTCGTGTTAGTTACACCATTTATAACACAAAATCGGTAGGACCGGTTTTGATGAGCTTTGCTTTATTAGATTCGTGTCTGCTCTGAAAAGCAGAATAACTATTAAAATATCGAAAAACGTATAAAAAAATATCCAAATATATAGAAAAATAACTGCATCTGTCAAATACATTGGTCTCTCTGAATCATACGGTTTATAAGTTTAGCTAAAAGATTTAAATCACTACATTAATTGCCTGTTAAGCGGTACGAAGTTCGCCGGGTCAGCTAGTTTCCCATAAAGATAACCCGTTATACTTTTCATAGAATCAACACTCAATACTCAATACTTTATTGCAATCCATATGTATCTACCATGGTGTTGAAAATTGTCATAGATCAATATGGACCCTGTCGGGCACAGCAAAGTTAGGAGAGAGGAAGAGACCTAAGTCGTAATTCACGGAATTCAATAGAATTGTAGTTAGAATGTGATGCGTTTAATTATACATGTACATCATTATAATATATGTCTGTGTTTATGTATGAGTAAATTATGTCAGTGAACGAATCTTCAAGTTTTCAGTGAAACACATAAGTATTGAAGTCAGCTCGATTTGTTTTTGTTTTCCAGCCGTCAATGTATTAAAGACAGATGAAAATCATCACAATATATTTAGTCTATCCTCAACAAAGGGGGACATCCATTATTGATGGTAACTTAAACTATGGTCCAAACAATATGCTTCTAGCTTCACCCACAAGTACGACTGAGGGGTAAGCAGTGAGCGTGGTGATAACTGGCTTGTAAACGATTTGTACGGGGCTTTTTAATTAATTGGTAGATCTGTTTTGGGTAGGCGTCGGGTGATTTTAATGCGCTTATTTTTTATTTATTTTTTTGCTAGTCGTATAGTACTAGACAACTGATAAATTTGTCTATTAGTCTAGTACCCATACCACAAGCTCTGCTTATTTTGTGACTAGATGTGTGAAAGTTGTGGATTATTAATATTCCGTTTATTCATTAATATTATACAGGGTTATTTGTAAAACACTGGCCTATGTTACTAACATCATAAACAATAAATTTATCATATTTCAGTTCATCAGATTTTCATACAAAAATAAAAATATTTGAATCAAACGTTCTAAATATTCGAAATCTATGCGAAGCAAACGATAGTAAAATTGGGGAGGGGAGCGGGGATCGGGCGGCGGTGGTGCTTGATGCGCTTGCGTCGCGTCATACAGACGTAGGTAGGTACAGCAAAATACTGAGTTGAAATGTGTTAGATAGAACAACGAAATCTTGAAGGTTTGTTTTTGTTAAATGAATTATGTTTTGTAAAAAGTCATAGAACAAAAGTTGTTGTTTATGATGTCAGTAATACAGTCCTGCAAGGTTGTTAGTGTTTTACAAATAACCCTGTATACATAATTATAGTTAAGTTTTCATAAGAATGTTTTATGAGAATTGAAATGAGCTAGGAAAACTCACCCAATCCAGACCAATTAGAGGGGAGGGAGGGGATTATCAGATAACTTCTCCCGCTCTGCATGAAGAGAGAGAGAGAGACAGACGCTTACTGATAAAAAACCTCACCCGTGTTCCGTCAGTTAACCTTTGCGTTCCAGAGCCATCGTAGCTCTTTCGAACAAGCCCAATCCTAACTAGAGGCTTTACCACGAGCTTTTAATGCAATCCATTTTAGGACCTACACTGAACTGTGAAAGGGATGGAGCTATATAGGGTGTATGGCTCCATCCCCCTTTAGTTTTTTTTTTATCTTTAATATTTATATATTGTTTCTATATTATGTGCATCAGTGTGTGCCAAATAAAATATTCTTCTTTATTTCTTTTTTTCTTTCTCGCTCGCATGCCTGACATTTTATCAGGTCGTGGTAAGGACCCTGGCTTTCTCTATTTCTATCTAAATCCTTTTAGCATTGGGGCATGATTGATTGACGAACAACCAAGCGTCCAAACATACAGATTTGCATATTTATAATATCAAAAGAAAAACAAAGGGAATAGGTATATAAAAGTCTTGTGTCTCTGAATCAATGGAAACTTCAGCGATTTCGATAAAGAACAGATCGCTAGATGTCCTTCAATGCATCTCCCAGTACATGGTGAACATTCCATCCATACGCACAAAACGTTTAGCGAACACATTCACTGTGCGTACAGCTAAGGAGTGGAATTCTCTGTCACAGTCTGTATTCTGATAGCTACAACCTGGGAGTATTTAAGTCAAGAGTAAATGTTACTTCATGCGTTCTCTGTCATTAACCGTATCATCGCTTACCAGGTGAGATAATGGTCAAATGCAAGCCTATAAATAATAAAAATATTTTTTTGTATTTCACATCCCAATAATTGAACAGGAGACCCGTAATACTGTGTTCCCATGCACGAAAATAATGACACACCGATTAGTATTACACTCCTACCAAACAAAATCACCCAGCAAATAATAATACCGGCACCAAATACCACTTTACACTCCTATTAATAAAACTGCAACGAAAACCCACCCCCGTTAATACGCGATAATCCATCGCACTGTGTTTAATTTTGTTTGCGATTTAATTGTCCGCCAGTGTACAGTGCGTGCCAAATAAACTGGCTTGTTGAGTCGAGAGCGGGTGGTGAATGTTCGAGTGTTTGTTGTTCCTAATGAGATTAGATTTTAGGTATTTTTTCCAGCAACTATGTGTAATTTGGTGTAGTGTAGTGCAAATAAATTGGTGAAGTTTGGAGAGTATATGTCACACGCTTAGTGAGAAAGATCAATAACTCAAAAATTAAGTGTTTGAAGATTGAATCATAGGACATATGTTTTATGATTCTATTTTGAAATGCTTATTGTTTTAGTTATTTCTTTTTAGGAGTGTGATGTGTACGTTAATGAAAATGTGTATAGGTCTTATTTGATGAGAAATAAAGATTTATTTATTTTTTATTTTTTTCATTTTAGAATTTTATGTGGCAATGGTACGTCGAGTGAGTTCATGGCTTTCTATTAAATTCGTGTTATTAAGTGGGTGATTAAATCCTATGTTTAAAATAATTATTTTAAGAAAACGGGAATGTTTTGTATGCATTTAGATAATGGAATAGTGGTCATCATAATTATCTTGGGGTTTTTAAATCAAGAGTGTACCTATACACTACTTCTGGGCAAACGTACTAAATTGTTGTCCACGTCGTTGCTTACTATCAGGTGAGATAGTGGTCAAACGCGAGCCTATCTGTCTATACACAAAAATGAATACATACCAATTTCCCAAGGTTACGCCACCTCTCATGGCGCATACGCCGAGATCAATTTTACCGATTTCAATCATCCTTTTTTAAGTTTTCTGTTACTTTTGTAATAGGATCTTATCGCAAAACTGTTTTTTTTTTAAACCTATTTTTAATTTGTCTCCTAACCCAAAACTCTGATTTTCACGCAGACGAACTCATGGACAAAAGCTTCTTAATAATAAAGAAAAAAAAGTACTTGATTTTCGATCAAAAACAATATCGTTGCAACTGCATTTCACTACGATGGCATCGCGATTGTCGTTGACTACGGTTATTTTATGCTAGTTACCGTACAATAAACAAGAAAATCTTTTCAAACATTCCATTCTCTAGGACAAGAAACTAAGAATAAGTAGCCGACCAAAAGAAGTGAACTTAATTAAAATATTAAATAGACCACAATCTATTTTAATTTACCGTACAATTGCGAACAAAAGTGAAAAATACGCGTCATCATTCAGCCTAGATTACGTGCAAATAGCGCGACATCAACGACAAGAGAAAAAGAAAGAAAAAAATAAAAAAAATCACCCAAAAATAACTCATGACAACAATACTTCGTTAGTTTACCCTTTATAAGCAAATGAATAGTTGAGCACAATGAGATAGAACGCATCCTTCCACTTACTGTCTCACGTTCATGTTTACATATATAAATCTTAGACAAGTACAATTGTAACAAAATGCATGTGTCACCTTCGTAATAATATGTTAATTTATATGTAATGTAATAAGTTCTTGTGTGAATGGGCCACTGTAAGGGCAGGGTACTGTAAGGGCTTGGCAGAAACGTAAGGGCGATTCAATTGCGTTAATCCATTTTATTGCGTGTCACGAGCAGTTGGTTTTTTAAGTTATATGTACAGTCGTAAAGTTTAGTGTGGTTGGCGAGGTACTAAATCGGACATGGCGGTGAAAGGGTTGAATAGAACTTTCATTATTTGCTAAGTAAAAAAATACTTAAATAAAAAGTGGGACAAAAATCCGTTTCGGACATTTATAGTCTTCAGTACTTTATTTATTTATTGTAACGTTATGTACGTATAGTTGTGGTACCTACATTGGAGGACTTAATACAACAAGGCATCCATAAATATCCTCTATCGGTAAATCTTTGGGTTAAAAAGACTATACTGTGACTAAAAATTACGAAAATGAAATCTGAATTACAGAGACGGAAATATGTGATTTCAACATTATTACCAATACAGCAGATCCTATGAATGCTATTAACAATAGTTAATTTAAAGTTCATTATGTAATTATTTTTAAGAAAGTTACTGAAACAAAACGGCATATATAAAATTTTCCCGTAACACTTTCGTCCACGTCTGTCCAAACTAGACACTCTTCCTATCCACGGTCCAGACACAATTCCGGTCACCCTAAATCACTCTCAATTGTCCCAAAAAAATCCCCATGCAAATGCCATAAAGGCCTAGTCGAGATTAGTTCACTATGAATCAAGTAATTAGGGGATTTATATGCAAAGTCTTTTCTGTGGTGCACATTATTAGTTCATAAAGGGCCTGGTAACACGGCTTAATGTAATTTTGAGTACACATATTGTGGAAAAAGGTGGTCACTCCCATTGTCCTAGATTTATGACCCGTACTGATTTAATAACTGTATGATAACGGATAATATTTATGGCCGAAAGTGTACTATTCCCAGGATTGTCCGTTGGGTCAGCATCTCATTATGGAAAGAGTTTTCGATGTTCAAAATTCGAATTTAGTTACTTAAATTGATAGTTTTTGCAAATATTACAAAAAAACATAATTATATAAAAATCTTTCTCTGTTTTTATTCTTTTTTCCTTGGTAAAAAAAAAAAATTAAAACGTCGATTAAATAATGCAAATCATTATTTGAACAGAGATAGTTTTTTAATCTGTAAGTACCGATTTTAATTCCTTTCACCATTAAGTAATTTCTTTAACCAGTAGAATGCTGCATACTTTATCGCTGAAAGAAAGAAAGAAATGAATTGACTGAGTGAGATAGGATAAATATTTCCACGCGGGTATAGGTAGTAAGTGGCAGAAGCTATTGAATTATAACATACTAGCTTTTGCCCGCAGCTTCGTCCGCGGACATGAAATACAGTCTATGTCACTCAGGAATGAAGCAGCTTTCTATCGGTGAAAAAATTTTAGTAATCGGACCAGTACTTTCAGAGATCCTCCTACTAACAAAAAAAACATAAAAACAAACTTTACCTCTTTATAATATATATATATATATAAATATATAATAACATAACATAGGTACACTAGCTTCTGCTAGCGGTTTCACCTGCGTAGAAGTAGAAAATATATAAAATTTTAACTTCCAAAAACACACAAAATACGATTTGATTCAAGTCTATGTCGACAGACGGAGGGGACATTATCATAAGTACTTAATTCATTAGTTGTCCTGAATTCTTAAAAAAAAATCGTGGCATTCGAACAATAATTTCATTTGGACTTATTTGACCTCGTCAAATGACTTCGTCCCTTGACTACGACCACAAAACAAACGTCCGATTGAACTTAGTTCTATTCATAACTTTAGTCTTCTATTCATATCATATAATTGTTCTCCGATTAAGACAGCTCAAGTAATGCATCATAATCGTCACATTCATACGTCCAACATTATTAAACACCTTCTATGATTTTTTTTGTAAAATGTCTAACAAAATCCTTTGCATCACCTTTATTTTACCATCTTTGTTCCAAATCGCGACACTGTCTTTCTTAACAAAAGAAGGTCGGTTCCCTACGCCCAACAAAACGACCTATGAACTCACCTTTTGTCTGATTTCAAAACATTTCTATTCAAACGTCCACGTCAATCAAAAGTTCCTGTGTCAATTTTTTGCTAATGCGACTTTGATATGGAGCGCAAAGAGTTTGGGCTGTGAGAAGTTTGTGGAGACGGGGGAAGAATTAAGGTATATTCAAGAATGTAGGGTAGATACACAATGACGATTGTTTGTCTGTTGTGTTACATCAGACTCTCAGAGCTTCCTCAATGATAGAATCAAGTCTAACGTGCCAGCATAAAAAAATCATCCATGTAAAATTCACCAGTGAGAGATAAAGGTAACGAGAAATCTTAAATAAAACATAAAATAAATACGAAAGAGAAAAGAAAAACAAAAAACACCCTCTTCTGTACAAAGTTTATGGCTCTGGCTTAAATTACAAACAAATTTTAAGGCTTCGTGTTTGAGAAAACCTTCGAGCACCTTTATATTTTAATCCTGACCAACCCTACATTTGCGAAAACGGGGAAATTACTCGTAAGTCACGTGACTTACGAGTAATTTCCCCGTTTTCGCAAATGTATTGGGATTAGTAGGCATCGTCTAATAGGCATAATTCTTCCACCAACCAAAACATCAGTAAGTAGTACGAATTTCTGAAGAACCAATCCGACAGAATCGATGGCTGTTCAACAAACTTCGCGAACTAAAAGGGGTTAGATCGAAGTTCACGTTTTGCCAAGCAGTAACAGTTTCCAGCGAGACCAATGTTTATCCAGTAATTACGAGAAAAAAAAGTTTTAAACAAAAATTTGTCCGAACTCCGGCCAAAGTTCGGGAACTTCACCGTTAAGGCTACTGTTGCTGGTCAAAATATCGGACTTTGGTTTCGGAATACTTTCATCCGACGTTGGACAAAGACCGTACTTAAAATTAAAGGCATTGTACTGCAGCACATTGTAGTATGTGACTGTCTGATTCCGATATCATTTGAAGCATTCAAATTAAATATTTGTTGTGGGAAATATATTTTGGATTTGCACAATCCTCTTGGGATAAGGATATTTATCTGGATCAATTATTTTGATTCAAGTTTATCGACTGACATTGACATAAGGATGCTTGGGACAGTAGAGATCTTGAAAACTTGACAGTTGAGAGAAACGGAAGCTGTTGCATTTTTATTAAGATTAACAAGTAAGTACTGATGAAGTAGGTATTTGAAAATCTGGTTTGTGCAATATTCTTTGTAAAAAATCTCGGCAATGATCGATCATGTGTGTGAACATCGACATCAAAATAAGAAACTGGAAGGTTTTTTTTTTCGGTGGGAAAAGCATCTAATGACATCCCCCGGTCTTGGGCGGAGCGGGAGATAGTGTCAGACTTTTACTGACTAAAAACCCATTCCTGTTCCTTCGTTGGTTTTCGTACCAGGGCCGAGTCTTCCTTTCAGAAGCAGACCCTTGGCCCCAGTAGGCTTCGACCCTGCTGGGCTCCTACGGTTTGCTGACATCTCCTTGAGGCGCGCGTGGAACAGTACGCGCCGTCGACCACTTGGGCTCGGTCCGGATGGTTACCGGACGGTCGAACGACGAGCTACCCATTGCTCGCCGTCCGCAAGCCCGCGCCTACGGTAAGGACACCAGGTGAAGAACAGTATTCTATAAAACTGTCAGTGAGACGTGTCTTTTTTTTCGGGTAGGAAAATCATCACTAACTCATCTCGCGCTGATTGGAGTGAGATAGTGTCAGACTTTAACTGACTAAAATCTACCTTTAGTTACTTAGTTACTCTTAGTTACCTTTAGTTACTCTTTGCCTTCCAGGGCCACGGTAACCCTTTCGAAAAATCACGATACCCAATGAGACGAGCCTGCCCTTAGATGGCTGGGCAGCATTTAAACCAGCTTCTAATCAAAATTGTCTAACTATCCACTTAATACTGTGATGTCGAAGGAGATCATATGTGCTATTGCTCTTATTAACTGTTAGACTGGCAAGACAATTACACTTTTTAAGATTTATGTAAATATAGAATAGATTCAGAATCAGATAAGTTACGACGGCCGTCAAGCCGCTAGATGGATTGAATAATAAAAATAAATAAAAATTATTGATTGTCTCATTAATTTTTTACAAGCGTAGATTAAGTCCTGGACCCAACACTAGGATTCCCTGTGTTGTGGGGTCCAGTCTCTTTTAATCCATATTCAGAAGGTACAGTAACAAAGGCAATAGTTTTAGGTAACTAAACTATATGTTTAACAAAATTTCAGTAGTTTGGGAGAGTGTGGTGAAGTGAATGTAGTGTGGGAAGTGTAGTGCGGTAGGTGTAGTGAGTGTAGTGTTGTAGGTGAGGGTGTGTGAGTGCATGTGAGAAGGGTAAGAGTGGTTGCAAGTGTTAATAATCATTATCATCATCATCATCATTTCAGCCGATAGACGTCCACTGCTGGACATAGGCCTCCCCCAAATGTCGCTACAATGAACGGTCCTGTGCGTCTCGCATTCATCGGATTCCCGCAACCTTCACTAGGTCATCGTTCCATCTTGTAGAGGGCCTTCCAACATTGCGTCTTCCGTTACGTGGTCGCCACTCCTGAACCAAGTGTAAATTAAGCAAGTGCAAGTGTAGTGTGTTGCAAGTGTTAATGATATTGGTTAATTATACTTACCAATATTCCGTTTTTAAGAATGACGAATGATGAATGTTGAATGATGTGTAGTGGCTGCGCGAAGGTTGCGCTGACGTTCTTTGTCGAGGTCAAAGAGAATGTCGCTCCAAACTGGTGACCAGTTTGGAGCTATGCGGAGCAGAGGGTAAAGTCCCGCAAACCTCCTTTGAAAGGGGAGGATCCTCCGACCAGACGAGATGTTATGTCTGGTGGACTATTGCCCGATAGATGATTTCGGGCTGTTCTATATATTCTAATCGCGCGGAGAACTTTGATTGCGCGATGCAGGATTAGTTCTTATGTGACGCCATAGATGTCGCTACAAATGAAAATGATAGATGCACAAATAGTTTTTAATTACTCTCCATGCGCACAAACTATACGTCAATAGGCCAGTAACTACTCTCCTATAGAACCTAGCTGCTTGAGTACGCTAGACGAATCGAGACAGACCAAACACTCAGTTTTCAGACCTCCTTTACCCGACAATACACTAGGGCTGTTTGGTCAACGTGTCCAGATTACCATGACCCGCGGATTTCTATGACAAGGCCCCTCCATCAGTTGGTTGTTCGATGGTCTAGAAGGGGGTGACAGGTCATTTGACAGTGGTCTTGTTCGTGTATTTGTCTTTAGGCTCAGACCGACGGGCACACTGTATCTGAGACAGGAAATTAGGTTTCGATGTTTGAATGTGGACGTATCTGGATGGTATTAAGCTAGCGGGGTGAATTCTGTGAGGTATTTGGAGCAGGTTTACGTTAAAGGTAACAGTGTTAAGTAACAGTAAATGGAATGTTGGATAGGTACTGTTTTAAGTAAAAACTTTTTACCATAAAATATAACCGACATCAATACAGAAAACACGGAAGACAGTGTCTCTGGTTTTTTTTTCTTCGCACTTACCATTTTTATGGGCTTTTTGTTTTGAAGTCAGTTGTATTCTTTTTACACTTTATACTTGTAATAGCCCTCAGCTAAATCTATATAATACTATTATAGTAAGGCACCTATAGAATATAACCATATTAGAAATCGAGGGAATGCATAACATTTTATAGGCTTACTTAGCCTATATTTGAAGCGTTCCCTCGATTTCTTCAGGATCCCGTCATCAGATCCTGACCCGGTGACCATGGCGGCGGCGATCTCTCATGCCGGGCCTTGGTACAGGTCTTGGTCCGGAGCGAGGAGGAGTGGCAGGCGGTCGCCTCCTTCTGCGAAGCAGTAATGCTAGCAAAGAAGGCGGCTGATCGCGTGAGGCACCTAGTACGAAAGGCAACGAAGGAACAGGAGTGGGTTTTTAGTCAGTAAAATTCTGACACTATCTCCCGCTCCGCCCAATAGCGAGATTTGTCATTAGATGATTTTCCCACCGAAAAAAAAACCGGTGACCATGGGACCTCTTCTCTCGGTGTCTTCGAGTAATAGGGTAATTTTTGCATTGAATTTTGATGATAGTAACTGTTTTAAGAGCAGTGGTGGCCGAGAGATAACGGCCACGACTTACGAGTTGTAGGTCGCGACTTTGTGTAATTTATTTCATCACCACTGCTCTCAAAACGGTGAAGGAAAACATCGTGAGGAAACTGACATATCCTAGAACCAAAAATTCGAAGACATGTGACATTCACCAACCCGCACAGGGCCCGCATGGTGGATTACGGCCCATTCCCTCTCCTAGAGAGGAGGCCTGAGTCCCAGCAGTGGGAACATTATAAGGCCGACTATACTACCTGCTTTTACTTTTTCATTTATGCAATAAAACCTGGCTGGTTCCTTCCAGCATGCACACCTCACATCATTGGACATTCGTCGTCTTTCAACACAACGATGTTTTCGGAGATAGCCGCGTTGGTTTATACACGGACCACGTACGTTGTTTCAATTCGTACACGTTTGTAGAATATAAAGAGATAGGTACAGTTTTGTTTTGTGTGTTTTAATTAGGTATTGTAAAAGGATAATTTTAGTTTCTCCATTGATAAAGACACAGATTATTGATTTATTTGATTGGTATTCAGCAGCATCAGGACGACTTTAATATGGTATACACATATACATAGTATAAAAAAAGTGCTCGCGCATGAAGGGTTCCGTATCATTATCTATAGAATATTAGACACACATCGAGATAAAACGGCAAAAAAATCACGTTTGTTTTATGGGAGCGCCACTTAAATATTTATTTTATTCTGTTTTTAGTACCTATTTATTGTTATAGCGGCAATATAAATACCTACATATTAACCTGTGAAAATTTCAACTGTCTATCACTGGTCATAAGATACACCCTTTTGACTGACTGATGGACGGTGGAGTGAAACTTAAAAAAATGTATGTACAACCTGTAGCAATATAATATCTTTTCACATTAAATAAAAACTTTCCTGTTTCAATTAAATACATCCGCCTATTATAAACGCTACAATTAGTTCGCACATTTTAGCACATTAGCAACTTAAATCTGAATCAATTTTTCAATTAACGCCTCCAACAAAAAAAAAAATCACAACCATTCCATCGAGGCGCTAAAATGGCGCTTCGACAACCTTTTTTAATAACTTTATAATTCCCGTGAAATTGTACATCGCCTGCTAATTATTAACGAAATAAAAATGTCAGAACAATGGCAGGTTTGTGCTGTGTCATTCTGTGGTGAGCGGTATTTTAGCGCTGTTTTTGCCCTATGTTTTTTTGTTGAAATGTGTTAATTATTTAGTAGTGTTGAGTGATGAAGAATTTATATGTAAAATAATAAATTTGGTAAGTAATGTATTTTTTTTTATTGATATAAACTAGTGCTTGACTGCGATCCTAGTTGTAGGATGCCATCAAAATATTTCGACTTTTAGTGACTAAAACCCTCCTGTGTTACTTCAGCTGCCCTTTGCGTTTCAGGGCCACTGTAACTATTTTGAACAATCCAGCAATGACTTCTTCTTCCTGCCCTTGTCCCATGTTACTTGGGGTCGGCGCAACACGTTTTTTTCTTCCATTCTGTCCTGTCATCCATCAAACTATCACTAACTCCCTTTTCTTTCATATCACTCCTCACACAAACCATCCACCTTTTCTTTGGCCTCCCTCTCCCTCTCCATCCATCTACATGTATGCTCAGAACTCTTTTAGTAACATGCGTTTCATCTTTCCTCTTCACGTGACCATACCAAGACAACCGATTTCCTTTCAACTCAGTCACTGGCGCCACTTTCAAACTTCCTCTAATATAGTCATTTCTCACTTTATCCATTCTCGTCACACCACACATATATCTCAACGTTGTCATCTCCTTTACATACAATCTTTTTTCCATCATTTGTTTTTTCGAACAATCCCGCAATGTGTGACAGTTAAATTGCTTAATTCAAGATTTTATGCAATTTGAAATAATATCTAATAATAAAAAAGTATAAAAGTATGAAGTTTCTGAATCTTCATTAATGCATGGTAATTAAAATTTGGTCAAGATAAATATATTTTTGAGAGAAAAATCCTGTTTCAATCCTATTTTTTTTTTTAATAAAATGGTAATTTTCATATTCCGAAATTCACGCCAATTATAAGAAGGCCACCTGTTTGAAAAATAACCGAAATATTTCGTTGCTTATAATAAAGTATCATATTAAGCAAAATATCCCGAGTCACACTTGGAAATTACTTGATTTTCTAAGTTAATTTAACGGTAGAACATGGGGAAGGTAGGGGGAACAAATTAGTTTTGATGCGCGTTATTATACCTTGTAAACAAAGGTATCAATTATAACTCGGAAATAAACTAGGGCAGACAGGAAAAAATATTCCGTCGTGTTTCGTAAAATTAGCTAATCTTTGATCATTTCAAAGCTAAAACAAAATACTATAAATAAGTCTGCTTTAAAATCAATTAAAAGGGAAAAATATTGTTCATAAACCACAATTTTTATTAGATTTTTAATGAAATAGATTTTTGATTAGACGTTTTTATTTCATTGTATACATTAATTTGCATACATTTCAACATAGACCTTCATGTTCCATAGATACAAAACTACTTATTAACCTATAAAGTATTTACGAATGCTCAGTCGAATGTATTAGAATATCATCTCGATATCATTTATCTCACTAATAACACCTCTAATTTTGAATTTGGCACTAGTGTTGTCCATATCGGCGTAAAACGACACTCGTCGGCAATCAGCGTCCCCGCAGGGAGTCCCACGTGACGCCTCGACTACCGGGGATGTACGCAGCCACGCGAGACAATCCGCCAATTGTCAAGAACCGACACCATCTTCACGATATTCAACTGTATAATCAACAAAATAAAGCCCATATTCACCTGGCCCCAGCAATAAACGCTACTAAGATGAATGCACATCGCACAGAGTTTTCTGCTAATTATCATGGTAATACCCGCTTCGAATACCCCCGCTGAGCTGAATTTTAATTTAATGAAGATTACTTATACTCGTGTAAAATATTTGTATAAATTAGAATAACTTACCAATACATTTTAATACAAAATATAGCCATTAAAATTTTTATGCGTATCTTAATAGCTTTTACCGAAATAGGTGTTCCGAGTCTTTCATGGGCAAGAATAAAAGGAGTTCCCAAGCATTTCTGCAAGTAACGCACCTAATAGACTAACTGATTACTATTTTGCTCATAATAAAGGGAGTACAATATAAAATAATCTTTTAGAATAGAGGGGAGTGAAGAATGCTATTCATGGTGGAATAAAAGCGTGTATCAGTCTCAAGCCTGCCGTTACAACAGAAGCAATCGAGATAATTCTCATTACACACATTTCACTGTTCGATGTTTCTAATATACCATTATGTGGATCCACGGGCGGTCTCGATTGTGGCAATCGGCGTCTTTGTTGCACATCACTACCGAGTGAACGGATCCCGCCAAAATTTAAATGTCATCGTTCCAATTCGAAATTCAATTACGTGTAATTAATGCGGTGTGTTCCAGTCAGGCAGTCTTCCAGTGGCGGAACTGGATCTTTTACCGATTTGAAAACAATGGTTTCGACGTCGTCGGCGACTCAAAGCAACGCAACTCATGCCGAGGATTTTTTTCCAAGTTTTTGTCGATGATAGCTTTTATTATTATGATAAATGTGTAGGCGAACTTTTTTGTGGCGCCTTTTTGTGCTAATAATAAATCTCAATTTATTTAACTCTTTCATTATGTAAAGTTATCTACCTATTTCTATTCATGGTGTCGACAATTTTGATGAAATTCTCGAATTTTACGGTTCTTGGTCAACGTGTTATTATTGATTAATTTGCATAGAAAATTAGGTGTGTTTTTAAACATAAAGTTGCAATGATAAATAAACATAGTTTTATATTTACATAAATTATAAATTTTATGCAGATAAATTGTGTTTCTGGCTTTCTATCCGTGTTTTAAGATTTTCTGTAATTATTTTCGTAATAATACCCCAGTTTCCTTGGCAACGGTAGCCGGAAAAGTAATTATTCAACAGGCTCGCCGGAACATTACTATTGAACAGAAGTTTAGTGTTGTAGACAATGATTCATTGTGTGGAACAGGTATAGGTACGCGTCTCTGCTTCGGAACACCATATTTTGTGAACAGGTGGGATAATCTTATTTTGCAAGAGTTACCATTACAAAAATAGGAGAAGGAAACTAATATACACGCCATATGCATAGGGGGCATACCTACATAGCTTTAATTACACACATAACTGTGCAAATAAGTAATGTTATTCAGAAGTTTTCAGCAGTTTCAACTTCTTCTGGTTCAACACTTTGTTCGCAATAAACACTTTGACTTTGACTTCATCAACTGGCCTGTTGGTCTCGTGGTTAGTGGCCCTGACTGCTATGCCGGAGGTCGTGGGTTCGTTTCCCACCAGGACAAATGCTTGTGTGATGAGCACGATTATTTGTTCTGTGTCTGGGTGTAATTTATCTATAATATGTATGTATTTAAAAATATATAAGTATGTTTATCTGTTGTCTAGTACTCATAACACAAGCTCTGCTTACCTTGGGACTAGACGGCGTTGTGTGATAGTTGTGGAATATTATTTTTATCGTCATCATCATTTTAGCCGAAAGACGTCCACTGTTGGACATAAGCCTCCCCTTAAGTGTCGCCACACAGAATTTCCTTTACGTCATCGGTCCACTTTGTGGGGAGCCTACCAACGCTGCGTCTTTCACTACGCGGTCGCCATTCCAGAAGCTTTCAGCCCCATGTTCTGGTTCAGTCTCAACGTTTTCCATTGTTAAAAACTGAAACTTTCTTGTCTTGTCAACTGTCACGCTATCACGGTTTCTACCGTTCTTTAAACAATAAACTCTTTTTGTTTCTTTCTTTCTTTTTCCTAACACAACCTATTCTTCATTTCTTTGTAATCCTTCTCTAAAATGGCAAAATCCCAGAGTCTTCAGCCCCATTTCTATGACATCTCTCTCCCTCTCTTAAACGGCAAAATCCCAGATTCCTCCGCCCCATGGTCCCCCTAAACAAGTAGGATCACATATTCTAATAAGTCCTCACCGTGGGTGTACGAGTGTATGAGGTTCTAGAGTGAACTGGTTATAACTATGTTTAGAGTTAAACAATTGGGGGGCGGGGCTCCTACCACATCCGTCGAACACCGAGAGGTGTTAAAACTATTGTTCCGACTCTTTTTAGGCTGTCCGACACGTTAATTAGAATAAACTGGCTCTGGTAGTACAATTGCTTGTGAAATAATTCCAATGAAGAACTCTTTAAACGAAGAAGTAAGCAAAGCCAAATTTAATTCCACCAGGCCCGTTCCAAGCATTGTACTGAGCTCCTCCGTAGTTTCAGCCATGACTACTATGTCATCAGCAAACCGAAGGTGGGTGATGTACTCGCCATTGATTGATTGCATTAATGTCAATGAGGAGGATGTCTTCAAGTTTCTGGAATTGAGAGCCATTCCAGAACCTTGAAAACATTCTCCATTGCTGCTTGCGTGATCGAATCAGGAATGAGGATATCCGCAAGACAACCAAGGTTACCGACATAGCACGAAGAATCGCCAAACTTAAGTGGCAATGGGCAGGGCACATTGCTCGCAGAACGGATGGCCGTTGGGGCTGAAAGGTTCTGGAATGGCGTCCACGTACCGGAAGACGCAGCGTTGGAAGGCCTCCTAAAAGGTGGACCGATGACCTGGTAAGTGTTGCGGGAATCCGATGGATGCGAAACGCACAGGACCATTCATTGTGGCGACACTTGGGGGAGGTCTATGTCCAACAGTGGACGTCTTTCGGCTGAAATGATGATGATGATGATGATGATGATGAAGCCCGTTCCATCATCGGACCACCAGACGTATGGCGATGCACCATTGGTACATGGTGGATATCCTATCCAATAACACAAAGCATTTAGGAAAAACATTAATTGTCTGTACAGCTAAGGAGTGAAAATCCATGTAGGAGTCATTTTTTATTAGACAGGCCTGTTGGTCTAGTGGTTAGTGGCCCTGACTGCTATGCCGGAGGTCGTGGGTTCGATTCCCACCCAGGACAAATGTTTATGTGATGAGCACGATTATTTGTTCTGTCTGGGTGTAATTTATCTATATTGAGTATGTATTTAGAAATATATAAGTATGTTTATCAGTTGTCTAGTACTCATAACACAAGCTCTGCTTAGCTTGGGACTAGACGGCGTTGTGTGATAGTTGTGGAATATTAAGGATTTCCACTCCTTAGCTGTAAACACAATAATAATTATTGTGTTTACAGCTAAGGAGTGGAAATCCTTGCAGGAGTCATGTTTTCTGATAGCTACCAACTGGGGTAGATATTTAAGTCAAGAGTGACGAGGATACTTCTAGGCAAGCGTACTCCATCGTCGGCCACATCATCGCTTACCTTCAGGTGTAATAGTGGTCAAACACGAGCCTATCCACAATAAAAAACCGGGCAAGAGAGATACCTGCCAGGTGCTCGAGCTAGTAAGGAGCTAATCCGGTCCGAAAGAGAGGCTATGGTAGAGCGTACGAATGTCTCACTTCAGGCAGTCTCCAAGTGGGGCGAAGCCAATCTGGTGGGATTCCACGCCGCCAAAACACAAGCGTGTCTATTCACCGCTAAAAGGAGCCCGTTCACCTTGGCTCCTGTTTTTCAGAATGTATCCCCGGAGTACACCGACCGCCTTCAGCTCTTGGGAGTTGTAATTTCCTCAGATCTTAACTTTGGGCGGTTCATTGAGTCCAAAGCCAAGGTGAAAGCTGCTAGGAAACTCGGCGTACTTGCAAAGGTCCGGCGGTACTTCACACCAGGACAGCTTTTAATGTTATACAAAGCACAGGTCCGTTCGTGTGTAGAGTACTGCAGCCACATATGGGCTGGTGCTGCAAAATGCCACCTGGCAGCTTTGGACTCGGTGGAAAGGCGTGCAAAGAGGCTAATTGGTGATCCAGATCTGATTAATTCCAATCTACAAAGTCTTGAGCACAGGCGTAGGGTAGTCAGCCTTTCGGTGTTTTACAGAATGCATTTTGGAGAGTGTGCGCAGGAATTGCATGACTTGATTCCACCATCTCATTTCTACCATCGGACAAGCCGACGAACGGCGAGTATCCACCCTTACGTTGTTGAAACCTCTACGGTCCGGACCAAGCGTTTTGCCTCGTCGTTTATACCACGTACATCGAGGGACTGGAATAATTTGCCTGCTGCGGTTTTCCCGTCCGATTATAATTTGGGTCTCTTCAAGGCTAGAGTGAATAGGCTCTCAATAAATTAGTGCGCCTCACCATCAACGATTGCATTACTACTTACCATCAGGTGGGATCGCAGTCAAGCACTAGTTTATACCAATTAAAAAAAAAAAAAAAGTGCGAGTCGGACTCGCGCACTGAGGGTTCCGTACAAACTTACCTATGAAAGCAGTTCATTTCCCGAATTGAGTTACGAAGATTTTTCCGAATGGTTTTTTTTGGTGACGTAACTACAAATTTACAGTTTTCAGATTTTTTCCTATACCCACTTGTGCTAAAGTAGCACAACTTGCCTCATATCAGGATTGCAGGATTCTAAGTCAACGGGAAGTATCCTATGAATTTTGATTTCCTTGAGAGTGTCGAAATATAATTTTTTTGCGACATAAGCGCCTTATCTTTTTTTTTTTTCGTTCACTCAGATGTTTGATTTTTTCGCAGCTTCAAGGGACCGCAGACTTGACTATATGGTTTTAATTTCAACTCGATAGCTCCACGCGTTCCCGAGATAAAGGGTCTTGACAGACAGACAGACAACAAAGTGATCCTATAAGGTTTCCGTTTTTTCCTTTTGAGGTACAGAACCCTAAAAAAATGCCAGTGAGACATAACTTCAAGTTTATCACTGGATGACGTTTGTACTACAAAGGAAATATTCGTATAAATATACAAATAATGAAGATATACAGATGCAGAAATAAGCCAACAAAAAGGAGAAGGTTTTATTAGACTTTGATTATAATTTCTTTGAATACGAATAGATAGAAATGGTAATCTGTGGAATCCTCGAGGAAACCCTCTTTATGTCAATCGAAGCCTTCTTCACATCATGTGGAAGCAAGAATTTCTCTCATACTTGATACTGGGTAGGGTGCAAAGAAAATGCTGCAAATTTTTTTAACCTCTCTCTCTCTCTCTGACTCTGACGAAGAAGGTTTAAATGCACGAGTGGCGTGTGACAGCGTTTTTGTATCGGCGTTTAGAGGCCAGTGCGAGCCACAAAAAGCAAGCAGCGGCAATTTGAAGCGTGTGGCGGCCACCAGCGTCAACCGTGTGCGGCGAAACCATATATAAAACTAGCCTCTGCCAGCGGTTTCGTCCACGTGAAAATAGCTTTCTCCATTCAAACTTCTAACCCTCGTTTTACCCCCTTAGGGGTAGAGTTTCGTAAAATCCGTCTGTGTCCTTCGTCCTTCAGTTGCCGTTTGCGTTTCAAGACCACGGTAACTCTATCAAAAACTACTGCGGCCCTACACAGTAACCATGAGGTCAAAATTCTGTTCACTCAGTCAATGAACGTACAAAACTGTCACTCCAAAGTCAATTCCACTACCTTCGTAAGTAATGAATGAAAACTTAACACAATTGTATTTGTTTCAGATATTATACAACCACTTCTACGTCTTCGGGTAATATTCGTCAGGTTGTACGACCTCGTGTGTCAATGTACTTGGTGCTAAAGACCTGCCCTTGGTCAAAAAGGAGTTCATGTTGACCCGAATTCTGAACACAGGATTTAAGACTTTAGTATTAAGGAATTTGAAGCGATAGTTGCATGATGGTATGTAATATACAAATGACCTGTCAGTAGTCTTCAAATAGGGTAGGTTCACCATTTGAGTGACGTAACAGTTTCAAGTAAAAGTGAAGTTTCGTAGTAGTTTATGATTAATAAAGGGTAGTAAAATAAATAATAAGCGTTTTACCAAATTTAATAATGGTTTTATTGGCCCGTGTAATGAATGAGTATTGTCGACATTTTACAACAGCTATAAATGGTGTATTATTACACTATATGGTATAAAGTTTCCATTATTAAATCAAGATAAAACAGGTAATTTATTAGGCTTACGTTCACCAGCATTATTTGGGCTTACCTAAGCCTAACAGTCACCGCCTTCATCGTTTAAATCTATGAATATCAGATGGAACATTTATAGATATCAGATCAAGCTATTTCAGTTGCCATTTTTACTGGCATGCACCGTAGACAAAAAAAAAGTAAAATGTGAGTCTGTGTAATTATAAATGTGAAGTCTAAATGAAAAAGCTTAGCAACATACCAGACTGGGTCATAGATGGAAAGTCTATGACCAGTGTGTGTTGCCAGTGTTGACATATGCGCAGTACAATACTCGGTGACCTCAGTAGAGCTTCCTTCCCCAGGACCCGATGGCCTGCCTGGAAAGGCCTGGGTCCTGGCCATGGAGGAACTCGGGCCTCGACTAAGAGGGCTCTTTAGCGCATGTATGGAGAGGGGCCAGTTCCCACTTCGCTGGAAGACGGGGAAACTGGTCCTCATTGCGAAGCCGGGGCGCCCTGCGGACTCACCTTCCGCGTACCGGCCCATCGTGCTGCTCGACGAGGTGGGCAAGCTCTTTGAAAGAGTTATTGCAGACCGCCTCGTCGCGCACCTAACACGGGTGGGGCCGGATCTTTCGGACGGCCAATTCGGCTTTCGCAGGGCGCGATCTACGGTGGACGCCATCATGCGCGTGCGAGCCCTCACGACGGGGGATGCGGTATCTCAGGGCAGGTGTGTCTTGGTGGTGTCTTTAGACATCGCCAACGCCTTCAATTCCCTGCCCTGGAGTAGCATTAGGAGGGCACTCCGGTATCACCGGGTGCCTGACTACCTCTGTCATGTTATCGAGGCCTACCTGTCGGACAGGTACATTATCTACCCTGGTCACCTAGGAGAATGGAAACGGCGAGAGATGTCGTGCGGTGTTCCGCAGGGATCGGTACTAGGACCACCCTTGTGGAACATCGGTTACGACTACGTGCTGCGCGGCGATCTCCCTGACGGGGTCAGCGTGGTCTGCAACGCAGATGATACGCTGGTCCTGGCGCGGGGAGAGTCGTACCAGGCGGCGGTCGAACTAGTGACACGCGGGGTTGCGTCAGTCGTGGAGAGGATCCAAGAGTTGGGACTCGAGGTGGCATTGCACAAGTCCGAGGCCATGTGCTTCCACGGCCCTCGGAACGCGCCACCATCGAGTTCCCAACTAACGGTAGGAGGAATTCACATCGGCGTCGAGTCAACGATGAAGTACCTTGGACTTGTCCTCGACAGCCGATGGAATTTCGAGGAGCATTTCCGACGTCTGGCTCCCAAACTGGATCGTAGAGGGGCTGCCCTCAAGCGGCTCCTGCCCAACCTCGGGGGTCCAGACGCCTCCTGCCGGAGGCTCTATGCAGGAATCGTTCGGTCCATGGCCCTTTATGGGGCGCCGGTATGGGCACCGTCGCTTCGAAAGCGACCGGCGGCCAAGCTGAACGCAAGCCAGAGGGTCATGGCCATCCGGATGGTGCGGGGATACCGCACAATTTCCCGCGAAGCAGCGAGCCTCCTTGCTAGCCAACCACCGTGGGATTTGGAGGCAAAAGACCTTGCGCGCATGCACGATCTGCGCATGGAGATGCAACGCCGCGGTGAAACTCTGCTGCCGCGCCAAGTCGCGGCATGGCGGAAAGACTTCCGGCGGGATCTCATGGTGGAATGGCGACAGCGACTGTCGCAACCCAGTGCTGGGCACGCCATAATTATGGCGATAAGTCCCCTCTTTGAGGAGTGGCTGGAAAGGCCTCACGGCGTCCTTACCTACCGCATGACGCAGGTCCTCACCGGACATGGTAAGTTCGGGAGGTTCCTGCACCGGATTCGTGCAGAAGAGACGCCCGGGTGCCACCATTGTGTGGACCGCCCGGAGGACACGGTGGAGCATACGGTAGAGGTGTGCCCTGCTTGGGCAGAGCACCGCCGTGTCCTCGAGGGGGCGATTGGTGGCAGCGATCTCTCGCACCGGGCCTTGGTACAGGCCAAGGTCCGGAGTGAGGAGGAGTGGCAGGCGGTTGCCTCCTTCTGCGAAGCAGTAATGCTAGCAAAGGAGGCGGCCGATCGCGTGAGGCAACGGTTCTCACGCCCCAACCGCCGCCGGGATTCCGATCCCGATTTCCGGCCACCGTAGGCACGGGCTTGCGGACGGCGAACAATGGGTGGCTCGTCGTCCGATCGTCCGGTAACTGTTCGGACCGAGCCCAAGTCGTCGACGGCGCGTAGTGTTCCACGCGCGCCTCAGGGAGATGTCAGCAACCGTAGGGGCCCAGCAGGGTCGAGGCCTACTGGGGCCATGGGTGATGCGAAAGTGACCCCCGGGGCCCTGGAAAAATGGCAAAGAAGGAACAGGAGTGGGTTTTTAGTCAGCAAAAGTCTGACACTATCTCCTGCTCCGCCCAAGAGCGGGGGGGGATGTCATTAGATGATTTTCCCACCCGAAAAAAAAAAAAAAGTAGAGCTTCCTTGGAACTTGGATAAAACCAAAGTCATGATAAACAACCATTAGCATCAGCTCCCATCAAGATCGGAGACTCTACACTTGAAGTTTTGGACGACTACGTTTACCTGGGACAGACGGTCCAGTTGGGTAGGTCTAACTTCGAGAAAGAGGTCAATCGTCGAATCTGACTCAGATGGGCAGCGTTCGGGAAGCTACACGATATCTTCTCGTCCAATATACCACAGTGTCTCAAAACGAAAGTCTATGACCAGTAAGTGTTGCCAGTGACATATGGCTCTGAAACGTGGTCGCTTACAATAGTCTTAAAGTTACTCGAAGCACAATGGAAAGGGCTATGCTCGGAGTTTCCTTGCGTGATCGCATCAGGAATAATATTTTTTTAATATTTATATTTATTTTTATTTTATTTATTTTCTCCCATACTTAGTAAGAATTATACAATTTATAAGAAACAGTTTACAGACGGGAGACAGGAGCCCATACTAGGTGAAACCTGTGCTACGAGTCTCCTGGTCTCCTAATCTCGAAAACATTATAAAAATCCAAATTTAGAGGATGCATTACATTAATAGGAAGATCTTATAACTCATGAAAATAAAAAATTAAATTAAATTAAATTATGACATTAAAATTCAAATTATGACATAAATTAAATTATAATATGAAATTAAAACAACAGATATAATTAAAAGAAATCATATACAGTCATAGTAGTTAATGTTTTGGTTAGTTTGTGATTTGTTGATGTTGTGTGTGTTTGTGAGTGTTTATTCTGTTTATAGTGTTGTGTGAGTGTTTATTCTGTGTATAGTGTTGTGTGAGCTTTTTACGAGTTGTGCTTGTGTGGTTTTTGGGGGTGTGTGTAGTGGATGTGTGTTATATTTCTCTGTAACTGAGTAAAAGTTTTTCCGTATCTTCGTAGTTAAGTGTTAGGAGCCAATTTAAGACCTTATTCCTGCATTCAAGTTTCGTTGATGGATAGATTGCAAGTTGTTTATTAGCAATATCATAAAGACGAGGTCCTTGGAAGAAGAAAAAGATTCGGCCAAAACTAGTCCTAGCAGGTGGAGCTTGACTGACCTGATGGCAGCGCCTCCTTTTTAGGACAGGATTAAGACTGCTATAGTTCAAGTTGGAATGTTGCCTAAGAATAGTGGCAAGAACGTATAGTTGTCTGACCGTTTAAACTTTAGCTTGCTGGTACAGATCTGTCGTTGGAAATAACCGTGGTTTGAAAAGGCTGATCTTAAGAATAAGTCTTTGAGCTCTTTCTAGATCAAGCAGGTATGTTTTGGCGGCCCCACCCCATGAAGAGATGCAGTAGGTGAGAACTGACTGACAGAGCGCCAGGTAGACAGTCCGCATGACTTTAGAGGCCGCTACATGTCGAAGGTTTTTAAAGACATAGGTGAGTTTGCGGATTCTCTTAGAGACATTACAGATATGTTCCTGGAAATTAAGGTTTTCATCTATTATTATACCCAGGTATTTAACGGATTTAGATTTATTTATATGTGGACAATTGCAAGTTGTGGTTATTTTTTGAAAACAAGAGTGTGCGATTATTGTGTGAGTTGGGATGGGAGTGTTTCACAATGAGAAAGTTAGAAAATAAGTTTTAGTGGCATTGAGAGTCAGAAGGTTTGAGGCAAGCCAGTGGCAGACCGTGTTGAAGCCTTCTTGGGCATAGTTAAAGACTTCGTCCCAGCTGTCTCCATAAAAGGTTAAGGTTGTGTCATCAGCATAAGAAATTATTTTGCAATTTCGGAGATTAAGTTTGCAGAGGTTATTAATGTAGCACAGGAAGAGAGATGGGCCCAAAATACTGCCTTGACGTACTCCTAGGATCATAGAGCTCTCCTCGCTCACCGTATCACCTATCCTCACTCTCTGCGTTCGGGATTTAAGGTAGTCTTTAAAAAGGAGCAATGCCGAACCCCTAATTCCCATGCTCTCTAGCTTTTCTAAGAGTTTAGTAGGAGAGACTGTGTCAAATGCCTTTGCCAGATCTAGAAAAATAGTTACGCACTTTTTTTTCTCATCCAATTTCATTGCAATGAATTCGGTAAAGTAGTGTACCGCATCGTCCGTCGATTTACCAGGTCTAAAGCCATACTGGCCATCCGCTAGAATCTTTTTATTTTCCAAGAAATTTACTAGCCTTTTATTAATAATCTTTTCCAAGATTTTTGACAGCGATGGCAGGAGTGATATTGGACGATAATTATTGACACAGTCTCTTCTACCACCCTTGTGGATGGATGTTATCTGCAATGAAGTTATCTGCAGGAGCACTAATACCGACATAGCCCGAAGAATCGCCAAACTTAAGTGGCAGAGGGCAGGGCACATTGCTCGCTAAACAGATGGCCGTTGGGGCCGAAAGGCTGGAGTGGCAACCGCGTACCGGGAGACGCAGTGTTGGAAGGCCTCCTAAAAGGTGGACCGATGACCTAGTTACGGTCACAGGAATCCAATGGGTGTGAGAAACATAGGTTCATTCATTGTGGCGACACTTGGGGGAAGTGTATGTCCAACAGTAGACGTCTTTCAGCTGAAATGAAAAAATTAACTGAATTCTATCTCATGAACTTACACCACAACAATTTACTTTCGCTTCGTTATCGCTCTGCCGGCTTAAAAAAATGTCGTTTCCTTTGGAGAAGTCAAGTGACAAGTGACGTGACCGGTAATGTCATTGTCATCATTTTGTACTTACCATTTGGCGGCAATGCTAACAAAAAAATAATTTGTCTAAGCCTATAATACTGATCGCCTTGAGCCAACAAGGCTTTAGTCAATACAAAATTTCTGTCGGCTGTCGAGGACAAGTCCCTGGTACTTCATCGATGGCCCGACGCCGATGTGAACCCCTCCTACTGTTATTTGGGAGCCCGGTGGTGGCGCGTTCCGAGGGCCATGAAAACACATGGCCTCGGACTTATGCAGTGCCACCTCGAGTCCCAACTGCTGGATCCTCTCAACGACTGTCGCAACCTCACGTGTCATTAGTTCGGCCACCGCCTGGTGTGACACCCCTGCACCAGGACCAGTGTGTCGTCTGCGTAACAGACGGACTGACCGGAGGTTGCCACGCAGCACGTAGTCGTACTCGATGTTCCACAAGGGCAGTCCTAGTAGAGCAGAGAAGTCATTAGATGATTTTTCATCAAAAAAAAAAGTTAATACAATATTTCTAAGCTCCCACTAATAACTTCTGGTACTTTCCTCGTCACAACAAAACTCCGGCACACCACCAATAAAAAAAATACTTTAATTAGCCTCAAAAGCGAATAGCCAACTTACAACACCCCTAAAGAAAAACCTCTACATTTTACAAGATGGCGCCCATAAAGGTGGGTCGACACTCTTCTTTCAGAACGCGAGTACGTCACACCTGCCTCAAAGTGCCTTATTACGAGTTTAAGGGTAGTGTAGCTTATCAAGCTTTGAGAGCAAAAGGCTCGGTTTTTAGTAAAAAAAACATCAAAGCTGGTTGGAATGTTTTCAGTCGGGCTTTCGCCTTTTTTCAATGGCAATTAGTTAGCGTTTCTGCTGACGCTTCCAGCCGCGCCTTGTGTAATTATAGCGTGGAGTAGTTGGGCTGGCGAGGATGTTGTATGCAAGATGGAAGTGGTATTTTTTATCATTTTCTACTGTTAGTGACACCAATTCACGACACGGATTGGTTGGCACGTGAGCAATTTTTTTTTTAATTTTTTTATTATTGATAGGCTCTCGTTTGACCACTATCTCACCTGATGGTAAGCGATGATGTGGCCGACGATGGAGCACGCTTGCCTAGAAGTAACCTATTCACTCTTGACTTAAAGACCCCTAGGTTGTAGCTATCAGGGAACACAGACTCCGGCAAGGAACTCCTTAGCTGTACGCATTATGAATGTGTTCCCAAAACGCTTTGTACGTATGGGTGGCATGTCCACCATGTACCGATGGCGCAACGCCGTACGTCTAGTGGTCCGATGATGGAACGGACTTGGTGGAATTAAATTGTGCAATTCCAACGCACACTCCCCGAAATGGCTGCTCCACTACACAATGTACACCTAATACGTAATGGTCGATCGACGACGGCATCTTATGTATTAGCTGTAAGACCACTGCAAAAGATGGCCTTCTTTAAAAATGTTATTTTAACTATTAAATCATTAGAACTGGCATTTCATAAAGGATGATAGAAAACACGAAATCTTAACGAAAATTCATTTTCAGACAAAAAATGAAAACTAGCGACAATATCATACTAATACTATAACAGTCAACGTACTACCTATGTATTTATGTTTGTTACCACCCCTTCACACTTAAACAACGTATTTGTCTTAAACTTACGATCCTTCGTATTTCGAAAGTTCCCTTGGGATAATTTTCGACTTTTATGAGGGCAAAAACTTCTGGCCGAAGCTAGCATACATAATATTTATAACAACTTACTAGCAACAGCGTACCATATGAAGTGGAAAACTCCCTAAAAATAAAAATTAAAAGTTAGATGATTTTCCATATACAAAAAAAAGTTAGCATGATGATATATTGAGGAAAAACCTATTGGAAAAAACCGGCGAAGTGCGAGTCAGACTCGCGCACGAAGGGTTCCGTACCGTCCGTAGCAAAAACGGCAAAAAAAAAAAACACGATTGTTGTATGGGAGGACCACTTAAATGTTTATTTTATTCTGTTTTTAGTATTTGTTGTTATAGCGGCAACATAAATACACTATCTGTGAAAATTTCAATGGTCTAGCTATCACGGTTCATGAGATATTGCCTGGTGACAGACGGACACAGCGGAGTGATACCAATAGGGTAAGGAACCCTAAAAATGGAGGTGGCACATGCGTCACAGTATCACCCGACTGTTACAACAGTTGTTGGTTTTTCAGACTACCGCATCCAAAGCACACTAATCATGAGTAACCATTTTCATAGCTCCGTAACCGCAAAAAGGGTGTCTTAAACTAAAAAATTATTGATATTAAAGCCTCGTCGCGTTAATTAAGCTTTTCACTCGTTTAATTTTTTACTGAGTTAACCACGGAGTTTCGGTTAGTGCTAATTTATTAAATTAATTAGCATTTTGGTTAGTTATGATCGGCCAAGCGGCTGGTGGACAAGAGATTGTGTTTACGTTCGTTTTGGAGGGAATTGGTTACTTGACTCAATATTTTTTATTTATTTATTTATTTATTTATTTATTTATTTATTTATTTATTTATTATATTTTTTATTGTTTGTATTAAAAGGTAACTTTATTTATAATCGCAAATAGAAATAAAAATTCAAATTCGTTCAAGATTAATCAATTTAGAAACCTTTCAAATCTGGTGGGAAGGGAAACTGCCAAATAACAATATAAGGATGCACTATACTGAAATGTGACGTCACCAACATTAAGTTACGTGTGCTCAAGAGAGATAGATATTTTCGGCGCCAATATTTGAAATGCTAATTGTTGCTTCTAAATAATAATAATAATATTCACACAACGCCGTCTAGTCTCAAGCTAAGCAGAGCTTGTGTTATGACAACTGATAAACATACTTATATATTTCTAAATACACACATATTATAGATAAATTAAACCCAGACACAGAACAAATTATTGTGCTCATCACACAAACATTTGTTCTGGGTGGGAATCGAACCCACGACCTCCAGCATAGCAGTCAGAGCCACTAACCACTAGACCAACAGGCCAGTCAAAAATGAAGTAGCAATAAACATATCTTGATGCTCTTTTCAGAAAAAGATTTATTTTTAGGTTTATTTGTTGTTTAATATAAAATATTGTACAAAAATAAGTAAGTAGGTAGGTACTGGCCAATACCCAATTGTGTATAGCTAAAAATCGGCCCATAAACGACGGAGTTCTGAGGTAACACACATAAAAAAAAAAAAAACATACAACCGAATTGATAACCTCCTCCTTTTTTTTGAAGTCGGTTAAAAACGAAAATGAAAGAACTGTTTTCTGTAATCGTCTTTGGTATAATATCACTTACATTTAACCGTGTTAGCTTCGGCAACATATGTATTGACAACTACACAACTTGTCCACTACCTATCTCATTTGATGGTAAGCTACGATGCAGGTGTGGTCGACGATGTATCACGTTTCATCATCATCATCATCATTTCAGCCGAAAGACGTCCACTGCTGGACATAGGCCTCCCCCAAGCGTCTCCACAGCGAACGGTCCTGTGCGTCTCGCATCCATCGGACTCCCGCAACCGTTACCAAGTCATCGGTCCACCTTGTAGGAGGCCTTCCAACGCTACGTCTTCCGGTACGTGGTCGCCATTCCAGAACCTTTCGGCCCCAACGGCCATCTGTTCTGCGAGCAATGTGCCCTGCCCATTGCCACTTTAGTTTGGCGATTCTTCGTGCTATGTCGGCAACCTTGGTTCTCCTGCGGATATCCTCATTCCTGATTCGATCACGCAAGGAAACTCCGAGCATAGCCCTCTCCATTGCCCTTTGGGTGACTTTAAGCCTTCTAATGAGGCCCATTGTAAGCGACCACGTTTCGGAGCCATATGTCATCACTGGCAACACGCACTGGTCATAGACTTTCGTCTTGAGACACTGTGGTATATTGGACGAGAAGACACCGCGCAGCTTCCCGAACGCTGCCCAGCCGAGTCGGATTCGACGATTGATCTCTTTCTCGAAGTTAGACCTTCCCAACTGGACCGTCTGTCCCAGGTAAACGTAGTCGTCTACAACTTCGAGTGTAGAGTCCCCGACCTTGATAGGAGTGGGTGCTACATGGCTGTTTACCATGACTTTGGTTTTGTCCATGTTCATTTTAAGTCCCACTCACGTGTATCACGTTTGCTAGAAGTAAACTATTCACGTTCGACTGAAAGACTTCCAGGTTGTAGCTATCAGGAAATACAGACTTCGGCAGGCAATCCCTTAAGGTAGAAATATCTATGAATAACTTTTTTTCCTGTGAAATGATTAGCACGTTTACAAAACTTACAAGCTACAAGCTAGAGCTTAATTGTTATTTTTCAAATACCATATAAAATATGGTATTTGAAAAATAACAATTAAGCTGAGAGAAGTGGTGGCCTAGTGGTAGCGGCCCCGACTTACGAGTCCCCGACACGATTCAAAGACATGTGACATTCACCAACCCGCACTGGGCCCGCGTGGTGGATTACGGCCCTTTACCTCTCCTAGACAGGAGGCCTGAGTCCCAACAGTGGGAACATTATAAGGCTGACTATGCTGTATACATTTTAGTTGGATATAGCATAAGATTTTTTGGTAAAATTCTAATTAAACAACCCTCTGAAAACCTTTGGGCCTTTGAATAAACCTTAAAATCAGATAAGAGCAAAAGGCAAATAAAAAAAATATGACAATTAAATTGTACCCGACTCCATCCAAAACACTTCCTATTAACCCGTTGTCTACTCAAAATAAAGGACACAACATTTTTCTCAAAGATAAAATCTCATTAAAATCGTACAATCTAACCATTAACTAATTGGTGAGGCCCTTGTATTATCCACATCGGTAGAGACAGACATCTTTTGGAAGCAACTTCTAATTAAACAAGACACTTCTCAATTTGTTCTCTTATCATTCACATCAAAGTTGGGACGAAAAACCTCCACGCAAAATCTAACTTTAATATCTCTAAGGTAAGTTTTAATTTCGAATAGAATATTAATGAAGTCGTTTTAAGAGTTTCGGCGAAGTGACATTGCATCGGCGGCTTCGAACAAAAGTGACTTGTAAAGGCAAATGAGCGTCTTCACAAAGTTAAAGCGATTAGCGGTATAGGCGAGAAAGTTTCTGTCGGAGGGTGTAAAAATGAGGGTGTTGAGAGTGTGCAATCAAACACCATAAATAAATAGCATATAAATGTGAAAGAGAAAGGGAAAATTATGTGTTGCATTAAAAAGCAAGGGGTTAATTATAATAATAATTTATTTTGTCAGAATATAAGTACAGTAATTAGCTGGTAGTTTTAGACATTCTCCGTCATATTCAACCACAAACAGGTGTACAAAAATGTATAAGCAAGACGCTAACAGACATATACTACAGGACTGGGCGTTATGGGGGAACCCAAGTGTCCCCATAACGACCAGTCCCACCCAGGACCAACACCAGAGACCAGTCAGTTCAGGTAATGTGCCCTGCCCACAGCCACTTAAGTTTTGGCGTTTTTTCTTCGGGCTACATAACCTTGGATAACGCAAGGAATAAAAATCCATATCAATAATCGTCACAATTGAAAACGTCAAACAATACACACAAAAAATAAAGCCCTGTAGTCTTTTAACCAACCCGCACTGGGCCCGCGTGGTGGATTACGGCCCATTCCCTCTCCTAGAGAGGAGGCCCTGAGTCCCAGCAGTGGGAACATTATAAGGCTGATTATGCTATGCTAGTCTTTTAAACCTCAAAATAACAAAAACAGAAATCATTGTCTATTTTGTAATCACGCCCATGTCATTTCAAACAAAAAAAATGCTGGCTAAATCCTCCGATTCTTTTGAAAAATGATTCAATATAAACATAACTTGAACAATCACAATTAAAGCATACTTACAAAAGAGTTGTGTAATGAAAACAAAAAAAAAAACAAACACTGACATTTAGCGCTAGCAGTCGACGCCAAAACTGTTAACAATTGAAAAATTCTTTTGATTTGACAAGTTTCGAAGTTGCATAAGTTACTCCATATTTCTCACAAAAAAAACTTTTCTTTTATTCTGTTATGAAATTCGTGTAACTTTTGTTTATTATACAATCTTGAATTTCGCAATTATTATCGTAAACTGTGTAATAAAGCTTCGTTTAAAAAATATGGCGTAGGTACCTACCCTCTGTCTCCCCTTTCTGAGCATTGTGGGTGATGAATCACTGACTGAAACTTCAACTTTCTTAATTAAGTCACACAATTTTTGTTTTTGTGTTAGCTAATGTTTTTCATCTCTCATTGTTTTATTTCATAAGGAAAGTAACTGGTAAAGGTCAGCGATATTGTTTTGTAAAAGAAAAAAATGTTTAAAACTTTATCGGATTTTCTAAAGTAGGTACGATTCGATCATTATGTTAGGTGGACTTACAAGCCACCTTAACCATAGATCGAGTTCAGTAAAAAAAAAGTCTGTAAAATATTCAAACTGGATTTAACTTTGAAAATAAATAAATACGTATGCGAAGCGCTGAAAATAAACTTATCAAAATTTTAGTATTAATTACCTGACACATTATTATTTTTATTATTTGTTTCATAAATTAACTTTATCATATTATATGTTTAAAAGAAACTTATTAAATCTGGTAGAAGGGGAAATTGTCAAGTAAAAGGAGCAAAAAAACTTTTTTCAAAAAAAAAAATACAACCGACTTCAAAGTAAAAAAAAAACACTGAAAAGTGCAAAGTAACTTTAATTTCGGAAGTCGGTGTTTCTATAATAGTTTTGTCTCTTCGTTATTTAACACCGACTTCCGAAATTAAAGTTATTTTGCACTTTTCAGTGTTTTTTTTTACTTTGAAGTCGGTTGTAATTTTTTTTTTTTTAAGTTTTTTATTTTACACTTTTTAGTTATGGTACCACCACTAAAAAGTACCCCTCAGCCAAACTTAAATACCTTATAGCCAGAGTGCATCTCATGAAAATTCTAATAATCCCAAACACGGTTAGATTACATTAATTTATTACAGAGTTCCGGTGCCTAACTTCAGGCTTCATCATCAGATCAGTTCGATATATTCCTCCTCTACTTTCAGTCAGTCATAGACTACACGTATAAACAAAGCAATTTTGCTTGTTACGACGGTTCTGCTGTGATCCTATGAGGAGTTCTGTTCCATATCTTCGAAGTTCATGATCAGATCATCACAATATTTCTATGGGACCAATTCGGAAGCATAACTACTCAATCAAAAAAAAAATTCAAAATCGGTCCACCATTGACCGAGAAATCGATGAACATACATAAAAAAAAAAAATAAACATACATTCAACCGAACATATAACCTCCTCCTTTTTGAAGTCGGTTAAAAAGGATGCGCAAACTGACATGCGACGTCACTGAAATTAGGATAAGTGTGTACAAAAGAAATCGCGACTGGGTTCCACCTCGCCCTTAGTCTTCCTCATTCCAATATTTGAAATGCCTAACTACTGTTTCAGATTTTGGCTTCATAGCCAGTTTTGATGCTGTTTGCAGAAAACATTTATTTTTAGTCATCATTTCAGCCGATAGACGTCCAGTGCTGGACATAGGCCTCCCCCAAAAGTCGCCACAATGAACGGTCCTGTGCATCTCGCATCAATCGGATTTCCGCAACCTTCACCAGGTCATCGGTCCACCTTGTAGGGGGCCTTCCAACACTGCGTCTTCCAGTACGTGGTCACCACTCCAGAACCTTTCGGCCCTAATGGCCATCTGTTCTGCGAGCAATGTTTCCTGCCCATTGCCACTTAAGTTTGGTGATTCTTCATGCTATGTCGGCAACCTTGGTTCTCCTGCGGATATCTTCATTTCTGATTCGATCACGCAAGAAAACTCCGCATAGACCTTTCCAATTGCCCTTTGGATGACTTTGAGCCTTCTGATGAGGCTCATTGTGAGCGACCACGTTTCGGAACCATATGTCATCACTGGCAACATGGTCATAGACTTTCGTCTGGAGTCACTGTGGTATATTGGATGAGAAGAATTATTTTTAGTATTGTTTAATATTTATAGATACAAAAATAATACAGGAACTCACTTAATTAGGAAAGTAACATTCCCTAACATATCTGTGTACGTATATAATAATAGAATAACTAAACATTGAAGCAGGACAGCACAAAGCGTGATTGTACATTATTTATCTTTCCAGTCATGTACGGAGCAGACAGTATTAGAAGCCTTTTACAATTTAACGGTACATTCTAACAGAGACATGAATAACTATAATTACACGCGTAACTATATGATTACACACTGTTCCGGGTCCCTGTGATCAGTCACGAGCCATGAATAGTCAATTTACTTCTGTACACGGTCTGCCTCCTGAGATCTTCATTCTACTAAATAAACCACACCAATCAACGTTTTCAAAATGCCTTTAAAATACCAGACAATGTTGCATGACTCCGTTCCCTACAAACTTTACGTTTGCTGCTTCTAAATTCAAAAATTTCTTAATATTCAAGACAATGTTAGTAAAGAGTGGTTCGAAGAACGGAACGCATAAGTTGGTACTAATGTAAGAACGCGCCAATTCACAATGGAGACTGACAATTGAAAATTTATCGTTTATAAAAACATCAGACATCGCACATAGCGTGAATAGAAACGTCAATAGTAAAGAGCATCATTTGGAAGCGCGCGCGCAAACCTTACTCACCAAACTTTTTTTACTTTCCTCTAACCGCAAAAGAACTTTATAGCTGTGAAGATAGAGTTAAAACTCCTTTAGAATTTACTTTTGAAGTATGCAAATAATATAACATTCGCCTGTAACGGCTGATTTATGATGTGGTTCGGACACCCAAGGAACAAAAACTTGGTATCAATAGAACAAGAAACACAAATGAATGCCTGTTACAATACACACTGTAATTGTTTAGACAAAAGCATTAACTTTGAATCCATTGTGCATAACTAATGAACTATTGTTGAATGACTTTGAACCTTAGGAGAAGACCAAAGAGCGTAGTTTAAGGGAGATCAAGGAAGGGCTTTAAGATGTTTAGGAGTTGGAAGAAGTAATGTAATATCTTGAACCATCAAAGCTTTCGCCGATGGTTCTAAAGTTAATTTTTATGACATCTATACACAATAGAGGAACATTATGAAAGAAAGACATTCCATGGCCATGTCAACTATTCTTAACTGTTGTTTTAAGGTCCTTCGCCGTTTCCACTGTGTGCTATAGAAATTTTTGGTGACTACATTATGCCATCATTGTTTTCAACAAAGATGTTTGTGGATATTTAATTATTCTTTCTTTCTTTTATGTTTCGAAGTTGGAGGTCACAGTGGACTGCAGTTCTGGAAATGACGTTTACAGAATTATATGTTTTAATGTTTGTGATTTTAGGACTATTGTTGGTTGGATTTTTGAAGTGTCGTGCTGTTTCGGAACCACAGTAATGAGTGTTGTATAATTTCTCTGGCGACACAATATGGTACACAGAATGGGTAACTGCAGTCGTCTTTGGAAAATTTTACGGTGAGTCCCAATTTAACTGTTCCTTTTGAAAAAAAAAGGTGTTTGTTATCTGCTTGGTTTACTAGGATAATTTATTGAAACCCGTAACCAAATTATTTCTATTGTTCCGTAAATGGTTTTTAGTGGCACACTTATTCATTTAAGAAAAATGACGAGGTACTTTTTTGGTGTTACTGGAATCTATTGGTTAGCAAAATAGTGAAAAAAATTAAAACATTTTTTTTTCTTTTAACGGTTCCGCCGTTCAAGTTCAGCTCATTCGCTCGAAGGTTTTCCGCTAAACAAGATCTTCACTACAAAAAAGCAATTATGCACATTGCAAATCGTAAACCAAGATACCAAAGCTAAAGCAGAATGTATTCTCGAATAAAAACTGAAATCCTAACTATTATTAACACACAGATAACACACAATAGGTCTGTTTTCATTAGCATAATTCCAATCTCGATTTAAATAGTTGAATTCCCAATCATAACTTTGAGAACGGACTGAGAACGCGATTTTTAAATTTCCCGCCAAGACGGAGGGAGGGAAAAATGAAAATAGAAAAAAAAACAATCAATTAGGTGAACTGTCATCGGCAGTGGCAAGGGAAAATGATAAACGTCTAAGTTTCGACAAAGATGTTCGTTATGGCGGGGCCGATATCATTGATTATATTGATTTGTTTGTACTTTGTTGTTTGTTCTGTATTATTGTTAGTGAATGTATGTCTGTGATAATAATTTAGAGGCATGGGTGTTTTGTATAAATCTGTTTACGAGTCGTTTTCATGTAAGACTGTCTGTAGCTTGTCGTGTATTATGGTTGGTAAATATACAAGTTTTAATTACTTTGGGCTATAAAAACTGGCAGATTATCTATCAGCTATAGCGAATATCCCAATAGCAAAATGTTTGGGATCACCCACATGATATTTCATTAGCACTTGTCTATATTTTATCTTATAATTTACTTTTTCATTTTTATTTATTTATTTAAAACTTTATGCACTAATAAACATTGAACAAAGGCGGACTTAATGCCTTAGGAATTTTCTACCAGTCGACCTTAGAGTGGTGCAGAGACATAACCAGTATAACCACCATCATCATCGTTTTGACCATCGTCTTTAGATTTCAGTCCAATTTTCGCTGAGAATTTTAAAATCATCTCTATCATTTTTAATATTATATACCCAGTACGTAGATATTATAAATAAAAAGTTTCCAGTTAAAATTCCATAAAAAAAAAAAAAAACTATGATAGCCAGTATCAAAAATGGAATCCCTTAATATACTTCATCAACCTAAGCATTTAAAATATCAAAATCAATTTGCATCATCTTCCCTATTTTTAAACCAATAATCCTCAACGTAAATTCACACTAAACTATTAGTTAATTGCACAAAGCATGCCCAAACAAACAAACAGATAGAAAAACAACAAAGGACAGATTAGGGCACATCCAGATCGTATTTAAGATAAACGAGTATTTTCGCTAAGCGCAGCTTTAGATCGAAGACGATAAAGGGCAGATGTGTACCGGCCTTATGTGACGTCATGACAAGATTTTGGGTTTTTTAGAGAATGATATAGATAGTTACAGTATTAGTAGGGATGAATATTTTTGGAAAAGATTTCACCTTCCGAGAAAGCTATGTTTTTTTGGATGGGAGCCATCAAATGATGGATGAAAAAAAGACTGCATGTAGTGGAGATGAGAATGTTGAGATAGAATGTGGTGTGACGAGAATGGATAAAGAGAGAAATGAGTATATTAGAGGAAATTTGAAAGTGGCGACGGTGTCTGAAAAGTTGCAAAGGAATCGTTTGTCTTGGTATGGTCATATGAAGAGAAGAGAGGGACGCTAAAGAAAAGATGGATGTATTGTGTGAGGAGTGACATGAAAGAAAAGGGAGTTATTGATAGCATGACGAGTGACAGGACAGAATGAAAGAAAGAAACGCGTTCTTGGTAGGTACTAGGTTTCAATTTTCTCATTTATTTGTTAAACCAAGATATGGCAGTACGTAAATATGTTTGTACTTCAAGAAGAATGATTGAAACTCTTTTTCGTTTATTCGGTAATTTTTTAGAATATTCACATGGTGTAAAATCCTACCCTACATATTTTCCTTCATTCTTCCAACGAACACACCTACGTAAAATATTACGTGAACGCAACATTGTGCCCGTTATAAACATGACCCAAATCTAAACACAATGGCACAAACATTTTATTAGCACAATAAAGCACAAACGCTCTTTATAATTGAGCCAACAATGGACCAATAGGATTAAGTCTTTTCGATACACTTCACCTAATTGGTAACAATGATCCGCCATTTTGGAATCGATTTAAAATTTAAAATTCGAATTTTGAGACTAACGTTTTTAACGGCTGAAAAATTACGAATGGAACTATGTATCTTTTTGGAATAATATAAGCAATTAAGTAACGCAGGGCACATTGCTCCCAGAACAGATGGTCAGTGGGGACGAAAGGTTCTGGAGTGGCAACCACGTACCGGAAGAAGCAGCGTTGGAAGGCTTCCTACAAGGTGGCCGATGACGTGAGGGTCGCGGGGATCCGATGGTTGCGAGACGCACAGGACCAATCAATATGGCGACACTTGGGGGAGAATTGTGTCCAACAGTGGACTTCGTTCGGCTGAAATGATAATAAGCAAATAGAAAAGCGAACTACACGTCAATGGTAATAATTTCACGGCAAGAGATATGTATCGAAGACATAAGGGTCGTTTCCGTAGTTGAAGTTTTTCAGCTAATAAGCAATCTTGATTACCATAGGTGCTGTTAATATTTAAGTATCCTTATTACGAAAAATATCAGCATAAGAAACTCTTGTTAATTTCTAAAAAACATTAAAATAAACCTCATACATTCCACTATCAGACAATCTTTTACTTCACATAATAACTTAAACGTAACTCATGTAGAATCTTTACAAATCCAGTCTGACTCATAATGAAAAAGCCTTAACAAATGGTGAAGCTATCAAGACCCATTATAAAATAATTTAAGTTTCGCTTAAGGTACCTTTAAAAGCGCTTTTCTATCGTGTATAAAAAGCCGTGACCAAACAAATTATTGAGTCAAAAGTTGAATACGTTTGTTCGGTGTTGCCGTCTTCTTCTGGCATATAGCGTCATCTCTTTCGTATTCAGTGCCGCACACATTAAGGGTACATGTATAAGCTGCTTATTGTATTTTTATAGTTATTTTGATCGTCGCACACAGGGTTTATTGTGTGGATTATCCTTTAAGAATACGAAATGGGGTATTACATTTATTGTGTTCAAATGTACACAGCTGATGTTTTTCGAAACAATGGCCTGTCGTGTTTGCGAATCGCCGGTACAATCTATTGTGAGCTGAGCATTTTTTTTTTAATAATTTGTAAATACGTTCCATTTTTAAATGAAAATATATTTTGTGTTCGATTCATAATGTGTATTATTACAATGGATTTCTGTCAATAGTTTTATTGCTATTGGCGTTTTTTTTTTAATTTATATATCAATTAGTAACACAATGCCGACAATCCGACATTGGTCTTCTTACTGCAGTGTTTGTATATATTATGCAACTGGAATTTGCATTGATTAGAATAGCATAATGCTATACCGAAGAAAACGCAAAGACAGGACTTCAGTTTAAGATTGACGAAATTTTGGTATTATGAAGAGTTTAAAACTCGCTAACATGCGTCAACAAGATGTCGATGCAATACAATAACTTTTTATATTATAAAAGCGACAATTTTGTTTACTTATACACAGCTATATTAAAAAAAAACGTTACAGATACAGATCTCTGTATGTGTGTACTTACATTTGTTAATAGAGCTTGTCCTTTAATTGAATCTATGATAATTAATATCCCGAGAGTAATGATGCATGGGGTTATTTTTTATTAAATTTTTCTTCAAGCGTAAAATTTGGAGCTACTACTTGAAGTCCTCTCAACCTTAGTTCAGTCTTCATCAGAATTATTATTAAGTTTTCTTAATTATTTGATATTTTTTATAGTGTTTATTAGTTCATAATTTTAGCATATAATTATATGTATTTTATTATTATAAATAACTTATTTTTTGGGTACATTACCAGTCGACAGCGATGTGGAGGAGTTTTTCGACACCGTACTTTAGATTGCTTTTTTTAGTACTTTATGGCTTTTATTTTTATTTTGTAAGTTAGTTTTAATTACGTTATTATTAGATTTAAATGTATATAAAATGAATAGATTTTTTATTTTCTTTTTTTTCTTTTTGAAGTACCTATCTGTGATTTGTTTATTGTGCAAACCTACCACAGTGTTGTCTTTTTTAATTCAAAGGTTGACTGGTAGAGAATGCCTTGTTGCATTAAGTCCGCGTATGTATCACTACTGTACATGAAGTTTAAATAAATAAATAAATTATTTTCTACTTTCACGCAAGCATATCCGCTGATAGAAGTTAGACATGTAATAATAGCATAGCATAGCATAGCCGGCCTTATAATGTTCCCACTGCTGGGACTCAGGCCTCCTCTCTAGGAGAGGGCATGGGCCGTAATCCACCACGCGGGCCCAGTGCGGGTTGGTGGATGTCACATGTCTTCGAATTTTTGGTTCTAGGACATGCCGGTTTCCTCACGATGTTTTCGTTCACCGTTTTGAGAGCAGTGGTGATGAAATAAATTACACAAAGTAATGCGCCTGGCTGGGTTTGAACCCGCGATCAACAACTCGTAATTCGGGGCCGTTACCACTCGGCCACCACTGCTCTCATGTAATAATGGGAATGTATAATATAGAGAATATTAAAATATTTAAAATTTCATGGTAGGTTTAATAAGAGTTCAAGGCTATCTTAGGTGTCTTATTCAGAAAGAACATATAAACTTAAGCGCCAGAAAGCCAAAACAAAACAAAGATTTCACGTCTTCCACACCTATCACACCTCAAACCAATAAAAATATCTAAAAGCTTTACACATCTAGGAACTTTAAAAAACCCTTTAGCGGCAATAAATCCAACGCAATAAATGCCACTGGCAACAATACCGAATTATATGTAAACCCGCACTAGCAACACAAAAACTAATGGATAACGATACAAATAGAAATATTCTCTTTACACGCATTCTACTATAGACAATTGGACCCAATAAATCATAGACTTGACAAGAAAACACGGCAGCACAAAATTATAAATCAACCTCAGAAAGTAAATCTCACAGCACTTTCAACTTTGATGACAATAACATAAGGGTTGCTAAATTCAGGTGTGAATGTAATATACTCTTTGTAGGCAACACGCATTCGCCGCCCTAGCGTTTAAAAACGACTTCAATCGAGTTTCGCGTAAATTATGGGACAACCCTGAACAATGCGAAGAAAAAAACACCATTCGCTAATGGATTTTGTTCTCAAAAATTAATTTGGGGGTACTTGACAAAACTGTATACACTCAATCAGATATCCCTCTCTCCTAGGGTTGGTTTGTGGGAGAATTATTGAAAACAAGATTGGCCTGTTGGTCTAGTGGTTAGTGGCCCTGACTGCAATGCCGGAGTTCATGGGTTCGATTTCGATTCCCACCTAAGACAAATGTTTGTGTGATGAGCATGGTCATTTTGTTCTGTCTAGGTGTAATTTTATCTATATGTAATATGTATTCGGAAAGTATGTTTATCAGTTGTCTAGTACTCATAGCATAAGCTCTGCTTAGTTTGGGACAAGATGGCGTTGTGTGAAAGTTGTGGATTATTATTATATCATACACTAGGTTCTGCCAGCGGTTTCGCCCGCGTGAAAATAGGTTTCTCCATACAAACTTTGGACCCCCGTTTCATCTCCTTAGGGGGTGAATTTTGGAAATTCCTTTCTTAATTCTCGCCCACATCGTAAAAGGAAACCTTGTGCAAAATTTCATGTTTCTAGTCCCAGTAGTTTCGGCTGTGCGTTGATATGTCAGTCAGTCAGTTTCTCCTTTTATTATTTTATACTGAAAAGGTTGAACCTTACGCAACTTTTTGCTGGAAAGTAACTTTTCGTTAAGTAATTTACTTGTTCGTTAACTGTGTAAACACATTGCGTCACTTTTTTCTTTGTCTCATGTTGTTTTTCCGTACAAAGGATAAAATGGCTTCTGAAAAGCGTTTTAAATCTCTTCGTTAAGCGTTTTAAATCTCTTCGTTATTATTCTTTAATCCGGTGCAAATAAAAGCCTTTAGATGTTGTTGTTATCACACAACACACCCACACCATGTTTAAAAAAAAATAACAAAATTTATTAACTAAACTCGTTAAAAAATAAAATGCCCGTTTTGACATTTGAGACCCTAAAATGTAACTTGCAATTAAACTGAAAGAAACAATAAAATAATAACTAATTACATATAGTGTTTTAAAAAAATACCTACATACATTTTTTGGCGCGTTAAATATATTAATGAATGAATTAATTAATATATTAATGAAATTGATGGAATATATTGCGAGTATTCTTTTCAGAGCAGTGGTGGCCAGCGGTAACGGCCCCGACTTACGAGTTGTAGGTCGCGGGTTCAAACCCAGCCAGGCATATTACTTTGTGTAATTTATTTCATCACCACTGCTCTCAAAACGGTGAAGGAAAACATCGTGAGGAAACGCATGTCCTAGAACCAAAAATTCGAAGACATGTGACATTCATGAATCCGCACTGGGCCCGCGTGGTGGATTACGGCCCATTCCCTCTCCTAGATAGAGGAGGCCTGAGTCCCAGCAGTGGGAACATTAAAAGGCTGATTATGCTATTCTTTTCGACCGATGTCAAAACGGACTTTTTATTTTCTGACAGTCATCTCCCTACCCTTTTTCCAACTAGCTTGGTGTCGGTTTCTAGTCTAACCGAATGCGGCTAAATACCCGTGTTTTACATGGAGCGACTTCCTATCAGACCCGCACAACCCAGTTACTGGGCAACATGATACTCCTTGGATAGACTGATGGTCAGACTTTCTGGCGTCTGACTACCTGTAACGACTGTCAAAGATCTACGAATGACAACCGAGACCATCGGCTTTACGTGCTTTTCGAGGGACGAGATTTGACGGGACGATTTGACTCCACATTTCACAAACCTATACTACAAATAGAACTCACTAAGCTAAATCAATCAAGTGAATTTTGGATACTTACAAGTGCAGATAGCGGCACGAATCTTGAGCGCTCGGTGAAAGAGCGGGGATCGCTTTGCGCATCGTACATATCGGCGAGCCAATCACTGTACAAGGATTGCACTCCCCGCCCCCGCATCTCTTTTCGTACCACTAAAGAGACACGATATTTCCCTTCTGCGTGCTTCTGCGCAAGTAGAACTATAGAAGTCAGCACTCAAGATCCGTGCCGGTATCTATATACCTACGAGTATTTATGTATTTAATTCACGATCTCAAAAAATCGATTGCAAAGACTTGAAGAGAGAACTCATCATCTAGGGTAAGAGTGAAAATCCAGAATAATGAATCATTAACTACGAAAATGTCAAATAAAAGAGGCAAATAGCTATATATCTTTGCTCTTAAGAGTGTCCAACCTGAGATACATTTTCATACAACCGCTCAATACGTGACGCTATATCACATATTTCTCTATGTATTTAGGAAACACAGATATCTTCTTTATTTAGGTTTCTGTAGAAAGCAAATCATAAATTTGTGTGTGTCAGAGGTTTATCCTCTGAAAATCTGCTATTTTACGTGAACTTTGCCCTTTATAATTTACTCATAAATTAAGTAAGTAACAAAACATATTATAATAGAAACTGCACATTTAACCAACGAAAGTTTTTAAGTTTTCTAAAAATACACGTATTTCCTTGAACAAGTTTTGTGAAATATTTTAGTGAATGACGGAATTGCCGAATACCAATCGAGCTTTCTTTTTTCACGTTGTCTCTTTATTAAACATTGCATTGGACTGCGTTGGATGAATCAACCAGCTTATAAACCATGCTCAGGTTGACGATAGACTTGACTTGACTGGCATGTTGGTCTAGTGGTTAGTGGCCCTGACTGCTATGCCGGAGGTCGTGGGTTCGATTCCCACCCAGGACAAATGTTTGTGTGATGAGCATGATCATTTGTTCTGTGTTTGGGTGTAATTTCAGAAATCAGAAACATTCATTTCAAATAGAATTTTGTTTGAAATTGTCAAAATGTTGGTCAGTCAAAATAAAAAGTAAATCTAAATATTTATCTATAATATGTGCATTTAGAAATATATAAGTATGTTTATCAGTTGTCTAGTACTCATAACATAAGCTCTGCTTAGCTTGGGACTTGACGGCGTTGTGTGATAGTTGTGGAATATTATTTATTATTTTTAGGCACGTCGGGAAGCACACTCTTAAACAACTCGCTAGAAAAGCAGACCAACAATTCGGTTTGGCTGATAAAATGGAACGAATAAATCCCCTCAAAAGGATTTTCATTAGTTCTTAATTTATGGCAACCCTATCCACCCTTATTACCTTAGGGCGACAAAACTTAGATCTCTGGTAACAGGGTGAAGTAGCATTGTCTCACAACCCTAGCCAGCTAACTTTTTAATTTATTAACGAAGGGGTTGCCATTCGTAAAAATTACTTTTATTGTTTGTAACGACGTCTCGGCCTACGTGATAACAATTCATAATTCACGTTGACAACGATGCTGTCTGCTGCCAGTATTTCTTGAGCTGTGTCTAAGAACTTTTTGGTCTTTTCAGTGAGAATTTTTAGGGTGGTCGTTTCTATAAAAGACTCCGCGTGTGGCTTATGGATATAATGTCAAGTGTGTTTTGTTATTAAGTTTATGTCCCGCTAAAGGTTGAGACAACGGCCTATGAGGTGCAGAACCTGTTCCAGTGAAAGAAACGAGTGATTTAGTGCACTGGGAATGCTTTTTAGTGACGTCTAAATGTGAAGTTAGACAATGATATGGTTATAAATTCAATTTAGGAGTATTCATAGATCTAAGTTTTAACCTGTTGGGGAATAATGGTTTGCGACTTGTTATTAGTGTTGTTATAAAATTAGGTGTAATAAGAAGGTTATTTTAAGAATATAAATAAATATCTAGTAAAATATAAATTGAATTTCACTATTCCGTAAATCCGTATCTACTAACTGCTATCAGCGTCTTCGCCCACGCGAGGATAGAAAATTATTTCAAGGGAATATACTCCCGGGGTCTGCGCTATTTCAGGACATGGTCTACCCGTGTGCCAAGTTTCATCAAAATCCGTTCAGCTGTTAGGGCGTGAAGATGTATCAAATATATACACAAAATTTCTCCTCAACGAAAGGCAGAGAAGGAACAAATGAGTGGGTTTTAGTCAGTAATAGTCTGACACGCCCGAGTCCTGCTCCGCCCAAGCGCGGGAGAAAAAAAAAAGAGTGTTATTAGTGTTATATTATATTATTCTATGTATTTATAACTACTAACTATTCAATGTATTTTTTATATTATTACAGTTGCATTTCCGGGACTGTGCGTCGAAATTGCATAACCTAATTCCGCCTAGCCCGTTCCATCATCGGACCACCAGGCGGCAATGCGCCACCGGTACATGGTGGACATCCCACCTACACGCACAAAACGTTTTGGGAACACATTCATAGTGCGTACAGCTAAGGAGTGGAATTCCTTGCCGGAATCTGTTTTTCCTGATGGCTACAACCCGGGAATCTTTAAGTCAAGAGTGAATAGGTTACTTCTAGGTAAGCGCGCTCCATCGTCGATCGCATCGTCGCTTTCCATCAGGTGAGTTAGTGGTCAAGCGCGAACCTATCAAGAATATAAAAAAAAAAAAATATCCTTCATAATTCCTTGAAAAATTTATAGACAACCTTCGTTACTTTATTCAAATAAAGACCTGCAGTACATTGATAGGATGAAACAAAGAATATTAATTTCGGTACCTCCCTAGCCAAAACGAAAACAGAACCAAACAGTATCACTGCAAAAAAAAAAACTAAATAAAAATTCCGCTACCCACAAACAAACCCTTCACAAAATAACAATCTATAACTTTTCCGGCGTTGAATTGAAAACGGGAACTTTGGTAAACCGAATTTTACTCCGTATTCAAACGGGTCTAAGAGGGGAAGACATTATCGACACGGCGACACCACTCCACCGGGGCTCACTGTTGATTCTATCAAAAATCTACTCGAAATCATGCACTCCTGGTAATGTATGGAGAGTTGATAGTGAAAAGTGTTTTGAAAGTAGAAGGAAAGATTTAGAATAGAATAGAATAGAAATACTTTTATTCGGTACAGACAGCACAACGGTTATAAACACAAAGTAAAAAAGAACAAAAGTACAAAGTGTGTCGAGCGTGCCCGCACCGAAAGGGTGACCACCTCAGCATTTGCTGGGCGTGACACCCAGCACTGGTTTTCAGTTTGTGATGGAGATAGGGAAGTAATCATGTTTTTTTGAGTTTTTTTTTTTATGTTACATTTCCCATTCTAGTCTCGGCAGTCTAGGGCTTGGCCCTTTTTAGGGTTTCGTACCTCAAAAGGAAAAAACGGAACCCTTATAGGATCACTTTGTTGTCAGTCTGTCTGTATATCTGTCAAGACCCTTTATCTCGGGAACGCGTGGAGGTATCGAGTTGAAATTAAAACCATAGGTATACTCAGGTCTGTGCTCCCTTAAAGTTTTGAAAAAATCAAACTTCTGAGGTAACGAAAAAAAAAAGATACGGCCGTTTATGTTGCATAAAACGTAGATATATTTCGACACTCTCAAGGGAATCAAAATTCATAGGGTACTTCCCGTTGTCTTAGAATTCCGAAATTTGGCATGAAGCAAGGTCTCATAGCACAAGTATAGGAAAAAATCTGAAAACTGTAAATTTGTAGTTATATCACGAAAAAGACTTTTTGCAATTTGGAAAAAATTTCGAAACTCCATTCGGGAATGGAACTGTTTTCATAGATAAGTTTGTTCGAAACCCTCAATGCGCGAGAACAACTCGCACTTGCTCAGTTTTATGAGTTAGGTAATCATCCCAAATCTTCGCGTGTGTGTCACGGGCGTGTCAGATTTTTACTGCCTAAAACACACCTCTGTCTTTCAGTTGCCCTTTGCGTTCTAGGACCACGGTATCCACCAGAAATGCCCCCATGGCTCTGTGTTAAGGGGATGCCATTCGCCATACATTTTCACTGTTTTTCATACAATCGCTCTTACCACGATTATGACGTTATTACACATTTTTCACTAGATATTTTGGAAACAGTATCTTGTGATTATTATCTAGGTTTCTATTGAAATCAAATCATAAATTTGTGTAAAACTAATCCAGTAAAGACCTCTGAAAATCTGCTATTTTGCATGAATTTTGACACTTCATAATTTACTCAAAAATTTAAAAAATCAAAAAAATATAACACAATAGCCTTGCAAATTTAATCAAGATACTGAATGACGACAATTTTTTTCAAAAACTTTTAAATGTTTAATAAAAACACGTATTTACTGAAACAAGTTTTGTAAAATATTCGAGTAAATCACGGAATTACCGAATGCTAACAGAGTTTTCAGGCGTTATCTTTCTTTTTTCGCGTAGCCTTTTCGTCAAAAATCCCGTTGGATTACGTTATATGTAGTAACAAGCTTTTAAACCATGCTCGATGTTGACGATAGGCGAGTGAAAACGGACCCTCTTAAGTTTTATTATAATCATCAGTATTGTTGCAATTAAATGATCTCTGGAAACAAGAGAAATATTTTGTAAGGTTTACTTTTAGCATCTAAAGCTATTGCTTTAATAGAAGTGTGGGTCATCTGGTCCCAAAAGTAAAGGTCGATTCAGAAAAAGGTCAGGTTGATGTGAAATATATTTTTATGTAAATGTCGTGCCGATGTCGGCACAATACCTCTGTGGATCTCTGTTTAGTGAAGGCATACAATAAAAAAAAAACCTCACAGAATTTGTATATTTTTAAAATAGGTAAGGAATACTGGTGACTTGTTCCCTAGAAGTTAAAATTTCCTCTCAAAAGATAAAAAAACAACTACTATTCGTATAAAACTAATCTGCGACATCCTGTGTTGCCAGTTTGGTGACTTTAAGGGCTATAATTTCACCAGGACACCATGGCGGCACGACCAGTCGCCGCTACTAACCAAATGTATACAGCTCTATAGAAAGTTACTCACTTGGTAACCGTGTGGTTGCGCAACCAATTTGGCAGCGCGACCAGCTCGGACACTTAAGGTCCATTTTGATACTGTCTCAGTGTGGTGTAGCGACTCTGGTGTCTTTCTATTTTGGTAGCTTACGGACGTTAGCCACGGTGTCCGGTGATGGCGTGTAGTGGGAACACTACACGCCGTCGACGACTCGGGCTCAGTGGAAACGCGTGCCTTATAAATATGTCAGCTAAATCGGGGCCCAGCAGGGCCGAAGCTGACTTCCGAAAAGGAAACCCGGAGTCCTGGAACGCAAGGCAAAGAAGGAACATAGGTGTAGTTTTAATCAGTAAAAGTCAGACACGCCCTCTCACTCCGCTCTAGAGCGGGAGAAGTCATTGGATGATTAAGTCAACAAATGACATTAAAAATAAATAAATAATGAAAGTATAGTAGTAATTATAGTTAAATAAATTTTGTTTTTTTTTAATATGTCTACGTTTATTATTGTTTAAGATTATTTTATGTATTTTGTCTATGGGCCTCTGATGCCTGAAAATAAAATCATTATTTTTTTTTTTTTAAATGTTCGTAATTTTTTTCTCATAAATCAAATCATCAATACAGGTTCAATTGAAAACCAGCGTCAAGGAACTGCAACGTAATTAAATAGCATTTTTGTTGAACTAGAGCTATTTTGCACAGCCGTGAGACACACATTGTGTCTGTGTTCTTGGTTCTAAATGTTGTTTCTACACTGTGTATCGATGTGTGCCAAATACAATATTTTTCTTTCAATATTTTATATATATCCTTCTTTTCCGGCCCTGGGCGGACTTTTACTGAATTAAACCTGTGTTCCTCCGGCTGCCCTTTGCGTTCTAGGCCCGCGGTAACTCTTTCGAACAATCCCTAAACCTTAGAATTATTGTATAACTCTATAAGATAAAGAAAAAAAAAAGTATCCTCTATAAAGTATATATAAATAAATAATAATAATAAATAAATAAATAAGATAAATAAACTGCTTCAACCATTAAAATCACAGAACACAAATACAGACACAAAAATACAGATTAAAAGAGTGGACATCACACCCATACGTTACGTTTTGTACGAAACGTTTTGGGAACACATTTATTGTACCTATGCACTCTAAGGAGTGAAATTCCCTGCCGGATACAGATTCAGATATTTTAATTTGTAGAACATAGGTAGGAAAAAGTACAATCAATATAAAATGAACAGTATGTCATGCCGTCAGCGACGTACAAATTTATAACATTCAAAATTAATTAAAACAAATATAAAATACAGTACAAAAGCATCATTAATAAGATTAGTTATAAATTCAACCAAATAATAAACATTAAAATTAAATTAGAATTAATATAATAATTAAGAGTCAGTACTGTTATAGTATTTCCTGATAGCTACAACCTGGAGGTCTTTAAGTCAAGAGTGAATAGGTTATATGCAAGCGTGGTCCATCATCGATCATATCATCGCTTACCATCAGTTGATATGGTGGTCAAGCACGAGCTTATCAATAATAATAAAAAAATAGACCTTATAAATCCACTTCCTCAAAAATCCTATCAGCGATGCCCTCAACTATATTCTCAAGAGACGATCCATATTTCGCATCGAATCGGCCGTTCCAATTGTAAGAAAAACCTTGCCAGATGTAAATAACGTTGACAATAACGGGCCAAAAACCAACCAATTTAAATTGATATTAAAAGAACTACACTGCGTTCCAAAGAAGAGGTCACGTTAGTATGGTCCTACCACGGTATATTCAGCCCAATTTAAATTGACCTGGATATTAAGAAGATGTTAACTCAAGAGTGGGTCAAGCTATTTTGGTTGTAGTCCAGGGTACTTCGTGGTCGATATTTTATTCGTGCTTGTTAAATTTCATTGTGCCTGTGAGATTTTACGTGTTATTCCTTGGGTTATGTTATTTTATTTATGTGTAGAGAATTTCTGAAGAAAGGGATATTATAAATGAGGAGTCTAGGTTTTGTTACTTAATACACTACCAGAGTCGGAGCAGTAGTGGCCGAGTGGTAACGGCCCCGACTTACGAGTTGTAGAGTTCAAACCCAGCCAAGCGCATCACTTTGTGTAATTTATTTCATCACCACTGCTCTCAAAACTGTGAAGGAAAACATCGTGAGGAAACCGGCATGTCCTAGAACCAAAAAATTCGAAGACATGTGACATTCATCAACCCGCACTCGGCCCGCGTGGTGGATTACGGCTCATTCCCTCTCCTAGAGAGGAGGCCTGAGTCCCAGCAGTGGGAACATTAAAAGGCTGATTATGCTTATGCTACACTACCAGATGTGACTTATTTGACTTAAGATCATATGTTAACTGGGGCAGAGGGCGTCGACAGTAGTCACTCATTGCGACCGGTCTTGAGCTTCACGCTTCACCTCGCTTCTTGTCAGTCCAATGGCCGACGCTTCTGCCAACACGTTACGTCGACAGGTTTGCCGAGGACGGCCACGCTTCTTTTTCCCTTGAGGATTCCAGTCCATCGCCTGTTTAGGTATATTATTGGAATCCTCACTACCTGATGTGGAGGTGTTATAATGATACAAAAGCCTGGAATAGTTATACCTATGCCAAAGCTAGTTTTACAGTCTAAACACGTTAACATCATCTCCATTCATCATTACTTGGGGTCGGCGCAATATGTTTTTTGCTTCCATTCTGTCCTGTCAGATCACCCGTCATGCTATCACTAACTCTCTTTTCTTTCATAGCTATCACTTCTCCCTCCCTCTCCGTCTGCATGCATGTAGATGCATGCAGAGGGATGGGATGAGGGTTATCAGTATACACGTGGATGTATACTCATAACTCTTTTAGTATCAAGATAATGCTTAAAAATAATAATATTTACAAACGGGTAAAAAAGAACTTATAGGGACATCAAAAAATTTATCCACGTCGATATCAATGGGAAAAGTGCCTAGAACGTTGGCAGTATTGCCAGGTTGGATAGCAATGCTGATTCGGTGACTGAAGAAAAGCCCAGCCCTCTGGTCACGCGAAGAGTCGACCAGCTCAGATCTTAGAAATTGATCACTTCATGATATGGGCAAGTAAAACTGGCCAGATCGTTTTAAACGTTAAATTTTGATGATATTTCAATCCTCGTTTGGCCTACTTTCTTTAGACCATTTATTATTATAGAAATCCTACATCAATGATATGTTCAAACGTGGAATGACATATCATCAAATGTTAACGTTTTAACGATGTGGCCAATTTTAGTTGGCCATATCAAAAAGTGATCAATTCTAAGATCTGGCTACGAAATATACACGATAATGCTTTGGAAAAATCTGCAAAAAGTTCTAAAATGTTCAATTCAGTAATCAAAACTGTACCATTTTTTTGAGGTGGGAAATGATCAAATATCTGCTCCCGCTCTGGGTGAAGCTAGAGGGCATGTCCTAATTTTACTGACACAAACCTAGCTGTGTTCCTTCAGTTGCATTTTTGCATTCCAAGCTACAGTAACTCTTTCGAGCATTCCTTGTTACTACTACCTTTTGTTATGTGGAAAATCATCAAGTGACCTCACCCGCTTAATGTGGTGCGGGAGGGATTGTCAGACTTTTACTAACTAAAAACTACAGTATTTCTTCAGTTGCCCTTTTGAGGTATTAAATGACTTCTCCCGCTCTGGGTGGAGCGAGAGGGAGTATCAGACTTTTACTGACTAAAACCTACAGTGTTCCTTCAGTTGCGCTTTTGCGAGGTCCATGGTAACTCCTTCGAACAATCCGTAACTTACTAATGAAAGAAAGAAGCAAGAAAGAAAGAGAGAGTAAGATAATAACATTGTGTTCATTGGCATTATAATAACAGAAACACTTAACTACCGCGACTAATACCTAGTAAGTAGTAGTAGCGGTAGTGTTTCAGTTTTTATCTCTCTCAATTTGAAAGTAAATTTTATTATGCTCCCAATAAGACCCTTAATTCCAACTAAAAGCCGGAAGTCCTGCCAACAAGAGAGCACATAAATCACAAAACAACGATCAATGAAAGTGAAGCTGTCCGACATGTTGTGCTTGCGCACCTTGGATTTGCGCACAACTATTGTTGCGTTAATTACTGTAGACGTTTATTATTTGGGAACTTCTAATGTTGTGTACATGTCTGCTTGATTTCAGAATGTATTATGGAACCCTTGCTTCTTTAGGGTGTGAGAAATTATCAGATTTAACTCCTCTCGCCTTTTTCGCCAATGTATTCCAGGGTCGCGGCAATTCTTTCGAACATACTCGTAGCCCCTATACCAGGTCTTTCAACGTTTGTAAGCCACTTTTAAGTTCTATAGACTTTTGGATTCTGATATCTATGTCATCAGCACCTACTTAGCCTTTTACCAACTATGATGGGGTTAGTTTCCAGTCTGCCTGGATCAAGCTGATCATCAATATTTGACATGGATCGATTGCCAGTGTTCAGCGTCACTGCATTTGGAAAGCTGCGCGTATTTTTTCGTCCGACATTCCCCGGTGTCTCAAGACGAAACTCTATGACCAGTGTGTTGCTAGCAACGACATATAGATTCTCGGAAAAATTAAAGTCACCTAAAGGGAAAGGACTATGCTCGGAGTTTCTATGCGTAATTGAATAAGGAATTTTGATATCCGCAGGAGAACCAAGGTTACCGACGTTACCACCACAAGAATCACCAGACATAAGAATCACCAATATTAAGTGGCACATTGCTTGCAGAAAAGATGGTCGACAGGGCTGAAAAGTTCTACAGTGGCGACCGCGTACCGGAAGATGCAGCGTTGGAAGACCTCTCATAAGGTGGACCTTTAACCTGGTGAGGGACGCGGGAATCTGATGCATTTGAGATGCACAGGAAGACGCTTAGGCTGAAAAGATTATGATCTATCTGACATTCAAAGCCAAGTTAATATCCCCCTTGCTAACCTACTACCTATCTTGATGGCCGTAGTCTACTATTGCACTAAAGACCATCTTCACCAATTGTTACTGGACACATAAATAGCAACCTCAAAGCTTTAAAAGATATAATGGTAATTAAATATTCCTCTTTACGTCTAACCGCTTAGACTCCCCACTAAGACCTACAGACAGCCACAAAGACATATTTACAATAGATCAGCTTTCCAGACAATTTAAACACTTATTGTGAAACAAAACCACACAATTAAACTTTCTTTAAAACACAAACGTCTCCCACAGCTATGTCTCGTAAAAATGTATTTACAATAGAGCAAAGAAAATGCAGTACAATATAAACAAATTGTGACAAAATCAACCCGCTGTGACACCCGCATCTGATGGGTAGGCCAGAAAACTAAACGCTGGAGGTTAGCGGAAGCCACCCTTTGTACAACACAATACATTATTTTTGTATCACAAACGATACAAATCGGCGTATCCAGAGAATGTTCGCAAAACAATGTTGAAGCACCCCGCGGATCTAGCCCTAATGACTAGGAAAGGTGTGGAAAAATTACCACATTTGCTGTTGATGCCAGAGCATTATAAAACTTACACCCTCATGATAAGAATGAAAGAGAATTTTGAAAGGTGCATTTATAAGTTGGTTGTAACTCAAAATTGTCAATGCAGTTTTGCAAAGAGACGAAGGGAAATATGAAATCTGTATTGTAGAAGATAGGGTTGCAAATCAAAAACCACCGGTAAAATATATCAGGAATAATGTTTTGCGTATTTATTTTTATTTCTTGACTTGTAAAGGATCATTACTGACCATTGTTGGATAATTTCACGCGTTTGGGCGACACTGCGGGCGTTTGGAGCGAATTTAGCGGGAATTCCATTATAAAGATTTGTATGAAGGTGAGTATTGTCCACCATTTTTGTTAACAGTGGCATTTGGTTACTGTGAAATTCACAAAGGTGAATGGAGTCATCATTGGAACCTGTATGAAAATAGAGCAGCTATTTTAATGGCAGAAATGGGCCATTTATGTTGTCAGTTAGTTTTTGTTTGTTGATTACGGTGAAATTGTGGATCCAATATGAAGTGGAGGTGAAATGATCCTTTTATGAGAATTCAAATTACATTCGAACTCGTGACTGACAGAGTTAGCAATCTGATGAGAGAAAAATACAATTAACTGATGGAATTCAAAGATGATGATGGATTTTTTTTGGAAGTGGCAATAATGTGAATTCAGTAAACAGACTTCGACATTTTTTTTTGTGGTGGGATTTTGAGGGAAATCGTCAAATAACTTTTCCCACTCGTACCAGGGGGAGTGTCAGACTTTTACGGACTAAAACCCACTTGTATTTCTTCAGTTTCCCTTTGCGTTTCAAAAGCAGTAACGCTTTCGAAGAATTCCTGCTACTACTACAAATATAAAACCAAACATTATGCTCCCAATGATCAGACCCTTACTCGTACAAAAAGGTTTATTCAAGACATTGAGACATAGAAGACCTTCTTTGAAACAATCAATGATTCAGACTCATTCGAAGAAACATCCGAACAGAAACCATAAAAACATCGTCTAGGTACACATATCACATATAAACTTGAAGCTGGTAAAACGCTTTAGCTGCCTCCATATTTATGTCGACATGCCAAGACAGGAATTATGCGTGTGAATGCATATTTATGCGAATTTCGCGTGGGCGGTTGTGTTGGTACACAATGCCTGTGAAACTTATAAGGATTAATGTTTGAATTAGTAAGTTATTGGCTGTATAACATTTTTGCGACATAAATTTTTCATAGTGTAAATGTGTGAAATTATTTTTGTCATCGTAATTTTTGGTGTGAATGCCTCAACATCACAATCAGACAACACCGATTGTGATGTTGAGGCATTCTTAAGGTAGACTCCTGATTTGCACTAAAGTGAATAATAATGTTTAAAAACCTATTCGTGATATCCATACTGACGAAAAATCAGAAAGCCCTTTTACAGTCCTTAATTTTATTTAAATAATTAAACCAAGGCTCAAGTCTAAAATACTCCCAATTATATGAATTGGTATCTAATACTAAACTTTTCCAATATACTTAAGTTACCTCAACTAGATATTTCCTTTCCCAATCTCAAAACATAAACCTTATCTTTATGACTCACAACAAGGAACCAATCGGATCGCAGTTATAAATTCTAAATTCAAACACCTCGGCCTCCCTGCGCGCGCGCATGTGTGTGTGCGGCGACGAAGCGTCTGCGCAGGCTCGAAGGAATGCGGCTGCGGAGAGTGGGGATCAAGTCCCGGGTTGAGTAATGTCAACGATTTCTATAATGGTTTTTTGTTTCGATTCTGATGGCCTGATTCGTTTGGATTGGATGTCTTTATCGAATGCAGATCGGAAGGTTTAGGAATTGATTTTTGATTAGGACAGGTGTTTTAAAAGATGGCTATAAATTTTACTTTGTATGTATTTTGAAAGAGAAACTGCGACTCAACCGGCCCTAAAATACAAAGGGCAACCAACACGGGCAGGTTTTAACTTTTAGCCAGTAAGTCTAAAACTCAACGGTAAACGTAAGTCTAAAACGGGGAATTAGCACAAAAGATCCAGAAGGGTCGAAGTGCTCTGGTTTAGGGCCAGCCCCACTTTAAGATAAGATAAGATAAGTCTAAAACTCCCTCTCGCCCCACCCAGAGTAGAAAGAGTTATATGATAATTTCCTACCTCAAAAAAAAAGCAGATATTAAATCTGCATCTGACTTCACGAAGCCGATCCTCACATAGTAGGAAAAAGGTAAAGCAAATGGTTAAAATAACTAGGCATACATCATCATCATTATCATCATTTCAGCCGAAAGACGTCCACTGTTGGACATAGGCCTCCCCAAGTGTCGCCACAATGAACGGTCCTGTGCGGATTCCCGCCACCTTTATCAGGTCATCGGTCCACCTTGTAGGAGGTCTTCCAGCGCTCTCTTCCGGTACGTGGTCGCTACTCCAGAACCTTTCGGTCCGGTTTACCCTGCCCATTGCCACTTTAGTTTGGCGATTCCTCGTGCTATGTCGGTAACCTTGGTTCTTCCGCGGACTAGGCATACGTAGTGATTTATTTTCGTGTGAAAGTACCACCCATCCGAAAATAAATCACTTTATTTTCGGATGGGTGGTACTTTCACACAAGTGAACAAAACCATACGCAACAACGTTTTGGGAACAAATTCATTGTTCGTACAACTAAGGAATTTAATTCCCTGCCTAGCTAAAACCTAGAGGTTTTTAAGTCAAGAGTGAATAGATTACTTCTAGGCAACCTTGTTCCATCGTCGGCCACATCGTTGTATAGCATCAGGTGAAATAGTGGTCAAGCTCGAACCTAACAATAGCAAAATAAAAGCAAAATTTTAATTACAAATTAATGACTTGCTTTTGACTCGTATCACCTTGTTTTCTCATTCTCACTTTTATGACATTCAAATGACCTCTCAAAGAGTCATAACTCATCGAAAGAGCCAAGACATTTCAAAATGTGTTCGATATAGGATTTGATGCATGTGGAATCCTGGAGGAGCGATGGCCTGATGCTGTGTAAGTGAGCGACGTGACCCTCCGCCGCGCCACTCTATTGATGACTACTATTCTACTGCGCAGACGATGTTGGAAAGTAGCAGATTCTGGGCTAATTGTGCTCCATTGGTGTAATTGCTGCAAGGCGTTCCGATGTGAGGATAAAAAATAAATAAATAAATCTGAAGCACTTACATACATTCCCACATTCTGGAGAGAGTTCCCAACACTTTCGAATGCAACATTAAGAAGGTCAATTTTTCAACATATTGGCTTTACTTTATAAAAATATTACTATCGACCTTCCTAAATTAAATCATAATTTAACGTAACCCGACTTTGGACACTTAAGAAATGATTATTCTCTTTGAAAGTTTCTCATAAGTAAATTATCTGCTTTGTGACGGCGGCTAGGTGACATCCACAGAGTTTGACTATCCTATGTTACAACTTTAATCTCGGCTTGAACCACAAAATGTTTGTATAGCTTAACTAATAATGGTTAGGGTTCCGTGATACGATGGGACCTTGGAGATTTGATGGGTAAGTACCTTTTAGTTTTCTATCTATATTTGTATATCTATGTATCTATATTTATATTAGACTATGCACTGATGATTTCGATACAACGTAAAAATTGTTTATGAAAAATGTAAAAAAAATAATACAATTTTGATAGATACTTGAAACATGATTTAATGAAAACTAGTTATTATCAACAAAACTTGTTTTTATTTGGGTTTTCCTGGAACCAATTTTTTTTTAGATATTTTTTTTAATGTAAATTAATGCTACTGTGCCACTGGAGCTACATACACTCTTGGGTAGCGTTTGGAACTGACGCTGTCAATGTCTTTTGTGTTTTTAGTAATCGCGAAACAGAGTCGTGGTATACCACAAAGGAGATATAAGGTGGGACAACTTATATGTCTTTCTCAAAAATTGGCAAGAAGTGTCCCAGAGCTCACAAGGAACAATGGAAGGAATTGAGGAAGGGTTTTATATAGGAAACAAAATAATTTGTAACAGTACCATAAAATGGTGGTCTAACATATTTTAGTCTATAAAATTTTGTACTAACAGATTCTATAAGATAAACTTTGTTAGTTCCTCTTGTAATGGTAGTAATAAACAGGGATTATGGGTTACCCTTATAAAAGATTAAATATCTATCACCGTATCCTAGTAGCTCAAAATGAGATCATCTTTTACACCAAAACCACGAACCCAAATGACTAAACCAAGATAATCCAATTCGTATCCTGTACATCGAGAACCCTTTGAACCAAAACGTTCATACTTGACCGCTTTTATTACAATAAGAACTTTACGCTTACTCCTCCACCAACAGAATAGGCTATGATCACCAGCCCACTCGTTCCAAAGCCTCGAATAATAACATTATCATGAGAACCACTGCTTTTTCCTTTTTAGCCGACTTCAAAAATTAGAATCCAAGCAAAAACCAATCTTATACTGACAAGAATAAAGTTCGAAGAGTCTGAAGTGGAGAGAAGATTAAACATGGTGTATTAAAGTACATTTTTAAGCGTCTTTGTCGTTTGATCGCTGCCCGAAGTGCCACAATACTTGCTATAGACGCATTCAACCATTTTGGTAACAGTTCACCTTATAAACCTCACAGTGCAGTGAAAAAAAATAAAAGAAATACCGTATCAGAAATATTAGAGGTTTCAAACATATTTAAACACAATACGAGTGTTTATTATGGCGTGACTTAAAAATAATAGGGATTTTATCCGGTTTTTATGCAGTCGAGAATATGTTTTTGAGTGCCCTGCGTTAGGCTTTTAGTCATTTGAAATTCTTACTTGATATTTATGTTACTGTTAATAATTTCATTAGAATCGTCTTGAGAAATTTCCCACGTTGAAATCTCAATTGGCTTACTGCAAGCCTCGTCGAGATTTACTTAGTAAGATCTCAGTTGCTATAGTGTCTTTATATCATCTAAAAGTACCGATCGATGCTATAGAGGCCTTCGTGCCTAAAATCATTATGACAAATAATCCTCACATTTAAAAAGATAAAGATATTAAAGATGTACAAAACGAACCACGATTAGACCCTTTTACATCTAACCGAGATATATTCATAAAGAGAATCGATAAAAATGATTTTTGTACGAAACAATATGACACTAAACCGAGTCAATGTATCGATTTACAATTGTTTTGGAAATAAAATCGATTGTCATTGGATTGTATCGTTTCATCTCACGACTGTCACAATCTTAGTGTTGCGATCGACGCAAAATATTTACGAAAATAATATTATTTTAGAGGCTAGGCAGGACAGCGATGCTGCGGAGACTTTGATCTTGTTAAGGTGGGGTTTCACTGATGGGATGTTAAATAAAAACAGTGTATATATTAATATCACATAAGAAATTTTATATACCATAGACCAAATTGACGATAATAAACCATGAAATAGATAATAAAATCTTAAGAAATTTAAGATAACTCTAAATGACAACGTTAACTTTGATTCCCTAATCAAAATCCCAAATGACATCAAGAAAATTTTCATTATAAAATAATTTCATTAACCAAGAAGATTATTTTTTCAATTCAGAGAAACAAAATAATGATAAAATTATAACAATCTCAAACTACAGCATTAGAACCACACCTGACCGTAACCGTGATAGCGTTGATAAGGCGACCGCTTAAGATTCACTTATTGTTCGATCAGCTTTTAAGATGCGGCTGATAACTCGCCCGATGTTGACAAAAGACGCGGCCGACACCCGCTTTGTCAAAATTCAGGGTTCTGTATTAGAATGTATAAAGTTTGAAATCGTTTTGTCTTGCAATGATAGTTTTTTTAATGTTATAAACTAGTGCTTGACTGCGAATGCGAACCCACCTGATGATAAGCAGTATGGAATTGTTGATAAAGAAGCGCCTAGTGCGTTTTATTAAGAGATCATTCAATCTAGCTTTGAAGACACCTAAATTATAATCGGACGGTAAGACCGGAGCAGGCATATTGTTCCTGTCCTTCGATGTATGCTGTATATTTATATAGCGTCCTTCAATGTATGCTGTATATTTACAGCATACATCAAAGGACAGGAACAATTTCGCTTGCTGCGGTCTTACCGTAAGATACATCGAAGGACTAAAGCGTTTTGTCTTGTCATTTGCCGAAAGGCTTGCTACCAACGCCTACGCATCTAACATAAAAAATTTAATGTATTAATGAAAACCTGTATAACTTTGTTAATTTTTTATAGACTGGAGTAATAGCAATGGTGACTCAGTGGTAACGGCTCCGATTTACGAGTTGTAAGTCGTGGATTCCAACCTAGGCCAGTCTTTCAATAATAATAATAAATAATAATTTATTTGAGTTTTCAGATAACAGAGATCCATACATCTTATAAACAGCTAACTAAACTAATAAACAATAGTAAGCAGGGACTTTGTTCGCTGTCCTAATTTTCACATGAGACGACTGGGCTTTACATATGTAAATTTTTTCATCAACACAGCTCTCAAAACGGTAAAAAATCTTTGTAAGGAAACCGTTTATTTCCTAGAACCAAAACTTTCAAGACATGTGACCTCTACCAACACCAAGGGGCAACGGGCCTGCGTGGTGGATTGTGGCCCATTTCTTTACTTAGAGAGGAGGCCTGAGTCCCAGCAGTGGGAACATTACAAGGTAGATTATAATTATTATACATATGAACTTATAAATTATGTGGTGGTTCATAGCATAGCATAGTCAGCCTTATAATGTTCCAGTTCAGGCCTCCTCTCTAGGAGAGGGAATGGGCCGTTATCCACCACGCGGGCCCAGTACGGGTTAGTGGATGTCACATGTCTTCGAATTTTTGGTTCTAGGACATGCCGGTTTCCTCACGATGTTTTCCTTTACCGTTTTGAGAGCAGTGGTGATGAAATAAATTACACAAAGTAATGCGCCCGGCATACAACTCGTAAGTCGCCCCGACTTACGTTACCACTCGGCCACCACAGTCCACCACACCGTTGTGGTGGTTCACCACCAGTCTAATAACATTGCATTTGAGTCAACGTAGTTTAGCTAAGCTGGCTATAGAAAAATACTCACAATTTCTTTATAATTTTCAATCACAACGACAGTATTTTGTACAAAATGTAATATGTTTTCTCTAATTCACTCCAGAAATGTCAGATCTGACAAATTAATTGTATTTTTAAGAAAAACTCATTTATTATTTTGTTCTTCTTAAATTATTTATAATTGTTATTATTGTATGTGTGTTTTTTATAGTGTGGATTTAGCATACCAAGACGACAATGAGAAAAATCTTTTTAAATAATGTGGAATTATAAATTAACAATACTTAACATAAGGTGTATCCCGATCGTGATAAATCCTTAAAGTTAGTCAATTCAAACGGTAAGGATGTTAATGAAAGTATAAAAAAAAATAAAAAAAATAGTAGAGTAATATACGATATGAAATCAGGCTAAAAATGCTAGCCTGATATAAATATAATCTAAGAAGTGGTAATTTTTTTATTTTATTTTTTTTTTATTCTACAACTATCACACAACACCATCTTTTTTTTATAATATATTTATAATTGATATAAACCAGCGCTTGACTGCGATCCCACCTGATGATCTAGTCTCAAGCTAAGCAGAGCTTGTGTTATGAGTACTAGACAACTGATAAACATACTCATATATTTCTAAATACATACATATTAAAGATATTTGTCATGGGTGGAAATCGAACCCACGACCTCCGGCTTAGCAGTTAAGGCCACTAACCACTAGACCAACAGGCTAATCAATTTGTAACAAACGGAGTGTGTAAGATTTCTGCAGAAGCATCGATAATTTATTGATACACTAACTTTTTCCCGCTGTTTAATTCCCGTGGGCCATGCCACAGGAACTGTACATTTTCAGGAATATAAAGTAGTCCATGCGATAGTTAAGCTTTCTTTCAGTGAGATAATTTTTGTAAGTAAGAAAGAGACAGAGCTATACAGACCATATAACACTATCTCTTTCTCACGCCGGATTCATGATGACTTTATTATACTTCACAGTAAGACCTCAGTACTTCTAAAGATTAACTAACTATACAAAGTGATAAGCAAGACTTTGGTCAAATAATGTGACTTGACCTACTCACATACTGAACCCCTTCAAAAGTCCACGTCACACTCAAAATCTTTGTCTTACCGCCGCCATTATCTCACAACGTAGTAATAATTCATCGGACACCGTATGATCGTCTGATTTATATGTGTTTGTCTTTGTTATTCTACCTGTTTCTGATTCGTTACGCTTTTTGTCCGCAAGAATAAATACATTTGGAGTGACACGGATTGTGATGTGAGCCTCGGACACTTGCAGTTAGCTGTTCTTGCTAGCTGGCCTTTTATGTATATTATGGCTTAAACAAAGATGTGTAAATTAAGTCTACATTTTACGAAAAACCTTTTGGATAGCATTTTAGTGTTATCAGGTATTTCTGCTATAGATACAACAGCAGTGCTACGTTTACCGACCGCGATCGCGGTAGATGCAGCGTTGGAAGGCCTCCTACAATGTGGATCGATGAATTCGAGGGTCGCAGGAGTCTGATGGATGCGAGACATACAAGACCGGTCGTTGTGGCGACACTTGGGAAAGACCTATGTTCATCTGTGGACGTCTTTTAGCTGAAATTATGAGTACTACGTTTCGCGATCAAACTCATAATCTCTCGCTTTTAGCCTGCGTAGTAGCTATTACTGCTTCAACTTTGGTAGCAAGCTTTATAATAAAAACATTTAATTCCGAATCAATCCCAAATGTACAGTTTATATTAGTTAGTACCAATATAATTTTAAAAAACTATGACGAAAGCTTAAAATTTTACGTTCAATTTCAAAACCAGTATGATCTACTGAATCATATTCGCTTTGCAATAATTTAACGAACTCTTCACAAAGAGATGACTATTTTTAACTGTCATTTGTTTTCTGAACAACTGTTTCTGCATCTAAAAGACACAATTATGTCAGAATTGGTCCAAAAACATCTTCGTCTTCTTCCATCATTTGTCCACGACAGGCTTATATACCATCACACACTGTACGACCGACTGTGTCAGCTGATTTATCAGTGTGTGTCTTTTCTTGTACCTGTGTTTTGTCGTCATTTGTTTACTATCGTCACGGTGCGTTGGCAAAGTGGCATCAGCAATATTTTAGTGGGGTATTTTTGTGTTCTTTCTTTCTGTCGCAACGAATATTTTAGTTGTTATTTTTTGTTTTGAAATTGAGGCAGCATAACACATATCACTTTCATTGGCTTCGTCATCAATGATACTTAGATGTAGGATACCTAGTGTAGGATATTTCTTTATCCTTTATAAATTATCTAGATTCTTATTTATATAAACTTTATAGACGATAATGGTATACAGGTGTTATGCAACAAGGCATTCTCTACCAGTCAACTTTTGGGTTAAAAAAGACTAAATTGTTTGGTACGTTAAGTATCATTAAGATTAGGTAATTATTCCCCGAAATATTATAATTTATTATATTAAAATAATAATATGATAATATTTATTTTGTAAATTGTAAACACTCTCTTACATAAAAAAAACTTAATTATTAACACTTAACTATGTACATAAATATAATACTAAAACACAAAATACACTCAGGCGTCGAAATACTCCTCCACATCGCTGTCATCCGAAAATTTGCCCAGAAGACTGTTAGACACGTTGAATGGCAATGCTAATTCTTATATTAAAATGTTAATGTATAATATAACATGTTCTGTACGTCTGTATATCTATCAGTATGGTAAGATCCATATTTGCCAAAATAAAATGCTACTGACCCAAGCAAGTTAATTATATATATTCCTACCACCTTTAATACTTCTCCCATGATGTAGCAAGCTTCTAGTTTTACGCGGCCCGCCTTCTAATCACCATAAATCTTTTAAATGACCAACATATTATCTAATGTGGTCACTATCATAATTAAAAACAACTCGATCATAAAATAAAGTTATTTCTAGCCCGAAATGATGATCGGCCGACATTCCTGCCGAATTCTGTATGAACCATGGCTAATAACCAAATTATTATAATTTGAGAAACCCATAAATCGTTTACTAGCCTTCCTAAAAATGACAACCCTTTTCATTTGAATTTTTTATTTTAACGCCAAAACAAACCGCATTGTGTCCTTGAATCATGAGGACTCGGATTATCCTTACACTTGCTATATATCCCGGTTTTACTTGGGTTTTTGGATTCTTATTTTTTTCATTGATATAAAAGTGATTGACTGCGATCCCACCTGGTGGTAAGCAGTGATGCCATCGTTGATGGTGAGTCGCACTATTTTACTAAGAGCCTATTTACTCTAGCCTTGAAGACAGAGATAGTGGTCAAACACGAGCCTATCAAACTTAAAAAATAAAATTGAAAAAAAATGGAGAAACTTACTTTCATCCGAGTGAAGCCGTTGGCAGAAGTTAGGTAAAAATACTTGTTTGAGGTTCTTATCGCAATCAATCTCTGTTTGACCTCTCTCTAAATCACAAAATGTAGTTTTGGGTCAGGACCAAGATTAGATTATTTTTTATTCCACTATGTGACAAACAAGCAGGCTGTCCACCTGGTAGGAAATGATCACCGCAACCTGTGGATAACTCCATCATTGCCTCATAATTATGCGCTGTGCGTTTTCAACCATTTTTGATGTGAATATTCTTCAAGGAAATGTTTCTTTAATATTTTTATTAACATCGATAGGCTCGCGTTTGACTACTATCTGACCTGAGGGCTTAGCCAAGTTGATAATCTATAATCGTTAACGCTAGTAGAAAACTTCAAATGTATGGAAACGACATCATCTCAACGCTCAGTCACGTGGTCAGAACAAAGGAATCGGAGGCGTTGCCGACTCGAGGCGATCAACGAAAAAGAATCGAAACGAAACGGTCGTAACTTGGCTAGGACTGCTAATGGTAAACTATGGTGTGGTCTACGATGGAGTACGCTTGCCTTGGAGTAACCTCTTCACTCTTGACTTAAAGACCCCCAGGTTCTAGCTATCAGGAAACACAGACTCCGGCAGGGAATGTTGTTATGTTTACGTTTCTTTTGCTTATCTTGCGTTGTGAAAACATAATAAAACAATCTTATTAACTAACTGTACCGTCTGTCTCTTTTATATAGGCATTGGATATTCAAATAACAGCGAATCTTATGCATCGTAAAATTTATGAGATGTCCGTAACAATTTTTATGACAAGAGATTTTATGCGTCCTTATTATTGAATTGAATGTCGTATGAGAATGAATTAATTTGAATTCTCTGTCGCTAAGCTGATTATCTCGATCAATTTTAACCACAAATGCTACAAGCAAAGTCATTATATGTTTTTCATGCTTTTTAATTACGAATAAAGTATATGTGTAGGTAGCTTTTGTATTTTTTTTTTGTTTTGCAATCAACAAATTACTTCTGGTTTAGGTGGAGCGGGAGACAGTATCAGATTTTAACTGACTAAAACTCACTTGTTCCTTTAGATGCCCTTTGCGTTCCAAGGCCGCATGGGCTCTTTCAAACAAGTGTGCAGAATGTAAATAGTTAGTAGTCACAACTTGTAAATTATATAAGCTATTGCTTGACTGCGATCCCACTTGATGGTAAGCAGTGATGCAATCGTTGATGGTGAAGCGCACTAATTTATTAAGAGCCTATTCACTCTAGCCATGAAGACACTTAAATAATCGGACGGGAAGACCGCAGCTATAGATATATACTTATTTTGTAATTGTTTTGTCAATAGATCTCCCCCCCCTAGCCAAGTTACGATCGTTTCGTTTGCGTCGAACGCCTCGAGTAAGCCACGCCTCCGATTCCTTTGTTCTGACCACGTGACTGAGCGTTGAGATGACGTCACGAAACGATCGTAAATTGGCTAGGGGGGCTCTTATGACAAGGACTGGAATGATGATTTTAGCATCATGAGTGTGGTAACTGTATGTATTTATCCAGACAGCTGATAAATTTGAATATAAATAAAAAATTATATTACATACATATGTATGTTTATTTTTAACTACTTATAAATATGCTTTGTACCTGTATTTTCCTTTCTATTGTATTTTTTTTTGCACCTACCATGTTGTCTCGCCACCCCCTTGATTGACTTATAGTAGCATAGCATAGCATAGTCGGCCTTATAATGTTCCCACTGCTGGGACTCAGGCCTCCTCTCTAGGAGAGGGAATGGGCCGTAATCCACCACGCGGGCCCAGTGCGGGTTGGTGGATGTCACATGTCTTCGAATTTTTGGTTCTAGGACATGCCGGTTTCCTCACGATGTTTTCCTTCACCGTTTTGAGAGCAGTGGTGATGAAATAAATTACACAAAGTAATTCGCCTGTCTGGGTTTGAACCCGCGACCTACAACTCGTAAGTCAGGGGTACTTGTAGTAAAGTCAGCCTTTGTACAATTATGTTACATGTTTGAATAAATAAATACATTCGTAAGAAAACACAGTTTGGGTAAAACCAGATGCTCAAAATCTATAAAACTAAAGCAAGAGAAATAATTTCTCAATCAAATCAATTCCATTACCAAAACGAAAGCCTGTCCACTATTCTACATCTACATTCCAAAGGTGTTCGACATTTTTATCGATTCGCTACACTCGTCATCGAGCGTCGTTAACAGAATAGGTCTCTTTGACGCGAGCCATTGATACCGACTTTACAACAGGAGGTGTTATGCCAAGAATGTCCGTTCGACTTCTTGTAACAATTAATTTTAATATCAAAACTTTATAGGCAACGTCAATATGCGGTTTCTGTTAAAGTATATATAAAATTTAAGATAAATAATGTAGGTGTATTTGTAAAAATGTTATTTCTTTTTTATGGATGTCAATTTTTTATGATTTCATTTTTATTATTTATATTATTGAAGTTTAATAGCTGTGTCGTTTCTATTAAATGGGTTTTCTAGACCTCCCCGCCAGATGGCGTGGGTGTCTTATGTTTGTACCGACAAAAAGGCTATATTTTGTGAGTGTAAAACTCATCAATGAACGGTAAACGACTACTCTACAAACATTAATGCTATAAATATCATAATATGAAGGAGAGTGACCATACTTAGCAGTGTAAAAAATCAGCCTTATAATGTTCCCACTGCCAGGCCTCCTCTCTAGGAGAGGGAATGGGCCTTAATCCACCACGTGGGCCCAGTGTGGGTTGGTAGATGTCATGTCTTCGATTTTTTGGTTCTAGGACCCGCCGGTTTCCTCACGATTCACCGTTTTGAGAGCAGTTCAGATGAAATAAATTACACAAAGTTATGCGCCTGGCTGGGTTTGAACCAGCGACCTACAACTCGCAATACAAACGTATGTATGCTAAATAAATATATTAATAAATAAATACATTAATGAAAGCAGATAAATATGTATACTAAATGACATTGAAGAAACAGAGCTTGAGACTAAAAAATATCTAATATTTTTCTTATTATATTAATTCCAGGTTTCTATTGATAAGAAATCTCATAGCTGGCTAGACACAAACTGGTTACTAACAAAAGTAACAAAAAAAAATCATCCCCATCACTTTCTATTAACGAAACAATAAGAGTATATTTTTATCTCAACAATACAGCATTCAAAACGTTCAGTTGTATATTGACAAAATCGATAAACTATATAATACAATTCAGAAACTCACTCCAATGGTCGCTCGATGCCAGGAGGATGGGGATGGGGGACAAGACTGGGATAGACCTAACCACAGTCCGGATACCACCCTGTATAAGTATCATCCCCCTGTTTTGTGTTGATCTAATTTAGGTGGCCTAAATCTGTTCATTGAATAGTTAATTAAATAACTTTTTGGAGTATGAATGGACCCACTTGCCTTACTTTAAATAACTCCTTATATTTTGGGTCTATATTAGTAGATTATCTTGATGCCAAAACGGTGAAAAACACTCAGATTTTAAGCAGGTCAGCACTTCTAGACAATCAGTTTATTCAAACATCATCATCATCATTTCAGCCGAAAGACGTCCACTGTTAGACATAGCCTCCCCCAAGTGTTGCCACAATAACCAGTCCGTCTCGCATCTATCGCATTCCACGACTCTCATCAGGTCATAGGTCACGGTGGAGCACACGGTGGAGGTGTGCCCCGCTTGGGCAGAGCAACGCCGTATCCTCGTGGGGGCGATCAGCGGCGGCGATCTCGCGCGCCGGGCCTTGGTACAGGCCATGGTCCAGAACGAGGAGGAGTGATACATAACATTAAAATAGTAAGTTTATTGAATTTTAATGTAATGTATCACTTACATTAAAATTCTATAAACCTTACTCGCGGTCACTCACAGTCTTGTATGTCCTATTTTCAGAATATGTATAATTTTGGTACACATCACGTCCGATTTTTAAATAAAATGAAAACTCCGAACTTCGAATTGAGAAACTCATTAAAATTCAACACAATACACTATCTCCACTAAACAAAAGACCCTTCTGTTTAAAAAAAAATATTGCTTCATATTATTGTTTTATTTAAAAGATTACATCTCATAACAAATTGGGAATATAAACAACAAGGAGCTAGAAAAACTCAGAGGTGTTTCAACCACCACATACACTAATTGGTCGATATACCTCGTAAACAGGTAAGCGATCATCGCTTTCAAAACCTTAATTAAAAACTGTTTACTGCCACTATAAATATGTCTGAATGATATAGAGTTTCTGTGAATCTTGGCGTTAGAATGGAGATTTTGATATAATAATTATTACAACCTGTGTTATGGGACTGAGAGTTAGAAATGGGTGGCTAAGACATGGTTTTGTTAATTGTTTAAAAGTGGTGCTTAGTTATTTAGATCATAGATCATAGTACATACGTACAAACACACATACTTACACTATCCATTTGATGGCAAACTTAAGTTTTTTAGTAATTAATATCACTATCGTAGGCAGTCTCTCTGTATTTCTAAATAACTGTGATAATGGGATCTTGGGCTGGCGAACCTTTATGGAACCCTTCTTCTACATTTAAATTGGTAATTTATCTATTGTAAACTGTTTAGATTGTAAACTGTTTTAGGTTCAAACAAACCGATATGTACCGCATATTATACAAAAGGCCAAAGAGTATAATCTGCCATTCTGTTTAGCGTTTGTGGACTACGAGAAAGCCTTTGATTCGATCGAGACTTGGGCTGCGCTGCAATCTCTCCAACGGAAATTGACCATCGAAAGGTTCTGGAGTAACGACCACATACCGGAAGATGCAGCGTTGGAAGGCAAGGTGGACCGAAGACCTGGTGACGGTCTCGGGAATCCGTTGGATGTGAGATACATAGGACCGGTCGTTGTGGCGACACTTGGGGGAGGCTTATGTCCAGCTGTGGACGTCTTTCGGCTGAAATTATGTTTTATCGAGAGGGAGTATCAGACTTATTGACTAAAACCCGCCTGTGTCTCTTCAGGGCCACGTGTCTCTTTCGAATAGCCTGGGTACTTCATTTTCACTCCATGCAAGGCAAAGACACTTTGCCTTTTAGGCACGCTGACTGGCCTCGGATATAATTATTCAAAAAATAAAAAAACAAAACAAAGTTAACACAATAAAACTCTACAAAAATTGAGTGTATATTGTGGATTATCAAATACTAGCTTTCGCCCGCGGCTTCGCCCGCGTATGTAAAATATAGCTTATGTCACTCAGGAATAAAGAAGTTTTTTAGCGGTGAGAATTTTTTTGCAATCGGACCAGTACTTCCTGCTCCCCTAGCCAAGTTACAACCGTTTCGTTTCGATTCTCTTTCCTCGATCGCCTCAAGTCGGCCACGCCTACGATTCCTTTGTTCTGACGTCATTTCAACGCTCAGTCACGTAGTGGTCAGAACAAAGGACTAGAAGGCGTGGCCGACTCGAGGCGGTCGACGAAAGAGAATCGAAACGAAATGGTCGTAACTTGGCTAGGGGGAGAGATTATCACCTCCTACAAATAAAAAAAACAAACTTTACCTCTTTATAATATTAGTGTAGATCTGAACATAATGTCATCTCATCATCATCATCATTTCAGCCGAAAGACGTCCACTGCTGGACATAGGCCTCCCCCAAGTGTCGCCACAATGAACGGTCCTGTGCGTCTCGCATCCATCGGACGGTTGTAATGTCATCTGATGAAACATAAATTGATGAGTATGCATTATTATTTTTTTAGCATTTCTTGAAACACGTCGACTCTACCCCATTCCTTGTTCTATTCGGGACCGCCGGTAGCCGTCATTAGTACGGCTGCGAACTTACGACACCAATTTAATTGGTGCCTGTATATCATTCAGTCCGTTCGTCTGTCCGTCTGAACCGCTTTATTGTTGGATACAGTAGCCACTATAAACATGTGAAGCGATTGTTATTCATGTACGAGTATGTCGTAAATGAGTCGTTCAAGTTTTTTGGTTGATGGAAGCGAAGGTGGAAATGGGTTAACAAGAAAAAGGTGGGTTAGTTTTGATAGATGTGGGTGTAGGATTAGAATAACCCTTTGGCAAATATTGATGTGAAGAAGGCTATCAAATCACGTTGGAAATAGGATAGAAAAATAAACAAATAATTTACTTGGAGGTGGTTTACTTTGCACGATGGGGAGTAGTGACCTCGTACGGAAGACGCAACATTGGAAGGCCTCCTAAAAGGTGGACCGACGACCTGATGAGGATCGCGGGAATTCGATGGATGCAAAAAGCACAGGACCGGTCATTGTGGCGACACTTTGGGGTTTCACCTCGATAAGGGTATGGAGTGGGCCATACCCTTATCTTGCCCTGAGCGTCGGGACGACGAGCAATGGGTAGTTCGCCGTCTGGTTGTCCGGTAACTGTTTGGACCAAACCCAAGTCGTCGACGGCGCGTAATGTTCCACGCGCGCCTCAAGGAGATGTCAGCAGAACCGTAGGGGCTCAGCAGAATTTCTGAAAAGGAAATTCGTGGTCCTAAAACGCAAAGGAAAACTGAAGGATCATCATCATCATCATCATCATTTCAGCCGAAAGACTTCCACTGTTGGACATAGGCTCCCCCAAGCGTCTCCACAACGACCGCTCCTGTGCGTCTTGCATCCACCGCATTCCCGCGACTCTCACCAGGTCGTCGGTCCACCTTGTGGGAGGCCTTCCAACGCTGCGTTTTCCGGTTCGCGGTCGCTACTCTAGAACCTTTTGGCCCCATCGACCATCCGTTCTACAAGCAATGTGCCCACTGCCACTTTAGTTTGGCGATTCTTCGGGCTATGTCAGCGACCTTGGTTCTCCTGCTGATATCTTCATTCCTTATGCGATCACACAAGGAAAATCCAAGCATAGCCCTTTTCATCTTTCAACTGAAGGATACAGGTGTGGTTTTAGTAAGTAAAAGTTTGAAGCCTCTCGCGCCAGCCTAGAGCGGATGGAAGTCATTGGATGATTACTCACCTCAAAAAAAACACCTTATCTTCAAAACAAAAGTGTCACAATTACGACATTGTTGCACACAATACTTAAATACTTCATTATAAAGCGGAGAGCACACGCGACTTGACACAATGTCTTATTAACAGATACCATCTCTTTCGATTAAAATTCCAAGATGGCTTCCGGCTATGTCAAAGTGACGTTAAATGTCAAAATGCCATTTTTGTGCCAGCTCAGGAGCGTGAGAGCTGACTGGTGGTCCAGAAAGATTGGTTCTTGATAATAAGGCTTTATCACGAAACAACTGTAATTATGAAATGGAAAAAGTTTTTGTTGTGTTTAAAATAAAAAGCGCGATTTACCTTTGACAGACATCTGATATTCACTTTTTAAAATACATATTCAGCTGTATTGCATATTCAGCCTATAATATTCTAACTGCTGGGACAAATATCTTCTCTCTGAGGGAGGAAGTGTGCTGTAATGGCAGATAAGTAGGTGTCACATGTCTTCGAACTTTTAATTCAAGGACATAGAAAGTAAAGCGGAATTGTTAGAAAAAGACGCCGTGGATCTGGAATGAAAAGGACAAGATACTGAAGGAACGCGGCTAGTTTTTAGTCAGTACAAAGTCTGATACGGCTCTCGCTCCACCCAAAGCTGGTTCAATGATTTGCTGATTTGACCTTCAAAAAATAGAAGACATTGACAGCAGTGATTATGAAATAAATTACATAAATAGTCTGGGTTCGACTTTGGACTCGTAAGTTGAGGCCGTTACTTGGACATCACTGCGATTATATTAATACATATAAGACAGAAGAGAAAAGAATTTTATTTGTAACTAGCTTTTGCCGGCAGCTTCGCCCGCGTACATAAAATATAGCCTATGTTACTCAGGAATAAAGCAGCTTTCTATCGGTGAAAAAATTTTAGCAATCGGACCAGTACTTTCAGAGATTACCTCCTACAAACAAACCTCTTTATAATATTAGTGTAAATGAATAAACTCAAAAGCTACTGGACTGATTTTAACTGAGTGATATAGGCTACCTTTTAACTGAGTGATATAGACTACATTTGTTCTACTTCCAGGCGGGCAAAACCGCTGGCTAAAGCTAGTAGACTATGATGATGGTTGTTTATGATAACCAACGATACCAAACCAGGAATATTTGAGAATTATCAAAACAGAACCATATCTTATTTTAGTTTTTAGAATAAGATCTCATAAACTAGATCCCTGTCACTTTTTCCCTCCTTTCTCAAAAACAGCCTATCAAATTAAAATTGCCAAAATTATGAATAAAACATAACTAAATAAATTGAAAGGTGACATGACATTGGTCAGAAGTCAGAGCAAGTATTCCAAAAATGTCGCCTCGAATCCATTTCGTGATTAATCAAACACAAAGCCGTGCAAATTAAATTAGGTTTAGATACCAACTTTATTTTACAGCTGTTCAACTATCTATCACTCTTAACGTATTAGAAATAAGGTCGCAGTTCCTGTAGCTAACTGCACATGAACTAAAAACTTAGGTGTGATCTTTTTTTCAAGTCTTAAGTAAAACAGATTTATGTCATGCCAAGATATAGCTTAGTTATAAAGTTGATTGCAAATACAGAGGTTTGAATCCGTTTTCTTGTTTGTTCGTTTGTCATTCAAAAACATAATTAACTTAAAAAAAATAGTTAAGCTCAATGCAAGATCAGATGTGAGCATCGTATGATATTATGAAATCAAAATCAAAATAAAATTATTTTAATCTTAACCTTTCGAATACCGTAATTAGAGACATAATAGAAAGACAATGAGAGAGCGAATGCCTGCGTTCGCTTGGGGTTTGGTTTGGGTTTAAACAAATAATTTATGCCAGTATCCATTTTGCCATTGTCATATTTCATTAAGAGCATTCATCCGTTAAAACTACGCAGAAGCCAAAATCAATGATTTCCGACGGACAATATAACAATAATGTGTTTAATTTCTAGATAAGATATTGACGTAATATTTTTGGGAATTTCATAATCTAGTGTAAAATCCAAAAACATTTTCAAATGATCGTATAGTTTTCCCGTTAGAACAGTTCTTATCCAAGCCGTTTTTAAAACTAGCGGTCGACGGTCTACGCAGATGCGAGATAGTAGTTAAACCGTGTATGGTAAACTTACAACATTTTACTTAAAAAAAAATGATAACATTGACTAGTGCATGGCCTAAAAAAAACACGATTGCTGTAAGTTTTCATTCAAGAAAAGTAATCCCAAAACTGTCATTTTTAGCCGTTTTTGGAGATATTAAACGTGTTAGTTTAGGATAATATATGAGGCATTTTTGTAAAGCACTTATAAGTACTAGACTTATTAATTGAACGCATTTACGATCTATGACATGGTACAATAATTTTTTTAATAACTTATTTGTTTACACTACAATTAATTATTTAATATCACTATATAATAGACGCGAAATCGCGTCAGCGCTTTGTACCGGCCGAGGTCTTTCAGATTTTTAGTCTTTCTATTCTACAGTGATACTAAATAATTAATTGTATTGTAGTGCACATTATTGTTATATTTTCCGTCGGCAATCATTGATTTTGGCTTCTGCGTGGTTTTAACGGATGAATGCTCTTAAGTCAAAACCTACCTTTTGGACACATAGCAATGTTACCACCATCCGTTCTACAAACAATGTGTCCTGCAAACTACCACTTAAGTTTGACGATTCTTCGGGCTATGTCGGCGACCTTGGTTCTCCTGCGGATATCTTCATTACTGATACGATCACGCTAGGAAACTCCGATCCGTTTCTTTTTGCCTTTGGGCTCGATAATGGACGAGATAAAGTATTATAATTTTTGTTTTGACCGTAGTCCCTAAGTAAACTACAGCTTGAATGAATATCACAGATAGCCCTCTGTGCAGAGGACTCATGGATTCAGAAGAAATTGTCGCACATGTGCTCCTCGAGTGCACAGCCGTCAGTGAGATAAGAACACGAACCTAACCTTGGGAACGCCGAATTCACTGATGGACGCCCTGAACAAACTGAAGAGACTCATCTGTTTCTGGAAAGAGGTGGGCTTGTTGGAGTAAAGGCCGCCATGGCCCACGCACAATGGTCCAATAAGGACTAAGTGCGGAAACCAGACCACAAATATAAGAACACACAGCTTCTGCAACTAAAGTTTCTGAAGATATCTTGAAACTCCCAAAACATTTTTAATTGCTGTATCAAATTTCATATCCAGTATCTCTGACCACCTGGCCCAAGCTACCGTGTTCAGTAGTGACGTCACGCCAGCAGGTTGTATCAAGAGGGACCCGCTAATATGTCCCTGTCCGCCGCCGCGAATCATGGCAAACCGCATCATTATGGAGCCAGGCGTAAAAATATGTATTTTTTGTGTTATTGGTAAAGGAGGTTGTACACAATGTACACAGGCTAAACTTTTTTTGTGTGCAAAATCAGAAAATGACTGTTTTGGTTCTGGGTGAAGTGCAAGAATTTCGGTGTCTTTGTTGAGTTTATGGGCAAGTCCTGTTTTTGCTCAAACGATATTATTACTGGTGTTGACATTAACGATCTACATCGCTACAACTAAGCGGGGTATTTTAAGGCAAGAGTGAATAGTCTACTTCTAGGCAAGCGTGCTCCATCGTCGGCCACATCATCGCTTACCATCAGGTGAGATGGTGGTCAAACGCGAGCCTATTTATAAAAATAAAAAATACATATTTTTTAGGTGAGAAATTATCAAATGAATCTTTCTCTGGGTAGAATGAGGGGTGTATCAGATTTTAACTGAGTAAAACCCACCTGAGTATCTTCAGTTGCTCTTTGTGTTCCAGGGCCACGGTGACACGTGTGAGAAAACCCGCAGCTAGAAGCATGTTGCAAAAGATTGAGTACTTATTTACGTTAATTTTATGTTTAAAATGACTTTATTCGGCGTGAATTGAAACCTGCGAGCGTAAAATCACTGTGCCTAAAATATTTCTTTAGACCTCTATTTTCAGGGATTTAGACTATTTTTCATATTGTTAACGTCAAAACGTAATTGCATAGACAAAAATACAGTTATAATTAACAAGTAAAACCTTTTTAAAGCACCTACCTACGTATATTACTGCCATAAAAATGATGACGCCATTAGTGAAAAGATACTAAACACAATTGATTTTAATGACGAACATTGTGTAAGACACGAAACCCTAATTACAATTTATTCTAAAACAACCGGCCAGACATAGTAAATCAACCATCCTTTCTCACAAAGCAATATGTCATAAACATCATAATATTCATAATAATAGTTCTCAAAACACAACATTGTTTCAACGCGCAACACATTTTTTCTATCCACCATTTTGCACTGGTGTGCGGCCTCCTTTATGTCCCAACTTATTTTATTTGTCCCATAATGGCGGACCTAAGGCGAGGAGCGCACTCACAGCGGGGTGGCTCGAGACCACTACAACCGCATAAATTCTACATTTGTCACGGCATTAACACTCGAAAAAGGGTTTTTTAACGTGTCACCCCCGTATCCGGTAATCTTAAACTGATATTATGAATATTTTTGCTTTTTAAAATATGCTTTTGTTGTTCGCCGTGGAAAATGGTGATTGTAAAAGGTTCTTGTGGTAGCTGATCATTTTTGTGTTATTTTTTTAGACATTAATAATGTTGCCTGGTATTTTTAATTTTTGTTGAAAGTAAAAGGTTGTATGAAATTTACAATTTATGAAAATCCTCTTTTTTAATTATCTAAAACATTGGTGTTTAACGAAATAATAATAATATTCACACAATGCTATCTAATCGCAAACTAAGCAGAGCTTGTGCTATGATTACTAGACAACTGATAGACATACTTATATATGATCTAAACATGTACATAATTATATTAATTAAAATAACACCCAGACACAGAACGAATGATCGTGCTCATCACACCAATGGCATAACAGTCAGGGCCACTAACCACTAGACTAGACCAACAGGCTAGTCAAATGATTTTGTTTTCTTTTTTTTTTGTAGTAAATTTTTACCTGTGGTGTTCTAGTAATTTTCAGAGGTATACTACCTAGGCTTCCACATTCATATGTCATATTCTCTTCTGGCCTTTGAAGTACAAGCTGCAATAATTAAAAACCTTCAGCTCAGCCAAACATGAATGATAGATAGCCTTACAAAATAAGTGAAATAAATCAAACACCAAAAACATACAAAACAGCAACATTTAATAAATGCTCTCAATACAGATCGTGATTTATAGAAATCGGGTAAACACGACCATTAGCGACCATCTGTATAATAAAAATAATCGAATTTACACGCCGGGAAACTGATATAAAGCTTAGTACAAGCAATATTGTCTATCGAACAATAGTATGAATGAACGCGTTAAAAATCGCGGAAAAAAAACTGTCGAATCGAGTAAAGAGCGACTGTTGTGCAAACTTATTCGATACGGTTAAATGGGCCGTTGTTAAACGCGACGTCATTTACCCGCGCATGTGAACCATGCTTAATGATTTAGAAGTAATATTTTTCGTTGTAACATTTGAATTTGGACTTTATTTTTTAGAATGTAAATTTGAAAATTGATTGAGGTATTTTTTACGTAGAAATTATTTAAAAAAAAATGAAATCATACTACCTATTGTGTAAAATAAAAAAAAAAACAAGTACATACTTAGGTATTTCCTAAATATTGGTGGCATTGATCACGAAATTACTTCGGTTGGCTGGAGTCGGTTTCTTTGCGCAAATCAACTCATGCGCACATAAGTAGGGTAGTTTGGAGTTATGGATCATAATAGTTTCAGGATATGATATGATATTTCCGTTTCACAAGTGGCGGTGCCTTTGGAAGGATAACCATTCATTTCCTTTTTTGAAACATTAAAATCTATTATGATATTTACAAGGGTATGAATGTATGTAAAAGATAATCTCTTGAATTGCTTATTGTAACACAGACGGTAAATTTTGTTCTCTCCATCATGGATATTATAGACTTAAAAAAACTGGGCAAGTGCGAGTCGGAGTCGCGCACTGAGGGTTCCGTACAAACTTGAAAGGTAAATTGCGGTTTACGATTTATGACGTATTAAAAAAAACTGCTTACTAGATCTCATTCAAACCAATTTTCGGTGGAAGTTTGCATAGTAATGTATATCATATATTTTTTTTAGTTTTATCATTCTCTTATTTTAGAAGTTACGGTGGGGGGGGGACACATTTTACCACTTTGGAAGTGTCTCTCGCGCAAACTATTCAGTTTAAATAAAAATGATATTAGAAACCTCAAAATCATTTTTGAAGACCTATCCTTAGATACCCCACACGTATGGGTTTGATGAAAAAAATTTTTTTTGAGTTTCGGTTCTAAGTATGGGGAACCCCCAAAATTTATTGTTTTTCTTCTATTTTTGTGTGAAAATCGTAATGCGGTTCACAGAATACATTTACTTAACAAGTTTCAACAGTATAGTTCTTATAGTTTCGGAAAAAAGTGGCTGTGACATACGGACGGACAGACAGACACATGACGAATCTATAAGGGTTCCGTTTTTTGCCATTTTGCTACGGAACCCTAAAAACAGGCCAAGTGCGAGTCGGACTCGCGCACGACGGGTTTCGTACCGTCCGTAGCAAAGAATCAGCAATAAAATCACATTTGTTGTATGGGAGTTACACTTAATTTTTTTATTTTATTCTGTTTTTAGTATTTTATGTTACAGCTGCAACAGAAATACATCATCTGTGAAAATTTCAACTGTCTAGCTATCACGGTTCATGAGATACAGCCTGGTGACAGACAGATGGACAGCGGAGTGATAGCAATAGGGGTTTTTACTCTTTCAGAAATCGGAAACTTTATTTCAAATAGAGCAGGCAATTTTGAATTGTCAAAATGTCGTTTTGGCAAAAAAAAAACGGCAAGTGTTTTTTTTTTATAGGTGGGAAAATCATCTTATGACAAATCCCGCTCTTGGGCGGAGCGGGAGATAGTGTCAGACTTTTACTGACTAAAAACCCACTCCTGTTCCTTCGTTGCCTTCGTCCCAGGGCCACGGTTGACGACTTGGGCTCGGTCCGGATGGTTACCGGACGGTCGGACGGCGGGCCACCCATTGCCCGCCGTCCGCAAGCCCGCGCCTACGGTGGCCGGAAATCGGGATCGAAATCCCGGCGGCGGTTGGGGCGTGAGGACCGTTGCCGTTGCCTCACGCGATCGGCCGCCTCTTTTGCTAGCATTACTGCTTCGCAGAAGGAGGCGACCGCCTGCCACTCCTCCTGAGTCTGACTCGCGCACAGAGGGTTCCGCAAAAACTTACCTATGAGAAAAGTTCAATTCCCGAATTGAGTTACGAAGATTTTTCTGAATCGTATAAAAAGTTAGTTTTCAGATTTTTGCCTATACCTACTTGTGCTATGAGACCTTGCTTCATGCCAAGTTTACGGATTCTAAGTCAACGGGAAATACCCTATGAATTTTTATTTCCTTGAGACTGTCTAGTTAAACGTTTTTTGCGACGGCCGTATCTTTTTTTTTCGTTAACTCAGAAGTTTGATTTTTTCACAGCTGCAAGGGACCGCGGACCTGAGTACATAGATGGTTTTAATTTCAAATCGATACCTCCACGCGTTCCTGAGATAAAGGGTCTTGATTGACAGACAGACAGACGGACGGACCACAAAGTGATCCTATAAGAGTTCCGTTTTTTCCTTTTGATATACGGAATCCTAAAAAGGTGAAGTTAAGTTAAGTTGCACGTTCTAAAGCATAGATCTCTTTGGGTACGGAACCCTAAAAACGAGAAACGGTTATTTTTACATTCAAACACAGCAACTTAACCAGCCCCCGTGAAATTATTATTAATCAATATAATTCAAAGAATTCAGATATCTACATCTAAATATCTTTACAACACGCCACAACAAGCGGCAAACATTTTTAATTATCAAAAGATAACAGACATAAGAAAAACGACAAAAATAATCCATCTATTAAGTTCTATAACACCCATTTTATTGAGATACGATCGAACTACTAAAGATAGGACATACATACGCAATCAAAAGGAATGTGCCGCTCACACATAGGAAAAAACATATGTATCTAATAAAAACAAAATAACATTAAGTAGACGGAGAAGAGAAAAAACCTTCAATGAGCCAAGCGACGTGGACATCACTAGCTTACAACAAAAAGTGAAACAATCAAAATACAACTCTATGAAAAGAAATGTAAGTTCAAAATTCATTACTGCAATTCGAAGCAGCAACTGACTCGTGCACCTTTTAAAAACCTCTAAATCCTTTACATATTTTTACAACGCATTCTTTTGAGCGCATTCTTTGTGTTTATTTTAAAAACGATTTTAAAGGAGGGTAGGATGATAAATAACGTACGATATTTGATTAAAATGACACAGCAGTTTGGCGATGATACAATGGCGGGTCCTGAGCTTCCGAAACAGACTACAATAAGCTTGATCATTGCTTTCTCACTGAACCTCTTATTCTAGAAGATAATAATATCATACCTGTTTATTTGTATGAGAATAATATAACTCGTAATGAATCTACTCAAATAACTGTTCGAAGGTGAAGATATTCCTTTAAAGAGTATGATTCGACTATAATTTTGTTTATGTTATAAATATCCTTTGATGGAGACGAGCTCCAACTTATAGAAGAAGCTATAGAAACAACACAAACTAATTTAGATGACGATGATGTTGCGAAAGAGAATTCTGATATAAATGATGATAAATTGGACGATATTGTTCTATTAGCTAATGAACAGCAAAAAGTTTACTTATAATCTGAGCGATGACAAAAAATATATACCTCTTAATCATTCCAAACTATCAATCATAGGATTAGACCCATTATCGATTTATCCTCGACTCTACCTCGTTGGTCTTGTGGTTGCAGGCGCGACTGCTGAGTGCGGAGTTTTAGGTTCTGTGATTCTGTAGCAGCCCGGAGTTTGGATGTTGCTAGTGAGAAACCCCTGTACCTACCTCAAAAAGCACGTAAAGTCCTGTGTCTAATCTTTTCACGGTTGCGTAGGATTGTCGTCGTGTTGGACAATGAGTAAGGGTACAGATGCAACATATGTTTACGCATACGCTTATGCACTATAATACCTCCTGCGTATTTAGCTAGTTTCCCTCGTTATTATTATTAATCACCAATCAATAAAGAATAAATAGTCGACTAACAAAGAAATCAATATAAATGTTGCTCATTACTTATGTATTCATAAAAATAGAATAGTACACCTAAATTTTTTCTCAGTCCATGCCAAGAAAAGAGCTTATAATAAAACTAAGCAAGGATTGGAATCTCACTACTCCTAAATGTATCGAACCGAATGGCGACGATCAGTCTGGTCCGTTCCCAAACTCGTTTGTGCTACAATGCGTTTATATAACTGGTAACACTCTATAGATGTCCTTTTTTGTTGCCCAAGAAGCTCAGAGACAATGATCCATATAGTAAACGATTGTTAGTGATTGTGAGTATATTGTTAGGTGTGGTTAGATTGTAATTAGGTCAGAAGGTGATTTTGAAAAGATAATGTTTTAAATAGGTTACTGATCTTGTAAAATCTACAAATGAAATCATATTTTGCAATCCATGCTTAAAATGACGAAGTAGATATTGTTATTGGTAAGTTAGATTTGAATAATTGGATAAACTTAAGAAATATAGCCAATGGCTTTTATTTCGACAAATAAATTGTGTACGCTTCAATAAATAATTACTGTTAGATTAATTTGCTATTGAATTTCACAGTCATTGAGTCACCCAGTTTAATGAGTTACGATGCCCAGTAACACAAAAATGATCGCTAATAGTTATTAAATATTTAAAAACTAATGAGGATACAATGAAGAAATTACTTAAACGTTCACACAATTCAAGTTTTCACTACACAATTATTCAGTCCCACTAATGAATCTATTACGTCACAATAATAAAACCAATCTTCCAAACATACTCACAAAAATAACAGAGTCACCATTTTAAAAAGACGAAAAACATTATTCAAATTAAAATACTGAACAGTAGGTACAACCAACGTAATTACTGGCGGTGAATACGAACAACCAATTTTTAGGTCGACAATTTATCTGACAAACTAAACGTCAAATTTAAATAATGTATCTTTCATCACAATGACAGCAACCCTTTCGTATTCATCTCTTTTGACCGTTGCTGCAACATCATAGAGTTCATAATCTTCATTATCGTCGGCGTTGGTATCTTTGTCAGCTACTTTACAAGTAAAGATTTTTTCTACCCGAGCCCATTAAATAGTAATGAGTGGACTATGAAGTGGTACTTTGCGTACCACGTGCCACTCACAATGTACGAAAGAAACCAACTACCGTTCGTTTTAATACAATAGTTAAAAATAATTGTACAATTAACGTCTTGGATTGTACACGAGTGGTTAATGCCTCTTGAAACAGTCCCGTGTATGTAATTGGAAGTCAAAACCCTATTACTTTTGAAATATTAATTTTAGTTTCAATTATAATAACTCTTTTAAAGTTAAGATGTGATTGTGAAGGAATTTCTATGAAAGCTGTTAAGTACCGCATTTTATTATGTGTGTTGTTAAATTGATCTAAAGTTCGCCATACTCGTTTTGTTTCAAGAAACAGTTGACTTAAAGAAAAAAATATCCTCTTGTGTTGTGTATTCTATCATCATAATATAATTTAAATTATTGACTACCGGCATAATTACATTAATCAATAACGGTAATCCTGTTTTAAGTCTGACATTCCATATTACTTACAAAAAACCTTTTTATTTATTTGACATTTCTAAAATGGAACGCATATGGATCCCATTTTTAGTCCCCTACTCAAACTATAGAATCAAAGTTAAAGTCCAAATTAAAATCCCATTCAGGCCCCTTTGTTATCTGACCACGATCGTAATAAGACAAGAGGAGCTAATTCTATAAAAGCAAAGGGTGTCATACAATAGATAAACGATAACGAAATACCAACTAATTCTGAAAGTAATAAAAGAAAATCCAAGTAGAATTGACCCTTATGAAGTCGTTTTAAGAGCTGCCATCACAACAATACAAAGTGTTGTGATGGCAAAAGTGTTGTGCAGCAAAAATAATTCCGTATGTTTTGAGATATAGGATCAGTTAATTTTTCTAGTCTAATGCCTTTTCTGAATTGAATGTTATAGTTTCACACTAGGGGTGTCGGATTCTACGGGTATTCTCACGGCGAATAACATTTTTTTTGTTGCCAAACCAATAAATAATAGTGTCTCGAATACGTCATCCAAATAAGCCTATTAGCCATGGTGACAAAGAATTAAAACTCAGACTTAATTTGGTTTCCCACAAACAACTTGAAATGTTTTAAAGTCTGATTTTCAGAATTCAATTAAAATTCAACGTTGAAGTCTCTATTCTAATCAACTTGAATGGAACATTATACTTCAGACAACAATATTGTCATAGCTATAACGAATGAACTAAGTACTGTATGTACATACATCAAAAATGGTGGCATACGTAGAAGCACACAAAACCAACAGCGTTATAATTGCTCATGTTTATATAACAGAAGCCATTCACAAACCTACAGAAGCCGAAAGGAGATTTTAAACAAACACACCTTAGAATTTCTTTACATGGCCGTCTGTACAAAGAATGCTTCAAGTGGCCAACCCGACCAGCCGACCAGACACCACAATGGTGGCCAGCTTGTGAAAAAACTAAATATTATCACGCACAGCTTGACTCGAGGTTGTCGCAAACAATACCAGTGAACAGCTTTACTCCTCTGATACTACAGGGTACATTATCAACCTTTGTCATTGAAACAAAGATGCTGTAAAATTGGTCAATCATTTTTAAGGTCACGACTCTGAACATCTGCGTAAGACGAGAAAATTGTACGCCTCAAGCGAACTTCGTTAGTGTACAGAGACAATTCCAGTTTCGCGAATTCCGATGGACACAATAAGACTCCAACAATTCCTTTTCGACAACAATAGAGTTATTGTCATAAAATAGCCAATAGGTACGAAAATGACGGGTTGCGAACGGCTTTGTGCGTACCGAACTTTCGGCTATTATGATGGATTCTTTGTTACTGGATATCCTCGGGGAGACGCGAGACAACGTCCATAATACCACCGTGAAACGTATTTATAAACGTTATGATCTGAATGGATAATATGCGAGACGCCATTGTGTTATTGTCGCACGACAATGGTGGCAAATCGAGGCCTTGAGTTTGTACAATTATGAGATTAGATACTCGACGAGCAAGGATGCTGATTTGACACCAGATGTTTTAAGAATTGACCCCTTTGTGCTAAAATCACAATGATGTTCTAAACGAAGGACGCACTAAACATGATTTTAAGAAGACGGTTTAGCTTATTATTTTCTGGAAGAATATCAGTCAGGCAAGAATAACTTGTACGGTAACTCATCACTGCACGTTTAGAAGTCAACGGACAATAATAATGTTTCTCACAGTTTTGCCTCTGTAATGTCCAAAGTCTCTTTGAACAGATTTACAGCCTCTATATTTGAGCTGCCATCAATAAAGAGCAGCGGTAGCCCAGTTTCAAAAACTTCAAAATTCAAATGTTTTTATTTCACATAGGCCTACATGGGCACTTATAAAACGTCAAAAGCTAGTGCGCGGTTCCAAATTGGTCGTTTCCTATGGAGAAGAAACGGCAAGAAACTCCAACGTAACTCTTTAAAAAAAAATTTTGTTCTTACAATATTTCCATATTACAGTATTAGTAGATATTATGCAAGGACAGTCATGTGGACCAGTCAATATTGTACTCAAAAGTACAATAAAAATAATCATAATAAAAAGTGAGTCGTAATAGTGTGTGATAATGGTTCCGACTTACAAGTTGTAGGTCGCGGGTTCAAACCGAGACATTTCTTTTTGTAATTTATTTCATCACCACTGCTCTTAAACGGTGAAATAAAACATTGTGAGGAAACCGGCATGTCCTAGAACCAAAAATTCGAAGACATGACTGTGACATCCACCAACCCGCACAGAACCGCGCCCATTCCCTCTCCTAGAGAGGAGGCTTGAGTCCCAGCTGTAGGAACATTAAAATAAAAGGCTGATTATGCTATGCTATTTTATATAGGTACATGTCGATTTATTAGTTACCACTATTTCATAGTGCCCACTGATTAATGCGTTAAATGTTTGTATTTATCTTGCTATTCAAACAATACATGGAAGGTATGGAATAGAGAGCTTAGTTTCTACACTCACAGGTGTAAAAACATAACATATTTTTTAGCTCAGCCGGGTAATAAAACTCAACGCCCTCCAAAAACAAAGTGAAAAACAGAGGTAAGTAAAATACCACGAGCACAGCGCGCCGCCATTGTCCACAGAATAGAATAAAAGATAAAAGAAAAAGGTAAAAAAAAGATTGTGTCGTTTCTGTTTGAACAATGACGGTTGTCAGAGGCAGCCATATTGGATTTGACGCGCGTGAGTCTGACAAACGGGATCGCATTCTAAATATAGATGTAGTTATTGTAAAATATATTGGTTGTTGGTAGGATTTTTTTTAATTAGGTCTGGTTGTTATTACATTTTATAGTGTCAAAGGATTAGAAAATATCTTAGAGATCGTATCGTTATCCTAGAGACAAAGGAAGTTCACAATCGAGTAGTAACTTACCAGAGTTAAGATTCTCTTTTCAGAACTATTTGATTTGGAAGTGTACAGAAAGCTTACCTACTCTACTTAACATAGTTTTCGCTTTAAATTATACGTAATTCATTGTTGTACTTTTTTTTTTAAGCTTCTGACTCTTATTCTAAAAATGTTTGCTTCTAAAGGTCCATTATTTACGTTTTACATAAATAAGATTCATTTGAAAGGCAATCTTGTTAAATGTCACGCTAAACCAAGTCAGGTTTTTTCATTTGCCTAGTTCTGAGACTGTTCAGTGTTACTATAAAAACTACTTCATCCTAAAAAGTCAGTGACAGGTGTCTGACAAAAGCGGCATTATTCAACATAATGATATAGGTATGTTTTATTATCCTTCTTTTACAGGTCTTGTTTGAGGACAATGGCTTCTGATTTCGAAATTTCGTTGTCCATTGCTTCATTTGCACTAGATATATCAATCAAGCTTCTAAGAAACACATCCTGGGACACCAAACTGATTCAAACATGATTGAAGTCTATACAATTATTCGGTTTTTACGAAATGTCTATCAGAATTCGGAGATATATTCTCTTTTTTTCTGAAAATAAAAGCGATGTCTTCAATACAATATCTGTTTCGCTCGGACACAAACAAATCAATGAGCGTGCTTCACGAATTTATTCGATTTACGTTTAATTTCCACTTCGTTAAGCGATTTCGCGAAAACTAATGTTGGTTGGACACGATTCTTATGTTCTTTTCATTGTAAGACAGTTTAGTTTGACTGAGTTTCTCAAGCACGCGATAAATAAAATAATGCTTTGATATGGATGAGTGATGAAAACCAGTCTCTTGTTAAATAACTTCAGGTAACACTGGCTTCATCAATTTACTCGTTATGATTTTAGACTTATACAGAAATAGAGATGACAGTATTTAAGATTCAAATACCAGCTCAAATATCAGCAGCTGAGATGCTCCGAGTGTTGGGAGTTACAGGACGAATTCCGGACTTACGAATGACGAGCAAAGAGTAGCTCGCTGTTTGGACGTCCGATAAGGTTCAAGCCCAGGTCGACGGAGCGTTATCTTCCACGAGCGCCTCAGAGAGATGTCAGCAAGATTAATGAAGCCAGTTAAGGCCGATGACTGCCAGGGCTGTTTATTGTTCAAAGGAGATACCGTGCCCTTCCAAAGTGCAACTATAATAACATTGGAATATTGGGTTTTAATCAATAAAAATCTGATATAAATAGTAGCTAGATTGTTAATGACAACATACGTGTAATAAAGTTATTTTTTGAGCCATAGCAAAAGTTGACCATAAATTAAACAAGGCTAGCAAAGTCCAGGCCAAAAAAGTAAATATTGTAGACGTAATCAATGCTCGAAATGATAGGCTAAAAGATGAGCAAGACAACCATACAATCAATGCAATCATTGCAACATCAAAAAACCCCTTATTATTGCAAGTGTAAACCCGAAAATCGATTCTGTTCCCGCAAAAACAGATGAATGCCTAATTCCAATTCTCGCAGTAGCTTTTCTACCAAAAATAACATACGACATTGTGCCGCCATATTGAATTCTAAGATTGCGTGCACAAGCCTTTTGTAACTTTTTTCTTTCTTTTATCTTTTTAGTGACAAAGAGATTTGATACGTCGTCGGATTTCAATGAATGGGTTTTTAGTTTTTTTTTTCTTTTAATTTTGACACCTGAATCTTGGCATCCCTTTTGGAGTAAACTGCTGATCAATTTTATTTCTTTTGTTAGTAGATTGAAGGTTTTGTCCGGATGCAAGGCTTTGGTTTTCGAATGAGTATCTTTTCATTGATATAGAAGATTTTAAGGATACCATAGCCACATTGTAAAGAAACAACTGTAAGTATTGATGTCAAAAATACTTATTTATGTGTTAGAGCATTGTAATGCAAGAATTAGTTCCTTAGACTTCAAAAGCATTTCGTTGGTGAAGCTCTAATATTGCACAAGTCATTATTGGTGATGTAAATATTGTTACTATGGCTGATTAGAATAAGGATGGCATTTGGTTACCTAAGAACAATCACGTGCTTCGTTTTAACTAAGCAAAAAGCTAACCAATCGAATTCTTCTAAAAGTGAATGTGAAACACATATCCATCGATATGTGATTACTTATATGTTGGTTATCAATTCGCACCTTTAATCTAATACCGTCACTAAACGAAATTTTTCAAAAAAAAAACTGTTTTTAACGCCATCAGTTTGCTGAGCGCTAACTTTACAGATGGCGTTAAAACCAGTTTTTTTTTTTAATTTCGTTTAGTGACGGTATTGGATTATAGGTGCGAATAGTTATTTTGCTCTTCTGTAAAATAGCAACTATTGAATTATTATTACCACTATTAAAACTTCACTGACGATTAGTCAATTTCATCGTGGTAGACCTGCTATACCTTTTTAATTGTAATCATTGGTACTAATCTAGATTTTCACTTCAAATCTTTTGAAATAAAAGACCTATTATACAATCTGTTCTTTTAACAGATTAATCCCTACCTCTTAACGTCAATTGCTTCACAATACGACTGTTTTAATATTAAAAACCTGGGAACTTATAAAACAAGCCTTTCACACTTGAATATTGTAGAATTTAAGTTCTTTAAAAACTAATTCATTACTTCCATCAACCCGCCCACTTTTCTCATGAACAGTTATTGTTTTCTAGTTAACTTGTAACTCGACTTTTAAGTTAGCATTAACAATGTTTGTTACTGCCTAGTCCTCAATCTTCTCTGCGTGAAGATACGCCTCTCCTTCGGTAGGCGTTAGTAAAGTTGCAAGTTCTAGCCAAGAATAGGGGACGCCCCGCTGGCTTGTGTTCAATGGGAATTGTTGTGCATTATTAGAGTTTAATTTATCGTTTTAAGTGACGAATATATTAATAAAATTATGACTATGATTATGTGTGTTATGGGATAGGTTACTTAATAGTTAGGTAAGAGGTTATAGGGTTCTCCAGCTTGTGATAAGACAGATTTTATAGGAACATCGCTAACGTAAAAGTGGATTTTTTCAAACTAACTTTTAGCCCCCGTTTTTTTGGGTTGAATTTCAAAATATGCTTTGTACACATTATAAAAAGAACCTCTGTACAAATTTTCAGCGTTCTAGGTCCAAGAGTTTGGGTTAGACGTTGATGAGTCAATGCGTAAGTCAGGATTTTGCCTAGGTCCTAGGCAAAATCCTGACTTAAACATGATCCTAGGCCCTAGGATCATGTTTTCCCATGCCTGATTGTTGAAAAGAATTACCTTGGGCCAGGGAGTTCCAGGGCTTCAAACACAGTTCCTTCGAACACAGGTATGTTTCAGTCAGTAAAAGTCTAACACTCTCTCTCGCTTCACGCAGAGTGAGAGGAGTTACTTGTTACTCTCTCTGTCCTCCAAAGTTCTGCCATTAATTTATGATGTTGTAATTATTAGCATGGTAAGTACTATATAGGTATCTATTCATTTCACTGTTATTATACGTAATAAAAGGTCTTATTCCATTTTTCTTTTACTTTATTGCAATAGGTAACCGGCTAATCTGAGCCAAAAACATGGGTGATGCGAAAGCGAACCCCGGGGCCCTGGAACGATGGGCAAAGAAGGAACAGTCAGTAAAAGTCTGACACTATCACCAGCTCCGCCTAAGAGCGGGGGATGTCATTAGATGATTTTCCCACCGAAAAAAAAAGCTAGAAACATTTTTTTTAGAAACTTTAAAAAATTAATCACCTAAATAAAAATCCTCATTAAATTGCTGAAATTAACCAAGAATTACACAGAAATATAAAATGTCACATTTCATTTATTTATTTATTTATATAGGCACACCAACGATTTACTTACAAAACATTCATGTATACGTAAGAGGGCATCCTGTGTAAAAAATCACATATAGGTATGCACAGCATTTACAGTAGGTCTTATTAGTTAATTAATAATTATAATTTCAACCCAAACTTTCAACATACGTTTCTAGATCTTTCCCCATCACAACATTTTCTCAGCCACCATAGCGTCACACCCACCACCGCGGGACACCATGGGAATGGTGTGAAGACCCACCAGGTCGCAAACTAAAGGAATGTAGCAGGAGGGCATGGGACCGAGGAGGCAGGGCGGTTCTGCTCACGCTGGGCGGCCCGCCCATCGCTGTGCCGCAGGAGATTATATTCACACGATTAATTTTGAGAATTGGGTTTTGAAGGGTGTGGGAAGTTAGTTTTTTTGTGATAGTAAGTACATGTAATCGCTAGTTGCGTATGCGAGCGTGTTGGAAGTCTTAAATGGGGTTTTAAATGTTTCAGAATTTAAATAAAACGTAGAGTTAAAGTTTTTACAAAATATATAGTACTGACTGGCCTGTTGCTCTAGTGGTTCGTGACTCTGACTGCTATGCCGGAGGTCGTGGGTTTGATTCCTACCTAAAACAAATGATTGTGTAATGAAAGAAAGAAAGAAAGAAAACACGTTTATGAGTGATACAGGTTCTTAGGTAAACCTATTTCAGGCACCAGTCTCTTACAAAATTAAAGCCCGGTTTGCGAATTCTATAGTTTTAGTATTAAGTAACTTTGTGAAGATAAAATAAACACACACACCTCACTACATCTGTACCTTTTTGTTTACCTACCTATGTTCTACAAATAATAATAATATTTATTTATTCTCTCCCATACTTAGTAAGATTTATACAATTTATAAGAAATAGTTTACAGATAGGAGCCTCGTAGCACAGGTTTCACCTAGTATGGGCTACTAGGTGAAACCTGTGCTACGAGTCTCCTGGTCTCTTAATCTCGAAAACATTATAAGAAGCCAAAGTTCGAGGATGCACTACATTAATAGGAAGTTCTTGTAACTCATGAAAATAAGAATAAAAATTAAAATTTTATAAAAAATATAGCATAGCATAGCATAGTCGGCCTTATAATGTTCCCACTGTTGGGACTCAGGCCTCCTCTCTATGCATATAATATGATAATAATAATAATATGATTATAATATAATTTAAAATTAAATTATGACATTAAAATTCAAATGATGAAATTAATTAAATTAAATTATAATATGAGATTTATAAAAGACAAGAAATCATATAAAGTTGTAGTAGTTAATAAATAAATATGTATATCTGAATCTGATATTAACGGTAACCGGTTGTTTATTAAATTTTTCAAATGCTTTTAAAAAGCTTGAAAATTAATAAAGTTTCAGAGCATTTATTTTTCTACAGGAACATCCACAAATAATAATATAATATTTCGTTTTCTTTGCTTTATGATAAGAAATCAAGCCATCCCCAATTTAACCACAAACCATTTTAGTTAAACTGTGCATAATCCTTAACACAATTATGTCATTATAAAGAACCATAGTCTGCCAAACAAATCTACCTTAGCGAAACCATAAACAAAATTAATCCGTACTAAAAAATATTTAACCAAAAAAAACTGTCATAAAATGACAATCTAAATCAAATAATCCTGCTAATGCAGTCACTCTGACACTCACCCATTCAAATTCCCATACAAGCTCACTTCCACACAAAAATTATACACCCTTTGTAGGGAATTACACTATGGAATTACCATAGAGAATAATTAGCTGTATTATAACATAGTTAGTACGGTGGGCAGTTATTTTAATTCAAAAATAGACAAAATGAGACACAATACTTTATGTTTACCTAGTGTATGAATGTATAATTAATAATGATATATTATATTGGTGTGGTCATGAGAAAATGGAGTGAGAGGAGATTACATTAGGTTAAGTGCGCAGGCGCAAAGTGTTGTTGCGCGCCCCTTTGTGGAAGCTAGTCGGATACACGTGCGTACTAGATAAATATACATACATACATACATATTCAGCCTTTTAATGTTCCCACTGCTGGGCCTCAGGCCTCCACTCTCTAGGAGAGGGAATGGGCCGTAATCCACCACGCGGGCCCAGTGCGGGTTGGTGAATGTCACATGTCTTCGAATTTTCGTTTCTAAGACATGCCGGTTTCCTCACGATGTTTTCCTTCACCGTTTTGAGAGCAGTGGTGATGAAATAAATTACACAAAGTAATGCGCCTGGCTAGGTTTGAAGCTGCGACCTACAACTCGTAAGTCGGAGCCGTTACCGCTCGGCCGCCACTGCTCTTTCTCTCCTATCAATATTTAAAAAAAAACTAGGTGATGAAGATTATGCTAGTAATCTAGCCAGTGGTGTAATTCCTGTAGGTACCTATAGAACTGGTCTATAGATGGGTGCTCTGGGCCTAGATGTCCTGTGTCTGTGAATGTGCATGTTCGTGGACACACAGGCTACCATATAGGAGATATTCCTAGTGTGATAGTCTCTTTAAAGAACAAAAAACTGGGCAAGTGCGAGTTGAACTCGCACCCTGAGGTTTCCGTACAAACTTACCTATGTAAATAGTTCAATTCCGGAATGGAGTCTTGAAGGATTTTCCGAATCGCAAAAATAAATAATTGTGAAGTAACAACAAATTTACAGTTTTCAGATTTATTCCTATACTTGTGCTATAAGACCTTGCTTCATGCTAAATTTTAGGATTCTGGGTCAACGGGAAGTACCCTATGAATTTTGATTTCCTCGAGAGTGTCGAAATGTACGTTTTTTGCCACATAAACCGAAGTATCTTTTTTTCTCATTAACTTAAAAGTTTGATTTTTTTACAGCTTCAAGAATCCGCAGACTTGAGTATATGGTTTTAATTTAAACTCGATACCTACACGCGTTCCCGAGATAAAAGGTCTTGACAGACAGACAGACAGACGGACGGAAAATAAAGTGATCCTATAAGGGTTCCGTTTTTTCCTTTTGAGGTACGGAACCCTAAGAAAGAAGGTTTATACCATTAATGTACACATCCAACAATTATTAGCCTCTTATCAGAATTACATATATTCAGAACAGTTTCAACTTGTCATAACAACGAAGGAAGACCAAATATGGCAGACAATAAACACTAAATTAAACATAACACACCTCTCTCTATAAACAATTTCCACAATACATTAAAAACAAGAAAACTTACAAACGTAATCGTTTATTCCAATACGTCACAGCTTCACGCCTTTGCCGTAAGGGTCCAAACAGCAGACAGGATCCTGAATTATGTGGCACAGAGCATGGCCCAGCACGGACACACAATGGATGATCAATAACAATTTGAAGACGAAGACGGAAAGTGATTTGTTGGTACACTAAAATGTTAGGCAGAGTGCATATTGAAGAATCGGTCGGTATTGATTATTTTTTATTTAAAAAAAAAAACCGGTCAAGTACGCACTGATGGTTCCGTACAACTTACCTATGAAAACAGTTTAATTCCCGAATTGAGTTACGAAGATTTTTCCGAATCGCAAAAAGTTTTTTTTGTGACTTAACTACAAATTTAATTAGATTTTTTCCTATACTTATGCTATGGGACCTTGCTTCATACCAAAATTTCAGGATTCTAGGTCAACGGGAAGTACCCTATGAATTTCGATTTCCTTGAGAGTGTCGAAATACACGTTTTTTGTGACATAAACGGCCGTATCTTTTTTTTCGTTAACTCAGAAGTTTGATTTTTTCACAGCTTCAAGGGACTGCAGACCTAAATATATGGTTTTAATTTCAATTCGATACCTCCACGCATTCCCAAGATAAAAGGTCTTGACAGACAGACAGACGAACGGACAACAAACTGATCCTATAAGGGTTCCGTTTTTTTCCTTTTGAGGTACGGAACCCTAAAAACAACTTTTCCCCACACTACGAATTACTCCAGTATCGTAGGTTCGTTCACAAAATTATAAACTCTAATTCATAAGACATCCAGACCCGGGACAACTATTTGTAGGCTATACCAAGATTTGCTCCGTGCGGGAATCGAACCAGCAACATGCAGCACAGCAGCCAGTCTCTCAACTACTGCGCTAACCGTGCCGTCATTGGTCGAGTTATTTGTTTGTCTTCGGACGGTTTGTGGATTTAGCCAGTGTTAAGTCTAAAAAGTAGGTACCTATTTAGTTTTTTCAGTCACTTTGAATTACATTAGAATGCGGACGTAATACACTCTAGTGTATTTGCAGAATTTAGCAGCAAATGTATTGTGTCAGCCTTTTCGACAAACTTCACTGAGGTAGTCAATGTTACAATAAAATTCTCAGCTCAACAACCCCTGAATCCTATTCGAAAAAGTCTCGCCAAAATCTCGATTGGAGGGTTAATGTGTGGTCTAGTAAGTTGTTAAAAGTGAAATGTGGAAATAATAGAGTCGAGACATGGTACTAAGCGTTCATCAGTCGTTTTTATGAGGTGGGAAATCATCAAATAACTTTTCCCGTTTTAGGTAGAGCAAGAGGAAGTGTCAGACGTTTACTGATTAAAAGTTACCTATGTTCCTTCAGTTGCCCTTTGAAAGAAAGAAAGATAGTACCTAGGTATTCTGTTCACCTAGGTATTCTGTTCACCTAGGTATTCTGTTCTTTGCGTTCCATGGTCACGATAACTCGTTCGAACATTCTCGCCTAGCAAGCATCGGCCCTAGGCTCCTTCGGTAATGCTGACCTTTCTTTGAAGCACGCGTGGAACACTACGCGCTATCGATTCAGTACTTGGTCCTTAGTGAACGGGCGGACGGCGATCTACCTATTACTCGTGGTCCGTAATTTTGCGCATACGGTGGCCGGGAATTGCCTACAACGGCGGCTAAGCTGTTCAGCACCAGCTTACTGGCGATATTTTTTAAAATCCCAGAGTTTTTTATCATTTGCTGTTACACAATTTTGTTCATCATCATCAATTCAGTCGAAAGACGTCCACTGTTGGACATAGGCCTCCCTAAGTGTCGCCATAATGAGCGGTCCTGTGCGTCTCGCAACCATCGGATTCCCACAACCCTCATCAGGTCATCGATCCTCCTTATGCGAGGCCTTCTAAAGGGGTGACCAGACGGTTGCAAACTAGCGTTCCAACCAAGGTGACCTTGGCTTATGTGTTTGGTTTGTGTTGCGACTACATGGATGTAAACCACGCGCCAACACGTCCGGTGGTTGAGAAAACGTGCCTCCCAACCAAGGGCGTTGAAGGTCATGGATTACAACTGCTGTCTACACGGATTGAAACTAGCAAGGTCACCTTGGTTGGGACGTTGGTTTGCAACCATCTAGTCACCCCTTTGCACTGCCTCTTTCGGTATGCGGTCACCACTCCAGAACTGTTCAGCCCCATCGGTTCTGCGCTCTCTGCCACTCAAGTTTGACGATTCTCCTGGTTATGTCGGTAACCTTGGCACAATAGTGTTAGCCGAAGATTTTATATTAAGTTTGAGTTGAATCATTATTTATTTTATCAAACAATCGCTTTACAATACAACTACAACAATACAAACTCTAGTAATATGTAGATACTTAAAAGTTTCTTACTTAATAACTCTAAGAAATAAATTTTTCTTCAGTTCTACACAAAAAGACCAATTGAATTCCCCCCTAAGCCTCATTGACGATACCAAAGGCGAACTCCTCACAATACTTAAGCCTATAGATATTTACTTTCCAGTCAATATTATTTATGTTCCGCCATTAATTGCCGCGCATATATCAGACACGACCAGTCAACGCACTTGACGCTGCGACTTGCGACTTTGCAACCAGCCTCGCTGGTGTGCACACGGCTTTAGGAATTGAAATTTAATTCTACGTTAAGAATTATGATTCTGAAAGTAAAGATGAGTGCATATTATTTTGTGGGGGAATTGGTGGGGATTTACTTATCATAAATATCAGCAGGAATTTTTGATAGAGTTACCGTGGTCCTCGAACACAAAGGGCAACTGAAAAACCGTATGACACTTCCACCACCTAGAGAATAAGTTAATTGATGATTTCCCACATAAAAACGGAGTAGATACCTATACTGTTCTTTTTAAGAGTTACAAAGATATTGACTATGATTTTTTTTCTGTTTATCAATAATATATATAATATATCTATAGGGTGACTGGCAATTAGTGTATGATACTTAAACACGTGATTGTGCTCATGATAACAAACAATTTTTATTACGGGAGCAAAGCCGAAATCGCAAAAAAAATATCAGCTGTTCAGTACATTAGGCAAATATAAATGTACTGAACAGCTGATATTTTTTCGCGATTTCAGGTTTGTTCCCATAGTAAAAGTTGTTGGTTATCATGAGCACAATCACGTGTTTGAGTATCGTACACTAATTACCAGTCACCCTATATACATATAATAAATCTGTAAAAGTTTTAAGTTGTGCGCGCATCACGTAAAATGTACGAAATCTATTTAAATAACTTTTTTACATTAAAATTTTGTGTTACTTGATATATTACTAAGCTATGTTTTATCGTAATCGGTTGACTGTACCTATCGAAGTTCGCCGGGTCAGCTAGCTTATGATAAAACTACCAACTGAAGAAGCAGCAATAGAAGAACGTCGGACTGTCTAAACGATTTCAGGATAGACCAAAAAATAAAATGTCACAAAAAATATAAAACCCTAGAAAGGATTATACCTATTTAACATGCTTAAAATCATACATCAACCGCGGAAACACATAAAAAAACACACCCAATAGACTCCGTAGTCCAACATAAACTTCCAACTATTTTTTACACGGACTTACATATTTCATTCCCATTTTATTTCCCACGTCGATATGAACACTACCGAAGAATATCACGGGCTATCTGCCGTACCTCAGTAAATCAGGATTAGCCCGCGTCCAAGCAGTCTCATTTGTGCGTTATTTATAAAGTAAATCCGCGCCACGCTACGAGGTCACTGCGTGCGGAAAAATGAATAACTTGGAATTTTTACGATGTCCCCTCAGTGTGCTTTTTGTTTTTGGATTTTGAATACGTTTTATTGGAATGAAATGGTTTTATTTAGCTGGTTGACTTATGTAAGTTCTGGGTGTGTGAGGATACGTGATGTTAATAAGACTATGAGCAGTTACTGCAAATGAGCTTTTCGTAAAGTAGGTAGTTAAGTTCGTAGTGACTACACTAGCGTGTAGACAGAATTAAAAGTTGCCATTTAAAATTAAATTGCTTTGTTTGTTTTTAGGTGGGAAATCATCCAATGACTTCTCCCACTCTAGGGCGGAGTGAGAGGGTGTGTCAGACTTTTACTGACTAAAACCCACTCCTGTCTGTCTTCTTTGCCTTGCATTCCAAAACTCCGAGTTTTCCTTTCGGAGGCGAACTCATGGCCCCAGTAGGCTTCGGCACTGCTTGGCTCCTACGATTTTGCTGACATCTCTTTGAGGCGCACTTGGAACACTACGTACCTTCGAAGAATCGAGCTTGGTCCGGACGGTTACCGGACAGCCGGACGTACCTAAAAGCTGAACCTTACTTGTAGGCCCCTGTTGCCCGTCCGTGTGTCTGTCAGCGGGTAATTTCGAGGAACACTTCCGACGTCTGGCTCCCAAACTAAAACGTACTGGGGCTGCCCTCAAGCGGCTCCTGCCCAACCTATGGGGTCCAGACGCCTTCTGCCAGAGGCTCTACGCAGGGATCGTTCGGCAATGAGCTTGTACCTTTATCATTAATATTGGAAATTTTTTCGATAGTCTGATGAAATTATTACAAATTTTAGCAATAGGTAGTAAAGTTCGTAGCACCGCTCTACAAAGTCACTGCATGTAGACAGTATGAAAAGTTGCCATTTCAAATAAAACTGTTTCGCTGGTTTTAAGTTAGTGTAGTAGTGATTTATTTAGATAACTCAATTTCTATGAAAATGTGAGTAGTTTTTCAAGAACCAAACCTAAATGGTTAGTGTTCATAACCGCACTTTGGTAACTGCACCCACAATCCTTTGAAAGAACGTACACAGTCTGTTATTTATATTAAAATAAATATCGTTTATCTTTTGTTGTTACAGTTATATTAAAAAAGAAATAGGTTATTTTAACAGAAAAGCCCCTAAGCGGGAATTAGTGAGGCAAAAATAAAAAGCATATGGCGTCAATATTATATTATAAAGCAGAAACACTTGCAATTGTTTATTGTGTGTGAAAATTGCTGTAAACTATTGTCCAGAGAACGTGTGTGGATAGGCTTAAGGGACAAGCGATAAGCGATTTAATAATTATTTATTTATTTCACTAAATGAAGTACAGTCTAAACAGTTTACAATAAATAGATTTGGTTAAGACTATCTCCACTATCTGCTTACATAATACACTATCGTTTTGGATAGGGTATAATACATATTTGGAGACTCCGGCCCCGGATTTATTAAGAAACAATAGAAATCTAGGTATAAATAAAAAAAATTGGGCAAATGTGAGACGGACCTCGCGCACTGAGGATTTCGTTCAAACTTACCTATGTAAATAGTTCAATTCCCGAATTGAGTTACGAAGATTTTTCCGAAACGCAAAAAAAGTTTTTTTTTGTGACGTCACTACAAATTTACAGTTTTCATGTCCTATACTTGTACTATGAGACCATGCTTCATGCCAACCTATAAATTTTGATTCCTTTGAAAGTGTCGAAATATACGTTTTATGCAAAATAAACGGCCGTATCTATTTTTTTTATTAACTCTAAAGTTTGATTTTTTTACAGCTTCAAAGATCCGCATACCTAAGTATATGGTTTTAAATTAAAGTCAATATCTCGAAGTGGAGATATCGAGTACCCTTAGTGAGTATCCTTTAGGGTCTTGAGTTGACAGACAGACGGACAACAAAGTGAGCTATAAGATAAGCTATAAGGGTTCCGTTTTTCCTTTTGAGGTACGGAACCCTAAAAAAACACATAATTTAAATAGGAAAAAATGATTGATAACAATGATGGCTCTATTAATTTGAAGCTCTTACTGTAATGTTTTACGATGTACAATAAAAAGTGTATCTATCTACCTATCTATCGCTAAACTAGCCCCCCTAGCCAAGTTACAATCGTATCGTTCGCGCCGAACGCTTCGAGTAGGCCACGCCTCCGATTCCTTTGTTCTGACGTCATCTCAACGCTCAGTCACGTGGTCAGAACAAAGAAATCGGAGGCGTGGCCTACTCGAGGCGTTCGGCGCAAACGAAACGATTGTAACTTGGCTAAAGGGGCAGTGTTCAATAACGACAACTTCTCTTTACGGTTCTTGATAACCTTTGAACTAAAATATTTTTAAGTAGTTTAAAATGTATCATTTATTTAAAAAGAATCCTTGCTGCCTTACATAATTATGTACAACTGCAAGAATTCTATAAGGATTCGGCTATGCTATTTTGCTATTAAAGCTTATTCTAAATTAAACCTATCGCCATAATTAACTGGCGTCGTATCCCGCAGCCCAACCGCTGCCGCTCACAACGCACACCATCCACCCCAAGTTGCCCTGAAGCCCTACACATGGCGACTTGAAGCAGATAATGCCTTTTTTCACGAACAATACATACAAACATACAACGCAGCAGTTCTTCTAGTAATTGTTGTAAAGCGATGTTAATTGCAATTAAATTTGCATCATTACTTTTTTGTTTGCTAATCGAGAACTTATCAATGGCTTGTGGAGGATAATTACTGAGATGACTAAAAAACAAAGCTGGTTTTTTCTAGGCAAGTTGTTTTAATTTTGCGTAATTAATTTGTTCTATTATAGCACCCTAACTTTTATTTTTATTTCATATTAGCTTTTTTTTCTGTTGGAAAATCATCTTATGACATCCCCCGCCCTTGGGCGGAGCGGGAGATAGTGTCAGACTTTTACTGATTAAAAACCCACTCCTGTTCCTTCGTTGCCTTTCGTACCAGGGCCGAGTCTTCCTTTCAGAATCAGACCCTTGGCCCCAGTAGGCTTCGACCCTGCTGAGCCCCTACGGTTGACTAGCTGACCCGGCGAACTTCGTACAGCCTAACAGTCAATGAATGTAGTATATCTTTCGATATAGTCAACCGATTGCGATGAAACAAAGCCTAAGTAATATATAATGTTACACATAATTTTAATGTATAAAAGTTATCTACATCAATTTCGTACATTTTACGTTATGCGCGCACAACTAAAAAATTCTACAGATTTATTATATGTATTAATATTGATGTTACATGACAACTGTTAATATTTTTTCTCATATTTGGGTGGATAGTTTGTTTACTTGCCACAAGAAATAATTTAAGTTTTTTTGAGTGGCACAAACTTACATGGTCACCATTGTGTGGACCGATCGGAGGACACGGTGGAGCACACGGTGGAGGTGTGTCCCGCTTGGGCAGAGCAACGCCGTTTCCTCGTGGGGGCGATCGGCGGCGGCGATCTCTCGCGCCGGGCCTTGGTACAGGCCATGGTCCGGAGCGAGGAGGAGTGGCAGGCGGTCGCCTCCTTCTGCGAAGCAGTAATGCTAGCAAAGGAGGCGGCCGATCGCGTGAGGCAACGGTCCTCACGCCCCATTCGCCGCCGGGATTCCGATCCCGATTTCCGGCCATCGTAGGCGCAGGCTTGCGAACGGCGAGCAATGGATGGCTCGCCGTCCGACCGTCCGGTAACCGTCCGGACCGAGCCCAAGTCGTCGACGGCGCGTGCTGTTCCACGCGCGCTTCAAGGAGATGTCAGCAACTGTAGGTGCCTAGCAGGGTCGAAGCCTACTGGGGCCAAGGGCCTGATTCTGAAAGGAAGACTAGGCCCTGGTACGAAAGGCAACGAAGGAACAGGAGTGGGTTTTTAGTCAGTAAAAGTCTGACACTATCTCCCGCCCCGCCCAAGGGCGGGGGATGTCATAAGATAATTTTCCCACAGAAAAAAAAAAACGTCTATTGTAACCAATCCACATGTAAGTTTATGCACATATAAACATATACCGTGGCAGTATTTATTAACCCTATTTCACATTCTGTTATTAGATAGGTACTGCATGGAAAGATTGAGGCCTGGATCACAAAGGACAACTGATGGACACAGATGGGTTTTAGTCAGTAAAAGTCTGCCACGCCCTCTCGTTCCACGCAACAGCTTAAGAAGTCATAATTGATGCCCATCTAAAAAACAAACTGGGCAAGTGCGAACCGGGCTCGCGCACTGAGGGTTCCGTACAAACTTACCTATGTAAATATTTCAATTCCCGAATCGAGTTTCGAAGATTTTCTCCGAATCGCATAGAAGTATTCTTTTTTTGTGAATTTTTTGTTTTCAGATTTATTCCTATACCTGTGCTTTGAGACCTTGCTCTGTACCAAATTTCAAGATTCTGGGTCTATGACTTTTGATTCCCTTGAGAGTGTCGAAATACACGTTTTTGCGACATAAACGGCCGTATCTTTTTTTTCTCGTTAACTTAGAAGTTTATTTTTTTCAGAACTTCAAGGGACCGCAGACTTGAGTTTATGGTATTAATTTCAACTCGGTACCCCCACGCGTTCCCGAGATAAAGGGTCTTGATAGACAGACAGATGGACAACCAAGTGCTCCTATAAAGGTTCCGTTTTTTCCTTTGAGGTACGGAACCCTAAAAAGGTAGAGTAGATACTGCTTGGGCTGCGAGATTGTACGAAAGAGTCACCCTGAATCGCAAAGGGCATCTGAAGGAACACAATCCCTCACTCTGCACTCAGAACAGAAGGAGTTAATTGATAATATTTCACACTTAAAAACAAACAGTAGGTACTACTACAGCTTCACTAGTATTCAAATTAAACAGTCTAGCGAAATCCAAAGAGATAGTGAATTCATGTGCATTTCTCTTTTACACGAAAAAAGAAATTTCATTGATACAAAAATTTCTTTCATAAATCGAACAATCGGATTCTCGAAAATAGAAGCACGTCGGTGGAGATACAAAAATTTTTGTTCTTTGTGCCACTAATGTCCAACAATCGGGCCCATCGAGCCACGTTGAGCCCATATTTTGCGCATCTCTGCCCCCGTTTGTGCCGGCGGGTGTATCGCCAATGTTCATGAAAGGCCACATTGTTAGGCGACAAGTAGTTTTAGAAAAATATACCACCCCGTAACTGGCACTAATTCGAACAGGGATGGATTTTGGTGGAGTTACGTGGGATGCCCCACGTCTTTTCGTGGTGGAAATTGGTAATTTTGGTAAAATTATGTGTTAACTTCTAAGTCTTATTGTAGTTGTTGCTTTGAAAGTCTTTGAGTTATTATGTATATTTGTTAGTAAATTTTGTAATTTTGTGAAAATCTTTGAGTTATTAAGTTTATTTTGTAGAAGTTGGGGGATTATTTACAAAGAATTTGAATAAAATGAGCAGGTTCATTTTAAATTACAGTATTTTGTTGTAAACTTTGATGTTTTAATAGTCGCTTGCAAGAAATTTGGTCTTTTCACCTTTATAAAATATAGCCTACCAGCTTCTGCCAGCAATTTTCTATATCCTATGTCCTATCCCATGTTATGGTCTATCCGTGTGCCAATTTCATTCAGATCCGTCTAGTAGATTGAGCGTGAAGGAAGGAGTAACAAACATAACAGACTTACATACAAACTTTCGCCTTTATAATATTAGTGTGATTCAAGTTTCATTAAAATCTATTTAGATGGAAGCTCTATATTCGATTTATAATGGACTAGCTTCTACCAGCGGCTTCGCCCGCGTTGGCAATTAGTTTCTCTATACAAACTTTAGACACCCGTTTCATCCCTTTATGGGCTGAATTTAGAAAAATCCTTTCTTAGTGCTTGCCTACTACATAAAAGTAACCCTTGTGCAAAAAGTTTCACGCTCCTAGTCCCAGTAGTTTCGGTTGTGCGTTGATATGTCAGTCAGTCAGTTTCTCCTTTTATATATATAGATTACACTAAAGTATAATAAAATTACAAGCTACACAAATTCCCTGAATCCGCCACTGTTCACCAAGGTGCAACCCGTTGCAAAAACCGACAGAAACAGAAATTGTCCAAAAATTCTGAACGTGATCAAGTCATTGTATGCGCACACCCGCCACAATGGGACACAATGGCCATCCTTAGCCACTCTTTATTCGCAACAATGCCACTTTTACTAACAATAAAAACCCATACAGTACCACACAGCCTCGTGTCAATCTCGAACTTTGAACGAATATCGACTTTGGATTTTCGATCATAGATTTTTATTTTGAAATTTTTATCTATGACGTTTGCGACGTTTTTAATATGTTTGGTGTCCATCGCGTGTTTGCTATAGTTGTCATTGTTACCTACACCTATTGTAGCATTGTTCGTATTCTATTGAATAGGATCAATGAGAAACATTTTAATATTACTAAATTATAAACGTCTTCCGTGATTTGTGCGAGCAGGAAATTTGTGGAGTCGCACACGTTTCAATTTATTTATTTTTCAAATATTTGATCTACATTCCCAAATATCAGGCTTAAACTATAAAAATCTACGCAAATTACAAAGCTCAGAATAATTTATTTGCAATATTTTAGTAAGGTTTATACAAGTGGCCTGATTTTACAGCAGCTGCGTTATAACGATGAATAAAATGTTTAGTTGAAATACATTTATTTGCCACAGCATAATGAAACAACTCAGCAAATGCGAGTCGGACTCGCGCTCTGAGGGTTCCATATAAACTTACCTACCTATATAACATAGTTCAATTCCTGAATGGAACCTCGAAGATTTTTCCGATTCGTAAAAAAAGGTTTTCTTGTGATGTAACAACAAATTTACTGTTTTCAAATTTATTCCTATACCTGTGCTATAAGACTTTGCTTTATGCCAAATTTCAAGATTCTGGGTCAACAGGAAGTCTCCTATTAATTTTATTTCCTTTGAGAGTACCGCAATATGTGTTACATGTTTTGGCGACATAAATGGCCGTATCTTTTTTTTCGTTAACTTAGAAGTTTGATTTTTTCACAGTTTCAAGGAACCGCAGATTTGAGTATATGGGTTTGATTTCAACTCGATATCTCTTCGCGTTCCCGAGATAAAAGGTCTTGACAGATAGACAGACAGACAGGCAGACAGACGGACAACAAAGTGTTCCCTAAAAATTACTATAAAATTGTACATATATACTACTTAGATATTAAATTTTATCAATATTGAATTTTATCAACATTACTTTTCATCACAACTACTCCATTCATTTCTTTATCCGCCCACGCAAACAATTTATTGCAATACGACACTGTCCCCACATGCATTCATACATCAACGGCTCAAACACTATCCCCGCACGACACATCCGTCCCATACAACACCATACAACCCATACAATATCTTTGCATCACCTTTATTCTATTTCATCACTTTGTTACCATTCTGATTGTTATTCTCATTTTCTATATTCGCACTATTATCTTCTTAAACTTCCCTGATTTAAGAATCATATTCCTGTGCTTAATTTTGGTCATAATCACCATCCGGTCAATATTTCCACTGATTGCACAATTGAGTCTTCTTCTGCCGGAAGTTAAGTGGTTGAGTTAAGGTTATTTTCTATGCACAGTAAAGTGACAAAGGAAGAAATATGTGGTTCTATGAAATAAGTTAGCATCGTTAACAGATGTTTCGATGTAGCGAAGTGTTGCAAGGTGTCGAAGGCATCTGTCAAGTCATACTACTAATTCTCAACGTTCTTCATTGTAATCCTCAAGAGCCTTACAGTTATCTGAAGAATCGTTGTGATATTGTTTTAATTAAAACGATCATTCATAATCATAACATCACTAAGCGCATTCACAGCTTAATCAAAATAAAAGCTTAGATTGTTGATAAGGAAAACCAGCAAAAACATTGTAAAAACTTTGAAACCAAGTAAAGTACTATGTCAGTGTCATTTTGCTCTATATATATTTATTTTCATTCAAATATTTCCAGCACCGACTTGTTTTCCTCTGAATGTTAGTATTGTTCTGGAAATTTAACTTTTTTACCTCACTTCGACTTTTATTTTCCTTAGATTCGATTTATTAGGTTTCAGTTCAAACACACAGGAAAAATTAAAAGTTAGTAAAAAGAAATAAAAAAATATGAAAACATTTTCTCAAACGTTTATTTTTTTTAATGTGTTTTGTTGTTATTCTTTCTATAACTTACGATTTTGATAAAGGAAAGAAATCGGTAACGATTTAAATGCAACGCCAAGCAAAAAAATTTACCTCACGGCATCCTCACCTTCCGCATGACACAGGTTCTCACCGAACATGGTCAGTTCGGGAAGTTCCTGCACCAGATTCATGCGGAAGTAACGCCCGGGTGCCACCACTGTGTGGACCGCCCGAAGGACACGGTGGAGCACACGGTAGAGGTGTGCCCCGCTTGTACAGAGCACCGCCGTGTCCTCATGGGGGAGATCGGCGGCAACGATCTCTCGCGCCGGGCCTTGGCACAGGCCATTGTCCAAAACGAGGAGGAGTGGCAGGCGGTCGCCTCCTTCTGCGAAGCCGTAATGCTAGCAAAGGAGGAGGCCGCACGTACACGCGCGAGGGAGTGGACCTCACGCCCCGGCCGCCAGGATCCCGATCCCGATTTCCGGCCACCGTAAGCGTGGGCTTGTGGACAGCGAGCAATGGGTAGCTTGCCGTTCGATCGTCTAGTCGGACCGAGCCCAAGTCGTCGACGGCGCGTACTGTTCCACGTGCGCCTCAAGGAGATGTCAGCAAACCGTTGGGGCCCAGCAGCACCCAAGATAAGCAAAACAATAGATAGATAGATATATTCTTTATTGTACACCAAAAATACAAATTACAACAACAACAATTAACAACAACATTAACAATTTTATTTTATTAATGTAAATGACAATAAAGGTATAATTTATTAAAGCTATTTATGCAAAAACGGATCATAGGCAGTTGTAAAAAATTGGTCAGTTAGCTGCTCTTTATTGATAATATTCTTTCAACAAGTTCCCAACAGCCGTTACTTTTCCTTTTGATTTCTACATTACCACAGTACTACTACTCAAGAAAGCCAAAAATAACAAGGAATTGCTACTTAGTCTCTTCATCCAAACCCGAAGTGGTTTAAGCCTTCCTGTCTATTCTGCCCACCAGAGACTAAAGAGCAGTAACAGCCCTTTTGTGATTTTTCGTTTTATTAGTGATTCTGAAAGCGGGTTTCTTAAGCTTTCTATTGAATTAACTTACTTATTTCTAAGACTATTAGAATGGTTTTTATTTAACAGTTTTCACTTACTGCAAACGAAAAAAAATTAACAATTTGGCGTGATTTCCCAACTAAAATACAGTATAAATTATACTGCAGATTAAATTTTAAGGTTTCATAACTAAAATGCAGTAAGCAATATAATTTTACAGTTCTTTAGATAGTTTTATATTTCTGGAAAAAAATTAAAAAAAAAATTAATACGCAGTAAAATTTACCGCCATACAAGCTATTTTTACTGCAAATTAAGAAAATACAATTTATTGTCACGAACACCCAACTAAAATGCAGTAAAATCAAAGCTTGTCGCATTTTAGTTGTGAATACTTAACATTCTTTTATCATTATAAACTGACTAACACGCAGTAAAATACAGCATTACTGCAGATTAGTTTGGATAGCATAATGACACAGATATGATTATTCCTAGCTAAAGTGCAGTTAATGTTATATATGTTAATATTAAGAGAAAACTGTCAAAGGAGGTTGTGCATTCTGCGCAGGGTCCTTTATTAATTAGATGTTTTTTTTTATTTTTGATATGTAAATTTTACATAAGTGAGTTGAATTATTGTGATTAAATAATAAGAAATAAACGGTCTTTAAAATGTGAACTAGCTATTTTTCTTACTGCACTAGTAAATTGAACACTTTTTTCTTAAAAAACTAACTAAAATGCAGTATTTTTTTGACCTTACTGCATGTTAGTTGGGTTTCTTGACAAAATAACTGATCCAAACGCAGTAATAGGGCTTTTTGCTGCATTTTACTAAGTTTAAAATGGTATTTTTTACAAAAAAGGCTATGCAGTAATAGGCACCAAAAAGAATAAATGGCCATAATAAATTCAGTTATTAAGATATATTTTTTTTTATTGCTTTAACGTGTGAACCTATGCCTTTACAACCTTTCTGCATTCAAATTTTTTTGCTTATACATTCTGTTGATTTTTTAAAATCAATTCTTAACTTTAAATGCGTTTTACTCGAAATCGTGATTTTGCTGTTACTGCACTTTAGTGTATGGTGGGCAGTATTGTAAGCGGCCCATTTGATGCACTACAGACTACAGATCAAGCTTCAAGACATCCCTTATCTGAAATTCATTCACAAATATTTACAAATGCGGATTTAATTTGTGACAATACCTGGGCCCGTTCCGCGGTTCATTCATGAACTTGCATTCATTCATGTTTGTCCAGGATCCAAATGTTGCGCTCCTATAATCCTGGTATTGTCCAGCCGTTTGTAGATTCACTCATTGAACCTTGTATTTGGATCAGTCTATCTGTGTTTACGATCTAATCTCTGCGATCATCTGTTTCTGGGTAGACTGTGGTTACTTGGGTTCCTGTTTACATTTTTACATCCATGTTCTAAACTTCTAAAAGGGATAAATCAAATTCTGTGATCTCCAGTGGTGGATCGTATTCTTCTGTTTATTTTATATAGACGGCCTTGAATTCTGAATAAATAATAAAGTGGTTTAAATGTCACATAATTTCTTAGATATCTAAAAGCACAGCAAGATTAAAAGAAGTAGGATTATGCACAGTTCCGTTAACTTTCGAATTTCATTCATCAAACTAACCATCAAGTACACCTTTCACGTTCTATTGTAAAACACAATCAAATCTTAATACATGATCAATAAAACTGCAATTCTACAACTCATTCATTAATTCTAAATCTCTTTTCATACAACACCTTTCGTGGAACATAATTCTGTAGGAGCACTTACTATTCAGTTGAAATTTTATTTAAAATAACATCAGATTCGGATCGTTTGTTTGCTGCATCAGACATAGCGGCACCAGGCTTATCCTTATTGTTATCTGAAGTTTCATTAACATCCTCGGGGATATATTTTTTATTTAAAACCTTTATATATTTGTGTACGTTGAAGTGTAAACTTCGTATTGTGTGCAAAGTCGGATTAAGGAAGTCCGTTTGAGTTGTGTTTTTTTGGTTTCACTTTGAGCTACCGATATGTTTAAAAGAATGAATGAGAGAATGAAAAGCATTGTCTGGAAGAGAGGCTTTTAATAATTTTATCGATTTATTATTCTTAATAATCCTAGATAAAATTCGGCATTCTTCATAGAAACAATCAGTGTCTATCTAGATCCAATACAAAATAGGAATCACCCTAAAAACCTTTGTAAGCTCTTATCTAGACAAACTATATTTCATCTAACAAACGCAACTATCTTAACAAATTAAATTTAATTCATTTTGTATTTACTAGAAAAAAACAACACCCATTGAGGACCAGCTTATCCGGATCCTATCTACACTACCATTTTACGTGACGTCATTCAGAACTACCCACGCGTGATCATCTAGTCGAGTGACAAAATTAATTGGTTAAAGCCACAATAAAGTGCGTTACACACGATACGGGGACAATGAAGCTATTGAAACCCGGATTAGTCGGTTCCCGCTGCGACCAATTTTTCGCTTGTGAGAACACAGCTTTTGAACAGTAGCAATAAATTCTCTTATTAGAATTTACTCCTGGTTTAATTTTTAGATTCCGCTAAGATATTATCGTCTATTATCTCTCATAAGTAACTAAGCTATCTTTATGAGAGTTTTTCTAGACATTAGGTATATCTGATTTGGCTGTAACTGGAAATCCATACATATATTACGGTGCGAAAGTAACTATGTCTGTCTTTTTTTTTACTTTCACAATTATTAAACCATTAAAATTTAGATGATATTAATTAATTTTGTTAAAGAGGTAGTTTGACCTTTGAAAAGGACATAAAACACTTTTACTCGGAAAATACGATTTCTAAAAAAATGGAACCAATCCGGAAGCATATCCTTCTAGATAAAATAAAATGCAAATCGGTCCACAAACTATGAAATTCTGATTTAACAAACATAAAGAAAAAAAATACAACCGAATTGAGAATCTCCTCCTGATTTGAAGTCGGTTGAAAACATAAAGCATTAAATATTCGTTGGATTTAAATAATTTAGCAAATAATTTAGAAAATGCATTTCATAGATATGCAAGTGAAATATTCAAATAATAATAAATAGTTTTGTACTCGTAGTTACTTTGATATTTCAAAAGTTCTCCGAGTATTTCAGTTATTAATAATACAGATAAGGTGGTAAAACACGTGTAAGTGAACAAATGTAACGCGGCTTTACTCGAGTGCTATTATTTTTAAGGACTTCTTAATATTTTTGAACTGAATGGCTCAGTGAAGTTAAAAATTCTAGTCATATACGAAGCTTGGAATGAAAAAACAAAACATTAAATCAAAACATCTCATCATCTTCCTATCCTTGACCCGTATTTTCGGGGTCGGCGCAACATGGTTTCTTCTTCCATTCTGTCCTGTTATCCATCACACCATCACGTATAACTTCCTTTTCTTTCATATCACTCCTCACACCTCCTCTCCATCCATCTACATCATAACTCTTTTCGTAACATGTGTTTCATCCCTTCTCTTCTCATGACTATGCCAAGACTAACGATTCCTCTGCAACTTTTCAGTCACTGGCGCCACTTTCAAACTTCCTCTAATATACTCATTTCTCACTTTATCTATTCTTGTTACACCACACATCCATCTCAACATTCTCACCTTCGCTACATGCAATCTTTTTTCATTTCATATTGGGCATGAACAACCCAACATTCTGATCCATACAGTATGACTGGTCCTCACAGACTTGTAGATTTTACCCTTTAACTGGAGGAGCATCCGTGGGTCACAAGTTTTGCAGTGACCTGTCGCCATTTCATCCATCCTGCGTTGGTTCGATGTGTTACGTCTCGGTCTACCTCGTCATACCCTTCGACAAGCGACCCGAAGTACCAAAAGTCGAAACAGTTGAAGTAGAAATTCTTGTTCAGAACAATAAATACTTAAACCATCAACAGACAAACAGCCATCGTATAATGTAACCTGGAGGGAACGCGACCTTAAAATTATGGAGTTATCAATTTCCTATCTATGAAGTAATTTACTTTTCACATATTTCCCTTACGATAAGAGTTATTTTCGAATATTTCTTTAACAACATCTGTATAAAAGGCTTCAGTATTTCTTTGTTAATTCAGATTCTAAGAGTCTACCGAGCTACAATGTCACCATTATTACTTTTGCTGTGTTCTTGTTTAGCAACACTTGCGGTGAGCAAGACTGCGCCGAAGCTGTACCTGCACGAACATGCTGAGTTACACTTTGAACGCTTCATGCAAGAACACAACAAACAATATAGGGACGAAGAAGAAAAGCAAACCAGGTTCGAAATATTTATAGAAAACATGAAAAAAGCTAACATTATGAATCACCAAAGTGATCACGCAACATTTGGTACGTAAAAAATGAAAATGTATAGCTAAATTTTATATTTTGTTATGAAAGTAAAAATTTTATTCTAAAACATCTGTTGTTTCAGGTATAACTAAATTTAGTGATCTAACTCCAGACGAATTCGTTTATCATTTCACCGGTTTGGGAGATATAGCTAGTTTAAATTTAACTGGGTCAGGATGCAATGATGTATACGATTCACAGATTCCTAATTACAATGCGCCTGAGTCGTTCGACTGGCGTCAACATAACGCTGTCACCCGAATCAAGAACCAATTGCAGTGTGGAAGCTGCTATGCTTTTAGTGTCAGTGGTGAGTAGATATAAACATATATATCGCATAATGCTAGTATCGCAAATGTCTGCCTAACTGAACTGAAGCTGAACTGAGCAACTGATCCAAAAACTATTGAGAGAAGATGTTGATGCATTTGCAGTTCTGTAAATTGCGCTGAAAATTATAACTCTTAGGAAGATAAATATGCCTACCTCATGATTTCTTTGTTTCTCCATTTTAATTTTTTTATTTGCTTTATGGAAGTTTGCCATTTATCATGTTTTATATTCATTAAAACCTTTACAGGGAACATCGAGGGTCAATACGCAATCAAACATGGCAGTCTGATAGAATTATCTGAACAACAGACTGTTGACTGTGATAGAAATTCGAATGGATGTCAGGGTGGATATATGCCTAGTGCTTTTCGGTAAATACATTCCATATTTATATAAAGCCTTAGGTAGTGAAAATGCAATCATGCATAACGATGCGATGTAGGTTGGAACCTACCTACTAGGGTAGGGTTCCTACCTACACAATATCTTGCAAAGTGGCATAAGTTTTCGCTTTTAAACTTTTTGCTGGATCCAACTATGTTGTACGTCATTTACTCCCGAGTTTTATCTTTCTAGTTCAGTTTTCTCCCAGTATATATAATTCCCAATGACACATAGTTCCCAATGATGTTGTTGCATCTTAAACTATGTGCATGGTATCCTGTCCATATCATGGTAACACCAAAAATTTATTTACTTTTCACTTAATAACCAACGATTGGCAAAAATTAATTGGCATCATTTCATCATTACAACAAAAAAAATTCAAATAATTTACTTTACAAACAAATCACCATATAAACTTTTGTTTGAAAACATTTCATTTGACAAGCGATTCATTTTTTTATTCATTTTATCTCATAAAAAATCGTTTAAAATATATATATATATGTTTTTTTTGTGTCATGACAATGTTTGTCAATGCTACCGCTATTATTCCCGACTCTCATCTACTTAGTATAAAGACACAGAGATCTTATGATACAAGAGCGAGCTAAGCGAGCACGAGACTTGGGGCTACCCAACTCGTACAGGTTAGGTTAGAGGGGATGGCGGATATTATACGAAACGTTGGTTATTAACTAAAAATTTGTAATGGAGGTTTGGTGAAACATTAGTGAACCCTATGTGCATATGTACTAAATATACATAGCTGATAACCATTTGTCTATTCTTTTCCGTCCTCAATTCTTCTGGTTCGGTGACCCTCCTATTGCCATAGTCTATATTTAGCACAAGTCTAGACACACAATCTGGACACTGTGTGTTCAAACGTGTTCACAGGTCAATAATTCAACAAGGCGGTATCGAGACAGAAGCCGATTATCCGTACGAGGCTGCACAGCAAGTCTGTCAATTTACTCCGGGCAGAGCAGCTGTAAGACTTACTGACTGCAACTTGTACAATATTCGTTCACAAGAAAAACTGAAACAATTGTTGTATAAAAACGGGCCTATATCTATTGGTAAGTTAGCATGTATCGATAAACATACCCGCTGAATCGTCATACATATTGATGTTTGCACTAAGCTTACTCTATATTTTCTTACAGGCCTACAGGCAAGCAGCTTCCAAGGTTATCATGGAGGCATAATGTCAGATCAAACATGCGATTCGGGGGAAGTTAACCATGCTGTTCTTCTCGTGGGTTACGGGACAGGTATGTCCAAGCGTTTTATATGTTAAGATTTATCGTTTTTGTAATTATTATTTTATTCCAACATTATTATTTCAGATAACGGCCGTCCGTATTGGACTATTAAGAACTCTTGGGGTGAAAGTTTTGGTGAGCAGGGATATATCAGAATACAGCGTGGAGAACGTGCTGCGTCATGTAGAATGATGAATAATGGATTTATGTCTTCATCCATAATTATGTAATGATCCCGCAGTTAATGATAATCACAAATTATATCAATCGATCTATTTCAATGTTTTTTGGATTTTCAGATACATAATAATACATATTGAGCAATGCAATATTGTGGTTTTATTGTAATATCAAAAACCTACTGAACAAAGATCAATTATAAACAATATAAGTTAACAATATTCTAACGACTATATACAAAATGTGTGAGTCAATAAGTCAAATGCCTTACATAGATATAGAATATGGAAGCCGGTGGCCAGGTGGACGTTATCTACACGGATTTTGAAAAAGCATTCGATCGTGTGGATCACGTGATCTTACTGGCAAAGCTGCAAAGGCTTGGGATCCATGGAGATTTACTGAGATGGATTAAGTCATACTTATTGAATCGATCGCAAGCTGTGGTTATGGGAGGTTTCAAATCAGACTTTGTGAACATCCCCTCCGGAGTACCCCAGGGATCTTTACTGGGTCCTCTTTTTTACTGTGCTTACCTTTATGACATTCAAGCGTGTTTCAAATCCGCGGAACATCTCATGTACGCCGATGACATGAAAATATACATGTGTGTAAAATCTAGAGTTGATTGTGAACTGATACAGCGTGATCTTGATGCATTATTCAGGTATTATCGACAAAACAATATCACTGTCAATGTCTCAAAATGTCAATGCATTAGCTTCAGCCGTTCCAAATACCCAACTAGGTATCCGTATGGATTCAATCATAATGTGATCGAAAGGGTTGATTTAGTCAGAGATCTTGGAATGTTGCTGGATTCGAAATTGCTTTTTGACCAGCATATTGACACCATCACCAATAGAGCCTCTCGTAACCTTGGGTTCGTAATGCGTATTAGTAAGCCATTTAGTAATAGCCATACTCTAAAGATTATATACTTTGCTTACGTGCGAAGCATTTTGGAGTACTGTAGCCCAATATGGTCACCCCAATACGAGGTTTATACTAATAGAATAGAAAATCTACAAAAAAAGTTCGTAAAGTTCCTAAATTTCAAATCCCGTAGACGTCATGATTCCTATGCTCTAGACTGCAAACACTACGATATACTTCCCCTTGTGGATAGGCGTAAAATGTTAGACATGCTTTTTCTCTTTGATATTCTGCGAGGTCACTTGGACAGCAGTGATCTGCTGTCATGTATAAATTTCTGTACCCCTAAAACACGTACCAGACATACCAAGTTATTCAGTATCCCTGGCTGCCGTACAAAATATGGGAGAAACGTTGTTATGACCCGACTGCCTCGCATATACTCCGAGTATTTTGAAAATGTCGATATATTTCTTTTATCCAAACAATCATACCGGAAACAAGTTAAGCAGATATTGTTTAGTAGACAAATTGTACCGTAACTCATTTCGCGCTTGCTAATGTAAATTGAATCGTACTGTTTAGATTTCACGATTTAATATTTTGTTCTTCACCTGATTATTTGTAATAATATTCCTTAATGGTCTATTTTTACTCTTTTAATCTTTTTTTCTTATTATTCTTTCCTTACACCACTTTCTAGTTAACCTAGTTTTATAAATGCCGTGAAACTCTGTAATTGGTTTAAATGATAATTGTCATCATTCCGCTATCAATGTGCAGCGTGTGTAGACCTCACTTTTACATGATCTTTCACGCAGCTACATTGGGCTGTTCATTGATAGTGGGGTGGGCCTTCTTAACCCATGTAACTTTACAAATAAACTGTTGATTTTCCTAAAATAAATAAATAAATAAATAAATAGATCATAGATTCAAGTAAACCATAGAAGTAGTTTCTGAAAGAAACCATTCCAATATTAAAATGCTTCAAAAATAGGGTCAGTAATGTAACTAATGTTATTATGACATAATGCATAGAAACAATGTTTATAACTCTAAGTACGTTTATTATACATAAACATACTTAGAGTTTAGGTTATTCAACAATCTAAGATTTTTTGTCACGTGATCTCTTATTATCCTCGAATTAGGAAGAAGTTTCCGTACTGTTTTAATGTTAATAGTCATAATTTTCACTATAGAAAATTGTAAACATGCTTGTAGGAATTAATTTCTAAATAAATATAATTGTTTTCAATTAGCTACCATTGGGATACTACAGGGCATTAGAGTGAGACCTACATTTCCTACCAACCAATTGAAGATTTTATCTAAATTTAATTTAAGAGTTTTATAAGACATATTTATATAAAGCATTGCAAAATAGAAAACAATGAACATATGAGTAGGTTTTTGTCAATAAAAGTCTGACACGCCCTCGCGCTCCGCTCTAGGGCGAGAAAAAGTCATTGGATGATTTCCAACCTAAAAAAAGGATCAAATATTTTTTTTTTTAGTTAATATTCATGGCTGTCTCATACGTAAGCCAAATATGGTAAGTATTTTTTTTTTGTTTTCTGCTGACCTGAACTTGGAACATAGACAACCTTTCATGCACTAACCATATTTTCTCTCCACCACCCTTGGTTGACTGGTGGAGAACGCCTAAGGCATTAAGTCCGCCTTTGTAGTTTTATATTGCATAAAGTTTTAATAAATAAATAATACATTTTGATATGCTTTAATATTTATTTTGTAACGTATTAATGTGTATTTTGTAACTAATTAAATACTAAAACAAGAAAAATAAAACACTTAACTAATTTAAAGTAAATATAAGTACATAAAATATAGCATAAGCATAATCAGCCTTTTAATGTTCTCACTCCTGGGACTCACATAAAATATAAATAACGAAAAAATGGGAATCCAAAAACAAGGAAGCGATTGATGCTCTAACACATTGCCAAAAGCTAAAATAAAAATGGGTGGGACACACAACGCCAAATGGACAAAAATGGTTACCACTTGATCAGGCCCGTCTGGAAAAAGCACTAGATAGATGCTCGAATGAAATCAAAATGATTGCTCGAAACAACTGTAGTAAATTAACGCAGGAAAGGGATAAGCGGAGAAAATTGAAAGAGGCTTAAAATTTATGCTAAATTTCAAGTTTAATAATCCAAGAAATTAAAATCCTTCATACAATCTTTAAAAACTCCTAAATTGTTCATCATCATTATTTACGTAAGTTACTATTTGTGCTAACTTAAGTATATCGGTGCACGGAATCAGATTTTGCACATACGAAATTCCCCCTTTTCAGCCCCTTAAAGATTAAATTTCCAAAAACCCATTCTTAGTGCTTGAATTTCATATTCCTAGTCCCAGTAATTTAAGCTGCGCATTGATATGTCAGTCAGTTTCTCTTTTTATATATAGGTAATGTATATATTTAAGATTTATTAGTAAATCTATCAATCAATGTTCGACTGTTCACAATTTAAATAATGAAATGTGTTTTTAAATTTATTAAGGAAATAAATTACTTATAATATTGTTTTATAGCATTACCATCAAAATACACAACAACAAGTCTAACAATCACTGAAAAAAAAAACATAAATTCTCAAATTTCAAAATGTGTATAAATCCAAGAAATTACTATAACCCTTAAGGATTTAAAGGTAATCTGACATACCTAATAAAAATGTAATAATAAATTAAATAACGAGTTAACTTAGCAGACGAGGTTGTCGACATTTGGAATGTGGACTCGGCTGTCGTTGTGCAGATTGTCGTGACCACCAATGGTTTTATAGCCAAAAACTTCGACGAACATCTATCGAAGCTGTCGTTGCGCGGTTGGATCAAGGGCCGGATACAGAAGGCAGTACTCCTCGATACGGTTTGCATTGTGAGGAAGTTCCTGTCCCTGGAGGCCTAACCACCGGTAGCTTGGACCCTGCTCCCGACACCAGTGGACTACTATTTTTTATATATATATTTTTATGTGTGTGTTAAAAATATGTAATAAAAATGAATATACAAATTAAATAAAAAAACCATCGAACAGTGGCAACAGTTTAATGATTTTCTTTTCGAACATTGCAAACTATGCAAGGATAGCAGAAGACATTTGATTTTGCATCATTCCGCACAATTGTGCGTGTTCACCACGAACAAAATAGAAATAACCTTGGTCACCCCAATCTGTTCCCCAGGAGTTCTTTCCAATCCATATAGGCACATTATACCCCGAAACATTTAGAAATAGTTTTTAATTATTTTATTAATTTTAATAAAACTTACAGTTAATATATATTCTAGTAAAAGAAGTTATTCGTAGAAGAAGGCCAATTACAAATTACCAATTATATAAACTTGTAAATTTTACATTATAACTGAAACTATTTTTTAATGCATATGGCGCAATTCACCCCAAATGAATCCCAAGTGCTTGGGCAATGATCCGCTGTCACTTCGTCGTGGAGGTTAGTACTGCTGATAACCTCTTGCTTCAGTTCATGGTCCAGTCCATGATCGGAAACTAGAACAAATGGGTTGCCATCGCCTGACGGGGTCTGCATGAACTCAACTTCCAAAACCAGATCCCGGAGCGCTCGGAGATACTCGAGCGTTCCGACCTAAGGTAGATTTAGAACACTGTATAGTGGAAGTCAGGCAAACGGACGGATAGGTGAGAGGGTGGGGTTCCGAAAGCGGAAGACATCCATGATGATTTACATGTAACAAAAAAGTACGTACAATATCCATATCCCACCAATAGGACTGCGTGATCGACTGGACCCACATTACAACTTTCATCCGTTATTAAACCGCCATCATATGTTTTTAGACCTGAACTCTGAATTGCTGGAAGAAGTCATACATCACGATCATCAACTTTTGACAGAGTGTACCAGGAGAGTATGACAGAATAGAAACTGAATGAAATCTTTTTACAAGGGATAATAGAAGAAACCGTTGCTACAATTACAAATAATACGAGAAGCCTGGGCAGAGCACCACCGTGTCCTCGTGGGGGATCTCTCGCGCCGGGCCTTGGTACAGGCCATGATCCGGAGCGAGGAAGACTGCAGGCGGTCGCCTCCTTCTGCGATGCAGTAATGCTAGCCAAGGAAGCGGCCGCACGCGCGAAGCAATGGCCCTCGCACCCCAGCCAGGATTCCGATTCCAATTTCCGGCCACCGTAGGTGCGGGCTTGCGGACGGCTACCCATTACTCACCGCTCATCCGGTAACCGTCCGAACCGAGCCCAAGCCATCGACGGCGCGAAGTGTCAAGGAGATGTCAGCAACCGCAGGGACTCAGTAGGGTCGAAGCCTAAGCATGGTTGATCCAAATTAGGTTTATTCTAACAACAATATGATTTAAATACTCGTTGAAATCAAACTATTTAGCAAATAATTCAGAATATACGAGTACATAATATTTACTTTCATAGTTATACAAAATTTCCAAAATATTTAAAAAACCATTAATAATTTAGTAGTTACGAAGATATTTTAAAGAATTTAAGTTATTAATGATACAGATAAGTAAGCAGACACGTGTAAAGCGAAATTAAAGTTATGTAGTTATCAAAATTCTATGAATTATTTTACTTTTCGCATATTTCCCTAATGATAAGAGTTATTATCGAATATTTCTTTAACAAAATCTATATAAAAGGCTTCAGTCTTTCTTTGCTAATCCAGTTTCTAAGGTCTACTGAGCTACAATGTCACCATTATTACTTTTGCTGTGTTCTTGTTTAGCAACGCTTGTGGCGAGTAAGACTGCACCAAAGCTGTTCCTGCGTGAACATGCTGAACATCACTTTGAACGTTTCATTCAAGAACACAACAAACAATATGTCGACGAAGAAGAAAAACAATCCAGGTTCGAAATATTTGTAGCCAACTTGGAAAAAGCTAACATTATGAATCAACAAAGTGATCACGCCGTATTTGGTACGTAAAAAGTGAATGAATATTTGTATCTAGATTTTATATTTTGTTATGAAAATATAAACAAATTTATTCTAAAACATATGTTGTTTCAGGTGTAACTAAATTTAGTGATCTAACTCCAGACGAATTCGTTTATCATTTCACCGGTTTGGGAGATATAGCTAGTTTAAATTTAACTGGGTCAGGATGCAATGATGTAAACGATTCACAGATTCCTAATTACAATGCGCCTGAGTCGTTCGACTGGCGTCAACATAACGCTGTCACCCGAATCAAGGACCAATTGCAGTGTGGAAGCTGCTATGCTTTTAGTGTCAGTGGTGAGTAGATATAGAGTATATGTCGCCTTTGTTGGTGTACCAAATGCAATGAAGGAATATTTTGAAAGATTGATGAATGAAGAAAATAATTGGAGTGGGGTGTTAGAGAATAAACCAGTGAATGTGGGATTAGTGAGAATGGTTAGTATGGATGAAGTCAGAATAGCAGTAAATGGAATGAAGAATGGTAAAGCCATTGGTCCAGATGGAATACCAGTTGAAGTGTGGAAGTTATTGCGAGTGGACGGATGGACGTGGTTAGCTTTGTTCTTCAATAAGTTGTTGCTGGAAGAAGCCATACCTGATGAGTGGTGCAATAGCTCTTTGGTGCCGATTTTTAAAAACAAAGGTGATGTGCTTGAGTGCAACAATTATAGAGGAATAAAGCTAATGTCACATACTATGAAAGCCTGGGAGAAAGTTATTGAAAGGCGACTGAGAGAAGAGAGTGAAATTTCACAGAACCAATTCGGTTTTATGCCGGGTCGGGGTACAGCGGATGCCATTTTTGCTATACGCCAGCTGTGCGAGAAATACAGAGGTGCGCATAAAAACTTGCACATGGTATTCATTGACCTCGAAAAGGCATACGACCGGGTACCTCGTGAGGTTCTGTGGTGGGCCCTTAAGGAGAAAGGTGTGCCTGGGAAGTATGTGCAGTTGATCCGAGCGATGTACAGTCGATGCAGTACCCAAGTCCGGTCTACAGTGGGCACCACTGGCAGCTTCAATGTGGCTGTCGGCTTACATCAAGGGTCGGCTCTCAGCCCTTACCTCTTCCTGATGATAATGGATGCTCTGACGTCGGACATTCAGGAAGAGGCTCCCTGGTGTATGCTGTTTGCCGATGACATTGTGTTGGTTGCCGAGAGTGGCCAAGAGGTCCAGAACAGATTGGAGGTGTGGTGGCACAGACTGGAGAGTGTTGGCCTGAAATTGAGTAGAACCAAAACGGAATACTTGTTCTGCGATTTCGGCGGTCTCTCCAATCCAGTGCCTTTATCTCTCGCTGGAACACCCATACCGATCTGCTCCGACTTTCGGTATCTCGGGTCACTCGTCCAAGGGGATGGTGAGGTAGACCGGGACGTAACACATCGGATCAACGCAGGATGGATGAAATGGCGACAGGTCACGGGAACAACTTGTGACCCACGGATGCCCCTCAAGTTGAAGGGTAAAATCTACAAGTCCGTGATAAGGCCTGTCATACTGTATGGATCAGAATGTTGGGCTGTGAAAAAGACGGATGAAAAAAGATTGCACGTAGCGGAGATGAGAATGTTAAGATGGATGTGTGGTGTGACGAGAATGGATAAAGTGAGAAATGAGTATATTAGGGGAAGTTTGAAAGTGGCGCCAGTGACTGAAAAGTTGAAAGGGAATCGTTTGTCTTGGTATGGTCATGTGAAGAGGAGGGATGAAACGCATGTTACTAAAAGAGTTATGAGTTTACATGTGGATGGATGGAGAGGGAGAGGGAGACCAAAGAAAAGATGGATGGATTGTGTGAAGAGTGATATGAAAGAAAAGGAAGTTAGTGATACTATGACGAGTGACAGGGCAGAATGGAAGAAAAAAACATGTTGCGCCGACCCCAAATAACACGGGACAAGGGCAGGAAGATGATGTTGGTGTACCAAATGCCCATCTGAACAACTCGTGGCACAAACATTATTGTTAAAAGTAGATATCGTGTATGGAATACTGCTTTCAACTTTGGGATGGGTCTGCCAAATACCAGCTCGATGCCCTGGAGTCGATTGAGAAGCGGGCCAAGAGGGTCATCGGTGATGATGCACTTGTCGAGTCAAAACTCCAAAGCCTTGAGCATGGACGCCGAGTTGCTGGCCGGTCGGTTTTCTATCGATTACATTTCGGGGAGTGTGCATTGGAATTGCACAATTTAATCCCACCAAGTCCGTTCCATCATTGGACCACTAGACGTACGGCGTTGCACCATCGGTACATGGTCAACATCCCACCCATACGTACAAAGCGTTTTGGGAACACATTCATAATGCGTACAGCTAAGGAGTGGAATTCCCTGCCGGAGTCTGTGTTTCCTGATAGCTACAACCTAGGGGTCTTTAAGTCAATAGTGAATAGGTTACTTTTAGGCAAGCGTGCTCCATCGTCGGCCACATCATTGCTTACCATCAGGTGAGATAGTGGTCAAACGCGAGCCTATCAATAATAATAAAAAAATACGAAAAAATCGATCAAGGGCGAGTCTAACCCGCCTACCGAATGTCCTTACCAATTTGTAAATATATAGTTCCATTATAGTAAAAAGTAATTTTTTGGTGACTAGAAATTTGCAGTTTTCAGACATATTCCTTTACTTGTGCTATAAGATCTAGCTTCTTGCCTTTCAAGATTATATTCTATAGATTTTGATTTCTTTGCAGAAATGTGCCCCATAAACCAAGCATAAACGGCCTAATCTTTAGATTTTGTTGACTTAGATGTTTGATTTGTCCACTACTCCCTAGGGATAGCAGATTTGAGTAGTTGATATTGATTTGAGCTCAATACCTCCAAGAGTTCCTAAGATAAAGGGTCTTGATAGACGGACATTAAGGATTACTTAAGGTTTCTGTTTTGGTCGCCTGAGGTAATGAGAAATAATCCTAAAAAGAAAGAAATTGATGCAGTATTTTAAATTTTACCCAAAATTAGGACTTATACAATTAATTAATCTCACCAACTACCACTAAAATATGAATAATGTTTCCCTTTGAAGTCTTTGCTTGTTCCATATTTTCCTCCATTTTTTTTTTTATTGTTGCTGTCTGAAGTTTGTCATGTAACATATTTTGTTTTCATTTACAGGAAACATTGAGGGTCAATACGCAATCAAACATGGCAGTCTGATAGAATTATCTGAACAACAGACTGTTGACTGTGATGGAAATTCGAATGGATGTCTGGGTGGAATAATGACTACTGCTTTTCGGTAAATACATTATATATCTCTATATAGCCCTAAGCAATAAAAATACCACTATGCATGGTTTTTTCGAAGGAGTATCTGCATGCAATATCTCGCTGAGTGGCATAAGTTTTCTATTTCAGACTTTCTGTATGATTCACCCGTATTTCACGTCATTTACTTCTAAGTTTTTTTTAACTAGTTCTGTTTAATTCAAGTATTTAATTTTTATGCCATCATTAGGGTGTGCATAATTATGTATATGTACAGCTAGCTGATGACCAATTTTTACACTCTTATCCGCCCTCTATTCTTCGAGTTCTGTGACCCTTTTATTGTTTGCCTTCCGTACCAAGACTCCGAAATTCCCTTTCGGACAACCCATGGGTCCAGACTAGTACTGTGAGTTCTTTAATGACGAAACTCAATAACACGGATCGATCTGGGCATAGACGCTCAACAGAAGTTTTTCTGTCATTATGGCTTACTAAGATGATTTCATTATGCTATGGCACATCGTCGCGAGTCGCGAGTTTTGAAAACACATTATTTGTACATATAGCTAAGGAATGGAATTCACAGCTAGATTTTTTTTATAGCTACCAAGAGGTCTTTAAATCAAGTGAGTGAGTGAATGAATAGGTTACTTCTAGGTAAGTGTGCTCTATCGTCGACCACATCGTCGCTTACCATCTGGTGAGATAGCGGTCCATGACGAGCCTATCAATAATAAAAAATAAAAGAATACCAAAGTACAGGTCTCTGAAGCATAAAAGTGAACTTTTAAAATCAAACTTGTTCATAGGTCGATAATTCAGCAAGGTGGTATCGAGACAGAAGCTGATTATCCGTACGAGGCTGCTCAGCAAGCCTGTCAATTTACTCCGGGCAAAGCAGCTGTAAGACTTACTGACTGCAACTTGTTCAACATTCGTTCACAAGAAAAGCTGAAACAATTGTTGTTTAAAAACGGGCCTATATCTATTGGTAAGTTAGCATGTATCGATAAACATACCCGCTGAATCGTCATACATTTTGATATTTGCACTAAGCTTGCTCTATATTTTTTTACAGGTCTACAGGCAACCAGCTTCCAAGGTTATCATGGAGGCATAATGTCAGATGAAAAATGCGATTCGGAGGAAGTTAACCATGCTGTTCTTCTCGTGGGTTACGGGACAGGTATGTCCAAGCGTTTTATATGTTAAGATTTATTTTTTTTGTAATTATTATTTTATTCCATCATTATTATTTCAGATGACGGCCGTCCGTATTGGACTATTAAGAACTCTTGGGGTGAAAGTTTTGGTGAGCAGGGATATATCAGAATACAGCGTGGAGAACGTGCTACGTCATGTAGAATGATGAATAATGGATTTATGTCTTCATCCATAATTATGTAATGATCCCGCAGTTAATGATAATCACAAATTATATCAATCGATCTATTACAATGTTTTTTGGATTTTCAGATACATAATAATACATATTGAGCAATGCAATATTGTGGTTTTATTGTAATATCAAAAACATACTGAACAAAGATCAATTGTAAACAATATTAAGTTAACATTATTCTAACGACTATATACAAAATGTGTGAGTCAATAAGTCAAAAGCCTTACATAGATCATAGATTCAAGTAGACCATAGAAGTAGTTTCTGAAAGAAACCATTCCAATATTAAAATGCTTAAGCGATAGGGTCAGTAATGTAACTAATGTTATTATGACATAATGGCTATGCATAGTTATGGTGGTGGTGGTGGCAGTTAAAGATAAAGATAAAGATAAAGATATATTTATTGCGTAACAGTGTACAACAAGGTCTTATTTATATACATTACATTTTTAGTTTCAACAGTCTACCCAAGTCGGATATACAATAGTGTTTTTTTTTTAATTTAAATATTAAAAAAAAAGAAGTAGATACACAAATATTATTTTTTATCAAAAAACTCATGCAGATTTATAAAATACATTATCAATCAAAAATGCTTTCAATTTATTTTTAAACATATTTCCATTTAACTGCTTAATGGCTATTGGTAACTGGTTGTACACACGAATAGCAGTAACATAGGTACTTTTATAATACATCATATTGTTGACAGCTGGTAAATTAATGTCATATTTATATTGTTTTCGAATGTTTCTTTTGGAATTTGATTTGAAATTAAAGTTTTTCATATTGTTTTTAACAAATAAACATAATTCGATTAAATAAATACCAGTCAGTGTCAGGAAACCCTCCTTTTTGAAGACATCTCTTAATGATTCGGTACTATGCATGTTATATATTGTTTTAAGACATTTTTTCTGGAGAATGAATGTAGATTGTACGTTTGTCGAGTTCCCCCAATATATTACACCATAAGTTAACAGTGGGTACACATTTCCAAAATAAGCATTTCTAGTGACACTTAAATTCGTAGTTTCTGCAAGAACTGACAAGGCGTAGCAGGCACTAGATATTTTTTTATTAATTTTTTCAATATGTGCCTTCCAGTTTAAGTGTTGATCTATTGTAACTCCTAAGAAATTTGTATCTTTTACTTCATCAATCACTGTATCAGAAATGGTTACACTCAATTTATTGTGCTTACTTTTATAGTTTCTAAATTGAATCAATTTGTTTTTTGAGGCATTGACTTTTAAATTTATTGACTGCAACCAATCAGTCACATAGATAGTGATTATGTTAGTTGTTGGTATGTATATGCATAGTTTCTATAAACTATGTTTATAACTAACTATACTAGTTTATAAGTACGTTTATTATACATAAACTTAGTTAGAGTTTAGGTTATTCAACAATCTAAAATTTTTTATCACGTGATCTCTTATTATCCTGAAATTAAGAAGAGCTTTCCGTACTGTTTTAATTTCTATGTCAATTAGTCATAATTTTCGCTATAGAAAATTGTAAACATGCATGTTGTGCAGGAATTCATACATATAACACAGCAGACTTCAATACCTGCGTAAGTCAACCACAACCATATACCTACATTATGTAATCCGTGGGTAGTCCGAAAGGAAATCCCGGGGTCCTGGATTGCAAGGCAAAGAAAGAACATAGGAGTAGGTTTTTGTCAGTAAAAGTCTGACACGCCCTCTTGCTCCGTTTTTTTTTTTTTTTTCGGTGGGAAAATCATCTTATGACATCCCCCGCCCTTGGGCGGGGCGGAAGATAGTGTCAGACTTTTACTGACTAAAAACCCACTCCTGTTCCTTCGTTGCCTTTCGTACCAGGGCCGAGTCTTCCTTTCAGAATCAGACCCTTGGCCCCAGTAGGCTTCGACCCTGCTAGGCCCCTACAGTTGCTGACATCTCCTTGAGGCGCGCGTGGAACAGCACGCGCCGTCGACGACTTGGGCTCGGTCCGGACGGTTACCGGACGGTCGGACGGCGAGCCACCCATTGCTCGCCGTCCGCAAGCCTGCGCCTACGATGGCCGGAAATCGGGATCGGAATCCCGGCGGCGATTGGGTCGTGAGGACCGTTGCCTCACGCGATCGGCCGCCTCCTTTGCTAGCATTACTGCTTCGCAGAAGGAGGCAACCGCCTGCCACTCCTCCTCGCTTCGGACCATGGCCTGTACCAAGGCCCGGCGCGAGAGATCGCCGCCGCCGATCGCCCCCACGAGGACACGGCGTTGCTCTGCCCAAGCGGGACAAACCTCCACCGTGTGCTCCACCGTGTCCTCCGGGTGGTCCGCACAATGGTGACACCCGGGCGTTTCTTCCGCACGAATCCGGTGCAGGAACCTCCCGAACTTACCATGTCCGGTGAGGACCTGCGTCATGCGGTAGGTAAGGACGCCGTGTTGCCTTTCCAGCCACTCCTCAAAGAGGGGAATTACCGCCATAATTATGGCGTGCCCAGCACTGGGTTGCGATAGTCGCTGTCGCCATTCCACCATGAGACCTCGCCGGAGCTCTGTCCGCCATGCCGCAACTTGTCGTGGCAGCGGAGTTTCGCCCCGACGTTGCATCTCCACGCGCAGATCGTGCATGCGTGCAAGGCCTGTTGCCACCAGGTCCCATGGTGGCTGGCCAGCAAGGAGGCTCGCCGCTTCGCGGGAAACCGTGCGGTATCCCCGCACCATCCGTATGGCCATGACCCTCTGGCACGCGTTCAGCTGGGCCGCCGGTCGCTTTCGCAGTGACGGTGCCCACACCGGCGCCCCATAAAGGGCCATGGACTGGACGATGCCTGCGTAGAGCCTCCGGCAGGAGGCGTCTGGACCCCCGAGGTTGGGCAGGAGCCGCTTGAGGGCAGCCCCATTCCGATTCAGTTTGGGAGCCAGACGTCGGAAGTGCTCCTCGAAATTCCACCGGCTGTCGAGGACGAGTCCCAGGTACTTCATCGTCGACCCGACGCCGATGTGAACTCCTCCTACCGTTAATTGGGAGCTCCGAGGCGGCGCGCTCCGAGGGCCGTGAAAACACATGGCCTCGGACTTTTGCAGCGCCACCTCGAGTCCCAACTGCTGGATCCTATCAACGACTATCGCAACCCCGCGTGTCGCTAATTCGACCGCCGCCTGGTACGAGTCTCCCTGAGCCAGGACCAGCGTGTCGTCTGCGTAGCAGACCACGCTGACCCCGTCAGGGAGGTCGCCGCGCAGCACGTAGTCGTAGCCGATGTTCCACAAGGGCGGTCCTAGTACCGATCCCTGCGGAACACCGCACGACATCTCTCGCCGTTTCCACTCTCCCTGGTGACCAGGGTAGATGATGTACCTGTCCGAAAGGTAGGCCTCGATCACACGACAGAGGTAGTCGGGCACCCGGTGATACCGGAGTGCCCTCCTAATGCTACTCCAGGGCAGGGAGTTGAAGGCGTTAGCGATGTCCAATGACACCGCCACGACACACCTGCCCTGGGATACCGCATCCCCCGTCGTGAGAGCTCGCACGCGCATGATGGCGTCCACCGTGGAGCGCCTCCTGCGAAAGCCGCCGCTCTAGAGCGTGAGAAGTCATTGGATGATTTCCAACCTAAACAAAATACCACATAATATATATTTTTTTTTTATGTAATATCCATGGCTATGTCTCATACGTAAGCCAAATATGATAAGTATATTTTTTTTGTCTTCTGTTTTGACCATAGACCACCTTTCACGCACTAACCATATTTTCTCTCCACTACCTTTGGTTGACTGGTAGAGAACGCCTAAGGCATTAAGTCCGCCTTTGTACCTACTTTTATATTGCATAAAGTTTTAATATATAAATAATACATTTTGATGTGTTTTAATATTTATTTTGTAACGTATTAATTTGTATTTTGTAACTAATTAAATACCAAATAAAAAAAGAAAAACAAAAACATTTAACTAATTAAAAGTATATATATGTCGTGGATTGATGGCGCAAGGGTGCGATGGACAGCGCCATCTAACAATTAGTTTCGTAAACTAGTAATATCGTCCGGAAACGCAAGCGGCGCCCTACCGCTTGGACACGATCGTCGGTAGGAGGGATGCAGCGAGGACTGGAGGGAAGCCTGAGAAGTGCGGCAGTCTACCTCGGACAGCCTCGGCATACGTTAAGTACCAACGCACGTGTTTGTTTCCTTTTGTAAAACCGTTATCGAAATAAAATTATTCTGATTCAAATTATCTTTCGTTCGAGTACCCAAGTCAGTGCCCACACTTACCAAGAACTATGTCGGATCTTGATGGAGACCAGATGTTTCGCATCTCGGCCACCCTTTAATAAAATTATAAAGAGGTAAAGTTTGTTTTTATAATTTTTTGTTTGTAGGAAGTAATTTAACTAAGTTTTTCCACCAATAGAAAGTTCCTTTATTCTTGAGTGACATAGGCTATATTTTATATACGCGGGTGAAGCCGCGAGTAAAAGTTAGTAATAAATAAATAATGACTAAATGGTACCTAATCCAAAAATAAGGAAGCGAACAATGATTGATGCTCTAACACATTGCCAAAAACTTAAGTGAAAATGGGCGGGACACATTGTTGAAATGTACTACACCAAATGGACAAGAGTTACTTGAACAGGCCCACAGATCAGGCCCCCCTGGAAAAAGCAATAGATGCTTGTATTTAATCCAAATAAATGCTAGAAACAACTGTAGTAAATTAGCGTAGGAAAGGGATAAGTGGAAAAAATTGAAAGATGCTTATCTCGGATGGAAAGAGGATTAAAATTTATGCTAAGTTTCAGGTTTAATAATACAAGAAATAAAAATCCTTCATACAATCTTTAAAACTCCCTAAATTGTTAAACTGGGGGTAAGTCTGAAAACGAACAATGACGACCTTTATTATTTACGTTTTGTGCTAACTTTAAAGTATATCGGTACACGGAATGAGATTATGCACTTGACAAATGAAATTCCCCCTTCTCAGCCCCTTATAGGCTGAATTTCCAAAAACCCATTCTAAGTGCTTGCATACATCGCAAAGGGAAGCCTTGTGCAGAATTTCATGTGCCTAGTCCCAGTAATTTAAGCTGCGCGTTGATATTTCAGTCAATTTCTCCTTTTATATAGGTATCAATGTTCGTCAGTTTAAAATTTAAATAATGAAATGTGTTTTTAAATTAATTAAGGAAATAAATGACTTATAATTGTTTTATAGCATTACCCTCAAAATACACAATAACTAGTCTAACAATCACTGAGAAAAAAAAAATCACAAATTCTCCAATTTCAAAGACCCATAAATGTCTATAAATCCAAGAAATTACTATGACCCTTAAGGATTTAAAGGTAATCTGATAAAATTAAAATGAAATAATAAATTAAATAACTTAGCACACGAGGTTGTCGACATGTGAAATGTGGACTCGGCTGTCGTTATGCTGATTCCCGTGGCTGCCAATGGCCTTATAGCCAAAAGCTCCTACCACCATCTGTCGAAGCTGTCGTTGCGTGGTTGGATCAAGGGTCTGATACAGAAGGCAGTACTCCTCGATACCGTTTGCATTGTGAGGAAGTTTCTGTCCCTGGAGGCCTAACCACCGGCAGTCGGTGTCAGGAGTGTCTGGTGTCGGGAGCAGGGTCCAGGACCCTGCTCCCGACACCAGTGGACTACTATTTTTAAATTTTTTTTATATTTTTTATGTGTGTGTTAAAAATATTTAAAAATGTTAAAAATATGTAATGAAAAAATCGATCACTAATAAAGTTCTTTATTAGTGATCGATGAATGAAAATGAATATACGAATTAAATAAAAAAAAACAATCGAACAGTGGCGACAGTTTATTTATTTATTTATTTAAACTTCATGTACAGTAGTGGTACATAGGCGGACTTAATGCAACTAGGCATTCTCTACCAGCCAACCTTTGGGTTAAAAGAGACAACACTGTGGTAGGTGTGCACAATAAATAAATAACAGATAATTAACAAATGAAAAGTAGTATCAATAAATTAAGTTACAATAATAAAATACTTATATATGCTAATATTATGAACTAATAAATACATTATAACTAGGAGAACTTAAAAATAACAATTATGACGAAGACCAAACTAAGGTTGAGAGGACTTCAAGTAGTAGTTCCGAATTTTACGCTTGAAGGAAAATTTACTTTCAGCTTTTTTGATGTCAAGGGGAAGCACATTCCAGAGTTTTATGGTAGAGACAACATAAGAATTAGCCATAAACCCAGTAACGGTGAGAAGGAATATGAAGAAGCATGTTTTTGGATGCTCGAAGGTTGAAATTGTGAGAACTGCCCAATACTTTAAAATATAGTTATAGTTTAATGATTTTCTTTTCGAACATTGCAAACTATGCAAGGATAGCGGAAGACATTTGATTTTGCATCATTCCGCACGATTGTGCGTGTTCACCACGAACAAAATAGAAATAACCTTGGTCACCCCAATCTGTTCCCCAGGAATTCTTTCCAATCCATATGGGCACATCATACCCTGAAACATTTAGAAATAGTTTTTAATTATTTTATTAATTTTAAGAAAACTTACAATTAATATATATTCTAGTAAAAGAAGTTATTCGTAGAAGAAGGCCAATTACAAATTTCCAATTATATAAACTTGTAAATTTTACATTATAACTGAAACTATTTTTAATGCATATGGCGCAATTCACCCTAAATGAATTCCAAGTGCTTGGGCAATGATCCGCTGTCACTTCGTCGTGGAGGTTAGTGCTGCTGATAACCTCTTGCTTCAGTTCATGGTCCAGTCCATGATCGGAACCTAGAATAAATGGGTTGCCATCGCCTGACGGGGTCTGCATGAACTCAACTTCCAAAACCAGATCCCGGAGCGCTCGGAGATACTCAAGCGCTCCGACCTAAGGTAGATTTAGAACACTGTATAGTGGAAGTCAGGCAAACGGACGGATAGGTGAGAGGGTGGGGTCCCGAAAGCGGAAGACATCCATGATGATTTACATGTAACAAAAAAGTACGTACAATATCCATATCCCACCAATAGGACTGCGTGATCGACTGGGCCCACGTTACAACTTTCATCCGTTATTAAACCGCCATCATATGTTTTTAGACCTGAACTCTAAATTGCTGTTAGAAATCATACATCACGATCATCAACTTTTGACAGAGTGTACCAGGAGAGTATGAAAGTATAGAAACTGAATGAAATCTTTTTACAAGGGATAATAGAAGAAAACGTTGCTACAATTACAAATAATACGAGACGCCTGGGCAGAGCACCACCGTGTCCTCGTTGGGGATTTGTCGCGCCAGGCCTTGGTACAAGCCATGATCCGGAGCGAGGAAGAGTGCAGGCGGTCGCCTCCTTCTGCGATGCAGTAATGCTAGCAAAGGAAGCGGCCCTCGCACCCCAGCCAGGATTTCGAGTCCGATTTCCGGCCACCGTAGGTGCGGGCTTGCGGACGGCGAGCTACCCATTACTCACCGCTCATCCGGTAACCGTCCGAACCGAGCCCAAGCCATCGACGACGCGAAGTGTTCCACGCGCGTCTCAAGGAGATGTCAGCAACCGTAGTAGGGGTTCAGTAGGGTCGAAGCCTAAGCATGGTTGATCCAAATTAGGTTTATTCTAACAACAATATGATTTAAATACTCGTTGAAATCAAACTATTTAGTAAATAATTCAGAATATACATATTTACTTTCATAGTTATGCAAAATTTCCAAAATATTTAAAAAAACCATTAATAATTTAGTAGTTACGAAGATATTTTAAAGAATTTAAGTTATTAATGATACAGATAAGTAAGCAGAGACGTGTAAAGCGAAATTATAGTTATGTAGTTATCGAAATTCTATGAATTATTTTACTTTCCGCATATTTCCCTAATGATAAGAGTTATTATCGAATATTTCTTTAACAAAATCTATATAAAAGGCTTCAGTCTTTCTTTGCTAATCCAGTTTCTAAGGTCTACTGAGCTACAATGTCACCATTATTACTTTTGCTGTGTACTTGTTTAGCAACGCTTGTGGCGAGTAAGACTGCACCAAAGCTGTTCCTGCGTGAACATGCTGAACATCACTTTGAACGTTTCATTCAAGAACACAACAAACAATATGTCGACGAAGAAGAAAAACAATCCAGGTTCGAAATATTTGTAGCCAACTTGGAAAAAGCTAACATTATGAATCAACAAAGTGATCACGCCGTATTTGGTACGTAAAAAATGAATGAATATGTGTATCTAGATTTTATATTTTGTTATGAAAATAAAAACAAATTTATTCTAAAACATATGTTGTTTCAGGTGTAACTAAATTTAGTGATCTAACTCCAGACGAATTCGTTTATCATTTCACCGGTTTGGGAGATATAGCTAGTTTAAATTTAACTGGGTCAGGATGCAATGATGTATACGATTCACAGATTCCTAATTACAATGCGCCTGAGTCGTTCGACTGGCGTCAACATAACGCTGTCACCCGAATCAAGAACCAATTGCAGTGTGGAAGCTGCTATGCTTTTAGTACCAGTGGTGAGTAGATATAGAGTATATGTCGCCTTTATTGGTGAACCAAATGCTTGCCCATATGAACAAACATTATTGTTAAAAGTACATATCATTGATACGAAAAAATCGATCAAGCGCAAGTCTAACCCGCCCACCGAACGTCATTACAAACTTGTAAATAGTTATATTTCAGTAAAAAGTAATTTTTTGGTGACTAGAAATTTGCAGTTTTCAGACGTATTCCTTTACTTGTGCTATAAGATCTAGCTTCTTGCCTTTCAAGATTATATTCTATAGATTTTGATTTTTTTACAGAAATGTGCCTCATAAACCAAGCATAAACGGCCTAATCTTTAGATTTTGTTGACCTAGATGTTTGATTTGTCCACTAATCCCAAGGGATAGCAGATTTGAGTAGTTGATATTGATTTCAGCTCAATACCTCCAAGAGTTCCTGAGATAAAGGGTCTTGATAGACGGACATTAAGGATTACTTAAGATTTCTGTTTTGGTCGCCTGAGGTACAGAATTCTAAAAAGAAAGAAATTGATGCAGTATTTTAAATTTTACCCAAAATTAGGACTTATACAATTGATTAATCTCTCCAAGTACTCCTAATATATGATTAATGTTTATTTATTTATTTAAACTTCATGTACAGTAGTGGTACATAGGTGGACTTAATGCAACACGGCATTCTCTACCAGTCAACCTTTGGGTTAAAAGAGACAACACTGTGGTCGCCTGAAGTAATGAGAAATAATCCTAAAAAGAAAGAAATTGATGCAGTATTTTAAATTTTACCCAAAATTAGGACTTATACAATTAATTAATCTCACCAACTACCCCTAAAATATGAATAATGTTTCCCTTTGAAGTCTTTGCTTGTTCCATATTTTCCTCCATTTTTTTTATTGGTGCTGTCTAAAGTTTCTCATGTTTATTTTGTTTTAATTTACAGGAAACATCGAGGGTCAATACGCAATCAAACATGGCAGTCTGATAGAATTATCTGAACAACAGACTGTTGACTGTGATAGAAATTCGAATGGATGTCGGGGTGGATTAATGGCTACTGCTTTTCGGTAAATACATTATATATCTCTATATAGCCCTAAGCAATAAAAATACCACTATGCACGGTTTCTTCGAAGGAGTATCTGCATGCAATATCTCTCTGAGTGGCATAAGTTTTCTATTTCAGACTTTCTGTATAATTCACCCGTATTACACGTCATTTACTTCTAAGTTTTGTCTAACTAGTTCTGTTTAATCCAAGTATTTATTATTTATGCCATCATTAGGATGTGCATAATTATGTATATGTACAGCTAGCTGATGACCAATTTTTACACACTTATCCGCCCTCTATTCTTCGAGTTCTGTGACCCTTTTATTGTTTGCCTTGAGTTTCAAGACTCCGAAATTCCCTTTCAGACAACCCATGGGTCCAGGCTAGTACTGGGAGTTCTTTAATGACGAAAATCAATAACACGGATCGATCTGGGCATAGACGCTCAGCAGAAGTTTTTGTGCCATTATGGCTTACTAAGATGATTTCATTATGCTATGGCACATCGTCGCTAGTCGCGAGTTTTGAAAACACATTATTTAAGGCGCGTTTCAGCTAAGGAGTGCAATTCCCAGCTAGAATTTTTTGATAGCTACCTAGGGGTCTTTAAATCAAGTGAGTGAGTGAGTGTATAGGTTACTTCTAGGTAAGTGTGCTCTATCGTCGACCACATCGTAGCCGGCCCATGACGAGCCTATCAATAATAAAAAATAAAAGAATACCAAAGGTCTCTGAAGCAGAAAAGTGAACTTTAAAAATCAAACTTGTTCATAGGTCTATAATTCAGCAAGGTGGTATCGAGAAAGAAGCTGATTATCCGTACGAGGCTGCACAGCAAGTCTGTCAATTTACTCCGGGCAGAGCAGCTGTAAGACTTACTGACTGCAACTTGTTCAACATTCGTTCACAAGAAAAACTAAAACAATTGTTGTATAAAAACGGGCCTATATCTATTGGTAAGTTTGTATCGACAAAGATACCCACTGTATACATGTTAAAATTGGCATTAAACTCTTCTACTTTCTTTTAAAGCCGTCCAAGCAAGTAACTTTCAAGGTTATCATGGAGGTATAATGTCGGATCAATCTTGCGATTTGGGCCAGGTCAACCATGCTGTTCTTCTGGTGGGTTACGGGACAGGTATGTTCAGGTGTTTTGAGTTCAGAGTTAGTCTTATTTTGTCTTTTATTTTTTGAATTTTTTTACACTGACATCATTTCAGATTATAAGGGTGGTCCGTATTGGACTATTAAGAACTCATGGGGTGAAAGTTTCGGTGAGCAGGGATATATCAGAATACAACGTGGTGAACGCGCTGCGTCATGTGGAATGATGAATAATGGAGCAATGTCTTCAGCCGTAGTTATGTAATTAATTATAATTACAGATTAAAACCAGTCGACCTGTTTAATTTTTTTTCGGGTTTTGGGTAATTAATAAAATATATATTGAGCAATAATATATTGTAATTTTATTGTTTTACAAAAACGATACTGTCCCATGTTTGAAAATACTCGCAGATCGATTGTACGTTACCATCATTGTATTGACTTTTTACAAGATGACATGAGTCAAAAAGTCGAATGCCTTACATAGATTATATATTCAAGTAGACCATTACCTCAGTAACCTAGCACGGGTTTCTTCTACTTGGCAGAATCTTGATACTCCGAAATTTATTTGGCATAACATGATCTTCACTTCATCATTTGGCATAATCTTCTTTAATCGAATATGTTTAAGGCATAAAAATGATTTAACATAACTATTGATTGGCAGAATGTCTACGTGTCCGAATTTACAATGGCATACTTATAACATGGCAGAATTTGCCGTAGTTAATATTACACATAATTTCGTTTAGTATAACGTTGATTTAAAGAGACGACTATTTGATATGGATAACCGATCGCTTTTCTGATTTTTTTTTTTGGTTGAATTTTATTTTACTGAAAACTATTGACCGACGTCTTTTTAGCTATATGCATTACTTGACATATTTTTTAGATCATCGAAGTATCATGTGTCTTAGGTATTATTTTACCGAACTATATTTCGCCGATTTACAAAATAACTTTTTGCTATTGGCCGAACCCTCTTTAGAACTTTTTTTATTTGCCAAATGATATATTTGCAATATTTTCATAACACCGAAACAACATTTTATGGAAATTCAACAATACATAACATATTCCAAACGTTGTTATATGAGATAAAATGAATAAAAAAATTAATCGTTTGTCAAATGACACGTTATTAAAAAAAAGTTTATCTGGTGATTTCTTTGCAAAGCAAATTATTTGGAAAATTTGTTGTTTTATAATAATGAAAGGACGAAACATATTTTTGCCAATCGTTGGTTGTCAAGTGAAAAATTGTAAACAATTTTAGGTGAACTGACAGGATACCCAAATATATAAACGGTTACTTGGTAGCATTTTCAATATTAAATTAAAATAGTGTCATAATAAGTCGATATGTTGTGCTACAAAAAAGCCGACTTCACACAGTCTTGTCTGCCCTACCCCTAGAGTGTAGTAATTTAAGTCCGCGTAGGCGCGGAGAAGTAGGACGGCCCGCAAGCTGAGGAGCAAGTGGTTTGAAGGCCCGCCGGTGCGGCTGAGGCTGGTCGTCTTGGCCGGCCAGCCGAAGCTAGCACGCCGAAGGAAGCCATGCCTGAAAGAAAGAAAGAAAAAAAAAGAAAACACGTTTATTTGGCACACACAATAAATAAAAAATAATATAAATAAATAATTTATTTAAGTACTTTTTACAAAGAAATACATAAAACAAACTTATGAATATTTAGTAGTACTAATTTCTAAAAAGATTGTCTTAATTACCTAATTATATAAAAACTAGTTTCATTTACACATATTTATATTGACCTATTAATGGTATATTAGTACTGCCATAACAACTTGTAGCGACTTGCCTGAGCTAGGTTAACAAAAACCTGTGTTTCAGGCTATCACTATACTAAGCGATCAGTTTATTTTGGTCCACATTTAATTAATTATTAAAAAATACTATGATAATTAACAAATACAGCTTAAAACAAACAAAAACTACAAATTTAATATCTATAAAATTATTGAAGTAATTCAAGAAGTTTTTCTGTGTCCGTGTAGTCAAGTTTTCCCAAATATTCGTTTAACTTAAGACTACAATGTTTATAACTAACACTATAAATATTAAGTATTCTATTGAGCTTATTATATAAAACGGGTCCTAAATATACAAAGAAACGGCTTACGAAAGCATGTCTAGTACGAGGTTTTATGAAAACCAAATCTTTCCTTCTCTTGTCCGAAGGTACTGGCTTGTAAGCGACTTCAACATGCTGATGTAGTACGATGTGCAGTATAAATAATTGGCGTACTGTTAGTACCTCGCATGCAATGTAAAGCTGATGTGTAGGGAATCTAAAAGGCCTAAAAGTGGCTACCTTTAGAATTGCTCTTTGAGCGCGTTCTAGAGGCAGCAAAATTGTCTTTGCAGCACCACCCCATGCAGTTATGCAGTAGGTAAGAACAGATTGGCACAAAGCGAAATATACCTGTTTTATTAATTTAAAGTCGGCAATGTGGCGTAAATTCTTAAAGATATATATTAATTTACGAACTCGAGTACATAGCAAATCAATATGTTTGCGGAAATTCAGATTTGTGTCAATAGTGATTCCTAAATATTTCAAATGATCGGTTTTAGCTAGAGTAGGACATGAACATGTAGCGTCAGCGTCTGTCGTACAGTTGTGAGCATAAATGTTAGGGTTAGTAAGAGGTATATTAGTGTTTCTCATTCTAAATAAAATATATTTGGTTTTGTCTGCATTCAATGTTAGTGTATTCATACAAAGCCAATTAGATACAATATTAAAGCCACTTTGAGCATATGTGTAGACCTCCTCTCTGGATTTAGCTGAAAACAATAGGGCTGTGTCATCTGCGTATGACATTATGATAGCACCTTGTAATTTTAGGCTGCACAGTTCATTTATGTAAATTAAAAACAAGGTTGGTCCTAAAATACTGCCTTGGGGAATGCCATAGCAGCTATTTTTAAGCTCTGAGCTTCTATACTGACCGAGTTTTACACACTGATAACGATTGCTAAGATAATCAGAAAAAAGTAGGAGTTGTGTTCCTCTAATCCCAAGTGCCTCAAGCTTGTGCAATAGTTTAAAACAAGAAATAGTGTCGAAAGCCTTGGCAAGATCCAGGAATATTCCCAGGCAATGCAAGCCCTTATCCAGATTAGTAGTAATATAATTTGTCAGTTTGTGTACAGCTTGGCTAGTTGATCTTTTTGGTCTGAAACCAAATTGACTATCTGAAAGTAATTGGTTGTCCTCAAGATATTTTATTAACCTATTATTTATAATTCTTTCCAAAATTTTTGAGAGGCCTGTTAAGACTGCAATGGGTCTGTAGTTATTTACGCAGTTCTTGTCTCCCGATTTAAAAACAGGGGTGACCAATGCTTTTTTAAGTAGGCTAGGAAAAACTCCATTTGACAGACATAACTGAAAGATATGTGTTAAAGGTTGGACAATTAGGTATTTAAATTTCTTAAGGATCCTATTTGGTATTTCATCCCAACCGACAGCACAGTCATCTTTCAACCCGGAAATTATACCTAATACTTCATTTATGTCGGTATTTAGCAAAACAAATGAATTAACTGGATTTACTGATACACTTGACTGGTTTTGGCAAGGGAGAGTTCTAGTTCCAGGTGTTTTGTCAGCCAAATGTTTACCTACATTAACAAAAAATTCATTTACTTTATCTGCTGCTTTAGATGGGCTAACATCTGTTGAAAGTAGATCAAGTGGAGGGTCGGAGTTTTTTGCACTAAAAGTATTTGTTCTTATAAACTTCCAAACTAGTTTACTATTTTTGCCTGCTGTTTGCAGCTCATATTTATCATGCTGGATTTTTATTTTCTTCAGAAGGTTGTTACAGAAGTTCCTGTACCTTTTATATGTTATGCTAAGTATCTGGTTGTCAGGTGCAAGTCTAGATTTTAAGTGCAATTTATCTCTATGTCTTATGCAACGGACGAGACCCGGTGTAATCCAGGGTTTGACATTACTATATTTCCTAGGCATTTTTATAGTGAATGTATCCTTAATTATTGCATGTTGCAGTGAGCCTATAAAGTAGTTTAGCGAAATATTTGCGTCACATGAGTTGTAAACTGGGTCAAAATTTATGCTGCGTATGTCAGTTTCAAGTTTTGTCATATTGACTTTGGTATAGCTGCGCATGCAGTCTCTCCTAGGTAACGATAATTCTAATGTTAGTAAAATTGCACTATGATCTGTCAGCGAAGAATTAGTAATGAATGTTTTGGATCGTGTTTTCGTTTTCAGAATAATATGATCTAAGCATGATCCGCTTTGATGCGTGGGGAAATGATAAGCTGGCAACAGTCCGTGATATGAGCAAATGTTTAAGTAATTATGTGCATGATGATCGATTTTCCCGGAAGCAATGTTAATATTTATATCGCCTACTAATATAATATTTTTGTAATTACAAAACTTTTCCAGAAGTGTGTTAAGAGAGTCTAAAAATCGGTCAATATCCTGAGAAGGAGGTCTGTAAACAGCCATTACTACTATATCGAAGCTAATTTCAATGATTAAGCAGTTACTATCCTGAACTATCGGTTCCTCTACCGTTGCTTTCAGATTATTCTTGATATACACCACTAAGCCGTCATTTTGATTAATTTGTCGATTGGTTTTGTGGAAAGAATAACCATCCAGGGGTGGCAAATTGAGTGTTTGATTGGACAACCAACATTCTGTGAGGACAATTATATCACAGCATATGCCAAGATTCTGTAATAATACTTCAAAACCATTCATATTTTTGTTTATGCTGCGAATATTTTGGGTGAGCACGGTTAATGTTTTATTTACAGCAGGGATAAAACGTTTACAGTCCTCAACATTACATATTTTAGTATCAGACACAGAAAAGCTATCTAGGTCATAAAGCAAGTTATAAACAATGAGACACAAGAATTATAATATAAAAACTTAAATACTAAAATTTAAAAAATACATCAACATTGTGTGTCTCACGGCTGCGCCAAATAGGTCCAGTTCAGCATAATGCCAGGCCACTACGCAGCAGTTGCATGACGCTGGTTTTCAACTGAACCTTACTATGAGTCTACGGATGCTAATCAGTTTTTTTGATGTGAGGTAAATAAATATTATGTATATTATTATATGTAGGTATAAATTAGATTGTAGTAAATAATAAATAATAGGCTTGCATGCCTGCTGGCATGCTGCGTACCTGCTGCATGTTGCATGCCAGCTTGCATGCTACATTCCTGCTATATGTTGCATGCTTGCTTCCATGCTTCATGCCTGCTTGCATACTGCATGCTTGTTTGCATACTGCATGCCTGCCTTCATACTGCATGCCTATTTGCATACTGCATCCCTACTTGCATGCTGCATGCTTGCTGCATGTTGCATGTCTGCTTCCATGCTGCATGCCTGCTGCATGTTGCATGCCTGCTTGCATGCTGCCTGCTTGCATGCTGCATGCCTTATTGCATGCTGCCTGCTTAAAGCAAGCATCTTTGTTTACATGATTCTTATTGGGACCAATTAAAACCACTTTTGTTCATAATCAACTGTATTACACATATTATAAATTTTAAGCCTACGTAAAGAATATTTTCTTGAAAAATATTAAATTTTGATGAAAATTGAAACTATCAGGAGACTTCTAAATTGGTCCTTTTTTATCGAAATCCAATTCTGGTGATGGATTTACTTAAGGAACCCCTTAAAATATTAGAGGCGATTATAGCGAAAGTGCTAATCAATAAAATGGAACTGATAAAGAAGACCACAGATTGCCAACAGAACTTCACAAACACATCGATTAATATAGTTAAGGGACTATGACGATATTTTTCACAAATTGTACTGATAGAAATGGTACTCGAGGGAAAAATGCCACGGGCGTTGGAGCAGAGGTGTGGCAGTATTAAGAAGGGCGACAATGCCCTACTTAACAATTGCAGGCCCATTTCACTTCTGGGCCAAGCCGAACCGTCTCGCGCGCAGACTCGACGACTTCCAGCCTCCTGAACAAGCCGGATTCTGAAAAGGTTTTAGCACCGTGGACCACATACGCTGCGGCAGGTTATACAGAAGACTGCGGGGTATAATCAGCCTCTCTGCTCAGCGTTTGTGACTACGAGAAAGCCTTTGACTCGATCGAGACCTGGGCTGGTACTTCAGTCTCTCCAACGGTGCCAGTTTAACTATCGGTACATCGAAGTGCTGAAGTGTTTGTAAAAATTGCCACCATGTCAGTCCGACTTCAGGACCAGACCTCGAAACTTTTTCTCTTGCAGCGGTGTGTGAGACAGGGAGACGTCATTTGTCTGAAACTGTTCACGGCCGCAATGGCGGATGTCTTCTGAAATGGAGAGGGCTAGGCATTAATGTCAATGGCGAGTACATCACTCACCGTCGACATAGTAGTCATGGCTGAGACTACGGAGGAGCTCAGTACTATGCTTGGTGACCTCAGAAGAGCTTCCGAAAGAGTGGGACTTAAAATGAACATGGACAAAACCAAACTCATGGTAAACATCACCAAACTTAAGTGGCAGTGGGCAGGGCACATTGCTCGTAGAACAGATGGTCGATGGGGACGAAAAGTTCTGGAATGGCGACCACGTACCGGAAGACGCAGCGTTGGAAGGCCTCTCACAAGGTGGACCGATGACCTGGTGAGGGTCGCGGGAATCCGATGGATGCGAGACGCACAGGACCGGTCATTATGGCGACATTTGGGGGAGGCCTATGTCCAACAGTGGACGTCTTTCGGTTGAAATAATGATGATGATGACTACCCACTCATAGGAGTGGGTGGTACATGAATTCCACAACTTCGAGTGTAAAGTCTCCGATCTTGATAGCAAGATCGGAGACTCTACACTCGAAGTTGTGGACGACTACGTTAACCTGAGTCAGACGGTCCAGTTGGGTGGGTCTAACTTCGAGAAAGAGTTCAATCGTCGAATCCGATTCGGCTGGGCAGCGTTCGGGAAGCGACATGGTATCTTCTCGTCCAATATACCACTATACTACCAATGTATCTCAGGACGATAGTTTATGACCAGTGGGTGTTGCCAGTCATGACACATGGCTCCAAAACGTGGTCGCTTACAATGGGCCTCATAAGAAAATTTAAAGTCACCCAAAGGGCAATAGAAAGGGAGAAAAAACTCCGAGCATACTTGGAGTTTTTTTGCGTGATGACCTCAGAAATGAAGATATCCGCAGGAGAATCAAGGTTACCGACATAGCTCGAAGAATCATCAATCGCCAAACTTAAGTGGCAATCGGCAGGTCACATTGCACGCAGAACGCAGATGGTCGATGGGGACGAAAGGTTCTGTAGTGGCGACCACGTACCGGACGATGCAACATCGGATGGCCTCCCACAAGGTGGGCCGATGACCTGGTGAGGGTCGCGGGAATCCGACGGATGCGAGACGCACAGGACCGGTCGTTGTGGCGACGCTTGGGAGAAGCCTATGTCCAACAATGGACGTATTTCGGCTGAAATGATGATCGGATCTGATCTGATGATAAAGCCAAGATCTAGGGTGGGGAACTCCGTGATAAAACAATGCCTCTAAGCAGTGTTTGGACTTATTAAAATTATCGTCCCACCCATACGTACAAAGCGTTTTAGAAACACATTCATAATGCGTACAGCTAAGGAGTGGAATTCCCTGCCGGAGTCTGTGTTCCATGATAGCTACAACCTAGGGGTCTTTAAGTCAAGAGTGAATAGGTTACTTCTAGGCAAGCGTGCTCCATCGTCGGCCACATCATCGCTTACCATCAGGTGAGATAAGTGAGATAGTGGTCAAACGCGAGCCTATCAATAATAAAAAAAAAATTATGACCTGTACTAAAATGATTTTTTTTTATTGGCAAAAATATAGATTCTTTTTTTTGTGCTGACTTCACTGTAACAAACACTAAAAAAAAACTTATACAAAAGAGCCATCTATTAAATAATGTCTTGTGTTTTTTCGAAGTTGTGGAATCCATGTACCACCCGGTACATGGATTCCACAACTTCGAGTGTAAAGTCTCCGATCTTGATAGCAAGATCGGAGACTCTACACTCGAAGTTGTGGACGACTACGTTAACCTGGGACAGACGGTCCAGTTAGGTGGGTCTAACTTCGAGAAAGAGATCAATCGTCGAATCCGACTCGGTTGGGCAGCGTTCGGGAAGCTACATGGTATCTTCTCGTCCAATATACCACTATACTACCAATGTATCTCAGGACGAAAGTTTATGACCAGTGGGTGTTGCCAGTCATGACACATGGCTCCGAAACGTGGTCGCTTACAATGGGCCTCATAAGAAGATTTAAAGTCACCCAAAGGGCAATGGAAAGGGAGAAAAAACTCCGAGCATACTTGGAGTTTTTTTGCGTGATGACCTCAGAAATGAAGATATCCGCAGGAGAATCAAGGTTACCGACATAGCTCGAAGAATCATCACTCGCCAAACTTAAGTGGCAATCGGCAGGTCACATTGCACGCAGAACGCAGATGGTCGATGGGGACGAAAGGTTCTGTAGTGGCGACCACGTACCGGACGACGCAACATCGGATGGCCTCCCACAAGGTAGGCCGATGATCTGGTGAGGGTCGCGGGAATCCGATGGATGCGAGACGCACAGGACCGGTCGTTGTGGCGACGCTTGGGAGAAGCCTGTGTCCAACAATGGACGTATTTCGGCTGAAATGATGATCGGATCTGATCTGATGATTAAGCCAGGATCTAGGGTGGGGAACACCTTGATAAAACAATGCCTCTAAGCAGTGTTTGGGCTTATTAAAATAATCATCTCACCCATACGTACAAAGCGTTTTGGAAACACATTCATAATGCGTACAACTAAAGAGTGGAATTCCCTGCCGGAGGCTGTGTTCCCTGCTACAACCTAGGGGTATTTAAGTCAAGAGTGAATAGGTTACTTCTAGGCAAGCGTGCTGCATCGTCGGCAACATCATCGCTTACCTTCAGGTGAGATAGTGGTCAAACGCGAGCCTATCAATAATAATAAAAAAATTATGACCTGTACTAAAGTGATTTATTTTTTTATTGGCAAAAATATAGATTCTTTTTTTTGTGCTGACTTCACTGTAACAAACACTAAAAAAATAAAAATCTTATACAAAAGAGCCATCTATTAAATAATGTCTTGTGTTTAAACGCCTACTAGAAATGTATATTCTACCACCTAAAAGCATTTTATTTCAAATAAATAATAAATTTCGTAATACCCTGCCAGAATGGGTATATGCTCATCAAATTGTGTTTTACGAAGTATTGTTAAAATTCAAGCTATTTTCATTTTTATGTTATGCCATAAAGAACAAGGTCAGAACAAACAAGGTAAGAACAAGTATGAAACGCATGTTTTTTTTTTTTTTAATTGATAAAAACCAGTGCTTGACTGCGATCCCACCTGATGGTAAGCAGTGATGCAATCGTTGATGGTGAGGCGCACTAGTTTATTAAGAGCATAATCACTCTAGCCTTGAAGACACCTAAATTATAGTTTGACGGGAAGACCGCAGCAGGCAAATTGTTCTAGTCCTTCGATGTACGCGGTATAAACGACGAAGCGAAACGCTTAGTCCGGACCGTTGAAGTTTCAACCACGTAAGGGTGGATACTCACCGTACGTCGGGTTGTCCGATGGTAGAAAGGAGATGGCGGAATCAAGTCATGCAATTCCCGCGCACACTCTCCAAAATGAAACCTGTAAAATACCGAGAGGCTGGCTACCCTGCGCCTGTGCTCGAGACTTTGTAGATTGGACTTAACCAAATCTGGATCCCAATTAGCCTCTTTGCACGCCTTTCCACTGAGTCCAAAGCTGCTAGATGGCATTTGTAGCACCAGCCCATATGTGACCGCAGTACTCCACACACGATCGGACCTGTTTTGTGATCGGACCTGTGCTTTGTATAATATTTAGAAGCTGTCCCAGTGTGAAGTATCGTCGGACCTTTGCAAGAACGCCTAGTTTTCTAGCAGCTACCTTGGCTTTGGACTCAATGAACCGCCCAAAATTGAGGTCTGAGGAAATTTCAACTCCCAAGAGCTGAAGGTGGTCGGTGCACTCCAGGGATACATTCCGAAAAGCAGGAGCCAAGGTGAACGGGCTCCTTTTGGCGGTGAACAGACATGCTTGTGTTTTGGCGGCGTTGAATTCTACTAGATTGGTTTCGCCCCACTTGGAGACTGCCTGAAGTGAGACATTCGTACGCTCTATCATAGCCTCTCGTTCGGACCGGATTAGTTCCTTACTAGCCTGAGCACCTGGAAGGTATCTCTCTACAACTGTGCTATCATCTGCATACCCATAGATACCGGGCATGAGCAGATCGTTAATATGCAGCAGGAAAAGAGCTGCAGTGAGAACTGACCCCTGAGGAACTCCGGCATTAGTGGTCATGGGCTCTGATGAGCATCCATCGACAATAACTCGGAGAGACCGTTCACTCAGGAAGTCTTTTACCCAGTTAATCAGACCAGGGGAAATGCCGTACGCTGGAAGCTTACTCAGAAGGCTGGCGTGCCATACCCTGTCGAAGGCTTTCGAGACGTCTAAGGAGACAGCAATCGCTTCTCCATTCTTCTCGAGGGCCTCGCCCCACATGTGAGTGGTACACACTAGTAGGTCCCCAGTAAACCGATTGTGGCAAAACCCGTACTGTCGGTCACTGAGGAGATCATTACCTTCCAGGTATGCCATGAGGCGCGAGTTCAATATACGCTCCATAATCTTGCAGAGTATGGAGGTTATTGAAATCGGCCGATAGTTGGCAGGATCGATACGACTGCCCTTTTTGGGCACGGGTTGCACGTTGGCAAGCTTCCAGGACTTGGGCACTATACCAGTCCTAAATGAGATCTGGTCCACTAGCTTTATTCACGTCTAGACGACACAGTGCTTTCAAAACTTCTTTATTTCTTATGTGAACCTCAGGCATCGAGGTGTTGCAGTGAGGTAGAGTCGGTGGAGTTGCACTGCTAGTATCAAGACGAGAATTATGGGCGAAGAGAGATGCAAAGAGACCTGCTTTCTCTCTCGCCGAGTCAGCCAGTGTCCATCAGGTTTAACCAGCGGAGGCAATGTGGGCCTACAGATGTTTGCTTCGACCGACTTGGCAAAGGACCAGAATGCTCTGCTTCCGGACGGCTGTGCAGAGAGCTTTGTGCCAATATGGGTAATTCGGTCGAACCGAGCCTTCTTCAGTGCTTTTTTGTAGGACTTGGCAGCACGGTTGAAAGCTCTCTTCTTTGAGCTCAAATCCGGAGCTTTGAGGTCACGAGCGTCAACCCAGGCGAGAAACACCGAATGCTTACGCTCTTCAGCTTGAATGCAATCGGCGTTGAACCATGGGTGAGCTGAGCCTCCGATGGGTACGTCACTATAAGGGATGAAAAACTCCATAGCTTGACGTATCACATCGGATATAGCATCCGCACAGCTCGACGGACTCTCAGAAGAGAAGCAGACCTGCTGCAAAGGATAAGATGCAAAGAAATGCCGCATCTCATCCCAATCTGCTGACCTGTAACGCCACATTCGCCGTTCACCGCGTGAGTCGCAGTCAGGTGGGGAGAAGGACGAAACAGACTTCACCAGACAGTGATCTGAAGTTATTATATATAAGTAATTATTACAGTAACGTTTTTCAATACGCCACGCCAACTTGTACCTAATACTAACTAACAGATAATTTTATTAAACGATATTATTTTTATTAAACGATACAGCTGCGACCAATATATATTTTAAACGAGAGACCTAATGATTTTCGAAGAAATAAACTTTTTAACAAATAACGTTATACTAAATAAGTTTTAGAGTATATACATTTTACATCTAAAGAAATTATATCAACAGTTGGTATATCTTACGTTTGTTATATCTTGGGAATTTTATTGAAATCTCTAGGCAGGTCATTAAAGAGTTGTTCTCCTATGTTCCCTGATCCCGACTACCAGCCACCGTAGGCGTGAGCTTGCGGACGATGAGCAATAGGTACGAGTAGCTCGCCGTCCGGCCATTTGGTAACTGTACGGTACAACCGCACATACTGCAAGTCAGCATTTACGCCTCACATTCATTTTACTTTATAATAAAGTTCAGTTCGCGTCGAGCCATCAAACCGGGCGATCTCATCACGGCCAACAAGGGCCACGTGTCACTCATTTCACACACACCAGTTCATTAGCTCATTTTACCAAAACCTTTGGAACAATACAGTAGTTTAAATTATCCAACCATCTTTTATTCTATACCGCCCAAATCATCTAAAAGTAGTGTGTGATCTAGCAAGAGATCATACATTCTTTTTGGTCCTTCGAGCCTAAGCTTCGCACGCTATATAGTCCATTTCGCGCGCGTGGACATAGCGGGAAGCTATCCAGTGACTCTAAAGTGTGTTGTGCTCAGTGACTATCAAACTTCGAGACAAACAAGTGTCTCAGGGTCAACAAGGACCCACAAACCATCAGGAGCTAAGTGTGGTTAGAGACTAACAGGTGTCTCAGGGTCAACAAGGACCCATAAACTATCAGTGTTCAGTGAAGGCATATTAGACTTTGGGACTAACAGGTGTCTCAAGGTTTGTTGTGTCGTCAGGAGGTGAGACTAGCAGGTGTCTCAGGCAATCACCAAGAACCAGTAAGCAGTCATCAAGGACATTCAAGTAAGATCTTTCCAATTATTTCTTACTTCACGAAGTCTTCATCATGGAGGCCATACATGCAAACCAGGATGAGCTTTACATAGCCATCCAAAAGTTGGCTACAAATGTCAAAAAGGATTCAGTAGATCGAAAAACTGCCGACTATTTCAAACGACGTTTAGATACATTGAATCAATATTGGTCTGATTACCAGTACAATCACGACCGCCTTCTTACGGAGGAAAGCAAGACTCATCCGTATTTTAGTGGCCGTAAATACAAACGAACAGAAGAGCTGTATATCTCGACCAAGGCACTCATTAATCAGCAATATCAAATATTGTTGACAAAGACGAAGGAAACACAACAAGGGGGAGCCACTCAGGAAGCACAAGGTCCTGCATGGTCAGCGCAAGAAGATCTTGTAGGACGTCAATCGCCGCTCGTCGAGGTATGCTCCAGAGGTACATCTAGCAAGCTTGATGAACTATTGAAGAAGCAAGCAAGCAATTTCAGAGCCCTGCAACGCACTGTGGCAGGGATAAATTTAGATATTATGTCCGAAAAGTGGGAGTTGAAAGATGCCTTACGTACTCTACAGGCTCGATGGTCTATCATAGATTCCTTACATTGGGAATTAGACAGCGAATTGGAAGGTACAAATCAAGAATATGAGGTGTCTTATACAAAGCAAGAAACTATTTACAATAAATTGAACAATGCTATTAACAGGAAATTAGGGTCCGTAGTTCACAAGGAAAACTGGACACCAAAAATTGATATCCCGTTCTTTAATGGCAATTATCAAAATTGGGTGTCTTTTAAGGATTTGTTTGTTGAAGCTATCCACAGTAATGTCTCCTTATCAAACGCCCATAAGATGCAGTTTCTTAAAAGCAAGGTACGGGGAGAAGCTGAGCGTTTGATACAGCATCTACAAATCAGTTCCGACAACTACATTGTGTGCTGGGAGATATTGAACAACAGGTACAACAACACGTGGCAGATTTTTAAATCTCACTTAGACCTCATACTAAATCTTCCAGTAGTTCAACAACCAAACGTCCATCAGTTAAAGAATATGCATGATACTACATTAGAGTGTTTAAACTCGATAAGGAACCTAGGCGTTGATGTAGACAGCTGGGATCCATTCATCGTGCGTTTTTTATTACTAAAATTAGATGCGGATACTCATGACCATTATTTGGAAACTCGGAACATGCCGAGAGATCTGCCAAAATTGTCGGAGTTTCTAAGCTTCTTAGAGAGCAGATTCACTGCATTGGAATCTTCGCGCAAGAAAAACGAAAATTCCAAACCAAGCAAGCAACAAAATTCATCAGCGTCAAATCTCAAGAAAAAATATTCAGCAAGTAAGATTTCAGGGAATTATGTCGACAAAACATGCCCGTTGTGTAAAGAGTCACACGGAATATTTTATTGCAGTAAGTTTTTAAATATGACACCAAGTGCAAAGCAACAAACTGTTACACGATTGCATTTGTGCAAAAACTGTCTTTATTCACATGGGGATAAAGAATGTACATCAGAAAATCGCTGCCGTGAATGTCGTGGCAAACATAACACACTTCTACATGAAGCGTTTAACAATAAGTCTTCATGTAACCCAATTACAGAGAATAACACACCTGCAGTTTTTGCAACCAGGACACAAAAACAGGAATCGCAAGAAAATCACGTTGTGCAACAAGGCAACAACGTGATCGAAACCTTATTAGCCACCGCGATGATCAAAGTTCAAGCAAGTGACGGATCATACCATAAATTGCGTGCGCTAATAGATCAAGGCTCTCAAGCCTCCCTTATCTCAGCCAGAGCGGCACAACAGCTAGCTTTATCAAGAAAGTATTGCAGAGCCGTCATCTCCGGCATTGGAGAGAAGGAGAGCAGTAGCAATGGCGTTACGAGCATAACATATTGTTCGCATTTTGATGACTTTACATTACAAACAGACGTGGTAATCATGGACACGCTGATTAATTAATTACCAAGATGCACATTTACCAAGCCAACATGGGCACACCTGGCCGGCATTCAGCTAGCCGATCCAGAATACAATATCAGTCGTCCCATCGACATTTTATTGGGAGCCGATGTGTATTCAAATATCATTTTAGAAGGCATTATCAGGGCTGATCAATCATTACCGGTTGCGCAACAGACACGACTGGGATGGATCCTATGCGGCAATTTCAAGACTTTTCATTGTAACGTGGTTCTTAATCAAGTGGACGAATTACAACGATTTTGGGAGATCGAAGACATCACAGAATCACCCAATTTATCCGCAGAGGATCTACAATGCGTTGAATACTACAAGAAAACAACAACAAGACGTGAAAATGGCATGTATGAAGTAAGATTACCATTTCAAGAAAACTTTGACACACAGTTAGGATTGTCAAAAAATAAAGCTATAGCGCAATTTCAACAGTTGGAAAGGAAATTTCACAATAATGAAGAATTAGCAAACCAATATAAGTTATTTATTCAAGAATATAAAACGTTAGGACATATGAAACTAGCGTCCGGTAACATGCAACCCGATTATTATTTACCGCACCATTGTGTATTGCGAAATGATTCAACTACGACAGCACTTCGTGTAGTTTTTAACGCATCTTCAAAAACAACATCAGGACACAGTTTGAATGACGTTATGTTAAAAGGTCCAAATCTACAGCAAGATCTCCAATCTTTACTCTTAAGGTGGAGACAATATCGCATAGCTTTTACGGCAGATATTGAAAAAATGTTTCGTTTTATTTGGTTAAATGAACAGGATCAAAGATTTCAAAAAATCATTTGGAGAGATGCTCCAGACATGCATAATCAGGTATACCAGCTATGCACTGTTACATACGGAACCAAGGCCGCACCATTTTTAGCCATGATGACTTTAAAACAATTGGCTGAAGATGAGAGACACAATTTCGGCAGTATTGCAATAAAGGCATTGGAGCAATCATTCTACATGGATGATATTCTACACGGGACTTATTCTGTCGAGTCAGCAATAAAATTGAAGCAAGATTTAATCAAATTGTTAAAATCAGGAGGGTTCAATTTAAGGAAGTGGTCTTCCAACGCATCATCTTTACATGACGATACAATCGGGGCAAGTAACCAGCAAGGTAATTTCGATTTCAAGGAAATGGAGACATCAAAAACCTTGGTATTACGTTGGAATTCCAAAGCAGACATATTTACATTTCAATCCAAAATTGAACCATCTACCAAAACACCAACTAAGAGATCCATGTTGTCAGACATATCAAAGTTGTTTGACCCTCTTGGTTGGCTGTCACCTGTATCAACCAAATTAAAACTGCTATTTCAGCAAGTTTGGATGTCAAGTATTCAATGGGATGACAAGTTACCCGATCAAACTAGCAAGGAATGGCTAAACATTAAAGGTGACATGCACAAAATTAATCAATTCAAGTTGGAGCGCTGGTTGGGAACAGGAGAAAACAACACGCTGGAGCTGCATGGATTCTGCGATTCTTCTAATAAAGCTTACGCATGCGTCGTTTATTGCAAGACAAAAAACAACGCAGAAACAAAGATCTCGTTAGTAGCAGGCAAAGCGAGACTAACTCCGGTTAACAAGTCAATTTCATTACCAAGATTAGAGCTAAGTAGCGCTCTGTTACTGGCAAAGTTGCTATCTAAAATTCAACAATGTTTTAGCAATCATAATATCAATATATACAGTTGGACAGATTCAATGGTAGTCCTAGCGTGGTTACAAGGAGAGCCAGGTAAATGGAAGCCCTTTGTCGCCAACAGGGTACGAGAAATATCAAGCATCATACCTACAAACAGCTGGCGTTACGTCAAGTCAGCAGAAAATCCAGCGGACTGTGCAAGCCGTGGATTGGGTGTCGATCAATTGAAAAACCATCCGCTGTGGTGGGAAGGACCGTCGTGGCTGCGAAACTACGACCCCGGCCAAGAAACTGAACAAGCAGTATTTACCACAGACGAAGAAACAAGAAAAACCGTGTAGAAGGTTATTTTACAGTACATGAATTAATTAATGCTAAACATAAATTAATTTTATATCTACAGCAGAGAGAATTTGCACAAGAAGTGCATAATTTACAAGAAAACAAGCCACTATCATCAAAAAACAAGTTCCCTCCTAGAAAGTGGGCAGCTGGCCGAGTCGTCCAGCAGCATCCCGGAGGCGATGGCCACACCAGAGTGGTTACATTGAAAACAAAGAATGGGTTTATCAAGAGGCCTGTTCTCAAGCTGTCTACTCTCCCTGTGAATGATAGAATCGACAAACAAGAGTCACGTCCCAAGGAAGTGAAGGATGGCAAAACAAATAAAAAAGTAAATTATAGCTTCTCATCGCTGGTAATGTTACTTTTGTCTTTCATGAGCATCTTGACCACAGCCGTGCTATTCTGTAAATGGTAAATCATTTCGAAAATCATTTCACAAATCATCTCGAATGTCACACTCAGCGAATTGTATTTCAAAATACCAAATCCTATAGACAAATTTGTAGACAAACGTCAAAATACTCAAAAGTTTTAGTTCCTCTCACTTTAATCATCACTCGGTGGCGCCAGTGTCAAATTCACTCCATTTCAGAATACGAAACTTTGATTTCACTGCGGATTCAGAAGTGATTTCGCAAATAAACTTTTCAGAATAGCAATGCAGCTCACTGTGCTTACAATGTTACACAATTAAAAGACAATCAAGGTCTTTATTTTGATAAAATTGCAAACATGCAATTAATCAGAGATGATTGGAAAATAGTAACATACTATGACATGAACTCATTTTGGCAAGGTACAGAAGCATGCAGTAAATACCTAGCCTACTTGGATCAGATGTGCAACAAGTTTAAAGAAACGTCACACTGTGACATCATACAAGTTCAATTGCAGCATGAATTCTCGGAACTCCTGTACTACAACCACCTGTTGCTGAGTCAGCATTCCAGCACGCGCCGCGCACGACACCTGCGCCGGCGCAAGCGAGGCCTTATCAACGGTGTAGGGTATCTTACAAACAGTTTATTCGGTGTACTTGATGAGAGATTTGCCGACCAATATAAACAAGATATTCAATCAATTCAGGACAATGAAAACCATTTGCTTTCACTCATAAAACAACAAACAACGGTCATTGAGGCAGAATACAACGTTTTGAAAAGGAATGAACAAGCAATTAATAAGCAACACAAGATGCTTAATTCACTATCGATCAAGTTAGATAAGATGGAGAACGTTTTGTTGGACGAATCTTCAACCATCAATCATATCATAGACGTAGGCATCCCAACTCCACTGATACAAAACTATTCACTTTTTTCGAGCAACAAGGAGCTTGACGACATCAAAAGGCAACTCCATATTCTCAAAGCAAGTGAGAATTTGCCACATCAACTTTCTTATCATGATATCCATCACTATACAGCATTGTATGTAGTGATCGGAGTGGTGTTGGTGGTTGGTGTAGTCATCATGGTACGTCGGCTGCGTAACAGGCGAGTCGCATCTCTCGCGGGGGCAAGGGCCACATTGGCGAGTCTACAGACTCCGCAACACGTGACGCCTGCACGGGCAGAGGCTGGGGCCTCTTTTTCGTCGTCCGCAGTTCAGTATAGTGTTAGTGCGCGTAATAAGTGTGAGATTCCATGTGTGTCCGATTACAGTGAAATTCCTAAAGTGCATAAAATAGACAAGTGTACAGTGCCTATGTCTCGCAAAACAGAATTTAAGTAGAGACTCTAAACATAGAATAAGGACCAATTGGAATCACCTTGTTATTCACCTAGTATAAGGACCTATTGGCATCATCTTGTTACTCATCTTTTCATGTTCATCTGATATTCATCTTCCCGCTCGGGAGCATGTACGGTACAACCGCACATACTGCAAGTCAGCATTTACGCCTCACATTCATTTTACTTTATAATAAAGTTCAGTTCGCGTCGAGCCATCAAACCGGGCGATCTCATCACGGCCAACAAGGGCCACGTGTCACTCATTTCACACACACCAGTTCATTAGCTCATTTTACCAAAACCTTTGGAACAATACAGTAGTTTAAATTATCCAACCATCTTTTATTCTATACCGCCCAAATCATCTAAAAGTAGTGTGTGATCTAGCAAGAGATCATACAGTAACCGTCCGAAATTCTGACTGACCCCGAGTGCATCCGTAACCGTAGCGGCCAAGCAGGGTCAAAGCCTACTGGGGCCATAGGTTGACTTCTTAAAGAGAAACCCGTGGTTCCTTTAGTTCCATATGTGTGATTTTAGTAAGTAAAAGTCTGATACGCCACGCCCTCCTACTTCGCCTTATAGTGGGAGAAGACATTAAATTATTTCTCACATCAAAAAAAATCACAGAATTTATTAGTCGGACGTTATTTAGGACGAAGTCACGGGTAAAAAATAGTTATAGATAAAACTGTAAAATATCTTTCTTATTGAAACTGCAACATCCACCAACCTGCACTGGGCCCGCGTGGCAGATTAAGTCCCAATAATCCCTATCCAAAATAAGAGGCCTGAGTCCCAGCAGTGAAAACAATTTAAAAAAAAACTTTTTACAAAAAAAAAAATAACCGACTTCACTAAAAAAAAAAACTAAAAGGATCAAAATAACTTTAATTTCGGAAGTCGGTGTTTCTCGGTATTGTTTGTTTCTTATTTAACACCGACATCCGAAATTAAAGTTATTTTGATCCTTTTAGTTTTTTTTTTTTAGTGAAGTCGGTTATTTTTTTTTTTTTTGTAAAAAGTTTTTATTTCACACTTTTTAGTTGCGATACACTTACAAACAGAGTGCCTATTTCTCATGACAATTCCAATTAACCCAAATACTGCTAGGTTACATTGTTTTATTATAAAGTTCCTGTGTCTACCTTCCTCCTTCCGGCTCCATCATCAGATCAGTTCGATAGTACCTTATAGCCAAAGAACATCTCACGATAATTCTAATAAGCCCAAACACGGCTAGGATACATTGATTAATTACGGAGTTCCTGTGCCTACCTTCCGGCTTCATCATCAGATCAGTTCGATAGTACCTTATAGCCAAAGTGCATCTCATGACAATTCTAATAAGTCCAAACACGGCTAGGTTACATTGATTAATTACGGAGTTCCAGTGCCTACCTTCCGGCTCCATCATCATCATCAGATCACTTCGATGCTACCATTTTCAACGTAACTATTCAGAATCATTCATTTATTTGTATTGTCATAGTCGCTTAACTATATCTTCATTTTGATATCTATTTGAGTATGAAGTTCCGTTGACCATTTCTGGTCTTCTTCATCAGTTCCACTTCATCAAATGTTACTTTTTGACTGTAAATGCTTAAGTTCTTGATGAAAATACTAAAATTATCATAGGGTTGCCTATAATTTTTGAGGAGTTCCCTCGATTCCTCATGGATTCCATCATCAGAACTAGATTTTGAAAAAAATGGGACCAATCTGGAAGCATATCCTATAAAGGGGAAAAAAATTTTTGCAATTCGGTCCATAAACGACGCAGTTCTGAGGTAACAAACATAAAAAAAAAAAAAAAAAATAATGATGATAAAAAAAATACAACCGAATTGATAACCTCCTCCTTTTTTTTGAAGTCGGTTAAAAAAAAAACATTGCTCCATTAAACGCTTACATTATACAGCTGATTATGCTTATGATTTATTTACCATTCCATACTGTACAAATAATAAAACAAAACATCTACGCCGTGCCCACGTTTTAGAAGTCGGAAGCGACTTGTCACTGCAGGCCCTGGTTCAGTCCATGGTCTTCAGTGCAGAGTCCTGAGGGCATAGAACGCCCTGCGTGTGCAGTACAACAACGCGTTCAGGATGCTGGGGCGGCTGCCGCAGTTTTGTAGCGCGTCGGCGATGTTTACTGAGGCAAGGATTGATGGCTTTCATGCCTTAATCCGAAAGCGGTCTGCCTCGATCCTGAAGCGAGTGCGTGCCAGCTCCCACGGCATCCTGAGCGTGTTGTGCGTGTTGTGCGGTAGGTGGGATTATCCAATGCTGCGTCACTGGATCGGACTTCATACGTCTACGAGTATTTATTATATACTGCGTGGATAGGGTGAGGTTCGATTGCAGGGCATCATAATTATTATATTTTTAAAGATACTAACATTAATTTTAAGTTTTTTACTACCACTATGGATTCACTGTGGTCTGAAAAATAAATGTTATTATTATTATCTCTTTATTTATCTCAGCACCCTAAGGTCCCGGACCTTTGGAAGGCGTACGAGGAGCCGAAACCAACTCGCAGAGGCCCTTTTAGACGCTTTTAATGGAAAGTGGTACGAACCGGTGATTATCCCTGTACGCACTATGCTAGTGCATCCAAGGACAACCCCCCGTTGGTGGGAAACTATTGCGACATATGGAAAACTAAGATATAAGGCTATGGTTTTTGGAGTCTTAAGTGGACTGGTTACCAGGAACTATGTTAAGACTATGGCCCCTGCCTAAACAATGTTATTAATATCCATCGACAAAAGGCAGGGGGTGACTTGCACACTCAATAAATGGGCCCCCATAAACGGTCGCTAGCACGAAGTGACGTAGCAACAAGAGGGCAACATATCCTGAGGTGCTTAAGGAGTGGAGAGGTATACCACGGCTATCAGGACAATCCCGGAAGTACGGTCAAGATCCCTACCAGCACCTTACTGGATTATACATCCTTCTCCCAAGCACGTTTGCTCTTGCGAATCTCCACTCAAGCCAGCCAATAAAGGCAAGAGAGAGGTGGGAGCTCTGTTCCTCGTCAGTGTTCACTACGGCCGGCCAATAAAGGCAAGCCGTAGATGAAGAACAAGAATTATTATTATTATAAAACTATTAAATCTTCAAATATAACACAGTACTGATAAATTATGTAGTGGGCAGGGCACATTGCTCGTAGAACAGATGGTCGATGTGGCTGAAAGATTCTGTAGTGGCGTCTCCGGAGGCCGCCCACAAGATGGACCGATGACCTGGTTAGAGTCGCAGGAATGTGATGGATGCGAGACGCACAGAACCGTTGTTTGTGGTGACACTTGGGAGAGGCCTATGCCTAGCAGTGGACGTTTTTCGGCTGAAATGATGATGATGATAATGAAGTATACAAAATCAATAGACAATTCTCAGTTCGAATCAACGTGTTGAAAGTATTAGTCAGATAGACTCTTTACCGATTGCGACTTGTTGAGGCAAAATCGCTATACGATAGGTTTACCTTATTTGAGCAGGTTCCTTTCATGCACATCTTCGGAAGTCAATGCAGGTGACGAGTATGTGAACTGTGAAAGAACACACACACTACCCATCCTCACTTCATCACTAGAGCAGAGCATCTGCTCCGCCGGGGCAGAGCACCGCCATGTCCTCATGGGGGCGATCGGCGGCAGCGACCGTCCGGTAACTATCCGGACCGAGCCCAAGTAGTTGACGGCACGTAGTGTTCCACGCGCTCCTCAAGATGTCAGCAAAACGTAGGGACCCAGCAGGGTCGAAGCCTACTGGGGCCATGGGTGATGCGAAAGAGATCCCCGGTGCCCTGGAACATCGGCAAAGATAAAACAGGGGTAGGTTTTTAGTCATTAAAAGTCTGACACGCCCTCTCGCTCCGCCCAAGAGCGCGGGATGTCATTAGATGATTTTCCCACCCAAAAAAAAAGCACAGCATCTACTGCTGCCGCTGTATGTTGAAACAGGAGTTGTAGATATATATTTATTTATTATATTCTTTATTGCACACCGCATAAGAAAAAAATACAATACAGACATTTAAAAAAATAAGTGTAGAATGGGCGGTCTTATCGCACAGGGCAATTATGCTGTAAGTATGTATCCCCAAATGGAATATTACCTACAGAGTCCAAACACATCGCCAATGTGAAGCATATACACTGTTTTTATTTTTTATGAGATATAGATATTTGAAATCCTTTCGTTAATTTACTTTAGTTCGATGCCTCCTTTTTTTGTGATGTTGGTATTTTAAATATTTCGCTTTAGGAATTTAACTATACGTCGGTCGTTAAAACGTTTGATTTATCAAAAGCTATAAAATTCAAAAAACTATCAAGCAAATAGCAACGTTTAGAATTCTTTAGCTGATAAGAATGGTATATAATAGCGCGATCGTACTGTAAAAGGACACTGTAGAGAGTGCTTGTATAGAAGTTGTTCTTTTTGTTAACGATCATGATAACGACATTGGTAATGCTATGTATGAGTTGGTTAGCGCTCGGGGATGTGTCACGGCCAGAAGCGCCCCGACAGTGGTTCATACCTGAAAATGCAAAGCCGTATTTCAACCAGTTCATAAACAAACGAAAGTATGCAAGCAAATGGGAGAAACAAGCCAGATTGGAAATCTTCAAAAAAATCTTGGACAAAATTAACACTTTGCACTTGAGAAGCGACCATGCTAATTACGGTAAAGCAGTCAAATTTATTTCTAACAATATTATACAAATTCATAGCCTCCAAGTATTGTCGTCTATTTTCAAGCATCGGCAGCTTATACTTGGTAAGCAAATTTTGATAAGGTAAATAATATCCGTAACATCTATAAAGCATGGTACGCAGGAATTTGTACTGAACACGCTCAATAATTTCATTGTACTTCTTGTAATATGGACTCCAGGCGGACACTGCATACTCCAACTGAGAGCGCACTAGGGACTTATACAAGTAGATATAAGAAGACGCCTTTTTAAAATCTGTTGTAGAATGCATTACAAATCCGTAAAGTTGATATTCTTTGTTGACAATTTTCCCTATGTCTACGTAGACTACACCTATGTAGACCTACGTCTAGGCAAAGCTTGGAATCAAGGACAACACCGAGATCACGAATAGCGTCAACTTTAAGTAAAGGGGCATCACACAGTGTATATGTGTGTTTAATTACAATTTTATTTTTAGTGAAATTTATGAAGTTACATTTAGGTAGACTTAGTTGCAACTTATTTTTCTGGCAATAGGAGTATAGTCGGTCCAAGTCTTGTTGAAAAAGAAGGCAATCATCCGTTTGTTGTATGGTCCTGTAAACCTTGAGGTCGTCGGCATATAAAATTAACTTGGTATTTTGAAAGCATTGACTGATGTTGTTTATATATAGAATAAATAAAAGAGGACCAAGAATTGAGCCTTGAGGGACTCCAGAGGTCACCTGTGCTATGTTTGGTTGATGACCATTGATAAAAATCCTCTTACTCCGTTGGTAATATAAAAAGCAAACCATCTCAGAAGATTGCCACGGATTCCGTTGAATGAAATTTTGTTGAGGAGTATTTCATGATCTACGTTGTCGAAAGCCTTACAGAAGGCGGTATAAACTGCATTCACTTGTACACGGTTGTCAACGCTATCAAACAAAAAACTTGAAAACAGTTAAAGATTAGTATTAGTCGATCGCCGTTTGAAAAAGCCGTGCTGTTGCTGTATATATGATATTGTGAAGTACAGGATAAATTTCGTTATAAATTAACCTCTCAAAGAGTTTCGACAAGGCAGAAAGAATGGAAATTGGACGATAATGTTCAACGTTGCATTTAGAACCACTTTTATGAACGGGTATAATATACGCGTGCTTCCATTGCGTAGGTACAACTCCCTCAGAAATGCATTTATTATAAGTAAATAATAAATAGAGGCTTAAAGATGGTAGTTGCAGTATTCTTAAGGAAGAGAGGTAAGTAAGTCCATCGGGTTCGGGGCCTTTCGCTAGGTCTAAAGATTTAAGCTCCTTCAATATTTTAACTTCACTAAATGAAAGGTCACAAATTGAAACATCGTTTAGTGCATTTTGATCATGCGGAGGTTGCCATTATGACAGTAATGGGGACGCAGGTTCATATACCGAATTGAAAAAGTCAGAAAACATGTTGCAGGCCATACTTGGATCATTTGTTTCAGCATTTTTGTATTGAAGCTTAGCTGGTATTCCAGGTTTGTCTTTCCGATTAGAAACGTATGTCCAGAAATGCTTTATGTTTTTAGTCAGATTATCCTCTACCGACCCAATGTACGAGATGAAGCACTTATGACATAAATTCTTAAATTGTTTTCTATAGTTGGCAAATGATTCATAATCAGAAATACTTCCATACTTCTTCCACTTGACCTATGTCTTTTGCTTCTTCTTAGAAATGGTTATAATAGCTCGAGAGAACCATATCGGATAGCTACCTGGCCAAGAACAGGCAATGAGGGTGTTTTGTAATGTTTAATGATAACATCCAACTCATTATAGAATTTAACCACCGTTTCTTCAGAATCTAAGGGGCAAAACAGTTCAGACCAGTTCAATTGCTGTGTGTTATGATTAATGTTATCAAAGTTGGCTTTATGAAAATTGTATTTGAGAAGAGGAGTCTTTGTCATCGGGGTAATTTTGATGTTTATTAATATAAATTTGTATGCTATTATTAGCTAACATAGCGTTTAATTTTTATATCCGACTGTCCAGTAACTGTCCGGACCAAGTCCAAGTCGTCGACGGCTCGTAGTGTTCCACGCGGGCCTCTATGGAGATATCAGCAAACCGTAGGGGCCCGGCAGGGTCGAAGCCTACTGGGGCCATGGGTTCGCTTCTGAAAGGAAGACCCGGCACTTTTATGAAAAGCAAAGAAGGAGCAGGAGTGAGTTTTTAGTCAGTAATATTCTGACACACCCTTTCACTCCACCCAAGAGCAGGAGATGTCATTGGATGATTTTCCCAACTAAAAAAAAATATCTTAATTTATTTTTATTTATTTATTTATGTAGACACAAACACTTAAAAATGAAAAGAATAAAAGCAGATAGAAGAGCACAAAGGTACTGCTTATTTCAAATGAAATTTCTTCCAGCAGACCTGCGAAAGGAGAGTTGGATGAGAGATGTAGACACAGTGTATACAAATAAGTTAGAAAATTAAAAATATACTATATTACCTAAAGTAAATCATATAATATATATATATATCAATAAAAGTATATAAAACACACAAATAGATACAATACATAAACTAAATTATAAAAATATATATTTATAAAATATTATTATAACTTTACAAGATGGTAGAGAAGTAATGTTCTTTGACTAGCTTCTTGAAGACAGATACATTTTTAGCGTCACGGATCTTAGCTGGAAGTGAGTTCCACAGTCGTACCGCATGAAAAGAGAAGGAGTTGGAATAGAAATGGGTATTATGGGATGGGAAATTGAGATGGTATTTAAGGTGGGATCTGCATGGCGCATCGGCAGGGCGAGTGAATGAATTAATGTTATTTTTACAAATTAATCTATTAATCTATATACATAAAAATGAATAGCTATTCGTTACTCTCACTAAAACTCAAGAACGACTAGATCGATTTGGCTAATTTTAATTTTGAAAAAGTTTTGATAGTCCAGGGAAGGTTTAAACGGTGAGAAAAAAGGAAAAATTCACGAAAAAAAAATTTGGAATCTCTAATTAAAATGTAATTTTAAAATGAATTATTCTGGTTCTAGTAATACTAGTAGATGGCGTTATCTTTTGACAGTTCAGGTAAAAGCTATCACAACATTCATTAACTGTATCGGGGTACGAAGTTCGCCGGATCAGCTAGTAAATGAATATGAATGTGAATATCTTATCCCACAGGACAATCTTTTACAGACAAATTTTAATTAAGTATATGGAATGAACGAAAAGTAAAAAAAGATAGATTTATAGCTGTAAGAACCAAGTAAAACAGGGAGGCCTGTTTCCCGCGGTTTTTCGACTGCTATGTATAAATATTTTGAAATATTTTGGTTAATCGGTGGTAAAAATCACAGTCCTATCTATAGTTTATAAAGACAACGGAGCTACAGAAACCGACCAAAAAAAAAAACAGTTTGTTTTATCATAATTATCATATATTTAATCAAGTTAATCCCAAGAATAAAAAAATATACCAGGTAAAGAAACAAACATGTGTTCGCTTATTACCTACATATATTATTAATGTTGTCATACTCTTACGTAAATCTTTCTTAGTCAACTAAATAAGCTTAGTAACATAATAGTAAACTGTGATTAGCAACTAAAAATTTTATATTCAATTGCTTACAAAACTACAAAGAACATAATATCCATTTCATTCCTCTCATTTCTTCAGAATATTGTATATATCTCACCAAAGTTAATAAAGTAACAAAATCTAATATAATTTTCGATAGCAATTCAAATGATATCAAACGCATTAAATCGAGACAGCATTATAGCAACACAAAGTTTAATTTAACTCACAATACATTTTCAAGTAACAAACGCTATTATTGGCTAAACATCGGCCAAAGAACTCGCTCTTGTGTCAATTTCATTTGATATTTCCATTAAATTTCAATTTCGAGTCTCATCTCAACTGACAATGGAGTATACCACAAAGGAATTCGTCTGCTACTGTTGCACTCATAGTATTTGTCTTCAGTGTAATGAGAGAGTGGGTACCGAGAAAGAACAAATTTCACGCCGTTCCATGTATGGTGTAAATCCAGGATTCTGAGGAACGTATTGTTGCTCGTTCATTGATGATTTTTTTCCCGCTCCGCCCCACCGGCTATTGTGGGCAGCGATGGCGGTGAATACAAATTCCCTCACATCTTTGGGGTTCTGTGTGACGAGGTTCCATCAAAAAATGGTCAGATGCTACGAAACTGTATATATTTATTAAATATTCTACAAAATTGTTATTGCAATCATTAAATAGAAGACAGTGCTCCTCGATAGCTCGCATTGTGAGGAGGTTTCTGTATCTAGCGCCTGAACTACCGATAATTTAAACCCTGATCCCGACACCTATTTTCTGCTAAAACAAACTCAAATAAAGAAATAACAAAATTGGTCTAGCCGTTCACGTGTGATGATGTAAACGAGGAAAATAGGGCTTCACTTTTATATAAATAGATTTAATTTACATGTACTGTATAGTAAATAAACTAAATAATAAGTATTTAGTGGTAGAGATACAAGAAAAATTCATTTGTTGAAATGAAAAGCTCTGTCCAAATCAATCTGTGACTTACTATAGTTGAAACCAAAACAAATTTATTGGTTCTTCTATAACGTTGCCCTATATTTTTTACTAATCATGATGATAATTCAGATCTAGTTCTTGAGATAAAACTGTTATTTCCAGAAATAGTAAAACGCAAAAGTAAAAATTAAATTAGATACGGAACCTCCAAAGTCCTAAACCCATATTCGCTGTTTCCAACATTACCTCTCCATTGTTACATTTGTATTTTAATACACACGACAAAATCGGTATAGATAAATAATGCTTAGTTTTTTTGGTCATTTGTTAGTGAATGGTCGGTTCCAGCGAGTCTGGCCTGACCGCCATATTGAAGTTCATTCATCATCAGCCGGGAATAAATTCATCATATAGTATACCACAATAGTCCTTTGTATCTATTTTTTTATATCGTCCACATGTATTGTGGGTGTTTCTGGAAATTATTTGCGTCGAGTGGCTGAACTTTAGGCATAGTTTGGATGAGAATCCTTGTTAACAGTATCCAGATTGGTGCTTTAAGGAAAGATAATAATAACTAGATAAATAGCACTATATTTGCGTGCGTTACCGTAATGAAATTTCTTTTGATAGCAGCTTCTGTATAAACATCGATCTAGTATGATCCCGTATCTTTGTTTAATAAAAAATAAAAACTATCTTAAAATCTGTATTTAATTCAATCGCAGGGTGTGAACCTCCCCTGTTCATATCTATATTATCATACACATCCGGTGCCCGCCCACCAGTCGCATAAGTAATGTTATCCGTACATTGCATACAATGTGTTACACCTTACGTTTTTTGTCCGTGTAAAACGATATTGTAATCTGCTTTGTTACTGTCGTGTCGGTGTTTAATAGGTAAGGTGTTAGGTGTGTCTCCATATGAAACTTAATCGATTTAGTAATCATTTTCTTTATTACTAACTGTTTTATTAAATGTAAATATGGCTGCTGTAAGTTTGACAGTTTGGTTACTATGTCCGGCTAGTTTTCCCCTTTTCATTGCGATATGATGGGAATGTCTATCTAAATATTTTATTCGGTAGAAATAACCTTGGAGATGGTACACAATGCCTCACATTTTGGCATAATAATAATCTTTTGTTATCGTCACTAAGCAAACTTTGACTTATAATAATACCTCCACACAACAAAATCAAGTTTATTAAGAAAACAACGTTATTCCTAAAAGGGTGTTTATCATATTTATCAATGTCTGATCACACCCTTAAAGATAGGCGTCGGACCGTGTCAGATCCTAACCAAACTGCCCGCGGCCAAGATTAGGAAACGAGTTATGTCTTCTATCCTTTTCTAAATTATCTGAAGTGAAAAGGAGAGGTAGATCATGTGACAGGGTAAGAGCAGGTTTCGAAAAAATCCAATGTTACTTGTTCGACAGGTTATAACAAGGAACGTGGGTGCCATTGTGCATTTAGTAACCGATTGTTATGGACTTAAGGAATTGAGGGTCGCCCTGAATGGTGAAGGACATTAGGAAGCATCATGTGAATGTAACAGAAAATTGTTCGGTGTGTATGTAGATGACTTTCTGACCTTCGTATCTAAATTGTAGTTATTATAAGGAAGTTTCTCGTGAGGTCGGAATGCTGGGTTCTGTCTTGATCTTGAATAACAAACTATTACTCATTTATACTGGTAGATAATGGTTGACACAAGCTTTAATTTATCTACCATTAACTAAAATGACACTGTTCATATTTTTGAAAATTTAAAAGCAGTTTTCTTAAATATAATATTCAAATGTTAATTCTATACACAAAAACACTAATTTTAAATGAAACAAACGTGATTGAATTCTATAAAGGTATTTATGATTTATTTATTACTACTTACATAAAAGTCAGCGACCCGACGATACCTTAATTGCTCATAGAAAAACAACTAGCCTTTGAAGTTTACACCTTTACAATCGGTCCAGCGATTCCAAAGCGACTGGACACCAAACCTCAAGAGCCCTTAAATTCAGTGAAGGGGAGCTTGTTCCAAATACCCCATAGATTTTCCATATAGATCAAAGCTTGTATGGAAAGCCACTTGGCTTTAAACGCCACTCATACAGCTTTGATTTGCTGAATAGAGCCTATTATGCCAAACGTTGTTGGTGTGTTATTTCAATTTGATCGTTTGTAGGCCTTGGAAGTTAAAAGGATCTATTTTGAGTTAAAAAAGCCTATGTGTGTGAGTGTGCGTATTTATTGTTAGATATAATATTTTTTATGTATGTACCGTTTTTTCTAATTTGTTTGTATTCGGTCTAGTTGTGTCAAGTTGTTAGTCTAAATCTTTTATAACCGTTGACTTATATTCTAGCGACTTTCACTGAATTTCTTAATATTTTTTTAAATATAATATCTGGCCTTCCAAATTTTCAATAATATCTTCTTTTAAAAAAATAAAGGTATTAAATTAAAATAGAAGATTCATCGCCCTCAATGGAGACAGTAATCCTACATTTTCCTTTTATAAAAGAAATTAGTGCTGTATATTATTGATACAAATATACTTAAGAGCATTGACTGGTGGATAACAATATTTTCGATACAAAAATAGACATTTGTGTGATCGTATCAAAGGCAAACAGTAGCATATGGCGCGTGACGTCACGCCCGCCATTTAATTTGTAATTTGATTTGATTACTATTTTATTACTGATGTCACCGTTTTTGTTATTGAAGTCACTTTTAGTGACAGTTGCAGTCATGCATGGATAATGTTACTTATGTTTAATTTTCTAAAATGTTTGGATTTATTTAGATTATTATTCGGATCCTCATGCTTGAACTATCGACATAACTATATCATGATCATCTTCATTGAAACCGAAAGACATCCACTGTTAGGCATTAGCCTCCATCATTGACTTTTCATGACCACGTGTTTCTAAGCGTGGTCTATATTCCAGCATTCGACTGCTACATCTACTGTACTTTTTTAATCCTGCACAAAACCAAACGTAGAATTAGGAATCTAGACAAGTACACGAATTTAAACCAATTTTGTTTCCAAAAAAAAAACTAAATATTTTCAAAACACCTTTCATTCCAAATACTAATATCACAAACCAATTAATAATATCATAGATAACCCAAAAAAATATTTCAGAATTTTAAACCCAAATGCTGGTGCCATTCTGTCTGCCGTGGCAGACGTTGTGGCACCTACCTGGCTTCCAATCCCTGTTCCATCTCGCTTGCACACACACGTTTGTTCCATGAGTGACTGCAACAACAATACATCATTCCTTTCATTTGAATGAAAAGGTGAAAAAAACCATGGCGCGAGTACGATTTTGTTTGTTCTAGCCGCCCGAACTGACCCATGTCATTATAAAGTGTTATCTCAGATGAATATATTTTTAATGCAGGCTTTTTTTTCTTTTTTAAATGTGTGAGGAATGATATTTCTGAATATATTGAGTATGAAGTGTAGTATATGTAGAGTTTTGAGATCATTGTAGCGTATCGTGATGAAGCAGTAGTTGCCGGATTTAGGGTGTCCTCATCGTCAACAAAATGGTATTAACAGTAGGCCTTTTTTTAAGGTGTGGATTCATCAAATAACTTCTACCACTGTATGTGGAGTGTCAAACTTTTAATGTCAAAAACTCACTCATGTTCATTCATATTCACAGTAGCTCTTTTAGCCCTTATTTTACGTTTCTGTACCTGTGAAGTTAGCTTTAATGTTTCTAATAAATAATATTAACTTTTTGAGTAGCGTATTTAGAGACACAATAGAAAGACAATGGCGCGTTAACGCCGGCGTTATTGCGGGGATCAACAGCTTAAATACCACAATCTGCTTTGATTCCACGATTGAATTTAATGTAATTAAAAGCTGTTTTCTTTTGTTGTTTCTCTTTTTTATTTTATTTTAGTAGTTTTTTTTTCCAAAGGACCTTATAATAAAAATAAAAAAAGCAGTCTATGGGGGGGCCTGGTAATCAGTGTAACAAGATTTCCTAGTGCAGATGCAAGTCTCCCGCAAAGGAATACTTGTATCCGTAGATACAAGCTTTCCGTTACAAACTAACATTACATATACGTATGTAATGTTAGTTTGTAAGGCACCTTTGTGGAAGAGAAATTAATAAATGTTATTATGATTATGTTATTATGTTACATACAGTACATAGTTATAATCAAAAACTTACTAACCTCTTACAAAACTTGATGGTGGTAAAGATATTTTGTTTTTCATGTTTACATTTTGAAGTATAGTCATATTTTCATCTGAAAATATTTCATATACTTCGCCACCAGCGCCCGCGCATCGCAAAGTGATCGAACTCCATTTTATTAAAGGTTTTATTAATGTACAAGGATGGTCGGAGGCATTTTTATATCCCTGCCTTGCTCCCGAACGAGCTGGCGTGACGTGGGAACTGTGAGCGGTGACTTTTCATTTTGTAAGTGTTATGTAGATAATATTATGTCGCGTTTTGAAATGTCAGTTTTGTCCGTAGTTTTGAGGGTCCCCATTACGACTATAATAAGTGGTAGAGGGAAAATCATAGAGAGAAACATTGATACATAACATAAATAAGTTCATGATAATGAGCATTTAGAACGACAGGGCTTTATATCTAAACAACTACTTAAACAAGTTTTTTTATGGAAAAATTTTGTGCATTTAAGAGCAGTGGCTAACGTTACTTTGTGTTATTCATTTCATCACCACTGTTCTCAAAACGGTGAAGGAAAACATCGCGAAGAAAACATATCCTAGACTTCCAAAAATTCTAAGACACATAACATCCACCAACCCGCGCTGAGCCCGCGTAGTGGATTACAGTCCATTCTTTCTCCTAGAGAGGAGGCCTGAGTTCCAGCAGTGAGAACACTCTAAGGATGATTATGCTATTCTGTATATGGGTTGGTTTAAATCGCTTTCTATTTAATTTAATAATAAGCTACAGCATACATTATAGCAACTAGGAGTGAACATTTACAAAGAAGTGAATCTACACCATGAAACTATAAAATTACGCAATGATTTACACTACCAACAAAATTAGAACTAGGGTTGTCACTGTCATTTTGATACACCAAGGGGCGGCTCTGACCATGTCAAATTAAATTGCAGCACACAAAGCTGCAACAATGAATAATAAGGTAAACATTATTTATGGAGCGTGTTTTAAATCTTATTTTATGGGAAATGTGGTCGAGGAGCTTAACGGCAGCTTAGCAGGTGAGGGGACGATGTCCTATGTCCGGTTCTGTCCCGTTTTGTCCGGTTCACCTAGATAAATCATTAGGGGACTTTTTGCTAGGTCATTGTGATATTAGAATTAGGGAAAGTTGACGATGTTGTTTGAAATTGTTGGCCCTTTTTGGCATTGAGAAATAGCAGTCTTCGGCTTTGTGTTTGAGTGTTCGTGTAGAAGCAAAACTTCATATTTTTAGCAATATCAGTTGGACTATCTAAAACTAGAACTTTAACTGTTTAAATCCAGCTGTGTTTCTTCAGCTACTTATGAACTATACAACATCCCAAAAAAAAAGCTCTGGAACTAGATATTTTCAAACTATTTAAACACAAGCTTCAACTATTTCAGCTTCTATTGTGTCTTACCTCCTGATGAGGGCGACCACGTTTCAGAGCCATATGTTATCATTGGCAAGACTGGCAACATACACTAGTCATAGACTTTCGTCTTGAGACACTGTGGGATATTGGTCGAGAAGATACCGCGCAGCTCCGCCCAGTCGAGTCGGAATCGATTACTAACCACTCTTTCTAAGTTACCTTGACCTATCCAACTGGATTGTCTTTCTCAGGTAAACGTAATCGTCCACAACAACAGTCCAGGCCACCTAACAGGCAATTGAAAGGACTATGCTTAGAAGTTCCGTGATCGCATCAGGAATGAAGATATCCGCAGGAGAACCGATGTCGCCAACATAGACCAAAGAATCACCAAACTTAAATGGCAGTGGGCAGAGCACGATCGTAGATTAGATGGTGGATGGGGTTGAAAGATTCTGAAGTGGCGACCGCGTAACGGAAGACGCAGCGTTGGAAAGCCTCCCACAAGGTGGACCGATGACCTGGTTAGAGTCGCGAGCTTGCGATGGATGAGAGACGCACAGGATCGTTCGTCGCGTCGTAGCGACACTTAGGGAAGCCTATGTCCAGCAGTGGACGTCTTTCGGCTAAAACGATGATGATGATGACGTGTCTTACCAAAAAAATACTAGGTCTACAATCGAGATCTTTTTAATAAAGGACTATTACATTCAAGGAAACAATCATTTGAAATATCTTGTATATTCCCGACATATTTATCTCCCTAGCCTTTTTCCAACTAGCTTAGTCCAACCGGATGCAGCTGAATATCTGTGTTTTACAATTACTACTAATTTACCAAAGCAGACACTGACCTCCACATTAGACCTAAATTGTGTTTATTTTGAAAATATCATCATTTACATAAACAGTTGCAACGTCTGCCGTGGTTGTGCGTTCGGTGCTGTCTACGGCATCCTACCAATTATAAGAAATGTAGAGTGGTGGTGTTATGCAAGAACTGATAGCTTTTTTTTTACTCCATGTGTCCGTCCCTGTACCCTAGGAACTAATAGTTATTTTAAAGAGTTTAGTTCTATACTGGTTACAAAAGTAATTCTTCTCAGTCGTGCACTCTTGACAGAGTGGTCGTGGTCATTTTTTTTATGTAACATAATATAGTAATCAAACGCGATCCTATCAATACTAAAAAAGCAAAGTACCTTCTGTCTTAACGTTAAATTCTTTATGTTCGACTCTATTGTCAATTACGGAAGGTACGGATTCCCTTATCTACCTACGTACCTACCTACTAAACCTTATTTAATAATAATAGTGGTAGGTACTTCATGTCGGACTTTTCTAGAACTCGCCAGGCCTTGGTAGGTACTTCCATTCTAGAAGTTTCGTACAGCAATGCGTTTTTTTTATTATTCGATCCTACTCTTGATTTCATCGAAGATATGGCGTGTTCGAGTTTCACGGCGTAACAATAATATTACACTACTAATGATTAATTAATTTTGTTATGTTTCGCCGTCGTTTATAACTTAGACTTGTTTTGAAAAAAAGTGTTATACTCTTCCCGCGGACAACGGTTGATATTTACGACTCCAGCTAATAAAGTATCAGTTGTTTACGATTTCCAAAAAATGTGGATTATGAATGACTGTTGGAATATGCAACGTAACAAATTATGAACCTCATAGAGTTGAGAATTGAGTTCAATTTCGATTAACTTGAATTGAACAGGATATCGTTGGTGTGATTCAGATTGAAGAAAGAAATTCATTAGTGAATTGTGTGGATGGCTGTGTTTATTTAATTAGTCGAATAAAATGATAGCCTCATTTGAATCATATCAGAAATTAACAACGCTAATATCATAAAGAAAAGACGGGATTGCAGATTGCACTTCCTACTAAATTTTTTATATAATGAGATGGACTGTCCTGATCTCTTACATAAATTATGCTTTAATGTCCCCCAGAGATCGGTTAGATTTAATCCGCCTATCTCTATTCCTTCTTCCTCTTCTAATTACAGGCGAAACTCCTGCATGGTGCGAGCGTGTAAGGACTTTAATGTTCTTTGTAAAGAGTTCTCTTTTGAACCGTCTACTATTAAAACCTATTCGGCACGCACTCAGCTAAATGCGGACTTTTTCAAAAGTGCATAGTGCTAATTTTACTTAAGGGATGTTTTATTATGATATTTTTTTATCGTGCTTATTAGTGATCGTAAGTTTTCTATTACTTTACCTGTTTCTACCTATGAGAACCTGTAATTGGCTCAATGTCTCTTATACTATTGTTATTCTTTTGTTATAGCTCTCGGTTCTCCTATGATTAAATAATTAAATAAATAACGCTTCAAGTGCCGCTAATAAGACTATATTTTAGTAATGTCACTTTGAGGATTATTCTCTTATCAGAATCGTAGTACACTTTTTGACCGGATTTGGAACAACGGTAAAATTACAAGTAATTCTAATTAGAATCTAAGCCACTGACTCATTATTGATATTATTCATTTTAAACATTGCATAGCATAGTCGGCCTTATAATGTTCCCACTGTTGGGAGGCAGGCCTCCTCTCTAGGAGACGGAATGAGCCGTAATCAACCACACGGGCCCAGTGCAGGTTGGTGAATGTCACATGTCTTCGAATTTATGGTTCTAAAAATTATTTTTGGTTTTTAAACATTGACATGAATATTATATTTTATTACTTAGTTTGTGTTTAATTTAATTTAATCTCTATTAAATTTTCAATTACATTTGATATATATTTCTTTATCGATCTAATACTATACAGCTATACATTTTTTGAACCAATTATGTTATTAGAGCATGTTTAAAGTTGTCCAAAAATAATAGGCCCGTTTTGATATTTGGATTTTGACTACCTACGAGTATGACCTATGAGCCTCTAGGTAGTCAAAATACAAATGTCAAAATATTTTTTGACAACTTTACTTTATAACATGTCAGCCTCGATAACGTGTCAGCTATGGTTACCTGTTAATGAGTACCTATACATTCAACACATAAAATGTGTGGTGTACCAAGTTTGAAATTTGCTAACTATAATTAAGCAGGCAGGGCAGGGTTTTTAGGCATTAGGTCCGCCTTTGTACAATGTTTAGTACATAAAGTTTTAAATAAATAAATAATTCTAAGCACATAAACAGAGAAGGATTTTTTTGTAAACTAGGGGTTGTTTATAGAAAATATATCTAGCATAGTAAACAAGTGTGCAGTACCACAAAGCCGGCCTGTATTCTTTCTGTTACTCTTTGCATTTTAGGATCGCGGTAATTCTTTCGAACAACCCCGTAGCCTATTCTGGGAGCTGAACTTTTTGTCAATCATAATCGCTGATAGAATTTCACTTCGACCCGAAGTGTAGGTGGGAAATCCCTCGCTCTTAGGCAGAACGGGAGGGCGTGTCAAACTTTTACTGACTAAAAACCCACTGCTGTTCCTTCGTTGCCTTTCGTACCAGGGCCGAGTCTTCCTTTCAGAAGCAGACCCTTGTCCCAGTAGTCTTCGACATTGCTGGGCCCCTACGGTTTGCTGACATTTCTTTGAGGCGCGCTTGGAACATACCCGAAGTAGTTAGAACGTCTTTAACAAATATAGATATAACAAACGCTTCTTGCATTAATTTAACAAATTCTTGATTAATGATATGATAAACGATCCCATCAATTGAATCATTGACAGAATTTATGATCCTACACAATACATTACAATATTTTATCTTCAGATTGTGCCCTACAAAGTGGTTCGCAGTAAAAAATACATCAGACAACTATATCTTCCACTCGATTTATTAAAACTGACATGAAGGTACGCCCACTTTAACCCTAACGTGCTGCAAATTTGCTAATAGCAACCCTAATCTGTAATTTTATGTAGCTATCCTTATCTTTTGTGTAGAGTTAGAAAGAGAGGCGAATATATCCCTTGAAGCAATAAAGTTGTCAACGCACAGTCACAAAATTGACATTTATTGCTGAATTATACAGGAACACTTCCTATTAGCTCTTTTGTTGATTTGTATTTTTGATATTGTACTTGTATTTGTATTTGGCTTTGAATATGTTTTTTTTTTTTAATTGATATAAACCAGTGCTTGACTGCGATCCCACCTGATGGTAAGCAGTGATGTAATCATTGATGGCGAGGCGCAGTAGTTTATTAAGAGCCTATTCACTCTAGCCTTGAAGACACCTAAATTACAATTGGACGGGAAGACCGCAGCAGGCAAATTGTTCCAGTCCTTCGATGTACGCGGTATAAACGACGAAGCGAAACGCTTAGTCCGGACCGTTGAAGTTTCAACATCGTAAGGGTGGATAATCGTCGTAAGTAACGTCGGGTTTTCCGATGGTAGAAAGGAGATGCCGGAATCAAGTCATACAATACCCGCGCACACAATCCAAAATGCAACCTGTAATATACCGAAAGGCTGGCTACCCTGCGTCTGTGCTCGAGGCTTTGTAGCTAGGCTCTTCGCACGCCTTTCCACTGAGTCCAAAGCTGCTAGATGGCTTTTTGCAGCACCAGCCTATATGTGACTGCAGTACTCCACACACAATCGGTTGCAGCAAAAGAATTGTTACCGTTACTAATCCTGTCATAGTGATCATGAGGATCTTTTGTAGTTTGGTTAGCTCCTCGTTCACAGTCACCTGGTGAAGCACCAGCTACATATAGGGTGACTGGCAATTAGTGTACCCTGGTGAAGCACCAGCTACATATAGGGTGACTGGCAATTAGTGTACGATACTTAAACACGTGATTGTGCTCATGATAACAAACAATTTTTATTATGGGAGCAAAGCCGAAATCGCGAAAAAAATATCAGCTGTTCAGTACATTAGGCAAACATAAATGTACTGAACAGCTGATTTTTTTTTTCGCGATTTCAGGTTTGGTGCCATAGTAAAAGTTGTTGGTTATCATGAGCACAATCACGTGTTTAAGTATCGTACACTAATTACCAGTCACCCTATATAACAACAACTAATGTTACGGCCTTCGTTCGGCAGAAATGATTATGTTTTTCTTAGCCGCACCGCAAGGAAAGATCACAAGATACGAGGTGTTTTAGACCTCGTTCCGTGCTGAACTTGTAAAGGATAGATCTTAAAAAACCGGCTAAGTGCGAGTAGGACTCGCACATGAAGGGTTCCGTACCATTATCTATAAAAACGGCAAAAAAAAAAATTATGTCTATTGTATGAGAGCCCCACTTAAATATTTATTTTATTCTGTTTTAGTATTTGTTCTTATAGCGGCAACAGAAATACATCACCTGTGTAAATTTCAACTGTCTAGCTATCACGGTTTGTGAGATACAACCTGGTGACAGACAGACAGACGTACGGACGAACAGCGGAGTCTTAGTATTTTTTTTTTTGGTGTGAAAATCATCTTATGACATCCCCTGCTCTTGGGCGGAGCGGGAGATAGTGTCAGACTTTTACTGACTAACAACCCATTCCTGATCCTCCGTGGCCTTTCGTACCAGGGCCGAGTCTTCCTTTCAGAATCAAACCCTTGGCCCCAGTAGGTTTCGACCCTGCTAGGCCCCTACACTTGCTGATCTCCTTGATGCGCGCGTGGAACAGTACGCGCCGTCGACGACTTGGGCTCGGTCCGGACGGTTACCAGACAGTCGGATAGCGAGCTGGCCATTGCTCGTCGTCCGCAAGCCCGCGCCTACGGTGGCCGGAAATCTGTATCGGAATCCCGGCGGCGGTGGCGGTTGTCGGCGGGATTCTTAGTAATAGGGTCCTGTTTTAACAATCATGTCTTAAAAAACATAAATAAAATGATTTCATTATATAATGTAAAAAACCACAGATCAGCTCCGTTGAAAGCAGAATACTAACAGATGTCAAATATCGAGAACTCGACGAAATAAATTATGGTAAAGACTACTTTAACCTTTTGACGTGCGTAATTAGAGACACAATAGTAAGACAATGGCTTGCGGGCGCCGGCTACCGCCTGAGCGTTAATGAATTAAAGTCTGTCTTAAGCCGAGATTAATAAAACTGTGCGTCATTACTTTTACTTTATTTTACTGAGAGTGAAAGTGTCAATTTCGGTTTTTATTTATTTAAGATTATTGGAATGAGTTTTCTGACTTGTTTTGACAACGTTGACTTATAAACCAAGAAGGGTTTCAATCGTCATAGACCAAGATCCCAGAGCTGTCAGACATAACTTATTTTCACATGGATGAAACCTTAGGTTCTAAGTAGCGTCTCATGTGCTTTGAATACCTGTGTACTTGTGGAGCCCCCCTAATATCATGTTTTTAAAATCAGACATGTAAAAATAAGTAAAGTTCATTTACTTTTTGTGGAGCTTTAAAGCGTCTGACAGAAGTGTTGGCCCATGGAAAGTGTCTGACACTTATGGTACTACTTTAGAATAATATTCTACAAAACATATATAAAAATCAGCCATAAAACATTAAGTTAAGTAACTCGTTATTTTAAGTTCCCTTTCTCACCTCGTACCTGCCAAGTTCCCCAAGGGGGAGCTCCACAAGTACACAGGTATTCAAAGCACATGAGACGCTACTGAGAACCTAAGGTTTCATCCATGTGAAAATAAGTTATGTCTGACAGCTCTGGGATCTTAGTATATCATATTCGCTTGTGTTTTCTTAATTTTCTTCGTTCGATAAACATTGATAACTAAATGCTAAGTATGAATTGTTATTGCAGGTGCGTTATTAACATGGTGCGGGTATACCGCACGGTTTCCCGCGAAGCGGCGAGCCTCCTTGCTGGCCTACCACCGTGGGATTTGGAGGGAACAGTCCTTGCACGCATGCACGATCTGCGCGTGGAGATGCAACGCCGGGGCAAGTCTCCGCTGCCGCGCCAAGTCGTGGCATGGTGGACAGAGTTCCGGCGGGATCTCATGGTGGAATGGCGACAACGACTATCACAACCCAGTGCTGGGCATGCCACAATTATGGTGGTAAGTCCCCTCTTTGAGGAGTGGCTGGAAAGATAACACGGCGTCCTTACGATCCGCATGACGTAGGTCCTCACCGGACATGATCAGTTCAGAAGATTCCTGCACCGGATTCGTGCGGTAGAAACGCCCGGGTGTCACCATTGTGTGGACCGGCCGGAAGACACGGTGGAGCATACGGTAGAGGTGTGCCCCGCCTGGGTAGAGCACCGCCGTGTCCTCGTAGGGGCGATCGGCGGCAGTGATCTCTCGCGCCGGGCCTTGGTACAGGCCATGGACCGGAGCGAGGAGGAGTGGCAGGCGGTCGCCTCCTTCTGCGAAGCAAGCAAAGGAGGCAGCTGCACGCGCGAGAGAACGGCCCTCACGCCCCAGCCAAAGGGATACCGATCCCGATTTGCCCCGCCCAAGGGCAGGAGATGACATTGGATAATTTTCCATCTGAAGTACTTTTACACATTACTAATGTTAATTTTGTAATCAATTTAAAGGTTTATTTAATTAGATTTCTACATTAAAACCCGGGCGTTGTGGCCCAGTCAATATCCGCTAGGGCTGCAAGAATTTTTGAAAGAATTACCGGGTTTGGAAAGCAAAAGGATACTAAAAGACACAGCCGGATTTTAGTCAGTAACTTTCTGCAAGCTCTCTCTCCCCACCCTAGAATTAGAGAAGTCATTTGAAAAAATCTCATCTCAATAGAAAAAATACTTGTAGGTATTGCTGAGTACATATCTCCTTTGTCTAACACGACTAAGCACACAACCTGTCAGTGTCAAGTCATTATCATGTTCATGATTGCCCAGAAACCTTCGTTATTAACAATAGACTAAAGCGGCGCGGGTGAACCAACGCGATTGCACTTGCGAAGCGATCCGGTTCGCGAGAATTTAACGCAACGCGGCAGCTCTGTCCTAGGTGCGCGCGAAGTCGCCGTTTTAGCCGCCATTTATACCATGGCAATCACCGTACCACATGTGTTTGCGCGAAAATATCAAACCAACTTATTGCGTCGCCCCACCGCACTTATGTGGGGTTGCCCAGCAGGGCCGAAACCAACTGGGGCCATGGGTTAAATTCCGAAAGAGAAACCCGGGGTCCTGGAACGCTAGGCAAAGAAGGAATATAATTGTGGTTTTAATCAGTAAAAGTCTAACACGCCCTCGCGCGAGAGAAGTCATTAGATGATTTCCCACCTTAAAAAAAAAAACCAACGTGCAGTTAGTCGCGTAGGCCACCGCAATGCATTATCAATGGTTTGTTCCTTTCGCGCCAAATCACGTAAATACAGCTTTATGAAAACTGGGAAAGAGAAGGAATGCTGCCCATTAAATTAAAAATCTGCTAATCAGTGTTACTTGACATACAGACAACGTATTTATACATTAAAATAATAATAAATAAATCATTTATTAAGTTTTTTTTTTTTTTAATTTATTTTTATTTAGGGTTTTATTGTTCCTTGTAGGACATATCAAACCCATTGTACTAAACAATATCTACTTACATTATTCCTTAACATTAACTTAATAAATATATTTTTCTATTGGCTAATACCTATTTGTAACTTAATAAATATATTTATTAAGTTACAAATAGGTGAAGCCTATTTTATTTTTTTACTTCTGAGATAGGTTGCCTGAATTTTAGAAGCCAGTGAATTCTTCCATTTACATTTGTCCTTTTGAGAGCAGTATGTAACAAATAAAGAAATTGAGTCTATCTAGAATTTAAAAAAATTATAATTACATAATACAGAAACTTATTAACAAATATAAAATTACACGAAATTAAATAAAAAACCAAAACTTTCTACAATTATTCTAATCTTTAATTTATCATAATTATTCAAATTAATTTACGATTTAAGAACAAAGAATAAACGGCTTTCACTAGTTCTAGACAAAAACGAATGCAAAATATAAATAATATGACGATTTATCAGTTCTAAATTAGGTTAAATAAGTAGCGAGATTTTAATATATTCATTGAAAAATTAATATGACGAGCGTTATAATGGCTTTTCGTAATATATGGAACCGCTTCTACGATGAATTCTTTGCGTTGACTAGGAATCTATTTTGAATAAAAACGTATTCTGTCTAGTGTCGTTGTGTTTTAATATTATAGATTTATCCAATCATTGTGTGATCCAGGATTTCTTTATTCTCTTCTTTTTGAAAAGCAAAGAAAAATAGAGTACACTTAAATGATTTTGATCCACCTCCAATGATGACATGATGTTCAATTGATTAATTCTATACTTTTCTCAAATATGTATATGTTTTATAAAAGTATTACATGTAACTGGAATAGGGTATAATGTGTGTAAAATCTTTCTATAAGTATACCAGAATTCATTACAAATACTATTAACACACTATTTTTATTTTCTAATAATATGTCTTCGTTTTTTATGTTGTTAGTAAGTGTTTGCTTTTACAAAATGTTGCAGTCCAATAAATTATTATTATAATTATAATGTAGTACATCCTTATTAGAAAATTATTATTTATTATTTTATTTTATGTTTACGTATGATTGCAGTTATCAAACACTGAAATTTTACTTAAGTAAATACACTTTTTTTTGAGTTGGGAAATCATTCAATGACTTGTTACGCTCTAGAGTGGAGCGCGAGGAATTGTCTGACTTTTTTTTTATTCTTGATAGGTTCGCGCTTGACCACTATCTCACCTGATGGAACGCGACGATGCGGTCGACGATGAAGCGCAGTTACTTTTACTGATTAAGACTATATTTTGTGTCCTTTAGTTGCCCTTTGCTTTAGTGTTTTTTTAAGAAATTAGTTATCCTAATTTTAGGGAAATAATATGGGCCCAGTGTGAAATAATATGGGCTCAGTGGGTGAATGTCATATCATGTCTTCGAATTTTCTGTTCCAGAACATACTGTTTTCTTAAAGATGGTTTTCCTTCACCGTTTTAAGAGCAGTGGTGATGAAATAAATTACACAAAGTAAAGCGCCTGGCTGGGTTTGAACGCACGACTCGTAAGGCAGGACCGTTACCACCGGGCCACAGTGTCAATTGTATACAATTACAAACTTAACTGGAGTTTAGTGAGGGTTTATGTTTTGGCTTGTTAAGTTTAATCTCAGGTTACTTGCAGGTTGCTTGCCCGAAGAATTGCCAAACTCAAGTGGCAGTGGGCAGGGGAACAGATGATCACTGGGACCGAAAGTAGTATTCTTTAATATGTACTATATTCTGGAATGACGACCACGTAATTGAAGGACCGGAACAATTTGCCTGCTGCGGTCTTCCCGTCCGATTATAATTTACGTGTCTTCAAAGCTAGAGTGAATGATCTTAATAAACTAGTGCGCTTTACCATCAACAATTGCATCACTGCTTACCGTCAGGTGGGATCACAGTTAAGTACTAGTTTATATTATTTAAACGGGCTACAATTACATAAGGTTTCCCACTATTACGCACAAATGTACTAAGATCGAGTTTGTAGCCAACCAACAACTAAAATACAAAACAAATAGCCGTCCCATCGCAATTATACGACCGATCACATACATAATCCTTAAGCCGTCTCCACACTTTCGCCACCACCTGATGGTTTCTCCCGCTATGCCTCATAACGCATAATCTTAAGCAAGCAGCCAGCCTATTAACTTTTATGGCATATTAACGAGCCAACATAACTAAAGATTAACTGAAGATTAGCGTTTATGTAACGGGGGATTAAACGCTGGTTAATGAGGTATCGATTTAATGTATGGTGATGGACTTATTTAGTGTTTCTTTGGCTCTTCAGGGTTTTAAGTGGCTCTGAATTAGTTTATAAGGTCATTTTCCCAGGGATGGAATTGCTTAAGGACCTGTTTTTGATATGTAGTTATTTCGATCGCTGAAAGGGAATTGTTTATCTTAATAAGGCCATGTGAAGAGGAGGGATGAAACGCATGTTACTTAAAGAGTTATGAATATACATGTAGATGGATGGATTGTGTGAGGAGTGATATAAGAGATCAGGGAGTTAGTGATAGTGTGACGGGTGACAGGATTGAATGGAAGAAAAAAACGTGTTGCGCCGACGCCAAGTAACCAGGGCTTGAAGATGATAATGAGTTTGAAATAGTAACTTTACTTAGGTCGAATTACAATAAAACTTTTATTTATTTATTATCCATTGGAAGAGTAAAATAGTTTGACTGCTATGCCGGAGGTCGTGGGTTCGATTCCCACCCAGGACAAATGTTTATGTGATGAGCACGATCATTTGTTCCGTGTCTGGGTGTAATTTATCTATTATATGTATAATAATATGTATTTAGAAATATATAAGTATGTTTATCAGTTGTCTAGTACTCATAACTAAAGCTAGACTAGACGGAAAAAAAACGTTCAATTAGGTACATTAATTAATATAGACATACGAAAAACACCCAAGTTAACTACAACATATACAAAAATTTACACACTAGGTATCTCAGTCCACCTTAGGACTATCAAGAAGCTTTTAAAATGAAAAGCAATTTGTCTATAGTCTTTTATAGATAAATTTTACGATGATAAAACTCATCTCTGACGACGTAAACCCATTGGCAAACAGGCAAAAAAAAAACAAAAAAAAATACACTTGAGAATTTTATAAAAAAGCAATGGGACAAAATAATGTTATTGAACAATCATGAATCAAAGATGATTACGATTCTATAGTTCTATATGTACACGCCTCAAAAAGGGTGAAAATCACAGAAAATTGTCTTTACCATTTCTTCCTTTTTTGCTCAAATACAAAGGACGAATAAGGAACTGAGGACAGATGCGATTGTAGGCAAACTACGACAAAAGGCAAAAGACAGAAAAAAAAATCGCACAATCGTAAAGAATTCACAGTTCTAGTCATTGTGTTCCCCCAATCGAAGTTATATTAAATTTAAAACCCTTTTTAAATACAATTGAATTTATTTATTGCATTTTTTTTTTTCGAATCGATTCGATTTCACCGTGTAATGCTCCAGATACTGACAATTGGAAGAAAAAAGTCTAAAGGGTGCGTTATGGGTAACTTGAGGTCATACTTGCTCACACCCCTATACTTCCTGTATCGAGACATAGGGCTGTCACTTACCATTCACGAAGAATGTTATTATTATGATAATTTTAAACGTTCAATAATTTTTTATAAAATAAGTTTTACATATTTCTTAAATATGTGGAAATATATAAAGGTATTATTATACTTTCTCTACGGAAGAATTGTGAAATGCTATTTGCAAAAGGCTTAGCCAACAAAAATGGATTTGTATTGAAACATCTGTATTATTTGTTGAAAATAAGCTCTATAACAAAAAAGAAAATAAAAAATATTCTCATCTTTAAGATCTAATACACTTTTGTATTAAACCATAAAGACATTTATTATATTTTTACTCTATACCGATAATCTAATTTATTCCCACAATACCTTATGATCAAAAATAGTCCGCTTTAGTTATAATAGCGTCATATCAAATTTTAATAAAAAAAATCATCAAATATCACAGATATTAGTGTTTTACGACTACACAATCTTCGCGTCTATCAATGATATTAAGTTTATAAGTGAAAACGAACTAAAACTGGTTTGAAACTTGGAACTTAAGACTGTAGCATAAATCAAAACCGCTTTTATTAATTAATGTAGAATGGAACACATTCTCTTTTGATATAAAACACAATTTAAATATAAATAAGAAATTATGTTAGGTTTGTTTTTGGAAAATCCAACTTTTTTTAGTGAAATTAAATTAATCTCTGGCTTTTATTGTAATGAACAGTCTTCCCGTGACATATATTCAATAAAATGACTTCAATTAGTAAAAAGATTTTCTTCTTTGTTTTTGTGTCAAAATTTCATTTATTTATCATTATTAAGAACATCAACGACATATTTACAAGAGATTTTACAGTAGACTAGCTTCTGCCAGCGGCTTCGCCCGCGTGAAGGTATCCATACAAACTTTGAACCCCCGTTTTATCCTTTTAGGGGATGAATTTTGAAAAACCCACTCTTAGTGCTCACCTACATCATAAAAGGAAACGTTGTGCAAAATTTCACGCTCCTAGTCCCAGTAGTTTTGGCTGTGCGTTGATATGCCAGTCAGTCAATTTCTCCTTTTATATATATAGATTACATCTGTGCAAATATATCTATTACAGGTATACACAACTTACGTAATTTGAAGCTAATTAATTTTGAATATAAATTAAATTAGGCAAAAAATCTAAATTTGATTATAATATAATAAAAAATAATTTAAAAATTATATAGTTTGAGTTATAAGTTTTTATATAATTGAAACTATACTTGCCAACCCTAGACTAAACAATCGCATCGCAATTCGCAAGTAAGTACAGTAATTTCGCGACAGGTCACACATACGACAGCTCGTGATGTCGTGAGAATGCACGCACGCAGCTGACGGAGACACCCGAATCGAACCGATGACAGCCGGAGAATGATCCGTATTGTTCGAATTTTAAAAGTAATTTTGTTTATTTGGTAAATGGCTTTTGATTATTCCTTGAGGAGGCAAACAGAGGAGTTTGTGAATGATTTCTTAATGGAAGATAAATAAAGTTGATGATACAGCTGCCTTAGTCAAGTTGTAGTTGAAAGAGTCAAATGATTGGGTTGTGGTGTAGTTCGCAACTTGTCTTTGCTCTTACACATTTGTTGTTGCACTTTACCGTATTAGGCGAAGACAACCAATGACTGCAGGCGACGTGATAGGTCCAGAATGAGCTGGAGTAACCAGTTGGACTCCTACCTAAAGGATTAGCCAGATCTAGCTAAGGACAGAAAAAAGTGGAAGAAATGAAGGGAGGGCTTTGCCTTCCAGAGGAACACAATAGACTCATATAATAATAATAATAACTAAAGATATCTTTGTACCGTTGATGCTAGAACTACACTGCGCACACGTGTGCCATACACGCCGATCTGGGCGCGTCTGTCTCTATACATTTTATATGGAAACTAGACTTGTAGAGCTACACAGGGCTACACTTGATCCACGCCACGCGATGCCACAATACGTACAAATCGGGCGTGTTACACGTGTGCGTCGGTCTAATGTAGTTCTAGCTTTATACTTTCTTCCCAACCTTTAGATGAGAGTGTTAATCATATCGAAATCATCAAATTTTAGGGTGTAAAGTCTCACATACCTCCGTTGAAAAAGGAGGATCAGGACAGACGGGTGTTGTGTCTAGTCTGGGCAACTGCCCGATGGTTGATTTCGGTCTGTTGTGTAATCACGCGGAGAATTTTGATACTGCGATACAGGATTTCGAAGTTTTAGTTCCTATGTGGTGTTATAGTTGTCGCTACAAAATTATTCCTCCTTCTCTAGGTGGAGCCAGAGAGAGTGTTAGACTTTAAGTGGTCAAATAAGAAAAATATAAGCGGACGTAATTTTATATAATAATGTAACAAACAAAGCTTCTAGAAATACAAATAGTAATTAACTGCATAGAAGCCGTTTCATTCGAGCCCCGTCCCCACAATGTACCGGTGTTCATTATTTTAAATTTTTACTAACTTAGTTATAAGTATAGATACTTATAACTAAGTTAGTACTACTAACCTAATATGGACTTGTATTATTAGTGTTTGCTTGGTCTGAAATCTTTCTTTTTATTTAGCCTATACTGTCCCACTGCTGGCAAAGGCCTCGCAAATCTTCTTTAAGGTATTCTTCTCTTGAGCCACCTCGAACCAGCCCTTGCGGTAGGTGTCTAGGTCGTCCCGCCACCTCCTCACAGGTCGACCTCGGCGGCGTCGTCTGTCTGAAGTCTGAAATAAATATTTTCAATTTTAGTGCGCTTGGTTGGATGAGCTCTGAGGGTCGAAAGGCTGGATTCGCGCCATGACACCAACTTCTAGTCGTTCTTGATACAAGTTCCAACCCACCAACTACAGGCCTTTTTGGGAGAGGACTTTTGGCCGAAAGGTGCCGTGTATGGACGTTTCCGAGGACAGATGTTACGTGTATAATTATAGTTTGTGATATTTTTATTATGTATTAGTTTATTTTGTTTATAAGATTGTAATATAATGTATTTACCCGACTACGGAGGGTTATGATTTTGACAGGCTATGTATGTATGTGAGTATGTTCATCTGTTCCCTCATGGCTCCTAATCTGCCAATCGGAACTTGACGTATGAAGTATCGTTAGAACCGTCTTAATTGTCCGCTGAACGTACGCTACGTGACGTGTCACAAAAATTGATATGGTGCCCTCTAGCGGACAAAAGTAATGTGTTAAAAATAAATATGGAGTAAAATACGCCGTGTTTGGTATCATTTGAAAGGGCTTCACTTGTACATTTCCAATATATTGCTCAAATTTAAAGTGACGCCCTCTAGCGGACAAAAAGTCATGTTTAAAAAAAAATTAAGATAAATATACCGTGTTTGATATCATTTGAAAGGGCTTCGCTAGTACTTATCAAAAAATATCATCAAAATTCAATGTGGCGCCCTCTAGCAGACAAAAAGTATTGTGTTAAAAAAAATACGATAAATATGTCGTGTTTCGTATCATTTAAAAGGGCTTTACTTGTACATACCAAAATAAATAGTAAAGAAGCACAGTGATTTAACACCAAAATCTTTTAAATAAAAAAAAAGTAAAAAAACTAAAACCCGACTACGACCAAAAAAAATGACGCTGAAAAAGTATGAAACAAGATTTTCAAGATGCTGAAATAGACAAGGGAAAAACAAGAATAGAACAAAAAGAAAAGCCGTAGTCACACGTTATTTTAAAGTGTTTCGATTATTACCTACCTATAACGTGTGACTACGGCTTTTCTTTTTGTTCTATTCTTGTTTTTCCAGTTACCTTGTCTATTTCAGCATCTTGAAAATCTTGTTTCATACTTTTTCAGCGTCATTTTTTTTGGTCGTAGTCGGGTTTTAGTTTTTTTTTTTATCTGTAGGCCTTAGTTGTCTGATAATAAAGAAATATATATATATATATCTCACGACCTACTACTACTACTCGTAGGCAAGTCGAGGCCATTACCACCAGATCACCACTGCTCAAGTAACGTGTCCTTACTCAATTCATGAAACTTTACCATCAATCAACTTGTACAACAGTGTAATGTAACTAAAGAACTCACAGTTATTGAACCCCGTAAACTCTATAACCGATACATTTGACCGGACGACAGTTACTGACCGACCCTGACTGTAGAACTGAACTTCAGTTACATTGTTGTGGTGAGCAGTTAAGATACGGGTTTAACACGTGCCCGTTTCTACGAATGGTTTTGTTGAGACGTTGAGCTTTTAATGGCTGGGATGATTTTGATTAATTATAAAGTACTAGCTTTTGCCCGCAGCTTCGCCCGCGTAGGTACATAAAATATAGCCTGTGTTACTCAGGAATAAAGCAGCTTTCTATTGGTGAAAAAATTTTAGCAATCAGACCAGTACTTTCAGAGATAACCTCCTACAAACAAAACAAAAAACAAAGTTTACCTTTTTATTATATTAGTAAGTATAGAAAATAAAACAATCTTTGATTTGGATTAGATCCTGTTATGTCATCATCCTCATCTCATCATCTTCCTGCCCTTGTCCCGTCCCCTTTGTCTTGCTAAGTATGTTACTTAATTAATTTTCTTTGTTTCTTTATTTCTTTCTTTCTTCCTTCATTCCTTCCTTCCTTTCCTTCTTTCTTTCTTCTTTTTTTTTACTTCTTCTTTTTAACAAAAGGGTTAAACAATTTTTTTATTATTATTGATACGCTCGCGCTTGACTACTATCTTACCTTATGGTAAGCGATGATGTGGCCGACGATGGAGCACGCTTGCCTAGAAGTAACTACTGTTAAAAGGTTGTAGCTATTCCGCGATTATGGCATAGCATAGCATAGCATAGTCGGCCTTAAAATGTTCCCACTGTTGGGACTCAGGCCTCCTCTGTAGGAGAGGGAATAAGCCATAATCCACCACGCGGGCCCAGTGCGGGTTGATGAATGTCACATATCTTCGAATTTTTGGTTTTAGGCCGGTTTCCTCACGATGTTTTCCTTCGCCGTTTTGAGAGCAGTGGTGATGAAATAATTACACAAAGTAATGCGCCTGGCTGGTTTTGAACCCGCGATCTACAACTCGAATATTAGGAAGCAACGTGTCGTTGACTGTCCGGAGCATTATGCTAAAAATCCATACTAATATTGTAAATGTGAAAACAACTCTCTGTTTGTCTGTTACGTTTTCGCGATTAAACTACAGAACCGATTTTGATGAAATTCGGTGCGGTGAGTAGGTACCTAGGTATCTAAGCTTTAATCAAAAGGTAGGACATACATAGGCTACTTTTTATCTGGCTTTGACTTCGATTTCGTGTTCGCTATACCTAACCGATATTTTTGACTGGCCTGTTGGTCTAGTGGTTAGTGGCCCTGACTGCTATGCCGGAGGTCGTGGGTTCGATTCCCACCCAGGACAAATATTTGCGTGATGAGCCTAATCATTTGTTCTGTGTCTGGGTGTAATTTATCTATAATATATAAGTATGTTTATCAGTTGTCTAGTACTCATAACACAAGCTCTGCTTAGCTTGGGACTAGACGGCGTTGTGTTATGGATGTGTAAATCATGCGACAAAAGTCGTAAGCAAAAGATAGTGTAAATGTAAATTGTCTCACTTACGGAGGCTAAGAATTCAATAGTTCCAAATAACATAGCCATAGCAATAACAATATATATATACCTTACAGCCATAACAACTAGGAGTACCAAGGTTACCGACATAGCCCAAAGAATCGCCAAAATTAAGTGGCAGTGGGCAGGGCACATTACTCGCAGAAGAGAAGGTCCATGTGGCCGAAAGGTTCTGGAGTGGCGAGCACGTACAGTAAGACGCAGAGTTAGAAGGCCTTCTACAAGGTAGACCGATAACCTGGTTTTTTTTTTCGGTGGGAAAATCATTTTATGACATCCCCTTCTTTTGGGCGGAGCGGGAGATAGTGTCAGACTTTACTGACTAAAAACCCACTCCTGTTCCTTCATTACCTTTCGTACCAGGGCCGAGTCTTCCTTTCAGAATCAGACCCTTGGCCCCAGTATGCTTCGACCCTGCTGGGCCCCTACAGTTGCTAACATCTCCTTGAGGCGCGCGTGGAACAGTATGCGCCGTTGACAACTTGGGCTCGGTCCGGACGGTTACCGGACGGTCGGACGGCAAGCTACCCATTGCTCACCGTCCGCAAGCCCGCGCCTATGGTACCGATAGCCTGGTGAGGGTCGCAGGATTCAGATGGATGCGAGATGCACAGGACCGTTCGTTGTGGCGACATTGGGGCAGGCCTATGTCCAACAGTGGACATCTTTCGGCTAAAATAATGATAATGATGAGCTGTTACGCGATTACTGACTCCCTTTTCTTCTTCACTTTTCATGTGGAATCCTGGAGGAACGCTGGCCTGATGCTGCGTAAGCGAGCGCACGTGACCCACCACCACACCGCGCCGCTTCTTTGATGACTACCACTCCACCGCGCACATGATGTTACAAAGTAGCCGATTCTGAACTAATTGACCTCCATTGGTGTAATTGCTGCAAGGCGTTCCGATGTGAGAATAAACAAATAAACAATGGATCCATATTTTCTATGGCCTTCCTCTTCCTCTCCATCCATTCAAATGTATACTCATTACTCTTTTAGTAACATGTGATTCATCCCTCCTCTTTACAACCTCATAACATCCATGGCATCTACTAGGGCCATGAGTCGACTTTCTGAAGAGGTTACCCGTGATCCCAGAACGCTAAAGGCAACATAGGTGTAGTGTTAGTCAGTAAAAGTCTGACGGGCATGGCATCCAGCTCCGCCCTAGGGCGCGGGAAGTAAGGATAAAAACTACTAGGGATTAAGCTCCCAGGTTTTACTGTATTACTTATCAACAGAGGTCGGAATTAGGTAGAGTTATCCATGTACTTGCATCGAAATGTAATGAAAAATCCCGTGTGGCTAACAATATTACAAATAAATAAAAAAAAACTCCTCAGACATAGATAAGACAAATAAAACAAAGATAATTAACATACAATTTTTATAAGTATTGAAAAAGATCTCTCTACGTCAACTGAGGTAAGGTTACAAATTTATACACTTCCTCCTCCTCTTCAAGTAATTTTTTCTGTTATATTTCTGATAATGTCATTAAAAAAAAATCTGCTCTTTAAAATTAATCTCGGGATTTGAGTCATATCCACTTTATTTTTTAGCTGTATGAAATCAGTATAAGTACTTAAATAACTCTACCTAATTCCGACCTCTGCTGATCATCCAAGTACCAGGCTGCCAGAAGGGGAAAGGAGTTCAAATACAGTTCTAAGAATTGGAACCCTTTTACACCGGAACATCTACTTAGTACAGTCGGAACTATCTTCAATGGGTTCAAAACCTGACATCCGACATTCTTACTTCCATTGTACACCACTCGACTAAATATTATAATATCTACTCATCCACTTCCGTTCACGGCGTTATACTAATCAGTACAATGACTTTCTTGTTACTGCACCCTTAAGCCTTTCCGATAGATTTTGTTATACAAGGGAAACTGAACTTTATGTGCAGGCTACTAAAGTTGGATTTTGATTGCGAAGAATCTGGATCAGTTCCTACGACACTAACAAGGTAATTTGAAATGTAAAATGAGGTTAAGAAAGTTGAATTTTGTTTGTTGGGGTAATCAAAGTAATTGATGTATTTCTGTAATTTTTTCAAGGTTTTAATTTTTTCTCCTGCGGTTTAAATCTGTTAGATTGTATTTATATTAAGTGGTTTTGTCAATAGTACCTAGTTTAATACAGATTCTTTGTTGGTTTGTAAAGGTAGATCTTCCTTTAGTTGGAGTGGTTCCGTACAGGTACGTACCTACTTAAGTTTTACTGTGTTCAGTTCCGTGGTTCAGTTTCTTAAAGGGTCCGTGTGATCAAATTTCCTATATTTTAAAGTACCTAACTTGATTGGTAGATACTTATAATAATGATGTACCTATAGTATGTAGTTACCTATCCGGTGTTATAAAAGATCTACACGAAAGCAACTTTTAAGATTGTAAAATCAAGATTTAAAAAAATCTGTCAGTTAACTTTAATTTTATAAAACTTCAGAATTTAAAACATGTTACAAAACATTTCAACATCTAAAAATCTGAATATTCACAGTTCACACACAATCATACAAAAGTGAACCAGCTGTACATTCCTGTAACAATACGCAACACCATGTATACCGTCAAAGCTGCCGATACAAACAAAACCTATGGGAATCTTTAACGAAAATCGGACATCGATAATCCTCCCAATGAACGAGGACTTTTACCAAATTATTTTACATCAAAACATTCTATTTTCAACCCTATTTTAAGACAGAAACAGTCCATTGTAATGCTAAAGAAATCTTTGCCAAACCAAAAGCTCAATAGGAAATTACAAACTTTTGTTATTCAGTTGTTGAAATGATTTTCATTGAAATATCAACCGTAAGTGTTTGTGTTTAGAGGTCGGGTATTGAATGGGGAAGAATTAGTAAAAACCAGTAGTCGTCCGTCAATAGAATGCAATCCTGCAAATCTGCATTCAAAATTAGATTGTTATCTATTAATGTGGCCGGTTCTACAATATCCGGTTGGAACCAGTTATTGTTGGTGAATTCTACGGTAAATAAAATCAGGATTAACGAAAGAAAGTCCTTACATTTTTATAATGAAGTACTTAATCTTCGGTTAATTGAATTGTGCGAGTTAAGTGGTGTCATCTGCCCCTTTCGGAGTACCATTCATGATTCGACATAATGAGTACAAAAGGTTGCTTGAATTTGAAAGTCGGAAGAAAGTCCCATTCATTAAGGTTTTAATAGATTTTATCTTATTTTAAAGGAATCACACGCTTGGTTACCACATTTTGTCGTATGTTGGTTGTAAAGTCTGTAGATACTTAATTTTGCGATTCAGACAATAGTCGGCTACTAATCGGATGATGAATGGTGCATACAGCTTTAGCAACTATGGTCAATTTTGGGTTTTATTTTCTTTATGGGAAATGGACAGATGGACGATGGTTTTATTGTGAAGTATTTAGGTCACAAGAAATGGCAAACTGGTAAGAGTTTAAGCCGTCCATACACGTCTTTGCTACGAATTGGACATGTTTTTGACATTGTGATGCCACATTTCCCACATCTATTATAATGGGATCCCAGCTTCCTGAACTATTTCATTGACAAAGGCAACGGTCTTGTTGCAGTTAACATCCGCTGGTATGATATGAGTGTTGTTTGACGAAAATATTTTATTAAGCTCTGATGGTTCCTCGTGCTCATAAAAAGTTTTGAGGTTAAATGTGTCTGTGGATCACAACAACCAGCCTTATAATGTTCCCACTGCTGGGACTCAGGTCTCATCTCTAGGAGAGGGAATGGGCCGTAATCCACTACGGGCTGATTGGGTCATTCACCAATCTGCACTGCATGTCTTGGACTTTTTTTTGCCTCACTATGTTTTCCTTCACCGATTTGGAAGCAGTGGTAATGAAATTATTTAGATATGGGTTTGATTTGAACCCACTAACTACAACTCGTAAGGCGGGGCAGTCGGGGCACCACTGCTCCTTCCTGTCTCAAATTGGGGATCTTTCGTTGCCACGGGATTTGTTTTCATCATATCTTCGTGGACTACAGCAAGCGGTACGTGCTGATCAGATATTTTCTGGCTGGTACAACTTGAAAACCGGCGTTCCACAAGGTGGTATACTCTCTCCACACTTATTTTCCTTGTTCATTAATACTATCACTGCTATCCTCTAATGCTCCTTCCATCTGTATGCTGATGACCTGCAGTTCTTCACGTAAACAGACAACCTCGATGACTGCATCTCATTACTGTATGCTGACTTTCTGGCTATCGATGATTTTGTCAAGCAGATTTGGGGTTACTGTTAATCCTCCTTCCATCAAGCACAATCATATATGTAACTGGATTATGGCCACTGGCCCAACAACCAACCAACCAACCAACAGTGGTTAGTGGTCCTGACTGCTGTGCCGGAGGTCGTGGGTTCGATTCCCGCCCAGGATAAATGTTTGTGTGATGAGCGTGATCATTTGTTATGTGTCTGGGTGTAATTTATCTATAATATGTATGTATTTAGAATTATATAAGCATGTCTATCAGTTGTCTAGTACTCATAACCCAAGCTCTGCTTAGCTTGGGACTAGACGGCGTTGTGTGATAGTTGTGTTTTTTTTTTATTCGCGTTTTTCTCTTTTGCATCTAGTATAGGTATTGTCTATTTATTTGTCTCTACATCTCCCAAAGGTTGATTGGTAGAAAATGCCTAAAACATTAAGTCTGATTCTGTGACTGTGTCTTTTGTGAGAATAAATTATAATTATATGCATCATCATCATCATCATTTCAGCCGATAGACGTCCACTGCTGGACATAGGCCTCCCCCAAATGTCGCCACAACGAACGATCCTGTGCATCTCGCATCCATCGGATTCCCGCAACCTTCACCAGGTCATCGGTCCACCTATAATATATGCAAGTAGCTTGCATACCAGGGTGTTACATCCACCAGTTCAGGAATGTTCGTAAGTGTTACCGTTGCCCTGGACCGCAAAATACAACTGAAGGAACACAGGTGGATTTTAGTCTGACATTTTCCCACCTCTCAACTGCACTAGCTTCTGACGTTTAATAAGTGCCCATATAGGCCTTTAAGAAATAAAAAAAAATAATTTTGTATTTTTTTTCTCTATCTTTGCCTGCCTAGGTCGGCTCTCCTCGTCACATTTGCCGCCAGACATTTCGGTTCTGGGTCGTCGAATCATTCACTTGGGCTTTCTTCAGGTCATTGCCAATGCTGATACAATTCCATCTGAAAAAAAACTGGGCAAGTGCGAGTCGGACTCGCACCCTGAGGGTTCCGTACAAACTTACCTATGTAAATAGTTCAATTCCGAGACTCCATTCTCGGAAGATTTTTCGGAACCGCAAAAAAAATGACGTAATTGAGACAAATTTACAGTTTTTAGATTTATTCCTATACTTGTGCTATAATACCTTACTGTATGCCAAATTTCAGGATTCTGGGTCAACGGGAAGTACCCTTTGAATTTTGAATTCCTCGAGATTATCGAAATGTACGTTTCTTGCCACATAAACCAAAGTACCTTTTTTTTTCGTTAACTTGCAAGTTTGATTTTTTTACAGCTTCAAGAGTCCGCAGACTTGAGTATATGGTTTTAATTTTAACTCGATACCTCCACGCGTTTTTGAGATAAAGGGTCTTGACAGACAGACAGATAGACGGAAGGACAACAAAGTGATCCTATAAGGGTTCTGTTTTTTCCTTTTGAGGTACGGAACCCTAAAAAATTGTGACATCCACAAATCATCCTGACCTTACCAAGTTACCATAATGTGTTAAAATGTCAAGCATGCGAGCGAGCAATAGGGTTGGAGCTAAACACGCTCTTTAAAGCTCCAGGCCTTTAACAGTTCAGTTTAGGTTTTCTAATGATCGCGAACTAGTTCTGAGGCCTCAGAACTTGTTACGTTTAAGATTAAACTTACTAGTAACCCTTTTATACACAATCAACCAGCACACCAAATCTCGCTTCACATTTTTTGCGACATTTGACATCTCGCTCAGGGAGATAAGCAGTCAATTCCATGGCTTCCTCAACCCTCAGATCAGCATACATTGACAGCAGACAGGTTTCGGTAGCAAAAGCGACCTTCCACTGGATTTAACACGATACAATTAAATTCATTGAACTATTTGATTTTTATCTTTGCACCTAAACAAATAGAGGATAATGGCTATTAAAATCAGGAAGGATTAAAATGGAATTTGGACACAATATCAATAAAGATAAGGTTTGGATTTATGTGGTTTAGTTTTGAAAGGTGAAAAAATTGTCTCATTATGTCATTTTATTAGCGTGTAGTTGTGTCAGTTGGGTGTGGTCGAAATCGTAAGTTGAAGCGATCTATTTAATATAAAAATACGCCTTGTTGACACTTCGCATGACCCAAGGGCTGGCTTTTACTTCGGACAAAGGATAAGCATTGCCATTCAGCGTGGCAATGCCGCCAGTCTTTTGGGTACATTACCAGTCGACAGCGATGTGAAGGAGTTTTTCGACGCCGTACTTTAGATTGCTTTTTTAGTACTTTATGGCTTTTATTTTTATTTTGTAAGTTAGTTTTAATTACGTTATTATTAGATTTAAATGTATATAAAATATAATAAAAAGATTTTATAAGTATCGAAATGTTTTCTTAGTCACGTTGAAATTTAATTTAAAAAAATCTGAGAATATCTGTTTGATGTATGGGATGATGAATGTCAAACACTAACCGAACACTGGTGCTCGCGTGTGATTTCGCGCCATTCTGTTGAAAACCAAGCGGACGCGCCAGTGTCCGCATAGATTATAAAATATTGAGCGTTCTATTTGTAAGGTAAGTATTTATCCAAGGACCAAGAGCGTAGATAAGAAGTTCTTCATAAAGTAGTCTGTAAATATCGAAAATAAGGTCTACAATGAAGTCTAGAAAACGCTAGGGGATCAAAAGGTTAATTTAATTCCAATTTATTCCAATATAATTCCAATAAATTCCAATATAATTCCAATAAAAACCTCTTAAAAAACTAGCTTAAAGTATTAATAATTTATGCTACATGTTTTTAGTGGGCAATCATCAGATAAGCTCAACCACTCTGACCGGAGCGAGAGGGTGTTTCAAACTTGTTAATTTAGAATTTAAAAAATTAACCAAGCTTGCTTACGGAAAATCTTGAAATATTCCAGAAATTTTACATCGGTCCCATTTAGACGTGCAAGTAGCAAAACAAAATTGGACCTCTTCACGCTCACATCTTGCCACTTACACCACATACCAATTCCGCACATCCAAATGATCAGCACGTATTCAGTACAGATTAAGTCTCAGGTCTTTCGCTCGACGGAGTACGAATGCCCACTCGATCGAGTCCCATAGCCTTTGTTGCAAGCTAAAAACGATGATGTCTGCGAACGTTTGTCGCATTGTTTGCGAAATTGATCGAATTAGTGATGTGCTTCTGTTTAGTCTGTGGGCTTTCGCAATGAGGATTATGTCAGTGTCGTTTTATTGGGCTTTGGTTATTAGAGCGTTTTATTTGAGGTGAGGCTTTTTAGGGTTCCGTAGCCAAATGGCAAAAAACGGAACCCTTATAGATTCGTCATGTTTCTGTCTGTCCGTCCGTATGTCACAGCCTCTTTTTTCCGAATCTATAAGAGCTATACTGTTGAAACTTAGTAAGTAGATGTATTCTGTGAACCGCATTAAGATTTTTACAAAAAAATAGAAAAAAATCAATAAATGTTGGGGGTTCCCCATACCTGTGCCCATACTTAGAACTGAAACTTAAATTTTTTTTTTCATCAAACCCATACGTGTATGGATAGGTCTTCAAAAATGATATTGAGGTTTCTAATATCATTTTTTTATATACTGAATAGTTTGCGCGAGAGACACTTCCAAAGTGGTAAAAATGTGGGTCCCCCCCCCCGTAACTTCTAAAATAAGAGAATGATACAACTAAAAAAAATATATGATGTACATTACCCTTAGAAACTTCCACCGAAAATTGGTTTGAACGAGATCTAGTAAGTAGTTTTTTTTTTTAATACGTCATAAATCGTACCGCAATTTACTTACCTTTCAAGTTTGTACGGAACCCTCAGTGCGAGAGTCCGACTCGCACTTGCCCAGTTTTTTTTTAAGTGGGAAAATCGTTGAATGACTCATGACGCTCTAGGGTAGTGCGAGAGGGCGTGTTTTTATTATGGAAAGGCTCGCGTTTGACCACTATCTCGCCTGATGATAAGCGACGATCTGGTCGACGATGGAGCACACTTGCTTTGAAGCAACCTATTCACTATTTCAGCAACTTTCGCGATACAATTTGTCTCGAATTGATGATTATTACTAAAAAAAAAAACATTGTTTGCACAACAGTCGAAACGTCCTCCACGTCTGTCACACACATCCACTATGGATCTGACATAATTACCCTCCACGAGATCAGACAATAAAAATTACCTACCCCAAAAAGACGCGTCGATAAGTACCATCAATCGAGTCGATCAGACGCAGCACGTCCACTCGACGTACGTCATTATGTCGGTAGCGAAACCGAGCTTCGATTATGAGACGATTGAATGGTAAATAGAACCTAGACAGCAATACCACAGTACCTAGTGATTGGTATAATCAGTGACCAATTGTTCTAGGGTTGCCAACTGTTTTTGAAGAAAAATGACGTAGGTACCTATCGTATTTTTTTAGGAGGGAAAAAAAGTATTTTGTATTTTTTTTTAGTGTCTTCTAGGCTAGAATGAATACGCTCATAAATAAAATAGTGCTATTCACCATTAGCGATTGTATCACTGCTTATCATCAGGTGGGATCGCAGTCAAGCACTGGTTCAAAATTTTGTTTATTTGTTTCTTCTCTTGAAGACAATTTTTCTTTGTGCTTTTAGCATACATAGTAACAGTTTTATAGTAGGTAACCTGCTTACATTTTTGGAAACGTATTCGTATTTCAACATAGAAGAATCGATAATAATAGTTCAGTAATTCATCATATAATTATAGTGTTTAATTTTACGCATCACAGTAGGCAAAGATTCAGAGTACATATTTTCATATACTTACTTCATTTTTTTTATGCAAAAGCATAAAGTATATTTACCAAATATAAAGTAAGATACGTTATTATAAAGTGTGGTTGGCAACCCTACTGACTGACTGCAGTGATACATCTTCTTCTTCTTTTTATAGCATAGACTTGACACTGGTCAATTCACCAGTCTCAATGGAATATGCTCCCGAGATAAAAATTGTATCCTGTGTGTGATTCTCGGATATGATCTACTCCTGTACCAAATTTCATTCAAATCCATTCAGACGTTCCACCTTGAAGAAGTAACAAACATACAAACTCACAAACTTTGAACAGGAAAACAGGCTTGTGCAGGCATCAAAATGGCAGAGGGAGATTTATCTAACTTTTATTGACTTCGAAGAAGCCTTTGATACACTGAAATGGTCCTGCATATGGTCTCGCCTACTGAGCATTGGAGTACCGCCGAAAATTATACGTCTTCTGGAGGCTATCTACAGGAAGTATTCTTGTAAGGTTACGCATGACGATCTCATCTCTGATGACGCCGCAGTGCACGCTGGTGTCCGCCAGGGCTGCATACTTTCACCACTTCTCTTTCTTGTGGTTCCTGACAGAATAATGCTTCGCATCTCCGATAACAGGCACCGAGGGATTGAGTGGGGATTACTTAACGTCTTGGAGGTCCTAGATTACGCCGATGACCTATGCCTCCTGAGTCATACCCACACCGATATGCAAGCTAAGTTGGACTATTTGAGTTGGGAGGCGGCAAAAACTGGCCTTAAAATAGACATCCGGAAAACACAGGAGATGAGAACGGGTGTGAGGAATCCCTCACCTTTGATGTTGAACTCGGATGTAGTGGAATGAGTTCATAAATTTACCTACCTAGGAAGCGTCGTATCAGATGCGCGTGTGTCGAGATATGCGGAACAGAGAGTAACGTCCCGCAAGCCTCCGTTGAAAAGGGAGGATCCTCCGACCAGACATGTGTTATGTCTGGTGGGCAACTGCCCGATAGATGATTTCGGGCTGTTCTATATGTTCAACTCGCGCGAAGAACTACTTTAATTGCGCGTTGCAGGATTAGTTTTTATATGACGCCATAGAATAGATGTTGAGTATGTAGATACTCAAGCAAGCGTTGGACTGGAATCCGCAAGGAAAAAGCGGCCGTCCCCGTCAAACCTGGCGTCGTCGCACCGTGTTGGCAGAAGCGGCGAGCAACGGAATGACGTGGAGCAAGGTGAATTGTGAAGCTCAAGACCGTTCGCGATGGAGAGTTACTGTGGACGTCCTCTGCCCCATCTAGGGGATATAGGACATTAAGTCAAGTAAGTAAGTCAGCTACCTAACTTTGAAGCCCACTGTAATACCTACCTACCTTATCACATAATATGGCCCTCGAGTAGAAAAGAGTGACGACCGCTACTCAAGATGAACCTACCTGTCTTCTGACAAGGGAACATGATCTGCGAATGAAATAGGAGTATAAAAAGCAGATTATACAATTTAAAAATAATAAACATTGTGTTCAATGCTTTTGCAAAATGAAAACATTCTTCAGTAGCCAACAATTTAATCCAATCAAACCGTATCACACACTTATTTAAATATCAATTAATCAATAAAAAAAAACGGATGACGTTTGATCCTGGATCCTCAAATTTTGCATAAGAAAGCTCCAATCAATCAAAAAATTGAATTTCGAATAAACGTTTTTAAATTTAATTTTTTAAATAGAGCGATCCGTTCACGCCTGTTTATGCACAAAGGAACCATCGTTTTGTATCGATTTTAAATTCGTAAAAAGCGTTAGCATGAAAATATCGATATAACGGATTTGTTCGTAGTACAATACGTTACAAATACGCGAAATTGTATCCTTTTGTACACCAAATAAATTAACATATGACATTGTGTCATGTGCATAGGCAGTGTACGATATGCTAATGAAATTTTATTGTGATCGGTGTGGTGAATCGCTTAGGCATCGAAATTATTTGTTGTTGCGCGATTTCATGGAAAATCTGATAGCTTTATGACTGACATAAGGCGTATTACGAATTTCTTTTAGCAGTAATGCGATACTTATGTGTACTGGTCACAAAGAAACTAGAGCATAATTCAAATGAATTAACTATTTTTTGCTATAAAATGTACTTTGGTAACGAAATCTATTATGTTGTAGATACCTACATGTATTTCTAGGTAATACATTCTTATTCTATCTCTTAGCTATGTCTCTTGGATTAGAAAAGTTTAATTTCATATTCAACCTATGTACCATTTCATAGTTAGTTTTATTTTAGTAAAACTTTCGCAGAACTGAGTTATATTTACAGAGAACTTTCAGTCTGCGTAACTTGCTTCAACTTTGATACCAGACGTTTAAAAATTCTAACATATTATTACATGAGATTATCCTCGTTTAAACTGAAAAGTGCTTATGAATTTATTTGCTCTATTATTGGAGAATAAATTAGCAATTCAAGCGTAACTTTCAATATATGACATATTAGTCAAAAACTAGACGTAGTTTGTATTTAACGAATCGATAACATGTTTTATGGAGACAGGTCCACATAAATTACATGATCCAATAAAAATTGCTGATTAAATATTCCTAACTAAGGCTGTTATTAGATTTCACACATTGGTATTCAAAGAGTTTTCATTAATGGTCCATTTGCCAATTACTAAATTAAGTATTTATATCACTTTGCCAATAAACGAATTTTTAACGGTCTGTCGAATTCAATTGAGATCGTATTATGCAATTTAAATCACAGTAGCCGAAGCAATAAAAATAACAAAACTACCTGCATTTACACATGTTACAAAATCTGCATACATATTTTTGTCCCCAGTCATATGTAAAAATCATTTATCGACATTTTAAATTCTTTTATCAACGGCACATGTACACTGCGACGCGAATCGCTCAATAGATTTTTATTGCCAATAAAATGTGTACGTAGTTAATTTGCGTATGTTGCATTGTAGACCGCACATTGTACGTACACGTCACTCCGCCGCCCTTAGGGCGCGACCCGCTGCCCTCGTGTCGCCAACATTTCACACAACGTTACAATTCAATTATCGAACGCTTTCATTGTGTCATATTCATAATTTTAAATGGCCTTCCACGTTTTGGTGGCCATGTCAATTTCTCGACAAAACCTCATTTGAATGAGAAGCAAACGGATAACATTCCTGAATTTTTTAGTGATTTCGATAAGGGACATCTTGTATCACTTGCAAATTTGCATTTAACTTTGTATTGTAGTTTTATTGGATCATATCCTACTTGATAGACATATGCTAATCCTCGTAGAAATTGTATTGATCCTTAGCCGTTAGAGTTATTGCCTCCTTTGATATGACAAAATGTTATTCTTCAATCTAGCTTCCGTTATGATTTCTATTGATGTTAAAATTGCATTATTATGGATCGATTCTTGACCTTAAAATATTCCAACGGTCTTCTAGCTTAGAAATCGATACATTATTGTATTTTTTAAGTAGATATTGTATGAAAAGATGTGAAAAAAATGAATTCTTATTGATTTGTAGAGTATCTTAATATATTCACGTATTTAGAGGTTGTTGAATCTTTTAAATAAAAATATTAAATCTTTGGATGTAAAACGACTCGTAGAAATACCTTTAAACCATTATTCTATGTATTAACAACATTCGCTATTCAGTTCTTTAGTGATCGTATATAACTTGACAAACGTCTGAGAACAGTTGATTTCAGCTTTAGACTTATAATAAAAGTTGTTCTTATTCACTGTTACCTCATAGAGAATTGATAACGAGTCAAAAGTTACTCTGTATTTGCGATTTCAACTTCGCTTTAACTAATTTCTATTTGTTTTTTTTTTTGTATAGTTTGACCCATGTGTAAAAAAAAACAACAAAATAAATTTATCTTTTTAAGCTTAAAAAAATAAAGTTATTTAGAAGCTACTTATTTGCTATTACAAGCGAAAATGTATGAAACTAAGCTTCATTTATTTAAACTTCGTGTAACAATACTAACCACATGAGCAGACTTAGTGTGAAAAGGTATTCTCAACCCCGTTAATAAAGGTTTAAGAAAACTACTTTGTTGTAGGTGTACGTAAAAAAATTAATAGTAATTTAAAGCTAGCTTAGTTAGTTAGTTTCTCCACTAACTTTTTTCATTTTTCAATCTAGCTTTTTTTAAATTCAGTCATAAAAACAAAATAAGAAAAAATTTACGAGAAGAAAAAAATTAAATAAATGTATGGAGAAACATAATAAAATTAAAATTTGTTCTTATTATTGAAATTGGTATTTTAGAATAATTCTTATCAGAAAAGAAGGTGGAAGGATTTCAAATAATGGATCTTGTAAGAAAAAAAATGGTAATTGAACCCGATGCTTATTTTATTTTTAATATTTAATAATTGTGAATAAGATAATAGCTTTTTATTTATCAGGTATGAGTGTGACACAAGGAAAATTTATTATTTTCAAACAAGATATAAATCTTGTTTGAATTTATACTGCGGTTTTGTTCAGCTTGACTTAAAGTTGCCTGCTTAGCCTATTGCTGATCAATTACCTCTCTATAGATATAATTTACAGGGTCTCGTGTTTGACCCCACCATAGGCAATATGTCTTAATGGAGTAATTTATTAGCTATTTATATAACACAATATTACCTATTCAGTTGTATTTATTTTTATACAGACTAAGGTAAAAGCCAGATCAATTAACATTCTTTTTCAGTAATAAATTAGTCATGGTATGTGTTAAATAATGTTTTATTTTATACATACATATTTGCCCCTCGTGACATTTAAGTATGCCTTTAAACAGATATATTATAAGGAGCTAAAATATGCATAAGTCTGAATATTATTCTTATCAAGAAATAAATTAAAGTAAATATTGGTAGCCTGCTTTGTTTTCTCAATAAGCAGTACAACGAAATAACGCTAAGTGGCCATTGAGTGGTTCAGGTGAGACGACTGCGGGCTGTCATACGAATTTATTCTTGTTTCATACACCAACTCATCATAAACAAAAAGACGAAGCAGTAGAGTGAGACCGCGCCGCAGAGCGCGCGCAACCAATTTGCATTGTACGCCCGGCTAGTAAACGTTTAAAATTCTTATTTCGAACTGTTGGTCTCGTTCTGCATAATAACATCCGTAAGGCAATGGCAGTTACTTGGCCAATAGGAAAGCGCGGCGCGCACTCGTGGGCGTAGTGGAGCGCGCGGATTGGTCCGCTCGCTCGGGTTTATCACTCGATTTGTCGGTAGCGGCGTCACCGCAGTCGCGGCGCGCGATTGTCGATTGTCGCCATTGTGTCGAGCGAGCGACGGACGCACGGAGCTCGCGCTCGTTTGATTTGCAACACGCGATACGATAACGCAAATCGAGTAAATCGATCGTGTAATAACAGTTACATAAACAATGGCAATAGTTGTTTATAATTATTGAGAATTTGTTTTATTTTTCGATAAAGATTTGTGTGTGCAGTGCCGCCGGGACTTTGTTTTTTAAACGTGATTAAAAGGCTTCATTCTGGATCTGGAGTTACATCAACGTGCCAGCGGCCACTTTATGAGGTAAACATAGTTTTTCTTTTATTTTTTAAACTTGTGGTCGAACTCGAACGTTGTAATGATGGCGGCTAGCCGCGGAGGTCGGAACACAAGCGATGGTCGTTGAACTTGTGGCAAATCGATTAGTTTTGCTGTTTGTTCCACGATTGTAGTTTCCTGCTTTTTTGTTTTTAAGTAGAAATACCCTCGGATCATTTTTCTTAGTAAAGAATGTCAAGGCCAGCTAAGAGTTCAAGTTTACCTATAACTGAATGAAGTAGATGAAAGGCATTCGATATTTCATTCAATTTGCATTGCATTGCATGAGCCTGTTTTTGTATATTGTATTTACCGTTTTTATTCTTATTTTCAAGCTTACGATCTTTAGGTACCTACTTATGCGTCTGTACCTACGTTAATATACCTATACATATAATATAAGTTCATATCTTAGTAAATAAAAAAACCTTCCAATTATATATTATTTGCATTTTCGACCCCTTCCACGTTAATTTTATTCAAAGCGTGATCAGTTTCGGTATTATGGTATCAATTTTATTATCAGCAGCATAGGAATGTACACATTAAAAATATTTTGCTTTGTGTCATTCAAGATCGTAGATAAGATCAGGTAGGCTTTATATATTTATTGCAATAAACAGAGTCTTTTAATATCTAAATTTTTCATTCGTTCTAGGTAGGTATTAACTCTGTAGTTTCGTAGATCTGTGCCCAACAACAGTAAAAACAATGAGTCTAAATACCTAACAAAAGTGTAAAATTAAAACAAACGTTCTCTTAAATTAATACCTACTAGCTAGGTGTCCCCCGCGGTTTCACCTGCATCTGTGATTGCTGCTCCGCTTCCGTGGGTCGTAGCATGATGTTATATAAGTATCAGGTGGTCATCATCAGGTGGTCATCATCAGGTTTATCAATCAGGTTGCCATACGCATACCTAGTTTTTTTTTTTTCAATCCGACTGTTACCTAGTTCTAGAGATTAGCTCGTTTAAACAAACAAAAAATCGAAAAATTAATTAATATTTACCTATCTAAATAATAAAATCTTAACGTTGATAACATTCTGGTCTTGAATCTTAGACCTTCCACACCCCTCTTTAATCGTTTACCCCCTTCTAACTAATCAGAAGTCGTCCCCTGACTTCATTGAGTTGATCCGCTGATCCTGTCCCCGGGCATTTTTGATTTACACCCCTGTTGTTTCTGAACCGTAGATAAGTAGGTACCTACCTATAATGTTACCGTAGTGGATACAAGTAGGTCAGTAGGTACCTACTTAAATTCAATTTCTAATTAGAAGGTGAGATAAACCTCCCGAGCGGGAGAGATAACAGAGATTAACCAAGTAGGTACCTAGACTACCTACCTACGCAGTCGCGGCAGATATGTGCGCGTAAACACAGGTGCACTTTCTGTTCCTTAACTCATAGTCCGATAGGACGGCAATCCGATACGATCTACTTCCTCTAACTCTACCTACAGCGGGAGATATTATTTTTTGATCATAGATCGGTTATCCCACACCAAAAATAGCAGATGCTTAGATACTTGCCTCATTTGAGTCAACTTATAAGTAAGTATAATAAAAAAAGGCTATGTAATCTACGGTACGAAAAAGAAAGAAGAAGAAAGGAGGTACGGTTACGCCATGGTATCTACCGGCCGTCGCGACATCAGGGGCCCGGCAGCTCCGTCGCGAGTTTTTATGGCGTCCTAATGTCAAGCTATAGCTGATATCTGCAACTTTACTCATTCTTGTAAAAGAGAATATATTATACAACTTTATTTTTACTAAGCGAAACTTGAATATAGTTTGTTCAGAAACAGTAACTGAATCGATTCCAATAATTCTTACACCATGTTATATTTTTACACCAAAATTTTTAAAAAAGGACATAAGTAGGACACCACCGACACTAAGTACAACACAGGTCACGGCAGATCTTAGCGGGCTTTAGGGGCCAGCGCACAGCTGGGTGCGGGAGTGAAACAACCCCCTCAATGGCCCGGATGGCCCGTTGACCATGTATTAGTGCGGACAACTAGGTAACATAACAAGCTTATAACTTTGTGATTATTCATGATACAGTTATGAAATTTTAGACGTGTGTTTAAAACTAATGTTTTATAACGAATAATGCCCTAATAGATACATTCAGTTAGCTAAATATCTTTATCAAATACTAGCTTTTGCCAGTGGCTTCACCTGCGTGGAAATAGAAAACCTGTCACTCAGTAATAAAGTAGTTTTTAATGGTGAAGAAGTTTGAAAATCGGTCCAATAGTTCTTGACGGTTTTAATTACAAACAAAAATCCAAAAATACTAATTTAGATATTAGTATAGACTATCGACATGCCCCAACTTCGAACGGATGTTAGAAATCACTTAAATTCTCGTCTTTTTTCTACATTAATACGAAGGCCACCTACACCTAAACCTACCTCATCGTTTAGTCGTTTTTGAGTTTATCGTGAACAGACATACAGACAGATGCGATGGGGGAGGACTTTGTTTTATAATTATGTAAGAATTGTTTCGCTTTTTAAGATTCCAATTGGGTTTCATTTTTTTAATTGCCTTTTAAAGAAATATCATACCTTTAATAAAACTAGGTTCTTATTGGAGTGTGCACTTGCACTTGTGATTTAACTTCCCCTTTATTTTTTTATAGGGTGACCAACATTTTTAAAATTCTGAGTAGTATGCCTCAGAATTAAAAAAAAACCGGGCAAGTGCGAGTCGGACTCGTGCACTGAGGTTAAACAAACTTACCTATGAAAACAGTTCAATTCCCGAATTGAGTTCGAAGATTTTTCCGAATCGCAAAAAAATGTTTTTTCTTTGTGTCGTAAGTAACTAAAATTTTTATAGTTTTCAGATTTTTTCCTATACTTGTGCTATGAGACCTTGCTTCTTGAAATTTCAGGATTCTAGGTCAACGGAAAGTACCCTATGAATTTTGATTTCCTTGAGAGTATCGAAATACACGTTTTTTGCGACATAAACGGCCGTATCTTTTTTTTCCGTTAACTTAGAAGAGTGACCGCAGACCTGAGTATATGGTTTTAATTTCCACTCGATACCTCCACGCGTTTCCGAGATAAAGGGTCTTGACAGACAGACGAACAACAAAATGATCCTATAAGGGTTCCGTTTTTCCTTTTGAGGTAAGGAACCCTAAAAATGATGGTACTTATAATATTTCTATCGTTTCTTAGTGCAGTCCGCATTAATTTATAAATAAATTAGGGTCGTCTAAACGTTTGCATATTTTTAACTATAGGTACTACAAGAAATACTAGCACCACTTTTTAGAACTACGAAGTGTCACTGCGACCTAACCTTGTAAGAGCGGTTCATATAATTTGGGTTAGTTTTAAAAAAAAAATCGGTCAGGTGCGAGTCGTACTCGCGCACTGAGGGTTCCGTACAAATTTACCTAGATGTAAATAGTTCAAATAGGCTCTTAGTATACTAGTGCGCCTCATCATCAACGATTGCATCACTGCTTACCATTAGGCGGGATTGCAGTCAAGCACGTAGTTTGTATCATTTAAAAAAAAACCTAATACTTACCTGATCAATATGGCTCAATTATATATTTAATATTTATTAGTATATTTTTTTCTTATATTGTATGTATGTATTTGTGTTATTATGTCTTATTAGTATTTTTCTGATGTTGTACACTGACAGCCTTAAATCTATCTCCTTTCTTTCAGTCCATCCAAAGGTTGTCTGTAAGAAATTGCCCTGTGCGATAAGACCGCCCATTGTACACTTATTTTTAATTATGTTTGTCCTGTATTTTTGTTTATGTAGTGTACAATAAAAAATATCATAAATAAATAAATAAATATTCCGGCAAGATTCAATGTATTCTAAAACCAAATAGTCCCAGTTACACGGGGAAATACAAGAAGATCATCTAAAAATCACCAATATCAAAATCAAGTAAATTAAGTGAACTTTTTTGTGTATAATCATCGATACTAAAAGACAATGGCCGTCAAGCAAAAACTAAAAACTGGTAAGCGCGAAATAATATTTTTACTAACGGGTTCTGTAGTGATACGAATAATTATTTCAACTGAAACGAAGAGTTTGTATGAGATTAGGCATGTGGATAGGTGATTCAACATATAACACAAAAAAAAAATAGACGAAAAGAAATAAGCGGGACCAATAATTTATTCTTCTTTGACTGAGAAATCATCTACCGACTTATTCCGCTCTCGGCCCTGATAGGAGTAATAAGAGTCTGGAATACATATCAGAATGGTTGAAATAAGGGTTATCTAAAATGACGTTCACCAGGTGGCAGCACTAAGTCGTCAGGTCCAGGCACCTGCCAAAACTTATGTTAATGTCATTAGTTAAATTGACGTCAACGTCACGTTTTCATAAGTAGAAGACATCTCGGCTAAGTGGCGCCAACCGGTGGTGTGAATTTTCCTGAAAACCCTCATTATGATGCTGTATTCATTGTTCAGACTGGTAGAACGTTCTCTGGGTTCCACACCCGAAGGGTAACCAACGGAACCAAAATAACAACAAGGTTTCGGCTGTTTATCTGTTCGCTCGTACGTCTGTCAGTCAGCAGCCTGTATCTCATGAACTATAATAGCTAGACAGTTGAAATTTTCATAGAGTGTGAGTTTCGATTGTCGCTGTAACAACACAAGGAATTTGAATTTTTCTGTTTGTGGTACGGAACCCTTCGATGACGTGATGAGGGTCGCGGGAATCGAAACTGTGTATGGTGCGAACGATGGATGCGAGACACACAGGACCGGTCATTTCGATATTTGGGGGAGGCCTATGTCCAATAGTGGACGTCTTTCGGCTGAAATTATGATGGTGCTAAAATATTGGAAGGTCTCATAGCTAAGTATATGCACCTGGTAACTTATATACCTAAGTTACAGCAGTTGTAGTTTGCAATAAAAAATCCATCTTCCATACACCTATAAAAAAAAATCTCAGTATCAAGAACAAAATCCCACTGACACATTTTCTGGCCCCTAACAAATCGGCAATGTTTTATAAAACCAATTAGTGCCTGAACTGATGGCCTAATGAGCCCACAATCGCCTCTCCTTTATAACTGGTCGTAAAGACCCCGTATTTACACGTTTACAATGGTGATCAGCCTTTGTGGTAGGCCGACGATTTTTATTCTGTGGCGAGTTGTTCAGATTAATATGTTGGTATCTGCTGTTGGAATTTTGGCTTTGTTTGGATGGTAGTGTGATGACGTCATTGAGATAGCATGCGCAATATCGGCCTATATTCACTCTACTGGGTCACAGGCCTCAACGTTCATCACTGACACGTAAGGAATTGAAACTTCAAATAATTTATTTGCAAATTCTTCTGTACATGTGTTTGTCACCTCCTAAACGGCTTGACTGATTTGGATGAAATTTTATGTGTGAGTGGGTCCCTGGTTGGTTTGAAAATACAATTGAACCTCTGGGTTCAATTGTATTTTTAACCGCACAGTTCTTATCTAGAATAGAATAAACTTTATTGTACACCAAAAATAGTACTTTTTACACTAACTTAAGTATGTTATGGTATGCTTGCATACAAGAGAGCTATAACAATTTCTGATTGGTGGATGTCACTGACATGCTAGCAACTTGTATAGTTTTTGTGTAAGTGACAGGCATTTGTAATATCTAGGCTTTTATTTCTACTGGAGTCCTCAGCCCAGTGTACCGGTCAGAGGCATATGCACTCACCAGTTTGATTCTCCAAATCAATCCTCACAACAACGGAAACATCAAGCTCTTCACGTCTCATTAGCATACAATTAGTACTGTGACATGAAGACCAGCGTCCACCAATCCACCTCTAATTTCGATTACCACCTCTTCACAGTCGGTTACGTTTTAACGTGGGCTTGTGTTCTCGCCGCCTGCAAACAGAAGATCATGCGTCCGTTTGATCAGACAATTAGTACCTCTCAACAAGCACCGATTTCACTTAGGTAGTCACAGACGATGGTTCTTTTTTTTTGTGAGACAAAAGGTCGTGGTTCGTTTAAGGTTGCTTGGTTGGTCCACAGGAGAACCAAGGTTACCGACATAGCCCGAAGAATCGCCAAACTTAAGTGGCAGTGGGTAGGGCACATTGCTCGCAGCATCTGTTCTGCATCTATGGGACGAAAGGTTCTGGAAAAACCGAAGAAGAAGACGCAGCGTTGCAAGGCCTCCCACAAGGTGGACCTTTGATCTGGTTTTTTTTAGGTGGGAAAATCATCTAATGACAAATCGCGCTCTTGGGCGGAGCAGGAGATAGTGTCAGACTTTTACTGACTAAAAACCCACTCCTGTTCCTTCTTTGCCTTCGTCCCAGGGTCCCAGGTTTAACTTTCACACTACCCGTGGCCCCAGTAGGCTTTGACCCTGCTGGGCCCCTACGATTTGCTGACATCTCCCTGAGGCGCGCGTGGCAATACGCACCGTTGACGACTTGGGCTCGGTCCGGACGGTTACCGGACGGTTGGACGGCGAGCTACCCATTGCTCGCAGTCCGCAAACCCGCGCTTACGGACCGTTGACCTGGTGAGGGTCGCGGACAGGAACGGTCATTATGGCGACACTTGGGGTAGACCTATGTCCAACAGTGGACGTCCTTCGGCTGAAATGATGATGATTATGATGCGTGGTAGGTTTAGATTATCTTAACATCTTTGTGTTCAATATCCGTGAGGAGTTCGCGGATGAACAGACAGACGCCAAAAGCGAATTTGTTTGCTTCGTGTCTCTCACAAGGTGGACCGATGACCTGGTGAGGGCCGCGGAAGTCCGATGGATGCGAGACGGTTGTTGTGGTGATACTTGGGGGAAACGCAGGTCTAATAGTGGAAGTCTTGAAATGATGATGTTGTGTTCAGGATCTTTGTTTGTGCAATTGTTCGAAGAAGTTACCTCGGTCTTGAAACACAGAGTTGCCCTCTGTTGGTTTCTTCTATCCAACAAATACCTTTTTTTCTCTGGATGAGCGAGAAGGAACTTGATTAAAATTCGCCTGTGTTCAGTTGCCCTTTGTGACTGTTTCGAACAATTGCCCAGCCTGCACCGATGTCCTGGTGCAAGCGTTCTGCATCTAACCAAACATGAGTTTGATTCACAATGCAGAAACGATTCCAAATAGTGAATCGTTTATGCATAGCATAATAGCATAATCAGCCTTTTAATGTTCCAACTGCTGGGACTCAGGCCTCCTCTATCTAGGAGAGGGAATGGGCCGTAATCCACCACGCGGGCCCAGTGCGGATTGGTGAATGTCACATGTCTTCGAATTTTTGGTTCTAGGACATGCCGGTTTCCTCACGAAGTTTTCCTTCACCGTTTTGAGAGCAGTGGTGATGAATAAATTACACAAAGTAATGCGCCTGGCTGGGTTTGAACCCGCGACCTACAACTCGTAAGTCGGGGCCGTTACCGCTCGGTCACCACTGCTCTATCTGAATCTATCTATATCTATCTGAATCGTTTATGAATTGCTTGAATAACCTTAAAATTTGTCCTAAAAACAGTCAATCCATGACTCATATCCCCACAAAACACCGACGGAACCCTCATACAAAGAATGTAAACGCATTTTTCAAGCGTCCAAGCGAAATCTCAAAGGTTCAACGCCTGGTCGTTAATTGTCAAGACAAATTCTCTTGTTGTTTGCATCGGCGATGTCTTACGACTTGTAAGTAGTTTACAGTAGCTTGTTTACAGTACTGTGGTTTAGTTTGGTCTTTGGACGGCTTGTTGTAACATTCTGACAGATTTGTATTTTTTTTTCAAATGAAAGTAGTAAAATTAAATGACGAGTTATTTTGTCTCTATGGATTAAGGCCAGAGGGATTCAAAGACCATAAGATTAATTTAGTTAGCTTGGTCTTTGAACGGGCTGTTGAAAAGAAATATTGGCAGACTTGTTCAGAAAACAATTGAATGACGCCTGCAAGGCCTTTTGCGCATTTTGTCGCAAATGACCTCGCAAGACTGATTAAGTTCAAAAATGGAACAGACTTTAGTTTATGACTGAAAACAACGATATTATATCCTGGAGGGCCTAATGAATATAAAAATGAAACAATTATTTTTTTCTTTCTGAAGCTGGTAGTTTGCACTCTGCCTAAAGATACGAGGAGATTTTACATTTAGTTGGAAAATAAAATAGAGATTTGCTTCCAATGAGATTGAAAAAATCAAATATGAAAATGGCGAAAGTAAGAAAAAATCTCCTGCGTTTGCTAATGAGCGGTAATGACAGGTTAGGTGTCAGCAACATACCTTATTAACCCGGGTTTAACCCCCATTATGGGTCTTCAACTTGCATGGGGACTAAAGTTGCAAAAAAAAATTATAATAATGTATTTTGTTAAGAAAGGAATAAGTTTGCGAGACAGGAGCCTTTTTGCCTTGCACAGGTCTTTTTTCTTTTTATTGTTACATTTTTTTTAGCTATAGTTAAATTCATATTTATTTTTTATTTTATTGTTGTTTGTCCTGTAAAAATTTGTAACTCGATTTTGTTTTTCTTTCTCTAAGGGAGAATTATTCTTAAATTTTCTTAGTGAAGCCATTTTGTTTTCTTAGCCTATACGAGTACTAACCTACTTATAGGCATCTCCAACGTCCACATACAGTAGGTAGCTACTTACAAATACATCAATTGTCAATGTTTGGTGACATATTCACGTGCTACTGTCAAATCGTCAGTCTTGTTGGAAACCGGCGTTTTGTTTTGTAAAACAGACGCCGCAGAATGCCCTGGCATAATGGTGTCGCAATTTTTTTGTGGACCTTCCGTTACGTTTTTGTGTGTCATTTTGCCATACAGGCAGAGAAGCAGATTTATTATTTTACTGTCATGTGACTTATAAAACTTATAGTGTCGTGATGTACCAGTGGAATATTTCATTTCATTTGTACTTTTCTAAGTTTATCTAAGACATTACTGACACCACATGCCTCCGTAAGTGCATGCTTGCGGACGGCGAGCAATGGGTTGCACGCTATCCGGTTGTCAGGTAACCGTCTGGACCGAGCCCTAGTCGTCAACGGCGCGTAGTGTTCCACGCGCGCCTCAAGGAGATATTAGTAAATCGTAGGAGCCCAGCAGGGTCGCAGCCTACTGGGGCCATGGGTTAAGTGAAAATGAACCCCGGGGCCCTGGAACGCAAGGCAAAGAAGAAAACGAGTGGGTTTTAGTCAGTAAAAGTCTGACACGCCCTCTCGCTCCGCCTAGGGGCGTGAGATGTCATTAGATGATTTCCCACCTAAAAAAATGCCTCGAAGAGCACTTAAACCCGTTGGTCCTGATTGTCATTCGTAGATCTTCGACAGTCGTTATGTGTGTTTTGTTTATCGGACAGATGCCTGAAATTCTGACCATCATTGCATCAGTCTATCTAATTAGTATCGTGTTAGCCACTAAATGGGTTGTGGAGGTCTGATAGGCTCCGATTAGAATGGAAGTCGACCCCAAGCTAGTTAGTTTGACTGGCCTGTTGGTCTAGTGGTTAGTGGCCCTCACTGCTATGCCGGAGGTCGTGGTTTCGATTCCCACCCAGGACAAATGTTTGTGTGATGAACACAATCATTTGTTCTGTGTCTGGGTGTAATTTATCTATATTTTTTAATTTTTTTTTTATTCTTGATAGTTTCGCGCTTGACCGCTATCTCACCTGATGGAAAGCGACGATGCGGTCGACGATGGAGCGCGCTTACCTAGAAGCAACCTATTCACTCTTGACTTAAAGATTCCCGGGTTGTAGCCATCAGGAAAAACAGATTCCGGCAAGGAATTCCACTCCTTAGCTGTATATGTATATATTTAGAAATATATACTTAAGTATGTTTATCAGTTGTCTAGTACCCATAACAAAAGCTCTGCTTAGCTTGGGACTAGACGGTGTTGTGTGATAGTTGTGCTAAAAAAAAAAGGTGTGAAAAATAGCCTTGGGAGATGATATGACATAATAATTTAAATTAAGATAAAAATCTTAATGCACTGGAACCGAGGTAAAGAACTATTATCTGCATATTTGCAAAAACACTCAAGTAAAAAATACTGGATTTACGGTTCATTGATTGTACCTTTCTCGACTTGGTACAAGTTTTTTACTTATTGAGGAAGATTAAGGTAAGGATATTATTCTTCATTGAATAAAATACCTATTTCAGTACTTATAAAACCTTATTTCTATCGTATTGTTTGCCTTTGACGTCAAACATTGATAAGCTGCTATCGTCACTAGTTCTTGAATGACAATAATTTACGAAAAAAAACTGGGCAAGTGCGAGTCGGACTCGCGCAATGAGGGTTCCGTACAAACTTGAAAGGTAAATTGCGGTTTACGATTTATGACGTATTAAAAAAAAAACTACTTATAGATCTCGTTCAAACCAATTTTCGGTGGAAGTTTGCATGGTAATGTACATCATATATTTTTTTAGTTTTATCATTCTCTTATTTTACCACTTTGGAAGGGTGTGTCGCGCAAAATATTCAGTTTAGAAAAAAAATATATTAGAAACCTCAATATCATTTTTGAAGACCTATCCATAGATACCCACACACGTATGTGTTTGATGAAAAAAAATTTTTGAGTTTCAGTTCTTAGTATGGGGAGCCCCCAAAATTGATTGTTTTTTTCTATTTTTGTGTGAAAATTTTAATGCAGTTCACAGAATACATCACATACAGTATAGTTCTTATAGTTTCGGAAAAAAGTGGCCGTGACATACGGAAGGACAGACAGACAGACATGACGAATCCCTTATGGATTATGGTTATTACCTTATGGTTCCGTTTGCCATTTGGCTACGGAACCCTAACTAGCGACATTCTTTCGACGAACTTTTCTCTAAGTACTATAATATGCATGTGTTATAAATACTTCGAAACATTCCTTATGAATCTGTCTGTCTAATGGACGAACCGCATGAAAATCCGTTCAGTAGTTATTGAGTTAATTGCGGTCAAACAGACAGACATACGCAGTGGGAGTTTTGGATGTATGTTAAAGATAGAATAAGGATATTTCGATTGTTAGCCCGCCGTCCAACCGTCTGGTAATCGTCCGGACCGAACCCAAGTCGTCGACGGCGCGTACTGTTCCACGCGCGCCTCAGGGAGATGTCAGCAAATCGTAGGGGCCCAGTAGGGTCGAAGGCTACTGGGGCCACGGGTAGTGTGAATGCGAAACCCGGGGCCCTGGGACGAAGGCAAAGAAGAAACAGGAGTGGGTTTTTAGTCAGTAAAAGTCTCACACTATCTCGCGCTCCGCCCAAGAGCGGGATTTATCATTAGATAATTTTCCCACCTAAATAAAAAACCCTAAAATATAATTACTTAAAACAAAACATGGCTGCCATGAAACATTTTTAAACTCGCATAAGGAAACTATAAAACAATGCTGCACGCAAATACCATCAAATGCTGTTAAAACCGTAAAAACATTCATGTGTTCACGTCAGTTGCTGTTAAATCGTTAGGACTTAACGGAGACTCCGGAATTAAGAATAACATAGCTAAATAGCATTCAGTGGCGAACGGTTGCACGGTGACAAATATTGACACATTCCACAGACAAATACACAAACACACACCCTTTTTGACCCAAATACAACCTTCTAGGAACATAAAGGCTGGCCTAAATTCCGGCACCTTCTCTCATACATATCTTAAAAATTCAGATTGAAAGCAAACGTCTTTATGGAAGAAGAATTAGTACTAATCGCATGGCTTTTGGCAGTGTCAACTGAAATAATTCATAATCTGATTTCAGTATGTGTTCCCCTCTATTAAAATGTATGGGAATACGCGCGTTATGAAATCATAATCTTAAATATTACGATCCGGAATTCAGGACACTCGTCAGTATCATTCTTACAGATCGATCTGAGAAATTCATAATCTAAAAAAATCAGAATGTGTGTGGAGCATGCCATTCCGGTTGTATGTGGCCAGCCTAATCGTAGAGTTTTAAAAAGAAAAAAAAAGTTCGAATTTTGAAATAAAGTTCGATCGGTTATCCGGGATTTAATTTTAAGTAGGTCACCTTAATTGCTCACAAGTATTTGATACATACCAGAAATAAGGGTGTGCTATATGTGTTTTTCTAATGTGACACGTTGTCCAGTCTTCCTTTAATTTGACACTGTGTTTTGATACTGTGTCAATAAAGTTACTGATCTGGAAACGCTTGTTGTTGTGTCAGGATGTTATAAATCTTGCTTTTAATGACTTGTCTTGTTAAATCTAATGTTCAATCAATCAATAAATATGCGATTTGTTGGGTTTTTATTCCTACCTACTGGTAGGCTGAGCTGATTGAATAGCATCTGGCTTGGTTTTCAAATAGGTATCTACTTAGAAATTATAAAAGTATAGTAGTAGTAAGTGTAGTAGTAGGTATTAGTATAGTACTTTGTAGTAATAGTATTTCTATTCTATTCTATTTTTTTTAAGTAACTAATTAATATCTTATTACTAAACAATTTTTTTTTTAAGTTTTACAAATTATTTATTTATTTATTATATACTTTACTGTAGTAAAGAAACATAACAAAGAAAAACTTATAAGTATCTAAAACATATACAATGGGCGGCCTTATCGCATTCCGCGAACTCTTCCAGGCAATCTCGAATATGAATATGTATTACAGATACTTTAAATACAAAATTAGGATGTACGACAAACTGTAGTTTGTGAATCTATTTTCACTTTGTAAATATTCCTGATTAAAAAGTTGAACGTTATTAAAAACTAAACGTGGACTTATTTTTAGACATTTACATCATATTAAATTGCATTAATTAACTATTTCAAATCATACTAGCTGTACTGCGGTTTCACCCGCGACTTTAGTTACTGTTCCACTCTAGTAAGTCGTAGCGTGATATTAAATGGGCTATTTAACAATAAAATATTTTTTCAATTCGTACCAGTAGTTCCTGAGATTAGCGCGTTCATACAAACAAACAAACTCATAAGCGTTATAACAGCAGCAAGATTCATATTAATATTTAGATTCCACATACCTACACAAGTCCTTATTGTCTAATTTAATTCTTCAAGACACCATTAAAACGCCTATTTCCTCTTTAATGCCCTTATGCCTCTCACACCCTCAAACATCGTAATCTTTTCATTACTCCCACTGCGCATTTCACTTCTTACCGTCTTACTTAAGGAAACACCGATTTAAGGGGAGAGCCAATCAGGAGCGAGCTCTTTAAAACCATCCCCGCGTCATAAGCCATTATGGACACCCTCTTTAATATTAATATTTTCCACATTTTTGAGCACAGTAATTGTCAGCCATATTAAAAGTAAGAAACACGTGGTGGACCGTGTGTAGGGGCACTAATTCTCGTGTTACGTGGAAACGGTTATTAATTTTTTAGGGGTGTCATTTTTTTTTTTTATGTTGGCAACGTGATTTTGCAGTTATAGATTGTAATTGATGAGATGCACTGGTTGTTGAGGGTCATATAGATTAATTTAAACTGCTGCCCCTAACCAGATAATTGGTTGAAGGCAATAATACACCACAAAAATATTCTTAGGTTTTGTTTGTGGGACGCCTACAAATGTTGCGTTTTCCAGTATGCGGTTGCCACTACAGAACCTTCGGGCCCATTTGCCCTGCCCACTGTCACTTAAATTTGGCAATTCATCCGGCTGTGTCGGTAACTTTGGTTCTTCTGCGGATATCTTCATTACTGATTCGATCATGCAATGAAACTCCGAGCATAGCATCCGATGGATGCGAGACGCACAGGACCGGTCATTGTGGCGACACTTGGGGAAGGCCTATGTCCAACAGTGGACGTCTTTCGGCTGAAATGATTATGATGATGATGAAACAATTTATTTTCCTGCTAATATACTAATGCTTGCGATTGAATAACCAATTATTAAGTAGGTATATTCAATTTTATCATGATGATGATTCAATTCCAGTGAAGAAGTGTACAAAAGTTAATTATTTTACAGCCAGATCGGAATCCAAACCAGATGATATTTCAATTACTAAACCAGCAACCTTTTCCTTTCAGTGCCGCTGGTGCGATGTGCGACCGAACTGGCTTCGGGACGTCAATGGGGCACTTCCCTATGGGTCCCATGTCGGCCATGGGAGCCATCGGGACCATGGGCTCCATCTCTGCCATGAACGGGCCCCAACAGAAGAAGGTTCAGGAGGAACACATCAAAAGACCCATGAACGCTTTCATGGTGTGGTCGAGGCTACAGAGGCGGAAGATCGCGCAGGATAATCCAAAGATGCATAACTCGGAGATTTCGAAGAGATTAGGTTAGTCATTATTTTATTATTACCCGACTACGGCAAAGCCAAAGGAGGATTATGATTTTAACAGGCTATGTGTGTGTGTTCATCTGTTCCCTCATAGCTCCTAAACTGCTTGTCGGGACTCGACAAATGAGGTATCGTTAGAACCGTCTTAATCATCCGCTGAACATAGGCTACGGGACGTGTCACAAAACTTAATGTGGCGCCCTCTAGCGGACAAAAAATCAGGTGTTAAAAAAACGTCAAGATAAATACACCGTGTTTGATATCATTTGAAAGGGCTTCATTTGTACTTATCAAAAATATCATCAAAATTCGATGTGGCGCCCTCAAGCGGTCAAAAAACACCAAAATAGTCTAAAACCCAACTACGACAAAAAAAAACGACGCTGAAAAAGTATGAAACAAGATTTTCAGGATGTGTATTAAAGTGTTTCGGTTGGTAGGTAGGTAGGTACCTATATAACGTGTGACTACGGCTTTTCTTTTTGTTCTATTCTTGTTTGTCCAGTAACTTGTTTATTTCAGCATCCTGAAAAATCTTGTTTCATACTTTTTCAGCGTCGTTTTTTTGTCGTAGTTGGGTTTTAGATTTTTTTTTTATTACTCTAATATTACAAAGGCAAAAGTTAGTAGGTACGAGTATATAGGGTGACTGGCAATTAGTGTACGATACTTAAACACGTGATTGTGCTCATGATAACCAACAACTTTTACTATGGGAACAAACCTGAAATCGCGAAAAAAAAATCAGCTGTTTAGTACATTTATGTTTGCCTAATGTACTGAACAGCTGATATTTTTTCGCGATTTCGGCTTTGCTCCCATAAAAAAATTGTTTGTTATCATGAGGACAATCACGTGTTTAAGTATCGTACACTAATTGCCAGTCACCCTGTATAGATCCGTGTGTGTATGTTGGATTCGTTTGTTTCACTCACTGGCAAAAGCTTGTTTAATTATAAACAAGCTTTCACTGAATCACAGAAAGTTATGTCTCCGAATTGTGATGACTGTGGTGTGGTTGATAATGTTTTCCATATCTTAATGGAGTGTGTTCTCGGAATGAAAATACAAGGCATTTGCAATACAATCCTCGCTTCTCCAATGTCCGATAAAGCTAAACAATTGTTTGAGTTAGTCAAGTAGATTGTAAGTTTTTGCGTTTTCTGTACTGGACGATGTGGTCGCCTGGCTACAAAACCCTTTAATAAAATAAAAAAAAATAATGAATCACTAGCTGCTGCCAGCGCCAGCGGGTTTGCCTGAGTAAAAGTAGAAAATTGACCCAAGGAAATATACCTCCGAGAAAAAAAATTGACCCAAGGGAATATACCTCCGGGATAAAAAATTGACGCAAGGGAATATACCTCTGGGATAAAAAGTGTCCTATAGATGTGCTACTCCAGGCCATGGTCTATCCTTGTTTCAAACACAAACTTTCGGCTTTTAATATTAGTGTTGTTTGTATAGATTTTCTGTACTGGGATTCATCTCATAGCTGACGTCATAATAACTATACTGCCGAGTAAGGGTGCCTACTGGGATAGTAAAGGCTCGAGAGTGAAATGCGAACTGATTTATATTTCGGACTGAATTTAACTTATACAGTGGTGCGCGTATTTATTTATTTATTTAATGCTTTATGCACACAAAAAGTACAGAGGCGGACTTAATGCCTTAGGCATTTTCTACCAGTCAACCTTTGGGTGATGCAGAGAAAAGTAGTGGTAGGTGCAATAAAAAAGAGAGAAAAAGGCGAATACAGAAATAGATTTACTTATAGACCGTAGAATAGATATACTAATAAACCATAGAATAAATATAATACAATTATACAATATATACTCAAATTAATACACTACATACATACACTAAAATACTTAAACAATTGGTCCAAATCGACAATGGGAAAACATTAACGCTGTGATGATACTACAGCCAATTTTGTACGAATTAGCTCGCGAACTTTCGCGTATGTCCCCCCCCCCACAAGTTTAACATAAGTGTAGGTAAGGAAGCCAACACATAATACAGCATTTTGTTTTATTTAAGGTGCTATCTAATAACTTCTTCCACTCTGGGTGGATTGAAAGGGTTGTCAGACTTAATGACCCACCCATGTTCCTTTAGTTGCCCATTGCGTTCTAGGGTCACGATGACTCTTTCAAACAATCTTGTAGCCCCCCGTTTTTTCGGGAGATGGGAAATAATAATAATATTCCACAACTATCACACAACGTCGTCTAGTCCCAAGCTAAGCAGAGCTTGTGTTATGAGTACTAGACAACTGATAAACATACTTATAGGTATATTCCTAAATACATACATATATAGATAAATTACACCCAGACACAGAACAAATGATCGTGCTCATCACACAAACATTTGTCCTGGGTGGGAATCGAACCCACGACCTCCGGCATAGCAGTCAGGGCCACTAGACCAACAGGCCAGTCGCAAATCATCTAATGACTTCTCACGTGAAGCTGGAGGGTGTGTCAGACTTTTACTGACTAGAACATATGTTCATGGACCAATGGTTTCTTTTTCGTAGCCCTAGCCCCTACATTTTGCTGATATCTCTTTGAGGCGCGCATGGAACACTACGCACCGTCACCAACTCGGTCTTGGTCCTTATCAGACGGGCGGACGGCGATGTAGACGGCCCATCGCTCGTCTACAAGCCCGAGTCTTGTAGCCCTGGTATAGCCTCGCAAGTAGCGATAGCATAGTTGTAAAATAGTTTGACAGTTGTGTAATGTTACCATGAATTTTGTTGAAAAAATGAGGACAATAAAAAAAACAAAATTCTCTGTATTGGTTGCCTTGTATGTCAATAAATATATGACTATAGTAAATACGATGGCCGTGTTTCAACGTATGTGAAACAGTAACGTTATTTGATTAACACTATAACATAGTGTATGATGTGTACAAAGCTTATTTGAATGTAGGTCATAATGTATGACGGTTATTTCAGAAGGGGAGAGGAGGGAGAATATTTTAAGTATTAACATGTATGGATGCTTTTCAATGAAATATTGTTCTATTGCGGTTCTTTTTATATATATTTTAAATTGATATAAATCAGTGCTTGACTGCGGTCCCACCTGATGGTAAGCAGTGATGCAATCATTGATGGTGAGGCGCACTAGTTTATTAAGAGTATATTCACTCGGGTCTTGATGACACCTAAATTATAGTTGGACGGGAAGACCGCAGCAGGCAAATTGTTCCAGTCCCTCGATGTACGCGGTATAAACGACGAAGCGAAACGCTTAGTTATATTATTGATAGGCTCGCGTTTGACCACTATCTCACCTGATGGTAAGCGATGATGTAGCCGACGACGGGTTGATGGATAAAACATGTCTTCAGATTTTTTATTCTAAGACATGCCGGTTTCTTCACGATGTTTTCCTTCACCGTTTTGAGAGCAGTGGTTCTAAAATGAATTACATAAAGTAAAACGCTTGCCTGGATACGATTCGCAAGTCAGGGCTGTTACCACTGAGCCACGACTGCTCTCAATCATCATCATCATCATCATCATCATCATAATTTCATCCGAAAGACGTCCACTGTTAGACATAGGCCTCCCTCCAGTATCGCCACAACGACCGGTCTTGTGCGTCTTGCATCCATCGGATTCCCGTGACCCTCGCCAGGTCATGGTCCACCTTGTATGTAAGACGCCTTTCAACGCTGCGTCTTTCGGTACGTGGTTGCCACAACAGAACCTTTCGGCACAATCGACCATCTGTTTAGCAAGCAATGTGAACTTAATGTTAAATTAGACAACTTTATGTTGTTAAAATTGATTTCAAACTTCTATGTCAGTTCTGAGTACTGTCATACGAAATCTTCAAGGTCCAAATGTACGAAGAAAGTCTCATACTCAAAAAAAATTCAATCAAATCAAGTAAGACGGAAACAGATCAAACAAAATCTTCACAGTAAGTACGATTTACCGTTCTAAATTAACGTTGTGAGTAACAAAACACCTTTTGTGCCACAACTATAGTAATATACGATTACGTCACTCCTCCAAGACGCCATTGTTTCGCACAATCCATTCAATTCGGCACAAGTAAATTACTATTATGGTAAGCGATGGATCCCACTCTGTAGTTTGTAAAGGGCTCATTTTGATTGCAAATTGATCATTCCATCTCGTCTGGATTATGATTTATTGAATCAATTTAATATGAAGTGAGAAGTGGTTTCGTAGGTGGATTGTTTGACACCATTGTCTAGCTCATTCTCGCTATTGTGGCGCTTGTGCTAAGTTAAGATGACAAGCGCTTGACGGGCCCGCATAGTCGCAAGCTGTAATGTCAAAAATATTGCGTAGATATTAAACATGTACATAAATACCGACAAATTTAAACTATGTGCTCACGCTACCAACCTAATGACCAAGTTCCGAGCACTACCAAAAACAGCTTGAAAACAAGTTAAGCACAACATCCACTCGCGAACAGTCCATCGCCCTTCCACAGAAACGAGTCCAAAACTCTGAAGCACAAATTAAAAACAAACTGCAACCCAAAGACGAAAGGAAAAAAAATTGGCCGCAATCATCCAACAGAAGCTTACACAGCGGGGGTATTCTCGAAAATAATCAACAGCTCAAAAGTAAGTACAGTTTCGTATTCGAAATTTAAAAACGCCCAGAAATAGGGATGGGAGGACACGAGCGGAAGAGTATGGAAATACGAGCAAAAACGGCCATGGCCATTCTGGCGGTGACGGCGAGAGGAAACGACATTTTCTATTTTTTCCCCCTCGGCTTTTTCAACTCGGCCCGTGCGATGCGGTGTGTACTCGGTTTTAGACACCTATTTGTTAATATTGAAGATGGGGTTTTTATACGGTACGGTGTTCGGTTTTTGAATTGAATATATTTTTAATTGAAGAATAAAATGTGAAAAGTATTTTTGTGTGATTCGCGACTAATGAAAGAACAATAATTATAAAGTGATACAGTGTTTCAATAGCTTTCTAACTTGGAGGTCCAAATTAAAGAAAGATGTAAGTAATGATTTTTATAAGAACTTGTGTAACAGTGAGCATATTAGATGGAGTTTAGTTAGACACATGACTAACCCACTGCAAAATAATATATAAAATTCATTAAATGTCTCATTATTATTTTTTTATACTGCCGTGTATGTTTTTTGTAATTTACTATTGACTGTATTATTATACTGTCTACCGCATTCAGAATAACTAAGACATCTTCATTCGCTTAAATTTGTATTACGGCCACATCTCTTCTAAATTCACCGAACAGCCAGCGCCATCTATTGTCAGAAGAAAACAACGCGTTCAATATTAGTTTTTCCTTTTGCAAGTGAAGCGAGGGCGACAAGGCTTTACGTAAAACTGGTATTGTCCTGTTCAAATACAGGCCATGCATTATTCATAGTGGCACGTTTTCGTCTTGCGTTTTGTCGTATGTTTGAATTATAGAGGGGTGGGGATTAAAATGTACGAGTTTTTCTTTGTGTTGTGTCTTGAAGAATTTGGTTTAGTTAGGAGTTTTTCGAAAGACACAAAATGGATTAGAAAAATTTGAGGTTTTTTTAAAGATTGATTTTAAATTTCCAAATTATCAAATCTTAATATTAAGAGGGTCCTTTTTCATTCGCCTATCGTAAACATCGACAATGGTTTAAAAGCTTGTTACTTCATCTAACGCAATCCAACGCGATGTTTGACGAAAAGGCAACGAGAAAAAAGAGAGATAACGCCTATAAACTCTGTTAGCATTCGGTGATTTACTCGAATATTTTACAAAACTTGTTCCAGCAAATAAGTACGTGTTTTTTTTAACCTAAATTTTAAAAAAAATTGTCGTCATTTAGAATCTTGATTAAATTTGCAAGGCTTTATAGTTATACTTTTTTGAGTTTTTTTAATTTTTGAGTAAATTAAGAAGTGTCAAAGTTCATGCAAAGTAGCAGAATTTCAGAAGTCTTTACTGGATTAGTTTTACACGAATTTATAAATTGATTTCAATAGAAAGCCTAGATAATATCCACAAGATACTGTGTTTTCAAAATATTTAATGAAAAATGTGTAATAACGTCATAATCGCGTAAGAGCGGTTGTATGAAAAACAGTGAAAATGTATGTCGAGTTGCATCCCCTTAAGGCAATTAACTTTTTTTTTTGAGGGTATGAAATTATCGAGTAACTTCTTCCGCTCAAAAAAAGAGTGTCAGATTTGTACTGACTAAACCCACCTGTGTTTCTTCAGTTGCCCTTTGCATTTCAGGACCGCGGTGACTCTTTCGAGCATTTCCGTGGTCCTGGTGATTTTACTGATGAACTTTATAATTATATAAAAATAAATAACTATTTCCATTGGTCACGTCATCAACTCATCACGCGTGAAAAGCTAAACGAATTTTGCTTACCTATTCCTTTTTTGTTGTGTTTCATAATGTCGGGAAAAGGTTCTTATGGAAAGAAAAATTACGAACATTGTGCCAAAAAGTTTAGAAAACTACTACTTACTTACCTTAAATCTTTTTTTTTTTGTAGGTGGGAAAATCATCTAATTTCATCCCCCGCTTTTGGGCAGAGCGGGAGGCCGTGTCAGACTTTTACTGACTAAAAGCCCATTCCTTTTTTGCCTTCGTCCCAGGGCCGAGTTTTCCTTTCAGAAACAAACCCTTGGTCCCAGTTTGCTTCGACCCTGCTGGGTCCCTACGGTTTGCTGGTTTGCGGTTTGATCTCCTTAGCGTAAAACTTTAGGTGTTTGACGGCTCGCGCCTTTGACAGTTAATTGCTAAGACAGTCTGTCGAGTCAGTTAGTTAATTATATAGTATAATTAGCTTCTGCCAGCGGCTTCGCCCGCGTGAAAATTGGTTTCTTCATACAAACTTCCAACCCCCGTTTTACCCCCTTAGAGGTGGAGTTTCGTAAAATCCGTTCTTATCGGATGTCTACACCCTATAAGGAACCTACAATCCAAATTTTAAGTTTGTTAGTGTTATAGTTTCGGAGATTTCGTGATTAATCAGTGAGTGGTATTTCGCTTTTATATAATATATAGATTAACTAGCTGACTCGACAGACGTTGTCCTCTATAGAACTCAGCTTTGTTTATTTAAAAACAATAAACTGCAATCTATATTTTAGAAAATTACACGTTTCGACAGCAAATCAATCATTCCAATCAAAAATCCTAACCCCCTCAAATGAAGACAAAAACTCATAAAATACGAGATATCGTATTCCCCAAACATGTGTAAACGCATCTGTGTTGTGCGTTGTGCGCAACCTGTCGACAAAACCGTGCATTGTTTGCCGATCGCGAACAAATAAGTGTGCGTTTTGTGCTTATGTCAAATCACTCGTTATGTCGATCGGTACAGAGGTATGGTGCACAATGGCGGGAAAGTTTTATCGTGAGTCAGTGTGTCCGTGGATGGCCAGTAGGATCGCGAACTTGTTGGTTGATTACATTTTTAGGGTTCCGTACCCGAGGGCAAAAACGGGACCCTATTACTAAGAATCCACTGTCAGTCTGTCTGTCACCAGGCTATATCATGAACCGCGATAGCTAGACAGTTGAAATTTTCACAGAAGATGTATTTCTTTTGCCGTTATAACAACAAATACAGAATAAAATAAATATTTAAGTGAGCTCCCATACCTACTTACAACAAACGTGATAATTTTTTTTTTGCCGATTTTTTGCTTGATATTAATAACGGCATCAGGTAGACCAAAAAGGTTATAATATACTCGTAGTGTCTAATGTTGTATAGATAATGGTACTGAACCTTTCATGCGCTAGTCCGACTCGCACTTGACCGGTTGTTCGTCGTGTGGTTTCTATCTAAGTATTAATATAATAATAACCACCATCGTCGACCACATCATCGCTTACCATCAAGTGAGATGGTGGTCAAACGCGAGCCTATCATTAATAAAAAAAAAAGAGAAAAAATGGTCGTACTCATCACACAAACATTTGTCCTGGTTGGGAGGCCACGACCTCCGGCATAGCAGTCAGGGCCACTAACCACTAGACCAACAGGCCAGTCAATTAAATATATTGGCAGCTCATCAAATGCGCCGCAGTATTCGCAGTTCATTGCCGTCCTGTGTCTTTTCTAAGAACCCGATAATGCCTGTAGTAAAAGAAGCGGGAAAACGGGTTGATGACCGCTCAGCCACGGTAATATTATCTATACAGTATTGTAACTCGGCCGTATCTTAGAAATAAATGCCTACAGCCGAGCGGTACGTAAACATGCGATAGGGCTGCCCGCACTATGGCTGCCCGCCTCCACCATTTTAATTACATTTGCCTACTTTGTGTTTCCATTTAGTTTTGTGATTGTAAATACTTTTTTTATATAAACAAATAAAATACTTTGTGAATTGAATAGGAAGTGCTCAATATTTGCGACCGAAAAATATTTGCGCCTCGACTGAGACGTACCTACGAAATGCTATATTATTAAATTTTAAAGTACAAAAATCCGCATTCTAAAGCTTAATTAAAAATTGTTTTGGGAAACATGGACAAGGTGGAGAAAAAGGAATATCTTTTACTTGGTTATAGATATCTGCAGCTACTTTACAATTTATATGTTTGGTTTTAAATGAAGAATTCATGCAACCAAAAACAGCACAAATATCCTACTCGTCATATTAAATATATAAATATGTACTTGAACTTATTTTTATTGAAAAAATCGCGCGGCACAGACGCGACTGTCTGCATCCCGAATGCACCTCGAGATCGAGGCGCGTAGGTATAGCTCGCGTTTCGACCGTTTGTATGAAGTTGGAATACTGTATAGATAATATTACCGTGGCTCAGCCATTCTTATCGCACCGCTGAGCTTTGTTGCTAAGGAAAATTTCTTTTGATAGGCTTCTTAACTTATTAACTTTTAGTAAACAACCTGGGCCTTACCATGACACGTTAAAATGTCAATCGTGCGATTCATTTAGATACTGAAGAAAGAATCAATTTACCAGTCTTGTTTACCACACATCATTAAATTGAATTAAAATAAATTGTACTAAATTGAATGAAATAAAAATATTTATGTAAATTAAATGGAATTAAAAACAATTGAATTAAATTATTTAATATATTAATTATGATTATAGAAATTGGTTTGTTATACATGAAGCTTTCGCAGAAGGCACTGTATTCTGTAAAATCTTACCACAGTTCAAGATGTGGACATTGGAGCGGGTTACATGTTTGTGAAGATTTTTTTTTGTATTTTCTCTAGCATGTAACTGTGTTTTGTCCTCAATAAAATAAAATAAAAATAAAATCATCTGAACAAGAATAAGAAGACACTGATTCCTGTAACACAGGTGTTTCCACCTATCACAGGAGTCAGGGCCACACTCTAGGTATGTGTACAAGTTTTTAGCATAGTCGGCCTTATAATGTTTTCCACTGTTGGGACTCAGGCCTCTTCTCTAGGAGAGTGAATATGGGCCTTAATCCACCACGCGGGCCCAGTGCGGGTTGGTGGATGTCACATGTCTTCGATTTTTTGGTTCTTGGACATGCCGGTTTCCTCACGATGACGACCTTTACCGTTTTGAGAGCAGTGATGATGAAATAAATTACACAAAGTAATGCGCCTGGCTGGGTTTGAACCCGTGACCTACAACTCGTAAGTCGGGGCCTTTACCACTCGGCCACCACTGTTTTTATGCTAAGAAATTAATCTTATCTCTCTAGTATTTTCACAACTAGCTTGAAGTCTGCTTCCAGTTTAACCTGATGCGGCTGAATACCCATGTTTTACTCTAGGTAAAACACTGCTCATCAGACCTTCACAACCTATAAGTTACTGTTCAACACGATACCCCTTTGGCTAAGAACTCACGAAGCGGTTAAAACCCGCGCCCACCGCGGTAGAGGAAACAGCTATTTTATTTCAAAACACACGAGACCGCAGGTTTACGCGGTTACGCAGCCGCCGCGGTTGCGATTTTCGCTCGCAAACCTAGTGGGCGATAATCGCAAGACATGCGTGAAATGTCCGCCATCTGACGGCAGAGCGTGCGGGCGCAAACCGCCGAGGCTGCGGGCGACCGCTCGAGGTTTTACTAGTTGCTCACCGGTACAGCGGGAGCCGCGAACAACCGCGTACGCCGCGGGCGTAATACTCGTCGTGAAATGTGCTTCAATTTTTTACATAATATAAGTATATATCTGCATTCTACAGAAGCTGCGGGCCCGCAACCGCGGCGGCCGCGGGTGAAAACCGCTTCGTGAGTTCTTAGCCTTAGTTAGACTCACGGTCAGACTTTCTGGCGTCTGACTACCTATTAATATCGATTGTCAAAGATCTGCGAACGACAATCGGGACTAACGGCTTAAAGTGCTTTCCGAGGCACGAGGTATCAGTAGCGCCCGTTCAGACATGCGGGAACCGCGCGTTTACGAATCGCGCGGTTTGAAACCGCAAAATTGTGATGCTATTCAGACACCGGCGGTTATTATGCGATTTTGCGTGCGGGGATAACGTCAGTTTGAAAGTGGAGGTCGACGAAGAAGTGTGTTTACTGTGGTTGCTCCTTAAAAAAAAGAAAAGAAAAAGGCGGTATTGGGTGCATCCAATATTAAGTGACCGACTAGTACATGGTCAGTTCGTAACGTTATATCCCAATTTAAGAATGTATGATGAAAAATTTTGTATGATGAAAAAAAAATTAAAAAATGTATGATGAAAAATCCTCACACTGAATATCCCATAATGCAGGTCTCTTCTCCACTTCATCAATAAATAGTTCAGTGTCGAAACGATCCATGGCGAACTCACGAGCTGTGACGTGCTAACCGCGCGGTATCCGCAACGCAACTGAACGCGAAGTAAAGACTCCATAGTAATAGAAACGCGCGGGAGCAGCGCGATTCTATTTTCTGGCGGTTGGGTTGCGGTAACCGCGCGGCTTGATTAACCGCGCGGTTATGTCTGAACGATTACTTAATAACTCATACAAATAAGAATCGCGCGATTTCCACGCGATTCTGAAATCGCGCGGTTCCCGCCGTGTCTGAACGGGCGCGTATTGTCCTAGATTTGGTTTTAAATGATTAAACTAGTGCTTCACTGCGATCCCACCTGATGGTAAGCAGTTATGCAATCGTTGATGATGAATCGTACTAGTTTATAAAGAGCCTATTCATTATAGCCTTGAAGACACATAAATAAACTTAATTCATATTGATACTGGCCCGGTTTCGAACCTGCAACATCATGCATGAGAGGTGGGTGCATCCAACCACTGGGTCATTACGATATTAACGATTTTTACCACACAACATGTTCAATTAATCGCTCGCCATCCTACTTCCCCGTATGTCAGATATGTTTGTTTTCATCAGTGTCTGATGCATACCCTTAATAGTTTACACGCAGGGGCGTTACAACCCAGTTAATATTAATTAAGGTAGGGAGTGGGCCATTGTGTGACGTGTAATGGGGGCCCAACTATCCAGCCTGGTGTCGTGTACTACTTGATGACTATGTAATGCATATTAATTGTAAGCTAAGTCATTTGTGAAGTTGTAATAGAAAAAGTAGTTCGTGGACCTGTTTTCTGAGTTGGAGAATCATCAAATACTCGTAACTTCTCCCGCCCTAGCTGGAGCGAGATACGAAAGACTTATACTGACTAAAGCCCACTGTGTTCCTTCAGTTGTCCTTTAAGTTTCAAGGTCACAGTAACTCTTTAGAAGTATGCAGAAGATGTAAAGTTACACATACCTCCGTTGAAAATGAAAGGATCCTCCGACCAGATAGATGTTGTGTCTGGCCCGAGCAACTGCCTGATAGTTGATTGAGGAACTATTGTATATTATGTTCTAATTGCGCGCCACCGTAGGCGCGGGCTTGCGGACGGCAGGCAGCGGCACGAGCAGTGGGTAGCTCGCTGTCCGACCGTCCGGTAACCGTCCGGACCGAGCCCAAGCAGTCGATGGCGCGTAGATGTCAGTAACCGTAGGGGCCCAGCAGGGTCAAAGCCTACTGGGGCTATGGGTGATGTGAAAGAGATCCCCGGGGCCTGCATGGATCAATGGCAAAGAAGGAACAGGAGTGGGTTTTTAATCAGTAAAAGTCTGACACAAAAAGCGGGGTCATCCGTCATTAAATGATTTTACCACCTAAAAAAAATGTTCTAATTCCGCGGAGAACTATTGTTGCTACAACTGTTTTGAATAATCTTGCAGCCCTAGCAGGCATTGGCCCTACTCGGCCCCGTCCATTTTACGGGCTCTTCATACACCTACAGTTCAATTTGGTACAGAAAAAGCTGAAAAAACAGTAACAGAATGAGAAATTGGAAGTGTTATGTCTGAATTGCCGTTAAAGATGTCAATTGTCAGGCTGTGATACAGACTCAATTGAAAGCACAATACATCAGTAGGTAATTCAGTTCCTAAATGTCTGATCAGTTGAGTGGGGCTAAGCTTCTAAAGAAAATCGTAATGAGAATTTAATAATGATGACAACTATAGATGAAGATGTTCCTTATGCGTAGGGCTGCCATCACCTAAATTGCCAACGCCGGATAAAGACTGCAAAAAATCCCAGACATTTGGGTGAAATATGGCTTTTTCCCCGGACACCTCTGAAAAATATTTTTTGCAACAAAAACTAAAAACATCGGGTTTCACCCGGGCACTTTTTAAAAACCCCTGCCGGACGGCCCCCGGACGCCCTTCAAACTAGGACAAATCCGGGGAATCCCGGACGGATGGCAGCCCTACTTATGCGGAACGTTTCAAAAAAATGGTAACAGTCAACGCCAAAAAATAATGACAGTCTAATGTTACTGTTCGAGGGGGATTGCTCTTATAGCCAGGCATTGCCTATGCCTAGTTTGGCTACAGATGCGACTATAATTAAAAGCAAAATTATCCCTTGTATCAATTTTTAGTTTAAGTAAGGGTTATATTTAAAAAGGTTATATTTATATGTTATATTTTATTTACCATCATCCGTGCGTCATTACAGTGTGCCAGCTGAAAATCAGCGCTGGGTGTCTGACGCCGATTTTTTTTATGACACTATCATAAATATAGCAGAAAAAAATTCTTCTTGCATTAATGACGAGGAGGAGGAGGTATTTTGTTAACCTCACCTCAGTTGACGTAGAGAGATCTTTTTCAATGAAAAATACTAATAAAAATTGTATGTTAATTATCTTTATTTTATTTGTCTTATCTATCTCTGAGGTTTTTATTATGGTAATATTGTTGGCCACACGGGATTTTTCAATAGAAATCCCGGGAAGATCCATATTAATATCAACATTTCGTTACAAGCACATGAATAACTCTAGGTACATAATTCTGACCTCTGGTTATCACATATATAGGTACACTAGCTTCTGCTAGCGAATTTGTCCGCGTGAATATTGGTTATTGCGGACGCAAAGTCGCAGTCGAAGCCAGGTAATAAGTAGCCTATGTCCTTCCTTGTGGTCCAAGGTTACTCCGTACCAAATTTCATCAAAATCGGTTCATCAGTTTATCCGTAACAGCTTAACAGACAGACAGAGTTACTTTCACATTTATAATACTAGTTTGGATTCAGATGTAACATACAAAAGGCACATCCTGAAAGTAGTGTGTTCCGAATCGACTACTGAAATGATATCACCACAGTATTGTCTTTTTAACCCAAAGGTTGACTGGTAGATATTGCCTTGTTGTATTAAGTCCGCCTATGTACCACTACTGTACATGAAGTTTAAATAAATAAATATCAGCTGTTTTAAAAGTTTTTTCATAAATTCTTGATAAATCTTGATTAATAACGATTCTAATGATATAACTCGTAGCCAGCTAACTAACGGAGTTTCAAAGATATCATCGTTTTAATCAGACGCGCCAATTGAAGCGAAATTTGCGCGCGAAAAATTCGCGAACTGTAACCATTGTTGCACATGCACAATTACGCCGTAAAAGGAAGAAGGGTTAAAAGAAAGAAAGAAAGAAAACCATTTTATTTGGCGGAACAAGGCGCAAATTTAGAACTAACAAATTATAAGTACATTATGTGAAAAAAATATGCGCCACATCCGCGCAAAACGGCCGAACGCTCAGCATAATGGCGTGACCACACGTAAAATGCGATGAGTCTACGGCGCTGGTTTTCAGTTGGCCGGATTTTTGTGGCAGCGGATTGCGAATATACCAATATTGATGAGCTACAATGTAATGTGTCGATGCTCATGCGAGTATTATTTGTCTACAATTAAAATTAGGTACCAATTTAAAAAAAAAAAAACACTATACAACTGCATTTAAGTAAAATTTCAGTACTTAAATTATGTATGCAAGTTTTTAATTGGTGTGTAGGTATAACTGCATTATTACAGTTACATGTTATACCATGAATGTCGTTATGAATCCTGTAATAGAATAGAATAAACTATTTGTACACCAAAAAAGTAATATAACTTAAACACAAACTCATATCTATGGATACAATGGCGGTCTTATCGCTTACAGCGATATCTACCAGACAACTTTAGGATGGATCTTAAGAACTTAAAATAATACAGTGCGTAGTTTGCGGTGTACTGCTGACAAATTAATCAATACCAAAAATGCCTTTATCAGCGTATTTTATTCAAACTTTAGGATTTAATAATTGCATCGATGGTTTTCTCCCGTCAAACCACAAACATCCACCAGATAGAGCCAATTATAAAAAAAAAAACCGTTCCAATTATTTCGACATCCGCCATATTGTGGACGACTTGCTCACACGAAAACCTTTCCGTCACCTCGACATAATTAAAAGAACACATGATATTACCGCCCCAATCCCCATCTTTTAAGAAATGAACCCCACAACAGATGCTCTATTGTATTACATAACAACAACACATAGCTAATACCTAATTTACGTCGATTTTCCTCGCTCCAACTAACGTAGGCGTATCGAGACTTTTTTCCACAGTTTTTTTGTTTTCAACACTTTTTTTGTTAGATGCAAGTAATTACAGAATACTATTGGATATTTTGGAGTGACTACAACGGGGCACGGCCAATCGTAGGACCGTGACGAATCTCGACAAAGAATTCTCTTCTCATATAAAAGTTGTGGCTTTTTACTAACAGAATGGTGTATAGTCCGCACAAATAACGTATACTCTTTGTAAAGAATCTATTAAAGTGATACTATAGTAAATTTTGTGAGAATGACTCTTCCGTTTGTAGTCCAGGAGCTGGTCTATTATGAGTAACTGATACAAATTGCATAATACTTTTTTATTTTACCGTAAAAGGATGAGTTGTTCATGTTTCGACTGGTTTTGTGTTTAAATTGATTTAAAAGGTTATTGTACTTTTGATGTCCGGTATTGATGGCGTGTTTAGATCTGATAGGAGATACCATGTTTTTTACTAATTATCTATTAGTTTTTTTTTTCGAAATTTGGATGTTAATCTAACGTTATGATTTAATAAGAAATGTCGTTTCTTTCATGTATTATTTAAAAAAGAAAAGGCTTTGTAAGGCTTCATTGAAGTAATTTTGTTTCATTAATCTTTATTGTATGTACCAAAACTTAAATATATGGGTACAATGGCGGTTTTATCGCTGACTGGTTGTTTAATTAAACTGAATTAAACTATGGTTCAGATGGGTCTTATGATCTTCTAAACATGTTCTATTACTTTCTATGAATTGAGACTAGTTTTTGCCAGGGGTTTCGCCCGCAAAAGTAGGTTTCTCCATACAAACATTGGACCCCCGTTTTGTCCCATTGGGGGTTGAATTTTGAGATATGCTTTCTTATTCTTTGTGAACATCATAAAAGGCAATCACAATTTCAGCGTTTCTTTAGACTGTAAAACGCTGCTTTTTAGTTTTTCTTTTGCCGTTTCGAAAGAAAAACTAAAAAGCATATATTTTAAAGTACACTACTTGGGTTTTCATTAAAGTATTTCTGCAGTTACTCATCATAATGTCCGTCAAATGCCCTTTATGGAAATCTAACTCATTTTAAGGGAACATATTTCGTAAGGATAAAAAGTGTCCTGTTTTAATCCAGGCTAAGGTTCGTGCGTTTCGTTCGTTCAGGTTCCCTTGTGCTAAGTTTCGTCTAATTCCATTCAGCCGTTTAAGCGTGAAGGACTAACAAACGTACACACATACTTTCACCTTTATAATATTAGGGTGATTACACCGATGGCTTGATAGACATTTCATCATCATATGCTCATAATAATTATGCTCGTAGAACTGATGGTCGATGGGCCGAAAGGTTCTAGAGTGGCGAAAGCTCACTTTTCCGGTGAGCTTTCGCCACTCTAGAACCTCGGCTCAGCGTTGGAAGGCCTCCCACAAGGTGAACCGACGACCTGGTGAGTGTCGCATAATGCGGTGGATGCGAGCCTATGTCCAACAGTGGACATGGAGATGATGAACATGAACGTTCTCTATAGAAAAATTATGTGGCAACTTTCCCACTCTACGGGAACGTTTTGAAAGAGTAGTGGCCCTAGAACGCAAAGGGCAACTGAAGGACTTAGGTGGGTTTTAGTCAGTAGAAGTCTGACACGCTCTCGGTTTCCTGCCTAGAGAGAGAGGTTACTGGATAATAACCAGCCTAAAAAAAAATATGAAACTCACCAACATGCTCAAGATATTGTTTGAATAATAAAAAATAAATATTATAATGCTGTGTTGTGTAGGCCACACAACACCGCACATGATATTTATTTTTTCCATTTGATCATTGCTTGTATATGGTAATCCCTCACAAAGCCTTCATTTCATAAAAAACGAGAAATCACAAAGAACTTCCTGAGAAAAATTGCCTGTACTTAAATTCTACTTTTCCATACGGGAAAAACTCGTCACAATAAAACGTACTGCTGTCTGTATACTGTCAGATTGATGTTAGTTTAAAAACCCTGTCTAGTACACACGTACTACATAGTTATGTACTTGAAACGGGTCGCTTATCGCCCCGTTGCAGGCACTCCGCCCCGCCGGGGGTGTTCGCAACAAAAATACTGTTGTTTCCTTATTGTCGTCGACTGTTGTCGTTGTTGCCGGCAAGGGCCCCCGTTGTTTACTGTTGTTTAATTACTAGCATTTTTGTGACGTTGTGTAAACGATGGTGTATTTTTGTTGAGGTGCGCTCCTCGTCTATTGGGTTATTCTTTTTGATTGTTTAATTTTTGTTGAATATGTAGTCTTTATAGCGTCTGCTTGCTCTGAAAAACCTGCGTTTTGTTCTGATGCTAGCAGCTACCAGCAGCTTCACACACGTGGTACTAAGAGGGAGAATATACTCCACGGAAAAAAAGTATCCTTAGTGCTTTTCCTGGACCGGGTATGCTAATATTAGTGTGATGGATGACTCTTGAATTATTCCTATAAAAACAAGATCTACAGTTACGGGATCAAAACTTACCTAACCTCTAGTCCAAAACTATATTTGAGCTCATGTAATATTCTATGAAATTCTGAAACTAACAAGAACTAAAGCAATATCCGAGCTCGATACAACGTCACAAGTAACACCCCCTCCCCACATAAGTCAAACTATGTAACTAATCCTTCAACCGGCACCCCTCGAAAAAAAAAAAATCTATTAACATTTAATAAAATCATGACCTAAATAACGTTTCTTACCATTTCAATTTTACGGACGAAAGGGTGGCGGGTGTTCCTTCGCCATGCGTCTTTGTGATCCGCCCCCTACTCCTGGTTCTTCCTCCCCCCCGGTCCTCTTTCCCCCGGTTTCTCTATTGTCGCATGGCACACAAGCTTTCAGAGTAATGAAGAGCATTTTCGTCCGATTCTGAACACAATGGCCTCTTTAATACTACGTAGAGAGGAGAGTTCTTTGTTGACGAGAGTATTGTACCTACTACCTACCGTGTGTGTTTGTACGCTTTGTTTTTTGTCATGTTTGTTCGTGTGATTGTTACTGACAATGATGTTATGTATGATCTGTCTAATGTTAGGTGTTTGATGTTTTGTGCGTGTTCTAAATTTGGAGGTGGTATTGTGTTGTTTGTATAATGGAAAAGCGTATCATGTTTTCAGTTGAAAATTTCATTTTGTTTGGCCATTTCATGATATTGTCGGTGATACAAAATCAATTATAGACTATAGTCTTCTTACTAGCTTTGTTAAGATTGTATGTCTGTTTGTGACCTAACCATTTTTTTTTATTTAGCCTATATTTTTCAACTAGGCAAAGGCCTTCCCTAAATATTCCAAGGTATTCTTTTCTCGATCCAACTCGAGCTAGTCCTTTCGGTAGGCGTCTAATTCGTCTCGTTATCTCTTCTTAGGTCGACCTCTGTGCCGCCGTGCATCCTAAAGAACTCACTTTGTGGATACTCTTGCCCAGCGGTCTACTAACCAATGTTATGGCATGCTTATCATATATCTTGAACCCAATGTTTTATGCTCATGATATTTCTAGAACATTGTGTCCTAGAAATATCCATAAGCATACGTCTATTCTGCTCGTGAAAAAAGGTCATATTTTCAGTACAATAAGAAGAGCCGACACAATTATGTTTCTTTCAATGGTTCTGAAAATATCTACAAGGAAATAAATATCTGTCACAGGAAAAAATGGCAATGTTATTAAGTATGTGTTTTCTCGAAAATAAAGAACTTTCTGAACTGTTCCTAAGAAAATTTAGCATAAGAGATTATTATTTATGTTTACTAGCAACCCCAATTCTTTGGAGAATAGATGTTGGGATATAACCTATTTACAGAGAAAATCTTCCCCATTTTTTTTTTCGATGGGCAATCATCCAATGACTTCTCCCACTCTAGGGTGGAGCGAGAGTGATGGTCAGAGTTTTACTGGCTAAAACCCACTCCTATGTTCTTTCTTTACCTTGCGTCCCGAGACCCCGGGGTTCCCTATAGAGCTCTTCCCTAGTTACAGAGAAAATACGACAAAATAGATATTCTCGATAATTCTAAGCTTTAATTAAACAAACATTTTCCAATTCCTCAATTCCAATTAAACACAAATAACTAATAACCATTTATACCTAATTCCACAGCTGAATACCGGACAATCATTGTTCAGTGTTACCATCCCATTGCCATTGTTTTCCCGTAACGAACGGGCGCTGTAGGAAATAATTATTGTGTAGTGGCAACACTTTAGTAGTATCGACACGTGCGTATTGTTGCTACGACTGTTAGTGTTGCCGTTAATTAAGAATAAATAAGTACCTTCAGAGTTGGCAGAGCGAAAAATGTGGGGGATCGAATTGTAAGGCAAAGGATGTCTGATATGTCATACAAAAAGATTAAAGAATAAGGGATTTTTATGGGTGTAAATTTTGAATGTATTGGTAACGGTCATATTCAAAACTTCGTGTATCGTGTAGGTGCTTATAGTAATTATTTTTTGATTTTGCCTGAAATTAGATGAAATGAGAAACAATAAACATATTTCCATACATGGGAATGTTTATATTCAATACAGTTGACATTTATTGTACAAAGTAACTTGTAAGCTTCATAGAAATGTTGCTTTACTTTTGACAACTGTTGTAACTAAGTACATGACTACTAAACATATGCACTAAACATTTTAGGAACATATTCGTTGCGCGTACAGCTAAGGAGTGAAATCCCCAGCTCTGCGTTAAAAAATGAGGTTAGAGTTAACTCTAATGACGTCATCAGATGCTCTACGCCCGCATTTTTGATCGCGAACGTAGAGTTCAACTGTCAATGTCAACCTGCTCGGAGTTAGAGTTAGTTGGGTTAACTCTAAGGTAGCTACTCGAGTTATAAAAGAACGACCCTGGGTTGCAACTCGAAGCATTTTTGACCGGTTGGATTTGCGACTGTACTCTGGTTATTTTTTAACGCCGGGCTGCCGGAGTCTGTTTCCTGATAGCTACAACCTAGGGGTCTTAAGTCAAGAGTGCATAGGTTATTTCTTTCTAGGCAAGCGTACCACCAACCCGCACTGGGACCTCGTGGTGGATTAAGACCCATTCCCTCTCCTAGAGAGGAGGCCTGAGTCAGCAGGGGTACATTAAAAAAGACGGCTTATGCTAGGCAAGCGTACTCCATCGTCAATCACATCATCGCTTACCATCAGGTGAGACAGTGGTCAAGGGCGAGCCTGTCAATAATAATAAAAAACTGGGCAAGTGCGAGTCGGACTCGCTCACTGAGGGTTCCGGACAAACTAACTGGTGTAAATAGTTCAATTCCCGAATCGAGTCTCGAAGATTTTTCCGAATAGAAAAAAGTATTTTTTTTTATGACGTAGCTACAAATTTTCAGTTTTCAGATTTATTCCTATACTTGTGCTATAAGACCTTGCTTCAAGCCAAATTTCAGGGTTCTAAGTCAACAGGAAGTACCCTATGAATTTCGATTCCCTTGAGAGTGTCGAAATATACTTTTTTTTGCGACATAAACGGGCGTATCTTTTTTTGTCGTTAAATTAGAAGTTTGATTTTTTAACAGCTTCAAGGGACCGCAGACCTGAGTATATGGTTTTAATTTCAACTCGATACCTTCACGCGTTCTCGAGATAAATGGTCTTGACAGACAGATAGATGGACAACAAAGTGATCCTATAAGGGTTCCGTTTTTTCCTTTTGAGGTACGGAACTCTAAAAAATTAAAAGAACTAAGTACTGTAAAATTAGTCTCACTTATGCCAGCAATCTGGCCTATTTTAACCACTGACATTCGCAGACACATCAACAATAAAACACTAAGCTCGTTCGAAAAAACTTTCACGAAACATAAGAATTACGTGTCGAACAACAAAAACATGCAGTAGCTATTTACATTATAATTTTACATTGTCTTAAAAACAATACATAAAACAAAAAAAAATCTTACGCTCCACAGCTTTCAGACACAATATGCACAGTGTTAAACTTGTAAAGAAATTGTGACACCTGTGTGCTTAAAATGGAGGTGACAACCGTGCACAGAGGTCTGTTGGAAAGCTACTCGATATTTACAAAAGTATTTGTTCTACTGTGTTGAAAGGTTTGTTTTTCTCTTTGTTATATGCAAATGAATGATGCAGTTGTAATTAGCTAATATTGAATGTATGTTTTGCGTTCAAAACTTGTAGGCAATTGAATAAATAAAGCATGGAATTTGTTTTTGTTGGATGTTTCTGTTCAACGGAAAATGTGTCACACGTTGGTAGTTTAATTAGGTGCTTAATTTAGTTTACACGACATCGTGAAGGTTTTATTGTTCTTATTTTGTTTTATCTAGAAGGTATATGGTAGCTTGGAATATCTATTAATTCATTTTAAACCCCAAGCGAACGCCGGCGTTCGCTCTCTCATTGTCTTTCTATTGTGTCTCTAAAGGGTTTACGCGATATTCAGCACTGTCTTATTTTTTGTTCCGAGTAAGACCGGTCTAACCCTTAGTACACTACGCGACATCGACTAAGACTGTCTGAATATCGAGTAGTGTAATAGGCCCTTAATTATGATATTCGAAAGGTTAAATAACATCTTTATTCTACACCATGATAAGTTACAAAATATGTGGATATCAGAGTTCATGTAAGTACATAGGCGAGCTTAACTCAAAGTTGAGTTTTCTTCCACCAAGTGATGGAGAGAGATCACAATAGAGGGTAAGATCCAGTGCACAATTTTAAAATTACTTACAAATAATATGAATAAAATAATACATATACATACCTACATACATACTTATATAATAATTATATATATGTACTATGTCATTGTGAATGGAATACTGCTCTCATCTTTGGGATGGGTCTGCCAAATACCAGCTTGATGCTCTGGAGTCGATTGAGAAGCGAGCCAAGAGAATCATCGGTGATGATGCACTTGTCGATTCAAAACTCCAAAGCCTTGAGCATCGACGCCGAGTTGCTGGCCTGTCGGTTTTCTATCGATTACACTTCGGGGAGTGTGCGTTGGAATTGCACAATTTAATTCCACCAAGTCCGTTCCATCATCGGACCACTAGACGTACGGCGTTGCGCCATCGGTACATGGTGGACATCCCGCCCATACGTACAAAGCGTTTTGGGAACACATTCATAATGCGTACAGCTAAGGAGTGGAATTCCCTGCCGGAGTCTGTGTTCCCTGATAGCTACAACCTAGGGGTCTTTAAGTCAAGAGTGAATAGGTTACTTCTAGGCAAGCGTGCTCCATCGTCGGCCACATCATCGCTTACCATCAGGTGAGATGGTGGTCAAACGCGAGCCTACCAATAATAAAAAAAAATAAAAAAAAAAAACATCCAGAGAAGGGCTGTCACGTAAGGAGTGTGGAAGAGAGTTCCAACACTCTTGTACCGTAGGTGCGTTTACATACATGTGAATTTATATACACAAGACACCCAGATCCAGAACCTGTACAATATAAAGAAAGAAAGAAAGAAAACACGTTTATTTGGCACACAGGTACACACAATGAGAACAATATGGTACCTAGATCTTTACTCACATATACAAGACACTCAAACCTAGAACAACTATTATATCTGTAAGCAATACAAATATTTAATCCGTCCGGGATTCGAACCCGTGACATGCAGCGCAGCAGCCAATGCTTAACCACTGCGCAAAATGTGCTGTCAATATTGAAGAAAAAAAATAAATCAGCATTAAGAAATTTAGGATCGAAAACTAGTTTACAAGTAAAAATCGTTACTTCTACAAATATAGTATACTTTACTCGTAAAGAGAGAGAGCAGTGGTGGCCGAGTGGTAACGGCCCCGACATACGGCGCATTACTTTGTGTAATTTATTTCATCACCACTGCTCTCAAAACGGTGAAGGAAAACATCGTGAGGAAACCGGCATGTCCTAGAACCAAAAATTCGAAGACATGTGACATTCACCAACCCGCACTGGGCCCGCGTGGTGGATTACGGCCCATTCCCTCTACTGGAGAGAGGAGGCCTGAGTCCCAGCAGTGGGAACATTAAAAGGCTGATTATGCTTACGCTTACTCGTAAAATACTTTTCTATAGGTGAGCCTTACCATCCATGGGACGACTCCTGAAAGGGTTACCCATGGTCCTGGGACGCAAAGGCCAACTGAAGGAATTTAGGTTTGGTTTTAGTCGGTAAAAGTCTGAAACGCCCTCTCGCACCTCCCTAGAGCGCAAGAAATCATTAGATGATTTTCCACCTTAAAAAAAAACCTTACTATAATAAAAACGTTGGGCTATCAAAGTACTCCTTATAATGTTAATAACCTTAAAGCATATTCATTCATCAATGAATACTTAAATTCAATAATTAATTAAATTATATAACAGGTCGCGTAATTACAAACGCTCGTCGCCCAACCAACGAACTTTTCCAACTATTGAACTTGTGAAAACCTATTCGATTTCAACGCAGACAATGCTTGCAATGCCCGGTCACAATCGGCTAGTATCAATCATTGTTCTCAACGCTTTGTTCGAGACCGAGTTAATCGACCTTTGCGAATTAAATTTATATTTAGATTGAGCGCTTTGATGTTTAAAGTGCACGCTCTGTTACGATTATGAATGATTGTTTACATTAAATACTTATTGCTAATAATTTTGGCATCTATTTTCACAGTAAGACCCACTTTGCGACGTTTCCAAAAATGTGGTATAATATAAGCAAACTAATGAATGTCTGCTAAAGATGTGTAAGTGCTTGAAAGAACCCTCAAAGCAAATTCACCAATGCAATTTGTACTTATAACGACTAATGCGACATTTTCTCCTCACCAGAAAAAAATAAAGCCGATTTTTCCCGAACAATCACGAAACCGTCAACGTAATTTTAATAGAACATTAGTCTTTTATACCATTGTCGTTACTAAGCACACGATCCTATCATCCGCGCCGACAAAAGATGCCAACCCGCCCCAAAGTATCGACATAATAATGAGGAACCGGGAAAAACTTCTGTTGTGGAATGAAAAGCGCAAATTCGTCATTAGGCGGCGTTTTCCGCCATTGTTGTTCCTATCTCTTTCACTTTTAGGGGCATTTTCTCGCGTGCGATCGAGACTACCGCTGGTCCTCCGAGCCGGATTGTTCCTTTCTATGTTAGCGACATTGTTTTCGCTTTTATGCCCGCCTGAATTGGGATTGTCTTGTCTGTTTGAATGGACGATGGCGCCCCTCCACGGTGGATGAATACAACCTTCTATAAATGGGGGGAAAACAAAGGGTTGGTCTCTTGAATCGCGCTGGGAGACAGGTCGTTGGTGCCTTCGATTATATTGTATCGATTCAATGCTATTGTTTCAGCTATGAAGGATGGTTAGGGCAAATTACTTTTCTGTTTTTGTTCTTGCTTTTATAGTTTATAGCCTAACGTAAAGCATAATAGATTTGTTAATGATATCAGATTTATTTTTCGATCTTTTTTCCGTACCTCAAAAGGAAAAAAAACGGAACCCTTATAGGATCACTTTGTTGTCCGTTTGTCTGTCTGTCAAGACCCTTTATCTCGAGAACGCGTGGAGGTGTCGAGTTACAAAACCATGTACTTAAGTCGGCGGTCCCTTGAAGCTGTGAAAAAACTTTTAAATTAGCGAAGAAAAAAGATACGGCCGTATATGTCGCAAAAAACGTATATTTCGATACTCTCAAAGGAATCAAAATTGATAGGGTACTTCCCGTTGACCCAGAATCCTAAAATTTGGCATAATGCAAGGTCTTATAGCACAGGTATAGGAATAAATCTGAAAACAGTAAATTTGTGGTTACCTACGTCACAAAAAACATTACTTTTTTGCAATTCGGAAAAATCTTCGAGACTCCTTTCGGGAATTGTAGTCTGTACGGAACCCTCAGGGCGCACTTGCCCAGTTTTTTTTTTGTTGTTTATTAGATCAAGTCATGTACCTAATTTTAGTGAAACGCCATTTTTGAATTGACGAGAAAAACGTGTTGAACTTTCGACACGGTTAAAATATTGGCATGAAGTAATGATATGACATGGTTGTGGCGTTATATTACGTCTGGTGTTCAATACAAATGGTTTTCATGCGATATTTATGGCAAAGAATAGAAATACTGCCGTTTTATTAATAAACTTATGGACTCAATGGTTGGTTTAATAAACTGAACAGTTAAGTTAATAATATCTGATGATGGGCGTTAATACACAAGATGGGCGCTAATGGCCATATTACACATTGCTATGAATTGGGAAATAAATAAAAAACTCAAGTTTCAGCATTTGTAGAACTGTTATAAGTCACTAATGTGAGCGCGAAAAGTTGTGTAACATCAGCTAAATTTACGTAGGTGTGAAATTTTTGGTTACCAAAGTGTAAATAGTTTCAGTATGACTGTGTTCTGAATATTGCCATTTTTTACAGGTACAGAAGTCTTGTCTTGGCACTGAACTATCGAACACTTACGTAGTTTTCTGTAATTTTTTAATTTTCTTTCCGTAAAAACCTGACAATAACAAACACAACAAAAAAAGGAAAAGCGAAATTGGTCTAGCCGTTCACGCGTGATGACGTCACCAAGGAAATTAGGGATACATTTTTATATATGATTCGAAAGAAAATACTGATAGGAAAAACGTATGATTTTTTTTATTTTCAGGAACCGATAAAATATTATAGGTATATTCTCCATTTTAAGGAAAATGATAAACTTACGCAGTATTCTGTAACAAAAAAGTTGGTAACTTAATTAATTAAATCTACCATCTTTTGTGATCTACAAAATGTCAAGCAAGTCACAGACTATCGTGACCTACAAAAGATGGTAAAATCAATAGTGACAGGGCGACTATCGGCCACTGTAAGCGCTGGTTCGCGAACGGTGAGCCAGGGGTAGCTCGCCGTCCGGCCATCCGGTAAGGGTCAAGCCAGGGTCAAAGGCGCGTTGTGTTCCGCGCAACGAAAGAAAGAAAAAAGAAAGAAAATCAAAGAAATGTCAGCAAAATTTATTGTGGCAGTTAAGGCCGACACCTGCGAGGGCGGCAGATTGTTCCAAGGAGTTACTGCAGCTCTCGTAAATAAGGGCAACTAAACGAACAAAAGTAATTTGGTACCCGTTATTCTTAAATCTATGAAACTAAAAAACAATTCTAAGTTTTTACAAAGACTTCGAGCAAAACTTTAACTATAGCAAAATAATTACAACAGACATTTTTCTCTCCAGGAGCCGAATGGAAACTCCTCTCCGAAGACGAGAAGCGGCCGTTCATCGACGAGGCCAAGCGCATCAGGGCCATGCACATGAAAGAGCACCCTGACTACAAGTACAGGCCCCGGAGGAAGCCCAAGACTCTAAGGAAGGAGGGCTACCCTTACTCCATACCGTATCCTAGCGTGCCCATGGATGCGTTGAGAGCTGGTGAGTGGTTACAATTCTTTTTATTGCGTCGAAATTGATGAGGTTTATTTGGTAAATATTTCTGGCAAGTGAGCTTGAAGTAAACTGTCTTTTTTTAAGCTTGCCCTCCTTATTCGTCCTTGCGTCGTACTCCTCAGTGCTGAGGGTCGTGACCCTGCTTCATCACTTTCATTCGAACGACGTTCCTCCTTCTGTTTCTGTCTCTGGCGGTGTGAAGGGCATTGTATAGCGTAGAGTCAAGAGCGGTGCGGATCCGGTCAGACCAACGTATTGTGCTGCGAACAAAGCAAGTTTGCCCTAAACTAGATTTTTTTTCTGTATCGTGGATGCATTCACAAACATGTAAAATAGAATAGAATAGAATAGAAATACTTTTATTCGGGACAGACACACAACGGTTATAACCACAAAGTAAATAAGAACAAAAGTACAAAGTGCACCGAGCGTGCCAAAATTCCAATATCACATACACAAGACCCAAGGGCTGGCCTTTACCTCGGTCAGAGATTAAGCATTGCCATACAACGTGGCAATGCCGCCAGCCTTTTGGGCACACTTCCAGTCGACAGCGATGCGGAGGAGTTTTATGACGCCATATTTTAGTTAGGAGTAGCCTTTAGTGCATATATATAGTTTTAATTAGTTAAGCGTTTTTGTATATATTTTTGTATATATATACATATTAAATTAAAAAAAAAAGACAACCAGATCCGGAACAACTATCTGTAAGTCATACAAATATTTGTTCCCAGTGCGGGAATCGAACCTGCGACCCGTAGCGCAGCAGCCTGTCGCTTACCGTGCCGTCGACTATTCCACTGAGGCCAAGGATATTTTTATAGTATTTAATGTAACATATAAAAAAAATGAAGTATGTATGTAATGTTAAAACATTTTTTTTTTTACTAAATTCATATAAAAGTACCTACATTCGATAGATACCTATGAAAAATTGCAATTTAAAAAAAAATTCTGTCTGTTTGTTCCGTCTAATCTCCGAAAAGGCTGGACCGATTTCGACGGGACTTTCACTGGTAGATAGCTGATGTTATATGGAGTAACTTAGGCTACATGCTTAGTAATTTTAACTTTAAGTTGATCTAGAGTTTAATAATCCCGTAGATTTCTGATCCCCAAGTTCCAAAGCACCACTTCAAAGTTATAAGGACCAAAAAAAATTAATAAAGCCAATTACACCGCCTATACACGATCAACAACATTGTGGCTAATGACGCCCTAATCGTCATTGTACTCAACAAAAAGCTATATTTCGTCGAGAGCTATCATTATGCGTTGTAAAACCTTTGTTTATTGCATTTTACTGTCGCCGCCATGATGGCCGGATAACGCGGCTGTAACATCATTTGGAAGTTTTATTTAATACGCTATGACTATGTTTTATGAAAGCTGCTATTGTGACAACTTTCTTTCAGAGATTCATGTTATTATTTTTTAGGGTTCCGTACACAAAGGGTGAAACGGGACCCCATTACTAAGACTTCGCTGTGTGCCTGTCACCAGGCTGTACCTCATGAACCGTGGTAGTTAGACAGTGATGTATTTTTGTTGCCGCTATAACAGCAAATATTAAAAAAAGCAAAATAAAATAAATATTTAAAGGGGCTCCCATACAACACAGCCAGCAACACTGCCAGTGACTTAATTCAATTTCTATTTTTTTAAATTAGTTTTGTTTTTTTATTTTAATTATTATTACTTATCTACATTGTGCTCACATATTATTAGAAGCGACAAGAAATATGTAACCAAGATTTATGTAACTCATAATATGATTTAACTTTTTGAGTAGCGTAATTAGAGACACAATAGAAAAACAATGGCGCGTGAACGCCGGCGTTAATGCGGGGATTAACAGCTAAAGAGTGTCCATGGAGTTTCTTGCACGTAGAGATCCATAGAGATCTACGCTTTGGAACGTGCAATTTAGCTTCACTTGTATTTTTTTTTGACTGACCGACATTTTGACAATTCAAAAGTGCCTGTAATTGGTCTATTTGAAATAAACGTTTCTGTGTTCTGATTTCATACTTTTTTTTGCCGATTTTGGCTACGGACAGTACGGAACCCTTCGTGTGCGAGTCCGTTTCACACTTGGCCGGTTTTTTTTTAATAAACGTTGCAGCACACTAAGAATTACTCTTGTATGTAGATGTGTTCACAAAAATGTAAATACACACAGAACCGGAACACCAAAACGTTTTTAACTTAGGTGTCTTCAAGGCTAGAGTGAATAGGCTCTATTATTAAACTAGTGCGTTTCACTATCAACGATTGCATCACTGCTTATCATCAGGTGGGATCGCAGTCAAGCACTAGTTTATATCATTAAAAAAAAACACTTGGTTTAGAAAAAACAAAGCAGAAAAATCCCAATCTAGAATCTGGTAGAGAATGCCAGGCATTAAGTAAGCACTAGTTTATATCATTAAAAAAAAACACTTGGTTTATAAAAAACAAAGCAGAGCAAAAAATCTCAATCTGGAATCTGGTAGAGAATGCCAGGCATTAAGTCCGCCTTTGTACTTTTGTGTTGCATGAAGTTTTAATAAATAAATAAATGCCTTGTTGCATTAAGTCCGCCTATGTACCACTACTGTACATGAAGTTTAAATAAAATAAATAATAAATAAATACACACTGCTCTCACGGATCACGAACCCTAACTATAAATGTTTTCCTGAACTTCTTTCAAAGTAGGTACTCTCATAAAAATCACAGCAGGCAAGTACTGTGACTATTGTCAACCATTTTTTCCTTAATTATTTTCTTCCTATCACCATTCTAAGTTACGCACTTCTATCAAAAATTCAATCAATGAAATAAAACTCATTCCGCCTCAATCCACAATCCAATATGACAATCACATTTCGAATACATTTTTTACAAACCCGAAACAATTCTATATAATACAGTGAATCTTATAGTGAAGACTGGCTGATAATCTAAAATAACATGTTGTTTAACATGTTATTTTAGACTAGCTTCTGTCAGCGGCTTCGCCCGCGTGAATGTAGGTTTCTCCATACAAACTTTAAACCACCGTTAGAGGCTGAATTTTGGAAAATCCTTTCTTAGTGCTCGCCTACGTCATAAAAGGAAGCCTTGTGCAAAATTTCACGCTCCTGGTCCTAGTAGTTTTGGCTGTGCGTTGATATGTCAGTCAGTCAGTTTCTCCTTTTACTTTTTTTTTCTTTTCTTCAGTTTTTCCTTTTTTTTTAACTAAGTATAGATTATCAGCCAGCCATCCAGTAAAAATCCGGTATGTGTCCTTAGTATGTTTTTTACATATTATGTAGCATATTGTAGTATAATGTATAATCGTAGGTATGAAGATTTAAGAAGCAAGCATCAGCCGATCAAAAACTTAAGTCATGTCTTCGTATGAATAGTTAACTTGTTTACCATTAGAATATGAATGCACACATTCGAATGTTTTTGTAGTATTTGCCACCAAATCAAGTCAACTTTCTCGACAAGCTTCGCTGAGGTCAACGTTAAAATTCTCAGCACCATTTTACCGAGATTACTCCTGTTTCAATGATTCCACAAATCCACATATTGTTCAGTAGCGCAGACACTTGGGATACAAAACTACACCAATTTTACATCACAATATCCACTAGGAATCAATTTGCTAATAATTAAAATAGCCTCTGAACTTCACTCCAAAAATCCCGCTAAGAAGTACTAAGAACTCCAAAAGTACATTATAATAATCTCAATGTATTTTCCATTTATTACTTTTTAAAACTACGAACTCATTCCAAAATTAAATCGGTCAAACCAAATTGTCTTTTCGCGCCATTCCACAACCCAATTTCGAAATTCGAATACATTTTTTCTAACCGAAACAACTGAATTCGGTTATGTAGTTGTTATAAGTTTCTGTACAAATAGCTCGATAGAAGGCTGGCTACAAAAGGGCCGGTTGTACTGACGTTATCAGCCTATTCATTGGATGTCATCGAATCCGCTAGTCGAATTGGGATTACACAATTGCTGTGCCTCGTTTTGACGCAGCGGACGAGATAGTGGATCGAGTAGAGTAGGTATTTGTAGTCGCTTTTGTGTGGGAAAGAATGGTTGCTGTTGAAAGAAATTACTGTTATTGTTATCGTTGCTTGATATCTTCTTCAGTTTATGTGACCTGGGTACGCTGTACATTATCAGGAAAGTACTATTGGTTTCTTTCAGCATTTATAGTTACCTATACTGGCTTTTGCTTGTACTTTTCGTTGAAAGTGGTCGGCTTCTGCCGCGTGAAAGTTATATCCCAATGGCATATATATAATCCCAGATACAAATAGTATCCTATGTACTGTTCCAGGACATGACATGACGTGTGCCAAGTTTGATCCAAATCCGTTTAGATGAAAAGAATTTAAAGACGCAACAAACAGTGGAGACTATTTTTCGCATTTAAAATAATGGATACTGAGTATGGATGCCTAAAATGTTTTTTTTTTTTGGACCTCATTAATGTAAGGTTCTTAGTACAGCTTAGCTGGAGTAAAAGGGAAAATGTCAGGGATTATAATATAATTTGATGTTTCGTTAGACAATTAACACTATAAACCTCGTTTTGTAGCCTGTAGTTATTTACTATGTCCTCATTTCTATGTACCAATAATTATGTACTTACTTAATTTTTGTCACCATTTTTATTTTGGAAATAAATATTATTATTATTGCTGTCTTCAACAAGTTCTTGATTACTATCTTCCAGTAGCAACAATTACTTTCGACTGGCTCCTAAACCGCCCACTAAACACAGCAAGCAGGTCACTCGCCTACCGAGTACCGCCAACAAAAAACTACGCCCACGATCATATCTCGTGACTCCTAAAATAAAACGATCAGACGTAACATTTTTACACGTACACAATTTTATATAAAAAACCTTATTTATATCAATAGTATATATATTTGGAACGCTATTTACTGAAATAATGACGAAACCAACATATAAATTTCGTTATTTATGACGCTTCGATACTTTTTGATTCGGCGTCATCCAAACGCTGTATCGTTTTATTAGAAAGTCTTGTGACGTCCTTTTTTAAAGGTGTTTGACAAAAATGGTTATTTGTTGTCATCAAAACGGGTAGATATCAAATATTTCATTGGATATTTTCTTTCTATGTTGATGTTGGTTGCTTTGAAGTTTTTCAGCCGCATAAGTAGTTAAAAGTTCTTGTTCATTTTTTTTTTTACTGTAGAATTTATCTTGTGGCCTTTCTGTCCTGAAAAATGGTTTAAATTCAATTTTCCAAAGTAATTCAATTGCTTCACGCTAAAAAACCACAGTTCGCTTTCTATCAACCGACACTTTCTTTCAATAAAATTATAACAATAACATCGAAGAAGAAAAAAATACAATATAGTAATCATAAGCAATACAATTTAAGAACACGACACACTTAAATAAAGCTCAGTACACATAATCGAAAAAGCGCTTACATCCTCACACAAGAGCGCCCGCCGCGTGTTCAACAAAAGATTTCCAAATATGAAAAGCGAAAATGGAACGCATAGTTTAAACCGTCTTGGCTGCTTTTGACAGTTGACAGTTTTCACTGTCAATGTGAAAGTGACAATAGGGTTAGTTGGGGTGCGTCAAGCCTCGTCCGTTTGGGGTTACTCCATTGACATGCGATTAAAATTATTGAAAGATTTCGCTTTTTAAACGATAGGCGGTGTTGTTATTGAATTGTAAAGGGTTGTTTGTGGCTTACTTTGTAAGTTTATAAGGTTTCAGCAGTTTGAAATAAAATTAGAAAGTGAAAACTCAAAGGTTTTAATGGTGCCACTTGCTTTGTGTGACAGGTTCTTATTCATTAAAAAAAAACAACCAATCTTAAAATAAATACAATAGAAAATAAATGAATTGACGGTACGGTTTGAGCGTTTGGCCACGGTGATATGGTTTGGCGCTGCGTGTCACGGGTTCAATTCCTGCACGGAACAAATAAAAAGAAGTATAAAATAAGTACTTAAGTATAATTTAGGTGTCTTCAAGGCTAGAGTGAATAGGCTCTTAATAAACTAGTGCGCCTCACCATCAATGATTGCATCACTGCTTACCATCAGGAGGGATCGCAGTCAAGCACTGGTTTATATCAATTTAAAAAAAAATGTTTTTCTTTCTAAATATTTGTATGGCTTACAGATGGTTGGTTGTTCAGGGTCTGGGTGTCTTGAGTATGTAAGTTTAATGTTTGTGAGCGCACTCTCGATACAGGAGTCATCAGTCACAGTCATCATTTAACTGAAGTCTCTAAGAATAAGCAATGGCTCATTCTGCACTGCATATGTCACTTACCTCAAATTAATTCTTAATCGTGCGTGTCATAAAGACCCACACATCTATTGACAGAAATAAACCCAACTTTAACATACCTACCGTTCGTAAATTACCCAATTCACACTATTTTTCACTCGCCGTCAACATTGCGGTCGCCGAACTAAACGTGGGCGGAGTCGGCACGTGTGTCGTGACCCTTATTTAAGGGTCGCGCCATACTTTGCACTAACATGGCTTTTAAGTTAATTGCAGCAGTGAATTTATGTTCTGAAATAAAACCGGGGGTGAATAATTACTTCGCGAGTTCGGAATCATTTTTAATATGGCCGCGGATGTTTTAATTAGTAATATTTTTTGTTTTGTATAAGTACTTGTCGCGGTTTGTTTTTCTTTTTACGAGTTGTAACTAATTAAATATTTGAGTTTGATGTATGTATGCATGTGAGGTGGTAATTAGTTTAAAAAAAACTTTTTTTTAAATGACACGATAACTTGACAGCTACAAATCGGCACATTTATTTACTCAACCAAAAAGGGACGCTAAAAAGGTGTTATTAATTGTGTTTAATTCCCCATGTAACAATGTATCTTGTCCTTACATAGCATAGCCGGCCTTTTAATGTTCCCACTGTTGGGACTTAGGCCTCCTCTCTAATCCACCACGAGGGCACAGTGCGGATTCGTGGATGTCACAATGTCCTCGATTTTTTTTTTCTTGGACATAGCGGCTTCCTTTTAACGTTTTCAGAGTAGTAGTGCCCTTAAATGATACATTTAAGTTATGAAAGACTAGTTTTTTCACGCTGCTTAGCTCGCTTGACCTATTTCACAGGAACAGCACGTTTTTGCGAAATAAAGTAATCTAACCAATGACACTCGAGAGTTAGTTTAGTTTTCCATCAGTATAATAGTGTAATAGATTAGTGTGTTTCCGGTAGCTATAAATACTAACACTAGTTTTTAAGTTCTGTGTATATCTACTAACCAACTATGGACTTTGTCCGAAATATAAGATTTTTATTTTTTTATAAGAATTCAGATCAGTACTTTCAGTTATAGCTTTTGCATGTTTTTTTTTAACTTATCATCATCATCATTTCAGTCGAAAGACGTCCACTGTTGGACATAGGCCTCCCCCAAATGTCGCCATAATGACCGGTCCTGTGCATCTCGCATCCATTTCAATTCTCGCGACCCTCACCAGGTCATCGGTCCACCTTGTCGGTTTTTTTTTAACTATTTACAAATATCCTCATTATCATCATTATTTTAACCGAAAGACACCCATTGCTGGACATTGTCGCCGTAACGACTGGTATTCTTGCATCCATTAATTTCTTGCGGTGTTGTGCGTCTCGGATATCTTGATTCCTGATTCGGTCACACAAGGAAACACCGAGCATAGCCCTTTTCATTGTCCTTTGGGTGACTTTAAACTCTCCTATTATAAATGTCTTGTAAAAAGGAAACAAGTGCGAGTCGGACTCGGCACTGAGACAGAGGGTTCCGTACAAATTTATCTATGAAAACAGTTTATTATATTATGTTTAGATTTTTCCGAATCGCAATAAAAGTATTTTCTTTTTTGTGATGTAACTACAAATTTTCAGTTTTCGGATTTATTCCTATACTTATGCTATAAGACCTTGCTTCATGTCAAATTTCAAGGTTCTAGGTCAACGGGAAGTATACCCTATGAATTTTGATTCCCTTGAGAGTGACATTAATTTCAACTCGATACCTTTACGCGTTCTCGAGATAAAGGGTCTTGGGATAACAAAGTGATCCTGTAAGGGTTCCCTTTTTTCCTTTTGAGGTACGGAACCCTAAAAAAGCTAGCAAGTAGCAAGCTAGTGTATTTTACCTTTTTCTTATTTTAATCATGATTCTTACCAAAAAGTACGTTTTTTCCAAGCTACAAATGAAAAACAACACAATCTCTACAACCATTCCCCAAAAAAAAAAACTCAAAAGTATATTGATCAAGTAAAAGCCCTTTAACTCTCACGCCACGCGGCCAGCACGTGACGTCACTGACATTAGGGCTCCACACTTCGACCTAAGAGCCTGCGCACGCGCCGGCCCCGCCCATTACCGGGTAATTTGACCATAACTTGACAGGTCCATGTTAGTGATTTGGTAACAAATTGTGGCAATTGGTCTGACTGATGCTATTAGAGATGTTTTGATGTTTATGATTACGCGTGTTGGGTCAAACATTGGAGCCAATAATGGTGTGTTGTACTTGTGTTTTATAAATATTAGGTGAAGTTATCTATGAAATGGGTGGTAAGGAGCAAAGTAACACTTTGTCTTGAGGCTCTTGAAATAATGACATTGATAAAAAATAGATTGATAAAAACACATTTTGTTCATGTGTGTTAGCAATGATCACTATTATACACTAACTTAAAGTAAACCTTTTGAGTTAGTATAGTATAATTGTGATCAATGCTGTTCTCTTTAGTCTACGCACTAGGTCCGTGTTGTCTAACAGATGAATTGCCTCAACATTTCCGATGATATAACGGCAGTTTGGCTAGACCTTATAACCATACTGTGACAAAAACACAATGTCCAATAAAGAACAAATGTGTAGGAGATATAATAGCTACAAGAATAGGTATCTAATAAGAAAAATCAATATACTACTAAATATGTAGGTAGGTATAATAAATGAATATAAACAGCCAATGACAAGAACTTGCTGTGACAAATAGTGGCGGAAGTGTGAAAAGTAAACTTGGATTTATCTTTAAAAAATTGGATATACAATATAGTGCTGCCGTGGCGTTGCAGTGCGTCAGGGATGTTTGCTGAGGCGCGGGTTGAAGGCTTTGCCGCCATAATCAGGAAGAGATGTGCCTCCCTACTCGCTCGCATTCGTGGCAGCACCAATACTATACATACTGAGTGTTTTTGCAGATAGGTGGGAGTCCCCCATGCTGCAAAGATAGGTGCGGCTTCATGTCAAAGTATAGTTGTGCAATTTGTGTCTTTAATGCTTACTAATATTAGTTTTTAAGATAATTGTTACTAACAATACAGTTCGACTGACCTGTTGGTCTAGTGGTTAGTGGCCCTGACTGCTACGCCGGAGGTCGTGGGTTCGATTCCCACCCAGGACAAATGTTTGTGTGATGAGCACGATCATTTGTTCTGTGTCTGGGTGTAATTTATCTATAATATGTATGTATTTAGAAATATATAAGTAGGTTTGTCAGTTGTCTAGTACTCGTAACACAAGCTCTGCTTAGCTTGAGACTAGACGGCGTTGTGTGATAGTTGTGGAATATATTATTATATTATATTATATATAATATGGACCTCGTCCGAAATAATTTTTTTATTATTATTATAGTGCTCATTGGCAACGAATATCTTTTTCATTGCTGCCTGAGTTGGGACCAGTTTTGGGGTTAATACTGATGGAAAAAGGGCTCATACAAAATAAACAGCACCTAATCCTGATGACTTTAGGATGTTTTCACATAATATACTAGCTTCTGCCAGCGGCTTCGCCCGCGTGAAATTCGGTTTCTCCATACAAACTGGACCCCTGTTTCATCCCCTTAGGGATTGAATTTCGGAATATCTGTCCTTAGCGGATTTCTACACCCTATAAGGAACCTACGTGCCAAATTTTAAGTTTGTGGGTGTTATAGTTTCAGAGATTTCATCTTCGACCGCATCATCGCTTTCCATCAGGTGAGATACTGGTCAAGCGCGAACCTATCATGAATAAAAAAAAAAGATTTCGTGATTAATCAGTGAGTGGTATTTCGCTTTTATGTGATATGGGTCAGAGGACCTTGCCAAGATGGTTTCCCCCTAAGCCTGAGGGCAGAAGGTATCCTAGTCTTAACTTACCTTTACTAATACATGTTCTCCTCTGTACAAGCAGCTCTACCTCCTTTTTTGAGGTTGAAAATCATCTTCAAAATCAAGTAACTCCTCCCTCTCTGTATCATCTTTTCTGTGGTATGTAGCAAGAGGGACTGTCGAACTAAAACCCACCTGGGTTCCTTCAGTTATCCTTTGCGTTCCTGTGCCAACAATTCTTTCGAACAATTTTGCAGTCCTGCCAGGCGTTGACCCTAGCGGGACCACTTTAATTTTACTGACAGGTATTTAAGGTGCGCCTGGAACGTCACGTAACGTACGTCATAACGTCGTCGATCCGGGGTTGGCTTATTAATTTGACAGCGAGCCATTACTCGCAGTCCGCAAGTCGCAAAGAAGACTTCCCCTTAGGTTATCGGTGTAGCTGCTAATGTAACCTTTTTTTATTATTGATAGGCTCGCGTTTGACCACTATCTCACCTGATGGTAAGCGATGATGTGGCCGACGACGCTTGCCTAGAAGAAACCTATTCACTCTTGACTTAAAGAACCCTGGGTTATAGGTATCAGGAAACACAGACTCCGGCAGGGAATTCCAATCCTTAGCTCAATCAATCCTTGGTTCAATCCTACTTCAGATTTTCTTCTTCGAGAGATTTTAAAGGAGGTGTTTACATACTTGAAACGTCTTTTAACAGATTTGATCCCTCAGAAAATCAAAACATAGGTAATATCTATTGCCTAGCTCGAGCGACCTTGCTTTTTCTCGACATCCTCTTAACCGCTTTAATTATTTAGTTCTTTGTTATTTATGTTTTCAATAACAAACGTATATCTATATAAAACACACACCCAATCATATCAGACATTGTGCAGAAGTAGCGGAGCAGAGGGATTCATTCCACCGATCATTGTAGTGACACAATACAGACAGGGCCTCGCACGAATTATGTTGAACACAGCGCTGGAATCTCTTGAACAAATGGTGTTGGGATGTGGTCAGACTGCGAGCGGGTCCTCCTTCTTGCGTCGTTTATCCTCAATGCTGAGAGTCGTGACCTCGACGAATAACTTTCTTGTGAACTATATTTTGCCATGTTGTCCTATCTTTGGCGATGTGGATGGCGTCGCAGACTGTGGTCTCTGATGTTGCACGGATTTGATCCGATCAACGTATCGGCTTCTGAGTCAACAAAAATTGGCCAAGGTTCTTTGTCATCTCCAGCTGTGTAAATCTTGGAGATCTTTAAGTTGCTATAATCGTTATGGTGATTTCATAGTGTGTTCAGTAGGACGACTGACGATTATTTTTTAATCACATCACTTTTCACGCCCGATTATAATTTAGGGAGTGAATAGTCTCTTAATAAACTAGTGCGCTTCACCATCAACCATTGCATCACTGCTTACAATCTGATGGGATCGCAGTCAAGCACTAATATATATCAATTAAAAAAAAAACAAAGAAAGATATCGATTCTTGAAAATATTCAGCCAGTCCTGGGGTGCGTATCTTGGGAGCCTGGCGTTTCTGACTGCTTAGAATGGACCGTCAAATTATGGAAGCTGTTATAAATTACCTACATAATCTATGAGAAATACCACTCACTGATTAATCACGAAATCTCAAAAACTATAACACCTACAAACTTAAAATTTGACAGGTAGGTTCCTTATAGGGTGTAGACATCCGCTAAGAACGGATTTTACGAAACTCCATACGGGGATTGGAAGTTTGTATGGAGAAACTGACTCACGCGGGCGAAACCGCTGGCAGAAGATAGGTATTTTGATAAATCTCGATTATGTCAGTAACGTGACTGTGTGCGTGCGTTGATAGCAATGCCGATGGACAATGTAGTACCTCGATTAAAACAGACTACTTAAGTTCATTTAAGTATATAGGGTGACTGGTAATTAGTGTACGATACTTAAACACGTGATTGTGCTCATGATAACCGACAACTTTTACTATGGGAACAAACCTGAAATCGCGAAAAAAAATCAGCTGTTCAGTACATTTATGTTTGCCTAATGTACTGAACAGCTGATATTTTTTTCCATTTCCGAATTATGCCAGATGTTTATGCATTGTTACATTTACATATTCTATATTATAATATACACGACACGAAAACGTACCTGGTTTCGTGAGATAGAACAACGATACCAATTTATCAGACTAAATATTATTTTTGAACGCTTCCGCTACCAGTGAACCCATAGGTCACATGAAACCTACACAAATAGAAGGACAATGTAAACACGTGTTACAGATTATGTAAATGCTTTATTAATTAACTAAATGAATAAACTAGTTTTGAAATAGTTACATATTTCATGCAAGCAAATACTTTCGCGATTGGTCTGAGAGGGCATTGATTCCTCTGTCTCTCTCTCTCTCTCTCTCATATATGTTTTTTAATAGAACGTTTTCTTGCACTAGAATTGACTCCTGTTTCGTGGGTACGTTAAAAACATATAAACTCACATACCAATACACCCTATTACTTATTAAAACTCCCACTAGGTGGACCAATATCTTGGTGACAGTCGTGGGAATCCGATGGTTGCGAGACGCACAGAACCGTTCATTGTGGCGACACTTGGGGCAGGCCTGTTCAGCAGGTGAGACGTATTTCAGCTGAAATTATGATGATGACTTCTAACAAAAACAGGGCAAGTGCGAGTTGGTCCGCGCACTGAGGGTTCCGTGCAAACATACCTATGAAAACAGTTCGATTCCCGAATTGAGTTACGAAGATTTTTACGAATCGCAAAAAAAGTTTTTTTGTGACGTAACTACACAGTTTTCAGATTTTTTCCTATACTTGAGCTATGAGACGTTGTTTCATGCAAAATTTCAGGATTCTAGGTCGACGGAAAGTACCCTATGAATTTTGATTCCCTTGAGAGTGACGAAATACATGTTTTTTGCGACATAAACGGGAGTATTTTTTTTTTCGTTAACTCAGACATTGGGCCTGAATATAGGTATGGTTTTAATCTCAATTCGGTCTTGACAGACAGACAGGCGGACAACAAAGTGATCATATAAGGGTTCCGTTTTTCCTTTTGAGGTACGAAACCCTAAAAACTAGTAAGTCTTTGTAATTTAGATTTGAGTAAAATACCATTTTTATTAAACCAATGACAAATTCTACAAACCCGGACACACTGCTTTACAAGAATCGGTAAATTACCACTAAGTATCTCACCTGATAAAAAGCGACGATGTGATCGACGATGGAGCACGCTTGCCTAGAAGTAACCCATTTACTCTTAACTTAAATACCCCCAGGTTGTAACTATCAAGAAGCACAGACTCCGGCAGGGAATTCCACTCTTTAGCTGGGCGCACAGTGAATATGTTCCATTTGTTACCCATTGCTCGTCGTCTGCAAGCCCGACCTACACTCGTAATTCGAGGCTTTTGCCATTAGACCATTACTGCTCTGTTGCCTTTACATACATCAGAACGAAACTGTCAAGTCAAGTTTGACATATTACACTGGTGCTACACAAACATATGAATGACAAAATCTATATATATAAAAGCGAAATACCACTCACTGATTAATCACGAATTCTCAGAAACTATAACACCTTCAAACTTAAAATTAGGCAGGTAGGTTCCTTATAGAGTGTAGACATTCGCTAAGAACGGATTTTACGAAACTCCACCCCTAAGGGGTTGAAACGGGCGTCCAAATTTTGTATGGAAAAACCTACTGTCACGCGGGCGAAGCCGGTGGCGGATGCTAGTAGAATAATAAATAATTCCTGACAAGCATTACTCATATTATAACAACTGTGTATCACTCTTATTGTCATTTACATGGTGTTTCAGAAAATTAGTGTATTGTGTCGCAACGCCCATACATAAATGTTTTATTATATCTACAAGAACTGTATTAATTGTTATGTAAATTACGTTGCTGCAATGCAATCTTTTCATACAATTTACGTTTATATATTGGTTATACTTGTTTTTCATCGTTTTGTTTTGTTCGGCTTGAAATAATACTAATAATAAATTGACGCATGTACTCATTTGTGTTATTATTTATCTTGTACTTGTGTTTTCTTGGAGGTAAATAGTTGACATATTATATATATTGTTGTTTTTGATTTAATACAGAAAATACACAAAAAAAATCTATTGATGGACAAACATTTGAAGGCGATTAAGTATGTTTATCAGTACTCAAAACACAAGCTCTGCTTAGCTTGGGACTAGACGGCATTGTGTGATAGTTGTGGAATATTATATTATATTATTATATTAATTGTTTTTGAGTGTGATTTTGCGATACGACAATGCGACTAAGATGCAACAATTATCTTTCAGAAGTTGTTGCAAATATCTTTAAAAAAAATTAATGTAAACTACAGAGCATGCGAATCAGCATCCGGCAAACACTGTTCTGACATGATCTACAACAGCCCGAAATCACCTCTCGGACAGTTGCCTATACCAGACATAACACTCGTCTGGTCGTAGGATCCTCACTTTTCAATGGAGCTGTGTGGTACTTAGCACTCTGTTCCGCATGCCTCTAAAGACCTATTGTCACACCTATCAAATTCCATGGGTTGTGCGAAAGTGTACCCCGGGGCCCTGGAACGAAAGCAAAGAAGAAACAGGAGTCGGTGTTAGTCAGTAAAAGTCCGACGCACCCTCTCGCTCCGTCCAAGAGCGCGAGCGGGAGAAGTTACTAGAAAATTTCCTACCCTAAAAAAAGACCTATCAACACATAAAATTTCATACAAATCGGTCATGCCGTTTTGGAAGAATTCGATAACAAACACTATTTGATTAACGTACTGTTGCATCATAGTGATGAGTCTATCTCGGAGCCTTTACAAGTCTTACATATCAAAACATTATCACTTTGACTATAAAAAACGACACGATTAAGCCTATTCAACCTACACTGCCAGCCAAAAAAGTTCGACAAACTCGGTACAGATTCAGCTCTTTGTTCCTCACCATAGCACTCCTAATTAAAAACCATGAAGAGTTCTTTGACAAATAATGGGAGCCAAGTTTTTTTTTGCACGGCAGTGTATTTTTCTAAGAAAATTCTTGTTTGTTCAGCTAATGATGTTGCATTTTCTTTAACTTTGGCTGTACGACAAATAATATAATCGATTTGTTTTTCGTCGTAAAAAGTATCTTTGCATGAGATTTCTTAATTAGGAATCCAAAACCGTCTTAAATTATGTTAAATCTGGTAAAATCTGGTTTGTTTTAGGTGATCGTTGATAGGTATGAAATCATTAAGGTGGTACCTACAAAAGATACACCAGGTGTTCTTTAAAAGTCAAAACATTTATTTTAAGCTGGCTTTTGCCCGCAGCTTCGCCCGCGTATATAAAATATAACCTATGTCACTCAGGAATAAAGCAGCTTTTCCATCGGTGAAAAATTTTTAGAAATCTGAGAATTCCAGAGATTATCCTACAAACAAAAAAATAATAATAAAAAAAAACAAACTTTACCTCTTTATAATATTATATAGTGTAGTAGATAAACTTGAATTGTCAAGAAGTCAAAGTTTACGTGGAAAATTTCCCACGTAAGACAATTTCACATTCTGGGTGGAGCGAGAGGGAATGTCAGACTTATACAGACTAAAACCCAGTGTTCCTTCAGTTGCCCTTTATTGTAAGGGCTGCGGTAACTCTTTCGAACAACTCGCAGCCCTGGCTGGTGTCGGCCTTAATTGGGCCCTGTAATTTTGCTAACATCTCTTTGAGGCGCGCGTCGAAACACAACGAAAGAATAGCCATGGAATTTCTTGCCGGTTCTTCTCCATAGGAAACGACCAATTTGGAACCGTGCACTAGCTTCTGACGTTTTATAAGTGCCCATGTAGGCCTATGTGAAATAAAAATATTTATTTAAAAAAAAAAACGCGTCATCGATCCGGGCTTAGTCTTTACCGGACAGCCGAACGGCGAGCTACCCACGACTCGCTGTCTGCAAATCCGCATACTAATGTTACGGTAAATTAATAGTTCTCGGTATTGCTCACAAAAACTTCAACAAATATTTTTTCCTACGCACGTTCCATAAAGTACATTAGGGCGATCGTTTTAATAGAACTTCCGTCTGTTGATTGTCTGTGACATAAAAAAAAAACATGTGTACTGTTAACATAGAAAAAATAACGGTTGCAATAAGTAATTAAATTAATACACTATTAAAGTTTAATTAGGTTACATAGAAAGTGTTATAATAGACTATTAACATGGACCACAAGGCGTGCGAAATGTGGTAGACATAAACTAAGTCAAAATGTCCGAGAAAAAAAGTATAAAACTGTGTATTATACATTCATTTTTTTAAATACATAAAACATTGTCCACCTAGGAATTTCTCCTGCATCGGACAAAGAAGGGAAATCATTAACTTTTTATTAAGCTGTTGATCCCCGCATTACGCGCGATTGTCTTTCTATTGTGTCTCTAATTACGCACTCAAAAGGTTAAATTGAAAAGCTAAACAAGATGGAGTACTCAGTCGCATCCGGCCACCGTAGGCGCGGGCGGCAAGCAAAAAAATCCGCGCCCAAGTCATCGGTACTGTTCCACGCGCGCCACAAGGAGATGTCAGCAAACCGTAGGGGCCCAGCAGGGTCGAAGCCTATTGGGGCCAAGGGTCTGCTTCTGAAAGTGCATCTGAAGACTCGGCCCTGGTATGAAAGGCAACGAAGGAACAAGGGTGGGTTCTTAGTCAGTAAAAGTCTGACACACCGTCTCGCGCCGCCCAAGAGCGCGGAATTTTATGGGATGATTTTCCCAACGAAAAAAAAAACATGGATACATAAGAAACTTAATTATAAACTAAACTAAGTATTATATCGTATTATCATAAAGGTAAACTCACGTGCTCTCTCTTAAACGTAAACACAGTGAATATCCAGATCTGGAACAACTATCTGTAGGTTATATAAATATTTATTCCGTGCGGGAATCGAACCCGCGACACCTCACCTCAATAGCCATTCGGAACCACTACGGTAACTATACCGTCAGTCTGTCATATTGTACGTTGAACACGAACATTTTTAGGGCTTTATTTTCGAATAATGCACAACAAAGTTATTGTTATCGGCAAAAAAAAAATCCAACTTAATCCTCACTCACAGGCAAAACAGGCAACGCTAATCCGTACAATAATCCAATAAATTGCTTATTCATGATTAGCATATTATATACCAGTAGTTTGTTACCGAACGGAAGTGTCCAATCGCGTGCGTCGCCGGAAGACCCTCCCCCCGCCAAACTGCTTCCGGTCACGTGACGTCATTTACATGACAGTTGAGCGCGGGACGTTAGGGAGAACGGACGTGTGGAGCGAGAAATTTTTGTTTATGGCTCTAGGAAATGACTTGCCGTTTTGTTTATATTCTTGCTTTGATTTTTTTTGGGGTTTACGATACAATGTTGGTACATACGTGAGAACACTGAGTTGTGTTCTTTTTATAGTATGGATAGAACAATGGACTAATAAAAACGTTTTACCGTTACAGTTAATTTTTAACTACTCAAACTAGTAATACAAAATATAGTACACCATAATATGTAGAACTGATAACAGCAGCTATTACGAATCACTTCAAATCTACATTATTACCATAATTCCAACGAGATAATTCTATCACTCAACCAAAATCCATATCACTTAATATCCATAACTGCAAACAAGCAAAAACGATGATTTGCACAAATTGTGGCTAATCTATCAATTTAACCACGGCTTGTTAAGTACGTTTGCGGATAACCCTCCCCATGCTATGAAATGGCGAAAATATACCCCTTGTCATTTGTTCCGATCGTTTTTCAAGGATAAATGGAACTGCTGAAGGTTGTTTTAGGGTTCCCTGGGAATTTCTGCTCTGATTTCGTTTGTAATTTGTTTTTTTTTTAGTAAAAGAATAATGTGGTGGAATGGTTATTATTTGAAATTCCAACGTCACAACTTGTACTCGAGCTAGGTTATAGAAGTTCAGTGTCTGAAATATCTACACTATGCTTGTAATACACTTTTGACTATAATTTATCTATAATATCTGTGTATGTATTTAGAAATATAGAATAGTATTATTTTTTTATGGATAAAGTGAGAATTGAGTACCTATAATAGGGGAAGTTTGAAAGTGGCGCCAGTGACTAAAAAGTTGAAAGGGAATCGTTTGTCTTGGTATGGTCATGAGAAGAGGAGGGATGAAACGCATGTTGCTAAAAGACTTATGAGTTTATATGTGGATGGATGGAGAGGGAGAGGGAGGCCAAAGAAAAGATGGATGGATTGTGTGAGAAGTGATATGAAAGAAAAGGGAGTTAGTGATAGCGAGACGAGTGACAGGACAGAATGGAAGAAAATAACGTGTTGCGCCTACCCCAAATAAAACGGGACAAGGGCAGGAAGATGATGATGAGAATTGTTTAGATATCAATTGTCTTGTACTCATAGCACAAGCTCTGCTTAGTTTGGGACTAGATGGCGTTGTGTGAAAATTGCGGAATATTATTACATATTAATACCAAATGGGACAATTTATATTCAATCCAGATTTCGTATTATACCTCAACCCAGGTAAATGAACCCAAAAAATAAGTAAGTACGAACAATTCGGCAACCCAAAACTCATTTCGGCCAAAACCCCTGAAATAAGCCACACATTCAACCATTGATACCATCTAAGGTCACTCTATAAATCACCTAACCCACCTGACGGGACAGAAAATAAGCATTTTTCCGAGAAATTTAACACATTCAAATATAAAGAGTGGAAAGAAAAAACGGGGGCATTGAAAAGGAAACCCGTACGAAAATCCCATTTAGCCCGGTGTCCGACCTTTCTGTCGATTCTCACAATGCAGGGGCTATATTTACATATTCAGGGGCCGGTCGGAAGATGGTCATTATGAGTGATATGGATTGTGACGTAGGTGAATCGTGTTTGAAATTACATCTATTGTACGGCGGCTTTTAATTTTTGTTAACGTTGGGCTTCGATTCATGAGAAAGAATTATGGAAACAATTCTTTTGTCAACGGAATATTGCAGACTCCGTATTATTGATATAAACTAGTGCGCTTCACCATTAACGATAGCATCACTGCTTACCATCAGGTGAGATCACAGTCAAGGACTAGTTTATAACATTAAAAAAAAAATGTCAATCCTCGTTTGGCCATATTGATGTAGGATTTCTATAATAATAAAAGGTCCAAAGAAAGTAGGCCAAACGAAGATTGAAATATCATCAAACTTTAACGTTTAAAACTATCTGGCCAGTGTTAGTTGGCCATATCATGAAGTGATCAATATCTAAGATCTGGCCACGATATATCTACATCCTTACAAACACTTAACTAATTATAATATGCTTACAAACAACTAAAATAATAAACAACTTAATAGATATTATACAAACTGAAGAGAAAAGTACGTACAAACGTGTATTAAAAAGAAATCACTGGGCATCAAAAATCCATCATCACCAGTTTAATATCACATAAAAAAAAACATATTATAATAAAACTTTTTTAGATTACAATTTCTAGATATATAATGAAAAAATCGTTTTGTGTACGATAAATCACATCCAAATTCATTAGTTTCCAACATAACCGTACCTTATTTAGAAAAAATTGTTTCCGATTTCTCGCGATATTTTACAACCTGGCTTTTGCGATTTTCCGGTGACATATTCATATTTTCCTCAAGCATTTTCTAGTTCAAAATATCGAGCTTAAAAAAGCTTTCTCCCCCAGTGAGATTTGCGAATTCTAAGCTGATTGATGCATTCTTATGTTTTCCACGTGGAAGTTTTGCCTACCTACGAAAAAAATAAATTGTACAAAATTTATTTTTTTCTCCATTTAAATTCGTAAACATTTATAACCAAGGCAGGTTGCTTTTCTTTTACTTTCCAAACTTATACAAAGTAACAAAAATCGCCTATTTTAATAACCCTTTTGAACCCTTTCAAGGACTTTTTCAACTTCTAAGCCAAGTTTCGAGTCGAAAAAGTCCCACGTAACGACTCTGTAAGGAAATTTTCGTTTGTTTTATTAATTAAAATTAGTCATTTACAGTTTTGATATTGCATTTAAGCGGTTTCTGTATAGCCCGTTCGTAGAAATTAATTAGGTTTTTGTTGTCGGTCTGTTAGACCAACAGTGAATTAATTTAGGGTTATGTGTGCAGCCTTTGATGAAGCTATGAGGGTTCGCTTCGGGAAAATCTGATGGAGTTACCACGTGAGTTGGGAGAATAACTATTCAAGCCATTTAGTTTTTCTTCTTGGAAGTTATGAGGTAGACATGTAACGTTATAAGGTTTAACCTCGAGAACAGCGAACCAATTGATGCGGTGTTATTTTTTTTTAAATATATTTATGTGTAAAATCACAGAGTATATCATTTTATGCTGAAAAACCACAAAAGCCTTTAATGGCTAGTCCGGAATAAGTAGATGCTTTATTTCACTTTTTAGGTTTTACTTTATATGCCTATATATAATATTAAATCCTCAAGAATTAAGGTGGAATAATGTATACTAAGGGCACAATATCCTATTATGGTAAATGATGGCAAAATTGGAAAGTAGTTCATAATGTTATTCTTCTTGGCTACAGTACCATCGTCAATTTATACCATATAGGTCCGTTTTCTTTTTCCGACGAGCGCAATAATAATCATTGAAATACACTGTATTATTCTTTCATACTCGGATAAGCGTATAAATTCATTTAGCAGTAATTTATAGGCACGTTGAATGTCGGCAATCACTAGATAAGCACCTCGTATGTCAGTTACATGTAACTAATAATTTCCTTTGAACAAACCAGCATTTATACCTCAACAAATCTTACCAAGAAATAATTAATGATGGCCGACCCGTCAATCAATGCCATTATTAACACTCTGAATTAATTCATATTTTCTACGAATTAAATGAAAACTTGGAAAATATGAAAATAAAAATCCATCGCACGAACGCCAATACCAGGAGGCCAGATACCCAAAAGAGATGACAGGGAATTTAATTATAAATATAATAAAAAAATCTCGATCGTCCCTTTCTAAAAACCTTGACGTACCTATTTGCGTTCCTGAAAATCAACTCCCAAGCGATATCGCACCTTACTGCTTTGACGGAGAACTCATTGTCCTTTTAATAAACTGCTTTATAATTTTGCTGCGGTTTATAATATATTGTAGATTCGACTGACGTCACTACAATGGGGGTGTCTCATATATTTTTTATTTAAATTCTATATTCGAATATTTCACGCGGGACATGAAGTGTATTTCAATTTTCACGTAATAGCATTACGAGTGGTTAGATTGTCGTGACATCCTAATTTGGTTGTATTATAAATATTTTTCGACGCGAGATTTGACAGTTCCATTTTACTTCTGTGACGTCGATTGCTAACATAATTTATAGGTTTTAATTTAATCAAATATTATTTATGCTGATCCCTCTTACAATATTAAAAATTGTGAAATCATCAATATTCAAATAAAATTTAATTTTATTATGTCTTGCAACAATGTGTTTTATTTTATGATCTAAATAATTTATGTCCATATATAGATCAGTAGAAAAATTCACATTAAAAACGAGATTTCTGTGTAATAAATCAGTCGATCTAAATTAAATTCCTAATCCGAATTCATTAGTTATCAATAAGCGAGTAAACTAGTCCCGTCGAGGCGTATTTAATAAACACGTCTAAGGAACTGACCGTTAGTTAATAGCACTCGAGGGCGGGATTATTCGTGGCACAATGAAATAATTAATTGGTGCTCGAATCAGAGTTCCCGGAGCGCCATTATGAATGTGCGTCGGACTTCGGTCTATAGAGTACTGTCCATTACGGCGGCCACTTGCCTACTGGTGTGAATTAGACATTCCGTTCTAGCGTCTATAGATGTGTTGAATTTAGAACTTTGGAATTTGTTTTGAATAGTTCGTTGGTATTGGTGACTTTTGAAGCTGTTGGGTTACCATCAATTTTTTTTAACTTGTCATCTGAAACAATTTGTTACCGATTGTATGTTTTCACTTTATAAAAATAACGCAATCATATATTAAAGGGAAGCTGAAAAAGCAACACGAGGTCAACCTCGTGTTTCTCGTGTGGCGTGTTAATAATAGGTATATGGTCAACCATATACCTAGTATTAAAACAAATTCACTGTCTTTTTACAGTAGAATAGAATAGAATAGGATTTATTCGATGCAGGCAATACAATAGGCAACAACACAAAAAAAGTACAGATTTACAATATGTATAAGTATGTTATTTTTGACTGGCCTGTTGGTCTAGTGGTTAGTGGCCCTGACTGCTATGCCGGAGGTCGTGGGTTCGATTCCCACCCCGGACAAATGTTTGTGTGATGAGCACAATCATTTTTTCTGTGTCTGGGTGTAATTTATCTATAATATGTATGTATTTAGAAATATTTAAGTATGTTTATCAGTTGTCTAGTACTCATAACACAAGCTCTGCTTAGTTTGGGACTAGACGGCGTTGTGTGATAGTTGTGTGAATATTATTATATTATATTATTATTTGCGCTGAGCCCGGATCGCTAGTCTTGGCTCATGCTAGTTCGTTTAGTAACCGATGTTGCCAAAGCGTGGTCATTAACTCAACGACAAAGTAGAATAGGAATCCCACCAAAGACTTCAATGAGATTGCAACTAAGACTTCAATAAAGGTACTTCAAAAAGTATTCTTAATAATTAACGCTTTTGTATACAAATATGGTGATGATTGTCAAACCTACATGAGGTTGCGGGTTCGAAACCTAGCAAGTCCCATTGTGAATTTTTCAATCCATATGTACTTTTATAAGTTTATGTAGGACATTACTGGCACCCCGTGCCTCGGAAAGCTTCAATGAGATTGCAACTAAGACTTCAATAAAGGTACTTCAAAAAGTATTCTTAATAATTAACGCTTTTGTATACAAATATGGTGATGATTGTCAAACCTACATGAGGTTGCGGGTTCGAAACCTAGCAAGTCCCATTGTGAATTTTTCAATCCATATGTACTTTTATAAGTTTATGTAGGACATTACTGGCACCCCGTGCCTCGGAAAGCACACAAAGACGTTAGTCCCGGTTGTCATTCGTAGATCTTTGACGGTCGTTACACATAGTCAAACGGTTTGACAAAAAGTTTGACCATTAGTTTATCCAAGGAGTATCGAGTTGCCCAGTAACTGGGTTGCTGAGGTCTGTTAGGCAATTATCGCTCCATGTAAAACAGGTATTTAGCCGCATTTAGACAGAAAGCCGACCCCAAGCCAGTTGGGTTATTTGATAATATTAGTTTATTATTTTGTTTAAGATTATCTTATGTATTTTATCTATGGGCCTCCGTTGCCTGAAAATAAAATGGTTATTATTATTATGTTTGAGTTTGAGACATCGTGGTGAAAGGATTAGTCAGCTAGACTCTCTTAATCTCTTAACCGACTGCGGACTCAGGTTGGCCGCTGTAAAAACAATTTGGCCAAATGGGGCTTCCTCGACCCATCTCTAACACAGTGCCAGTGTGGAGCCGCTGCACAGGACATGCGTCATTTGCTATGCTGTCCATCCTGCACAACCACCTGCAGTTTTCAGGATCTATACGAGGCCAATAACAGAGCCGTAGAGGTTGCCAAATACTGATCAGATAAAATTTAGTTAGAGTACATCGACACGAAAAGAAGAAGAAGAAGATTATTATTATTAAAAGGCTAGGGAGATGATAATGATATAAATATGAAGTCATTAAAGCAATTGTTTTTTTTTTCTTTAACAGGTATGGCCGGAGGTGGTATGGGTCAGGCAATGGGCGGCTACTATGGAGCTGCGTATGGTCCACTGGGGGCCAGCATGGCTGCGGCGGCAGCTGCTGCAGCTCAGCAGAATGCTATAAATGCTGCTTTGACGCCTAATCCGCAGGTAAGGATCAGATGGAATCAGAATCAGAATAATTTATTTGTAAACATAGGTCAGATTACAACAGAGCCTGCCTTCCTGCTTATATTATATATTAATCTTACAAATATTAAAAAGGGGAAAATTTGTGTGTGTATACAGGGTTATTTGTAAAACACTGGCAACCTCTCAGGACTATGTTACTAACATCATAAACAACAACTTTTGTTCTATGACTTTTAAAATTGTTAAATTAATTAATAATTTTCGTCTACTAATTCGTACTAATGTATTAATTCGTCTTCGGACGAATCATTTTTGTTTGCACCATCATCGTCGGTATCAGATTGATAATTATGGATTCTATGGTGCTGATTTACACCTGAATGATCGCATTTTTAGTAAGAAATTGAATTCTACTAAAGCACTACAAAAATCCACTAGCCACTAAAACCAATATTTCGCAATTAAATAGGGGGTTAAAACCACCAGTTTTAGTGGAAAATCCACTAAGTTGGCAACACTGGCTGTACGCCGCGCTAGACTGTTTTGTCTTGATAGTGTGCGCCGTGACGTAGACAAAACAGTCTTGTCGCAGACGTCGTAGACAAATCTGCGACGTCGTAGACAATTCTGTCTAAGACAGTCTTGTCTCAAGTATGCGCAGGCCCTTATACAGACGTAGGTAGGTATAGCAAAATACAGAGTTAGAAATGTGTTAGATAGAACAACGAAATCTTGAAGGTTTCTTTTTGGTAAATGAATTATGTTTTGTAAAAAGTCATGGAACAAAAGTTGTTGTTTATGATGTCAGTAATACAGTCCTGCAAGGTTGTTAGTGTTTTACAAATAACCCTGTATATTTGTTACTTATTCACGCTCGAACGACTGAATGGATTCGGATGAAATTTGGCACAGAGTTAGACCATATGTTTTTATCCTGAGAGTTTGTTCCCTTGGTATAATTTGTACTTTCTCGTGGCTTATGTTTAACTTACCACCAGATATAGTAACATATAACAGACAGAAATAGTAAATGATCACCAAAATTAAACCCGCACTTTAATGTAAAATTATAACCAAAGTTTTAACATCTCGCTATCCTATTTAAGCAAAATGACTCCAAATAAATCATTGTTAACCCAAAAGTAGTAAATGATCACCAAAATTCTATGCATGGTTGATGGTGGGCTTGGTTGACGGAGCCCCGCTTCGCGGGGCTACTACTTCTGTGTGGTTTATAAAAAAATAACCATGCATCCAGTTTCTCCTGATATAACAACCGTTACATACCCAATGTCAAATTCGGGCAAACGACGGTATACCGGCAGAAATAGCGCAGTAATTTGCTCGCTAAGATTTGGTGATCATTTACTACATTTGGTGTTCGAATACAATTTGAAGTGCAGTCGTGACTAAAATAGCTAGTACTATTGTAATTTTAGACTTTATTTTTCTGGTGTCAAGTATATATATTTTGGTAAAAGAACTAAGGGTATCAAAGCATTTTATGGTGGTCATTATATTTAACCCCCTTTCTCGTGGGTGAAACCGCGGCCAGAAGCTAGTACTTAATAAAAATGTGAAAGTTTGTGAAGATGGATGTATGGATGTTTGTAACTCTTTCACGCAAAAACTACTGAATGGATTGTGATGAAATTTTACTGTAATAGCTTAGATACATCTCACAATAACATCGACGGGTGCAAAGTAAAAAAGTCACCTGAAATTTTGCGATTTTGTGATAGTTGCAGTAACTTACTAAAAATTCATATTCTAAGACTTAGCAAATCGTCTTTCAAGTGTCAAAAATGAAGAAATAATACTTAGTTCTTTTTTTTCAATAATGTTTTTTAAAAAAAAAGACACTTATTATTACTATCCGAAAATCGTAAAATTGCAGATAACTTTTTTTACTTTGCACCCGTCAACATATAGGCTATAATTTGTAATGGGGGATTTAGTAATAGTAGAGAGAGTGTTAAATTGTACATCCGTTTTAATTGGAAACACACACACAGATTTAACGTATGTTTTATTAGTATATTATTTGGTATTGTATGTATTTGTGTTATTATATCTTATTAGTATTATTTCTGATGCTTGTACACTGACAGCCCTAAATCTATCTCCTTTCGTTCAGTCCATCCAAAGGTTGTCGGTAAGAAATTGCCCTGTGCGATAAGACCGCCCACTGTAGTTACACTTATTTTTAATAATTTTTGTCCTGTATTTTTCTATAAGCGGTATACAATAAAGAATATAATAATATTAATAAGGTCCTACAAATTCTAACAAAAAAAAAGCCAAAGCGACGATGATTACCGAATATTACCGAGAAATTCCGAAGCTACCCAATCTAGGCGCTAATTATATGATCAGCTAGTTAGCGGGAAGGCATGAAATCTTCAACGTTTTGCTTAAAGCTATTAACACCATGAAATAGGGATATCGTGCGGAAGAAATTTTATCCAAAAAAAAATTGAGAAAAAGTGCTGACACATCATAATTATGAACCGTGTTAATAATATCATCTAATTTTCGAAAAATTTGCTACTTCGTTAAGTATTGGGAAAAAATTCAGAGTTTCTAGATGACCGTATAATACGCATGTGATTGATAAACTATTCGCACGTTTAATCAAAAAGAGTCGTAACTCAAAACAAAGGTAAAGGAAAGGAATCTGAAATCATATGTTTCAAAAATAAGGTTCCATTTTCAAGTAAGACGGTATTTTTGAGTTACGTCTCTTATAATTAAGCAACGTTAGAAATTGATGGTTTTATGAAGGATTGGAAATTCAATTTGTTAGGGGTGTGGTTCTTACACCGTAGAGTTCAATTTTGAATCTAATTTTAACGCTGTATTAGTAACTGCACCCCTAGCCAAGTTGATAATCTGCAATCGTTATGCTAGTCGAAAACTAATCAAATGTATGGAAATGACATCATCTCAACTTTGAGTCACGTGGTCAGAACAAACGAATAGAAAATTCGTAGCTAAGTTCACATCGTTCAAAATGATAGGATGAATTGTTATCGTTTCTACAATGTTCAACGCTACACCCTTTGTTATTGTAGAACGACATTGTAGAACGAGCGGCCGACTCAGGCGCGTCAACATGGCTACCAACTTATCGTTTTCCACAATTGCTGACACCGAGGCGTTACCGACTGGAGAACGGAATTCGACAAGAAAAGCTTGTAACTTGGCTAGGGGGGCTGGTACGATGATCCGTTCGCTAGTCGCAAATAGATTCTGTACCGTAGGGGCCCAGCAGGGTCGAAGCCTACTGTGGCCATGGGTTCGCTTCTGAAAGGAAAATCTGACCCTGGAATGCAAGGCAAGAAGGAACCATAGGGAGTGGGTTTTAAGATGTATGTTGTGTCCCTGTACACTAGATATCATACATCTATATATATGTATAAAAGGAGAAACTGACTGACTGACATATCAACGGACAGTCGACATTACTGGAACTAAGAGCGTGAAATTTTGCACAAGGTGAGCCCTAAGAGAGGATTTTCCAAAAATCACACCCTAAGGGGATGAAAGGGAGGGTTCAAAATTTGTACGCAGAAACCTACTTTTAAATTGGGTAAAGCAACTGCGCTGGCAGCATAGCATAGCATAGTCGGCCTTATAATGTTCCCACTGCTGAGACTCAGGCCTCCTCTCTAGGAGAGGGAATAGGCCATAATCCACCACGCGGGCCCAGTGCGGGTTGGTGAATGTCACATGTCTTCGAATTTTTGGTTCTAGGACATGCCGGTTTCCTCGCGATGTTTTCCTTTACCGTTTTGAGAGCAGTGGTGATGAAATAATTACACAAAGTAATGCGCCTGGCTGGTGTTGAACCAGCGACCTACAACTCGTAAGTCGGGGTCGTTACCACTCGCCACCACTGCTCACGGAAGCTAGTTACATATAAATAAATATCGGCTCACTAGTTGGTTGGTTGGTTGTTGGTTGGTTGGTAGGTTGGTTGGTTGGTTGGTTGGTTGTTGGTTGGTTGGTTGGTTGGTTGGTTGGTTGGTTGGTTGTTCTAGTTGTTGGTTGGTTGGTCCATCGACCAGTCTCAATCAGTAAAGTCCGCGCAGTACATAATTGGAGATGACAATAAATATATAGGTACAGCCAATACTAATATATTGTAACGATAAAATGTTTAACACAGATAATATATTTATTATCCGTTTACTGAGTTTCTGGTTGTAGATATAGGTACTTAGGTACACAACAATGAGGAAATACTAACTAATTTATTTATTAATAGATTGTATTTGAACCAATTGTTACAAACAAGTGCTAATTCCGCCGACAAACTGTTACGCAGTTTGGTAGGTTTATAAAAAGTACAGTTTGGTCCAAAATAAATGATTTATTTATTATTATTATCTGATGGTAAGCGAAGGTGGCCGGAGGTGAAATACGCTTGCCTTGAAGTAACCCATTCACTCTTGACTTAAAGACTCCCAGGTTGTATCTATCAGGAAACACAGAACCCAGCATCCCGGGAATCCTTTCATGTGCTTTCAAAAATATCTTTCTTCCACATTATTAACAATTAATAAAAGTAATATTCCACAATTTTGTTGATTATACACTTCTATCACACCTGATGGTAAGCGAGCGATTAAGTGGTCATGGATGAAACATGTTTGCCTAGAAGAAACCTTGACTGAGACTGCCAGGCTAACTATAGCTGCCTGACAGCTAAAGCACAGACTCCGCCAGGAAATATCCTTAGCTATGATTCTTCAGTACAGATAGATGTACAGATATCGAGAAACATAACGCTAAGACAACCATTGTTTAATTAAAACATAACAGGTACAAAGATTAATATCCCACAATTGAATCGGATTCCTCCCGTCACACCGCTGTACCCCTGTGTAAAAGCGGGTAGTCACGAAATAATTAGTGAGTAAGGGGTTGTTTGTGATGGTCCATACGCAATATGATTAGACATCTAAAAATATCTTTTTTCAGGGACCCTTCTGGGAGGCCTATGTCCAACAGTGGGTATCTTTTGGCTAAAATGATGACTTAAATTATTGTTCGGCAAGTCGTTGAGCTCCTTAGTAGTTTCTGAGTTGAGCTACTGAGTTGAGTGCAAGCATTTGTCAGTATTCATTACTGACAAATGCTTGCACTGACTGGATAGGTCCGCTCAGAACTGTGTGGTTCTTTCTTCAAAAGACCATCTCAGTCTCCAATCTGCATGGTTCTCATATGATTTGACCATTACATGTTTGTTTCGGTGTTTCTTCTCAGGGTAGTCAGCTAAGAAACACCGGCTTCATCTAGTTTAAATTGACAAAAAAAAATGACGTGTAAAAGTGTTTTTAAAAAACCTATTAATAAATATTATATAAAAAAAGCAAAACTATAGCTTGCTTATTTATGTATAAGTACCTTAGTTTCTCCTCATCTGCCTCCTGGCTGTACCTATTTAATCTGGCGTCAGCGTACTAAGTATTGTTTCTTCCACATAAAAAAAAACATCTATTATTCTTCCTCTAGACTCTGTACCATCCAGTTGCATGGATACTGAAAGCTTTTCTCACGACATTTTCCTCGTTTCAACTCCAGAATTCCAACGCCTTCGTCTTTCGTTTCAATGTACTTCTTGACCAAGAAACTTTTTATTTCTGGTAGGATTGTTTTAAATTTCTGTTTCTACTGTTTCTAAATCATTTTCATTTTTTACTTTCGTTTTGATCATGTAAACCAACGCTTTCTCGAACCTAACACTATTCAAACATTTACTTCTAAAATAACTGCAATCCTCCTCACATTATACACGCAATTCCGTCCTGCACACAAACAACGAACCCTTTTTCAATCAAACGTCAAAAAAATAAAAGATTACGACCAAAACGCCTACTTATTTAGCACATCTCATTGAATCTCGATCTCGTCCCCTAATCTTTCGAAACTGCAGAACACCGCCCTACATACAATTCGCTCCCTAGAACAAATTCTGGTGAATTAACACCATACTTGACATGTGCACCCTTTTAAGACCAAGATGCATTATGGCGAATTTCTGTGTCTTTGTCTGTGTATGTCTGACGACAAGTTATTACAGGATCATTATTACTGGCCTATTGGTCTGGTGGCTCTGACTGCTTTGCCGGAGGTCGTGGATTCGATTCCCGCCCAGGACAAATGTTTGTGTGATGAGCACGATCATTTGTTCTGTGTCTGGGTGTAATTTATCTATAATATGTATGTATTTAGGAATATATGTATAAGTATAGATAGATAGACATATTCTTTATTGTACACCAAAAATAAAATTACAATAGGAACTTAAAATTAATGATGGGCGGTCTAATCGCTAAAAGCGATTTAAGTGTGTTTATCAGTTGTCTAGTACTCATAACACAAGCTCTGCTTAGCTTGGGACTAGACGGCGTTGTGTGAAAGTTGTGGAAAATATTATTATTATACCAGAAAACGCCCACGGTGCTCGCAATCTTCACCATATTATGACAACACCCTAATCGCTTGCCCCTGGGACTTTGCCCTCCGATTTAAAAACTCTCCTTCCCTCTATTTGACGTTTAATCTTGTGAAAGTGACGTCTATGTTGGGGAGAGTGATCGTTGTTTCAGCTTTATAGCATTATGTTGAGATTAGAAAATTATTTGTTTGTAAGTACGTGATTGAATTAGAGATGGGAATGTGAGTAGGTTAAGTTGGTTTGTTAACTAAGTTATCTAATAAACTCTGAAATTCGCAAGTTTGAAGCCTGAAGACAGTACAAGTTTTTAGGGTTCCGTCACTCATGAACCCGGATATCTATGCATGAACCCAACACACAGTGACCCTGACTGCTATGCCGGAGGTCGTGGGTTCGATTACCACCCAGGAAAAATGTTTGTGTGATGAGCACGATCATTTATTCTCTGTCCGGGTGTAATTTATCTATATTATGTATGTATTTAGAAATATATGAGTTGTCTAGTACTCATAACACAAGCTCTGCTTAACTTCGGACTAGACGGCGCGGCGTTCTGTAATAGTTGAGGAATATTATTATTTTATTATTATTATAGTTATACAACTAAAGGAATACAGGTAGGTTTTAGTCTGTAAAAAGTCTGAATCTGCCTCTCGCTCCACCCTGGAGCGCGAGAAGTCATTGGATGATTTAGCACCTCAAAAATAACTTGCTTTTTATTCACACAAGTGATATTTTTCAACCATTACAAGTCTGGTTCAAGTGAAAGTATAAGTACTGATTCTTTTGATAAAACTGTACCGAATTCAATTAGTTGATTACACTTACTGATAACCCGTGTTTGGGTAAATGCTTTTAGCTTTAATATCAATGTAAGCTTTCTCGTTGAGAATCAAAAGTGATAGGTGTAAGATATTGTTTTCAAATCTTTACAATAAATCTGTTAATGTTTTCTTTTGCATTTATGATGAGAGAGACAATGATTGTATTGTACCAATTTTCTAATACCACTTTCTGCTTTATTTATTTACTAGTACTTTAACAAAAACGGCTATCCGCCAATTGCGTTAGTTAAAAAATATATTAATATACACAAAATTCACACACTCATCTCACAGAACTTTGAAAGCTATAAAAGCAGGCTTGAAAGACATAAAAGCAACTTTTGGGCAGTTGTCCGGATCAGACATAACACACGTCTGGTCGGAGGATCCTCCCTTTTCAGCGGACGTAAAACTTTACATACCATTCTGCATACGTCTACAAGAAGTAATAACCTCTTACAGTGACGAATTCGGCTGTTTTGTGTGACTTGGGAAAAGTCTAATTTTCTTTAAACGCAGCTAGAGCTGTTAAATAGTTCGAAAGACTCACCATGGCCAACGCAAAGATGGAACACGGGTGGGTTTTAGTCAGTAAAAGTCTGACACGCCCTCTTGCTCTGCCCTAGAGCGAGAAAATTCATTGGATGATTTCCCACCTAAAAAATAAACACGGTTCACATTCTGTGAAAATTTTAACTCTACCTCTTATGGTTTTTGACATACAGCTCGCTGACAGATGGACAGACAGCGAAGGCATATCAATAGTTTCGCCGGCACCCTTCGACCTACAGAACCCTAAAAACATACTGACGGAATAGTCATTCTCGTCAATGTTACGAAGTAGGTAGCTGAAAACTTGAAAAGCCTGAATCAATAATAAATTGTCACTTGACATTGACACGGATCTGCTAACAATACTAAATTAAACGAAGCATTAATTGAACGTGTCAACAGAATTGTGCACTTATTTAATTATTTTAATTGGTAATCATTGTATTTGGAAATTGATTTTTGATTCTTTTGAAATAGTGTGAATTTCATCACCATCATCTTGTTACTTTTTTTTAATGTAGGAAATCATCAAATAACTTATCCCGATCTTGGGCGGAGCGGAAGATAGTGTCAGACTTTTACTGACTAAAAACCCTCTCCTGTTCCTTCTTTGCCTTTCGTACCAGGGCCGAGTCTTCCTTTCAGAAGTAGACCTTTGGCCCCATTAGGCTTCGACCATACTGGGTTCCTACGGTTTGCTGACGTCTCCTTGAGGCGCGCGTGGAACAGTATGCGCCGTCGACGACTTGGGCTCGGTCGGACGGCGAGCGAAGCATTGCTCGCCGTCCGCAAGCCCGCGCCTACGGTGGCCGGAAATCGGGATCGGAATCCCAGCGGCGGTTGGGGCGTGAGGACCGTTGTCTCACGCGTGCGGCCTCCCTCCTTTGCTAGCATTACTGCTTTGCAGAAGGAGGCGACCGCCTGCCACTCCTCCTCGCAGCGGAAGAGAGTGTTAGAATTTTACTGACTATAACCCACAGTGTTTCTTCAGATGCCCTTTCTTGTAAGGGTTGCGGTAACTCCTTCGAATCGCACTGCTTTGGCAGGCGTCGGCCCTAGCAGGCCCCGTCAATTTTGCTGATATTTCTTTGAGGCGCGCGTGGAACACAGCGCACCATCGACTCGGGTTTGCTCCTTACCGGATTGCCGGACGGCGAGCGTACATTGCAGCCCGCGTCTGTGGTGGCTGGTAATCATCCTGCGACTCTCGACGATCATCTTCTTATACCCTTGTCCCGTGTTATTTGGGGTTGGCGCAACACGCTTTTTTTCCGTTCTGTCCCTGTCATTCATCACGCTATCAATAACTCAATTTTTTTTATAAGACTCTCACTTAGGTACTTTTATTGAGAGATCTCTCTCTCGTCACAACATGTTATTCCAGACCTAAGTAAAATGTATAAAAAAAAAAACAAAATTTGGTTTCCTTTAAGGGCAACTACGGTCAATCGGCTCCTGCCCCATAAAAAACCCAAAAAATTAAAAAAAATTTCAACATCATAACTCACACATCGCCACAAAAAACCTTAAACATGCGAGGTGTGACCAAAACATTTAATTAACCCAGCACCCGTCGGCATCAGTCTTTCGCACCCCCTTAATAGACCAGCTATTGGATGATACCGCAGTTTTCCGATTACCGTGACGAATACCGGTATCGGTATACCGGTAGTAAACAATATAATCAGCTACTATTCATATCAACAACTGCAATTTTACCTGTGTTGTATTAAAAATAGTGATTGGGCGTTTTTGGTCATTAGGGTTGACTGTTTTGTATGTTGGAGTGTTAAATACAAAAGTCTAAAAACGATATTTTTTTCTTTTCTTTTTTTTTTGTTGGGAATTTTATACACGACTTCTCTGCTATAGATGGAGTAAGAGAGAGTATCAGAATTTTAATGACTAAAATCTACGCGTGTTCTTTCAGCTTCTCTTTGCGTTCCAGGGCCATGGTATCTCTTCGAACAATCCTGCATCTCACTTACATATCCTGATAAAAAATCTATTTTTTCTATTATCGGAGGTAATTGTTTTTTCTATTAGTGAAAGCCGCATCTAAATCCGTTGCGTCTTTTAGGAGGGCGTATAAATAAACAGATAGATACGGAAAGCGACTTTCTTTTATGGTATAAAACAACAAAAGTAAGTTTACACCCTAAAATCAATATGGCTATCCATCAAAAGTCAATGCCAATGACATTGCACTCCATTTAAAGCCAACTGAAGGAGTAGGTGTGGTTTTAGTCAGTAAAAGTCTGACACGCCCTAACGCTAAAGCCAGAGAATTAATTAGATGAAATAGAAGTGATAAGAAATATGTAACCAAGATTATGTATCTCATAATATGATTTAAGAGAGTATCAGAGAGATCTACGCTTTGGAACGTGCAATTTAGCTTCATTTTTTTTTACTCTCTGTAATTTTGACAATTCAAAAGTGTAAATTTTGATGGTTTATGAAATGCATTTTTCCTAAAAGCAAAGAGTAGCGTTGTTCTATGTAGAATTGTGTGTAAGTTACTTAGAAACACACAATGGTATCTTGATTACTCAAACCATAAAAGGTAACTTTAAAAAAATGCATCGGTAGCAACCCTACCTTCAATTTCCTACCGCCAAATGTTGAGTTCTTTAACGAACCATTGTGATTTCAGTATTCGATTATGTTGATAGATGATTTACCCATGGTTATCGATGGGTGATATGGGTTGCTTTCACGGTTCGTAGGTAGCGGTTGGCGACTCATTAGCAACCTGATGCAGTGTGAAATCAGTTTTAGAGTCATTAGCTAGGTTGCTACTATTTAAAAAAAAAAATCACGTAAGGTTTTCCAATCATAATCTTCTTAAAGTCTCTGGAACTGAGTTTTCGTTGAGTTATTTTTTTAATTGATATAAACCAGTGCTTGACCGCGATCCCACCTGATGGTAAGCAGTGATGCAATCATTGATGGTGAGGGTGAGGCGCACTAGTTTATTAAGAGCCTATTCACTCTAGCCTTAAAGACACCTAAATTATAGTTGGACTGGAAGACTGCAGCAGGCTAATTGTTCCAGTCCTTCGATGTACGCGGTATAAACGACGAAGCGAAACGCTTAGTCCGGACCGTTGAAGTTTCAACAACGTAAGCGTGGAGACTCGCCGTACGTTGGGTTGTCCGATGGTAGAAAGAAGATGGCGGAATCAAGTCATGCAATTCCCGCGCACACTACAAAATGCATCCTGTAAAATACCGAAAGGTTGGCTACCCTGCGCCTGTGCTCGAGGCTTTGTAGATTGGACTTAACCAAATCTGGATCCCCAATTAGCCTCTTCGCACGCTTTTCCACCGAGTCCAAAGCTGCCAGATGGCATTTTGCAGTACCAGGCCATATGTGTCTGCAGTACTCCACATACGATCGGTTATCTCTTAATTATTTCCAAATTGATTCCTATTGCATATTGCGATGTAAAAATTGGTGTAGTCTTCTATCTGATTGTCTGTATAACTGGACAGTTTGTTTCATCATTGGTAGCGTATATTTGTTTGACTACCTCAGCGAAGGCCAAAAAGGATAACTCGATCTCACTCACTCTATATTTGCTGCCAATTACTACAAAAACATACAATATGTTACATTCGTATTCTAGTAACTATTTTCATACGAAGACATGGCTAGGCAAGTAGGTACAGAAGACAGCATGTCTCTGGTAAAACCTCAATCTTGAACTGACTTAGCGTATAAAGAGCGCAATTATCCGTGGAGTTTCTTGTCGGTTCTTCTTCATAAAAGACGACCAATTAGAACCGTGCACTAGCTTCTGACGGTTTTAAGTGCTCATGTAGGCCTATGTGTTCTATATTCAAATATTTAAATTTTGAATTGGACTAAATGTGAAGCCAGTTTACACTGGATTTTACCAGTCTATGTAGTTCAGTCTGACGTAGGTGCCTACTTATTTTTTACCTAATTAAAACTTAAACCTTTAGACAGGCCAAGTATCAACTAAATAATGTTCGATTAGCAATACAATGAATGGCAAAATGACCTTTCCTTTTTTTTTGGAGGAGGAGGCTAATCATCAAAATACTTCTCTCGTTTTGGATGGAGCGATAAAGGGTTAGACTTTCTGACTAAAACACACCCGTGTTCCTTTAGTTGCTCTTTGCGTTTCACTCTCTATTTCTTTCGAACAATCTCGCAGCCCTAGAAAATGCCTTTCCTGCAAAAAAACTTCCTTCAAAAACCTATAAAAATTCACCCTACTTCAACATTGCTTCAACATACGACGCATAGTTTTCCAGAAGAAGAAAAAAACCATCTCATATATAACTGGCTTGCAATAATAAAATAGCCGTAAGGGCGGGCAGTAAACTCCGTACATGATGCCTGGGCGTTGGACTAATCCTGATTTAGCGTTCTAGCTGTGACCGGCCGTCGTATGTTATGCGCAAACGCAGCGATACACACGGACGAGACAGAGGGCTAACTTGTGGGCGAACGATCCTATTGGCTTTACACTCTAAGGGCGGAATTCACCAATAAAACTAATCGCGTTTTAACGTTTGACTCGCTTAATCGCGTTTAGCCGCTGTCATTGTCACTTGTAAAAATACAACAAAAGAAAAACACAGACAAGTGACACTAGTGACAGCGGCTAAACTAGTTTTATTGGTGAATTCCGCCCTAACGGGTAGACGTTTAAAAATGTCTGGTTATTTCGAGTAGGTTAAATCTACCTTTGTGTCAAAATTTGATAGTGAATATTATGTCCTATTGTAATGATTTTTATGGAGAAGCATTTGGAGGGCGAAGAATGGAGATTAGTAAACGTCTCTAAATAATTTTACGGTTTTTCGATAGTTCGTTGTAATGTGTGGATAAATGTCAAATAGTTCGACTAATCCTTATGTATCGATGTACTGAAATGGTTAGTGGAATAAGAGAAGAGTCGTACTTTTTTTATCATTATTCCTCGGAATAGGTAACCATAATCAAACATTTCCACACTGTATGTCAATATTTGCATAAGGCAGAATATTCCACAACAATTTTGCGGCTATATGAAGTATTAACGCTACAAAATATATCACCTGTAGAACTCCGTAAATTATAGTGCATGTAGCTCCAACCTGCATCCTTCCTTTGTTGGCCGAACAAAGTGGCCGTGTGTGTCACGTCCAAACGATATTTTCCTCACAATATTGTGTAGGGCTCACTTCATTAAAAAATTTAAAATTCGAAGCTTTATTCGAATCCATTGTTACGGGTGATTTGTGTGTCTGAGCGTGTAAAATACAGTACTGCATTACCTTTCAATACGTCCGCACACAATTTCGAACCTTAACTTTACGACTTATAGTATGATATTGATTGCGATAGAATAACATGTAAATTGTTAACGAAAATTCATATTTAATTTCAGTTGAATTATGTTGTTTGTGAGTAATTCTTGTTAAAATAGATTATAGTTTTCTTACAAAGAGGTTGTATGAAAAGATCTTGGTTGGCTGTTGACTTGTAATGTTGAGCAATGCCTCGATTTATGATTTGTTTGCAGCCGTTTCATTATGTATTCAGTAGTTATCCGATATTTATGTCCGAGATATTGAAATGAAGACCTTATTCATTTAGCTGCGTTTCTCTTAAATTCTTGACTCTTGATAAGGTCATTCTTAAGGTTATTTATTATATTAATATTTATTTTAAGCTGCAAGTCATTATTGATATTAATGAGATTAAAATAAATATAATTGGATACTTTATTTAAAGTGGTCAATTATATTCAATAAGTTATAAAAATGATTCAATAAAATAAACACGCAAACTTAAGTACGTGCGTTAAATATACTTGAATTTCACAAAAAAAAAAAACTTGTTTATTCCAAAACCTTAATAATTTCTCCGCTTGTTGCAGGTCGGTTCATCAATGGACATGTCGAAATACTCCATCGAGGCTGAGAAGTACCGCAGCTATGGAATGTACCCTGACCCTTCACGTGGCTACCTGGACTCAGCCGCGCTCTCCAAGGCTTACATGTATATGGATCAGCAGCAACAGCGGTCATACCCTGTGGATATCAGTAAGATGTACTCGGAAGCCTCAGCTGCTGCTATGGCAGGGCTGAGTTCAGTCAATTCAGCCCCCTCCAGTCTCTCTCCACGCTCCCCTGCTGAATCTCCTGACATGACCCCCAAAGCACAAGACAGGACCGAAGGGTCGTCCTCGTCAGGGTCTAATCCTTCCCCCTCACTCCCCTACTACCAAGGGTCTTCAAGCATCCTCATGCCTCAGTACCCTGGCCAGTACCCCCAGGCCACTCAAGGTGGACCGGAGTTCAGGCGACCCCTGACAGTTATATTCTGACCTGAAACTTAGTTTGTTGTTGTTGATTTTTATTTATTCGTTTATTTTTATAGTTTTTCGATTCGACTGTATATTATTTGGAGGTTAGTTTTCTTTCGAAAAAGGAACGACGAAATTTATTTTTAGAGAGACGAAATTCGATGTTATTAAAAATTTTAAATTGATTCTATTATTATAAAAAGATTATTATTATTTTAATCAAACGCTCATTGTTCTTTTTTTAGCTATCAATGCGACTTTTCACGGACTAAATCGATTTCGTTCGAAGTTGTGTTCTTTTAAACGAATGTTGAATCATTCGTTATTTTTATTTTGTGCTCCAAAGTTCCTTCTTGATTTCCTCGGAAATAAATTTAAAGTTATTAAATTACTATGTGTATAGGAATATGTACCTATCTGTACATTGTGAATATATGTAGTTGTTAAAATAAGAGCTGTTTCTTTATCGATGAAAGTTTATGACAAAAATCCATGTAGCGTTGGCGGCAAAAAATATTTACTGCAATGTTAATTGCAACACTTTTTAACCTACTTCAAAATGGATCTCAATTTATTTTGGCGTAAAAACTGTTTGATATCAATTTAATACAATGGAAAACAAGAAATAGGTACCTAATACCACGAGTTTCATTTAAAATCACGTAGAGACTACGTGATCTACTTTTATCATTGAACGAGATTGGTTACTCTTGGTTACCGAAAACAAATTCATACTCTATCATCGATAAAGAAATATTTAATTTAATAATTGTAATAGTAGCACATAAAATGTTCACAAATAATTTATTGGAAAAATAATGTGTTATTATTACAATAATTTATTGGAATTTAAAAGTCCAAACTTAATTACAACGACTTTTGATATTATTTGTAAATATAGTTAAATAATTGTTATATTTTTGTCTTTAGATTCGTACGTGTCATTTTGTAAAATAAAACAAATGTTTGAATGTCAAAACTGCTCTAAAATAATGAAAACATTTTAATTGACAATTCAAAAAAATGGGATTATTCTGCTTTTTTCCCAATAATAAGTAAAACAGATTTTGATAGCAATTGAATTCGAATTTACGGACTGATTTTTTTTTAAATTATAAAAATGGCTCAAAAAATACAGTCATTTTTTGTTGTTCAATAAATAAGTGTAAAACTAAAGTTAAATAGATGTTGTTAACCCGTAGTTTTTAGGACAGATTATTTTAAATAGTCTAGTTAATAATATTCCATTGTACACCTACATTCCATAATACAAATATTTTAATTTAATCTGTCATTTTCAACTATGGGGTCCAAAGCTTACATTCCATTTTCAAGTTTTACAATTCTTAATATTTGCAATTTCTTTATAAATAATTAAAACACTAAGTACTTTCCTTTGGCCATTTGCTCTCACGTCGCATTTATAAGTTGCCATATAAAATAATATTTTCATTTTTGCAACCCAAATTCGATTAAATTATATCCTGTAAGTTTAAATACAAAATAACTCTTTAATCATTATATTTAGGGACATAAATTGTAATTTATGGAAAGAATAAGCTTACTTGTAAAAATATGTTGTAAATTATATCTGATTGTAAAGATGATGGGATGATTACTTCGATTAAAAAATATTATACGTAATTAAAATGATTAGAAATTTTACTTGAGATTGTTTTTATTTACACAAGAGCTGCGTGTTTGTTGGAGGGAGTTACCGTGGTTCTGATTTTAGTCAGTAAAAGTCTGACACTCCTTTTCGCTCCACCGAGAGAGAGAGAGGGTATCACACCTAAAGACATCCTCACACACACACACTGATCCACATTTACTTTGAGTTTCCAAAAAAAAAATTGTGGCTAAAACAAAACTGCTAAATCTAACCTTAATTAATAGGAAATTTGAGACTCCCATATATTCATTGTATGAAAAGATCCATCACAATAAATCCTATCCACATCACACAAAAACCAACAAAACCGTTTTTGAAGCAAAACAATCTGTTTATTCAGTCATTATCACTGCTCAGTACACAATTTTAAAATTTATTAAAATAATAAATACGCAACGACAGTCGCCAAATTATTTTTCATCCCTATACTCATAAATGTGCCTTATTCCTTAATCCTAAGGTACATTTTCGCAGTGACGTTAACAGTTTCAGGTAGCAATCAAGTTTGAAATTCGTAAGGAATATTTCCCCTATGTTTTTTAATAAAATATGCGCTCATGATAGATATCATTGCGCGCAACTCACAAGGGTAGTGATTTGGCATAAAATAAACAACTGAGCTGTCTTTTGTGCGCCAAATACGATGGAATAATATAAACAATGGTGCCCTAGTAATTGAAAGGTGAAATTGTACAGGGTGGTACTAAATTTTCGATTCGAATTGTATAATAATATAATCAGAACAAAATGCGGGGGCGAAAAAGCTGTCTAGAATATTTCCTGGGGCCCGGGCCATTGGAAGGCCCACGAGGGGCCGAAGTCAACTCGCAAAGGCTTGGCTTTTATCTGTAGGTAGGCCATATAAATATTTATTTCCTGCGGGAATCAAAACCACGAAACGCAGCATAGCAGCCATTTGCTCAACCACTACGTTAACCGTCTTGCCAAATTATGATTCTATGTCGACTATGATCTTGGTGTGCAAATCTTAATGAGATGAGAGCAATGCAGAACAAGAGGATACCATAAGGGCTATATTTCACCGGGACACCACGGCGGCGTGACCAGTTGCGCCGCCATGGGTGAAATATAAGCCCTTTCATAAGATAGATTTTCATCTTACATACTCTTAGGTGGGGGCGTCACTGGCGGCCGGACTGGCGTCCGAGCTGGTCGCGCCACCAACGGACACCAGGTGAGTAACTCTATAGAGCTGTATACATTTTGTTGGTAGCGGCGACTGGTCGCGCCGCCATGGTGTCCCGGTGAAATATAGCCCTTAAACAAGTGAGTACTATTTTTCTTTGTATAGTATATTTTGGTCCGGCGATTGTTAACGTGTCCTATTCGCCAGGGTCGTATGTTTGCGATTCTGTACTCCATTTCGTTTCCCTCTTCAATCCCCATGGTGACAAGAGCTGACGAGATGGAGTATTTGGTCGTGGATGTGTGACTCTGGCGAAATAAACACGAGAGTGTTTGTCGGTAATGACATTTTAATTAGAGATGGCGTTGTATTCGGATATATTTTTTTCGTAATTTGGAAAAAATACGAAAAAAAAATATTTTCTTACCGTTTCAAACCTTCCCGGGACCGACTTAAGAATTGTAGATCGCGGGTTCAAACCCAGCCAGGCACATTACTTTGTGTAATTTATTTCATCGCCACTGCTCTCAAAACGGTGAAGGAAAACATCTTGAGGAAACCGGCATGTCCTAGAACTAAAAACTCGAAGACATTATGAGACATCCACCAACCCGCACTGTGCCCGCGTGGTGGGTTACAGCTCATTCTCTTTCCTAGAGAAGAGATATGAGTCCCAGCAGTGGGAAAGTTATAAGGCCGATTAAGCTTGGTAATTTTGGTAATTGGTCATTCGGGCTGGTTTCCGCAACTCCACAACTAAAGCGCGTATTTTGCGTACGGACAAATGCGTCATTCTATCTACCCCAGCTCCTCCAGGAAGGCCAGCAGCGCCTTGGTGTTATTGACCATTTCTCGGAGGTTACTTGGGTTTCCGAAGTATTTTGCCCTGTATCCAGCGACAACTGGGCAGCTTAGAAGCAGATGTGCTGCTGTCTCGTCCTCCTCCGTCCAGGCTCTGCACAGTGGGCGGTCTTGTAACTCCTATGACAGAGAGGTGCTTATTAAATCTCCCGTGGCTAATTGTTACGGCCGTCACTACGCAACGGAGGTTTAGCCGAATAAGCTTATGCAGCTTATTCTACAAAAACATACTAACAATTTTACCTCTTTTATTAGTTGAGATATAGTTAATACAGGTATGAGTTCATAGCGTTGTTGGCATGCAGGCAATATGCGTGAAGATGTTACTATCTAGTGTTGTATAGGTAGCATTAATACTCGATGTTGATATTGCCTCGCCTGCTCCCCGGTTCAAGTTATGTGTGCATGCAATACTTCGATCGTTATTATTATACTTGTATCTGATTGGTAGTTCTCTTATAGGTACCTAGTAGGTATGTTAGAGATATATAAAAATCATAACAGTGTGTTTATGTAAAAATAATAGTTGATTGGACTTAACCAAATCTGGATCACCAATTAGCCTTTTCGTACGCCTTTACACCAAGTCCAAAGCTGCTAAATGGCATTTTGCAGCACCAGCCCATATGTGGTTGCAGTACTCCACACACGATCGGACCTGTGCTTTGTGTAACATTAGAAGCTGTCCCGTTATGAAGCCGGACCTTTGCAAGAACGCCGAGTTTCCTAGTACCTAGAAAACAATACCTTTTCAACCAATCCTGTTTTTTTTTACAACTTCAATAAAACCACATCCTGTACACAACTTACACCCCTGCCTACACCATTACGACAAAACGAAGGAAAATAAACAATCAACGCGTCGGATGCAGTTGAGCCGCGATTGTTTTTACTATAAACAAAATCAGCATTAATATAAAATATATTTGACGATATATTATACCATATTGAGGGTCCTTGCTGAACTCCAATTTGATGAGGACGTATAAAAAATAGATGTTCAAGTGGATACCTAATAAAATATGGCACTGTTTTGTTATGAGAGTGAATGGTTTTTGCAAAGAAAATAATAACATAATATCTTTCTGTGAATATCAGTTGCTGAACATTAGGGTTTAAACTTTAAAATAACTGAGGCCCTACCGCGAGCTCTTAATGCAATCCATTTTACGACCAAAACTGAACTGTTAAAGGGATGGTGCTATATAGGGTGTACTGACATTTTGACACGTCATGGTATGACCACATATGACATCCCTCGCTCTTGGGCGGAATGGGAGGGTGAGTCAGATATTTACTGATTAAAAACCCACTCTTGTTCCTTCATTGCCTTTCATACCAGAGCCGAGTCTTCCTTTCAGAAGCAGACCCATGGCCCTAGTAGGCTTCGACCCTGCTGTGCCCCTACGGTTTGCTGACATCTCCTTGAGGTCGCTTGAGATCGGTCCGGACGGTTACCGGACGATCGGACGGCGAGCTACCCATTGCTCGCCGTCCGCAAGCCCGCGCCTACGGTGGCCGGAAATCGAGATCGGGATCCCGGCGGCTGGGGCGTTAGGGTCGCTCCCTAGCGCGTGCACGTGCGGCCTCTTCCTTTGCTAACATTACTGCTTCGCAGAAGGAGGCCACCGCCTGCCATTCCTCCTCGCTACGATGGTTCGAAGCGCCCGAAGGCCTGTACCAAGACCCGGCGCAAGAGATCGTTGCCGCCGATCTCCCCCACGAGGACACAGCAGTGCTCAGCCCAAGCCAGGCACACCTCAACCGTCTGCTCCACCGTGTCCTCCGGGCACACGTCAAGGTATGGCCTCAGAATTCGATAATATAATTGGCTGTACGAAATCCGGCACTGTCTTAAACTATGCTTCATCTTCAATGAAGATGGAATGATCCAGAAGATCAGGCAAAACTGGTGGGACGTGCTCGACTGCTGAAGATAAGGCTGGTCCATTCTTGCCTAAAATCGGGACGAATGGCAGGGGGAAAGAGCGGCCCTGCAGTGCGAGAAAACACGATGAAAAATCCTATATCTCTCACAAGAAAGAAAGAAAGAAAATATTTCGCCGAATAATCAAAGTAAGTAGAGAGGAATGCAAAGCGGAAAGAGCGACCTCTGTCCTGCAGTGCGATAACATACGGTAAGAAATCCTATATTTCTATCACACTAACTTATCAAAGTTTGCTAAGTTCTAGTTCTAGATTCGGCCCGAAGGTTCGGTTTCAGCCAAAAAGAAATAGTTCAGTCTTTTTAAAAAAAGTCTTTTTAAGAAAAGAGGAGTGTTATAAGTTTGACGTGTCTGTGTGTCTGTCCGTGGCATCGTAGCTCTTAAACGAATGGACCGACTTTGATGGGGTTTTTTTTTTAAAGGTGACGTAATCGGGATGGTTCTTAGGTACAATTTATACTGATTTATCCAGGTGTTCAAGGTCATTAGCTCGTTTTTTCGCTGCGGTAGTGATTTTGAACACTTAATGGGTATTTTTATTTATTTAAATTAAGTGCACCACACCTCATACATTTTACATACTTACAAGGAACAATCAGGGACACGATAATTAAGGCATAATAATACTTACTTACTTACTTAATGTCCTATGTCCCCTAGATGGGGCAGAGGGCGTCCACAGTAATTCTCCATCGCGAACGGTCTTGAGCTTCACGCTTCACCTCGCTCCACGTCATTCCGTTGCTTGCCGCTTCTGCCAATACGGTGCGACGCCAGGTTTGACGGGGACGGCCACGCTTTCTTTTTCCTTGCGGATTCCAGTCCAAAGCTTGCTTGGGTATGTGATCGGAATTCCTTCGAAGCGTGTGACCAATCCACCTCCACTTGCGACGCTTGATCTGGCGGTCGATCGGGCTCTCGTGGCATTTTTCCAGCAGTTCCACGTTGGATATCGTCTCGGGCCAGTAAATTCCGAGGATGCGACGGAGACAGCGGTTGACGAAAACTTGGATTTGGCGTGAGATGTCCTTTGTGACCTTCCATGTTTCGCACCCGTAGAGCAGTACAGATTTGACATTTGACCCGAAGATTTTAAGTTTTATCCGTCGGGTCAATTTCCGCGACTGCCAAACAGGTCTCAGCTGCGCGAAGGTTGCTCGAGCTTTGGCGATCCGTGAAGTGATGTCCTCTTCACTACCTCCGGTTTCTGAAACGACGCTTCCCAGGTAGGTAAATTTGTGTACGCGTTCCACTACCTTTGAGTTCAACATTAACGGTGCGGGATTCCTCACACCCGTTCTCATCTCCTGTGTCTTCCGGATGTTTATTTTAAGGCCAGTTTCTGCAGCTTCCCGACTTAAATCTTCCAACTTTGCTTGCATGTTGGCGTGGGTATGACTCAGGAGGCATAGGTCATCGGCGTAATCTAGGTCCTCCAAGACGTCGGACAAACCCCACTCAATCCCGCGGCGCCTGTTATTGGAGATGCGAAGCATTATTCCGTCAAGAACCACAAGAAAGAGAAGCGGCGAGAGTAGGCAGCCCTGGCGGACCCAACAACCTGGCAACCCGCGACCTACATCGTGAGGAAACCGGCATGTCCTAGAACCAAAAATTCGAAGACATGTGACATCCACCAACCCGCACTGGGCCCGCGTGGTGGATTACGGCCCATTCCCTCTCCTAGAGAGGAGGCCTGAGTCCCAACAGTGGGAACATTATAAGGCCGACTATGCTATTATCAGTATAGTTTTCAAAAAATATCTGTAGTAAAACAATACATAATGGAAATTGTTCATTGTACCTATCTTGTATTACCTTCATACATTTTCCATAGAAATTATTATCAGTAATTTTACTATAATTTTAGCATTGTCCGCTCAAATCACAGCCTGTCACATTCACACCTATAATCATAGAGCCTAGAGGTGTTACAGGCATCCAATGAAAACAGTTATTACTGCTAATAGCAGTTATTACAATACCGTTATTAGCCATAAACCGTTTCATAACGTTATGAATTCAGTGTGGAAACGTGGACAGGTGTGTTTTAGAATTCGATTCTTAGAAACAATTGTTGTTGATAGTAGAATAAATTAATTAATTTATATATGTTAATTTAAGATCTCGCAGCGGGAAATAAACCCGTAAACTACAACAGTGGTATGGTACTAACCCAGTGCTAGGCAAAGATCTCTAGCTGTTTCAATGAGGACTAGTGTGGACTATTTTTGATTTTGAAGGTGGGAAATCATGATCATCATTCATCATCATAATTTCAGCCAATAGACGTCCACTGCTGGACATAGGCCCCAAATGTCGCCACAATGAACGGTCCTGTGCGTCTCGCATCCATCGGATTCCCGCAACCTTCACCAGGTCATCGGTCTACTTTGTAGGGGGCCTTCCAACACTGCGTCTTCCGGTACGCAGTCGCCATTACCTCCACTCCAGAACCTTTCGGCCCCAATGGCCATCTGTTCTGCGAGCAATGTGCCCTGCCCATTGCCACTTAAGTTTGGCGATTCTTCGTGCTATGTCGGCAACCTTGGTTCTCCTGCGGATATCTTCCTGCGGATATAATTTAAAATATTAATAAACAGGACATAATTGTAATTAATTTGATTTAAGTACGTAATACAAATCATGAATTGAATCGAAAGAAAGTGTCAGATTTTTACTAACTAAAACCCACCCATGTTCCTCGCGCGGTGTTGCGGACGACGAGCAATGGGTAGTTCACCGTCCGCTCGCCTTATAAGGACCGAAACCGAATCATCGACGGCACGTAGTTCCACGCGCGCCTAGAAGAGATGTCAGCAATCCGTAGGGGCCCAGAAGGTCTGATGCCTGCTAGGGTCATGGGGAAAACTATGAAAGGGTACTTGTGGTCCTAGATCGCAAAAGGCAACTAAAGGAACATAGGCGTGGTTTTAGTCAGTCCACCCATCCTGGAGTGGGAGAAGTCATTAGACGATTTTCCACCTCAAAAAAAGAACCCATGTTCCTTCAGTTGCCCTTCGCGTCCAGGACCATGGACCATGGTGACTATTTCTAACTATCCCACAGCCCTTTCTGAATTTGACTGTATAATTATGTGCTATTTTCTTTTGTTTTGTGTTGTGTCTCGCTGTTGTGTCTGTGTCGATAAAGCTAGAACTACATTAGACCAACGCACACATGGACCACGCCTGGTTTGTATGTACAATGCGTTCCAAATAAGAATAGGATCGATTGCCAGGTAGTGACGTCACGTCATACTGTCAAATCGAAGAATTATTATGGTGATCAAAACAAGAAAATTTTAAAATTTAATTTATTTACGAACTGTGAACGAAAATAGTTTAATCAGAATCCAGTTCTTCAATTTTGCTCATCTCTGAGTTCTTCAATTTTGCCCAATTTCTTGCGATTTGACAGTATGACGTGACGTCACAACATGGCATCGATCCTATTCTTATTTGGAACGCATTGTAGAACGACGTTGCGTGGCGTGAGTCTAATGTAGCTCGTCAAGTCTAGTTGCCATATAAAATGTATGGAGACCTACTAGATCGGCGTACGTTCTACCTTAAATGTTTACTATTAAATTCAGACGTGGTATGATAAGTTGTGTTTTAAGCTGTTGATCCCCGCATTAACGCGTTCACGCGCCATTGTCTTACTATTGTGTCTCTAATTACGCACTCAAAAGGTTAATGTACATTTTACCTATTATTATCAATGTCAAAAGCGTTATTAGGGTTTCTTACAAAAATGATAAAAAATAAATCATTGTAGTGCAACTTCATTGGTTAGATTATTGGATTAGGATTTTATTGGAAAATAACAATTGAATTGTTTAAGTCAATTTTTGATAGCATAGTCGGCCTTATAATGTTCCCACTGTTGGGACTCAGGCCTCCTCTCTAGGAGAGGGAATGGGCCGTAATCCACCACGCGGGCCCAGTGCGGGTTGATGGATGTCACATGTCTTCGAATTTTTGGTTCTAGGACATGCCGGTTTCCTCACGATGTTTTCCTTCACCGTTATGAGAGCAGTGGCCATTTATACATAATTTTTGCTAATCTTGTTAGATTAGCAAAAATTATAGGAATTGAAATATTGTGTCCTGAGTTTCTTTTTAAACACATAGGTAAGGCAGTCATTACAGTACCTACCTATCTATACCAGTGTTATATTTATTTATCCCTGCTTTACAAAAGCCATGAAGTTAAATTAAGAGTTACTGACTATTCGGACCCAGTGTTTTTTCTTTTTAGGAGGGAATATCATCTTATGACAAATCCCGCACTTGGCGGGAGATAGTGTCAGACTTTATCTGACTAAAAACCCACTCCTGTTCTTTCTTTGCCTTCGTCCCAGGGCCCCGGGTTTTATTTTCACACTACCCGTGGCCCCAGTAGGCTTCGACCCTGCTGGGCCCCTACGATTGGCTGACATCTCCCTGAGGCGCGCGTGGAACAATACGATAAAATAGTACTCTGTGGCGCAGTCGAAGACTTGGGCTCGGTCCGGACGGTTACCGGACGGTCGGACGGCGAGCCACCCATTGCTCGCCGTCCCTTCGGACTCAATATTTTTTCATTGACGATTCTGTTTCCGAACATAATAATATTGTGTCCGAATCGTTAGCAACTCAAATGTAACAACCACTAAATACTTATTTATAATTTTCTTGTCACCACCAACCCCTGTGGTCAAAAGTCAATTTAAAAGAACAATAACTTGACCGTTCGCTCTCTATTGTCAGTTTTGACAGTTACCGACATGTCAAATGTCAAAACGGCACGTGTCGGCGCGTGCGCTTTAAACTTTTATCGGATTTTGACAGCATCCTGTCAAAATGTGATCGTATTTTGAATAGCGGGTGACGGCGCGCGATAATCATTCTGGTTTGTATTTTTATTGTGTGGTGTGAATTAGAAAATGGTATCTTTGCAAAATTAGTGGTCTAGTGATTACTAGATCTGAATTTGTGTAAAGGTCTTTTCTATAAGATATTGGAGGACAAAATAAAAAAAAAATATTCTTTCTCTACAGATAAACTGGAAATTGAGATAGCTGTGTTTCAGAAAACTGAAACAATTCATTATGTTTTTCAAATGTTAGAAATAGATCGAGTAAATTATTACATTACCAAACCTAATTTAATATTTTCGTGAGCAGTAGTGGCTTATCGTTACGGCCCCGATTTGCGAGTTGTAGATCGTGGGTTCAAACCTAACTAGGCGCGTTACTTTGTATTTTTTATCACCACTCCTCTCAAAATGGTAAAAGAAAACATCGTTCTGAAGAAACCAAAATGTGTAACCAAATATTAGAAGATATGGGACATTCACCAACCTGCACCGGGCCCGCGAATTTCCCAGAGAGGAGCCCTGTGTCCCAGTAGTGAGACCTTAAAAAGGCTGACTATGCTTAATATTTTCGGGTTGAGTAGATCCTATCCTATCCCTGACAAAACTAAAAATCAACTAAAACTCGTGGAAGAAAGTAACCAGTATAATGTAAAGCTTTTATACATTTATAATATTATTTACGCGACGCCAAAACTACACCAAACACACGAGCTCACTCCGCGAACCTTCCCGCATATTTTAAACAAGAAATACAATAAATCTATGATTCCGTAACTTGGTACAACTTTCGGTACAAACACATAATTTAGGTGCTGTCTGACATGTATTGTGTACCTCCCAACCTCCCCTCTGTCACTCTGAAAAACATCCTTTGTGAGGACCCTCTGAGGACTTTAAAAACCCCTCTTTTATACCTTAAAGATTGCCCCTCTAAGATTGTTATTGATTATGAGTGATATCAAGTATTGACGTGAGTCTATTGTTCTTTCGTTTTTTTTTTCAATCTGAAGTAGATTGAAGGTAGGGGGAAATTGTTTTTTTTTTTTAAATAAATGGGTCTGAAAATCTTTTTTGCTTTTATTTATTGGACAGTTTTTTGTCATAGGCAGAGACAGAGCTCTACGTAGTCAAAATGTTATATATTTGAAAAAAAAAAAACAGATTTCATAGTCAGTTAGTACCTACCTACTTAGTGCTAACATTCATCGACAATATTAATTGTGTTACTCTGTATTCGAAATTCGAAATTGTTTATCGTAGCTTAATCATTTTTTTTCGAGTGTAATTCAGTGTCTCTTTTGTTATTCGCAAATTGATTCCTTCTGGATATTGTGATGTAAAATGAATATAGTTTTATATATCAAGTGTCTTTACAACTGGACAATGTGTGGAGTCATTGAAACAAGCGCAATTTTGGTAAAATGGAGAAGGAGCTGAGAATTTTACTGTCGCATTGATTACTTACCTCCACTTCAGAACCTTTCGGCCTCAACGGTCATCTATTCTGCGAGCAATGTGCCCTGCCCATTGCCACTTAAAAGTTTCTATGCTAGCTATGTCGGCAACCTTGGGTCTCCTGCGGATATCTTCATTTCTGATTCGATCACGCAAGGAAACTCCGAGCATAGCCCTTTCCGCGTATCTACCGAAAGACGCAGTGTTGGAAGGACCCCACAAGGTGGACCGATGACCTGGTGAAGGTTGCGGGAATCCGATGGATGCGAGACGCACGGGACCGTTCATTGTGGTGACATTTGGGGGAGGTCTAGGTCCAGCAGTGGACGTCTATCGACTGAAATGATGATGATGATGATTGATTACCTCAGCGAAGCTTGCCGAGAAGACTACCCAATACTTTGAAAACCACTGATTTGTTTTATATAGATAGATATATTCTTTATTGTACACCAATAATAAAATTACAATAGGAACTTAAAATTAATAGGGTGTCACAATGGGCGGTCTTATCGCTAAAAGCGATTTTTTCAGACAACCTTTGGATGGATATATATATTTCTGTTCTAATTTAAAACAAAATCACAGTATTCTGCCCCCCTAGCCAAGTTGCAAACGATAAACGTGAACGCTTAGTAATCTCCAATAGATTTTCAACTTTATACCTAAGCTCATAAAGTTGAAAATCTATTAGAGACTACTGAGCGTTAGCGACCGGAACGAACGAAAATACTATGTAATCTTCAATAGATTTTCAACTTTATATCCAAGAACATAAAGTTGAAAATCTATTAATGACTACTGAGAGTTTACGTTTATCGTTTGTAACTTGGCTAGGGGGGCTCTACCTAAAACTAACTACTGCTACTTTCTAAGCTTGACAATTACTAAATTCACAAAGCGTAGGAAGACAGAAAAAAAACCTTCTGTTTTGTTTATACCAAACTGCCAATTTAGTTGAGACTAAAGTGGTAACCAACACGGGCCAATGTGTATACACAAATTAAATTCGTTATCAACTCATCACATTGTCACTTCACCCCCTTAACATTCACACCACGAACCACAATGGGAACGCATTGTCGACTAGATCCATAGTATCTCCCACAGACAGACAGACTGATATTATCTATGAGTCTGTGGCACAAAAGTGTTTAATTATGAGGCTTTTTATCCCGCCTCGTGTTGTTGGGGAGTTTTGAATAGCTAGGTAGGTATTGAATGAAAAACTGAGTGTGCTAGTGAAAACTGTCTGTCGTGGTGTTTTCTTTGTTTGTTTTGTTGTTTAGTAGATACATTTTCTACTTTATATTTTTTTTTTTGTTTTCTATACCAAGACAGTAAATTATAGTAGGTATTTTAGTATGTTCTCTAATTCGCTTCCAGGCTTTGTAGTTTCATCAAAAAAGATCGAGACAATACCTAAATAAATAAATATCGGTACGGTTTTCGCAGTGGTTGAGCGATTTGTATCATCATCATCATCATCATTTCAGCCGAAAGACGTCCATTGTTGGACATAGGCCTCCCCCAAGTGTCACCACACTGACCGGTCCTGTGCGTTTCGCATCCATCGGTCCACCTTGTGGGAGGGTTTCCAACGCTGCGTCTTTCGGTACGTGGTTACCATTCCAGAACCTTTCGTCTCCATCGACCATCTGTTCTGCGAACAATGTCCCCTGCCCACTGCCACTTAAGTTTGGCGATTCTTTGAGCGATTTGTACAGCCTATACAGATAGTTGTTCCGAGTTTGTGTGTCTTGTCTTGTACTATTTCTTATTCTGTGGTCTTGTGTATGTTTTACATGTCTGTGAACACACCTCTATACAAGAGTAACTCCAAGTGTGGGGAAAAAGTTATCTTATTGTTTAAATTGAGTGTCTTATCATTTTTCTCGTTGATGATTTTTTTTTACCCTGACCTACTTACATATCGTTGTATCCTTTGATTGGTTCGAATCTTGAGAATAGATTTTAACCATCGTTAAGACTGACTCTAAAATGCAATTAAGGAGATTATTGTTTAAGGTGGGAAATCATCCAATGAATTCTCTCGCTCTTGGGCGGAGCGTCAGGGCGTGTCAGACTTTTACTGACTAAAACCCACTCTTATGTTCCTTCTTTGCCTTTATTCCAGGGCCCCAGGATTCTCTTTCGCACAACCCATGGCAATTAAGAAGGAGATGCAGCTCATTTGTATACTCCACTTATTAGGTAATCATATTAATCTGTAATATGTATGTCTTTCCATAGATTCAGCATGATAACACCCCACACACACACTCACACACAGACCCACACACCCCACACACATCCACACACCTATAAGCATACATACATACACACGCATATCTGCTGTCTTGGCTGGATTGGTTTTTGTTACTGTTTTATTTGTTTTTATTTTTTCGGTACAATTGTTAGTAATCACTGACATTGTCTTCACTTGTTTTTGGTTGTGAATATGAATATTAACATAATCCATCTGGCTGAACCCTATCTTTTAAGATACAGGCTAGTCCTAGTTTAAAAGGTAGAGTCTACTATTGCATTACTGAATGTAAATATTATTTTCAAAAATGTATACAGAGCAAAGTGCTATGTTTTTGTGAAATAAATACTTATTATTATCATGATCCAGAAAAAACTAGGTATTCTGACTTTATGTCAATAGAAAATAGATACATGCATTTTCCATCAAACGATATCGTTCGTTGCCCTAATAATCCTGGCACACTGAAAAATACGGCATGGAATTTCTCTACTATTGAAATTACCTCCCCGCATCATACACGACAATCCTGGAGATATCAACTGAATATAAAAACCATCTCTATCATAGCTTGTTAAGGTGCATTTTCGTGTAGCAAGTCAGGATCTAATGTCACCCGACTCCTCCATTGTGTCCCGTACACACTATTGTAGATTGTTATAATGTGATACTTGTGTGATATATTTCTATGCCGTGTTTGTAATTAAAGAATGGTGGACTATTAGATTTGTTTTTTTTTTTTTATTTAAACCAGTGCTTGACTGCGATCCCACCTGTTGGCAAGCAGTGATGCAATCATTAATGGTGAGGCGCACTAGTTTATTAAGAGCCTATTCTTTCTAGCCTTAAAGACACCTAAATTATAGTTGGACGGGAAGACCGCAGCAGGCAAATTGTTCCAGTCCTTCGATGTACGCGATATAAACGACGAAGCGAAACGCGTTTCAAACGTAAGGGTGGATACTCGCCGTACGTCGGATTGTCCGATGGTAGAAAGGAGATGGCGGAATCAAGCCATGCAATTCCCGCGCACACTCTCCAAAATGCAATCTCTAAAATACAGAAAGGCTGCACCCTGCGCCTGTGCTCGAGGCTTTGTAAATTGGACTTAACTAAATCTGGATCCCCAATTAGCCTCTTTGCACGCCTTTCCACTGAGTCCAAAGCTGCTAGATGGCATTTTGCAGCACCAGCCCGCATGTGACTGCAGTACGCCACACTCGAACAGACCTGTGCTTTTTTTGAAATAAGTCAGTCATCAAATTTTTCACTGCGCTAATTTCTTTAGCCAAGTGCGGTGATTGCTGTTTCAGCAGGGTTTTTTTTATGTATGGTTTTGAGCTGATATTTAGTAAACTAATAGTCCTGATAACAATGTTTGGTAAGAAAAATAATATCTGTGAGATTCACATGTCTACACCCATCATCATCATCATCATGCTCCTGCCCTTGTCCCGTTTTATTCGGGGTCGGCGCAACATGTTTTTTTCTTCCATTCTGTCCTGTCACTCGTCACGCTATCACTAACTCCCTTTTCTTTCATATCACTTCTCACACAATCCATCCATCTTTTCTTTGGTCTCCCTCTCCCTCTCCATCCATCCACATTTAAACTCATAACTCTTTTAGTAACATACGTTTCATCTCTCCTCTTCACATGACCATACCAAGACAAACGATTCCTTTTCAACTTTTCAGTCACTGGCGCCACTTTCAAACTTCCCCTAATATACTCATTTCTCACTTTATCCATTCTCGTCTCACCACACATCCATCTTAACAATCTCATCTCCGACATTCACATGAGTCTTTTTTTTAATCATTTATTTTGTAAAACATAGGAAGGTGCCTTTGATCAACAATTCGAAGATTGAAGTTTTACCAATGCATAAAATTGTGAATTCGCCTTCAGTTTATCACTAGCCTTTGAGAATTGAAGATGTAAAGAGATTTCGATCTGAATAATTATCCTTTTTTGTTAAAATAGGTACTTACTCTGCGATTCACCTGTCGACACATATAATGAGCTAGCTAGAGCCTTTGAGAATTGAAGAAGTAAAGAAAAATATCATCCCTGGCATTTATTGCAGAGAACACCTTTCTGGCTCAAATGATTGGTCGTCCTTCTTCCGTTCAACCATACACCACACCACAAAATTTCAGAGTACCACAGCTCAATCTTGATCCAGTCCTCCAGAAACCGTCAGCCTTAAACGCCAAACAATTCAATTATACACCACCAAGTAAAACAAAACAAAATTTAATTAAAAATCGAAATCTCTCGAACGAAGAAGGCGATGTCGTCGGTTTTAATTATTGGCCTATTGAACCCTGGCCTGCCTCTGACGCCGGGTTCAGTACACCACAATAAAACTTGGTAGCGTTGAATTGGCCTCTATTCAGCATAATTGGACTGTGTACTGAGCCCAAGTGGAGCCAATCAAAGTTCTGCGGCGACAATTGTGCAGAACTCGATCTAATTGGCTGTAGGATTGATTAAAAATAATATATAGGTAGCCACTGCTTTCCTTGTTGACGGATTTTTAATGCATTGTTTAAGGAGGGCCGTCAATGGGGCGGATTTTTAAAGGTTTGAGTGGTTTCTGGTGAAATGTATCAAGCTAGGTAAGATGAAGAAAAAAGCGGACTTTGGTTGTGGCTAATCAAAGTTCGCTTACGTGAGATGGATTGGTAGAAATATTATCAATAATAGTAGGGCAATGTGAAGTGTTGCTAACATAATATTAAGTCTTTAACTAACAATAAGTACCTATAATAATAACTGTAATTACCTCATTGGTAATTACAGTTTTGATCCGTTAGGAGTCGAAACGCTTGGGTCATGAGGTCCGAGTGCACGTCTTCTTTTCAAGGAAATTTCACGCCGTCTGATTGACACTTTGCGTGACCAGAGGGCTGGCTCGTTCTTCGCCCAAAGAATTAGCATTGCCATTCAACAAAAAAAAATATTCTGTCAAGTGAAAATATAAAATTCCTGATGATATTTTTTTTCACTACATAAATACGAAAAACTTTATTCCGAAAGTCACAAATACGAATTTCAAAATACCGATTTTCATAATTCCGAATGGTTCAAAATTCCGAATATAACATCTCCGACTTATCATTACTCCTATTTTTATAATTCCTAAATTTCAATTTTCCTAACGTTTATAATTACTATTCTCAAAATATCGAGTTTCAATAGATCGAATAACAAAAAGTCCGACTTAATGATAATTCGAAACATCAGAAATACGAATTCCGATTATTAAAATACCGATTAGTATAATTCCGATAATAACGCCTTGTAAAACGGTATAGCAAGACAAATAAACACATAATTGCTCATCAGAGAGAAGTGTAATATTATGTATAGTATGAGGGGGTAGAATTAAAAAACTAATGACCGATGCGTTTTCCTACTCATAATTGCATAGATTGTTTACAGTTATTATCCTTGTGTATATATATCCTGAGTAATTAATTAGGTATCATACTGCTTGTTTTACCATATAATGTGCAATAAAAATATTTTGTTTCCCTGGTCACAATTCTTACCTAACATAACCTAAATGATTCACCAACAATAGAGGGGATCTGGCACTCGACTGCCGCTGCCGCGGCACGCTCGCTTAGCTTGCTCGCCTTCGCGCTTTATTAGTCATAGTTCTAACCTAACCTAACCTAAGTGATTCATCAATAATACAGGGGATTTACAGCATGCAAGCAGGCATGCAGCATGCAAGCAGGCATGCAGCGTGCAAGCTGACATGCAGCATGCAAGCAAGCATGCGAAATGCAAGCAGGCATGCAACGTGCAAGCAAGCATGCAACATGCAAGCAGGCATGCAGCATGAAAGCAGGCATGCAACATGCAGCAAGCATTGTTTCTGTCACGGCTCCGGCGCTGCGGGGTTTGGGCGGCCCCACGCGAGCTTATCGTCGCAGATGGTTTTAACGCTCACCACCGCAGCTTCGGCTTGCTGGCCGGCGCCGCCGGCCAGCCTCAGCCGCGGCGGCGGTCCTTCAAACCACCTACCACCAACCTCAGCTCGCGGGCCGCCCCACCCCTCCGCGCCTATGCGGGTTTAAATTAGACTCTGGGGGTAGGGCAGACAAGACTGCGTGAAGTCGGTTTTGCAGCGATTCGTTTCTGTCACTAAATTTTGTAGCACAACATGTGGACTTTTAGTTTATTCGAAATATTGAAAATCGGAATATCGTTTTTCGGACCGAGAACCCTTCGAGCACTTGATTCTTCGAACGTATGAAAATCGGAAAACTAACAAATTGCATTTACGACTTTCGGTAAAATCAATTTCGTGATTTTTAATAATAGACATTATAATTCTTAGGTATTATGAAATTCGGACTTTTGAAAATCGGAACATCGAAATTCGGAATAAAATATTTCGGAGTATTTGGGTGTTCCCATTTTTTTTCCTTTATTATTATGAACAGATTTCTTAATAATTGATTACAATCTAGCCTAAAAGACTACCTAATAAGCAACTTAACTCTAACTTAATAGTAGGTATACGTTATGGGTTTTATTAAAACTAAGAATAGCGTCCTTTAGCACTTTTATACAAGTCCATTGCATTTTCTTAGAGTCTGGTCCTAATGATAATGTTGCACAATAATTACTTACCTACCTATCTTTAACTTTTTAGCTACCAATGCTGCAATGGGTCTACAAATCTATGGCGGTTGTCCATAAAAAAGGGTCATTGATGGGACAGTGGCAAGGAATTCCCGGCTCCCATGGAGTTTTTATAGTGTTCTCTGGCCGTAACTAAATGTCCTTGTGGGGTTCTGACTCAGCAAAGTAGGTGCTATTATTTCTTTTTAAAATTAAGTACTTGTTGAAATCGTATTGTGGTGGTCGTTAGAACGCTTTCGGGATTAATTTATAGGGTCTTTGAGAAAATGTTATCGAACCCATGCTTTTGCGTGAGTACCTAAGTTATTTGAAGTACACAACGTGATACAATCCGCGTCTTCTAACTTAATATTATCAAACATATCACTATATACGGCAGCATACGCTGCTTTTTTTTGGCCTTGCACAGATTATTTATCTTTTTTTTGTTGTTTTTCTTTTGTACTTTTAACATTTTATTTTTCTACTTTTCTTTATGACATCATCTTTATTTGAGGTGGGAAATCATCAAATGACTTCTGGTCTCAATCTAGCAAGAGGGAGTTAGACTTTTACTGACTAGAACCCACTCATGTTGTTCAGTTGCCATTTGCGTTTCAAGGCCGCGGTTACTCTTTTGAACAATTCTCCAGCCTTATCATCGTCAACCTTTGTTGCTTATCCCAATTTTTTAGGACTCGGCGAAGTATTAACCATTCCATACATATCTATAATAATAATAAACCATTTTTTTTTCAGGAATCTTGGCCCATAGATACCTTACAGACTAACATATAAAGAGAGTAAATACAAGTTATCGTTAGTAAATAAGACTTAGGACTATGACTATGTTAGTAATACTTCACATCGCACTAAGTTCACTTCCTGTTGTTCTGTGGCACCTCATCACCTCATCTATTTACCGCCATCTCAATTGACAAATGACGATAATCAAGAACAAATTCACTAAATAAGTTGATAAAACCGTGCGAAGCAAAAAAAAAAGAAAAAACAATATATTTTGCTACATCATAGGACAATTTCAAAAAAAAGAAAACCAAATCCTATTCGATAGTTCCAAATTCAAAAAATATCGAACGCGAATCCAAAACACAACCGAACTTTGTGAATGAAAATTAAAAAAAATAAAGTCAATTCCAAGAAGTTTTATGGTGTCAGTTTCTAAGGGTTTTTTATCACTTCCTTTCTATTCAGATGGGGTGTTTTTTCGATATATTTATAGTGGATATAAAGACGCAGGTGCTAAGTTATAAAGTTGCACCCTTACACCCATGATTAGCCAAACGGTTGGTTGTTTGTCAATGCACCTCTTTAGGAACGCCGCGCCGCTCGCGGCCATGTTTTATTCTAACCTATAAACTCGACCATTCATGTAAATGATCGGTTGTATTTTTTATATTTTTTACGTAAGATTGATTATAGTGTTTTTGTGTGGGTTGAGTAAGAATGTAGCTTCTATTTCATTTATTTTATATAAGGTAACTAATGGAAATAAGTTTTTTGGAGACATAGTGTAAAAGTGTTAGCCAATATGTCTTCAGAACTTTTTTACTGTCTAGGCCTCTTTGGTTACACAGATGACTGAGTGGTAAAGGTCGAAGATATCTGCCTTATCATCTGCCTAGCCTTTGCCCAACTATTTTGGGTTAGAACAGGAACCAAATATTTTCTTTGACTAAATATAAGTATTATATCGGTGGACATCCCACCCATACGTACAAAGCGTTTTGGGAACACATTCATAATGCGTACAGCTAAGGAGTGGAATTCCCTGCCGGAGTCTGTGTTCCCTGATAGCTACAACCTAGGGGTCTTTAAGTCAAGAGTGAATAGGTTATTTCTAGGCAAGCGTGCTCCATCGTCGGCCACATCATCGCTTACCATCAGGTGAGATGGTGGTCAAACGCGAGCCTATCAATAATAATAATAATAATAAAAAATATTTACTGAATATAAACTAGGTTTTGCCTACGGCTTCGTCTGTGTCATCATCTTCCTGCCCTTGTCCCATCTTATTTGGGGTCGGCACAACATGTTTTTTTCTTCCATTCTATCCTGTCAACCGTCATGCTATCACTAACTTCCTTTTCTTTCATATCACTGTTCACACAATCCATCCATCTTTTCTTTGGCCTCCCTCTCCCTCTCCACCCATCCACATGTATACTCATAACTCTTTTAGTAACATGCGTTTCATCTCTCCTCTTTACATGACCATACCAAGACAAACGATTCCCTTTCAACTTTTCAGTCACTGGCGCCACTTTCAAACTTCCTCTAATATACTCATTTCTCACTTTATCCATTCTCGTCACACCACACATCCATCTCAACATTCTCATCTCCGCTACATGCAATCTTTTTTCATCCGTCTTTTTCACAGCCCAACATTCTGATCCATACAGTATGACAGGTCTTATCACGGACTTGTAGATTTTACCCTTCAACTTGGGGGGCATCCGTGGGTCACAAATTGTTCCAGTGACCTGTCGCCATTTCATCCATCCTGAATTGATCCGATTTGATACGTCTCGGTCTACCTCGCCATCTCCTTGGATAAGCGACCCGAGGTACCGAAAGTCGTAACCTACGGCTTCGTCTGTGTGATCGTAAAAAATTATTCCAAAAAAATATACTTCCGAGATAAAAAAAATCGGGCAAGTACGAGTCGGACTCGCGCTCTGAGGGTTCCGTAGAAACTTACCTATGAAAACAGTTCAATTCCCAAATCGAGTCTCGAACATTTTTCCGAATCGCAAAAAAGTTTTTTTTTCGTGATGCAACTACAAATTTACAGTTTTCAATTTTTTTTCCTATACTTGTGCTATGAGACCTTGCTTCATGCCAAATTTCAGGATTCTAGGTCAATGGGAAGTACCCTATGAATTTTGATTCCCTTGAGAATGTCGAAATATACGTTTTTTGCGACATAAATGGCCGTATCTTTTTTTTTTCGTTAACATAGAAGTTTGGTGGTTTCAGTTTCAAGGGACCGCAGACTTGAGTATTTATATGGTTTTAATTTGAACTCGATACCTCCACGCGTTCCCGAGACAAAAATTCTTGACAGACAGACAACAAAGTTATCCTTTAAGCGTTGCGTTTTTCCTTTTGAGGTATCCTATGTGCTATTCCAAAACTTAGTCTACCCGTTCACCAAATTTTATCCAAAATGGTTCAGCCGTTTGAGCGTGAAGGAATAACAAACATACACACATACAATTTTATAGCTTTCATAATATTAATGTGATTCTATCCATACCTACTACCTACTTCGACCGACGTTAAGGGCCTATTACACTACTCGATATTCAGACAGTCTTAGTCGATGTCGCGTAGTGTAATAAGGGTTAGACCGGTCTTACTCAAAACAAAAAATAAGTCTGAATATCGTGTGCTGAATATCGCGTAGTGTAATAGGCCCTTTAGTTCTTACGAACCATCCGTAAGGTTGTCTACCAGACAATCAATAAACAGATATCGCTGTCAGCGATAAGACCGTCATTGTACACACAGATTTAAGTTTATGTATAAGTTGTGTTACTTTTTTGGTGTACAATAAAGGTTATTCTATTTTTAAATTAACATATTAATTATATTAAATAAGATGCCTCAGAGCTGAATATATTTTAAATACGAAGTATATATAAGTTTAGCAATATAACATAACAATACTTATTCATTTAATAAAACATTGATCACATTCCACACACAACGGCTACGAGCAAGACGCTGAAACAGCAATGGCGTAGCAATGAAAATTTTAAATTTAATTAATGGCAAGTGGCGACAGACGATTATATTATTACGCGGCGCATTGTGTGTCAGACGGGCCCGGTCTCCCCGCTAGGGTGGCTGTCCGTGTAGGACAGGATGGGACAAAGGGGGGTGAAATTGAGGTACCTGGTAACTTTTCCCCAGTTCCGTTTTTTTGGGGGAAAATCATCAAATTACTTCTCCCGATCTTTGTAGAGGGAGTGTCAGACTTTTTCTGACTAAAATTCACCGGTATACCTTCAGTTGCCGTATGGATAGTTTAGCTTTTGCACTGATTAGCCATGATCACACTAATATTATAAAGGCAGACGAGTAAAGCATGTACAATAGTTTTCATTCCGGGAGAATAATAATAATATTATAATAATAATATTCCACAACTCTCACACAACGCCGTCTAGTCCCAAGCTAAGCAGAGCTTGTGTTATGAGTACTAGACAACTGATAAACATACTTATATATTTCTAAATACATACATATTATAAACATAAATAAACTACACCCAGACACAGAACAAATTTTCGTGCTCATCACACAAACATTGGTCCTGGGCGGCAATCGAACCCGGAGGTCGTCTCCGGCATAGCAGTCGGAGCCACTAACCACTAGACCGACAGGCCAGTCTAGTCAATCCAGTATGCACGCTGGTAGCAGCTAGTTATACAATTAAGGTTCCGGTATATTTAGTTTTAACATTAAGTAGGCAGGTGCTGCTGATGCTTTCTATAATGAAGGCATCGACTTAGGTAGTTAACATTCGATACCTGACAGGACTGGGAATTGTTCAAAATAGTCACCGCGGCCCTGGAACACAAACGGCAACAGTAGGAACACGGGTGGAATTTTTTTTTACTTATCGTTAGATCTGAAACTCTAATATGTTAGACAAAATGTTACAAATAAATAGATAATGTTAATGTTATGTTGGTGTATAGTACATCCTAAGGTTGTCTGGTTGATATCGCTGTCAGCGATAAGACCGCCTTTGTACCCATAGATTTAAGTTACCGAGTGTAAAAGTTTTGTTACTATTTTGGTGTACAATAAAGTTTATTCTATTCTGTGTTATGTCCATACATCATCCAATTTGTAGCAAAGTTTTCGCTACTACAATGTCACTTTGTTGACGGCTTCTTCTTCTCTAGCTTTACGACGAATCTGTTATTTCATCGAGTTTTGGAAAGTCCGTGTGTGTTAAATATCATGGTCACTCAAACACAGTTCGCCCCCACCCGAGACGCGTTAGGCGTCGCATTGTTGAGCAAATCCGAGCCAAGCCTGTACCTACCACAGCTTGCTAAATTAATACCGCTGATAAGTGATATCACGCAGTAATAGTACAGCATTCAGCGTCACATTGCATCATGTAGCATGCCTATGTGGCAACTGTTCCTAGAATTTAGAGAGGGATTACTTAGCTCACCAGCCCGCACTGGGCCCGCGTAGTGGATTACGGCGCATTCCCTCTCCTAGAGAGGAGGCCTGAGTCCCAACAGTGGTAACATTAAAAGGCCGACTATGCTATGCTATTACTTGGCTCTATTAAGGCATTTCATCCAGTCGACTTAAGTTTGACTCGGCCTCCCTCAATCAAATTGAAAGTTACAGCTTTTTTTTTATTGGCATTAATTGAGGGTTTTTTCCGTTGTCATGGCAACTAAGTCGACTGGAGTGGAGGATTTTTCGAGTTATTCCATTTTAATATCATATCCATTTTAATATCATTAAGGTTGTCTGGTAGATATCGCTGTCAGCGATAAGACCGCCTTTGTACCCATAGATTTAAGTTGCCTAGTATAAAAGTTTTTGTTACTATTTTGGTGTGCAATAAAGTTTATTCTATTCTATTCTATTCTATCAACAACTAGTAACACTAGTTTTTGTTTCGACTTGTATTTAAAAATACGTTCAAAGATAATCCTCCCCCAATTGTCACCTCAATGTCCTGTGCGTCTCGCAACTAACGGATTCCTGCGCCCCTCACCAGATCATCGGTCCACCTTGTTGGAGGCCTATCACCGCTGCGTCTTCCAGTACGCGGTCGCTACTCCGGAACCTTCCGGCTTTTCGGCCTCCTTGGGTTCACAACATTTAAACTCATATCCATAAGGACCTGGCGGTCGTCTCCTTCTGCGAAGCAGTAATGCTAGCAAAGGTGGCGGCCGATCGCGTGAGGCAACGGTCCACACGCCCCAACCGCCCCGCCGGGATTCCGATCCCGATTTCCGGCTACCGTAGGCGCGGGCTTGCGGACGGCGAGAAATGGGTAGCTCGCCATCCGACCGTCCGGTAACCGTCCGGACCGAGCCCAAGTCGTCGACGGCGCGTACAGTACCACGCGCGCCTCAAGGAGATGTCAGCAACTGTAGGGGCCCAGCAGTGTAGTAGCCTTCTGGGGCCAAGGGTCTGATTCTGAAAGGAAGACTCGGCCCTGGTACGAAAGGCAACGAAGGAACAGGAGTGGGTTTTTAGTCAGTAAAAGTCTGACACTATCTCACGCTCCGCCCAAGAGCGAGGAATGTCATGAGTTGATTTTCCCACCGAAAAAAAAAATCCATAAGGACCCAGACTCGGAAAAACATCGAACCCGCGACCCGAACAGCAGCAGCCAATTACTAAACTCATTGACATACCTTTAGAAGCGAGTGATATTATGTATTAAATATTTGTTCATGCACTTGTAAATATGTTTAGAGAATGTGTGATGTGAAGACTTTTACCTTTTAAGTCCAGATCATAATTGATGATTATGTTGACCCTTGACTTCTTTCTCACGGCTGCAGCCACAGTGGGTGCACATGGCCTGCCCAATTTGAGCTTTAGATCTAACATGTACTTACATTCCCAAATGTTTTGAATTCGAAGTGACGTCCCAGCTGGAGTCACGTTTTGCCAATTCGATGGCTTAAAATGAATACCCGTAACTAATAATAAATTTTGTTTATTTTCCACCACAAAGTATTACAGTTTTTTGCATATAATAAATTTTAGTTGAATATAGGGGTGGACTCCACCTAAACTAGGGCAACCCTGTATTTCAGGTCTCCAGGAAACTCACCCGCGATTTGAACCTAATGTTAGACTATATAAAAAAAAGTACAGGTACCACAAGAACAGGTAGAAGGAAACAAAATATAATATAACCGTGAGTGTATATAGTGTGTGTGTGTGTGCGTATGCGTAACTGCAAAACACGTAACTTTTCAAGATATAAAATACCTTTATTATTAATTAATTTAAATGTGCATGTGTGTAATAAGAGGCTGCTTTTTCACTCTCCTATCGTCTAGCATGGTTTAAAAGCTTGATGCTTCATCTAACGCAATCCCACGCGATGTTTGATGAAGAGGCAATGCAAAAAAGAGAGTTAACGCCTGAAAACACTGTTGGCATTCGATAATTCCGTAATATTTCACAAAACTTGTTCCAGGAAATACGTGTATTTTTTTAAACCCTTAAAAGTTTTTCATAAAAATAGTCGTCATTCAGAATCTCGATTAAATGTGCAAGGCTTCTATTGATGTATCTTTTTATATTTTTAATATATGAGCACATTATGGAGGGTAGTTCAAGTTCACGTAGCAGATTTTCAGAGGTATTTACTAGATTAGTTTTACACAAATTTATGTTTTGATTTCTATAGAAGCCTAGATAATATCCACAAGATATCTGTGTATCCAAAATATCTAGAGAAAGATGTGTAATAACATTATAATCACGTAAGAACGGTTGTATGTTGTTCGGTTTAACGGTTGTTGTATGTGTTATTGTTGCTTTTAAACATTGTTGATGGTGCTACAAGTATCGAATCCAAATTTAGTATAATACAAGATTGTGCGTTACAAGCAGTGCTTTCAGGAAATATAATGAAATAAATTGATCTAAAATTGTATACCCGAGGATCTAAAATTATAACGGCGAAAGTTTGTGAATCACTTGTGTGTATGTTTGTAACTTCTTCACGCGCAAACGGCTAAACCGATTCGGATGAAATTTGGCACACGAGTAGACCATGTCCTAAAATAGAACATATGATACTTTTTATCTTTTTGACGTGACAACGTCTTATAATTCGATGGAGCCAGCTGCACGCACGAAAAAGTATGACGCATGCGGCGTTACCTCGCTCTGTAGCGTTGAAGTGCAAGCGAGAGCGCGTTTGGCCTCCGCGTTCGGCAGTGTTCGACATCTGTCTCTCTCTCTGCTACTTGAGTGAGCGATGCGTCTGCGTCGTGACAACTGCTATAGAATAATACATTTACCTACATGTTTTCGTCAAGTATAAAGTGCAGTGAAAAGTGAATGTCGTATTAATTGTTTATTTGTATTTATGCGTACAAATAAATGTAACACGTTGTCACGTTCAACTATCGTCAGTAAACCGACTTTACAGACAACCGATTTTTTATGATTATGTTCTTGGCGACAGTGGTGGCCGAGTGGTAACGGCCCCGACTTACGAGTTGTAGGTCACGGGTTCAAACCCAGCCAGGCGCATTACTTTGTGTAATTTATTTCATCACCACTGCTCTCAAAACGGTGAAGGAAAACATCGTGAGGAAACCGGCATGTCCTAGAACCAAAAATTCGAAGACATGTGAGTTGACATCCACCAACCCGCACTGGGCCCGCGTGGTGGATTATGGCCCATTCCCTCTCCTAGAGAGGAGGCCTGAGTCCCAGCAGTGGGAACATTAAAAGGCTTAATATACTATGCTTATGATTATGTTTTTAAATATACAATCAAAACGAAATTACTTTTCATTTACCAGCACAAAAGACAAGCTAAGTAGATACTTACTTATATTTATGTAGAATATTGGTAATTCGTTCATCCCAGACGGTCAGGCATTCAATCTCGCGGCCTCGGGAGGCTGCGGCTTATGTGTGGACAGTGGGTAGATAGATAGTAGAGCTAGCTAGCTTTGTGGGGTAAGTAGAGTGAAAGAAAGAAAGAAAGAAAACATTTATTTGAGACTCGCACAGGACAAACAACAATAAAATAAAAAGTAACTACTTAATCTATAAATACTTAACTTAAAAATAATAGAAAAAACAATATTAAAAAATAAAAATAAAAGACCTGTGCGAGGCCAAAAAGGCTCCTATCTCAGCATATGCTGCGATATTAAACTAAAAAGTAAAAATAACGCAGCGCTGTTATTCTGATAGGGCCTGGTGATGCCACGGACACACTCACGGAACACAGAGACAAATAAGATAATATATAGATAATAAAAGAGCGAGTGGTGAAGTTCGGATTTAAGACAACTTACCTATGTTAAAAGAGAAAATTATGAACGGCACATTATGGTGCAGTGGTTGAGCGATTGACTGCTGCGCTGCTGCGTGTAGTGGATTCGATTCCCGCACGGAATAATTTTTTCCCAAGTCAAAAGTCAAGTCAATTCAAAAGGTTTTTTTATTTCACATAGGCCTACATGGGCACTTGTAAAACGTCAGAAGCTAGTGCACGGTTCCAAATTGGTCGTTTCCTAACAGAAAAGAACCAGCAAGAAACTCCATGGTTACTTAGGTACTCTTTTAAAAAAATTTTGTTCTTACAATATTTCCATATTACAGTATAAGTAGATATTATGTAAGGACAGAACGTTGAAACTACAATCAGAAAGAAAAAAACAAAATAGGTATTTGTGACTCGCACAAAACAAACAACAAAATAAAATACCAATTTTTTTTTTTTTTAATTTTTATCCAGGTGGCTATAATAAATAAGTAGGTAGGTAACTTAAATAAGGTAATACGTGTGTTATATTTCTGCACCACCCTAAGGTCAACTGGTAGAAAATGCCTATGGCATTAAGTCCGCCTTTGTACAGTGTTTCTTACTAGTGCATAAAGTTTTAATAAATAAATAATATAATACCTAATAAAAGAAGTGCACGAGGCTAAAAGGGCTTCTGTCTCTGCATATGTTGCAGTATTAAAAAAAAAACATGCAGCGCTATGGCACAGAACGTGTAGCTAAGTACAGAGAATGGAATTTATGCATCGAGATATAAGTACTAACGTACTAGAGAAGCTACGTCAAATAACTGAATTGTCCTATTCTTCGTAATTTGAATCTTTAGTTCGCTGCAGCGCTATAATAATAACAATTTGTCTAAACCGTAACTAATTTACCACAGCGCTAGATTTGCTGCGGAAGTGTATTTATTCTCGGCAAAAAGGTCTTAAGCGCCATGTAAATCACGGTACTTACGCGTTTTCTTCGACAAAGTGCAACAACATGTCTTCCCTATAGACTATGACAGGTGTACTACAGAATGGACAACGTAGGTATTTTGCCTACTGGGTTTATTTCATTAATAATAGACAATTTATTTTTTTGATGTATTTTATTTCATCATCATCATCATCATTTCAGCCGAAAGACGTCCACTGCTGGACATAGGCCTCCCCCAAGCGTCGCCACAGCGAACGGTCCCGTGCGTCTCGCATCCATCGGACTCCCGCAACCGTTACCAAGTCATCGGTCCACCTTGTAGGAGGCCTTCCAACGCTACGTCTTCCGGTACGTGGTCGCCATTCCAGAACCTTTCGGCCCCAACGGCCATCTGTTCTGCGAGCAATGTGCCCTGCCCATTGCCACTTTAGTTTGGCGATTCTTCGTGCTATGTCGGCAACCTTGGTTCGCCTGCGGATATCCTCATTCCTGATTCGATCACGCAAGGAAACTCCGAGCATAGCCCTCTCCATTGCCCTTTGGGTGACTTTAAGCCTTCTAATGAGGCCCATTGTAAGCGACCACGTTTCTGAGCCATATGTCATCACTGGCAACACGCACTGGTCATAGACTTTCGTCTTGAGACACTGTGGTATATTGGACGAGAAGACACCGCGCAGCTTCCCGAACGCTGCCCAGCCGAGTCGGATTCGACGATTGATCTCTTTCTCGAAGTTAGACCTTCCCAACTGGACTGTCTGTCCCAGGTAAACGTAGTCGTCTACAACTTCGAGTGTAGAGTCCCCGACCTTGATAGGAGTGGGTGCTACATGGCTGTTTACCATGACTTTGGTTTTGTCCATGTTCATTTTAAGTCCCACTCTTTCGGAAGCTCTACTGAGGTCACCAAGCATTGTACTGAGCTCCTCCGTAGTCTCAGCCATGACTACTATGTCGTCGGCAAACCGAAGGTGAGTGATGTACTCGCCATTAACATTAATGCCTAGCCCTCTCCATTCCAAAACCTTGAAGACATCCTCCATTGCTGCCGTGAACAGTTTCGGAGAAATAACGTCTCCCTGCCTCACACCCCGCTGCAAGAGGATAGGTTTCGAGGTCTGGTCTTGTAGTCGGACTGACATAGTGGCGTTTTTGTACAAACACTTCAGCACTTCGATATACCGATAGTCAATTTGGCACCGTTGGAGAGACTGCAGTACAGCCCAAGTTTCAATCGAATCAAAGGCTTTCTCGTAGTCCACAAACGCTAAGCAGAGAGGCTGGTTATACTCCTCAGTCTTCTGTATAACCTGCCGCAGCGTATGTATGTGGTCCACGGTGCTGAAGCCTTTTCGAAATCCGGCTTGTTCGGGAGGCTGGAAGTCGTCGAACCTGCGCGCGAGACGATTCGTGATGACTCTGGAAAACAACTTGTAGACATGGCTCAGAAGCGAGATGGGCCTATAATTCCTAAGCAGGGCATTATCGCCCTTCTTAAAGAAGAGTACCACCACGCCTCTGCTCCACGCCTGTGGCGTTTTTCCCTCGAGTATGACGGAATCAAATAGCTTCTGAAGGGCCTCAAGGACCAGTTTTCCACCCGCCTTCAGGAGTTCGGCCGTAATTCCGTCCTCACCCGACGCCTTGTTGTTTTTCAGCTGCTTCAGAGCCATCCTAATCTCGTACAGGCTGACGTCCGGGATATCTTCGGTATAGTGTCGAGTCAATCTAGCTCTTGGGTCGTTTACTAGATTTACAGCGGGTTTAGCGGTAGACGTGTATAACTGTCCATAAAAAGCCTCGATCTCTCCCAGAAGCTCCGATTTGGCGGATATGACTCTGCCATCGTCGGTCTTCAGTTTCGTGAGCTGGCTTTGCCCAATAGACAGATCTCGTGCAAATACTTTAGAGCCCTTATTCCGCTCAATCGCATCCTTAATCCTTGCGGTATCCGCGGCGAAGGTCACGTTTCAGGGACTTCGAGATCTGTCTATTGAGCTGCCGGTATATGCACGCATCGTCTGAAGACTGCAGAATCATCTCACGCCTCTTCTTCATTAGCTCGAGGGTCGGATCGGAGAGCTTCTTGTTTTTATTTGTACGGTGAGTCTTGAAAAACTTAGACCCGACCGTATGGACAGTTTCCACGAACCCATCGTTATATTCATCCACGGAGCTTCCTAGGCACTCGAAACGATTGTGGAGTTCGAGCTGAAAGCTCTCGGGGTTTTGGATCTGGATCTGTGCTGGACGGAGCGTAGACTTCATCAGTCGAGACCTTTCAAGCTTAATGTTAATATTCAATGTGCCTCTTACGACGCGGTGATCACTTCCAGTTTTCACCGCGTTGATCACAGAGACATCATTGAATATTTGCTTTTTCGTCGACAGGATGAAGTCAATCTCATTTCTAGTTGCACCGTCAGGACTTTGCCAGGTCTACCTTCTATGCTCACGCTTTCTGAAGAAGGAATTCATCATATAGAGGCCCTCCCTCTCCATAAAGCTAGCCAGTAGGTGTCCCCGGTGATTCCGACGTCCAAATCCAAATTGCCCCACTCGCAGCTCGTCACCGTCTCGTTTGCCCAGTTTCGCGTTAAAGTCCCCCATGACCACGGTGAAGTGAGTCTTAGAACCATGCATAGCTCTTGATATATCCTCATACATGGATTCTACTTCGTCGTCGGGATGTGTCGAGGTCGGGGCGTAGACCTGTATGACCTTCAGCGAATATCTTGATGATATTCTGAGTATAAGGTACGCCACCCTGGTCGACACACTCTCGATCCTCACGACATTGTTCACAAGGGACTTGTGGACGATAAACCCGACACCACCCTGGGACTGCTGGTCACCCTCCCGGAAATAGAGCAGGTTACCGGATTTGAGAATTATCGTATCCTCCCCCTGTCTTCGGACTTCAGACAATCCCACAATACTCCATCGCAACCTGCTCAATTCCTCCTCCAGTTCGGTGATCTTCTCGTCAGTCCTCAGTGTACGCGTGTTAAAAGTTGCCAGGTCGAGTCGTTTAATAGATGGGTAGCCAAATCTCATCCGGAGATTCTTCGCACCCCTTGCCTCGTCGTGGCCTTGACCGCTACCGGAGTCAAGGGTAGACGGGCTGCCGGGCACTAGGGGCCATTTTTTGTTTCTGTTTTTCATGTTGGGGGGTTTGCCATAATCGCCACGCTTGGCAGACGGGTTGGCGATCGCAGTTTGGTTGTTGTAATGCACAGAGGATGCTGCTGCCCATTCTCTGGTATGTCCCTTAGTCGCCTCTTACGACACCCTCGGGAAGAGATGGGATGGTGTTATTCTTAACGTCCGAACACCATACGGAACAGTATTTTATTTAGTTACCCTTAAATAATATGAGTTTAGTCATCTTTTGCCTTTTGTGGAATAATCAACGCTTTGATCTGTTTTTGCTTCATGTTTTAAACGAATAGTAGTATATTTATTAACAAAAAAACGGAAAACTCCGGAAACGGGAAACTCGGGTTGCGGGTTGCAATAAAACGGAATCCAGTCACCGTAGCTGAAATCGGCTAGGGAGTATATATATATATAGTATATTTATTAATAATCGCCCGAATCAAATGAATTCTATGATTCAGTGTACTTGGTTGGCAAAATGAATGCTGAACCAAAGATGTAAATACCTCCGTGTGAATAAAATGCTCCAAAGTATTTACAATAATGTAACTGTAATAGTATTTCGTGGAGAGGCTAATTCCACCACTTTGGTTTATAAGTTTTTGTATGATAGTTTCCGTGATCACACATATTTTGTTTGTATACGTCTTCTGAAGAATATAACAATCCGCCCATGTCTTTAATTAAAGTTTATGGTGTGGCAGCCTTTCTGCTGTTGTTAATGCGTCCACGCATTCTTCACATTTTAATGATTTTGTGAGATTTCGAGCAATGTAGCCAGATATGTAACCGACTATCAATTGAGAACCTAATGGTATTTGTTGGGAACTGAGAGTATCGGAAAAAACATAACAGTTGTGTTCAGCTTCTATATCAGATTCTAAACATCTAGTTGCTGACAATATTTCGTATTTCTCATCGTCGTGTCTGTTTAAGGGCGTCGTACTATTAATAACATTTGTTGAAGAATTACATAGAATGTTTATATTATCTAAAGGTATACAATTACCCGTGAATGATGAACGAAGTTCCAAATGGTTCAGGGTTTTTTTGTAGGCAGCTCGAAATTGTAAGACGTTGGGGTAATTATTGTACCCGCCATGCTTCCTTATGACCCCAAAGAAAAGCTCTAGATGATCTTGACTTAGACGGTATGTAGAAATACATGTTGATAACAAGTTTTTAGAGATTCTATACAAATCAAAGCTATAAATCCTGTTTTATTAGCCGATTCAACAATTTTCTTTTTTGAAATCGACAAAGTAATACGTGGATCTAAATCTTTTCTTTTTACGACTCTTCTGCATTTTATATGAAATTCTAAAATGTATCTTTTTACTTTTGACAAAAAATTCAGTACTTCTGACTTATTTATGTCGTCAATTGGTCGCTTGAACCCATAAAAATAACACTTTCTTGAATTCATTGTGTCAAAAAAATCATTAAACGTTTCCAAAAATTGTATTGTAGCCGACGAGTCCGCGAATTGTGTATACTTCAAATCCTCGTCACATAGCTGCAATGCCTTGGCTACACTCTTACTTAAGAGTTGAGTAGCAAGACGGACCTTCATAATTTGGTTACGGAAGTACACATGCCGTGGTGTAAGTTTGTTGGCAAACCTAAGACCATCTTTCATTTGCAGTTTATTTAGATTAATCAATAGCTGCCACTTTATTTTCTTACAATCTTGGTCAAATAATAATCTTTTTTTCTCAAATGAGTTTCTTATAAGTTTGATGACGTGACATGGATCAAGAAATATACACACTTTCTCCTGTGTAGATGGATGTGGAAAATGGGTCACCAAATCATTTGGGTTCGTCAGTTTACACCCTAAAATTTCTGCAGCTGACAAATTTGCAGGGCATCCATCAAATGTCCTGCTTACGACTGTAACTCCGGCGTCATGACATTTATGCAAGCATGTAGTGATTAAATTAGCTTTTGTTTCTGCAGTTATACCTGATATTAAAAAATAGCCACAGGAAGTTTCCAATTTTCAGTCACTGACACCAACATAAATACTAACGCCTGTGACGCAACATGATCATCTCCATCACCTTTTCGAGGACCAGCAGCAAAATTCACAGCACCAAGCTTCTGTTGATTGTGAAAAAGCTTTTGGCGTTAGTACTTATATCTCGATGAATTTATGCATCATGTGCTCGCTTCTCTACAGCTTGCCTATTACAAATACCATTTACCTAAAACAGAAGAACACAAACTAGACTCGTTTGTGCGTTTTTTTAGGGTTCCGTACCTCAAAAGGAAAAACCAGAACCCCTATAGGATCACTGTATTGTCTGTCCGTCTCCATCTCGAGAATGCGTGGAAGTATCGAGATGAAATTAAAACCATATACTCAGATCTGCGGTCCCTTGAAGCTGTGAAAAAATCAAACTTCTGAGTTAACGAAAAAGTAGATACGGCCGTTTATGTCCCAAGAAACGTATATTTCGACACTCTCAAGGGAATCAAAATTCATAGGGTACTTCCCGTTGACCTAGAATCCTGAAATTTGGTATGAAGCAAGGTCTCATAGCACAAGTATAGGAAAAATCTGAAAACTGTAAATTTGTAGTTAAGTCACAAAAAAAACGAGAATTGAACTATTTTCATAGGTAAGCTTTTACGGAACCCTTAGTGCGCGAGTCCGACTCGCACTTGCCCATTTCTTATTGACATTACACGACCTAAATGCTTTCCAAATCCACGTCATCACAATCCGACCAAAATACTAAAACACGCATCCAAAAATGGAAAGTAAAATCAATAAACAACTACACAGGTGTACTGTTGTCGTGGGGTATTACCCATTGAACATGTCACAATACCCCACAGCCCCATACAACCCCATACAACCCCATAGAGCCCTATAAACGGCGAAGCGTGTACGCTCTTGCATTATTAATATTTGTACCTCTCCACATGACTAGAGGTGAATGGTACCTCGATTTATTTAAAAAGGATTAGTATAGTGGAAACTTTATGGGGTAATATCTTTCTAAAACTCTTATTTTATTACCTACATACTAGTGTTCCCGGTAGACATTGCCCGAAAGCTAGCTTTTCATCAGACAAAAAATTGAGAACTCGATTGCAGCGCCATCTATCGGGTTCAATTTTATTTACAAACCATCCAGGATCCAGAATCTTTACATACCTTTATTATTCTTCTGCACGTGTGTTCACCTAACACCCCTTCACCATGTCTTCAACTTTGACACTTCATATTGAACTCAAAAATTAAAAAAGTAAAAAAAAAATATAACAATAGAAGCCTTGCAAATTTAATCAAGATTCTAAATGACGACAATTTTTTTCAAAATTTTTAAGGGTTAAAAAAAACGTATTGCCTGGAACAAGTTTTGTAAAATATTCGAGTAAATCACAGAATTACCGAATGCTAACAGAGTTTTCAGGCGTTATCTCTCATTTTTCGCGTTGCCTTTTCGTCAAACATCGCGTTGGATAGCGTTAGATGAAGTAACAAGCTTTTGAACCATGCTCGATGTTGACGATAGGCGAGTGGAAAAGGACCCTCTTAAACAGTTGGGATGAAAATTGGCACACGGGCAGGCCATGTCCTGGAGTAGGACATTGTATACTTTTATAATGGGACTATGGTCCCCTCCATGGGTAGTCCGAAAGGGAACCCCGGGGTCCTGGAACGCTAAGCAAAGAAAGAACATAGGAGTAGGTGTTAGTCAGTAAAAGTTTGACTCGCTGTCCTGCTCCGCCCCAGAGCGGGAGAATTCATTGGATGATTTCAAATAAAAAAAAATGAAAAACTGGTCCACTGGGATATTTTTTTATTGACACGCGAACAAAGTCGCAAGAAGAAGCTACCTAGTTATCTGTGCTTTCAAGTCTTGTGACTACAGTTCTCTTCTCAGGTAGGTACTTAAATTGTTAGGTCTTGCTACTTAGAGTACATGTAAAACGTACTTTTTACATCTCTGTGCAAGCATAGAAAAGCACTTCTACTCCACTTGATCATCTTCGCATTATTGGTCCATTAATAGTCCATACCACCATAGCTTGGACTTTGACTGACTTTTTTTATAATGAATAGGCTCACGTTTGATCACTATCTCAGCTGATGTTAAGCGATGATGTGGCCGACGATGGAGCACGCTTACCTAGAAGTTTACCACTGGAAATTAGTAAGGCAATAAATATAAAAAACTGCTCAAGAGTGTTGAAGAGATACTTTCTAGATTATAATGCGATCTAGAAAGTATCTTTTGAATGAGGACTATGTATGTATACCTACTGTTCGCCTAAAGTATGTTGGCACCGAGTTTGTCGCTTCTGACATACCGCTGTTAAACCCGCGATGGTTTGTGCTGGTATGTAAATATGTTAGCATGAATGTATTAATGTTATTGTTTAATAAACGAAAAAAAAAGTAACCTATTCATTTTTGACTTAAAGACCCCTAAGTTGTAGCTGTCAGGAAACACAGACTCCGGCAGGGAATTCTACTCCCTAGCTGTACGCATAATTAATGTATTCCCAAGACGCTTTGTACGTATGGGTGGGATGTCCACCATGTACCGGTGGCGCGTGACACGTCTAGTGGTACGATGATGGAACGGACTTGTCGAAATTAAATTGTACAATTCCAAAGCATACTCCGCGAATGTAAATAAAAAACCAACAAGCCAGCAACTCAGCGTCTAAACTCGGTGACTTAAAAACACTTCTAAAATTCTTCTTTAAATTTAGGAGCACATCTAACCCATCTTCAATACAGGTAAAGATGTGAGCCCCAATTGTTTTCTAAAGGTATTTAAAGCTACAGCCCACTCGTATGGGTGGGTAGGGGCGCGTGTCTCGCGGGCTGCGAGCCGCGTTGTCGCGCGATCAATAACAATGTCTGGCTGACACTCCGCACAAGTTGTTACGTCACTTTTATTGCTACGAGCTTCACTGGTATCGGAGCTTTTTGTAAAATTATAGATAGGTGACAGAACCTAAATACCTAAATATTTGTTAAATCAATAACGGAGATTTAATCAGGAAGAAAGGATTAAGATTTCAATAAATTCAGAAATGAAATTCAACCAGGAGCAAAGGATAAAGATTTTATTAAATCAAGATATTAAATTAAATCAGGAAGAAAGGATCAAGCTTAAAAAATAGAGATTCTATCAGAAAACATAAAGAAACAAATTAAGTAAGTAAGGTAAGTAATTAAAAGTGGCAAATAGTTAAGAATGCCCGATGTGAGGTCAAGAAGTCTAGCATATACTTAGTTAGAAAGAAGATTGTTTGCGGAACCCTAGTAGAAGCAGGGGATGACTTAAATCTTTGAAAAGAAAAAATGTTAAATCAAGAAAGAAAATTTAATCAGGAAGAAAGGATAAGGTTTTATTAAATAAAAATGGAGGTTCTATCGGAAAGAAAGGGTAAAGATTTTATTAAATCAAGAAGGGAGATTCTATCAGATAGAAAGGAAAAAGATTTTGTGAATTCAAGAAAGGAGATTAAGTCCGGAAGCAAAAAGAAAGAAAATGTATATTTACCTAAAAGTGGCCAAAAGTTAAGAAAGCTCCATGCGAGGTCAAGAAGTCTTGCATATGTACCTGGTACCTTACCTTTATGGAGTTGGAAAGAAATGATTATGGATGACTTACCTACATCTTTGAAAAGAAAAAGTAAGTAAGTACCTATTTACCTAGTAGATAGGTACCTACTGTTGCAGTTAACAGTAGTGGCCGAGTGGTAACGGCCCCGACTTACGAGTTGCAGGTCGCGGGTTCAACCCCAGCCAGCTTGTAGCTATCAGGAAGCACTGACTCCGGCAGGGACCTCCACGCCTTAGATGTACGTAATGTGTTCCCAAAACGTTTTGAGCGTGTGGGTGGAAGGTCCACCAAGTCTATCCTAAACTAGTCTGTTTAGATGTAACTAAAGCTTCATGTCTGTAGGTGAGATTTAGAATAGAGACTCGTACATTGTTAATGACCTCTTTTTTCTACCTCCGTCACCTCCCAAGACACTCTCCCTCCACACCAATCAAAACATCCTCACTTTAGGTAAAAACGGAATTTCAGCACGTATCAGCCTCGCCCCGCCCCCCGTCTCTGCCTGCCAACCACACAATAGACGAACAATGCCCCACACAATGAACACAAAGGGACCAACTGTCATCCCATTGTGGGGAACAAAGAAAGCCACGCCCCCAACAAAGGCGGCTTTGTTTCATCTCAAATACAAAGATTCTGATTGGAGGAGAAAACGGTCGTGTGTAAGGCCACCCGCGGTCAAGAATGTTTTGGAAAAAATATCATGCTACACACTTGGGAGGCTATTCAATTGATAGTTTACCTTCTTGCTTAAAAAATAGAGTTCTTTTTTGTATGGTATGAAAGAACAGATGCTTTTAATCGACCAGAATTTGATCCGAATTAAATTGACAGCTCTCTATAAATAGTATTTTTTTGAATGCGTTGTTGTTATCGTTAGGGGAATTTAAACTCTATGATGTAAGTTTTAGTGTGGGTTTTTGGTTGTAAGGAAAGTTGACTTCATTTTTTTTTTTCAGTTTACGAGTGTGTTGGTAGTTTGGTAGCAGTTTGATGTTGATGGCAGATACGCGGGAGTTATAATTTATTACTTATGAGTAGGTCGCTTTTAATTAGGTAGTTGTATAATTAGGCAATAATTTATCAATTTTGTATACGTGTGTAATATAACTATGCAACATCTAAGTAGGTAGGTATATCTATATAACTAAAAGAAAAAACCAACTGACTGAGATATCAACGCAACGCTCAGCCGAAATTACTGGGACTAAGGGGGTTACCATGACGTTTAAAGTAAGATTGTTTTATTCCTATTCCATTGTGGGTAAGAGATGGCGCTAGACAACCTGTATAGCTCTGTCTCTTACCCACACAGAAATAAGAATGAAACAATCTTACTTTGAACGTCATGGTACAGGGGTATGAGTGTGAAATTTTGCACAAGGTTTCCGTTTATGATATCTATACTTCTCTTCCTCCTTGTCGATATCACTCTTGACAGAGTGGTCGTGGTCATCACTTCAGGTGTTGGTGGCAAGCTTCACAACACGCCGCCACTCCTCTCTGATGGCCGCCTTCCTCGTGCATTCGTGCAGTGATGATATACTTAGGCGAGCACTAAGTTTGAGCACGAGATTTGACCATTACCTACATGTTTACTGTATGGACTTTCAAAGAGACTTTGATCTCTGAGTTTGTTTCTGTGTTTCTTCTCAGGGTAGTCAGCTAGGAAACACCGGCCTCAATTATAATATAAAAATAATATAATATTCCACAACTATCACACAACGCCCGCCGCCTAGTCCCAAGCTAAGCAGAGCTTTTGTTATCAGTACCTACTAGACAACTGATAAACATACTTATATATTTTTATATATGTAAAGAAAATATATTTCCTTTAATTAGAATTCAGGCCGCGCTACTACCGCCATTACGGTAGCAAACGCAATGTCGCCGGCATTTATTGTATCTGTGGCCGTGTTAGAACAATTGTGAAAACTATTACTTGTTAGTTAGGAAATAAGAATTGATATTGTAATTATAAGCATTAAATGTCGTTTCTTTTATTACAGGTAAGGTTTTTATAGTTAATTTAATGTTATATTTTGGAATTAGTGTCGAACAAACATGTAAATAACAAATATAACTCTTTTATTACAGAGAAACTCAATTGTGTTTTGATTGACGGTATCATCTCACCTAACTATCGAACAAATACCATTATAAAACGACATTTCTTGTAATTATCAAGAAAATGGACAAGCTAAAATTTGTATTCAAATCAAAAGCTACAAAAGACGGAAAGTCAACCTATATCGCCATAACCTCAATTATTACACAAGATGATAAAGTTTTCCTGATCCCTGAGGAGTACGAAGCAGTGTCACTTCACAAACATATTCTCGCCTCAAAAGCTTACAATACAGTGCGAAATACAATTAAGAAAAGACATCAAACTAGAAATGTTTGGATAAAATTGACAGAGGATATGAAAAAAACTTACTTTGATGAAGATGAAAACTTGATATTTGAGAACCAATATCTAGAAGAAATTACCCAAGAACAATTGGTAAATAGCAACAAATACAGTTCAGAAGATCACTTGGTGAAAATTTTGGAAAAATTAGTTGAAAGTCAACAAAGAAAGGAAAAACAAAGTGTAAAAAAATTAGCCGACAGATTTGTACTGGAAAAATTTGATGGCAAGAATGTTAGTGCATGTCAATGGATGGATAATTTTGAAAAGGAATGCAAAAGATTTGATGTAATAGAAGATGAAGAAAAAATTGAAATCTTCAGATTATTTTTAGAAAAGTCATGCACAGATTGGTATGCTTCCATGATGATTAAGCATAGTTTGCAATCCGAATGGTCAGAATGGAAATCAAACTTTGTAGAAACCTATGCAAACAAGGGTTGGACTAGTAGCAAATATGCTATAGCTTTTAAATATCAATCAGGATCTTTATTGGAATATTCCATTAAAAAGGAGAAACTTCTACTTGAAGTAAGAAAGACAATTGATCAAGGGACCTTGATTGATCTAATTGCATCCGGTTTGCCAGACTTTATAACAGACAGGATCAACAAAGAAGAAATTTTAGAAACAAAAGATTTATTTAATGAAGTAGGCAAATTAGAACATTTGATTAACAAGAAAAAGTATCTGAAAAAGAAAGATGACATTAAGCCATTGAAAGAAAAGATGCAAAAATGTAGCATCTGCGAAAAGCTAAAAAAAGGAGCACGCTATCACTCAGAAGATTCATGCTGGTTTAAAACTAAAGACAATGAGAAGAAACAAATCAAACTCGTTAATAATTCTGAATTGGAATGTGAACTGCAGTGTGAAGACTCAAAAAACTTATAGTGCCGCCATTAATTAAAGTAAGGTTAGTATTGAATAAAACTTTTGAAGTATTTGGAATCTATGATTCAGGCTCAAATGTATCATTAATAAATTCAAGATTACTGAAACATAAGCATAAAACATTAAGCAATTACAAAAATACTAATTTAAAAACAATTAATGGCGTTAAAAAAGCAAGTGGAATAATAACACTTGATGTGAACATTTGTGAACATTGTGAAATAAGAATTGATATTGTAATTATAAGCATTAAATGTCGTTTCTTTTATTACAGGTAAGGTTTTTATAGTTAATTTAATGTTATATTTTGGAATTAGTGTCGAACAAACATGTAAATAACAAATATAACTCTTTTATTACAGAGAAACTCAATTGTGTTTTGATTGACGGTATCATCTCACCTAACTATCGAACAAATACCATTATATATACATACATATTATAAATAAATTACACCCAGACACAGAACAAATGATCGTGATCATCAAGACATCAAACAAACATTTGTCCTGGGTGGGAATCGAACCCACGATCTCCGGCATAGCAGTCAGGGCCACTAACCACTAGACCAACAGACCAGTCAATTATTTTAGACTGACGAAAAAATTGACGTGTACAAGGCATTGTAGAGACCAAACGTATTATCGGGTGCTGACTGTGAGCGCGCGTTACGCAGGTTATCGCTTTTCCATACTTATATATTAACTTTTCGTTCACACCGAACCGAATATACGTTATTAAAGCTATTACCTACTTAGTGCGTTGTCGCGGAGTCTCGATGGCCGATTATTGTACTACGCGTAGCAAGCCTACCCTTTTGTTCGCACAAGTAACGCATTCTACGCTATAGCGTATTGTCGGTTTGGTGAGAGCGCATACTGCAGACCTGCAGACTGAGTCCACGTTCACACTGGGGCTGACAGTGAGCTTACTCACAGTCGGCGGCGGACAATAAGTTTGGTGTGAAAGATGCCTTAAAGTGTTTATTAAAACCTACATATTTGAAAACTAAACATCATTTATAATTAAGAACACAATATCTATTAGGTAACGTAAAATACGTAGAAAGTACAAAAAAGCTCCAGTATAAGTACACTTTAAGCCAAATAAACGGACGCCACTTGAAAATGGCAAAATTGCCAAGTTGTCGTTAAACGTCGAGGGCACGTACCTAAGGGGCAAACACATTCGTCTAAGTGTTCCAGGGACTGGCAAATTGGCACTCAAGGCGGACGATGGTGCCAAGTCAATGGGCCGAGCTGCCTAATGATTTTGGCCCGTAGTGTATTTGGGTTTCTTGAAGACGTGTATAAAGAAAATAGTCAAATATGGAGAAGAATTAGATTTGTTTCCTTCTTCTTGTCTTAGTTAAATAAATATTTAAATAAACAGCACCTACATATAACTTTTAATTTATCTCGTATGAGGAAAACCGACTAGAAGAATAATTAAAATCCTAGAAGAGTGAATTTGGTTACTTCTAGGCAAGCCGTACTCCATCGTCGATCACAATCATCATCGCTTACCATCAGGTGATATAGTCAAAGGCGAGTCTATCAATATGGCATGGTCGGCCTTATAATGTTCCCACTGTTGGGACTCAGGCCTCCTCTCTAGGAGAGGGAATGGGCCGTAATCCACCACGCGGGCCCAGTGCGGGTTGGTGGATGTCACATGTCTTCGATTTTTTTGGTTCTAGGACATGCCGGTTTCCTCACGATGTTTTCCTTCACCGTTTTGAGAGCAGTGGTGATGAAATAAATTAGGTACACAAAGTTATGCGCCTGGCTGGGTTTGAACCCGCAACTTACAACTCGTAAGTTGGGGCCGTTACCACTCGGCCACCACTGCTCACCAACGTCTATCAATAAATTACAATAAAAAAACTCTGAAAACACTCTTTTTTTGGGTAGTCGTGTAAAAATCCTAGATCAAAATCGGTTTATCCGTTCAGCAGCTACTTTGCCACAGACGGATACACACAATACCCACAGGCCTACGGGTACAAACGTCAATCTTCTAATTGTCAAATAGGGGTAGTCATGAGCAATTTGTCTCTTGTTTTTTTTTGTCTTTGTCGTTGTCTCCTTGCCGAGATTTGCAAAATAAAACATGGGAGCGATAGCGACGCGACTTTTTTCGTAAAAATTTGCTACCAATATAGGTAGGTACCGTGTGCTAGTTGCGTCGCCGACCTGTAGTCGGACCCGCGGACAAAAAAGAACGCGTACTTTCATACAATCCTGTAGACTTGATGAGAGAAACAAAATAGTTGAGGAGACTAAAGTTTCTCATGCACGCTATTTTATTTTTATTTTTATTCTTGATAGGTTAGCGCTTGACCACTATCTCACCTGATGGAAAGTGAGTAGTGTATTTATAGTGATGAGATTATATAAATTGTTTTATGAACTGCTCTTAATTAGATATTAAATAATACATTCATGTGGTAGGTACCTACTATAATATTATACCTACACCATTTTAATTTCGTGATTTAACAACATAAACGTTTTAGAAATTAAATCATTTATCTGCCGTACAATTTAGAAACAGTCTGTTTTTTTTTATATATTTTTTTTTTTAAACTAAATCAACAAAAAGGGATCTAAGTATGAGATAGGTACCAAATATGAAGTACCGCAAATCTATTTATAAAAATTTAGATAAAATCTAAAAAGTAATTTTAATCTATTTGCAAAAATCACGACTCCAGGTATCAAACTCTGCATCAGCGCAGTTATCATGTATCTAAAGCCCACATATAAGACAACTAATCCGTGTTTCTTCTCGAGCATCTTAAAAACTACGTATAAAATTGTTCTCACAGAGAAAAAACTTCCCTCTCTCACCACGGGCACACCACTCGCTCAACTGCCAAGTAGAAACCAGTACCTACGCGAGTAGTTAATATAGGTACTTATAGCACTTTTTTGTGCGGCTAGAAGTACCATATTGGGATAGGTACTACCTATTCCATTTTTGGTTACTTTCCTCTACTATTGTCACTTAATTAATATCAATCAATCAATCAATCAATTTATTTTCAGGAACAATTTACATTGTGTTTGAAATGAAATCATAAATAATAAAAAAAACATTAATTAAAATTATAAAATTAACACATACTACATAATTCAATAAACCATAGATAACAAACATATTAAAAAAAAGTCAATAAAATTACAAAATAATTACTAAAAAAAGTCAAAAACATTACAAAATAATTACTAAATTTAATATTACTCAGTCTCGCTTTAATACCATAATATCAAATCGTAAATATCTAAATATCTACCTAATTTTGCTTTGATTGTGTAAAACAAGTTGAAAATCATGAAATATTGGCTCATGAATAGCTCCACAGGAACTTTCATTACAAAGACAACTCCCAATTCAATATGTAGAAAAATCTAAATCGAAACAAATGAATACAGACTCACATAGCGACATCTAGTGGAGAATTGAAACAATTTTATAACGCCATCTGTACTCGTTAGCTCAAACTAGTTGACCCGCTCGCTAACTATCAAATTGCCCGTAGCTCAATGATAATAGTCTTTCAATTATTCAAAAAGTACATGTAAAAGAAAAGAGATGGCGCTGAACTAAAGTGACGAGTTCTTTGTTCAATTTTACGAGTCCCTATTTTTTATTTATTTGGGATTTTACTAAACCTTTTATTCTTATCTGAAAAATACTTATACATATGTATAAATATGATGTACGCGATTGCTTGAAACATGATCAAATACAATAAGTACTTACCTACATTATCGAGAATTATCCACCCACGCTACACAATGTGATTAGATAACATTTGAAGTACTCTGGGTGTATAGGTTATTATTTTCGTACCTTCGTATTAACCTTTCATTTGTCAGTAACAATGTAAGAAGTTTCAAAGATAAGGAAAAGTTATCATATTTTACTTACTTTTTCCTGTTTGTAAGAATTCAGAAGAACATCAATTCACACATTATTAAAGAAATAAACAAAAAGGTTGATGAATGTTAATAAATACATGTTTTTATTTTAAATAAATTAACCACACGAAGGTAACAGATCGATTAAAATGCGAATGTAATCAATAATTTTGACCGAGATATGCATGGACCGTGTGGCCTAATGGATAAGGCGTCGGACTTCGGATCCGAAGATTGCAGGTTCGAGTCCTGTCACGGTCGAAATCTTCTTTTTGATTTTATTCCGTACGAATTGTGCTGTGACTTTTATAAAAAAGGATTTTTTTTGAAATTTTAATTTATATTTTTTATTTTTAAGATTTTAATAAAGAGAACGTGTTTCGCAAATATCAAGTATCGTGGTAGAAAGATGAATGAGAATGATACCATTTTTTTAATGTTCGGTGTAAAATCACAATAATCACGTAAAATCATGTTTGCCTTCCCGATTACCAAATGAGCTGAAATGTTGAATGTAAATCGGATGACAATGCAATATTATTATGACATGGCGCTGATCTGATGATGAAATTGGAAGTTAGCCATGGGAAAATTAACGTATCTACCTATCTAGAGGGTTATTTTTCACGGGTGGCCTGACTGTTGACATGGCTGATTTTTGCAAGTTATCAGGGCCTCAAGTCTGCTAATATTACAATAGTGTCAGAATGGTCTATCATTGATTTCATAATTGTTGATTTTGACAATTTTGGTAATCTACTAATATAATGGCGTCATTATGACTTTCCAATGGTCAACCACTGACACTCCATTGAAAGAAGTGGCATAGAATGGTAATTTCGTACATATTGACAAATCAATCTGCTAAAATTTTGACAATTCTTTGATCAGTGACCTACCATTAGAACGTCATTGTGCAGTCATTGCTTTTAATAAACTCGATATTGTCATTCTACCACAACTCTAGTAGTTCGAGACCATTGACCGATCAATGATCGATCATTATGAATTAGCAGATTACGAATTTTTAGAAAAATTACAATGGGATCGCGTTGGAATGACGAATTTATAAAAATAGCAGACTTGGGCCCCTGTTCTGGCGACCATAATAGAAATTCGAATCGGTAGCCAACATCTTAGTGTGGGTGCTAGACCTTACTGGGGTGGGTACGACCCGCTAGGCCCATCTTCATATTTATGTATGGGAGCTCTTTAATAAATCGATTTATTTATTTATTTACAAGCACTTATACAACGTTACAGAGGATATCCAAGGCGTTGGACAATGAAAACTTACAAAATAAAAATTACAACCTAATCGAATTTAAGCTCGTTTGATTCATATTTACAAGGACTTTAGTTCTAATTGTAATTATTATATCCAGGATTTGATATTGAGTTGTACCTACTGCTCCTACGATATTTATTAATCAGTACGTAATTAAATAATTTTATTATAAATAGATACCAAAAAAAACTAAGTAAAACGAAGATTTAAAAGTTCTATTAGTTAGATAGAGACAAAAAGGGGGTGTAACAAACCCACGTTTTTTTATTGGCTAATTTTGAACTTCTTAATTCTTTTTTATTACTTAATATGTTAATCCAGTATGTTTGAATTTCATACATATTCGTTCAACTTTTTTTGTGTAATTGATGCACAAACATACAAACTTACGAATTTATGATATTAGTAGGATATTTCGACCCAGGTAAACATAAACCAGAACTAGTATCTATTATCTTGATGAGTAGGAACAGTATTAATAATATCAGTGGCGTGGTAGGCGTGGGTGAAGTGGGCCTCGGCCTCGCATTCAAAGGGGCCTCGCGTTTGAGAGGGCTTTTTAACTACAAGGGTTTTGTTTTATAATTTAAAGGTTCGCGTTTGACCACTATTTCACCTGATGGTAAGCGCCGATGTGGTCGAACACTGGGTTGCGACAGTCGCTGTCTCGTTTCGAATTTATAGAAGACAAAGGCCTCGCTGATGCGCCTTCGCCCACTTCTAAATTACTCCACACTACGCCTCTGGTAGCTAGTCCCAAAGGGTGCTAGTCCAAAAGTGGCACTATTACCGCGAGCTCATTTAACGACCTAGACTGAACTGTTCGGACACCATGGTGGCGCAACTGGTCGCGTTCCAGTTCATTTGGCACAAACGGATTCCTTAGGGGGCACTGGGACACCCTGGCAGCGTGACCAGTTGCGCCGCCATGGTGTCCCAGTGAAATATAGCCCTAAGGGATCCGTTTATGCAGGGATGGTGCTTTAGAGGTTGTATGGCTCCATCCTTCTTTCTCGCTCGCACGCTTGACATGTAAATAAAACCACTATATCAAAAAATTTAAGTTTTTTTATTTTACAAATTGGACCTTTTTTTTCCTTGGGAAAATCATCCAATGACATCCCCGCTCTTGGGCGGAGCGCGAGATAGTGTCAGACTTTTAACGACTAAAAACCTGTTCCTTCTTTGCCTTTCATACCAGGGCCGAGTCTTCCTTTCAGAAGTAGACCCTTGGCCCCAGTAGGCTTTGTCGTCGCGGGGCCCCTACGGTTGCTGACATCTCCTAGAGGCGCGCGTGGAACACTACGCGCCGTCGACGACTTGGGCTCGGTCTGGACGGTTACCGGACGGTCGGACGGTGAGCTACCTATTGCTCGCCGCCGTCCGCAAGCCCGCGCCTGCGGTAGCCGGAAATCGGGATCGGAATCCCGGCGGCTGGGGCGCGGGGGCCATTGCCTCGCGACGACAAATTAGAATCTACTATACCTACACCTACCTATTAGCACAGTACTTGTCTTTATTCCATATTATGTCTAAATAGTTTCCCACCAACTAAGGGTTTCGCTTAGGTGCTCTTGCTAGAGCACTTTAGACAATTTTTATGGAACGTGTTATCAACCAACTATGCTTAGTTGGTTGTTAACACGTTCCATAAAAATTGTCTAAAGGGCCTCTGCGAGTTGGCTGTAGATTGAACGAAAATCTATTTTTAATTCCTCACTTAATGTTAGAAAGCGCCATCTAATGACATTTTATAAAACGAATTCTTATCTTCTTTGTCACAGTGCTCACAGTAGTTTCAGTTCATTAATGAAATACTAGATGGCGCTTACTTTAAAACTAATCTGTTACATTCTTTTTTACAGTAAAAACACCGAACAGTAATTCCGCTCGAAACCAAAAATGGGAAACATTTTGATCATGGTTTCTAGTACTTTTGACAACATATCTACAGTTGTCTTCGCCCAAAAAGTTAATGAAAAAATGACGCCTGTAATTTTAGGACTAGCAATTACTCGCAAATGCGTGTTTAGTTGCTCGAGTCAATTTATATAGTCAGGTAAGTGACTTTCGATGTGATTATAATAATTATAGGTATATTTAATAAAAGCTATGCAAAATATATGCTTAATATAGACAAAAATAAGTGCGACTTTACATTATAGGTATCAAAAAACTAAAATTCTTTCTAATTTATTTAACATGTCAATCAACATTAATTTGAAACTTTGATTAAGTAAAGTGTCAAAATAATTAAGTTCTAGACGCCACTTGTTTTAATTAAGTATACGTCACCGGAAAATAGCTGACTGCGTATGATTGTAATAAATCTTGAATAATTGATTGTAAAAATCTGAATAAATCTTTATTAAGTTGATAGATTATAATTTCTCGTTAAAATCGATTTCTATATGATAAATCACATCCAAATTCATTAGTTTCCAATAAAGCTTAACGGTGTCTTATTTAGAAAAAAATTGTTTACATTTCTTGCGATATATTACAATCTTACGGCGTTTGCAATTTTCCGGTGAAATACAGTGTATAGCTGGGACTTTAGGGGACCTACATATTGGTCTCACTTAAAGAGGTATTCCACTCACCTAGTGTCTCAGATAACCAGGTGTAAATAAATATCTGTCTAATTTACAGAGGGTGAGAATAGTGGTTATTTCAGTAATAGAGATGCGATTATTAAATAAAATAACGTATTTATGTAAACACTAGCTTCTGCCAAAAGTTTGTTTCTTCATACAAACTTCTAACCCCCGTTTTACCCCCTTAGGGGTGGAGTTTCGTAAAATCCGTTCTTAGCGGATGTCTACACCTTTTAAGGAACCTACCTGCCAAATTTTAAGTTTGTAAGTGTTACAGTCTCTGAGATTTCGTGATTAATCAGTGAGTGGTATTTCGCTTTTATACATATAGATTATATATGAGTTGTTCAAAGATTCGAAGTATTTTATTTCAAATAAACCATTTACAGGCACTTTTGAAATGTCAAGAAGTCAGTCAGTCAGAAAAAATGATGCTAATTGCACATTCCAAATCGTATATCTCTATGGAGAAGAATGTGCAAGAAACTCCATGGACACTCTTTTCAATCATGTTATGTATTACAAATATCTCGGTTACATGTTTCTTGTCGCTACTGTCATGTGAGAACAATGTAAATAAAGTAATAATAAAAACTAAATATAAATATTAAAACAGCAACTGGCAGCTAATTGTAAACTTATTAATGTAACGCGAGTTAGAGAGGTGATAAATTGATGTTATTTCAGTAACAGAGGCCGATAAAATTCAAAGAAAACAATTAAAAAAAGTATTCTCTAAAATAAAGTCTTATTAAAAGATGTAAAACACACTCGTAACTATGACGATAAAATCGAAAGAACAAATCCCAGTTAAAGAGGTTTGCTATGTCTCACTAAAAGTGCGGAAGTGTCGGGATTTCAGAATGAGTTCCTATGGAGGTTTTTCACTTATCCAGGTCTCACTTAACCGAGTTTCACTGTGTATGCTATCATCTGACTCTATACGTATTTTCCGTAGCGAATCAAACTACAAAATGACCAAAAAAAAGTATTATCTTTGTAGAGGCACTGACGCTGCATTTTGTACCCCAGTAGAGTGCGCAGTGCCCGGTCCTCAGTCTGCCCGTAGCAACGACCACCTATAGACGCGCTTACGTATAAGTAATAACCTGTAATGTAATTCGTAATCGAAAGTAAATATTCATCCAAGACCAATTATTTTTTTTTTCGTTGGGAAAATCATCTTATGACATCCCCCGCTCTTGGGCGAGGCGGGAGATAGTGTCAGACTTTTACTGACTAAAAACCCACTCCTGTTCCTTCGTTGCCTTCGTCCCAGGGCCCAGTGATTTGATTTCTCTCCGTACACACTTCCCGAGGTCACTATCACACACGCGCAAAATCTTTAAAGCGCCTGCAAAAATAAACACAGTTTACATCCTACTTGCAGTACTTCATGTAGTTATACTCGTACATTCGCCGGGCAGGATATAACTTGGCCGGTCAAAGGGCATTTCATATCCGGGCCTTTATATCCGCGCCAGACGTTAAGGGGTAGGCAGGAGGGGGGGGGTGTTGAATGCATTTTACTTATGTAGTCAGTGTTTTGTGTTTTATTGGTTGTAAGACAGTTTGTTCAAAGGAATATTGGCATACAGAAATTTCTATCGGTTTTTGTATTCTTCAACTGCTATGAGTAAATTAGGGGAAGTTTGAAAGTGGCGCCAGTGACTGAAAAGTTGAAAGGGAATCGTTTGTCTTGGTATGGTCATGTGAGGAGGAGGGATGAAACGCATGTTACTAAAAGAGTTATGAGTTTACATGTGGATGGATGGAGAGGTAGAGGGAGGCCAAAGAAATGATGGATGGATTGTGTGAGAAGTGATATGAAAGAAAAGGGAGATAGTGATAGCGTGACGAGTGACAGGACAGAATGGAAGAAAAAAACCGAGTTGCGCCGACCCCAAATAAAACGGGACAAGGGCAGGAAGATGATGATGATGAACTGCACTTTACCGATCGATTCCGTGACGGGTTTAGAGAAAATCGACTTTTTTTTTGGGGCTTTTAGAGGTTCAATTTTTTTTTTTTTATAAACTAGTGCTAGACTGCGATCCCACCTGATGGAAAGCAGTGATGCAATCGTTGATGGTGAAGCGCATTAAGTTTACTTGGAGCCTATAATTCACTCTAGCCTTACACCTAAATTAAAGATAAGACGGGAAGGCCGCAATTTTATTATTTGTTTTAAAATTCTGTTGTTGCAAACTTCCTCCAAAATATAGATTAGAGCTACTTATATTATATTATACTTAATAGATCTTAGCGTTGTAAGGTCTTCCACAAGGCGGACTTATGACCAGGGGCCCAAGTCTGCTATTTTTATAAATTCGTCATTCCAAAACGATCCCATTGTCATTTTGCCAAAAGTTCGTAATCTGCTAATTCATAATGATCGATCATTGATCGGTCAATGGACTCGTACTAGAGTTGTGTTAGAATGACAATATCGAGCTTATTAAAAGTAATTACTGCACAATGACGTTCTAATGGTAGATCATTGATCAAAGGAACTGTCAAAATTTTAGGTGATTACCGCATCGTCAGACATTCATTTGTCAATATGTACGAGATTACCATTCTATGCCACTTCTTTCAATGGAGTGTCAGTGGTTGGCCATTAGAAAGTCATAATGACGCCATTATATAAGTAGATTACCAAAATTGTAAAAATCAATAATTATGAATTCAATGTTAGACCATTCAGACACTATTGTAATAGCAGACTTGAGGCCCTGGTGAAGGTCGTGGGAATCCGATGGATACGAGAAGCAGAGAGCCGATCGTCGTGGCGATACTTGGGGTAGGCCTATGTCCAACAGTGGACGTCTTTCGGCTGAAATGATGATGATGATGAATAGCTCGCCATTCGATATGGATCAGACCATCAGGGTCTTCATCATGTTGTGTTTCATGCGAGCCTCAAAGAGATTTCAGTATGATTGATGGATGGCTCCCCTTACAGCCTATGCCTGCCATGGCGGTGAGATTATTCCACTGCAGCACTGGATCGCAAGGGGCATCTGAAGGAACACTTGTGAGTTTTAGTCAGTAAAACTCTGACCCTCCCTCACGCTCCACCCAGAGTGGTAGCGACATCTAAGGCGCCACATATGAACTAAAAAAAAAAGAAATCCGGCATCGCGCAATTATAATAGTTCTCCGTTCAATTTGAACACAAATATACAACAGCCCGAAATCATCTAAGTATCAGAAATCAGAAACGTTTATTTCAAATAGACCAATTACAGGCACTTTTGAATTGTCAGAATGTCGGTCAGTCAAAAAAAAAAAACAAGTGAAACTAAATTGCACGTTCCAAAGCGTAGATCTCTATGGAGAAGAACGTGCAAGAAACTCCATGGACACTCTTTTAAATCATATTATGAGTTACATAAATCTTGGTTACATATTTCTTGTCGCTTCTAATATGTGAGCACAATGTAGATAAGTAATAATAATTAAAAATAATACTTAAAAAACAGAAATTAAATTAAGCCAATGGCACCCGTTCACGAGCATGACGCGTGCATCAGCCCCACTGAGCTCAATCATTTTGAAGGGAACCGAATGACCCCCTAACACGTGCCACCGTCAGCGAGACATTTGAGTGAGCATGGCAGACTCTCTACTGCCATGTTCGTAATGTCAAACAAGTCGTAACCTAATAAAAATGCTCCATGGTACTTCACATTCACAAAACTTGAAAAAAAAAGTATTTCTACATTATACAATGCTATTGTTTCCAAATACAAAAGGTAATAAATTATCTTAACCTCTATTGAAATAAACAAATAAAATAAAATAAAAAACATCGGGCAGTTACCCAAACCTGACATAACATAACACCGGTCTGGTTGGAGGATCCTCCCTTTTCAATGGAGGTGTGCGTGGCTTTACCTACACCCTGTTCCGTAGTAGGTACCTACCTCTAAAGAAGAAATTATTTGGTGATGATTTTCCAACCACAAAAATGATCGCTTAAGCCTTACGCCAGCGTAGATGCCGATTTTATTCAGAAGAATATTCTATAGTTACACAGCATAAAAATATTTTATTCAACAGATAGATACTTTATAGACTTTCAAAGAAAATTCTATCACTTTTACTCTACTTATAAGTAAACTATGATCCATACAAATGACGTCAGCTTATAGCCAAGGCGTAGACACATTATGCAAACACTTTTCAACTCCCAAACGGAACGAGACGATAAAACTTTATCACCAAATATATTTTTGACAAAACCAGTCTTCAAAACCACAGTATACCAATAAAAATATACGGAACTTTTTTATTCTGGGGCACACAATATTTTTTTTCGTCTCTACTTCTGAATTGAGAAATGGGGCGATTAGAAAATTGATGGCGAAGTCTCGAAGACGTTTATTGGTGAAACGATAACCGGAGAGTTTATTTTAGAAATATATTGAAATGGTTTTTTTTTTGCGAAGAAATAGGGTGTAGTGATGTTTGATGGGGGTACTGGATTAATGACAGCGCCATCTAGCGGTTAGAAACGGAAGTTTTTTTTCAGTTTATCAGTTCGAACGATTGATTTGCGGTAATAAATGACATTCTCAAATCAATATAGTTGTGTGTTTTGGGGCCATGGGTCGACTCCTGAAAGGTTTATTCGTTGTCCTGGGACGCAAAGAGCGACTGAAGGAATGTAGGTTTTTTAGATGGGAAATTATCCAATGACTTTTCCCGCTCTTGGGCGCAGCAGGTCAAGCATGTCAGACTTTTACTGACTAAAACCCACTCCTATGTTCCCTCTTTGCCTTGCGCTCCAGGGCCCCGGGACGGAGTATAGATGTAGTTTTAGTTAGTTAAAAGCTGACATGCCCTCTCGCCTCGCCCTAGAGCGAGAGAAGTCATGAGATGATTGAAGATAATCTTAAAAAAAATATAGTTGAGTTTCTTGATTTGACCAAAAAATTAGGAACTGTGTTTGAACAGAAAGCTGTCGATAGTAAATCGGGTACATAGGCATCTGTACAAAAAAAGTAGTTCTCAAAATGAATATATATATAATTTAATATAATTATGTATATTTTAATAATCTTATACAGCAGTGGGAAAAGTGGTGGCCGAGTGGTAACGGCCCCGACTTACGAGTTGTAGGTCGCGGGTTCAAACCCAGCCAGGCGCATTACTTTGTGTAATTTATTTATTTCTATTCTATCGTGAGGAAACCGGCATGTCCTAGAACCAAAAATTCGAAGACATGTGACATCCACCAACCCGCACTGGGCCCGCGTGGTGGATTACGGCCCATTCCCTCTCCTAGAGAGGAGGCCTGAGTCCCAACAGTGGGAACATTATAAGGCCGACTATGCTAAGCTAATCTTACACAAATCTTTATCTTTAAAAAATACACAAAATCAAATTATACTAATATTATAAAAGCGACAGTTTGCGTGTATGTTTGTTACTCCATCACGTTCAAACGGCTGAACGGATTTGGTCAAAATTTGGCACACGGATAGACCATGTCCTTGAATAGAACATAGCATATTTTTTATCCCAGGAATATGTTCCCTGTAGATAAACTTTAACTTTCACGCAGAAGCTGGTTAGTGCCTATATAAATTAGCACCACAAAAAAAAAACAGCGCTAATGAAAAATCCGAAACGCGACAAGAACATTAGTAGCTATACTTTTCCTATACAACATTATTTTAAGTTTATGCGAAACCTGAATATAGTTTGTTCAGAATCAGTAACTGAATCGATTCCAATCATTTTTACACCATGTTATATTTTTTCCCAAAAATATTTAAAAAGCGTCACAAGTTGGACACCACCGACACTAAGTACAAAACAGGTCACGGCAGGTCATAGCGGGCATTAAACGCCAGCGCACAGCTGGGTGCGGGAGCAAAACCACCCCTCAATCGCCCGAGTGGCCCGGTGACCATGTATTTATGTCGCCAATCAGGTACCATAACGGGCTTGTAGCGACATATATGACGTCACATAAGAACTAATCCTGCATCGCGCAATCAAAGTTCTTTGCGCGATTAGAACAGAACAGCCCGAAATCATCATCAGACATAACTCCCGTCTGGTCGAAGGATCCTCCCTTTTCAACGGAGGTATGTGGGACTTTACTCTCTGTTCCGCTTACCTCCAAACTGGTGACCCTCGACAATGAACGTCAGCGCAGCCTTCGTGCAGCTACTACTTCGTGATGTCATCATCACTTCCTCAAGCTTGTAACATAAAACTTTGTGAATTTTCATAATACAGTTTTGTTTTGTACACAGATTCTTTACATTAAAATACTAGACAGGTGTTTCAGGTTTCGCATATACTGAAAATAGGGTTGTATATAAAAAAAAATCCTATAAAGATCGACGGTCCCTTAAGGCTATCTCACCCTTCATAATAAACTTTAAGGTATCAAGAATATTTACAGTAAAAAAACCCCTTGGTGTTATTTACCCAAAAAGGTTAGGAACATAAAGAAATTTCGCGGCATTTGTAAACAAACGACGCTTGTGTTACAGGTTTTTTTCGGTATAGTGATAAAATGTGCGAAATGTGTATGTTTCGCCCTTTTTCTTGTTGCGTGAAAAAATTGAGATATTTTTATTTAAATACTTATTGATTATCTTTTATTGTAGATATGTGTTATGGTCGAGGCCTTAAACTCACCCAAAGGGCAAGGGAAAGGGCATGCTCGCTGTCCGACCGTCCGGTAACCGTCCGGGCCGAGCCCAAGTCGTCGACGGTGCGTAGTGTTCCAGGTGGGCCTTAAGGGATGTCAGCAACCGTAGGGGCCCAGTAGGGTCGAAGCCTACAGGGGCCATGGGTGATGCGAAAGCTATCCCCGGGGCCCTGGAACAATGGCAAAGAAGGAACAGGAGTGGGTTTTTAGTCAGTGAAACTCTGACACGCCCTCGCGCTCCACCCATGTGCGGGGGATGTCATTAGATGATTTTCCAACTCGAAAAAAAAGGGAAAGGGCAATGGTCGGAGTTTCCTTACGTGATCACATCAGAAATGAAGATTTCCGCAGGAGAACTAAAGTTACCGACATACCCAAAGAATCAAAGAAATCAGTAAAATGTCTGAAAATATTAATTTCTAAAATATGTTATTGTCACTCTCTCTTTTCTAATATCGTTTTGCACTGCGTCTCGTTTCCTTCAATCCTACATAATTTTTGTTCAACACTTTAACGCTTAAGGGCTATATTTTACAGGGTCATCATGGCGGCGCGACCATTCGCCGCTACCAACAAAATGTATACAGCTCTATAGAGAGTTACTCACCTGGTGTCCGTTTTGTTGCGCAACCAATTTGGCGGCGCGACCAACTTGGACGCGTGCACTTAAGGTCCATTTTGATACTGTCTCAGTGTGGTGTAGCGACTGTGGTGTCTAGTTTGGTAGCGCCGCCATGGTGTCCCGGTGAAATATAGCCCTAACTATACCTAAGCATAATCAGCTTTTTAACGTTCCCACTGCTGGGACTCAGGCCTCATCTCTAGGAGAGGAAATGGACCATAATCCACCTCGCGCGCCTAGTGCGGTTTGATGGGTGATGTCTTATAATTTTTGGTTCTAGGTCATGCCGGTTATCTCACAATGTTTTCACCGTGAAACAAGGAATTAACGAAGTTCGAGTGCTGGCAACAGGGAATCAATTGACGGTTTGAACTAGTGTGACGTGTGTCACTATTCGATTTTTTGAATATTCCACGAAGAAGCATGCGGGGAAAATGAGGAACGCTCAGAGAGTTTGTACTGAGAGCCTTTTAAGAGCAGTGGTGAAGAAATAAATTACCCATAATATAGCGCTTGTCTGGGTTTAAACCAGACTTAGATCTTCGATCTACACTCGAAGTCAGGGCCGTTACTACTGGGCCATAACTCTTAATCTTAAAGAGTGAAATATCTAGAAGCATTGACATAGATATATTCTGTACGTAGTGCATATATATGGATGTCTAGAAGAAATTATTCTTAATATTTTTTTGGAAATGTCTCTTGGACTAATATAGCATAATAGCATAGCATAATCAGCCTTTTAATGTTCCCACTGCTGGGACTCAGGCCTCCTTTCTAGCGATTCTCTCTAGCGAGCCTCTCTGCGGATTGGTGAATGTCACATGTCTTTGAATTTTTGGTTCTAGGACATGCCGCTTTTCTCACGATGTTTTCCTTCACCGTTTTGAGAGCAGTGGTGATGAAATAAATTACACAAAGTATAATGCGCCTGGCTGGGTTTGAACACGCGATCTACAACTCGTAAGTCGGGGCCGTTACCACTCGGCCAACACTGCTCTCTTAGACTAATATACCTAAGCCTTATTGAATCTTATATTATTTTTGTTACATATTTATGTTACTAGCTTCTGCAAGCGGCGTCACCCGCGAGTAAGGTTTCTCCATACTAACTTCTGACCCCCGTTTCACCCCCTTAGGAGGTGAATTTCTAAAAACTCCTTCATATAGTGCTCGCCTACGTCATAAAAGGGAGCCTTGTGCAAAATTTAATTCAGTCAGTTTCTCCTTTTATATACCTATACCTCCGGGCCTTGGTACAGGCCATGGTCTGAAGCGAGGAGGAGTGGCAGGCGGTCGCTTCCCTCTGCGAAGCAGTAACGTTAGCAAAGAAGGAGGCCGCACGTGCACGCCGCCGGGATCCCGATCTCGATTTCCGGCCACCGTAGGCGCGGGCTTGCGGACGGCGAGCAATGGGTAGCTTGCCGTCCGATCGTCCGGACCGAGCCCAAGTCGTCGATGGCGCGTACTGTTCCACGCGCGCCTCAAGGAGATGTCTGCAAACCGTAGGGGCCCAGCAGCGTCGAAGCCTACTTGGGCCATGGGTGATGCGAAAGAGAACCCCGAGGCCCTGGAACTCTCACACGCCCTCTCACTCCGCCCAAGATCCGGGTATGTCATTGGATGATTCTCCAACTTATAAAAAAAACATCCTATACCTATAGTAACCTATATTAAGCATATACCTATAGTAAGAGCAACGCGGAACCACTCAACACTCAAACGCCCTTTAAAAAAATCGAACTTTAAATTAAAAAAACCTTTTTATAAAGAAACCGGTCCGACTTTTGATTCCCGTAATATTTTCTACACCACCATAATATGCTCGACCGGACCGGACCGGGCCGGATATAAAGCCTTTTGACCGGCACGGATCACCGGGCAGGTTCGCGTTAACCGGCCCTCGATCGTAAATAGGGATAGATTTATTTTAAATAGATTTTAAATATAAAGGAGGTTAGTTTATTATGTGGGAAAATTACTTTGATTAAATGAGAATATGTAATTACTGGTTCCTGGCAAAAAAAGTGAATACATTTAATCTGTAGGTACTTCTTCTTCTTCTTCTTTTCGTGTCGATGTACTCTAATTTTTTTCTGACCAGTATTTGGCAACCTCTACGGTTCTGTTATTGGCCTCGTATAGATCCTGAAAACTGCAGGTGGTTGTGCAGGATGGACAGCATAGCAAATGACGCATGTCCTGTGCAGCGGCTCCACACTGGCACTGTGTTAGAGATGGGTCGAGGAAGCCCCATTTGGCCAAATTGTTTTTACAGTGGCCAACCTGGGTCCGCAGTCGGTTAAGAGACTTCCAGATTGGCCACTGAAATTCGCGTCCAGGGGGGAGATGTTCTGACGGGGTGATGAAATGTGTAGGAGTTGGGTGCTTTTGCTTCCACTATATTCCACTTCCAGGTACTACTCCACGTCCTCGACGTCCACTGTTGGACATAGGCCTCCCCCAAGCGTCGCCACAACGACCGGTCCTGTGCGTCTCGCATCCATCGGATTCCCGCGACCCTCACCAGGTCTTCGGTCCACCTTGTGTGAGGCCTTTCAATACACAATCACATTAATTACACTAATAAAATTTTAAAGATGAAAGTTTTTGAACATGTTTATATTATTATGTATTTTAGAAAGAAAGAAAGAAAGAAAGAAAGAAAGAAAAACATTTTATTTGCCGGAAAAGGCGCAAACTTATAACTAAACATATTGCAAACATTTTGCAAGACAAAAACATAAATTAATAAAAAAATAAAAACTTTTTAGAAAAAAAAGTAACCGACTTCACTAAAAAAAACACTAAAAGGATCAAAATAACTTTAATTTCGGAAGTCGGTGTTTCTCGGTATTGTTTGTTTCTTATTTAACACCGACTTCCGAAATTAAAGTAATTTTGATCCTTTTAGTGTTTTTTTTAGTGAAGTCGGTTATTTTTTTTTTCTAAAAAGTTTTTATTTCACACTTTTTAGTTGCGATACACTTATAAACAGAGTGCCTATTTCTCATGACAATTCCAATTAACCCAAATACTGCTAGGTTACATTGTTTTATTATAAAGTTCCTGTGTGTTCCTCCTTCCGGCTCCATCATCAGATCAGTTCGATAGTACCTTATAGCCAAAGAGCATCTCACGCCAATTCTAATAAGCCCAATCACGGCTAGGATACATTGATTAATTACGGAGTTCCTGTGCCTACCTTCCGGCTCCATCATCAGATCAGTTCGATAGTACCTTATAGCCAAAGTGCTAACCATGACAATTCTAATAAGTCCAAACACGGCTAGGTTACATTGATTAATTACGGAGTTCCAGTGCCTACCTTCCGGCTCCATCATCACCATCAGATCACTTCGATGATACCATTTTCAACGTAACTATTCAGAATCATTCATTTATTTGTATTGTCATAGTCGCTTAACTATATCTTCATTGTGATATCTATTTGAGTATGAAGTTCCGTTGACCATTTCTGGTCTTCTTCATCAGTTTCACTTTATCAAATGTTACTTTTTGACTGTAAATGCTTAAGTTCTTGATGAAAATACTAAAATTACCATAGGGTTGCCTATAATTTTTGAGGAGTTCCCTCGATTCCTCATGGATTCCATCATCAGAACTGGATTTTGAAAAAAATGGGACCAATCTGGAAGTATATCCTATAAAGGGAAAAAAAAATTTTGCAAATCGGTCCATAAACGACGGAGTTCTGAGGTAACAAACATAAAAAAAAAAAATAATGATGATAAAAAAAAAAAAAAAAAAATACAACCGAATTGATAACCTCCTCCTTTTTTTTGAAGTCGGTTAAAAAAAAAAAAACTCCAAACCTCAAACCTCTTCAAACTTCTTTTACTTCTTCCCGCTCGACCAGCTGAACGGATTTCGATGAAACTTGGTACCTACACAGGTAGAACATATCTTGGAACAATACATCTCCTCCTGGAGTCGTATTCCTCATTACTGAGGGTAAGTTCCCGCTGGATTAGCTTCTTATTGATGGTATCTCGCCATCTGTGACGGTTCTTAGCGTCATAAAGTGCGACGTGCAATTGGGTGTCCAGTGTGGAGCGGACCTGATCTGCCCATCTTTTTGGGCTGCGGCCTCTTGTTCGTTTGCCATCAACCATGCCAGTTACGACGAGCTGTTCAAGGTTGTGGCTATTTTTCCTGGTAATATGGCTAAAGAACTCCAGTACTCTACGCATGCAGGTAGTCGACAGTCTGATCTTGATGTTCAGTTCACGTAAAACAGAGAAGTTTGTACGGAAAGCAGTCTAGGGAATTCGAAGCATTTTCTTCCAGCACTACATCTAGAAACGACGAAAGGTTCTGGAATGGCGACCACGTACCGGAAGACGCAGCGTTGGAAGGCCTCCCACAAGGTGGACCGATGACCTGGTGAGGGTCGCGGGAATCCGATGGACACGAGACGCACAGGACCGGTCATTGTGGCGACATTTGGGGGAGGCCTATGTCCAACAGTGGACGTCTTTCGGTTGAAATGATGATGACTACATCTAGAATAGGCATCAATGCGGTCGCGTTTCGCCTTTTTCAAAGTCCAAGTCTCAGCCCCGTAGCTGAATATGGAGAAGACCTTTGACCACTTTAGTTAATAGGAACAATAAATAGGATATTTTTTTTTCCGAGAGTGTGTTCCCTTGAGATATGATTTTCTACTATAGTTATCACGCAAACGAAGCCGCAGGCAATAGCTAGTGATACATGTATATATATGTAAGTAAGTACCAACGGTAGCGCCAACAGATTGACTAATCATCAGGTTAATATTAATAAGCCCGTCAGGCACCGGCTGATAGCGAAATACGTTAGCACATCTGTAATTGATAAATTACAACCATTAGTTATATTAGTATATAATAGTGTCTGGCCTGTTGGTCTACTGGTTAGTGGCCCTGACTGCTATGCCGGAGGTCGTGGGTTCGATTCCCACCCAGGACAAATGTTTGTGTGACGAGCACGATCAATAGTTTTGTATCTGGGTGTAATTTATCTATAATCTGTATGTATTTAGAAATATATATAAGTATGTTTATCAGTTGTCTAGTACTCATAACACAAGCTCTGCTTAGCTTGGGACTAGACGGGGCGTTGTGTGATAGTCGTGGAATATTATTATTATATTAGCTACTAGGAACGAAACATCAACTAACCATCTGTTAACTCGGGAGTTAATTGAATTTTTGAATAGGACCCAATTATACCAATTCACGGGGTTGGGTTCTGAGGTCAATATGAAAAGATAAAATGAAAATATCCACATGGCATAGGAAGCAGTCACTTCCTTCTGCGAAGCAATAATGCAAGCAAAGGAAGAAAGGCTATCCTCGTAAACTGATCATTGCAGGGGGCGCTCCGGGCGTCAGAAGTTGCTGGACGATTCCCGCCCCACGTAGGTTGGGGCTTGCAGACGGGCAGTGATGGGTAGCTAGCCGTCCAATAAAAGAAAAATTTGATTCCTACCCTCAAAAAAAGTCCTTTCATATTTTGGTTCTGTAAAAAAAAACACCACATATTACACATTTGCTTATAAAACATTACTTACGGTGCTGGGGTGACCAGATGGTTGCAAACTAGCGTTCCAACCAAGGTGACCTTTGGGCACGCCATAATTATGGCGATAAGTCCCCTCTTTGAGGAGTGGCTGGAAAGGCCTCACGGCGTCCTTAACTACCGCATGACGCAGGTCCTCACCGGACATGGTAAGTTCGGGAGGTTCCTGCACCGGATTCGTGCAGAAGAGACGCCCGGGTGCCACCATTGTGTGGACCGCCCGGAGGACACGGTGGAGCATACGGTAGAGGTGTGCCCTGCTTGGGCAGAGCACCGCCGTATCGCGGCAGCGGTCTCTCGCGCCGGGTCTTGGTACAGGCCATGGTCCGGAGTGAGGAGGAGTGGCAGGCGGTTGCCTCCTTCTGCGAAGCAGTAATGCTAGCAAAGGAGGCGGCCGATCGCGTGAGGCAACGGTCCTCACGCCCCAACCGCCGCCGGGATTCCGATCCCGATTTCCGGCCACCGTAGGCGCGGGCTTGCGGACGGCGAGCAATGGGTGGCTCGTCGTCCCATCGTCCGGTAACTGTCCGGACCGAGCCCAAGTCGTCGACGGCGCGTAGTGTTCCACGCGCGCCTCAGGGAGATGTCAGCAACCGTAGGGGCCCAGCAGGGTCGAGGCCTACTGGGGCCATGGGTGATGCGAAAGTGATCCCCGGGGCCCTGGAAAAATGGCAAAGAAGGAACAGGAGTGGGTTTTTAGTCAGTAAAAGTCTGACACTATATCCCGCTCCGCCCAAGAATGGGGGATGTCATTAGATGATATTCCCACCCGAAAAAAAAAAAAAAACCAAGGTGACCTTGGTTTATGTGTTTGGTTTGTGTTGCGGCTACATGGATGTAAACCACGCGCCAACACGTTCGGTGGTTGGGAAAACGCGCCTCTTAACTAAGGGCGTTGAAGTTCATGGATTACAACTGCTGTCTACACTGATTGAAACTAGCAAGGTCATCTTGGTTGGGATGTTGGTTTGCAACCGTCTGGTCACCCTTTAACCGTTCATTTTTCCGAGGCAACTCACACACACATATCACTAAGTAGGTACTTAATAAAGTATTTTTCTATTAACTGAGGGTTTTTTGAGGTTGGTAATTCTTTTACTTTTTCGATTGATTTGAATATAATTATGAGTACACTTACTTATTTACTAGTTACTATTTTACTAGTTCAATGCGATATCTGGACCTTTAGAAGACATGTAACTTACAGACAAGCTAATCATTACGAACTGTATCTTTGGTATCCTCATTTCTGGCTTCAATCAAGTAGCATTAAGTAGCATCCTTGTATACAGATGTACACACAACACACAATCAGCCTTATAATGTTTCCACAGCTGGGATCATGGAGCATGTGCTCCATGGTTGGGACCCAGCCCAAGAATGGGCCGTAATCCACCACGCGGACCCAGTGAAGGTTAGTGGATGTCAAATGTCTTCGAAGTTTTGGTCATGTCGAGATTCTCACGATATTTCTTGAGTTGGCGCCTTTTTAGCCTCGCATTATTTTTTTTTTCATTGTGTATTTTTAGAAGAGCAGTGGTGGCCGAGTGGTAACGGCCCCGACTTACGAGTTGTAGGTCGCGGGTTCAAACCCAGCCAGGCGCATTACTTTGTGTAATTTATTTCATCACCACTGCTCTCAAAACGGTGAAGGAAAACATCGTGAGGAAACCGGAATGTCCTAGAACCAAAAAAATTCGAAGACATGTGACATCCACCAACCCGCACTGGGCCCGCGTGGTGGATTACGGCCCATTCCCTCTTCTAGAGAGGAGGCCTGAGTCCCAGCAGTGGGAACATTAAAATAGCTGATTATGCTATATGCTCATGTGTATTTTTAGATTATACGATTTTGCAAGTTTTTCTTTCTTTCATTTTTAGGGTTCCGTACCCAAAAGGTAAAACGGGACCATATTACTAAGATTCTGTATATCTGTCACCAGGCTGTATCTCATGAACCGTGATAGGTAGACAAATAAACTTTTCACAGATGATGTATTTCTGTTGCCGCTATAACAAGAAATACTAAAAACAGAATAAAATAAATATTTAAGTGGGGCTTCCATGCAATAAACTTGATTTTTTTGGCCGTGTTTTGCCCGATATTAATAATGGCAACAGGTAGACGCTTGAAATATTTACAGAATATTTATTTGCTCTATAACATTGTTCTTTGTCAGTTTTTAGGGTTCCGTACCTCAAAAGGAAAAAACAGAACCCTTATAGGATCACTTTGTTGTCCGTCCGTCTGTCTGTCAAACCCTCTATCTCGGGAACCCGTGGAGGTACCAAGTTGAAATTAAAACCACATACTCAAGTCTGCAGTCTCTTGAAGCTGTGAAAATTTCTAAGTTAACAAAAAAAAAAGATACGGCCGTTTATGTCTCAAAAAACGTATATTTCGACACTCTCGAGGAAATTAAATTTCATAGGGTACTTCCTGTTGACCCAGAATCTTGAAATTTTGCGTAAAGCAAGGTCTTATAGCACAGATATAGGAATCAATCTGAAAACTGTAAATATGTTGTTGCGTTACAACAACAAAAAAATCGATTCGGAAAAATCTTCGAACTCCATTCTGGAATTGAACTGTTTACATAGGTAAGTTTGTACAGAACCCTCAGAGCGCGAGTCCGACTCGCACTTGTCCATTTTTTCTTTCTTATAAATAACACAAATTGAAACGCCTACCTGCGTTTGAACCTACGACGTACAATTCGTAACCCGGGACCATAACCACTTAGCCACCACTGCTCTTTACATATTCACCCCATTCAATTTTCGCACAGCGTGAAAACCACAGCAAATAAGTACTTCAAATACTTGGAATCGCAGCAAAAATACTTGAAATCCTTCATAAAATCAGTTGATCTGTACTCAGTCGGTATGATCCCAGCATTTGGACCGTGAAGAAATATCAGTCGGCTTTAAATAACTATTCGGAAAAGATTTGTATGTTTATTGAACGAATATGGAAAATATTTATATTGGTTTGACGATATTGGCTCGTGGTGATTTTTTTAGGTAGAATTTGGAATTAGTTCAGTGTTTAGGTTCCAAACATAGCCCGAAGAATCGCCAAACTTAAGTGGCAGTGGACAGGGCACATTGGTCGCTGAACAGATGGTCGATGGGGACGAAAAGTTCTGGAATGGCGACCACGTACCGGAAGACGCAGCGTTGGAAGGCCTCCCACAAGGTGGACCGATGACCTGGTGAAGGTCGCGGGAATCCGATGGATGCGAGAAGCACAGGACTAGTCATTGTGGCGACATTTGGGGGAGGCCTATGTCCAACAGTGGACGTCTTTCGGCTGAAATGATGATGATGATGATTAGGTTCCAAAACTCCTGGTAACAGTTTCATCCCTATGATATCTTAGAGATGTCAGCTATAGGCCATGCCATAGGGGCCCAGTAGGGCCGTAGCCAACTGAGGCTATTGGTTGTCCGAAAGGGAACCCCAGGATCCTGGGAAACAAGGTAACGAAGGAACATAGGAGTGGGTTTTAGTTAGAAAGAAAGAAAGAAAACACGTTTATTTGGCACACAGGTACATACAATGAGATAACAATTATAAAGAAACTTAAATACTTAAACTTAAAAATACATCAACGTTGTGTGTCTCACGGCTGCGCCAAATAGGTCCAGTTCAGCTTATTGCCAGGCCACTACGTAGCAGTTGCCTGACGCTGGTTTTCAACTGAACCTTGATATGATAGTTAATAAAAGTCTGACACGCCCTCGCGCTCCGCCCTAGAGCGAGAAAAGTCACTGGATGATTTCCCATCTAAAAGAAAAAAAAACCCTATGATATCTTTTGCTATGCTCGGAGTTTGCTTGCGTGATTGCATCAGGAATGAAGATATCTGCAGTAGAACCAAGGTTACCCACATAGCCCGAAGAATAGCCAAACTTAAGAGACAGTAGGCAGTGTACATTGCTCGTAAAACAGATTGTCGAGGGGGCTAAAAGGTTCTGAGGTGGTGACCGCGCACCAGAAGACGCAGCGTTGGAAGCCTCGTACAAGGTGGCCGATGATCTGGTGAAGGTTGCAGGAATCCGATGGATATAAGACCCTCATGATCGTTTGTTGTGGCGACACTTGGGGAGGCCTGTATTCAACCTAGTCTTTCGGTTAAAATGATGATGGTGATGATGATTTTCTGTATACCTCAATAAGGTGGCAGGCCAGATGCGAAAGCATAGCGTATTTACTACGTCGAGAACCTAAACGAATTTACTCAGGATGATATTTTGATGTAGGTATTATAAATAATTATTACGTGAAAATCAATCCGTATATTGGTTTTAAATAACACTTTTACGCACCAATTTATGTCCTGAATACAAGATGAAGTTGGTGTTTCCAAGCCGAATACCTTCAGAAGAAACACCGGAACAAACTCAGAGATCAAAGTGTCTTTAGAGGTCAATAGGAATTAATTCCTATGAAAAGAAACTAGTATAACAGTCACAGTCTTGGAGTACAGAAAAACAAAAAAAGGAAAAAATATAAGAAATAATTATTTACAGCACAGGACAAAAAAAGCCAAAATAAAATAAATTACTATAAACTAAATTAAATTAAACATAATAATAGCAACATTAAAAAACCAGCCAAATGCGAAATGGACTCGCGCACGAATGGTTATTGGTGACTTCAAAACGTGGTCGCTTACAATGGGCCTCATAAGAAGACATAAAGTCACCCAGAGGGCAATGGAAAGAGCTATGCTCGGAGTTTCCTTGCGTGATCGAATCAGAGAAGAACATATACGCAGGAGAACCAAGGTTGCCGACTTAGCACGAAAAAACGCCAAACTTAAGTGGCAATGGGCAGGGCACATTGCACGCAGAACTGATGGCCGTTGGGGCCGAAAGGTTCTGGAGTGGCGACCGCATATCGGAAGACACAGCGTTGGAAGGCCTCCCATAAGATGGACCGATGACCTGGTCAGGGTCGCTGGAATCCGATGGATGCGAGACGCACAGGACCGGTCACTGTGGCGACGCTTGGGGGAGGCCTATGTCCAGCAGTGGACGTCTTTCGGCTGATGATGATGATGATGACGAATGGTTCCGTTTTTACCCTTTGGGCAGGTTCGGAACCCTAATAAAAGACCTGCGTGAGGCCAAAAGGCATCTATCTCAGGATATTCCACGATATTTAAAAAAAGAAATACGGACGGTATTCACACTGCACACCTCTAAAAAAACCCCTGTACATACAGAATACCAGCATAAAGTTACGTAACTTTGATTCACACTGGAACCATCTCCCTGTATAATCGCTCCACCATCAAAGATTTACATTATCAGCGAGCAAAGATAATTTTATTCATAAGGAGCGCTGGTAACACTCGTTGGGGCCGACGGGGCTCCACATTATTATAGAAATTTCGGCGATACATGACCTTCCGGCTTGAAGACTACTACTGGAACAATGGCTCGAGTTTGCTGTGAGAAAATTAGCTTGTTGATTTTGATAGGTATGAGTAAGTAGACAGATCTAATGTAGGGTATGGTATGGGTGGATCTGGACTTTATGGCATTCAAAGCGCTCCCTTCCCACAAAAACTTAAGAAATACGAACTTACCCTATGGCCTCCTACCGCAAGCGCGCGAGGTTGCTCGAGTTGTTGAAGGTTATTTTGAGGTGGTTGGTTGTAAAGAACAGTCCCGAGTAGACGGTGCGTAGTGTTCCACGCGCGCTTCAAAGAGATGTCAGCAAAAGTAAAGGGACCCAGTAGGGCCGATATCATTTAGGGCTGCGAGAACGATTTTGAAAGAATGACCGTGGTACTAGAACGCAAAGGGTAACTGAAGGATACAGGTGGGCTTTAGTCAGTAAAATTCTGACACCGTCTCTCGGTCCACCCTAGTGCGGTAGAAGTTATATTTTGATGATTACTACTTCAAATAGAAAAAAACCTACCGACTCGTGCAACGCCTGCAGGCCAAGCCGTCCGGCTGGTGTTCAACCGCTGACTCCGAAGAAAGAACGGTTGACGTTTCGGGTGACGCAGATGCTTCAGGGTACGGCTGCTTTGGGTAGAACCTATGCATGTCGCATAAACAGAGAGCCGGATGCTCGGTATCATCACTGCGTCCACTCGGAGGATACGGAGTGGCATACGCTGGTCCAGTGTGCTGCATGGGAGGAGCCGTGCCCCGCTCTTGTTTCTGAAGTCGGAAACTACCTGATATTACCGACCGTGATTCGTTCAATGATCGGCAGTGTAAAGTCTTGGCGTTTCAGATGGAGGTTGCTTCTACACGAACTCAAAAAAATAAAATCAAATCATTTATTTGCTAATGTAGGTATTGTACAATACAATTGTTATAAAAATATAGTGAGCCAGGTATATCTCCCATCACCTCTCTCATCTGGTTATCTGGCCTGCTTCCGGCATAATATGTCACCATAAAATCGTAATCGATTATGATTTACCGAAAAATAATACGTTAAATTGTGAGCAGTATGTTACGGTTCCCAATCTTTCGACAGTTTACAATCTCGCGAGATAGATTATAATCTAACGATGTAATTTTACGGTGATACATATATTGAAATCGTCTTTCCATGGTAGCTCCAGATTCCCTCGCTATCCGTGTGATGGCCCCCGAGTGGCCGTTGCGTGAAGCTCGCGTAACCGCACGATTATGACTTTATGTCGCCCACTATACGTTTATTATTCTTGCTAGGTAGGTATATGGCGTGCCTTCAAATCTGTAAGATTATCTAGATTTTTGTTCTTTTTTGTCTAACTGGCTCTGCTGACTCACGATTTCTACTGAATAAAATTTCTTATCTTAACATCACACTTATTAGTGTTTATAATATTATAGACACTAATTAACTAGTTTCTCGCAGCGGCTTCGCTACAACCCGGGAATCTTTAAGTCAAGAGTGAATAGGTTACTTCTAGGTAAGCGCGCTCCATCGTCGACCGCATCGTCGCTTTCCATCAGGTGAGATAGCGGTCAAGCGCGAACCTATCAAGAATAAAAAAAAAGTAGCGTTTCACTGGTTATATTTTTTTTTACAATCAGTTCAGTACTTTTTGAGATTTTTCGTATATCTACACTAGTATTATAAAAAGGTAAAGTTTGTTTTTTTTTGTTTGTAGGAGGTAATCTCTGAAAGTACTGGTCCGATTGCTAAAATTTTTTCACCGATAGAAAGCTGCTTTATTCCTGTGTGACATAGGCTATATTTTATGCATGCGGGCGAAGCCGTGGGTAAAAGCTAGTATTAGTAAAGAAAGGTGAAAGTTTGTATGTATATATGTGAGTTTGTTTGATACATCTTCGTGCTGATGGCTGAACAGGTTTGGATGAAAATATATAAAATTAAATCTTGTTGTAACACTCGAAAACAATGGTAAGTTTTCATTACCGTGCACTAGCTTCTGACGTTTTATAAGTGCCTATGTGAAATAAAAAACATTTTTAATTTTGAACTTTTGAAGATAAATGTCGTATTTATTTATGAATAGATAAATAAAAAAAGAGAAAAAATAGATAAATAAGATAAATTAAAGATTTTTTGGCTTCAGTAAAAGTTTCAGTCAAAAAAAAAAGCTCTTTACGAAATTTGTTAAAAGTTTCTTTTGAAGATCTCAGTAGTCGACTACACTAGAGTTTTTTTGATAATATTGAGGTTCGTCCATTCCAATCTCCATTCAGGTATATACTCGTATGTACCTATATACACAGCAACGAATACCATTTTCCTGAAAAGAACCTCTCGACTTATTTCTTTATAGCTTCTTCTAGATTGGTACCATTTATTTCACTACCTTTTTAATAATGTGTTAAAGCAAACCACTTCATTCGTGATGACTGATAACCTTTCAAGACTCCGCCTGGGGCCACTTAACCCAGAAAACAAACAAAAAATCTTTCAAACACCTTCAAAAGAAAGCCGTCAGCTAAAATTTACGCCAGAACCCGCTCTATTGGAGACCAACAGACTGGGTTTTGGTAAATAAAAAATATTTTTCTGTTTACCCTAAAAATAAAACCCGTATTTCAGTCCAAAATAGCTGATATGAAGTCTTTGATAAGGAATCCTGAACAAATATTCTTTGTGCCTTAACAGTCAGGGTACCTCGTAGAAGCCATAGGCTGCAGTTACGCGTTTAACCCCAAATATTACCAAGTTCGTTCACGTATTGGCGAAAAATTCGCCTTTCTCGGATCAACAAGAGATCTGGCTGAAAATCATCAGTGCGGAAAAACTCACAGGATTCTGCGGTTAGCGTGTGGTGTCAGGTATGAGCGGAAAGGTAAAATAACACAATAGAAGCGACAAGAAATATATTACCAAGATTTTGTAACTCATAATATGATTTAAAAGATCTACGCTTCTCCATAGAGATCCACGCTTTAGAACGTGCAATTTATCTTCACTTTTTTTGGACTGACCGACATATTGACAATTCGAAAGTGCCTGTAATTGGTCTATTTGAAATAAACGTTTCTGATTTTTGAAGTAACGATAATGATGATGAGACGTCCACATAGAATAATATATAGGTAACAAATTCCCCCACCGACTGTCTGTTTGTTCGCGATAAACTCAAAAACTGCTGAACAATTTTTCATACAGTTTCTCCAAAACGCAGAGGGATTCATGCATGAGGAAGGTTTAGGTGTGTCATCATCTTCCTGCCCTGGTCCCATGTAACTTGGGGTCAGCGCAACATGTATTTTTCTTCTATTCTGTCCTGTCACCCGTCATGCTATTACTAACTCCCTTTTCTGTCACATCACTCCTCACTCAATCCATCCATCTATTCTTTGGCCTCCCTCTTCCTCCGCATCCGGATGGATGCATGTGTTATGAGTATGTGTATGTGTGTGTGGATGGATATCCACATGTATACTCATAACTCTTTTAGTAACATGCGTTTCATCCCACCTATTCATGTGACCATAGAAAAATTTAGGTGTACAATACATGCATAATTATAATGGGTGATTCATTCGGAGTTACTTTTTCCAAAACTAAAAAAAATATGAATAAAGCAAATTTATCGGGTAATCTTTATTATAATACAAAAGAACCATTCCTTAAATTTACTTTTTAAAGATTATTTCTTTCAAATGTTGTCCGTAACTGCGATTAAGGTGGTCCATTCTGGAGTTCCAGTTTTCAATGACCCGACCGATCATTTCCAGTGGTATTTGGCGAATAACGCGAGTAATGTTGGCTTCCAGTTGATCAATCGTACGCGGCTTATCCATATAAACTTTGGACTTTACATAACCCCACAGAAAAAAGTCTAAGGGTGTGATATCACAGGATCTAGGCGGCCAACTGACTGGTCCGAAACGCGAAATTAACTGTTCACCAAATTTTTCTCGCAACAAAGCCATGGTTTCACGTGCTGTGTGGCAAGTGGCGCCGTCTTGTTGGTACCAAAAGTTTTGAAGATGACGGGCTTCAATTTCAGGAAACAAATAGTCCGTTATCATGGTACGATAACGGTCACCATTGACAGTGACGTTCTGGCCGGCTTCGTTTTTGAAGAAATATGGACCGATGATTCCACCACCCCATAAACCACACCAAACTGTTGTTTTATCTGGATGTAATGGTAGCTCTTGAATCTCTTCAGGTTGCTCTTCAGACCAAATACGGCAATTTTGTTTGTTAACATATCCGTTGAGCCAAAAATGTGCCTCATCGCTAAACAAAATTTTCGTTGAAAACAGTGGATTTTCTGCAAGCTTTTCAAGAGCCCAAAGACTAAATCGGTGGCGATTAGGTAGGTCAGTCTGCTTCAATTGTTGCACCAGTTGAATTTTGTATGCTTTGAAAGCAAGATCTTTGCGTAAAATACGCCAAGTTGTGGTATACGACAAGCCAAGCTGTTGCGAGCGGCGCCGAATCGATTCTTCGCGATCATTGCGTACACTCTCAGCTACCGCCGTAATGTTTTCTTCAGTGCGAGCTGGATGTGGTCTATTTGGTCGTGTATTGTCTAATAATGAAAATTCCCTTTCAAACTTTTCGATGGTATAGCGAATAGTGCGTTCGGTAGGGCGATTATGTGGACCATAATCGCCCTGCTGCACGCTGATTTTCGTAATAAAGTTGAATAATTTGTAGGCGTTGTGCCGTGCTTAGTCTTTCCATGATGAAATGTCAAACTATAGTGAATGAAAATATTAGGTTAGGTTGTCATGACTGACGCTTTATCTGTCAAAAAATGCATAGACAAAAAAGTAACTCCAAATGAATCACCCGTTATTATAGTAGAGAAAATTTGAGAATTTTAAAGATTTCTTCCACCGGTGCGAAGCAGGAGCGGGTTGCTATCACTAATATTATAAAGGCTAAAGTGTGTGAATGTGTGTGTATGTTAGTTACTTCTTCACGCTCGAACCGCTGAACGGATTCCGATGATATTTGGCTAACGATTAGACCATGTCTTGCCCCCCTAGCCAAGTTACGATCGTTTCGTTTGCGTCGAACACCTCGAGTAGGCCACGCCTCCGATTCCTTTGTTCTGACCACGTGACTGAGCGTTGAAATGACGTCAGAACAAAGGAATCGGAGGCGTGGGGGCTGGAATAGCACTTTTAATCCCCGGGAGTATGTTTCCCTACACGCGGGCGATACCGCTGCCAGCAATTAGTTTGAAAATAAAAGACTTCTTGCCTAAGCTTATCACTTGGACCTCGCTACACATTTCTATGATTCTTATCACGTGCGCAAAGGTATCCCTGTCAAAAAGTTAACTCGTGCGTCGTCGGCATAGCCCCTGCAAACATTCCTTTGAGAAATCATGAGTCCCTTTACTTTCATACCTTCTGTTCGAGAGTTTACTGTGAAAAAATACTTTTTGATGTTTGCACCCCGAATTATGGGTCGAGGCGTGAATTTAAAATAGACAGGGTGCGACATGTTGGGGTCTTGATTGGTAGGGGAGTAATTAAAGAGTCTTCTAAAATTGTAGAGTATCTTGTTTTTTTTTAATTTTGTTTATTTAGATATTTCATACACTAAGGTGTATGGCGGACTTATGTCTTAGGTATTCTCTACCAGTCAATCAAGGGTGGTGATGAGACAACGTGGTGGTGGTAGACAGGTGCATCGTTAAATCTGATGGAAGCAAATTATATTTAAAAAACTGAGCAAGTGCGAGTCGGACTCGCGCACTAAGAGTTCCGTACAAACCTACCTATGTAAACAGTTCAATTCTTGAATGGAGTTTCGAAGATTTTTCTTAATCCCAAAATTTTATTTTTGTGACGTAACAACAAATTTACAGTTTTCAGATTTATTACTATATCCGTCATCATCATCATCATCATTTCAGCCAATAGACGTCCACTGCTGGACATAGGCCTCCCCCAAACGTCGCCACAACGAACGATCCTGTGCGTCTCGCATCCATCGGATTCCCGCAACCTTCACCAGGTCATCGGTCCAAACTACTACTACTCGGTACTATATCTGTACTTTATGCCAAATTTTGATTTCCTTGAGAGTGTCGAAATATACTTTTTTTGCGACATAAATGGCAGTATGTTTTCTTTTCGTTAACTTAGAAAATTGATTTTTTCACAGCATCAAGGGACCGCAGACTTGACTATATGGTTTTAATTTCAATTCGATACCTTCACGCGTTCCCGAAATAAAGGGTATTGACAGACAGACAGACAGACGGACGGACAACAAGGTGATCCTATAAGGGTTCCGTTTTTCCTTTTGAGGTACGGAACCCTAAAAATATAATCAATATTTTAAATTACCTTTTGGAATCAACAAACACTTACTTCAATGTTTATATATGGCCATGGATGACCTAGCATGTGGTCAAGCTACCGTAACCGTATGGGCAGCCTTGGGGTTTTTTTTTCTATGGGAAAAGCATCTAATGACAAATCTTGCTCTTGGGCGGAGCGGGAGATGGAAACCCACTCCTGTTCTTTCGTTGCCTTTCGTACCAGGGCCGAGTCTTCCTTTCAGAATCAGACCCTTGGCCCCATTAGGCTTCGACCCTGCTGGGCCCCTACAGTTGCTGACATCACCTTGAGGCGCGCGTGGAACAGTACGCGCCGTCGACGACTTGGGCTCGGTCCGGACGGTTACCGGACGGTCGGATGGCGAGCTACCCATTGCTCGCAGTCCGCAAGCCCGGGTGGCCGGAAATCGGGATCTTAATCCCGGCGGCGGTTGGGGCGTGAGGACCGTGGGCAGCCTTGGGGTCTGAAAATTACCTGACCCTAGTTGAGACCAGATACCTTAAAAACACCTTAAAAAGTGTTTCTTGGCTATTTACTGTATTCGCATTAAAGCATTTAAAAACACATTAACAACAAGCATATTTCATTTACTTCAAAATCACAAAAAAGGAAAAGAAAATCGTGTAGAGGCTGCCACGAAATGTACTACAAATTCCTTTTTATGCGCATTCCAATGCTGGGTTTGCTCCAAAGTGTTTTGACATTGATTAATGACGTTTAAGAGATGGTGCAATGGACTGTAAAACGATACACCGAACTTCTGGGTCGGTTTAACGTAATAAGTTTTAAAGAAGAAATAAATGTACCTACTGAGGAAGTTCGGGTCGCACTTGTTCAATATGCCTTAAATAGTTTTGTAAAAGACCGAAGAATCGCCAAACTTAAGTAGCAGTGGGCAGGGCACATTACTCGCAGAACAGATGACCGATCGATGGGGACGAAAGGTTCTTGAGTGGCGACCATGTACCGGAAAACGCAGCGTTGGAAGGCCTCCCATAAGGTTAACTAACGAACTGGTGAGGGTCGCGGGAATCCGATGGATGCGAGACGCACAGGACCGGTCGTTGTGGCGTCACTTGGGGGAGGCCTATGTCCAACAGTGGACGTCTTTCGGCTGAAATGATGACAATAATGATGAGTCGCGGATTAAGTAATTGCCGTATGGATTTTAGTCTTGAATAACAATCCCATGATTAAAAATCTATTTACATTAGGCTGGTTTTATATAGGGTGACTGGTAATTAGTGTACGATACTTAAACACGTGATTGTGCTCATGATAACCAACAACTTTTACTATGGGAACAAACCTGAAATCGCGAAAAAAAATCAGCTGTTCAGTACATTTATGTTTGCCTAATGTACTGAACAGCTGATATTTTTTTCGCGATTTCGGCTTTGCTCCCATAATAAAAATTGTTTGTTATCATGATCACAATCACGTGTTTAAGTATCGTACACTAATTGCCAGTCACCCTATATAGGTGATGAAAATTATTTTTAGTATATGCAAAACCTGAATATAGTGTGTTTAGAATCAGAAACTGAATCGATTCCAATAATTTTTACACCATGGTATATTTTTTTCCCAAAATTATTTTAAAAAATGTCACAAGTTGGACACCACCGACACTAAGTACAACAGAGGTCACGGCAGGTCGTAGCGGGCATTCGGTGCCAGCGCACAGCTGGGTGCGGGAGCAAAACAAGCCCTCAATCGCCCGGATGGCCCGGTTACCATGTATTTGCGTGGACAACTGGGTAATATAACAAGCTTATAACATTGCCATTTTTCATGATACAGTTATGAAATTTTGTACATAGATTCTTTACATAAAAATACTAGAATTGGTCAACCGTCAAGATGACATATCAAAATTTTCCGTATTTTTCAATTTAATTCAATTTCCTTTGAAAAACTCATCGAAAGAACTTTCAAATTTAAAAATGTCTTCGATATGGGATTTGGTACATGTGGAATCCTGGAGGAGCGCTGACCTGATGCTGCGTAAGCGGGCGTACGTGACCCACCACCATGCCGCGCCGCTCCTTTTATGACTACCACTCCACCGGGCACATGATGTTAGAAAGTAACCGATTCTGAACTAATTGACCTCCATTGGTGTAATTGCTGCAAGGCGTTCCGATGTGAGAATAAAAAAATAAATAAACAAATAAATAAATAAATAGACACGTGTTTCGGGTTTCGCATACACTAATATATGCGTATGAATACTGTTCAGAGAAATAGTTACTTCCATAATCGTCTATTGCGTGAAGTGTAGTATAATGTCGTTACCGGAAAATGGCAGTGCCCAATATCTCTATCAGCAGAATAATATTGCCCATCGCATATTCACCTAAACTCTTCAATACCATCTTTTTCATTGATACCTTCTATTTTTTTCATGTGTCGTCGACCTGTGTGCAGAATCTCTATCTGGCTACCTTGAAGATCCAACGAAATGGAATTCTATTGTATTTTGACCTTGAAGAAGTTAATAGCACACTTAAATACTAAAACGAGCATGAAACAGGACATTCTGACAAGGTAATAACCTAACTCAGGTAAACAAACCCGAACATTGCCCAAAGAGATAAAAGAAAACATCCTCTCGGACATCTAATTTAAAACGAGAAGTCAACAAATGACGGTAGTCGAAATAACTAAGCTGTGCGGTCGCCCCCCACCACAAAACTCATCAGTCTCGCATCGACCGTCCTCGGGGTAAGACCTGCGGACTGTCGAATTAAAAATTAACTACCGTAAGGCGCTAGACGTGGGAATTTATCGGTCAGTCTACTTTGTTTATGGACGGTCAGACCTTTTAGGTGATTAGTTTTAGCTTTAAAGTGATTTAGTGGGTAAGTTGGTTTAAAATTTTGCGTTTAATTTAAGTTTTTGGTCTGATGTAGTATTATTGGATTAATCTCGAAAGCTCACATTCTGTTAATATTGAAAAATAATCCAAAAGAATTCTATAAAATCAAACATCTCATTCGCATATCTTCTTACACCACTCTGAACTTTAACTAAATTCTTCAGGAGTTGTCAAATCAGGTTCCCCACACAACCCAATTGAGGAGAATTCAATGTTGTACGAAAGAAAATTGGAGCTAATCTGTTACGCGCCGGTTTTCTGCTGAAATACGGCCCTGAAGTATCGTAAGCGCGGCAATCGACGCCCGCCGCACTTTGTTACCCTGTTTTTTGCCAAAGATTAGGTTAATAAAGATGGCTCTACGAAGAACTTGGCTAAAAGGGTTGGGTCTGCAAGTCTTCCTTAATTTTTTTTTTAGTAAGGTCGAACTTCTTGACTACGAGTTTTTTGGCATCTTAATTTTTTGTAGGAGAATTTTTTCCATTAATTTACCTGTTAAAATGTGCGGAGGTATCTGTGAAGGTTTAGAGTGTTCTGCTTTTTGCAGATGAGGTAAAATTTGCTTACCCTTTATGAATTAGTCCTAATTACGGATATTTTGTATTGTTACTAACATGGGCGCTGGGGGCTGCAAGAAAGTGCACTAGCGTCTCCCTGGCTTTTTTTATAATATAGAAAACATTCAAAAACATTAGAAAGCCTCATTTATAAAGAACCTAGCATATCGGAGGCAGATTTGGATGACATTAACGGTCTGTTCACGACTTTGGTCTTGCGGTGAGCGGCGCGGCGAGCGGGGCGGCATCGGTACGCGGGCGCGCGGAGCTATGAGCGGCATCTCGTGGTGTGCTTCAAACATTTTCATACTTTTGATCTTACCACTCGCCGCCTCGCGCTTAGCTACCGCTCACAGCGGTAAGGTCGTGAACGGTCCGTAATTGTCACACGGCTAGACCATGTTCTGGAATAGGACATACGATATCTTTTGTAGAACGGAAGTATGTTCCCTTGGTACAATATTCTCCCTTTTTTTAGTGTTCCGTACCTCAAAAGGAAAAAACGGAACCCTTATAGGATCACTTTGTTGTCCGTCTGTCTGTCTGTCTGTCTGTCAAGACCCTTTATCTCAGGAACGCGTCGAGGTATCAATTTAAAATTAAAACCATATAAGACACTTGAAGCTGTGAAAAAATCAAACTTCTGAGTTAACAAAAAAAGAAGATACGGCCGTTTATTTTATTATTGTAACTTAATTTAATGATACTACATTCTACTTGATATATCTGTTATTTATTTGTTGTGCACACCTACCACAGTGTTGTCTCTTTTAACCCAAAGGTTGAATGGTAGAGAATGCCTTGTTGCATTAAGTCCGCTTATGTACCACTACTGTACATGCAGTTTAAATAAATAAAAAAAAGTGTTTTTCGACACTCTCAAGGGAATCAAAATTCATAGGGTATTTCCCGTTGACCCTGAAATTCGGCATGAAGCAAGGTCTCATAGTGTAAAAATCTGAAAACTGTAAATTTGTAGTTACGTCACAAAAAAAAACTTTTTTTGCGATTCGGAAAAATCTTCGTACCTAACTCAATTCGGGAATTGAACTGTTTTCATAGGTAAGTTTGTACGGAACCCTCAGTGCGCGAGTCCGACTCGCACTTGCCCTGTTTTTACTTTAAAAAAATGTTGCATCACACAAGGAATTACTCTTGTATCGTGGGTGCGTTCACAAACATGTAAACTCTATACAAATTTTTATTCCGAATAGGGATCGAACGCACAACACGCAGCGCGCCAGCTAAACGCTCAACCAATGCATTAAGTGCGCCGTCACACCCTTAACGCGGGCAAAGCCGCTGCCAGTAGCTAGTCTAGTGTATATCTTTACTTCTTTAACTTGCCTACTCTTTGTCGGATGGCGCAAAATGGTTAATATTCATGACAGTCTGCGGGCGGCGAGTGAAATTGCTTCACATTTTTTATGTCTCCTCTACAGTACAGTCAAACAAGTTTTCTGCTAAACTTTACGGGTTCCGTAGTAGGTACTTGGGTGGGCTTGCGGACGGCGAGCAATGGGTAGCTCGCTATCCAACCGTCCGGTAACCGTCCGGACCGAGCCCAAGTCGTCGATGGCGCCTAAAGGGTTACAGGCCTTTTTTTGACGTGGTAAATTGTCAAATAACTCCCCCCGCTCTGGGTGGACCGAGAGGGCGTGTCAGACTTATACTGAATAACTCCCACCTGTGTTCCTTCAGTTGCCTTTAGCGGTCCACGGCCCCGGTAACTGGGGAAATCATCCAATTACTTCTCACGCTCTAGGGTGGAGTGGGAGAGCATGTCAGACTTTTACTGACTAAAACTCAGACCGATGTTCCTTCTTTGCCTTCGTTCTAGGATCCCAGGGTTCTCTTTCGCACAATCCGTGGCCCCAGTAGGCTTCGACCCTGCTGGGCCCCTACGGTTTTGCTGATATCTCCTTGAGGCGCGCGTGGGACACTACGCTCCGTAATTCCGTAGCCTTTGCTATATCATCATCATTTCAGCCGATAGACGTCTACTGCTGGACAGAGGCCTCCCCCAAATGTCGCCACAATGCTGTGCGTCTCGCATCCATCGGATTTCCGCAACCTTCACCAGGTCATCGGTCCACTTTGTAGGGGGCCTTCCAACACTACGTCTTCCGGTACGGTTTGCTGTATAGTTCAAGGCTACCTTACGTGTATTTCTTCCATTTCTACCTACCCTCTCACAACAAAAGTGAAAGTAGCACACAGTCCAAACATTAGTTGTCGATAACTTATCAATGCTGTGACAGATTTGATGAAATTTCCGGTGCGCGCTGGACGTCGAGCGGATATTACGTCTGCCCACCGATGTGGGTCACAGACCATTCGAATGAGACCAATGGACGGCCATCGATCTGTTGTGTTGGGAAAAAAAAATGGTGCAAAATATTCGGTTAAACGGGGACGGGTTTTTTCAAGGGAAAATGGTTCGGAGAGTGATTTTTTCCATTTAGTTTGATGTTTATTCGACCTTTATTCAACTATCTGTGACCATATGAGTTTCTAAGGGCCTTATTAAATTGTAATTTATTTACAACTAGCTGTTGCCCGCGACTTCGTCTACGTTAAGTTGGTAAAACTGTACAATCATTCTGTGCTTGCAATTCATTCTGAAAGTATCGTAATTATTTATTGTACTTTCACATAAAACTGTTAAAGGTAAAAACGCAAATTACCTTCAGGATACATGTTATGTACTCGTCCAGATCCAGATGTATGAACGTCAATGAATAGAAAGAGTATGTAAGGGTCGTAGCAGTTGGCATTTCTGCCTACCCCAAGGGAAAAGGCACTAGTTTATGTATGTTTCTGGTTTATGTTCCGGTAAAACAACATTGTCACAGTGAGCACGTCACAATCGCAGCGGTAATGCCTGTCTTTGAGGAGTGGCTACAGAGGCGTCACGGCATCCTCTCTTTGTGCAGGACTCACCGGATGTGGGTGTTTCGGGAGGTATCTGTGTCGAATTCAGCGAAAAGAAACACTCGAGTCTCACCATTGTGCGGATCGCCCGGAGAATACGATGGAACTTACGGTGGAAGTCAGTCCCGCTTGGTAGGAGCGCCGGCGCCGCCGTGTCCTCGTGGAGGCGATTAGTGGAAAAAATGCCAACCAGTAGCCTCCTTCAGTGAAGCACTACGATCGAAGAAGGTGGCTGAAACTATGTAGGATGATGAGGGAAGTGATGCTCCAGGTGTTGAAAGCCGCAGGGCGATTGCGGTGGAGCCGTCCGGTCATCTGGTCAAAGCAATCCTGAATCGACGGCGCGTAGTAATCTACACGCGACTCATAATGATGTCAGCAAATGGATAGGGCCCTCTAGGGCCAATGTCTGCTAAGGCTGCGAGATTGTTCGAAAGAGTTACCTCCTGTAAAATTTTCGCCTCAATAATGTTTCACTGAAGAGTTCAAGCCGTCAGACAGCTTTGGTAGAGGTAAACGAAGGAACATAATCGGGACACCGACCTTCAGCTGGATAACGTTTGCACTGATGGTGCAAAGCCAAAAAGCCAGTGAATCCAAAAATTACCATCATCATCATCTATCTTCCTCCACAACAGTACTTATGAAGAATTTGCGAGAGCATGCTTGAATTGATTGTTGCAGCTTGATCATTTGGGGTGTAAAAATTACTTGTTCATTTACCTAGGATTTTTTGGTGTGTATTTGACTGACGTCCTCGTATATCAGACAAATGTTATTCCATAGTGGGAACTACCCTATGAAGAGTCTCCAACTTTTGAATGAATTTCGGTGAAATCTTGAACGCGTGTATCCCTGTCCAATCGAACTCGCATATTGATGGCCAAACCGAGAGGTCACTGACGCCGATTGCCTCTATGAAGACACGGCGGTTCACCCAAGCAGGATAGACCTCCACCGCATGCTACAACGGGTCCTCCGGGCGATTTGTAAAATGGTAATATCAGAGTACTTCCAACCGAATCCGGAACAGAAACCGCGTGAATCACCCTCAACAGTCCTGAACTTGTGTATCCATAAAACAATGAAATTACGGTAAACAAATGTAGCAGCCGATTAGTGTTATCCCTGAGACTGGCCTCCCTCAGAGGGTGGTTCCAGTGTTGGTCACCACTCACTGCAAGGAGGTAACGTACGGATGTCGACGTAAGGCTGCAAGGAATCTGAGATACATCATACGTTGTCGAACTGTGATCAGGAACGCAAACCTTTCGACCCAGTTTTATATGAAGCAGTGACTGCTAATAATAAAACACACCATTATTAGGCTGCAAGGTGCCATCATCCCGGAGGACACAGTGGAGCACACAGAGGTGTGTGTTGTCCTCGTGGAGGCAATCGGCGTCAGTCACCTCTCGCGCCGGGCCTTGTGACTTTCGGCTATGGTCCAGAGCGAGGAGGAATAGCAGGCGGTCGCCTCCTTCTGCAAAGTCGTAATGCTAGTGAAGGAGGAGGCCGCACGCGTGAGGGAACGAACGTCCTCACGCCGAGCCGAGATTCTGACCCCGACGACCAGCCACGGTAGACGCGGGCTCGCGGACATCCAGCAATCGGTCGTCCACAGCCGTCCGGCCGTCCGGTAATTGACCGGACCGAGCCCAGTCGTCAACAGCGCGTAGTGATCCACGCGCTCCTCAAAGAGATGTCGCAAAGGGCAACTGAAGGACACAGGTGTGGTTTTAGTCAGTAAAAGTTTGACACGCCTTCCCGCACCAACCAGAGTGGGAGAAGTCATTGGATGACTTCCACCCTTAAAAAAAGAAAAATAAAGGTGCCATCATTATCATTTCAGCCGAAAGATGTCCACTGTTGGACATAGGCCTCCCCAAGTGTCACCATAATTACCGGTCCTGTGCGTCTCGCATCCATCGGATTCCCGCGACCCTCACCAGGTCATCGGTCCACCTGGGGGCCTTCCAACGCAAGGTGCCATGCTACCCCTTCCGAAAATTTGGCCATGTTATTTTAAAGTCAATAATTAAATACATATAAGTATTTACTTCTATCGCCTTTGGTTGGTATCCCTTGAATAATCACGGTCAATTAGTTTGTTACAACCACGGGGAAAAAAAGCAGTAGGATTAAAAATGTCTCCGTCTAACTCCAGTTTAATCATAACGGTTTTCGTCCAATTTTAAACAATAAAACTGTCTGCAAACTTGGACGATGGTCATTCTTCCGCCACTCAGAAAATTACGTAAAATACACAATGCCATCTATCAAATATGACGTTCAACTATCATTGTCATCATTATTTCTACTTTCAGTCTTTAGATGGCGTTGCGAGTATCTGAATTGCGTGTGGTGCCATATTTACATTTTAGTACGTGATTTTACTCGCCGCTTTGATTTTATTATGTGTTTTGATTAGTTTTTACAAAATATTTAGAAGATATCGAATAGAAATGTCAATTTTATTTTGAAAAAATGGTAAAAGTTATTTTATTACAAAAAATAAGATAAAATAATGACAAAATTTTTAACTGTAGCTGGGGATCGAACGTGGCAAATGTCGTTCAATGTCGACATTTTGGATTATTGCTCACCCCCCATAGCAAATAGCGTGATAATATGTAGCCTAACAGTTGACCCGGCCTATAAGGATTATGTATGCAAAATTTGAACAGGATTGGTTCAGTAGTTTTTTCGCCAACTAATACCAACGCTCCACCATTTTACTGTTTTATTATATGTATATAGATAAATAAGTAGTTAAAATAAATAAGTAGAAAAAACGGAACCCTTATAGGATCACTTTGTTGTCCGTCTGTCTGTCTGTCAAGACCCTTTATCTCGGAAACGCGTGGAGGTATCGAGTTGAAATTAAAACCATATACTCAGATCTGCGGTCCCTTGAAGCTGTGGAAAAATCAAACTTCTAAGTTAACTTAAAAATAGATACGGCCGTTTAAGTCGCAAAAATAGGTATATTTCGACACTCTCAAGGGAATCAAAATTCATAGAGTACTTCTCGTTGACCCAGAATCCTGAAATTTGCCATAAAGCAAGGTCTTATAGCACAGGTATAGGAATAAATCTGAAAACGGTAATTTTTATGTTACGTCACAAAAAAACCTTTTTTTGCGATTTCATTCGGGAATTGAACTATTTACATATTATTATGTAAGTTTGTATGGAACCCTCTGTGCGGGAGTCCGAAACACTTGCCCAGTTTTTTAAATGATAGCCTATGTAATAATCTAGGATTTAAGCTATCCTTATAACAAGTTTCATTCAAATCGGTTCAGCCGTTTGACCGTGTAAGATTAACGAATATAGGGATACGCATAATACATATAATTCGCTTTTGTAATGTTATATCCTTCAAACACAGTTTTTGTATGGCATGAGGACTCATGCCATACAAAAACTGTGTTTGAAGGATGTCTTGTGTTTATTTGATAGGATAGGTATCTCACGAGGTGGACACCTCGTGAGATACCTTTCAACGCTGTGACTTCTGGTACGTGGTCGCCGCTGCAGAACCTTTCGGCCCCATTGACTATCTATTCTGAATTACATATAGATTTTCTCATAATATCTCTTTCACGTCGCCTCTTGCATATGAAAACATAGCAGAGCATATAATGTTCCCTCTACGGAGAGGGAACATTATAATGCTATGTTATGTTTTCATGGCTCTAAGCCCTGAGCGGGTTGGTGGATATCACATATGTTAAAATTTTTGGTTCTAGGACGTTCTGGTTTCCTCACGATGTTTTCTTTGACCGTTTTGAGAGCAGAAAAAAACATTAAAAAACATATTAGGTATATGCCAACCCAACCAAAAAAACCTCCAACTACACACAACACATATAGTGTGTCAAGTATTCAAACGCAGGACATTTCAATCAATGGTATCGCACTAGCATTCGCTCAAACGTCCGGTGACCACGCTGCGTCCCTTTGAGAGACTTTTCAACTAATTGGGGACTTTTAATTTTGAAAAAGTGAGGTAGAAATGTGTGTGATTGGGTGGTTGGGTTTAGAATTTAGGTTTTTGACAGGTATTGGACATGCGTTTACGATATTTGAACACAATAAACTAGTGATTCTCAAAGTGGGATACGCGAACACTTGGGGGTTCGTCAATTAACGGTAGGAGGTTAGGTGGCTGATAATCGCGACATTATGAACAAATGCAGAAATCTAGTTATTGTTAATTTTGTGCTACATTTATATTAACATATTTATTTATTACATTTTATATATAAAAAAAATATACAGCTACATTTTAGCATTTTCTTTTTCGGGAGTGAGGCTGAGGGGTTATGGGTTGGCAGTCGTTTGAAAACTTTAAAAGGGTTACGTGGGGCCATACGTTTGAGAAAGGCTGTAAAGAAGGAACACTAAGTCTAACGCCCATATGGTTCTCATCATAATACTCTTGCCCTTCTCTGGTGTTGGCACAGCAAATCTTTTCCTTCAATGCACCTATTATTCTAAGGCTCTGTTTTAGTAATAACTTGAGGGAAGCTAATTACAAACACTTTTATTGAATGTAAATTTTTAATTAAACGCAGGTCTTTTACGAGGTGAACCAATGAAAGAAAAAGAAAGAAAGAAAGAAAAAACGTTTATTCGTACCTCACACATACAGTAGAATTAGGACCAATGACCAGATGGTCACGGAAATCCAATAGATGCGAAAGGCCCTGGACGGGTCGTCGTGCTGTGGCGTCAGCACAGTCCAACTGTGCTCAGCAGTAAATGTCTTTCGACTGAACTGTTGAGGCCTATCTAACACTGTATGTTAGATAGGTAGGTTAGGTAGACCATGTCCTGGATTAGCAAATAGGATACTTTTTATCCCGGGAGATCCAAACAATATATTTATTGAATCAAAAGTATAGTCATAGTGGGGATTTAAATATTAGCTATAAATACTATTATACTAAACCTAACTATGTACATATAATACAAATACACAAAATACATTCGGGCGTCGAAGTACCCCTCCACATCGCTGTCATCCGGAAATGTGTCCAGAATTCTGGCAGCATTGCCACGTTGAATGACAATGCTAATTCTTTGGGCGAAGAACGAGTCAGCCCTCTGGTCACGCAAAGTGTCGATAATAAAAAAAAAAAAGACGGCGTGAAATTTCCTTGAAAAGGAGACGTGCACTCGGACCTCATCACCCAAGCGTTTCAACCCCAAACGGCTCAAAACTGTAATTACCAATAAAGTTACAGTATTTGCGCCGTTTGAGGGTCTCAGCAGTCACAGCGGCAGCGCTGGCACAACCCGCCGAGTGTGTTTTCTTTTTTTTATGGTGGGAAATCATCCAATGTCATATCCCGCCTTTTTTGTGTCAGACTTTTACTGACTAAGACCCACTCCTGTTCCTTTTTTGCCTTCGTTCCTGGGCCCCGGGGATAAGTTTCTACTCACACGACATTCACCTGGACAAAGCCACTAACAGAAGCTATTAAATCATAACTGTATAAATCATAATCCTAAAAGGTTTATAAGCAGGCTTAACTTGTTATTATTGTTGAATTATGATAAGGATTAAACTTTGAGAAATCCTTCTTTTTATTAAAAAAAGGTGGCTTAAATCGATGAAATAAACATAAATACTACATATTGGAAAACTTTTAAGTGCTTTTGACTCATGTTAAAAGCTCGTCAAGTCAAGGACCGAGACGTGTTTCGCTCGATTTTTACGTGCTCGGGTTGTTAAGACAAATTTTTATGTGTATTTCTATTTTTTAGGGTTCCGTACCTCAAAAGGAAAAAACGGAACCCTTATAGGATCACTTTTTTTCTCCGTCCTTCTGTCTGTCTGTCAAGACCCTTTATCTCGGGAACGCGTGGAGGTATCGAGTTGAAATTAAAACCATATACTCAGGTCTGCGGTCCCTTGAAGATCTGAAAAAAATCAAATATCTGAGTTAACGGAAGAAAAAGTTACGGCCGTTTATGTCGCAAAAAAACGTTTATTTCGACATTCTCAAGGGAATCAAAATTTATAGGGTACTTACCGTTGACCTAGAACCCTGAAATTTGGCATGAAGCAGGGTCTCATAACATAAGTATAGGAAAAAAATCTGAAAACTGTAAATTTGTAGTTACGTCATAGAAATAAAACTTGTTTTGTGATTCGGAAAAATCTTAGTAACTCAATTCGGGAATTGAACTGTTTTCATAGGTAAGTTTCTACGGAACCCTCAGTTTGACTCGCACTTGTCCAGTTTTTTTTTTTTTGAAGTGCGAGGTAACGACCTTTAAATATATGGCATTCAGAAATTGATACATTCACGCCCTAGCCACCGGGGCACCGATCCCGAATTCTAGCCATCGTAGGCGTGGGCTTGCGGACGACGAGCGGCAGCTCGCCGCCCTACCATCTAATATCATCTGCCCCCCTAGCCAAGTCACAAACGATAAACGTAAACTCTCAGTAGTCTTTAATAGATTTTCAACTTTATGTCATTGGATATAAAGTTGAAAATCTATTGAAGATTACATAGTGTTTTCGTTCGTTCCGGTCGCTAACGCTCAGTAGTCTTTAATAGATTTTCAACTTTATGCTCTTAGGTATAAAGTTGAAAATCTATTGAAGATTACATAGTGTTTACGTTCGTTCCAGTCGTTAACGCTCAGTAGTCTTTAATAGATTTTCAACTTTATGCTCTTAGGTATAAAGTTGAAAATCTATTGGAGATTACTAAGCGTTCACGTTTATCGTTTGCATGCGATGAAAACCTACTTCAAAACGCTCGTCTAAACGAAATGTCAGTTTACTGCAAACTTTTTACGGATATATGCTTACGAACTTTTAATTTTGATGATAATACGTTTAGTGTGGAACGAGGTCGAATACTCCTCGTTGTGTCTTCCTTGCGGTGCGCCTAGGAAAAACATAGTCTTCTTTGTTTTGCGGAGGCTGTAACTTCAATTTGGTTTAGTTTAAGAATGAGATAAATATTTATCTAAGATGTCCTAATAAGCACACATAGAGGTCTCGTTCAGTGGCGTGCCTAGGGTTTCAAAATAAGGCAAGCCCAATAAAATTTTAACCGATTTCAAAAAAAGAAAGTTCAGTTTTCGACTGAGTATGTAGGTACCTACGTATGTATCATCGCAATTTTCTCATAAACTACTGATTAGGTACAATAAATTAAAAGCCCAAAAAACAGTCATGAATTTCATTTATAATTATATCTGAGAATCAAGCACAGTTGTTTTCTATGACTAACATCGGGGGTTTCGTCAATAATAATTGAAACAAATTTTGTTTGCCTAACTTCGTAATCGATGCAAGTTTGCATCACATCGGCTACGGAATGAATAATATCGTTTTGAATTTTGTTAGATAAATAACTCGGCCCCGGTTTTTCACTTTTCTAATGCTGCATATGCTTTTCTAAAACGACATCGTATTTTGAAATTAACGAGACCAGTTCTAAAAAATTGCCTTTATTTTTGAATATTTAATTTCGTTATTTTAAAAAGTCGCTAGTTTTTATTGTTGCTAAATCTTAAAAAAAGTCTCCAAACTCGTTAAAAATCTCCAAGATCTCACAACGTCGCTAAAACGGCAACACTGCAGAGTTGGCAAGGTGACAAGGTCACGCATACGCGAGCAACTTCATACGAATGCCCGGCTTAAATCTTCCATACTGATCGATTTGTAGACGCATAAGGTCCTAACTCGTTATACGGCACATCGCTATAAGTGCGAAAGTGACAGAGATAGTATTTGAAAGCCCGGTAAAAGCCGGTACGTGTAAGCGAGATAGATATAGCTCTCGCGTAGATGCTACAAATGCGAAACTCTGCGCGCGCTGTGTAGTAGTGTGGCATAGGTATATACTTTGTGTTATTTTGATAAGAATTAAAGCGCGCGAACTTTTAAATAGTTCGGGTTTGATATTGATTCTCTATCGAGCATTTTAGTAAGGCATGCCTGGCTTTTCTGCTTGTATGAAGGTACCGCCACTGGTCTCGTTCCGCACTGACAAAATAAAATTTTATCATAGATAATTAATTACTCCGTTTTTTTATTTAACCAAAAAAAAGCTTTTAGTTTCTTAAACGTTACGGGGTCTAATAAGCCCCTTATTGCCATAATAATAATCATCATCACTGGACATAGACCTCCCCCAAGTATCGCCACAATGAACGGTCCTGTGCGTCTCGCATCCATCGGACTCCCGCAACCGTTACCAAGTCATCGGTCCACCTTGTAGGAGGCCTTCCAACGCTACGCGATAATGATAGTTTTCAAATGGGGTCTTAAACGCCCCGTGCGTTGCAGGAATGGAAATAATACAAAAAAGAGTGCCGCTGTCAACATGTTATAACTTGCCATAACACCCTTAATTCTAAGGGCTGTCCTCCAAACTATGCCCTTAGCGGTGTCCGTACATTATAGCGATTCAGGTATGCAAATTGTTCATCAGCTATTCAGTGTTTGGACATTCGTTATGCGCGTCCCACGTCCAGTCTGTGTTACGCGCACACTGCGTGACTTTGTGGGCTGAGGCATGAGCGGTAGCGATTAGCGGAATTGATTAGAGTTACTTTAGGTACACAGAAATGTTTCTGTGCTAACGTGTTTTATTTTTTATGTGTCTTCATCACAAAACTATACCCTCCCCTTTCTGATTTAAGCATTTTAAGTTAAGTATTTTTCAAACCCAGTGACGACATATGGCTCTGAAACGTAGTCGTTCACAGTGGGCCTCATCAGAAGGCTGAAAGTTACATATAAAGCAATGGAAAGGATAAAGGGCTATACTAACTCAGAGTTTCAGAATCAGGAATGAAGGTGTTCGCAAGACAAGTAACACTTTCAGCCCCATCAACTATTTATTCTGCGAGCAAAGTGCCCGATTCTTTGGTTTATGTTGGCAACCTTGATTCTCCTGCGGATATCATCATTACTGATGCGATCACCCAAGGAAAATCCTAGCATAGCTCCTTCCATTGCCTTACGCCGGTTCGCGCGTGATTTCGCGCCATGCGGTTAAACACCAAGCGAACGTCCGCATAGATTATAAAATATTGAGCGTTTTATTTATAGGGTACTGATCCAAGAACGTAAATAAGAAGTTATTCATAAAGTAGTCTAGTTCTTCATAAATCGAAGATAAGCAAACCTTTCCGATACTCCCTATTATACCAACCGCTTTTTATGGATTGAAAAGTTAAGGTGACTTTAAGCACAATTATTAAACTCATAATCGCTTCCAGCGTTATTGCTACCTCTTCCACTTGTACCACAACCCACCCGCACCACTCAAAACGGAATGTTTTATGTCGTGTGCGTCCAAATCGCCTACGGAACCATTTGATTGACAGATTTTATTTAGGCATTGCAGCCTGTATGTCAAGTTGCATTCAGTTTTTGATAAAAAAAGCGCGGAAAATAAAGACTGGTTTGATTTCAATGGTACGAGTGTGTGTGTTTTGTTCTGAAAAGCAAATATATTATTTGTGGTTGGACAGTGTGGTCGCCAGAACGATTATTTTATCTTTAGGAGATAAATCAAGGGTTATGAGAATGTTCGATGGGTTCATTATCATCATTTCAGCTGAAAGACGTCCAGTGTTGGACGTAGGCCCCCAAGCGTCTCCACAACGACCGATCCGATGTGCGTCTCGCATCCACTGCATTCCCGCAACTCTCACCAGGTCGTCGGTCCACCAATGTCACCAATGTCAATGGTGGGTTATAGTCAGTAAAACTCTGACACGCCTTGTCGCTACATCCGAGAGCGGGAAAAGTATCTAGACGAACGGCGTTGCGCCACCTGTACATGGTGGACATTCCGCCTATGCGTACAAAACCTTTTTGAGAACACATTTATTTTGCGTTTTATATTCCCTGCCAGAGTCTGAGTTTCCTGATAGCTACAACCAGGAATCTTGAAGTCAAGGGTGAATAGGTTACTTCTAGGCAAGTGTGCTCCATCGTCGAACACATCATTGCTTACCATCAGGTGAGATAGTGCTCAAACGTCTTATTTGAATTCCTACTTAAAAAAAAAAAGAAGTATTTAAAACAATTAAATCATTTACTGGCGCTTTTGAATCGATTATGCTATTTGCATAATCTAAAGCGTAGATTTCTATGGAGAAGAACGTGCAAGAAACTCTATGGACATTCTTTTAAAACAGTATCTAGGTAAATAGTTACATAGTGAAAGTAATGTAAGTATTCAACTATCATTATTAATAATATACATATAAACACTAAATAAAATAAAAGCCCTTACGAACTAACCAAAAGTAATCTAAAGTATGGCGTCGAAGGAATGGAACAATTTGCCTGCAGCGGTCTTCCCGTCCAATTATAATTTAGGTGTCTTCAAGGCTAGAGTGAATAGGTTCTTAATAAACTAGTGCGATTCACAATCAAAGATTGTACCACTGCTTACCATCAGGTGGGATCGCAGTTAAGCACTAGTTTAAATAATAAAAAAAAACTCCTCCGTATCGCTGTCGACCGGTAATGTACCCAAAATACTGGTGACTTTGCCACGCTGTATGGCGATGTTTATCCTTTGTCCAAAGTAAAAAAAGCCAGCCCTTAGGTCACGTGAAGTGTCAACAAGGCGTTTAGTAATTACATAATATAGAAATCAAATAGATCTCAAGTATTTGGTACAGTTCAGAGTGAAATCTCAAAAACAACTTCATTGAGAACCTGATCTTGTCATCTAATACAATTAGGTAGCTGTCGTCTGTCCAATTAAGTGAGAACGATACCGCAGGACGTTACGATGTTGCCAGATTGCTAAGACTTAGTTTACAGGTTGGCAAACTTGGCTGATTTTGATTACGTTAGGTTAGATTGAAGAAGTATTTAAGTAACGCAAATATATCGAGTAGCACTCGAAATACTTGTATCTTTATTGGAATGTTGAAAAAAAAAAAAAAACTGGGCAAGTGCGAGTCGGACTCGCACCCTGAGGATTTCATACAAACTTACGTAAATAAAATAATTCAATTCCGGAATGGAGTCTCGGAAGATTTTTCCTAATCGCAAAAAAAAATTACAGTACAGACGCAACAAAAAATTTTCAGTTTTCAGATTTATTCCTATATTTGTGATATAAGACCTTGCTTTATGCCAAATTTCAGGATTCTGGGTCAACGGGAAGTACCCTATGAATTTAGATTTCATTAGAGAGAGTGTCTAAATGTACGTTTTTTGCCACATAAACCGAAGTGTCTTTTTTTCTAGTTAACTTACAAGTTTGATTTTTTTACAGCTTCAGGAATCCGCATATCTGAGTATATGGTTTTAATTTCAACTCGATACCTCCACGCGTTCCCGAGATAAAGGTTCTTGACAGACAGACAGACAGACGGACGGACACCAAAGTGATCCTATAAGGGTTCCGTTTTTACCTTTTGACGTACGGAACCCTAAAAAACAATCGGTACTTAGTTATATTACAAATGCGTAAGCAACTCTGTTTGTTTGTTACGTTTTGTCTTCACGCCTAAGCCGCTAAACAGATCTTAATATAATTTAACCTTGGACATTTTTTTTTAATTCTTGATAGGTTCGCGCTTGGCCACTATTTCACCTGATGGAAAGCGACGATGCGATCGACGATGGAGCGCGCTTACTTAGAAGTAACCTATTCACTCTTCACATGCCAGTTTATCAATAAGTATAGAAAAATAGAACACAAACTTTGAAAACGAGAAATTGCTAATCACCATCTGAGAAGATTCGATTCAAAATACTTGATAATCAGAATAGAAAGTAGTCATTCCATACCACCCATTATCAAAACATACCTCACGATCCCAAAGAGCGAGCTCAGTTAGTAAACAAATAATATGTTTTATCACCCACATTAAGCAAAATGCTTGCAGGTGATCCCAGGCCGCCGAGCAGTTATAAAGGTACCATTTGCGAGGCTGTAAATACATCAGCTGAGCGTATATTTATGGCGACGAGCATTAAACTTGCCGAGGCGACTAATGTTGCTTCTAATATTGTGGAGATTACTATGCTAACTCGATCTGATCGGTTAGAATTATTTTTTAAAGAACTGGTTTTGAAATATCTTTTTGTGAATGTCTCGTGTAGTTCTGTTTTGTTTATGTGAGTTTGCACATGTTTGAGGGGGAATTAGATAGCCTCCTTCTGCGAATAAGTAATACTAGTGAAGAAGACGGCCGCAAGCGTGAGGCAATGGACATCGTCACGCCTCAGCCGCCACCACAGGAGACACCACAGAAGACACCACAGAAGACACCCCGGGAGTCGGAATTGTAGGACGATCCCCGGCCACTGACGAGCAATGGGTAGCAGGCCGGGTTTCCGTCCGGCCTTCTGGTAAGGACTGAGCCCGAGTCAACATCGACACGTAGTGCTCCACGCGCGTCTCAAAGAGATGTCAACAAAACCGTAGGGGCCCCAGCAGGCCCGATGCCCGCTAGGGCCACGGGAACTTCTGAAAAGGAAACTGAAGGTCCTAGAACGCAAAGTTTAGTCAGTAAAAATTTTAAGATTCCTTAAAAATTAAACGGCAGTGGTGTCACAAAAATTCGCTCACAAATCCCACAAAAATTTCAATTCGAGAAACTCTTGATAACCATAAGTACTACTGCACCTCGTGGTCAAATTCACAGCCAGCGCAACTATTCGTGGAAGAGTTGGCTGTTTCGCTTAAATGCTTTCGTGTATTGTTGCCGTCCAGCGCTGCAGCGCTGTGTGGGTGGAGTGTACAAATGGGTGATTACTTGCGATTGTAAGCACTAAGTTGTTTAAGTTGTACGTATTGAATAGAGGTTATTTCGACTTTAGTTTCTTACGTGAGGTTAATTGGTGGTTTCATATCGTTTTTTAAAAGCTGCTATTTACCACCTATTGCCGGTTATACCCTGTTTCGATCTGGTGATCATTTCACTGGCCTGTTGGTCTAGTGGTTAGTGGCCTTGACGGCTATGCCGGAGGTCGTGACACCCAGGACAAATGTTTGTGTGATGAGCACAATCATTTGTTCTGTGTCTGGGTGTAATTTATCTGTAATAAGTATGTATTTAGAAACATTTAAGTATGTTTATCCGTTGTCTAGTACTCATAACACAAGCTCTGCTTAGCTTGTGACTAGACGGCGTTGTGTGATAGTTGTGTGAATATTATAAATTATATTATATTCAGCTGAAGAGTGGAATTCTCTGCCGGTCTCTGGGTTTCCTGATTGCTACAACTTGGGGGTCTTTAAGTCAACAGTGAATTTCTACATTACTAATTTCTTCTGCGTAAAAGTAAGATTCTCCATACCTACAAACTTTGGATTCCCGTTACATCCAGTTTAAGAGGTGAATTTTGGAAAGTCCTCTCTTAGTGCTCATCTACGCCATAAGAGGAAACCTTGTGCAAAATTTCAGGTAGTCTAGTTTCGGCTGTGCGTTGATATGTTAATCAGTCAGTTTCTCCATTTATGCACATATATAGATCTCGGATGCGAGACGCACAGGATCGGTCGTTGTGAAGACGCTTGTGGAGCCTTATGTCCAACAGTGGACGTCTTTTGGCTGAAATCATGATGATGATAGATCTCGGATCTGGGTGTCTTATGTAAGTCAGTTTACATGTTCATGAACGCACCCACTGAGTCAATCCTAGTGTGGGGCAATGTTCATAAAAAAAAGGTCCAATAAATGGAGCGATTGACTAAGCGAATGGATGGTCTGTCTTATTAAGTTCCAAGTCTTTGCTAGCGAAGGAGGAGGCCGCACGCGTGAGGGAACGAATGTCCTCACGACCCAGCAGCCGAGATTCTGACCCCGACTACCAGCCACAGTAGACGCGGGCTTGCGGACGTCGAGCAATGGGTAGCTTGCCGTCCGGTCGTCCGGTAATTGACCGGACGGAGCCCAGTCGTCAACAGCGCGTAGTGATCAACGCGCTCCTCATAGCTAGGACCGCGAGGAATTTCTGAAAAGGAAACCCGTAGAACGCAAAGGGCAACTGAAGGAGACAGGTGTGGTTTTAGTCAGTAAAAGTCTGACACGTCCTCCTGCTCCGCCCAGAGCGCGAGAAGTCATTAGATGATTTCCACACTTAAAAAAAAAGTTCCAAGTCTTTAAAATGTACGTCTATGTTAACATTCGTCGAACCTCCGTCAACCTCTATGTCGCATCGTTATCGTCACGTGCGCGTCTCGCTCCACTGACTTCGGGGCACGTCGGCAGGTGTTCGGGAAGCTCAACAGTTTTAACGTCGACATTTTGTATTTTGCACCTTTTGGGAGGAAGGTAGGAAGAGGTATTGCACATTATAGAATGGAGAGTAAATATTGAACGTTGTTAATTCTGCCGTTGTAACAAGTAGGCTGCTGGTTAGTAGGTGGTTATAGGTGGGTGGTGTAGGATGGTTGATAGGCCTCCCACAAGGTGGACTGATGACCTGGTGAGGGTCCCAGGAATGCGATGGAAGCGAGACGCACAGGACCGTTTGTTGTGGTGACTTTTGGGGGAGGCCTATGTCGAACAGTAGACTTTTTTCAGCTGAAATGATGTTGATGATGATGAATCTGTCCCATTTATAAAACCCACAGCAAAAACATTGAGAGAACCTGCCCTTCCTTTGCGCGAACCGCCTTCTTTGAGCCTGTAGTTTAAATCCGCCCCAAAATAACAACTCCGTCACTTGCTTTCTTCCCCCAGTAACGTCTTAAGTTGAGGTGTGAGGCTTTTAGCGTGTAGTTACTTAGTTTTGTTTTAGATTTTTTATATTTTTAGAATAGAATAGAATAGAATAGAATAGAATAGAATAGAATAGAATAGAATAGAATAGAATAGAATAGAATAGAATAGAATAGAATAGAATAGAATAGAATAGAATAGAATAGAATAGAATAGAATAGAATAGAATAGAATAGAATAGAATAGAATAGAATAGAATAGAATAGAATAGAATAGAATAGAATAGAATAGAATAGAATAGAATAGAATAGAATAGAATAAAACTTTATTGTACACCAAATTATAAACAAAGGCAATAGGCAATTAAAAACTAAGATAAAAGATGTTACCCGAAAAACTGGTACTTATCCAAGTACCAGTTTTTCGGGTAACATCAATGTCTGCCACATGGCAGATAAGCTGTGGTGTAAGGCCACATCGTGGCAGACCAAAGCGAAGGTGCCGAGATGAGCTTGATAACTACCGGAGGGCCTGGCCTGCAATGGCTGGGACCACACGTATGTAGAAAAGTGTGAGGGTGGCCTTCGCCTAGCTGTGGGATTTATTAGGCTAAGAACAACAACAAAACCATGGACAAGTCCGGTTCAGTAGATGATAATCTCATAGGCTACTTCGAGAAGAAACTCACAAAAGATAAAAAAAACTGGGCAAGTGCGAGTCGGACAGTTCAGTTCCCGAATGGAGTCTTGAAGATTTTTCCCAATCGCAAAAAAAAAAAAAATTGTTTTGACGTAACAACAAATTTACAGTTTTTAAATTTATTCCCATATCAGTGCTATAAGACCTTGCTTTATGCCAAATTTCAGGATTCTGGGTCAACGGAAAGTACCCTATGAATTTTGATTCCCTCGAGAGTGTGGAAATATACTTTTTTGCGACATAAACGGCCGTATCTTTTTTTCAGTTAACTTAGAAAACTGTATTTTATTACAGCTTCAAGAGACCGTAGATTTGAGTATATGGTTTTAATTTCAACTCAATACCTCCACGCGTTCCCGAGATAAAGGGTCTTGACAGACAGACAGACAGACAGACGGACGGACAACAAAGTGATCCTATAAGGGTTCCGTTTTTTCCTTTTGAGGTACGGAATCCTAAAAACGATGACAGAAAATTGTCTATACTTTTCTTTACTAAGGATCACACAACCTTTTTTTTACTGACCCTAAAACACTCTTATACCTCAAGAAAAGAGTATGTCGGGTCATAAAACCATTGTTTTATACTCATCCCCGTACCGACGCATTCATTCTCTCGACAACTCTACAGTTTCTTCGTAAAAGCGAATTTTCCGTAACATTAAGCTGACCCCACGCTTGTTTTATAGCCCACAACGAATGTATTGCAATATACAAAAATAAAGAACACCAATTGTTTATTTAAGTTGAGAAATGGAATTTAGTTTTCCGTGGTGGGTTGGGAGAAATATGAAATAACTAGCTTTTGTAAGCGGCTTCACTCGCGTGTAAGCTTAAAAAAGCTTCTGACATCATTTATTTGAATGTGTTTTTTGTCTTATCTGTTTGGTATTTTTTTGTGAATTTTTAATTTTTCACCTAGTTATATGTGCATGCTGTCACTGTAACTGAAGGAGCACAAGTTAAAAGAACCCCATGCCTAATGATTACTATTGCATCTGTATGACCTTTGTTGGAGATCCAAATAAATAAAAAAAAAAAATTCTGTGGATTTTTTTTTTTTTAACAATTTTTAGATGACTGCGTCAGAAGGAGGGTTATATATTTTTGGGACATTGTCATTATGTAGGGTATCAAAATAAAGGACTCGAGGACACGATTTTAAGAGTATTTCTCACAAAAATGTAGAAAATAAAAAAAAGATGACAGTGTTAAAAAACCCGATCACAAAAAGCAAGTAAAAGGATCGAAACATGTCACATTAAGAGCGGTCAATCCGAGATAAATTTCCATACAACTGCTCTTACTTAATTTTGACTTTATTGCACATCTTTGTCCAGCCCCCCTAGCCAAGTTGCAAACGATAAACGTAAACGCTTAAAAATCTCCAATAGATTTTCAACTTTATACCTAAGAGCATAAAGTTGAAAATCTATTAAAGACTACTGAGCGTTAGCGACCGGAACGAACGAAAACACTATGTAATCTTCAATAGATTTTCAACTTTGTATCCAATTACATAAAGTTGAAAATCTATTAAAGACTACTGAGAGTTTACGTTTATCGTTTGTGACTTGGCTAGGGGGGCTGATATTTTGGAAACACAGATATCTTGTGGATATTTTCTATTGAATTTAAATCATCATCATCATCATCATCATCATTTCAGCCGAAAGATGTCCACTGTTGAACATAGGCCTCCCCCAAGCGTCGCTACAACGACCGATCCTGTGCGTCTCGCATCCACCGCATTCCCACGACTCTCACCAGGTCGTCGGTCCACCTTGTGGGAGGCCATCCAACGCTGCGGTTTCCGGTGCGCGGTCGCCACTCTAGAACCTTTCGGCCCCATCGACCATCCGTTCTACGAGCAATGTGTGTGTGTGAAATTAAATCATTTTGTGTAAAACTAATACAGTAAAAACCTCTGGAAATCTGCTATTTTGCGTGAACTTTGGCCCTTAACAATGTGCTCATACAAAAACATTAAAAATATAATAAAATATATCTATTGAAACCTTACACATTTAATCCAGATTCTAAATGAATGAAAAACATTCCAATGAACAAGTTTTGTGAAATATTCAAGTAAATCACGGAATTACCGAATGCTACCAGAGTTTTCAGGCGTTATCTCTCTTTTATTTTCACGTTGCCTTTTCGTCAAACATCCCGTAGCATTGCGTTAGATGAAGTAACAAGCTTTTAAACCATGCTGGATGTTGACGATAGGCGAGTGAAAAAGGACCCTCATAAGCAGTCTGATGCAATTGATGGCATTACGTCTATGATTGAACTAAAATAAATTATGTTGGAGTCAAACAAATGTATTTTCTTTCTACAAAAGACAACCACTACTTTACTGAAATTATATTCTGAGGTCTTATCTTAACTGCCATTCTTTGTAATATCTCTAAGCGATTTTATCTGTAAGTTCCAAGGAATAAAATTTTCTTTAATATCCCTAACGCTCCCGTCTAGACGTTTGAAAGTAAAATTATAAATAATACGAAAGTGTTATTCGTATGCAAATGTGTTTCATCACATCTGAAGTTTTAACTTTACACAAGGGGATGGAGTGCTCACAATCAGTATAATATGGGGGATAATACTGGCTGCAGAGTGGGACACTTTTTGTTTCTTTGTACAAATAGTGGAGGCAACAAGTGTGGATGCACCTAGCAGGATATCAACATAAATTCATGTATAAGATTTTGATTACTAGAAAAATAATTTACTTTTAACCCTTTTTTTTTTAGTTGGGAAAATCATCTTATGACAAATCCCGCTCTTGGGCGGAGCAAGAGATAGTGTCAGACTTTTACTGACTAAAAACCCACTCCTGTTCCTTCTTTGCCTTCGTCCCAGGGCCCCGGGTTTCACTTTCACACTACCCGTGGCACCAGTAGGCTTCGACCCTGCTGGGCCCCTACGAACTTTTAACCCTTGCAAATAACATGATGTTACAATGTAGCAGCGCGTGGTACCAATCCGCACTTGTTCCGCACTTGTTCCACACTCAGACATAGTTAGTATGTCGAAGTCCTCAATCATTGATTCCACCGTTAGTAATAGTACTAATGTTATGTTTGCTGACTCCAATACTTTAAACGAGCTAATAAGACAATAGTTGGTACTGTTGGCAATTTAGGTCAAGTATCTTCTAGCATTCAAGCTAAAGGGGCTAAGCAAAAATCGTTTAATTTGTTTCTTCAAAACATTCAGGGTTTTTCTTCGAAACAATTGGAAATAGAATTATTTTTAGAAAAAACTATGTTTGACATCATTTGTTTTACTGAGCACTGGTTAAAGGATTTTGAAATGCTAATCAATTTTGAGAATTATAATGTGGGCAGTTCTTTTAACCGAAAAACAATGTTACGTGGGGGTTCACTGATCCTAATTAGGAATAGTATTAAATTTAAAACTCGTAAAGATATAGTTGCACTGTCCGTTGAACATAGCATTGAACTGTCTTGTGTTGAGCTGGATAGGCATATCATAGTGTGCGTTTACAGGCCCCCTAATTATCAAAACTACTCTATTTTTGAGTCTGTCATGGAAGATGTTATGGCAAAACTTGCAACTGGTAACAAACTAGTAATAATCTGTGGAGACTTTAATGTTAATATTTTAGAAAATAATTCAGATAGCAGTAGATTATTAAATCTCTTCAAATCATTTAATTTATCTAATGTGTTTATAGAACCTACTCGAACTACGACAACTACTGCTACATGTATCGATAATGTTTTTTGTTGCTGCAACTATTTAGAAAAGGCCATTGTAAATTATCTGCCCTCTGATCATAGCGGCCTAATGGTAACTTTTGAATCCAACTTACCCATACAACAAGTGCAGATTCAGTCCAGACCAATAACATCCGGTAAACTAAATAAATTTAACAGCACTTTAATTAGCAAGTTAGGTGATTGGAATCTTGAAGTGAAGAATGGTAATTTTTTGTATAACGATTTTTTTTCAATAGTCCAAACTGAGTTCAATAAGACTTTTGAGAAAAAAACTAAAAGTATCTGCCCTAAGTTTAGATTTAGTGACTGGGCAACTAAAGGAATCAGAATAAGTAGGGAAAGACTTTTTGAGCTGTATGGCCTTAAGCCTATTATTAACACTGAAACTTTTAATAAGTATGTTGCTACATATTCAAAAATGTTTAAAAACACTTGTAAGGCAGCTAAGGCCTTGTACATTAGCAACAAAGTTAAATCGGCAGATAATAAAATAAAAACGGTTTGGAAAATTATAAATAATGAAACCAACAGGAACAAAACACATAACAATGATTACACATTGGAGACACATCATGGTCTTATTAGCGACAACAAACTAGTTGCAGAAGAATTTGTAAATTTCTTTGCCAGTATACCAATTAAAACTACTGAAGCCCTAAATTCGTCGCCATCACATGCTTTTAGTTTATTACAGGCGAATGTTGCAGCCTGTTCGACTGAATTTAACTTTAAGCATATAAACCCTATAACCGTAATAAAAGCTTTTAAACAAATCAAGGTTAAATTGACAGAAGATTTGTGGGGTATGTCTATCAAAGTTTGTACCTCAATTATTGAGACTATAGCGCCGTACTTAGCTATAATATTTAATTTGTGTATAGATCAAGGAGTTTTTCCGGATCTGATGAAATATAGTAAAGTGATACCACTTTTTAAATCTGGGGACAGTAAAGACACTAATAATTATAGGCCGGTGTCCGTGTTGCCGGTTTTTAGCAAGATATTTGAAAAGGTGATGTTAAATCAAATGCTTAATCATTTTAACACAAATAACATCTTACACGATAAACAGTATGGTTTCACCAAAGGACGTTGTACAACTGACGCTGGTGTCTCCTTACTAAAACACATTTTTAATGCGTGGGAAGAGGCACAGGATGCTATAGGCATCTTCTGTGACCTGTCTAAGGCGTTTGATTGTGTGGTTCATGAAACATTACTCCTGAAACTTGAGCATTACGGACTAGGCAAAACAGCTTTAAGCTTATTAAAATCTTATTTGATTGACAGACAGCAACAAGTTCAAATAAACGGTGTCAATTCGCCGGGATTAAATGTGAAAATGGGGGTACCCCAAGGTTCAATTTTAGGTCCTTTTTTATTTTTAGTTTATATTAATGATTTACCCTATTTGTTGCAAAATAAACTTAATATGGTGTTGTTTGCCGACGACACTTCTTTGATTTTTAAGATAAATAGAAGGACTAATAATCTTGACGACGAAAATAACGCACTACTGCAGGTCCAAAACTGGTTCACTGCTAATAATCTAGTTTTAAACGGGAAAAAAACTAAATGCATAAGATTTACCTTACCGAATGTCAAAAGTAGTGATTGTGACGTAGTACTAAACGATGAAAAACTAGAATTTGTCGACAAAACTGTTTTCCTGGGGATAACGCTTGACTCAAGGCTACAATGGGGTCCTCATTTAACATCTCTTGCAGGACGGCTTAGCTCAGCTGCATATGCTGTTAGAAAAATCCGCCAATTTACGGATGTTGATACCGCTAGACTAGTCTATTTTAGTTATTTTCATAGTGTCATGTCATACGGTATCTTACTATGGGGACGGGCTGCAGACATCGACTCAATTTTTATTCTACAGAAAAGAGCTATCAGAGCTATTTACAATCTCCGCCGATGCGATTCTCTAAGGGAACTGTTTAAGGATATTAACATCATGACGGTGCCTTGTCAATATATCTATGAAAACATCATGTACGTTAGAAAAAATCTTCATCTTTTTAGCAAAAGAGGCGACAGACATAATTATGTTACAAGAAATAGGGACCAATTAGTTCAACCAGGTTTCAGACTGGCTAAAGTGGCCTCTTCTTTCATGGGGTACTGTTTGAAATGTTATAATAAAATACCTCCCCAAATATTAGAACTCAATGAAACGAAATTTAAATCTTGTATTAAACGCACACTATGCAGGCAGGCATATTATAAGTTGGAGGATTATATTCAAGATAAAAATGCTTGGCTCAATGCTGGTCCAGCTCCACTACCACCGGGGGTACAAATTGATTAGTTTTGAAACTATTATTACTATTCTTTAATGTCTTTTTTTTTTTGAATTTGTTAAATTTGTAATGTACTATTGTAGTTAATTATTATTGAATTTAGTATTGTATAATGTAGAAGCATTTTTTTCAAACTTTGTAAATGTGAGTACCATGGAGCTATTTTATGGTTTTTAGGTTACTATTGGATTTGTTTGACATAAATAAGCATGGCAGTTGAGAGTTTGTCATGCTCACTCAAATGTCTCACTGATGGTGGCGCGTGTGTTGGATCATTCGGTTCCCTTCAAAATGGTTGAGCTGAGTGGTGCTAATATTCGCGTCAGGTCCGTGAACGGGCGCTATCAGTTGAGACTGGTCATCTCTTAGCTGCCAGTTGCTATTTTAATATCTATATTTAGTTTTTATTTTTACATTATTGACATTGTTCTCACATGATAGCGACAAGAAACATGTAACAGAGATATTTGTAATTGCAAAACATGATTGAAAAGAGTGTCCATGGAGTTTCTTGCACATTCTTCTCCATAGAGATCTACGCTTTGGAATGTGCAATTAGCATCATTTTTTTTTTCTGACTGACTGACTTCTTGACATTTCAAAAGTGCCTGTAAATGGTTTATTTGAAATAAATGCTTTTGAATTTGAATTTGAATTTGTTCGTTGCGGTGGATTACAGCTCATTCCCTATTCTAAAGAGGAAGCCCGAGTCCTAGAAGTGGGAACATTGTGAAGCTGATTATGTATATATACTTATAAATTACCCACGGTCTCTAAACCCACATTTCGTTACTTATGAAATCAAATGTGAACACAAAATGGAGAGCCTATTGCACAGAACCGGGCGTAAACTGAAAAAAAAGACTTTTTTTGTTGTTTTTAAACCAGCTTTTTATAGAAACAACAGCCTAAACATCAATTAAGTAAATCTTAATGACGGTCCTTTTGTTAATGATAATATTGATAAACAGATTCTGACCTATTGTGTTTAGAATGCGATCAGTTTAGTCGTAGTATACCATTACGAGTGTGTAAAATTTCCTCAATTTTTAATTGAATTTTCACTATGTATGTTCACAGTACATACTACCTCACAAACTTGTTACTACCACACCAATAATAACTCTATCCCCACGAAACTCCAGTAACCATTTCAAAGCCACTCCAAGGCTGCTCACGTAGCCCACATAATGTTGCGCCACACTCTTCAGTTGCATCGCGTGCCGCCGCCTTAATAACGTGATGCACGAAATATGTCCGCACAGCTCAGCACAAGTTCGCTACTCAAGCGAATAGCGTGGTTATTTGCTCAGTTTCGGTTGTAGAAAAGGTATTGCATAGTTTTAGATATAGTTGGGTGGTGGACTTTGAATGGAATGAACGAAATGGTAAAATTGGCTTTTCATTTTTTTATTTATTGGTATAAACTAGTGCTTGACTGCTATCCCACCTGATGGTAAGTAGTGATGCAATCGTTGATGGTCATCATCATCATTATTTCAGCCGATAGACGTCCACTGCTGGACATAGGCCTCCCCCAAACGTCGCCACAACGAACGATCCTGTGCGTCTCGCATCCATCGGATTCCCGCAACCTTCACCAGGTCATCGGTCCACCTTGTAGGGGGCCTTCCGACACTGCGTTTTCCGGTACGCGGTCGCCACTCCAGAACCTTTCGGCCCCAACGGCCATCCGTTCTGCGAGCAATGTGCCCTGCCCATTGCCACTTTAGTTTGGCGATTCTTTGCGCTATGTCGGCAACCTTGGTTCTCCTGCTGATATCTTCATTTCTGATTCGATCACGCAAGGAAGCTCCGAACATAGCCCTTTCCATTGCCCTTTGGGTGACTTTGAGCCTTCTGATGAGGCCCATTGTGAGCGTCCACGTTTCGGAACCATATGTCATCACTGGCAACACGCACTGGTCATAGACTTTCGTCTTGAGACACTGTGGTATATTGGATGAGAAGATACCGCGCAGCTTCCCGAACGCTGCCCAGCCGAGTTGGATTCGACGGTTGACCTCTTTTTCATCGTTGATGGTGAGGCGCACTAATTTATTAAGAGCCTATTCACTCTAGCCTTGAAGACACCTAAATTATATTCGGACGGGAAGACCGCAGCAGGTAAATTGTTCCAGTCCCTCGATATATGCGGTATAAACGACGAGGCGATACGCTTGGTCCGGACCGTAGAGGTTTCAACAACGTAAGGGTGGATACTCGCCGTTCGTCGGGTTGTCCGATGGTAGAAATGAGATGGCGGAATCAAGTCACGCAATTCCTGCGCACATTCTCTAAAATGCATCCTGTAAAACACCGAAAGGCTGGCTACCCTATGCCTATGCTCAAGGCTTTGTAGATTGGACTTAACCAGATCTGGATCACCAATTAGCCTCTTAGCACGCCTTTCCGCCGAGTCCAAAGCTGCTAGATGGCATTTTGCAGCACCAGCCCGTATGTGGCTACAGTAGTCCACACACGAACGGACCTTTGCTTTGTATAACATTAAAAGCATATATTATTATGGGATTTCTACAATACTTCATCAAGCTTATGTTTCCCCGAGGAGGAATGGCAGGCGGCAGTTTCCTTCTGCGAAGCAGTAATGCTAGCGCAGGAGGATGCCGCACGTGCGAGGGGATGGCCCTCACGCCCCAGCCGCTGGGATCCCAACCCCGATTTCCAGCCAGCATAGGCGTGGGCATGCGGACGGCAAGCAATGGGTAGCTCGCCGTCCGTAAAAGTTTCTTTGGGAAAGTTGTCTGTAATCATGAGTACAATCACGTGTTTAAGTATCGATCACTAATTACAAATCACCTATATCGTCGCATTCAACACATTGCATTGTATGTGACATTTCAATAATGACATACTTTCCAGTGGGGAATAAAAACGGCTTATAAATTGTACTAATCTAATTTATATCAAATAGAGAATCATAACTTACTATAATATCATAATGTGTTTCACGTGTGCCGAAAGAGTACTAACATAGTAAAATTGATGAGATCAATTAGAGCCGATGCTAACATCGCCCTAAGCCCTAAGGCTGCGAATTGTTCGAAGGAGTTATTGTAGCCCTCGCAAAAAGGGTACCTGAAGGAACACTGTAGTTAATAAAAGTCTAACACTCCTTCTCACTGCGTACAGAGCTCCTTATCCGAAAGTGAAACACGAACTCAAGCTCGGCTTGCGGAATTGTTCACCTGAATCGCAAAGGGTAGGTACCTGGAGGAATACGGGCGGGTTTCAGTCAGTCTAACACTTCGTCTCGCTCCACCCAGAGCCCGAGAAGTTACTTGATGAAATGGTCAGCAGTAATTGTAGAAAAGGTGCACTTTTCTGTAATAAAACTAATGATAATCATTCATCAAATAGTACCTACGTCTAGTTTATAATAGAAAACCAGACGGCTCAAATTGCAACATTTATTATATTGATTTACAATTACCTACTTTGGTAATATAAATAAATAAACCAGACTGTCGAACACAAATCTATTCTTTATTGAAAAAAACTGGGCAAGTGCGAGTCGGACTCGCGCCCTGAGAGTTCCGTACAAACTAAACTAAAACTTACGTAAGTAAACAGTTCAATTCCCGAATGGAGTCTTGAAGATTTTTCCGTATCGCAAATTTTTTTTGTTGTTGTGACGTAACAACTAGTTTACAGTTTTCAAATTTATTCCCATAACTGTGCTATAAGACTTTGCTTTATGCCAAATTTCAGGATTCTGGGTCAACGGGAATTACCCTATGAATTTTGATTCTCTCGAGAGTGTCGAAATATACGTTTTTTTGCGACATAAACGGCCCTATTTTTTTTTTCATTTAATTTAGTATTCTGTTTTTTTTACAGCTTCAAGAAACCACATTGAGCATATGGTTTGAATTTCAACTCGATACCTCCACGCGTTCCCGAGATAAAGGGTCTTGACAAACAGACGGACGGACAACAAAGTGATCCTATAAGGGTTCCGTTTTTTCCTTTTGAGGTACAGAACCCTAAAAAGAACGTGCATTTTAAAAAACGAACGTACATTTTAAAAAAAGAACGTACATTTTAAAGTTTGTTTACCTAAGACTTCGTAAGACCATGTGCCGCTATAAATGAGCTAACACACGGTTCCCGGCGCCGGTCTTGTAAAACTGCCGTGCAAACGTGTCCGAGCCGGATATCGCTCCATCTTGCCACGTAATGCCGGATTCCAGTATCTAATGTACCAACGTCTTCGGATGCAGGTAGAGGGACCATTATTTTTCATTCGGTTTTAAGTGTTACGTATGATTTCAGTTTTTTTTTTATTCTAAGATTAGGGTTCCCGTTTTTAAATTAAGAAAGAATAAAAATATTGTAAAAATATCCGACGATCAAAATAAAGCGACACACAATCTTCGAAAGGACGCCACAATGAAAAAACAAATGACAGCTTCGCAAATTAAAAAGTAACATGCTCGCAAATAGTTCCATTTTCGAATTCTATAATTGTTTTTCAACACACTTGCTCAGAAAGTGACTCTTATTGCACTGCACTTAGGTATATAATGGCACTCGTTACGAAACTGTGACATTTTGATTACCATTACGCACAAGTGCTTTAATGTAGTTAAAACCTTTTTGTTCAACCTCTGTTCGCAAAACAAATTTTGAATTCGAATAAAATTCCCATTAAGTTATTGCGTTCAATAGTAAGTATATAAATTAGTGTCTTACTTACTTATTTCATCCAATTTTCAAGTTAAAATGAACAAATTTAACTTGTAAAAACGATTTATATAATAAAAAACATTTAGTAAATAAATCGTACATTCATCATCATAAAATTTGTTGTTTTTTGTGGTCTATGGCCGCCATTTTAAGACGCGCGCGGTTTTTGACGTGATTTTTTTTATTCCAGTGAAGTTCAGTGGCTGTAATTAAATAAAATTAAATACTACAAAATCATTAGAAAATGTTATATCCGTTTTCTATTGTCACTATGAAAAACATTATCGTAAAAACTTGTCACGCAAGAAAACATAAACGTAAGACTAGGCAGTATGGTCAAAATACCTTAGCCTACCTCTAGGGGTAAAAAAAATGATGCGCGCGCTTAAGAAAACAGATTTTTACCGCCATGTCACAGAAAATTTAACTACTTTTACTGTTGTTTTCTTCACAAGTGTATTGAAAAACGTTGTATGACACGTGAGTAATTAATGATTACCGTTCTTGGCTCTCTTAAGACCCTCACCGCGGCTCGGGTCTAAATACCGCCTCGACGGTAATCACTAACATTACACACTTATATCATAATGTACTATTTTCATTCTTTTATTGTAAGTGGCCAGATCCAGAAACTTTCAGTATGCCCCACGTATTACATACATTTTTTATAATGGAGAAAAGCTGAGTATTTCTAACACACGTTCGAAGATGTTGCGGTTCGCTAATATAAACAAATAATTTATAGATTATAGCAGCTACATGTTAGCGAAATGGTTTTCAGAATCGGTTTAGTAGTTTCAGAGTTTACCCCCTGTATATAAATTTAAAATTTTACCTCTTCATAATATTAAATTACCGGGACTCCAGATCCAATATCGCGAAAAACTCTTAAATTGATAGAAAGATCGACATTTGATAATGTCCCGCGGCAGAATGTTGAATTCCTCAGCTCAAACTTTATTTTATTTTATTTGGGTGGCTTACAGCTAACAATACAAAATATATAACGATAAAGTAGATCACGATGAGTCATTTACAAGCATCCACATATAATATTATATATATTATTTTAGTAAGAGCATTCCTTGCTATGTACACATTTTAAATATTACATCTCTGTAACACGTAAGACGACTTTACGGTACCTTAGAGGTCTTAGACGTTTTGTCTTGCCCAGGGCTAGATACTAGTTCTTGAAAAGTACAAATAGCTTTGTCAAGGGGAACACCCAAATACTCCGAAATATTTTATTCCGAATTTTGATGTTCCGACTTTCAAAAGTCCGAATTTCATAATACCTAAAAATTATAATGTCTATTATTAAAAATCACGAAATTTATTTTACCGAAAGTATTAAATGCGATTTGTTAGTTTTCCGATTTTCATACGTTCGAAGAATCAAATGCTCGAAGGGTTCTCGGTCCGAAAAACGATATTCCGATTTTCAATACTTCGACTATACTAAAAGTCAACATTTTGTGCTACAAAATTTTGTGACAGAAACGAATCGCTGCAAAACCGACTTCACGCAGTCTTGTTTGCCCTACCCCTAGAGTGTAATTTAAACCCGCGTAGCCGCGGAGGGGTAGGGCGGCCCGCGAGCTGAGGAGCAGGTGGTTTGAAGGCCCGCCGCCGCGGCTGAGGCTGGCCGGCAAAGCCGGCCAGCAAGCCGAAGCTGCGGTGGTGAGCGTTAAAACCATCTGCGACGATAAGCTCGCGTGGGGCCGCCCAAACCCCGCAGCGCCGGAGCCGTGACAAAAACAATGCTTGCTGCATTTTGCATGCCTGCTTGCATGCTGCATGCCTGCTTTCATGCTGCATGCCTGCTTGCATATTGCATGCTTGCTTGCATGTTGCATGCCTGCTTGCATGTCGCATGCTTGCTTGCATGCTGCATGTCTGCTTGCACGCTGCATGCCTGCTTGCATGCTGCAATAAATCCCCTGCATGCTGGAAAACGCATCTGTCATTAGTTTTTTAATTCTACCTCCTCATACCTTTGACGAGCATTTATGTGTTTATTTGTCTTGCTATATAGTTTTATGAGGCGTTTTTATTTCGGAATTTTATGATCGGTATTTTAATAATCGGAATTCGTATTTTTGATGTTTCGAATTATCATTATGTCGGACTTTTCGTTATTCGATCTATTGAAACTCGGTATTTTGAGAATAGTAATTATAAAAGTTAGGAAAATTGAAATTTAGGAATTATAAAAATAGGAGTAATGATAAGTCGGAGTTGTTATATTCGGAATTTTGAACCATTCGGAATTATGAAAATCGGTATTTTGAAATTCGTATTTGTGACTATCGGAATAAAGTTTTTCGTATTTATGTAGTGTACCCTTTGTCAAGTTCCCACTGCTTGTGATATAAACAACTTTGGTTTAAGTAATTTTAACGTATGGTTTTTATACTAGCTGCAGCCAGCGGCATCGGTCGCGTAAAAGTAGAAAATTGCCCCAAGGGAACATACTCCGGGATAAAAATTATCACATATGCTATTCCAGGACATACATCCATACATCCATACATCCATACATCCATACATCCATACATCCATACATCCATACATCCATACATCCATACATCCATACATCCATACATCCATACATCCATACATCCATACATCCATACATCCATACATCCATACATCCATACATCCATACATCCATACATCCATACATCCATACATCCATACATCCATACATCCATACATCCATACATCCATACATCCATACATCCATACATCCATACATCCATACATCCATACATCCATACATCCATACATCCATACATCCATACATCCATACATCCATACATCCATACATCCATACATGCATACATCCATACATCTATACATCCATACATCCATACATCCGGGTACACTACATAAATACGAAAAACTTTATTGTCGGAATAACACAGTCACAAATACGAATTTCAAAATAACGATTTTCATAATTCCGAATGGTTCAAAATTCCGAATATAACAACTCCGACTTATCATTACTCCGACTTATATTACTTTGGAGTGTCAGAGAATCACACTAATATTTATTATAAAGGCAAAAGTTTATGAGTGTGTCTGTATGTTTGTTACTTCTTCACGCTCAAACGGCTGAACGGATTTATGTGAAATTTGGCACACGGGTAGACCATGTTCTGGAATAGCACATAGGATACTTTTTATCCCTTGGGATTTTTTTTTACTTTCAAGTGGGTGAAACTGCTGGCAACAGCTAGTCATTATTCCACCTTTGGGTGGAGCGAGGAGTGGCATACTTTTGTTGACTTTAACCCACCCATGTTCTTTCAGTTACCGTTTGCGTTCGAGGGCTGTGGTGTTTGACAGCATCGGCCCTAGCAGGCCCCATTAATCATTCTGATATCTCTTTGAGACTCATGTGGAACTTAATGCAATGGGCCTGGTCTTTATCGGACGGCGAGCTACCCATTGCTCGCGGTCGTCCGCAAGCTCGCGCCTATGTTGGCTTGGAATTGCCCTGTGTATCCCTGTGTAGCTCGGGGCATGAGGGTCGCCACTCCTGTTAGCTAAATGGAGCATATTGTTTATCTTTGTTCACTGGCATACATCTAAACTAGTTTTAAGAATGAATCAACTAGGGGCGGAATTCACCAATAAAACTAATCGCGTTTTAACTTTTGGCAAGCATAATCGCGTTTAGCCGCTGTCACTAGTGTCACTTGTCTGTATTTTTCTTTTGTTGTATTTTTACAAGTGACACCAGTGACAGCCGCTAAACGCGATTATGCGAGCCAAAAGTTAAAACGCGATTAGTTTTATTGGTGAATTCCGCCCTGAATCGAACAACGTCATTTAAATCAGTTCACTCGGTTGTAGCATATGAACAACATAACAACGAATTGAGAATCTCTTTAACAATTTTCATAACTCGAGTGAATGAATGAAAAATCAACCCATCCTAATAAATAGATACAATTCGTTAATAAGGCAATCCATAAAATAGTCCATTCTGTATAACAAAGTGTACATTTTTCTAAAACAACTCCCTGTAGAGGCGTTCATTAGCTATTAATTAAGGGTAGCCGCGCGCGAGCGATCTGTTCATTAATTCAAAGCATCGTCTGCGGCCAGTCTTAACAATGATTTTGGGAGCAACTTACATTGGACGCTTTGGAAATGTTTTTGAAGCAAAATAAACGCAAAAAAAAACCGGCTAAGTGCGAGTCGGACTCGCGCATGAAGGGTTTCGTACGCCGAAGCCTGGCTGCGATAGGCGTGCATAAAATTTTCTGCGTTGTTTAATTAAATAAATTGTGGTTGATGTTGCATTAGCATTAGCATTATCAGTCTTTTTAATGTTCCCACTGCTGGGACTCAGGCCTCCTCTCTAGGAGAGGGAAAGGGCCGTAATCCACCACGCGGGCCCAGTGCGGGTTGGTGAATGTCACATGTCTTCGAATTTTTGGTTCTAGGACATGCCGGTTTCCTCACGATGTTTTCCTTCACCGTTTTAAGAGCAGTGGTGATGCAATAAATTACACAAAGTAATACGCCTGGCTGGGTTTGAACCCGCGACCTACTACTCGTAAGTCGGTTGATGTTGAAGAAATATTAAACAAGTGCTAGTCAGACACGCACTCGAAGGGTTCCGTATCATCCACAGCAAAAAACAGCTAAAAAAAAAACACATTTGTTTTAGGGGAGCCCCACGTAAATAATTATTTTATTTTGTTATTAATATTTGTTGTTTTTAGCGGGAACAGAAATACATCATTTGTGATCAACTGTCTGGCTATTACGGTTCTTGAGATACAGCTTGGTGACAGACAAACAGCGGAGTCTTAGCATTAGGGTCCCGTTTTTACCCTTCAGGTACGGAACCTTAAAACTACGAGCTTCTGATAGTCGTTTCGCATGAAATTAGAAAATTACTCTAACGCAATGTACTCCCTGAATAAAATGTATCCTTTATGACTTTCTCTAAGATTCAATCTATCACTGAAGAGCAGTGGTGGCCGAGTGGTAACGGCCCCGACTTACGAGTTGTAGGTCGCGGGTTCAAACCCAGGCAGGCGCATTACTTTGAGTAATTTATTTCATCACCACTGCTCTTAAAACGGTAAAGGAAAACATCGTGAGGAAACCGGCATGTCCTAGAACCAAAAATTCGAAGACATGTGACACCCACCAACCCGCACTGGGCCCGCGTGGTGGATTACGGCCCATTCACTCTCCTAGAGAGAAGGCCTGCGTCCCAGCAGTGGGAACATTATAAGGCCGACTATGCAATCTATCACTACACCGAAATTAATTAAAATTGCTTCGTCGGTTTCAGCGTGAAAACGTAACCAACATACCGACATATTAACCAACATATAGATATCGAAGTGACAAAAATAGAATGAACGGAAACGAATAAAGTAGAAAGTACGATACCTTGTACATTCACAGGACACACGGAAAGGGTAAAATAAAGACACAAAAAGGTCTGCAACAATCTAAGGCTGGTTATATTGGAAGAAGAAGCCGTTTAACCCTCTAAGATCACACCCAAAAACACGATACTTTACATGAAACACTGTTTATTTGACAACCGTACTAAAACAGTGTGTTTAGGACCCTGGATAACCTATATAAATAGGAAGGCCTGTTTTACTCTCTACATTTTTCACAAACAACCCTCGATAAACACATATTTTACTCGAATAACCTGATAAAAGTATAGACGGAAGACTTTTAAAGTTCAAAGTGACATCAAAACCCCACAATTTCTAAACTTAAGCTCCAACAAACTGGTGTGAACTGGTGGAATCCGGTAAGAACCGGTTAAATCCAGTGTCCGCTGCCCCTTTAAGATAAAATGGAGCTCTTAGTTAATCTTAAGATTTCATGACTTGTTCGTTCAGGCTCTTTCCAAGACTTGTACAAAGGCAAGCATTAAAACAGAGTTTAAACCAGGGATTACGTAAATACCTCAGGATTTTGATCTTGGAAATAACGGAGATGTGTTGTTTTTGGGAATGAAGACAAGTTTATAATGTCGACATTAATTTTGTATTGTGAACTATGCACTGCTCTATCTTTTTTTTAGGAGAAACCTGGTGTCCTGGTCCATTGGAAGGCATACAAGGGGCCGAAGCCAACTCGAAAAGGCTGGCTCCTTAGACAATTTTCGTGGAATATGGTACTAACCGACGATTATTCCTGTACGCGCTATGCTAGTGCACTCAAGAACAACACCCGGTTGTTGGTGGGAAACTATTGCGATATTTGGAAAACAAATCTTTGATGATTACCAGGATTATTCCATTTATTTTCTATATATACATATTATTTACATTTTTAAATATTTCTTAAAAAAAAGCATATTAAAAAAATAAAATTCCCGAGTGTATGTAAAAAATGGTTCAAATCCCAAATGGAGTCTCGAAGATTTTTCCGAATCGCAAGAAAAGTATTTTTTTTTGTAACGTAACAACAAATTTACTGTTTTCAGATTTATTCCTATATGTGTGTCCATAATCGCACAGAAAAAACCTTTGGTTTCCCCGAAGAGGTCACCGAAACGCAGCCAAGATAAGGACGCTAATAAGTCTACATCGGGCCCAAGTAAGGCCCGGTAAAAGCGTCCGTGAAGCTCCTTGCTCTGCTATACTTACCTGCGTTCATTAGTATCCAATAATAGGTTAAGTATGTATGTATTATTACAAAACTAATAAAATCGCCCAAAAAATTTACTGGGAAGTATGTATTATTTGTAGGATTTAAAAAAATAATCTCACAATCTGTATCGAGATTGAATTTGTAGACATACTATTTTTCGTTCGACTGCTGTAACTTTGTTTTCAAAGTGAATACTGAAGGTTCAAAGGTTTGTTTTACAGAATATCACTGCAGAAGTTGAAATCTACGGCAAACAGATAACTGGTTTGTTTGGTTGTACATTCAAAAATCACAAAACCTGTTTTTTGGACAATACCTTACTACAATTCCACTTGTAAACGGCTAGTCGACTCTTCACGTGACCAGAGAGCTGGGCTTTTTTTTGGCCAACGAAACAGCATTGCCATTCAACGTGGCAATGCTCGTAATGTCAAACAAGTTGTAACCTAATAAAAACTCGCCGTCCGACTGTCTGGTAACCGACCGGACCGAGCCCAAGTCGTCGACGGCGCGTATTGTTCCAACCGCGCCTCAGATGATATAAAAAACCCCCCCAGGCAGGAGCCTGGGTAGGGACCCAGCAGGGTCGAAGCTTACTGGGGCCATGGGTTCGCTTCTGAAAGGAAAACTCGGAAACTTGTATGCAAGGCAATGAAGGAACATAGGAGTGGGTTTAAGTCAGTAAAAGTCTGATATGCCCTCTCGCTCCGCCCAAGGTCGAGAGATGTTATTGGATGATTTCCCACCTAAAAAAAAACAATTACGTACCATTACATTTCAATTGTTTCTGTTATGACAAAGCATTTTTTGCCTTTTTTTGAGGTGAAATATCGCCAAATAATGTCTCCCACCCTGATAGAACGAGAGAGAGTATCATAATTTTTCTAACTAAAAAAAAACCCGCCTGTCTTCCTTCATTTGCCTTTTGCATTCTAAGACTGCTGTGACTAGACATTGTCGAAAATCCCGCAACCTTTTATGTTGACAGCTCTTTGACTCAGGCTTGGTTACATCAGACGGTGAGCTGCCTATTGCTCACCGTCCGCAAACCCGCGCCTACGATGGCCGGGAGTCGGGCGTCTCCTCTAGCTCGAGCGTGAGGATTGCCTCTTCCACAAAACATTTCTCACTTAAAAGGTGTGGTGTGTGTGTGTGCGGTGTGTGGTGTGTGTGGTGGTGGTGGTCGCAACACACACTTATGATATCGGAATCGGCAATTCCTTACACCTTATCTAAATAGCATATCTGATTTATTTCCACATTCTGAGGTAAATACCTCCTAAATTGTCAAAGGGAAGCCGCTTTAAAGGGAGTGCGAATAATCCCTATTAGAAATGCCTGAGGTGCTGTTTTTATGGGTAATTGACGCCTTTTATTGCAGATTATGGGGTATTTTCTATGGTGATGATATGAGGTAGACTGTATTGGTACCTATAGAGTTTACAGTAATAAAATGAGTTGCATGCAATTTTCGGAATTTATTTTAAGGGTCGCCGCACACGAGCCACCAGCCACAACCACAAAACGCCGCCACCGGCATATTTCCTGTAGTTTTCATACATTTTATATGGACTCGCCGCACACGGTTGACGCCGGTGGCCACCACATGCTGCAAATCGCCGCTGCTCGCTTCTTGTGGCCCGCACTGGCCACTAAGCGCCGATATAAAACTCCGCCGCACGCCATTCGCGCATTTAAACCTTCTTGGACAGAGTCCATTATGATACTTTTGACTAGCCTGTTGGTCTAGTAGTTAGTGGCCCTGACTGCTATGCCAGAGGTCGTGGGTTCGATTCCCACCCAGGACAAATATTTGTGTGATGAGCATGATCATTTGTTCTGTGTCTGGGTGTAATTTATCTATAATATGTATGTATTTAGAAATATATAAGTATGTTTATCAGTTGTCTAGTACTCATAACACAAGCTCTGCTTAGCTTGGGACTAGACGGCGTTGTGTGATAGTTGTGGAATATTATATTATTATTATTATACTGCGCATATGGGTTAAAAAAGTAGCAGCTATCGGCCTCAAGTGGCGGTCGCGCGCTTCAGCTTTCTACGTGGCCACTTCTAGCTTCTCGTGGCGGCGTTTGTGGCTGTGGCATGTGGCCCGTGTGCGACGACACTAAGACATGCTAATGCCTGTGGCATGGCTCGCGTGATAGTAGAAAGTTATCCCAAGGGAACATACTCTCGGTACAAAAAGTATCCTAAGTGTTATTCTAGGATATGGACTACCCGTGTGCTAAATTTCATCTAAATCCGTACAGCAATTTAAGCGTGAAGAAGTGACAAACACGCACACAATCACAACGTTTTGTCTTTATAATATTGTCTGACTGCAAACTTGAGTATATGGTTTTAATTTGAACTCATTATCTCCACGCGTTTCCAAAATAAAGGGTCTTGACAGACAGACAGACAGACGGAAAGTGATTCTATAAGGTTTCCGATTTTTCCTTTTGAGGTACGGAACCCTAAAAAGAAAGAAAGAAAAAAGTTTATTTACGACAAACATGGCACATAACTTAAAAAATATAACATTATAACAAATCTATACAATAGAGTGAGTCATGCGACACATCCGCTCAAAACGGCCAGCGCTCAGCTAAATGCTGGGGCTCATGTATTGAACAGAGCCACAGCGCTGATTTTCAGCGCCAGCCGTCGACGAGACGTGGTCGTGGACGTGGCTAATCATCAAATGACTCTCTAAGGTGGAGCGAGAGGGCGTGTCAGACTTATATTGACTAAAAGCCCATCTGTGTCTTTCAGCTGCCCTTTGCGTTCCAAGGTCAGGTAACTCTTTCAAAGTGAAAGAAAAAAAAATTCTTGACCTCGTAGAATGTACGAAAAATCCCTAAAAGCTATCTCCAAGGCTAGAACTATTAATATAAGTCCTTTCCAATTCCACAGAGGAATCGATGGCCGTTCTTCTTAAAGAATAATTCGCACAAACTCTGGCCGAAAAGGGAATACCTCAGGAGTGACGTTTTGTGAATTTTAGTTGGACTAAATAAGAGGTGGGTTCTGAAACATCGACATTTTTTGGTTAAAGTTATAAAATGCTCTGTCATCTGAGATCTTGAGAGCAGTGGTGGCCGAGTGGTAACGGCCCCGACTTACGAGTTGTAGGTCGTGGGTTCAAACCCAGCCAGGCGCATTACTTTGTGTAATTTATTTCGTCACCACTGCTCTTAAAACGATGAAGGAAAACATCGAAACCGGCATGTTCTAGAACCAAAAATTCGAAGACATGTGACATTCACCAACCCGCACTGGGCCCGCGTGGTGGATTACGGCCCATCCTACAGAGGAGGCCTGAGTCCCAGCAGTGGGAACATTATAAGGCCGACTATGCTATGTGCTATGCTATGCTGTGCTGTCATCTGTAATTTTTTTTTTAACTAAAAATTCTACTTTAAATCCGGTGGTCTGAATTTAAGTGATTTTTTTGTTTCAGTAAAATATTTTTTTTCTAAATGAAGCAGCAGATAATGTGATCAAACATGGAAGTCATCAGTTATGTAAAGAGAAAGGATAAAACGCATGATACTAATATAGCTATGAGTATACATGTGAATGGCTAGGGAAGCCAAAATAAAGATGGATGGATTGTATGAGGAGTGACATGGAAAAAAGAGAGGGTAGAATGGAAGAATAAGACGTGTTGTGCCGACCCCTAGTACCCGCAAGTAACATGGGATAAGGTCAGGAAGATGGTGATATGTAACTTTTCCTGATTACCAAAACTCGTAAATTATTTATTATTACTCCTTTGATTGCTTGCTTAGCTAGAAGTGGCGTGATGGCCCAGAGGTTAAGGCACCCACTTCTCATGCCTGAGGTTTCGGGTTCAAAACCAGACAAGTACCAATGTGAAATTTTCAATTCAGATGTACTTTTCTAAGTTTATGTAGGATATTACTGCCTGCCGTGCCTCGGAAAGCCCGTAAAAGCCGTTGGCCCCGGTTGCCGCTAGAAAGTCTGACCATCAGTCTATCCAAGGAGTATATTTCAACAACTATCACACAACGCATGTTACTAAAAGAGTTATGAGTATACATGTGGATGGGTGGAGAGGGAGGCCAAAGCAAGGATGGATGCATTATGTGAACAGGGATATGAAAGAAAAGAAAGTTAGTGATAGCATGACGGTTGATAGGATATTATGGAAGAAAGAAACGTTTTGCGCCGACCCCAAATAAGACGGGACAAGGACAGGAAGATAATGATATCACACATTATGAGTACTAGACAACTGAGGCACATACTTATACATTTCTAAATACCTACATATAATAGATAAATTACACCCAATGATCGTGCTCAACACACAAACATTTGTCCTAGGTGGGAATCGGACCCACGACCTCGGCATAGCAGTCTGGTCCACTGACCACTAGACCAGCAGGCCAGTCAAAAGTATCGTCTTGCCCAGTAACTAGGTTGTGGAGGTCTGATAGGCCGTCACTCCATGTAAAACCCAGGTATCCAGCCACACCTGGTTAGACTGAAAGTCCATCCCAAGCTAATTGGGAAAAAGGCTACGGAGATGATGACTCCTTAGATAGCTAAAACATCTTTGGTTTGTGATTAAGTTTTTTTTTTTAGGTTGGAAAATCATCCAATGACATCTCCCGCCCTTGGGCGGAGCGGAAGGTTGTGTCAGACTTTTACTGACTAAAAACCCACTCCTATTCTTTTTCTTTGAGGCGTGGTTGGAAAGACCTCACGGCGTCCTCACCTTCCGCATGACGCAGGTTCTCACCGAACACGGGAAGTTCGGAAAGTTCCTGCACCGGATTCGTGCGGAAGCGACGCCCGGGTGTCGCCACTGTGTGGACCGCCCGGAGGACACGGTGGAGCACACGGTGGAAGTGTGCCCCGCTTGGGAAGAGCAACGCCGTGTCCTCGTGGGGGCGATCGGCGGCGGCGATCTCTCGCGCCGGGCCTTGGTACAGGCCATGGTCCGGAGCGAGGAGGAGTGGCAGGCGGTCGCCTCCTTCTGCGAAGCAGTAATGCTAGCAAAGGAGGCGGCCGATCGCGTGAGGCAACGGCAACGGTCCTCACGCCCCAACCGCCGCCGGGATTCCGATCCCGATTTCTGGCCACCGTAGGCGCGGGCTTGCGGACGGCGGGCAATGGGTGGCCCGCCGTCCGACCGTCCGGTAACCATCCGGACCGAGCCCAAGTCGTCGACGGCGCGTATTGTTCCGCGCGCGCCTCAGGGAGATGTCAGCAAATCGTAGGGGCCCAGCAGGGTCGAAGCCTACTGGGGCCATGGGTAGTGTGAAAACGAAACCGTGGCCCTAGGACGAAGGCAACGAAGGAACAGGAGTGGGTTTTTAGGCATTAAAAGTCTGACACTATCTCTCGCTCCGCCCAAGAGCGGGATTTGTCATAAGATGATTTTCCCACCCATAAAAAAAAAAAAAAATCCTATTCCTTCATTGCCTTTTATACCAGGGCCGAGTTTTTGCTGGCATTATTGTTTCGCAGAAGGAGGCGACCGCTTGTGATTAAGTTAGAATTTTGACAAAAATATTCTTCGGATTTTCGTATTGTGATGTAACAGTGAAACACCCCCCTAAATAAGGCTACTTTTGTATTCTCTCGCCGTTTCTGGCCGCAGTGTCTAATGGCAGTGGTCGTCATAAGTAGGTGGCCTTATCTTCACGCCGTGTCCCAAGAGGGAGGCTCCAGTGTGAATCCATTCGAACGAGCTCTAAGTTAGAGAGGTAAATGTAGCAAAAGAATTTAGTTTATTATTGACTAGCTTCTCAGCCCCCCAGCCAAACTACAACCGTTTCGTATGGAATTCCGTTCTCCAATCAGTAACGCCTCGGTGTCAGCAATTGTAGAAAACGATAAGTTTTCAACCGGTTGCATTTCGGAGAGTGTGCGTCGGAATTGCATAATCTAATTCCGCCTAGCCCGTTCCATCATTGAACCACCAGGCGTACGGCAATGCGCCACCGGTACATGGTGGACATCCCACCTATACGCACAAAACGTTTTGGGAACACATTCATTGTGCGTACAGCTAAGGAGTGGAATTCCTTGCCGGAATCTGTGTTTCCTGATGGCTACAACCCGGGAATCTTTAAGTCAAGATTGAATTGTTTACTTCTAGGTAAGCGCGCTCCATCGTCGACCGCATCGTCGCTTTCCATCAGGTGAGATAGCGGTCAAGCGCGAACCTATAAAAAAAAAGAAAAAAAAGTTGGTAGCCATGTAGACGCGCCTGAGTCGGCCGCTCGTTCTACACTGTCGTTTTACAATACCAAAGGATGTAGCGTTAAACATTGTAGAAACGATGACAATTCATTCTATCATTTTGAACGATGTGAACTTGGCTACGAATTTTCTATTCGTTTGTTCTGACCACGTGATTTAACGTTGGGATGATGTCATTCCCATACACTTGATTAGTTTGCGACTAGCGTTAACGATTGCAGATTATCAACTTGGCTAGGGGTGCTTATCAGCTTCGCCCGTGTGAAATTCGAAAATATAGAGGTAGCCTGCGCATGGTGGCGGGGACCATCACCGGACACTGCAAATTGAATAAACACCTCCACATAATAGGCATCACAGACAGTCCCCTGTGCAGAGCATGCATGGAGAGGGAAGAGACAATTGCGCATGTGCTCCTCGACTGCACAAGTGTCATCCATACACGCATGCAAACCCTGAATTCCCCTACAAATGTCCTGACAAACCTTGGAGGCTTAATCTGTGTTAGGAGAGAGGTGGGCTGTTTAGAATAAGTCCACCAAATGATGGCCCCTATGGCTCACGCACAATGGACTAAGTGCGGAAACCAGATTCTGATAAATAGATAAATAGTAGTCAAAATTATTTCAAAGAAACATACTCCCGGTACAAAAAGTATTCCATATGCTGTTATAGGACGTGGTTTATTTGTGTGCCAAATTTCATCTGAATCCGTTTAGCCGTTTGTGTGTGAAGGAGTAACAAACGTAAACAGAAACATAGAAACTTTAGCCTGTACAATATACTTTACTGTACAATTACTATAATGTACTTTAGATGTTCTTAGTCATACTTTTTTTTACAAATATGTTTATGTCAATATTGCTTAAGTTAATTCTATAATATGCAGCATAATTGAAACAGAAAAAAAATGCTGTTCTTTTTTATTATTGATATCTAGGCTCGCGCTTGACTATTTTCTCACCTGATGGTAAGCGATGATATGGTCGACGATGGAGCACGCTTGCCTAGAAGTAATCTATTCACTTTTGACTTAAAGAGATCTACAAAGCTATCAGGAAACACAGACTCCAGCAGAGAATTCAGTGGAATTCTCTAAATGGGAAGCTAAAGAGTGCCTTAGCTGTAGGCAAGATGAAGGAGTTTCAAAAGTTACCAACCAGCTATAAAAAGCCGTGTGCGATAAGACCGCCCATTGTACACTTCATCATTTCAGCCGATAGACGTCCACTGCTGGACATAGGCCTCCCCTAAATGTCGCCACAACGAACGGTGCTGTGCGTCTCGCATCCTTCGGATTCCCACAACCTTCACCAGGTCATCGGTCCACCTTGTAGGGGGCCTTCCAACACTGCGTCTTCCGGTACGCGGTCGCCACAACCTTTCGGCCCCAACGGCCATCTGTTCTGCGAGCAATGTGCCCTGCCCATTGCCACTTAAGTTTGGCGATTCTTCGTGCTATGTCGGCAACCTTGGTTCTCCTGCGGATATCTTCATTTCTGATTCACTTAATTACACTTAATTTTTGTAAATGTTTATCCTGTCCACATTATGAGGTATACAATAAAATAATACTGGCCTGTTGGTCTAGTGGTTAGTGGCCCTGACTGATATGCAGGAGGTCGTGGGTTCGATTCCCCTCCAGGACAAATGTTTGTGTGATGAACACAATCATTTGTTCTGTGTAATTTGTCTGTAATTTATCTATATATGTATGTATTTAGAAATATATAAGTATGTTTATCAGTTGTCTAGTACCCATAACACATAAATTATATCTCTTAATTCAGTGTGCCTCCTGGCAAAGGCCTCCTTTAGCTGTTTCCACTGTACTCTATCACGAGCCACTCTCCTCCAGTTGGGGCCCGCTGAGGTGTACGATATAGTATATAATTGTGGCGTCCCACATAGTTGTATCACTCGGTATTAATTTTTATATTGTAATATAATTACAGTACTATGTGTAGGACCCACCTTTTGAAACAGATGTTATTTAGTCTGTGGTATAATCAAAGATTTCTATCTATGGTTTTTTCTACTCTTTGATACTTCACCAGACTTCACTTTTGGCGGTTTGGACGAATATAATTTGCTCAACAATACCGACTTTTATTTCAAGTTTGCTACTAAGATTAAACAGCGCAAAACGCCAAATAATAAATAAATACAAAGTTGGAAAACCTCTTTTAATGATACCATTAGTAATAATTCCCACAAAACCCACCCACTGCAACACCCACAAACAAATTCTCCCCTGGTATTAAGAATTAGAGTAGAAAATGATTTAGCTCTAAATACAGGCAGTAGAAAATGATTTTTGCTAAAAGCCTCCTGCTAAAAGCTAGCACACCATATTAGCTTGTGGTAACGCGTTGCCGTCGTACTGAGGAGAAAGGATACAGAAGGTCCATGTGACACCCCTTTTTGAGGTGGGAAATCATCCTATGAGTTCTCCCACTCTTGGGAGCAGCGGGAGGGTATGTCAGACTTTTACGAACTAAAAAGGTCCTTCAGTTTCCTTTTCTGAAGTTCCCCGCGGCCCTAGTGGTCGCGGTGGCTGGGATGTGAGGATATCCGATCTCTCACACGTGCACGCGGCTCGCTGTACACCTCCACCGTATGCTCCACTGTGTCCTCCGAGCGGTTCGTACAAATGTGACACTCGGGCGTTTCTTCTGCCAAAATCCGGAACAAAAACTCCCGAACTTACCATGTCTGTCATGCGCGGGCTTGCAGACGGCGAGCAATGGGTAGCTCGCCGTCCGATCGTTCGGTAACCGTCCGGACCGAGCCCAAGTTGTCGACGGTGCGTACTGTTTCACGCGCGCCTCAAGGAGACGTCAGCAAACCGTAGAGACCCATCAGGGTCGAAGCCTACTGGGGCCAAGGGTTTGCTTCTGAAAGGAAGACTCGGCCCTGGTATGAAATGCAATGAAGGAAAAGGAGTAGGTTTTTAGTTAGTAAAAGTCTGACACACCCTCACGCTCCGCCCAAGACCGTGGGATGTCATTGAATGATTTTCCCAATGAAATAAAAAAAAAACCTGTCTGGAAAAGATCTGTGTCATGGGGAAAGTAAGAATGTCGTGACGCCTCTCCAGCCACTCCTCAAAGAGCCTTACCGCTATATATGGCACTCCGTAAAGTTTTGTTTGTCATGATTACTACTACCTGGGGTTCTTTAAATCAAAAATACATAGATTTCTTCTAGAGTTAACTCACTCTACGTTTGCCTAGGCAAGTGTGCTCCAACTTCGACCACATCGTTGCTTATCATCAGATGAAATAGTGGTCAAACGGATACCTATCGTCTCTACAAAGCATCGAGCACAGGCGCAGGGTAGCCAGCCTTTCGGTATTTTACAGGTTGCATTTTGGAGAGTGTGCGCGGGAATTGCATGGCTTAATTCCGCCATCTCCTTTCTACCATCGGACAACCCGACGTACGGCGGGTATCCACCCTTACGTTGTTGAAACTTAAACAGTCCGGAATAAGCGTTTGGCTTCGTCGTTTATACCTGTACGAGGTCTGGAACAATTTGCCTGCTGCGGTCTTCCCGTCCAACTATAATTTAGGTGCCTTCAAGGCTAGAGTGAATAGGCTCATAATAAATTAGTGCGCTTCACCATCAATGATTGCATCACTGCTTACCATAAGGTGGGATCGCAGTCAAGCACTGGTTTATATCAATTAAAAAAAAAAAATTTGCTCTGCATTCTGACTTTGTGAATTAGATCCATAGATTTAAACGGACAGTTGCTCGCAGATTATACTTCTGACGAATACTAAGTATATTCCTTATTTGTGAAGAATTAAATTAATAGTGACTCATCAAACTCTCCTTTGTGAAGTAAACTTTCTGTATTTTCTTTATCAGTGGTGTTAGTGCACTTACGTTTAGTTTAAAATGAGCCATCATTTTTTAATTTGAAATTCCTCTTTTATGTTTTTGGTGGTCCGCCAAATTGTAGTTATTTCATACGTGCGCAATATTTGTTTTAAAATGAAAGTTATGTCTTTCCATATTCCTTGGTTTCTATTTGACTCAAATGGTGAACAGGACAATTTATACTGATGAAATTTTTAATCTGAATGCATGAATTTTCTTATAGCCTCAAAATAGTAGTACATTTTGATACAATTGGAGAAATTTTGTCATTGCGACCGCGGCGGAATTCGCACGAGTCGTAGGCGAGGGCGTTATGGAGCCGAGTGCTGCAATGAGAAACACGTGTATCAAACGAAGTCTTTCAATACACTTATCAAGATATAAATAAATGAGGGTTGACGTGCGACTCGTGGGGGTTGACGCGCCCCGTGAGGGTCGCTTAGCGCCCAGTCTGATACGATAAATATAATAATATTAAGGCGGGGGCGAGCACGCGCACTTTTCCGCACTAGTGCGAGAAAAGGTAAATTGCGTGTATAAAAGCGCTACCGCTTTTATAGATTATACCGGATAAGAGCGGATTTTCTAATAAGTACTTATATTGAAAAATATATAATACCAGAAGCTGAAGGGTTAACTTTTTCAAAGTAGGAAGACAAGCATTTTAGAGTTGTGTAAAATTATTACCTACATGATTCAAATATCTACAACTATATAATATCTTAATTCATAACAACAATAATAATTTTGTAATATTTTTTATGTCCTGGCTAAAAAATCTAACAAATACAGATTTCGAAATTTAATTTAAAATTCATACATTTCAAAAATTCAAAAAAAGAATACTGATATAGTTTCTTATGGCATATAATCAAATTACGTGGTGGCCCGCGAAATTAAAGAATTTTTTTTTCTTTGGAATAAGGACCTCCCTACTACATATGTACAGTCAGGGATCAAAAGTGCGGTTGCATTTTACCAATGCTAAAGTGTCTAAAATTTCTTTATTGTAGAAGTTCAATAGTCCCCAACTATTTTATTCAATACTTTAGATTCTATGCTACCAATTAAATCTGTCATGAACCATTGACCCTCTTCTACAAAGAAATTTTAGACATTTTAGCATTGGTAAGGTGGAACTGCACTTTTGACCCCTGACTTTACATACAATGTTTCTTTGTGCTCTGACACGTGGCTCGTAGCCTTCTGTGAATTAACGAGTCCGAGTATCTACTTTAACAAAACTACATAACTAAACATTTTTTCTTCTTTTCTGTGGTGGGAAATCATCAAATAACTCCTCTTGCTCTGGGTAGAGCGAGTGTCAGACTTTTATTGACTAAAACCCACCCGTGTTCCTTCAGTGGTCCTTAGCGTTCCAAGACCGCAGTGACGCGAGTAGGAGTAGCAGGTGGTCGCCTCCTTCTACGAAGCAGTAATGCTAACAAATGAGGCGGCCGCACGCGAGGCAACGGCCCTCACGCCCCAGCTGCGGGGATCCCGAACCCGATTTCCGGCCACCGTAAGCGTGGGCTTACAGATGGCGAGCAATGGGCAGCTCGCCGTCCGACCGAGCCTAAGTCGAGAGATAAAGAGATGAAGAGTAAGAGAGAGAGTAAGCAAACCGTAGGGGCCCAGCAGGGTCGAAGCCTACCTACATTGGTCCATGGGTTCGCTTCTGAATGGAAAACCCGGGACTCTGGAATGCAAGGCAACAAAGGAACTAGGAGTGGGTTTTAGTCAGTAAAAGTCTGACACGAAAAGGGCGGGAGATGTCATTGGATGATTTCCCACCTAAACAAAAAACCACTCACATAAAGAGACAACGACAGTCCATCATTAAAACGTATCAAGGTAAAGCCGTGGCCTAAAAACTGTCAGAACCGAACGAAAAAGCGCTTGAGTCGCTTTCAAAGCGTAATGCTATGTGCATAATTGTAGTGTTGTGGCTGCACACGTCCGTTGTCACCGTAACCCATTTGCTCCGTTCCATAAATCATAGCACAGCACTACGGATGTTGGGGACTTAGGGAAATATGGGGGAAGGGGGAGAGTGATAGATTTTAATGTGAGGTTATGATGGAGTCGTTTTTCGTTTTTCGCTCTTCGTTTTCAGCTTCAAACTGGTGTTAGAAATCTTTGAAATTCTTTGCTTTTCTTCAATATAATATGTGTGTATTCTATACTTAAACCTTTCTTATGAATTATTCTGTCGATTGGTGAAAACTGCATGACAATCTGTTCAGCAGTTTTTGAGTTTAACGCATTCTTAAAGACAGACTTTGGTTTGTAATTTGTAATCACACTAATATTATAAACGCGAAAATTTGTTCGTTGTGTGTGTGTGTGTGTGAATTATTTGTTTCTTCAAAGATTCAATGCATTTTATTTCAAATAAACCATTTACAGGCACTTTTGAAATGTCAAGAAGTCAGTCAGTCAGAAAAAAAAAAGATGCTAATTGCACATTCCAAAGCGTAGATCTCTACGAAGAAGAACGTGCAAGAAACTCCACGGACACTCTTTTCAATCATGTTATGTATTACAAATATCTCGGTTACATGTTTCTTGTCGCTACTATCATGTGAGAACAATGTAAATAAAGTAAAAATAAAAACTAAATACAGATATTAAAATAGCTAAGAGATGACCAGTCTCAATTGACGGCACCCGCTCACGGACATGACGCGAATATTAGCACCAGTCAGCTCAACCATTTTGAAGGGAACCGAATGATCCAACAAACGCGCCACCATCAGTGAGACATTTGAGTGAGCATGACAAACTCTCAACTTCTTCTGTATGTTTGAGATCTGTAGATGATCTCCAATTTAAATATGTTGTAGTCAGATATAAAATCTTCTAACAAATGCCTAGTTTTTTTTCAGCGAAACAAATACTTAGAAGAATGAAATCGTACAATATAACACAATAACTAGCCTATAACTTAAATACGATAAGCTGATTAGCCGATTTTAAGATGTATATATATAAAAACTAGCAAAGTCGTCGAACGTTGAGGACTTGGCACCCATTTAGATCTCAATTCATTAGTCGTTGAAATTAACAACCACACCATTACAATATCGAACTCAGCTAGTATTTTAACATTTATGGTTTTGGTGGGATATTATTACTTATGTATGTTATAAATGTATATGCTTATCATATATGTAATTTCTTGTAAGAACCTATAAGTATCACAATTGTTACATTTGTTCACGATGATATAAGACTACATCCGGTGAGATAGGTCAAGCGGTCAAGGTCGAACGCAAGCCTATCAATAATAATAAAAAAAATACAATTTTCGTGAAGTCCAAACTCTCCGCGCTCACACCGACTGGCGACAGATTTTAAAATGGATGACAACCATCGCTTCGCTTTGTCCCCCCGTGAGTGACTATGCAATTTGGCGGCACTCTTCTTTGCTGTCATTCATTTGCGGATCTGTGTCCTAACTTATGTGTCCGTGCATATGTAAGCGATAGCCGAGGTTTTTTGGTGAAACGTTGGCTCTTTGATGAGTCAGAATTGTGATGGCAGGTGTGTTTTTTGTGATTTTAGATGTGTTCACTTTTTGGGCAGTTTTAGTATGGTAATATGTGCAATTAAAGTTTGTTTTTTGTTTATGTTTTTTTGCGAGTAATTTGCGGATCTGTTTCCTAACCTACATTATAGACGACTAATTTTTAAAGGTCTTGCTATTATTTAAGTAAAGTCTCAATAAATAATATTAATAAACAGGAAAGTTATGAGCGTTTGTTTATATCCCGTAATGTCACTCAATTTATGGAAATATTGGATTATGGATGAATGAATGGCGATAAAAATTGAAAAATACTGCGCGTAGTATTTTAATTTTCTAGTAGCCATTATTATGAATAATTGATTCAATTATGAATTTATCAATTATTTTGATGGTCATTTTTGGGATTTCGTTTTTTTACTTTTGAAAACACAAATATGATCAGTAACGTTTGACAATGTCATTGCTGATTTTTTGAGTAGGAATCCATTATGCCAGGGAGATGAGGAGCAGAGGAGTATAGCAGAGCAGCAGGAAGATGGCATGCAGCTATATAAAATAGAGAGTGCGACATAGTCGAGTACGGTTAGAGCCCTATTTTTTTTGTACTAATTAAAAAATCCCCTATTTTTGTATCAGTGAATACGTGAGCCCTAAGCGAGGTTTTTTGGTGAAACGTTGGGTCTTTGGTGAGTCAGAATAGTTATGGTATGTTTCCTATGTTTTTAGATGTGTTTACTTTTTGGACATTTTTAGTATGGTAATGCAAGTAATTTTTTTTTGGTTATTTTTTTACGGTTCATTTGGGGATCTGTGTTCTAACTTATGTGTCCGTACATAATTATGTGAGCAATAGCCGAGGTTTTCTGTTGAAACTTTGGCCCTTTGACAAATCAGAATAGTGATGGTATGTTTTCTGTGCTTTTTGGACTCTTTTGGTGTGGCAATTAAACTTTTTTTTTTGTAAATTGTCTTTTGCGATTCATTTTTGGATTTGTTTCCTAATCATGTATGTGCCCATAAAAGCATAAGCTTTAGGCGAGGTTTTTTTGTGAAACGTTGGCTCTTTGATGAGTCAGAATAAAGATGGTATGTTTTTTGTGATTAAGGATGTAAAAGAAAAGAAAGCTAAACATTATATTTGGCGTAAAAAACGCAATCTTAGGACTAACTTACAGATTATAAACATTTTCTATGAAAAATATGCGCCACGTCCGCGCAAAACGGCCGAACGCTTAGCATAATGCCGTGTCCACACACAAAATGCGACGAGTCCACAGCGCTGGTTTTCAGCGTGGGTCGGTGACGGAGTCGACTAACAGACGTCGGCAATCACTTTGGACACTTTAATATGGCTGCATTTAAACATTTTTTCATAAATTGCCTATTACGTTTCATTTCCGGATCTGTGTCCTAACTTAAGTCGGATTAATGATGTTATTGTGTGAGATACGTTTTAGATTATAATTGGTTATAATTTCTGAAAGCAATATCTAAGACTTCCATCTTCTGTCAAACCTTTACGTATTGAACTTGAATTTCAGAGCCGTGACGTAGACCTGAAATCTAATCGCTCACAATGGGCCACGCCAGAAGGTTTAAAGTTACCCAAAAGGCAATGGAGAGGATTATGTTCCGAGTTGCCTTGCGTGATCGGATCAGAAATGAAGATATCCGCAGGAGAACTAAGGTTACGGCAGTAGCTAAGGAATCATCAAACTTAAGTGGCAGTGGGTAGGGCACATTGCTGATGAAAGGATGTGGAGTGGCGACCACGTCAGTATTGGAAGGCCTCCCACAAGGTGAACCGACGACCTCGTAAAGGTCGCAGGAATCCGATGGATGTGAGGCACTTAGGAGAGGCTCATGTCCGCCAGTGGACGTCTTTCAGCTGAAATGACGATGATGATGATCCTATCCAGGGCACCTGGTTAGACTGGAAGCCGACTCCAGGCTAGTTGGGAAAAAGGCTTGGAAAATAATGATTACTTTCAAGTCACTACTAAAACTGCTTGGTTATTTGTTTTATAAAATCAAAGAATCCTGACCTAAAATCCTCGTGGGGGTAATCGGAGGCGGCGGTCTCTTGCGCCGGGCCTTGGTACAGGCCATGGTCCGGAGCGAGGAGGAGTGGCAGGCGGTCGCCTCCTTCTTGCGAAGCAGTAATGCTAGCAAAGGAGGCGGCCGATCACGTGAGGCAACGGTCCTCACGCCCCAACCGCCGCCGGGATTCCGATTTCCGGCCACCGTAGACCCAGGCTTGCGGATGAGCAATGGGTAGCTCGCCGTCCGACCGTCCGGTAACCATCCGGACCAAGCCCAAGTCGTCGACGGCGCGTACTGTTCCACGCGCGCCTCAAGGAGATGTCAGCAAACCGTAGAGCCCAGCAGGGTCGAAGCCTACTGGGGCCAAGAGTCTGCTTCTGAAAGGAAGACTCGACCCTTCGGCCCTGGTACGAAAGGCAACGAAAGAACAGGAGTGGGTTTTTAGTCAGTAAAAGTTTGACACTATCTCCCGCTCCACCCAAGAAAATGTTATTAGATGATTTTTCCACCGAAAAAAAAAACCTAAAATCGTATAATTTCGTTTTTTTTCTCTTTAATTGATATAAACTAGTGCTTGACTGGTCTTATAATCGGACGGGAAGACCACAGCAGGCAAATTGTTCATGTCCTCCGATGTACGTGGTATAAACGACGAGGTGAAACGCTTAGTCCGGACCGTAGAGGTTTCAACAACGTAAGGGTGGATATCCACTCGCCGTACGTCGGGTTGTCCGATGGTAGAAATGAGAAGGCGGAATCAAGTCATACAATTCTCGCGCACACTCTCCAAAATGCATCCTGTAAAATACCGAAATGCTGGCTTTATAGATTGGACTTAACCAAATCTCCAAATCTCTTCGCACACCTCCACCTAGTCCAAAGCTGTTAGGAACTCGAATGTTAAAAACGACTTGTCTCAAATCGATTAAACAATATTGAAAACAGATTACGTACTACACAAGAACAGCAGCCGCACTATAAACAGATCCCCAGCTAGACAAAGGGGTGGTAAGCGATATCCCATGCATGGCTTGTCCGGGCGGCGGTGGCGCATGGCGGTCTATATCTATTTGTACTCAGGGGTGTGAATTGACTTATGCATCATATAACAGCTCTGGGCGCCGTAGACTGACTGCGATAGGCGTGCATAACATTTTCTGCATTATTTAAATAAATTTTGGTTGATGTTTTCCGTATACCTTGTACAGTATTTCGGACCAACGTATCCATATTGCAAGAACTCAAAATCAGCTCGCGGATGTCGTCAGAGTGTCTTCACAAGATTCTACAATACTTTGGTCACATTGCAAGGAAAGATGGTGGCAACCTCGAAAGGCTCATCGTGACCGGTGAAGTGGATAGGAAAAGGCCTCGTGGACGCAGCCCAATACGTTGGTCTGACCAGATCCACTATTGACTCTACGCTATACAATGCCCTTTACACCGCCAGAGCCAGAAACAGATAGAAGAATGAAAGTGATGAAGCACGTCACGATGTCAAGGAAAGGTCACGAAGGTCACGATCCTCAGCATTGAGGAGTACGGCGCAAGGTGGAGGATGTTGACCTTTTCCTAATATCTCTGGGTAGGTACCATCTCGAAAAATACACAATGAACCGTTTTTCAATACTAGAAAATCACGATAAATGTTGATTCAAGATAGCTTTGTCTTTAAGCACGCCATAATTATGGCAGCAAGTACCCTCTTTAAAAGGAGTGGCTGGAAAGACATCACGGCGACCTTCCGCATGGCGTAGGACCTCACCGGACATGGTAAGTTCAGGTTCCTGCACCGGATTCGTGTGGAAGAAACGCTCGGGTGTCACCATTGTGTGCACCGCTCGGAGGATACAGTGGAGCATAGAGCCGCAGGTATTTTTTGAAAAGGAAACCCGTGGTCTTAGAACGCAAAGGGCAACTGAAGGACATAGGTGTGGTTTTAGTCAGTAAAAATCTGACACGCCCTCCTACCCACAGCGGAAGAAACATTGAATGTTTTCCCACCTTAAAAAAAAACGGGCAAGTGTGAGTCGAACTCGTGCACTGAAGTTTCCGTACCCACTTACGAAATCAGTTCAATTGCCGAATTGAGTTACGAAGATTTTTCCGCATCGTAAAAAAAGTTTTTTTTTGTGACGTAACTACAAATTTACAGTTTACAGATTTTTTCCTGAACTTGTGCTATGAGACCTTGCTTTAAGCCAAATTTCAGGATTCTAGGTCAACAGGAAGTACCCTATGAATTTTGATTCTCTAGAGAGTGTCGAAATATTCGTTTTTTTTTGCGACATAAACCTTTTTTTTGTTAACTCAAAAATTTTATTTTTTCACAGTTTCAAGGGTCTGCAGACCTGAGTATAAAGTTTTAATTTTAATTGGATACCTTTATGCGTTCCCGAGATAAAGGCTCTTGACAGACAGACGAACAACAAAGTGATCCTATAAGGGTGTCGTTTTTTCCTTTTGAGGTACGGAACCCTAAAAATATAAGAAAAGATTTTACCAGATTAAGTGATTAACACCAGCAATCACTTTTCGTCAAGCTTTGAAATGAACAAAAAAATAGCTTTATTTTTTTTACAAACTTTTCTTATAGTCTCCTATACATTACCAAGACACAAACCAAAAAACACATTAAATCACACAATTCTTACGTTTCATTGGTTCTTACACATTGCAACAATATTAATATTTCTTTTTCCATCCTCTTACCAAACAGTTATAGAAGAAACTATATAAATAAACGTATTCACGGGTTTTATATTGAGATGTCTCAGCTCGCATGATATTACCGCCGGGAGCGAGATCGTCGAATGTACTGCGCTGCCACGAATTTTGAAAACTAGTATTAAAATACGACTGGTTTTTGATGAAAACTGCTTATAAATCTAGATTTTATTTACCTTTAAAACTTGCTTTAATATATATGAAAATGTAGGAAAAGTTGTTATATTCAGAGAAAATGCTTTAGGTCTGAAATATATTAAACAAAAGTAGAAATGTGTCTTTTTTAGGATTCCGTACACAAGGGTAAAAACGGGACCCAGTGTTTATCTGTCAGTCACCAGATTGTATCTCGTGAACCGAGATAGCTAGACAGTTGAAATTTTCACAGATGATGTATTTCTGTTGCCGCTCTATCAACAAATACTAAAAACAGAATAAAATAAATATTTAAGTGGGGCTCCCGTACAGAAAAACGTGATTTTTCAAGAAACCAACACTGGGGACAGGTTTATTTTTTACCAGGACATCCAAAGGACGGGCCCTAATTTTATTACAATCTAGCCGTATAAACAGACTAATAAGTAATTTAATTATATCCTAAACTAATAAATTGTCTTTACTAAGAATGTGTCCAATAGCACTTTTCTTATTGTCTCTATTAAGGCTGGGGACAGGTGAAACTAAAAAAAAACGGTTATAATATAGTGTCTAATGTTGTATATGTCGCATCAAGGGTGGCCGAGATGCGAAACATCGGGTCTTCATCACGATCCGACATAGTTCTTGGTAGGTGTGGGCACTGACTTGGGTACTCGAACGAAAGATAATTTGAATCAGAATAATTTTATTTTGATAACGGTTTTACAAAAGGAAACAAACACGTGCGTTGTTACTGAGCGTATGCCGAGGCTGTCCGAGGTAGAATGCCGCACCTTCGGCTTCCCTCCAGTCCTCGCTGCATCCCTTGTACCGACGATCGTGTCCAAGCGGTAGAGTGCCGCTTGCGTTTCCGATAACGATATTATTAGTTTAAGAAACTAATTGTTAGATGGCGCTGTCCGTCGCACCCTTGCGCCATCAATCCACGACATATAGATAACGGTACGGAACCCTTCGTGCTCGAGTTCGACTCGTACTAGGCTGGTTTTTTTAATCAAATTTGTTATTTGTTTGGTATATATAACTCTGACTATAATCCATTCTAATAATGAACATAGCGAGTGTACCATTTTGTTTAAGATGTTCTGAGTATTGCTTTTGTTTTATAAATAGCTAACACAATCACGTAGTTAGCTCATCTTTTGATTATCTATATGTTTGAAAAGTAACCTTATCGAAAATGGCAAATGAAACAAATTTTTCAAATCCGTACAAAATTAAATAAGATAGAAACCTTTCAAATCTGATGGAAGGGAAAAATGTCAAGTAATAAAAAAAGGATGAATAAACTGGCATGAGATGTCCAAGGATTTTATATGTCCGTTGTCAGCGATGTTAGGTTTAGTGCGTATAAAAGAGATCGGGAGATGTTCCCACCACGCCCGCACTCTTCTTCATAGAAATATTTGAAATAATAATTACTGCTTCAATTAATAACCAAGTTTTAATAATACTAAAATAATAATAATAATTTATTTGACTCAGATACAGCAGATTCATGTTTTTGTTAGTAGAAATTTTAAAAATTATGTTAGTAAGCTAAAATGAACTACGCACATTACTTTTTCACATGCATCTGTATACAATGTCACAATATTGGGCAGTCTAATCGACCAGCCACAACTCTAAGAATGCTGTTGTTACTGCCGCGGACACGACTTAGCAGCGATGCAGTCCTTTTACGTAGGATGGCATGAAAGCCATCAATACACGCATCGGCAAACATGCCAGATGCACTACAGTGCCGCGGCAACCACATCAGCATCCTAAACGCGTTGTTATATTGAATGCGCAGGGCGTTGATTGTCTTCTTTAATGCTGTTTACAAAAAAGATTTAGTTTTTCTCTGATTGGTAGTTTAGTATAAAGTATTGTAACAAAAATTTAAAATAATATAAATAAATATATAATATAATATTCCACTCTTTCACACAACGCCATTTAGTTCCAAATTAAGCAGAGCTTGTGCTATGATTACTCGACAACCGATAAACATACTTACATATTTCTAAATACATACATAATTATAGATGAAATCACTCCCAGACACAGAACAAATGATCGAGCTCACACACAAACATTTTTCCTAGGTGGGAAAGTGGAGAACTAACCACTAGACAGGCTACCAAATATCCAATTACATCAAATTTAGATCAGTAATTTCGATTACCCTAATTGCTCTCAAGAGGTTTCAAAGTAAAATCCACTATGTTTATTTTAATTTGTGTCCCAAACAAAACTTTTCTCAACCAATACACAATTTCCCATAACCAAAAACAAAGGCTTAATAATCCAAATGTTATGCACCCCTGTCCATGTCGGGGCTCACTTGACCATTCAAATTTATGGGTTGTCCCCGCCATCGGCTTACAGGCTGTGTTTAAACTACACCATTATTGATTAACATATAATTTGTACATGAATATGTATGTTTGTCGTGTTAGATTTCTGATGTTAAGAGTCGGGTTTGGGTACGAGGAATATTTTAAAGAGGAAATTGTTATTCAACTTTTAAAACGTAGAAAGTCCTGGGCCTGCGCACATTTGAGACCAGAATGTCTTAGACAGACTTGTCTACGACGTCGCAGACTTGTCTGCGACGACAAGACTGTTTTGTCTACGAGACAAAACAAATAGACAAGTCTACGACGTTGTAGACAAGACTGTCTAAGACAGTCTTGTCTCAAGTGTGCGCAGGCCCTTAGTCCGAAACTGTACAGTGTTATTAGGGTTCCTTACCAAAAGGGTAAAAAACGGGACCCTATTACTAAGGCTACACTGTCTGTCTGTATGTTACCAGGCTGTATTAGACAGTTGAGATTTTCGCAGATGATGTATTTCTGTTGCCACTATGACAAGAAATACTAAACACAATAAAATAAATTCTTTAAAAAATGTTGTATAGAAATGGTACGGGACCCTTAGTGAGCAAGTCCGACTCGCACTTGGAAAGGTTTTTCTACTTATGAATGAATTTTTAATAAATAAATAGGTCTGTAAATAATTAATTTGGCACAAGTAAATAAAACAAAACACACACAGTGCAGCACACAGAATATAAAGAACAAATTAGAAAATACATTCATCATTATAGAAATAATTAACATTAAAAAAAAACAAGTATACAACATTATTTTTAGTACCTATATGCGAAACCTAAATATAGTTTGTTCAGAATCAGTAACTGAATCGATTCCAAAAATTCTTACATTATGTTAGACTTTTTCCCAAAAATATATAAAAAAGGTAACAAGTTGGACACCACCGACACTAAGTACAACACAGGTCACGGCAGGTCATAGCGGGCATCAGATGCCAGCGTACAGCTGGGTGCGGGAGCAAAACAACCCCTCAGTCGACCGGATGACCTGGTGACCGGGTATTTGTGCGAACCATTAGGTAAAATAACAAGCTTATAACTTTGTGATTTTTCATATTACAGTTATGAAATTTTGCACATAGATTCTTTACATAAAAATACTAGACACGTACTCATTCTAATCAACTCTTCATAAATTCAAACATAAAACCTAAGACAATCTCTTCCCATTGCCCGAATTTCTTGCATAATTAAGGCATTCTCTTCCCAAGGCCATTAAAAATTAAAAAAACTATTACACTTTGCAATACGTAGGTAAATATAGTGTAAAATATAAAGTAACTAGTTGGGGTTGCCGGTCCCGAGGCATCGAACTTTTAATTAGGTCTACTTTCAACCCTGTTTTATTCAGGGTTGGCACTCACAAAAAATGGATGAAGTTGGAATATTTTGGATCAATATAATTAAAAAGTGTTGATAAGTTTCACAGAGATTGGGATTAGAAATGTTAGGTTTTGTATCGTTTTCGGTAGTAATACTTCGTACCACACTCCATTAAAAGCGTCTAAAAGGACCTCTGCGAGTTGGTTTTGGCTCCTCGTACGCCTTCCAAAGGTCCAGGACCTCAGGGTCCTGAGATAAATAAATGTATAAATATAATTATAATAAATAATTTATTTTCAGGCATCTTGGCTCATAGATAAATACCTTACAGACTAACATATATAAAGTAAATTAAATACAATTTATTGTTAATAAATAAGACTTATGCCTATGTTAGTAACACTTCATACTACACTTGTTCACTTTGTGCTGTTCTGTGGCACTTGTCCGCGGAAGCGACGGAACACCACGCCCTGCGGCCAAAACCTTCAACGTGAGGGGCAGAAAAGTGTTCGGGACTCGCACCATGAACGCCTTGAAATTGACGTTACGGTGCGACTCCAGCAGCTGTACCCTCAGTGCGAACCTTGTCTTATGTTGCGCGTACTCCACGATGTCTTCCACCCTTGGGGTGTGATGCAGGCGGGAGATGTACACGGGAGTGTTCGGCAGAGCAGCCCGCAGACTCACGCTAGGAGTTGCAGGTGCTATGCCGCAGCGATTCTTGTTGGTTTGCGTTCGATGCTTCCTCCTTTGCACCATAACGAAACCATAACTATCATCGACCTTGTTCTTTGCCTTGTCAGGCACAGGTTCTGGATTAGGAGCGCCAGAGGCGCTCGCGGCGACGCTAGCGAAATCTTTTCGGATCAGATTCACTGGCGCTGCAAGAACTGGCAGCGAGACGGGGTGAAGAGCTCGTGCGGCGATGCATGGAGTAACCGCGGTGATCGGCACAGAGTTGCGGGGCGCACGAGTGAGGCACTCTGCAACAATAAGCAATGCAAAAGCATAGCATAGCCTTACAATATTCCTACTACTGGAACTCAGCCTTCCTCTCTAGAAGAGGAAATGAGCCGTAATCTACCACGCGGGCCCAGTGCAGATTGATGGAAATCACATGTCTTCGAATTTTTGATTCTAGAACATACCGGTTTCCTCACGATCTTTTTCTTCACCGATTAAAGAGCAGTGGCGACGAAATAAATTACACGAAGTAATGTACCTGGCTGAGTTTGAACCTGCAACCTAAAACCATTTACAGCCACATTTGAATTATCAATGTTGATCAGTCGTTGGCACGCCACATTTGCGATGGGAAGTCATTTCTTCGAGGAGTGACTGAAGAGGCGTACTCACTTTTCGCCTGATTTAGGTACTCACCGGACATGGCCGGTTCGGTAGGTACATGTTTCAGATTTTGGCGGAAAAATGCCCAATTAGGAGCGTACGGTGGAAGTTAGTGCTATAATACGAATGAAGCCTGGAGCACCAGTGTAGGATAGTCAGCCTTTCGATATTAGCATAGCATAGCATAATCAGACTTTTAATGTTCCAACTACTGGGACTCCTCAGGCCTCCTCTCTCTAGGAGAGTGAATGGGCCGTAATCCACCACGCGGGCACAATGTCACATGTCTTCAAATTTTTGGTTCTAGGACATGCCGGTTTCGTCACGATGTTTTCCTTCACCGTTTTGAGAGCAATGGTGATTAAATAAATTACACAAAGTAATACGCCTGGCTAGGTTTGAACCCGCGACCTACAACTCGTAAGTCGGGGCCGTTACCACTCGGCCACCACTGCTCTCACTCTGCTTTCGGAATTCTATGGAATGTATTTTGGAGAGCGTGCGCGAGAATTACATGACTTGATTTAGCCATCGCCTTTCCAACATAGGACAACCCGATATACAGCGAGTGTCCGGGTACCCTTACATTGTTGACACCTCTACGGTCTGGACTAAGCGTTTTGCCTCGTCGTTTATACTGCGTACATTGAAGGGCTGGAACAATTTGCCTGCTGCGTTCTTCCGTCCAACTATAATTTAGGTGTTTTCAAAGCTAGAGTGAATAGGCCCTTAATAAACTAGTGCGCTTCACCATCAATGATTGCATCACTGCTCACCATTAGGCATTCGAATTTAATGATTGTGTAAAAAAAATTGTTTTTATTCAAATTGGCATGCTGAATATAAGGCGGAATATGAAGAACCACGAATCTATTGTATTTAAAGATCTGTACCACCATGTCTCACGCAAATAAATGATGTATTATTGTTTACAAAAGTATATAAATAAGCTTAACGCTTAACGCTTAACGCTTAGCGTAGCTTTTAAGGTGATGGCACATGAGCACATTCGCAGGTAGTTGGTGTAATCATCACAGCGTTGATTTGTTGGATTCGTTTTTCATAATTAGATTGTTAATTTGTATGTATGTATCTAAGTATATATTTATTATTATATTTCTTTTCTATTTCTTAACCATTAAGCTGTACCTACCATGTTTTGTTTCTGCACCACCCTAAGGTCGACTGGTATAAAATGCCTAAGGCATTAAGTCCGCCTTTGTATTTATTACTAGTGTACAGTGTATAATACTAGTGCATAAAGTTTTAATAAATAAATAAATTCAAAAAATATTCTACTAAAAATAACCATAGTGAACGTCTGTTTATAAGTCAGTTACGTGTCATCAATTCTACTACGCGTCTCTCTACGCTCTCTGTAGCTGGCTACGCTGCTACGACGTTGCTACGAGCGCTGTCTACGCCGGCTCCGGCATCGCGCTACGACACAGTACTACATGTTGTAGTGAAGCTGATAAGATATTGTGAAATATTATACTAATTTTCATGTATATTATTATTTATTTATAACATACAAGCTTCTGCTAGCCGCTTCGCCCGCGTGAAAGTAGGTTTCTCCATACAAACTTTTTTTTTTTTTTTTTTTTCGGTGGGAAAATCATCTTATGACATCCCCCGCCCTTGGGCGGGGCGGGAGATAGTGTCAGACTTTTACTGACTAAAAACCCACTCCTGTTCCTTCATTGCCTTTCGTACCAGGGCCGAGTCTTCCTTTCAGAATCAGACCCTTGGCCCCAGTAGGCTTCGACCCTGCTAGGCCCCTACAGTTGCTGACATCTCCTTGAGGCGCGCGTGGAACAGCACGCGCCGTCGACGACTTGGGCTCGGTCCGGACGGTTACCGGACGGTCGGAAGGCGAGCCACCCAATGCTCGCCGTCCGCAAGCCCGCGCCTACGATGGCCGGAAATCGTGATCGGAATCCCGGCGGCGATTGGGGCGTGAGGACCGTTGCCTCACGCGATCGGCCGCCTCCTTTGCTAGCATTACTGCTTCGCAGAAGGAGGCGACCGCCTGCCACTCCTCCTCGCTCCGGACCATGGCCTGTACCAAGGCCCGGCGCGAGAGATCGCCGCCACCGATAGCCCCCACGAGGACACGGCGTTGCTCTGCCCAAGCGGGACACACCTCCACCGTGTGCTCCACCGTGTCCTCCGGGTGGTCCACACAATCCATACAAACTTGGGATTCCCATTTCATCCAGCTAAGGGGCGAATTTTGAAAAATCCTCGCTTAGTGCTCGCCTACGTCATAAACCTTGTGCAAAATTTCACGCTCCTAGTCCCAGTAGTTTTGGCTGTGCGTTGATATGTCAGTCAGTAAGTTTCTCCTTTTATATAGGATATAGATAAAAAAGATGACACGGTTGGCGCAGTGGTTGAGCGATTGGCTGTTGCGCTGCGGATCGCAGCTTCGATTCCCGCACGGAACAAATATTTGTGTGGCCTACAAATAGATGTTCTGGATCTGTGTGTCTTGTGTATGTGATTTTACATGTTTATAAACGCACCCACGATACAGGAGTTATTCCTAATGCGGGGCAATGTTTAAAAAAAAAATTCAGTCCTAAAGCATTTTCTCTGAAGAAAAAAAATGTTAGTCAGTTTCTCCTTCTATATATATATATAGATACAGGGTTCATATTACATTACAAGCGTAATTAAAACTATTTTATTAACAACAAATTTTCGTAAATTATTGTTAGTAATACTTACAAAACTATGTTAGTAACATTAATCACAAAAATAAAAGTAATTGTGACTGGCCTGATGGTCTAGTGGTTAGTGGCCTTGACTGCTATGCCGGAGGTCGTGGGTTCGATTCCCACCCAGGACAAATGTTTGTGTGATGAGCACGATCATTTGTTCTGTGTCTGAGTGTAATTTATCTATAATATGTATATGTTCCCTCTCCTAGAGGAGGCCTGAGTCCCAACAGTGGGAACATTATAAGGCCGACTATGCTATATATATATTAGAAATATATAAGTATGTTTATCAGTTGTCTAGTACTCATAACACAAGCTCTGCTTAGCTTGAGACTAGACGGCGTTGTGTGATAGTTGTGGAATATTATTATTATATAATTTAAATATCAATAGGTACATACAATTGTGACCGCTTCCCGCAGCACCAGACTAGCAGCTGTGCATACGCGTGCAGTGTCCCAGGAAGGAGCAATCCGGCTTATTGGCTGTAATAAATGTTGACATAAATAAATAATCCTCCCGACCGATTTTCAATCACGGTGGCCAATCTCAACAGAGATTAGCCAAGTTGGCAGGAGATATAATATTCCACAACTATCACACAACGCCGTCTAGTCCCAAGCTAAACAGAGCTTGTGTTATGGATACTAGACAACTGATAAACATACTTATATATTTCTAAATACATACATATATAGATAAATTACACCCAGACACAGAACAAATGAACGTGCTCATCACACAAACATTTGTCCTGGGTGGGAATCGAACCTACGACCTCCGGCATAGCAGTCAGGGCCACTAACCACTAGACCAACAGGTCAGTCCAATTAAATTGTCCAAATTACAGTGCATAAGTGTGCGCAAACACAGGTAGACTCTCTGTCTCTTCACTCTCATACTCCGATGGTACGGTAGTCCGCTAACGCGGCAGCGGAGTTTCGCCTCGGCGTTGCATGTCCATGCGCAAATCGTGCATGCGTGCAAGGACTGTTGCCTCCAGATCCCACGGTGGCAGGCCAGCAAGGAGGCTCGCCGCTTCGCGGGAGACCGTGTGGTATCCCCGCACCATCCGGATAGCCATGACCCTCTGGCAGGAGTTCAGCATGGCCACCGGTCGCTTTAGAAACGACGGCGCCCACACCGGCGCCCCGTAAAGGGCCATGGACCGAACGATTACCGCGTAGAGCCTCCGGCAGGAGGCGTCTGGACCCCCGAGGTTGGGCCGGAGCCGCTTGAAGGCAGCCCCGGTCCGTTCCAGTTTGGGAGTCGACCTCGGAAGTGCTCCACGAAGTTCCACCGACTGTCGAGTACGAGTCCAAGGTCCAAGGTACTTCATAGTTGACCCGACGTCTACGTCGATTCCATTCTCCCTTGTGACCGGGGTAGATGATCAACCTGTCCTTCAGGTAGGCCTCGATCACACGACGGAGGTAGTCGGGCACCTGGTGGTACCGGAGTGCCCTCCTAATGCTAAAGGACCACATGGACCAGGGCTACTTTTTTTTATAAAGTGGGAAATCATCTAATGACTTCTCCCGAACGGAGCTGGAAGGGCGTTGTTTTAAAGATTAAAACCACACCAGTGTTCCTTTAGTTGCCCTTTGCGTTCTAGTACCAAGGGTTCCTCTTTCAGAAGTCAACCTATGGTCCCAGTAGACATCAGCCCTGAGTATAGGAAAAAATCTGAAAACTGTTAATTTGTAGTTGCGTCAAAAAAAAAAAAAAACACTTTGTAGCGGGCAGTTCGGAAAAATCTTCGTAACTCAATTTGGGAATTGAACTGTTTTCATAGGTAAGTTTGTACGGAACCCTCAGTGCGCAAGTCTGATTCGCACTTGCCCAGTTTTTTTTTTATCTGGAATATCAAGAAAGTACATGTGATATTTCTGTTACTATTTTTTTATTTTATTTTTTAATTCATATAAACCAGTGCTTGACTGCGATCCCACCTGATGGTAAGCAGTGATGCAATCATTGATGATGAGGCGCACTAGTTTATTAAGAGCCGATTCACTCTAGCCTTGAAGGCACCTCAATTATAGTTGGACGGGAAGACCGCAGCAGGCAAATTGTTCCAGTCCTTCGATGTACGCGGTATAAACGACAAAGCGAAACGCTTAGTCCGGACCGTTGAAGTTTCAACAACGTAAGGGTGGATACCCGCCGTACGTCGGGTTGTCCGATGGTAGAAATGAGATGGCGGAATCAATTTCTGATTGTACCTATTGCAACAGCAATGGTTAAAGCTTATAGAGCTCAAAATATAAATCCAGATGAAGCCATAGGCGTAAAAGTAAAAATTAACAACATTGGCTAAAGCCGATATAGCTAATGCATCTATTAAACGGATGCGGATGGAGTTAACCCCAAAAAAATGTTTTAAAACCCTCCATTATCATACAGCAAGGATTTGATACGAAATATTTTTGTTTAAATGAATTTATGGAAATGGAGATTTATTTTTTAAAAACCATTAACCCAACATATCACCATTTGATTAAAAGAAAAATCTGAAATATATCCAATTGATGGTTATTTTTAGGTGGGAATTCATTCAATGACTTCTCTCGTTTTAGGGTAGAGCAGGAGGGGGCGTGTCAGACTTTTACTGACTAAAACTCACTCCTATCTCCTACTCTTTGCTTTGCGTTCCAGTACCACGGGTTTTCTTTTCAGAAGCGAACCCATGGCGCCAGTTAATTAGGCTTCGACCCTGTTGGGCCCCTACGGTTTAGCTGACATTTCCTTGTGGTGTGCATGGAACACTAAGCGCCGTCGATGATTCCGGATAGCTCGCCGTCCGCAAGCCCACGCCTACGGTGGCTGGAAATCGGGGTCAGGATCCCGGCGGCTAGGGTGTGAGGGCTGTTCGCTTATGCGTGCGGCCACCCCTACGCTAGCATTAATGCTTCGCAGAAGTAGGCGATCGCCTGCCATTCCTACTCGCTCAGACCATAGCCTGTACCAGGGCTCGGCGCGAGAGGTCGTTGGCGTCGAGCGCCCCCATGAGGACAAGGCGGTGCTCCGCCCAAGGGGGCACACCTCTACCGTATGCTCCACTGTGAGCGCTAGAAGACTAAAGACAATAATTCGTTGTACAATTTTTCAAACATTCTCAGATAATTTCTGTAATCGAGTGGTTCTGCTGACAACTCTCGAATTAATTGCGCATGTGATAATGCTTGCCTTTTCTCAATCCAACTTTTAATCTAAACTTTTGCATTTGAATACCAAGATAACACAAAGCTTCAGACTCCGAACAAGACATGTTAACCTCAGTCCGACTACGAGACGACTGTTTTACTCGCTAGTCGATCCACACCAACGATCCGCGAGTAAAACCAACGTTCTTTAAAACCGCGGTATAGGCTCGTACGTGGGCGAAACTCCGATGCCGCGACCAGTCGCGGCATGGTGGACAGAGTTCACGGATCTCATGGTGGAATGGCGACAGCGACTATCGCAACCCAGTGCTGGGCACGCCATAATTATGGCGGTAGCGCCCCTCTTTGAGGAGTGGCTGGAAAGGCAACACGGCGTCCTTATCTTCCACATGACGCAGGCCCTCACCGGGCATGTTAAGTGGGGGAGGTTCCTGCACCGGATTCGTGCGGAAGATACGCCTGGGTGTCACTATTGTGTGGACCGCCTGGAGGACACGGTAGAGCATACGGTAGAGGTGTGCCCCGCCTGGGCAGAGCACTGCCGTGTGTGCCTCATGGGGGTGATTGGCGGCAGCGATCTCTCGCGCCGGGCCTTGGTACAGGCCATGGTCCGGAGCGAGGAGGATTGGCAGGCGGTCGCTTTCTTCTGCGAAGCAGTAATGCTAGCAAAGTGGGCGGCCGATAGCGTGAGGCAACGGTCCTCACGCCCCTACCGCCGCCGGGATTCCGATCCCGATTTCCGGCCACCGTAGGCGCGGGCTTGTGGACGGTGAGAAATGGGTAGCTTGCCGTCCGACCGTCCGGTAACCGTCCGGACCGAGCCCAAGTCGCCGACGGCGCGTACTGTTCCACGCGCGCGTCAAGGAGATGTCAGCAACTGTAGGGGCCAAGCAGGGTCGAAGCCTACTGGGGCCATGGGTGATGCAAAAGAGATTCCCGGAAGGAACAGGAGTAGTTTTTAGTCAGTAAAAGTCTGACACTATCTCCCGCTCTGCCCAAGAGCGGGGGATGCCATAAGATGATTTTTCCACAGAAAAAAAGGCTAGTACGTCGATGATTCCTTGCAAAAGAAAAACTATTACTTTTTTCATTCCAAAATCAAATTTTCGAATACTTAAAAATAAAGTGTCTAATATTTCTTGAACTTGAATTGAAGAGTTTCGTGCATAGAGGCTTTTATGCAGGGTAACACTGTAGTGTGAACAAATGAGCTAGCGTAATGTCCACCTCGCACCCACTTATATTAATATTTGTAATGCTAATTGCTGCTTCATTTAGAATATATCTTCTCAAAATCATCATAAAGGTCACCTTCAGGTTCTATGACTTCTAAGAGATCCAATTTCTTGAGTAGGTACTTACTCATGAACATGAACCTTTTGCTATGAGACATAATAATAATAACCCCATCGCCGTATTTCTATTGTTGCATTAAGTTTCTGTACATAAAGTTTAAATAAATAATAAATGATTTCCTACATATACGCAAGTAAAACCGCGGCGAGAGGCTTGTAAATTTATAAGCATGCAATTTAATTACTTCCAAGATGCTTTCCTTCACGTTCATATTTTAATTACTCACCAAAGACTTCCAGAGCCCTGTAAGCTTACAAAAAACACACCCTTTTATTGCAGACTTTTACATAATAAAATCTACATGTGGGTATTCTAAACTTACATAATATTAAAGTCTCTTAGCCAGTTCTATGTTACTGAAACATTTTACGGCAAAGTCGCACTCAAGTATATTAAAAATGTAATGTTAAAAGCAACGTATGATAACCAGTTGTTTTATTTTACGGTGTTTTAAGTTAAAAGGGATTTTTAGGACGCTTGCTTTTTGTTTCTTGTTGTTTTTTGGAAAGCCATGATATTGCTTTCACGTGTGTGTGTTTTGTACAATGTTTAGTTGGTATGTTGTATTTGCGGTATTTTGAGCAATATTCTACATAAATAAAACAAGTTACAGGCTTTACTGTTTGGATTTTTTTCTCTGCTTTTTTTATCAATGTATTGTGAATAAACATATTTTATAACAATAATAATATAGAGAATACCTAAGGAAGTGCTGGGCGCGCCATAATTGTAGCGGTAAGTCCCCTCTTTGAGGCGTGGCTGGAAAGACCTCACGGCGTCTTTACCTTCCGTATGACGCATGTTCTCCCTGGACATGGTAATTTCGAGGGGTTCCTGCACCGGATTCAGGCGGAAGAAACAACCAAAAGGAAACTCGTGGTCCTAGAACACAAAGTGCAACTGAAGAAACACAAATGGGTTTCAGTCGGTGAAAGTCTAGTCGCTAAGAATCTGCGTTTTTCTAACAATCTTCTACTGCTTTGTCCTTCTTATACTTCTGAGTTTGTTCATTCTTCCTTTCATATATAGCCCATACTTCTGTGGAATGTGCTTTCCCTCGAGATCAGGACGGCCACCAGTCTATATGCATTTAAGCGGATGTTGCAAAATTACTTTCTGCACAAAAAGTGAAGTCGTCTCAATAACCCCTTTCTTTTACTTTATATAAATGTATATATTATATTAAATTATATATGTATGTTTATTTTGTATATATATATACTTTAGAACTCTTATTTTCTTAATATTCTTTTGTATTTTTATGCACCTGCCACATTTTCTCTTCACCACCCTAGGTTGACTGGTAGAGAATGCCTAAGGCATTAAGTCCGCCTTTGTACTTTTGTGTTGCATGAAGTTTTAATAAATAAAGTCTAAAACGCCCTCTCGCCTCACCCAGAGCGAGAGAAGTTATTTGATGATTTGACTGTAGTCAACGAATTTTTTTTGAGGTGTGCCTCATAAGATTTAAAGTGTTTACCGCCACCTCATCACTCTACGCAGGTAACGCTGGCTGTTAGCCTCCCACCTCACTCGAATGCCAATCAAACGTTGATGTCATTAGCAATTAGGGCTCCGAGTTCGCGAGGCGGTGAAAATTAGGCGAGACGCGGTATGTCTGAGTGAAGAAAGTTACTATATCTAAATGAAGACTTGTGTTGTGCTTATATGTACTATGTTGACTTGTCTACACAGTGTCTTACTTATTAATATCGTAATATAGAAATTTGTAAAATCAATAGTTTTTAAAGTACCTAATTTTTACCTCATTTTTTTTCGGTGGGAAAATCATCCAATTACATCCTCCGCTCTTGGGCGGAGCGCGAGGGTGTGTCAGACTTTTACTGACTAAAAACCCACTCCTGTTCCTTCGTTGCCTTTCATACCAGGGCCGAGTTTTCCTTTCAGAAACAAACCCTTGGCCCCAGTAGGCTTTGACTCTGCTGGGCCCCTACGGTTTGCTGACATCTCCTAGAGGTGCGCGTGGAACAGTACGCGCCGTCGACGACTTGGGCTCGGTCCGGACGGTTACCGGACGGTCGGACGGTGAGCTAGCCATTGCTCGCCGCCCGCAAGCCCGCGCCTACGGTGGCCGGAAATCGGGATCGGGATCCCGGTGGTTGGGCGTGAGGGTCGGTCCCTCGCGCGTGCACGTGCGGCCTCCTCCTTGCTAGCATTACTGTTTCGCAGAAGGAGACGACCGCCTGCCACTCCTCGCTTCGGACCATGGCCTGTACCAAGGCCCGGCGCTAGGGATCGTTGCCGCCGATCGCCCCCACGAGGACACGGCGGTGCTCTACCAAAGCGGGGCACACCTCTACCGTCTGCTCCATCATGTTACTTTCGCACGAATCCAGTGCAGGAACTTTCCGAACTGACCATGTTCGGTGAGGACCTGCGTCATGCGAAAGGTGAGGACGACGTGAGGTCTTACCAGCCACTCCTTAAAGAGGGGACTTACCGTCATAATTATTGCGTGCCCAAAACCTACCTACCTAATCATGGAATTTCTTGCCTGTCCTTCTCCATATGAGACGATCAATTGGAACCGTGCACTAGCTTCTGGCGTTTTTTATGCGCTCACGTAGGTCTATGTGTGGTCTATTTTGAATCGATCTACACTAAGGACCACGTTTACCGAACCATCTTCTACATGCAAGGGTATATTTAATTTTTTTATCAGCTGATAGTTTTAGTGTGGAGGTGTTGTAGTTTTAATAAGTTAATGCCCTTCGCTCGCATGAAACCCCTGTGCACCCCCTTAACTTAGATTTCTAAAATCCGTTCTATTCCTCGTCTAGGTTTTAAAAACAACATCTATGAAAACATTTAGCTTTGTATGTTGTATCAGGCCTCTTTAGTTAAGTACAACTAGGAATTAATCCTTGTATATCTTGGGTGTATTCACAAACTGACATGCACAAAACACCCTGACCCGTAACAACTGCCTGTAAGCCATATAAATATCGCCGGCAGCAACCTTTCGCACCAGGCCCTAGTGCAGGCCATGGTTTGGACCGAAGAGGAATGGCAGACGGTCACCTCTTTCTGCGAAGCAGTAATCCTAGCGAAGGAGACGGCCACACGCGTGAAGGAATGAACATCCTCACGCCCCAGCCGCTGAGACCCCAACCCCGACTACCTACTTTAGACACGGGCTTGCGGACGATGAGCCATGGGTAGCTCGCTATCCGGCCGTCCGGTTATCGACGGACGGAGTTCAAGTCGTCAACAGCGCGTAGTGTTTCACGCATTCCTCAAAGAGATGTCAGCAAACAGTAGATCAATGCCTAATAGGGCCATGGGGATTTTCTGAAAAGGAAACCCGTGGTCTTCGAACGCAAAGGGCAACTGAAGAACAGGTGTGGTTTTAGTCGGTAAAAGTCGAACACGTCCTCCCGCTCCACCCCAAGTGGGTGAAGTCGATAGCCGTGGGGTGAAGTCATTGGAAGATTTTCAACATTAAAAAAAAATATATATATAAGTACCTTGTAGGTATTGGTTTGAATTTTTCCACACTGCTGCCCTTTTCCAGAATACGTATGTAAATAAAACGCTTTATACTCCGAATATTATATTTTACGATGTAATTTCCATTTCCATACAAAAATATCGCATTTCGTTCACTGCATGGCAAAATGTTTAGTATAATAGGTCTGTTTAAATTTTCAGTTTACGACATAAGTTTAGTTCGGCCGTTTATCATAGTAAGTGACATTGTGGTTGTACCCTAAAGTGTGAGGGAGAATGTAGGCTTGGGGTATACATGTATACGGTGCGTTTGTAGTTGGATTAATAACGTTTGTGGGTTAGCAGGGCCGCTTTGATTTTTCAGAACATCTTTTCATCTGTTTGATTTTTGGTCTATCCTGATAACACCATCATTTCAACCGAAAGACGTCCACTGCTGGATATAGGCCTCACCCAAACGTCGCTATAAGGACCAGTGCTGTGCATTTCGCATCCATCGGATTCATGAAACCCACACCAGATCATCGGTCACCCTTGGCCTTCCAACGCTGAGTTTTCCGGTACGCGGTCGCCATCAAGCATCTGTTCTACGTGCAAAATGTTCTGCTCACTTCTACTTTGGCGATTCTTTGGGCAATGTCGGTAACCTTAGTTTTTTTGCAGATATCTTCAATCTCGCAAGGAAACTCCGAGCATAGCCCTCTCCATTGCCATTTGTGTGACTTTAAGTATGATAACATAATCTAGCTACTTTTATGTATTATATTGTTTATTGCAAAAGACGCGCTTGGGCTTAGAGTTTGAAAATCCAGCCCGATATGCTTACAATAGAATACAATATAGAAATCTAAAGAATATAAAAATATTAATCAACTTCGATTCAACCCCGATTTCCGGCCACTGTAACGAACGGCGAGCAGTAGGTAGCTCGCCGTCCAACAGTCCGGTAACCGTCCGGACCGAGCCCAAGTCGTCGACGGCGCGATGTGTTCCACGCGCGCCTCAAGAAGATGTCAGCAACCGTAGGTGCCCAGCAGGGTCGAAGCCTACTGGGGCCATAGGTGATGCGAAAGAGATCCCCGGGGCCCTGGAACAATGGCAAAGAAGGAACAGGAGAGGATTTTTAGTCAGTAAAAGTCTGACACGCCCTCCCGCTCCGCCCAAGAGCGGGGGATGTCATAAGATGATTTTACCACCTAAAAAAAACTGCTGGAACATAGGATCTTTATTATAGTCAACAACGCAAGCATATTTTATTTTGGGTTGGGAAATCTTCAAATAACTTCTCCCATCCTAGAAGCGAGAGAGGCGAGAGGGTTAGACTTTTTTTATTTTATTTGATATAAACCAGTGCTTGATTGCGATCCCACCTGATGGTAAGCAGTGATGCAATCGTTGATGGTGAGGCGCACTAGTTTATTAAGAGCCTATTCACTCTAGCCTTGAAGACACTTAAATTATAATTGAACTGGAAGACCATAGCAGGCAAATTGTTCTAGTCATTCGATGTACGTGGTGTAAACGAAGAAGTGAAACGCTTAGTCCGAACCGTAGGAGTTTCAATAACGTAAGGGTTACGCCGTACGTCGAGTTGTCCGATGGTAGAAAGGAAATGGCGGAATCATGTCATGCAATTCCCGCGCACACTCTCCAAAATGCATCCTGTAAAATACCGAAAGGCTGGCTACCCTAAGCTTGTGCTCGAGGCTTTGTAAATTGGATTTAACCAAACCTGGATCACCAATTAGCCTCTTCGCACGACTTACCACCGAGTCCAAAGCTGCTAGATGGCATTTTGCAGCACCAGCCCATATATTATGTGGCTGCAGTACTCCACACTCGATCGGACCTGTGCTTTGTATATCATTAGAAGCTGTCCCGGTGTGAAGTACCGCCGGACCACTGCAAGAACGCCTTGTTTCCTAGCAGCTACTAAAATTTTCCCGTGTTCTTTCAGTTGGCCTTTACGTTCCGGGGCCATGGTGACTCTTTCGAACCATCCTGCAGTCATGCAGGTCTAGTGCTGGTTGGTGGATGTCTTTTGGTCTTCGGTTAAACCGGTTTCCTCACGATATTTTCTTTCATCCATGTGAAGAGCGGTTGTAAATGGATAAATAAATCAACCGGTTCTGGAGTGACGTACGCGTACTGGAAGACTCAATGTTGGAAGGCCTCCTACAAGGTGGACCGATGACCTGATAAAAGTTGTGGGAATCCGATGGATGCGAGACACACAGGACCGTTCATTGTGGCGACACTTGGGGAGGCCTATATCCAACAGTGGACGTCTTTCGGCTGAAATGACGATTATGATGATTGTCAATGTTTAGATACCTGCTGCAGATCCACGTAATCGTCTTTTGTATCTCACTGAAATAACAACTATCTCATAAAGTTATATATATCTCAGTTAGAGCTTGTATTAACAACGCCAAAACAAAAGTTCCTGACCACTTCCATTTGTATATTTGTGCTAATTTCAAAAACGACTGTTTAGTTCCAGAGTTCTTGTTTCACCACAGAAGTTTTGGTGCATTAGTTTTATGTGGTTTTATGCGTACACACCGCAAGCTGACCGCGAGAGCGTTCGAAACGTAAATGTGTTGTCCTCTTTATAACCTAAAGATAGTTAGTAACGGCCCGTTTATGCCGCTGTGAGTGAAAGCTAAACGCGGGGCGGCGAGCGGTAAGATCAAAAGTATGAAAATGTTTGAAGCACGCTACCGGACGTCGTCGTCGTCTCATAGCGAAAACGCACGCGCTTACCGATGCCGCCCCGCTCGCTTCGGCGCGCTAGGCCTTAATAGTTTAAGAATAATACTCATTCTGATTTTTATTTAAAATGAAAGCGAAGTTTAAAATTCGTAAATTTTGTTACCTTATTGATGATGATGAAATATGATAGAGCGTTCGAATGTCTCACTTCAGGCAGTCTCCAAATGGGGCGAAGCCCCGCTGCCAAAACACAAGCGGTTTCCGGGCCCCTTTTGCGGTGAACAGACAGCAAAAGGGGCCCGTTCATTTTGGCTTGCGTTCAGCTCTTGGGAATCGAAATTTCCTCAAACCTTAACTTTGGGCAATTCATTGAGTCCAAAGCCAACGTTAGGAAATGCTATGTGAACTGTGTTTTTCCGACGTTATTTCGGAAATTCAAATATATTGAGTAAAACAAATGATGGAGCTATGTCTGGCTTATAGGCAGTTGATCTGGGTTTACGTGTAAGTTTATATATATGCGAGATTTTCGTATCCCAACCGATGGAGGTTGGGATACGAAAATCTCGCATATATCGGTACATAATCAAAAACACGTGTTTATTATTGGGGAAGAGGGACCTATATACATTATATAATTCAATATTGTAATATGGAAATGATGTAAAATATTTTTTTTTTTAAAAGAGTAGCCATGGAGTTTTTCTCCATAGGAAACGACTAATTGGAACCGTGCACTAGCTTCTGAAGTTTTATAAGTGAAAAATATTTTTATTTCACATAGACCTACATGGCTTAAGTGAAATAATAACATATTGAATTTTTTTTTTGGTCTTTGTAATTTTCTATACATGTGTATAAAAATACCAATATGAGCCAGGAGATGACCAGGAGCTCAAGGAAATTCTTCTTTTACTTCTTTTTTAACCGACTTCAAAAAAAAGGAAGTTCTAAATTCGTCAGAATCTTTTTTATGTATTTTCCCCGATTACTTGAACACGCATGGACCAATTTGGAAAATTCTTTTTTTGCTTGATAGGGATTGGGATTTGCTTCCCAGGTAGTGCCATGGTCTCAATGTCAAGCTCTGATGATGGGATTCTGAGAAATCGAGGGAACTCTTTTTTTAGACGAACACTTTATACTGATAATTATTATATTCTATAGGTACATATTACTATAGAATTTGCATACCATTTAGGTTTAGTTCAGGGGTACCCCAACTTAATGGTGTAAAATAAAAAAAAACTTTTTTTTACAAAAAATACTGCAACCGACTTCAATACAAAAAGAAACAATAAAAAGTGCAAAATAACATTGCGGAAAAGTTTTCTTAAATATTATTTACAGATTCACAGTAACCAAAGACGCGTGTGAAACTGTCCTATTTTCTTGTAAAAAGTTTTTGTAAATAGGTATTATTTATAGGTTCGCATTTGACCTCTATCTCTCCTGGTGGTAAACGATAATGTGGTCGATGCTGAGCAGTACCCTGTTTTCTTGACTTAAAAACTCCTAGATTCTAGCTATCAGGAAACAAACTCCAGGAGGGAATTCCACTCACATACTATTTTTAATCAGTGTCGTGATGGCCCAGTGGAGGTGTTGCCTAATGTATGAGGTTGCGATTTCGAAACCGGACAGAAATATGAATTTTCCAATTCTTTTCTAAGTTTATCTAAGAAATTATTGACACCCCATGCCTCAGAAAGCACGTAAAGGCGTTGGTCCCGACTTTCATTCATAGATATTTGAGAGTCATTACTGGTAGTCACACGCCACAAAGTCTGACCATCATTCTTTCCAAGGAGTATCGTGTTGCTCAGCAAACTGGGTTTTGGAGGTCTGATAGGCGGTCTCCGTGTAAAACACGGGTAAAATCATATCTGCCCCCCTAGTCAAGTTACAATCGTATCGTTCGCGCCGAACGCCTCGAGTAGGCCACGCCTCGGATTCCTTTGTTCTGACCACGTGACTGAGCGTTGAGATGACGTCAGAACAAAGGAATCGGAGGCGTGGCCTACTCGAGGCGTTCGGCGTGAACGATACGATTGTAACTTGGCTAGGGGGGCTGGTTAGACTAGACCTGGGCCGACCTCAAGCTAGTTGGAAAATATCTAGGAAGATGATGAATATTTTTAATCAGTAAATAGTTACTAAAGTAAACCAGCAGCCTTAAGGTGGCATTCGAACCTCGGCTGCAGGCTGCGGATGCAGGCTGCGATTGCAGGGAGCAGACGCATGATACGCAGCCGTTGCTTGTATGCGCAGCCGAGAGTGATTCCGTGGCTGGCTGCACGTGCTGCCAGTCGCAAATCACAGTTCAATCCAATATGAGCGCTATCGGCTCCGAGTAGCGATTATTTCAGGATTTGTCTAAACAGGTTGGAGTGACGTAACTAGGTGCGCACCGACTTGTGGCCGCAGCACTACTGGTCTGCGATCTGGCTGCGGCAGCACTCGCAGCCGAAGCTCGGCAGCACGTGCGGCCGCAACCGCGTTCGGAATGGTTTTCACAAAAGTCCATAATACTACATAGAAAATCAGTCGTGCAGCTGCAGCCGCCGCTTGTGCTGCCTGCATCCGCAGCCTGCAGCCGAGGTTCGAATGGCACCTTTAGCATAACGTGTTAAAATTTCAGGCGTGCGAGCGAGAAAAAGGGACAGAGCTATCCACTCTATATAGCTCCATCCCTTTAATAGATCACGTTAAGACCTCCTGGTAGGGCATCTGTGTTAACCTTCTCCCGTTCCAATCAAAATTAATACATTAAGTAACAAATGGCAATATTAACAATCAGTACAATGTGAAGTATGGACTGAAGTAACAATACTGCTGATCAGACAGCGTCGTTTACCATTGTAGCAAGAGTTGCCGCGATTATTATGTAAAGGAGCCAATTTTTCTTTGTAAGTGACACACGGACCGTTAAGTTTATTCTAGGTTGCAAATAAATATTCACGTTAATTTACACATACCTTAAAGTATAAAGATTCTTCTTCTTCTTTTTTATGTACATGGAGACTTAGATACACACATTTTGATACAAGTGGAGAAAATTAATCATTGCGACTGAGGCGGAGTTTGCCCGAGCTGCGAGGGTGTTATGGAACGGCTGTAATGACGCCACATGTACCAAAACAACATTTTTTAATACACTTATGAAGAAATAAATAAATGGGGGTCTGCCCGGCGACTCGTAGGAGCTGCTTGGCGACCAGCCCGATACTCAATAAATTATGGCGGGGGTTATGTTATTTTATGTCTGAGTATGGTTTCCGCATTTAGTCGTATATGGACCATTGTACGTGGTATGGCGGGTTTTTTTTTCTTTTTAGGTTTCCGTAGCCAAATGGCAAAAAACGGAACCCTTATAGATTCGTCATGTGTCTGTCTGTCCGTCCGTATGTCACAGCCACTTTTTTCCGAAACTATGAGAACTATACTGTTGAAACTTGGTAAGTAAATGTATTCTGTGAACCGCATTAAGATTTTCACACAAAACTAGAAGAAAAACAATAAATTTTGGGGGTTCCCCATACTTAGAACTGAAACTCAAAAATTTTTTTTTCATCAAACCCATACGTGTGGGGTATCTATGGATAGGTCTTCAAAAATGATATTGTGGTTTCTAATATCATTTTTATTTAATAATTTTAATAGTTTGCGCGAGAGACACTTCCAAAGTGGTAAAATGTGTGTGTACCTCCGACTCAGTGTGCGAGTCCGACTCGCACTTGCCCAGTTTTTTTCGTTGGGAAAATCATCCAATGACATCCCGCGCCCTTGGGCGGTGCGGGAGATAGTGTCAGACTTTTACTGACTAAAAACCCACTCCTGTTCCTTTGTTGCCTTTCGTACCGGGGCCGAGTCTTCCTTTCAGAAGACCCTTAGTAGGCTTCGACACTAAATTATGGCGGGGGTGTGCTCGCGCATTGTTTTTTTGCGCACTAGTGCAAAAAACAGTAAATTGCGTGCCTAAAAGCAGTAGGAGCTGGTTTTCGAGTTAGTGTATTGAAAGTGTGAAAGGTGTACCAAATTTATGGCAAAGATATTACCTGTCACGCCATTTATCACGTGACCTCTAAGCAGATAATGCGATTGTCACACATATTGTACTTAACTTTGGCGAGAAAGCTAACAGAAAAATCACTTGCCTAAACACCCAGTATTTAGTAACCTGTACAGCTTTGTTATTGGCCTCATATACGTCCTGAAAAGTGAGATTATACATCATCATCATCATCATCTTCCTGCCCTTGTCCCGTCTTATTTGGGGTCGGTGCAACACGTTTTTTTCTGCCATTCTATCCTGTCTCCCGTCATGCTATCACTAAATTCCTTTTCTTTCATATCACTCTTCACACAATCCATCCATATTTTCTTTGGCCTCCCTCTCCCTCTCCACCCATCCACAGGTATACTCATAACTCTTTTTGTAACATGCGTTTCATCCCTCCTCTTTACATGATCATACCAAGACAAACGATTTCCCTTCAACTTTTCAGTCACTGGCGCCACTGAAAAGTGAGATTGTACATACTCGTATCGACAAATACCAAACAAATGAATAGACTGATAGTCTACAATAACAGGCAAACAGTCTGTTTAAATTAAACGGTAAAAAGTAAATAAAATAGTTTTTCATCAATCACAGTCAAATATTTGGAGTTTTAAATGGTTTGTATATTTTTTAACAGAATAAATATGACATTTCGTTTATTTGGATAACTCATGTGTTCCTACGTTGTTCAATATCCGGTCAATATGAATGCTGTATTTTATAAGTTAAGCTGTTGCTAGTGCGGTCGGCCGAGTGTTTTTTTTTTGGAGTCGAAAATTATCTCGAATTTTTTTTTGCTCCATGTTGATTAAAAAGGAGTGTAAGACTGAGTAAAATCCACCTGTGTTTTTCCAGTTACCTTTTTTGTTCCAGAGCCGGGGTAGCTCTTTGGAAAAATTCCTAAGCCCATTAAGAGTATTTAGAGCAGTGGTGGCCGAGTGGTAACGGCCCCGACTTACGAGTTGCAGGTCGCGGGTTCAAACCCAGCCAGGCACATTACTTTGTGTATTTCATCACCACTGCTCTCAAAACGGTGAAGGAAAACAACGTGAGGAAACTGACATGTCCTAGAACCAAAAATTCGAAGACATGTGACATCCACCAACCCGCACTGGGCCCGCGTGGTGGATTACGGCCCATTCTCTCTCCGAGGCCTGAGTCCCAGCAGTGGGACCATTATAAGGCTGAATATGCTATATATGCTATGCCATTAAGAGTTGACGTACATTATTGCCATCAATATGCTATTTTTTGTCGGGTAGCTTCACAGCAAAAAAATTTAACAAGAGTGAGAATGAAAACAAGAAAATTAAAACACCGTTTTTGAGACCAGTGGTGATGAAATAAATTATACAAAGTAAAACGTCTAGCTGGGTTTGACTGACCTCACAACTCGGAAGTCAAGGCCGTTACCATTGGGACACTACTGTTCTTATCCCACCGCTTTTAGGTACGCAATGGACTATTTGCCCCACTAGTGCAGGAAAGTGCACGTGCTCGCCCCACCACTATTTTATTATATTTATTGCATCAGGCTGGGCACGCGTCGATTCCCACGAGTCGGGCGTCAACCCCATTTATTCATTTCTTCGACGAAACGACGTTACAGTTAGTATTGAAAAACGTCGTTTGATACACGTGCAAATTTGTCATTGAATTCCGCCTCGGACGCAATGACCAACTTTCTGCACTTTTTTTAACCGTACATGTTCGCCAACTTGCTCGCCGAACTTTTCACCTCTGGGTTCGACCTACCTGTCCTTAACCACTGGGATCCCTGAGTCCTGGGATCCCCTGCTTACGACGCCGTTCATTTGTTATCATTACAGGCGACGCCGCGGATTTAAGGGTTTGTTGTTAGGCCCGCTATTTCTCTTATGTATTTGTCAGCTTTGACAGTGGTGAGCCACGTTTGGTTGTTTAGGAGAATGGGTAGCTGGTCTGTGATCCCTGGCGTTGGTTTGAGGTCTTGTGTTGTTTTGGAGGTGCTATTAGCTAGGTAGTTGTTGGCTTTGATCGGTTACTTAATCTGATTAATAATTTAATCTGATAAACTTTAATCGTAAGCGAGATTTAAAAAATAATCTTTAATCATTAATTTGATTAAATGGATTAACATCTATGACTTCTTCAGGTTCAGTTGAAAGAATGTATTCTTTTGCAACTATGTTTTTATGGAGGTCACACAAAATGTTGGACGATTCATTTGAGAAAATCTAATTTAACTCTTATTCTTATTCTTTATTGTACACACCATTTTATACATACATTATAAATAGGACAGTTGATGTACATAGGCGAGCTTAACCCACAACTGGGTTTTCTGGGTTTTGGGTTTTAACTCATTTACGAAACTTATATATCTTCCAAACGTTACAAAATAACGAACTTGAATTTCAGTAACTTTAATTCCTATGTTTTGATATATTATTCCAATAAAAATATATGCTAAAAACGAGTTTTTTTGAGCTTCAATCCACAGCAACATACTTTTTAATCGTAGTTAGTAATCATAATCTCAAAAATTTTAATCACGATTAACTTTTTAACCGTTAATCTGATTAACTTTTATTTCAATGACCGATGCTTATGAATTCACAGCTCTTGACATGTTAATTTTCAGCTATATTGCGAGCTATAGCTGACCGTGACCGATGCTAAGGAAACAATTTTTTTTACATCATATAAACTGGTGATTGACTGTGATCCCACCTGATGGTAAGCAGCGATGCAATAGTTGATGGTGAGGTGCACTAGTTTATGAGGAGCACTCTGGCTTTGAAGACATCAAATTATAATCGGATGGGAAGACCGCAGCAGGCAAATTGTTCCAGTCCTTCGATATACGTGGTATAAACGACGAGGCGAAACGCTTAGTCCAGACCGTAGAGGTTTCAACAACGTAAGGGCAGGCTGGCGCACTCCACACTGTGGGCATAATAATGTACCCACACGTCGCGCGGCCATTCTTGCAAGACTAATTCAGTAGAGTGTCACACGAGGCCTGTTCCAAGGTATTTTGATTCATTACGAGCGCGACTAGCCCCGGTAGGCAACATATAATGAAGGTCACACCCGTGCCGTGCAATGTATTATGAACATTAGGTGCGTAGTAAGTAGGTTTATTTTCGCTTGTTTCCTGTCACAGAGTGAAATTTCTGTACTTGTACTATTACTTATTCTGTGGTATGTGGTATGGGTGGATACTCAGCGTACATCGGGTTGTCCAATGGTAGAAAGGTCATGGCGGAATCAAGTCATGCAATTCCCGCGCACACTCACCAAAATGCATCCTGTAAAATACCGATAGGCTGGCTACCCTACGCCTGTGCAGATTGGACTTAACCGAAACTGGATCACCAATTAACCTCTTCGCACACCTTTCCACGGAGTCCAAAGTCCAAATTTTATCATCTCGAAAAATTTGAGTAAAATTAATGGTCACACTAGTGTTGCGTGCTGTTTGTATATTGCAATTTTCATGACAACGTATTTCTAGTATCTATGTATATAAATTGTTCGGCCATGTTCTATTTCATTTTATCTATGACCGATCCGCTCAATAAGTGTGGGCTAACGTATTTGCATGGAGCCGACTCGTTACGTATTCTGTCTGTGAATGCTTTGTTTGCACTCCCATGGGATGGCTAATATTATTTTGTGATGAGAATAACATTGGGGAATCGCGGAATTAATTAATTTCAGAATATTCCTGTTTATTTATTAAACGCTTTATGGACAAAAAATTATAGTGGTGGACTTAAGCATTGTTTCCCAGTTATATACCAGTTCCGGTAACGGTTATTTTCTAGTTATAATTGGACGACTTTGGGCTGAAATGAAGGTGATTTTTTTGGTGGAAATTAACAAATGACTTGTCCCGCACTACCCTGCCCTGAGCTTGGCCCTGCTGGGTGCCTACAGTCTTGCTGACATCTCGTTGAGGCACGCGTGGAACAACAACGCGCCGTCGCGTCGTCGACTCGGGCTCAGCCGAATGCTTCTACGAGATCACAGTGGTTCTCCGCCTAGGCAAGGCATACTTCCACCGTGTGTTCCTTCGTGACCTCCGGGTGGCCCGCACAATGGTGACACTTGAACGCTTCTTCCGCACAATATGAGTGTAAGTTATTTGTGAAGTGGTATAACTTAATCTGAGTTTCCTTGCGTGATCGAATCAGAAATGAAGATATTTGCAGGAGAACCAAGGTTGCCAATATAGCCCGAAGAATCGCCAAATTTAAGTGGCAGTGGATAGGGCACATTGCCCGCATAACAGATGATCGATGGGGCCGAAAGGTTCTGGAGTGGCGACAGCGCACCGGAAGTCGCAGCGTTGGAAGGCCGCTCATAAGGTGAACCGATGACCTGGTGAAGGTCGTGGGAATCCGATGGAAGCGAGTCGCACGGGACTGTTCGTTGTAGCGACATTTGGCTGAAATGATCATGATGATAACTCAATAACAAAACGTGACAAATTATCATAGCTTTCTGTACCACACAATCATCTTAAAATAACATTTACCCTTGATCCATAACCATCCTCATCTGCTGAACATATTCATACTCAGTGCAATCACACAAACACAGACAGACGAACCGCCTGCTTCCCAATAGCTTGTTTGCACCGAGTTCGTTAATCTATCCAGTTTGCGCAGGCAGTCTGATCATCTTCTAATTGTATGCGAATGCCTAATGCGAAATTATGCGAACTACAAACTCAGCGCTTCTATTAGACGGTGCCTACGTTAAATTGCACTGCAGTGTAAAGTCTGTGTTCTATACTGACGTATTTGGGTTTGAAGATAGACACACTTATCTATATATATGACTGGCCTGTTGGTCTAGTCATCTATCCACTAGATAGTGGCCCTAAATGCTATGTCGGAGGTCGCGTCGTCGATTTTTTGTTTTATATGGTTTTTTCTATTCATATGTACTTTTCTATGTTTGCTAGTAATGTCCTAACATAACTGACACCCCGTGCCTCGGAAAGCGCGTAAATAACGTAAATCTTTGACAGTCGTTACAGGTAGTCAGACGCCAGAATATTCGACCATCAGTCTATCCAAGGGGTATCGTGTTTCCCAGTAACTGGGTTGTGGAGGTCTGATAGGCAGTTGCTCCATGTAAAACACAGGTATTCAGCCGCATTCGGTTAGACAGGGGGCCGAGTCACCCGCGTCCGTAGGAGAATACCTGAAGCAAGTCCCTACACGTGGTCCCCGGGTGGTGCTAATCAGGTGACACTAACTGGTGGTAGGTTTCGACCGTTGGCTTGCGACCACCCACTGAGCAAAGACGTACCGCTAAACCTGGCCGTGTTCCGGTATGATGCTCAGTGTAGCCAGTCTAGAGGAGTTGGGTCGAAATAGCTGTTCCAGCGCAAGTAGACCATCCTGGTTCGTGCTGATATGGAGGAATTGGGAGGCTAGTCGCGGAGGGTAGCGGGATCCGAGGCATGGTTGCCGCTGGCCGACCGCAGGTAGCTGGGGGCTCAAGTATGTCAGTCATGTACTAGCCACACATGAAAGGCTGCCCCGCCAACTGTCGAAAAATCCCGGAATGCGCCATCGTGCTGGTTGGCGACCAGACGAGAGGGCCTGGCCAGGACATTCCCGGGGGGGCTCGGGCGTCCCCGCAGTCTCCAGACTAGTCCCCTAATGATGTCGTCCTTTTAGTGCGTGCCTGAAGGTTAGCTGCGTGAAACCTCATTTCACTTCCTTCTCCTTTTCTCCTCCCTTCACTCAAATAAAAATGAAAAGGAAAAGTAAGAGTCAAGATAAACAGCGGCTGCACTCCCTCTCTCACAATGTGCACCTCACTAACATACGAGGTCTGCACTCCAATCTCGTCGCAGTCCACCACCACCTCGAGACTGAAAAACCAGCTCTCTTCTTCCTTTTGGAGACGCAGATCGGAGGTCCGTCCGACGTGTCGTACCTTTCTTACCCAGGTTTTACCTTGGAGCACAATTTCAAACCACGTGCGGGTGTATGTATGTACGCTCGGGACGACATCTGCTATCGGCGTCTCTGTAACCTTGAGAACTCCAGGTTCTCGACGCTTTGGACTTTGGTGGACACAGGCCTAGATAAAATAATCTACGCTTGTGTCTACCGCTCGCACAGCGGAGATCAGGAGACATCCGGGCTCACACAGCATATGAGTGAGGCGGCGAATACGGCTCAGCAGCGGTACCCTTCTGGCCAATTGGTGTTACTAGGGGATTTTAATGCCCACCACCAAGAGTGGCTTTTCCCGTACCAATCCACAGACCACGCTGGGCGAGAGATGTGAAAGCTAGCGCTAGCATTAAATCTCACCCAGCTGGTCCAGGGGGCAACAAGGGTGCCGAATGTGGATACGCACATAGCCTGGACCTTCTGCTGACAACAGATCCAGACCGCTACTCTGTGTCGATATGTTCACCTTTAGGCAGTTCCGACCACTGTCTGGTTAAGTCTGTGTCTGTCACGGGTGTCTGTCTACTCCCCGCCCGATCCCAGCCCTAGAGGCACCCGGCGGGTTTGGCGATACAGGTCAGCAGATTGGGATGGCTTGCGGTCTTTCTTCGCATGCTATACTTGGCAGCCCACTTGCTTTTTTTCAGATGATGCTTCGTCGTGCGTAGATGCCGTGACGGATGTATTGCGACAGGGGATGGAGTACTTCATCCCATTCTCTGACGTAACAATGTCTGGCCAAGCTCGTCCATGGTTTGGCGCCGAATGTGATTGCGCAGACGCGCTTAAGCACGTGACATATCGAGCTTGGGCTGACGCTCGTACGCGCAAAGCAAGCGACGTGGCTCAAAAGAAGAATGCCTTTAACAGGGCTGCCAAGACCTGCAAGAAGGTGTTGCAGAGGTCTCGGTTTGACCACATAAGCCGAATTGGGAGCAAACTTGCTTCATACCCCGCAGGTAGTAAAGCGTTTTGGTCCCTGGCTAAGTCGGTTGAATGGAACATCTGCCGTCCCTCACTTCCGCCACTGCTGAAACCCGATGGGTCGCTGGCTCACACCGCTGAGGAGAAATCAAACTTATTTGCCTCTCTTTTTGCGGAATCTTCTCGTCTGAATTCTGGTGACGCACGGCCACCTGTTTCTCCTGATGGATGCGCGACGAGGATGTCAGACGTTCGTATCCATCAAAAGGACGTTCGTAGGGCCATGCGTAACCTCAACGTGAACAAAGATAGTGGCCTCGACGGGATACCAGCAATTGTACTTAAAACTTGTGCGCCTGAATTGTCTCCGATATCGACACGCCTATTTCGCATCTCGTATGAGACTAAAAAGTGCCGATTGCTTGGAAGCAAGCTAACGTGCAGTCTGTGCCCAAGAAGGGCAGTCGAGCTGGCCCAGCAAACTAAAGACCCATCTCTGTTACGTCCGTCCTCTGTAAGAGTATGGAACGGGTGCTTGACAAGAAACTTCTGGCATACCTTGAAGCTAACGACATTCTCAGTGACCGACAATACGGTTTTCGCCAAAATCGGTCCACTGGGGACCTTCTAGCGTATGCCATTTACATCTGGAGCGAGGCCATCGAGAAGCATGGGGAAGCGCTTGCCGTCTCCCTTGATATCTTGAAGGCTTTCAATAGGGTCTGGCACGAAAGCCTTATTGCTAAGCTTCCTTCCTTCGGTCTACCCACTGGTCTGTGTGATTGGATCGCAGACTTCTTGAAGGATCGATCCATCCAAGTGGTTGTTGATGGCTGCTCGTCCGGTCAAATGGATATTAATGCCGGGGTCCCTCAGTGGTCGGTACTCTTGGCAACACTGTTTTTGCTGCACATAAATGACTTACTTAAACCCGGTATCTTTGGGTATGCAAACGACAGCACTGTTGCCGAGAGATATGTGTCTGACGCACGTGCTAGTGGGTCACAGATCCAGTCATCTCGCGAGGCTATGGTTGAGCGCTTGAACTCGTCCTTGAAGGCGGTCTCCGATTGGGGCGATGCCAATCTGGTCAAGTTCACTAACAAAAAAGAACCAGCCTGCCACTCCTCCTCGCATCGGACCATGGTCTGTACCAAGGCCCAGCGCGAGAGATCACTGCCGCCAATCGCCCCCATGAGGACATGGCGGTGCTCTGCCCAGAGGCAGACATCTGCTAGACACATTTCAGATAAGTATTTTTTTTATTCCCTTGTTCAAGTACTAAAAGAAAATGCGTACGATCGAGATGCAATCAAAAGACTATTAAAATCACAGTAAAAATTATATCTACTGCTACTACTCGTAAATGAAGGCCCTAAAAATTTCAAAAGCTCCCTAGACATTAGCTATAAAATTTCGAAAACCATGTTTCTTTCGATATCTAAAAACTTTCTTAATTCCAAGCAGTAAGGACTATATTTCATTAAAAAGGAGGCAATAGAAAAATGTAACTTTACACTGTCTAGCAATTGAAAGTGCCAAGTTTACGAGCGAACACTGTAATCGATCGATGACGTGACGAGTGTACCAATGATTGGCACTAAGTGTAAATTTGATGGGTGATTTAAAATTCCATGAAGTGTGATAAAATTTATTGTTGTATTGATTGTAGACAGGGTGTTACTTATAAAGCTTAATGGCCGAAAACTACACTATTTTACTTTTATTAAGGGTTCCGTACCCCAAAGGGTAAAACGGGATCCTATTACTAAGACTCCGCTGTCCGTCCATCTGTCACCAGGCTGCATCTCATGAACTGTGACAGTTAGACAGTTGAAATTTTCAAAGATGATGTATTTCTGTTGCCGCTATAACTCTCTTCTCGTCGGTACACTCTTGCCAGAGTGGTCGTGATCATCACTGTGAATCACGATGAGTGATCATTCTGGTAATACGGCGCCAATCATCGCGGACTATAGCTTTACGGGTACATTCGTAAACCGAGCATTTAGTTGCAGCCTTGATCTGGACTGTCCATCTCATTGGTGATCTACCACGTGGTCTGATGCCCTCAACTTTGCCCTGCACTACGAGACGCTCTATGGAGTCTTTACCACGACGAGATACATGGCCGAAGCATAAAATGCGCTGTAGTAGTAGGCGCTGTCTGATGCCGAGTTCTTTTAATATGGAATCATTTGTACGAAACTCTGTCCAGCACCACCCAGCATCCGTCTCCAGCACCACATCTCCAACGCGTTAACTTTCTTCTCGGTTTCACGAAGAGTCCATGTCTCCAACGCTAAACTAGAATAAAATAAATATTGAAGTGGGCTCCTAAATAACAAATATGATTATTGTTTAGAAACATGCTTGTTCAAAATACGCTCACCAAGATTTAAGTTCAAAAAAAATATGTATTAGTTACACATTGCCTAACTAGATGTCGTTGACGTCGAATTAGAAGTCGATGTTAAAATTCTCCGCCGTTTAGTTAAGAGTACTGTCAATAGAGTTCAATATATGGATAAAATTAGATCAGTATCTAGTACTTGGTTGTTTTATTTCACACTCAACCTTACTCATATACTCATTAAGATCAAATTAATGGTAATAGCTGACCGTCCGCCGCGTCCGGTACTCAACATTGGTCCTACGAGCCGGATAAATAACCGTTTTTTTGAGTTCGCGCGCGGCCCGGTCCGCTTGCCCGTGTACTCGCAGTGGATCGCTGCGGCAAGAGTACTCGGTCCCCCGCATCGGCAGCAACAGCTCCGTCCAGTGTTGTGGACAAGCTCGGCAACAGCGGCAGGAAAGTGGTGACCAGAGGGCGCCACTTGCAACCAGATCAAACGGGAGGTGATCGTATACGTCACCCCCGTAGTTCAACGTGTCGTCACAAGGAGGACGTCACACCCCCCAGTTCAACGTGACATTAGAAGACTGACGTCACATCCAAAAGTTCAACGTATTGCCACCAGGGCGCGCCAGAAACATCGTGTTGTGAGTGAAGTGCAAATTGTGAGTACATTTTATTTCGTAAACAAAGGAAGTTAACGACAAACAATTTTGAACTTTATTTCTTCCAAGAATTTAACTTAGACATTTTTTTTAAGAATTTTGGACTTGTAGAATTTTAAGTAAATTTTAAGACTTAGAATAGTTCCGCTTAGATTTTAATAATTTGTGTTATGTGCATGTTAGTTAAAGACTTAGAATAGTTTCTTAAAAAACGACGGAACGGGGAATCTATGCCCGATTTCCGACAGATTTTAGTTATATTTATAACACTTGCAAAATTTTGCGTAGAATAGTTTCGTCAATACTAGACTTGTATTTATTTCGAATCAGGTTTGCTAGTACAAAACAAACATTGTTTTGAAACACTTATTGGTTTGGTTACATTAGTAGTTTTAAATTAATTTAGACACTTTTTTATTTAAATTGTTTTCCCGTTAGAATTGTCTCAAAGATGGAGGGATTAATCAACGTTCTAAAAGGCTTCCAAAATGTTATTATTAAAGGATTAGCAAATTTCAAAAAGAGTCCTAAAGAAAGATTAACGATCGAATACATTGAAACTAGACAAGAATTGTTAGAAAAGGATTGGGATTCATTTAAAGAAACCAATACTAAAATTTATCAAAACTTTAAATTAGATGATAGTACAGATCAAAAGGTTGTTGACATTTATGATACAGCCGAAGACACTTATATAATGTATAAAAGTTTGTTAAAAGCAACACTTAATAAAATCAGGCCAAGGGAACCAGTACAACCCAGTGATCATTCTTCTAACAGTTCATTTAAGTCAGCAAGTTCATTAGTTAAATTACCAAAGATCACCATTCCAATATTCTCTGGAAAATATGGAGAATGGACAACGTTTCGTGATCTGTTTATGTCATTAGTCCATAAAAATGAATCATTAGATAACGTACAAAAGCTACACTATTTAAAAAGTCATCTTTCGGGTGAAGCTGATCAATTAATACGGAATACACCAATAACGGATGCAAATTATAGTCATTGCTGGGATTTATTAGACAAGAGGTATAGTAACAAAAGATATCTCGCCAATTGCATATTAAAAAGGTTATTTGGAATAAAACGTATGCAAACTGAGTCAGCAACTTCATTAAAAGAAATCTTAGATACCACCAGTGATTGTTTAAATGCGTTGTCAAATTTAGGCATAAATGTGAGTACATGGGATGTTATTATTATACACATCGTGACGTTTAAATTAGATGTTGAAACGCGTAAACAATGGGAAATAAGCGTCAGCGGTAGCATTTCCAATGATTTTCCTACCATGGATCAATTCAAATTATTCTTGGAACAACGTTTCCGCGCATTTGAGTGCATAGAACCAAAAAGGGGTTCAGTTCATCAGATCAACAATAACAGTTCAAACCATACGCCTAAGACAATGCTTGCCACAAACTCATCATCACACATGAAATGCGAATTCTGTTCAGAAGGCCATAAACTTTGTTTTTGTAAAAAGTTTGCAAACCAGTCGCTTGATGCTAGACGTGAATTTGTACGTAAAAACAGAATATGCTTTAACTGCTTAGGTAGCAACCACACAGTTGCAAGCTGTAAAAAGGACACTAGTTGTAAAGTTTGCCAAAAGCGCCACCATTCACTGTTACATATTAACCAAGACCAAAACCCTGAAGCAATGCCAGCTGCTGATCGTGCTAGTCCTTCGACTAGTGCTAATCAGATAGTTGCTTGCTTGTCAACAGGGAAGGTACCCAAACCCAGACAAGTTTTATTAGCTACTGCGCTAATAAAAGCCGAGTCAAAGACGGGTAGATACCAAACAGTACGAGCCTTACTCGATCAAGGTTCGCAGGCTTGTTTCGTTACGGAAGCAGCAGTTCAACTTCTCAACCTGAAAAAGATTCCAATTGAAGGGTTTGTTTTAGGGTTAGGAGACAATAGGTCAACCATGACAAAGTACATGGTACAAATAACGATAAAGTCTCGCGTCGAATTTAGTTTTAAGTTTACGTTTAATGCTTACGTTTTAAGCAAGATCACCTCTTACTTACCAGAGCGAAGCTTAAACACAGATGCTTTCGACTGGTTAGAGCTCAACAATCTGTGTTTAGCAGATCCAGAATTCAACACACCCAACAAAATCGACATTCTGTTGGGTGCTGATGTTTATAGCTGTATAATTAAGGAAGGTTTAGTTAAGAGTCCTTCTGGTAGTCTTATAGCACAGAGTACTAGATTAGGTTGGGTCCTGTCAGGTGCAGTGGGCCCTGAAAGCAAAAGTAGAAATAAAATTAGCGTAATGCATTGCATGGTGCACGTAGATGATATTTTAAAGAAATTTTGGGAAATTGAAGAGCATATTAGTACTAAAAAGATATTTACACCAGAGGAAAAGAAATGCGAAGAGCTTTATAGTGAGACTACTAAGAGAGATAGCGATGGTAGATATATAGTCAGGTTACCTTTCCGAGACGAAGATCCTCCTTGCAAGTCTGGAAATTCACGTGGCATAGCTAAATCAAGATTTCAAGCATTAGAGAGAAGATTAGCAAAGAACAAAGAGTTAAAAGAAAAATACACAGAAGTAATAAATGAATATTTAAAGTTAGGTCATATGAGACACGTGAAGAAAGATGATAGCAAAAGGGAAGAAGCAGTGTATCTACCACATCACGCAGTCATTAGGGAAGACAAGATCACGACAAAAGTTCGTGTTGTTTTCAACGCCTCTGAAAGGAACAACAAAGGAGTATCACTAAATGACACGCTCATGGTTGGTCCAACACTGCAGGCTGATTTACGTCACACGGTTTTAAAATGGAGAGTACATGCTATAGGACTTGTTGCGGACATAATTAAAATGTATCGCCAAGTGAAGGTAGCAGAAGAAGATGCAATGTTCCAAAGAATACTGTGGCGTGACAGTCCGGACAAAGAGATACAAGATTACGAGCTTTTGACTGTGACCTTTGGAACAGCTTCTGCACCGTACCAAGCAGTCAAAACTCTACGTCAGATCGCTGTTGATGAAGGTGAAAACTACCCACTAGCTGCAGATAAGGTTTTAAATTGCTTCTATATGGACGATTTAATGACAGGATGCAACAGTGTAGAAGAAGGTATTGAAATATATAAGGAAATGATAGCATTATTAGGCAAAGGCGGATTTATATTACAAAAATGGAATAGTAATAGTCAAGAAATGCTTAAGAGAATAGAAACAATTGAAAACAATGTAGTTAAAGAACAACCGGATGAAACAAGAACAAATAGAAATAAGGACAAAACAATAGAACAAATAGAAATACAGAACAATGAACTAGAGAAGATAGAACACAAAGAAGAGAAAGGGTTAGAAATCAAATTAGATAGTACAATAAAAATCTTGGGACTTACCTGGAACCGCAACGAAGATACCTTCCAGTACTCGGTGAATCTTCCGCCTCTGACGACTGCACCTGTAACTAAAAGGACAATTATTTCGGACATAGCCCGATTGTTCGATCCACTAGGTTGGTTAGCTCCTAGTGTGGTTTTAGCAAAAACATTCATCCAAAAATTATGGCTTGCAGGTGTTAGTTGGGATGAAGAACTGAACATTGAATTAATAAAAGAATGGAGTTCTTACCGTGAAGAGTTGTCACTACTTAGCAAAGTTCGGATACCTCGTTGGCTTGGAACTAAGTCGCACGACGATCTTGAACTGCATGGCTTCAGTGACGCCTCCAAAACCGCGTACTCGGCCGTGATTTACTTGCGGCTAGTAGATGTTGTAGGCAATGTTCATATTTCGTTGTTGGTTGCAAAAACTAGAGTAGCCCCCGTCAAGCAAATTAGTATACCTCGTTTAGAGTTGTGTGGAGCAGTTCTACTGTCAAATCTTCTAATAGAAATAGCAGATGTCCTGAATATTTCTAGGGATAAAATCAAGGCCTGGACAGACTCCACTGTCGTGTTGGCTTGGCTTAACAGCCATCCAAGCAGATGGAAGACGTTTGTGGCGAATCGCACCTCAGAAATATTGACCACGATGAAGGCATCTCAATGGTTTCATGTGAAAACCAAGGACAACCCAGCAGACTGCGCCTCACGAGGTATCTTACCTAGTGCATTGATAGATAATCGTTTATGGTTTTCCGGACCATCATTTCTAACTGAGAGAACAATAGTTTATAAAAGGCCAAATGATTTGAATATCGACTTAGAGCAAACAACAAAAACACACGTTGCTGTAGTGCCAGAGCTTTCAATGTTCAAGCGGTATTCGTCATTACAAAAATTAGTTAGGGTAATCGCATATTGCAGACGGTTTTTAAGGAATAACACTTTTAAACATAGTTATTTACAAAAGTTAGAACTAGAAGCAGCGTTAGAATGTTGTATAAGACAAACACAAAAGGATATATTTACAGTAGAATATTTACAATTACAGGACAAAGGTTATTTACAATTAAAATCTAGTAAGCTCAACTCACTCTGTCCATATCTGGACGACAGAGGCCTTATCAGAGTTCTAGGTAGACTTGAGAAAGCTCCTTTGAGTGAAGACACAAAGCATCCGATAGTATTGCCAAACTCTTGTCATCTGACAAACCTTATAGTGGCAGATGCCCACTTAAAGACTCTGCACGGAGGTCCGCAGCTAATGTCAAATTATTTAAGAACAGCTTACTGGGTCATAGGAGTCAGGAACCTAGTCAAACACCATGTACGAAAATGTGTAACATGCGCTAAACATCGCGCTAGCATCAAGAACCAAATGATGGGTTCGCTTCCAACGGTTAGGTGTTCTCCAGCGCGACCGTTTCTACACAGCGGTGTTGATTATGCTGGCCCTATTAATATTAGGACAACGAAAGGTCGTGGGCACCGTTCGTACAAGGGCTACATATGCTTGTTTGTGTGTATGTCCACCCGTGCTATACATTTAGAAGTCGTCAGTGACATGAGCACACAAGCTTTTTTAGCCGCCTTCAGGCGTTTTGTGTCTAGGCGAGGTCATTGCGCCAACATATGGAGCGACAATGGCACTACATTTGTAGGTGCCTCCCGAGAATTGCAACATTTGGCATCCATTCAGACAGCAATAGCAGAACAACTCGAGGCCAACGGTACTGAGTGGCACTTCATTCCCCCACATAGCCCTAATTTCGGTGGACTTTGGGAAGCAGGTGTGAAATCCACAAAGTTTCACCTCAAACGGGTCATTGGTGATGCTACTTTGACGTACGAGGAAATGAACACACTCCTCAATCAAGTAGAAGCGTGTTTAAATTCACGTCCAATGAGCGTCATTAATGTTACTGATCCTGGTGAACCGATACCTTTAACTCCTGGACACTTCCTAATTGGAGAACCAATAGTGAATGTACCAGATAATAAATATGAAAGTAGTAATGTTGGTCATTTGTCACGGTGGCAATTTATTCAAGGGATGCTGCAATCATTTTGGAAACGCTGGTCCCAGGAATATTTGTCCAATCTTATGAACCGGTACAAATGGTCTTATAAAATTCCTGAGCCAAATATTGGAGATATTGTGTTGGTTAAGGAAGACGATTTGCCGCCAAGTCGTTGGATGTTAGGTCGCGTAGTAGAGAAACATTCCGGTGCTGATAACATCACCCGTGTAGTCACATTACGCACTAAATCGTCTACTATTAAGAGGCCAACATCGAAACTTTGTATTTTACCAGTTGCAGATCACTGAATTTATGTATGTCTGTTATTTCACATTGTTATTTTAGAAGCTTAGCCAAATAAGTAGTTTAAGGTTTTCAAATGTTAGATATTAAGATTTATGTAGTACAATTACTTAATTTAAGACTTTAGATCAAACCTGAGATCAAATGTATGTCAGACCTAGGTTTTAGTTCGAGAAGGACATTCCTTCAGTAACGTCCTTGGTGGGCGGTATGTTTAGAAACATGCTTTTTCTGAATACGCTCACCAAGATTTAAGTTCAAAAAAAATATGTATTAGTTACACATTGCCTAACTAGATGTCGTTGACGTCGAATTAGAAGTCGATGTTAAAATTCTCCGCCGTTTAGTTAAGAGTACTGTCAATAGAGTTCAATATATGGATAAAATTAGATCAGTATCTAGTACTTGGTTGTTTTATTTCACACCCAACCTTACTCATATACTCATTAAGATCAAATTAATGGTAATAGCTGACCGTCCGCCGCGTCCGGTACTCAACCGGCCGGCCGGCGGGCCGGTCGGTTTTTTGCCGTTTTTATAGATAATGGTAAGGCACCCTTCGTGCGCGTGTTCGACTCGCATTTGCCCGGTTTTTTACACGACTGCCCCAAAAAGGAGTGTATGTTTGTATGTATGTATGTATGTATGTGAGTTTCTTTATTCCACCATAACTTCTAAATGCCTGAACTGATTTACATGTATGAGGTATCGTTAGAATCCTTGCATCGTCCTGACTAACATAGGCTATTGAAAAAATATAGAAATGCAATGTGGTGGGTATGATAAACAATTTTTTTCATCGCAGTCGGGGGACTTTTTATATAAGAAAGTATTCTACAGACTGGTCCCCCGACGGCGATGAAAAAAAATGTTTTGTAGATCAAGTAGTTTTCGAGACATCGTGTTTAGTCAGTGAGTGAATGAGTGACAACTTTCATTTTTATTTATATAATTTAGCTAACATCTTGTTTTTTGCTTATTAGTTCAGTTTTTATGACATGGCAGTCGTGTTTTTTAATTTTAATAATTATTTATTTTTATTTACAAACAATATTGTAGAACTATCAAAGTTTTGTTGGCTTTTATTGGCGGGGTTTTTTCGTGGAAAGTTCAGAGGCTGTTTTAATTATTCGCAAATTTATTCCCAATGAATATAGTAGTAAAGTAAAATTGGTGTAGTTTTTTGTAACTCAAGTGGCTACACATTTAAACAATATTTGGGAATATTAAAGTAGGTGCGATCACGTCGTAACAAGTATTTAATTATGGAATTATAATTAATAAACTCATTAATACAACCCTCTCAGTTCATTTAACCTAAAGAGAATTAAACCGTATAGACTGTGTAATCATTGGACTCTAACTATTGAATGATTATTTCATAAAAAAGACATGTGTGTTTGTATTATTACATGTGTGTTTTGTATGTATTATTTTATTCGTATTATTTGTAATTTTAAAATTGTACACAGGATCCTACCCTCTACTGTGATCTCTCTCTATCACTCAATGGTTTGCTGTAACAATATACAATAGATATTAACAATATTTTTATGGGACCAACTTGGAAGCATAACCATTCAATAAAAAAAAAATATATTTCAGAATCGGTCCACAATTGACCGAGAAATCGGTGAACATACATAAAAAAAAACATACATTCAGCCGAACATAGAACCTCCTCCTTTTTGAAGTCGGTTAAAAAGGCAGTAAAAAAAAACACCTTAGCCTGCCTAAATGGAGTAAAGAAAAAGAACAAAATACCACCCTCTATTGTGATCTCTCTCTATCACTCAATGGTTTGCTGGAAGAAAACTCAACTTTGAGTTAAGCTCGCCTATGTACATGAACTTTGTTATCTACTTATTTTATAAGTTGTTTTAGTGTACAATAAAGAATTCGATAGGGTTAGATTTTCTCTAGAATTTAACGGGCCTTTACCTAGGGTAGGTAAATAAGAAAATCACCAGAATATAACCGTTCATTTTGACATTTGAAACCTAATGCGATCGCTTAATAACACAATAAACGCTTTAGTTTAACCTACGTCAACCTCTGATTAAAATCGTTGACATATTTGATTTCTAAAACAAACATATCAACTACATATATCCGATTACACGAGAATTAAACGGCAAATTCTGACAAACGAGCCGTCGTCCCAACAATGTTTGAGCAATTGTTTGTCCGACACGTCAAAGCCAACCCATGACATCCCAACGTATAGCAAATACACCACCTGTATATAATAATATGCCTAGGTTTCCCCCTATTGAAAATTACACCCTATTACTCAACTATTAAGGTTTAATTTCAACTGGTGATTAACTAGATTTATGTTGGCCTAAGTTAGCATATCTGTAGTGGAAGTTTGCAATGCAGATTGGCCAGTTGTATGAAAATGCAAATAATGTGCGGCCATTGTATGTGTTCGGGTCGACGCAGAAGTGATATCAATTAAATTCCTGTATGTCAATTTTGGGGTCTATCAAGATTTTACTGATTTTTTTTTTAGGCTGGAAGTTAAAAACTAAGTTTCGATGGCACGCAGTTACCATGGCATGAATGACATGACATGACATGATGGTTGGCATGGATTTATATAAAACTAAATTTAAAAAAATAAAATAACAATATTTTTTACAGTCATTATCTACTTATTATTGATTAATTTATTTTCTTCCAGTTGACTCATGCCCACTTCGCTGGGTGTCAATGTCAAACATTATTGGTTAAATAAATAATAGATTATTTTAAACAATCAAATATAAACTACATAGTTTACATTTGATTGTATAAAATAATATAGGTCAGGTCGTCAGGTAATAAAGAAAAAATAACATGATCAACTATAATGTGTATTAAAGTAATATCAAATAGCCAAAAAGCCAACGTCACGCGGTGTTCCCAGGTGGTCACCCATCCAAGTACTGACCGCGCCCGATGTTGCTTGACTTCGGTGATCGGACGAGAACCGGTGTATTCAACGTAGTATGGACGTTGGCGATGTATACGTTGAAATGTACGTAAGCTTTGCTATGCAACTTTTTATAACAAAAACACAAAGTAGCTGTCCGGACCGAGCCCAAGTTATCGGCGGCGCGTAGTGTTCCACGCGCACCTCAAGGAGATGTCAGCAACCGTAGGGGAAGGGTAGCAGGGTCGAAGCCTACTGGGGCCAAGGTTCTAATTCTGAAAGGAAGACTCGGCCCTGGTATGAAAGGCCACGAAGGAACAGGAGTGGGTTTATAGTCAGTAAAAGTCTGAAACTATCTCACGCTCCGCCCAAGAGCGAGTTGTCATTGGATGTTTTTCCACCGAAAAAAAAAACCGATGCGCTACCAATGTAGTGCGTTGATGCCCATATTGTTTGCCTACAATTCCAATCCAATTACCAATTTCTTAAAAAAACACTATCACTAACATCATCATCATCATTTCAGTCTGTGATTTCAGCCGAAAGACATCTGCTGTTGGACATAGCGGCCTCCCCGAAGTGTCACCATAACAACCGGTCCAGTGCGTCTCGCATTCATCGCATTCCCGCGACCCTCACCAGGTCATCGGTCCACCTTGTGGGAGGCCTTCCAACGTTACGTCTTCCGGTACGTGATCGCCACTCCAGAACATCTCGTACCCTGCCCACTGCCACTTAAGTTTGGCGATTCTTCGGGCTATATCGGTAACCTTGGTACTCCTGCGGATATCTTAGCATAGCATAGGCCTTTCCATTGTCCTTTGGGTGACTTTAAGCCATCTGATGAGGCCCATTGTAAGCGACCACGTTTCGGAGCCATATGGATCATCACTGGCAACACGCACTGGTCATAGACTTGAGTTTTGAGACACTGTGGTATATCACTATCAAGTGCATAAGTAAATTTTCAATGCTTAAATTATGATTGTTATTAAATTTCCTAATTGGGGTGTATAAGGGTGTTCAATATTTTAGTGTTTAAGTGTATAATGTGACGGTTTGTGTGGGTGTACATATATGTTCGTCACGCTCAAACGGTTGAACGCATTTGGAAGTAATTCGACACATGGGTAGACCATTTGACTGACCTGTTGGTCTAGTGGTCAGTAGGCCTGGCTTCTATGTCGGAGGTCGTGGGTTCGATTCCCATCCAGGACAAATGTTTCTGTGATGAGCATGATCATTTGTTCTGTGTCTGGATGTAATTTATCTATAATTATGTAATGTATTTAGAAATATATAAGTATGTTTATCAGTTATCTAGCACAAGCTCAGCTTAGTTTGGGGTTAGATGGCGAGTATGTTCTCTATCAATAATATTCTGAGAGCAGTGGTGGCCGAGTGGTAAAGGCCCCGACTTACGGAGTTGTAGGTCGCGGGTTCAAACCCAGCCAGGCGCATTACTTTGTGTAATTTATTTCATCACCACTGCTCTCAAAACGGTGAAGAAAAACATCGTGAGGAAACCGGCATGTCCTAGAATCAAAAATTCGAAGACATGTGACATCCACAACCCGCACTGGACCCGCGTGGTGGATTACGGCCCATTCCCTCTCCTAGAGAGGAGGCCTGAGTCCCAACAGTGGGAACATTATAAGGCCGACTATGCTACTATGCAATAATATTCTATGATCACGCGGGCGCAGCCACTGCCGGAAACTAGTGATTAATATTTCAAATAATTCGATCGCAGCAAGTTTTGTTTGAACACCTCCCTCTCTGCCAGACTCCCTGGGGCGCCGGCGTAATTATTTAAAGTTATAACTAAGTGAATTGGTTAAAATGTGTTTGCGTTTTCAACTTATGATTGGAAATAAGTAAGTAAGGCGTACGTAATGGAGGTTTGATGCTGTTGGAATGTTATTTAATTTGGTGTGTGTGTTAAGAGGGTCCTTCTCGACCCATAAATCGTCAATCTGAGCGTGGTTTCAAAAGCTCGTTGATTCATCTAACGCAATTGAATACAATGTTTGAGAGGTAACACGAAAAAGAGAGATCACCTGAACGCTCAGTTGGCATTCGGTAATTCCGTCATTCTTTCAAATTCACATTATTATTATTTTTTTTTATTAAACTTTAAAAGTTTTGGGATACCAAGATATATTTTTTTAAAACTTTTTTTATGAGTACACAATGAAGAGCCAAAATTCACGCATAACAGCAAATTTTCAGATGTTTTTAACTGGATTAGTTTTACACTTCATGATTTGATTTCAATAGAAACCTTGATTCCATAAGATACCTGTGTATCCATAAAATCTAGAGAAGATCAAATAAAATTATACTTCATTTTATTTGAAATATCTGTAATTTATTTATTGCGTATATCTATCTACCACAATGTTATCTTTTTTAATCAAAAGGTTGACTGGTAGAGAATGCCTTGTTGCACTAAGTCCGCCTATGTACCACTACAAGAAGGTTAAATAAATAAATAAATACATAAAAATCATGGAGCAACCAACACATACGGTAAAACCCATATTACACTTTACACCACAAAATCGACCCACTAAGAATTTAAGTAACGTTCCGGTACAATACCATTTGGTAAACACAAAGACAATTAGGTTCCATTGTAAACCCATCCCGGCTCGGTCACAAGGGCGTATCTATGGAAATTCAATTTTCCATGGACTACATGTTTTTGTCCCGCAGTGTACAATGGCGAGCATCTATTAGTATTTGCATTGCACTAACGGGAATCTGCAATGCAAACTGGCTTATATAATGGTTTACAATATGGTTACCTACATTAAATCGGTTGGGTAGTCTGGTAAGTATGTATATAGTTAGTTACTTGGTATTATTTAGAGAATTGCTATGTATTATATGTATATACTTATAACTATTCATATCTCTAGCTATAATGCTATACTGCAGTATAATAAATTAAACTGTAAAGCTAGAACTATATTATACCGACGCACACGTGTTAACACGCCTGATTTGTTCGTAGAACGACGTCGCGTGGCGTGGATCAAGTGTAGCTCTACAAGTCTAGTTTCCATATAAAATGTATGGAGATCGACGCGCCCAGATCGTCGTGTGTGGCACACGTGTGCGCAGTGTAGTTCTAGCATAATTATTGTTATAAGGTGGTACGGGTGACACCTATCGGATTCATACAATGTGGTTACCTATCCATTTTTAACCGACTTCGAAAAGAAGGAGGTTATATGTTCGGCTGTATGTATTTTTTATGTGTGTTAACCGATTTCTCGGTCAATTGTAGACCGATTTAAAAAAAATATTTTTATGATTTAAAGCTTCCGAGTTGGTCCCTTAAAAATATTATTTTTATGATTTCATAATGAACTTCGAAGATATGGAACGGAACTCCGCATAGGATCACAGCAGAACTGTCATAACAAGTACAATTCTTTTGATACGTGTAGTCAATAAGTGACTGCAGGAAGAGGGGGAGGGAATATATCGAACTAATCTGTTGATGAAGCTGAAAAGTAGGCAAGGGAACTCAGTAATAAATCAATGTAACCTAACCGTGTTTGGGATTATTAGAATTGTCATGCACTCTTGCTATAAGGTAGGTACAAAAACTCCGTAATAAAACAATGTATAATTAATACATAGAGCACTATCTATACCTAGGTAAACAAGTTTCTTTCAGAAAAACAAGACACGAAGATGAAGTTGATAGGAGAATAAACGCAACCTGGAAAAAGTTTTGGAGTATGAAGGAAATATTAAAGGCTAAGCTACCTACAAAACTAAAGAAAAAGGTAATGGACTCTTGCTTTCTTCCTTGTCTAACCTACGGTTCACAAACCTGGTTATTCAATAACCAAACCAGAAATAAGATCCAAAAAATTCAAAGGGCTATGGAGAGGAGCATCCTCAACATCAAACTGAAACACAAGAAAAGAAACAAAGATATAAGAAATGAAACGAATGTCATAGATGCTCTAAACCATGCCCAACGTCTGAAATGGTAATGGGCAGGACATATCGCCTGTCTTGCTGATGACAGGTGGACAAAACGAACCACATCATGGTTAGGCCCAGGTGGACAACGGAGCAGAGGTCGCCCATACGAACGTTGGTCCACCGAAATGAAAATAACAGCAGGAGCTGATTGGATTAACAAGGCCAGGGACAGATCCAACTGGAAAACCTTGGAGGAGAGCTATACCCGAAAGAGACCTTAACCAGTCGGAATCATATTATTTTACCCGTTTTTATTATTACTTTTTTTTAGTTATTTTATTATATAGTTTATCTTTCAGTTAGCTTTTACAAAATAATTGTTAAAAAGTTAAGGACATAAAGACTATATTATTATTATTATAAATTCTATAGGTACCTTACTATAGAACTTGCAGACTATTTAAATTTGGCTGAAGAGTATTTTTTTTGTTAAATAAAAAACTTTTTTACAAAAAATACAACCGATTACAATGTAAAAAACGCTAAAAAGTGCAAAATAACTTTAATTTCGGAAGTCAGTGTTAAATAACGAAGAGACAAACTATTATAGAAACACCGACTTCCGAAATTAAAGTTATTTTGCACTTTTTAGTGATTTTTATTACATTGAAGTCGGTTGTATTTTTTTTTTTGTAAAAAGTTTTTGCTCATCATAAAGATGCATATCTTCGTCCTGCTGTCATCCTACCCACGCTTTGTAAAAAAGACCTTAAATCATACAGATACATCCCACCCAAACGCACAACATTTTGGAACACATTCATTGTGTGAATAGTTAAGGAGTGAAATCCTCTGCCGGAGTATGTATTTCTGGATAGCTACAACCTAGGGGTCTTTAAGTCAAGAGGGGTAATAGGTTACTTCTAGGCAAGCGTGCTCCATCGTCGACCTTATCATCGCGTAGCATCAGGCGAGATACACCGCCGATTCTCGGGAATCGCATAGCGATCTCCGGCTACTGCTGTACCTAGGCGCGGGCTTGAGGACGAAGAGCAATGGGTAGCTCGTCATCCGCTCGTCATATGAGGACCGAGTCCGAGTCTACGACGGCGTGTACTCTCCACGTGCGCGTCAAAGAGATGTCAGTAAACCATAGGGGCCCAGCAGGGATAATGCCTGCTAGGACCATGGGGAAAAGTATGAAAAGGATACTCGTGGTCCTAAGGCAAGGTTAGTTCTAGTCAGTAAAAGTCCGACACGCTCTCTCACCCCACCCTAGAGCGTGAGAAGTCATTAGATAGATTCCCAACTTTAAAAAAAAGTTAATAATATAGCAAAGCTTCAAGGATTGCAAATAATATGTACTAGGACTTTCGTATTTCTGCTTTATTCTGTGGATAAAGCTGCTTAAAATAACATTAAAGAATACCTCTTTTCCTTCGTTTCAAAGTAACACCTATTACTGAGAAAAACGAGTGTGTTACATAATTCCGAAAAGTGTAACATCGAATAACACGTTCCCGTAAGTTTATTAATCCGAAACACTTAACAACGAATGCACGTTACCACGAAAAAACTAACGCCACAATCATGGAATCTCGAATAACCAAATCTCTAATTCACTAATTCGACTCAGTTAACAACAAATGCGCGCTTCTACGAATAACTTTTCGCGGAAGCCACGCGACCTAGCTTAACCAAACCTCTAACGAAAAGACATCTCCAATTTTTTAATCTAATTAAATTATTATTATCGAATTGGTGATATATAGAGATTTGGTTATTCGAGATTCCATGATTGTGGCGTTAGGTTTCTCGTAGCAGCGTGCATTCGTTGTGTAGAGTTTCCTATTAGTAAACATACGGGGACGTGTTATTCGATGTTACACTTTTTGGAATTATGTAACACACTCGAGAAAAAACTACCAGTCACTCTAGTTTGTGCATTACTACTCATTCATGTTGAGCGTGGTGGCGGGCGCGGTGACGGGCGTGGTGGTGGGCGCGAAATATCAAACATATCGCGTAATATCGAAGTGTTCACGTACGAAACGCATGTGCGGTCTAGGCAGGGGGCAGGCCAGCGACTGGCGCACGCGGCGCGCTCGCGGCTGTATCAAACGTTTGAGATTTTTGTGTGTGTTCACGTCGAACTAGCGGCGGAGCGCGCGATCCACCCGCGACTTCAGTAAGATCAAACAGTATGAACTTGTTGCTAGAAACGTTAGCAAGTTTTCATGTTTTCATTACAGTCTCTCAATACAGTAGAATTTATTAGTACTGTTCACGTCACACCCGCGCAAACGCCTGGCGGCCAATGTGAACACGAACTCGCCACGTCTTCGCGACCGCAGACGCCATCGCACCCACCAACGCACCCGCACCTTCAAACGTGAACAAGTACTAAGGTGGTATGTATATGGATATGTTATGCGCAAATCTGATAATCACATCGTGAAAAATTGTCTTTCTATGGAGAGGGAGATAGCTAGTTACCTTTTCATTAGTCCTGAAGGACATGTAAAAGCTTACCCTTACAGACGACGACACTTACCAGCGAAGTGAATGGCGCCGAGTGATTAAAAGAGCCGAGCTTACGTAACGAAAAGGCGTCGGCAAATAAAAAGAAAACATCTTTCTCAAGGAAGATCGACCATTAAGTAAAAGTCACCTTTATCTATTACTGTAATATGGAAATATTGTAAGAACAACATTTTTTTTAAAGAGTAACCATGGAGTTTCTTTCCGATTCTTCTCCATAGGAAACGACCAGTTTGGAACCGTGCAGTAGCTTCTGATGTTTTATAAGTAGGTACCCATGTAGGCCTATGTGAAATAAAAACATTTGAATTTTGAATTTTGAAACGAGTTGTAAGCCGTTACCACTGGCCCACTACTACTCTTCTCCGTTTTGATCCATTCATAACAAACATGCATATAAACTTCCGTCTTTATAGATAATACTAGCTTCTGCCAGCGGCATCGCCCGCCCGCGCGAAAGTTTTTTTCTCCATACAAACTTCCAACCCCCGTTTTACCCCCTTAGGGGTACGCGCGAGGGAACGAAGGTCCTCACGCCCTAGCCGCCGTAATTCCGACCCCGACTACCAGCCACGGTAGACGCGGGCTTGCGGACGTCGAGCACTGGGTAGCTCGCCGTCCGGCTGTTCGGTAATGAACCGGACCGAGCCCAGTCGTCAACAGCGCGTAGTGATCCTCGCGCTCCTCAAAGAGATGTCAGCAAACCGTAGGGGCCCAGCAGGGCCGATGCCCGCTAGCTAGGACCGCGGACAATTTCTGAAAGGGAAACCCGTAGTCCTAGAACGCAAAGGGTAATTGAAGGATACAGGTGTGGTTTTAGTCAGTAAAAGTCTGACACGCCCTCCCGCTCCACCCAGAGCGCGAGAAGTCATTTGGATGATTTCCCACATTAAAAAATAAAAAAAAAACCCTTAGGGGTGGAGTTTCGTAAAATCCGTTCTTAGCGGATGTCCTATATAAGTTTGTAGGTGTTATAGTTTCGGAGATTTCGTGATTAATCAGGGAGTGGTATTTCGCTTTTATATATATAGACTAGCTTCTACAAGAGGCTTACATATGTAGGTTTTTCCATTCAAAGTTTTGACCCCCATTTCTTCCCTTTAGGAGGTGAATTTTGAAAAATCCTCTCTTAGTGCTCTCCTGTGTCATAAAAGGAAACCTTGTGCAAAATTTCATGTTTCTAGTCTCAGTAGTTTCGGCTGTGCGTTGATATGTCAGTCAGTCAGTTTCTCCTTTTACATATGTCGTGGTTGGTGCAATGGTTAGAAATTAATCACTTCATGATATGGCCAATTAAAAATGACCAGATTGTTTTAAACGTTAAAGTTTAATGATATTTCAATCTTCGTTTGGCGTACTTTCTTTACACTTTTTATTATCATTGAAATCCTATATCAATAATAAGGACAAACGAGGATTGATATATCACCAAATCTTAACGTTTAAACGATCTGACCAGTTTTAGTTGGCCATATCATTGGGCACGCCATAATTATGGCGGTAAGTTCCCTCTTTGAGGAGTGGCTGGAAAGGCAACACGGCGTCCTTACCTTCCGCATGACGCAGGTCCTCACCGGACATGGTAAGTTCTGGAGGTTCCTGCACCGGATTCGTGCGGAAGTAACGCCCGGGTGTCACCATTGTGTGGACCACCCGGAGGACACGGGGGAGCACACGGTGGAGGTGTGTCCCGCTTGGGCAGAGCAACGCCGTGTCCTCGTGGGGGCTATCGGCGGCGGCGATCTCTCGCGCCGGGCCTTGGTACAGGCCATGGTCCGGAGCGAGGAGGAGTGGCAGGCGGTCGCCTCCTTCTGCGAAGCAGTAATGCTAGCAAAGGAGGCGGCCGATCGCATGAGGCAACGGTCCTCACGCCCCAATCGCCGCCGGGATTCCGATCCCGATTTCCGGCCATCGTAGGCGCGGGCTTGCGGACGGCGAGCAATGGGTGGCTCGCCTTCCGACCGTCCGGTAACCGTCCGGACCGAGCCCAAGTCGTCGACGGCGCGTGATGTTCCACGCGCGCCTCAAGGAGATGTCAGCAACTGTAGGGGCCTAGCAGGGTCGAAGCCTACTGGGGCCAAGGGTCTGATTCTGAAAGGAAGACTCGGCCCTGGTACGAAAGGCAATGAAGGAACAGGAGTGGGTTTTTAGTCAGTAAAAGTCTGACACTATCTCCCGCCCCGCCCAAGGGCGGGGGATGTCATAAGATGATTTTCCCACCGAAAAAAAAAAAAAAAAAAGTTGGCCATATTATGAAGTGATCAATTCTAAGATCTGGCCACATATTATATATATTATATATATAAGATTAGTGAGATGATAAGCTCTAGTATCCTCTTCCTAATTGCTTCATATTTTAATAAACAACAACAATTAACATTACCAGACAACATCTCGTATTAAACATAACTTCCCACCATAGACTAACATAACAACACCATAACGAACGAGCATAGAAGGGAGAAACTCCCATAGTCATATAAACTTGACATAAGGATTAGTACAATATGATGGTTATTAGTAAACACAGGTGGATATGGCTGCCAGCTTTGTGGCTAATCCCTTGGTGACTGCTTACGACATTGTAGAGTACGGGATGATGGTACACTTGGGTGTCGAGTCATTACCATAAGGTATTCAAGTCTACGGTCGATGGTATGTCTTAAGGTGAATGCTCCACAGTAGCCCGCAAAATTTAAATTTATGGAAGATTTTTTGCAATATGCAGTTTTGCACAGTATTTAAATAGTACGCTAACAAAATAATACATTTTGATACAATTGGAGAAAATTTGTGATTTGAATCAAAGCGGTATTCACCCAAGCCGCAGGCGAGGGTGTTATAGAGCTGAGTGCTGCAGTGACCAATTTTCACGTGTATCAATCGACGTATTTCAATACACTTATGAAGAAATAAATAAAAGGGGGTTGACACGCGATTCATGGGGGTCGCTTAACGCCCAGCGTGATATGATAAATACAATAAAATGTGGCGGGGCGAGCTCGTACACTTTTCCGCACTAGTGGGGAAAATAGTCAATTGCTTAGGGATAAAAGCGAGTTTTTGAGTAAGTTTATTGAAAAATATATTTGCAGTAATGACATGCACAACTATATTTATTGAAACTATCATCGTAACTCTCCAACTTAGAGACAAAGTAAAACATCAAGTTTTTATTAAAATGGTAGATACGTTTTACCTGTTCTCTAAGTTTCATCATCATCATCATCATTTCAGCCGATAGACGTCCACTGCTGGACATAGGCCTCCCCCAAATGTCGCCACAATGAACGGTCCTATGCGTCTCGCATCCATCGGATTCCCGCAACCTTCACCAGGTCATCAGTCCCCCTTGTAGGGGGCCTTCCAACACTGCGTCTTCTGGTACGCGGTCGCCAGTCGGTCCGGTCGTTCTCTAAGTTTAATGAGTATAATTGTGCAAATACATACATGTCGTTACCGCAATTATAATTTTCATCAGTTTTTTTCCGTGGCATTTTGTATAAAATTTTTGATAGCCAAACAACGCGTTACCAAGATCATATTTAGGTTCGAGGTTTTAATATCGTGTGGATTTCATCACGCATGCGGGATTACCCCGCATGCAGAAAATTTCAAAATGCCAAAAACGCGTCCCGCGTGCGTATTCCACGCATTACAATTAAATACTTGTACGAAATGGACATTTGCGGGGGCTACGCGTGCGGAACAATCCGGCTGCATGATCAAAACCGCACGATATTAAAAATATTAGCCTGAAATAAAGAGTTACTATTATTATTATTAACGGTTGCGGTTGCTTGGTAACGGTTGCGGGGCGGGAGTCCGATGGATGCGAGACGCACAGGACCGTTCATTGTGGCGACACTTGGGGGAGGCCTATGTCCAGCAGTGGACGTCTTTCGGCTGAAATGATGATGATGATTATTATTATTAAAAACACCCTAAGGCGTGAATTTGTTATCTAAACTTTATGTAAACCACATCCACGCTCCTATTTACGATTTGATAATTTCAAAGAATGAGAAAAATGCAACCTGCAAGGCATGTACACTTATTTTTATAAATATTATCCGCCCCTTATAGTTTAGTGTTCATTAAAGTACATAATTACGTATATAATTTAAAAAAAAATAGTCATACAACACATATGACTAGGCAAGCGCAAATTGCACCAAACGCTAGACAGACCTCGAAAAAAGTTATCTCCAAAAAGTTTTTAAAAATAGACAAATACGCCATTGCCAGCATTTTCCCTGAAAAACTCGTAACACTACACCTGAAAGTACCCCACTAACACTTAACAATTAGTCCTGTAAACATAATGGTAATTAACACCATACCAACACTACCGTACAGTCGGCATCAAAAATAGCTGAGCACTTCAGCTGTGCACATAGTGGGAGCGGTTGCTTTGAACAACAGTTTTAAAGTCGAGAGGTAAAGAATGTCTTGTTATATGTACCACTGTAGTAATGATTTAAACTGCCCCCCTAGCCAAGTTACAATCGTTTCGTTTCGATTCTCTTTTCGTTAATCGCCTCGAGTCGGCCATTCCTCCTATTCCTTTGTTCTGACCACGTGACTGAGCGTTGAGATGACGTCAAAACAAAGGAATCGGAGGCGTGGCCGACTCGAGGCGATCGACGAAAAGAGAATCGAAACGAAACGATTGTAACTTGGCTAGGGGGGCAGTTTAAATCACAGTAATATTGTATAAAGCGAACGATTACAATTACGTTTGTGGATGATTACGTTTAACTAAAACAGACGATCTAGTAGGGTAGGACTAACTTCGAGAAAGAGGTCAATCGTCCAATGGGCTTCGGATGGCAGCGTTCGGGAAGCTGCGCGGTATCTTCTCGTCCAACATACCACAGTGTTTCAAGACGAAAGTGCGTGTTGCTATTGATGACATATAGCTCGGAAACGTTGAAGCTTACAATACGCCTCATCAAAAGGCTTAAAGTTATCTAAAAGGCAATGGTCATCACTGATAATAAAGATATCCGCAGGAGAACCAAAGTAGCCGACATAGCTCGAAGAATCGCCAAACTTATGTGGCAATGGGCAGGGCACATCGCTCGCTGAGCAGATGATGATGGGACCGAAAGGTTCTGGAGTGGCGACCGCGCACATGAAGACGCAGCGTTAGAAGGCCTCTCACAAGGTGGATTGATGACTTTGTGACAGTCGCGGGAATCCGATGGATGTGAAACGCATAGCATCTTTCGCTGTGGCGACACTTGGGGGACGCTTATGTCCGACAGCGGACGTCTTTAGGCTGAAATGATGAAGTAAATATGCATCTTTATTTGTGTCTATTTTTTCTTCAGTTGTAATCGGTTTCCTTAGAACCGTAAAAAGAATACCATACATGCTTCAAGTATCTGCTGTTGACTGTACACTGTAGGTACTGTGGAGAACAGTACAGTGTACAGGTAACACAATCATCCGCTTTAATGATGTCGTTAACTTGCATGCTATGTGCGATGTTACCGTACTTGCGTGCAGGTGCATCTTGCATAGGGGCGCAAGTGCAAAATTGTGAGATATAGTACACCTTAATTTACCTAGTAGTAAAAAATAGAGAAAAGAATGAGAAGTGGGCAAAAAAAAGAACCTTAGAGTAAATAAAAGAAGTAGAGGAAGCCAAAGTTAAAGTGTTAGGAATATAATTAATTGATATCGAAAGACATCGCATGAAAAATAACTCCCATTATTACGGACTGGCGAGAATTATACTTTTTAAAGATTATTAAAATATTAAATAGATTTTTGAAAAAAAAAAGTTTTTTTTTATGTCAGATAAGCTAGAACAGCTGTCAAGACAACAGGTACCTTGGCTGCAGCAAGTAAAATCATAAACCTTCATCTGGTGAGGTGGTGGGTCAAAATGCGCCCCAAAGGATATTTCCGCCAGTGCTGCAGGTTTTTCACTACCCACCAGCACTAGGCTAAATTAAAATGCTATAACTTTGCAAAAACATGACGTATACAATTTTTTGTTTGTACTGTTAGAATAACTTTGAACCCAACTTCCTTAGTTTTGATTCGCCCCGGGATCTGTCGAACAGGAAATGAGAAATAAACCAAAGAAAGCGGCAGGCCGATATCGACTAGAACCGCACTAGAAAGTATTTTCAGTAGTGATGGGACCGACAAAAATAAGGAGATATCGAAAATAAAACAGTACTTATATTTATCGTAAAAGAAATGAAAAAAGTTTTTATTTACTTATCTGTCTTTAAAACATGTCACGCAAAGGTTTAGGTTGCATTTCCTGCAATATTTTTTTACCTTTTAAATTTTTGTTTTGCTTGGTCTTGGCTTGCATAACTGTTAAAGGTTGTCCCCAGTCTCTCGTAGCTAGCACCCTGCACAATTTCTCCGTTTGGCGCTCATCTCAAGGGCATGATCGTTGTCCTTAGGTTTTACTTGATTTTCTGAAAAGTTTTTTAAAACTCCGTGTGCTTTATTTACCATATCAGTGGACTCACTGTTGAGAACTATTAAATAAATCCTCAAATTTATTTGAAAAATTAAGGAAGAAAATATTTCTTCACTGTTGTCATTATCATTATCAATAACTGCAGGGCGAATTATTATTCCAGTCTGAATAATTGTTCCAGTCCTTCGATGTACGCGGTATAAACAATAAGGCGAAACGCTTAATCCGGAAGAGAAGTGTCAATAATTTGACACACAGGCTGTGCGTCGGATTGTCCGACAGTAGAAAGGCGATGGCGGAATCAAGCTACAACTATTCCTTCATCAATATTTTTTTTTTACTAAAACTCAATACAAACACGCACTTCCCGCCTTATCCAACTCCAGCGCCACCACTAAAAGGGGGCGCGTTTCTAACTACTGAGTACCATCAGACTCGTTGTGTTATTAACATGTAAATGTGATGTCACTGTATGTTTGTTTGTCACTGTGCGTTAGAGTTTACTGCTAAATGTTATGCGGGAGAAACACTGAGTTACTTACGCATAAAGGGAAGATACTCCCGGAATAAAAGTACCCTGTACTTTTCCAGGATGTGTGCCTTTCATTCAATATATAGCCACGTCCTATTCCAGGACATGGTCTACCGTTATGCCAAATTTCATCTATATTTCTTCAGCATTTCAGCGTGAAGAAGTAACAAACATATAAATATATATATGCACAAATTTTCGCCTTTATAATATTAGTGTGATGTAAAAGCCAATGGAAACTATTACGAGTGGCATGATTTACCTTTTTCCTTTCACCAGAAATGAAACCTAGGTATCGTATTGTCCCCTAACATATAATATTAGAGGATTATACTAGGAATCAGTAGCAAAAAAACCAGGTCTTTAAATCGTAACTGTACGAAAATACCTATAGAAGTATAGCTAGTATCTTTTTGTCAGGCGTTAACCTATTTTAATGAAATGGAAATATAATACATAATATTTTGAGGTTTCCATTGATAAAATAGATTGAGTTGGTAATTACTGTTATATTTTTTCACTTGAATAAATAATTAGAGTTGCCATGAATTATATTTAACAATGGGAAAATTAAAATATCAGACATAAAGTATTTTTATTTAAGAAAAATTACGCCTGATAAAAAACAATAGTAACCTACTAAATAGTCTCCAACTTCGTTTGGTTACGGTTGGTAGACATAATTCTTTTTGCTATTGATTTCTCATACAGTATTCTAAGATATGGCCTAGGTTTCACTTTTGGCGAACAGAAAAAAAATACATGCCAGCTATGTATGGCAACAATTTGATTACTCTTTATTGTTTTTATGAGACGGAATCACGTTGATTTTTTTCATATGGTTTCTTTTATTAGATATGGTTTCTTTTATTAGATATTATGTGAGGACAGTGTAGACCAGTCAATATTGTACTCAAAACTACACTAAAAATAATCATAATAAAAAGTGAGTCGTAATAGGAAGTAATCTAAGAATTCGCGGAGTCTACAGTGTTCTCCCATTCACATTATAAAAAAAGCAACAAAAATAAATAATTACAACTATCAATAAATTAGACGTTAAAAAAAAAAAAAAATTACTAACAAATTTATGGTGGTTGCATTGGGCCCGCGTGTTGATTTACGGCCCATTCTTTCTTCTAGAGAGGAGGCCTGTGACCCAGCAGAGTTTTGGAGGTATGCGGAACAGAGAGTAAAGTCCTGCAAACCTCTGTTGATAAGGGAGGATCCTCCGACCAGACAGGTGTTATGTCTGGTGGGTACAAAACCCTTGAAGCTGTGAAAAAATCAAACTTCTAAGTTAATGAAAAAAAAGATACAGCCGTTTATGTCGCAAAAACCTTATATTTCGACACTCTCAAGGGAATCAAAATTCATAGGGTACTTCCCGTTGACCCAAAATCCTAAAATTTGGCATAAGGCAAGGTCTTATAGCACAGGTATAGGAATAAATATGAAATCAGTAAATTTTTTGTTACGTCACAAAAAGTTTTTTTTTTGCTATTCAGAAAAATCTTCGAGACTCCATTCGAACTGTTTACATAGATGAGTTTGTACGGAACCCTCAGGGTGCGAGTCCGACTCGCATTTGCCCAGTTTTTTTGTAAAGAACCAGCCCAGTTTTGTTGTCCTTATTGTAGGCAAATAATATGGGAATAGACGCACTTGGTTTCGGTATTGGTATCTCTGCACGCACACACAAATACTCTCTTGACGAAATAAATATTTTCAAGAATTTATCAGAATATGTATTTTTTTATCCGAAAATAATTAAAAAGAAAACTTTTTACAAAAAAAAAATAACCGACTTCACTAAAAAAAAAACACTAAAAGGGTCAAAATAACTTTAATTTCGGAAGTCGGTGTTTCTCGGTATTGTTTGTTTCTTATTTAACACCGACTTCCGAAATTAAAGTTATTTTGACCCTTTTAGTGTTTTTTTTAGTGAAGTCGTTTATTTTTTTTTTTGTAAAAAGTTTTTATTTTACACTTTTTAGTTGCGATACACTTATAAACAGAGTGCCTATTTCTCATGACGATTCCAATTAACCCAAACACTGCTAGGTTACATTGTTTTATTATAAAGTTCTTGTGTCTACCTTCCACCTTCCGGCTCCGTCACCAGATCAGTTCGATAGTACCTTATAGCCAAAGTGCATCTCATGACAATTCTAATAAGCCCAAACACGGCTAGGATACATTGATTAATTACGGAGTTCCTGTGCCTACCTTCTGGCTCCATCATCAGATCAAGTCGATAGTACCTTACAGCCAAAGTGCATCTCATGACAATTCTAATAAGTCCAAACACGGCTAGGTTACATTGATTAATTACGGAGTTCCAGTGCCTACCTTCCGGATCCATCATCATCATCAGATCACTTCGATGATACCATTTTCAACGTAACTATTCAGAATCATTCATTTATTAACCGACTTCTTTGTATTGTCATAGTCGCTTAACTATCTTCATTGTGATATCTATTTGAGTATGAAGTTCCGTTGACCATTTCTGGTCTTCTTCATCAGTTCCACTTCATCAAATGTTACTTTTTGACTGTAAATGCTTAAGTTCTTGATGAAAATACCAAAATTACTATAGGGTTGCCTATAATTTTTGAGGAGTTCCCTCGATTCCTAATGGATCCAATCATCAGAATTGTATTTTTAAAAAAATGGGACCAATCTGGAAGCATATCCTATAAAGGGAAAAAAAATTTTGCAAATCGGCCCATAAACGACGGAGTTCTGAGGTAACAAACATAAAAAAAAGATAAAAAAAAAATTCACCCGAATTGAATAACCTCCTCCTTTTTTTGAAGTCGGTTAAAAATAGCTGAAATCGATTGAGAAGCCGATTTTGAACATACTACTTTCAGGAAGTGTTTTTATTATTTTACATATTGTATTTAATAATAATAATAATAAACGTTTATTTCGAACCTTTCCGTCCTTAGTAAGTGTTACCTTAAGCATTTATACAAAACACACAAAATACACACAACGAAAAAATAAAACAGTTTGCAATACGCAATTAAATAAAAAGAAATACATACAAAACAAAAAAACTACACACACTTAGTGCGGTGAGGGGGAACTGTCCAGTGCTCACCGTGCAGTCTGCAAGCGTATCCAGTGGTGCAGCAGTGGAGAGTCCCACCTGTACGGAAACCGTTCAGAATACTAGATTAGATTAGGTATCTAGATTTTTGTAGCGGTTTCCTCTCCGTGGCCTATCCTACATAAACCATGCATTTTCTTTCCGAGTTTATCACTTTTTTATGACTCTGTGATAATGTAGTAACAAAATAACTCATCCAGAAAACAAAAAAAGTGATATTTTATTAGATTTCGTAAACGAACTTGTATTGTCCGAAATCACGTAAACTCACACAAAATTCATATAAGAGAAAAAAATATCATTATTTTAATTCAATACTTCGCAAAAAATGCACAACGCACTACGGCCATCAAGTTATCACTGCCATTCCAAGACCTTTGACATCACCAAAAAACTAAGGTCGAAATGACAACATAAACCTTACCAGCCCACTTATTACCACGGCCTCTCAAGTTATGACCACTGTAATGACGTGTAATATTCGGCACGCGTCGGTAATACCCGGTAATAACCGGTAATATCGGGTAATACCCGGTAATATTTTAACGGGACACTTGTGGTTGGTAGGGCAATAAACCGATACCTAACAGATGCCTGCTTGAGAGGCAAAGACTAAGTTGTTGGGCAGAATGGACAGTTTTATTAATGATACCAGCTGAAAAATAAAAAATGATACAAAAATATTATTTATTTATTTATAAATTCTTTATGCACGCAAAAGTACAGAAGCGGACTTAATGCCTTAAGGCATTTTCTACCAGTAAATCTTTGGGTGATGCAGAGACAAATTGTGGTAGGTGCAATATTAAGCATTACATATTGTTGAAAAATAAAATTAAAATTTAATTATTAAAAAATTCTATTTAATTAAAATTTAAGTGTGTTACATGACTTAGAAAAGTGTGATATCGAATAACGCTTTCCCGTAAGTTTACTTACACGACACTCTTAACAACAAACGCTTGCTACCAACAAAAACTTAACGCCTTAGCCTACGCAAATCTCGAATAACCAAATCTCTAATTCACCAATTTGAATCACTATCAACAAATGCGCGCTTCTACGAAAAATTTATCGCCGAAGCCACGCCAAACCTCTAACGAAATGACATCAATAAAAGGGTATGCCAATATATGGCCCAGCAGAGGACAAGACTTATTAAATAGAAGAAAGCAGCAATAATAATGTTTATCTCTTTTGACGTGTGGAGTTCAACATAATGCTAATTGCTCAAACACTGCGTCAACTACCTTTCAAGTTCTCTATTCTTTCAAAAGAGAACTTGTTTGGAGTGTTGGATGGACTTGTTGCCTAAAATACATTGAAATATGATATTTTTGAAATAACCTACTAACCCTCTCTTAGAAAGAGGAGGCCTGAGTCCCAGCAGTGGGAACATTAAAAGGCTGATTATGCTATGCTTATGCTATGCTATGATATTTTTGTGAGCATACATATAGCAATGCCTATTTTAAATGCAAAAACAAATACATAAAGCCTAATATCCATCAAAAATAGTAGTCGATTCTCCGAAATTCTTATAATATTAGGTATAAAAACCATCCTTTTACTGTGATATTACAGAAAATACAAACCAATAAATAACTAATTTCGAAAAGAGTTTAACGTACCTTTTAATATAAAGTTTATTTTAACTTATAATTTATTCCTAATTCTACATTTTTATTTCGTCCCATCTACAATCTACATAATCTGTGCCATAACCGATGTAGTCAAGAGCGTATGACGGATGGCACCGAGTGCGGTTGAGCTGCGTGACAAATGCGGCCGCACTACGACCGCGCGCCGTGACCGTCGCGTGACGGTGGCGTGACCGAAGCATGGACGGACGTGTGGAAGTATTGTGGCGGCTATTCGAGGGGTAAATCGATGGGTTATGGATTTTGTTTATTTTTTATGTTTGTATTTATCTTTGATTCTTAAGCTCTTGCTGGGCAACATGTTTAGGTTATGTAATAATTTTAATGAAACTGTTTTGTTTATTGACGCGAAATAAATTGAGCAATATAAGTATATTGCTCAATTATAAAAGAGGAAGTCCTCTTTTCGCCATTTTGAACAAAATCATTAATTTGAGACAGACATTTTGTGAGTAACATTTTTGGTAAAGGCGTTTCTACTTTTGTTCACATTTAAAAAAAAATGATTTTAATAGATAATTGCAATCACATGTACCATTTTTTTTCACGCAATAGTGACATTTCTCGTCTAGACGAAGGATACATTTTACCCCTTTTTATCCATTTTTTTAATTGATATAAACTAGTGCTTGACTGCGATGAAATGATGCAATCATTGATGGTGAAGCGCACTAGTTTATTAAGAGCTTATTCACTCTAGCCTTGAAGACACCTAAATTGTAATCAGTCGGGAAGACATATTGAGGCGGAGTGTAGAATATAATTTATTTCAAATGATTTTGGGTCTAATTCTGATCACTAGGCGACAAACTATGTAATTGATTACCCCAAACCGAAAATTGCAGCCAATGCTTCTCATTCCCACATATTCCTACCACGTGCCTCGACAATTTATTACAAAACTACAAGTGCGTACCACACATTACTCCATAATTACTTCGTCTCCCTCCACGACCCGCCACGCGTCTCTACGTTTCAAATAATTGAATGTGAGCGAAAATTTATGGTTTTTGCACAATTTTTATAGCCTCCTGTGTTTAACGTGTCTGCTTCCAACGATTATGAACGGAGCTATGATGTTTGTCGCCCTCTGGCTTGTGGTAGCGTGAGGGTTGTGAGGTGTTAAAAGAGTTGGGTGGGTGTGACTGGGTATCATTTTGGTGTGTCAGTGGAAATACTATACAAATAGTCGTAAGAGCCCAGTAGGCTCGAAGTTTACTGAGGCAATGGGTTGACTTCCGAAAGAAACCCGTGGTTCTGGAACGCAAAGGGCATAGAAGGATTAAAGGTGTTGTTTTATTCAGTAAAAGTCAAACACGCCCTTCCACTCCACCCTAGAGCGAGAGAAGCCAATAAATGATTTTCCACCTTAAAAAAACACTATAAATTTTGGTGTTTACATAAAAGACTATCAGACTTGGTATTTAATCAAATTGAAACACTGGACGCTTTAGTTAGATATCTACTCAAGAAACTTAGAAAAATTGAATGGTATTGAATTTATAGATTTATTGATCCCCGTTAGGTTAAAAGAAGAAAAATTATGATAGTGAAGTAGATTACGGTTGACAAATTAGGCTTACTTTATTGAAGAATTCAGTTGGATTTTTGCTATTAGGAAAATTTGCCATTAAAGATATTAATATGTTGAAACACTTGGGAATGCCGGGATATACGGAGCCAGGGAATAAAACAGCTGAGTACGGGTACACGTATATTGCGACTGATGATGGTTGAACAAAAGACAAAACATTATGTTGGCTAACCCACATAATACTTATACAAATTAATAATATTATGCAGGTACTTTAATCCTCATACATCACATATGTATAGGTAAGTGAATTAGGTTTCATGATGTTTTTGATCTTAATATAATAATAATATTATACTTTCGTCACTTTCAATAAGTTCTAAAAATTTTCAAACAACAACAATCTGTGGTCACACCGAACAATACTATCACACTACACAGTTACAACAACTCTATATCGATTCGAAAATAGCCATCCACCCTCAATGCATCACATTTATAAAACTGGCGAGAGAAACTCTACGTTATTTATATTAAATTATGAGGGGAACACCCCTGAAGAATGTGGTAGGTATGTTGGTATGCTCACGATTGTCAATTATTTCTTAGGACGATCAAATTGAGGGAAGTTGTAGACGAGATCTTCCGAGGTATTTTTTGTTGTCTGTATTTCTGTATGATAGGAGTTTCGAGCGGGATTTTTTCGTGAAGTTCAGTGGTTGTTTTAATTGTTCACAAATTTAATGTTTGCGAATATTGTGATGTAAAATTGGTGTGGATTTGTATGTTAAGTGTCAACACATACCTACTATATAAAATTAATGAAACAGGCGCAATCTCGCAAACCTGTGACTGACCTGCAAAATGCAAAAAACAAGTTCGAGTCGGAATCGCGCACGAAGGGTTCCGCACCGTCCCCGGTATGGGGTCCAATTTTTACTCTTTGGGTACGGTAACCTAAAAAATAAGAAAATTTGAATTCCGCGATCTACCCTCGAGTATTTACCTTAAACTCTTTAATTACCTCTTACCTACAATTCATTGATCTGTATGAATAAATGAATAGCCAAGACGTGATAAAGCACAATAACCAGCCTCATAATGTAATGTACTGACTGCTAAGACTCAGGCCTCCTCTCTAGGAGAGGGAATGGGCCGTAATCCACTACGCGGGTCCAGTGCAGGTTTGTAGATATTACATCTTTTCGTTTTTTTTTTTTGGTTCTTGGACATGCTTCACAATGTTTTTCTTCACCTTTTTTAAAGCCGGGTTAGTTGGGCACACACAATGGGTCACCATTGCTCGTATTGACCACGAGTATTCTTCTTCTTCTTCTTCTTTCGTGTCGATTTGACTCAAATTATATCCGACCAATATTTAGCTTCCAAAAAAAAAAAAAACGACAGAGCTATCCCTCTGTCGTTTTTTTTTCGTATCTATTCTACCGCAGACATGATGGCCTGCGCCATTTTTTACATTATTTGTTAAAAAAAAAATTACATTGGTATTCTGTCGTGCCCTCATCTTGACCAATATTTACCTAAAAACTACGCGAGCCCATATTTTTTTTTATTTTGTTATTTGTTTCTTAATTATTACTATTTTCCTTTTTTTTTTGTTTTGTCTTTTTTTTTGTATAGTTAGTTGTTATGTTACATTTTTATGTATGATAATGTAATAATTTATTACAAATGACTTTCATACAAATCACTTATAATACAATAGAACAAAACTATAGACATTATGTAATAAAATGGTTTTAAAATGTACTTTTTACACACAGTTATCTTGTTACATTATGATATATTTTTTAAGACTATGGATTTTGAGTTGGTGGTTAGAGTTTGGGTATTGGGCTCTTGTTGATCTGCCGCCTAGGGTCTTCACTAACTCCATCAGAGCTTTCACGACTGCGGTGTTTAGATGCTGCATGGCCGTCTTAAGGTTTTTAGCTCTGTCGTTAGCCTCGTATAGGTCGTGGAAGGTGCAGAAGGTTGTGCATGCTGGGCAGGAAAGAAGGCGACGCATATTCTATGAAAGGTGGTAAATGAGAAGAATGATTGTCCAATAAAGACTATTAAAGAGTTTTATCATCAAGAAAAGCGAAATACCACTCACTGATTAATCACGAAATCTCAGTAACTATAACAGCTATAAACTTAAAATTTGGCAGATAGGTTCCTTATAGGGTGTAAACATCGGCTAAGAACGGATTTTCCGAAATTCACCCCCTAAGGGGATGAAACGGGGTCAAAAGTTTGTATGGAGAAAACAATTTTCACGCGGGCGTAGCGGCAGGCAGAAGCTAGTATGTTACATAAAGATATCAGTTATGGAAACACGTCCACACTTTTCACCAACCAAATATTTTTTCAAGCTACACAATCTCACTTCCGTGTTTACATTTCAGGGCGTTCCCCTAACATAGTGTTCCCATCTTTATCACTCAGCCCATGACCAAAAGGGCTATAAAGGGCCCCCGACGACATTGTAAAATTTCCATAGTCTTTCCTATTTCACCGCAGTAACCCATTTCGGTCATTTCCTTAGACTAACAACTTTCGTGAGATGAAAAGGCGATGGGGAGGAGGTTTTAATTTTTGATTTGTCTCTGGTTTGCAACTCTATAAATATACAGGTTTTGCTAATCTATCGGGATTGTTTGAAAGAGTTACCATAGCCCTGGAACGCAAAGGGCAACTGAAGATACACAGGTAGGTTTCAGAAAGTAAAATTTTGACTCTCCCTCTCGATTCACCAAGGGCGGGAGAAGCTGTTTGAAGATTACACACCTCAAAAAGCTTGTAGTTGACATCGATAAAATGAAGTTCTGGAGATCAGATGATCATGTTTAGACTGGAAGCCGGTTTCAACCAATGGAAAAGACTTTAGAAGAAACTAAGTTACTTAAGTTATTTAGTTGGTTTACTTCCGTTCAATCAAAGCAAGGTTCAGTTGAAAACCAGCGCCAGGTAACTGCTAAGTATTTATCTGGCATTATGCTGGACTGAATTTTAGCGCAGTCGTGAGACACAATATTGTGTTTTTACTTGTTTCTTCATTGTGTGTATCTGTGTGCTAAATAAACGTGATTTATTTATGTATTTAAACATCACGTACAGTAGTGGTACATAGGGGGACTTAAAGCAACAAGGCATTCTCTACCAGTCAACCTTTGGGTTAATAAAGACAACGCAGTGGTAGGTAGGTGTGCACAATAAATAAATAATAAATATTTCAAATAGTATAAATAAATACATATAAATGCTAAAATTATTAACTAATAAATACTATGATAAATATCAAATCATTATAATTAAGAGAACTTGAAATATAACAATTATAACAAAGACCGAACTACGGTTGAGAGGACTTTAAGTAGTAGTTTCGAATTTTACGCTTGAAAGATATTTTTTCATCCTCTAAGTTTATTGAAACATCAACAGATTTATAGAATAGTTTATCAGCCAATTTCCCCATTTCTAAATAGGGTCATAAAGTTGTAACTTCTCAAGATGCATGCTATAGTAACTCCAACAACTTAAGTTGGCTCGTAAAACCGTAAATTGTCAATTTCCACTCAATCTCCGGAGCCATTAATTGAGTAATTTATAAACCAATTATAATAGAGAGTCGTCTTCCTGATGGATCTGGAATCGACATTGCTTCGACGATCTGCTGTTTGGCAACTAAGTCTATAATAGGCATTTTGACAAGGTTATAAATAGGAAAAACTTTTTACAAAAAAAAAACAATTGACTTCCATGTAAAAAAAAACCACTGAAATTTAATAAACTTTAATTTCGGAAGTCGGTGTTTCTATAATAGTTTTGTCTCTTCGTTGTTTAACACCGACTAAGACAGTTCTCGAATAGCGAACAACGCTAATCGAACTATTCGCGAAGTGTCCCGAGCCGCCATAAGCTTTGATTCTACCTGTAACTGAAAAATAGGTACCATATCTACCTAAAAATAAAATACGGAAAAGATCTTGACAAAAAACACCTAAACTCTAAAATACTCCTTATCTGTTCCTGTAACAACAAAATACGCAGAACTGGAAACGTCGAACAAAATACTCAACAATTTGAATAATAACATTACAAAACGGCAAACAGAAACTCTGTAGTAACATTATTACTACAAAAGTATGATTTTATCTCGATCGACGTTTCGAACGAATCGTCGTCTCCCTAAGTGACCAAGTTTCGCTAAGTTTTCGCATAAATTATGCTAGATAAGCGAAAATATTGTCTTCGCCGGCATATTTTCGGTATCTCTGATAAGTTTTCGCAAACAATTCGTAACTTGTCAGTCTCAATATGTCACGGGTCTAGCTGTTTTGTTGAGTGTGGTGTGGGGCTTTAGTAGATGGGTGATTTTTGTTTTCAGTTCAGTTAGTGGTCATTTAAATTAGTGTTAAAGATAGGATCACTACATGTCTCCTTCTGGGTGTTTCCATTGGAGCTCATAGCAGTCAATCGCCTGGAACAGCACGGCCTATCCTGCAGTAGGAGAGTTGGATATCACGGCACGCCAATATTAATGACATCGTCGGTCGAGCTCTTGTCACCGCCAGAGTGTCAGCTGTCTTAGGCTGTTTTTCCATCAGAGATGTGCTATGCAGCTATGCTGCAAGGATTTAATAGCTAAGCTGTGAAACTATGTGACCGTTTCCACTGATACTAAGCTATGTGGCGGTGCGAGTAAGATGTGCTATGAAGATGCGCCGCCGCAAAGTAGTTGCGCGACGAAGATGCGCAGCTCAAGCGATGCGATGTGTCGATAGTAGGGAAGCGGCACATAGCTACACCACTCGCGATCATCCATAGCATGCATCCTTAGCACGCATCCATAGCACACATTCATAGCACGCATCCATAGCACGCATCCTTCCATATACAAATCATATCTTAGTTGAATTCGTTTCCACCAGTGCTAAGCTATATGCACCATTGAATATGATTGGTGGATATCAAACGCATCCATAGCAACGTAGCTTAGCACATCTCTGGTGGAAAAGCACCCTTACAGCTCAATGGTTTAGCACATAATGATTGGATGAGACCAAAATATTGGGTAGGCCTTTGGTGTGGAATGCAATATATGTATCGACACATTTGCGTCACCTGAGGTTCTCAACACGGTGGGCTGCGCGGTGGCTGCTGCAGCTGCAGAAAGCCTCAAACGGTGCCATTTATCGGGAGTTGATAGTTGAAGCACTGGAGCTATCAAGTCCGAGTGCTCATCTAGTCTTTTGGGATATCAGTAATCAGTTTATCGACTCTTGACGTAATCAGAACACAACATTGAAAAATTAATTAAAAGAGGTAAAATGTTTCTTTCTAAGTAATTTGTTTATTGCAAAGAGTTACGTGTTCAACGCACGAGCTAGTGGATCATAAATCCAGTCTCTCTGAAAGGCTTGGGCACGCCATAATTATGGCGGTAAGTCCCCTCTTTGAGGAGTGGCTGGAAAGGCAACACGGCGTCCTTACCTTCCGCATGACGCAGGTCCTCATCGGACTTGTTAATTCGTGCGGAAGAAACGCCCGGGTGTCACCATTGTGTGGACCGCCCGGAGGACACGGTGTGTCGCTTGGGCAGAGCAACGCCGTGTCCTCGTGGGGGCGATCGGCGGCGGCGATCTCTCGCGCCGGGCCTTGGTACAGGCCATGGTCGGGAGCGAGGAAGAGTGGCAGGCGGTCGCCTCCTTCTGCGAAGCAGTAATGCTAGCAAAGAAGGCGGCCGATCGCGTGAGGCAACGGTCCTCACGCGCCAATCGCCGCCGGGGTTCCGATCCCGATTTCCGGCCATCGTAGGCGCAGGCTTGCGAACGGTGAGCAATGGGTGGCTCGCCGTCCGAACGTCCGGTAACCGTCCCGACCGAGCCCAAGTCGTCGACGGCAAGTGCATTTCCACACGCGCCTCAAGGAGATGTCAGCAACTGTAGGGGCCAAGCAGGGTCGTAGCCTACTGGGGCCAAGGGTCTGATTCTGAAAGGAAGACTCGGCCCTGGTACGAAAGGCAACGAAGGAACAGGAGTGGGTTTTTAGTCAGTAAAAGTCTGACACTATCTCCCGCCCCGCCCAAGGGCGGGGGATGTCATAAGATGATTTTCACACCGGAAAAAAAAAGTCTCTTTGAAAGGCTTAACCTATCAATAATAATAATGAAAACAACAAATCAAAGTCTTAACTCATAATCTGCTGTCTTTTCTCAATTTTGTTGGGCCTTTGATCTCAACAATCCCCGTCCTCCTCTTGATAAGCCTGGCTGTCAAACTTTCGGCTTTCCGTAATAATAATAACCATATAAGATTTTTTACTAAGGAAAGTCAACAACACAACAAATAAAATCCAGAAGTCCAAACTCAAGGTTTGGCAACGAGCAATGATGCGCAGTATATTAAGTGTTAAATTAACGGATCGAGTTCGAAACACTATATTGCGCTCCAAAACCAGAAAAATGATATGACTCAAAAGGCTGCCCAACTAAAAACGGGACTGGGCAGGACATGTCTGCCGCATGCCCGACAAACTGTAGGCCAAAGTAGCAGAAAGTTGGTGCCCTGATACAGAGCGACGGGGTCGCGGCAGACCACAAAGGAGATGGCGGGACGAATTAGATAGGTTTCGTCAGAACTGGCAAGAGGAGGCCCGAGAAAGCGTAGGAGTAAGACAGAACAGGCTAATAAAAAAAAATCAACATTGCAATTTTAATAGTACATTGTTACCCTAGGGGTGAAAGTAACTTATTTAGTCCCGAGAAGAAGTTTGGCGTCCGAGCGTAATGAAGTCGCCAATAGTTCGAGGGACTAAATAAGTCTTTAGCCCGAGGTAAACACTTCGCTTTTTCATTACGAATACAAGGAAAGTAAAAATAAAATAAAAAGCTTGTAAAACCTGAGTCGTCGTATGATTTTAGGTATCTTTCTTCTGATTTAGGCGGTAAAAGGTTTTCCACTACAACTTTGGCCTCTTCTCTTATGAAATCAGGCGTTAAATTCATATTTTAATCTGATAAACTTATCGTATTAATACAAATCTCTGTTGTAAGGAAATGTAAACAAAACTCTACAACTCGAAAGATCGGATTGCCGGATTGCCACTTTCCCGCCTATTTTGTTTTTTTTTTCTGTGGCCGGCCAGCTATTCAGTCTTTTTTTTTTCTGTGGCCGGCCAGCTATTCAGTCTTTATTTTTCATTTTAATTATTATGTTATTTAAATTATTTATTTCAATTTTACATAGCGCTGTAATTGAGAGGCTGTATAGAAAGTTGGAACTAATTGGTTCAATAGAAATGTGAAGATAGAACTAGTTTTTTTTTTTTTTTTTTTTAAATAATTTGACAGCTGTCAGTTGAAAGCGATTCTCCCTAGGGATGAAAAGTATTCCTTTAGAGTTATATATTTATTTTACTGTTAATTCACGCTAAATACTCTCCAGCGTTTGATAGTCTATTAACAAGTTTGCACGTGTTATTGGCAAAATTGTGGTGTCTTTTCCGCAAATGCCATTAATGAAGAGTTGAAGTTGAAGTTGAAGTATTCCTTTCAATCCGCTCCTCAGGTAACTTCAGGCCTACTTTCAGAGTATGAGTAATGAAAAAGTACTTTACATAAGTTATAGTTAAGAATGTCACATTAAATAATATCTCCGCTATAAAACGCCACAGGGCCATGCATCTAACAGAGGCGGCTTGACAGCCCGTCATCGCGGGCCGCGCATAAATCCGAATGCGTTCAGTCCGTTTGCGCGTGAAATAGAAACGCGGCGTGCAGTGTAGCCTGTCACTTGCATAATATATATTATTATTTACTGCAGAGAGTTTATTTTTGAGAAAAACGATTATTTGTAAAAATGGTTTTTCAATTTTGAAATTTTGAGTCAGTGATCTTACAGTAAGTACCTACTTATTATTCAGATTGCCAATTATCTTTTAGTCAAATTTAATAAAAAAACAATCGTCTTGCCCTCAAATAAATACGAATGCAGACTCTGGACTGCTACCAAGAAATACCTGATCGAAAAACCTAATAATACTTCGACCCGAAAATCGAACCGAAAACCTCCTGCTTAGTAGTAGCACTTGCAACCACTAGACCAACGAGGCAGGTTAGGAACTTGTTTATCTAGAATTTGTTGTTTTTTGGAGGCAATATAATGCGTATCAATATTAAGTGGCTCTGCATGTATGGTTTGTGAATTTCGAAGACTATAAAGATATTATAAAGTATAACCAAATCGGAGCCGCACATAAAATACGAGTAATGTGGCGCAGTGGTTGGCTGCTACGTTACGTGTCGCGGCTTCGATTCCCACACAGAACAAATATTTGTACGGCCATCAGATAGCTTTTCCGGGTCTAGGTTTCTGTATCTATGTGAATTTAAATTTTTGTTAATGTACCCACGTTAAGGTGCCTTTCGAACCTCGGCTGCAGACTGCGGATGCAGGCTGCGAATGCAGGTAGCACACGCATGACACGCAGCCGTTGCCTGCATCCACAGCCGGGAGTGATTCCGAGGCTGGCTGCATGTGCTGCCAGTCGCAAATCTACGATTCAATCCAATATGAGCACTATCGGCTCCGAGTAGCGATTATTTCAGGACTTGTCTAAACAGGTTGGATTGACGTAACTACGTGCGTATTGACTTGCGGCCGCAGCACTACTGGTCTGCGATCGGCTGCGGCTACAGATCGCGGTAGCACTCGCAGCCGAAGCTCGGCAGCACGTGCGGCCGCAGCCGCGTACGGAATGGTTTTCACAAAAATCCATACTGCTACATAGAAAACCAGTCGTGCAGCTGCAGCCAGCTTCATGCAGCCGCCGCATGTGCTGCCTGCATCCGTAGCCTGCAGCCGAGGTTCGAATGGCACCATAACAAAAAGTAATTCTTAAAAAAATTCTCACAATTCCCAACCAAAACACTTACAGCTTCTAAGTGACTTCATTTCACATATTCTTTCGACGGTTCCAACTAAAACCCCCATCACTTACCAGAACACAAAATTACTTCATTCTCACGAACCACAAAATCTACATTGAAAATAGACCACTAGGAGGTGGGAGAGACAAGTGAAAAAGTACAACATTTCCCTTGTTAAAACACACTATAACTCTGCGGCGCGGGTCGGTCTGCATTTCCGCGCTAAGATGAGACCGACGCGTCTGAAAGATTTATATGCCGCTTAAGGAAATTGACTGGGAAGCTAATACTGGAAACGTCGTCATGTGTTTTATTAGTAGAACTAGTTACAATGTTTTGTGTTTAGTTGTGTTAGCGATCCCAGCATTTAATAAATAATTTAATGTTTATTGTTGCTGATTTTGAAGGCTTAAAGTCGCCCAAAGGCCAGTGGAAAGGGCTCTGCTCGAAGTTTGAATTGAGTTGAAGTTATCCACAAGAGATTCTTTGGACCCGACGAATCGCCAAACTTAAGTGGTAGTGGGCAGAACACATTGCTCGCAGATGGTCGTTGGTGTCGAAAGGGTCTGGAGTAGTGACCGTGTACCGGAAGACGCAGCGTTGGAAGGCCTCCCTCAAGATCAATGACCTGGTGAGGGTCGCGGGAATCTGATGGATGCGAGGACGCACATGACCGTTCGTTGTGGCGATACTTGGGGAGGCCTATGGCCAACAGAGGACGTCTTTCGGTTGAAATGGTGATGATGATGATAACTGCTGATTTTGACAGATACTCGAAGGTGACGTATACCGACGGTGGCCATTGTGAATTGGAACGTCAGCTCTTACGTTTGTGGTCACGGTAAGACTTCCTTTTGAGGTGTCTCAACTTTCGCCTAACACAGGTCCTCACTGGACGGGGCCAGTTCGGGAGTTTCCAGTTTCCAATTCAGGTGGAAAAAAAACCCAGGTGTCACTATTGTGTGGAATGCTCGGAGAACACACGGTAGAATCCTGCCCCACTCGGGTGGAGCACTGGCGGCTATCTCTCGCGTTCCGCCCTGGTTCAGTCCATGATCCAGGACGAGATGGATTGGAAAGTGGAAGCCTCTTTCTGTGAAGCAGTAGCGCAAGTAAAGGAGATGACTGCAAGTATCCTCACGCCCCAGCCGCCGCCACAGAACTCGCGTTGGGCAATAACCTACCACCGTAGGCGCGAGCAATATGTAGTTCACCGTCCCAATATCGGGTAAGGACCAAGCCAGAATCAACGTAGTAGGGCCGAAAGGGTTACCAAGGAAGTACTCTAGAACGTAAAGGGCAACTGAAGGAGACTGATCGGTTTTAGTCTGACATGCCCTCTGGCTCTACCCTAGAACGTGAAAAGTAATCTTTAAGTCAAGAGTGAATAGGTTACTTCTAGGCAAGCGTGCTCCATCGTCGGCCACATCATCGCTTCCCATCAGGTGAGACAGTGGTCAAACGCGAGCCTATCAATAATAAAAAATAAAATAAAAGTAATGTGATGATTACTGACCTCAAAAAAAGTCCTTACGGGCCGAAGGCCACAAGCCTTCAAGAATGTTTGAAAGAATTAATGTGGCACCAAAAAGCAATGGTAACAGACACATCACCAACTCCCAATTTCCGGCCTGCTACAGAGTAATTTTTAATCGAAAAACTCAATAAAACTTTTTGCTTTTGCTTGATCCGGGAATTGAATATGTGACCCCACGCTTAACAGTCGGGCTTGCAACAAGACAGTTGAAACAACCTGAGGATACCTACCATGTAGGCAAAAAAAGGCTTCCTGTAAAAGAAAAAAGTAGATTAACATACCGCATACCGCCCTTGTTTTAATATAAGTAGGTACATATGTAAGTTTGTGTAGGTAGGTGCTCACATGAACAGTCTCAACAACAAACATTTCCTTATCTGAACCCCTTGGGGGTCGTATGAAAACGCTGAAGGGGACAAAAGATTGCATCTCAACTGACACAGTGGGTTAGTCAGTGGAGTACTAAGTCAGTGTTGCTATAATACAATGTTCACTGGTTCATATAGAATGGTACTGGCAGAATTGTTGAAACCGTAAAGTTATTGTTTTCAGATAGTTACGTTGCTAAATTGTTCCTGACCATCTATTGAAAACGATGGAAAGAATAATTAATACTCTTTTTTTACAAATATTCAAAGGTTTGAATCGAATTTTTAGCGGGATTTCTTCGGCTGTATAAATGATTGGTAAATTTATTCCAAAAACCGGGCAAGTACGAGTAGGACTCGCGCCTTGAGGGTTCCGTACAAACTTACCTAGGAAAACAGTTTAAATCCCAAATTGAGTTGCAATTTTTTTTCTGAAACGCAAAATTTTATTTTTGTAAGATGGATGGATTGTGTGAACAGTGATATGAAAGAAAAGGAAGTTAGTAATAGCATGACGGCTGATAGGATAGAATGGAAGAAAAAAAACATGTTGTACCGACCCCAAATAAGATGGGACAAGGGCAGGAAGATGATGATGATGATGAAAATTTTATTTTTGTGACGTAACTAAAAATTCACAGATTTCAGATTTTTTCCTATACTAATGCTGTGAGACCTTGCTTCATACCAAATTTCAGGATTCTAGGTCAACGGGAAGTACCCTATGAATTTTGATTTCTTGAGAGTGTCGTAATGTACGTTTTTTGCGACATAATCGGCCGTATCTTTTTTTTTTTCGTTAACTCAGAAGTTTGATTTTTTCACAGCTTCAAGGGACCGCAGATCCCGAAGTATATGGTTTTAATTTCGACTCGATATCTCCACGCGTTCCCAAAATAAAGGGTCTTGATAGACAGACGGACGGACAACAAAGTGATCTTATAAAGGTTCCGTTTTTTCTTTTGAGGTTTGGAACCCTAAAAAGGGTCTGAACATTGTAATATTCTATCAGAAAGTAACAATTGTCAAAAATACAAAATAACTATGGACATGGGATTGACCCTATGTAATTTCGGTAGTAGACGTCCATTTCATAATTAGCAGCTTATTTTAAGGAGCTGGTTTTAGAATAATCTCACAGTCAATCTGCGACACCTATTTATTTTATGGTAAATCATCTAAGAACTTGTCAATAAAATTGATGTACCTATGGTGCGACGAGAATGGATAAAGTGAGAAACGAGTATATTAGAGGAAGTTTAAAAGTGGTGGCGGAGACTGAAATTTTGAAAGGGAATCGTTTGTCTAGTATAATCAGCCTTTTAATGTTCCCACTGCTGGGACTTCGGCCTCCTCTCTAGGAGGGGGAATGGGCCGTAATCCACCACGCGGGCCCAGTACGGGTTGGCGAATGTCACATGTCTTCGAATTTTTAGTTCTAGGACATGCCGGTTTCCTCACGATGTTTTCCTTCACCGTTTTGAGAGCAGTAGTAGAACTCGTAAGTCGGGGCCGTTACCACTCGGCCACCACTGCTCGAGTATGATTATGTGAAGTCCTCTTTACACGACCATACATCCTCGTGGTTGAAATGCATGTTACTAAAAGAGTTTTGAGTATACATGTAGATGGATGGAGAGGAAGGGGGAGGCCAAATAAAAGAAGATTGTCTGAGGAGTGATATGAAAGAAAAGGGAGTTGTAGTGATAGCATGACGGTTGAAAGGACAGCATGGAAGAAAAATATTATATGTTTTGCCGACCCCAAGTAACACGGGACTTGATGATCAAATAACTACTTTCGTTCTGCGTAGGAGAGGAATTAAAAAAAAAACAATTTTACACGTCAAAACTTTTTTCTTTTTTCGTCAGTTTAAACTAGATGAGGCCGGTGTTTCCTAGCTGACTACCCTGAGAAGAAACACCGTTTTATTAAAGACAAACAGTTGCTTATGAGTAAATTTTTTTTTTAACTGATATAAACCAGTGCTTGACTGCGATGGGACCTGATGGTAAGCAGTGATGCAATAATTGATGTGGTGCACTAGTTTATTAAGAGCCTATTCACTCTAGCCTTGAAGACACCTAAATTATAGTTGGACGGGAAGACCGCAAATGTCAGACTTTTACTGGTTAAATCTCACTTGTGGTCCATCAGTTGTCCTTTGCATTCCAGGGCCGCGGTTACTCCTTTAAACAATCCCGTAGACCAGTGACACCGTAGAGACGACTTGTGTATTTTTTGACAGCAACAATAAATGATAAGGCCGTTACAAAATGACAAATGGTTCACGTGCTATCTTGTCGTCTCAGACACAGCAGCCTGAATCTATCAGTCTAAAACCTAAGAATAAGGACTCAGTCTCCAAAACACATTTCGGCGGCACTAACAACGTTGAGTTTATATAAAATGGCGACCATTCCCACTGAATCGCCGTGGGACATTGACAAACCGTTCGGGGTGAAAAAGATGTATTTTTCCACGATAAAATTCGAGCTGACGTCTGACTATAAATTTTCTTTCGAACGCACATTGAGGTGATTTTCGCCCTTCAATATAAGAAAGCGATTTAATATGTAATTTGGTATATTTGTCAGTTTAATAAGATTTCCTTGGAGATAACAAAGGATGCTGACCTGTATTTGGATCGCTGTATGGTTGATGGCGATGCTGTAAGACTAGAAAAAAGTTGGGATTTGATACTCTGAATTTATTTTATCGTAAAAATTTGTAAATATCATCATCAGAGTAAGGTGAGTGAGAATTATAATAATAATACAGCAGTTATTGTGCAGTGGTGGCCGAGTAGTAAGAGCAGTGGTAGCCGAGTGGTAACGGCTCCGACTTACGAGTCGTAGGTCGCGGGTTCAAACCCAGCCAGGCGCATTACTTTGTGTAATTTATTTCATCACCACTGCTCTCAAAATGGTGAAGGAAAACATCGTGAGGAAACCGGCATGTCCTAGAACCAAAAATTCGAAGACATGTGACATCCACCAATCCGCATTGGGCCCGCGTAGTGGATTACAGCCCATTTCCTCTCGTAGAGAGGAGGCCTGAGTCCCAGCAGTGGGAACATTATAAGGCCGACTATGCTATCGTATTTATTGTGCCAATAGTCGTGACGGCCAATGGCTTAATAGCCAAGAGCTTCGACCAACATCTAAGGAGACTTGACCGTTAGGCGGCTGGATTAAGAGCTTGATTCAGAAAGCGGTACTTTTGGACACGGCTTGCATTGTTAGGAGCCGGAGGTTCCTCTCTCTGGAGTCCTGACCCTGTAGCTTGGACCCTGTTCCCGATAACGGTGGGATACTGCTTTTTATAAATATATTGTTTTAATGAATAAACGGTATAATAATAAAAATCTTTATTGTCGCAAGGTTTATACAGTTCACATGGTGACTTATAATTAGGTATAAGTAAATGTGACGTGCTTTAGGTACTGTTATTGTTTCCCAAACTAAGCGAATGCTTGTATTTTGGGTTGCAGTGTTCAATCGTTTGGTGTGGCTCTATAATTATTACTGTATACAATATTCGTGCAAGCAAGTGAACGTTGTCTCTGGATATTTGAGAAAATTGGTCACAATTATTATACACGTAGTTATTACATATGTGGACCATGTATTGTTCGGTGGGTATGTTGTAAAGGAGAGTGTATGTGTAGGTGTTTGTTTAAAAAAATATTTTTAGTATATCCGAAACCTGAATATAGTTTGTTCAGCATCAGCAACTGAATCGATTCCAATAATTTTTACACCATGTTATAATTTTTCCTAAAAGTATTTAAAAAAGGTCACAAGTTGGACACCACTGACACTAAGTACAACACAGGTTACGGCAGCTCATAGCGGGCATTAGGCGCCAGCGCACAGCTGGGTGCGGGAGTTAAACAACCCCTCAGTTTCCTGGATGGCACGGTGATCATGTGTTTGTGCGGACAACCAGGTAAAATAACAAGCATATAACTTTGTGATTTTTCATGATATCGTTATGAAATTTTGTTACATAGATTCTTTACATAAAAATAATAGACACGTGTTTCGGGTTTCGCATATACTAAAACTAATATTGTATAGGCATGTGTGTGATTTTGTGTGTTTATTATTTTTTTGTTGTATGTGAATATTGTGTTACCTAGGTAGCAGTATCGTGTGTTTGTGTGAGAAAGTACTACAGTGGCAAAATAACCCTGTACTTATTATATATCATGCGTGTTGTTTTTCTGAAAAACCTTTGACATTCATAACTGTTCTTATAAACTTAATAAGTAAACACAAAAATTACTTGCAAAAAAACTCATATACTAGGTCACTCAGAAAGTTTTGCGAAAAAAGTTTTTATGTATAAGGCACTGGCCACTTGTAATTATTTTGACATCTTTGGTCATTTTAAAGTAAAAATATCGTGGTTCGAATTTTAAATTTCCCTCCACATTTTTTCGAGGATCAAATCAAATTATCGTGTCTCGATATTCTGTCGAGAAAATTTTCGTGCAATTATGATTTTCTATAATTTTAAATGTGGCCTAAAACCTGATGAGTCATTTGATCGCATCAAATAGCTTTTATGGATGAATGGCCTTCAAAAGCAAACCATCTACCACTGGTATAGCGTGTTCAAGCGCGGTCGCTTTACTTTGGGGGATGAACAAAGGAGTGGTCGTCCTACGACGGCTGTCACGGAAGAAAGTGTGCTGGCAGTAAAAAAAATAATTCTAGAAAACAGGGGAATTACATACGAAGAGATTCAGCATATACTGCAGATTGGTTCGGGAAGCCTTCACGAGATTCTACACGAGTACCTTCGCGTGAGGAGGGTAGTTTGCTGCTGGGTGCCGCACAACCTCACCGAAGCTCAGAAATAGGCCCGTATGGAGTGGTGCCGTGATATGATTCAAAGATTTGAAGCAGGCTCGTCTCGGCTCGTTTACGACATTGAGACAGGTGACGAATTCTGGATTTATCAATACGATCCAGAAACAAAGCGTCAACGCCTACGAAAGTGGAGCAATCGAAAAGCGCCGGGAAAATTTTGATCGCTAGTTTCTTCACTTTGACGGGGTATCTGATTTCAATTCCATTACAAGATCAAAGCAGCGTCAACGCCAAATGGTATACCATAAAATGCCTGGCAGAAGTTTTGTCTGCAATGAGCAACAAGCTACCGAACACCGGGCTCCGCGAGGTACTTCTTCACCATGACAACGCGCACGCGCACTCAGCGCTCAAAACGAGGGACTTCCTGGACACCACACCGGTCAGAGTCTTGGGTCACCCTCCTTACAGTCCTGATCTGGCACCGTGTGACTTATTTTATTCCCTAAAATAAAAAAAAATCAGCTGAAAGGGATACAGCTTTCATCGCCGGAAGACGGGCTAGCAGCGTTCGAGAAGGCCGTGGAAGAGGTGTCTGCGGCGGACTGGAAAAAATGTTTCGAAAATTGGTTCAGACGCATGAAACTTTGTATAGAGGCTGGTGGAGAATTCTCTGAAAAGATTTAATAAAATTATTATATCCATAGAAGTTAGTTTTTTTAGTTTCTCAAAACTTTCTGAGTGTCCGAAGTATATTAGGGCCTACAGTTTATAAATTAAACTAAAATATAAACTGAACATACCAAAAATAGTTAGACACTATAACTACAAAACATTTTGTACACATTAAATAGACAAAAGAGAGATAAAAATCAGTAATTATTTTTCTGAAATAAAAGTATACACAACAATCCTATATTTATACAAATTTATTAAAAACTAACTTCTGCAAGCAAGCGGTTTGAAATATATGTATAACTGAACACATGTCTAAAATCTCCCCTTTACACACTCCCCCTCACTAACGTGTGGTTAAACTAAACCCAGTGTTTAAAAACAATTTAAACTAATATCATTTAGAGCTTAGACGCAACATATTGTAACAAATTTATTCACCCTGGACGCCAAACGGTGGTTTAATTCAGCGTTAAGTTTCTTCAGGGGAACCGGCTGTTAGGTGTGTTTACACCCTTAGTGTATGGATTTGAAATTGGTCTATAATCTATATATGTATATAAATAGAGAAACTGAGTGACTTACATATCAACGCACAGCCGAAACTACTGGGACTAGGAGCATGAAATTTTGCACAAGGTTTCCTTTTATGATTTAGGTGAGTTTACTAAGAAGGCGTTTTTAAAAACTTTAACTTTTCAGGGGTGAAAAGGGGGAAATTTGTTTGTAGGCAAAATTTTAATTGGGACAATATACTTAAAACTTAGCAAAACTTCAACAGTCCGGACTAAGCGTTTCGCTTCGTCGTTTATACCGCGTACATCGAAGGACTGGAACAATTTGCCTGCTGCGGTCTTCCCGTCAAACTATAATTTAGGTGTCTTCAAGGCTAGAGTGAATAGGCTCTTAATAAACTAGTGCGCCTCACCATCAATGATTGCATCTCTGCTTACCATCAGGTGGGATTGCATTCAAGCACTGGTTTATATCAATTAAAAAAAATAATAGTAACCTAATAAAGTGAAAAGGGTTTCCATTATTCATTTTTCAAAACTACCCCTATAAAACTTTGGAGGTAGGCGGAACAGAGAGTAAAGTCCGGCAAACCTCTGTTGAAAAGGGAGGATCCTCCGACCAGACGGGTCTAAGGGGCAACTGCCCGATAGATGATTTCGGGCTGTTCTGTATGTTCTAATCGCGCGGAGAACTTTAATTGCGCGATGCAGGCTTAGTTCTTATGTGACGCCATAGATGTCGCTACAAAACGATATAGGGGTATTAAATGTAGTATGCGAGAATGTTATTTCTTTGGTTAATAAACTTGAATCTTGGCACAAATTCTAATCATTATTGGTTTTTCAAAATTACCCTTCCAATACGGATAAAGAGAGGTGTTCACATTCTTCTCCATAGAGATCTACGCTTTGGAATGTGCAATTAGCATCTTTTTTTCTGACTGACTGACTTCTTGACATTTCAAAAGTGCCTATAAATGGTTTATTTGAAATAAATGCTTTTGAATTTGAATTTGAATTTGAATTTTGTGTTAAAGTTTTTATAAAAAAATCTCGTGAACGACGTTGCTGGTAAAGTACTAGAAGATATATAAAAGACTAGCTTTTGCCTGCAGCTTCACCCGCGTACATAAAATATAGCCTATGTCACTCAAGAATAAAGCAGCTTTCTATCGGTGCAAACATTTTAGCAATCGGACCAGTACTTTCAGAGATTACTCCTACAAACAAAAAAACATAAAAACAAACTTTAACTCTTTATAATATTAGTGTAGACAAACGTCACCCACTGAGTGATCCATCAACACACAGCTCGAACCACTGAACAGATTGCGTGAAAATTAGGCAAGCAGACAGCTGTTATTATGACGTAGACATGTGCTGAAAAGGCATTTTCCGATATTCACTCCAACCGGGGTCCAAAGTATGTATGGAGAAACGGACTTTCAGTAGTGAGAAGCTACTGGTAGTAGCTTGTCTAAACTAATATTTAATATTAGTTTTGATGATGAACTATTAATTTAATAGTTCTTTACCTATGAAATTGCCGTTATATAAAAAGGGTTGCTTTGAAGTGTTATATCTTTGGATTGACTTGGAATTATAAGTTAAAATAAACTTTATATTGAAGGTATATATTTTTTTTTGTTATTAGTATTTATTGGTTTCTTTGGGTTTTGTATTTTCTGTAATATCTGATGAAAAATCCCGTGTGGTCAACAATATTACAAATAAATAAAAATAAAAACTTCAGAGATAGATAAGACAAATAAAACAAAGATAATTAACATATCTATTTATTAGTATTTTTCATTGAAAAAGATCTCTTTACGTCAACTGAGGTGAGGTTAACAGAATACACTCCCTCCTCCTCGTCATTAATGCAGGAAAACATTTTTTTCAGCTATATTTTTAATAGTGTCATAAAAAAACCGCTTTTTAAAATTAATCTCGGAAATTGAGGCAAGTGCACTTTATTCTTTCGATCTATGAAATCAGTATAAGTACTTAAATAACTCTACCTAATTCTGATCTCTGTTTTTAACATTTGTTTAGTCCGTTATTTTTTTTTTCACTTTTTCACCAGCGTCAGCCGTTGTCGGCAGCCAGGGTCGTGTAACCATGCGTTCATAATACACCGGGACGTGTGTAATGTCTTGAGGAAGGCGACAGTTGGCTCCACCTGCTCCAAGCTTTCCGCCTCTCTTGGCTTTTTCATAGTCTAGTGAGTAGGAATTTCAATTTCAAGTATTTATCCTCGTCTCTTCAGTACCTTGCCAATAAAATTTTTCAACAAAAAATTACAATCTGCTGTAACTTTAGTCAGGTGACCTTTTTAGTAATAAGATAAGCATTTCCGAGAAGTAGGTATTGCGATTATTATAAAATAGAATTCCTTTCTGAAGACTGTGTTTCCTATTTTATTTATTTATCATACCAAAGCAATATTTTTTTTTTAATTGATATAAACTGGTGCTTGACTGCGATCCCAGCTGCTTCGTTGATGGTAAGGCACACCAGTTTATTAAGAGCCTATTCACTCTAGCCTTGAAGACATCTAATTGTAATCGGAAGGGAATACCGCTGCAGGCAAATTGTTTCATTCCTTCGATAAACGACGAGGTGAAACGCTTAGTCCGGACCGTAGAGGTTTCAATAACGTAAGGGTACTTGTAACTCGTCGTACGTCGGGTTTTCCGATGGTAGAAAGGTACTGGCGGAATCAAGTTATGGAATTCTCACGCACACTCTCCAAAATGCATCTTATATTCACAAGAGATTTTACATTTAGGTAATTGTTTATTAGTTTACGTTTTAATATGTCAATTACAAAGCTTGTACAATTTGACATTCATTAATATATTTGACTGGCTTGTTGGTCTAGTGGTTAGTGGCCCTGCTGACTGCTATGCCGGAGGTCGTGGGTTCGATTCCGATGAGCACGATCATTTGTTCTGTGTCTGGGTGTGATTTATCTATATATGTATGTATTTAGAAATATATAAGTATGTTTATCAGTTGTCTAGTACCCATAACACAAGCTCTGCTTAGCTTGGGACTAGACGGCGTTGTGTGATAGTTGTGGAATATTATATTATTATTATATAAGATATAAAGTAAATTTGATAAAGAAAATATAAATTTGATTTTAGAAATACAATAATTGATTTAAAAATATATTATAGTTTAAACTATTACATTAAATTGATTATAACCATAGATGTAAATAAAGAATTGAAATAATGAGTTTGAAGTTCACTACAAATTGATAACAATGTTTTTCTGATTTTAGTTTTGTCTAATAACTATACACACTATACCAATGTGGAGGTTTTTAAGTCAGGAGTCTTCTAGGCAAGCGTGCTCCATTGTCGACCACATCATCACACTACGTACCATCAGTTGAGATAGTGATCAAACGCGATACTATTATTTATATTTTAACAGATATTCACATTTATATTAACAAGAATAAGAAAAAATAGAAAGTGAAACAGTCAATAAAAAAAATAGGGCAAGTGCGAGTTGGACTCGAGCACTGAGGGATTCGTACCAACTTACCTATAAAAACTGTACGATTCCCGAATTGAGTTACGAAGATTTTTCCGAATCGCAAAAAATTTTTTTTTTGTGACGTAACTACAAATTGACAGTTTTAAGATTTTTTCATAAATTTGTGCTATAAGACCTTGCTTCATGCCAATTTTGAGGATTCTAGGTCATCGGGAAGTACCCTATAAATTTTGATTCCCTTGAGAGTGTCGAAATACACGTTTTTTGCGACATAAACGGCCGTATCTTTTTTTTTCGTTTACTCAGAAATTTGATTTTTTCACAGCTTCAAGGGACCGTAGACTTGAGTAATTTCAACTCGATACCTCCACGTGTTCCCGAGATAAAGGGTCTTGACAGACAGGCAGGCAGCCAGACGGACAACTAAGTGATCCTATAAGGGTTCCGTTTTTTCCTTTTGAGGTACGGAAACCTAAAAACAAAATCATCCTATTGATTTAAGGAACAAGCAAAATTGGTTCAGCAAAATAAATAATACGGAAGGTATAACCTACACTGCTGGCCCAAAAAATTCGGACACTACATCAGCAACATTGTTCGTACATTGTCGAGAGAACGGGCCGCAATTTCAATTTACGAGTGGCGATGCTATAAAATTGGCACGTGATCGCGTCGAGACAAATAAGTGGATATCGCTTATATGTGTATTAGTAATATTGCTCGACAGTGTAGGGCTGTGTGGGGCGAAACGGGAATATTGGACAAGGAAATGATTTGTGGGAATTCCTCAGTGTAACCCCGCAAATAAGTTTCTTAATTTAATAAGGAATAATTTATTTTACCTACCTATTTCCACTATCCTAATTTAAATAAATTAGAAATTAGAAACTTTATTTCAAATATACCAATAACAGGCACTTTTGAATTGTCAAAATGTCGGTCAGTCAAAACAAAGTGAAACTAAGTTACACGTTCCAAAGCGTAGATCTATATGGAGAAGAACGTGCAAGAAACTCCATGGACACTGTTTTAAATTATGTTAAAAGTAATTGAATTATGTACTTAAGACCTCTTTCACTTAGGACATAATCAAATTATAGTACAATTTTGATACAAGTGGAGAAAGTTTGTCATTGCGATCGAGGCGCAGTGTTATAGAGCCGAGAGCTGCAGTGACAAGTTTCCACGTGTATCAAACGACGTTATTCAATGCACTTAAGAAGAAATAAATAAACGGGTGTTGACGCGCGACTCGTGGGGGTCGCTCAGTGCCTAGCCTGATACTATACATGTAATAATTTGTGGCGGGGGCGAGCTCGCGCACTTTTCCGCACTAGTGCGGAAAACAGGAAATTGTGCGTCTAAAAGCGGTAGGTATAAGAGCGGGTTTAGAGTAAGTGTATTGAAAAAACTATTTGAAGATAAAACAACAAAAACAGTAGATAATTTTCTTTTAAATTTATTGTTTCACAGTTCCGATTACATACGGGGTAGCCCTAACTAAGAAACATACAATGCAGTACGAAATTGGGTAACATATAAAAATACGTAACATATTGTATTAGTACAGTTTCCCAAATTGCGTCCAATAATTCGTTTCATAAATAAAAGACAATGATAAAATAATAATGGTCCTAGAAACGTTAGTGTGGTAAATAAAATACGAGATATTATTTAGAAAGATTTTCCTTATAGTTATTTTATGATACTTTAGGCAATTTACTTGAAGTTGAAGAAAGGTCGTCTCGAAGTACACTCCATTAGTAAATAAACGATTCTATTACAATCTATTTATAGTCACTAAATAATTTTAGTAATAAGACTAATATTAGAAAGGCAATAGTTTCTACTTTCGAGTATGTGTGTGGGTCTGTGTTAGTTACCTAGTTCTCTACGCTCAAACGGTTAAATGAAATTGGATGAAATTTCGTACATGGGCAGACCATGTGATGGAATAGCACTCAGAGTACTTTACTCGGGGATAGGTTCATCATCATCATCGTCATTATTTCAGCCGATAGACGTCCACTGCTGGACATAGGCCTCCCCCAAATGACGCCACAATGAACGGTCCTGTGTGTCTTCCATCCATCGGATTCCCGCAACCTTCACTAGTTCATCGGTCCACCTTCTAGGGGGCCTTCCAATACTGCGTCTTCCGGTACGTGGTCGCTACTCCAGAACCTTTCGGCCTCAATGGCCATCTGTTTTGCGAGCAATGTGCCGTGCCCATTGCCACTTAAGTTTGGCGATTCTTCGTGCTATGTCGGCAACCTTGGTTTTCCTGCGGATATCTTCATCTCTGATTCGATCACGCAAGGAAACTCCGAGCATAGCCCTTTCCATTGCATTCCATTCGGGGGTAGGTTACCTTGGGATAATTGTCTACTGTCACGCGGGCGAAGCCACTGGCGGAAGCTAGTCTATATTCATACATACAGTGGAATCCGTTTATAATGACATCGAAGGGAAATAACAAACACGCCATACTAAGCGGACGTCATACAAAGGGTTTCGTGGAAAATAAACAATCTCTTAGTTTTGTTAGTTTGTATTTATTTTAATAGAGAAAAAACACAGCATATTAAATAAAAAAATATATGTTTTATAAGTACTATCAATTACACGCTTCGAATTCGACTCTTCCGAACACTGCCGAAGGTGTTAGGAATCATGGCAGTCACTATAACCCGACACAATTTATGAAAAATGGGTCACAGTAAGCGACTTGTCACTATAAGCGTGATGACTTCATTTTATCCGATTTTGTTATCAAGTATTTTATATGAAAACCAAACTTCGCTCGTGTAATAACTTCATAAAAAGCAGTTGGTCAATATAGGCGGAATCATAATAAACGGATTCTTCTGTATAAATAAAATTGAAGTGCCTATCTGTAATGTCAAAATAATATTCGATACCTATAAAAAAGATGCAATTTTCGTCAGTCTGACTGTTTGTCCCGTCTAATCTCCGAAACAGCTGGATCGATTTGGACAAAAATTTCACTGGTGCTGACATTATAAGCAGTAACTTATAACGTCAGTTATCAGTACCAGGTTTTTTAATTTAGAAAAAAGCATAAGGGTATTGCGTAAGAAAAAAAACTTCTCAAAATTGTGATCAAGTAGCGTTTTGCTTTTTTGCTGCTCGACGGGACTGCGAGCTACCCATTGTTCTTCGCTCGCAAGTCCGCGTCTATGGTGGCCGGGGATAGCCCTGCAACTCCCAACGCGACGTCTGTGGTGGCAGCTGGGGCGTTTTATTAATAGGCTTGCATTTGACAACTAATACACCTGATAGTAAGCGATGACGCTTTAAAGTAGGTATTCAATCTTACAAAATAATAATAACACAACAATCCGCCATCAACATAATGCACGAACACAGTTTCCCAAAATATCTGCCGCTCCACAATACATTACACTTATAACACCCATAAAATTGCATCTCAAACACACACACTCATCCTGTGACCTCACTACGTAAGGGTCCTTCAAAATCCATAACTTTGTCGTGGGGTTCTAGCCCCTTACTTGAACAATACACAAATTGCAGTTCTAATGCTCCGGTACAATTTACTGCTCCTGGTCGGGCACAGAGCAGTGTGACACAGAGGCGACAAAAGTGGATTGTGTTCTTAATAGCGCCCTTGGGAGTAGAGAAATTGTTTAGGAATTGGATTGTTTTGTGATTAATTTGTTTTTTTTTTTTAACTTTAAAAGGATTATATTGCAGAGGAGAAGTGTATGGAAAAGGGAGAGGACAGCCATTAACATCCAGGCCACATGTGACAGAAGAAGAAGAAATATACTTGTTGTATAAGAAAATTAATAAGCTAGTTATCAGTAGTTAGTTATGGAGAGGAGTGGTGGCCGAGTGGTAATGGCCCCGACTTACGGAGTTGTAGGTCGCGGGTTCAAACCCAGCCAGGCGCATTACTTTGTGTAATTTATTTCAACACCACTGCTCTCAAAACGGTGAAGGAAAATATCGTGAGGAAACCGGCATGTCCTAGAACCAAAAATTCGAAGACATGTGACATCCACCAACCCGCACTGAGCCCGCGTGGTGGATTACGGCCCATTCCCTCTCCTAGAGAGGAGGCCTGAGTCCCAACAGTGGGAACATTATAAGGCCGACTATGCTATGCTATGCTATGCTAGTTATCAGTCTATCCAAGGAGTATCGTGTTGCTTAGTAACTGGGCTGTGGAGGTTTGTTATATAGCGTTCCATTTAAAACACGGATAGCATCCGGTTAGACTACAAGCTGACAGCAAGCCAGTTAAATGAAAGGTATGATAGTGAAATTAATAAGTTCCTCTCTCCTAATGCTTCTGAACTGACTTTTATAGCTCATGCAATAGAAAATACGGATATTTTTAGTTTATTATAAGTAACTAGTTTCAGCCATGGCTTCGCCTGCGTGAAAATAGGTTTTTCTATACAAACTTCTAACCCCTGTTTTACCCCCTTAGGGGTAGAGTTTCGTAAAATCCGTTCTTAGCGGGTATCTACACCCTATAAGGAATCTGCCTGCCAAATTTTAAGATTGTAGGTGTTATAGTTTCTGACATTTCGTGATTAATCAGTGAGTGGTATTTCGCTTTTATATATACACCACTAGTTTTAGATTAGTACAAATACTTAAAGGGTTTATTAGAAAAGGTCTTGCTATTATTTAAGTAAAGTCTTAATAAATAATATTCATAAACAGAAAAGTTATTAGCGTTTGTTTATATCCCAAAATGTCACTCAATTTATGGAAATATGGTACAGGCGGTGGTGGATTATGAATGAAAAACAATGGAAAAACACAGCGGGTAGTATTTTCTAGTAGCATTTGTTATGCATAATTGATTTTTTTGTACTAATTAAAAAATAGGGGTGTATAGTTAGATTGATGCTTACTACCTCTTAACCATAAAAAAGTCTAGTGTACTTGTAGTTTATGGGTAAGCAGGTCTACAAAAACATAAATAATTAAGACTTTGAACAGTTATTTATTAATTAGCTTGAATAAACATTTCAAAGAAAGTGAAAAGTCCATGACAACTCATTTTTCTATCATCAACTGCTCTGTGTCGACCTTGAGATAGTCCAAGAGGCCGGGTGCGAAAAGTAACAGATGCTGTTAACGCAATTTAGATAATCGTTTGTGTAAATAAATAGCTGTCGAAACTCAATTAGGGTTGCTTACTGAATGGGCTAGCTACTCGTTCTGTGGGAAGGCAACTTTCCTAAACATCTGTTGTAATTTATACGTAATTTTATACCAAGATGAAGATGTCCCGTCGTTCTGTCTGATTGTTGAAGCAATGAGTAGGATTCAGTTATTCTTTTTCCATTTTGACTGGCCTGTTGGTCTAGTGGTTAGTGGCCCTGACTGCTATGCCAAAGGTGCTATGACAAATGTTTGTGTGATGAGCACGATCATTTGTTCTGTGTCTGGGTGTAATTTATCTATAATATGTATGTATTTAGAAATATATATGTATGTTTATCAGTTGTCTAGTACTCATAACACAAGCTCTGCTTAGCTTGAGACTAGACGGCGTTGTGTGATGGTTGTGGAATATATATTATATTATATAATATATTATTATAGGTAGGTCATCTTTTGATGAGGCCCATTGTAAGCGACCACGTTTCGGAGCCATATGTCATCACTGGAAACACGCACTGGTGGGTTACCATGACGTTTAAAGTAAGATTGTTTCATTCTTATTTCAGTGTGGGTAAGAGATGGCGCTATTAGACAACCTGTATAGCTCTGTCTCTTACCCACACTAGAATAAGAATAAAACAATCTTACTTTGAACGTCATGGTAACCCACCTGGTCATAGACTTTCGTCTTGAGACACTGTGGAATGGCGACCACGTACTGGAAGACGTAGCGTTGGAAGGCCTCCTACAAGGTGGACCGATGACTTGGTAAGGGTTGCGGGAATCCGATGGATGCAAAACGCACAAGAGCGTTCATTGTGGCGAAATTTGGGGGAGGCCTATGTCCAACAGTGGACATCTTTTGGCTGAAATGATGATGATATACTTTCTACATACTTTCGTTATTCAGATTAAGAATAATTGTACATTTTGACAAAAGTGGAAAAACTTCGCCATTGCGACTGAGGCTGAATTCGCCCGAGCTGTAGGCGAGGATGTTATGGAGGCGAGGATGTTATGGAGCCGAGTGCTGCAGTAACATACGACGTGTATCAAACGACGGTTTTCAATACATTTAGGAAGAAATAAATAAATGGGGGTTGAGGTGCAGCTCCTGGGGGCCGCTTAGCGCCCAGCCTGATACAATAAAAATATAATAAATGGTGGCAGGGGCAAAAGCCAGCACTTTTCCGCACTAGTGCGGAAAACAGTAAATTGCGTGCCTAGAAGCGGTAGGAGTAAGAACGGGTTTTTGAGTAATTGTGTTGAAAAATAATTAAAGCGTTTTCTTAACCATAAATAACATTTAATGGATATTGGTTGGTTGGTTCGGTATATTTTCAAAATAATTATATAAACAGTGGCCCCCAAGTGGCTAGAACTTCAAAATATTCCGTATAAATAATAAAATTGTTGATGAATCAATTTAATTTAATTTAATAAAAATAGCAAAGTATTATTCGTCAACAGCAACCATTTTCTTTCAAAAATTTCTTCGTGATTTACAACTGAAAGCATTTGAAACCCAAAATTAGATATTTATCTCACAACAACACAGACAAAGCAGTGTTACCAGCAGTAATATATCCAGCACATGTTAAGACAAGTTTTGAATTAGTTACGGACTTTGATATACTGTTACAGATCGCCTCATTGCTCTTGACCTTCGCACATGAAAAATGAGAGAATACCGGCTAAGTGCAAGCTGGACTCGCGCACGAAGGGTTCCGTATCGTCCGTAGCAAAAAACGGCAAAAAAAAAGTTTCTTTTTTATTTTAATTTTATTCTGCTTTTTATTATTTTGTTGTTATAGCGGCAACAGAAATATATTATCTGTGAAAATTTTGACTGTCTATTATGGTTCATGAGATACAACCTGGTGACAGACAGATGGACGGACAGCGGAGTCTTAGTATTAGGGTTCCGTTTTACCCTTTGGCTACGGAATCCTAAAAACTATCTGCCCAAAGATTGCTTAGTTACTTTGCTTGGAGTTATTTGTATAATCTTTTATGGCAATCACAAGAAAACAGGACGTGTGTGACCGTTATTATCCAAACTTGGAACTTGGGAGACTTCATCAAGATATACTATGATGTATTTTTGTTGATATTATTTTATTTCTGAAAAAAATAACAAGAGTAGGTACATTTGATACATGCACACATTCTCGTACTTATCTTACTAATTAAATAAAATACGCACTATATTACTAACAACATTATCCACTTATTGCTAATTTATTGTGTATTAAAAATACGTGAGATAAAAAGAAAAAAAAAACAGAATACATGAATGAATGCTATCTAATAAAGAAATTTATGAAATAGAAAAGAGAAATAATATATAATGTATTAATAACAATATGTACCTAATGCTTAATATTGCACCTACCACCAGTTGTCTCTGCATCACCCAAAGGTTGACTGGTAGAAAATGCCTTAAGGCATTAAGTCCGCCTCTGTACTTTTGTGTGCATAAAGAATTAATAAATAAAAAAAATAAAAAAATAAAAAAAAATACACTAATTAATCTATTTATTTATTTAATCTTCATGCAACATAAACTACAAAGGCGGACTTAATGCCTGAGGCATTCTCTACCAGTCTCAGTCAGCCAGTGTAGTCAGTCTATACTAATATTATAAATGTGAAAGTAACTCTGTCTTTATGTTACGCTTTTACGGTTAAACTACTGAACCGATTTTGATAAAATTTGGTACGGAGGAAGCTTGAACTTCAACGATGGACATAGGCTACTTTTTATCCATCTTCGATTTCGACTTCACGTCCGCAATAACCAACATTCACGCCGACGAAGTAGCTGGCAAAAGCTAGTAATTTATAAAGCTAAGATAGAATAGAATCGACTACAAAGGGCTTAGCCAAGTTGACAATCTACAATCGTTAACGCTAGTAGAAAACTGCAAATGTATTGGATTGACATGATCTCAACATTAAGTCACGTGGTCAGAACAAAGGAATCGGAGGCGTTACCAACTGTAGAAAGAGAATCTAACGAAATTGTCGTAACTTGGCTTAGATTAAAAATGAATATTTTCAAATCTTGTATTGTAGGATCTGCCCAGGATATTTGAAAGTTTTGTATGTACGGGGTAATCTCTGAAACTACTGAACCGATTTTGAAAATTCTTTCACTAATATAAAGCAGAGTACACAAATTATTTTAATATCGAAAGTTTTGCGTGCAAAGACGCTGACAGATGCTAGTTGTTAGAATCCCGGGGCCCTGGCCCTGTTTTTTTTTTTTAAATTATTACTAATCTGCATTGTGCTCACATATTAGAAGCGACAAGAAATATGTAACCAAGATTTATGTAACACATAATATGATTTAAAAGAGTGTCTATGGAGTTTCTTGCATGTTCTTCGCCATAGAGATCTACACTTTGTAACGTGCAATTTAGCTTCATTTTTTTTTTTTGACTGACAGAAATTTTGAAAATTCAGTTTAAAAGGGCCCTTTCCCACTCATCTATCGTCAATTTGAGCATGTTTTAAAAGCTTACCGGTTCATCCAACGCAATCCACCGCAATGTTTACTAAAAAGGCAATGCGAAAACAGAGAGATAATATCAGAAAGCTCTGCTGATACAAGGTAATACCGTCATTCACTCGAATATTTCACAAAACTTGTTCCAGGAAAACGTGTTTTTTTAAAAACTGTTAAAGTTTTTGGAAAAATTTTCGTCATTCAGAATCTTGATTAAATTTGCAAGGATTTTATTGTTATTTTTTTTTCCTTTTTTTAATTTTTCAGTACATTATGAAGGGTCAAATTTCAAGCTAAATAGTACATTTTCAGAGGCCTTTATTGGATTAATTTTACACAAAATGTATAAACTGATTTCAGAACAAGAAGATATAATATATGAAGAAGATATAATAAATAATAAGATATAATAGAAGCCTAGATAATATTCACAAGATAACTGTATTTACAAAATGTCAAATGAAAATTGTGTGATAACGTCATAATCGTGTAAGAGCGGTTTTTAAGAAATTTTTGTTCATTCGCTTCAAATTTATATTCTAGTTGTGATTTAAAAAAAAATGATTTAGACTACCTCATCATAATTTTTGTCCATTAAACAGCATTATTGTTATTTTAAAACTGTGCAATTTTCCCATTAAACTCTATTACCTTTACCACAAAAATAGAACAGCCCATATTTATCAATAGTAACAAAGGACTGCGCACGAATCCATTTAAAGAAATGCAGAAAATGGTCTTTGGAAAAGATATTCTGAAATACAGTCAGACATTTTCCCTTACTCACTTAAAATACTCCAAAAATACACTGTTTTCCCGTTAACACAACGCCAACACACACGCTCAATAACTCATGTCAAAAACTCGAAATAAGTACATAAATGGAGTTAAGTTCATTTATTTTTCCCGAATGGCAATCTATTAAGGGCACGATAAGCGGGGGCTGGGCTAAAATAAATTGATTTTATTCAAATTTCTATTAAGGCACCGACTCGCTGTGTTTCTGGAGATTGCTACGGGCCCAGTCTTGTTACTGAGGAGCTGCGAAGCTGGTTGGCTGGATGCGGTTCAAAGAGGCATTGATTAAAAGCAAAGCATTGAGCAAAATAGAGTGCTTTAAAAAAACTTTTTACAAAAAAAAAAATACAACCGACTACTATGTAAAAAAAAACACTGAAAAGTGCAAAATAACTTTAATTTCGGAAGTCGGTGTTTTTATATTAGTTTTGTCTCTTCGTTATTCAACACCGACTTTCGAAATTAAAGTTATTTTGCACTTTTCAGTGTTTTTTTTTTTACAGAGAAGTCGGTTGTATTTTTTTTGTAAAAAGTTTTCTATTTTAAACTTTTTAGTTATGATACCACCAATAAAAAGCACCCCTCAGCCATACTTAAATACCTACCTTATAGCCAGAGTGCATTACATGTCAATTCTAATAATCCCAAACACGCTGAGATTACATTAATTTATTACAGAGTTCCGGTACCTAACTTCAGGCTTCATCATCAGATCAGTTTGATATTCCCCTGTTCTTTCAGTCAGTCATCAACTACACGTATAAATAAAGCAATTTTACTTGTTACGACAGTTCTGCTGTGTTCCTATGAGGAGTTCTGTTCCATATCTTCGAAGTTCATGATCAGATCATAACAATATTTCTATGGGACCAACTTGGAAGCATAACCTTTCAATAATAAAAAAAAATTCAAAACCGGTCCACAATTGACCGAGAAATCGGTGAACACACATAAAAAAAAACACATTCAGACGAACATAGAAGCTCCTCCTTTTTGAAATCAGTTAAAAATAGATACTCTCGATCGAATTTCGGTTACAGTTTTGGTAGTCAACCACAACAAATAATAACCAAGTCTATACGAGATATTATAGTGCATAAACACAAGTGCACTCTCTTTTTTTACTCATAGTCCGATGGGATGGCAATCTGGGGAGGGATCATACGCAGGAGTAATGGTTTTACGTAGTTTTCATGTCATAAGGATGTCACACCATCGACTTCCAAACTCTTTTTTTTTTTTTTTTTTTTTTTAAATTGATATAAACCAGCGCTTGACTGCGATCCCACCTGATGGTAAGCAGTGATGCAATCATTGATGGTGAGGCGCACTAGTTTATCAAGAGCCTATTCACTCTAGCCCTGAAGACACCTAAATTATAGTTGGACGGGAAGATCGCAGCAGTCAAATTGTTCCAGTCCTTCGATGTACGCGGTATAAACGACGAAGCGAAACGCTTAGTCCGGACCGTTGAAGTTTCAACAACGTAAGGGTGGATACTCGCCGTACGTCGGGTTGTCCGATGGTAGAAAGGAGATAGCGGAATCAAATCATGCAATTCCCGCGCACACTCTCCAAAATGCAACCTGTAAAATACCGATAGGCTGGCTACCCTGCGCCTGTGCTCGAGGCTTTGTAGATTGGACTTAACCAAATCTGGACCCCCAATTAGCCTCTTCGCACGCCTTTCCACTGAGTCCAAAGCTGCTAGATGGCATTTTGCAGCACCAGCCCATATGTGACTGCAGTACTCCACACATGATCGGACCTGTGCTTTGTATAACATTAGAAGCTGTCCCGGTGTGAAGTACCGTCGGACCTTTGCAAGAACGCCTAGTTTTCTAGCAGCTACCTTGGCTTTGGACTCAATGAACCGCCCAAAATTGAGGTCTGAGGAAATTTCAACTCCCAAGAGCTGAAGGCGGTCGGTGCACTCCAGGGATACATTCCGAAAAGCAGGAGCCAAGGTGAACGGGCTCCTTTTGGCGGTGAACAGACTCGCTTGCTTCGCTCCGGGCTAATACTGAGAATTTCTTAAAAGATGATCCCAATAACACTTTTACGCGACCCGGGAACCGAAACCGGGACCTCATGCACAGCTGTCGCACTTTGTAGCCACTATACCAACGAGGCAGTTTGTTATTAGAGTACTTTTTACTCTGCTTAAGGCTGACAGCAGATAGACGGAATGCGACAATTCGTCAAAGTGTTTTCGTTTATTTTTTTTTTACTAATTTTCGTTTATTAATTAGGTTAGACATACTTATGTTGAAAAAGTTGGGCTATAATATATAATGTGTAGCTTTCCGTAAAATTTTTTTTTTACATATTATTTATTAGGTATAGTTATTATTAGCTTTTGCCTGCAGCTTCACCCGCGTATATAAAATATAGCCTATGTCACTCAGAAATAAAGCAGCTTTTTATCGGTGAAAAAATTTTAGTAATCGGATCAGCCCCCCTAGTCAAGATCGCCTCGAGTCAGTCACGCCTCCGATTCCTTTGTTCTGACGTCTTCTCAACGCTCAGTTACGTGGTCAGAACAAAGGAATAGGAGGCGTGACCGACTCGAGCCGATAAACGAAAAGAGAATCAAAACGAAACGGTTGTAACTTGGCTAGGGGGGCAGTACTTTCAGGGATCAACAAACTTTACCTCTTAAACTAACTATACTGCGTCTAAATATAGAGACAAATTAACAAAACGTAAAACCCCAAAACATTTTTTCAAAGTTACTTTTGTGCTGTTATTAAGTCTGATCAGCGTAATTGTTCGAAAGAGTAACCACGGCCTTACAACAGAAAGGACAACTGAAGGAACACAGTCGTGTTTTAGTCAGTAACAGTCTGACAGTCCCTCCCGCCCCACCCAAAGCGAGAAAACTTTTTTGATGATTTTTCAGTTCAACAAAAAAAAAGCATACTCCACCCCCTTAACAGCCACTTATCCCCCTCCCAAAGTGCCGCATCCACTCATCCCACCTCCACCGCAGATTCCCACTCAAAGCTTGTAATTGAAAAGTTTGCAAGAGAGATGTAACGTGATTTATAAGACAGACGAAATGGTCGTCCGGCGACCTTTTCATTCAACGAAATCTTGTTAGGTACTGTACTTAGGTATGTACTTCGAATGAATTGTGCAAGATTTAGAGTACATTTTTTTTTTCATTATACGATAATTATGGCGTGAATGATAAGTTAATTCTGGAAAGAAAGATACAAAACATTTAAAGGAGCACAGGCGTAGGGTAGCCAACTTTTTGAGATTATACAGGATTCATTTTGGAGAGTTGCGCAGGAATTGCATGACTTGATTCCGCCATCACCTAGAGCTATAACAGAGATATTTGTAATACATAACATGATTGAAAAGAGTGTCCATAGTGTTTCTTGCACATTCTTCTCCATAGAGATCAACGCTTTGGAATGTGCAATTAGTATATTTTTTCTGACTGACTGACTTTTTGACATTTCAAAAGTGCCTGTAAATGGTTTACTTGAAATAAAACCTTTGAATCTTTGACCTTTCTGCCTACCATCGGACTACCCAACGTACGGCGAGAGTCCATCCTTACATTGTTGACACCTGTACGGTCCGGACCAAGCGTTTCGCCTCATCATTTATACGATGTACATCGAAGGACTGTTACAATTTGCCTGCAGCTGCGGTCTTCCCATCCGATTATAATTTAGGTGTCTTCAAGGCTAGAGTGAACAGGCTCCTAATAAGCTAATGCACTTCACCATCAACGATTGCATCACTGTGGCGGACTAACCCCTGTTAGGAGGTGTTGACGGTAGCGGGTCGTACCCTGCAGCTACCGAGCCCTCGGGACAGTTCAACCCGATTATTGACGTACGCTGCCTTACTGGTTCGCTGGTCACCACGCACCCCTGAATGCGTTTCTTCGACGACGACGGAGCACGTAGGAGGACCTCAGAGGGGATACCGAAGAGAAATGAAACACGTTTTCGACTTGAAAAGGTTCTTCGGGGTTCGGCTTGAAGCTTTTTCCTAAGTGTTCTTGCCTCTTCGGTGGCACGTTTTCGACTTGAAAAGGTTCTTCGGGGTTCGGCTTGAAGCTTTTTCCTAAGTGTTCTTGCCTCTTCGGTGGCACGTTTTCGACTGACATCGGACCAAAAAACAGCCCGTCTTATATACCCCGCTAAGTTCTGTTAACGGGGACCGCGTATTTTGCTCTAAATTTGCATTCAATTTCGCTTCAATTTCACTTCAGCCGAACCCTTTCTGACGCCGTATTTATTTATTGTTTCATAAAACCATGACAATATATACATCAAAATGTTACAATCTCTACTTTTACATAAAACAATAATATTTCACATACATTTGCACATAAAAAGGTTTCTAGAACAAAAACTGTAAAATATACTAGTTCGACCACATTCATGTACACAAAACTTCTTATATCTTTTCCAATAAGATTCTAATTAGGATTCTATTTGTTACAACATCATTTTCTAGACAGATCCTAACTAATTACATAATGTTCTTGCTAATTAGTCATCAAATAAAAAGTCTCATTTTCAAATTCTAATTACGTAAAAGATCGCGAACATTTCAGAATTTCGACTTTATCTAAATCCTTGCAAATTGAGATCTATTGTTACTAATAGCTTCTATTAGGCTAAAAAACACTAATTAACAGTAATAGAATATTATCAACAAGTAATAACACAAGTTAAATCCTTATCATTACAACAACATATAAATTCAACGATTTCTTCATCAAGATCGAATTTTCTTACAAAATCTTATAAGAACCTTATGTATAACGTTATTCCCGACCTTACTAATTAATGAAGGTGCTAATTACAGACAGAATAAAGACAATAACTTAAATTGTATTCTGCCATCCACAACAAAACATAAAAATCTTTAGAAACACGTTAGATGCTACTTATTTATACACTTAAATTAGCAAAACTCAGTCTTTATCAATTAAACCTAATGAGTTACTAACTAATTAATCCAAATAAACATTTAATAAGTGAAAACATCCTATCCTAAACATATAAAACATGACAAAAAACTACTTGCGTGTTAGGTGGTCTCGACCACTACTTGCGCCCTGGTGCCTGCATGGGACCCTCGTCGCCGACAATCACTGTTTACCATCAGGTAGGATCACAGTCAAGTACTAGTTTATTAACCGACTTCAAAAAAAGGAGGAGGTTATCAATTTGGTTGTATTTTCTTAAATGTTTAATTACAAAAAAAAAAAAATATTTTCGCGGGAGGTTTTAGCATAAAAAAGAATGAACAGAACTTGTTGGCCAATTTACTTGAGGTAATCCGTAAAGTAGGTTATCAAATTGAGAATAACATGTTTTCTCGTTTGTATAACCTTACATAAGTTTAACAACGAAATGAGCTTATAAATAATATATGTATAAATACATTATGTATATGTACATGGAACCGTGGTCGTTGGAAAGAATGGAGGGAAGCTTTTGTCCAGCAGTGGGACAACCGTCATTATCATTCATTATCATTTCAGCTGAAGGACGTCCACTGTTGGACATAGGCCTCCCCCAAGTGGCGTCACAACGAACGGTCCTGTGATCGTCCACCTTGTGGGAGGCCTTCTAACGCTGCGTTTTCCGGTGCGCGGTCGCCACTCTAGAATCTTTCAGCCCCATCGACCCAATGTGCCCTGCCCACTGCCACTTTAGTATGGCGATTCTTCGGGCTATGTCGGTAACCTTGGTTCTCCTGCGAATATCTTCATTCCTGATACGGTCACGCAAGGAAACTCCAAACATAGCCCTTTCCTTGCCCTTTGGGTGACTGTAATCTTTCTGATGCGGCCCATTGTTAGCGACCATGTTTCAATGCCATATGTCATCACTGGCAGCACGCACTGGTCATAGACTTTCGTCTTGTGATACTGTGGTATGTTGGACGAAGGATACCGAGCAGCTTCCCGAACGCTGCCCAGCCGAGTCGGATTCGATGATTGACCTCTTTGTCAGAGTTAGACCTAGCCAATCACGTGGGACAATACGGGCTAGCTATAATAATAATAAAATAATCACAATCAGCCTTATAATTTTTCCACTACTGAGATTCAGGTCTCCTTTCTAGGTGAGGGAAAGGCCGTAATCCACCACGCAGGCTCAGTGCGGATTGGTAGATGTCTCATGTCTTAGAATTTTTGGTTCTAGGACATGCCGATTTCCTTACGATTTTTCCTTCACCGTTTTGAGAGCACTGTTGATAAAATAAATTATATAAAGTAATGCGCCTGGCTGGATTTGAACCCGCGACCTACAATTCGTAAGTCGGGGGCGTTACCACTGCGCGACCACTACTCAAAATCTTATGTAAGTAACTACTTGAAGTGAATATGTAAGTTTTGAGTACCTACCTGTTATGTCTGTGGTGTATTCGACTAAACGTTCATTCATTCAGTCAATAAACCAGTCTGCGTTGAGACCTCTTGTTTTACTGTCGTGTCCCATATCTATCACTGGCGACGAGCTATTGCCGCCATTACCGGTACCCACACGTGTCAACATATTGTTAAAAAAATGCCACACATTGTTTTAACGGTCTTTCCGGTTAGTAGGAGGCCAGAAAATTTGAAAACAGTCTCGCCATCGTGTTACTCAGTTATTGGGTTGTGGGCGTCAGAAAGGCAGCCAATCCATGTTAAATAGCTAGTACTCAGCTGCATCTGGTTAGACGAGCAGCCGACTCCTAACATAGCTGTGAAAATGCTTCGCGGATTAATTGATTTTGTCAATTTTATTAGTTTGGTATGAGAACAGTAAAAAAACCTTTTTGAAATAAAATAGATTTAAATCTTTGTACATATTTTTTTTGTAGTACGTCACATGACTAATCGTGTGTGAGATTTATGTTACAAAGTCTCATCATCATTTCATCCGAAAGACGTCCACTGCTGGACATAGGCCTCCCTCAAGTGTCGCCAAAATGAAAGGTTCTGTGCGTCTCGTGCCTATCTATTGCATTCCCGCGACTTTCACCAGGTCATCGGCCTACCTTGTGGTAGGCCGATGACCTACCTACCTACCTACCTACTATTTCTTTAAATCTATTTGACCTTGTGGGAGGCGGAGCCGGCGGGCGGAGCTGGTGCGCGGTCGCCACTCCAGAACCTTTCGGTCCCATCAATCAACTGTGGCAGTGGCTTAAGTGGCAGTGGGCAGGGCACATTGCTCGCAGAACAAGATGGGCGATGGGGACGAAAGGTTCTAGAATGGCGACCACGTACCGGAAGACGCAGCGTTGGAAGGCCTCCCACAAGGTGGACCGATGACCTGGTGAGGGTCGCGGGAATCCGATGGATGCGAGACGCACAGGATCGGTCATTGTGGCGACATTTGGGGGACGCCTATGTCCAACAGTGGACGTCTTTCGGCTGAAATGATGATGATGATGATGAACCAACTGTACTACGAGCAATATGCCCTGCCTACTGCCACGCAAGTTTGGCGATTCTTCGAAGTCTATGTTACATAAATGAACATTATACATATACTTAAAAAAATAATTTCAAACATCTATGTTATGGCAGAAAAACATGAATTTGTAATTTGTGGGAGATCTGGAGTCTAAACAAGCGCTAAGGCTGTATCTTAGAACTCCAGGCCCTCCATCATCAAAAACTAACTTAACTATTAGTCCATGCTTTGTGCATTAGAGCATGGATGTGTGTATATGTAAGTGGAGGTGTGTAGATATATAATAAACATTATAATGTTCAGTAAATTTGAACAAAGAAGACCAATTAAAATCACACATCTTTATATTATTTTTACATTTCTAATACAATCAAACAAAGTAAGCTTAAAATTCTGATATAAGATTTATCTAAAAAAGTTATACTAATAAAACATTCAAAACACTTTATAGATTACGATTTTCAACTCTTTAATTTCAACTTCAGCTTAGATATACTATGTATCTTAACACCGCTTGAATATTTAAAACTACATTAATTTAAAATAAAACATTCAAAATTCACTTTTCAGTTTTAAAATGAATAAGTTTATTTTAAAACTTGTGACCATAAATCATTGGGATCGAGTTTATTAAAATAATTTACATTATAAATTGCGTTAAAGGGCAATTTCGGGTATTATGGGACAACGATGGGAATAAACAGAATGACCGTTATTAAAATGAGGATTCATGGGGAAAACATGGTGAAATTGTTTATAGGAAGTTAAAACTAGTGTAATTCGTATGCAAATATTTTTTTTTTTAAACTTTAAAAGTTTGTGGAAAAAAAAAATCGTCATTCAGAATCTCGGTTTGATGTGCAAGGTTTCTATTGTTAAATATATGTCTTGGAAAGGTTTTAGAATTGATCACTTCGTGATATGGCTAACTAAAACTGCCAGATCGTATAAACGTTAACATTTGATGATATATCAATCCTCGTTTGGCCAAATCATTGATGTAGGATTTCAATGATAATAAAATGTCTAGAGAAAGTAGGCCAAACGAAGATTGAAATATCATCAAACTTTAACGTTTAGAACGATCTGGCCAATTTTACTTGGCCATATCATGAAGTGATCAATTTCTAATATCTGGCCAGAACATATACATATTTGTCTTTACTTTTTAATTTATGAATATATTATGTAGGGCCAAAGCTTACGCAAAAGAGCAGATTTTCAGATGTCTTTACTGAATTAGTTTTATTTATTTATTTGCATATATATACACATACATAAACAAAATCTTAGGTACTTGTTTTACTCAAATTTGTGATTTAATTTCAATAGAAACTTATATAATATCCACAAGATATCTGTGTTTCTAAAATTCCTACATAAATATGTGTGATAACATCACAATCACGTAAGAGCGATTGTATGAAAAATAATGAAAATATATCCCGGGTCGGACACTCATAAAAAGAAATAAAGTAATCCAAACGACCACTATATCAGAAATTAAACCATTTATTTTACTGCCAAAAATATCTGCCAGTGAACCTGTAGCTTTTCGTTAATTAATTCTTAGTTAAATTCGCTCATGAGAAAAGCGCGAAAAATGGCGTGATGAAGGAATTACTTTTTTTACGGTTGTCGGGGCGGGTAGCCCTTCGAGCCGGATCCGTTATGATTTATCGTGGACCCGGACCTTCGGGCAGCAAATGTAGCTATCCATCATCGTTGGTACTGTGACCAAGTTTTATATTAGTGTGTTTGGGATTTAGGTGACTTCTCGGAGGGTTTGGAGTTTTTTTTTAAAGTGAAAAGTGTAAGTGGAGTAGTCTACATTGATGATGCAAACAAAGACTTTGTGTTAGTCGATAAATGTTACAGATTTTGATTGGTGGGTAATTATGAAGTATAATTTTATTTTTTGTCAGTTTTCTACTGCACAGTATGTCATTTTTGTGCTCGGAGTTTTTCCCCCATAGCTAGATAATTATGCGAGTTACATGAGTACACATCAATTACTGCAATTACTGCATGAGGAGCTAAAAAACGCGGTCACTGTGTTCTAAATCATCTATAAGTATAAGCATAAGCATAATCAGCCTTTTAATGTACCCACTCCTGGGACTCAGGCCTCCTCTCTAGGAGAGGGAGAGGGCCTTAATCCACCACGCGGGCCCGGTGCGGATTGGTGAATATCACATGTCTTCAAATTTTTGGTTCTAGGACATGCCGGTTTCGTCACGATGTTTTCCTTCACCGTTTTGAGAGCAGTGGCGATGAAATAAATTACACAAAGTAATGCGCCTGGCTGGGTTTGAACCCGCGACCTACAACTCGTAAGTCGGGGCCGTTACCACTCGGCCACCACTGCTCATAAAGACGGTCATAGTCATCATTTGTCCTGATGTAAAAGTATTGTGTTGCCAGTGTTTTGTGGTAAATGGTAGAGGTCAGTGACCTATAGGTATTTTTTTGTTCTGTGGCTACATATGTAAAACCTCAAATTGAAGATGACGAAACTCTGTCGACGTAGCGGCGATGACACAATGGCATGACGTGGCCGCTTCGTCGACAGAGTTTCATAGTCATAGTCATAGTCATAGTTTTGTATGTACGATTCACGCAGGCGTACACCAAGCGTATAATGACGAATACGCATCTATGAAGCTACACGTCCGTGGGCAGTAGGCTTTGCCCTCTTTACTTTTACTATGATGAATAATATATAATTTTTATTATACATAAACTCGATGCACTCGTTGAGTCGAAGCTACAAAGTCTTGAGCATTGACGCCGTGTTGCTAGCCTGTCGGTTTTCTACCGGTTGCATTTCGGGGAGTGTGCGTCGGAATTGTATAACCTAATTCCACCTAGCCTGTTCCATCATTGGACCACCTGGCTTACGGCGATGCGTCACCGGTACATGGTGGACAATTGGACATCCCACCTATACGCACAAAACGTTTTGGGAACACATTCATTGTGCATACAGCTAAGGAGTGGAATTCCTTGCCGGAATCTGTGTTTCCTGATGGTTACAACCCGGGAATCTTTAAGTCAAGAGTGAATAGGTTACTTCTAGGTAAGCGCGCTCCATCGTCGGCCGTATCGTTGCTTTCCATCAGGTGAGATAGCGGTCAAGCGCGAACCTATCAACAATAAAAAAAGACATCAATAATCCCGGGATAATCTCAATAATTCGCATCAACGTGGTCGCCCTACTCCCAGTGTTTGCTTAATTAATATAAATTACATCATTGTTGTAATGATTAATCGTATTAACGATTAATTTATTGTTATTGCAAAACAATTGTTTCGTTAGGCGATAATTATGGCGTGAATGCCAAGTTAATTCTGGAAGAAAAGATACAAAGCAATTTGAGGGACGAAGTTTTTTTTATAAGTAATCTGGGGGTTTTTATACAAGAAATAATCAGGGGACGGAATTAGATAGAGTTATTCATGTGCATCGAAATGTTGATATTAATATGAAACTTACCGGGATTTCTAATGAAAAATCCCGTGTGGCCAACAATATTACAAATAAATAAAATCCTCAGAGATAGATAAGCCAAATAAAACAAAGAAAATTAACATACAATTTTTATTAGTATTTTTCATTGAAAAAGATCTCTCTAAGTCAACTGAGGTAAGGTTAAAAAAATTATACACTTCCTCCTCCTCGTCATTAATGCAGGAATAATTTTTTTCTGCTATATTTCTGAGAGTGTCATAAAAATCTGCTCTTTAAAATTAATCTTTTTTTTTTTATTAATCATAGGCTCGCGTTTGACCACCATCTCACCTGATGGTAAGCGATGATGTGGTCGACGATGGAGCACGCTTGCCTAGAAGTAGCCTATTCACTCTTGACTTAAAGACCCCTAAGTTGTAGCTATCTGGAAACAATAATCTCTGGATTTTAGGCCATATCCACTTTATTCTTTCGCTGTATGAAATCGGTGTAAGTACATGTTAAACTCTGTCTAATTCCGACTTCTGGAAATAATTAACAGAACTGTTAGGTTAATTGTTTTGAGGTAACCCGTAATGTAGAATATTAAAAACATGACCCCTTTTCACAAACATTAAGTTTACATCGAATTGATTGCTTAGTCTTCGTTTCGGTTACAAAATGCACTAGACTAAAACAGGGTTTCTCAAAGTAGGGTATGCGAACCCCCTGGGGTTCGTCATTTGATGGTAGGGGATTCGCGACAAGATTTATCTAAAGGCGGTTTGATGACTGACAAGCGTGTGCGACACGCATTATGGAGCGATTGCGCTTATTTGAGAGTTTGTTTTCACATTTGGTCATGATATCGCTACATTACACAAACTACGGTGGGTTGAATCGCTTCGAACCGGTTTTTTTGTTAGCCGCAAAGATTGTGCGATTAAATGTTACGTATAGTTTTGATGATGACTATTTTTTTAATTCTTTGTCTGTGTTTCTTTTTCATATATATACACATATCACTAAACACCCTTATTTATTTATTTACTACACACTAATTTATACCTACATAAAATAATAAACATATATTTATTTACCTCACACCTAACAAACTAGCATTACTGCTTCGCAGAAGGAGGCGACCGCCTGCCACTCCTCCTCGCTCCGGACCATGGCCTGTACCAAGGCCCGGCGCGAGAGATCGCCGCCGCCGATCGCCCCCACGAGGACACGGCGTTGCTCTTCCCAAGCGGGGCACACTTCCACCGTGTGCTCCACCGTGTCCTCCGGGCGGTCCACACAGTGGCGACAAAGAGGCGGCCGATCGCGTGAGGCAACGGCAACGGTCCTCACGCCCCAACCGCAGCCGGGATTCCGATCCCGATTTCCGGCCACCGTAGGCGCGGGCTTGCGGACGGCGGGCAATGGGTGGCCCGCCGTCCGCCCGTCCGGTAACCATCCGGACCGAGCCCAAGTCGTCGACGGCGCGTATTGTTCCGCGCGCGCCTCAGGGAGATGTCAGCAAATCGCAGGGGCCCAGCAGGGTCGAAGCCTACTGGGGCCATAGGTAGTGTGAAAACGAAACCGTGGCCCTGGGACGGCAACGAAGGAACAGGAGTGGGTTTTTAGTCAGTAAAAGTCTGACACTATCTCCCGCTCCGCCCAAAAGCGGGATTTGTCATAAGATGATTTTCCCATCTATAAAAAAAAAAAATCCCTAACAAACTGATTGTCATCCATAGGCTCATAGTAAGGTTCAGTTTAAAAGCAGCGTCAGGCAACTGCTACGTAGTGGCCTGGCATTATACTGAACTGGAGCTATTTAGCGCAGCCGTGAGAAACGCAATGTTGATGTATGTACCTGTGTGCCTAACGTGTTTTCTTTCTTTATTTATTTCTATAAAACCAAACATAGAAATCTACTTGATGAATATAGCGATATTGTATCTTAAGATAAAATATTATAGTATCTTAGCCGTGTGCAGCGCCCCTAAGTTATGCTGTAACTGTAGTGCTGAAGGTTGAAAGGGCCCGCGCCGGGACAGAACTATTAATACCGATAAGCTCGATAGATAACGTTCTACACAAATAGCACTTTACACAAAAAACTCATTGATAAGTTTCGTCATCCACGCGAACGAAGTCGCGGGCACAGCTAGTATTGTAATATAAGAGTGACCATGGAGTTTCTTGCCGGTTCTTTTCCATAGGAAACGACCACTTGGAACCGTGCACTAGCTTCTGACGTTTTATAGGTGTCCATGTAGGCCTATGTGAAATAAGAAGAATTTGAATTTAATCTAAAACCCTATTTTTTTCTCTCCATCAATCTGCTTATTATTAATATTATTTTAATCTAAAAAAAAAAAACAGTAAAATAATTACAAATCCCATTGCGTGTCCTAGTCCGACGTCCGTGTCCGAAATAATTGCTTTTGATGTAGTTACTCGAGCACCCCTAATTAATAATATAATATAATAGTAAGCACGCAATGTGCATGAAGACATGGAAATGGACTGAGTCTTTTAATATTATATAAGGTCTCATTAGTAAATACTCTGAAACTAGGTTAGTCTGATAGAAATAAATTGTATTTATTTGTTTTAAGTAATCTTACAGGCGAAGGCGGGTACATAGACGAAATCTAGCGGCGAATGGCGATCACTAGGTCTGCTATGCATAAAATTAAAAAGATCTGGGGTAATAGGAACATTACCAAGACCACGAAAACCAGGCTCGTTTATTGTCTAATATTCCCTATTTTCCTCTATGCGTTGGAGACATGGACTTTTCGTGAAACCGAGAAGAAGAAAGTTGATGCGTTGGAGATGTGGAGCTGGAGACGGATGCTGGGAGTATCTTGGACAGAGTTTCGTACAAATGATTCCATATTAAAAGAACTTGGCAACAGACAGCGCCTATCATCCTCAGTGCAGTCGCGCATTTTGAACTTCTTCGGCCCTGTATCTTGTCGTGGTAATGACTCCATAGAGCGTCTCGTAGTGCAGGGCAAAGTTGAGGGCACCAGGCCACGTGGTAGATCACCAATGAGATGGACAGACCAGATCAAGGCCGCAACTAAGTGCTCGGTTTATGAATGTACTTGGAAAGCTCCAGTCCGCGATGAATGGCGCCGTGTTACCAAGATGATCATTCATCGTGATTCACATTGATGACCACGACCACTCTGGCAAGAGTGTACCGACTGAGAAGAAGAAGAATCTTACAGGCTGATTACACAAAAATAGCGACCAGCAATTATTGCGCAACTATTAATGTTTTTTTTTAAATCATCCAATGACTTCTCCCGCTCTTGGGTGAATGGAGAAGGAGTGTCAGATTTTTACTGACAAAAAATGCATATGTGTCCTTCAGTTGCTCTTTGGGTTCCAGGGTCACGGTATCCTTTTTAGAAACTTTCGTGGCTAAATATTAATGGCTTATCGTCCTGAAAAGTGGTAAAATTAAGTTTGACTGTTCGACGCTTCGACGCCTGAGTGTATTTTGTGTTTTGGTATTATCGGTAAGCTATGTTAAAAATAAATATTTAGTTTTGTGTTATTTACTTCTATATGTTTTTTTTTTCGGTTGGAAAATCATCTTATGACATTCCCCGCCCTTGGGCGGGGCGGGAGATAGTGTCAGACTTTTACTGACTAAAAACCCACTCCTGTTCCTTCGTTGCCTTTCGTACCAGGGCCGAGTCTTCCTTTCAGAATCAGACCCTTGGCCCCAGTAAGCTTCGACCCTGCTAGGCCCCTACAGTTGTTGACATCTCCTTGAGGCGCGCGTGGAACAGCACGCGCCGTCGACGACTTGGGCTCGATTCGGACGGTTATCGGACGGCGAGCCACCCATTGCTCGCCGTCCGCAAGCCTGCGCCTACGATGGCCGGAAATCGGGATCGGAATCCCGGCGGCGATTGGGGCGTGGGCACAAAACAAATGATCGTGCTCATCACACAAACATTTGTCCTGGGTGGGAATCGAACCCACGACCTCCGGCATAGCAGTCAGGGCCACTAACCACTAGACCAACAGGCCAGTCAAAACTTTGGATGATTTCCCACCTTAGAACAAAAGAAATATGTGTCACCAAAGCACCGCATTTCATATGGCAGACATAACATTAAATCTTTTACAATCACACATGAAAATAAAATACACGAAATATACATCCAGATATCAATCCTTACACATTAAGCAAATACCATAAACCCATGCTATTTGTTCAGATTTGCGACTCCATCCTATGTCAAACAACAAAATACTCACAACCAATCTTGCATATACTGTCTTACGAAAATCTCGTCAACCTTAACACAAGGGAGTAAGCTTCCTTTTTGTATAAGGTTTTCTTAAACGTAGTATATGTAAAATGGTGGTTTAGATAAAAGACGTTTACAATTTGTCGCATCACGGAGGCTTGTTAGTGTGACGCGGGTTGTGACGTCATCATTGTATGTATAACAAACATATTGGTCGGTATTCAAATCCGGGGAGCTATGTGTGAACTGTAGTGAAAGGTGGTTGTATGGTGGTCGTACGACGATTGCAGTGGAGTAAATATCGTGTTAATTTTTTTAAATTTAAATTCATGTATTGGTATGATTTTTGGTACATTTTAGATGAGATTTTATTAATAAACTAGCTGATTCGGCGAACTTCGTACCGCCTAATAGTAAGGATAACGCCATCTACTGGCATTACCAGACAGCATAATTCATTTTATAATAACATTTTAACTAGAGATGGCGTTGTATTCGGATTTTTTCCATTTTTCTCACCATTTAAACCTTCCCTGGAGTATTTCGAATATTTCAAGACCAAAAATAGCCAAATTAGCTAAATCCTTAATTCCATTTGGTAATTTATTAAATATTTTTGGGACCTTGCAAAGTATGCTTTTGTATGTAGTTATTGAAAACAGTATCAGGTAGAATAATTGAAGGCGAGACACACAAGACCGGTTTTTCTGCCGACACTTGTGTGATGTTTATGTCCAATAATAAACGTTTTTCGGCTGAAATGATGATGATGATGATGATGAAGGCACGTACTCGTATCAACGCATAGAGTCCTGTGATCGATAGATAGAAATTATTATTTCATCGGCCTCTTTATTCTTAAATGAAATTTCAGTCTCACCTTCCAAAAGGAAAACTTGGTTTGATAACCGTTTTATAATATTTTGTTATTCAAGTCTCTAGTAAACACCTAGTAGCGGATACGGCGAGCAATGGGTAGCTCGCCGTCCGACCGTCCGGTAATCGTCTGGACCAAGCCCACGTCGTCGACGGCGCGTAGTGTTCCACGCTCGCCTCAAGGAGATGTCAGCAACCGTAGGGGCTCAGAAGGGTCGAAGTCTACTGGGGCCATGGGTGATGCAAAAGAGATCCCCGGGGCCCTGGAACAATGGCAAAGAAGGAACAGAAGTGGGTTTTTAGTCAGTAAAAGTCTGACACTATCTCTCGCGGAGAGCGGGGGATGTCATTAGATGATTTTCCCACCCGGAAAAAAAAACGACAGTTCTGCTGTGATCCTATTATGGGACCAACTTGGAAGCCTTTCAATCAAAAAAATAATTTTAAAATCGGTCCACAATCGACCGAGAAATCGGTAAACATACATAAAAAAAAAATACATTCAGCCGAAGATAGAACCTCCTTAATTTTAAAGTCGGTTAATAACATAACTTACAAAAATCTTGTTGTTTGATTAGTACAACTATCGAGGTTTTAACAATTTTCATGGAAATTAGTTTAAAATTAAATGTAAAATATTAGAAAAATCAGTAGCAGTAGTTAATTACACTATTACTCCAAGCGTAGGTGAGCTGAGTTACGGTTTGTGAGATTTTCGGCTAATGATATATCATAGTACTTATAACAGGGTTGACTAACAAGGGGATGAGTATCATGGGGTTAAACGTGACAGAGAAGAGACATTTTGCTATGGTGAGCTATTATACAAGTTTGTCAGGTAAATAAATGCATATACATAATATAGTAATAGAGCTGAATCAAACTTATAAAAAATAAAATGGGCGAGAGTCGGAGTCACGCAATGAGGGTAAAAAAAAAAATGATTTCGCTACAAAAAAACACTAAAACGTTCAAAATAACTTCTGTGAGAACTTCCGTTGGCCATTTCTGGTCTTTTTTAGCAGTTCAACTTCATGAACTGTGTGTGTGTGTTTTGACTGTAGATGCTTGAGTTCTCGACATATGGTTGCCTATAATATTTGAGGAGTTCCCTCAAATCCTCATAGATTCCATTATCAAAACAGTATGTCGAAAAAAAAATGGCACCAATTTGGAAACATATTCTATTAGGTAAAAAAAAAATGCAAGTCGCCAGATATAATTGAACTTTTCATGGAAACCAATGGAGCGATATTTTTTTTAATTGATTTAAACTATTGCTTGACTACGATCCCACCTAATGTTAAACAGTGATGCAATCATTGAATGAGGCGCCACTAGTTTATTAATATGAATGAATTTTAATTTTATTAATGAGTGGTTTATTTGCTATGCATTTAATTTTGTTTCATCCTTCGATTTCCATGAAAACGTCAACTATAGCTGACGAACCTGGTTACTTATCCTTTCTGTTGACTGTATTTACATAATATGAAACTCTCATACAAAAGCCTCAGGTGATATCTACCACGTAACAATACACTTAGAACACATTACCTCACTTTTTCAGAATCACCTGAGTAACGCATGATATATGGACCTTTGTAATAACTATACTAGTTATATCATATGGTTCGGTTTGCATAAAATGGAGATTATCGGATATCTCGTATACGATACATCTCGTATAATTATGGGTAGTGTTAGTTAACTTGATTAATAAGGACGCCAACTACAAGATTTCTCGAGCGAGGAGGAGGAGGCGGTCGCACGCGCGAGAGAACACCCTAGCCGCCGGCATCCCGATCCCGATTTCCAGCCACCGTAAGCGCTAGCTTGCGGACGGCGAGCAATGGGTAGCTCGCCGTCTAAGCCCAAGTTGTCGACGGCGCGTAGTATTCCACGCGCGCCTCAAGATGTCAGCAAAACCGTAGGGGCCCGGCAGGGTCGAAGCCTACTGGGGCCATGGGTGATGCGAAAGAGAACCCTGGGGCCCTGGAACGAAGGCAAAGAAGGAAAAGGAGTGAGTTTTTAGTCAGTAAAAGTCTGACACTATCTCAAGCTCGGCCCAAGAGCGGGGGATGCCATAAGATGATTTTCCCACCGAAAAACTACAAGATTTCTTGTTTATGTTGACGATCTACGGAGGATACTAAAAAATAATGCCCAAATTAGTAGCTATTCCCCAGCCAATACCCAGAATGCAGATTTATATCATATAATAGCTTTTTATTTTAATTTTTAAAATACCTAGATTTAACGTCATATAAAGCACGGATTAGAAAGTTATTAGACGTTATATTTGTTATAATGTTAGCTTCCTACTGATTTTTCATACATATTATTCACTAGGCGCTTGAGAAAATGCCTTTCAAACCTGAGTTGTGAACCCGTTGAGTCAATTGCAATTGATGATGAGAATATTGTAGATACCTGCGTAATCTGTGCATTTTAGGCTTTTTCTTTGATAATACTAAAATTTACAAGTCGTTCCTTCTATAGTCGTTTACAAAACGTTTTGGGAACGAACATTCATTGTGCGTACAGCTAAGGAGTGGAATTCCTTGCCGGAATCTGTGTTTCCTGATGGGTACAACCCGGGAATCTTTAAGTCAAGAATGAATAGGTTGCTTCTAGGTAAGCGCGCTCCATCGTCGACCTCATCGTCGCTTTCCATCAGGTGAGACAGCGGTCAAGCGCGAACCTATAAAGAATAAAAAAAAATGGGGAAGAAAAATTATCGGTCTTAATATTACGAATCCGATCGATTTATGTATCAACACTTGTCTAAAAATAATTGTAATACCATTGCAATGGATGAAAATGGGAGTTTAGGCTGGATTCATAACATGGCTGTACTGTTTTTTTTTTTCTTAAAAATAGTTTATCTTAGACTTTGCTGTATAATTTTGTTGTTATTTTAATCAATAAACAACAGCAGTAATATGCGCTTGAAAGGAAACGTAAAATAAAAACTCCTTTTACAGTGAAAAGAAGTATCTGCCGAGAAAACTCAGTTATTCATCATTGCAATGTATTGTAAAACATCTACATTGCCAAATAATAATAATAAGTTAAAATAATTACCTATACTATGAAGATATAACTCAAAAGACTCTGTATCCGAGCAACAAGCATTAAGTAATAATAAAAAAAATGAATGAAAGAACTGAAATATAATCAATAAAATGTCCTATTTTTTCATCTAATCATAATTATCTAGGATATATAGGTAGTTTACTTTTTCTGCATTTTCTGGGTAAAAAAAGGACATGATTCTTTGACTCCTTGAAGTTTTAGGCATTCAATGTTCCTAATGTCATAAAGTTTGACAAGTTCCAACTTCGATTCAACAATTCTCAACCGGGTCTAAAGTAATCCCAATATATCTCAAATGTAACCGTTATCAAAGAGACACATACCCAACATACAGCCTTCAGGTATATCCAAACTGATTGTCTCGAATGAAACAAAGCCACAGATTAGCAACAAATACTAGTTTACACTTTGATCTCATTTGTCTCTCTAACTTTACCTGTTCAACAGAAAGAACAACAAAAATAATTAAACAAAAGAAACCTTAATTAATTACACGAGCAAAAATCAAAACAAAAAAACACTAACCTAAATTCTAAATCCGAAAAACGAAATAGAAAAAAAGTCTTTTCGAGTTGTAATGAAGATTCAATTAGAACCAGATTCTTTATATACTCCGAAGCGTGAATGGACCTCACTGAAAGGACGAGGCTCATGTAAAAATAACGTGAAACATAAATAAAAAAAACCTTACTAACAAACTTATATTTACAACATCTTCAACGAGGCGAGAACCTTAACGAGAAGGTACAGAGTCTAAATTTAAATGTGTGACAATTTTTGGGGTGTGCGGTTATGTTGGCAGATTTGCGAGGAAGGAGGGACGCTCACAAAGGCGTCCGAGTCCATATTCATGCAAGTCCGGATGAAAAAGTTGGTACAATGCGAGTCGCGTCATTAGGGAGTGCGCGCTTGAGTGTGGCTAAGTGGCAAGTTGCTGAGCTTACCGGGTACTCTGCGCTTTCGAGTTGCGAATACTTTCGCGAAGGAATTTCGCGAATTTGGAGCGGCTTGATTTCGTGTGTTACTGGCCACTCGACAGGTTTCAAATATCGAATACTTTTCGAAAAGGGATTTCATGTTTGAAGTTCGGAATTCAACGGCTGGATTTTAAGCATGTTGTTTCTAGTCTACGAATAGTGGTAAGGCTCCAATTTGTATGCAACAATGGAAGATAGGAGGATGTTCTAATGGCTTCATTCCATTTGGATGCAGCATAGACAATATACCTATATTATGCTATTATGCTGTCAACTGTGAAATACTGAGATTGCTATGTCTCTATTTAAAGAGCAATAAGCTGTGCATACTGAATTTCGAAGAATATCAGGCTGATTATCTGAAATTCAGTCAAGAGGATACATAAAAGATATTCTTATCTATTAAATTAATTTAAACGTTAACAACCCGATTTTCATCATCATCATTTCAGTCGAAAGACGTCCACTGTTGGACTTAGGCCTCCCCCAAGCGTCGCCACAATGACCGATCCTGTGCGTCTCGCTTCCACCGCATTCTCGCGATTCTCACCAGGTCGTCGGTCCACCTTGTGGGAGGCCTTCCAACGCTGCGTTTTCCGGTGCGCGGTTTCGGCCCCATGGCCCATCCGTACGAGCAATGTGCCTTGCTCACTGCCACTTAAGTTTGGTGATTCTTCGTGATATGTCGGCGACCCTGGTTCTCTTGGGGATATCTTTATTCCTGATGCGATCACGCAAGGAAACTCCAAGCATAGCCCTTTCCATTGCCCTTTGGGTGACTGTAAGCCTTTTGATGAGGCCCATTGTAAGCGACCATGTTTCAGTGCCATATTTCATCACTGGCAACACGCATTGGTCATAGACTTTCGTCTTGAGACACTGGTATGTTGGACGAGAAGATACCGCGCAGCTTCCCGAACGCTGCCCAGCCGAGTTGGATTCGACGATTGACCTCTTTCTCAAAGTTAGACCTACCCAACTGGATTGTCTGTCCCAGGTAAACGTAATCGTCTACTACTTCGAGTTTAGAGTCTCCGATCTTGATCGGAGTGGGTGGTACATGGTTATTTACCCGATTTTGCTCTAAGCATTTTTTTTTACATTGGTAGCTCAACTCGACTTAAGCATATAATCAAATTCACAAGCCTCACCTCGTCAACTTATCCTTCTACAAAATATAATCATCACTTCACAAAAATATCCAAGCGCAAACTTAGCACACATCAGTGAATTCTCAAAACGAAAAAAAAAAAATGATAACTTTGCTTTTTCCGCGAAAAATATTTTCGCCGAGCACCTTTAGGGTGACACCGAATCTAACAGGGGTACTAAGGACCATTGAAGGTTCGTCTCGTTTTAAAAAAGCTCTCGAACTGTTTCAAGAGCGTCGAATCGACGATCTTGCCTGTTTCGTTCGGTCTCACACTCGATTCAAACGATTTTGGACCAGTGATGTGCTGTGATATCCGCAGGGTATGATGTGCGGATCATTTTACCGAATGTTTGGGGAAAATATCCGAAGTCATAAATTCCAGGTTAGCAACTGGTCAAGCAAGCATGGTCATTCTTTTAGTAAGGGTTTTATATTAATTTATTTATCATCCTCGTCATTTCAGTTAAAAACATTCATTACTAGGCCTCCCCTAAGTGTCACCATTGATTGGTCTTGTGCTTCTCGTATATATATATTTCTTTAGTGTTACTAGTTGAACATATTCTCTTAATTTTACCAGTCTGCTTTCACCTCTTGTGGCCTTAATACTAATTTTTTAGAATATATATATAATATAATATATAATATATAAATAATACACCCCTATTTTTTAATTAGTACAAAAAAATGGGGCTCTATTCGTACCCGTTACTGATCATATTTGTGTAGTCAAAGGTAAAAAAAAACGAAATCCCAAAATTGTCCACGCCAATTTGTCATAATTGAACCAATCATTCATAACAATTACTACTAGAAACATCGACTAGAAAATACTGCGCACAGTGTTTTCCCATTTTTATAGTAATATAGTCATTCATAATCAATAGCCTGTACAATATTTCCTTAAATTGAGTGACTATTAGGGATATAAACAAACTCGCTCGCTCTTAACTTTGCTGTTTATGAATATTATTTATTGAAACTTTACTTAAATAATAACAAGACCTTTTCTAATAAGCACTTTAAGTATTTGTACTAATTAAAAAATTGGGGTGTATAGCCTAACATTGTGAAGGTAATTTCTAAAAAAATATTATGAAGGCCACAAGAGGTGAAAGCAGACTGGTAACATTTAGAGAATATGTTCAACTAGTGACACTAGTTAAAAAAAAAATGAAATTCTTTTTTTTTACAATGTAGGTAATTACAGGAGAACCGCTGGGTAAGAGTCTCCATGCCGTTCCCTGGAGATGGAATAACGTCGAAGAGCTCCCGAGAAAAGAAGTACAGAAAGAGTTGTCGTTCAAAAAATATGAAGAAGAGAAAAAAAATTCATAACTTTTCTGGAAAATTATTCCCACCGCGGATCTAACAACAAGACATCACTATTACGTTCGAAATTCAAAGAAATACCTCTGTGTGAAGATCGTTTGATGCGGCGCCATCGATCCCGATTTGACTGTTATCAATATCAAGTTTATGTACGAAAGGAATATCAGAGAAATTGGCTGAGGTGTAAACCAATAAGAGGGTTCAGGGAAATCTTGTTAAAATAATATCGATAAGAATTTATTTTTGCGATCGCGATCATAAAATAAATATTTTGCGAGCCATACAAGTGGGTTTCGTAAAGCAGAGGTCCCGCAAAAAATAATACAACAGAAAATTTAGTTTTATATAAAGTTGATTCAAAAGGATGCTATAGAACTAAATTATTGTTTCGATGAAATTGTTATTAACCGACTTTAAAAAGAAGGAGGGTATATTTATGGTCGGTTGTATGTATTTTTTTCCATATTTTTTTTATGTATGCTCTCTGATTCTGAGAATTAGTTTTTTTTATTGAAAGGTTATGCTTCCGAGTTGGTCTAATAGAAATACATATTGTTATGGTCTGATCATGAACTTCGAAGATATGGAACGGAACTCCTCATAAGAACACAGCAGAACTGTCGTAACAAGTGAAATGGCTTTGTTTATACCTGTAGTCGATGACTGACTGAAGGAAGAGGGGAGGGGATATATTGGATTTATCTGATGATGAAGTCGAAAGGTAGGCACTGGAACTCTGTAATAAATTAATGTAACCTAACCATGTTTGGGATTATTAGAATTGTCATGAGATGCACTCTGGCTTTATGGTATCATCGAGCTAATCTGATGATGGAAGGCTGATGAAGTTTGGCTGAGGGGTACTTTTTAGTAGTGGTACCACAACTAAAAAGTGTAAACAAAAAATCTATTACAAAAAAAAAATAACCGACTTCAATGTAAAAGAAAGCACTAAAAAGTGAAAAATAACTTTAATTTCGGAAGTCAGTGTTAAATAACGAAGAGACAACACTGTTATAGAAACACCGACTTCCGAAATTAAAGTTATTTTGCACTTCTTAGTGTTTTTAGGGTTCCGTACCTTAAAAGGAAAGAACGGAACCCTTATAGGATGACTTTGTTTCCATCTGTCTGTCTGCTGTCAAGACCCTTTATCTCTGGAACGCGTGGAGGTATCGAGTTGAAATTGAAACTCGAAACACGAAGCTGTGAAAAAATCAAACTTCTAAGTCAACGAATAAAAAAGATACGGCCGTTTATGTCGCAAAAAACGTATATTTCGATACTCTCAAAGGTATCAAAAATACTTTTTTGCAATTCGGAAAAATCTTCACGACTACATTCGGGAATTAGATTCAGAAAAATAGTCTGTGACTCGCACTTGTTTTACATTGAAATCGGTTATTATTTTTTTGTAAAATGTTTTTTTATTCCTATTTACTACATTGAAAGCCAATTACAAACCTACGTAATTATACCTATGTATGTGTAATCATCCGTGTACCGACACCCCGAGTGCGTTTTTTCACTGATGCCTTATGCGGAGAAATGTATGGTGGCAACCGAAATTGGCCATATAGTCAATTTTGGTATTCGCCAACAAGGGTTAAGTCAAAGAAAATAGAAAACAAATAAAATAGTGTTGAAAACATTAAATCATTTCACAATTAAGATTTTCATGACTTCATACAGATTTATATTTTGCATGGATCGTGAAGAACGGAATTTAAAAAAAACTGGACGCGAGTCAAAACAATTTTCGGTGGAAGTTTATAAGGTAATGTACATCATATATTTTTTTTAGTTTTATCATTCTCTTATTTTAGAAGTTACGGGGGGGGACACATTTTACCACTTTGGAAGTGTCTCTCGCGCAAACTATTCAGTATATAAAAAATGATATTAGAAATCTCAATATCATTTTTGAAGACCTATCCATAGATACCCCACACGTATGGGTTTGATGAAAAAAAAAATGTTGAGTTTCAGTTCTAAGTATGGGGAACCCCCAAAATTTATTATTTTTTTTCTATTTTTTGTGAAAATCTTAATGCGGTTCATAGAATACATCTACTTACCAAGTCTCAACAGTATAGCTATTATAGTTTCGGAAAAAAGTGGCTGTGACATACGGACGGACAGACAGACACATGAAGAATCTATAAGGGTTCCGTTTTTTGCCATTTGGCTACGGAACCCTAAAAAGGAACACTGCCCACACTTGAAATTAATCCTGTATCGGGAATACGTTCACATGTAAAACATAGATAGTAAAGATAAACTCTTTTTTTTACACTAATAAAAAAATTACAATTAGGAACTTAAAATTAACTGGGTGTCACAATGGGTGGTCTTATCGCTAAAAGAGATTTTTTACAGACAACCTTTAAATGGATATGCAAACACCAAAAATAAAACAAATTTCTATCTTGTCGTAGACTTTAGATATGACAAAGTCGTCTTAAGCTATCCAAGCATTTTCATCTCAGAAAAATTTGATATGGCCCCCTTGAGATGCCGGGGGAAATCTAAATTTTATGCTAGACAACCCGCGGGCGTGTACTAGTGAAACTAATTTACAGGGGTAAACCAAAGAATTATTGAGAGAATTTTAGATCATCACCATACATCATTTCAGCCGAAAGACGTCCACTGTTGGACATAGGCTTACCCCAAGCGTCACCACAACGACCGATCTTGTGCGTCTAGCATCTACTGCACTCCCGTGACTCTAACCAGGTCATCGGTCCACTTTGTGACAGGCTTTCCAACGCTGAGTTTTCCGGTGCGCGGTCGCCACTCTAGAACCTTTCGGCCCCATCGACCATCCGTTCTACGAGCAATGTGCCCTGCCCACTGCCACTTTAGTTTGGCGATTCTTCGGGCTATAAATAATAGGGGTTAAAGTATGAAATTGCCGTTTTTTAAAACGGGTTGCTTTGAAGTATTATATCTTTGGATTGACTTGGAATTATAAGTTCAAATAAACTTTATATTAAAGGTTAACGTACCTTCTTTTTCCGAAATTAGGTATTTATTGGTTTCTTTGTGTTTTGTATTTTCTGTAATATCATACATTCATTGTGCGTACAGCTAAGGAGTGGAATTCCTTGCCGGAGTCTATAAGCCTGATAGCTACAACCTGAGAATCTTTTGAGTCAAGAGTGAATAGGTTACTTCTAGGCAAGCATGCTCCATCGTCGACCACATCATCGCTTACCATCAGGTTAGATAGTGATCATGCGCGAGTTTGTAAACAATAAACGATAAACAATAAAGCGATGCGGTCGACGATGGAGCGCGCTTAGCATAGCATAGCATAGTCGGCCTTATAATGTTCCCACTGTTGGGACTCAGGCCTCCTCTCTAGAAGAGGGAATGGGCCGTAATCCACCACGCGGGCCCAGTGCGGGTTGGTACTCACGAGCGCGCTTACCTAGAAGTAACCTATTCACTCTTGACTTAAAGACTCCCGGGCTGTAGTCATCAGGAAACACAGATTCCGGCAACGCATTCCACTCCTTAGCTGTCTTACTTAAAGAGTCTTTTGAATACACTCGGGCCACAGTAATTCTTTGAACTATTCTCCGAGCCCTAGAGAACGTTATTCCCTTGGGACTGCAAAAATATAAGCGAAATCTTTAAGCGGGTGAAGTTGTAGGCAGCAGCTATAGTACAGCCCTAAGCTTTTAGAAAATCAAATCCATATCACAAAGCTCACAAACAACGTCGCACACCGGTCATCAAAAACGATGCCAAACCACAAACAAAATTAGGTTTCCTAACCGAACGCGAAATTACGAAAACTGAGCGATATTGCAGGAAAATATCAAAACAGAACCAACACTCCGAAATGACGTCAGTGTCAGTGACGTCACGTGGCTGCCAGCGTTATTATGACGCCAGATTTCAGCCAAATACTTATGAAGAACTGTAAAGCATGAAAATACAAACATTCAAAAATCAACCTTATTTCAAAACATTTACAGTTGAATTTCGATTAAGCAGTATAGCACTGAGCAAATTATATTCAAATAGGAAAAATCTAGGGTTGCCATCTGCGAAATTACTGAGAATATGAGTTCTGAAGCTCTAATATTTTAATTTAAAATCGTGTGTTTTATTTTTTTCTTGTGTGAATTTTTGTGCTTGATTTTTGTTTCGAACTTGATTGAACGATAAAACATTGTAAGTACGATTTGTAAAATTACAAGTGTTGAACTTTATTGAAAAAGACAAAGAGTTTATTTTTCTGAAAAACTAACAATTACACACTTCATATGATTAACAAAAGCTTATAATATATATATGTCGCATCATGGGTGGATGGGTGCGAAACATCGGCTCTTCATCACGATCCGACATAGTTCTTGGTAGATGTGGGCACTGACTTGGGTACTCGAACGAAAGATAATTTGAATGAGAATAATTATATTTTGATAACGGTTTTACAAAGGAAAAACACGTGCGTTGGTACTGAGCGTATGCCGAGGCTGTCCGAGGTAGAATGCCGCACCACTCGGTCTTCCCTCCAGTCCTCGCTGCATCCCTTCTACTGACGATCGTGTCCAAGCGGTAGGGTGCCGCTTGCACTTCCGGTGACGATATTATTAGTTTACGAAACTAAACAATTAGTTTGGCGTTGTCCATTGCACCGTAGCGCCATCAATCCACGACATATATATTATAAGCTTATATTATAGGCATATATGTGCGTAACTAACTACGTCATCCATGTGTTACAAAGCCTTACAAATTCATAATTGAAAGAATTACCGCAGTTCTGAAGCCCACAATGCAACTGAAGGAATACAAGTGAGTTTTAGTGAATAAAAGATTAACACGCCGCTCCGGCTCCACCCAGAGCGGGAGAAATCACTTGATAAATTAACATTCCAAAAAAAGTTAATGCAATTGTTATTCGCCATATACTTTATAGATCGCTGTTTTTAGGTTATGTTTATATCTGAAAACAGAACTCTGTCAAGTGTTGCAAGTGAAAACGCGATAAATAGAAAAACCATTTAAAGAATTATGACTTAATTACATTCAAATAATGCAGATTGTACGACAGAGCTGTGACATACTTAAAATATGAAAAATATCAGCGAGGTACATTTTAATGCAACCGCTCTTACGCTATTATGACGTTAATATGTACATCTTTCTCTAGATATTTTGGAAAGACAGATATCTTGTCCCTATTATCTAGGTTTTTATTGAAACCAAATTTTGTGTAAAACTAATCCAGTAAGAGGTCGTTAATCTGTGTCAGACTGCAGTTTTTAATGGAAACAATATCTCCTCGTGTTATAACTGTATATTTGTGCATAATAAAAAAATATTATTATTATTAGTAAAGATCTCTGAAAAACTGCTATTTTACGTGAATTTTGGCCCTTTATAATCTACACTAATAATGTATAGAGGTATAGTTTGTTTTTTTTTTTATTTGTAGCGGGTAATCTCTGAAAGTACTCGTCCGCTTGCTAGAATTTTTTCACCAATAGAAAGCTGCTTTATTTCAGAGTGACATAGGCTATATTTTGTGTACCTACGTGGGCGAAGGTGCGGGCAAAAGCTAGTTTGATAATATGATAAATTATTTTTGCAGTAAATACATACATCATCATCATCTTCCTGCCCTTGTCCCATCTTATTTGGGTTCGGCACAACATGTTTTTTTCTTCCATTCTATCCTGTCAACCGTCATGCTATCACTAACTTCCTTTTCTTTCATATCATTGCATTAAATACATACATTGTAAATTAAATAAAAACTTGTATAAAAGAGAAAAATAGTACAGAATATAAATAATATATAATATATATAATAATATTCCACATTATACCCAGACACAGAACAAATTATCGTGCTCATCACATAAACATTTGTCCTGGGTGGGAATCGAACCCACGACCTCTGGCATAGCAATCAGGGCCACTAACCACTGGACCACCAGGCCAGTCGGAATAATACTATCAAATATATCACAACTCCTTTAATTAAAACAAATGAATAATAAAAAATAAAAAATAAGCAACTAAAACTATAGTAACCAAGTACCTAGATTTAATTAAAATTCTGAATAATGTGATTTTGTCCCAAAAACTATGAAGTTTTTCAAAAAATCACGTATTTCCTGGAACAAGTTTTGTAAAATATTCGAGTAAATGAAGGAATTACCGAATGCTAACAGAACGGTCAGCCCCCCTAACCCAGTTACAACCGTTTCGTTTCGATTCTCTTTTCGTTGATCGCCTCGAGTCGGCCACGCCTCCGATTCCTATGTTCTGACGTCATCTTAACGCTCAGTCACGTGGTCAGAATAAATAAATAGGAGGCGTGGCCAACTCGAGGCGACCAACGAAAAGAGAATCGAAACGAAACGGTTGTAACTTGGCTAGGGGGGTAAGTGTTATCTCTCCTTTTTACTCGACTGTAAGAAGGGTTATTTCGCATTACCTCTTTTTCAAACATAGCGTTGGATGAACCAGCAAGCTTTTAAACCAAGCTCAAGTTGACGACAGTCAGGAAGGACCCTCTTAAGGCATATAGTCCCTCGAACATCTGGCCGGAGTTAAATCCACACATACTCGTACTACCGCCTGCACCTGCATAAAACCCCGCTGACCTTTAAAACCATTTTCTTTGCGAAATATTGATTGATTTACATAATTATGCTTGAGAGCAGTGCTGGCCGAGTGGTAACGGCCCCGTCTCACGAGTTGTAGGTCACGGGTTCAAACCCAGCCAGGCGCATAACTTTGTGTAATTTATTTCATCACCACTGCTCTCAAAACGGTGAAGGAAAACATCGTGAGGAAACCGGCATGTCCTAGAACCAAAAATTCGAAGATATGTGACATTCACCAACCTGCACTGGGCCCGCGTGGTGGATTATGGCCCATTCCCTCTCCTAGAGAGAGGAGGCCTGATTCCCAGCAGTGAGAACATTAAAAGGCTGATTATGCTATGTAGTATGTAGAATATGCATTCTGAAGAACACTTAACCAGCAACTTTTTTGTGTAAACATATTTATAAAGATCAAAGCCGTTTGAAAGGAGTAGGGAAAACAAGCGAAAAAATACATGTCGTTATTTTTTTTTTTTTGGCAAAAGTATTTAGTCATACGAAAAAATCATATGTCGATAATGTTGTACATGGATCTATAATGAACATATATTTTTTGAAACCCATTGACCTAGCCGTAACCGAGGAGCAGGCTTCAGAAAGTCACTGTTTTATGGCCCTACTCGGGAGCTTAGACCTTAAAACATAAACATTCAATAAGTTCCAAGTAAGACTAGCATGATGGTCGATGGGGACGAAAGGTTCTGGAATAGCGACCACGTACCGGAACATGCAGCGTTGGAAGGCCTCCCACAAGGTGGACAGATGACCTGGTGAGGGTCGCGGGAATCCAATGTATGCGAGACGCACAGGACCGGTCATTGTGGCGACATTTGGGGAGGCCTATGTCCAACAGTGGACGTGTTTTAGCTGAAATGATGATGATGATGATGATGAAGACTAGCATCGTATAGGCAGTACAAAAAGTTGATTAACTTAAATTTTTAAAGTTCCTGGTAACCCTACCAACACTAAAGTAGGCTACACTTACAGATACCAACAATTTTCACTTAATTAGTACGATTTGCAATTTTTTTTGCTGCCACTCAAAAAAAAAAAACTACCAAGCTTTGACTGGTAGTGAGCGATGTTGGGTATAAATTTCGCGAGTTATTTACTTTAAAATACTGTATTAACCTACCAATGTGGTAGTTTTTCAATAAGTTTCACGTTCCATTAAAACCGTTACTGTTTTCGTGGAATCAGGGCGGAATGAGGACTGAACGAATGTGGTTTATGGATTATTTACTCTGCTTTTGACGTGAATTGATTGAAATGGTATGCTTCTTTTTAGGTGGCAAATCATTAAATTATTTCTCCAGCCCTAGGGCAGAGCGAGAGGGCGTGTCAGATTTTTAACACGCTTTTATTAGCTTCACTTGTAACTATGTATGTAAGAAAATCTTGGAATCTTAATTTGACCCACTTCCCGGTCTTCGATTAGGATGAAATTTTGCACACGCTCTGAGTTCTGATGACAATACATGACTAGCTAAGAAACGTCATTACAAATTCAATATGGCGGCCTCCCCAAGATGGCGGACTGGCTGTTTGAAATCCACCCCCATGATATGAGTATCAAATGAAAGGGTTTGCTGTTAGGAAATCTAAAAAAATAGTCACGTGACTTCTATCCAATATGGCGGACGTTTTGTAATTTTTAGTGCGTGCTAAAAGCGTGTTTTTACTGACTAAAGCCCACCTACATGTCCTTCAGTTGCCCTTTGCGTTCTAGGGCCAACTCTTCTGAACAGATAAGAAGCAGGGGTGGGACAGTTGAGCAGAGAGATAAGTGTAGTCAGTGCGCGCAAACTTCTTCGAATTGGAATGGGCATCCATTTGAGCTCAGATCTGTAACTGGAAATATATTGCACTTGGTACAGGCCTGGCGCTAGAGATCGCTGCCACCGAGCGGTCCAAACAAATGTGACACAGTTTTTTGTTATTGTATGTTACTTAATCTATATATATAAAAGAAAGTCGTGTTAGTTACACTATTTATAACTCAAGAACGGCTGAACCGATTTGGCTGAAAGTTGGTGGGGAGGTAGCTTAGAACCAGGAGACGGACATAAGATACTTTTTTTTTTTGTAAATGGTAGAGTTGGGTAGAGTAGGATATAGTAGTCAGTTGACGGGAGCGAAGCCGCGGGCAAAAGCTAGTTTATATAATAATTAACATTTCTAATTTTATTTTTGTTGTTTATCCTGTGCGAGTCTCAAATAATCGTTTTTCTTTCCTTAGCCAAAATAACTATCGTTCAAAATGCCGGACACAAGCAATAGGCGCCTTTATATCAAAGGATTAAAAGTGTTTATTTTTAACATGAAAATAAGGAAAAGCAACTTTTAAAAATTAATTAATTTACGAGATACAGACCATTAAGACTATGGCGGGGATAAGGAAATATTGTCCCACGGGTTTTGTAACTGGTGAATAATGGATTGTACAGTGTACATAATAATAATATAATAATAATAATAAAAGCCTTTATTCGCTGACCATATTACAGTTTTGACTTATACTACTTATATAAAACAAAATTCTTAATGTAATCCTACTTTTGATTATACATAACTTTTTTAATTTTTTTTTTTGCAACAACTTAGTCAGGTTGTCTTTTGACATAGGCCTCCCCCATTTCCTTCCAGTTATCTCACGAGCTATCCTCCTCCATCCTTTCGGTAGATGATATTTACTATACAGTGTACATAATACTGTATAGTAAATATCGTAAAAGCAAAGGAATTTTTTTTTTTTTAGAGGGAAGTCACCGAATGACTTCTAGCGCTCTAAGGCGGAGAGGGAGGGTGTGTCTGACTTTTACTGACTAAAACCCACTCCTATGTTGCTACTTTGCCTTGCATTCCCGGGTTTTCCTTTCAGAAGCAAACCCATGGCTCCAGTACGCTTCGACCCTGCTGGGCTCCTACGGTTTTGACATCTCCTTGAGTCGCGCGTGGAATACTACGCGTGGTTGACGACTCAAGCTCGGTCCGGACGGTTACCGGTTACCATTGCTCGCGGTCAGCAGCCCACGCCTGCGGTGTGCTGGCTGGAAATCGGGGTCAGGATCCCCGGCGGCTAGGGCGTGAAGAAGTCCGTTCCTTCACGCGTGCGGCCACCGCTTAAAGGAAACTTATATAATAAAATTCATCTTTATATATATTATAATTCTTCTGTGCGTGTGTTTGTTATCTAACTCCTCCTAAACAGTTTGACCGATTTGTAACCCGGTAGATAGCGCTGCAATGGGGTTCTCATTTTTTTTGTCAGACCAAAAATCAGCTTACAGGCAGGACGACGTCTGACCCTAGTTTAAAAATATAAATCAATTTGCAGTTGCTTACGAGATGCTAAGGCTGGACCGATTTGTTTTTTAGGGTAAGTAGATAAGTCGGAAAAAACGGAACCCTTATATCAGAAATCAGAAACGTTTATTTCAAATAGACCAATTACAGGCACTTTTGAATTGTCACTTTTGAAGTGAAGCTAAATATATGAACACAAACAAGGCTAGAGTGAATAGGCTCTTAATAAACTAGTGCACCTCACCATCAACGATTGCGTCACTGCTTAGCTTACCATCAGGTGGGATCGCAGTTAAGCACTGGTTTATATTAAATAATTTAAAAAAAAAAACAATTTATTGTCCATCTATCGGTCTATCATGACCCTTTTTCTCAAGAATGCATGGAGGTATGAAGCTGAAATTAACATGGAATACTCAAGCCTTCTACTACAAGCAGCAGTGAAGTTCTAAATCAACGCAATCTAAAGATAAAGCCGTTTCTGCTCCATTTAGACGCATAATATTTTGCTACTTGCTAGGGAAAACAAAACTTAAAGGGTACTTTCCATTGACCTATACTCAACAGAGTATAGGTCAATGGAAAGTACCCTTATGCGATAGCATTAGACAGAAGTTAAAACCGGTTGTTTTAGGGTACCTACACTTTGTAATAAAAGTACTCCCTCCCGCTCCACCCAGAGCGCGAGAAGTCATGTGGATGATATCCCACCTTAAAAAAAAAAAGTGTCCATGTCAAAAACTTAAAAGAAACAGGGGTTGTCAGTACCTGGAACGTTTTTCATTATGCTATATAATATTAGTTATTTCTATTTGTATCAATGTTAAATAATTGTCTTGTTGCCTTGTGTTGTGTACGATTCGTATGTTTTGTAAGGAGGAAACTTGTTGATACGCCATTTAAAAAAATGTGAAATTGTTTGAAATAAAGTTACTTATGTTTATTTAAAAAAAAAATCATTTATCTATCTAAGTGTTCAGTACTTACCTTACCATAATCAAATTTATCTAAGTAGGTGATGTTAACATTTTATATTGAAACCATTGTTTAATAAAATTGTTTGAATTTGTCTCGAAAAATAATTGTTGTGCATACCTGCGTCTATGAACCTCTTTTGTCTAAAGCAGAAGTGAGTGGAGTAGTACAGAATCCTGAATGACATGAAGCAAGGTTAAAACAAGGATGGATGATCAAGGTGAAAACTATGACTTTATGGTTAAGTTATAATAAAAATACATTTTTGCTATACGGAAAAATCTTTGAGACTTGATTCGAGAATTGAACTATTGATAGAGGTACGAGTAAGTTAACACGAAATCCTCGGTACGCGAGTCCAACTCGAACTTGGCCAGTTTTTATTATTTATTCGTTCTATACAGTCGTGGTAAGCTTACTATGTATGCAATTTTGATATAACATTGATATTATAAAAGCGAAAGTTTGTATCTGTGCACGAGTATGATGTGTGTGTGTATACGTAGATTTGAATGTAATTTTGCATACGCGTAGACCACGTTTTCGATTAGACCACACGATCATTTTTATCGGGAGTTTCTTCCTTTGACACAATTTTCTAATATCATATAGGCTTTGACACAAATTTCTAATATCATACAAGACACTAACAGAAGCTAGTCTTAAACTAAATCAGATTAACTATTAAAACAACAGATTTATTCCTTAGTCACAACCAACAACTCCCCCGCCTTTTGCAATTCATAAAAAATAACTTCCACTTATTGGTGCTTTTTAAAAACCCACTAACGGCCAAGCTGCTGGCCAGTTATAGTTATAACAAAGTACACTTACTATAAAATCTAAATGAGCTGAAAACTTGTGGAATATTAAAAAGTAAGTGAAGAATAGACCGCCTGTGAGCAGCGGAGTTAAAGAACAGTGTACTGCCTTCGTTGTGGCGAAGAGTTAAGGATAGTGGAAGTGGCTTGAAGACTTTTTATTGAAGAAACTGGAGGAAAATACTAAAACCATCAAAATGGTAACTTATGATTCTTTTGCATAATTTTTTTTTGAAATGAGAAATCGTCCAATGACTTCTCCCGATCTGGAGTGGAGCAGGAGGGTGTATCAGACTTTTGACTAAAACACACCTGTATCCTTCAGTTGCCCTTTGCGTTTTAGGGCCACAGGTTTCCTTTTTAGAAATTCCCCGCGACCCTAACAGGCATCGGCCCTGCTGAGCTCTTTGAGGCGCGCGTGAAATACTACGCGCTGTGTGGGCGGACGGTGATATGCCCATTGCTTGACGCTCGCAAACCTGCGCCACAGTGGCTGCGGATCGCCCTGTGATGATTCTTCTGCATGCTTCCGTAATCTTGTAACGATATGTTAATACACCTCTATGGATTGGTAAATAAGCAGTCAGTTCAACTAATGGGGAGAGGTCAGAACTACTTATGGACATCTTCAGTACCAGGAGCATCAGTACGAGTACGTTGATCATCATCATCATTTCAGCCGAAAGGCGTCCACTGTTGGACATAGGCCTCACCCAAGCGTCGCCACAACGACCGATCCTGTGCGTCTCGCATCCATCGCATTCCCGCGACTCTCACCAGGTCGTCGGTCCACCTTGTGGGAGGTCTTTCAACGCAGCGTTTTCCAGAGCGCGGTCGCCACTCTAGAACCTTTCGGCCCCATCGACCATCCGTTCTACGATGGTACAAGGATACAATGTGTCCTGCCCACTGCCACTTATGTTTGGTGATTCTTCGGGCTATGTCGGCGACCTTGGTTGTGTGTGGAGTGCGTTGCCTAACCTTTTTCAGAAGGATACTCATAACTGCGGGGGAAGACCTCAAGAGGAAGACGGGTACGGTTTTATATCTAATGTGCGAGCTAGCGGGTCCACCCATCCGATAAGGACTGAGCCCGAATAGTCGACGAAGCGTTGTGTTCTACGCGCGCCTCAAAGAGATGCCAGCAACGCCGTAGAGGTCCAGTAGGGCCGAGACCTGCTACGGCTGCAGGAATGTTTGAAAGAGTGAGCGTGATCCTAGAACACAAAATTCAACTGGAAGACACAGGAGATGTCAGCAAATCGTAGGGGCCCAGCAGGGTCGAAGCCTACTTAAGCCATGGGTTGTGTGAAAGTGAACCCCTAGGCCCTGGAACGAAGGAAAAGAAGGAACAGGAGTGGGTTTTAGTCAGTAAAACTCTGACAAGCCCTCTCACTCCGCCCAAGGGCGAAAGATGTCATTAGGTGATTTCCCATCTAAAAAAAAACTGCTGAGGCTCAGGCTTCCTTTCTAGAAGATGGAATAGGCCATAATAATTTCATCTAACACGCAGGTACAGTGCGGATTGGTGATTGTCATATGTCTTCGTATTTTTGGTTTTAGGGTATGCCGGTTTCCTCGCGATGTTTTCCTTCACCGTTTTGAGAGCAGTGCTGATGCAATAAATAACACAAAGTAATGCGCCTGGCTGTGTTTGAACCCACGACCTACAACTCGTAAAGATGCCATTCGAACCTCGACTGCAGGCTGCGGATGCAGGCTGCGAATGCAGGTAGCACATGCATGACACGCAGCCGTTGCCTGCATCCACAGCCGAGAGTGATTCCGAGGCTGGCTGCACGTGCTGCCAGTCGCAAATCTACGATTTGATCCAATAAGAGAGCTATCGGGTCCGATTAGGGATTATTTCGGACTGGTCTACACAGGTTGGAGTGACGTTACTACGTGCGCATCGATTTATGGCCGCAGCACTACTGCCCCCCTAGTCAAGTTACAATCGTATCGTTCGCGCCGAACGCCTCGAGTAGGCCACGCCTCCGATTCCTTTGTTCTGACGTCATCTCAACGCTCAGTCACGTGGTCAGAACAAAGGAATCGGAGGCGTGGCCTACTCGAAGCGTTCGGCCCGAACGAAACTATTGTAACTTGGCTAGGGGGGCTGGTCTGCGATCGACGGCGGCTGCATGTCGCGGCAGTACTCGCAGCCACATTCGGAATGGTTTTCACAAAAATCCATACTACTACATAGAAAATTAGTAGTGCAGCTGCAGCCGGCTTCGTGCTGCCGCCGCATGTGCCTGCCGCCGAGGTTCGAATGGCACCTTAAGTCAGGACCTTATCACTGGGCCACCACTGCTCTCAATCTCATAACAAACATAAAATAATTTTATTTCTATCCTAATGCATAATGGCACAACCGTTCTCTCTATATCTTCGTCCTCCCTCAAACTTTAAAGGGGAGTAGTTAAAATGTTCTTTAAAAAACCTCTCCACCAACTCAAAACCCTCTAATGGAGGCAACCATTAAGCATTCATTGATTCCTAATTTATCTTACTTCATTAATTGTTCTTTCTTTCCAAATCGATAAGTTACTTCAGAACTTTTTTTTTTACTCGATTACAATCGATTCGAAACTCGCAAATGTCGTAAGTCTTCGCGATAATAACGTCTTGGGAAATTTTTCAAGTTTGATTTTCGCATTGATGGTGTACTGTGGCTTAATGACTTTTGGGGAAAAGATTATTTAAAAAATTCAAAGAGTTTTGACTTATTAATGGGTTTTGGAGTGTCAAGTGAGTTTGTGTTATGATTAGAAATTATGGATTACTAGCGACCCGCCCCGGCACCGCAACCGCTATGTCCATGCATTTAAAATCTGTAATATCTTCGAAAATATTAATTTTATCTACATAGTGTGAAGGGCCACACTGGTCTATATTAAATGCAAAATGTATTTAAGATACTTAATTGGATAAGGATTAATGCTATATTGCTTAAAATTGCTTCGTAAATAAGAACGTCCTTTTCGAGTTACATTTCTATACAACTGCTCATAGGTGATTATGATGTCATTATATACATCTTTCTCTAGATGTTTTGGATACACAGCTATCTTGTGGATATTATCTAGGTTTCTATAGAAATCAAACCATAAATTTGTGTAAAACTAATCTAGTAAAGACCTCTGGAAATCTGCTATTTTACGTGAAGTTTGTCCCTCCATAATGTACTTGTATATCAAAAATCACACTGCGTCTTCCGGTACGCGGTCGCCACTCCAGAACCTTTCGGCCCCAACGGCCATCCGTTCTGGGAGCAATGTGCCCTGCCCATTGCCACTTTAGTTTGGCGATTCTTCGCGCTATGTCCGCAACCTTGGTTCTCCTGCGGATATCTTCATTTCTGATTCGATCACGCAAGGAAACTCCGAGCATAGCCCAGTGCCAGCGCAGTGTCGGAAGGCCCCCTACAAGGTGGACCGATGACCTGGTGAAGGTTGCGGGAATCCGATGGATGCGAGACGCACAGGATCGTTCGCTGTGGCGACGTTTGGGGGAGGCCTATGTCCAGCAGTGGACGTCTATCGGCTGAAATGATGATGATGATGATATCAAAAATATAAAAAAGTATATCAATAGAAGCCTTGCACATTTAATTGAGATTCTGAATGACGAAAATTTTTCTGAAAAACTTTTAAAGGTTTAAAAAAAAACACGTATTTCCGAGAACAAGTTTTGTGAAATATTCGAGTAAATCACAGAATTACCGAATGCCAACAGAGTTTTTAGGCGTTATCTCTTTTTCTTGCATTGCCTCTCATCAAACATCGCATTGGATTGCGTTAGATGAAGCAACAAGCTTTTAAACCATGCTCCATGTTGACTATAGGCAAGTGGAAAAGGTCCGTCTTAAGGGGGTTAATATCAAGTGATAAGGAGTAGGCCCAAGTCGCCGGCGCGTAGTGTTCCACGCGCGCCTGAAGAAGATGTCAGCAAAAACGTAGGGGCCCAGCAGGGCCGAAGCCTACTGGGGTAATGGGTTCGCTTCTGAAAGGAAAACCCGGTGCCCTGGAACGCACGGCAAAGAAGGAACATAGGAATGGGATTTAGTCAGTAAAACTTTGACACGTCCTCCCACACCACCCTAGAGAGTCTTTGGATGTTTTCCCACCTAAAAAAAGCTTCAAAAGAAAAAATGTACAGGCTGACGCGGTGATAGACAAGCAAGTTCTTAACTAAAAAAGAAAACAAAATTTGACAGTGACAGCGTCCAAATGAGAATTACTAAAAATTATTCGTGATTTTTTTTGTATTTCATAGTGGTGACTTGGTAACCATCGATGGATGGCTATGGGTTTAACCCATATTCTCCACCGTTCTCATCGATGCGGCCCCCGGAGCCAGAGTATCCTGACCATGGAGATGGTTTTGGGGAATATTATTCGCTTGGAACTTTGAATGAGGACCGGGAAAGATCCAGGTATGAAGTCTGCTTGAAAGCATTCTTTTTTCTTATTTAGGAATAGGAGTTTCAAGTCTACTGAAGAAATTATGCGACGCCGAGTCGCTAACCTGTCGGTTTTCTACCGGTTGCATTTCGGAGAGTGATTTTATGTGTATTATTTTATTTTATGGAGAATTTATGTTTCCTGATAGCCAGAACTTGCGGATCTTTAATTCAAGAGTGAATAGGTTACTTTCCATCTGGTGAGATGGTCATGGTCAAGCGCGAGTCTGAAAAAGGAACTTGGACTTAATTATTGGATCTGACTCGGAGATTATGATCAGCATTTTGATACCATTCTTGTTATGCTCACTAAAGTTTCATCTTTATTGAAGCTGCATAACAATTACACTACAATTTATAGCCACGATTGTGACGTGCCCAATATATTCATATTATGTGCCTACTAGGCTTACTCATTGACATGTGTTTCCTGCCCGTCCTTACCTACAGTGCACAAAGTTGGTCACTCACTGAACAACAAAAGTGCAAACTCAAGATTGTGCTCAAGATTTGTTAAAGAGTATCAGTTTGGCAATGGAGCGCAGGATAATAGGCCACGCACGGTAACACGTCACTCAAATGCTTCCGGACAGATGGGCGAGGATTTTCACTCACTAGACGCCTGAGGGAGGTTGCCGCGGCGAAGGTGCTGTGACGATCTGATCATGTTTGCGAGGCAATCTTGGCGAGAGATCGCCCGAGAAGACTTAAGATTTTTTAATCTAAGGCCCAAGTCTCAGCAGTGGGTACATTATAATGCTGATTGTTATGTTATACGTAAGTTTCTTAATTCTATTGATATTTCAGACAGAGTAGATCTAAGCAAAGAGTGCGGAAACACAAAGATTCAAAACGCTCCCGCTCTCGAAGCAACAGTCTACAGGCCAAGTCGCGATCTAGATCCAGAACGCGATCGAAGTCGCGGTCACGTTCGAGAACGACTTCTAGAACGCGATCGCGATCGCGGTCGCGTTCTCGCACTAGAAGTCGAAGTCGAAGTCGTAGTCGTAGTCAATCTGCTGGCGGCACACGTCCTCGTGAACTAAACTATAAGGAGCCTGGATTTCTTGACGCCTTTAGAGTGTTGTATCTTACTCGTAAGTTAATTTTTTCGCCGTTTCTTCTTATTTCTTACCTTGTACCTACTTGTGAATCTTAGTTTCAGAAACTTGGTATCTCTTGTCAATTCCAAGGATGATACGAGTAGTATTCATTATAATGGATACTTTGACAGTTTTATTGTCACACTAATATTACAAAAGCGAAAGTTTGTATCTATATGTGTGGGTGATTGTTTGTTACTCCTTAACGGTAAAACGGCTGAACATAGACGGAAAGACCATGTCCTGGAATAGGGCATACGATACCTTTTATATCGAGAATATGTTAAATGTAAAGTACACGCAACGATCCGCTGCCTGCGGCCACGAAACGTTCCGCTGCCCGTAGCCACACAATGATCTGTTGCCCGTAGCCACGCAATGATTTTCTGCTCGTAGCCGTGCAACGATCCGCTGCCCGTAGCCACACAATGATCTGCTGCTCGTAGCCACGCAATGATTTGCTGCTCGTAGTCGTGCAACGATCCGCTGCCCGTAGCCACACAATGATCTGCTGCTCGTAGCCACGCAATGATTTGCTGCTCGTAGTCGTGCAACGATCCGCTGCCCGTAGCCACACAATGATCAGCTGCCCGTAGCCACGCAATCATGTGCTGCTCGTAGCCATGCAGCGATCCGTTGTCCGTAGCCTCCCAATGGTCAAGACGGCCACTGGCTATATCTACGTACATTATTGTTAAATTCTGTTGCTATTGTTGTTAATAGTGATAGTTTAACACTTTATTTTTTATTCTTACTTATTATTATTAAAAACTGTAATTTATTTAACAGCAAGCAAAAGCGGAAAACAGACATCAAAATTTTTGGCTACGAAGAAGCGACAGGACCGCATTCAGGAGATCCTCAAGAGCGATGGCTTCGGCTCCAAGAGGTGGCTATTCTACCCCAGGGTGAAGAACCGGACTGACTCCACTGCAGGTCCCGTTGCAGGGACCAGGGATAACGTTGATCAGAGAGTCAAGGTAAGGCCTGTAATCAAAAATTGAAGGGTACATATATAGTATCTTGAATATCATCATTGCACTGTGTACGGTTCACGTACAGGCAAATCGCTAACGCCGCGACCTACTTTTCACTACTAGTTTTATTTACTTTTATACTTGCAGTTATAATAATTTTAGTTGACCAATATCTAACTTAACTTAGTGTAACTTTTGCGAATAAACGTAATTATCGTGAAGTCTGTGGTTTTCGTCAACTCACATCCAACAACTGAACTGTAAGTACCTCTGAGCCATACACACTGTAATTATGTTTAAGATTTTTACATACAGAAGATGTCTGTATATAAAATGGATTACCTCACATGACACACTTGATGTATCGACTTATTTCAAACTCACCAAGCTTATTGCCAGCTTCTTACACTTTCAGTTATATACGAGTACAATGTCATATGGAAATAAATCGAATGAAAAACTATGAGTAACTTTTATTTAAAATAAATTAATAAATAATTTAATTTTGGTAGACACATTCCTAGCACAGTTATGGTACCTATTGTACGATATGGTGAGCAGCCTTCACAAAACTGAAAGAAACGTAATGATTCTTCTCCATCTATAAGATGGAACAAGCGAGGCAGCAAAAAAAGAAAGGCCTGTACTAGCTTGAAATGCTGATGAGAAAATCTGAAACAAAAAGATTTATTATCCTAACCATTACGAAGGTAATAGTTAGAATAGTGCTGTGTTAGTGTTTACCATTGCTGGGCCTTCTCCAAGTCCTTCCAGATATTCTTCTCCCGCGTCATCTCAAACCAGTCCTCATGGTACGCGTGTAGATCATCTCGCCACCTCTTTTTAGGCTGGCCTCGACGGCGCTTCCCTTCTGCAGGAACCCACTGCATGGCTACACTTACTCAACGGTCTTTGTACATGCGCCTCACGTGACATTTGTGCCTGGCAGCCTTTTTGCCCACGTTTATTATACCCATTTGGAAGCGCTGCCTATTCCGTATTCGGTCTATTGATTTTACACCCAGAATACTGCGTTCCATAGCTATCTGGCACACTTCAAGGTGAAACTTTTGCACCGTTTGTCTGAGCACCGTTAGGTTAGAATAGGCAGGATACCTATGTCGATAAAGATAAGGGTGCCGTCAGTTGAGACTGGTCATCTCTTACCTGCCATTGGCTTAATTTAATTTCCATTTTTTTATATTCGTTTTTTTTTTAATTATTATTACTAGTTATCTACATTGTGCTCACATATTAGAAGCGACAAGAAATATGTAGGTAACCAAGATTTATGTAACTCGTTTAAATATGATTTAAAAGAGTGTCCATGGAGTTGCTTGCACGTTCTTTTCCCTAGAGATCTACGCTTTGGAACGTGCAATTTAGCTTCACTTGTTTTTTTTTTTATTGACCGACATTTTGACAATTAAAAAGTGCCTGTAATTGGTCTATTTGAAATAAACGGTTCTGATTTCTGATAACACAAATTGTTAAAATTATAATCCTTACCCAGGTCGATGCAGAATTCTTCAGAAAATACAAAAAAAGTAAGAAGATTGATAACGACGCACCCATACGGAAGCTGAAACGATGGGAGCTGATATTCTATAAGAAGCTAGGCTTTATACAGGCTATCTGATGATGTTTTTTTAGTATTTTTAATCTAATATACTTAGATTGTCGTTCGGTTATTCATTTATATTTGTATTCATCATAATATTAGTGTGGAAAAGGAACTTTTAAAATAAAATCATCTTCAACATTTCGTTTTTCTTATAAACGGTGTCTTTAACTTAGCTATTAATATTTCCTACTTTCTCGCAAGCGAAGCAACTGACAAAAACTTGTAAGAAATAAACAAATCCAAGCAAAAATAAAATCATAATCCAGAACGCTGAACACTGTCGCTGTGATTATCGGTAATCATCATTTATATTTTTACTAATAGTTTTAGTATGTATAACTGTATGTATAGAAAGAAAAAAGAAAGAAAAACATTTTATTTGGCGGAACAAGGCGCAAATTTAGAACTAACTATTTATAAGTACATTATGTGAAAGAAATATGCGCTACATCCGCGCAAAACGGCCGAACGCTCAGCATAATGCCGTGACCACACGCAAAATGCGATGAGTCTACGGCGCTGGTTTTCAGCGTGGACCGGTAACGGCACTAGCAAAACTCAAACTGGCTGGCACTTTGAATACCATGGATCCAGTACATGATTCTGGACCCCCTAGTGGTGGAATTTTTCGTCGGCTTTTTTCAGCAATATACTGGTGAAAGAATTTTTAAAATCAGTCAAGTAGTTTATAAATTTTATTAATTACAAACAATTTTCCAGTCTCAGGACTCCCGAGGACAGTGAGACTGCGGGATTGTTTGAAAGAATTACCGTGGAATGAAAAAGGCAACTAAAGAGTAAAAAAAGGTGTAGTTTTACTTAACAAAAGTCTGACACGCTCTCTCGCTCCGCCCTATAGAGGGAGAAATCATTGAAAAATATCCCACCTCAAAAAAGGACCCAAATGCACAAGTTTAGTGTAATTAACTTCCCCCGTCAGTTCTTAAGTTCAACGACTATTCTCATCAAAATGCAACCACGTAAATCTTAATTTTATGTCGGTGAAACCCCACAAAATTCACCATCAAGACGTACATAGTTTGGGGCCGTTTTTTTCCTTAGGCACGTCAATTTTCCGCACGATATCTCCGAGATTCGCTACTAATTTAAAACTTTCGCTGTGTTTTAGACGAGCCATTAGTTCCCCCACTCAACTTGTATCCAGTCGGATTATGGCAGAATTTATGGGCCCCTCTAACTGTTGGTTATGTGGGTTATTGGCGGTTTATTGCAATGTTTTTTTCAACTTGTAATGTTTGCATGTATGTCTGTTTGTAGGCAATACTTGCAAATGGATTTTAAAACAGTTACACCTGACCAATTGAGTTATAATTTTAGAGAAGAGTTCAGTTTTATGAATAGACCAAGATCCCAGAGCTGTCTGACATAACTTATTTTCACATGGATGAAACCTTGGGTTCTCAGTGGCGTCTCATGTGCTTTGAATACCTGTGTGCTTGTGGAGCTCCTCCTTGGAGCCCCTGGGCAGGTACCAGGTAAGAAGGGAACTAAAAATAATATTAACTTAACTTAAATTTTTATGTCTGATTTTTATAGATTTTTTTTAGAATATTATTCTAAAGTAGTATCATAAGTGTCAGACACTTTCCATGGACCAAAACTTCTGTCAGACACTTTAAAGCTCAAAAAATAATTGAACTTTACTTATTTTTACATGTCTGATTTTTAAATATGTTATTAAGGTATTACAAAGTTATATTTCAGTAGTCAGACTAATTGTAGTGACCAAACATCCCTTAAACACAAAAGTTATAGCCGAGAGTATGAGCGCGAGAGCACGCATGCGTTTCAGAGCGAGTGAGACGATTTCATGCACTGACTGGATGTTTGGTCACTACAATTTGTATTTTAAACTCTAGCGATTAATTGTGTATGGACACAATTAATCGCTTTAAATAGTGTTGTCAGCATTCCAAAATTGATTTGCCTATAGACCCTGACGAACCCTACCCTCCTATTATAAAAATAATAGTTTCCGTTTATTACGCCCTTTCCGTTTGATTCTTTATTAACTTAACAATATATTTCTGTCACGCGAACTTTTTTATACTTCCTATATAAATGTTTACTTCGAACTTTCGAGGGAGTGTCGACATTTCACGTCCTTATTCATAATTTCGACAATTAAAGCCGTTTATTTGTGTTAACGAGTCCATTTTGTTTTAATTGAAAATAACGAGAAATGCTTTAAATAAATTTGTTTTGTGATTGCTATGCTGTGGAATTGAGCCATTGAATTGATTGTCATAGGAAATGCTCTATTTATCTATTGTGATTATGTTATTAGTCATAGTTAACAGTTGACACGCATAAGCGAACAGAAATAGGAACAAATAACATAATTAAAACTATTCGTTAAGCCTTTTCATTTTTTTTTTTCAATTAGATAGGCAGGCAGGTAGAAATATAATACAGATCACCCAGTGGAAAAATGATTTGGCTGTTCATTATAATTCTCTTACTCTCATCTCAATTGATGTATGTCGATAATTCGATAATTCGAGCTTGCGGACGGAGAGTAATGAAAATTACTGAATTAATGTTACAACCTTGTTCGTTGCGGGTGTCGAAATAATAATAATAAATAATAATAATAATAATATTCCACAACTATCACACAACGCTGTCTAGAAAAAAAAAAAAAAAAAAAAAAAAACAAAAAAAAAAAAAAAAAAAAAAATGAAATACTCATCATCGGGTGCAAAATTTCTTCAAATACCAAAGACCGAAACTAAAAGTGAATATCACACTGCTAAGTGTAAAAAAGCTTTCTCAGAATAAAACACTTCACCCCTTAACATAAAATGCGTGGGGAAAAATACACGTTTGCACACATGTGCTTTTTTTCGCAGTCCCCGGAGAAAACACGTGCAGAAGGCATGCAAATATGCCACATGTCGATAAAATATAAATAGTTGATAGTCGTTTTCTGTTTAGTATTCATGCACTGTCATCTTTTGATGTCTTAGTAGACGGTCTATGCAGAATTTTCGGTAGCAAATCATCGGGGATTTCTTTTTTTTTTCCTTGGGTTCATTTTCAGCCGAAAGACATCCACTGTTAAACATATGCTTCCTCCAATTGTCGTGTCCATGTCAATGTCCGCATCCATTGGTTTCCCACCACCTGCACTAGGTCTTCGGTCCATCTTGTGGGAAGTTTTCCAGCGCTGTGTCTTTCGGTACGTGGTCACCACTCCAGAAACTTTCGACCCCATCCACCATCTTTTCATCGGTTCTGCGAACAATAAGCCCTGCCCACTGACACTTAAGTGTGGCTATTCTTCGAGTTATGTCCGTAACCTAGGTTTTCCTGCGGATAACTTCATTTCTGACCCGATCACGCAAGAAAACTCCGAGCATATCCCTTTCTATTGCCCTTTAGGTGACTTTAAGCCTTTTGATGAGGCCCTTTGTTTGTCGACGAACACGTTTCAGAGCCGTGTGTCATCACTGGCAACATGCACTGGTCTGAGATTTTTGTCTTGAGATTGATGTTGGTAATCATCGAAACAGTTCGATTGTTGTAAAACTTTTTGTATTTGTATTTCGGGCTGGGTGTCCGCAACTTCACGACTAAAGCGTATATTTTGCGTACGGGTGAGACAAATGTGTCATTTCATTCACCCCAGCTCCTCAAGGAAGGCCAGCAGCGCCTTGGTGTAACTGATCATTTCGCGGAGGTTGCCTGGGTTTCCGAAGTATTTTGCCCTGTATCCAGGACAACTGAGTCTGTGTGACTTGAATAATCATAACCTTAATGAACTAAAACAAAAATAAAAGTTTTTTAATCTTTTACAAAATAAAGTATTCGCTCTGGACTCGAACCCGAGACCGAATACGTAAAACAATTCAGTAGGGTAAGACTTAATCCCTTCTGGATATGGCTACTCATACTCAAATATTATTTTTAATTTTTCTATTACCAGTAAATGTTTTAGTAAAAATATATAATTTGAGTTTACTTTGGAATCGTCTAAGAGTCGCGGTTATTTAGAAATTTTATACAATATTTGCGCGTTCTAAAGAGGGGTTATTAATCATATACTCGTAACTATAACTTGTAAGCCACTTGAATATGAACATCAGGATCGCAGCAGCAGCGATACAGTTTGATTTACCGAAGTGCTTGCAAATCAATCAGTTTACAAACATACATAAAGTCCTTACACAGACGGACAGTCATAAACATCTATCGCACATCACTATAATTTACAAGAAATCAAATACTTTCCATACATAAACAAGTGGAGCTACTCGTTATAATTTTAATTCATCCCCCATGTTTGCCCAAGGGACCGCGGGGGTCGGGCAAACGGGGGTATTTGAGGGCAACGGGGGGTATACGGGGTTCCTTTTTATATTTGCATTCAACTACAGAACTCCGACTTTCGTTTTAAAGTAATTGGTTGCATTTTATTATGATGTAAATACGATTGCGTTAGAGTTGAATTATCTAATGTGCGGGTTTTTTGTGAGATGTATTTTTTCTTCCAGTTTAATGGTTTATTTAATTATGGTGAGTGTGTGCCAGTTTTGTTTGGCAAGCAAGCAAGTGTGTATGTTTAGTGTCACATTTCTCATATTTTAATAGAATTGCATAAGGTTCCTAGATGTATAGACACGAATTTAAGTTATTATAGCCTATTTTAAGTTTAGTAGCCTATTTATATACACTGTGTCTACATCTCTCACCCAACTCTCCTGTCGCAAATCTGATGGAGAAATTTCTTTAGAAAAAAAGCAGTACCTTCGTGCTCTTATGTGTGTATTTATTATTTTTGTTTTTAAGTGTTTGTTGACACTATATTTAGTTATTTATTATGTAATAAATAATTAAATATAGTGTCACCATAGCATCGCAGTCTACGTAAAACAAATTTCTAGGTACCTGTACAGTCACGAGCAATAAGATTAGAACATACATTTTTTTTTTTTTTTTTTTTTAAGGTGGGAAATCATCCAAATGACTTCTCGCGCTCTGGGTGGAGCGGGAGGGCGTGTCAGACTTTTACTGACTAAAACCACACCTGTATCCTTCAATTACCCTTTGCGTACTAGGACTACGGGTTTCCCTTTCAGAAATTCTCCGCGGTCCTAGCTAGCGGGCATCGGCCCCGCTGGGCCCCTACGGTTTGCTGACATCTCTTTGAGGAGCGCGAGGATCACTACGCGCTGTTGACGACTGGGCTCGGTCCGGTTAATTACCGAACAGCCGGACGGCGAGCTACCCAGTGCTCGACGTCCGCAAGCCCGCGTCTACCGTGGCTGGTAGTCGGGGTCGGAATTACGACGGCTAGGGCGTGAGGACCTTCGTTCCCTCACGCGTGCAGCCTCCTCCTTCGCTAGCATTACTGCTTCGCAGAAGGAGGCGACCGCCTGCCACTCCTCCTCGCTCCGGACCATAGCCTGAACCAGGGCCCGACGCGAAAGGTCGCTGCCGCCAATTGCCTCCACGAGGACACGGCGGTGCTCCGCCCAAGCGGGGCACGCCTCCACCGTATGCTCCACCGTGTCCTCCGGGTGGTCCACACAATGATGACACCCGGGCGTTGCTTCCGCCTGAATCCGATGCAGGAACCTCCCGAACTTGCCATGTCCGGTGAGGACCTGCGTCATGCGGTAGGTGAGGATGCCGTGTTGCCGCTCCAGCCACTCCTCAAAGAGGGGACTTACCGCCATAATTGTGGCGTGCCCAGCACTGGGTTGCGACAGTCGCCGTCGCCATTCCACCATGAGATCCCGCCGGAACTCTGTCCGCCATGCCGCGACTTGGCGCGGCAGCGGAGTTTCGCCCCGGCGTTGCATCTCCACGCGCAAATCGTGCATGAGTGCAAGGACTGTTGCCTCCAAATCCCATGGTGGCAGGCCAGCAAGGAGGCTCGCCGCTTTGCGGGAAATCGTGCGGTATCCCCGTATCATCCGGATGGCCATGACCCTCTGGCAAGCGTTCAGCATGGCCGCCGGTCGCTTTTGCAGCGACGGCGCCCACACCGGCGCCCCGTAAAGGGCCATGGACCGAACAATTCCCGCGTAGAGCCTCCGGCAGGAGGCGTCTGGACCCCCAAGGTTGGGCAGGAGCCGCTTTAGTGCAGCCCCGGTCCGTTCCAGTTTGGGAGTCAGACGTCGAAAGTGCTCCACAAAGTTCCATCGACTGTCGAGGACAAGTCCCAGGTACTTCATCGTCGACCCGACGTCGATGCGAACCCCTCCTACCGTTATTTGGGAACCCGGTGGTGGCGCGTTCCGAGGGCCATGAAAGCACATGGCCTCGGACTTGTGCAGTGCCACTTCGAGTCCCAACTCTTGGATCCTGTCCACGACTGTCGCAACCCCGCGTGTCGCTAGTTCGGCCGCCGCCTGGTGTGACTCCCCCTGCGCCAGGACCAGCGTGTCGTCTGCGTAACAGACCACGCTGACCCCGTCGGGGAGGTCGCCGTGCAACACGTAGTCGTACCCGATGTTCCACAAGGGCGGTCCTAGTACCGATCCCTGCGGAACACCGCACGACATCTCTCGCCGTCTCCACTCTCCCTCGTGACCAGGGTAGATGATGAACCTGTCCTTCAGGTAGGCCTCGATCAGATGACGGAGGTAGTCGGGCACCTGGTGATACCGGAGTGCCCTCCTAATGCTACTCCAGGGCAGGGAGTTGAAGGCGTTGGTGATGTCCAAGGACACCACCACTACGACCTTGCCCCGGGACACCGCATCCCCCGTCGTGAGGGCCCGCACGCGCATGATGGCGTCCACCGTGGAGCGCCCCCTGCGGAAACCAAACTGGCTGTCCGAAAGATCCGGCCCCACCCGCGCTAAATGCGCGACGAGGCGGTCTGCAATTACTCTTTCAAAGAGCTTGCCCACCTCGTCGAGCAGCACTATGGGCCGGTATGCAGACGGAGAGTCCGCAGGGCGCCCCGGCTTCGCTATAAGGACCAGTTTCCCGGTCTTCCAACGAAGTGGGAACTGGCCTCTCTCCAAACATGCGCTAAACAGCCCTCTTAGTCGAGGCCCGAGTTCCTCCATGGCCAGGACCCAAGCTTTCCCAGGCAAGCCATCGGGTCCTGGGGCGGTATTTTTGGCGTTTAGCCTTCGTACCGCCACTCTTATCTCTACCTCGGTCACCTCCGGAGTAACGTCATCGTCGCCGTCGTGGTCCGCGTTGGACACCGCGGGGGGCGGAGCCATGGACGGGGAAGAATGCTCCCCTCTCGAAGGGAACAGAGCGTTCACCACACCCTCCACGAGCTGGGGCCGGAGACTCTGTGTCAGCGGGGGAGCCCAGGCGCGGAGCTTATCCCGCACCATTTTGTAGGGGCGTCCCCACGGGTCTCCGTTCAGAGTCCCCAGCCACACGTCGCGGGCCTCTAATTTGGCCCGCCGTATTTCCGCTCGGAGGGTGCGCTTCGCCACCCTGAGATTAGAACATACATTGTGTATCACAATTTGTTCCATCAACACATAATTTAAAACAAATAGTCGTACACTTATTTCTTTAATGGCAGAAGTTACAATAGATGGAAAATGTGACTATGTATCCATCATTTCAGCCGAAAGACGTCCACTGATGGACATAGGCCACCCCCAAGTGTCACCGTAACGACCAGTCCTGTGCATCCATCCATCAGATTCCCGCGACCCTCACCAGGTCATCAGTTCACCTTGTGAGAGGCCTTCCAACGCCGGTACGTGGTCGCAACTCCAGAGCCTCTCGGCCCATCGACCATCTGTTCTGCGAGCATTATGACTATGTAGGTATATTTGTATCTTATTGCTCGTGACTGTATGCACGTTCTTAGACAAATTATTCATTGCATACGACTATAAATCACGCAAAGATCACATACAATCTATCTTGCACCAGCACCATTAGGCCTGACACCTCCAGCGCCGCCCAAGCCATTAAACAAACAGATCCAGTCATGATTTAAACAAAAAAATAAAATAAAAAAGCCTAGCCTCTTGCTCCAATCAATTACGTTAACGATTTAAAGCTAACATCTGCCAAAATGTCGCAAAATGTCGCTCGATTTTGCCAAATTAATGCGGCCCAACTCTAAAGCTTGTTTCGAGACTTGGATTTAAGAAATTGGATAAGAACTCGTAGTAGGTATAGAGTCGACCACTAATTATGGGTATGGTTTAGTTATTTAGAGGTATACTCGAGAGCTTAAGGAAGTGATAATGACCTCACGATGTTGTAAGGGAGACCGAGGAAGCTTGTGACAATTTTTACTCAAGAGAGTCTTGGTGTATAAAAGTGTCTTTCACATGGCAACAGTTGTATTAGAGCTAAAAAATCTACATATTAACTTATTTAAACAAAAACTGAGAAGTTTGTTATGTCAAAAATGTTATTATAGTGTATCGGATTTTTTATCAGATAAATTTTGACATGTTAATGTAATTTGCTCCTTTGACTATATTGTAATTACAAATCATAATTAATTATTTAAATCTGAATTATTTTTGACATTTACCAAACAAATTATTTTAACCTAACCTAACGTAACAATTTTTTTTTTACTTTTGTTTTTATAGTAATCAAATAATACAATCATATAGGTAGTTAATTTGTAGTTTAGTACGAGTAAGCACTTCATTTGCAAGTAAAAATTGTAATTAATTCTTTTTGTATGCCTATAATAGGCTGATCATAGCGCACATTAACCTAAAACATGTCCAACCACTGTACCTACATATATATCACAAATAAAATATTTCTGATTTCTCGATAAAGAAATATACCACGATATTGAACTCTTCGCCTAAATGTAGTTCAATCCTTACTCTTTTGAAAACACCCATCAAAGCTAAAGAAAACTATAATGTTTCTGAGAATATCCACAAAAATTGAAACTACTCCCTTTGTCACAACACTTCTAACACCGATGTAAGTTGCGACAGGTACCAAGGTAAGTTGTGACAGCTGTGTATTTAGACTATATTTGACAGATAAAAATACTTATATGTGAGCATTTGATATGTTATAAGCATAAGCTTAAACAATACATTTACATGATCACTTTGTTCTATTGTGTGTGTACACCCGTGTGTGTGTGTATATATACAACTTATGGCATAAACCTAAAAAAAAGTAATCTATCCTATCTATATCTATCTATACATATTATATATATATAGATAGATATGTATATATAAGGAGAAACTGACTGCCTGACATGTCATATCAACGCACAACCGAAACTACTAAGACTATGACCGTGAAATTTTGAACAAGGTTTCCTTTTATGACGTAGACGAGCACTAAGAGAGGATTTTTCAAAATTCTCCCTCTAATGGGATGAAACGGGGGTCCAAAGTTTGTATGGAGAAACCTACTTTCAAGCGGGTGAAGCCGCTGGCAGAAGCTAGTCTATACATAATTATAATAAATCTGTAGAAGTTTTTCGTTGTGCGCGCATCACGTAAAATATATGAAATCAATGTAGATAACTTTTATACATTAAAATTGAGTGTAACTTGATATATTACTTAGGCTTTGTTTCATCGCGATCGATTGACTATATAGAAAGATATACTACATTCATTGACTATTAGACGGTATCAAATTCGCCGGGTCAGCTAGTCTAATAATAAAATCAAAACAATGTAATGTCCATTAGTCTCATCACACTCAACACGAAGTTGAATCTTAGATTAATTACGTTCCTAAATTTCAATGAATCATTTGCCAACGTCCATACTACGTTGAATACACCGGTTCTCGTCCGATCACCGAAGTTAAGCAACATCGGGCGCGGTCAGTACTTGGATGGGTGACCGCCTGGGAACACCACGTGACGTTGGCTTTTTGTCTTTTTTTTGGCGACATTCTTTTATTTCCTTAATTAAAATGTAGATTTTTTAACTTAAATAGTTTATATATACACCACAAATTTTTAATTAGTATAAATACTTAAAAGACTTATTAGAAAATGTCTTGTTATTATTTAAACAAATTCTTAATAAATAATATTCATAAACAGCAAAGTTATTAGCGTTTGTTTATATCCCTAAATGTCACTCAATTCATGGAAATATTGTACAGGCTATTCATTGATTATGAATGAATAAATGACGATCAAAATGGAAAAATAGGTACGGCGCGTAGTATTTTATAGTAGCAATTGTTATGAATGATTGACTCTGTTATGAATTTACCAATTATAACAACTGTTTTTCCTGATGGCTACAACCCGGGAATCTTTAAGTCAAGAGTGAATAGGTTACTTCTAGGTAAGCGCGCTCCATCGTCGACCGCATCGTCGCTTTCCATCAGGTGAGATAGCGGTCAAGCGCGAACCTATAAATAATAATAAAAAAAAAAACTTTCGTGGACAATTTTGGGATTTCGTTTTTTTTTTACTCTTGACTACAAAAATAAGATCAGTACCCGTGTACGGATAGAGTTCCATTTTTTTTTGTACTAATTAAAAAATAGGGGTGTATAAGTAGTTTATACATTTATTCTTACATATTGAAACACATTTTTGTTTTTTACCATTTATTGTTTTCACTAGGAATAACTCCTATATCGTAAGTGTATTTACAAACTGTGAACTCACATACAAAAGACACCCAAACCCAGAACATCTACTCATATCTGTAGATCATACAAATAAAATTGTTCCGTGTGGGAATCGAACTCGCGCCATACAGTGCAGCAGTCAATATTTACATCTTTGGTCATTACTAATTAACAAAGATGTAAAAACTGGTTACTAATTAGGTAAATAGTAATAATTAAATAATTTAACTAATAATAATTAAATAATTAAACTAATAATGTTTAAATAATTAAACTAATAATAATTAAGTAATTAAACTAATAATAATTAAATAATTCAACTAATAATAATTAAGAATTATAATTGGTTACAAAGATGTTTATCATAAACGAACGTATTTTCAGTCATACATTCTTTATAGTTATCTACAAAAAAGGGTTGACTACGAAGAATGTGGACTCACAAATAAAAAAATTCTATTCCAGCATTTTACATTCCCGCATATGACCCTCCGAAATGGCGCAAATAAAACATTAGATATTTACACTTGATCAGTTCTGCGCCCTTTCTAATGCGTTTAGTTTAATGACCCTAAAAATGGTTAAAAAGGTCCACAGGCCAGACACAGTGTTCGGGAAATTAATGTTTCAATTGAAGGAAATGTCTACGGAATTTTCAGGTTAGGTAGGTAGATATATCGATTCTGAATGCTCATCATACAATGTGCCTGTGTTGTGTTGTGGGGTAAGTAAGAGAAAAACCCCAGGCAAGTGCGAATCGGACTCGCGCACTAAGGGTTCCGTACAAACTTACCTATGAAAACAGTTGAATACCCGAATTGAGTTACGAAGATTTCACCGAATCTCAAATTTTTTTTTTTTTGTGACGTAACTACAAATTTACAGTTTTCAGATTTTTTCCTATACTTGTGCTATGAGACCTTGCTTCATGCCAAATTTCAGGATTCTAGGTCAATGGGAAGTACCCTATGAATTTTGATTCCCTTGAGAGTGTCGAAATATACGTTTTTTGCCACCTAAACGGCCGATCTTTTTTTTTCGTTTACCCAAAAGTTTGATTTTTTTACAACTTCAAGAAGCCATAGACTTGAGTATATGGTTTTAATTTCAACTCGATACCTCCACGTGTTCTTGAGATAAAGGGTCTTGACAGACAGGTAGACAGAAGGACGGACAACAAAGTGATCCTATAAGGGTTCCGTTTTTCCTTTTGAGGTACGGAACCCTAAAAACTACTGCTTGTTTGTTTATATCAGTGATTCCCAACTTGTGGTCAGCAAGAGTTAATATCATCCTCATCTTTTATTAGATATTATCCTTCGAATACAGAGTAACAGTCACTAGTCTGCGCTTTTTGCAACATTACGACTCTGGCCGATTTGGGACAGAAGTGTTGGATATTATTATACAATCTACTTCCTCATTGCATTTCATTATGATTAATATTTCATATTAATAACACTCATTGTAATAAAAATAATTTACGCAAATAACGTGAGTTTTTTATTAAATACATAATAATAAATACACAAGTGGACTTTTAGATGGGAACTATACTGGTTTATAATTATTTATGATTACATCGTTTTAAATATGTTAAGAATTGTTAATTATGTAACTAATGACATAATAGGCACTATTGACATAATTTATCATAAAAAAAAAATTATTAGGATATATAAAAAACGTCTAAAAAGGCCTCGTTAGCGCAGCCCAATACTTTGGTCCGACCAGATCCGCACCGTACTTGAGTCCACGGCACCCAACGCCCTTCACACCGCCAGAGACAGAAACAGATGGAGAAATATTATAAGAGTGAAAGTGATGAAGCAGCGGTCGTGACCCTCAGCATTGAGGTGTACGACGCAAAGAGGAGGAAAGAACACCTCCTTGTAAAGATTGTGAACTTATAATATTTTTTCAAAAATTTTTCGATATGATCCGCGAAGTAAGGAAACTTTACTATATAATACTACTTTAGCAGTAAATGCAGTAAATATGTAATAGGAAAAATGTCAATAGTACGCGGCAATGCAAGCGGGTACATAGACTTACTTCTGCGAAGCACTAATGCTTGCGAAGGAGGCGGCCGCACGCATGAGGGAACGGACGTCCTCGCTCCGCAACCGTTGGGATCCCGACTCCGACTTCCAGCTACCGTAGGCGCGGGTTTGCGGACGATGAGATGTCAGCAAAACCGTACGGGCCCAGCAGGGCCGAAGCCTACTGGAGCCAAGGTTGACTTCTGAAAGGGAAACTCGTGATCCTGGAATGCAAAGGGCAACTGAAGGAACATAAAGGTCATACAAGCTAACCTAACCTAACCTAACCTAACAGGTTTGCCTGTACAGTTGAATTTTACAGGTATGTTGCAAAACTGTGCAGGTTTCCACACAAACTTACCTGACAGGTATACCCTAGCGTGTATGGCTACCTTTGGTGTAGTTTAGTCAGTTAAAGTCGGTCAGACACACCTCGCTCTGCTCTAGAGTGGGAGAAGTAATTAGATAATTTCCCACCTCAAGAAAAATCTATGTATCTACTTACTGACCACGCTCAATTATGACTTAATATTTAGTGATCAGGTGGAAATCGGTACTATCAATGGAAGACCTGACTGATTATTCTGTAGGTAACGGTAAAAAGAAAGTAGATGGTACTTCTTCTTAAAAAATTAAACGCCTATCAATTTCTGTATAGCAAAGATTCTTATAAAATGCATTGCTCTTTAATTGCGTAGCAGTGCTTCACCCTTACTTTTTCTCTAAGTTATAACTTTATTACAAACTAGGGGGGCTCCTTCCTACTTCTGAATTTATGATCAAAGAAATTATTTGCGTTTGAAACAATACTAAATTAGATAATGCGTATGTGGGCATTTGTGCTTCTCGAGTTATGGTCACGAATGTAAGACTAGAACTGGATGCGTCAAAATAAAATGCTTTTATTTTGGTGAGAATCATATTTAATTACAACGAATTTTTGTTCATTAAGTTGGGTCATTTTTAACAACTGCCATTTGCCAAAAGAGTAGAAAACATGAGGCACTTTAAGTAGATCGTTTTATTTCATTTTTAAATATCTTTATCAAAATGAACAAAAATGTACTTACCCTAAGATAAATTAACACATAAATCTAATACACTTTATTAGGCTAATAATTCGTATTTCAAAGTTTTTAAAGGATTATTTTTTGTTACACTGATGACAACATAAAATTAGCTTGAAATAAAATTATACTAATGACAAGCAGATCTGAACAGATTCTATTCTTACTAAAATTTTCTCATCTTTGATTTTAGGAAAACTGACTGATATTATCTTGTAAGAAGTCTTTGTGTTTTTGTATAATTGTTAATAGTATTGACATTAAATTTTTTCCTCTTTTAACTTGTAGTCAGGTAGAAAAAATACTCAATTTCTTAATTAAGAAGTCTAAGCTCAAAACTTCCTTTAATCTTCTTCAATATAAATTCTTCTGAAATTTGAAAAGATTTCAGAAACTGGGTGCTTATAATCGAACCAACAAAATGTTTAAAATGTGTCGTCAATTCTAGGTAACAACTCGTTTCAAAACTTCGTCACACGAACCAGGCCGTTTCCATTCTCCTTAGATCTGTAACCTCCATGTGCTGGTTATTCCCTGAGGTGATTCGAATGCAGAGTAACAGGCACAAGTTCTGAGCATGCTGGGGAACTATTCAGAATGTTTTGTACGCCACTTGTATACCTTAATAGCTACCTTGAGGGTATAGGGGTGATACACCTTTTGGGGATAGGAATCTGCGCTATAAAATGTTTTAATTTTTTTTAATAAAATACTTTAGCAATTCAGTATCTGTAATAGCGCAAAACATTTTCTTTCAAAATCTAAAGAATTTTTAAATTTTTGACATGTTTTCAACTTTCTTCAGAGATTCTTCATTTCAGAAGCCGATAATAATAATAACCCTATTCCCGATACCGGTGAGATACTATTTTTTTTACTGTTTAGTTTTCAGCAGAATTCGTTCAGCCGTTTGAGTGTGAAGGAGAAACATACACACATACATACTGACTTTGACTTTCGTAGTAGGTACCTATTAGTTCATTTAATTATGATTATCATTGCCTATTCATTTTAATTGCTGTAATATATTGTTATACATATCTTATTTAATATCTCATGATTTGCTGTTTGCCTTAGTTCGATTTAATTTTGTTTGCCTTAAAAATAATATTAAAGTAACTAAATAAATAGTAACCAACAAAAGTAAATGTTTGTCCTATACTTTTTTTATGCGATATCCTTACAATAAAAATATATAATAATAAAAGTAAGAATAGTTTTATGCAAATGGATCTTGTAGATTTATGAACACAATATACGAAATAAAGATTCTCTTTAAAGTATGCCACAGGTTCAGAACCCCTGACGTCAGAATGAGTAATTTTCGATAGAGGGGTGAATACTAGAATTAAAGATTTACGCGAATTAGGGTTCCGCGAGGGTCGGGTTTGAATTACTTTGAATTCAAAGTCTTTGTTTGGATGTCTTTGTGTATTAATTAACTGTATTATTTACCTTTTGTTTGTGTCTTATGAGCTTGAAGATAGGGAGGGTAATCGAGTGGACAATTATATGCATTATGCATGTATTCTGCAATGATAATTAACGCTTAGCATTAAATTGAACCCGGCTCTGGTTCAGGCCGTAGTGTAGATCGAGAGGGAAGGGGAAGCAGCCACCTCCTTCTGCGTAGCAGTGATGCGAGCGATGGTGATGGGGAAACAACCTTCTCGCACCGGCCATCTTAGGTGCAGGTTTGCGGACGGCGAGCTATGGGTAGCTCGCCGTCCGATAAGGACCAGGCCCGGGTCGAAGGCGTTTTGTGGACTTTAAAAGGTAGGAAGGTTCCATGAGGAACATGGGGATAAAGTCCCATATACCTCCGTTGAAAATGGAGTATCCTCTGACCAGACAAGTTTTGTGCAACTGAACGAGAGTTGATTTCGGACTGTTGTATGTGTTCTATATCACGCAGATAACTGATATCGCAATGCAGGATTTTGAATTTTAGTTCCTACTAGCTGCTGCCCGCGACTTCGTCCGCAAATAACCATTATATTTCTAACACAATTTGTTTTTGCGGATAAATCATAAACCAAAACTTTACTTTTCTTATAAAACTTCTCTGTAAACCAAATTTCTAGTCCTACTTTCAGGAGCCAAAATGTACAGAGATTCAGGACTGGTGACGCGGGAGCGAGCGATATACAGCTATCCGTGTGAGAAGCAGCTGTCCTGAGATCAACACCTGCAGCCTTTAGATTATTATTATTGCGAAGCATACGCTTACAGGGAACTGCACACGCTTGAATTAGAAGGGGTAATTGTGAGAGATTAGTGGTATTCGGGGTATAAACACTGTTTCCTCGACGCCACAACCCTTTAGAATTTCCACCTCAATAATATTTGAGAGATGACTTTGAGCTAGGCCCAGTTACATAGTTTAGGTGGAATTAAATTCCGTAGCAGCATGATCGGGACACCGACCTTCAGCTGGATAGTGTGCGCCGGGAGTCCACTTGCCGTTCCAATACAGAAACTCTACGGGATAATATATAGCGTCATCTTGCTCTACAACAGTATTTATAGAGGTACCTATAGAAATACCACTTCGTTCGCATCAATTTGCGAGAGAACGCTTTCGTTAATTGCTGCAGCTTGATAATTTTTGGGTGTTAAAATGGCCCGTTCACACACCCAAGAATTCTCTTGTAGCGGTATTCGACCGACGTCCCCGTACACCAGACAAATTAGTTCTTCAATAGTGGGAACTACTTTGCTTAGAGTCTCTGGTAGGCGCACTTCAGAGCTCTCTTCTGGTAAGTTGCCTTCACCAAACTTTTAAAAGAACATGCAAGAATTCTTGAGTATATCCGCCCAACTGAGCTCGCATGTTAATGGTCAAGCGCAGTCTGTAAACTCGTGACCATAGATTCAATCGTTTCAACGAAGCATTCACCTCGTCAACCCTAATTTCTCGCGACACCACAGGCAAAGTTTGCCGAAAATCGCAGCTAAACAAAACAGTGACACCTCCCATCACATCTTGATTCCTGCGTATGTCCTGCAGGGTTCTGTTTACAGCCTTCACTACTTTTCTATTCGCCATAGTACATTCATCCCATACGATTAAAGAGCAATCCTTGAGTACCCAACCTTTGTCACAGTTGCGTGATAGCCCACACACTGGCATTTCGTTGCTCTCTAAATCGATGGGAATGTTAAACATTACGTGTGCTGTTTTGCCCCGTGGAAACAGTGTGGCAGTAATTCCAGAAGAGGCAGTCGCAATCACTATTTTGCCTTGTCACCTTATTTCTGCAAGGATGCCAGTGGCAATAAATGTTTTTCCTGTTCCACCTGGAGCATTAATGCAAAATATTTTACCCTGGCTGAGCCTAACGCGAAGATGTTAAAAATGCAGGGACATTTTGTTCTGAGGTGAGTCGTGATCATTGACGATATCACCCCGATTTCCTCGACCTTGATATGCCAATGATTGCGGAGCCGGTAATCCATATTCGACCAGTCCAGTGGATGGCCACCGATGGAAATGACCACGTCTTGAAGTGAACCTAGACAACTATTCGAAACGCGTTCGTTGTTCTGTTCAATGTCAGCCTCAGTAGTACACCTTAAAGCACGTAAAAAGTCTTCGGACAGATGATGGCGATAATTTACCCACAACCGACCTTTTTTTTTCGGTGGGATAATCATCCAATGACATTCCACGCTCTTGGGTGGAGCGTGAGATAGTGTCAGACTTTTACTGATTAAAAATCCACTCCTGTTCCTTTCCATGGCCCTTTATGGCGCACCGATATGGGCGCCGGCGCTGCGGAAGCAGCCGGCGGCCCGGCTGAACGCATGCCAGAGGGTCATGGCCATACGGATGGTGCGAGGATACCGGACGATTTCCCGCGAAGCGGCGAGCCTCCTTGCTGGACAGCCACCATGGGATCTGGTAGCAACAGGCCTTGCTCACATGCACGATCTGCGCATGGAGATGCAACGCCGGGGCGAAACTCCGCTGCCGCGACAAGTCGCAGCATGGCGGACAGAGCTCCGGCGGGTTCTCATGGAGAAATGGCGACAGCGACTGTCGCGACCCAGTGCTGGGCACGCCACAATTATGGCGGTAAGTCCTTTCTTTGAGGCGTGGTTGGAAAGACCTCACGGCGTCCTCACCTTCCGCATGACGCAGGTTCTCACCGAACACGGGATGTTCGGGAAGTTCCTGCACCGGATTCGTGTGGAAGCGACGCCCGGGTGTCGCCACTGTGTGGATCGCCCGGAGGACACGGTGGAGCACACGGTGAAAGTGTGCCCCGCTTGGGAAGAGCAACGCCGTGTCCTCGTGGGGGCGATCGGCGGCGGCGATCTCTCGCGCCGGGCCTTGGTACAGGTCATGGTCCGGAGCGAGGAGGAGTGGCAGGCGGTCGCCTCCTTCTGCGAAGCAGTAATGCTAGCAAAGGAGGCGGCCGATCGCGTGAGGCAACGGCAACGGTCCTCACGCCCCAACCGCCGCCGGGATTCCGATCCCGATTTCCGGTCACCGTAGGCGCGGGCTTGTGGACGGCGGGCAATAGGTGGCCCGCCGTCCGACCGTCCAGTAACCATCCGGACGGAGCCCAAGTCGTCGACGGCGCGTATTGCTTCGCGCGCGACTCAGGGAGATGTCAGCAAATCGTAGGGGCCCAGCAGGGCCATGGGTAGTGTGAAAACGAAACCGTGGCCCTGGGACGAAGGCAACGAAGGAACAGGAGTGGGTTTTTAGTCAGTAAAAGTCTGACACTATCTCTCGCTCCGCCCAAGAGCGGGATTTGTCATAAGATGATTTTCCCTCCTATAAAAAAAAACTCCTGTTCCTTCTTTGCCTTCTTTCCAGGGCCCCGGGGTTCTCTTTCGCATCACATGGCCCCAGTAGGCTTCGACCCTGCTGGGCCCCTACGGTTTTGCTGACATCTCCTTGAGGCGCGCGTGGAACACTACGCGCCGTCGACAACTTGGGCTCGGTCCGGACGGTTACCGGAAGGTCGGATGGCGAGCTACCCATTGCTCGTCGTCCGCAAGCCAGCGCCTACGGTGGCTGAAAATCGGGATCAGGACGGCGGCGGGGCATGAAGGCCGTTCTCTCGCACGTGCGGCCGCCCCCTTTGCTAGCATTACTGCTTTGCAGAAGGAGGCGACCGCCTGCCACTCCTCCTCGCTCCAGACCATACCTTGTACCAAGGCCCGGCGCGAGAGATCACTGACACCGGTCGCCCCCACGGGGACACGGCAGAGCTCTGCCCAGGCGGGGCACACCTCTACCGTATGCTCCAACGTGTCCTCCGGGCGGTCCACACAATGGTGGAACCCAGGCGTTTCTTCCGCACGAATCCGGTGCAGGAAGCTCCCAAACTTACCATGTCCGGTGAGGACCTGCGTCATGTGGAAGGTAAGGACGCCATGTGGTCTTTCCAGCCACTCCTCAAAGAGGGGACTTACCGCCATAATTGTGGCGTGCCCAGCACTGGGTTGCGACAGTCGCTGTTGTCATTCCACCATGAGACCCACAACCGACCTGGGTTTGTGACTCCACAAAATACTAAAATAATGGCAAACAAATGTCGCAGTCGTCTGGGGCTATCGGTGATGCTGGCCTCCGTCACTGTCAGTGTCGTCCCAGTGTTGATTGTGATGACGTTGGGGCCCGTACAATGTGAAGCAATCATCGCAAATAATGACACTATCCATTATTGGGATGAACGGTGTAAACCCTTCCCAATGCGCTGTCTTTAAAGTGATGATAGAAGTTCTGAAGTTAAATTTAAAAATAATAAGATGTAGTACTGTAAAAGAAATCAATGAAGTTTTTAATTCGCTTTGATATTAATACGAATTGATTAATTTCTAGAGATACAAATAATACGTATAAAAACTTACTTCACAGATGAATTGTATTTATTCATTTTATATACATTTAAATCTAATAATAACGTAATTAAAACTAACTTACAAAATAAAAATAAAAGCCCTAAAGTACTAAAAAAAAGCAATAATATAAATAAAAAATAAAAGAAAACAATCACAAAAATTACGCGAGGTTCGAACTCGCAACATAGCAAACGCGGATCCGTCACTATACTACTGCGCCACGGTCCTTGTAGAATCTAGATCTAAATAGCCGTTCTTAAATACACGTCATTGCTTGTCTGCTTGACTCCTTGTACAAAATAGCGTGATGATTTTCATTTTTGACCTTAAATTCCTAACCAAATTTAAAAAAAAAGTGTATTTTTTATCTCCGGTTCCATTTTAATATGAGTTTTGATGGGTTTTTACTGAAATATTTGGAAAAATATCGAATAAAAATGTCGATGGCAATTTAAAAATACATAAAAAGCCATTTTATTATTGTTCTGGAAATATCATTCCATATTATGTACAAAAAAACACTAAAACAATCACAAAAATATTAACTGTACCTGAGGATCGAACTTAGAGCGATTGTCGTTCAATTGGAACATTTTGGAATATTGCTCACCCCCCATAGCAAAAAGCGTGATAATATGTAGCCTAACAGTTGACCCGGCCTATAAGGATTATGTATGCAAAATTTGAACAGGATTGGTTCAGTAGTTTTTGCGCCAACTAATACCAACGCTCCACCATTTTACTGTTTTATTATATGTATAGATGTGGCCACAACAACAATAGTATGTGCGTACAGCTAAAGAGTTAAATTCCTTGTCGGAGTCTGTGTTTCGTGATAGCTACAACTTAGGGGTCTTTAAGTCAAGACTGAATAGGTTACTTCTAGGCAAGCGTGCTTCATCGTCGGCCACATCATTGCTTACCATCAGGTGAGATAGTGGTCAAACGCGAGCCTATCAATAATAAAAAAATATAGTAAACTGTAATATCTACACGTTTGTTAGATGATGTCGCTTATGGCACACGGGATGATATCGAAAAGAGACATAATCTTGTGTTCGACTAACTTGAACAAAGGGTGATATTTTACACTAATCATACTTTGATAAGTAACTATCATTAGTGTATTATTGGTAACATTTGTATTATTGGTAACATTTGTATTATTGGTAACATTTGTATTATTGGTAACATTTGTTCATAAACAGTGGTACCATTGCTAACCTTGATGGTTACCAATATTAACGACATAGCCATCCGCAAGAGAACCAAGGTTACCGACATAGCCCAAAGAATCGCCAAACATTAATGGCAGTGGGCCAGTGTGCATATGGCAGTGGTACATTGCTTGCAGAACAGATGGGGCCGAAAGGTTTTGAAGTGGCGAACGCGTAGGTACGACGGACCGTTGGAAAACCTCACACATGATGGACTGATGACATGATGAGGCTCGCGGGAATCTGATGGATGCGAGACGCACAGGATCGTTCGTTGTAAGACACTTGGGGGAAGCTTATGTCTAACAGTGGATGTCTTTCGGATGAAATGCGTGTGTGTGTGATGGTGTGTGTGTGTGATGATGTGTGGGTGTGTGTGTGTGATGGTGTGTGTGTGTGTGTTTGTTAGGATAATTTTGTACACTCCTGTGGACGGAGCCGCTGACAGAAGTTACCAGACCATAATTGATTCTCATCACAAATTCACAAAACCTAAGAGTCCGAATAAAATAGATAATGTTCGATTTTAAATCCATAAAACGATTTTCTCAGAAATAAGGCTGAAACACCTTTTTGATCTAGAAATAGGTATTTCAGTAATTCTATCTGTCAAAGAATAACTTAGCCTTAAAACGTCTTTATTTTGCTTTGATCGAAATTAATAGAAATCCATTAAACATAAAATAACACAAAAAGCCGATTGAATAAGATCTATCTGCAGAATTATCTTGAGATAGTAATACCATTGTACATCTACTACTTATTAATAAGAATTAGTATTTAGAAGCAAAATCGTAATATTTTCTAAATATCCACGGTGTTTGTGGTCGCAGTCCTCCGAAACGCATCGGCCGATATTAATGTTTTTTTTTTTAAATATATTTATTAGGTATGAGAATAAGTCGTAAAGTATTTTTCATCCTCCTACTCCCATTTTTAATAGCGATTTTAATATTTTTGTTTCGATTTATAAGTACTTCATTTTGTTTTTTTTTTTTGATAATTTATATGGCATAAGGTGTTTGCCGGCTCAGCTAGTAGCCATTATTTAACTTGTTTCCAATGAAATATTGTAGTTTACAGAAATCTTATCAAAAATCTTTAACTTTGAATTAGTTGGTTCGACTAAAAGTTTTCAGTTTTTTTTTTAAACTACTATATTATTTACCGCGGCTTCCCTCCTGTGGCCTGTCCTATAGAAACCTGGCTAAGGTACTTAGGTGTTTTTTTTTTAGGTTTTTATTTATATCGGTTTATTACGGTTACCGATATTGTTTAATTTCGGTTACAGTTACGGAGCTCTATAATATCCCTGATCAGTACCACCAGAGAAAAAAAATTAAAATATTTTTATTTCACGTAGGCCTACAATTCGATTAGGTGTCTTCAAGACTAGACTGAATAGACTCTTAATAAACTAGTGCGTTTCACCATCAACGATTGCATCACTGCTTACCATCAGGTGGGATCGCAGTCAAGCATTAGTTTATATCGATTAAAAATATACATCATAGGCTAGTGCACGGTTCCGATTGGTCGTTTATTGAGGAGAAGAAGCCACAAAAAACTTGTCTTAAAAAAAATATACCTTTTTACAATATAAACATCAACTTGCTGAAATATTATATCAATGCACACAAAACACGTATACAATTCAAACAGCACAAACATCTCCGAAACACGTCGACTAACATTAACAATTTTAATTCAAAATACCTCATCCTACATCGCTTATCAAAACGTCCCCTTCCCATTTATCATATCACCCAAAACTTGATATTATGTGGTTCACAACAATTTCGACCAATTTAGGGGTACCCATGTCTTCTGAGTTGCGAGCTAAGGGGAATGGTACACCCGTTATTGAGATAGCAAGGGGTGTTTATGGGGTAGGATCATCAATCTTGAGTTGTGATGATTTTGTTTAAATTAATAGTTTTGATTATTAATTAGTAATGCTTTATTTTTTGAAGAATTTCTTTCAAATTAAGTGTTTGTGTTTTGTCCTACTATGGCTCCTTTGTTTTTTTTTAGGGTTTCGTGCCTCAAAAGGAAAAAAAAAACAGAACCCTTATATAATCACTTTGTGGTCCGTCCGTCTGTCTGTCTGTCTGTCAAGACCCTTTATCTCAAGAACGCGTGGAGGTATCGAGTTAAAATTAAAACCATATACTTAAGTCTGCGGTTCCTTGAAGCTGTGAAAAAATCAAACTTCTGAGTTAACGTAAAAAAAAAAGATACGGCCGTTTAAGTCGCAAAAACATATATTTTGACACTTTCAAGATAATCAAAATTCATAGGGTACTTTCTGTTGACCTAGAATCTTGAAATTTGGCATGAAGCAAGGTCGCATAGCACAAGTATAGGAGTAGTCTAAGTTAGAGAGTTATGATAATGGTTTTAATGAATATAGGTAGTTGTGTAAATACATACAATTATTATTATTATTATTTGGTAAGACACACTAGCCGCTATTTAGCTGATGCGTGTGTTTCATATAGTTTGGAGAAGTTTAGTCTGTCCAACCGATTTTTAAAGCAGTTCAATGTGGGAGCTTTCACAACACTTTCCGGGAGCCTGTTCCATGCCGTTACAACTCGGTTAGGTAGATATTGCTTCAAAGGATTCTTTTTGGATGCATTTACCCATAACTTAAAAGAATGTCCTCGTAAATGTTTGTTGGCATTCAGTGTGTAAAGGTCTTGAAGGCTGGGCACATCATGTCATTAAAATGAATATAATTTTTGTTACCTTACATTCCGAGAGCAGTGTCAGCCCAATGGTAACGGACCCGACGTACAAGTTGTAGGTCGCGGGTTCAAACCCGGCGCATTACTTTGTGTAATTTATTTCATCACCACTGCTCTCAAAACGGTGAAGGAAAACATCGTGAGGAAACCGGCATGTCCTAGAACCAAAAATTCGAAGACATATGACATCCACCAACCCGCACTGGGCCCGCGTGGTAGATTACAGCCCATTCCCTCTCATAGAGAGGAGGCCGGAGTCCCAACAGTGGGAACATTATAAAGCTGATTATACTATATTATGCTATGCTATATTTCCGATACCTACTGAGCTGCAAATTGCAAAAACTTTTGAAAATTTAAATTTCTCTGCTCTCTTGAAGCATTCACCTTGCCCTTAAACAAAATCATACGTAACCAATTACCAAGAAACACTCCAAAAAGGCAAGAAAAACGCCAACGTACTCAATCACAAACGGCTTCCAAAGAACCGCCCCACATCGGATTATATGGATAAAAAATCTATTTGTAAGCTTGCCAATTGGTGCCGGCCCCTCAAAGTGTCCAGTGCATCTTATAGGGGGCTATTCACGGCAGATAACTCAGTGTCGAATGGGGCCAGCAGAGATGTACTCGATGTGGCAAAAAGTTGAGTATGATCACATCACCATCAGTGTGTGATTTTTTGAAGGATTCCGTTCTTGTATCATTATTTAGTTGGTGTTAATTTTACATGTAGGTTGTTTATAGTAAGAAGGCTAATTATGCCAGTCTGTTTGTTCTAAGATTTTTTTTTTTAAATGACAACACCCTCAGACTTTACTGACCAAATCCCACCTGTATCCATCAGTTGCTCTCTGCGTTCCAGTTTACGGTAACTCTTTCAAAAATTCTGGCTTCTAGGAATATTTAAGATTACATTTTAACAGTTTTTGTATTAAAAACTCATCAGTCGTTTTTACGAGGAGTAGATCCTGGATAATCTGGGATTTTTTATTAAATTATTTAAACTTCATGTACAGTAGTGGCACAAGGCGGATTTAGTGCAACAAGGCATTCTCTACCAGTCAACCTTTGGGTTAAAAAAGACAACACTGTGGTAGATTTGCTCAATGAACAAATAACAGATACTTCAAACAGAAAAAAAGTTATTTTATAAAATACATATATATGCTAAAATTATAAATTAATAAGTACTATATATATCAAATCATTAAGAGAACTTAATAACAATTCTGACAAAGACCGAACTGATTTATTTAGTTTTTCAATACGAAATAAAATTGTTGCTGTTTGTTTTTTTATTGATATAAACCAGTGCTCGACTGCGATCCCACCTGATGGTAAGCAGTGATGCAATATGTGGGGATCGAATCCGTGACCCACAGCGCATCAGTCAATCGCTCAACTACTGCGCCAACTGTGCCATCGAAACTCATAGAATTTGTGTCTTCGGGTAACTTAGTCAGCTTCTTCAAACCCTATTTTATTTAAATGACAAAATAATTATACTTTAAAACAGTCACAGCTTGAGATCTTTCAGAATCTGAATGTCAGATTAAAGGCATGTTTAATTCGTTTGCTTAAGTGAAATATTACAAGAGAGACAATATTACTAATTTAAATAGATTAAATTACATAATTATGTCAATAAAATTATCTATACATATAAAAGCGAAATACCACTCACTGATTCTCGGAAACGATAACACCGACAAACTTAAAATTTGGCAGGTAGGTAGGTTCCATATAGGCTATAGACATCCGCTAAGAACGGATTTTACGAAAATCCACCCCTAAGGGGGTAAAACGGGGGTTGGAAGTTTCTATGGAGAAACCTATTGTCACGCGGGCGAAGCCGATGGAAGAAGCTATATTTTATATAATTATGTCGTAGAACTGGTAATATTATAATATGGCTGAGGTTAGGTTAGTTATGAGGTCATCATGGATGGCGTAGGTATATCATGGATGGCGTATCAGCTCCCACGATCCCCGGTCCAAGTGTGGGAGGGAACACCGGGGTGGTTTTTAGTCGGTAAGAGTCTGACAGACCCCTTCGCCTGCCCCAGGCGAAGGACATCCATGAGGATTTTCCACCTCGGCAACAAAAAAAAAAAGGTTAGTTATGAGGTGGCCATTTCATGAAGTATGCCATATATGTAACAATTATGTAAAATGGTCAATTCTACGATATGGCTACGACATATTCAAAAACTCACCCCTTTTTCTAAAGAGGGTAGCCAGAAACAACTGACTGTCACCTGCTTCGCTATTTGTATGTACAAATAGCGTTATCATAATTTTAAGCATAATTATTCGAAAAAAGGCACTATAAAAAAAAAACTGCAAAAAGCCAACGTCACGCGGTGTTCCCAGGCGGTCACCCATCCAAGTACTGACCGCGCCCGATGTTGCTTAACTTCGGTGATCGGACGAGAACCGGTGTATTCAACGTAGTATGGACGTTGGCGATGGCAATGTTGAAATGCAGAGATACTTACAATTTTTTTTTTATCATATCATTTTACAGATTTCGTGATTAGCTTTCTTGCAACTTTTTCTCCGACAATGGATGAAATGATAATGGGAACAGTTATGCTTCTAACGTTTTATAAACTTAGAACTTATTTGTGCGACAATTTTATAAACGAAATAGTTTTCAAAAGCTATTTTCCAGTCACATGTTCCATTCAAGTCCGGCCCACTCAATAAAAGACTTATCACCGCTCACCTAAACATACTTATATATTTCTAAATACATACATATTATAGATAAATTACACTCAGGCACAGAACAAATGATTGTGCTCATCACACAAACATTTATCCTGGGTGGGAATCGAACCCATGACCTCCGGCATAGCAGTCAGGCCCACTAACCACTAGACCATCAGGCCAGACGAAATGAAATAGTTTTCAAAAACTATTTTCCAGTCACATACTCCATTCAAGTCCGGCCCACTCAATAAAAGACTTATCACCGTTCATTTTTGAGTAAACCATCAATAAACGCCCCTCGGAGTGGAGTGAATTGACAGAAAGAAATGGAACATTATAATACGAACGTTTTCGACGAATCAATCTGTAACTTACGCCATTGTCTGAGAGGAGATGTGGGGAATTGGTAACAATTTGAGTTGAATTAAATAATTGTTGATTTACAGTCTGATAGTTTAATGTTTTATTGTTTTTTTTTTTTGTTGTCTTCTTAATGACTTTTATTGAATGAGTAGAACTCTATGAAGAAGCGATTCGTTTTGGAAATTGATGATTGCCGCCAACAACATCTGTAAGTCAAGAGTGAATAGGTTACTTCTAGGCAAGCGCACTCCATCATTGACCACATCGTCGCTTTCCATCAGGTGAGATAATGATCATGCGCGAGCCTATCTCAACAATAAGAAAACTGGGCAAGTACGATCAGACTCACGCACTGAGGGTTCCGTACAAACTTACTTATTTAAAGAATTAAATTCCGGAATGGAGTCTCGAAGATTATTCCGAATCGCAAAAACGTATTTGTTTTTTTATAAGACCTTGCTTTATGCCAAATTTCAGGGTCAACGGGAAGTACCCAATGAATTTTGCGTCCCTTGAGAGAGTCGAAATACATGTTTTTTGCGACATAAACAGCCGTAACTTCTTTTTTCGTTAACTTAGAAATTTGATTTTTACACAGCTTCAAAGGACCGCAGACTTGATTATATGGTTTTATTTTTATAAAAAATAATAATTTAATTTAAATTCGATACCTCCATGCGTTCCCGAAATAAAGGCTCTTGACAGACAGACGGACAACAAAGTATTCCTATAAGGGTTCCTTTTGAGGTACGGAACCATGAAAAAGCAGCAATGCTGTGTTCCGATATGAATTATATGGGTGTGTAGGCAGGTACATACATATTTAACGAGATTTCAGCTTTGTCTTTGAGATGGAAACTTTTATTATGTTTGTTTGAAAATATTTGGCTATCAACGTTGTGTGACGAATAATTATATTTATATTAGGTATACGTATATAACACAACCCCTTTTATTTGTATTAGTATACGCGAATCTCATATTAGGTCACCTGAATATAGTCAAATACAGGTTCCTTGCGATATTATTACGTAATAAGCGAATATTAGCGAGCGATTGATACCGACTAATATGAAATGCTAATACAGTACAGACACTGTCAACGGTGAATTGAATACGTTGGCGTATGCGCCTGTTTAATGTGAATATTAAAAATCATATTAATATTGGCTAAACTAATATTTAACTATTATCCAGTAAAAGGTATGGTATCCTAATATTAGATTACAAATATATAGGGTGACTAGTAATTAGTGTACGATACTTAAACACGTGATTGTGCTCATGATACCCAACAACTTTTACTATGAGAACAAACCTGAAATCGCGAAAAAAAAATCAGCTGTTCAGTACATTTATGTTTGCCTAATGTACTGAACAGCTGATATTTTTTTCGCGATTTCGGCTTTGCTCCCATAATAAAAATTGTTTGTTATCATGAGCACAATCACGTGTTTAAGTATCGTTCACTAATTGCCAGTCACCCTATATACGTATTCAATATGATCTAGATTTGACACTAATAATATAATATAACATCTCTAGTACTTAGTTAATTGTACAGTATTGACGGAAGTGGTTGACTGTTCTTTGTTTCAGTTTAGAAGACTTTGGTTTATAAATTTAAAGTTTTGACAACTCATTGAATAACTGCCATTTAATTAAGAATAGGTATAAAAGATGAGCGACGATACCGCCTTGACATTGTTATGTATTGCAAATTGTGAATGAAAACCATTCACAATTTGTCCATTATTCTAAAATCAGTCAAGTAATTAAAATTCTAAAACAACTAAGTTGTGCAATAAATACGATTCATTATGTGTTATTTTTAAAAACAACTTTTCCGATATCCGTTGGCTAGTATTAAGGGCAAAAAATTAAAAGGTTTTATCGAGTATTTTTTTTAACAATTTTCGGAAACAACTAAGTTCTCGGAAATAAAGTCAAGATTTACATTTTATTTTTACCACAGCCCTAAATTGAATAGTATATTATTATTATTTTTAGAAAACATTTTAATTCTGAGTTTTTGCGAATGACACCGTCTTAAATATATCTAATGAATTAAATACAAAATTTGTGTTTTGTTGATCAATAAGGTGTCAAGATCATACTTAATTTAAATTACAACTTATTAATTTTTGTCCGTGGTTTCCCTCGCAAAACAAGGTGATATGACGTTGTACTACTGTCAGGCTAAATGTAGGTGAGTTTTCTTGTTTTTTTTTGGTTAGAAAAACATCAAACAACTTATTTCGTTCGGGTGGAATGAGAGGGTGTGTCAAATTTTTACTGACTATAACCCGTGTTTATTCAGTGGTTTTATGTGTTAGAGAGCCTCAGTGATTCTTTCGAACAATCTTAGAGAATCAGGCTACCCGTGTGCCAAATATCAGATGTGATTGAAAAACAAGACACACACTTTCACATTTCTAATAATAGTAGGATTAGAAAAGCCATTTTATCAGCTTCCTATAAAATCTTACACTGAAAACCAAGGATGCCGTCTCCACGCCAACCACATTCCTTATCGATATCGGTCCAACATGTTTATGGTCCAAATAAAAACTTCCCCTTGTCATAGACAAACAGACGCTGCAGACTACAAGTTGCATACACTATGGTTCCCAGGAGACCATATAAAGAGCTTCCCTTAAGAGAAAATTCGGGAGAAATTTCCTTGCTGTACCAACTTACCCTAGCTTCCCCTTACAAATTTACACCTGCAGTCTTTAACGACTCTATCTCTTTGTACTAAAGTTGATTTTCGAATGATTAAGATTTTCGTTAACTTGGTTTTAGAGTACATGTTTCCAACGTCACAATAGGGGTAAGTAATTTAATTGATGACGTGTTCGATTTAGGGAAATGGATGGTGCGTCGTTTTAGAATTAAAAGTCCGATGTCCCCTTCGCAGGGTGAATTCTTTTGAGTAGTATTAGCTAGACTGCATTTGTTTGGGACGTACCTATGTACAATCGGCCTTCGAGGGGTTAAACTGTAAGTACTTAAGTATAAATGAATTCACGCCTTTTTACTATGGGTTTTCATTTAGTAAGTTTCTCCCTAAACTAAGAAACACCACCCCCTACGATAGAATATAATAAACTTTGCTGTACACCAAAATAGTAACAATTAAAGTACGATCTTTACGGGGACCATCTATTGCCATCAACCGGAGAGAAACCCAGCCCCCCCTAGCCAAGTTACAATCATTTCAGAACGATACGATTGTAACTTGGCTAGGGGGGCAGGTTCTGTAATGTTACTGAGAAGTAGGCGCAGGTTTACGAATTTTTTTTTCGGTAGGAATATCATCCAATGACATTCAAGACTCCCTGTTCTAGGGCGGAGCGAAAGAGCGTGTCAGACTTTTACTGACTCTTTTTCCTTCGTTGCCTTTCATACCAGGGCCGAGTCTTCCTTTCAGAAGCAGACCCTTGGTCCCAGTAGGCTTCGACCCTGCTGGGCCCCTACGGTTTGCTGACATCTCCTTGAGGCGCGCATGGAACACTACGCGCCGTTGACGACTTGGGCTCGGTCCGGACCGTTACCGAACGGACGGACGGCGAGCTACACATTGCTCGCCGTCCGCAAGCCTGTGCCTACGGTGGCCAGAAATCGGGATCGCCACGCCCTTGCGCGTGGGGGTCTAATGGGTACTTCGCCATCTAATAAGGACCAGGCCCAGGTCGTCGGCGTGTCGTATTCCAGGCGCACCACAAAGAGATGTCAGCAAACGGACGGACCCCTTATGGCCTGGACAATAAAGCCCTGAAAAACGCTGGCATGACCATCTGAGCAGGATCTGGTGTGTATGTTTATCACACCTTCCCGCCCAAATGACTAAACAGATTTGGATAAAACTTGGCACATGAATAAATCATCATTATTAATTTCTGACTGCTCCACGGGCGAATCCCCTGGCAGTAGGCAGTGTAGTATAAAATACTATTTTACCTTTATATATAAATTTACGAGTTACGTCTGGAGTATTATTTAATAATCAATGGATGACGTCATCAATAAAAAAAACAACGCGATCCTAATACGATATTGCACGCACAGTGAAAAGCAGCGTGTGCCATAAACTCGTTCCATTTATCGGTCCCTTGGGTGTAGGGACGCCCTAACTCCGTGCCCGTCACGCAACTGTTTTACAACTGCTTGTAAAACTGACACTATGAGTCATTGGGAATTTTAAATAAGTTGAATATTTATAAATGTTTTGTTTTTACCCGACTGCGAGAAGGATTATGTTTTTCGCGCGTATCTTGTATGTGTGTATATAATATTCTTTATTACCTCATATCTTCAACTACATTACATAATAATTATAAATCTTAATACAGAACATATTAACTGCAACAGTCGGGACCCATTAAAATAATCTAGACTAAAAACATTCCATCTAATATGGGTCCCGACTGTTGCAATCTATATATTCCACATTAGGATTTATTATTTGTTTTATTTTATGTGTTTAAATTGGTTTCTACGCTACTAGACTGAACTTGATGTTTTTCTTTTCAGTTTTTATTTGAAGTTATTTTTTTCGCAGTCGGTTTTTTTTTTCAATGCGGAGCAAATGTGTTTTTCATCCGGACATGGCACGAAGATTGATCTAAATGGCAACTCAATGCTTAAACTGCTTTTCCTTCCTCAAGAAAATATTTATATAGGAAGATGCAATTTTAAGAAACCAAGAATGGATTAGATGAAGGTTTAGAATTCTATGGCAGCGTTCATGTTCCGTGGTACCTATAAGTTTACAGTCTGGCTTCAAAACAAGAATCTTTTTCAAACTACGCTCGTTTCTATATCTTGAATGCTGAGATGACTAGTTATGGTTTGGCGGTACGCTTGGTGGAATAGTTGAGCGATTGGCTGCCTCGCTGCGTGCTGTAGGTTCGATTCCCTCACGAAGTAAATATTTGTTTAGCATACAAACAGTTGTTCTGGGTCTGGGTGTCTTGTGTATCTCACATACACAAGACTATATGGTTTTGAATTGAGTTTCGAAGATTTTTCCAAATCGCAAAAAAAGGTATTTTTGTGACGATACGAACAATTTTACAGTTTTCAGATTTTTTCCTATACCCTTGTGCTAGGAGACCTTGCTTCATGTCAGTTTCAGATTCTAGGTCAACGGGAAGTACCCTATGAATTTTGATTCCCTTATGAGTGTCAAAATATATGTTTTTTGCGACATATACGTCGTATCTTTTTTTTCGTTAACTCAGAAGCTTGATTTTTTTTTTAGCTTCAAGGGACCGCAGACTTTGGTATATGGTTTTAATTTCAACTCGATACCTCCACTCGTTATTGAGACAAAGGGTCTTGACAGACAGACCGACAGACAGACAGACGGACAACAAAATGATCCTATATGGATTCCATTTTTTTCCTTTCGAGGTACGGAACTCTAAAAACGTACCTATATTAAACCATCGGGTTAACGATGCATGACAACCATGAGCAGGCCCGGCCACACTACCTTCACCAATAAATGAACATATTAACTCGTCAAAACCCGACAATCAATCAAAAAGAACAAACAGAACAACACCGATAAAAAACTGGGGAATCGCACGAATTTAGGAAATTCGGTCCAAATGCCATCCGTCATGCGACTCCACCCGTTAGCTTTCGCATTATACAGGGTTAAAAATCACTTCGCATAAATCTACGCTATCGGTCTAAATGACCCACGGTGGTTCTCTGGGTTAAAACGTTTGAATAATAGAGCCAGAAGGCTTATTCAACGCAGAATTCGATTTACAGAGGTTATACACACTTTGCTTGGGAAAATCTGTACTTTTTAAAAGTTTTTTAATAATTTGAAATACTACTATGCACTATTTATTTATTTATTTATTTACAAGCACTTGTACAACGTTACGGAGGAAGTCCAAGGTGTTGTACTATGTATGTTTGCTTAGGTCAAATCTTACAAATGAATTTTAAAATAGCCTACCCTTAACCGAATGAGTTGAAATTTTGCGGACATTTTTTTTTTTTTGATGACTATGCGTGCTTAATTTGTTTTTTTTTTACTTTATTTACATTGTTCTCACGTACCTAGTATCAAAAAACTTGTAATCGAGATATTTGTATTAAATTCGTTAGGTAATTGATTTTGTTAATATCTCATTTATTGATAGTTGTAATTATTCATATTTTTCTTGTTTTTATTTTATATAGCCTCTTTTTTTATAATGTGAATGTGAGAACACTGTAGACTCCACGAATTCTTAGATTACTTCCTATTACGACTAATTTTTTTTTAATATGATTATTTTTGTTATGCTTTTGGGTACAATATTGACTGGTCTACACTGTTCTTACATAATATCTATTATTACTGTAATATAGAAATATTGTAACATCAACCACTTTTTTTAAAAGCGTAACCATGGAGTTTCTTGCCGGTTCTTGTCCATAGGAAACGACCAATTTGGAACCGTGCACTAGCTTCTGACGTTTTATAAGTGCCCATGTAGGCCTATGTGAAATAAAAATATTTGAATTTTGAATTGAATTTAGTTTTTTTTTTAATTTTGATTACATAACGTGATTGAAAAGAGTGTCCACGGAGTTGTTCGCTTTGGAATGTGCGATTAACATTTTTTTTTTGACTGACTGACTTCTTGACAACTCAAAAGTATGTAAATCATTTATTTGAAATAAATGTTAAAAGCTTTTTTTTAGAATTTCGTTAAAGTAAGTCTTCTGCAAATCCCTTTACTGCTACACACCGTAACGTTATCTCAACTGTCAACTCTAGTTTTTCATCGGTGCTAATAGATGGCGTTGTTTACAACTCAGTTGTCCCGAGTTTCGGTATTTAATCACGTTTGACGGCCGATAGATGCGGTATTTTGGTTACCGTTTACGTTTCCCGATAGGGGATTAGCTAAAGCTTATAACTTTGATCGATCGTGAATACCTGACAAGACCGGAGGGTGACTAAATGACAAATGCATCCATTAATCCTGAGAGATTTGTTAAGTTTTGAATAGGCAGGCAAACCTGTTTTTTAAGTCTTTTAACCCTACTGATTAGATACACTACAATATAAAACGAGTATTGTCGCCGTCGAGCCACGAACAGACTATTTTTCTCACTCTCTTCCTCTTTTCTTCTCTTTTTTAAGGCTCTTGCTCTCATTTAGTGCCATAAAACAGTGACTTTCTAAAGTCTATTCTTCGGTAACGGCTGGGATAAAAGATTTCAAAAAGGGATTTGAAGAAGGTGCAGCCATGAGACACACAATTTTGATGTTTATTAAGTTTAAGTATTTAAGTTTCTATATAATTGTTATCTCATTGTGTGTACCAGTATGCCAAATAAACGCGTTTTATTTCTTTTTTTCTAAAAAAAAAAAATACTTGTTTATTATAGATTCTTACATTATAACCTTATCAACATATGATTTTTTCGTAAGACTAATACGTATGCAAAAAAAAAATAACAACGTGATATTTTTTCCGCTTGTTTTCCCTACTCCTTCCAAACAGTTTTCATATTTAGAAATATGTTTACATAAACAAATTGGTGATTAAATGTTCTTCAAAATGTACATAACATAATAATACTAGATATGTAAATCAATCTATATTTTGCAAAGAAAATGGTTTAAAAGGCCAGTGGAGCTCTATGCGGGCGCTGGCGGCAGTACTAATATGAGTGCATTTAACTCTGCCCAGATGTTCAAAATGTACCATTCGATCCACCTTAGCTCCTTAATTAAAAGCGCCTTGGTGTTACTCACAATTTCACGGAGGGTACCTGGGTTCTCAAAGTACTTTGCCCTGTATCCAGCGAGCACTGGGCAGCTTAGAAGTAGATGATCTGCTGTCTCGTCGTCTATGCAGGCAGCATGAAGACCCTGAAGCATTCAACTTAAGCACTTCCTGGCCGAGGACACACACAAATGCCATTCCATTTGTTTAGGTAATTAATTATTATAATGCACTTCCATCCAAGTCTTGATGCTAAGCACGACTCACATGGGGAGTGACACCTATAAGTAAGGTGCAGATATGTTAGCATATTTCTGTCCTTTTTATTGTCAATCTAATTGATAATACGATTATTATTAACCCTTCAACTTGCATTATATTTTAATTTCTTCTGACTTTTTGACAAATTATGTTACTCACAAACTATACTACACTATATAAATCTACTATATAAATATACAAATAGTAGTAGTAGGTACTTGCTTTATAATAACTTAAATAAACTACAGAGCAGGAGCAGTGGAAATTCAGCAATATAAATTAAATCATTTCAAATCGTTTTTTAAAAGGTCGTTGACCTATTCGCCAATCGTCCCCACAAAGCCTTTTCACAGCTGAAGATGCTCCTCAACTCCCTATTACACTCCAATTTAAAAAGACAAAAGATACAACTAGTTTTCCATTTTAAATGTAGTCATCTGAAGAAAACGGCGCCCTGTGTCGTAGCAAATGAAAAACTAATCCTCATTTGCATCTATTAAGATTTCATTTAAAATCACAATGCTCCGATCTCTTGCCTCGGCAGACGGTAGCCATCTTCTTTTCTGAAACAAATCGAGCCTGTCTCCCGGCGGAAGTCGGCGGCTTTAATTTCCGACTTCGACTTCATTTTTTGCAGCCGCTTTAAAGAGATTAGACTTTTGTTGTGTCTCGTTGAGATTTAATAGGAATTGAAAAGGCATATGAAGTTGCCAATACAGCAATTAGGAACGTTTTTAAAGATTTTAATACATGTTACATTATGAAAGAGTTTCATGCGTTTTCAGTTTTCCGATTCTGAACTTTTGATGACGGACCAAACCAATTACGAATGATTGGCATGGTAAACTATTTACATTGCACAATGACAATGATTTGTAATTAGTGTGGAATTACAAAGGCATTTCAATTTTGACATTATCGATTAACTAGCTTTTTCCCACGGTTTTACCAGCATTTGGCTACTACTCCACTCCAGTGGCTTCCGTAGGCGCGGGCTTGCGGACGGCGAGTAATGGGTGGCTCGCCGTCCGACCGTCCGGTGACCGTCCGGACCGAGCCCAAGTCGTCGACGGCGCGTACTGTTCCACGCGCGCCTCAGGGAGATGTCAGCAAATCGTAGGGGCCCAGCTGGGTCGAAGCCTACTGGGGCATAGATGAAGGCAAAGAAGGAATAGGAGTGGGTTTTTAGTCAGTAAAAGTCTGACACTATCTCGCGATCCGCCCAAGAGCGCGATTTGTCATTGGATGATTTTCCCACCTAAAAAAAAAAACTCCAGTGGCTTGTAGCGTAATGTTTTATAACCTATCAGCATCACCATCATCATCGTTTCAGCTGAGAGACGTCCACTGTTGACAACACCTTGTGGGAGGCTTTCCAACGCTGCGTCTTCCGGTACGTAGTCGCCATTCAAGGACCTTCCATCCCTTGGCCCCATATAACTTATACCCTTCTTTGATAAATATACTATCTAATAATAAACATTTTTTTCAATTTGAACCAGTAGTTCCTGAGATAAGCGCGTTCTGACAAATAAACTCTTCAGCTTTAGTAAGTATAGATACAAATATTGATCAGTAACCAGTAACAGATTAAAGTGACTTTTACAATTAATGGGATTGATTTTTCTGCGCAGGTGTTTGGTCTTCAGTTTTATGATAATACGATCGTTCGTAATCAGTCGTACCTTGGAGCATTGTATTGTATGTCGGGTTGGTGTCCACAACTCCACGCCTAAAGCGCGTATTTTGCGTACAGGTGGGACAAATGTACCATTCGATCCACCTTAGCTCCTTAATTAAAAGCGCCTTGATGCTACTCACCATTTCACGGAGGGTACCTGGGTTCTCGAAGTACTTTGCCCTGTATCTAGCGGCAACTGGGCAGCTTAGAAGTAGATGAGCTGTCGTCTCGTCCTCCATGCGGGCTGCATGTAGACCCTGGAACATTCACCTTAAGCACTTCCTGGCCGAGGACACAATATACTCCACTTGTTTAGGTTCATAACTAAATGTAAACAATCTTGATGTGTCTTTTTATTTTAAAAAAAAATCGTATAGAGGACAAACAAAGATTATTTGAATTTAGTCTAACATTGGTTTAGGTAAATAACTAATTGTAAACATTTCTAGATAAAATATTTTTAGACAACTTTTAGATAAAAGACGTGTCAAGACTGTTTACATTCAGTTAACACGTTCGAGGACAGAACGAGATTATACGTCATCGTTCGAAATTTTGATATGGCACAACGTACAATGACGTCCAAATATTTTTTTTACTTTACGACAGAACGTACATTTCCGATGAACGTTCAAGTTAAAATCCTATTGAATGTATCTTGTGTCACAACATTTAAAATACCCGAAGCTTTACTGTCACGTAGAGTAAGTTTTAAACTATTTCAAATAAGTGCCGTTGACAGTGGGCGGGAACGGTACTCACACACGCACAACGTGTATATGCGTCGCGCGCGCCTACCGCGCTCCTACATTCAGTGCGGCTGCGTCACAGCGGGGTGCGCTCGCGTTCGCTAAACATTTCGTGACGTATCGTAATATTTGCCGCGACAAAACATCGTAAGTATTTAGTTTATTTGATTTATGTATTATTCCTTAGCCAGACAGTATACTATTTTACTATGAATTAATAATTTTACTCTGTGAAATTGATGTTTAATGGGTTATTTTATGTGTTTTAGATGGATAAGCGCAAAACAAGACTGATGAACATTTTCGATGATTCTGACAACTCTACCGAGGCGGGAGGCGGCAGTGAAACTACCTGATGTATATACGTTAGACGTTATTACACGTTGTGTCCGTTCACGTCTAGTTAACTTACTCTTAATGACATAACGTATTTATACGATAACGTGATAAAACGGTTGTGTCATGATGTCTTTAAAACAATATATTTTCATGGGAGGCTACGTACTCATACGTCGTATAATTTGTATGGACATTTACTGTGTCATTTTGGTACACAGTCTCAAGTGGTAGCGTCCTCGAACGTGTTAAGTACTTAAACAAATGGAGTATAGTTAGGAATCGATCTATATCATACTGTTATTACCCACTTCTTCTTCTTTCATAATTAAATTGAAGCATTTACTCCACTTCTTTCTATTTTAATTATCAAAGCTGAACTATGCAAAAACTAGAACTCGTCACAAAACTTATTACAAAACCCATTCTCTATACTGACGACGTTATAAAAAACCTTGATACTTAAAACAATCAGAAGGCGAGCCATTAAATCGTCCAAAGAGCTAGACCTCTGTCTTCCCCCCCTATTTCTCTTCTCATCTCCGAATTTAGTGGGAAGGCGGGAAGGGGGAGAGGTCTGTGTAAAGTGGTAAGTTGACTATAACTTTCGTCGCTCAAAGCCATCAAGATAATTGATTAATTAAAGCGCTGCAGCGTCCTCTAGCGGTTTTTTTTTTTGCTGTAAAATAGTAATTTTTTATGGGGAAGGCGCTTGGTAGCTTGATCTTTGATGCTAGTTCCATTATCTATAAGTATAGCATAGCATAGTCGGCCTTACAATGTTCCCATTGTTGGGACTCAGGCCTCCTCTCTAGGAGAGGAAATGGGCCGTAATCCACCACGCGGGCCCAGTGCGGTTTGGTGGATGTCACATGTCTTCGAATTTTTGGTTCTAGGACATGCCGGTTTCCTCACGATGTTTTCCTTCACCGTTTTGTGATGAAATAAATTACACAAAGTAATGCGCCTTGCTATATTATCTATAAGTAATTGTGTAGATACATATACTAGCTGTTAGATGAATGTGAACCTAGACTACAATCTACGAACAGTGAAATAAGAAATTGAGTCAAACAGCAAGAAATATCAAATCAGATTAGAACAACATATAAATGAATTTGCTGCTGAACTGCAGGGAGTGGACAGTTTAAGATTCTCTTTAGACAGATTCGCAGTCAAAAGAAGAAAATTGCACCACTGGATGCATATCTCAGCTAAAGAAATATTTCATGAACATCTGACAACATCGTAAATTACTGTTTAATTAAAATAAAATAAATTGCTAAGTAGTGGCAAATAAAAATCAAAATGATGAAAGACTTGAAGTCAGAGAAATCTTTTGAAAGGGAAGCAAGGTCAGAGTGAGCGGTACCTGCCCCCCTAGCCAAGTTACAACCGTTTCGTTTCGATTCTCTTTTCGTCGATCGCCTCGAGTCGGCCACGCCTCCGATTCCTTTGTTCTCACGTCATCTCAACGCTCAGTCACGTGGTCAGAACGAAGGATTAGGAGCCGAGGCTGACTGGAGGCGATCAACGAAAAGAGAATCAAAACGGAACGATTGTAACTTGACTTTCGATCTTTCGTCGATTGAGTCGTCCAAACCTCCGATTCCTTTGTTCTGACGTCATTTCAATGCTCAATCACGTGGTCAGGACAAAGGAATAGGAGGCGTGGCCGACTCGAGGCGATCTACAAAAGAGAATCGAAACAAAACGGTTGTAACTTGGCTAGGGGAGCAGTAGTTGTATGACAAGCACAGTATATTCAAACCAACTATGTATTTTGTGAACTTTAAATATGTATGTGTGAATGTTTATTTTTATGTGCCGGTTTCTTATCGACAACTTCTTTTCTTCAGGAACCTTACAACGAGTTGCCAAAGAAGATAATACAACTAACTTGTAGTAACAGAAGTTGATGAATAAAGGTTCATAGACGCGGAGCTGAGGTATCATTCAAAAATTTTACATTGTACAACATTCGTAAGTAGATTAGGGTTAATAAGGTATGTAGGTCAACCCCCGTATATTTATTCCTTCGTAAGTGTATTGAAAAACGTCGTTTGATACAAGTGGAGAAAATTTGTCATTACGACTGAGGCAGAATTCGCCCGATCCGAGGCGCAGGCCCAGTTACCAACCTGCACTAGGCCTGCGTGGTGGATTACGGCCCATTCCCTCTCCTAGAGAGGAGGCCTGAGTCCCAACAGTGGGAACATTATAAGGCCGACTATGCTATGCTATGCTATGAGGCGCAGGCGAGGGAGTTATGGAGCCGAGTCCTGTAGTGACAAATTTTCTCAATCAAAATGCTTATATTAAACTAACACTCTAATTTATAAGCCGAAATGCTGTTCGGCAGATTCTTTTTACGAAATTTGAATTTAGAATCTGCTAAATAGCTCCTATTAGGTTAATAATAAAAAATGACACCATTCCACCAAAGAAAATCGTTGGAAAATTATTATTATAACTTGTTTACAGAAAACTTCCTTTACAGCAATTGAACATTACTTCCATTAAGGTTCTGACGTCACAGGGAACCCTAATTCACCGAGTCGTGTGTCACACACACTGGGCTATGGCAGAACCATAAAATTTTTGCCATGTCATTGGTTATTCCTAATTTTAGTTCAATGTTGGCACAAGCGAAAGGCGAGTCGAGACTTTAAAATATTGTTTTTGTAGGCTTGTGTTTGACCTATATCTTACTTGAAGGTAAACGATACCGGTAGACCACAGGCTTCTACGAAGCAGTAACGCTAGTAAAGGAGGCGGCTGCACGCGCGAGGGAACGGCCCTCATGCCCGAGCCGCCGGGCTCCCGATCCCGATTTACAGCCACTGTAGGCGCGGGCTTGCGGACGGCGAGCAATGGGTAACTCGCCAGCCGACCTTCCGGTAACCGTACGGACCGAGCCCAACTCGTCGACGGCACGTGGCGTTTCACGTAGCGTCAAGGAGATATCAGCAAAACCGTAGGGGCCCAGTAGGGCCGAAGCCTACTGGGGCCAAGGGTCTGCTTCTGAAAGAAAGACTCGGCCCTGGTATGAAAGGCAACGAAGGAACAGGAGAGGGTTTTTAGTCAGTAAAAGTCTGACATACCCTCGCAATCCGCCCAAGAGCGAGGGATGTCATTTGATGATTTTCCCACCTAAAAAAAAATACCTAGCAGCGGGATTGTTAGAAACGAGTCACTGCTGCACTAGGAACGCAAAGAGAAACTAAAGGAATACAGGTTAGGTTTAGTCAGTTAAGATACTTCCTCTTGCTCCACCCTGAGTGGGAGAAGTTACGCATTTAAAATATGCTCTTCTGGTTTGTTTAAAAAAAAATAACCACGATGGCGATGGTGGGGTCTGTGTTTGCTCGCTCCGTTCGCTCACTAGACCCCGCCATCCCCTGCTAACCTAACATGTCCTAAAAAGTCTATTATTATTTGGTGTAGAATTAATATTTTTAAAGTGAAGAGTTTAAATGCAGAGTTTTTTATTTTTTAAATTTATGTTTGTTTTTATAAAAGCAATATATATAAGTTCCTATTGCATATAGACCTTTTATTATCATAGGAATCCTACATTAATGATATGGGCAAACGTGGATTGAAATATCACCAAACATTAACGTTTAAACGATCTGGCCAATTTTGTAGTTGGCCATATCAACAATGCAACTCTTTCATGAAATGGTCGGTCAAATCATGAAATAATAACATTTAAGGTCTAGCAACGAAAAAGACACTTAAAATACATACCTACGCCAATTTTAATCCACAATATACACTGAATCTTCGAAAAATCAGAACAGTCACTTCTGAACTTTATCCGAAAAAATCCCGACAAAGATTTCATTGCCTAATTATCCTGAAAAACTTCCCCAAAAAGTATTCACCTAACCCGCCGTCACTTACATCTTCAACGGGTCCAATCGTCCTCACACCACCTATAACTCAGCGTTCCGAGCAATTAACCGAACTCAAATGTAGTGAAAGAGGGTTAATGAAGTACGTGCGATCGGGTACAACGGTACCCGGCCGGTTAACTTGATTGAGCCGTCATTGGTGATGTGTGTGCTGATTTTTAAGGGTTACGGTTCCTGGGAAAGGGTTTTGGAAGACAAAAACTAGCAAGCTTGTTTGGTTTGCTTGTGTATTGCTCTGTGTTTTTACTCTTATCGCAAATTATTCCATACTAAGCATAAACCACATTTCTGTGCGGTGGGATTTCATCGAATTCTCTCCCCCTCTCTCTTGCTCTGGGTGGATCGAGAGGAAGTATACAATTTTTACTAACTGACTAAACCACCTCTGTTCTTTCAGTTGCCCTTAGAGTTCCAGGGCTACACTATTTCTTTCGAACATTCCCACAATGCTTGTATGTGTGTATATACACATTATATACTTTCATCTTTATTATATTTTTATGATTTTACCAAATTTTATTCGCAATAAATAAATATATATTATAATATTTTTACTCATTTATTCGGCGTCATCGTGTCATTAATTTCTATTTTGATGGTCACCCCACTTTTTATAATAGTAAATACCTATACGATCGAAGATCTTCAGCCTTTCCATACTCTAAAAATCAGAGGCTAATCGTATGCGATAATAATCATAAAAACACCTTTTTTATTTTATTTTTATCTGTAACATCTAAATAATAATATTACTAACCGACCCTGTTCCCGAACCCGGTGGGCTACTAATTCTTATTTTTTTATATGTATTTTTAAGATATATTTGAAAATGTAATTAATATGTACATATGCAAAATAAATGGAATAATAATCTATAATATTTTTTAGCGTTCACAAATTTCCTGGAAGATTTTATTATTTCAACCACTATCAATACATAAGATCTTTCTTCCCAATCCGCACTATCTGACTCACGATCTAACTACCCAAAACAAACGAAAATTATAATGAAACAATTAAAACCCTCATAATCCTCTGAATCGAATTAAAATCGCAAATGTAAGCGCGTTGTCAATTAAAACAAAAACAGTGCAGGACATCGCTTATTCGCCGAAAGCCGAATGCCGACGGCCGAAAGCCGACGATCCGATTAGTGCGTCCAATAAACAAAGGGCATAGGCCGTTATTAATTTTCGATTGGTGCCACAGAACAACGACACGACTTGGCGGCCACAACTCTAACCTGAGGACCTACCCCGAGCCTTAATGCGATCAATTTGAAAACCGAAACTGAACTGTTAAAGGGATGGAGCTGTACAACATTATTTTTGGTATATGAATATAGTATATTCAGAATCAATAACATTCAGTTACTGATTCCAATAATTTTTACACCATGTTACATTGTTTCCCAAAAATTTAAAAAAAAAGTCACAAGTTGGACACCACCAACACATACAACACAGGTCACGGCAGATCATTGTGTGCATTAAGTGTCAGCGCACCGCTGGATGCGGGGGCAAAACAACCCCTCAGTCGCCTGGATGGCCCGGTGACCATGTATTTGTGCGGTCAACCAGATAACATAACAAGCTTATAACTTTGTGATTTTCCATGATACAAACAATTAAATTGCGTGCCTCAAGGCTAGGTTCAGGGGCCTTATGACGTGTTAGAACGTCTGGCGTGCGAGCGAGAAAAAGGCATGGAGCTATACACCCTGTTTAGCTCCATGTACAGTTCAGTTTAGGCCGTCAAATGGATCGTGTTAAGAGCTTGTTGTAGGGCCAAAGTTCAGTAAAATGCCAGATAACCTACCGAGTAATTACTTGACGCTGGTTTTCAAATGAACCTTGAGTAGCACTGGAGCCCTTTTCTATCATATCACTCCTCACACAATCCATCCGCCTTTTCTTTGGTCTCTCTCTCACTCTCCATCCATCTACATGTATACTCAGAACTTTTTTAGTAACATGCGTTTCATCCCTCCTCTTCACATGACCATACCAAAACAAACGATTGCCTTTCAACAAATGAAATCAAAATGTATTTAAATCAGTTTTAAATTGTGTAAGGCAAGTAAATATTATATTTGTAGAGTAGTAAATGATGAATATTTTGATGAAAAATAAGAAAAATGCTGATACAATAAGAATTAATGTTATCAAATCACACTTGCGAATGTTTATGAGCGTGTATGTTTGTTACTTCTTCACGTTTGAACGACTGAACGGTTTTTGATGAAACTTGGCTCACGGGTATACCATATCCTGAAATAGCATATAGGACGGACTTATTATCTCTGGAGTATGTTCGCTTGGGATAATTTTCTACTATCAAAGAAAGAAAGAAAGAAAAGACATTTATTTGGCTGAAAAGACGCAAACTTAAGACTAACATATAACAGATTACAAACATTTTGAGAAAAAAAATATATGCCCCATGTCCGCGCAAAACGGCCGAACGCCGAAGCCGTTGGCGGCTGTTAGCAGCTACATCGTGGTAGAAAGTGACGCCACCAGAATTTGCGGCCATAAATAATTTATTATATTATAATCGACAGATACATTTATTTTATTAGGGTCCGGGCACATCAACGCAGGGTTGAAGCATCAATATTTTGAGCGCATTCGTTCAAATGCGAGCGTATTTTATTTACACCATAGAAACGTGTTTTTAACCGACTTCTAAAAAAGAAGGAGGTTCTCAATTCGGATGTTTGTATTTTTTTTTATGTTTGTTCACGCATAACTTCGTCGCTTGCCAACCGATTTGAAAAAATCTTTTTTTGTTGAAAGGGTATACTTCCCAAGTGGTCCCATAGTCACCAATTCGGGATCTGATGATGGAATCTTGGCGAAATCGAGGGAACTCCTCAAATATTATAGGCGATCATATAGTGATTTATGTATTTTCATCGAGAACTTAAGCATTTACAGTCAAAAAGTAACATTTGATGAAGTGAAACTGACGAAAAAGACCAGAAATGGTCAACGGAACTTCATACTCGTATAGATATCACAATGAAGATACTTAAGCGACTATTACAATACAAATAAATGAATAGTTCTGAATAGTTAGGTTGAAAATGGTATCATCGAAGTGATCTGATGATGATGATGGAGCCGGAAGGTAGGCACTGGAACTCCGTAATTAATCAATGTATCCTAGCCGTGTTTGGGCTTATTAGAATTATCATGAGATGCACTTTGGCTATAAGGTACTATCGAACTGATCTGATGATGGAGCCGGAAGGTGGAAGGTAGACACAGGAACTTCATAATAAAACAATGTAACCTAGCAGAGTTTGGGTTAATTGGAATTATCATGAGAAATAGGCACTCTGCTTATAAGTGTATCGCAACTAAAAAGTATGAAATAAAAAACTTTAAAAAATAAATAAATAACCGACTTCACTAAAAAAACACTAAAAGGATCAAAATAACTTTAATTTCGGAAGTCGGTGTTAAATAAGATACAAATAATACCGAGAAACACCGACTTCCGAAATTAAAGTTATTTTCCGTTGACCAGAGATGGTCAACGGAACTTCTTCTGATAAGCGACTATGACAATACAAATAAATGTATGGTTCTGAATAGTTACGTTGGAAATGGATCCTTTTAGTGTTTTTTTTTTTTAGTGAAGTTAGTTTTTTTTTTAACCGACATCAAAAAAAGGAGGAGGTTATTCAATTCGGTTGTATTTTTTTTTTATCATTTTTTTTATGTTTGTTACCTCAGAACTCCGTCGTTTATGGACCGATTTGCAAAATTTTTTTTCCATTTATAGGATATGCTTCCAGATTGGTCGCATTATTTTCAAAATCCAGTTCTGATGATTGGGATTCATGAGGAATCGAGGGAACTCCTCAAATATTATAGGCAACCATATAGTGATTTTGGTATTTTCATCGAGTACTTAAGCATTTACAGTCAAAAAGTAACATTTGATGAAGTGAAACTGACGAAAAAGACCAGAAATGGTCAACGGAACTTCATACTCGTATAGATATCACAATGAAGATACTTAAGCGACTATTACAATACAAATAAATGAATAGTTCTGAATAGTTAGGTTGAAAATGGTATCATCGAAGTGATCTGATGATGATGATGGAGCCGGAAGGTAGGCACTGGAACTCCGTAATTAATCAATGTATCCTAGCCGTGTTTGGGCTTATTAGAATTATCATGAGATGCACTTTGGCTATAAGGTACTATCGAACTGATCTGATGATGGAGCCGGAAGGTGGAAGGTAGACACAGGAACTTCATAATAAAACAATGTAACCTAGCAGAGTTTGGGTTAATTGGAATTATCATGAGAAATAGGCACTCTGCTTATAAGTGTATCGCAACTAAAAAGTATGAAATAAAAAACTTTAAAAAATAAATAAATAACCGACTTCACTAAAAAAACACTAAAAGGATCAAAATAACTTTAATTTCGGAAGTCGGTGTTAAATAAGATACAAATAATACCGAGAAACACCGACTTCCGAAATTAAAGTTATTTTGATCCTTTTAGTGTTTTTTTAGTGAAGTCGGTTATTATTTTTTTTGTAAAAAGTTTTTTATAGAGTTAGAATTCAATATGCTATGTACAGTTTTAGAAAGGCACTTCGTTCACGACACCATAGATGTGTCTATTATAAATAATATTTTATTTATAACAATCAGCATTGGGTCTTACAATTACATTGAATTCAATTAAAAAATATGAATAAAATTAAAGAATAAAATTTGAATTAAAAATTATACAAACATACAGGACATAAAAATTAAATAAAAATTCAATTTAAAATGACGAAATTAAAATGATATATTAACATTACTCAGTAGGTGAACCATGCAACAGTGGTTCACGCAATGAAGAGCGTTCAGGATACTGTTGCGACAGGCTCGCACCCTACGCACCAAGGCAGGGCGTCTCTTGATCGAAACACAACAACACTGGCTCACTAAGGGCCTTTCCTTTTTCTTTCCAGATTTTTTTTTTCCACGTATTTATTTCCAGCTCCACCTCGTACCAGCCCTCATGTTACGAGTCCAGATCATCTTGCCACCTCTTTTTGGCCACAATCTAATCTAATAAAAACTTTTTAGAAAAAAAAAATAACCGACTTCACTAAAAAAAACACTAAAAGGATCAAAATAACTTTAATTTCGGAAGTCGGTGTTTCTAGGTATTGTTTGTTTCTTATTTAACACCGACTTCCGAAATTAAAGTTATTTTGATCCTTTTAGTGTTTTTTTTAGTGAAGTCGGTTATTTTTTTTTTCTAAAAAGTTTTTATTTCACACTTTTTAGTTGCGATACACTTATAAACAGAGTGCCTATTTCTCATGACAATTCCAATTAACCCAAATACTGCTAGGTTACATTGTTTTATTATAAAGTTCCTGTGTCTACCTTCCTCCTTCCGGCTCCATCATCAGATCAGTTCGATAGTACCTTATAGCCAAAGAGCATCTCACGACAATTCTAATAAGCCCAAACACGGCTAGGATACATTGATTAATTACGGAGTTCCTGTGCCTACCTTCCGGCTCCATCATCAGATCAGTTCGATAGTACGTTGTAGCCAAAGTGCATCTCATGACAATTCTAATAAGTCCAAACACGGCTAGGTTACATTGATTAATTACGGAGTTCCAGTGCCTACCTTCCGGCTCCATCATCATCATCAGATCACTTCGATGATACCATTTTCAACGTAACTACTCAGAATCATTCATTTATTTGTATTGTGATAGTCGCTTAACTATGTATATCTTCATTGTAATATCTATTTGTGTATGAAGTTCCGTTGACCATTTCTGGTCTTCTTCATCAGTTCCACTTCATCAAATGTTACTTTTTGACTGTAAATGCTTAAGTTCTTGATGAAAATACTAAAATTACCATAGGGTTGCCTATAATTTTTGAGGAGTTCCCTCGATTCCTCATGGATTCCATCATCAGAAATGGATTTTGAAAAAAATGGGACCAATCTGGAAGCATATCCTGTACAGGGAAAAAAAAATTTTGCAAATCGGTCCATAAACGACGGAGTTCTGAGGTAACACACATAAAAAAAAAAAAAAAAAAAAAATAATGATAAAAAAAAAAAAAAAAAAAAAATACAACCGAATTGATAACCTCCTCCTTTTTTTGAAGTCGGTTAAAAATAAGTAATGGCGTCACTTGCGTTCCATGCTCTGTAATTGGTGCAGACGTCGCGAGCGTTCCACGATTTAAATTTGAATTTCGAATCGAGGATTATGATTGTTTGGAAGCTGTAGGTGTAAAGATTACCTGAACGGTTGTTTGCGTTTAAGAGGGGAGGCAACGGAAATAATGTATGATGGGGGAAGATAGACGATGTGTTTGTTGACTGACTTTAGAAACCGCGGCGGACCAAGGCGTAGCAGGATTGTCTGGAAAAAGAGAGGGAGGCTTTGCCCGATTGTGAATCAGGGATAAAGATGTCCGCAGGAGAACAAAAGTTACCGACATAGCCCGAAAAATCGCCAAGCTTAAGCTTGCAGAACAGATAGTCGATGGTGCCGAAAGGTTCTGGAGTGATGAGTAGGCTTCCTAAAAGGTGGAATGATGACCTGGGGGGGGGGGGGGTCGTGGGAATCCGATGAATGCGAGACGTACAGGACCGGTCATTGTGGTGATACTTGGGGGAGGCCTATGTCCAGCAGTGGACGTCTTTCGGCTGAAATGATGATGATGATGATGATTTACAGCAGGTATTGCGGTCACTGTTACTACAGTCATTGCAGGAACATTTGAAATAGTTCCACCTTAAAAAAAAACTGGGCAAGTACGAGTCGGACTCACGAGGGTTCCGTTCAAAAGCCAATGTCGGAAAATGGCGTCTTTTTTTTTTTCGAGTGGCCATCAACCAAACCTTGTTTTTTAAATACAAAATAGTATAATAAACCAAACTTACTATGGCAGGTATATCTCTAAACTTAGTCCGAACTGAGTTACGGGAGCTTGAAGTTGGCTAGTATTTATTAGCTTTATACGTAGGCCATTTTTGTTTTATAAACACAAGCTAAGTGAGAAGTTGCAAAAAAATAGTTTCTTTGTAATTGTGTTTTAACCCTATTATTATTAACCTGTTAGGCCTCGGTTTCGAAGTCAGCAGGCGACGCGGACGACGGTGGTGGCCTAAGGGCATCCTCGCCAACTTCACAATCCTGTGTGAAACGAGTTTGGTACAATTTCTTTTTTGAAGAAAAATAAGTAATAGTAAAATGCAATGCAATGTTGCAATTTCTCACATACCTTGCGCTTAAAAGACAAAATATCCTATAAATCTAATAAATAAAATCAGCCAACTTATATCTCTTGTAACTCAGTTCGGACTTAGTTTAGAGGTATACATGCCATAGTAAGTTTGGTTTATTACATTATTTTGTAATTAAAAAACAAGGTTTAATCGAAGGCCGCCCGAAAAAAAAAGACGCCACTTCCCATACTAAATCCGGCATTGTCCTTTACTTATGAAAACAGTTCAATTCCCGAATTGAGTTACGATGATTTTGCCGAATTGGTATTTTTTTCTTGTGACGTAACTACAAATTTCCGTTTGTCAGATTTTTTCTTATACTTGTGCTATGAGAACTTGCTTCATGGCAAATTTCTGGATTCTAGGTCAACGGGAAGTACCCTATAAATTTATGATTCCCTTGAGAGTGTCGAAATATACGTTTTTTGCGACTTAAACGGCCGTAACTACTTTTTTCGTTAACTCAGAATTTTGATTTTTTCTCAGCTTCAAGAGACCGCAGACCTGAGTATATGGTTTTAATATTAACTCAATACCTCCACGCGTTCCTGAGATAAAGGGTCTTGACAGACAGACAAATAGAGAGACAGACGGACAACAAAATGATCCTATAAGGGTTCCGTTTTATCCTTTTGAGGTATGGAACCCTAAAAAGGCATAAAAATGCAGGAATTCCTATCATTGTATATTTTTGTTTCTTTATACACAGTCACATGCATATTATACCATATATTTTTCTTTGTAATGTTCCTACCTAGTAGAAATTAAACTTGTATCCCGCTACACAATATTTTCTACACCAGAATAATTTTAAACCGCAGCGAATTTCCTCAATTGTAATTTTCTCTTTAGAAATATTCTAGTTCAAAATAACAAAATTTTTGCTCAAGCTGGGAAATGTTGGTGAGCCCTGACCATGCTTCCTGGCTGACCCCGTGTAAAGTAATTTCCTCTTTTATGCTTCGTTGTCACGATTGCTTCGCTTTGCTTCGGTTTTATTAGCAGCAAATATAGAGTTAGAATTACAGAGTAGCAAGATTCAATGTGTTAGTTTGTAACTTTGCGCTTATGTATAATAAACAAGCATAATCATCCTTTTTAATGTTCCCACTGCCGGGACTCACGCCTCCTCAGGGAATGGGCCGTAATCCACCACGCAGGCCCAGTGCGGGTTGGTAAATGTCACATGTCTTCGAATTTTTGGTTCATGTCGGTATCCTCACGATGTTTCCTTTACCGTTTTGAGAGCAGTGGTAATGAAATAAATTACACAAAGTAATGCGCCTGGCTGGGTTTGAACCTGCGACCTACAACACGTAAGTCGGGCCGTTACCACTCGGCCACCACTGCTCAAACTTGATGATCATCATCAGCTTATGTGGTAAATGATAAATAACAATTATTTTGCAAATCCTTATAGATAAACAGAGTCCACCCATCACGTCAGTCTGTCTATAAGTACGCGTTAAACATAAAAACTCGTCATCATCATCATTTCAGCCGAAAGACGTCCATTGCTGGACATAGGCATCCCCCAAGTGTCGCCACAATGAACGGTCCTGTGCGTCTCGCATCCATCGGACTCCCGCAACCGTTACCAAGTCATCGGTCCACCTTGTAGGAGGCCTTTCAACGCTACGTCTTCCGGTACGTGGTCGCCATTCCAGAACCTTTCGGCCCCAACGGCCATCCGTTCTGCGAGCAATGTGCCCTGCCCATTGCCACTTTAGTTTGGCGATTCTTCGTGCTATGTCGGTAACCTTGGTTCTCCTGCGGATATCCTCATTCCTTATTCGATCACGCAAGGAAACTCCAAGCATAGCCCTTTCCATTGCCAAACATAAAAAAAAAACTACTGGAAGGATTTTCATGCGGTTTTCATCTATAAATAGATTGATTTAAGAGGAGGGTTCCGAGTATAAATCATGCAGAACACAAAAGAGAAAACAGAAGAGAAAGGCTGAAATTTTCAAATATATGTTAATTGTTGATTTTTAAAAAGTTGCTAGAGGTTACCGAAAGACGTCCACTGTTGAACATAGGCCTTCTCCCAGTGTCGCAACGCCATCTAATTTCCACGACCATCACCAAATTCACCGTGAGGTCTACTAACCTACAATTATGCCGATGTATAGTTTAACCGTTTTACTTATGTACTTTGTCTTAAAGTTAAGGAAGTAAAACACTATTCTCATATATATCTCCAACAGAAAACACCAATCGTCCTCAGCGATATATTTTATCAAAACATCGAGTTGTCCCCGCAGACGCCATGATTCGCTTTATCTAACGAACGCCGGAGGCTGTGCTCCTCTGCCATAATTAAATAATATGACACAAGACAGAACACGCCTCAGGAAAACGGGAAAAGATTAGAAAAGAAACGTTAGAACCTTGTGTTGTGGAAAACGTTGTTGCTTGTCCTAAGGGTGGATCCACATGCTTGTAGTTTCTTTACAGTTAATAAAATTGTAATCTGTACATATAATAATCTGTAGAAATTTTTAGTTGTTCACACATCACGTAAAATGTACGAAATCGATGTAGATAACTTTTATTCATTAAAACTGTGTGTCACATCACCATCACCTCAGCCGAAAGACGTCCACTGTTGGACATAGGCCTCCCCGAAATGTCGCCACAATGAGCGGTCCCGTGCGTCTCGCATCCATCGGACTCCCGCGACCCTCACCAGGTCATCGGTCCACCTTGTGGGAGGCCTTCTAACGCTGCGTCTTCCGGTACGTGGTCGCCATTCCAGAACCTTTCATCCCCATCGACCATCTGTTCTGCGAGCAATGTGCCCTGCCCACTGCCACTTAAGCTTGACGATTCTTTGGGCTATGTCGGCGACCTTGGTTCTCCTGCGGATATCTTCATTCTTTATGCGATCACGCAAGGAAACTCCGAGCATAGCCCTTTCCATTGCTCTTTGAGTGACTTTAAGTCTTCTGATGAGGCCCATTGTGTGAAATTGTGTGTAACTTGATATATTACTTAGGATTTGTTTCATCGCAATCGGTTGACTATATCGAAAGATATACTACATTCATTGACTGTTAGGCGGTACGAATTTCGCCGGGAAAGCGGTTTTGGGAACACATTCATTATGCGTACTGCTAAGGAGTGGAATTCCCTGCCGGAGTCTGCGTTTCCTGATAGCTACAACCTAGGAGTCTTGAAATCGAGAGTGAATAGCTTACTTCTAGACAAACGTGCTCTATCATCGGCCATATCATCGCTGACCATCAGGTGAGATAGTTGTCACTAGACTATCCATAATAAAAAAAAAACTGGGCAAGCAGTGCACGAGTTGGACTCGCGCAGTGAGGTTTCCGTACAAAATACCACCTCCGAATGAAGTCTCGAAGATTCCGAATTGTAAAAACGGTTTTTTTTTGTGACTTGAGTAACAACAAATTTACTGTTTTCAGATTTATTCCTATACCTGTGATATAACACCTTGCTTTATGTCAAATTTCAGGATTCTGGGTCAACGGGAAGTACCCTATGAATTTTGATTCCTTTGAGAGAATCGAAATTTACGTTTTTTGCGACATAAACGGCCGTATCTTTGTTATTCATTAACTTAGAAGTTTGATTTTTTCACAGCTTCAAGCGACCGCAGACTGAGTATATGGTTTTAACTTCAACTCAATACCTCCACGTGTTCCCGAGATAAAGGGTCTTCACAGACAGACAGAAAGACGGACAACAAAGTGATCCTATAGGGGTTTAGTTTTTTCCTTTTGAGGTATGGAACCCTAAAAATAAAAATAAAATAAGAAAACAATATTGTTTTTTTATTTTTCTGTAACCCTTTGTTATTCATCATCATCATTTCAGTTAAAAGAAGTCGATGATCGAGATTGCTGAACATAGGCCTTGCCCAAGTCAGATACAACTAACGGTATTATGCGTCTCGCATTCATCGGATTTCCACCACCCTCACCAGGCCATCGGTACACCTTGTGTGACGCATTCTAACACTGCGTCTTCTGGGACGCGGTCGCCACTTCAGAGCCTTTCGGCTCCGTCGACCATCTGTTCTGCGAGCACCCGCTGCCATTTAAGTTTGATGATTCATCGGGCTGTGTCGATATCCTTGGTTCCCCTGCGTACTATATATCTTCATTTCTGCTGCGATCACGTGAGGAAACTCAGAGCATAGCCTTTTTGTTCGATAGAATATCAAAATTTAGTTTGAAACTGTAGCCGTAGATCAATAAATTGTTGGAAGTATTCCCCACTAAACTACCTTATTATATTACTGAAGTTTTATTATTAAAGACTGTACGTGTAAACTCGCCATTTCAAGACACATTCCTTCTAAATACGGAACATTTTCCAGCGTTGCTCTCAATTAGAGCAATGTGTCAGCTACAAGTCGTAGTAGGTTATAAAAATCAACAGACGAGAAATAGGTTAATGCTGTTGCAAGCTGGCAACTATTGTTTCTGTTTACTTGGCTATTTTGCAGGTTTGTGTACTTTATTAATGTTATTTAGTGGCAAATAAAGCGGAAGCCAATCTGATTATCCCACTAATAATAACCCTCCCGACCGAATTTCGATCTCAACTGAGAATCGAGTGGCGAATCTCAACTGAGATAACCCTAGTGCGTAGGAGATATGCGAGAGCACAAACACAGGTGGGGAACCGATCACTTTTCCGAAATTTTTTTGTTCATCATGCCTTCTTGCATGCTGCATGTCTGCTTGAATGCTACATGCATCAAGCAAGCATCTTTGTTTGCATGCTTATTACTGGGACCAATTAAAACCTTTTGTGTCCATAATCAACTGTATTTATTTGCCATTTCATTTAAATAATTAATTAAACAAAATATTAGGTTAATATTAGGTGAAATGAAAATAATTAAGTATGGTACTTAATTAAAACAATGGTATTTCGGCTAAGTATAACATTGGTGAAAAGTTTTTTGACCAAATGAAACGTCGGAGTAACGAAAAAATCGAATTAATAATAGGTCAACTGTTACAGTGGCAGACGTGACTTTGAAGAAAAAAATAAAAAAAGAAACGAAACGATAGGTAATTGTTGAAAAGTTTTAGAAAGGTGAAATGAAACCAAACAGGTGCACTCACTGTTCCATTTACTCTCTTAGTCCGATCAGATGGTAATCTGACACGACCGGAGAGAAATTTAGGCGCAGGATAGCTTTCCGTGTTTTTCGAAGTACGGGGGTTATCACACCACCAACTTCCAAAATTCGGGCTGCTACAGAGTATTTCTTGTTGCAAAAACCCAGTAGCCCGATAGCATACATCAAACCCAGGACCCCACGCTCAGCAGTTGCGTTTGCAACCACAAGCCCAATGAGGCAGCTCACACACCGTTATTATCACACACTAATATTATAAAGGCAAACTGACTGCAATGGTGGAACAGTGATAACGAACCTGATTTATAAGTTGTAAATCCTGGGTTTTAAACCCAAATAGGCCATGCTATACTTTGTGTAATTTATTTCATCACCACTGCTCTCAAAACGATGAAGAAAATCGTCGTGAGCAAACCTGCGTCTCCTAGAACCATATTCGGTTATGTTTCGAGTTAACTGAACTGAAGCGAGTTTACATAATATGGAAGGATGTTGATGTTGTACAGCTTAATTTTTTTTTCAGTGGCATAATCGTGCAATGATATCCGTGTTTCAGACTTTTAATGACTAAAAACCCACCCCTGTTCCTTCGTTGCTTTTCATACCAGGGCCGAGTCTTCCTTTCAGAAGCAGACGCTTGGCCCCAGTAGGCTTCGACCCTGCTGTGCCCCTACGGTTTGCTGACATCTCCTTGAGGCGTGCGTGGAACAGTACGCGCCGTCGACGACTTGGGCTCGGTCCAGACGGTTACCGGAAGATCGGACGGCGAGCTACCCATTGCTCGCCGTCCGCAAGGCCGCGCCTACGGTGGCCGGAAATCGGGATCGGGATCCTAGCGGCTGGGGCGTTTTTTTTTTTTTTTTTTTAAGGTGGGAAATCATCCAAATGACTTCTCGTGCTCTGGGTGGAGCGCGAGGGCGTGTCAGACTTTTACTGACTAAAACCACACCTGCATCCTTCAATTACCCGTTGCGTTCTAGGACTACGGGTTTCCCTTTCAGAAATTCTCCGCGGTCCTAGCTAGCGGGCATCGGCCCTGCTGGGCCCCTACGTTTTGCTGACATCTCTTTGAGGAGCGCGAGGATCACTACGCGCTGTTAACGACTGGGCTCGGTCCGGTTAATTACCGAACAGCCGGACGACGAGCTACCCAGTGCTCGACGTCCGCAAGCCCGCGTCTACCGTGGCTGGTAGTCGGGGTCGCGCTAAATGCGCGACGAGGCGGTCTGCAATTACTCTTTCAAAGAGCTTGCCCACCTCGTCGAGCAGCACTATGGGCCGGTATGCAGACGGAGAGTCCGCAGGGCGCCCCGGCTTCGCTATAAGGACCAGTTTCCCGGTCTTCCAACGAAGTGGGAACTGGCCCCTCTCCAAACATGCGCTAAACAGCCCTCTTAGTCGAGGCCCGAGTTCCTCCATGGCCAGGACCCAGGCTTTCCCAGGTAAGCCATCGGGTCCTGGGGCGGTATTTTTAGCGTTTAGCCTTCGTACCGCCACACTCATCTCTACCTCGGTCACCTCTGGAGTGTCGTCGCCATCGCCGTCGTGGTCCGCGTCGGACACCGCGAGAGGCGGAGCCATTGGCGGGGAAGAATGCTCCTCTCTTGATGGGAACAGAGCGTTCACTACACCCTCCACGAGCTGGGGCCGGAGACTCTGTGTCAGCGGGGGAGCCCAGGCGCGGAGCTTATCACGCACCATTTTGTAGGGGCGTCCCCATGGGTCTCCATTCAGAGTCCCCAACCACACGTCGCGGGCCTGTAGTTTGGCTCGCCGTATCTCCGCTCGGAGGGTGCGCTTCGCCACCCTGTATCCCTCGTACAGCTCCGCCTCTATGGCCTCCGCATCCGGAGGGCGGATACGGCGCCTGCGGTGTCTGGTGTACCAGCGCCGTGCGGCAACGCATGCCTTGCGCAGTTCCGCAATCTCCGGCGACCACCAGTAGACCTGACGCCGGGCACGTCCTGGCCGGACTCGGGGCATTGCCACGTCGCATACTTCTGACATGGCCTCCCGGAACCACTCCGCCTCGGCATCTATGTCAACAGGCCTGTCCGGTGCTGACACCCAGGCCTGTACGATAGCGGCTTCCAGGAGGAGCTCCCGGTCCAGCTGTTTTAGTGCCCACCGCGGACCACACGGGTTCTGTCGGACCGGCGCGGTCGAGGTCTGGGCGGGAAACCGGATGTACCGGTGGTCTGAGTACGTCTCCACCCCCTCCATGACGCGCCAGTCAATGACGCGCGGAGACAGAGCGGGGCTTGCGAACGATATGTCCACCACGGACTCGCCCTGCATCCGCACGCACGTGGGGACAGAACCCCGGTTTAGGACGACCAGGCCTGACTCCAGGGCCCAGTCCTCCACCATCCGGCCCCGCGTATCTGTGTACCGGGAACCCCAAGCCAAGTTCTTGGCGTTGAAGTCCCCGCAAACAACCACAGGGAGGGATTGAAACCCGGCGACGACGATGTTCAACTCCATAAGGGAGTTGTGGAGATCGGCGAGAGTTCGGTTCGGGGAGAGGTATACACCTACCACTGCGATGTCCCCGAACCTTGCTGCCACGCAACCCTGTCCCCTCTTGACACCCTCTAGGGACGGGGTACCGGCGGCGGCCGACGAAATTAATGTCACCGAGCCGTTCAGATCCTGCACCCAGCCAGCCCTGGGTGGGACGTAGTACGGCTCGGTGACCACGGCGATGTTAATCGACCACTGCGCCATGCTCTGGAGCAACAGATCCTGAGCGGGGGCACAGTGGTTGATATTCGCCTGGAGGAGACGTAATGGAGCAATTATTGGCATTCCATTACAGTCTCCTCCCGAGCCCCCTGTGAGGGCCCTGCCGCGGCAGTTGCGGCGGTGGCTGTGGTTGCGGCAGCGGCGGCTGCGGCGGTGACGGCGGTGGTGGGGGAGGGCCTCTTGCCCTTACCCCTGGCTTTGGTTGGGGGAACGCAGTTCCTGCTCCCAGCCCGGTGTTCGGCTGGCTTGCCAGCCGCTGCACACACATAACAGTGAGGTGCAGCGTTACAGGCTACGGCTTTGTGGCCGGGCCGACCGCACTGGAAGCAGTGATCGCTTCTGTCCACCTCCGAGGTGCAGTGGACCCCTGCATGGTGGCCCACTTGGCAACGGAAGCACCTCAGAGGTTTGGGCTCCAGCAGCTTCACCTGCGCTGAAACCCAGCCCACCAAGAGCCTTCGGCCCTCCCCAGTTATGGCCTTGGCCGCCGACACGGGGCAGCTCACCGTGACGGTTCGCATGCCCGTGTTGTCGGCACGGATAGTGCCTGCCCGCACCTGGTCGCCAAGACACTTTCCCGTCCTGACGACCGCGGCCACCACCTCGTCCTCCGTCACGGAGTCGTCCAGGCCCATAATGCGCATATCGATGCATTTCGTGGGCCTGGATACTCGGGCCACCTCCGCGTCTAGGGACGCTCGTATCTTCTCCGCCAGAGCGTCCGCGGTGGGGCCGCTGTCCGCACCAGGGACTTCCAGCATGCGGCCTCCGGTTGCGGTGGTCCTCATTCGCAATCCCCCGGCGATGCCAAACTCGGTGAGGTCCACCGCCCGCTTCGCCTTGGTCATCACCTCGTTGTAGGTCGCGCCCTTCTTTTCCGCAACTGGCTGTAATGTGATCACTACAGCTGCGGATGTCGGGGCGCGAAGCCTAGCAGCGAGGGCCCTCTTCTTGCGCTGCTGCCGCCTTTCGCGCTTCTTGGCCGCCCTAGCCGCCTTGCCCACCCTTTTCTTCTCTCCGACCACTTGCCATTCGGCGTCGGCCGGAGACTCTACAGTTTGGGGTAGCGAAGGAGGCCGGCTCGCCACCGCAGCAGGAGCTTTTGCCGCCTTGCCTTTTTTAGGGGGGGGAACAGGTTTCCTCTGCTGTTGCTTAGCTGCCGGGGCTGGCCTCGCGGGTTCCGACACCACCGTAGACCCGCGTTTTGCTTGTCCCGACAGGCCCGGCTTGGGCGCAACAGCTGGGATCGCGGCGGCGGCGGCGTATGATGCCGCCTTCCGTTGGCCGGAGGCCGCAAGCGGTGGGCGCAGAACGATGCCCTCCAGAACGGAGAACTGCTGCTGCACCCGCTGCTGAAACTGCTGCTGCTGCTGCTGCTGCTGCTGCCGGAAGGCAGCCAGCTCCTGCCGCAGCAGGGTCAGGACCTCGCTCTCTGGCTGGGGCTGTGACTGGGGCTGTGACTGGGGCTGTGACCGTTTGCGTCCTCCTTTTGGCGCCGTCTCGGGGCCAGCTCCTCGGATACTAGCCAGGTCCGCCTCGAGCCGCCCAATCCTCTTATTGAGGGGCTCCAAGACGGTACCCAGTGCCTCCGTAATTGAGGTCGTGCCTTGGGAGATAGCTTCCCTCTTCTTTGACTTCTCCCTTTTTTTAGACACGCTCGTTAAGGCGGCGACCACAACCTCGGTGAATCTGGCCATCGCCTCCTCCATGCCATCTGGCTCGCTTGCAGAAGGCTCCGAGGGACTGCCCTGACCGCTAATTGTCCCGGAGTGGCGCCCCTCCCTGGCGATTTCCAGGGATCGCCTGGCTGCATCCTGGGCAGTGAGCCCCCTACCCCTTCCTGTCTTGCGGCCCGCCCCCCGCCCAGCGGTGGAAATCTTGCGGGCCGAAGCCTCATCAGAAGACGACCCCTGACCGACTCCCGACATGGGGCGCTTCCGGAGGAACTGGTTCCTCCTGGGAAGGGTGTCTGCAACCTCCATTATCTCTGGGGTGAGCGAAGATCCGGTATCGGAATCCGACGCCGCATCTCCGCTCACCTCCCTAAGGCCGAAGCTCCTGCCGGCCTGTTCGGTACCCGCTGGTGCCGCGGATGTGCTGGGAACGGGTCCCAGGGACTCCACGCTACGAGCGGGTGAGCCACCCTGGCTCAGTGCGTCCACAGAGGACGGTACGGGGTCCGAAGACCCGAGGCGGTAATTGCCCCCCCCAGAATACGAGGGGCAGCCCGAGCTCTGCTCGGGGAGGGATTCTCCTGCATGCAGGTACCCTCCTGGGGTAATATTATTTTTATTACTCGCGCTCATAGTGGTGCTGAACACAGCTTTGCCTTTTTGTCAGTGGGGTGGGGTCCCCAATAAACACGTTCGCCATCATGGTCGTGTCTGATATGCAGACATGTACCAGAGGCGAACCCACTCTCCAAAACCCGCTGTCCAAAAAACACCAACAGCTGTTGGTGCCGATGCTTTTGGACAGCGCACCCTCCGTGGCGGTCCGTCTGGACTCCGCCCTGAGTGTGTTCCTCTTGGTCTGGTCTCTCACTTGAGGCCTTCCGGCATGAGTAGCTCTACCGGCATAGCCCTCAAGATCACAGAGACACGCAAGCCCCACCACGACGACAACGTGGGAACACAGTTGGTGGGGAGCGGCTGGGGCGTGAGGGCTGCTCTCACGCGCGTACACGTGCGGCCTCTTCCTTTGCTAAAATTACTGCTTCGCAGAATGAGGCGACCGCCTGCCACTCCTTCTCGCTCTGGACCATGGCCTGTAGCAAGACCGCGCAAGATAATGTTGCCGTCGATCTCCCCCACTAGGAAACGGCGGTGCTCTGCCCAAGCGGGGCACACCTCTACCGTGTGCTCCACCGTATCCTCCGGGCGGTTCACATAGTGGTGACACCCGGGCATATGTTGTACTTTTGCCTTATCCTTGGGCCCGCAGTAGTAGGGGACAGACGTGTGTAGAAACGAGTTTTTTTTTTACCAGGTCCTAGAGTACATCAAAAGGATGGACCCTAATTTTATTACAATCTAGCCATTTATACAGACTAATAAGTAATTTAATTATATCCTAAACTAATAGTATAGTATAGTATAGTCGGCCTTATAATGTTCCCACTGCTGGGACTCAGGCCTCCTCTCTAGGAGAGGGAATGGGCCGTAATCCACCACGCGGGCCCAGTGCGGGTTGGTGGATGTCACATGTCTTCGAATTTTTGGTTCTAGGACATGCCGGTTTCCTCACGATGTTTTCCTTCACCGTTTTTAGAGCAGTGGTGATGTAATAAATCACACAAAGTAATGCGCATGGCTGGGTTTGAACTCGCGACCTACAACTCGTGAGTCGGGGCCGTTACCACTCGGCTACCACTGCTCTCACTGCTCCTAAACTAATAAATTGTCTTTACTAAGAATGTGTCTAATAGCACTTTTCTTATTGTCTCTATTAAGGCAAATACACTTCGTTCTTGTATTTATTATGTAGCAGATAAGCTTCATTACACTATTCACTATCACTAAACACTAACTCGAACGGTTTTGTTCTTTTTAGTCGTCCCACTATATTTTTTTTTTCGGTTGGAAAATTATCATATGACATCCCCCGCCCTTGGTCGGGGCGGGAGATAGTGTCAGACTTTTACTGACTAAAAACCCACTCCTGTTCCTTCGTTGTCTTTAGTACCAGGGCCGAGTCTTCCTTTCAGAATCAGACCCTTGGCCCCAGTAGGCTTCGACCCTGCTAGGCCCCTACAGTTGCTGACAACTCCTTGAGGCGCGCGTGGAACAGGACGACAGGATGTTACCGGACGGTCGGACGGCGAGCCACCCATTGCTCGCCGTCCGCAAACCTGCACCTACGAACCTGCACCTCCTTATGCGAAGCAGTAATGCTAGCAAAGGAGGCGGCCGATCGCGTGAGGCAACGGTCCTCACGCCCCAATCGCCGCCGGGATTCCGATCCCGATTTCCGGCCATCGTAGGTGCAGGTTTGTGGACGGCGATCCACGGCTGCCACTCCTCCTCGCTCCGGACCATGGCCTGTACCAAGACCCGGCGCGAGAGATCGCCGCCGCCGATTGCCCCCACGAGGACACGACGTTGCTCTGCCCAAGCAGGGCACACCTCCACCGTGTGCTCCACCGTGTCCTCCGGGCGGTCCACACAATGGTGACACCCGGGCGTTTCTTCCGCACGAATCCGGTGCAGGATCCTCCCGAACTTACCATGTCCGGTGAGGACCTGCGTCATGCGGAAGGTAAGGACGCCGTGTTGCCTTTCCAGCCACTCCTCAAAGAGGGGACTTACCGCCATAATTATGGCGTGCCCATTACTATATTTGTGTAGAAACGAGTGTTACAAGCCTTTGCCCAGCAGAGGGATATAACGGGCTTACGAATGTAGATGTAGGTATCGATTAAAATATAAATGTTGCGTCCAAACTTACTGCCCAAGTTTTGAAGCTTGAAGCCCGTTAAGAGGTGTTTAAGTACCATTAATAATACAACATTGTAGATGGCGAAATACAGCCACATCTGTAGCTGTGCCCCTATACTTAAGGCAACATAGTGGTTTTATTATCAGATGCAACTTAACGCCTTGCTGAATAACTAAAGATACTTTTAGTACAACTTGTAAAGTTTGAAGTGCTTGCAACAAATCTTTCAAAAATGTAGCTTTCATCTGTTTTTATCTGTGTTTCTAGAATCGTTGCTTTTTACACCCCTCAACAAGGAATATTCTTGCCTCGTAAACAAAACCAAAAACTGCCATCATCAAACCGAATCTGTTAAAAGTTGGGCATACTAGTATACTTTCATTGTTTTTTCAGTCCTTTTCTTCATACTGCTGGCCTGTTGGTCTAGTGGTTAGTGGCCCTGACTGCTATTCTGGAGGTTGTGGGTTCGATTCCCAATCAACACAAATGTTTACTATCATAAGCACGATCATTTATTCTGTGTCTGGGTGTAATTTATCTATAATGTGTATGCATTTAATTTTATTTTAAGCATTTTTTAAGCTAAGCAGAGCTTGTGTTATGAGTAATAGACAACTGATAAACATACTTATATATTTGTAAATACATACATATTATCTATAGATATGTAGCGACATCTATGGCGTTACATAAGAACTAATCCTGCATCGCGCAATTAAAGATTTCCGCGCGATTGGAACATATAGAACAGGCCAAAATCATCTATCACGCAGTCGCCCACCAGACATAACACCCGTCTGGTCGGAGGATCCTCCCTTTTCTACTGAGGTTTGCGGGACTTTACTCTCTGTTCCGCATACCTCCAAAGATAAATTACACCCAGACACAGAACAAATGATCGTGCTCATCACACTAACATTTGTCCTGAGTAGGAATCGAACCCACGACCTCCGGCATAGCAGTCAGGGCCACTAACCACTAGACCAACAAGCCAGTCAAAGAAAAAAAAAATGTTCGGCGTCCGGCGTCGGTGCTCAAGGATTTGAAACTTCGACTCGACGTGTGCACCAGTGATCTTCTTGGCTCGTTCCTCAATTGACACAAATGTAGCAATCAAGTTTCCTATTTCCTGAAACTCCTAGTACATGGAATAAGCTGACAAATGCAAAGACGCATCCATTTCAACCACCTTGAAACTCAATTTGAACGCAAGGGGAAACAAAGAACCAACTCACAAACTCCAAAAAGGATTCGTAATCAAATTGCTAGTTGGTATAATTGAAAATAGAGACGTCTCTGCAACGTGGTGGAGATGTTTTGAAGCCACAAAAGAGATAACTACAGAAGCCCCCCTAGCCAAGTTACAATCGTATCGTTTGCGTGGAACGCCTTGAGTAGGCCACGCCTCCGATTCCTTTGTTCTGACCACGTGACTGAGCGTTGAGATGACGTCAGAACATAGGAATCGGAGGCGTGGCCTACTCAAGGCGTTCCACGCAAACGAAACGATCGTAACTTAGGTACGGGGGAAGGTTTATATGGATTCCTTGATGCTTGACACCAGCCACCTTTGAAGGCTAGTGCTAAGTTTGGTAGTCAACGAGATCACGATTTATATGATATCCACAAGGAATCAATGACATCAAGACTTTTACTGAGTAGTATAGTAGATCCACTCCTATGTTCCTTCTTTCAGCCGCCGGGATCCCGATCCCGATTTCCGGCCACCGTAGGCGCGGGCTTGCGGACGGCGAGCAATGGGTAGCACGCCGTCCGACCATCCGATAACAGTCCGGACCAAGCCCAAGTCGTGGACGGCACGTACTGTTCCACGCGCGCCTCAAGGAGATGTCAGCAAACTGTATGCGATAGCAGGGTAGGGTCGAAGCGTACTGGGGCCAAGGGTCTGCTTCTGAAAGAAAGACTCGGCCCTGGTATGAAAGGCATCGAAGGAACAGGAGTGTTTTTTTAGTCAGTAAAAGTCTGACACACCCTCACGCACCGTCCAAGAGCGGGGGATGTCATTGGATAATTTCCACACCGAAAAAAAAATGTTCCTTCTTTGCCTTGCATTTCAGGACCTCAAGTTTCCCTTTCGGAAGCCAACCCATGGTCCCAGTAGACTTCGACCCTACTGCACCCCTACGGTTTTGCACACACTACGCGCCGTCGACGACCTGGGTTGGATCCGGACGGCTACCGGACGACCAGACGGCAAGTTATCCATTACTCGTCATCCACATACCCATGCCTACGGTGGCTGGATCAGAAGTAAGATAGTAACTCTGGCTTACATAACTGATCTTTAATTAATTTTATTTTGTTATTTTCATTAACTAATTTGGAGCAATACGTGATCTTTTGGAAGCTGTTTAAGCTGCTGCTGGAGGATGGATTTGGATCTGGATTGCCCGATAATGCGGTACTGGACCAGGCTGCAAGTGGAGCACTCCGGAGCCAAACCCAAATTTTGGCTAAGATAAAACATGTGTGTATATTTAATTTTATATTATTATTTTGTGTATTTTATTTAATTTAATTGTGATTGACTAATTGTAATTTATTGTGTTTTTATTAAAGACATTTTGTAATTTTGTGTTTTTGTAATGCGTATAATTTTTATTGATTTTTAAATTTAATCTTTTAATTTCAAATTTTGTAATCAATATCTGGTTTCCGAAATAAATGTTTTTTTTTTTAAATTTTAATTAATTAATTAAGATGACGCGTCAAGTCATTAGATGATTTCCCATCAGATAAAAACAGGCTCTTAAGTCAGTAGTTTCCTCGAGTGGATCTTCTGCAACATTTTATTTCAAATGAAAGCTTTTACATGTCTAATGTTTGGTATCGGAACTTAAAACGGAGTTTAAGAGGAATTTACTAAATGTAGTGCAACTTTGTCGATAGGCTTGTCTTAGTTAGAAACTGCGTGGGGATTGGACAGTTCCTGTCTAAATGGGTCTCAGTATATTGGTGTTAAAGCGCGGGCTTACGGACGACGAACAATGGATAGCTCGTCGTTGCACATCTTATAAGGAGCGTCGTTGACGGTGCGTAGTGTTCCACGCGTGCCTCATAGAGATGCCAGGAACGTTTGGAAAATTTACCCAGGTTTAGGAATACAAAGGGCTAAAATTTAAGGACATAAGCTATATAAGGTTTAGTCAGTAAAATCTGACACGTCCTTTCGCTCAACCCTAGTGTAGGAGAAGTCATTAGTTGATTTCGCACCTCAATAAAAAAAACTTTATAATATTTATAAACTATATAATAAAAAAAACTGGGCAAGTGCGAGTCGGACTCGCGCACTGAAGGTTCCGTACAAACTTATCTATGAAAACAGTTCAATTCCCAAATTCGAAGATTTTTTTTTTTGTATCGTAAAAATTTACAGTTTTCAGTTTTTTTTCTATACTTGTGCCATGAAACCTTGCTTCATGCCAAATTTCAGGATTCTAGGTCAATGGGAAATACCCTATGAATTTTGATACCATTGAGAGTGTCAAAATATACGTTTTTTGCGACACAAACGAATGTGTGTATCTTTTTTTTTGTTAACTTAGAAATTTGTTTTTTTCACAGCTTCAAGGGACCGCAGACCTTAGTATATGGTTTTAATTTTAACTTGAAACCTCCACGCGTTGCTGAGATTACGGGTCTTGACAGACAGACAAACAGACGGACAACAACGTGATCTATAAGGGTTCCGTTTTTTCCTTTTGAGGTACGAAACCTTAAAAAATACTAACACGCGGCATGCTTAATACTTTTTTATATAAAACTAGCTTTTGCCCGCGGCTTGAGAGCAGTGGTGGCCGACGAGAGCAGTGGTGGCCGAGTGGTACCGGCCCCGACTTACGAGTTGTAGGTCGCGGGTTCAAACCCAGTCAGGCGCATTACTCTTACTTACGCTCTCTTGTGTGATATGTATATATATATATATATTATGTATTTATTTTTAGTGTAAGGTATTTATTTATTTATTTATTTATAGTTAATTAAAACGGTACATGCCCACTTACATTAAATAACATAGAATTTAAAGACTTATTTATATATATAAAAAAAAAACAATTATACATAATGTTAAAAAATAATTAAATTAATAATTTAAGATTAAATACAATACTACACATTAACATGGAACAGTGGACACCCTTGCATACTGTCTCTCACAGAACACCAGACAAACACTTCTTATTTTATTCCATTCGTCCGCAAACACATCACATTCAGGGTCAGCATTCAGGAGGGCGTTAAGCATCTTTAAAGTACGACACACTGGGGATTCGGCTCTAGCGACAGTTCTAGATGGCTGAAGCGCAAATAGATTGTGACGGCGGCTCTGACGGTGTCCAATGTATTTATCGGGCACAAACAGCCGACAGAAGAGGTCATGGAGCTCAGGGCAGTCAATGTTTCCGCTCAGGATTTTACAAGCCACTACGAGCTGATCGAAGCCCCTTCTCACCTCTAACGAGTTGAAACCCAGCATCCCTAAAAGAAAATTGGTGGGGTACATGTAGGGAAAGAAAGTGTACAACCTTTGAAATAGAAATCTCAGGAAAGTTTTCTGCACCTTCTCAAGCATTAGTGTCTGAGTTGCGGTATGTGGATGCCACACACAGGCACTTGCCTCGAGTTTACTTCTAACCAGAGTGGTGTATAAAAGCCTAATAACACTGGGATTACGGAAGTCCCGGGCATTACGCAAAACGAAACCCAGGCGCCTGAAAGATTCCTTTGCGAGGGCAGAAATGTGATCCTTAAATGTCAAACAGCGGTCAAAAGTTACTCCCAAGTCTTTAATGCTGGTGACACGAGTAATTACTTCCCTACCCAACCTATAGTCGTAATAGATAGGTCGTGACCCCCGACCGTAAGTCATGACATTGCACTTGTTCGTGTTAAAAAACAACTTGTTCTCGATGCTCCATTTGTAGATGGCGTCAAGATCCCTTTGTAGGAGTTGGCAATCCTCGACCGTTCCGATTCGCGAAATCAGCTTTAGGTCGTCAGCATATAGTAGGCACTTTGCATGCTCAATTTTATAGTTATATAGGTATTTATTAGTTTAATTTAAGATTTCACAAACTCTTCTTTGCTTATTTTCTACACACTATAGTCTACATCTCTTCTAATCTCTCCTTTCGCAGGTCTGCTGGAAGAAATTTCTTTTTGAAATAAGCAGTACCTTTGTACAAACTTTATATTAAGATACCTATCTTCTTTTGTATATTTGTGTGTACATGAATTATAAAATAAATAAAATAAAAATAAATTACTTTGTGTAATTTATTTCATCACCACTGCTCTCAAAACGGTGAAGGAAAACATCGTGAGGAAACCGGCATGTCCTAGAACCAACAATTCGAAGACATGTGACATCCACCAACCCGCACTGGGCCCGCGTGGTGGATTATGGCCCATACCCTCTCCTATAGAGGAGGCCTGAGTCCCAACAATGGGAACATTATAAGGCCGACTATGCTATGCCCGCGGCTTCGCCCGCGTACATGAAATATAGCCAATGTCACTCAGGAATAAAGCAGCTTAGAGATTACCTCCAACAAACAAAAGAAAAACAAACTTAGTGTAGATTCCGAAGCTAGAATACAGCTTTTATATGTCACATATCTCCAGCAATCCAAAGGCTTCAAACAAATTAACGTCCCCTTTACCATCTTAAAACTCATCTCAATCTCTATCTACACCGAACACAGCCTCCGAGTAACGTACGTTCATTAGTAAGATAGAACTCTCGCAAGCTTTTAATTCAGTTAAACCGGAAGTTGTTCCAACGCAACCGGAAGTGACGCCTTCGTTATTTATTCGCCACTCCAATTCTACTGTGTCACCATTTTGCAAACGAGTTTTAATTTTTTTTTTGCAGGTTTGTTTTTAAGATTTTTGGTGTAGAGATTTTTTATAGGATTAGTATCAGTGTTCAGTGCTGAGGAATGGCAGTATTACTTTGAAGGAGAAGTATGTTAGAGGCTTTTTTAGGGTTCCGTACCTCAAAAGGAAAAAACGGAATCCTTATAGGATCACTTTGTTGTCCGTCCGTCTGTCTGTCAAGACCCTTTATCTAGGGAACACGTCTAGGTATCGAGTTGAAGCTTTGAAAAAATCAAACTTCTGAGTTAACGAACAAAAAAGTATATTTCGACACTCTCAAGGAAATCGAAATTCATAGGGTCCTGTTGATCTAGAATCTTGAAATTTGGTATGAAACAAGGTCATATAGCACAAATATAGGAAAAAATCTGAAAACTGTAAATTGTAGTTACTTCACAAAAAAAAAACTTTTTTGCGATTCGGAAAAATCTTCGTAACTCAATTAGGGAATTGAACTGTTTTCATAGGTAAGTTTGTACGGAACCCTCAGTGCGCGAGTCCAACTCGCACTTTTTTTAGGTTGGAATTCATCTAATGATTTCGCAGGAGGGCGTGTATTTACTGACTAAATCTCACTCCAGTTCCTTCTTTGCCTTCGTTCCAGCGCCGGCGAGCTATCCATTGCTCGCCGTCCGCAAGTCCGCGCCTACGGTGGCTGGAAATTGGGATCGGGATCCTGGTGGCTGGGGCGTGAGAACCATTTCCTTGTGCGTGCGGCCACCTCCTTTGCTAGCATTATTGCTTCGCAGAAGCCCGCCTGCCACTATCCTCGCTTCGGCCATGGCTTGTACCAAGGCCTGACGCGAGAGATTGTTGCCGACGATCGCCCTCACGAGGACACTGTGGTGCTCTGTCCAGGTGGGGCACACCTCTACCGTATACTCCACCGTGTCTTCCGGGCGGCCCATACTATGGTGACACCCGGGCGTTTCTTCCGTACGAATCTGATGCAGGAACCTCCCGAACTTACCATGTCCGGTGAGGATCTGCGTCATGCGGAAGGTAAGGACGCCGTGTTGTCTTTCTAGCCATTCCTCAAAGAGGGGACTTACCACCACAATTATAAGTATATATATTGGAGGTAAGACTTGATTTACAGACTCGACACAGGTACTTTTATACTAGATTTCGCCACGGCAGATGATTTCTGTGAAGTTTTAGAACAAAAAATATGTAAATCTCAATAAGAGAAATTAAATTAACCCCATTCAAAACATATTATTTTCACTCTGATAGTGATAATATCATCATCGCATCATCATTTCAGCCGAGAGACGTCCACTGTTGGACATAGGCCTCCCCGAAGCGTCACCACAACGAGCGGTCCTGTACGTCTCGCGTCCATCGGATTCCCGATAATATTTAAATAATAAATTAGATGTAATATGTTAACTACATGTGTGTTAAGCTAATTAAAGTTATTGAAGGACGTAGGTATGTCGAAGTCTAATAGTTTCTCAGTAACGATCTTTCGCAATAGGTTATCGACGTCAAATAACTCTTTAGAAATGATTTTTTTGCTGTAACGTGCATCGAAGTCAAGAAGTGGAAATCTTTCGTGGGCTTTGAAGTGTAGTAGCTTCGCTGAGGTTGTCCTTCGCAGTAGATAACGTGCATTGCAACGCTGTAGCATTGTATTTACATTTATCGATATTTTGTGCGTCGAAAGTCCGTATTCCCCCATCCACATAGCTCCCAAATTGACAATAATAAAATAAAATGTACACAAATGAAACATTTTGCAAAGTCATCATCATCATTTCAGCCGAAAAACATCCACTGTTGGACATAGGCCTCCCCCAAGCGTCGCCACAACGACCGATCCTGTGCGTCTCACGTCCACCGCATTCCCGCGACTCTCACCAGGTCTTCGATCCACCTTGGAAAACGCAGCGTTGGAAGGCCTCGCCCTTCCATCGACCATTTTCCGGTGCGCGGTCGCCACTCTAGAACCATTCGGCCCCATCGACCATCCGTTCTTCGAGCAATGTGCCCCTGTCCACTGCCACTTTAGTTTGGCGAATCGGTTCGGCGACCTTGGTTCTCCTGCGGATATCTTCATTCTTTATGCGATCACGCAAAAGCAAAGTAAATGTTTCAAATTATAAAATTAAAAATAATACTCAATGTCATAATTTCCCATTCTCAAAAAAAAAAAAACTTTTGCCCATCAGCAGTACTACAGTATGTCATCCAACATATTAAAACCATCGCAAATCCTTATCTAAGCCAAATTCCTTCCATTATCTGCCATCGTTTATCATCTTGAAAGTCGTGGCGAGCTCGTATCGTCGTCGTGTCGTCGCTTGAGTCCGGGTGAAAAATGACGGGTAAATATTAACTGGTTCGGTAGGAATGTTGCTAACTACAGAAGATTGAATGTTATAGTGGGGTTTTGAGGGAAGCTCACGGCCAGTGGGGCAGTTAGACCCCAAGGACTCCTGTATAAAAAAATTGCGTCAGACGTGAGTAGTTGTCTGGCATTTTTATTTATCTCAAAACAATGGGATCCTAGACCTTTAAAAGGCATACGAGGGGCCGAAGCCATTAGACAATTTTCATGGAACTTAGTACCAACCGATGATTATCCCTGTATGCGCTATATGCACAGGACAGGGTACACATTTTTTTAAAATTGATATAAACTAGTGTTTGACTGCGATCCCACCCGATGGTAAGTAGTGATGCAATCGTTGATGGTGAGGCGCACTAGTTTATTAAGAGCGTATTCATTCTAGCCTTGAAGACACCTAAATTATAATCGGACGGGAAGACCGCAGCAGGCAAATTGTTCCAGTCCCTCGATGTACGCGGTATAAACGAAGAGTCGAAACGCTTGGTCTGGACAGTAGAGGTTTCAATAACGTAAGGGTGGATACTCGCCGTTCGTCGGGTTGTCCGATGGTAGAAATGAGATGGGGGAATCAAGTCATGCAATTACTGCGCACACTCTCCAAAATGCATCCTGTAAAACACCGAAAGGCTGGCTACCCTACGCCTGTGCTCAAGGCTTTGTAGAATGTACTTAACTAGACATTAATCTATATATATAAAAGGAGAAACTGACTGACTGACATATCAATGCACAGCCAAAACTAATAGTCGTCTATTAGTGGAGTAGAGTGGAGCGTGAAATTATGCACAAGGTTTTTTTTTGTATAGGCTTTGCGTTTGACCAATATCTCACCTGATGGTAAACGTTTCCTTTTATGACGTAGGCAAGCACTAAGAGCGGATTTTCCAAAATTCAACTCCTAAGGGTAGGAAACGGGGGTTCAAATTTTGTCTAGAGAAACCTGCCCCCCTAGCCAAGTTACAATCGTATCGTTCGCGCCGAGCGCCTCAAGTAGGCCACGCCTCTGATTCCTTTGTTCTGACGTCATCTCAACGCTCAGTCACGTGGTCAGAACAAAGGAATCGGAGGCGTGGCCTACTCGAGGCGTTCGGCACGAACGAAACGATTGTAACTTGGCTAGGGGGGCTGGTTTCACGCGTGCAAAGCCGCTGGCAAAAGTTAGTTGTTAAATAAATAAACTCAAAGAGAAACATCTCAGATTATCGCCATAACAACACTATCAAATAAAACTGAAGCGTCTTACCCAACAATTTTAAAATGACGTCAATACACGAGCGATTGTGAGCGGCTGCGTAATGTGATAGAGCCTGTCCGCGGTTGCATGCTATTGGCAATTTGCCACAATCCCGCCCGTACCGCCACCTGCACGCCGCGCAGCTTGATCGTGTGCAAACATCCTTATTTGAGGTCTTTATGCCCCATTTGCATTATGATGTGACTGATGATAATAAAGAAATGGTTGGATGGGTCGGGTTTTGACTTTTAGTAATGGTCGAGACAGCTGAATTTGAGGGCCTGGGCTCGACTTGGATAAAAAATCGTTTTGAATATTTGATTGGTAGTGTGAAAGTAGCAATTGCAAAATTTAAAACTTACAAAATTCATCACGACAGCTTGCCAATGGACAAAGTTTTTAAAAACTACGACTGCGCACCAACATAAACAAGCACTCCTTGACGCCCAGTTCCTCGAGAATGGAAGCGTTTGTTCGAAACTCAGTCCAAGAGACCCCGAGCATTTTCCTCCAGCATCACATTTCCAAAACGTCAAACGTCTGTCGTAGGGTTCATGTCTCAGCTGCGTATAAAAATATGGGAAATACAATTTTTTTAACGAGCCTGGTATTTGAGGCTTTTGTTACTTTTCTGTTTCTCCATATTTTCTTGTCCACAAAACACAATTATTATCCCGCAAAGAAATAAAATGTTAAACATTAATAAATAACCCGCGCCTGATCGTTCCTGGTGCTAAGGTGCCTATAACACTCGCCGCATTGTCTTGCTGAATAGAGATGGCCATCCTTTGCACGGAGAATGACCTGGACCGGGAGTCACCCGTCTATATGGGTTGCGCGAAAGTGTACCCCGGGGCCCTGGAACGAAGGCAAAGAAGTAACAGGAGTTGGTTTTAGACAGTAAAAGTCTGACACGCTCACGCTCCGCCCAAGAGCGAGACAAATCATTGGATAATTTCCCACCTAAAAAAAACCGTCTATTAATCTTATCTAATAATAATTTATTAAACAAACACAGTTATTTATACATTATTGCATTAATATGACACATTAAAACTAAACAATGACCATATATGACTGACCTGTTGGTCTAGTGGTTAGTAGCCCTGACTGCTATGCCGGAGGTTGCGGGTTCGATTCCCACCCAGGACAAATGTTTGTGTGATGAGCACGATCATTTGTTCTGTGTCTGGGTGTAATTTATCTAAAATATGTATATATTTAGAAATATATAAGTATGTTTATCAGTTGTCTAGTACCCATAACACAAGCTCTGCTTAGCTTGGGACTAGACGGCGTTGTGTGATAGTTGTCGAATATTATATTATATATATAAAGATAGCAATGGCTCTCAAACTAGGCGCAGCCGGTGTCTTGGTGACCCAAAAATTACACCAAGTTCATAATGATTATGTGGCTTGCTACTAATTTAATGCTAGTGTACCAGTCATAGTCGCCACTGCCAACAGAACGAACAGCAAACTTGGCATTAGCTATTTCAAGGCTATTTGGCGTAATATTGGCACTTTGCCGCGTAGCACCTGCTTATATTTCAGGCTATTGCATTTCGATCGCGTGTTAACTTCTTCATTTTTTAGTGTATAAAAATCAGTCTGTAATATACTGTTTTTTTTGTTTGTTTTTGTTGTAATGATGGCAGTTATAAAAAAGATATTATATGTGTGTTTGACAGCCTGCGCTCTGCAGCTTGACTTTTCCATGAGAGTAATAATAATAATAATAAAGTTCGTTCGTTCCCGATGCCGGTGGGCTACTATTTTTTATATTTTTAAATGTTTTTTTTTAATGTGTTTTTTTTTTAAGGAAATATTTAAAAATATAATAAGTATGTAATATAATAAATAAATGGAATAATAATAATAAAATTTATTTTCTCGCCACAATACATCATAATTACATTTTCTAGGGTAAAGGTAGGAAGGTACAGTAAGCTTATTGTGGGAGACTGGTGCCTAAACTAGGCTTGAGGCCTGTATTTCAGGACACCAGAAAGAGTATACAATGAAAAGTAGTTTGTTGAGATTTACTCGAATTATACATTAATAAATTCTGTGAGTTTATTTAAAAATAGTTTCAAGTTTAGGGGTTATACTGTTTTATTCAAAATGCCTACTTGTTTAATTTGAAAATTTATTTTTCAGCATAATTGACTTCATCTTCGTGAGCAAAACTGACACTCCATTTTGCTCCATCCAGAGCGGGAGGAGTTGCTTTTTTATTATTGGTAGGCTCGCGCTAGAGCACTATCTCATGTGATGGTAAGCGATGGTGGGGCCGATGGTGGAGCGACGTTTGTCTAGAAGTAACCTATTCACTCTTATTTTTTAGGTGTGTAAATCATCCAATGACATCTCCCGCCCTTGGCCCCAATAGGCTTCGACCCCTACGGTTTGCTGGCATCTCCTTGAGGCGCGCGTGGAACAGTACGCGCTGTCGACGACTTGGGCTCGGTCCGGACGGTTACCGGACGGTCGGACTGTGAGATACCTATTATTCGCCGCCCGCAAGCCCGCGCTTGCAGTGGTCGGAAATCGGAATCGGGATCCCAGCGGCTGAGGCGTGAGGGCCATTCCCTCGCGCGTGTACGTGCGGCCTCCTCCTTTGCTAGCATTACTGCTTCGCAGAAGGAGGCGACCGCTTGCCACTCCTCCTCGCTTTGGACCATGGCCGCGCGCCGGGCCTTGCTACAGCCAAGGTCCGGCGCGAGAAATTGTTGCCGCCGATCGCCCTCACGAGGACACGGCGGTGCTCTGCCCAAGCGGGGTACACCACTACCGTATGCTCCACCGTATTCTCCGGGCGGTCCACACAGTGGTGACACCCGGGTGTTACTTCCGCACGAATCCGGTGCAGGAACTTCCCAAACTAAACCTATTCACTCTTGACTTAAAGAGAATTCCACTCTGTAGCTGCACGCACAATGAATGTGTTCCCAAATCGTTTTGTGCGTATCGGTGGTGCTTGATAATATCCCACCACAGAAAAATAATCATACATCCAAATAATGAGTCTTTCATAATTGGTGCTGCTGTTTGCTGTTTCTGGGAGACGTACTGTGCATCGCCCACATCTAGTCTCCTATCCCTCGCTCAATCTCCGCGCTAAACGTTCTTCTTCTTCTTCCTGCCCTTATCCCATATTACTTGGGGTCGGCACAACACGTTTTTTTCTTCCATTCTGTGTAAACGCTCTCTGGGATGCTAAACCTGATTATGACATGACGTCGCGGATGAATGGAAGGACATGTCGTCTTCGTAAGATGAGTGTATGACTGCCGTGTCACATAGTTATGTATCATTATGATTTATTTCATATTTTATGTCAAAAATATGTTTTTAACTATAATGTAATTGGCCTTTAGCCGTGTTTTGTTAAAGTAAAATAAATAAAATCACTGAACCATACATAATCAAAACAAAGACAATATTCAATCTATCTGGCAAACAAAATTAAATAAACGCAATTTTCTATCTTTCTTTTTTTCTTTAATTATAATGGATTCAACTTTAAGTCTACCCGAATGCCATCGAATACCAGTATTTTACATGGAGCGAATCCTTAAGAAACCTTTTTCGGTCCGCCCTAAACGGGAGAAGTCATATATGATATCTTACCTTTAAAAAAAAACTGGGCAAGTGCGAGTCGGATTCGCGCATTGAGGGTTCCGTACAAACTTACCTATTAAAACAAGTTCAAGTCCCGAATTGAGTTACAGAGATTTTTCCGAATCGCAAAAAATGTTTTTTTTTTGTTACGTAACAACAAATTTACAGTTTTCAGATATTTTCCTATACTTGTGCTATGAGACCTTGCTTCATGCCAAATTTCAGGATTCTAGGTCAACGGGTCAAAATTTATAGGGTACTTTCCTATGAATTTTGATTCCCTTGAGAGTGTCGAAATACACGTTTTTTGCGGCCGTGTCATTTTTTTCGTTAACTCAGAAGTTTGATTTTTTCATAACTTTAAGGGACCGCAGACCTTAGTATATGGTTTTAGCTTCAACTCGATACCTACACGCGTTCCCGAGAAAAAGGGTCTTGACAGACAGCCAGACGGACAACAAAGTGATCCTATAAGGGTTCCGTTTTTTCCTTTTGAGGTACGGAACACTAAAAACCCAAAAAAATCATACCTACTCATTCAACCCAAATCAACCACATAGTATGTTAAATTTAGTACCTATATCATACTAATTTAATAATCTGTCTCGCAGGAGATTATTTGAATAGTTAGCTCCCAACTGTCACATTTCCGCAGTTTAATTGCAGACATGTTGTAGTCTGCAGTGCATCTTTAATGCAACTAGTGCAGAAATTTCATAACTAAATAGTTATCGTAAGATTTTCTTTCGTATTGATAATATTTACGATTAAGATGAATCAGGAATGACGATATCCGCAGGAGAACCAAGGTTACCGACATAGCACGAAGAATCGCCAAACTAAAGTGGCAATGGGCAGAGCACATTGCTCGCAGAACGGATGGCCGTTGGGGCCGAAAGGTTCTGGAACGGCGACCACGTACCGGAAGACGTAGCGTTGGAAGGCCTACAAGGTGGGCCGATGACTTGGTAACGGTTGCGGGAGTCCGATGAATGAAACGAAATCTGCCTACATCTTAATCGTCATCATCATTTCAGCCGAAAGACGTTCACTGTTAAACATAGGCCTCCCCCAAGTGTCGCCACAATGACCGGTCCTGTGCGTCTCGCATCCATCAGATTCCCGCGACCCTCACCAGGTCATCTGTCCACCTTGTGGGCGGCCTTCCAACGCTGCGTCTTTCGTAAGTGGTCGCCACTATAGAACCTTTCGTCCCCATCGACCATCTATTCTGCCCACTGTCACTTAAGTTTGGCGATTCTTCGGGCTATGTCGGTAACCTTGGTTTTTCTGCAGATATCTTCATTTCTGATGTGATCACGTAAGGAAACTCCGAGCATAACCCTTTCCATTGCCCTTTGAGTGACTTTAAGTGCTGATTATATTTACAATTAAAAACCTGTTTTGGAACCTCATGACCTGGTACGCGACGATAGTAACAAACCCGATGGTACGTCTTTATTTCCGTGAAAGGTGGGTAGGCTTTTAGTGTGGGACGCTACCTCATCGTGCTGTACTGGTGCTGCCGCTGCGACTGTGGAGAACCTCAAGCGGCGGAAATATAACAACCTCGTCGGCAGTTATATTTTCGAGCCGTTTGCGTTTGAAACCCTTCGGCCGTGGGGTCCGAGTACCCATACGCTTTTTCATGAATTATTCAAACGGCTAGTTGACATTTCGCGTGACCCAAGGGATGACTTTTAGAGATTAAGCATTGATATATATATAAAGTGGCAATGCCGCCAGTCCTTTTGGCACTTTCAGTCAACAGCGATGCTGAAGAATTTGTTTTACCAGAACATAAACCAGAAACATACATAAACTAATGCCTTTTCCCTTGGGGTAGGCAGAAATGTCAACTGCTACGACCCATACATACTCTTTCTATTTTATATTGACGTTCATACATCTGGATCTGGACGTTTACATAACATGTTGCGGACGAAGTCGCGGGCAACAGCTAGTAATAATATAATTGCTTTGCGTAACATGTGAGGAGCCATGTTTGGGGCCAAATTAAAAGAGACACAATCCGCAGGGCAGTCTTGTGTTAAACTGTTGGACAGTAGCGATACCGGGAGAATTCTTGTTCCTCATCTCCGGCTTGCTTTTATTGGCCGGCTAGTGTGAATACTGATTGGTAACAGAGCTCTCACTTCTTGCTTGTATTTATTGGCTAGTTTGAGTGGAGATTCGCAGGAGCAAACGTGGTCGATAAATGTATAATCGAGTAAAAAACGAAGATATAGAGACCAACATTTTCGTCCGTTTAAATTTCGTACACGCGTGTGTACAATACAACAATTTACGTGTTTTTCAAGGTCATTCAAGTTGTACAACCGTATGTACAATCGGCGCTCGAGGGGATAACCGTGGTATACCTGTCCATTCCTCATTCTCCTCAGGATATGTTGCCCTCTTGTTGCTACGTTACTATGTGCTTGAGGCAATTGAGAGGCGAGCCATGAGGATCATTGGCAATGATGCACTCGTTGAGTCGAGGCTTCAAAGTCTTGAGCATCGACGCCGAGTTGCTAGCCTGTCGGTTTTCTACCGGTTGCATTTCGGGGAGTGTGCGTCGGAATTGCATAACCTAATTCCGCCTAGCCCGTTCCATCATCGGACCACCAGGCGTACGGCAATGCGCCACCGATACATGGTGGACATTCCACCTATACGCACAAAACGTTTTGGGAACACATTTATTGTGCGTACAGCTAAGGAGTGGAATTCTTTGCCGGAATCTGTGTTTCCTGATGGCTACAACCCGGGAATCTTTAAGTCAAGAGTGAATAGGTTACTTCTAGGTAAGCGCGCTCCATAGTCGACCTCATCGTCGCTTTCCATCAGGTGTGATAGCGGTCAAGCGCGAACCTATCAAGAATAAAAAAAAAATAGTGCTAGCGACCGATTTTGGGGGACCATTTATTGACTGTGCAAGTCACCTCCTGCTGTTTTATCGATGTAATCGATCACTTAAGCCTCTCAAAGCACAGAGAGCTAAAATGCATTGCATGTATGCGTGTCGGATGCAGTGTTGTTGGTGTTAGCATTAACAACATCAGCTATGCGGACGATATGGTGCTGCTGGGTCCGTTTGCGGGGGCAGTAGGGAAACTGCTTAAGACTTGTGAAGCCTTTGCTGCCGCACATGGTTTAACTTATAATGTAAATAAGTGTGAATATATGGTCTTTAAGGTCGTTGGCCAAGATCGAGAAGAAGGACCCGAACTTCTTATAAACGCAATCAAAAGAGTATCCTCTTTCAAATACTTGGGACATTGTCTATCCGGCGACCTTAAAGACGATGTAGACATTGAAAGGGAGCGCAGGGCACTAGCCGCCCGGTGCGACATGTTGGTCCGTAGATTTGCTCGGTGTACCGACCAAGTTAAAATTACTCTTTTTAAGGCCTACTGCCAGAGTCTGTACACGGGTAATCTATGGGTCAATTACACCAAAAGATCGCTTACTTTAGATCGCTACAAAGGGTAATGGGTACTAACACTAGATAATAAGTTATTTATTAAGTTACTAACACTTTATGGATCTTTTTGTGTCCGAAATAAAATAAATTATATTCTATTCTATTCTAAAATGTAAATTTAATAAAAAAAATGACTTCTTACCCTGTCTCTAAGTTAGAGAATTATGGTAAAGGTTTTAATGAGTCTATTTGTGTAAATATACATATATACATGTCGTTAACCACAAATATATTTTTGTTAAGTTGTAACTATATTATATTGAGCTGCAAATTGCAAAAAAAAAAATTTCGAAAATTTGAATTTCAAAGGCTACCTTGGATTACCTTACTCTAAAATGCAGTACCTCAAACGCCCTTGCATTGCTGCTATCCAAAGCAAGAGTAAACGTATCAACTCCTCCACTGAGTTAATAAAGATCCCGTAAAACTGTTCAGTCACTTTAATTGCGAAAACTCCGAATGGTATGCGAAAAGTTTCGGGGGAGCTCGGAGACGCTCGGGAAAGTTCGGCTGTTTGCGAATGCAGTTTATTTTTGTTGTTCGTATACTTATGGAATTGTAGGATGCTAGTTTTATGGTGGATTAGGAAGTACGAGTATTTCACATTTTTTCAAATATCCAATAGATATTTGGTGTTGAGAGAAATCATGAAAATAACCGTTACCTATACATTTTGTCTGCCTGTGGCTCAGCCCGCGTGAAATAAGTAAGTAACTACATCCCACCATTATAAAGTAGGTATCTATAGTCTATGAACTTTAGACGTTTGAATGTAAAGGAGTAACAAACACACACACATATACAAACTTTCCCTACCCACATCTACCCATACGTGGCTACCACTGCAGAATCTATCGACTACATCGACCATTCCTTCTTCAGCAGTGTGTACTCCATCATTCATCCATCCATCACTGCAGCATTTTTTCGCACGGTCTTAATAATTACATTTTCATGCAACATAAAAGTACAAAGGCGGACTTAATGCCTTAGGCATTCTCTACCAGTCAACTTAGGGTGAGGAAGAGAAAACATGGCAGGTGCATAAAAAAATAAAAGATTATTAAGAAAATAAGATCTATGTAGCCTTCTTATGGCCTGGCTTGTGGGGCTATATCTATATATATAGCCTCCTTGCGGTAACATGTAACCATGTAATTTATACACACCATTATACACCCCAATTAGAAAATTTAATTACAATCATTATGAATTGTAAGCAATTTTGCTTAAATTCACTTAGGTAGTGGTTTTTAGGTTTCCGTACCTGAACAGGAAAGAACGGAACCCTTATAGGATCACTTTGTTGTCCGTCCGTCTGTCTGTCTGTCTGTCTGTCTGTTTGTCTGTTTGTCTGTCAAGACCCTTTCTTTCGGGAACGCATGGAGGTATCGAGTTGAAATTAAAACCATATACTCAAATCTTAAGTTTGAGTATATGGTTGAAGCTGTCCAAAAATCAAATTTCTAAGTTAACGAAAAAAAAAGATACGGCCGTTTATGTCGCAAGAAACGTGTATTTCATCACACTCAAGGAAATCAATATTCATAGAGTACTTCCCGTTGATCTAGAATCCTGAAATTTGGCTTGAAGCAAGGTCTTATAGCACAAGTATAGGAATAAATCTGAAAACTGTAAATTTGTAGTTATGTCGATTCGGAAAAATCTTCGTAACTTGATTTGGGAATTGAACTGTTTTCATAGGTAAGTTTGTACGGAACCCCTCAGAACGCGAGTCCGACCTGCACTTGCCCGGTTTTTTTTAAATAGTTATTCTAATTGTAGGCAATTAATATGCGCATCGCCGCACTATATCGATAATACGTTTTCTGATAGCTACAACCTCGGGTCAAGAGTGAATAGGTTACTTCTAGGCAAGCGTGCTCCATCGTCGGCCACATCATTGCTTGGTTAGATTGTGGTCGAACGCGAGCCTATCCATAAATAAAAAAAATATGTCAGTAGTGCATCTACACTAGTGCATGCAGTCTAATTCAGTTACTGTAATATAGATTTTTTATTACTTTTAACTCTATAATATGAAAACATCAAAATTTACGCACCAAAAATGACACATTACGAGATATTATTTCAAATATTTTTACTGTTATATCCCGACAGAATATACATAAAATATTAAGGTCTACATGCGTTATAAAACTGCAATAATATTGTCTTCAGCATCGCATAAAATTATATGATGGGTTTGGCGGCCATTTTGAAGGTTGTAAAGATTTTAAAAGCTCTGTCTGAAGGGCATTGAAGATTATTTTAAAGCCTCTGTAATAGGATGGGTATTCAACTCTTTGATATACGCCTATATAGGGTGACTGGCAATTAGTGTACGACACTTAAACACGTGATTGTGCTCATGATAACAAACAATTTTTATTATGGGAGCAAAGTCAAAATCGCGAAAAAAATATCAGCTGTTCAGTACATTAGGCACACATAAATGTACTGAACAGCTGATTTTTTTCGCGTTTCAGGTTTGTTCCCATAGTAAAAGTTGTTGGTTAAAAGTTTTTGTTGGTTTAAGTGTCGTACACTAGTTGCCAGTCACCCTATAGACGACTATCACGTCAAACAGGGAAATACGTGCTCTTAGCGCCAAACTGCGTTTTCACAGTGTTCGTTTTTAGGGTTCCGTATCTTAAGGGTAAAACAGGACCCTATTGATAAGACTCCGCTGTCCATGTGTCTAGCTAGGCTGTATATCATGAACCGTGATAGCTAGACAGTTGAAATTTTCTCAGATGATGTCTGTTCTGTTGTTCAGAATGTTGGGCTGTGAAAAAGACGGATAAAAAAAGATTGCACGTAGCGGAGATGAGAATGTTAAGATGGATGTGTGGTGTGACGAGAATGGATAAAGTGAGAAATGAGTATATTAGGGGAAGTTTGACAGTGGCGCCTTTGACTGAAAAGTTAAAAGGGAATCGTTTGTCTTGGTATGGTCATGTGAAGAGAAGGGATGAAACGCATGTTACTAAAAGAGTTATGAGTTTACATGTGGATGGATGGAGAGGGAGAGGGAGACCAAAGAAAAGATGGATGGATTGTGTGAAGACATGACGAGTGACAGGGCAGAATGGAAGAAAAAAACGTGTTGCGCCGACCCCAAATAACACGGGACAAGGGCAGGAAGATGATGATGATGTCTGTTCTGTTGCTGCTGTAACAACAAATACTAAAAACAGAATAAAACAAATATTTAGGTGGGCCCATACTGTAAACCTGTATTTTTAACTGTTTTTTTTTTTTGCTACGGACTGTACGGAACCCTTCGTGCGCGAGTTCGACTCTCACTTAATCTATTTTTTTTTTTGTAATTTTATGGTAAATTTCTACATTCATGAGGTTACATGTTTCGAACCTGCAACCTCATGCATGAGAAGCGGGTGCCAGGTATCTGTAATATTTTTATTCGATAGTTAATCATCTAATTAATTATAATCTAATCTATTTAATTCCACCAAGTCCGTTCCATCATCAGACCACTAGACATACGGCGTTGTGCCACCGGTACATGGTGGACATCCCACCCATACGTACAAAGCGTTTTGGGAACACATTCATTGTACGTACAGCTAAGGAGTGGAATTCTCTGTCGGAGTCTGTGTTTCCTGATAGCTACAACTTAGGGGTCTTTAAGTCAAGAGTGAATAGGTTACTTTTAGGCAAGCGTACTCCATCGTCGGCCACATCATCGCTTACCATCAGGTGAGATAGTGGTCAAACGCGAGCCTATCAATAATAAAAAAAAGTCTAAAATAACCAAAACCTTTTTATAGAAATTGCAGGTAAATATAACGCTCCGTCATAACAGTTAAAAATTAAAACAAAAAGCATCTCAGTGAACATTATAAAATTAATTTAAATTCTAAAATAATTATCTTCAACAGCGACATAACGAAACGATGAAACATATTTCATCATTAAAATTCTAATCCTGTTATATAGCTTTTATTACTTAATTTTAATTCATAATTCTCCACTGGTTTTTAATAAGAGCAAGTTATTTCAATTTAAAATAATTAAGTGTTAATTTTTGAAATATTATGAGCGCACCGTGAGTAATTAACTGGTTAGTTAGTTCAAGTTTGTAATTAATTTTTCTTGGCCATTGCGAGACATTAACAGGTCTGGTTTTTTTTTTATGCAAGTGAAGCTTTTTTAAATTAAAGGAAACATGTTTATTTGGCACACAATGAACAAACAAGCAATAAGCAGTGGTGGCCGAGTGGTAATGGCCCCGACTTACGAGTTGTAGGTTGCGGGTTCAAACCCAGCCAGGCGCATTACTTTGCGTAGTTTATTTCATCACCACTGCTCTCAAAACGGTGAATGAAAACATCGTGAGGAAACCGGCATGTCCTAGAACCAAAAATTCAAAGACATGTGACATCCACCAACCCGCACTGGGCCCGCGTTTTACGGCCCTATCCTAGAGAGGAGGCCTGAGTCCGAACAGTGGGGGCATTGTAAGGCCGACTATGCCATGCTATGAACAAACAAGTATGTAGATACTTAAATCACTTGATTGAGGTACTGTGATACAGGAACTAATAGTTTCATGTCCACGCCTGTCGGTCGTATTCATAATGCAGAGGACAAAGTTTTTATCGCCGCGCCTGCTATTTTGTTAACGGTAAAATAGGTATACGAAGTGGAACGAAGGTCAGCGAGGATTGCCGAAGGATTATGGAAGGTTAAACGTGGTTAAAGGGATAGGATTTTCTTTGCATATTTTTTTCAATGGAGCGCGGCATAATAGGTGTTAAGGTAGATCGTGTTAGTAACACCATCCTGCTCTCCATACCTCAAGTAGCAAACACAACAACAAACAACAACAAAAAAAATCACATTTGTTGGATAGAAGTCCCACTTACATATTTATTTTATTCAGTTTTTATTTGTTTGTTGTTATTTATTTATTTAAAACTTTATGCACTAATAAACATTGTTTAAAGGCGGACTTAATGCCTTAGGCATTTTCTACCAGTCGACCTTAAGGTGGTGCAGAGACATAACATGGCAGGTGCAACTTAATAGAAGACTGACAGAGAAGAAACAAGAACAATAATAAATATATATTTAGATACATACATACAAATAAAGAATGATATTGAGAAAAAAAAACGAATACAACAAATCAAGAGTCTTATGATTCTACCAACTTCTTGCTAAAGTGTTCTCGTGCTTTCATTTTAAAGGACAACCGACTGGTTGGTTATAGCAGCAACAGAAATACATCTGAAAATTTCAACTGCCTAGCTATCACGGTTCATGAGATACAGCCTGGTGACAGACGGATGGACAGTGTGGTGAGTACGGAACCCTAAAAACAGCTGCGTTTCATCATCAACGATTTCATTACTGCTTCCCATCAGGGGGATCGCAGTCAAGCGCTAGATTATATCAATCATATAAAAATCACAAATCAGGAGGAGTTGTCAATTTGATCATTCGAGTCGGAGATGAGGTACTGCTCATCCAGGTCGTTCCATCACTGGACCACTAGGTTGTACGACGATGCGCCACCGGTACAAGGTCAACATCCCTCATACTAATATGTACCTTCAAGACGTTTTAGGAACACATTCATTGCTCGTACAGCAGCTAAAGAGTGGAATTTTCTACCGAAGTGTGTTTTTCCTGATACTTGTAGTCATGTCGTGGCCAGATCATAGAAATAGATCACTTCATTTAATGGCCAACTAAAACTGGCCAGATCGTTTTAAACGTTAAAGTTTGATGATATTTCAATCCTCGTTCGGCGTACTTTCTTCACACCTTTTATTACCTTAGAAATCCTTACATCAATGATATGCCCAAACGAGGATTGACATATCATCAAAGGTTAACGTTTAAACGATCTGGCCAGTTTTAGTTGGTCATATCGTGAAGTGATCAATTTCTATGATCTGGCTACAACAGCCACATCCGGAGAATTTTAAGTCAAGAGTGAGTGAACTGGTAGGCAAGCGTGATTACTTCTAGGCAAGCACTTTCCAATATCGCTTAGTATCAGCCCCCCTAGCCAAGTTACAACCGTTTTGTTTCGATTCTCTTTTCGTTGATCGCCTCGAGTCGGCCACGCCTCCTATTCCTTTGTTCTGACCACGTGACTGAGCGTTGAGATGACGTCAGAAAAAAGGAATCAGAGGCGTGGCCTGCTCGAGGCGATCGACGAAAAGAGAATAGAAACGTAACGGTTGTAACTTGGCTAGGGGGGCAGGTGAGATAGAGGTCAAACGCAAGACAATCGATAAAAAAAAAACATCTTCATCCATTAAACCGTCCAGACTGTTCCCAAAAAAAAATCTCAACTCATCAGAGCAATGCGCGAAAACGTTACCGAGTCATCACGGTCCGCAGTAAAAGTTTTATTTATTCCAAAACTTGTTTCATTTTTCTTTGCGCATTCGAAAGAATAAGGCCAGATGTACACCGCAGAAACACATAAATAACACCGCATAAAAGATGTATGAACACAAGCCCACTTCAAGAATTATTTACTAGAGGCCGGCGAGGAAAACCTCCGATTTTTTTTTCTTCTTTTTCTACCCTTTTAAACAATTCCGTGTGTCGTGCAAGATTAGGGCAGGCTAACCTTAAAGCCGCTCCTTTTAAGGTTAGAGGAAAATTTCCTGCGAGTTAGTGAGTTGTTAAAAAGTTGTAGCCGTCCGTAAAATACGGAAATAGCTGCTTATTTTCGCAGTTTGCTCCATATTTTTGGTTAATTACTACTGTTGTTATGATGAAGAGTTTTACTCAAGCAGGTACTAAATTAAACAGAAATAATTTGTTCAAAAATACGTCTGTTCATAAACAAATCTACGTCAACTCGATCAAAGCCAGAAATCCATTAATCTTTTAAACACAAAACTAAACTTTCTAAATCCGCTCCATAAAAAACAAATCTACATTGGAATTTAGAACAGTAACTTTCGAAGTTGGAGAAAGAAAAAAAAAACACAAAAGTCGCAGAAATCTTTGTACGAAAAATTCAACTATTTCAATTAAGAGTCTCGTAGCGTTCCATTTTCGAAACTTTGTTTTAAATTGCAGCGCCAGAAGTCGAGTTCTGAAGTCGAAGTCATTCCGAACGGTCCCATTCGACGTTCCGCCGGTAATAAGGTTCCGACACGTTCCGACCTTTTACGATCTTTAACGAAGTAATCGCTTCTGATCGGTGATAGGAAAAAGTGTGCAATTATCTTATAATGCTTTCCGTGAGTTTACTTTTTTCAGTCAGAAATTCATTTTAGTTAAAATGTCTGGAGCAAATGAACTGAAATGTTCAGGAATGGATACCCCAACCATTGCTAAAGACGCAGTGTTGGAAGGCCTCCCATAATGAGGACTGTATCCCTGGCAAAGGGCGAGGAAATCCAGTAAATGTGACACGCAAAGGATCGCTCGAAGTGGCCACATTTGTAGGACGGGTAGACGCATATTTGGATGTCTTTCGTTTAGAATTATGATAATGAAAACTTGCAAATCATACCAATAAAACATCAAATTCGACGGACTAGTTGGGTTCGTTGAATTTGGCTTTTTTCATTGAATTTGAATCAATCTTCGGAGTTTTGGGAGTCTGCTGAAAAGTAGAATGACAAATGATATTTATTTTGCAAATAGGTTTTTAAAAACACTTTTACACGTCAATTTTTTTGTCAATTTAAACTAGATGAGGCCGGTGTTCCGAGAAAGAAACAAACTCAAGGGTAAGTATGTAATTTTTCTACTAATTTTTTTTTGAACTTGTCTTATTGATTCTTTAAGCTACATTATATCTACGACAACAGACGAAAAAAAAAACAACATATTTATTCAACATTATACTCATATCTAAATACCCATTCTTTTTGACGGCCGACAGCTTCGCGAAAGTTATATTTTATGCAAAAACTTATTTCATATTTCTTATTCAAACTTTTGCGGTACAGAAAAAGGAGGGACTATCATTATAAAGTCAGGTAACTTAGGGCTATGTGTGGGGCGTGTGGGTAGTTGGAAAAAAATCCTGTTAAAAGTCCGGGGATTGATCAGCGTTTAACTTTTTCACGTGGGCACGTCGAGTTATGAAATTACAAGACATAGGTTGTAAAGTTTTTTAAGGAGGGTAATTTTTGGAGTTCCGTACCTAAAGAGTAAAAACGAGCCTCCTTCTGCGAAGCAGTAATGCTAGCAAAGGAAGCGGCCGATCGCGCGAGGCAACGGTCCTCACGCCCCAACCGCCGCCGAGATTCCGATCCCGATTTCCGGCCACCGTAAGCGCGGGCTTGCGGACGGCGAGCAATAGGTGGTTCGCCGTCCGACCGTCCGGTAACCGTCCGGACCGGGCCCAAGTCGTCGACGGCGCGTAGTGTTCTACGCGCACCTCAAGATGTCAGCAACTGTAGGGGCCCAGCAGGGTCGAAGCCTACTGGGGCCACGGGTAGTGTGAAAGTGAAACCCGGGGCCCTGGGACGATGGCAAAGAAGGAACAGGAGTAGGTTTTTAGTCAGTAAAAGTCTGACACTATCTCCCGCTCCACCCGAGAGCGGGATTTGTCATTAGATGATTTTCCCACCTAAAAAAAACCCTATTACTAAAACTTCTCTGTCCGTCTGTCAGCAGGCTGTATCTCATGAACCTAGCTAGACCGTTGACATTTTCACAGATGATGTATTTCTGTTGCCGCTAAAAAAAACAAATACTAAAAGCAGAATAGAATAAATATTTAAGTAGGGATTTTAAATCGGTACTATTTGTGTGCGAGTCCAACTCACACTTGGCCAGTTTTTTTTCTGGTTTATATCTATCCTTCATTTGGTCAGGCACATTTAAGCTGTGTATAGATAAAGACAAATTGAGCCCACGTATGCCACGCCACGTATGCAACGCATTATGACATGTAGACTCTGGAATTTGCTTGAAAACAGAAGACGGCCTTCTGTCCACGGACGCGTAGCTTCATAGACAGAGTTACTTAGTTTTGTATGTAAGCTGTGAGTAGGCGTACACCAATCGTATAATGACAAATACACGTCTGTGAAGCTACGCTTCCGTCAGTAGGCCTTACGAGGGACGCCTGTGACAGTGTTCTAATTTTTTTTTTTTATTCCAGAATTTGAAGTTTTTTTTTTTAGGTTGGAAAATCATCTTATGACAAATCCCGCTCTTGGGCGGTGCGAAAAATAGTGTCAGACTTTTACTGACTAAAAACCCACTCCTGTTCCTTCTTTGCCTTCGTCCCAGGGCCCCGGGATTCACTTTCACACTACCAGTGGCCCCAGTAGGCTTCGACCCTGTTGGGCCCCTACGATTTGCTGACATCTCCATGAGGCGCGCGTGGAACAATACGCGCCGTCGACGACTTGGGCTCGGTCCGGAAGGTTACCGGACGATCGGACGGCGAGCCACCCATTGCTCGCCGTCCGCAAGCCCGCGCCTACGGTGGCCGGAAATCGGGATCGGAATCCCGGCGGCGGTTAGGGCGTGAGGACCGTTGCCTCACGCGATCGGCCGCCTCCTTTGCTAGCATTACTGCTTCGCAGAAGGAGGCGACCGCCTGCCACTCCTCCTCGCTCCGGACCATGGCCTGTACCAAGGCCCGGCGCGAGAGATCGCCGCCGCCGATCGCCCCCACGAGGACACGACGTTGCTCTGCCCAAGCGGGGCACACCTCCACCGTGTGCTCCACCGTGTCCTCCGGGCGGTCCACACAGTGGCGACACCCGGGCGTCGCTTCCGCACGAATCCGATGCAGGAACTTCCCGAACTTACCGTGTTCGGTGAGAACCTGCGTCATGCGGAAGGTGAGGACGCCGTGAGGTCTTTTCAACCACGCCTCAAAGAGGGGACTTACCGCCGTAATTGTGGCGTGTCCAAGAATTTGAAGTTGAATATTTCTCAAACTCTACTTTTGTCTGAAAACCTGTCATTTGGCATTAAAGCAGAGTTATAGACGTTTTTAACTCAAAATATTCAGAAACCTGCCTGTCTAAATGTCATATTGCGTGGCATACGTGGCACTTGAGGCGCATGCTTGACCACCACTTGACCTGATGGTAAGCGATGATATTGTTGACCACGCTTGAAAATCTTGAAAGTCATTTGAATATTCTTTTCAATACTCTATTGCATTTTTTTTTTTTTTTTTTTTTTATTCTTGATAGGTTTGCGCTTGACCGCTAACTCACCTCATTACATATTATGTACATAGATGATATAAAATAATGTCAAAATCAATATAAAGTATGGACCCTATCGGGCACAGCAAAATTACGGCCCGTTCACGACCTTGCCGCTGTGAGCGGGAGCTAAACGCGGGGCGGCGAGCGGTAAGATCAAAAGTATCAAAATGTTTGAAGCACGACACGCTGCTCATAGCGTCGCGCACGCGTACCGATGGCGCCCCGCTCGCCGCTAAAACCGAAGTCGTGAACAGGCCTTTAGGAGTGAGGAAGCGGGCTAAGTAGCAATTCATGGAATTAAATATTATTGTAGATCAATAGATATATTTAATTTAGTATATCTCCTCGAGCGCCGATTGTACATACGTCTGTACAACTTGAATGACCTTGAAAAACTCTTAATTGTCGTTTTGTACACACGTTTGTACGATTTTTTTATTAGCCGAAAATTTTGGTTGCTATATTTTTTTGGTGACTTATGTAAAAACGCGCAATGACGTAATAATAATACCCCCGGGGCGCCCGAGGGGATATAGGTAATTATGTTGCTGTTGTTGTGTTTTATTTTCAACCAGCTGACCCGGCGAACTTCGTACCGCCTAATAGTAAGGATAACGCCATCTACCGGCATTACCAGAACAAATAATTAATTATATAATGACAATTTAATTAGAGATGGTCTCACCGTTTAAACCTTTCCTGGACTATCTTGGACTATCTCTATATTTCAAGACCAAAATTAGCCAATTCGGTCCAGCCGTTTTTGAATTTAACGAGACTAACGAACAGCTATTCATTTTTATATATAGGGTGACTGTTAATTAGTGTACGATACTTAAACACGTGATTGTGCTCATGATAACCAACAACTTTTACTATGGGAACAAACCTGAAATCGCGAAAAAAAAATCAGCTGTTCAGTACATTTATGTTTGCCTAATGTACTGATCAGCTGATATATTTTTCGCGATTTCGGCTTTGCTCCCATAATAAAATTTGTTTGTTATCATGAGCACAATCACGTGTTTAAGTATCGTACACTAATTGCCAGTCACCCTATATATAGAAGATTTGAACTACCGGATATTAGTAACCATTTTTTGCACATATTCCTTCAAAGTCAAAGTCAAAGTCGTTCAATGAACCTTTATGAAACTACTTTGAGACGAAATTGATCCGGAGAAAGTCCTCTTGTATCTACGTATTTTCGACACAAAGTATCCGCTGATATTTTGCCAATAGTTTTTTGTTTCGAAGCCTTTACTACAAAGTTTTGATCATAGAGTAAAAAATAGAAAAAGAAGGGATATATTTTTGTTATGTTGGTATCAAAAGCGACCTTGGATTGTTTGTAGGTACTTTTCAAGGTTTGTGAGACCGAACTGTGTTCAAAGCGCTTTATTGGAAAGTATATCTAATGCTCAAGTAGATAGTTCGTTTTTAAGGTTCCGTACCTCAAAAGGAAAAAACGGAACCCGTATAGGATAACTTTGTTGTCCGTCCGTCTGTCTGTCTGTCAAGACCCTTTATCTCAAGAATACGTGCAGGTATCGAGTTGAAATTAACTATGTACTCAGGTCTGCGGTCCCTTGAAGCTGTGAAAAAATCAAACACCTGAGTAGACGAAAAAAAGATACGGTCGTTTATGTCGCAAAAAACGTGTATTTTGACACTCTTAATGAAATCAAAATTCATAGGGTACTTCCCGTTGACCTAGAATCCTGAAATTTGGCATGAAGCAAGGTCTCATAACACAAGTATAGGAAAACAATCTGAAAACTGTCGGGAATTGAACTGTTTCCATAGGTAAGTTTGTACGGAACCCTCAGTGCGCGAGTCCGACTCACACTTGCCTTTTTTATTGTTTTATTTGTATAACATTAAAAGCTGTCCCTGACCTGTGATTAACAAAAACTGTGTTACAATTTAGTGTATAAAAACAAAAATAAACTTCTTGACTTCGTGTACTATTCTCAAGTAAAATCCAGCAATTCTTTCTCAGTTTACCAAACGTTTGGAGTGCACTGTACATGATCAAATATTTGAGGTCGATGACAGGGCAAACAGTCTCCAAAAGCGAACACTTTATGTGCATCGTCAATAAGATTGGGTTACTGTTTACCGTCATAGTGTGTTGTTTAATTGGGCGAACAGTGTAATGTAGGTACAGATGATGTATATAACAGACACTCTTGTGCATGTTTTGTTGACTCTTGGAAATACTTAGGTAATAAAATGCCTGAATTATTATAGTGATGTAGGATTTTATCTCTCATAGTCTATCCAACGGCATTTTAAGTGTCACCGACTCTTAGAGAAAACGATAAAAAAATCATTACTCTAAATCATCCTTCATCATTTCAGCCGAAAGACGTCCACTGCTGGACAAAGACCTCTCCTAGAGTCGCCACAACGAATGGTACTGTGCGTCTCGCATCCATCGGAATCCCGCAACCCTCACCAGGGCATCGGCCCACCTTGTGGGAGGCCTTCCAAAGCTGCGTCTTCCGGTGCGCGATCGCTACTTCAAGACCTTTCGGCCCCATCGACCATGTGTTCTGCGAGCAATGTGTCCTGACTCCTGCCTAATCTACACAAGTTTGGTAATTTTTCAGGCAACTTTGGTTTTCCTGCGGATATCTTCATGTCTGATGCGATCACGCAAGGAAACTCCGACATTAAATAAAAACTTGATGAATCCTTTAGAAACATAAAAAACCGGTCAAGTGCGAGTCGAACTTGCGCACGAAGGGTTTCATCAAAGCCTATTGGGGCCAAGGATCTGGTATGAAAGGCAACGAAGGAACAGGAGTGGGGTTTTAGTCAGTAAAAGTTTGACACGCCCTCGCGCCCCGCCCAAGAGCGAGGGATGTCATTGGATGATTTTCCCACCGAAAAAAAAAAACCGTCCGTAGCAAAAAACGGCAAAAAAAAATCACGTTTGTTGTATAGGAGCCCCGCTTAAATACCTATTAATTTTATTCTGTTTTTAGTATTTATGTGGCAACCGCCCCCCTTGCCAAGTTACAGCCGTTTCGTTTCGATTCTCTTTTCGTTGATCGCTTCGAGTCAGCCACGCCTCCTATTCGTTTGTTCTGACCACGTGACTGAGCATTGAGATGACGTCAGAATAAAAGAATCAAAGGCGGGGCCCACTCGAGGCGATCGACGAAAAGAGAATCGAAACGAAACGGTTGTAACTTGGCTAGGGGGGCAGAAACACATAATATGCGAATTTCAACTGTCTGGCTATAATCTAGTGTCTGTCTAGTTCATACGATACAGCCTGGTGAACGGACCGATATACGGACGGACAGCGGAGTCTTAGTAATAAAACGGGACCCCCGTTTTACCACTTGGGTACGGAACCCTAAAAACGATAAAACTAAAAATAAACCCACAGCTAAATTTTCAAAAGGATTAACTTTAAGGATTATAATTTTCTGTTATAAATGGCAGCTTTAGGCAATGAATAGATAACTGAAAATAAATAATAGTTTTGGGGTTTATTCTATTAAAATGTTAATTTCAGTATCCACAAGTGGGCGATACTGCTTTTTAATGACTTTACCCCTTTTATTTTGATTCTAGTAATAGATAACCGGGTAGACTCATTTCTCAGTCTGGATCTTGAAAGCCGATTAAATATTTTTCTTACTTATAACAAACTGGGTAAGTGCGAGTTAGACTCGTGCACTGAGGTTTTCGTACAAACTACAATTGAGAATACCGAATGGAGTCTCGAAGATTTTTCCGAATTGCAAAACAGTTTCTTTTTGTGACGTAGGTAACAACAAATTTATCGTTAACTCAGAAGTTTGATTTTTTTCACAGCTTCAAGGTACCGCCAACATGATTATATGGTTTTAATTTCAACTCGATATCTCCACACCTTCCCGAAATAAAGGGTCTTGACAGACAGACAGACGGACGAACAACAAAGTGATCCTATAAGGGTTCCGTTTTTCCTTTTGAGGTACTGAACCCTAAAAATAAATAAACGACTCTTTCTTACTATTAAAAGTATCTACTTAAATATTATTTACAGAGACAGTATTTCCTCATCGTACCAAGAAACCCATATGTCACTTAATATCTTTTCTTATTATTAAATAAAGAGGTGGGAAACACCACGCCTGTCTGTCTGTTCGCGATAAACTCAAAAACTTCTAAACGGATTTTCATACGGTTTAATAGACAAAATGATTCATGAGAAAGGTATAGGTTATATACCTATTGTATATAATACATGCATATTGAAGCTGAAGCGGGTTGTGTCTAAAATCCATAAGGGTACGTGAAGCAATTTAAGAATTATATGTATCTGAAGCGTTGTTGCTTACAATGGGCCTCATCAGAAGACTTAAAGGCACCCAAAAGGCCGTTGTGATGACAGTTGGGGGGCTATGTCCAGAATTGGACGTTTTTCGACTGAAATGTTGATGAGGATGATGATTCATAAAATTAAGTTGTTACAAATTCAAATGTTTGCGTGTACACTATTAACCTTTATTTGACACGTTTTGACATATACCAAGATTAAAATTAGCTGCTTGCTTCAGGTAATATACCTAAGTTTAAGTGACAGAAGCTCGTAGCCTGAATAATAATATTTAGATACTAGTGATCCCGACAGTAGACTGTACTGTCTGAAAACTGGCTTTTTGTCAGACAAGAAATTGAGCACCTGGTGGCAGTGTCACCTACCAGGTCCAATTTTATTGTGTTTTTACATATTCGTCCAGGGACTCACTCAAATATATATACAAAATTTTATTCAAATCGGTCGAGCCATTTAGGAGGAGTAAGGTGACAAACACACTTACAAAAGATATATATATATTATATATATAAATTTTAAAATATTTTCTGACATTTATATTATATCCATAACTCACTTTTTTTTTTTAATTATGCTGACATCTCTTTGAGGTGCACGTGTAATGCATCGTCGATCCGGGCGTGGCCCTCATCAGACGGCGATCTACCCATTGCTCGCCGTCTGCATGTATTTATACTCTGTGACGTTTCATTTATTCTAGTCAAAGTTAACCTCTCAACCTTGTAGTAAATTCAATCAACCCCTGATTAAAATATTTGCAGAATAATCTTAGTGTATTTTTTGTTAAAACTTGAAATTGAAAAATATAATTGAAATGGTGATGAATTTTAGGCGAGTCATATTTTGAGATGAGCTTTGTTCTAAAATTGAAAATTAGATGAGATTTTTTAATCTATTTTAATAATAAGTGAAATTTTTCAAATTACCATTTGAAATCACACATCTGTTAGATACTAGAGCAAGGGTCGATTAATTCAAGACTTGAATTACGAGTAACTTTCATAATCTTTCTAATATAATAATATAATATTCACACAACTATCACACAACGCCGTCTAGTCCCAAGCTAAGCAGAGCTTGTGTTATGAGTACTAGACAACTGATAAACATACTTATATATTTCTAAATACATACATATTATAGATAAATTACACCCAGACACAGAACAAATGATTGTGCTCATCACACAAACATTTGTCCTTGGTGGGAATCGAACCCACGACCTCCGGCATAGCAGTCAGGGCCACTAACCACTAGACCAACAGGTCAGTCAATAATGATTTCATATTAAATATTAATTGCGTCTAGATCATATAAAAACATAGGAATATATAAGCCGCGGTGGGTTGTCCATTCAATTTCTCGTTGAAGCAATTGCCTGACGCAGAAGAAATCTATGTTTTAATTTCCAATAATTCTAAGTATACTTTCATACACCCATGGTGTGAACAGTGTGACTTCTAAGCTATACCTACTTAAAAAATATATTTATTTCTTAATATTATTATATATTTTTATTATTTTGCATAGTAAAATATAATTTGACTTTGTACAAGCGTATCCAAATGTAATTGCATCACCTGTAGTTTTATGGCAATTTTATACAGAGTCATTACGATAATACATATGATATTATTTAAGTTATGACATTTTATGAGTTGGTAACCCTTTGAATTTTGATTCCCTTGAAAGTGTCGAAATATACGTTTTTTACGACATAAACAGCCAAAACGGGACCCTTATAGGATAACTTTGTTATCCGTCAGTCCAAAATATTCTTTCCAATCCTTAAAACATTTAATTTAAAAAAAAAAATGTATATTTTTTTTCGTTAACTTAGAAGTTTGATTTTTTCATTTGATTTGTGTCAGATGGTATTGAGGTGATTATTAATCCAAGCTACTCCGATAAATGTTTCTGTGATAAGCACAATCATTTGTTCTGTGTCTGGGTGTAATTTATCTACAATATGTATGTATTTATAAATATTTGTATTTAAACTATGATACTAATGTGATGACAACTAATGTGGAATGTAATTTTATTTATTTACCTGGCAAGTTACTGTACCAGCATCTTCTTCTTCTTCTTCTTCCCGCCCTTATCCCATATCACTGGGGGTCGGCGCAACACTTTTTTTTCTTCTATTCTGTCATGTCACACGTCACACTATCACTAACTCCCCTTTCTTTCATATCACTCACTTTTCTTTCGTATACTCCATGGTATACTCAGAACTATTTTAGTAACATGCGTTGTCTATACAAATTGATTTTTGTTTTTTAATACTTATTATTGTGGTTTTTGAATGTTGTGTTACTTATTATATTGTTAAATTTTCAACCATTCGACACAGATGTAAATTTGTTGATGAAATACCAAAATACCTACTTTATTTTAGTTAGAACTGACTGTCATACACAAAAATATCCAGATCAGTTGATTCAATAGAAATGATAACACGTGCTTCTTGCATAGTTCAAACAGGAAGTGCACGGTGTTCAAGTTAAAAGCACCGAAAGTAAACACCGAAAGTAAACATTATACCATCGAGAATATAAGCTTAAATATTTGTTTAGGCATTCCTTATTTATCAATATACCTGTTACGTCACTCGGTATTTGACGTAGGGATAGTAATCACTGAATGCCAGGTATGAGATGATTCAGCTCTTGATGATTTTATCGAGCCGTCGAAGAACCTCTCGCCTAGACACGAGTGCCATGGCCAACTTGGAAGACTCTAAACAGACTCCGCACCCAGGTTGGGCGCAGCAAGGACAATCTCCACAGATGGGGGTTCTCAGACGGTTCCGATCTTCAGTGTTTGTGCGGCGTTTCTCCGCAGACCATGTCCCACCTTCTATCCTGCATCACGAGCCCTGTTACCTGTTCACGTAGGGACCTAATGACATCGTCAGTAGACTGCATTATCGTGGCCAAATACTTAGCTGGACAAGGAATAAAAAAAGGTTTCAGGATTCTAGGTCAACGGGAAGTACCATATGAATTTTAATTTAGTTGAGATTGTCGAAATATCCGTTTTTTGCGACATAAACGGCCGTAATTTTTTTTCGTTAACTCTAAAGTTTGATTATTTCACAGCTTCAAGGGACCGCAGACCTGATTATATGGTTTTAATTTCAACTCGATACTTCCACGCGTTCCCGAGATAAAGAGTCTTAACAGACAGACAGACGGACAACAAAGTGAAAGGGTTCCGTTTTTTTTTTCGATTTTTGGTACGGAACCATACTACCAACTAAGACATGAATCTGAGGAATATGTTATCAATTTCTCATGTTTAACTCAGCCCCAAGAAGTCGTACACACTATTTTATGAAACACACAAGTAAACGAGCACACAAAACTACATGAACATAATATTCGACAGCATTATTAATACGGTGGTAGTTTTCAACGCTTTCGCGTCTCCGAGTAGGGTGGCAAAGCAAGTGTCTAATTTAACTGAGACTCTCTAAGTTTGTTCATTAACTTTAACAAGATTCTGTTGTGTTACCCTTTGAGACAGCTCACTACGGTGAAATATTAAAAGTAATTTAAAAAAGGGATATTTTAGAAGACGTAATTGCTTTCGCTACGAACGTTATATTTTAGTAAGAGTTTTGTTGCCGCATTTATCGTTGTAACTGGTTTTATGTGCTGGATTTTTTTAACTATAAAGGGAAATAATAAAGATTACGTTAAGTTTAATCCTAGTACAGGTCAGAAACTATTATTTTATAAGTGTTTAATGTATGATAAACATCGTTGAGAATAATTATTAAAATGGAAAATGTTTAGAGATAAATTATTCATAACTTTTCCATCTACATGATTTTCTTTTAAGGCCTACTAATTAAAATTCAAAACAACATCTAAAGGCATGTTAAACTTTTCACAAACTTAATTTAAATCCCGAAAACTTATTTTGCTGTAACGGGTTAAAAGTAAACAAGTTTATAAAATCCGCAACACTAATTTTGTTCAAGCAAAATGTTTTTAATCTATTTATGAATTTTCAAAGGTGTAGCTACAAAGTTTTTCTCAGTAAAAAATAGGACTTACAAAGGCAGTTCTGAACTATCGACCAAACAATATCGTTGGAACTCTTAAAAAATATTGGGAGCGGAAATATTTAATTGCATTATTTTGCAAGAGAAGTTGGTCGGGGAATGTCCTGCATTTGACAGACTTTGTGGACGCCGTAACCTCTCAAAGAATGCACGGAAAAACTTTTATGAAAAATAGTTTAAATTGTTAGGAGTTTAAGAGTCATGGTACGAGTAATTGGTGTTACTTTAATAATGAGCTTGCTTTAGTTCGTGTATAAAGTTAGGGTTTATACTTTTCTGTTCACTGTTAATTAACTTTAGGTTACTTCTAAGTAAGCGTGCTTCATCGTCGACCACATCACTTTTTTTTCTTTCTTTTTTTTTTAAACGTTGCCCTACACTAAGCTTTACTCCTGTGTCGTGAGTACCGTTCGCAAACATGTATATTCACGTAAACACAAGACACCCAGATCCTGAATAATAACTGTCAGTAATTAGGCAATGCGAACAATTTTTCGTGTAGGAATTGAACTGCAGCGCTACAACCAATCACTCAACTACTGCGAACCTTGTCGTTACTCATCACTTACCATCAGGTCAGGAAGATAGTGGATAAATGCGAGCCTATTAAAAAAAGGAAGGACCTTAATGGTACATTTTCAAGTAATCGATACGGCGAATAGCCTAGAGTACCTACCTATTTCTGCTCGTTCAATTCAAATTATCCTCAGCTCCTACTATAATTTGTTAAAATGAAAAATATATCTATCTATCTGTCTACGAATTATGAATAATTACAGACTACTAAATAATTTTCGAGCTATTTATTATTTCCAAGAAGCTGAAAAAGTAATTTTCGCGCTGGCGTCGGCGTAGGCGTTTGGAGACTTCAGATAAAATACATAGAAACAATCTTTTATTAATATTTGTTTATGATTTGAACATTATTTTCATTCTGGGAAGTATAACAAATGGAGATCTTATTGAAATACAGTTAGTTGTCAAACAATGTTGTTCATTGATTGAATGTGAAAACCAACCAATGAAGAGACATATCAGTAAAAATATATCTCTTCATTGGTTGGTTTTCACATTCAATCAATGAACAACATTGTAGAATTTGTAAAGTTAGGGTCGGTAGAGTTATTCCGTGTAGATTCAGAAGCTTGGCTCTACATGAGATCTGATATCTTTTTCACAGGGCAAACCTGTCCTTATGTGGTCGTCTTGGCAACATTTTACATGAAATATTTTTGGTGGGATATATTATATTTTAAAACTTTTTATCTGACTGTACTAAACTAGTGTGTGTCTGAAACGTCAGTGAAAAAAATATTGGAATAAAAATGTGACAATTCGGACACTGTGTCTAAATTATCAGCAACTCGTATAATTGTGTGCATTATTCCAGTTACGTGTATTTTGTTTATTTATTTTTAAAGAAAGCTTACGGGCTACTACTATGCGTTCCAAATAAGAATAGGGAAGCCAATAATCTGTCAAATGTTGATTGAAAAGCACGGTTTGCAAAGAAAACTTATTTGCGTAGATATTAATAATGTTTTTTTTTTGCTTTGTATTACTGAGTCTTATTTAAATCTAGGTGAAATAAAAACGTTATTAATTAATCTAAATTAGCTAAATATATTATTTAAGTCATAATTAGTTTTAAAAAAGAGAAACTATTTTCTTTCTTATTTTCATTGTTAGGAACAATTCGCATCTTCCATTTGCCACTGCTCAGACACTTCAGACAGTGACGCACAGATTAGCCAAATTAAGGAACTGGATTCTGATTAAACTTTTTTCCAAAAGCTTACCGAATTTTTCGATTTGAAAGCTCCTGGTTCTAATTTAGAACGCATTGTTATAACAATAATTTAATTTTTTTTAAAAGGTAATGAAAATTGCTAATGACAAGCTTCCACATAAAATATATTTAAATAGTTACAGATCGCGTTGACATCTTTTACGTTTATGACAAAGGACCATGGGACAAATTGGGCTCATTGTCCAACAGAGTTGCGGCATATGCCATTGTAAAGGATTCGGTTCATACTTAAATTGTTGCTATAGGCACCACCTTCTATTCCATTGGAGAAAAAAGATATGCACCTAAAGAGGTTTCGTAGGAAAAAACAATTGGTCACCAATTTTTTGGTCAATTGTTATATGTTGTCAAAATAGTACATTTTGATACAAGTGCAGAAAGTTTGTCATTGCGACCGAGGCGGAATTCGCACGAGCCGTAGGCGAGTGTGTTATGGAGCCGAGGGCTGCAGTGATAAATTTGCACGTGTATCAAACGACTTTTTTCAATACACTTACGAAGAAATGAATAAACGGGGTTGACCGGCGACTTGTGGGGGTCGACGCGCGCCCAGCCTGATACGATACATGTAATAACATTGTGGTGGGGGAGAGCACGCGCACTTTTCTGCACTAGTGCGGAAAACAGTATATTGCGTGCCTAAAAGCGGTGGGATAAGAGCGGGTTTTCGAGTAAATGTATTGAAAATATATTAATAAGATAGTTGAAAGTTGGATAATGACGGCCCCATTTCTCATTGATTTATACGTGCAAATAAAATCTGTCAACAAATCAAAATTTCCTTTACGTCCCTTCCAATTCGATCTATCTTCAATAGCTCAGTTTAGCATTTGCTCCGTCAAACTGACGGTATTGTACTCCCTCCGGGGCAAGTACGTCATGTAGGTCAAGAATGCATCTCCAATAAGCTTAGCATAGATCGACTACAGAGGAATGTGCTCGTTTTGTAGATGACCAGAGAGAGAGAGAGAATTATGGATAGGATAAATTTTAAGTAAAGAACAAGTGTACAGTAGTTTTTAGTGTCTTGACTTGGATTTAAAAAAAGGCAGTGGACTATACATCCTGAGAAACGGAATATATCCAATGGAAATGTTGTTTATTTATTTTCAACACACCTGATCAGAAAGTGACTAAAATTGCACTAGGTACACTTAGGTAGGTATATAATGGCACTTGTAACCAAACTGTGACTTTTTGATTACCATATGCACTAGTGCGATAATGTAAATGAAACCTTTTTGTTTAAACCTCTGTTCTCAAAACAAATTTATAAATACGAAAAAAATTCACAATTTTTTTTTTTAGTTAATGTTTTTGGCTCGGATACTAAGTCCTTTAATCAACGTCTTCGTATGTATAGTTAATTGGTCACGATTAGAATACGGATGTACACATTCTTTTGTTTTTTTAGTATTTGGCAGCAAATGTATCAAGTCAACCTGCTCGGCAAACTTCGCTGAGGTAATAAACACTACAATTAAAATCTCAGCTCCATTTTACCGAGAACGCACAGGTTTCAATGATTCCACATATTGTCTAGTTGCGCAGACACTTGAAATACAAAGCTACACCAATTTTAGACCACGAGAAAAAAGTGGTACCATGCTCACATATATAAGGTGACTGGTAATTAGTAACCGATATTTAAACACGTGATTGTCCTCATGATTACAAACAACTTTCCTAAAGAAACTTTTTTATATACTCATTAGTTTTATGACAATAACAAAACAGCTGAAATTCAGACCAGTCACCCTATATATCAGGGATGTTGTGGATCATATGATATTTCGAACCTAGATGCAGCGGATACGGATGTATGAATAATATTATATCAGTTTTGGATGCGGTTACGGATAGGAAATTATACCGGATTATCAGCGGATAATCCGGCATAATTTTTAAAATTCTAATATCCGAAACTAGCAAGTTTCAGATATTAGAATTTTAAAAGTATAATATAAGTAGCAAGATTTTACTTTTATTTATAGTCTAGATTATCATTAACTTTGGCTGGGCAAAAGCCACAAAAATCTGTCGTAACCTATCATTTAGCCTCCGCTTTTATCCAAAACTTTTATATATCGGTTTCGGTGATGGTCAAATTAAAGAGCACTTCTTTTCTCAATTGACATAATATTAGTATATATTGTTATATATATTATATCTATGTGTATATATATGTTTTAGGTTATGTTGATTTTCTTTCTTTGTTGTAGTTTCTATTAATTTTTCCAAGATATGTTGCAGACTGTCATCTTTGTCTTTTGGTTGTTTTTTGCTCATTTCTTCTAAATATTGATCTAAAAATTGTATATTACCTTCATCATTCATCATCATCATTTCAGCCGATAGACGTCCACTGCTGGACATAGGCCTCCCCCAAACGTCGCCACAGCGAACGATCCTGTGCGTCTCGCATCCATCGGATTCCCGCAACCTTCACCAGGTCATCGGTCCACCTTGTAGGGGGCCTTCCGACACTGCGTCTTCCGGTACGCGGTCGCCACTCCAGAACCTTTCGGCCCCAACGGCCATCCGTTCTGCGAGCAATGTGCCCTGCCCATTGCCACTTTAGTTTGGCGATTCTTCGCGCTATGTCGGCAACCTTGGTTCTCCTGCGGATATCTTCATTTCTGATTCGATCACGCAAGGAAACTCCGAGCATAGCCCTTTCCATTGCCCTTTGGGTGACTTTGAGCCTTCTGATGAGGCCCATTGTGAGCGTCCACGTTTCGGAACCATATGTCATCACTGGCAACACGCACTGGTCATAGACTTTCGTCTTGAGACACTGTGGTATATTGGATGAGAAGATACCGCGCAGCTTCCCGAACGCTGCCCAGCCGAGTTGGATTCGACGGTTGACCTCTTTCTCGAAATTAGATCTACCCAACTGGACTGTCTGTCCAAGGTAGACGTAATCGTCTACAACTTCGAGTGCAGAGTCTCCGATCTTGATCGGAGTGGGTGCTACATGGTTATTTACCATGACTTTGGTTTTGTCCATGTTCATTTTAAGACCCACTCTTTCGGAAGCTCTACTGAGGTCATTGAGCATTGTGCTGAGCTCTTATATTACCTTCCTCATCTATATATGTTTTCTTTAGATCTTCATCCAATTTTATCCATATTTTTCTGCTTTGGTGCCTTTTCTTTATGCTATTTTTAAGTTTTGAGAAAGTGTTCATTATAACAATATATGTATGATGAATCACCGGCTTCAGCTCATCAGGTAAAACGTAACATTTTCCTTCTTCTGTAGATATTGCGGTTATGGCTAATACACTACATTTGCCATCATTTGAAGCTATCATCGTAAACTCAAATTGCAGCCGGTCCATCTTCATTTAGTTAACGAAAATGTCGTTTTATAAGATATGTTATTGAGGATTTTGCTATTAAACACAAATTGTTTCTCTGAAAATACAAAGAAACGACATTTAAAGTTCACTAATATCGCCTCCTCAATTATATCCTTTCATTTATCTCTCTACAAGTTTTTTATAACATTATATTAACAAAATAATCTGAACATCATCCGCCATTTATTTACATGTCACCCCGATACGTTTTCTACTCACTTTCACAGACAACCTATACACGCGCGAAGCGCGGCAAATTCAATTTAATGAAATGTCATTTCATTACATATATATATATATTAGACGTATTTATGTAGGTTTATGTTGTACACTGGATCCTACGCTCGAATGTGTTCTCTCTCTGTAACTCAAAGGTTTGCTGGGAGAAAACTCATTGTTGAGTTAAACTCGCCTTAGTACATAAATTATCAAATCAATGTATTAAGGTTAAGTTTTTTTTTGTGTGTACAATAAAGAATAAATAATGTTTTCGGATATTTTTTATTTCAGATATCTGATAGCTTTGGTTACGGTTATAGAGCTCCATAAGATCCCTGTTAAGTATATTGTCGGAATAGCTATAGAGCTGCATGAATGTACAAGCATTTCTTGTACATTCATGCAGCTCTATAGCTATGCTAGCGTGGAAGGACTGCAACTATGGCGTTTTAACTACAGATCTGCTGGCTAAGAAGAGAATGCTGGGATCTGTTATTGAAAAGCGAATAAGCAAAACAAATCGTTTTGTATGTAACACAAGGTAAAAGCGCAAGTTGTACGAAGTTAAAATTAGAAAATGCTTTTATGCGACCTTTCTTTTTACTTATATTGCTCTCACAAGGACACGGCGATGCTGTATGCTGGATGCTATCGCTGTTGTATAAACGTAATCTAATGGCAATGACGTCACATTTTAGTATGTGTATCTTTATTCTGTTCCTTGATAGTTGTACCTTTTACCCGGTTTGAAAGGTGCTCCTGTTTCCTTACCCCATATAACTGATTTAATTCATTAAACCCCAAGCAAACGCCGCGTTCGCCCTCTCATTGTCTTTCTATTGTGTCTCTAATTACTGTATTTGAAAGGTTAAGCATTTGAAGTTGAGTATTTAGGTTTAGGTTTAAAGAATTTATTCTCATAAGAACAATTACAGCTCACTTAAAATGAGATACAATTACCAGCTTAGATCTATTGCAATATTTACATCTGGTGTGTTGGTGAGGTCATATGTTATAATGTCGGCGCAGGATGCCGATCATCATTGAAGCTCTGTCCAGAGACTGTGTTTTGTGGGCGATGGCTGGGTATCGAGCAATAAACAAACTATTCCAGATCACACAACTGATTTATTATGATGCAAGCTTTAGGTATTCACTTTACACAACGAGCAGTGAGACAGTCCCCGAGACCAGACGTTGTACGCACGGCTGCCGACAGAGGAAAGAGCCCCGCACCTCTGCGGTCGGCACTTTTATCTGCTCGGTTCGTGCAAACGTCAGCGCGGATTCTGTCAAAGTGACATGTGTCACTTTTCACTTAGCTCGTTCATTCGTTCTCAAGCTTCCGTAATATTGACTTCTCCGACATATACATGTTTTTTTTTTTAATTTTGTTTTAAACATATTAATATTATCACATTTCTTCAATTCTTCGGGTAAATCGTTAAACAGCCGTGCTCCTTCAAACATTATTGTTTTTTCGTGTGTGTTCGTGCGCGTGCAGTCATTAGTTGAAACTTGTTTTTATTTCTGTACCTAGTTGAATTTTTGATTGTACAGAATTCGTGGTGATTTTTTTAATGAGAATGCAGGTGTAATAGGTGTAAAGTTGTTTGAAGTTTAGTAGGTTTGTTTTTTCGTATAGTTTTTTGTTGGGTTTTTCTTTAACTCTGTCCTGAAAATCTATAAAAGTTGTTGTTAGTTTGACACGTCCGTAATTCAAAATACTCACAGAAATTGAAAGTATTTGAAAAAATATCTCTGTGAGATTTTCGACAAAGTTATTTGCATCATCTCGCTAGCCTTTTTCCAACTAGCTTGGGATCGGCTTCTAGTCTAAAGCAAGAACTACACTGCGCACACGTGTGACACATACGCCAATCTGGGTGCGTCGGTCTCCACACATTTTATATGGCAACTAAACTTGTAGAGCTAAACTTGATCCACGCCACGCGACGTCGTTCTACGTACAAATCGTGTCGAATTCCGTTCTCCAATCGGTAACGCCTCGGTGTCAGTGTCAGCAAATGTAAGAAACGATAAGTTGGTAGCCAATTAGCCATGTTGACGCGCCTGAGTCGGCCGCTCCTTCTACTATGTCGTTCTACAATAACAAAGGATGTAGCGTTGAACATTGTAGAAACGATAGCAATTCATTCTATCATTTTGAATGATGTGAACTTGGCTACGAATTTTCTATTCGTTTGATCTGACCAAGTGACTTAACGTTGAGATGATGTCATTCCCATACATTTGATTAGTTTATATAGATTTCGACTAGCGTTAACGATTGTAGATTATCAACTTGGCTAGGGGTGCTGGCGTGTTACACGTGTGCGTCGGTCTAACGTAGTTCTGGCTTAACCCGATACAATTGAATACCTGTGTTTTACATGGTGCGACTGCCTATTAGATTTCTACAACCCAGTTAATGGTTACCACGATAGGTACTTCTTGGACAGACTGATGGTCAGTCTTTTAGGCATCTTTCGATAAACATAGTTTTAAAAAATTAAGTCAACTGCCCAATTCAGACAGGAAATATGTTTAAAAACACATGAATACATGTCTGAATACAAATAGGCGGCCGTTCTAACCGAACCACAGAGCTATTATCGCATCTGTCGGATACCCCAAAACCACACATTATTGCCACTAAAATCATTGTGTATCATAATTTTAAACTGTATGCTTAGCTTTTCAAACATTTCATATAATAAGAAAATAAAACTTCAAAAGACTGGCCAAGTGAGAGTCGTAATCGCGCACGCAGGGTTTCGTACTGTCCGTAGCAAAAAAAACACGTTTGTTGCATGGGAACGCCACTTAAATATTTATTTTATTTTGTTTTTAGTTTTTGTTGTTATAGCAACAGAAGTACAGTATCCACCCTTACGTTGTTGAAACTTCAACGGTCCGGACTAAGCGTTTCGCTTCGTCGTTTATACCGCGTACATCGAAGGACTGGAACAATTCGCCTGCTGCGATCTTCCCGTCCAACTATAATTTAGGTGTCTTCAAGGCTAGAGTGAATAGGCTCTTAATAAACTAGTGCGCCTCACCATCAATGATTGCGTCTCTACTTACCATCAGGTGGGATCGCAGTCAAGCACTGGTTTATATGAATTTAAAAAAAATACATCATCTGTGAATATTTCAACTGTCTTACTATCACGGTTCATGAGATACAGCCTGGCGACAGACCGACAGACAGACAGACGGATGGATAGCAGTCTTAGTAATAGGGTCCCGTTTTACCCTTTTGGTACGGAACCCTAAAAATTAATTTCGCAAGTGCATTGCTCAGCTAGCGTTAACAAATTAAAAAAAATCGCTTTATTGAAAATTCTATCCCATCTTCTGATGTCGGTTGATCAACCATGAAATATTGGTCTACGGCAACCCTGTAATTATTCTCCACACATGTCTGGATGTGCTTTTAAATTCGTTATACAACCGAATTTCAACTCTCTGATAAGCTAGTCACGGTTCGATTTGCCTTGTTGGGCGGTCTCAACCAAAAATTGGTTTCGGTGAATGGACAATACATCGAGGCTGCGAATTGTTCGAATATTAAAAATCATTGAAGCATTATTGAATTGCTCTTTGCTATTAATTCAATGTTGGTTTTCGGTGTGAGCGGTGGCAGATAAGCGGAGCGGTAAATGTTATGTGAGGTTGAATATAAAGATAGAGATTTCTATTTAATATAGTTGGGGTTTACTATATATTTTTGACAAAAATGTTTACTTTGCTAAAGTATTACATTTTGTAAACTACCTATATTTTTCCTTTTATTATTGTGAACGTGAGGACTATGTTGATTGTTTTTTTTTTCCTTTTCAGTAATTTTAATGTGTCTGGCAATTTGAGTATTTTCTGCGGCCTACCCAAATGTCCTTTCCTTGGTATTGTTCGTCAAGTCGTTGAGCTCCTTAGTAGTCCTGAGTTGAGCTTTACGAATACTGACAAATGCTTGCACTGACTGGACAGGTCCACTCAAATCTGTATGGTTCTTTCTTCAAAAGACCATTTCAGACAAATCTGCATGGTTCTCATGTGATTTGACCATTACATATTTACTGTATGGACTTTAAAAGAGACTGACCCCTGAGTTTGTTTCGGTGTTTCTTCTCAGGGTAGTCAGCTAGGAAACACCGGCCTCATCTAGTTTAAAAATGACGAAAAAAAAAAATTGACGTGTAAAAGTGTTTTTTAAACCTATTTACAAAATAAATATCATTTATCATTCTTTAACGAGGTAATTTCTACCAATAGTTTTAGTCTAGTAAAAGTAGAAAATACTCTCTAGGACATGGTCAACCCTAGTGTAAAGTTTTATTTAAATCCGGTCAGCCGATTGAGAGTGATGGATTAACAACTATCACATAAACACACATTTACCTCAAAGAGATGTCAGCGAAACCGTAGGAGCCCAGCAGGGCTGCCGCCTACTAGGGTCAGGGGTGGACTTCTGAAAAGGTTACTAGTGGCCCTAGAACGCAAACGCAAATGATAATAATATACATTGGGGTTGTTATAGTCAATAAAAGTCTGACATGCCCATCCGTTCCGCTTTAAAAGTCATAAGATGATTTCGTACCTTAAAAAAAGCGCATTATGACAAACCGAATAATACACTTTGCAGAATTCTGAAATATAACATCGGATACCTTGAAAGTATACTATATTTGTATCGAATTTCGACGTGATAACAATACTCAAATTATATAAAAAAAAATACACTCATTCACAGTTTAAAGATTATCGATGGAAAACACCGCGATGTAGAAAGTAGGTCTGAATACACAACGCCATCTAGTTGTAAAAATGGAACTAATTTTTATAAACATTTTCTTCGCACAAATTGACTGCGTACACCGACTAACTCGCTATTACTGTGACCCCAACCCAACATAGCTCTAGAGTTTCACTCAGAGTGGCTCCGTTTGAACGATAATGGTTTTTAAAAGGGACTCTCGGTTTGTTTTGTCAAACTTTTGCGTCCCTCTTTGTTCAACTACAGATTTCGGATTTCTCATCTACATCTGTTTCGAGGAATTGTATGTATTGATTGTGTTTGGCATTGAAAGGTTATCATGTTGATTGCTTTTTGTTTACGTTGGAAATCATCCAATGACTTCTCTCGCTCTAGGGCAGTGCGCGAGGGTGCGTTAGACTTTACTGACTAAAACCCACTCCAATGATCCTTCTTTGCCTTCGTTCTAGGGCCCCGAGGTTCTCTTTCGCACAACCCATGGGCCCAGTAGGCTTCAACCCTGCTGGGCTCCTACGAAGTTGATTGTTTGGGCTTGCTTTCGCTTGTCCTTTGTAATTTAATAATGACCCATTTGTGCAGAAAAATGTATGGAGGTATGTATTTGAGGCATAAGTAAAAATTTATCTAATATTCACGTAAACAAAGACAATTTAGTTTTATTTTACCCCTTCAAGGGAACCGATCACTTTTCCGAAAATTTTTTGTTCGAATTTCATTTTACCGAAAACTATTGACTGACGTCTTTTTAACCGACTTCAAAAAAAAGGAGGAGGTTATCAATTCGGTTGTATTTTTTTTTTTTTTTTTTTTATAACCTTTTTTTTTATGTTTGTTACCTCAGAACTCCGTCGTTTATGGACCGATTTGCAAAATTTTTTTTTCCCTTTATAGGATATGCTTCCAGATTGGTCCCATTTTTTTCAAAATCCAGTTCTGATGATGGAATCCATGAGGAATCGAGGGAACTCCTCAAAAATTATAGGCAACCCTATGGTAATTTTAGTATTTTCATCAAGAACTTAAGCATTTACAGTCAAAAAGTAACATTTGATGAAGTGGAACTGATGAAGAAGACCAGAAATGGTCAACGGAACTTCATACTCAAATAGATATCACATTGAAGATATAGTTAAGCGACTATGACAATACAAATAAATGAATGATTCTGAATAGTTACGTTGAAAATGGTATCATCGAAGTGATCTGATGATGATGATGGAGCCGGAAGGTAGGCACTGGAACTCCGTAATTAATCAATGTAACCTAGCCGTGTTTGGACTCATTAGAATTGTCATGAGATGCACTTTGGCTATAAGGTACTATCGAACTGATCTGATGATGGAGCCGGAAGGTAGGCACAGGAACTCCGTAATTAATCAATGTATCCTAGCCGTGTTTGGGCTTATTAGAACTGTCGTGAGATGCTCTTTGGCTATAAGGTACTATCGAACTGATCTGATGATGGAGCCGGAAGGAGGAAGGTAGGCACAGCAACTTTATAATAAAACAATGTAAACTAGCAGTATTTGGGTTAATTGGAATTGTCATTAGAAATAGGCACTCTGTTTATAAGTGTATCGCAACTAAAAAGTGTGAAATAAAAACTTTTTAGAAAAAAAAATAACCGACTTCACAAAAAAAAACACTAAAAGGATCAAAATAACTTTAATTTCGGAAGTCGGTGTTAAATAAGAAACAAACAATACCGAGAAACACCGACATCCGAAATTAAAGTTATTTTGATCCTTTTAGTGTTTTTTTTTGTGAAGTCGGTTATTTTTTTTTCTAAAAAGTTTTTTTTGCTATATGCATTATTTGACATATTTCTAGATCATCGAAGTATCAAGTGTCATAATTATTATTTTACCGAACTATATTTCGCCGATTTACAAAATAACTTTTTGCTATTGGCCGAAGCCTCTTTTGAACTTCTTTCATTTGCCAAATGATTTATTTGCCATATTTTCACCACACCGAAACAACATTTTACGGAATTTTGGTCACAAATATATAGACGGTTACTTGGTAGCATTTTGAATATTAAATTAAAATAGTATCATAAAAAGTCAATATGTTGTGTTACAAAATTTAGTGACAGAAACGAATCGCTGCAAAACCGACTTCACACAGTCTTGTCTGCCCTTCCCCTAGAGTGTAATTAAAACCCGCGTAGGCGCGGAGGGGTAGGGCGGCCCGCGAGCTGAGGAGCAGGTGGTTACAAGGCCCGCCGCCGCGGCTGAGAAGCGAGCCGAAGCTGCGGTGGTGATGGTTTTAAAACCATCTGCAACGATAAGCTCGCGTGGGGCCGCCCAAACCCCGCAGCACCGGAGCCGTGACAGAAATAATGCTTGCTGCATGTTGCATGTCTGCTTCCATGCTGCATGCCTGCTTGCATGCTACATGCCTGCTTGCACGCTACATGCCTGCTTGCATGTTGCATGCCTGCTGCATGTTGCATGCCTGCGGCATTTAGTACGGAACCCTAAAAGTTTAAATATAATTATTTTTGTCAAAGTCCTTGGGACTTACATGACGTATTAAAATGTCAGTTCTGAAAGCGAGAAAGAGGGATGGAGCTATACAAGTATACACCCTATACACCCCTATTTTTTAATTAGTACAAAAAAAAATAGGGCTCTATCCGTACCCGTTACTTATCATATTTTTGTAGTCAAAAGTAGGTAAAAAAAAAACGAATGTCCACGAAAATTTGTCGTAATTGGTAAATTCATAATTGAATCAATCATTCATAACAATTGCTACTAGAAAATACTACGCGCAGTGTTTTTCCATTTTCATCGCCATAATATTACAATATTACCATAAATTGAGTGATATTTTGGGATATAAACAAACGCCCATAACTTTGCTGTTTTTAAATATTATTTATTGAGACTTTACTTATATAATAACAAGACCTTTTCTAATAAGCCCTTTAAATATTTGCACTAATTAAAAATTAGTGGTGTATAGGTCCATCCCTTTAAGAGTTCAGTGTAGGTCGTCAAACATGATAGCACTGCTGTTCTAGTTTTTTATAATCCCGGGATTTAATGGTCTTTATACCAATTTTTTTTTTACGCTGTATTAATTCTTGATTATTCTAGATTAAAAAATTTAAAATAAAAAACATTAGCCAATTTTGAATATAGTTCCTTCTGGATATTCGTTTATTATTTAACATGTTGTATTTATTATTTAAGTGGGGCACAAAGTGAGGCTGCACTGACGCAATAGTAGTAGGATGTGGATGTGGAGTAGAATTGGAAACTATGCTCCATCTTCTGAGTTGCTGGGGATTTGGACACAATATATTCGGACACCATCAAAATTGAAGCTGTTTGCATAATCAGCCTTTTAATGTTTCCACGGCTGGGACTCAGATCTCCTCTCTAGGAAAGGGAATGGGCCGTAATCCACCACGCGGGCCCAGTGCGGGTTGAATGTCACATGTCTTCGAATTTTTGGTTCTAGGACATGCCGGTTTCTTCACGATGTTTTCCTTCACCGTTTTGAGAGCAGTAGTGATGAAAATTACACAAAGTAATGCGCCTTTAAAAGAGACTTTGATATCTGAGTTTGTTTCATAGTTTCTTCTCAGGTAAGTCAGTTAAGAACCACCGGGCTCATTTAGTTTAAATTGACGAAAATATTGATGTGTTAACAGTGCTTTTTATTAAAAACCTATTTGCCAAATAAATATAATTTATTAGAAAACTGTAGGTACTAACCTACTAATTTTATTTGTTAGTAGCAGTTAATATATGTATTTAACACCCTAACTCTAATTAACTATTCGCCGAATAATCTTTACTCTTTTCAAAATTCAAAAACTTAATTTGCATACAGGCTCACGCAATAATTAAAGTTACCTAGTCACTTTGTAAAAGATTTACAATTTAATTCAGAATCTTTTATAATAAAGCACCCTTAATATATTCTTTACAAAATGTAATCACTAATACTTTACAGGGTGTCTTTAATATTCACTGACAATATATTTTTTTTGAAGGTATATAAACGAGGTCTACGATTGAGCAAGCGAGTTCAGGTGATGCCTCTTCATTCTTGCTTTTCAGAATGACAGTGAATACAGATACCAGCAGAGAGAAGAGCAGTGGTAACCCAACGACAACAGTTGTGGGTTTAGGGTTGAGATTGCTGCCGCCGATCGCCCTCACGAGGACTCGGTGGTGTTCTGCCCAGACGGGGCGCCTCAGACCTCTACCGTATGCTCCACCATGTCCTCCGGGCGGTCCACACAGTGGTGACACCCGGGCGTTTCTACCGCACGAATCCGGTGCAGGAATCTCCCGAACTTATCATTTCCGGTGAGGACCTGCGTCATGCGGAAGGTAAGGACGCCGTGTTGCCTTTCCAGCCACTCCTCAAAGAGGGGACTTACCGCTATAATTATTGTGGGTTTAGGGTTGGAAGCCTTTTTTTATATTATAAACTTAAGTTGATGCAATCGATTATGGTGAATCGCACCATTTTATTAAGGGCTTATTCACACTAGCCTAATTATAACTTAGGTGTCTTCAAGACACCTAAATTATAATTGAACAGGAAAACCGCTGCAGACAAATGGTTCCAGTTCTTTTGAATTATTTAGGCATCACTGCAGCTGTCAAAAAAATGATAAAGGAAAAATTCATAAGGAAACCGGCATGTCCTATCTGAATAAAAAAATCAAAGACATGTGACATTCCCAACCCGCTCTGGGCACGCGTACTGGTTTAAAGCCTACTCCTTCTCACAGAGAGGAGGCCCTTGTCCCGGCAGTGGGAACATTATCGCCTGACTATACTTTGTTATGATTTTAGCCCCTTTCTTTAAAGAGCAGCAAGAAGTCGTGTTAGACTTTTATTGACTACAAACCACCTACGATCTTACAGCCGTTGTAATTCTTTCATAAGTTCCCGCATCTCTTTGAGATACTTTTGCCGCCTGAAATATTGATAATTAGTTCAAAAAACACCCTGTAGGTGTATTCAGATTGACTTTGTAAGCACTTTAATAAAGAGTAATGAAGACGCATTTAGTGCTAACCCGCAGGTGTGTCACGGTCTTTAATTGCAGCGCTCATTATTAACTTTGCGCCCATGTGTGCGCGCCTTTACAAAATTTAGTAAATTGCACTGCGGGGCGTGTTAACACAAAATAGATAGGTATAGAAGTTAATCTACATACAAAGCGCGCTCGATCAAGGCACACATAGACACCGCTCATGGACACGATATCTCGGCTCAATTCAGCTCAATGTGAGCTCGAGTGCTATTCGTTTGAGACATGCGTCTGTGAATTTTTTTGTGGAAAAATGGACCAACAAAAAAAAAATATTCTAACTGTTCAGTGGATGGTTGTTTAAATTCAACATTAAACAGGGAATTGACGTTTTTCAGCTTTCAGCCTACCAGTTGTTTCAGAGAGGTAAGTAGATATTTGCTTGTATTTTGATGGTTTGTTTTCACGTAACACAGAATAGGCCCCGCAACGAGAAAGAGAAGATGATTTTGTGGCCATGTAATATTTTTACAATTCAGATTAGGTAGGCATTTATCACCGCGCCCGGTCGCAGTTTGACAGTTCGGCGCCACGCGCTGACCCTAGCGCGATCGCCGATCGTAGGTATGAAAAGTGAAGTACATACATGAGATTGACTTCAGTACCTATTTTGTGGAGTAATGAAGACGCATTTAGTGCAAATCCGCAAGTGTGTCACGGTCTTCAATTGCATCGCTCATTATTAACTTTGCGCCGGTGTGTGCAAGCCTTTACTAGATTTATTAAATTGCATTGCGTGGCATGTTAGTATGTGTAGTATCGTGTCTTTAGACTTGTGTGTGGAGTGAGTAGCGACTGAAGTTGTCTCAGTGGTTGGAAGAAATCTGTTTTAAATTATTTACAGGACTGTTTTTCTTTGACTCCTTCAACATCATCATCATAATTTCAGCCGAAAGACATCTGTTCAGATTTGTAAACGTCTGTCAGGAAGCAATTGCAACACTAAAATTACTTGACAACTCGTTTAAACCACACCGTAGGCGCGGGCTTGCGGACGGCGAGCAATGGGTAGCCCGCCGTCCGACCGTCCGGTAACCATCCGGACCAAGCCCAAGTCGTCGACGGCGCGTACGCACGCCTCAAGGAGATGTCAACAACCGTAGGGCCCAACAGGGTCGAAGCCTACTGGGGCCATAAATTCTGAGCATATTCCCTTTCAATCAGGCACCGTTGAAGAAACTACAATACAAATAAATACAAATACAAATATGTTTATTGTTCCAAAAGATATTACATAAAATTTTACAGATCTCTGGACTCCACACTAGGATTCCCTGTGTCGTGGAGACCAGTCTAAGACTAAGACTCAGTTTATACAGCTCAAGTCTCGATCGAATCGAAGGCTTTCTCATGGTCCATAACGCTAAGCAGCGAAACTCAGTTGTTCAGGCTTAAAGCCTTCAGTACCTACCTAAGGAATACTCATCATAACGCGTTTAGTTGATATATGGGATTGCTCAGGCGCTTGTTTATTAGTACTTGCCTCAGAACCACCGTCTGTGTAATATCGTAATTTTTACCCGACTACGGAGGGTTATGATTTTGACAGGCTATGTATGTATGTGAGTATGTTCATCTGTTCCCTCATAGCTCCTAATCTACCAATCGGAACTCGACATATGAGGTATCGTTAGAACCGTCTTCATTGTCCGCTGAACATAGGCTACTCACTTGACGTGTCACAAAAGTCGACATGGCGCCCTCTAGCGGACAAAAAGTATGTGTTAAAAAATAAAAATGGAGATAAATACGCCGTGTTTGGTATCATTTGAAAGGGCTACATTTGTAAATTTCGAAAATATTGCTCAAATTTAAAGTGACGCCCTCTAGCGGACAAAAAGTCATGTGTTAAGTTTAACACCAAAATTATTTAAATAAAAATAAAGTAAAAAACTAAAACCCGACTACGACAAATTATTAAAGTGTTTCGGTTGGTAACTATAACGTGTGACTGCGGCTTTTCTTTTTGTTCTGTTCGAAGTATGAAAATCTTGTTTCATACTTTTTCAGCGTCGTTTTTTTTTTAATAAGTATTGTGTCATGATGGCCCAGTGGTTTAGGCACCCGCCAATCATGTATGACGTTGCGTTGCGGGTACGAAACCAGACAAGTACCTATGTGAATATTTCGCTTCATGTACATTTCTAAGTTTCTCTAGGACATTAGTGACACACCATTCCTCGGAAAACACGTAAAGCCCCGATTGTCATTCATAGATCTTTGACGGTCGTTACTAGTCAGACGCCAGAAAATCTGACCATCAGTCTATCCAAGGAGTATCATGTTGCCTAGTAAATGGGTTGTGCAGGTCTGATAGTCAGTCGCCCCATGTAATACACGGGTATTCAGTAGCATCCAGCTGGATTGAAAGCCGACCCCGTGCTAATTGGGAATAGGTTAGGGAGATGAATGTAATTTGCTTTTATTGGGACTTTGATTGGCACCAGTTTATATTTAAAGTTTAATGTTAAGACAAAACTGTTTACGTTTAGTATATTAGATACAGTTTGTTTTCCCAAATACATAATATATAACTGGGCACGCCACAATTATGGCGGTAAGTCCCCTCTTTGAGGCGTGGTTGGAAAGACCTCACGGCGTCCGCACCTTCCGCATGACCTCACCGAAAAAGGTAAGTTCGGGAAGTTCCGACACCGGAATCGTGCGGAAGCGACGCCCGGGTGTCGCCACTGTGTGGACCGCCCGGAGGACACGGTGGAATACACTGTGGAGATGTGCCCCGCTTGGGCAGAGCAACGCCGTGTCCTCGTGGGGGCGATCGGCGGCAGCGATCTCTCGCGCCGGGCCTTGGTACAGGCCATGGTCCGGAGTGAGGAGGAGTGGCAGGCGGTCGCCTCCTTCTGCGAAGCAGTAATGCTAGCAAAGGAGGCGGCCGATCGCGTGAGGCAACGGTCCTCACGCCCCAACCGCCGGCCGCCGGGATTCCGGTCCCGATTTCGGCCACACAGGAGTAGGTTTTTAGTCAGTAAAAGTCTGACACTATCTCCCGCACCGCCCAAGAGCGCGATTTGTCATAAGATGATTTTCCCACCTAAAAAAAATACATACCTATATATATCAATAACAATTACAATAGCTATAACAATTTTATGTAATTCAATAATGTTATTATGGGTTAATTAATGCCAGAAATAAACGATAAATAAATAAATAAATAATACCTAAATAAATAAAATATAACACAGGCTGTTCGGTTTTCCGGTGCACAGTCACCACTCAAGAAGCTTTCGGCCCCTTTGGAGTTTACAAACGTTTTATTTTAGATAAACTCTTATCACCTTGTACCTTATTGGTGATGGGATTCAGAAAAGCTAGATGCATAGTACCTACTTGCTACCGGGTGCATAGCAGGAGATATTCTTTAGTTTTTGCCTAACACTACACGAAAAAGCCGTGACTTTATGTATGTATTTAATCTTGAACTTGGTGAATTACATAATCAACCTTCTTCAACCTTCAAGACAGCACTTGCGTGCAAACGTGTCTACTGCATGGCTCCAGACATTTATATGCAGCACTTATGAAACGGTACCCATTACTCTACCTGCATGTCTCCAAAGGGATCATAACGGTGATAAAAAAGTTTTATAACAAATAGTAACTATTTTTTTTTTCCCGAAGGCTTACAAACTGATTAAGATAGACAAGAAATGGTAAGAGAATGGTAATAGAATCATGTACCTCTGGGAACAACCGTTAAAGTATTTGCCTTCAATCTTGATCAAAACCTTTTGTAAAGTATTCTTCCATATTTAACTGGCTCTCAGTAATTTCAAAATTTCAAAAGTGTTAATAGAAATAATAATAATAATAATAAACTTTATTGTCAGACCAGAGAACCATATTTTCATTACATTAGATTGATAATTACTAAAGAAAAACAAAAAGACATACAATACAATACAATACAATACAACACAATACAATACAATAAGCCTACTTCACATACCTGAAAGACTACAATACATACTGAAATATAATTCAAATATTCTTTCAAAACCGGGTGTCTTTAGATATGTAGACGATAACACTATAGCTGAAAGACAGATACGTGTCCAACGCAAGAGCTACTGAGTCACAGATCCAGTCTCTCAGAGAAGTTATAATGGAGCCAGTTCCACCAGCAACGACACATTGACCTCGCTCCATCTTTCCAAGGTGTATCCGAGACCATCATCAGGTGAGACAGTGGTCAAACGCGAACCTATACATACGTAATAAAAAAAAAAACAAAAAATGAATCGAACCTCAATAATCCAACGAAATGGAAAAAAATATACAATTCAGATTAAACCGTAAATTAGAAACGCAAAATTGTCCTCATAATATTTATTACAATAACAATTTTGAGCCGCTTGGGTCCAAGTGCACGTCATCTTTTCAAAGATATTTCTCGCCGACTGATCGACATTTTGCGTGACCAGAGGGCTGCTTTGCCCAAAGAATTAGCATTACTATTCAACGTGGCAGATGTAATTTTACACGTTTAAGTATATGTAGGTACGTAGTTAGGATAGAAACATTTAGTTAAGATTACCCCATTAATGCCCAAAAAAACTACAAGGATTTATTAGAAACTTTGTGTATATATTATTATAATATGGGATACAAAAACAGTGTGTGAATAAGAAAAAAAAACTAATGGCAAACATACAGGGGTAATTTTTTTTATTATTATTATTATTTATAACCTCTGGAAGATCAGAGTTTATTAATTTTCTAGCCACGCTATTGCCAGGAACCATAAGATTTTTAATAGTAATGACGCAGTAGAAATCGTTTAAAAAATTATACTATACATTAGACTTTTTTTATTAGACAGAGACAACTAGCGCCATCTATCATCATTCTCACTCACTAAAAAACATGAACAGAATTGAACTCTAGCGCATTGGAATGAAATAAATAACTTTACCTGAACTTGTTTAGAAGCTGTCCAGACTTCGGACTACAGAAAATCATTCTGTTTTAATATGAAATTCCTTAGTCTGACGCATCTTTACCAAATTCCCGTATAATCACCACTTTAACCCGGGGGCAGCACAATTTAAAGGATATTTCGATAATTCCCTTCAATTATCTTAACACAGTAATTTACTCAATTATTTAAACTATTTCTCGGACATTATGATTTATTGTATGGGATTTATAATATTGTATCTTGGTAACTGTTTTTTTTTTTTGGAGAATCTCGTAATTACGGCTGCACATATCGATTCTCAGTCCCAGCAGTGAGAACATTAGAAAGATAAATTTATAGATAATATTATTTTGCAAATATGGCTAACAGTGAAAGATGACAGACAAAAGATTATATGAAATAAAATTATTTATTGTCTTTTATTTTATAGAAATATAAATAATAAACATTTATCCCTTATCAAAGCTTTAACTGCTGAGTGTACCAAACATTGTCATGGACTCGTAGGGAAAGAAAATATTTAATATTTTAAAATCACATTTTTTTTTTTATTAATGATAGGCTCGCGTTTGACCACCATCTCACCTGATGGTAAGCGATGATGTGGTCGACGATGGAGCACGCTTGCCTAGAAGTAGCCTATTCACTCTTGACTTTAAGACCCCTAAGTTGTAGCTATCAGGAAACACAGACTCCGGCAAGGAATTCCACTCCTTGGCTGTACGCATAATAAATGTGTTCTCAAAACGTTTTGTGCGGAGTTTTCACATGGAGTCATTGGGAACTAATGTTTGATTTTTCGAGAACAATAGACTCGTGGACTTTTGGGAACAACCCTATTTTAATAAGCGGAAATTTTCGTAAATGTCATCTCGAAGGTTGGGTAAGTGACAATAGTACATTATGATATAAGTGTGTAATGTTAGTGATTACCGTCGAGGCGGTATTTAGACCCGAGCCGTGGCGAGGGTCTTAAGAGAGCCAAGAACGGTAATCATTAATTACTCACGTGTGTCATACGACGTTTTTTAATACACTTGTGAAGAAAACAACAGTAAAAGTAGTAAAATTTTCCGTGACATGGCGTACATGGCGACATAATACTATGTCTATTTTTGTCTACCTATTCCATTAATCTACACCCTCTAAAAATATTTAAGTACATAAGTATTCTAGTTCATATTTAAATTTTTAAAATACGGTTAGAAATGCATTAAAAAAATATGGCGTGTGGTTCAAAAAATTAAAACCCAAAAAAGTAAAAACATTTTTTTTTCGGAAACAGCACACGAGTGCCGTGCTATCCTTTGTATAAAAAAGTCATAGCATCCACCCAGTAGTTTTTTTTTACTAATGGTAGCCGGCGTATACAGCCACAAATGTCAAACATAAATTCTTTAAAAACACGCATTAATAAAGGTAAAACTATAAAAGGGATGTCACCCGCTGCTTATGCTTTTTTTGTAATTGAAAATAATTTACGTTTTGGGAATATTTCGTTATCTGTGGCAGGATCGGATTAAAATCGTGTAAATGTCATACGGTATTAAAAAGTTTTTCAAAAGAAGGAATTAAAGCTAGTTTATTAATTATACGTTAATTTTATGTTGATCATTTTATGGTTTGTTGCGTGTTGTCCATATTTATTAGGAATTAACCTTTTTTAAAGATTACGGCTTGTAAGTAGGTAGGTACGTAAATTTTTGTTTGAATAATAAATAATTATGTATGGCAAACGAAAGTTTGCTAAATCTCATTAATGTACCTACTTAGTTTAATATAATAATTACAATTATCAAATAAAACTAAACTAACAGTAAAATTAAGTTAAGAATTATTAAAATATTAATTCTGTTCGGCCTCATTTGTATTTTCTTTTGCTTTGATCAAATTAAAGAGAACGTGTATTAGGTACATACTTGTTCATTCCATTGTTTAATTTAAAATTGGAATTTAAGTAATATTTGTAATGCCAACATTTGCTCACGCTATGGCTGTTTCTATTTTTTAAATAAAATTTTATTCTGTATGCAAACAGTGGCTGCTTTGAATAGGATTATTTTATGAATGTTATTTGTTTACAATTAGATTAAAAAAAAATAGTACATTTTGCACGTGTATCAAACGACTTTTTTCAATACACTTACAAAGAAATGAATAAACGGGGGTTGACCGGCGACTCGTGGGGGTCGACGCACGCCCAGCCTGATACGATAAATGTAATAAAATTGTAGCGGGGAAGAGCACGCGCTATTTCTGCACTAGTGCGGAAAACAGTCAATTGCGTGTCTAAAAGCGGTGGGATAAGAGCGGGTTTTCGAGTAAGTGTATTACAACATTATTTTTAGTATATGCTAAAACCTGAATGTAGTGTTAGAATCAGTAACTGAATCGATTCTAATATTTTTTTCACCATGTTATATTTTTTCCCAAAATATTAAAAAAAAGGTGATAAGTTGTACATCACCGACACTTAGTACAACACAGGTCACGGCTCGTCATTGCAGGCATTAGGTGCCAGCGCATAACTGGGTGTGGGAGCAAAACAACCCCTCAGTCACCTGTATGGTCCGGTGACTATGTATTTGTGCGGACAATCAGATAACATAACAAGCTTATAACTTTGTGATTTTTCATGATACAGTTATGAAATTTTGTACATAGATTCTTTACAAATAAATACTAGACACATGTTTCAGGTTTCGCATATAATATTAAAACTATATATATATATATTTACTAGGTCCTGCTAGTGGTTTCGCCCGTGTTAAAGTAAGTTTCTCTGTACAAACTTTGGACCCCGTTTCATCCCCTTGGGGAGTGAGTATTAGATCTTATCTTATTCTTTGTAAACAGCATAAAAGGAATCTGTGTATTTCAGCGTTCTAGGTCGAAGGGTTTCGGCTGGCTTTCGATGGGTCAGTGACTGAGTCAGGACTTTGCCTTTAATATATACAGATATTAGCAGTCCCGGAAGATGTTGTCCTACCCGAAAACTGTCATTTCGGTAGAAAAAAATTGAGAACGCGACATCTACCAGGTTTAATTGTATTATCAAACTATCCAGAGACCCACCAAAACGTCTAACACACAAAATTTCATCCAAGTCGTTTAGGAGGAGTTAAATGCCAAAAACACACGTTCAGAAGAATTATAATCTTCTATAAATATAAAAACGAAATACTACTCACTGATTAATCAAGAAATCTCAGAAACTATAATACCTACTAACTTAAAATTTTGCAGGTAGGTTCCTTATAGGGTGTAGACATCCGCTAAGGACGGATTTTCCGAAATTCACCCCCTAAGGGGATGAAACGGGGGTCCAAAGTTTGTATGATGAAACCGACTTTCACGCGGGCGAAGCCGCTGGCAGAAGCTAGTTATACATATATAAAGATTTTGACAGGCCTGTTGGTCTAGTGGTTAGTGGCCCTGACTGCTATGCCGGAGGTCGTGGGTTCGATTCCCACCCAGGACAAATTTTTGTGTGATGAGCACGATCATTTGTTCTGTGTCTGGGTGTAATTTATCTATATATGTATTGTATTTAGAAATATATAAGTATGTTTATTGAGAGCAGTGGTGGCCCCGACTTACGAGTTTTAGGTCGCGGGTTCAAACCCACATTACTTTGTGTAATTTTATTTCATCACCACTGTTCTCAAAACGGTGAAGGAAAACATCGTGAGGAAACCGGCATGTCCTAGAACCAAAAAATTCGAAGACATGTGACATTCACCATCCCGCATTGGGCCCGCGTGGTGGATCATAGCCCATTCCCTCTCCTAGAGAGGAGGCCTGAGTCCCAGCAGTGGGAACATTAAAAGGCTGATTATGCTATTATGCTATGCTAAGTATGTTTATCGGTTGTCTAGTACCCATAACACAAGCTCTGCTTAGCTTGGGACTAGACGGCGTTGTGCGATAGTTGTGGAAAAAAAAAAGGTAGGGCATTATATCTTTTTTTTTCACCCAAAATGGCTTTTAAGCGAGACAATTACCTACTTTACCATTTGTCAATATGAAAATTATCTAGGGGTCGGTTGTGACGACACTTGCTCCCCCCAAGTGGCCTTGACGTCTGTCTATGTCTAGCAGTGAACGTCTTTCGGCTAAAATGATGTTGATGATGCTAGTCGAATCCACAACCTCCTTTTTTCAAGTCGGTTAAAAGTTATGATCAATGGAGCTCTTCGAATTTAGAACACTAAGTTGATTAATTGATTTAGATACAGGTCTGGTGTATTATATTATATTGTGAGGACTTCATTCGCAAGTCCATGCTGCTGATTTTAATCTGCAAGACAGCTGTAAAGGCTTGGTCCAAGTCATAGAATTTTAGAGACACCCACCAAACCAAAGAGTCAAGAAGAAGAGTTATTAATATTTTCAGGTAAATCGAAAACCCCGCTTTTATGCCTACCACTTTTAGGCACGCAATTGACTGTTTTCCGCACTAGTGCGGAAAAGTGCGCGGGCCCGCCATTGACATAATTAGTAGTAATTATCGTAATAGGCTAGGCCCTAAGCTACCACTACGAGTCGCGCGTCAACCCCTTTTATATAATTTATTCGTAAGTGTATTGAAAAACGTCGTTTGATACACCTGAAATTTGTCACTGCTGCACTCGGTTCCATAACACCGCCTTGTATTACAAACTTTCTTAACTTGTATCAAAATGTATTACTTAAACCTAACCTCGATTGTTTTAGTGTTTTTTTTTATCCTTTGGTTACGAGTCGAGTCCTGTTTGATGGTTAGGTAATTAAGAAAAAAATATCGTATACCTACTTACTTATTTTTGAATGGCTAAAGTTAAGATCGATAGAAAATTTGACAATGTATGTATCTCATTGGGGCAACTCTTTTATAAGGGCAATAGAAAGGGCTATGCTCGGAGTTTCCTTGCATGATCGCAATAAAAATGAAGATATCCGCAGAAGAACCAAGGTTACCGATATAGCCTGAAGAATCGCCAAACTTAAGTGGCAGTGAGCAGGGCACATTGCTCGCAGAAAAGAAAAAGTTCTGGAATGGCGATCACGTACCGGAAGACTCAGCGTTGGAAGACCTCCCACAACCACAAGGTAGACCGATGACCTGGTGAGGGTCGCGGAAATCTGATGGATGCGAGACGCATAGGATCGGTCGTTGTAGCAACACTTGGGGGAGGCCTATGTGTAACAGTGGACGTCTTTCGGCTGAAATGATGATGGTGATGTGATGATATCTTAATGCTCGTAATAGTACATACCTACTACTTAATAATATAATAATATTCACACAACTATCACAAAACGCCGCCGTCTAGTCCCAAGCTAAGCAGAGCTTGTGTTACGAGTACTAGACAACTGATAAACATTCACATCATCATCATTCATTTACATTATTTCTTCACTATTCCTTTTTTATTCAAGCGATTTCTCTGTGGAATGCGCTCCCCCAGGAAATCAGGATGGCAACAACCCGATTATCATTCAAAACCAAAGTTCGCGAGCTAATTCGTAAAAAGTTGGCAGTAGTATCATCACAGTGTTAATGTTTTCCCATTGTCGATTTGGACCAATTGTTTAAGTATTTTAGTGTATGTGAAATGGACTGTATAATTTCTTGTCTTCTTTTTGGGTGTTCTTCTTGAACTTGAAATAAAACAAGGCTTCTTTCTTCCAGGTTTATTTCTTCTCAGGTATTCTTATTAGAATATTCGGAAAACGACTGTCTATCGGAAACGACTGAGAGTACGAACAAAACCGGTTCCAATTTATACATTACGCAGCTGATCGCTGATTGGTCGAACGGTCAGGAGGTGGAGCTTTTCAACCATTAAGGAACATTCCGGAATGCTCACGAATATTTCAACCAATCAGAATCAAGCCCGGAATAATCTCGAAATTACATGCAATAACCTTTAGTATCGCGAAACTTTACCTTAACGAGAGCCTTTACACTTTAAACATGCTTTTTACATAGAAATATCCATATTTCACATATAAAACCTTATATCATTCGACTTAGAATTCACTAATCTATCCTACAAAAATATAAAAACCTTAAAAAGTCACCATAACAAAACCTTAGTCCTTATCACTACGTAATATAATTACACGTTATCACTACACAATTAGGGCTCATTTTATGAGTTCCTCACTAAAAACTAATTAGGTTCACTTAGAAAACACTAATTATTCACATAATCACTCACTGTCCTATCAGTCTATTGTCACTTTGACACATATTAGGTCCGCAGGCTCGGCGTCCATTACATCTCTCCCCCCAGCGCAGCTTGCGTAGCTTCCTTCCTCAACACGACGACGAGCTTGCTAACTGGCCGCCGGAAGACGCCGGTCCTGGTCCTCACCTCGGCGATCCTGACGCCGCCGTCCGGTCCTGGATGCGTGCGCTCGACTCGTCCCATCGGCCACGTGTTTCTGGGCAGTGTGCTGTCGACCACGAGGACCACGTCACCAACTTGCAGAGGACGCACGTCGTTCTGTGGCTCGCCTCGGGGTACCAAAGTAGGAAGGTACTCCCGGAGCCAGCGCCTCCAGAAGTGGTCCGCGAGCGCCATGCTTGCTCGCCACACTCGTCGATCAGCCTCGTCGCAGGGCCCCGTCGATGGTAGGCCGATGATCCAGTACCGCTGGCGCAGGTCGTTGGTAACGCGTTCTCGGTTGGCGTGACCCGCCGCACAGTGTTCCCGCATAACAAGGAGTTTTGTGATGCGGTGACGGCCGTCCAGGATGACTGGCCGCTTTGTCTCGATCGGCGCGGAGGAGGCTCCGATCCGGCCTCTCACTCGCAGGAGTCCATCTTCCATTACCGGATCTAGCCGGTAGAGTCGGCTCGCTCTTGGGAGGGGACGAGCAGACTGCATCCGCGCGATCTCGTCGTAAAAACTGTCCTCTTGCGCTCGTCGGATCAGCTCGGTCTCAGCGCGTTCGATGTGTCGGTGTTCCAGCTGCGTCGCTCGTCGTCGGCAGATGTCGGTGAAGGCCAACACTCTTGCTGCGCTTCTCACCAGGGTCTCGTACTTGGAGAAGCGTTCCGGTTCTGGTAGCCAGCTTTCTCGCCCCGATGTCTCGCTCACGTGCAGGACTTCCTCGTCGTTCTCTTCACCTGTCGACGTCCCGGGCCACTGGTCTTCTGGCAAGTACAGGAAACTCGGCCCCTGGAACCACCGATCCATTGAGCTGATCGGCGCGTCAGTCAGACGTGTGGCATCGTCAGCCACGTTCAGGTCAGTAGGGAGCCATCGCCATTCTTTTCTCTGCGTCAACTCGGCGATCTCCCCAAGTCGATGTGCTACGAACGGTGTGTAGCGTCGCATGTCGTGTCGTATCCAGTGCACGACCGTCGAGGAGTCGGTCCAGTATGTTGTCTGGTCGATTTCCACTCGATGTTCCCTCTTAATCGTGTCGGCGAGTCTTGCTCCGATGACCGCCGCTTGGAGTTCTAGCCGAGGTATGGTTTGTGTCTTCCTCGGCGCCACCTTTGCCTTCGCTGCTACCAACACGACTGCGATACTCCCGTCGCTCCTCTTGATGCGCCAGTATGCCGCGGTCGCATAGGCCTGCTCGCTGGCGTCACACAGCACGTAGAGATCGATTCGTTCGTACTTCCCCAGAATGTAGCAGCGCGGCAACCTCAGCATGGCTATCTCTGGGAGGCGCGCAAGCCAGGACGCAAAGAGTTCGTTCTCCTCTTCCGGTATCTGTTCGTCCCAGGCTATCTGTAGGCGCCACAAGTTCTGCAGGATAATTTTGGAACGGATCGTGTAGTGGCTCAGCAGTCCCAGTGGGTCGTAGATCGACATCACGGCGCTGAGTGCTTCCCGCTTGGTCGGCGCACGTGCTCTTGACCTCACTTCTTCTGGGACCCGGTTCATCGATGTGTTGAACCCGAGCTCATCCTTTTCGGCGTTCCAGAACAGCCCCAGGATCTTGCTCTCTGGCTGTTCTCCCCCCAGTGGCGTAGGGGTAGTGGCGTGTAGCTCCGAGGGCACGTCGCTCAGCACCGCCTTATCGCTGGCACTCCATCCTCGTAGGGTGAACCCGGCGTGTGCGTGTACGGTCCGTGTTTCTTCAACCGCCTTCCGTGCCTCCTCTACATCTTCGTAGCTTGCCACCCAATCATCCATGTAATGATTGTTCCTGATTGCCTCCAGTGCGCGCGGGAACTCCTGCCCATACACTTCCGCGTTGTGGTTGCGAATATGGTGGGCCATATACGGGGAGCTAGCGGCGCCGAAGATCATACTGGTCATCTTGTACTTCTGTGGAGGCTTCTCTCGTTCCTTTCCTCTCCACAAGAATTGCTGAGCCGGTTGATCTTGAGGTCTTATCTTCACCCGCAGGAACATCTCTTGGATATCTGCTGTGATCGCGACGGCCTTCTCTCTAAACCTGAAGATGATTCCTTGCAGCGACAACAGCAGATCTGGTCCCTCCAGCAACTCGTCGTTGAGGCACACTCCGTTGCTCCTAGCAGCCGCGTCGAACACCAAACGGTATTTCCCCGGTTTGTTGGGGTTCTGCACCGCGAAGTGTGGCAGGTACCAGCTGATGGCACTTGCGTCCTCAGAGCCGTCGCACGGAGTCGCATACCCTTTCTTCAACAAGTTCTCGATCTGGCTGGAGTAGTTCTTTTCAAAGGCGGGGTCCGAGTCCATCTTCTCCTCAATCTTCTTCAGTCGACGAAACGCTTGATTGTAGCTAGAGGGCATGGCGGTGTCGTCCCGTCGCCATGGCAATCCCACCTCGTAGCCTCCGTCAATCTTCTTTGTCGTTCTCTCGACTATAGAGATGGCTCGCTTGTCCGCTTCGCTGACTCTTGGCTTCTTCTGTATACCAAGAGACTCGATCTTGAAGTGGGTTTCAACCAAGTTGTGGAGCTTCTGATCACCCGCACTGGTGGGTCTGGCAGGCTCGTATAAGTGTAGCACGTTTCCCTCTCGATAGATGGTGCCGCGTGGCGCGGTCCCATGCACCACCCATCCGAGTTGAGTCCTTGAAGCAGCTGGCTGGTTCTGGCTGCCGACTCGCAACTCTTTTGAAACGATACACTCCCAATGATCAGTTCCTACCAGGAGTCCAGGGCGCGCCGTTCCATAGCACACCTCGTCTCGGTCCAAGTCCCTCAGGTGCTCGTAGTCCAATAAGGTCTCCGGAATGGCCTGCTGGTACAGCTTCAGATCTTTTATCGTTCTTGCTCTGATCCGATGTCCATCCGTTTCCTTAACCCCCTTAACCTCGACGGATACGAGCTGACTTTCCATTTCCTGCTGTGACATGTTCACTCCGCTCAGGTGAAGCGGTTGTGACGGTCCTTCTGCCCCAATGCTGGCTGCTAGTTCCTTATCAATGAGGGTGATCGTCGCTCCCTCATCCAGCAGCGCGTAGGTCTTTGCCTCCCCCCGTGGTCCCGTCACGATGATAGGGCACATCTTCAGCAGCACTGTCTTGGGTCCGGGAGCAGGTCTCGTTGCTACCGATAGTACTGCTTCTTGCTTCGGTGACTCGTCGGTCTTCGCTTCTTCGGGTTTCCTGGCTTCTGTCTTCTCGTCATTGTGCAGGGAAGAGTGATGTGGGCGGCGGCAGTCGTTTACGCCGCACGGCTTCGCCTTGCACACTATGCGTCGATGTCTTCTCTGGGCGCACTTGAAGCAGACTCCCTTCTCGCGAATCAGACGCCATCTCTGGTCAACCGAAAGCGCCTTATATTTGGGACACGCTGTTAGCAAGTGATCTTGATCACACTTTGGGCACAAGTCCTTTTTCTCTTCTGTGTCTTCTACCGTGGCGTACACCGTCGCTTTCTTCTTAAGTGTCACAGCAGGTCTTGCCTCTCTCTTTACACTAGAGGCGCACGATGCAGGGGCGTATGTGTATCGTAACGCCCTGTCCGCTTCCCGCATCAAAAACTGAGACATTACGATGATCTCTGGGTCCCCAGTGCCTTCGTGGTCGTACGCGTAGTCACACCATCTTGCCTTCAGGTGCGGGCTCATCTTCTCTAGCACCTCTCTGCTCAGCATCGGATTGTACAGGTACCCTCTCTGGTCGATAGTCTTGAGAACGCAGGTTATATTTTGCAGCTTGATGGCGAAGCTATTTAGCTCCGTCGCTGAGGCCCCCAGTCTCGGAAGTTTCTTCAGGTCTTCTATTGCCTTGTCGATAATGACTTCTGGTCTTCCGAAACACTGCTCCAATGTCTTCATTATGACGTTCGGGTCCGTGGCCGTATGGAGTAGGGCGGCTACTGCGTCTCTAGCTTCTCCCTTCAGGCAGCTCCTCAGTCTTTGGATGTTCTCTGCTGCCGAGATCTGGTACATCTGTGTCGAGTCCCGATACGATGCTTTGAATGGAAGCCACTCATTGGTCGCGCCGGAGAAAATAGGAAGGTCCGTGTGTCGCAGTCTTGGTCTTGCCATTTTCTCTAGGGTAGCTGCCAGGAGTTCTATGCTGTTCCTGGTCCTGGTGGGTGTCGGTGATCTTCCTCGTGCTGTGTCGAACCGGAGCTGCTTCGCTTCCTCTCTTCTGGGTGCTTCCTCCCCCCGTGAACTGAGCGGGTTCTTCATTAGCCAGTCGTCCACTTTACGTAGAGGTTCTTCCCGTGGGAGGGCTTCTGCTAGCTGCTCTTCATGCACGCTCTCTTCGTCATTGATAACCGACACTTCCACTGCTAACCTCTTCTTGATCAAGTCTGCTTCCAGCTCTAATTCCCTTCTTCTTATGGCGGCCAACTTCTCTGCTGCCTCCAGTTCCGCCACTCGTAGTCGTGTCGTGACGCTGGTGTTTGAGCGTATCGACCTTACTGATCTTGTAGGCGACCTTGGTCTCTGTAGATCTTCGGTTCTTGTGGCGACCCCAGAAGGTCCTGCCGTGCTAGCGTCCGCTCCCCTTGAAAAGGGTGACGCTGGCGGCTCCATCGACAGTCTTCGTAGTCGCTCCTTCTCAATACGCGCTGCTTCCTGTAGCTGGGCGCGTCGCTGTTCTTCCACTTCCACTGCATCTCCCTGGCTTCGGGTGACCACCATTTTCACTGTGGAATGTATGTGGAATCGTTCCCAAATGTTCACTATTAGCGGCTCACTTGATCCGCCCCTGACGAGTCCCGAGCCCAACGATCCTCTTCTTGATCCGCCCCTAAATAATCTGGATCCACCCTTGATCAAATGTCCCTCTTCTTCTAGGACCAGTGGTTAACGAATATCACCTCAACGGGGCCCCTCCAACACGTTAGGAACCGGTGAATTCTTCGTCTCCACTTCAACGGAGCCCTCTTCTAAGCGAGACTAGCAGATCCTGATTTTTCTTTCACTCACTTGGCGTGATCTTGAAACGTTGGTTCAATCTTCGTTACGCAGACTCGTTGTTCACACGTCGTTTCCGTAGGTGCGTCGTCGCAGATTATTCTGATCTTAATCCGGCGAGCGAAACACCAGGCTGTAGGTACGTCGTCGCAAATTCTTCCGATCTAATCCGGCGAACGAAGGACCAGACTGTAAGTACTTCGTCGCTGATTCTTTCGATCTTAATCCGGCTCTCGAAGGACCAGACTGAAAGTACTTCGTCGCTGATTCTTTCGATCTTAATCCGGCTCGAAGGACCAGACTGAAGTGGACTGTATAATTTCTTGTCTTCTTTTTGGGTGTTCTTCTTGAACTTGAAATAAAACAAGGCTTCTTTCTTCCAGGTTTATTTCTTCTCAGGTATTCTTATTAGAATATTCGGAAAACGACTGTCTATCGGAAACGACTGTCTATCGGAAACGACTGTGTATCGGAAACGACTGAGAGTACGAACAAAACCGGTTCCAATTTATACATTACGCAGCTGATCGCTGATTGGTCGAACGGTCAGGAGGTGGAGCTTTTCAACCATTAAGGAACATTCCGGAATGCTCACGAATATTTCAACCAATCAGAATCAAGCCCGGAATAATCTCGAAATTACATGCAATAACCTTTAGTATCGCGAAACTTTACCTTAACGAGAGCCTTTACACTTTAAACATGCTTTTTACATAGAAATATCCATATTTCACATATAAAACCTTATATCATTCGACTTAGAATTCACTAATCTATCCTACAAAAATATAAAAACCTTAAAAAGTCACCATAACAAAACCTTAGTCCTTATCACTACGTAATATAATTACACGTTATCACTACACAATTAGGGCTCATTTTATGAGTTCCTCACTAAAAACTAATTAGGTTCACTTAGAAAACACTAATTATTCACATAATCACTCACTGTCCTATCAGTCTATTGTCACTTTGACACATATTAGGTCCGCAGGCTCGGCGTCCATTACAGTATGTATGTAGTGTATTAATTTGAGTATATATTGTATAATTGTTTTATATTTATTCTATGGTTTATTAGTATATCTATTCTATGGTCTATAAATAAATCTATTCCTGTATTCTCCTTTTTCTTTCTCTTTTATTGCACCAAACACTACTTTTCTCTGCATCACCCAAAGGTTGACTGCTAGAAAATGCCTAAGGCATTAAGTCCGCCTCTGTACTTTTTGTGTGCATAAAGCATTAAATAAATATATAAACATACTTAAATATTTCTAAATACATACATATTATAGATAAATTACACCCAGACACAGAACAAATGATTATGCTCATCTCACAAACATTTATCCTGGGTGGGAATCGAACCCACGACATCCGGCATAGCAGTCAGGGCCACTAAACCAACAGGCCAGTCCAAACTTCTTCAAGTGACGCAGTTATCCGCTACCGCTTATACCTTAAGCATCCCAACACAGACACTCCTATGGCGTAAGTAGACGATAAATCTCACCATTGTCACCAGCAGATGGCGACCGTGTCCAGGTTTTTACCGCTATAACTTTGTAACAAAGAGCGCCCGCTTTTTGTGTCACCTGTCTTTATGGACTGCTTCGGCTATTTTAGTTTTTAGTTTTAGCTTTTGGTTTGATTTTCAGCTGTTGAGGAGTGACACACAATACAAACTAAGCTCTTTAGACACCTGATCCGAATCGTCTATTGTTTTACCTACGAATTAGTGGACATCATTAGATCATCAGAGTCATCGATGTAAGTGGAAGTGTGTGTATGCACTTAATTGTCTTTTAAAAGCCTTAAAACAGAAATGACGCTGTACATTTTTTTTTTATTGCTATTCTTAGTGGCCGAGTGGTAACAGCCCCGACTTACGAGTTGTAGGTTGCGGTTCAAACCCAGCCAGGCGCATTACTTTGTGTAATTTATTTAATCACTACTGCTCTCAAAACATCGTGAGGAAACCGGCATGTTCTAGAACCAAAAATTCGAAGACATATGACATTCATCAACCCGCACTGGGCCCGCGTGGTGGATTATGGTCCATTCTCTCTCCTAGAGAGGAGGCCTGAGTTCCAGCAGTGGGAATATTAAAAAGCTGAGTATGCGCTATGCTTAAGCTATTCTTAGGCATCCCTTGTAATATGATTGTCTTTGTTCAAATAGTTAATTGATATTCCTCAGTAATAGGAGTAATCCCTAGTGTGAAGCAACATTTCTTAAAAATAAAATAGAATAAAATTAATGTTTTTTAAGAGGGCCCCTCCCAAGGCCATCTATCGTCAACGTTAACCTAGTTTTAAAGCTTGTTGTTCCATTCAAACATCATCATCATTTCAGTTGAAAGACGTCCAGGCAATGTTTGATCAAGAGGAAATACGAAAAAAGAGAAATAAAGCCTGAACGCTCTATTGGCATTCAGTAATTCTGTCATTTACTCGAATATTTCACCAAATTTATTCCAGGAAATACGCGTTTTTTTTATAACTTAAAAGTTTTTGGAAAATTTTTCATTATTATTATTTTCATTCAGAATCTCGATTGATTGTGAAAGGTTTCTATTGTTATATTTTCTTAACTTTTGTACGATGCATTTGGCTTGATTCTAAGGACATATAAGCATAGTTCAATCGATGCCGGGTTAAGTCTACGGCTTTTATAAGTCTACTTTTTTTGGTAATCATGACTCCTCTCACTCTAGCTGGAACGAGAGAGAATATAATTTTTTTTTCTGAATGAAAGCCACTTGTATTCTTTCAGTTTCTCGTTGCGTTCTTACTCTTATGAACAATCCAGCAGCTCTGAGGGCTTAGCAAAGTTGACAATCTACAATCGTTAACGCTTGTAGAAAACTTCAAATGTATGGGAATGACGTCATATCAACGCTCAGTCACGTGGTCAGAACAAAGGAGTCGGAGGCGTTGTCAACTCGAGGCGATCGACGAAAGAGAATCGAAACGAAACGGTCGTAACTTGGCTAGGCCTGCTGATCTTCCTGCCCTTGTCTTTTGTAATTAGGAGTTGTTGAAACACATTTAGTTCTTCCACTATCCCCTGACAATCGTTGATTGTATTTGAAACAAACTTTGCCGGACTCGTCCCCTGAGGGTTCCGTACAAACTTACATATATAAATAGTACGATTCCCGAAGATTTCTCGAAGATTTTTCTTAATCGGATTTTTTAAGCTATTGCATAGCTTCTATCGAGGGCCTTGAGCGCGGGGACCGAATCCAGAAATTCCGTAACGAAAAAAAACCTCACGCTCCCCTCTCCGACGGGCACGGAGGTGTGGCTTGAAGGCCGTGCATTGTCTAACGTCGTTTCTTTTCGGCAGTCTTCGACACGGTGTTTGTGTGCGTGCAACTAGCCGTATTGTTACTGCATAAATAAAATAAATAAATAATTATAATTGCATAAGTTGATACCAAATGCTATGCAATAGCTTTACCGCGGCAGTCCCCGAGTGCCACACGTCTTTTTTTATTATTTTGTGTCGTAACTACGAGTGTTTTATAGTTTTAAGTCTTCGATGGTTTTCCTTTACTGGTACTGTGAGACCTTGTTTCTTGCCCAATTTCAGGGTTCTAAGTCAACGATAAATACCATAGGTTTTGATTTCTTTGCGAGCTTCAAATTATGCACTATATATGGAGCATAAACGTCTTTAGCTTTAAATAGCGTTGACTTAGAAGATTGATTTTTTCACTGCTCCATGGGATAGCAGTACGCAGAGTATTCGGTATTAATTACAGGCCAAGTGGATAAAGAGGGTTTCACAAGAGTAGAAGAGAAGAAGCCCTGTTCTCGTAACCTGTGCGGTACCGCACCGAGTGGTCCGAACATGCTAATGAGTCCTGCTGTGCCTACGAGACAGCTATACATTTCGCGCCTGCATCACTACACGAAAGTTGAGGAAGTCGTGGAGTATTTGAAGGTGAAGACCAAATGAACGGGTGTAAGGTTGGAAGCGCGCCAGGACGTAAACTTCAAGTCGTTCGTGGTACGAGTTCCAACCCAACAGCTTCTTAAAAGAGGACTTCTGAACGAAAGGTGTCGTATATCGACGTTTCCTAGGACGGTTATGCGATACCACGCAGCGCAACATGACGCTGACCATATTACGTGTCTAACTATAGTTAAATAAGTTTTGTTTTTATAATATGTAGGTATTAGTAATTTATTATTGTTTAAGATTATTTTGTATGTATATTTTCTATGGGCCTTTGAGGCCTGAAAATAAAATGTTTATTATTATTAATTACAGCTAAATATTTTACCGCGTTCTTGGGGAAAAGAGTCTTGACAGACGGAGAACAAAGTGAAGAGTTCCGTTTTTGCCAACTGAAGTACGGAACCCCAAAAAACAGTAAAAACACAACAAATATCTTCCAGACACATTCAGATTTATGTACGTCCATTTAAATTAATCAATAAAACCCTAATCTTGATCTCAAAAATAAAATAATAATTAGGTACCGAAGCATCGGGTGGTCCAATTAGTAACTCTATAAAGTACGTCCATCTCTTTCTACCTTCTCAAATAAGATAAAGACAACAATATGTTCCTGGGGCTAAAATGCCAGTAGCTTAAGTAATTGGGAGTCATTTGAGACGCCATATTGTTTTTAGTGGGGGTATAAATTAATTGTTTTATCTCTGTCAGGTTATTATCATAATTAATTCAAAATAATGTTTATCTTTACGATCCGGTTTTAAGTGTATGAGTTTATTTTAAGGATAGTAAAGCGCCTATTACACCACTCGATATTCAGACAGTGAAACAAAAAATTTCATCGTTCTGTTTCATTCCTTTACCCAACATTGGCGTAAGTTGCTCTTTTTCTTGTGTGACGCTATGTAGACTAGAACTATCTGAATATCGAATAGTATAATTGGCGCTTAAGACTGTCTGAATATCGAGTAGTGTAATAGGCGCTTTAGGATCCGATATAAAGCGCCTATTACACTACTCGATATTCAGACAGTGGAACAAAAAATCTGATCGTTCTGTTTCATTCCTTTACACGACATTGACTTAAATTGCTTTTGTTATTGTGTGACGCTACATAGACTAAGACTGTCTGAATATCAAGTGGTGTAATAGGCGCTTTAATGTCTACATTTCAACATCATCAACATTTTTCTGCCCTTGTCCCGTTTCATTTGTGGTCGGCGTAACGTTTTTTTTTCCTCCATTCTGTTCTGTCACCCGTCACGCTATCACTAACTCCCTTTTGTTTCATATCACTTCTAATATAATCCATCCATCTTTTCTTTGGCGTCTTCGTCTCCATCCATCAACATGTATACTCCTAACTCTTTTAGCAAACCGTCCACATTTCAACAAATTACATTAATCTAGAAATAGCTCTAACAACCTCTCATCTCACAAATCAAGCATGACTTGCTAATATGTAACTAGAACTGGAACACGTAACTAAAATAATGCACCCTTAAACACCGCAGTAAGAAAATCAAGTTTACCAATCATAATTTACGCAATTAAATTTTACATAAATCCACTTAGCATTTTATATTATATTGGTTGTGCAATTGGTACTGGTATACAAACAAACAAACTCTTCAGCTATTTAAAGTAGCTTTAAATAGCGGTGGGCGATTATAAGACAGGTATACTAATGAAATCATTCGATTATGAAGATGTCTCGAGATATCTCGATTATAACAAGTTAATATTACTATTCTAAATAAGTAGTAAGTAGTCACGCTCGCGGTCGCGAGTCGATTGGCAGACAGACAACTTATTTATTTTGTTCTCATTACAAAACACAATAAAAGAAATACAGTACGGAGAAGAGAATACATTAGTGGGGCGGGTAGCACCACGAATATTAATAAATATTCGTATATTATTTATTAATATTATTTATCGAATATTTATTAATATTCGTGGTGCTACCCGCCCCACTCACCGTGCTCCCGACATTATACATGCAACTTACGCATTACATTACGAATAAGCATTTATGTAGATTATTACATGCCAAAAATGTTCTACTAAAGTCACTGAGCAACTGTCGAAGTGTCGACTTTATAAACACGATTAGTAGTACTAATTAGTATCGTCATTCGATTATGAAAACATATTAGTTACTAATTCCATAATCGATTATCAACATTAGTAATTTAGAGTAATTCGATTATGTCGATCATTCATTATCATATATCATCCACTATCTTTAAATAGTATATACAGGGTGTTTGGTGCATCGTATGCCAAATTAAAATGGTCGACGGGAGGGGTCATCTGCTATCCTTTCAGACCCCTAAACACTTCTCATGCTCTGTGGATTTTTTTTCATCGACTTTTTATTGTTTTATGAAAATAAGGCCCAAATTTTTTATTCAAATACAATTTAAATAAAATATATAAGGCGTAGACTCTGAATTTTAATTTTATTTAGATGTGTATTGTGTATTAGAGTACTTTTAAATTTAAAATTAGTGACATTAGCTATCTAGTTTTTTTTTAATTAACTTGCAAAGTTTTATGCTTGAATTAAAGCTGTCCTTGTTACAGTCGCTTTTGTTTTTTTTTATCGCCAAGTTAGTAGTAGGTAGTCATTAAAATTGGTCCAGACGAACAACTAAGGAGGATATACGACTTCTTACAACAACTGCTACAAATTTCTCTTCCCTGTCTCTGGAGCCCTAACCACCGGTAGGTTGGAACTACTCTTGACACCGATGGACTACTATTTGTATATATATTTGTAAGTTCTTTTATAATTTATTTAAAAATGTAATTTAAGTAATGTTGAAAAAGATAAATAAACGAAATAATAAAAATAAATAAATGGCTACGAATTTCCAACTACACTTACAATGCAGGCTGGATCTAAGGAGGCCAAATATATTTTAGGAAATGATTTGGTTCAAGCTTAAATAATTATGTATCAAGGTAGTGGTAAGCAACATTTTTACAAAATACACAGCGAAAAGTAGCGAGACCTAGTTCCCGTGAAAGCTTTAATGAACCCATTCAAAAGGTTCGTAACCCCACCTAGTTTCCCCCATTTATATTATGAGAGAAGTAACTATTTCGTTGAGATTATAATGTTGTAGGTAAACAAGAAGTTAATACCTTTTCTAATAAGTCCTTCTTATTTGAATAGATACTCGTATAATGTCGTGTTTGTTATTAAGGGGATGCAACTTGACATACATTTTCACTGTTTTTCATACAACCGCTCTTACGCGATTATGATGTTATATATATATTACACATTTTTTCATTAGATATTTTGGAAACATAGTATCTTGTGTATATTATCTAGGCTTCTATTGAAATCAATTTATAAATTTGTGTAAAACTAATCCAGTAATGACCTCTGAAAATCTGCTATTTTGCATGAACTTTGACACTTCATAATTTACTCAAAAATTAAAAAAGTCAAAAAAGTATAACAATAGAAGCCTTGCAAATTTAATGAAAATTCTGAATGACGACAAATTATCTGAAAAACTTTTAAGAGTTAAAAAAAAACACGTATTTCTTGGAACAAGTTTTGTGAAATATTCGAGTAAATCACGAAATTACCGAATGCCCGCCCGCCGTGTTTTCAGGCGTAATCTCTCTTTTTTTTGCATTGCCTCTTCATCAAACATCGCGTTGGCTTGCGTTAGATGAAGCAACAAGCTTTTAAACCATGGGAGTGGAAAAGGACCCTCTTATAAGTATTTTTTGGACATCGCATTGCCTACGGAATTGATCAAATAAGTCATCGCGACCCTGGAATGCTAAGGGCAAATGGAGGAAACCCTTCCCTTAAATAAAAAAAAACTGTGTATAACATTTACCGACTAAAACCAACTGTGTTCCTTTAGTTACCTTTTTGCGAATGAAGAAGTAAATTACAAATATTCAGGAATTTCATTAACACCCCAGATTTTACACTTGCATAAACTAAGCATCCTCTGCGAATTGGGCAATAGCAAGTAGCAACAGGGCGCTATGATGAATTGAAAAACGAACTATCCCTCCCGTACGCAAAATATGCAGCGCTTTGGGCGGGCAGTTGCAGACACCAGCATGTATGGGTAGCTCGCCGTCCGATCGTCCGGTAACCGTCCAGACCGAGCCCAAGTCGTCAACGGCGCGTAGTGTTCCACGCGCGCCTCAAGGAGATATCAGCAACCGTAGGGGCCCAGCAGGGTCGAGGCCTACTGGGGCCATGGGTGATGCGAAAGTGACCCCCGGGGCCCTGAAAAAATGGCAAAGAAGGAACAGTAGTGGGTTTTTAGTCAGTAAAAGTCTGACACCATCTCGCGCTCCGCCCAAGAGCGGGGGATGTCATTAGATGATTTTCCCATCCGAAAAAAAAAATTTCCTTGCATAGCACATAAGATTTTTGTTCCGGTTTGTTTTTGTTCCTTGCGATAATTATCTACTTGCACGCGGGCGAAGCAGCCAGCAAAAGCTAGTATAATTATCTACATACCTACATTTGCGAAATGTCTATAATAAATATCGTTTGTTAAGGCATTGAAACTTTAGGGCTATGTTCAGGCTATTCTCATTGGAGAATTGATCGAATTACCTTTACGTGGATCGGATCCTGTGATCTTGAAACATATTATGATTTATATTATTTTATTCAGGAAAATGAAAGATCTGTTATGTAAATATTTTCTGAGCGTTACTGATATCATTATTTACTAGCAGTCCCAAAAGACGTTGTCCTGTCCAAAAGCTGGCATTTCTTTAGAAAAAAAAAAATGAGTACCTGATTGCAGCGCCACCTTCAATTGTATTTTCCAATCATCCAGGAACCCACTCAAATATACAAATCAAAAAATAATATTCATCCAAATCGGTAAAGCCGTTTAGAAGGAATTAGGTGACAAACACACGTATAGTAGAATTAAATATATTCAAATTATTTAAGAGACATAAATAACTAAATAAAATAAAACGTATAAATAAATACGATTCAATAACACATATTTTTATATTTCTAAAACGAACAAAAAGAAACGCCCCCGGGTGGGCTCGAACCACCAACCTTTCGGTTAACAGCCGAACGCGCTAGCCAATTGCGCCACGGAGGCGATGGTGAGGTGAGCGAAATAGACGTCCGATATCTATAGCAACTATATAGGTGACTGGTAATCGTGACGTCATCGGTCAGAGTCGTAAGGTTATCAACATAAGTGATGATGTGTGGAACAAAAATGTGATAAGAATTTGATTGAAAATAATATTTGTTATTGATACAAGTGTTTTATAAGAACATTATACATAATAGCACAATCTAAAGGCGTTGGTAATACAATCGGCAAAATACCAAGTTATTAAAATTGTTTGTATAAACTTTTAAAACATTATTTATTATTAACAGATAATAAAAATAATTATTAATAATAATTTATTAGGTAAGTACTTACTGACATAATTTTTTCACAAATATTATAAAAGTGATTTTTTTTCTATTCTAATGACATTACAAAAAAAGTTTTTAAATTGGTTTCGACACAGATGTTGCAAATTCGCAACTGGAATCTTAGCTAAATTAAATTTCGCGGGTAACCGTGGAGCATTTACCTTAAGTAATCTACTTTTTTTTGAGGTGCGAAATCACTAAATAACTTCTCTCGCTCTGGAGTGAGAGGGAGTGAGACTGTCAGACTTTTACAGACAAAAACCCACCAGTGTTCCTTCAGTTCATTTATTTTTAAAATGCATTATGCACACAAAAGTACATAGGCAGACTAATGCTGACTAATGTTTTTAATATCGTGCGGATTTCATACAAGTCTATATTGTAATGTGCGGAATACGCACGCGGGATGCGGGGCGTGATATCGGGCAGCAGCCCCGCATGCGGAGCAATTCTGCATGTGTGATGAAATCCGCACGATATTAAAGACACCCTTAGACATTTTCTACCAGTGAACCTTTGGTTGATGCAGAGAAAAATAGTGGTAGGTGCAATAAAAGAGAGAGAGAAGGCGAATGCACGAATAGGTACTAATAAACCATGTAAGTACCTAGGTATATAATACAATTATACAATACACTTATTCTCAAATTAATCAACATCATCTTCTTCTCAGTTGGTACACTCTTGCCAGAGTGGTCGTGGTCATCACTGTGAATCACGATGAGTGAACATCCTGGTAACACGGCGCCATTCATCGCGGGCTGCAGCTATTCGGGTACATTCGTAAACCGAGCACTTAATTGCGGCCTTGATCTGGTCTGTCCATCTCATTGGTGATGTACCACGTGGCCTGGTGCCCTCAACTTTACCCTGCACTATCATACCATACTTACACTAATATCATACTTACACTAATATAGTCAAATTAGTTCAAATCAACAATTGAAAAACGTTAACGCAGTGATGATACTACTGTCAACTTTTTACGAATTTTTTAGCTCTCGAATTTTAGTTTTGAATGTTAATCGGTTACTTTTCACGTTCTGGGGCCACGGTAACTCACAAGCTACCTTTAAGCATATTCCTTAAACAACGGAGTTACTGACAACAGCTGCTATTAAGGTAGGTACTGCTTATTTATTAGTAAAATATTAATGACCAAGTGTCGGAACTACCCACTAATTACAAAGTTTTAATGTTGGTAGTAAAATTTAACACCGGTGCAGCTATTATGCATGTAGTGTGAGTTGTATTCAAAAATAATCTATATCGTCACCGGAAAGCCAATACTACTTAAACGCCAAAAGGCCATTTTACAATAGAGACATTTTAAGTTTTTTTTTTTTACAAAACTTTGTCTAACTTTTTTTCTAATATAGTAATCGAAATACAGTAAAGGCAAAAAATAATTGTGACACTATTATCTACGTACTTGAATCGAGATATTCTGCATATTGAATGTAATTCAGGAGATAGCTGTCACTTAAGTACATATGCTCTGTACTCTTCTTAAGGAGAAAGTACTTATCTTTGCAATATTTTTTAAGTGCGGTTGTCGAAAAGTACTGACAAGTCAAGTCCTTTGAAATGTATGAAAGGAAAAAGTACTAACACGCATTACGGGTTGATGTAGTCTCAGGATAAAACTACTTAAACGTTATAATAATGTCTGAGGACCGTACAGAAAAACGGTGTATAGCATTAAAAGTTGATACCATTGTTATGCCAAAAAGACTTATGTAAAAGATATATCATTTAAATTTAAATATATTATTCTTATCGGACATAGACAACAATAAGTAAGTGCTAACAATGGTACTAGCGGCGAATAAAATAAATGAGAATACTATTGTAATTCCTAATTTGAATTCGACTGCATCTTTTTACTATATTGGTTTAAAAAGGAAAATATAAATCACTTTAAATGAAAAATTTTAAAAAATTGTTGACAGTTTTCTTGTCAGTCTTAAAACTTAATTGCTTATAGCAAAAGTCACGCAACACACTACGAATAATAAACGTAACACAGTTTTATTATTAATCTAAATACAATATTATGTATTGGTTAACAGTTTGGCGCATCTTTCGAAGAGATCAAATTGATTAGGTCTAGTAGATTTTGAATACCTGTGTATCATATATCGCGTCGATGCTCAAGACTTTGAAGCCTCGACTCAACGAGTGCATCATTGCCAATGATCCTCCTGGCTCGCCTCTCAATTGCCTCAAGTGCATCAAGCTGGTATCGGGCAGATCCATCCCAAAGATGAGAGCAGTACTCCATACACGATCGAACTTGCGCTTGATAAAGTTTTAGCAGCTGTTCCGGCGTGAAGTACTGTCTGACCTTCGCGAGGATTCCCAGCTTTTTTGCTGCCAGTTGAGCCTTTGCTTCGATGTATGGCCCAAAGTTGAGAGTTGACGTCAGCGTGACACCAAGAAGATCAAGATGGTCGGTTATCGGCACGGTTACGCCCCGGAAAGTTGGAGCAGGGCTGAATTGGCTCCTTTTAGCGGAAAATAGACACGCCTGGGTTTCAGCAGCATTGAACTTGACCAAATTAGCATCGCCCCATTCAGAGACTGCCTCCAAGGACAAGTCCAAGCGCTCGACCATAGCCTCTCGGAGAGACTGGATCTGTGACCCACTAGCTTGCGCGCTGGATATGTAACTCTCAGTAACAGTGCTGTCGTCTGCATACCCAAAGGTACCGGGCTTAAGCAGATCATTTATGTGCAGCAAGAACAATGTTGCCGAGAGCACTGACCCCTGAGGGACCCAGGCATTAATGGCCATTTGACCGGACGAGCAGCCATCGATGACCACTCGGATGGACCGGTCACTCAGGAAGTCTGCAATCCAAGCACACAAACCAGCAGGTAAACTGAAAGAAGGAAGCTTACTAATAAGGCTTTCGTGCCCAGACCCTATCGAAAGCCTTCGAGATATCGAGGGAGACGGCAAGCGCTTCCCCGTGTTTCTCGATGGCCTCACTCCAGATGTGGATGGCATACGATAGAAGATCACCAATTGACCGATTTCGGCGAAAGCCGTATTGTCGGTCACTTAGGATGTCATTAGCTTCTAGGTATGCCAGGAGCTTAGTGTTGAAAACACGTTCCATAGTCTTACAGAGAATGGACGCTACTGATATTGGCCTGTAATTAGCTGGGTCAGCCCGACAACCCTTTTTGGGCACGGGCTGTACGTTAGCTTGCTTCCATGCAATCGGCACTTTTCCAGCCTCAAATGAAAGCCTTAATAGGCGTGTCAGGGTCGGAGACAGTTCAGGCGCACACGTTCTCAGAACAATTGCCGGTATCCCGTCAGCCTTGTTCACGTCAAGGTTACGCAGCACCCTACGGACGTCCTTCTGATGGATGCGAATATTCGACATACTCGTTTCGCAACCATCAGGATTAACAGGGGGCTGCGTGTCACTAGGATCTAGACGCGAAGATTCCGCGAAGAGTGAGGCAAACAAGTTTGCCTTCTCCTCAGCGGTATGGGCCAGCGACCCGTCGGGTTTCAGCAGTGGCGGTAGTGAGGGACGGCAGAAGTTCAATTCAACCGACTTAGCCAGGGACCAAAACGCCTTACTACCAGCAGGGTATGAAGCAAGTTTGTTCCCGATGCGGCTAATGTGGTCGAACCGAGACCTCCGCATCACCTTCTTGCAAGACTTGGCAGCTCTGTTGAAGACTCTCTTCTTCTGACTCACGTCACTCGCCTTGTGCATACGAGCGTCGGCCCATGCCTGGTATGCGGTGTGCTTAAGTGCGTTAGCACGATCACACTCCGCACCACACCAAGGGCGAGCCTGGTCAGACATTGTTACGTCAGAGAATGGAATATAGTACTCCATCCCCCGCCGCAACACATCTGTCACAGCATCTGCGCACGACGATGGATCATCCGAAGAAAAGCAAGTAGGCTGCCAAGGATAACATGCGAAGAAAGATCGCATGCCATCCCAATCTGCTGACCTATATCGCAAAACCCGCCTGGTGCCTCTAGGGCAGGGATCGGGCGGAGAGTAGACTGATATAGATTTCACCAGACAGTGGTCGGAACTACCTAACGGTGATGATATCGACTCTGAATAGCGGTCTGGATCTGTTGTCAGCAGAAGGTCCAAGCAGTTGGCCGTGTGCGAATCAACATCCGGTACCCTCGTAGCTCCCTGGACCAGCTGGGTGAGATTTAACGCTAGCGCAAGCTTTCGCGTCTCTCGACCAGCATGGTCTGTGCACTGGTATGGGAAAAGCCACTCCTGATGGTGGGCATTAAAATTCCCCAGTAACACCAGTTGTGCGGAAGGGTACCTCTGCTGAGCCACATCCGCCGCCTCACTAAGGTACTGTGTGAGCCTGATCGTCTCCTGATCACCACTGTGCGAACGGTAAACACAAGCATAGATAATTTTATCCATGCCTGTGTCCACCAGAGCCCAAAGCGTTGAGAACCTGGAATCTTCAAGGTTGCGGAGACGCCGATAGCAGATGTTGTCCCTGGCGTACAAACACACACCAGCGTGTGATTTAAAATTTTGCTCCAGTGTAAACCCTGGGTAAGACAGGTACGACACGTCTGACGGACTTCTTATCTGCGTCTTCGAAAGAAAAAAGAGGGAAGGTTTTTCAGTCTCCAGGTGATGATGGACTGCTGCGATATTGGAGTGCAGACCTCTAATATTGCTGAGGTGCACTTTAAGTGAGAGGGAGTGCAGCCGCTGTTTTACTTTTCTCTTTTTCAACCCTGTCATATTACGAGTGAGGTAGGAGAGGAGAAGGAAGTGAAATGGAGTCCCATGCTGCTAACCTTCAGTCACGCACTGGCAGGACAGCATCATTGGGGTACTAGTCTGGAGACTGCGGGGACGCCCGAGCCCCCCCGGAAATGACCATTGGGCCCTCTCATCTGGTCGCCAACCAGCACGATGGTGCATTCCGGGATTTTTCGTCAGTTGGCGGGGCAGCTTTTCATGTGTGGCTAGCACATTACTTGGGCCCCCTACTAACTGCGGTTGGCCAGCGGTGCACCGTGCCTCGGATCCCGCTACCCTCCGCGACTAGTCTCCCGATACGTCAATACCAGCGCGGGTCCGGCTGGTCTGCATACATTAGAACCGTAACTTCGACCCAACTCCTCTAAATTGGCTACACTGGGCATCGTACCGGAACACGGCTAGGCCGTTTGGCGGTACGTCTTTGCCCAGTGGGTGGTCACAAGCCGTCGGTCGAAACCTACCACCAGTTAATATCACCTGATTAGCACCACCCGGGGACCACGTGTAGGGCCTAGCTATGGGTATTCTCCTACGGACGCGGGTGACTCAGCCCCCTAACTTGTTAACTGTTTGCTGCGGGAACTTCATACACGCGTCACTCTTTTGTCGCTGCGGGGATCCGACTACAAGCAAAAGCAAGGTCGACTCATCGACTGAACCACCTACAACTCGCGCGCGATATATAAATTATAAGTACTCAACGAATCGTAATCAAAACAAAATTTTATTTCAAAAGACTTAACTGAATATTTTTTGTACGTGTTTCACACATTTAAATGCTAAACAAACTATTAATATTTTGTCGAGTAAAATAGTCCATGCTTAATATAATAATTATTCGATTTCATTGAATGTAAAACATTCTAAATAGACACTCAAATACTTAGGTATGAAAAGCAAAGTTACTAAAACCGTTCCCTCTCAGAAAACTGCGAAGACAAAATATACTAACGCGCCATGCTCGTCAATTCTTACGTAAAGCAAATTTACTTAGCTACATATCAACTCATATTTACGGTCGGCAAAAAAATACTAAAGCGACATCAATGACTCAAACTACAATATTTTGAGTTGCTGAACAAAGTTAAAGTGGCTGATATCAGTATATCAAAATACTAAACTGACAACGACTAAAATATGATCATAAGTTGCATTACGTAAGTATTTATTAAAACATCAAAATTATGAAAAATACCATACTTTTGCAGTGCTTGAGCGCCAAAAAAATGCTCAGATTATTACGAAACCCCGACTAATCGACGCAGCAAAAAAAATCCAATCCAACGATATATATAACTCATTTTGGTCAAAATGGCGCTTAAGTAGTATTGGCTTTCCGGTGACGATATATAAAAAGGAGAAACTGACTGACTGACATATTAACGCACAGCCGAAACTGCTGGGACTTGGAACGTGAAATTTTGGACAAGATTTCGTTTTATATCGTAGGCGAGCCCAAGAGAGGATTTTCCAAAATTCACCCTCAAGAGGATGAAAAAGTGGGTTCAAAGTTTGTATGGAAAAATCTACTTTCACGCGGGCGAAGCCGCTGGCAGAAGCTAGTTATCTAATAATTAACTAAAATTAATATTTTTTAGTTAAATGATTTATGTACATAAAAAGAGAAATTGACTGACTGACATTATCAAGTCACAGCGGAAATTACCGGGACTAGGAGCGTGAAACTTTGCACAAGGTTTTACACAGAGAGGATTTTCTAAAATTCACCCCCTAAAGGGATGAAATCTTTAACGCGGGCGAAGCTGCCCCCCTAGCCAAGTCACAAACGAAAAACGTAAACTCTCAGTAGTCTATAATAGATTTTCAACTTTATCTTATTGGATGTAAAGTTGAAAATCTATTGAAGATTACAGTGTTTTCGTTCGTTCCGGTCGCTACCGCTCAGTAGTCTTTAATAGATTTTCAACTTTATGCTCTTAGGTATAAAGTTGAAAATCTATTGGAGATTACTAAGCGTTCACGTTTATCGTTTGCAACTTGGCTAGGGGGGCTGGTCTAATATATAAAAATCTCGTATCACTGTGTTTGTTGTCGAAGTCCTCCAAAATGGCTAGTTCAATTTTTATGTTTTTTTTTAGTAGGGCTGAGAGTAGGTTCAATAGGCAATTGTTTACCGTCCTACCCCCAAGTACCATTTTTTCCTTTAAAAAAAAAAGTTATGGCAGTATAAAGTTTGCCGGGTCAACTAGATCAACAGGCCAGTCGTTCCTGGCCAGTAAGTAGAATGATCATTTTCGACCTCTTAATTCCATTTTTCTTTTTACATTCGCCGAATCGCCATATTACCTACCTGACCTAAGATTAGCATAGCATACCCAGCAATTAAACAATAAATCTAAATCGTCTCTCTATGAGTCAGGGACCACTATTTTCACTATGTGTCATACAATCCGTATGTTCGTGGAACATAAACGACCAATGACTGTCCAATTTATTTATTGCTTCATAAATGAGCCTCTAAATCATCTGTGAGTAAGCACCTTGTAAAAGGTTTTTCTTGGATTTTTTGTGCTGGATAGGACTAGAGTGAGGCAGGTGATTTTTATGGCAATTCTCAGATGTAGATTAATATTTATTGCTATTTTCCGTTCCTAAATGCCTGGATGGTTAGATCACTAATGCATGCGACCTATAATTTATTACCCCTCATTAAATATAAAACTAAGATTAGAGCGGTAGTCTCATTGATTTTCTGTTGTTGGCTGTTTGGGTAAATTAAATTAGGTAAAAAAACTGGGCAAGTGCGAGTCGGACTCGCGCACTGAGGGTTCCGTACAAACTTGAAAGGTAAATTGCAGTTTACGATTTATGACGTATTAAAAAAAAAACTACTTACTAGATCTCGTTCAAACCAATTTTCAGTGGGAGTTTGCATGGTAATGTACATCATAGACCTATCCGTAGATACCCGACACGTATGGGTTTGATGAAAAAAAAATTTTTGAATTTCATTCTAAGTATGGGGAACCCCCAAAATTTATTGTTTTTTTTTTTTCTATTTTTGTGTGAAAATCTTAATTCGTTTCACAGAATACATCTACTTACCAAGTTTCAACAATATAGTTCTTATAGTTTCGGGACGGACAGACATGACAAATCTATAAGGGTTCCGTTTTTTGCCATTTGGCTACGGAACCCTAAAAATCAGCATATAACATTCCTCATGCATGCATATTTATATGCTCATTGTAGGGAGAATTGACTCCTTCATGGATCCAATGTTTCCATTTTTGTCTATTTCTTGTATTCGTACTACATATATTATTTAAATATTAAGTATAATTATATTCATGACATCATTAATTGACTAATTTAATGCATTTGAATATTATACTAATGTAGTTTTAAGTTTCAGTCACTAACATAATGTGGATTAGTCAGTTTTTTTTATAAAAATATATATGTATACATATATTTTTTAATAAAAGCAAATGTTGAATGTCATTATGATAATGATAAGATTACCAGCTGTAAAAAAATATATATTAATAATAAAATATTAAAAAACATACATAACATATTACGTAAGTGTAGTTGTCCATTCGTAAGAGTATTTTTTTATGGAGAAGAACGGACAAGAAACTCAATAGTTACAATCATTGTTTATAGTAACTTTTTGTTTCTACCTTTCGTATCCACACCCAACGATTCTAAGTTCTCTCCTTACCTGTGATTTGCGCAAATCATTCTCCGTTGATTTATCGGGCACACCCACGTTGATCGTTGATTCATATTTGTTTATTCAAACTCTAGGAACTGACTGACTAGACTGAAGGGTTTCGAGACGTTGATAAGGAAGTATCTACATAATTATGTATCCAGAGTTATTATCTTTATATATTATTATAATAGAGAGCAGTGGTGGCCGAGTGATAGCGGCCCCGACTTACGAGTTGTAGGTCGCGGGTTCAAACCCAGCTAGGCGCATTACTATGTGTAATATATTTCATCACCACTGCTCTCAAAACGGTGAAGGAAAACATCGTGAGGAAACCGGCATGTCCTAGAAACAAAAATTCGAAGACATGTGACATCCACCAACCCGCACTGGGCCCGCGTGGTGGAATACAGCCCATTCCCTCTCCTAGAGAGGAGGCCTGAATCCCAGCAGTGGGAACCTTATAAGGCCGACTATGCTATGCTATATTATTATATAAAAAGAAACTGACTCACTGATTTATCAATGCATAACCGAAACTACTAGGTCTAGGAATGTGAAATTGTACACAAGGCTTCCTTTTGTGCCTGTAGGCAATCACTAAGTAGGTGTTTTTGAAAATTTAACTTTTGAGGGTGTAAAAAGTGGGAAATTTGTTTGTATGCAAATATTATTCCTTGGGTCCATGTACTAAATAGTAATCTGGCGCAAGCTTGTGGACGGCGAGCAATGGGAAGCTCGCCGTCCGACCTTCCGGTAACCGTCCGGACCGAGCCCAAGTCATCGACGGCGCGTAATGTTCCACGCGCGTCTCAAGGAGATGTCAGCTAGGCTTCGACCATGCTGGGCCCATACGGTTGTATGGGCCAACCGTATGGGCCGAGCATGGTCGAAGTCTATTGGGGCCATAGGTGATGCGAAAGAGAACCCCGGTGCCCTAGAATGAGGGCAAAGAAGGAACAGGAGTGGGTTTTAGTCAGTAAAAGTCTGACACGCCCTCCCGCCCTGCTCAAGAGCAGGAGATGTCATTGGATAATTTCCCACCTTAAGAAAAGTATAAATCGTAATCTAAGTAGGTATTTAAATAAAAACGGTTTTCATTATTTGTTTTTCAAAACTACCCCTATAAAACGGTTTAGAGTGTTAAAGGTTGTATAGGAGAATATGTCCACCTTGTGGAAGGCCTACCAACAGTGCGCCTTCAAGTACGCAGTCGCTACTCCAGAACCACCTGTTTTCCCAGCAATACGCTTTGCCCCATATATTAGATATAAAATAAATCGAATTTCAAAACATATGATCGTGATAAGCTTACCAGGACAAGTGGAATGGAGTGTACTACGTGACCTCGATAAATGGAAGTGCGATTAACTCTTGTGCGACAAAACTGTACTGCACCTTATTTCGAATGCACGCTTGTGCGACACACCGAAGCTCGACATCACGCTGGTGTGACGAACGATTGTGCGACAGTAGTTTGAAACTACGGCAGTGCGACAAACAATTGTGTGACTACTACTTGTGTGAGTACTACAATTCGACAATACGTTAGTGCAGTATTACATTACTTTAACATTACCCTACCTGCCAAGATAGCTCGATGGAGCTTTGCTCCACTTCGCTCCCAGCCTTAGTCTTCTAACCTAGCCTGCCTGTGTCGGGGTGCCCTAAAATATGTTAATTTTTCATGTCGCAGTAGAGAAATTTCGAGGTTCAGTAAATCGCACAAGCGTGCATTCGAACTATGGAGAATCGCAGAACAGTTTTGTCGCACTAACGTTAATCGGAAATTTATTTGTTGAGCTCACGTAGTACACTTAGCGGAATGAAGGATCTGAGTGTCACTTTTGACAACTAACTTACGTTCCATGATTACATAGTATTTTTTTTTTTTTTTTTTTTTTTTTAGGTGGGAAAATCATCTTATGACAAATCCCGCTTTTGGGCGGAGCGGAAAATAGTGTCAGACTTTTACTGACTAAAAACCCACTCCTGTTCCTTCTTTGCCTTCGTCCCAGGGCCCCGGGTTTCACTTTCACACTACCCGTGGCCCCAGTAGGCTTCGACCCTGTTGGGCCCCTACGATTTGCTGACATCTCCCTGAGGCGCGCGTGGAACAATACGCGCCGTCGACGACTTGGGCTCGGTCCGGACGGTTACCGGACGATCGGACGGCGAGCCACCCATTGCTCGCCGTCCGCAAGCCCTCGCCTACGGTGGCCGGAAATCGGGATCGGAATCCCGGCGGCGGTTGGGGCGTGAGGACCGTTGCCGTTGCCTCACGCGATCGGCCGCCTCTTTTGCTAGCATTACTGCTTCGCAGAAGGAGGCGACCGCCTGCCACTCCTCCTCGCTCCGGACCATGGCCTGTACCAAGGCCCGGCGCGAGAGATCGCCGCCGCCGATCGCCCCCACGAGGACACGGCGTTGCTCTGCCCAAGCGGGGCACACCTCCACCGTGTGCTCCACCGTGTCCTCCGGGCGGTCCGCACAGTGGCGACACCCGGGCGTCTCTTCCGCACGAATCCGGTGCAGGAACTTCCCGAACTTACCGTGTTCGGTGAGAACCTGCGTCATGCGGAAGGTGAGGACGCCGTGAGGTCTTTCCAACCACGCCTCAAAGAGGGGACTTACCGCCATAATTGTGGCGTGCCCAGCACTGGGTCGCGACAGTCGCTGTCGCCATTTCTCCATGAGAACCCGCCAGAGCTCTGTCCGCCATGCTGCGACTTGTCGCGGCAGCGGAGTTTCGCCCCGGCGTTGCATCTCCATGCGCAGATCGTGCATGTGAGCAAGGCCTGTTGCTACCAGATCCCATGGTGGCTGTCCAGCAAGGAGGCTCGCCGCTTCGCGGGAAATCGTCCGGTATCCTCGCACCATCCGTATGGCCATGACCCTCTGGCACGCGTTCAGCCGGGCCGCCGGCTGCTTCCGCAGCGCTGGCGCCCATACCGGTGCGCCATAAAGGGCCATGGACCGAACGATTCCTGCGTAAAGCCTCCGGCAGGAGGCGTCTGGACCTCCCAAGTTAGGCAGGAGCCGCCCGAGAGCAGCCCCATTCCGATTTAGTTTGGGAGCCAGACGTCGGAAGTGCTCCTCGAAATCCCATCGGCTGTCGAGAACGAGTCCCAGGTACTTCATCGTCGACCCGACGCCGATGTGGACTCCTCCTACCGTTAGTTGAGAACCCGGTGGTGGCGCGTTCCGAGGACCGTGAAAGCAGATGGCCTCGGACTTGTGCAATGCCACCTCGAGTCCCAACTCCTGGATCCTGCCCACGACTGTCGCAACCCCGTGTGTCGCTAGTTCGACCGCCGCCTGGTACGACTCTCCCCGCGCCAGGACCAGCGTGTCGTCTGCGTAGCAGACCACGCTGACCCCGTCAGGGAGGTCGCCGCGCAGCACGTAGTCGTATCCGATGTTCCACAAGGGCGGCCCTAGTACCGATCCCTGCGGAACACCGCACGACATCTCTCGGCGTTCCCACTCTCCCTGGTGACCAGGGTAGATGATGTACCTGTCCGACAGGTACGCCTCGACCACACGACAGAGGTAGTCGGGCGTCCGGTGATACCGGAGTGCCCTCCTAATGCTACTCCAAGGCAGGGAGTTGAAGGCGTTGGCGATGTCCAGAGACACCGCCACGACACACCTGCCCTGGGCCACCGCATCCCCCGTCGTGAGGGCTCGCACGCGCATGATGGCGTCCACCGTGGAGCGCCTCCTGCGAAAACCAAACTGGCCGTCCGCCAGATCCGGCCCCACCCGTGTTAGGTGCGCGACAAGGCGGTCTGCAATTACTCTTTCAAAGAGCTTGCCCACCTCGTCGAGCAGCACAATGGGCCGGTACGCGGACGGAGAGTCCGCAGGGCGCCCCGGCTTCGCGATGAGGACCAGTTTCCCAGTCTTCCAGCGAAGTGGGAACTGGCCCCTCTCCATGCATGCGCTGAAAAGCCCTCTTAGTCGAGGCCCGAGAGCCTCCATGGCCAGGACCCAGGCCTTCCCAGGCAAGCCATCGGGTCCTGGGGCGGTATTTTTGGCACTCAGCCTTCGTACCGCCACTCTCATCTCTACCTCGGTCACCTCTGGAGCGTTGTCGTCGTCGTCGCCATCGTGGTCCGCGTCGGACACCGCTGGTGGCGGAGCCATGGGCGGGGGAGAGTGTTCCCCTCGCGTGGGGAACAGAGTGCTCACCACACCCTCCACAAGCTGAGGCCGGAGACTCTGCGTTAGCGGGGGAGCCCAGGGGCGGAGCTTGTCCCGCACCACCTTGTAGGGGCGTCCCCATGGGTCCCCGTTCAGAGTCCCCAGCCACACGTTGCGGGCCTCGAGTTTGGCCCGCCTTATCTCCGCTCGGAGGGTGCGCTTTGCCTCTCTGTATCCCTCGTACAGCTCCGCCTCTCTGGCCTCCGCATCCGGTGGACGGATGCGGCGCCTGCGGTATCTGGCATACCGGCGTCGCGCGGTATTGCACGCGTTGCGCAGTGCCGCAATCTCCGGCGACCACCAGTATACCTGGCGCCGAGCACGTCCCGGATGGACTCGGGGCATTGCCGCGTCGCAGATTTGCGATACGGCCTCCCGGAACCACTCTGCCTCGACGTCGATGTCGACAGGCCTGTCCGGTGCTTGCACCCAGGCCTGTACCGTCGCGGCTTCCAGGAGGAGCTCCCGGTCCATCTGCCTCAGCGCCCACCGCGGACCACAAGGGTTCTGTCGGACCGGCGCGGTCGAGGTTTGGGCGGAGACGTCAAACCGGATGTACCGGTGGTCTGAGTACGTCTCCACCCCCTCCATAACACGCCAGTCGACGACACGCGGCGACAGAGCGGGGCTGGCGAACGAGATGTCCACCACTGAGTCACCCCGCATCCGCACACACGTGGGGACAGAACCCCGGTTTAGGACGACCAGGCCTGTCTCCAGAGCCCAGTCCTCCACCATCCGACCCCGCTGGTTCGTGAACCGGGAACCCCAAGCCAAGTTCTTGGCATTGAAGTCCCCGCACACGACCACGGGGAGGGAACCAAACCCAGCGACGACGGCTTTCAGCTCCATTAGGGAAATGTGAAGATCGCCGAGAGATCTGTTCGGGGACAGGTAGACGCCCACCACTGCAATGTCCCCGAACCGTGCTGCCACGCAACCCCGTCCCCTCGTGACAGCCTCGAGGGTTGGGGTACCGGCGGCGGCCGACGAAATTAGGGTCACCGAGCCGTCCAGGTCCCGCACCCAGTCTCCCCTGGGCAGGACATAGTACGGCTCGGAGACCACGGCGATATTGATCGACCACTGCGCCATGCTCTGGAGCAACAGATCCTGAGCGGGGGCGCAGTGGTTGATGTTCGCCTGGAGGAGACGCAGTGGAGTCGTTATTGACAGTCCATTACAGTCTCCTCCTGAGCCCCCCGTGAGGGCCCCGCCGCGGCGGGTGTGGCGGCGATAGCGACGGCAGCCAAAGAGGCGGCTGTGATTACATAGTATTGAGTATTGCTAACAAAAGATTACTTTTAGAAAAGGTTCAAAAAACTCATCTTAGGTACCTATATAAACGCTTGTATTGGTATTAAGTATCTATATAGTCTTGTACCCTTCTAACTTTCTCATACGAGCAGGCAGTTTAGGGTATATTTGCACTGCATTTTAGAATAAGTCCGCCTCTGTACTTGTTTGTAAAAAAAACGAAATCCCAAAATTGTCCACGAAAATTTGTCATAATTGGTAAATTCATAATTGAATCAATCATTCATAACAATTGCTACTAGAAAATACTACGCCCAGTGTTTTTCCATTTTGATCGCCATTCATTTATTCATAATCAATAAGCCTGTACAATATTTCCATAAATTGAGTGACATTTTGGGATATAAACAAACGCTAATAACTTTACTGTTTATGAATATTATTTATTGAGACTTTACTTAAATAATAACAACACCTTTTCTAATAAGCCGTTTAAGAATTTGTACTAATTAAAAATTAGTGGTGTATTTAAAAGTCTCTTTTTATCTTCATTCAAATTAGATTGAAACCACACTATCGTGTCACCCTCAGTTCACTTTAACAATTAGTGCAGAATCATTACACGCATTATTTTTTTTACAATTTATATAAAGTTTAAAATGGCCAGTCACCTAATAAAACACTAGCTTCAACCCGTGGCTTAGCTCTTGTCGTTTTCCCTTTTGGCGTTATTCAATGTACTTTTTGTTTAATTTGAAGGTGTTTTTCCGTTTTAATAATGCCAAAAAACGCAATTTTCTTATTTTCTTTATTCAATAAAAAAAAAGATAGATATCTATCAGGCTCGTTTTCTCACCTTTTTTGGTCACGTATGTCGCCGAGGGGAAGTGGCTATTGAGCGACTTATGATCCAGGGACAACAGGGAATCCAGTTGAGGGTACCAGGCCACGAGGAAGATCGCCTATGAGGTGGACTGACCAGATTAAAGCGGCAGTAAATTTCTCATCATTACTGTACGAATGCACGGGGAAGGCGGCCATCAGAAAGGAGTGGGGGCGTGTTGTGAAGCTTGCCGCCTACACCTGAAGTGATGACCACGACCACTCTTAATAGGAATAGGTTACTTCTAGGCAACGTGCTCCATCGTCGGCCAAATCATCGCTTACAGTCAGGTGAGATAGTGGTCAAACGCGAGCCTATCAATAATTAAATATATGTATGTATATATTTTTTTTCCGTTGATAAGTATAATTCCTTCCAGAGATTTTCTTCTACAAAACAAACAATCGAATTTTACCTCTTATTATCATAAAATTAAATTCCGACCCTTTAAATAAACTCAAGCTCATCGATCATTCAAATTCTTAGATAATATAAACCAAAAATATGTGTTCAAACAAATATTGCAAATTGAGCAAGAAGGTTCGTAATCAAACCAGCTCCAAACTTGGATTGCGCCCAACTTGCCTGAGTTATAGCTAGCTTCCATTGGTCCCCAATAAAGTAGTTGGGATCCCTCTCAAATCCGTTCACTCCAGACCTCTATGATTTCCCAGTTTTTGACGTTTCCATACAAGTTTATGGAGCTCTAACCTACGTAATGCATGAGGTGGATTTCAATTTGACTTGCAGTTACTTCGAGCTTCGGAAGTTCTGTTTCGATTACCATTTTAAAATCTGTGTTACGATGGTAAAAGCTGGATTTAAACATGTGTATTTAAAAAGCTTTTATACTCGGATAAGTTAAAAAGGTAAGCAGTTGTTTCATTAGCGTTTCTTTACGGGCGTGTGTGCGGTCGTTGGATCGGCCTCACTAGATGATGGAGCCCGCTAGCAATGCATAAGCATAAGCATAGAATAGAATAAAACTTTATTGTACACCAAAATAGTAAAAAAACCTTTCCCTCTCTACTCTTTCTTTCTTTTCTTTTTTCTCTACTCTTTTTTTCTCTTTTTCTTTCTTTCTTTTTTGCATAGTTGGCCTTGTAATGTAACTACTGGGACTCAGGCCTCCTCTCTAGAAGAGGGGAATGAGTCGTAATCTACTACCCGGACCCAGTGCAGATTGGATGTCACATGTCGCAATGGCAAGCCAACAACAGCTGCAGCATATCCTGGGTGGTTTTAGTCTGCAAGAGTCTGATTCTCGGTTCTTTTAAGACGGCGAGTATCCATTAGGATTTAATCATATTAGGTACTAGCTTCTGTCAGCGGCTTCGCCCGCGGAAAAGTTGGTTTATCCATACAAATTTCAAACTCCTTTTTCCCCCCTTAGGGGTAGAGTTTTGTAAAATCCGTTCTTAGCGGATGTCTAAACCTTATAAGGAACCTACCTGCCAAATTTTAAGTTTGTAGGGGTTATAGTTTGTGAGATTTCGTGATTAATCAGTGAGTGTGTATAGATGTTACCTATGAATTTTCTGTTTCAATTATAAAAAAAAAATAAGCTACCTAACCAACTTAATTAAAAACGGAAACTTAAAAAAAATATAGCACATGGTCTAATATAGCCTGGTGTAGTTGCTTAACTAATACAATGTTATATCAAAATAATATAAGGCTCTACTTTCACACTTGAACAGTTTTGATTTATCATCAGAGTTAGTTTTTATAAGCCTTTGGTTCGGTAAAGTTATTTAATTTCAAACAATGCTTGATATATTTTATCCCTAACATGCATACTTAACAATTTATTATTTTAGGAACATCAGAATGTAGAAAAATTGGCAAAGTGCGCGTCGGACGCGGACACAAAGGGTTCCGTACTACAATGTTAACATCGAGCAAAAAAGCCAGCAAAATAAAGTTCTTTGTATGGGAATCTCTTTTAATCTGGTGATCTTTAACTGGTTAACAAAACGTTTTGGGAACACATCCCTTGTGTTTGTTTTTCCTGATAGCTACAACCTGGGGGTCTTTAAGTCAAAAGTGAATAGGTTATTTTTAGACAAGCGCGCTCCTTCGTCGGCCACATCGTCACTTTCCATCAGGTGACATAGTGGTTAAGCGTGAGCGTATCGACAATAAAAAAAGCAAAAACTATGTAAAGACTAGCTCCTGCTTGAACAATGTTGGACACCGATAAAAAATATTTTCAAGTATTTTTAGGTTTTAAAAATACCTACTTTAAGAAATATCTCTGTCACTTTTTACAGATAATTCTCTTTTTACACCACCTGCTCGATAATGCCCTTTTATATGTCATACAACCATCACTTAAAGCAAGTCATTATGTCCCTAGGGAGATAATGCATAATGGAATAATGAGATTTGAATTTGGAACGTCAAAAACCGTCAACAATAAGTGAACTAAAATGTATGTGCATCAAACAATTTTATTCAAAATTCAAACTGGCCACTAACAAAAAAAAAAAATCAATAAAACGTGGTCGTGGTTAATGATGAGTTTCGAAAAAAAAGTAGGCAATGAAAAAGCGGGAGCGATAAAGAAAATTGAAACTATAGAATCTTAGAGTAGTGAATTTTGTTTGTTTCAAATCTCAAGACGTGTTGAGTGATAGTTAAGATGTACATTATACTTATATTTCTCTAATATATGATTTATTTTACTAAATTATCTTTTAATTATCTCACAGATGGTGTAAAAAGTAGAGTATCCAACACGGGGATAAAGCTGTCTTTGTCTTGGGTTTTTTTTTTTTTGGCTTGAATTCCTCACTTGACTCAGGTTTCTTTATTAACTCCCTCGCAATGCTCGGGAGTTAATTATATAAATCCCTCACTATCGTTCGGGATTAAAATTAGCAACCTTCGTTTCGTTCGGAATTCAACATGCCGCCTGCGACATAAAGACACAGCTTTATCCCCTAGTCACATAATCTACTATTATTAATACTACAAGACAAAATTCAAACCATGTTTTATCAAAATAAGGTTGGAATATTTATAAGATATTTCGATTTAGGTCTCCTCTCGAATTGGTTCTCTGACAAAACGTCTATGAATTTTGTTGAAATATATTCCGTTCAGTCTGTACAATCACAATAAATAAGAATCATTAGTGTTCATTCTGTCGATAGTGCTCTTAATAACGATATTTTGACTTTGATACTCAAAATGTGATTGTTAAAATGATACTATAAATTTTGGAATTATCTCCGCAGCTAGACATATAGGTATTACTTAAAGATTGACTTATTCAACCATAATAATAATAATATTATAATCATGAAAGTATTTTTTTGTTACGTTTTAAAAAGCGTCGCCTCACACTAGGCATTAAATACTCCTATGTCGTGGATCCGTTGATAAACGTGTAAACTCACATACACAAATCGTCCCCGTTGGGGTAGTGTGACTGTATAGTAATGAAATACACTGTATTTAATCAAGGTAGGTACTATAATTATAACTAAAATTACAGCAAAAGCACAGTAATAACATGGTCGTAGTCGAGAAGATGGAAGTCGGAAACTACAGATGACACTTCAATGTTGCCATAGCCAGCATGCTTAAATCAATTCGTATAGGTAAACACCGTAACAGTCCCGACCCGATACAATTATTTATAGGTTATACGAATGCATATTTGTTCCGAACGGGAATTGAACTTACGACATTCAATGCAGCAGCCAATTGCTTAACCATTGCGCCAACAGTACCTATCGTAAAAAGGTATGATATCTATGTAGCGTAATAAATAGCATAATAAAAAATTAAATCAGTTATATTGACACACCAACCTACATTTAAATCCCTGAACCAAAACATCAGGCATACCAAGAGGGCCACTATACCAACAAGGCATCCCTCACTCGATTAAGGCCATTCTTTCCTCAGACGTCCGATAAAATAAATATGAACAATAATAAAAAAGGGGAAATATATTACGGCCCCGTTTGAGGCCAATCGCGCTATGACAGGTGACGGGGCCCAAAGCCATGGACATAGAAGAATCGACTGAGCTATATTGTCACACAATTGATTACTCTGTAAAAAGAAACGATGCGACTGTTCAGTCGATACCTGTTTCTGTCTGTAGGTCGTACTGACGAAGTTTATATAGTGCTGATGTTAATTTATTTGGTTTTACAATTTTTGTAACTAAATTGATGCGCTAATACAGTTTTTCGCGCTATTACTAAATGTTTTAGCCGAAAACTTTTTGTGTTAAGTACTAAAATATTTAACAGTAGCTTCTGCCAGAGGCTTCACCTAACATACAAACCTATAACACTGAGTGATAAAGGAACATGCTAATGGTAAAAGAGTTTTTAAAATCTATCTAATAGTTTTTCAAGTTAATTTATTACAAAGTAAATACCAATTTTTTTTCTTTATAATAATAATTTTACGATGTGGCCCAAACAGTATTTAACTTTAGATTAAGTTTCGTCTCTTTCAAAGTTTCAGTCTTTTTTTTCGGGTGGGAAAATCATTTAATGACATCCCTCGCTCTTGGGTGGAGCGAGAGGGCGTGTCAGACTTTTACTGACTAAAAACCCTTTCCTGTTCCTTCTTTGTCAAAGTTTGTCTGTGTTCTCTTCATTCCTGAATGGGGAACGCTCAGTTCATACCTCTATGTGTATGCTTAAAGCCAAGAAACGGCTAGTCATCGTCAAATGATTATCGGCCTCTTTAGATGTCAGATCACTTTTCGTTATTGGCCGCGATAGAAAAAAAGAAATCCTTTTTTAACTTTTTTCTTTCAAGAATTTTTAGGGGAAGTTTTGGTGAGCTTGGCAGAATTGTTTGTAATATTTGGTGCGTATGGAAAAGACTGTATTATTATTGTATTTAAGTGTTTCAAATCTTTGTAGATCTTTGGCAGTCGATACCCGTAATATAGAGAATGTTCAGACGTTCAGAAACAATTTTTTTTTGTATTTTTTATTTGACAAATTAATTAATTTTTATACCTACACATTATATTGATTTGATACCTGCCTATAATACATAATGTATCTGTTTTTAGTTTGTGTTTTAGTCCTAAGCATTTTATTGTAACTGCGTTTTGCATGCCTTTGTTAAGATTATTAGTATGGATCATCAAACTTGACAAGTACCTGTAACCTGTATCTACTTTCTTTGCAAGTAAATTCATTTATTTTTTCTTGATAGGTCGCGCTTGACCACTATCTCACCTGATGGAAAGCGACAATGCGGCCGACGATGGAGCGCGCTTACCTAGAAGTAACCTATTCACTCTTGTCTTAAAGATTCCCGGGTTTTAGCCATCAGGAAAAAAATAAATTCTAATTATATATTAGAAGGTTGAAAATCTATATAACCTCTTTCGTATAATATGAATGTGAAACTGTACCTAGACCCCACGGATTTATATGTTATTTTCTATTTCGTCTCACGTTTTATTATTAGTATTTTTATTGTACCTACCTTTGGGTACAAACATGACTGGTATACATTGTCCTTTTTCATCTATTAATATTGTAATATGAAAATATTTTTTTAAAAGAGTAAACCATGAAGTTTCTTCCCAGTTCTGCTCCATTGGAAACAATCAATTGGAACCGTGCACTAGCTTACTCTGACCTTGTAAACTGCCTATGTGAAATAAAATATTTTGAGTTAAATTGATAAAACCACCATCGCATCACCATCAACGATTGCACAATTACAGTTCGGTGCCCCTGAGACTTAAAAGTCGTAAAAGTTTTGTTGCAAGCGTGAGCCCATCTCAAGGTAACACCATCTCGGAGAGATGCGACCTCTGGCGGGAGAAGTTTAAACCTCCTGATGATTATGTCGGGCCATCGGAGAACCTCTCTTCTGGACACGAGTTGCCATGGCCTACCTGGAAAACTCTAAACAGACTCCGCACCCTAGTTGGGCGCAGCGAAGACAATCTCCACAGATGGGGGTTCTCGGACGGTTCCGATCTTCAGTGTTTGTGCGGCGTCTGTCCGCAGACCATGTCCCACCTTTGATCCTGCATCACGTGCCCTGTTACCTGTTCACGTAGGGACATAATAGATAATAGATAGCATCAGTGGACGGCATTGCCGTAGCCGAATACTGGGCCAGGCAAGGAATTTAACTAGTTTTGCCATTGATACGCTAAGGAGAAGAGCGATTGCATCACTGCTGACCATCAGGTGGGATCGCAGTCAAGCACTGGTTTATATCAATAAAAAAGGCAGCAAAAAATATAGTACAAAACAACACAATTTAGTTAATAATCATAACTGATTATAACAAAATGATTACGCTTAATTAAAATCCGGTAGCCTTTCAAAATTTCCCTTTGTGAGCTCTTATTTACACCTCGAGAAAACGTTATTAAGGCACCTCGCTTCCTACGATAAAACCTTTGTAGAACCCCCTATTGTACTGCCGACCCCCTAAATCTTTAGAGGCGTAATAGAAAATATTGTTCGCAAAATTAAGTTATTCTCAGTTATGGATAATTTTGACAAAGTTTCTTTGAGATGTTAAAATTAATGATTTTTGTCGTCGTAAAGTTAAAAATTGCAGCCAGTTGAAACAGGGTTAGATATTTTTTAGGGTTCCGTAACCCAAAAGGAAAAAACGGAACCATTACAGGATCCACGGGTAGTGTGAAAGCGAAACCCGGGGCCCTGGGACGAAGGCCAAGAAGGAACAGGAGTGGGTTTTTAGTCAGTACAAGTTTGACACTATCTCCCGTTCCGCCCAAGAGCGCGATTTGTCATTAGATGATTTTCCCACCTAAAAAAAACCCTTACAGGATCAATTTGTTGTCCGTCCCTCTATCTGACTGTCTGTATGTCAAGAACCTTTATCTCGGGAACGCGAGGAGGTATCAAGTAGTAATAAAAACCATCTAATCAAGTCTGCGGTCCCTTGAAGCTGTGAAAAAATCAAACTTCTAAAAAAGATTTGGCTGTTTATGTCGCAAAAAACGGATATTTGGACACTCTCAAGGGAATCAAAATTCATAGGGTACTTCTCATTGACCCAGAATCTTAAAATTTGGCGTAAAGCAAGGTCTTATAGCAAAGGTATAGGAATAAATCTGAAATCAGTAATTTTGTTGTTATATCACAAAAAAAAAAATAACTTTTTTTCGATTCGGAAATATATTTTTTTTATTATTGATAGGCTCGCGTTTGACCACTATCTCACTTGATGGTAAGCGATATGGCCGACGATGGAGCACGCTTGCCTAGAAGTAACATATTCACTCTTGACTTAAAGACCCCTAGGTTGTTGCTATCAGGAAACACAGACTCCGGCAGGGAATCTTCCGAGACTTGAAAGGGAATGAATTATTTACTTATGTAGGTTTGTACGGAACCCTCAGTGCGCGAGTCCGACTCGCACTTGCCTAGATTTTTTTTTTAGTTTGAATGTTTGATAAAAGTGGTAATTATAGTTTGTAGCGAGTTTATTTTTTGTAGTTGTAAGTAAAATAGGTTTTCATGCGCATACTTTATGGAAATTTTATTCATTTCAGTTTTATGTCTGAGTTAAACTTTGGTACTTTGAGTCACTATCTCTATCTAGTTTAGAATATTTATGACTTGACATTACGAACATTTTAAAACTCGTAGGGTTCAAACTTTTTTAATATCTTGAAGTTGTGTTGTTTTTACAAATTATGTAAAATCAGTTTAACTTCAAAGATTATTAAGTTTGGTTATGAGTTTTTGATTAATAGTTTAATTACCTGTGTAACTTGGTGAAAATATTTTTACATTTTCCCTTTCAGAAAGGGAGTGGTCCGGATACGGCCAGAGGTTTTCAATGCCGTGGACAAGATTATTATTTATACTAAAAATCTTAATAATTACTAGAAATAATTATTAAAATAATATCACGTCAGTTAAAGTTCGGAAATATAATATTAAACAATAAGTATATTCATTTATTCAGTGTTTCCTTGGTTCCTGCAACCATTTTGAAGTTTTTTTTTTCAATTATTTCTTGACCATGGATATAAAGTCCTTTAGGCGGAATAATAAATATAAAAATTGCATAGAATTTTCAATTTAATAATCGACCAGAACATCAATTTTTTTTAACATCATTTATTATATTAATAATATGCATTTGGTCCATTGATAAAAATGCATACGAAATACAATTATTTTGCTTATATTATTGAAAAAAATATTAATTGCGTTGTTTAAAATGATTCAATGTTTTTGCGGGAGTTTTGAGTGAAGTTCAATGGTTGTTTTGATTAATCGCAAATTGATTCCTAGTACCTAGATATTGTGATGTGAAATTAGCGTGGTTTTGTATTAAAAATACACTATTTTTTTCAACTGGACATTTAATTGGCAAAATGGCGCCGAGTATTTTATTGTAGTATTGACTACCTTAGCGAAGCTTGCCGAGAAGTCAGAAGGTTGACTTGACACATTCGCTGCCAAATGCTGCAAAAACATTGTGTTGCACTTGCACCCGCATTCTAATGTAACTCAAAAAAATATTTATTACTGATGGCGTAGGCGATATGTTCTTATGACCTTACCCTACTGGGAGAAGAAAAAAACAATTGTCATATTTTGCCGCGTTTTTTTCAATTGCGATATTTCAGTTTGTGACTAATATAACTATTCTTTCATAATGAACTCTGCACTCGCTTTTCCCGACAACCTCAGCCTGCGAATTTGCTATGTATGACAATGACCCCGGCCGCTCTATCTCGGACTCTGTTTCTACTTCTTTGAACAACTCCAGCGTCCCACAGATGGAAACCGACTCGTACAATATTTCGACCCGCAGAAGCCAACGCTGTGTTAATTGTGCTTTAAATATTACTCAAATGAGACGAAATTCTTTGGAAGTTGCTGAAATCCGTGATCTGTGATACAATAATGGATTTATCCACGGCAGGTAAGAACTATTTAATTTGTACCAATACATACCTAACTAACAAAAATAAAAATATGTAGGTAAATAAAATACTACAGATGTTAATGTTGAATGATACTTGTTGATGAATAAATAAGCTAATACTTAGAAGTCACTTAAATAATGTTTTTAGTCGTTGTTCTAATTTTAAACGACGAAGAAAATGATTAACCAAATGAATAAATAAATGTTTGTTTATTTTGCTGTGCTACAGCCGCCATTTTGACTCTAGCAATATAAAAATTAAAACTGATTTAACTCATTTCCTCCAACTTTTAGATAAACCTATAATAGCTGTAAAAGGTTTATTATTTCTTATATAAACTATGAATTGAAGTTGTCTTAATATATGTCCACTGTTGCTATACTGTGGCCAAAGTTTGTATGAATGGTGGTCCATACCCTTTCACGTGTATTACTCCACGTGATTCTAGTTTTTTTTTTTTCGTGGTGAGAAATCTATCTCTAAGGTGGAGCGAGAGGGCTAGTCAGACTTTTACTAACGAAAACCAAACCTATGTTCCTTCAGTTACCTTTTGCGTTAAAAAGATCATGATTTTCCCTTTTACAATGCCCTAGCAGATATTGGCCCTAGTAAGCAAACCGTAGGGGCCCAAACGCGCATGGAACACTACACGCCATCGATGATTCGGGTTCGATCTTTGTAGGTCAAGCGGACAGCGAGCTACTCAATGCTCGTCGTCTTTTTAAATTCTCCGTGGAATAAATCCTAGTCTGAGAAAACATTAAGTTCTACGTATGTTTACTTTGTTACTCGTAGACCTAATGAAACAATGTCACAACTTCAGGCGGTCGCCTCCTTCTGCGAAGCAGTAATGCTAGCAAAGGAGGAGGCCGCACGTGGACGCAATGCCCTGGCGCCCCAGCCACCGGGATTCCGATCCCGATTTCCAGCCACCGTAAGCGCGGGCTTGCGGACGGCGAACACGACGTCTGGTAACCGTCCGGACCGTGCCCAAGTCGTCGACGGCGCGTAGTGTTCCACGCGCGCCTCAAGGAGATGTCAGCAACCGTAGGGGCCCAGCAGGGTCGAAGCCTACTGGGGCCACGGGAGATGCGAAAGAGATCCCCGAGGCAATGAAAAAATGCCAAAGAAGGAACATGAGTAGGTTTTTAGTCTGTAAAAGTCTCACACTATCTCAAGCTCCGCCCAAGAGCGGGGGATATCATTAGATGATTTTCGCACCCGAAAAAAAGACTAAGGTGACTAAGGTGTTTTTAATGGATACCTATACCTATCTTTTAAAATAATGTCATAATTCTAAAAAGTCAAACAGACAGAGAAGTACTGAAACAAATCTAAAAAAGATTCTTTCCCAATGAAAATTCAGAAGTAACATTTGAAGTATGCCACTGAACTTGGGTCCTTCCTACGATTCTGTGCGATTCGGTACGATTCCGTGCGGATAGTTCGGACGAACCTTATTGGAAAAGTTTTCGCTTTCTGATGTTATTCCAACGAATCAGATATTATAGTAATCGTTTCTCTTCAACGTACTTTGATTTTCATTCAATATCGCCTTTAAAGTTGGTGTTACAGTGAATCTTTGGATTTTCAAAGAACTTACTAACCTTATCATAGTAATTAGGAATTTAGTTAAAGACGTTGGTCCTAGGAACTTCTACTGCCGATACCTTTTTCAAGTTGAATTTTTATGTAATGGGACTTCAAACCAAGGTTACCAATATAAACCGAATAATCGCAGAACAAATAGTCGATGGGGCCACAAGATTACAACCGTATATTAGAAGACGCAGCGTTGGAAGGCCGTCCATAAGGCAGACCAATGATCTGGTGAAGGTCGCAGGTCGCGGGAATCCGATGAATGTGAAACGCACAGACACGGTCGTTGTGATGACACTCCGGGAAGGCTTATGTCTAGAAATGGACGTCTTTCAGCTGAAATGATGATACTAAATAAGTAAATGAAATTTTTAAACTTATATTTAGATAATACCAACATACAAATAAAATACAAGGGTATGTAAGAGCGTCTATCTTAGGAAAACATAATATCCGGCTCGAAGGACTACTTTTAAGTATGGTTCAGATGTAGTGGCCTGGTCGTTGTGGCGACATTTCTGGCACAGCAGTTTACAGAGTACACAGAGCAGTGCTGGATCCAGCAATGTCGACTGCTAGACATAGACCTCCTGACGTCTTTAAGCTGAAATGATGATAGAGATACGAAAATGAAAAAAAAAATCTTACGTTAATATTATGAACGTGAAACCATGGTAGGTACGTATGCACGTGTGTGTGGTATTCCTTCACCTAATGTTAAAACGGACAATTACTCCTGTCGTCATATCGTCGTATCGTGACATTGGTCTTCAGACAACCTAACAGGTTCTTTGACCTCCAATTCTTATATCAATAGAAACTAGATGGAGCAGGTGCATTTAACTTCCAATGTCTGTAACAAACCTAACGATATTAGATCTAAGAGTTCGATAAGAATAAAGATATCATTATAGACAATGCTAGTTGAATGATGTTGCGTTTCTTTGCCGACAGACCACTTTCGTTAGACATGTCAAATTATTTTGATTAATAAATCAAATACTTTTGTTACTGATTGATGCAGGATATTTTACCGTCAACCGCTTTAGATAGTATGGACCAGAGATAAAACATCTATTCTGTATGATATGAAATTTTGGATCTGGATATCGGTTTCAGATACGGTTAAGGATGTAAGAAATTTAAAATTATGAAAGTAAAATACGAATACTCGTAGCAAGAGAGAGCCGACTACCCTGGGGACTGGGGAATTTGCTCACTATTTAGATTTAACTGTGGAATATAAAAAAAAAAAAACTATTTATAAAAAAAGGACAAAAAAACTTTTTACAAAAAAATAACTTCTGATTTCAAAAACAAACTAAAAAGAGAAAAATAATTTTAATTTTGGAAGTCGGTTCTTACCGTTTTGTTTTGTCATTTTTTGACACCAACCTGCGAAATTGAAGTTATTTTGCATCTTTTAGCTTGTTTTTGAAAGCAGTAGTTTTTTTTGTCATCATCACATCATCATCATCATTTCAGCCGATAGACGGCCACTGCTGGACATAGGCCTCCGCCAAATGTCGCCACAACGAACGGTTCTGTGCGTCTCGCATCCATCGGATTCCCGCAACCTATTAAATTAAAAACCTATTAATTTAATTTATTTTTATTAGTATCTTTAGTAAAAAGTTTTTTTTTAAAATTTTCTATTATAATACAATAAATGTGATTAAGTAGTTATATCTACCATCGGTAGGTACTCTAGTGACGTAATCTACCCAGCCCCAACAGCTAAACAGGGCAAAGATAAATGATATTAAAATGATGAAAGTCATTGTCGTGTGACATCTTGATGTTCCGAGACGGGGTGGTCTGACATTTTATTTTAATAGGGTTCCGTATGATTAATTTATTCGCGGACGCGTGGATAAATGAATGTTGGTTGTCATGTGAAGTGGAAGGATATTTAAAGATAAGGGATATTTTAAAATATGCTCTAGAGAATTAAATACTGGAAAGTAGGTAAACTTTCCTGTGTTTAATTTTAAGTGCTTTTATTATATCGCACTAATCCCAACTTATTAATATGCACCCCAATTTTTTAATTAGTACAAAAAAATGGGTTCTTTCTATACCCGTTACTGATCATATTTGTGTAGTCAAACGTGAAAAAAAAACGTGCAAGTGCGAGTCGGACTCACACACTGAAGGTTCCGTTAAAACTTTACCTTTAAAAACAGTTCAATTTCCGAATCAAGTCTCAAAGATTTTTACGAATCGCAAAAATGAATTTTTTTTGTGACATAACTACAAATTTACGATTTTCAATTTTTTTTTCTTATACTTATGCTATGAGACCTTGCTTCATGCCAAATTTCAGGATTCTAGGACAACGGGAAGTACCCTATAAATTTTGATTCTTTTGAGAGTGTCGAAATATACGTTTTTTTGCAACATAAACGACCGTATCTTTTCTTTTCGTTAACTTTCAAGTTTGATTTTTTCACAGCTTCAAGGAACCGCAGACTTGAGTATATGGTTTTAATTTCAACTCGATACCTCCACGCGTTCCCGAAATAAAGGGTCTTGAGAGACAGACAGACAAAGTAGGTAAGGGTTCCGTTTTTTCCTTTTGAGGTATGGAACCCTAAAAACACAAAAAGATAATAAAATATTTAACCCAAATACTGTAACGAATTTTCTCAAAATCAGACCCTTGGCCCCAGTAGGCTTCGACCCGGCTGGGCCCCTACAGTTGCTGACATCTCCTTAAGGCGCGCGTGGAACACGCCGTCGACGATTTGGGCTCGGTCTGGACGGTTACCAGACAGTCGGACAACAGTCGGCATTGCTCGTCGTCCGCAAGCCCGTTTTCATTAGAGTTCTGATCTCTTTGGTCTAGTGGCCAGCGATTTTTTTGTTACAAGATAGTGGTCATAAACCCTACCCCTACCCTACCCTTGGTTGACTGGTAGAGAATGCCTAAGGCTATTAAGTCCGCCTTTATACCTTTGTGTTGCATGAAGTTTTAACAAATAAAGTATTTCGCAAAAAAATTTTTTAGAAATCAAAAAGGTTAGAGTTTGTGCTGTTTTTTTTTAAGGGATTAAAGTTGATTCGTGTGTTCCTTTATAAGTATACTAGCGGTCCGCCCCAGCTTCGCGCGGGTGTTAGAAATATTTGAAATACTCGGTTTGTAAAAGGCTGCTAAGTCAAAAGTACTGACATGATATTGTAAACACTTAGTTCGCAATAAACGCTTTGACTTTGACTTTCTCTACTACACTTCTGGACACATCTATTGGCCCACCTTGTATTTTCAGTTTCGTTTGGTCCTAGCTAAAATTTTATATTAGGTCAAGCAAAAAGTTTTTACGCAGTTTTGAACCTGGCACATTCACAATTTCATTCAATAGTCTTTTTTTGAATTTCGAACACAGAATTTAAAGAAACAAAAGACAATTTGGAGCCTGTTTGTTGATATCAAACAATCGAATACTAAGAAAACTTAGTTTTATTGGTTTACTTGGATTTAATTCTTGAAAAAGTGATTGATATCTTTGGTTTTGCAACAAACATTACTTATTCTTAACATTAAGGTGAGGTTCTATCAATAATCTATGGATACTTCACCTGAAGTCGCCGCCCAAGCTGTGGCACTTATTCAGGCCGGACACAGCCAAAGAAACGTGAGTGCTCAACTTAATTTAAGTCGATCTGCGGTCCGAAATGTTTATCGGAGGTACCTAGAGACTGGCGGCTTTGTTCGTCGCCAAGGAAGGCCACGATCTCGGGTCACAACTGAAAGGCAGGATCGATTCATCGTGACGACCAGCTTAAGAAATCGTCACCTTACCTCCATTGAGATACAAAACCAACTTCGCGACTTCCACGGATTATCTGTGGGCGCTCGAACTGTTCGGAGAAGGTTAAAAGAACGCGATATGGTACCACACAAGCCAGCTAATGGGCCCAAACTAACGCGAGCCCACCGAACAGCGCGCCTTCATTTCGCACGCAGTCATTTAAATTGGACACAGCAAGATTGGAGCCGTGTAAGTACTCTTTTCTGATGAGTCTAAAATTGTGTTACATGGCAATGATGGAAGGAAGAAGGTCTACCGACGTAAGGGAGAGCGTTTCGCACAATGCTGCTTTGAAGAGAGGGTTGCTTATGGCGGTGGCTCATGGACTGTCTGGGGCGGTATATCCGCGAGCGGCAAAACTCAACTTGAGGTTGTTACAGGACCACGGCTGCCAACATTAAATGCTGAAAGGTACATTCGTGAGTGCTTAGAACCTCACGTGATACCATACGCGGACTATGTGGGCCCAAATTTCCTTTTTATGCATGATAATGCAAGAGCCCATGCGGCCGGCATCGTCAGGGAATATCTTCGGGATGTGAACATCACAGTTATGGACTGGCCAGCCAGAAGCCCAGACATGAACCCCATTGAGTACATGTGGGACGAGCTAAAAAGACGTGTTAGGGCTCGTCAGCCAGTTGCCCAGACGATGCAGGAGTTGAAAAGTGCCATAGAAGAGGAATGAGAAATGATCCCTCAAAATTTCATAGAGCAGTTGATAAACTCTATGCCTAATCGTATGAGAGCTGTGGTAGATGCCCATGGAGGCAACACGCGTTATTAAATTAAACCTTTATTTGATAAAACATGTTTTTTATTCAAAAATCAATTGCCTTTAACAAGGCGCATATCCGACTTGTTAGGCGTAGCTCCATGTCGTATGGTATTCTGAATTCAAATTTAAAACAAAACGATCGAAAAAGATGGTAAAATGTATCAGGTTTAAAACTGCATCAACAGTTTTTGTTCAATCTAGCAATCATATTTCGGTAGGGGCCATCGAAACCTAAACTCTAAGGTGGGCCAATAGATGTGTCCAGAAGTGTATAATATGCATGTATTATACACCTAAACCTTTCTTATGAGTCACTCCGTCTATTGGTGACAATTGCATGAAAATCAGTTCAGTAGTTTCTGAAATTAATGCCTTCACACAAACAGACGCAATAAGAGAATTTGTTTTATAATACTAAGGGTTTTGAAATATAGGTTGTTTAACTAGTTCAAGCATGCAGTCTAAATATTGTAATATCGAAGGAGGTCGCCTGAGTTATTTTTCTTAATAGCCGGCGGCATAGCATATCACGCGGGCCCAGTGCGGGTTGGTGAATGTCACAATGTCGCTGATGTCTTAGCTGGTGGACTGACTGGTACATGTACTTTTTAAGGTATAGGTTTTGAAATTGAAAGATGAAAGAATTGTTCTTTCTTGAGTGATTTAACTTAAGTGATTATTTGGATAAAAAAAAATATAAATTATTAATTACTACTAATGGGATTGGGTGGGTCACATCAGCCGCATGCACTCTGACGGGTGGGCAAGAGTCTCCGCAAAGTGGGTACCTGAAGATGGACGACGCCGCCGACGTCGACCTGGGAAGAGGTGGCGAGACGACCTAGATGCCTACCGCAAGGACTGGTTCGAGGTGGCTCAAGAAAAGAATACCTGGAAGAAGTTGGGCCTTTGCCCAGCAGTAGGTCAGTATAGGCTAATAAAAAATAAAATACTACGACGTATAGTTTGATTTCTTCGAGAACACATCCCGGGAACCGAATCCTAAGTATCTGAGTCCCTACAATAACAACACAATAATTTTAAAATATATTTTTTTATCCTTCTTAATTTACTAGTATCTCTGTTCACAACAATTTAATAAATAATAAATTACAATTACGTCACAAAAGAATATAAATATTATTTATAATACTGCAACCCTTTTACTGTTTTTAATGAACGCAATACATTAACTTGAAGGCAATTTAAACAGTTAAGTTATGCGAATATCATTCTCACTCATAAAAATCATGCAAAGAAAATAACCACCCCTTAAAACTCAAAGTATTTTTTGTTATACTAACTATACTAACGTCCGCGACTTCTCCCTCGTGTGAGTCAAAAATAATTTTAAAATATATAATATATTATTATTATTTTATTTTGTTGACGTGAATTCATTTCTTATTATAAATTATTTTTAATAATTAAGTATTTAATTTTTATTTTATTGGTTGAATTGTTATTTAAATTTAAATTATGGGATTATTATATGAGATTATTAATAACTAAACGTGTACCTACTGCATGCTATAGATGTAAAATCAATATTTGTACGGTTGAAATGCGCAATATAGTAAGACCCCATAAATCTTAAGAACTAGATTGTTAGTTACCTATATTCTTGCAAATAAATATATCGTTCATTCATTCATTCAAAAGAATTTACTCACGAGTTAAAAAGTATCTTACCTATATCTTTTCTTGGACATGGTCTGCCTGAGTGCCAATTTATCTAAATCAGTTCAGCCCTTTGAGCGTGAGGAAGTAACAAACATACACACGGATATATACAAACTTTCGCTTTTAAAATATGTATTACTAAGCTGTTACCAGCGACTTCGCCCGCGTGGATAATTGTCCCAAGGAAATATACTCTCGGGATAAAAGGTATCCTATGTTCTATTTCAGAACATGGTCTACATGTGTGCTAAATTCCATCCAAATCCATTCAGTCGTTAAAGCGTGAAGAACTGACAAACATACACACACACTCGCAAACTTTCGCCTTTATATAATAATAATAATAATATTTATTTATTTAAGACAACTTTTGGTCCACATAATATGTTAGTACCTACCTACTTATTTCTATGTTAGTTCATACATTTTTCATTCATTTCATTCTTCCCATAACAAATATTTTCCATAAATGCCATAAAAATTTATACACCATTATTTTTTAATTAGTACAAATATCTACATGACTGTATACTAATTTTCATCTAAATCCGTTCAGCCGTTTGAGCGTAAAGAAATAACAAACATACATACAAACATACAAAAATTTGCCTTTATAATATGAGTGTGACTCTACATGACTTTTTAAACCCTCCAAATGAGTTGTATTAGATCCCCCATAAGATAAAAACGAGATACGGTTGCTGATAAGGTCCTATGGGGTATACTGGACCCACTTAATTGACTCCGTGAGTAATCAAATTCTTTTAACTTTGTAGATGACTCCTAGATTGGAAGCTATAACATTTGTTTTTTGATTAAAATGATTTTGAAATGGTTAGGGTGAAATCATTTGGCTTTTGTACTTGATAATGGTTATTGTGTTCATTTGTTTTAATTAAAGGAGTTGTGATATATTTCATTGTATTATTCTGTACTATTTTTCTTTTTTTTTTAATTTACAATGTACATATGTATTTATTGCAAAAATTATTTATTATATTATCAAACTAGCTTTTGCCCGCGGCTTCGCTCGCGTACATAAAATATAGCCTATGTCACTCAGGAATAAAGCAGCTTTCTATCGGTGAAAAAAATTTAGCAATCTGACCAGTACTTTCAGTAATGCTAGCAAAGGAGGCGGCCGATCGCGTGAGGCAACGGTCCTCACGCCCCAACCGCCGCCGGGATTCCGATCCCGATTTCCGGCCACCGTAGGTGCGGGCTTGCGGACGGCGAGCAAAGGGTGGCTCGCCGTCCGATCGTCCGGTAACTGTCCGGACCAAGCCCAAGTCGTCGACGGCGCGTAGTGTTCCACGCGCGCCTCAAGGAAGTGTCAGCAACCGTAGGGGCCCAGCAGGGTCGAGGCCTACTGGGGCCATGGGTGATGCGAAAGTGATCCCCGGGGCCCTGGAAAAATGGCAAAGAAGGAACAGGAGTGGGTTTTTAGTCAGTAAAAGTCTGACACTATCTCTCGCTCCGCCCAAGAGCGGGGGAGGTCATTAGATAATTTTCCCACTAGAAAAAAAAAAAACTAGTACTTTCAGAGATTATCTCCTACAAACAAAAAAACATAAAAACAAACTTTACCTCTTTATAACATTAGTGTAGATGTAGATAATTTGTATAATACATATGAACAGCAATTTTATATTAATTAATTATATTTATCTATAATACAATTTAATTTCTAAAATCAACGTTATTGTAAAAAAAAAAATGTTTGGAATATAAATAAAGCTTTATTACTATATTATTATAGTATGTATTTGAACATAAACCAGTATATCAAACATATCACCATCGTATCTCAGCCTTCTCAAAATATATTTTAATAAAACAAACACAGCCAAGTGGTAAGTATACGACGTCCCCATTGTTGTTCGGCCACGCCACAATGTGACTAAGCGCTTGATGCTGCATAATCCCCAATGAAAGCAGGCTTCCTGTTTCCTCTTTATTTTATTTGATACGGATTGCGCTGTAAATGTTAAAGCGATTTCTGCTGTATTTTGATTTGACGTAGAATATTTCGATCCGATAAAGCATTTCAGAGTTTTCGTTGAGATGGATTTTTGAATTTATTCTAGTTCTGAAAGGTTTTGTTTAGATGTATTGCTTGGACTGGATACGGAAAGTTTCTGAGGACGAATTGGGATGCAGTTTCATTATGAGCTGGTCGTCTTTTTCAACAAATCCTAAATTCTTTGTGAAGTCCCATCTTTGGGATGGATCTGCCAAATATCAGCTTGATGTACTTGAGTCAGTTAAGAAATGAGCCGAGAAGATCATCGCCGATGATGCTCTTATCGAGTCAAGACTTTAAAGTCTTGAACATCGAAGCCGAGTTGGTAGCCAGTAGATTTTCTATCTTTATATTTCGAAGAGTGTGCATTTGTGGCTACCCATCTATAAAAGCGTTAGAAGGCCTCCTACAAGGTGGACCGATGACTTGGTAACGGTTGCGGGAGTCCGATGGATGCGAGACGCACAGGACCGTTCGTTGTGGCGACGCTTGGGGGAGGCCTATGTCCAGCAGTGGACGTCTTTCGGCTGAAATGATGATGATGATGTGCATTAGAATTGCACAATTTATTCCGTCCAGGTCGGTCCAACATCGGACCACTAGACGTACGGTGTTTTTTTTATTATTTGGGTTGGAATATCATCTAATGACATCCCCCGCTCTTGGGCGGAGCTCGGAGGCCGTGTCAGACTTTTACTGACTAAAAACCCACTCCTGTTCCTTCTTTGCCATTGTTCCAGGATCCAAGCCATGGGTGATGTGATGCAAAAGAGATCCCCGGGGATCTCTATCGCATCACCCATGGCTTCGACCCTGCTGGGCCCCTACGGTTGCTGACCTCTTTAGGCGCGCATGGAACACTACGCGCGGTCGACTACTTAGGTTTGGTCCGGACGGCTACCGGACGGTCGGACAGCGAGCTACCCATTGCTCGCCGTCCGCAAGCCTGCGCCTACGGTGGCCGGAAATTGGGATCGGAATCCCGGCGGCTGGGGCACGAGGGCCATTGCCTCACGCGTGCGGCCGCCTCCTTTGCTAGCATTACTGCTTCGCAGAAGGAGGCGACCGCCTGCCACTCTTCCTTGCTCCGGACCATGGCCTGTATCAAGGCCCGGAGACGTACGGTGACGCGATGCGGATAATATGGTGGACATCCCACTTATACGCAAAAAACGTTTTGGGAACACTTTCATTGCGCAGCGTACAGCCAAGAAGTGGAATTCTCTGAAAGAATCTGTTCCCTGATAGCTACAACCGTCTGTCAGCGGGCTGTATCTTGTAAACCATAGAAGGTAGAAAGTTAAAACTTTCACAGAATATGTATTTCTATTGCCGGTACAACAATAAATAAACGGGGACAAAAATTAAAAGGGGCTGAACACAAAGAACGTTATTTTATCGCATTTTTTTCTAGAAATTAATATTGTAAAACGAATCCCTTCATATGCAAGTCCGACTCGCACTTGGCCAGTTTTTAAACAACTACGCAATACTCTAAACTTCGTCGGTACACCAAACTGTTCCTGCGGAAGTTTTGCGACCCCTCGCAATAAATCATTATAAATTATTTCCAATATTAATGCCTGCTAGTTGCCGTGTTTAGCGTGCGACGTGCTAGGCAAACGTGTTTGTGTTGCTAATAAGTATAGTAAGTTGTAACTTGTTTCTAAGAGGGATGGGTGTTCTCTTATGTGAGCTGTTTATTGTGTTTTGGTTTATAATACACACAATATCTGTAGTGATGCTGTGCGTCGGTTCCAGTTAGTTTTGTGTATTCTCATCAGCATTTCTACGCCATCATGCGTAAGAAAGGGGACCTCCTTACTAAGGCGCCTGCATGGTAGCGACAACAACATTTTGAAGATGTTTTTTTTTTTTTAATTGATATAAACTAGTGCTTGACTGCGATCCCACCTGATGGTAAGTAGTAATGCAATCGTAGATGGTGAGGCGCACTAATTTATTAAGAGCCTATTCACTCTAGCCTTGAAGAGACCCAAATTATAATCGGACGGGAAAACCGCAGCAGGCAAATTATTCCAGTCCCTCGATGTACGCGGTATAAACGAACGAGGCGAAACGCTTGGTCCGGACCGTAGAGGTTTCAACAACGTAAGGGTGGATACTCGCCGTTCGTCGGCTTGTCCGATGGTAGAAATGAGATGGTGGAATCAAGTCATGCAATTCCTGCGCACACTCTCCAAAATGCATCCTGTAAAACACCGAAAGGCTGGCTACCCTACGCCTGTGCTCAAGACTTTGTAGATTGGAATTAACCAGATCTGGATCACCAATTAGCCTCTTTGCACGCCTTTCCACCGATTGATGATTGCTGCCAGACCGGATTGTCCCTTGAAAAATGAATAAATATTAGGAACTAACAATACTTAACTACTAACTGAAGCACTATTGTTACTAACACACTACAATACTAACAAAACTATGAACATATTAGCATCATCATCTTCCTGCCCTTGACCCGTGTTATTTGGGGTCGGCGCAACACGTTTTTTTCTTCCATTCTGCCCTGTCACTCGTCATGCTATCACTAACTTCCTTCTCCTTCATATCACTCTTCACACAATCCATCCATCTTTTCTTTGGCCTCCCTCTCCCTCTCCATCTATCCACATGTGTATGCTCATAAATCTTTTAGTAACATGCGTTTTAGCCCTCCTCTTTACATGACCATACCAAGACAAACGATTCCCCTTCAACTTTTCAGTCACTGGCGCCACTTTCAAACTTCCTCTAATATACTCATTTCTCACTTTATCTATTCTCGTCACACCACACATCCATCTCAACATTCTCATCTCCGCTACATGCGATCTTTTTTTATCAGTCTAAAAAACAAAACCAAAAAAACACTAAAACTATGAACATACTATGCAGTCTGAAATAAACTTATTATCATTATTTCAGCCGAGAGACGTGAGACGACCTATGTCCAGCTGTGGACATAGGTCTTACCCAAGTGCTGCCTTAATGACCGGTCCTGTGCATCTCACATCCATCGAATTCCCGTGATCCTCATCAGGTCATCGGTCCACCTTGTAGAAGGCCTATTAACGCTGCGTATTAAAATGGGCGGTCGCCACCCCAGAGCCTTTCGGCCCCATCGACCATCTGTTCTGCAATCAATGTGTCCTGCCCACTGCCATTTAATTAAAAAAAACCGGGCAAGTGCGAGTCGGACTCGCGCACTGAGGGTTCCGTACAAACTTACCTATGAAAACAGTTCAATTTCCGAATCGAGTCTCAAAGATTATTACGAATCGCAAAAAAGCTTTTTTTTGTGACGTAACTTACAAATTTAGTGTGAAGTATAATTTTGACTAGCCTGCGGGTCTAGTAGTTAGTGGCCCTGACTGCAATGCCGGTGGTCGTGGGTTCGATTCCCACCCAAGACAAATGTTTGTGTGATGAGCACGATCATTTGTTCTATGTTTTTGGGTATACGAGTAAGTGTAATTTATCTGTAATATGTAGATATGTATTTAAAAATATATAAATATGTTTATCAGTCGTCTAATACTCATACCAGAAGTTCAGCTTAGTTTGGGACTAGATAGCGTTGTGTTTATATTCAACACAAAGAAAAGATTCATATTAAGTAAGTTACACCACAGAAATGTATATGATTAATGGCGTACAATGACTTTGAATCATCTTTCATAGCTACTTCCCCCGTGACAGAAGGGGCGTGATGATTGGCGTTTATGAATATTAATATAAGAGATTATTTCGATGTTGAATCAAAGATTTACCCTAAACATAGGGTGCACGCTTCATCAGCATTCCGCCATAATCCTTCATGATTATAATATTTATCATAATAACTACAGAAATATCATAGTATCTTTAGAATTTGATAATAAACCTGTATTTGTATAGGTGTCCCAAAATTAACGCAAGATTGGAATTAAATAGAAAAGTTTTTTTTTTTTGGTGGTTGCCACATTTTTCTGCACAAATGGCGGCAAATTCAAATCTTGCGTCAATTTTGGGACACCCTTTAAATTATGATTCAATAAAAAAATCATAATCTGAAGACTAAAAAAATAAAATTCAAAATCGGACCACAATTGACCGAGAAATCGGTGAACATGCATAAAAAAAAAATACATTCAGCCGAACATAGAACCTCCTCCTTTTTGAAGTCGGTTAAAAACTGTTTTCTCTATTTAATTCAAATCTTGCGTTAATTTTGGGCCACCCTATAGATATCTCGTGGCTAGACTTAAGAATTGATCATGATTATGATGATCATGATCATGATGTGACTGTTTCATGAAATGTCACCAGTTTGGAGAAACTTATGCGGAACAGAGAGTAAAGTCCCACATGCTTCCGTTGGAAAGGGAGGATCCTCCGACTGGTGTTATGTCAGGTGGGCAACTGCCCGATAGATGATTTTGGGCTGTTCTATTCAAATCACGCGGAGAATTTTAATTGTACGATGCTGGATTAGTTCTTATCTGACGCAATAGATGTCGTTACAAACCCTTTAAGTACAGAAAACTAAACCATTTCTGAACTACTCACCCAAAACTAAAGTCATAATTACAGCATTTACTTCAAAAGCCATAGATCAAAAAGCTGGTATTGTCGGACTATCAAATGATAGAGACCGCCTCCATTGTCCCGAAATGTCCGCGCACTACATAGTTATTGCTCATCAAAACCCACAACAGTGCTGGTGTAGTTAGGCGCTTATTCTGGATTAACTATAGGGAATTTGTTTGTTAGCTTTTTGGTCAATATGAAGGTTTCTTTCTGTGGTTTTTCTGTGTATGTCTTTCTATGGTAGCCCACCACAGAAAGTGTACGAGTTGTAAGTCGCGGGTTCAAACTCAGCCAGACGAATTACTTTGTTTAATTTATTTTATCACCACCGCTCTCAAAACGGTGAAGGAAAACATCGTGAAGAAGCTGGCATGTCCTAGAACCAAAAATTCGAAGACATATATGACATTATCCAACCCACACTGGTCCCGCGTGGTGGATTAGGTACAGCCCATTCCCTCTCCTAGAGAGAAAGTCTGAGTCCCAGCAGTGGGAACATTAAAAAGGTGATTATGCTATGCTATAAGATTTATAAGGCTGGGATGGGAAAAGGCTTCGCAAGCGCAGCCCAATACGATCATAGATCAGCACCGCTCTTGACTCTACGGTATACAATGCCCTTCACACCGCCAGAAACAGAAACAGATGGAGGAATATCATAAAAGTTAAAGTGATGAAGCAAGAAGAAGGAAGATTTATAAAGATGGGAAGTACTAATTTCACGCGGGTTGAGTCACGGGCAATTAGTTTATATTAAACTTTTTAGTACAGTGGTCGCAAATATTACTGCTGTTCATGATGACCTGAGTTCGATTGCCAAATCGAGCAGAGTGTTATATGGATTTTTCCATACACCACAACAATCTATACACACCGCTGCCTTTTTAAGAATCTAGGCGTAATAGAGCTAATATTTATCGAATGGTTACTCAGAAGTGTATAAAGTTCATAATTCATCCCCTTCTCAAATTTTGTGTCAAAGAGGACGCGTATATTGTATGTGTATTATATATGTATGTGTATTTTAACTAAATTTATACTTTTTTACACTTCAATCTTTTTATGCACCATATTGTCTCTTCACTACCCTAAGTTGACTGGTAGAGAATGCATAACGCATTAAGTCCACCTTTGTACTTTATGTTGCAAGAAGATTAATAAATAAAAAATATCGCTATTTACCGCAATGAGGAAGTATATAAGTAACACATAAAAGTCTGGCTTCTCTTAAAGTTTCACAAAGACACAAAACTTTTAAAATTTTAAAAATGTATCAAAATTAATCGACAGCATTATAATCAACATCTATCAATCAATCAACCAGAAAATTACTCACAATTTTATTATAATTCAATTTCAAAACACCCTATTTCTCTCATCATATTCCCAGAATACGGCTTCAGGTCTCTGTTTAGGATCTGGCCCATGTCCGGCGCGTGTTGGCCTGGGGCATGGCTTTTGTGGACAACGCTGTGTCGCCGGCGCACAGAATACACCAGAGCTTAAAGGAATTTGTGTTGTCTATGACGATCGATAAAATGTTCTAACGTTAACATCACGTTGTTAGGATTGTTTGTATTTAGAATATTTGATTTATTAGCTTCAGCTTGGATATATTTTCCTTTGATTTGTGGGTTGAGGCGGGTCTTTGTGGCTTGGATTAGAGATTGGAGCGTGTGACCGATCATTTAACAGCTTATATGTATTAAGGCTCTGGAACCGGCATGTTGGTATGTTCTGGACGCTTTTAAATTGTATGTCTTTCCACACACGTTTTCACATATGTATTGTAACTATTTTAAGATTTGAAAAAGTGTGTGTGGAACTTTTTCCACGTTCTTCTCCATTGTGATCTACGTTTTGGAACGCAAATATTTCCATCTCTTTTTTCTTTTTGTAACGATCAAGGAACCATCCTTGATCGTGGTCTACTGTACATGAAGTTTTAATAAATAAATCGAAACTGCTTGTTAATGGTTTAATTGAAAAAAAATATGCTTAGAGTTTGAGATATCTGCGTTCATTTGTAGTTATAGATAAGGTACAAGTACGATAATGCTTCGTATTATGAAGTTTTACACATCATAAAAAGCCACTATTGTAAAATGTGCCAATTGGATGTCAACCTATCTTAATATAGTCAATACTACTTATTAATAGGCATTTCTATGTTATTTCTATATTTATTTCTTTCCAGTGGCGTGTGATGTTTCTTACCACACTAAAATTGATTAATAAATCGCTTATACCATTACTGTTATCCATTTTCCTGTTTATTTCGCAATTTACAGTATGACAGACAGTTAATTTACTTTACATTTCACTTCACAGTTTGGCGAAAATAATTATTTCTAACTTTACCAAACAGGGAACAATTCATCAAATACAAAATCCTGAGAAAAGTGTTCAAAAGTTGAAATTGGAGTTGCGGCCGAGGAAAAAGGAGAACTCGATAATTTTTCGCTAAACGACTTCGGAGTATTTTTTTGTTTGTTCGTTTGTGTATACCGGAAAATAGATTAAAATGGCCCCGAGCTGAAAGGAGCTACGTTGCGAAGGCATGCAGATTAAAAACAGTGGAAAAACTTGTATTTTTTTAACAGAACAAAAGTGTACAATCTGGTAGAGCGCCTTTTAGGTCTGCATCATAGGCTCCGTTTATCCTTTGAATCGTGTAATGAGAATGCAGTTTTTGTTATTTCGGCTAAAAAGTAGTGTTTTTAGATTAAAAAAATATGGAAGATTTGCTTAATTTGATGTTAGATTGTGTGTAAAAAGATTTTACAATTAAAACATTTCGTAAAAAAATTTTAAACTGTATAAACTTTAGGTCCTATACGTATGTGTTTGTCGGTAAATATCCTTTTTAACCGACTTCAAAAAGGAGGAGGTTATAATATATGTTCGGTTGAATGTATGTTGTTTATTTTTTTTTTATGTATGTTCACCGATTTCTCGGTCAATTGTGGACTGATTTTGAAAATTTTTTTTTTGATTGAAAGGTTACGCTTCCGGGTTGGTCCCATAGAAATATTGTTATGATCTGATCATGAACTTCGAAGATATGGAACAGAACTCTTCATAGGATCACAGCAGAACCGTCGTAACAAGTAAAATTGCTTTGTTTATACGTGTAGTTGATGACTGACTAAAAGTAGAGGGGGAATATATCGAACTGATCTGATGATGGAGCCTGAAGCTGTTAGGCACCAGAACTCTGTAATAAATTAATGTAATCTAACCGTGTTTGGGATTATTAGAATTGTCATGAGATGCACTCTGGCTATAAGGTATTTAAGTTTGGCTGAGGGGTACTTTTTAGTGGTGGTACCATAACTAAAAAGTGTAAAATAAAAAACTTTTACAAAAAAAAAATACACTGAAAAGTGCAAAATAACTTTAATTTCGGAAGTCGGTGTTAAATAACGAAGAGGCAAAACTAATAGAGAAACACCAACTTTTTTTTTTGTAAAAGTTTTTTTTAAGAAGAGGCTTATAAGCGTCACAGAGTTTTCACCTTCCGCATAAAACACCGGACATGGTAAGTTCGGGGGGTTCCTGCTCCGGATTCAGGCGGAAGAAACACCCGGGTGTGATCATTGCATGGACCACCTGGAGGATACGGTGAAGCATACGGTGGAGATGTGTCCCACTTGGGTGGAGCACCGCTGTTTCCTCGTGGAGGCTAAAGTTAAAACTACAGTATAAATTACAGTATTGTGAAGTCACGAACTCTTTTCTACATTTCCATAAAAACACCCATCCAAGAAAAATCATTCAAAAATATAACCCGTCGCGCATCGATTTCAGCATCGATGCTACCAAATTGTCCACTGGGGTCAAATAGGCCATCGATTTCGCACCATCGTAGGGTTAACTCGGGGTTAACCGAAACGCTACGTGGGAACGGGTTAACCAATCTTATTCTCACGGCACTAAAGCTTGGACCACACGGATGTAATCTAGCGTCCCAACATGTAGACAGCAGATGTACTTAAACCAAATTATGATATAACCTTAAACGTCCTTGGACGGAGGGCGCGTTTTTCGAACCACAGTTTCGATCACAGTGACTAATTAGTGAATGTGTTGGCTCGTGGATTAGATCCGTGTAGCTGCAACATAATGCGTGGAGGCAAACCCAGCTCCCACCAAGTTTGGAGGTGTGCACTGCCGTGTCCTCGTGGGGGCAATCGGTGGCAACGACCTCCCGCGCCTGGCCCTGGTACTGATCATGGTTCGGAGTGAGGAGGAGTGGCAGGCGGTCGCCACGTTCTACGAAGCAGTAATACTAACGAAAGAGGCGGCCGCACGCGTGAGGGAGCGGACTTCCTGACGCCCCAGATGCTGGGCTCCCGACCCCGATTTCCAGACACCGTAGGCGTGGTCTTACGGACGACCCTCCTTTTTGTGACGTAACTACAAATTTACAGTTTTCAGATTTTTTCCTATACTTATGCTATGAGACTTTGTTTCATGCCATATTTCAAGATTCTAGGTCAACGGGAAGTACCCTATGAATTTTGATTCCCATGAGAGTGTCGAAATACACGTTTTTTGCGACATAAACGGCCGTATCTTTTTTTCGTTAACTCTGAAGTTTGATTTTTTCACCGCTTCACTGGACTGCAGTCTTGAGTATAAGATTTTAATTTCAACTCGATGGAAGTATCCCGTTCCCGAGATAAAGGGTCTTGACAGACAGACAGACAACAAAGTGATCCTATAAGGGTTCCGTTTTTTCTTTTTGAGGTACGGAACCCTAAAAAAGAAAGTTCCTACTAAGATGAACTCTGTTGGAACGCTGGATTACATTCGTGTGGCCCATGCTTAAGGCTCTGCATTCATTTGCATTTGGCCTAACAACAATAATATCGGCTGATCTCCACAGTACTCCGTTTTAAGAGTTATTCAAATTAACCAACGGTTTCTGGTTTAACTCTAAAAGGATGGCTGAATCTGGAGCGAGGGGGTAATGAATTCGTGTCTGGGTTGGTGAAAGGACAATGCTTCGTAGTAGGTACCTAAATATTGTAAGGATTGGAGACAATGAAAAAACTTTTTAGAAAAAAAAAATAACCGACTTCACTAAAAAAAACACTAAAAGGATCAAAATAACTTTAATTTTGGAAGTCGGTGTTTCTAGGTATTGTTTGTTTCTTATTTAACACCGACTTCCGAAATTAAAGTTATTTTGATCCTTTTAGTGTTTTTTTTAGTGAAGTCGGTTATTTTTTTTTTCTAAAAAGTTTTTATTTCACACTTTTTAGTTGCGATACACTTATAAACAGAGTGCCTATTTCTCATGACAATTCCAATTAACCCAAATACTGCTAGGTTACATTGTTTTATTATAAAGTTCCTGTGTCTACCTTCCTCCTTCCGGCTCCATCATCAGATCAGTTCGATAGTACCTTATAGCCAAAGAGCATCTCACGACAATTCTAATAAGCCCAAACACGGCTAGGATACATTGATTAATTACGGAGTTCCTGTGCCTACCGTCCGGCTCCATCATCAGATCAGTTCGATAGTACGTTGTAGCCAAAGTGCATCTCATGACAATTCTAATAAGTCCAAACACGGCTAGGTTACATTGATTAATTACGGAGTTCCAGTGCCTACCTTCCGGCTCCATCATCATCATCAGATCACTTCGATGATACCATTTTCAACGTAACTACTCAGAATCATTCATTTATTTGTATTGTGATAGTCGCTTAACTATGTATATCTTCATTGTAATATCTATTTGTGTATGAAGTTCCGTTGACCATTTCTGGTCTTCTTCATCAGTTCCACTTCATCAAATGTTACTTTTTGACTGTAAATGCTTAAGTTCTTGATGAAAATACTAAAATTACCATAGGGTTGCCTATAATTTTTGAGGAGTTCCCTCGATTCCTCATGGATTCCATCATCAGAAATGGATTTTGAAAAAAATGGGACCAATCTGGAAGCATATCCTGTACAGGGAAAAAAAAATTTTGCAAATCGGTCCATAAACGACGGAGTTCTGAGGTAACACACATAAAAAAAAAAAAAAAAAAAAATAATGATAAAAAAAAAAAAAAAAAAAATACAACCGAATTGATAACCTCCTCCTTTTTTTTGAAGTCGGTTAAAAAGGCTTAGTCGCATCAACTGTAGGATTTATTCTTATCAAACTATTACTTTATATTAATACTAGCTTGTGTCCGTGATTTGATCTGCGTCTGACTTGATTTCATAACAGCACAACTTTACATACGTGCACTTAAAATAAGCTTAAGTTGAAAACCAGCGTCAGGCAACTGCTACGTAGTTACCTGGCATTGTGCTGAACTGGACCTATTTAGCGAAGCCGTGAGACACACAATGTTGTTGTTTTTAGGGTTCCGTACCTCAAAAGAAAAAAAACGGAACCCTTGTAGGATCACTTTGTTGTCCGTCTGTTTGTTTGTCTGTCTGTCTGTCTGTCAAGACCCTTTATCTCGGGAACGCATGGAGTCAAAGAGTTGAAATTAAAACCATATACTCAGGTTTGCGGTCTCTTGTAGCTGTGAAAAAATCAAACTTATAAATTAAATAAAAAAAAATATATGGCCGTTTATGTTGAAAAAAACATATATTTCGACACTCTCAAGGGAGTCAAAATTCATAGGGTACTTCCCGTTGTCCTAGAATCCCGAAATTTGGCATGAAGCAAGGTCTCATAGCATAAGTATAGTAAAAAATCTGAAAACTATCAATTTTTAGTTACGTCAAAAACAAAACAACAATATACACTGCAATTCGTAAAAATCTTTGAGACTCGATTTGGAAATTGAACTGTTTACATAGATAAGTTTTTACGGAACCCTCAGTGAACCGTGGTGAATTTGTTATCTGTCTTCCTCAATTTAGGAAAGTTGACGTGAAGATATGTATGGTATTTAATGTATTTCCCTAACGTCTATAATGCAACATAAGATTATTAATTAAATGTCACGGACAACAGTAGGCTTTTCAAACCTACATACTTTCGAACTAATAAATTACCGAACAAATGAGCAATCGTTGTAGGGTTTTTCGTAACAGGATTTTTCGCACAAACGTTACATCGCACCAATAACGCATCGACGGAATAAAACATCGTACAACTGAATTATCGACACACCGTGTTCGATATAATAAAAATCGAATCATCAACTTTCGAAAACAAGTAGGGAACCCGTGCGCGAGTCCGACTCGCACTTGCTCGATACTTTTTTAATTTACGTTTCTATGTACTTGTTTCTTCATTGTGTGTCTGTGTGCTAAACAAACGTGTTTTCTTTCTTTTCTTCTATCTTTCAAAATGCCATTTCATCACAATTTTTTAAAAGTTTTTTTTTTTTGCGAAAATATAATGCATACTACATACATTTTTATCACAATACCCACTAGAAATCAATTTGCAAATAATTAAATTAGCATGATGATAATAATTAGCAATGAAATTCACTTGAAAAAAATTCGCAAAAAAAAAAAACTGTTAATTTAGGTACCTACGAGTACTTTCTTCTAAAACCCTATAAAACCGTACTTTGAGTTTTTCCTTTTATTTTTGATGTGCCAGTTCCAAATCCTGTACAGGTAGATACTGATGGAATAGGCTTTACACTATCGTTCATGTGTGTTACGTTATGATTAAATTACTCATATTCAATTTCATTTTTTATTTATATATCATTATCAAGCCCTTGTCTCAATATATTTGGCGTCGATTCATCATGTTTTCGTTCATACATCTGTATCACAATATAATCAACGTGTTTCTAAAAAAATACGTTTCAAAAATATCAATGTCATAATTCTACAATATTGTATCAATGCTTTGTGCGTGTTTTTTTTTTTTTTTTTTTTCGTTCCTTGTGGAACAGGCTAAGGTCAGAGACCATGCTGCCTAGTCATCAGTTTTTGTTTCTTTTTGTTTTACATTAGAATGCAGGTGTAACACATTCTAATGTTTTTTGAAGTATTTGGCAGCAAATGTATCGATTCAGCCTTCTCAGCAAACTTCGCTGAGGTAACTAAAACTACAATAAAATTCTCAGCTCCATTTTACCGAGACCGCGCCTATTTCAATGATTCCACATATTATTCCAGTTGCGCAGACACTTGGGATACAAAACAACACCAATTTTACATCACAATATCCACTAGGAATCAATTTGCGAATAATTAAAACAGCCACTGAACTTCACTCGAAGAAATCCCGCCAAAAAACTCCAATGCTTTGTGCGTGCGAAGGAATATGACAGCGGCCAATAACTTTTTTTAAGTAATGTTTTTGGCTTGGATACTAAGTCCTTTAAGCCATGTCTTTAAATGAATGGAAGTTTATTTGTTTACCATTAGAGTACAGTACACATTTAATGTTTTTGTAGTATTTGGTAACAAATGTATCAAGTCAAAGAGCAGTGGTGGCCGAGTGGTAACGGCCCCGACTTACGAGTTGTAGGTTGCGGGTTCAAACCCAGACAGGCGCATTACTTTGTGTAATTTATTTCATCACCACTGCTCTCAAAACGGTGAAGGAAAACATCGTGAGGAAACCGGCATGTCCTAGAACCAAAAATTCGAAGACATGTGACATCCACCAACCCGCACTGGGCCAGCATGGTGGATTACGGCCCATTCCCTCTCCTAGAGAGGAGGCCTGAGTCCCAACAGTGGGAACGTTATATAAGGCCGACTATGCTATGCTATGCTATGTATCAAGTCAACCGTCTCGGTAAGCTTTGCTGAGGTAGTCAACACTTCAACAAAATTCTCAGCTCCATTTTAGTGAGGTCGCACCTGTTTCAATGATTCCACATATTGACCAGTTGCGCAGATACTTGAGATACAAAACTGTACTAATTTTACATCACAATATCCACTAGGAATCAATTTGTGAATAATTAAAACCCACACTTCACTCAAAGAAAACTCCATCAATATCATCATCTTCCTGCCCTTGTCCCATCTTATTTGGGGTCGGCACAACATGTTTTTTTCTTCCATTCTATCCTGTCAACGGTCATGCTATCACTAACTTCCTTTTCTTTCATATCACTGTTCACACAATCCATCCATCTTTTCCTTGGCCTCCCTCTCCCTCTCCACCCATCCACATGTATACTCATAACTCTTTTAGTAACATGCGTTTCATCTCTCCTCTTTACATGACCATACCAGGACAAAACTCCATCAGTAGCTTGGTAGATTAAGTATCACGATATATCAGATACTAATCCCCTGATAAACAACAAAATAATTATGTGTCTATATTTCTTTTGCTTGTTATTCTATAAATATAATACATTGAAGAACGGTACAGCTGACATCTGTCGGGCATGTTACCGGTCTGAGGAATGAATGCACACATTATGTGTTATTTTCTCCTCTGGCTAACGAAGACTATTTATTTCCATAGACATAATTTTGTGGCCCAGATTATCCACCAGCAATTTACTCATAAATACAATTTTGGGTCCTCTCTTTCGCATTACACAGGTTCTCACCAGACATGGTACGTTCAAAACGGTGGAGCACACGGTGGAGGTGTGCCCCGCTTGAGCGGAGCACCGCCGTCGCCGTGTCCTCGTAGAGGTGATCAGCAGCGGTGACCTCTCGCACCAATCCCTGGTACAAGCCATGATCCAGAGCGAGAGGTAATTGGATGCAGTCGCCTCCTTCTGTGAAGCAGTAATGCTAGCAAAAGAGCTGGCTGCACGCGTGAGGAAACAGACATCAACAAACCAAAGGAGCCCGGCAGGGCCGATGCTTGCTGGAAACCCGTGGTCCTAGAACGCAAAGGGCAACTGAAAGACATAAGTGCAGTTTTAGTCCGTAAGAGTCAGTCTGATACCCCCTCTTGTTCCTCTCTATAGCCGAAGAAGTCATTGGTTGATTTGGTCTGTCGGAGCCTCTGCGAGCTGTCTTCAGCCCCTAATAAACCCCAAAAAGGTCCAAAAACTCAGGATCTGTTAATTTTAGATTAATTGTAATGACAAATAGTGCTAAATCTTAATTTCACTTAATTTGTAAGTAATAATAAATTTCATTATGTCATGGAATGATTAATTGTTTTTTCTAAATCATATTGTATTAATTAATTTATTCGGTTTCCCACCTGGGTACATTATGAGACGACAGCATTGTGCATGCTATGGTCTCCCATAATTAAACGAACACACGTGAAATATTCATTTGTAGTATTGTGTGTTCTGTCTTGTAAATCCAAGAAATATTAAGATAAAATAACTGGCTGCAAAATAAAAATCCAATATTCTAGGCTTTCCACAAAGTCCTCCATTACTTTCCATTTTTACTGTTAAAAAATCAAACTACACGACTGTCATCAGCAAAGTGAACAGGGTCGGGAGGGAAACATTTGGTATTCATCCCGCGGGCACGGCCGTGTCACCTTGTCCAATAGCCTGGACGCGACAAAGAAAAGATTTATTGAGCGTAGTCGAAGATGGGACAGCGATATCGTGTGGGTTGATTCATTTGGGAAAAATGTAATATGGATTATGATTTTATGCTGCTATCTGTGGAAAACCAAATGAGTAAGAGAGATAATTTTTGCAAAATATATTTTTAATGCTAATTTATTTTATAAGAATCATCATCATCAATTGAGCCGAAAGACGTCCACTGTTGGACATAGGCCTCCCCAAGTGACGCCACAATGAACGGTCCTGTGCGTCTATCGGATTACTGCAACCCTTACCATGGTCATCGATCCACCTTCTAGGAGGCCTTTCAACGCTGCGTCTTCCAGTGAGCGGTCGCCAGTCTAGAACCTTTAAGCCCTAACGGCTATCTGTTTTGCGAGCAATGTGCCCTGCTCATTGCCACATAAGTTTGGCGATTCTTCATAGTATGTTTATGTATTAGGTACCTATCTCTTTTTAGCATTATAAATTTCTAAAGAATATAGCTGAAATCTAATTCACAACAGATTACGAATACTTTAAAATCAGAGAAAGTTATTCTAAAGATTAGAAATTAAAATCAAAACTCAAAAGGAAGTTTTTACCCAACGCCACATCTTTCCCTTGAAATCTGTTTTCATCGTGGCTCTCGATAAGTTTGAGCCCTGAGGGCCAGGAAAGCCCTTCGCGAAGTTCTTACGAAATTGTTTGAACAAGACTTCCTATCCGACCTTCCAAAGCGACCAAACTATAACAGACCCACACACAAAACTGGCCCCTAGAGACTTGGAGTGAACGTTTTCCCTTATGATGAATAACACACAATTGATAAAGACGAATTTCGCGTGAACAGAATTAGGAATAAAAATAAAATGCTAAGTTAAATTGCCAGTACTTACTGTGACGGTGAAATGTATGAGACAAATACGAAATATGAATTTGAGGTTGAAACTTTTATTTTCTGTTACTGAATATAGTACTTATAAAAATATCGTATTTTGATGACTGTATTCATTCTTCCTTTTACTTTGTAGATTTTTAGTATTCCTTATGATCTGTTTCATGATTTCCGAGTACCCACTACCGTAAAACAGGGTGAATAGAAACGCAGGGGTGAATAGAAACAAAACTTTGGTTTGGTTTTTCACTTTGATACCATATTATTGGCTTCTAACAAAGCATCGACTTTTTAGAATACCAATTCATTAATAAATTGATACAGTTAAATGCCGAAAAAAATATCAGCATTTAACTGTATTAATAATAAAAAAGTAAATTCAAATATCGTGAAAATACCCTTTGAAGTTTTGTTTCTATTCACCCCATTTGACTGTGAGAGACCCGGGGCCCTGGGACAAAGGCAAAGAAGGAACTGGAGCGGGTTTTTAGTCAGTAAAAGTCTGACACTATCTCTCGCCCCACCCAAGAGCGCGATTTGTCATTAGATGATTTTCCCACCTAAAAGAAAACCCATTTCACTATGCTGAATAAATACAAAAGTGGAACAGATTTTGTATGAATATGTCAAACTGTATGTGGTGAAACCGGCTCCTAATCTCTTTTATGTATTAGTTGTTACAAAGATCATTATAACAATACAAATACAACGGAGCTTATCCAAGAACCAAGAAAGTTATATTTAAAAAATATAGCGTAGCATAATCACGAATCTAGAAGAGGGAATGGGCCGTAATCTACCACGCGGGCCCAATGTGAGTTGGTGGTTGTCACATATATCTTCGATTTTTTTGGTTCTAGGACATACAGGATTCCTCACGATGTTTTCCTTCACCGTTTTGAGAGCAGTGGTGATGGAATACATTACACAAAATAATGCGCCTGGCTGGGTTTGAACTCGCGACCTACAACTCAAGTCGGGGCCGTTACCACTGTGTCATCACTGCTCTAAAAAATATGCCACCTTATTATTAATTAAAAATCTACTTCAAAATTTAACTAAAAATTCACAGCATAAAATTGTAAGTTTATCCAACACCAAAAATATGACGACAATTTCAAATTATTTCACGTACATCTCGTTTATAAAATTCATTTGATTCAAGATTAAACTGAAGTGAGGGACGATATCATATACTCGTACCTTATATTATATTACATTGGACGTGTTGCTCTGCGAGATTGTCAAACGTGAGCTTTTTTGGGTGCCGACGAGATTAAATGGAGAAATCTTGATAGTGTAGACTGTGGCTGTCTATGCTGTTATGTGAAGGTGTTTTGCTACGCGTTATGAGACGTAGGTGGATGAGTTTGATACAATCAATGTCACACACTCACAGTACCTACCTCTTCTGTTGATTTCTGATGTCATACAAACGACTAATAATAAATTATTGAATTCATTTAAAAATAACCGTAAACAGTACACACAAAAAAAAATACAGCACTATCCATTTCCGCTTCTCTGTGCTGCGCCTCAAAAGTGCGCATCAATAGTGTAAATTCTAGGGTGATGGCGTGCGATTCCGGCGCGTCTGATTAAAACGATGATGTCTTCGAAAGTACGTTCGTTAGCTCGCTACCAGTTATAATTATAACATTGAAATCGCTATCCACTATTCTATCCTATATATCTAATAGCACTATATTTACAATTGAAAAGTTCTATCTTTTCTAATATCAGGCGTTTATTTTAAGATATTGCTAAAAACTATTGCTAACATTAAGTCCTTGCTCAACGACCACTTTGTAGGCGTCTAACAAAAACAAATATACAACACTCCTCTACACATTACTATTAATATATTCCATGTAATCATACGGACACATTCAATGATCATTGAGGTAAGGAATTTTAATTTCCATACCTCTATTACAACTCAAAAATATATCATAACACCAATATACAAGACCAATTACACACGCCCAAACATGGTTAACTAAACATCTGATTATCGCTTAACCTTTCGATAATGTTGAGTATAAACAAAAAAGGACTAACACAAAACCTCAGTAACAAATTCATTACGGGCGCAACACGATACCAATTCCATTCACAGCTGGGCTATAACGAGGCCATTTACGTTCGTATATGTAAAAAGTCCCACCGTATGGTCTGGTGTCCCGCAGGGTTCTCTTCTCAGACCCCTGTTTTTTAATGTGAAAATATGGAGTAATGACACATAATAAAATTCCTTTTAGACCGGACACGGGCTCGTCGGTTTTATAAATTGGTCTAAAATTTTAAACGTGCACTCCAATCTTTTTTATTGTATGTAATTTGTACGTTTTATTTAAGTGTGTATGAGGTGGAGCAGGTTTTTCTTCATTTTGAGAAATGGCTGGTAATTAATGTTTTGCGATTTTAAGTCGAGATTATTTGTAATTTTCGGAATGAAAAATTGCCTTGCAATCCTTTTTAACCTTTGAATACAGGCCATAGCAAAGTTAAAACGGAAATGTTGATAGTGTAAATATATTGTAGTAAAAAAAATAATCGGGAAAAAGAAAACGATGTTTTAATGTCACTTATGACAATAGTGCTTAAAATAATAACATTGTAGATATTAAAATAGATACAACAATGAGTTTTTTGGGAGCTAATCACGCAAATAGATAGAAAAATATGAATGATGCCCCTCCTTTGTCGTGTATGCTCCCATGTGGCGTTAATTAGGCGTTGGACATAAAAACACCGGTAGCTAAAATGCGTGTACTGATACTAAGAATATATTTTTCCTGCAAAAATTTGTAGTATCGAGTATAAGCGTAAATATTGAAACCACAAGAAATATATTACTTTTATAATCTATTACATGACATAACTTTGTAAATAAAACTAAAACGTTGTCAGAATATTGTCGTAAAAATATTTTTTGTATGTTTGTTAGTTTAATTTTCAATACAAAAAATGTTCAAATGATCTACCATGCTTACAGTACAATGTACTTGGTTAAAATATGTTAGTAAAATAAAATATTTGTAAATGAAATGAAATTGCTTCGGGTAAGGGTTTGTAAGAAATTAAGGCGAGGTTGTACTCATTTCGAACTTTTTTGAGCCTTTGGAAATTCACAAATATAAAAGAGAAACATCACTAATAATTATTTTATTAAAATTAACCATATGACCAATCGCTGGATAAAAATCAAAACATGATATAATTTAGTTAGCTCGATAAAAAAGCCAAAATTGACCTTAACTTATGATTTCAAAAGTATATATCTACGAGATTACATCACGGCAATATTTGAAAATTACATAAAATAATAAAGCTTGTTTTTTAAAAGATTTTGGCAAAAACAAAGATCTTGAATAATTACTATTTTTTTTATAAAAATTAAATCGCTGTTACGGGGTCGCGCAGTCGACATAGACCCGGGCGGTGTTCAAACAAAATACTCTGTGACTACAACCGGCCCTTAAGTGGCTGACATTTTGGTAAAAGATTTAAACATAACATAATTTAAGCAGAAAGGGCTATTTTTAAATTGAATTATTAATAGTTGCTGAAAATACGACAGACATTTTATTTAAATCTTCAGACTTTCTTGGTAGTGTTAAATGAAAGATTCTACATTCAATTAAGGGGTTTGAAAGACATTTTAGTCCACTAACCTCTAGTTTTTGAAACTAAAATTAATAAAACTAATTGTCAAGTGAAAATTGCCTTTATTCGTTGAAATGATTTAAGTTCCAGAAATTGTAGTTTAGAAAATCAAATCAGTCAATTAAGGTTGTAGTGAAAATATTGCTTCAGATGCTCAAATAGTTATTTACTAAATCAGAACATAGTCTATCTTCAATTTTATTATTTTGAGTGTGGGGACTTTAGAGATTACTTTTCCTTTTCTGTAATTTTAATGTAATGTCATGTTGCATGTTGTATAATGCGACCTACCCAAATATCCTATCTTTGGTTTTGTTTGTCAAGTCGTTAAGCTCCTTAGTAGACTTGAGTTGAGCTGTACGGATACTGAAAAATGCTTGCTTTGACTGATCAGGTTCAATCAAATCTATGTGATTCTTTCCTCAAAAGACCATTTGAGACACTAATCTGCATGGTTCTCATATGATTCGACCATTACATATTTGCTGTATGGACTTTAAAAGAGACTGACCTCTGAGTTTGTTTCGGTGTTTCTTCTCAGGGTAGTCAGCTAGGATACACCGGCCTCATCTAGTTTAAATTGATGAAAAAAATTAACGTGTAAAAGTGTTTTTGGGGTTTCGTACCTCAAAAGGAAAAACGGAACCCTTATAGGATCACTTTGTTGTCCGTCTGTCGGTCTGTCTGTCAACACCCTTTATCTCGGGAACGCGAAATTAAAACTATATACTCAGGTCTGCGATCCCTAGAAGCTGTGAAAACATCAAACTTTTATTAATGAAAATGTCGCGAAATTTAGCATAACGCAAGGTCTCAAGGTCATATAGGAATAAATCTGAACACAGAAAAAGCTGTCCACGAACCTACCTTGACAAACGTTGCTTATTCTTGAAGATCGACTCGTGTAACTGTTGTTTATTTATTTCTTTGTTTCAGGTAGGTTACCCATATATTCGTTAGTATTCCTTAACCTAAATTAATATAACAACAACAAACTTAAAAATATATATATAGAAAGAAAGAAATGAAGAAAAAAAGGAGAAATAAATTTTATTTGCGGGAAATGACGAATGCAATATATATATATAATGCTTATAAATTACGCCAGCTTCCAGAGACACCTCGCAACAGTACATGCACTGCGCGCAGGTGTCCCATTAGGTGGCCTTCAGTCTTGTTAGCAACAATGCTCAGAAGAATGCTATTGCCCGCCATGAGCTTCTTAAACATCACAAGTATGCAGGTAGAACTACACTGCGCACACGTGTGCCACACACGCCGATCTGGGCGCGTCGATCTTCATACATTTTACATGGAAACTAGACTTGTAGAGCTACACTTGATCCACGCCACGCGACGCTACGCGACGTCGTTCAACGTACAAATCAGGCGTGTTACACGTGTGCGTCGGTCTAATGGTTCTTTCTAGCTTACATCTTAACAAAATCTCAAATCCCACAAAAATGTCTTCACACCACACTTTCAGTAGTCGACCATACTTGTCAACATCTCAAATTAGATACCGACAAATAGCGGAGATACCCTGTCTTACTAATTAGCGCTGCAGTGTTGATTAACTCGAAATAATATTTAATGTACACTGTATAGTTTTTGACAAAGGCTTTTGTATCTCTGTGTTTTTATTTTATTAAAGGAGTATGCCTAATATTTGTGTTTCGAGGGAGATTTTGAATGAGACAGCCTAATGATTTGTTACTGTTGAAGTTATACCTAAGTATTTTTGGATATTTTTTTTTCTAATTTTGGCTTAATCAGCATCGTAGATCATGACGTCCACTGTTGGACATAGCCCCCCCCCCCCCCCCAAGTGTCACCACAACGAAATGTCATATGCATCTCGTATCCATCGGATTCCCGCGACTCTCACCAGGTCTTCAGTCCACCTTGTGGGAGGCAAACAATATATGTTGCTAATGTTTATTTTAATTTACAATATTTAAAATAAATTAATATTTTTTATTCTAATTTTACTTCAACTTTAATTTATGTCTTGGTTTTCTTGGTCCTGCTGGATAGACAAATTTTGCCTACTGAATTTATCCTGCCCCCCTAGCCAAGTTACAATCGTTTCGTTTCGATTGTCTTTTCGTTGATCGTCTCGAATCGGCCACGCGTCAGAACAAAGGAATCGGAGGCGTGGCCTACTCGAGGCGATCGACGAAAAGAGAATCGAAACGAAACGGTTGTAACTTGGCTAGGGGAGCTGTTCTGTTAAAGAGGGTTCTTTCGGAGTTAATATATTTCATGAATCGAGAGGTACATTGGTACAAGTTACGATCAGTATTGTATAATTTTACGATTATTACGATATAATTTTGACTGGCCTGTTGGTCTAGTGGTTAGTGGCCCTGACTGCTACGCCAGAGGTCGTGGGTTCGATTCCCACCCAGGACAAATGTTTGTGCGATGAGCACGATCATTTGTTCTGTGTCTGGGTGTTATTTATCTATAATATGTATGTGTTTAGAAATATATAAGTATGTTTATCAGTTGTCTAGTACTCATAACACAAGCTCTGCTTAGTTTGGAACTAGATGGCGTTGTGTGATAGTTGTGGAATATTATATTATAATTTTTGTGTGTACCAAGCGTAATAGAACTGATGGCTCCGCTGGATGGACGAAGCGATTAATTTTAATGTATATCAAAGTAGTTGAAGTACATTGGATTTTGTCAGTAAAATCGTGAGGTACATTGAATAAACGAAGCAATGCCATTAGATTGTGATTAGAAACACATAAGGGCCAGGAGCGACATATACGAAAACATAAATAAACTCAAATGAGTGACTGTCCGATGTTTGCGTAATATTGCTCTAATCCGTTTCTTAAATTCAAGATGCATGACGTGTGAGAGAGCTAACTCCAAGAGTGTGAAAAATTTGGGCTATCAACACTTGACATTGCAATCACTATCAAGAATTTTACCACTTTCATATAAATTTATATCGTTTCGTATTGAACAATAAAAGCTGTAAAAAAATGTAAATCAGTGGTGGCCGAGTGGTAACGGCCCCGACTTACGAGTTATAGGTCGCGGGTTCAATCCCAGCCAGGCGCATTACTTTGTGTAATTTATTTCATCACCACTGCTCTCAAAACGGTGAAGGAAAACATCGTGAGAAAACCGGCATGTCCTAGAACCTAAAATTCGAAGACATGTGACATTCACCAACCCGCACTGGGCCCGCGTGGTGGACTCAGGCCTCCTCTCTAGGAGAGGGAATGGGCCGTAATTCCCTCTCCTAGAGAGGAGACCTGAGTCCCAGCAATGGAAACATTATAAGGCTGATTATGTAGTATGTATGTATGTACTGAACGATCAAAGCATACTTTTATAATGTATCCGTTAACTATAATTTTGTCTCACAACGCCTACTCGAAATAAATCAACACTGTCTAAAGCAGGAACCGCTTGTCACCCCAGTTATCTGTCTCAACCATTTTAATTAGCTGGCAAAGGGTTTAGTACGCAACGTCTTAATACGTCGAGTGGACTGCTGTCCGCTTGTAAGTACAAGATTGATGATGTCGATGATACATTTGTGTTGGATGAATAGAATTTGGATGTAATTGTAGAGGGTGGGACTACTGGAGTTGATTATAAACAGATTTTGATAAAGTTTGAAAAGGAAGTAAATAAGATTATTTGCTTGTGTGTTGGGTATGGAGACAAGTCACTGGAACAACTTGTGACCCACGGATGCCCCCCAAGTTGAAGGGTAAAATCTACAAGTCCGTAATAAGACCTGTCTTATTGTATGGATCAGAATGTTGGGCTGTAAAAAGATGGATGAAAAAAGATTGCATGTAGCGGAGATGAAAATGTTGAGATGGATGTGTGGTGTGACGAGAATGGATAAAGTGAGAAATGGGTATATTAGAGGAAGTTTGAAAGTGGCGCCAGTGACTGAAAAGTTGAAAGGAAATCGTTTGTCATGGTATGGCCATGTAAAAAGGAGTGATGAAACGCATGTTACTAAAAGAGTTATGAGTATACATGTGGACGGGTGGAGGGGGAGAGGGAGAGGGAGGCCAAAGAATAGATGGATAGATTGTGTGAAAAAAAATGAAGTTAGTGATTGCATGACGGTTGACAGGATAGAATAAGAGAAAAAAACGTGTTGCGCCGACCCCAAATATGACGGGACAAGGGCAGGAAGATGATGATGTGTTGGGTGCACCGCTTCTCTGCCTTTATAAAATAGAAGGTCTGGTGACTTATAGGCGTTTGAGGATTGTCGATCTGCTGCTGATTCTTAGTCTAATTTGAATTATCATGATCATCATCGTTTCAGCCGAAAAACTATCAAACGTCTACTGCTAGACATAAGCCTTCCCCAAGTATCACCACAATGACCTGTCGTGACCTGTTTCTCATCCATCAGATTTTCAGGACTCACCAGGTCAGGTTATGGGAGGCATACCACACTGTATCTCCCGGTACACGATTACCACTCCATAACCTTTCGGCCTCATCTTATCTGTTTTGCGAGCAATTTGCCCTGCCCATTGCATTTAGGTTTCAACTTTTAATGACGATCCCGCTTCATCATCAACTCGTTAGGTATATCAAAATTGCAGTTTGACCTCTACACTGAAACATATTTCCCCTCGTTTTTCAAATATAAAACTAATGGTACTGTTGTCACCGCCCATAGGAAGCGAGGGAGTGACAATTCTAAGAAGGAGCCCACGTTGAAAGATTAACTAAGAAACGCCCTGAAATGTTGAATGTAAAATGAATAATAGTTTGTAATTGATGATGATAAACTACATTAATAAATAGAAGGATAAGGCTTTTTTTTATAAATTTATATCAACAAAAATTTTGGTACGCCAAAATTATGGCGGTAAGTCCCTTCTTTGAGGAGTGGCTAGAAAGACGTCACGGCATTCTCACCTTCCGCATGACGCAGGTCTTCACCGGACATGGTAAGTTCTGGAGGTTCCTGCACCGGATTCGTGCGGAAGAAACGCCCGGGTGTCTCGATTGCGTGGACCGCCTAGAGGACACGGTGGAGCATACGGTGGAGGTGTGCCCCGCTTGGGCGAAGCACCGCCGTGCTTGCATGGAGGCAATCGGCGGCAACGACCTCTCGCACCGGGCTCTGATACAGGCCATAGTCCGAAGGGAGGAGCAATGGCAGGTGGGCGCCTCTTTCTGCGAAGCAGTAATGCTAGTGAAGGAGGCGGCCGCATGCGTCAGGGAACGGCCTTCCTCACGCCAGCCGCCGGGTAGGCTGTCCGGTAACCGTCCGGACGAGCCCGGTCGGCAACGGCGCGTAGTGTTCCACGCGCGCCTCAAAGAGATGTCCAGTAGAGGGGCCCAGTAGAGCCGAAGTCAAAACGTTTTGGGATCACATTCATTGTGCGTACAGCTAATGAGTGGAATTCCTTGCCGAAATCTGTGTTTCTTGATGGCTAGAACCCGGGAATCTTTAAGTCCAGAGTAAATAGATTACTTCTAGGTAAACGCGCTCCATCGTTGACCGCATTGTCGCTTTCCATCAGGTGAGATAGCGGTCAAGCAAGAACTTATCAAGATTAAAAATAAAAATAAATTCTACTGGGGCTGTGGGTTGATTTCTGAAAGGGGAACCTGTGGTTCTGGAACAAAAAGTAAACGTAGGTGTGGTTTTAGTCAGTAAAAGTCGGATACGCCCTCTCGCTCCTCCCTAGGGCGTGAGAAGTCATTAGATGATTTCCTACCTCAAAAAAAATAATCCTACAAACAGCATAGTATAGATAACTACATAATATAAATAGCTTCATCCCTTTACCCGTTTAGCCACAAGCAGATAAATTCAACATTCCTAATTTTAGAAACGGACATGGTTAGCTCCCGGCGCCCCGTTGTGCACCACGCCTTATTTACGGCGCATCAGTCTACTACCAGATGCATATCTGTGAATAAATTAAGCCACGAACACATCGGCGGGATGACTTTTTAATGTGGAACTGATTGTTAGTGGGTATTGTGGATTTGGTGGAGGGGTTAGATACCCCGAATATTATAGAGAGGAAATATTTGTAGTTGGTTATGAATTATGTAACTCATAAACTAATGACAAAGTCAAAATATATGCTAACAACTAGCTTTTGCCAGCGGCTTCACCCGCGGGAAAGTAGGTTCATACAAACTTTTTACCCCCGTTTCATACTCTTAGGAGAAGAATTATGAAAAATCCTTTATTCCATCATAAAAGAAACCTTTGCAAAATTTCAGTATTCTAGGTCCAAAGGGTTGCACCACAATACCTCTGCCATCATCATCATTTCAGCCGAAAGACGTTCACTGTTGGACATAGGCCTCTCCCAAGTGTCACCACAACGAACGGTCCTCTGCTTCTCGCATCTATCGGATTCCCGTAACCCTCACCAGGTTATCGATCCACCTTGTGGGAGACCTTCCACCACTCCAGAAACTTTCGGCTCCAAGGACCATCTGTTCTGCGAGCAATGTACCCTGCCAACTGCCACTTAAGTTAGGCGATTCTTTGGGCTATGTTGGTAACAGCACCTCTGTAACATTACCTATATCATACAGAGTTAGTCATGGCCTATCAGTATCGTGTCTACCGAAGAGGTATGATAATACACCAGGTATTAACAGCCACCATCATTTGTAACCCACATAAGTGCCACAAAAAATATATAATGAAGCGGAGTTATAAGAGAAAAAAAGTGGGATTAATTTTTTGTCGAAGCTCAAATTGATATGGGAATCAATGAGCACCATAAAGAAAAAAAAAGGATTTTATTTATTTCTAACTTATTAAAGAGAACAGTGGTGGCCGAGTGGTAACGGCTCCGACTTACGAGTTGTAGGTCGCGGGTTCAAACTCAGCAAGGCGCATTACTTTGTGTAATTTATTTCATCACCACTGCTCTCAAAACGGTGGAGGAAAATATCGTGAGGAAAACAGCTTGAGGAAACCGGCATGTCCTAGAACCAAAAATTCGAAGACATGTGACATTCACCAACCCGAACTGGGCCCGCGTGGTGGATTACGGCCCATTCCCTATCCTAGAGAGGAGGCCTGAGTCCCAGCAGTAGGAACATTGAAAGGCTGATTATGCTATTATGCTATGCTAACTTATTAAAGATTTATATAAAACTAGCTTTTGCCTGCGACTTTGTTCGCGTTGAAGCTAGATAAAAGGTAGTCTATGTTTTTCCTTGGGATTCAACCTTAGTCCGTACCAAATTTCATCAAAATTCTTTCATTATTTTTAACGTGAATGCATGACAGACAGACAAAGCTAGTTTCATATTTATAATTTAATATTAGTATAGATTCAATCCACTTAAGTTTGGTGATTCTTCGTGCTATATCGGTAGCCTTGGTTCTCCTGCGGATATCCTCATTCCTGATTCGATCACCATTTTCACTTGACCTTTCCATTGTCCTTTGGGCAGGGCACATTGCTCGCAGAACGGATGGCCATTGGGGCCGAAAGGTTCTGGAATGGCGACCACGTACCGGAAGACGTAGCGTTGGAAGGCTTCCTACAAGGTGGACCGATGACCTGGTAAGGATTGCGGGAATCCAATGGATGTGAGACGCACAGGAACATTCATTGTGGCGACGCTTGGGGGAGGCCTATGTCCAACAGTGGATGTCTTTCAGCTGAAATGATGATGACGGCTACAGCCTAAAGTTTCCAAAAGCCGAAAAGTCTGGCGGCAAGTTGTGCCAAAGGGTAACGTGTTACCCGGTAACCAAGTTGTCAGTTACGCATCATCATCATTTCAGCCAAAATAAATCCTCTGTTGGACATAGGCCCACTCCCAGTGTCACCACAACGACCGGTCCCTTTCGTCTCTCATTCATCGGATTCTTGCGACCGTCACCAAGCCGTCGGTCCACCGTGTAGGAGGCCTTCTAACTCTGCGTCTTACGGTACTCGTATCCCGCAGGACATCAGGCGACGGATAACGATGGTTTCCCACAGTATTTATATGTTTCCGGCCGTCCGGTAATTGATCGGACCGAGCCCAGGCGTCAACAGCGCGTAGTGATACACGCGCTCCTCAAGGAGATGTCAGCAAACCGTAGGGGCCTAGCAGGCCGATGCTCGCTAGCTAGGACCGTGGAGAATTTCTGAAAAGGAAACCCGTAGTCCTAGAACACAAAGGGCAACTGAATGACACAGGTGTGTTTTTAGTCAGTAAAAGTCTGACACGCCCTCTCACTCCGCCCAGAGCGCGAGAAGTTATTAGATGATTTCCACACTTAAAAAAAAAACAGTACTTATATGTTAGTAGGTATATTCTTTCTGTCTGTTATATATTTTGAATGTGTATATTTTTCCATTTCATACCTTCCCCACATTACTTCTACAATCATTACTATTCCGCTTTCTATGCTACAATACTGACTTCAACATTACAACCACGAAACAGACAACAGAACAGAATATATTCAACACACTCCGTCGTTACAGTTTTTTATTGCCACCATAAAGCTCTAAGGACGGTTTACGCTTGCAAAACCATGGAGTAGATATATGGACAGAGGCAAAACTTGAATCAAAAACGCTGCGAATATTTAATTCAATTTATTGCAATCACATGTGTTTTTATTAATTATTTCGTTCATATGGACCCTGCCAGGCACAGCAACTTTATAAAACATAAAGTTATAAATAATATTAATATTCATACAGTACAACATTTTTTATAAAGCAGCCTTATTCTACACCCAAGGCTTTAAGGCTGTTCGAAAGGGTTAAAGAAAAAGAGAGAAGGAACACAGGTGGGTTTTAGTCAATAAAAGTCTGATACTCCCTCTCGCTCCATCCAGGTGGAAAACTCTTATTCTACATACCTACTGCTGTTACTTCATCCCTTAAGTGCGTTTTGTCACCTAACGAAACATTACCGAAGCAAACAAGACCAATTTGGTGTTCGCTGGTCATTATCTTAATCTTCCTGCACTTGTTTGATATTACTTGCGGTCGACACCACAATTAATCATCATCAATTCTTCCCTAACTGTCGTTACGACATCATTGGCTCCCTTTTTTTTGATACCACTCCTCACATAGTTCATCCATCTTTTTTTTTACCTCTTTTTTAATTTATCCACATTTTATACTCATGGTATTCAATAGTACCCGGCAGTAATTACACATGTAAAAACTAAGAAAGTGTTTGCCACTCATATCTGTGATCGACGCTTACAAAACTTAACTATATTGGTGATGGCTTATTGTGAATACCTCGTAACTGCGAAATACGTAACTTTTCAGGAGGCTCAAAAAACAAAATTAGACCTTTATTGTCGTATAATTTAAATCTACGTGTTTTATTCAAATATTTAAAAATATATTTTTTTTAAACACACTTATTCTTTTAATGTTTTCGAAAAGTTATGACGCGCTATTGCGAGGTTGTCACAACAAACTGACTCGAGCAAGGTATGCATTCAATATCGTAGATGGCGCTATAAGTAAGTATCGAATTAAAATTTTGCGTGATACAAGATGGTGCGTTACGAGCTTTTCCTTCCAAAAATATAATGAAGTAAAATAAAACCCGAGGTTTTCACTTTTTGTTGTTTTTTTTTTTAATGACATATACTAGTGCTTGACTGCAATCTCACCTGATGGTAAGCAGTGATGCAATCGTTAATGATGAAGCGCACTAGTTTATTAAAAGCCATTTTTCTTTATTCACTCTAGCCTTGAAGACCTTGAACCTTTATAGTTATAATCGGAAGGAAAGACCGCAATAGGCAAATTTTTCCAGTCCTTCGATGTACCTACGCGGTATAAACGACGAGGCTAAACGCTTAGTCCGTACCGTAGAGGTGTCAACAATGTAAGGATGAACACTCGTCGTACGTCAGATTGTCCGATGGTATGCGACGGTGGAATCAAGTCATATAATTCTAAACTATCGATTTGCAGGGTTACCATGACGTTCAAAGTAATATTGTTTCATTCTTATTTCAGTGTGGGTAAGAGACAGAGCTATACAGGTTGTCTAGCGCCATCTCTTACCCACACTGGAAATAAGAATGAAACAATCTTACTTTAAACGTCATGGTACAGGTCATGGTGACTGCTGCGTATAGTCCGTGTTTGTTCGACATAGAAACTTATGTTCGCCCTGTTTAAGCATCGCCTCTGTACCATTACTTACTCCGTACCCCCACACAACATTGAAGCTAACACCTGACTTTGTAACTTGTTACACATAAAGTTACATTGTGACCATGTTAATGACTTTACGCTCTTTAAAGATGTTATGAAAAGATTGCTGACGATGCTTTTATTGGGGATTAACGTGTAATAGGGTTTTAAGATCGTTGAGCCTTTTTATAGGTGTCTTTCTTGTCGACTATGTATGATCATTTGCTGAAGTATGTGCTAAGTTTATGATCCTGATAACCGACAGCAAATTCATCGTGGAAAGAAGTTAGTTTTTTAGGCATCAAAAAGAAGCTAGTTCAAGTATATAACTTGAACTAGCTTCTGCCCGCGGCTTCGCTTAAAAAAGTAGGTTTCTTCATACAAATCTTTAAACCCCCGTTTCATCCCCTTAGGGGTTGAATTTTGGAAAATGCTCTCTCAGTGCTCGCCTACGTCATAAAAGGAAACTTTGTGTAAAATTTTACGCTCCTAGTCCCAGAAGTTTCGGCTGTGCGTTGATATGTCAGTCAGTCAGTTTTTCCTTTTATTTATTTATTTATTTATTTATTTATTTATTTATTATATTCTTTATTGTACACCACATAAACAAAAATACAGGACAAACATAATTTAAAATAAGTGTACAATGGGCGGTCTTATCGCACAGGGCAATTTCTTACAGACAACCTTTGGATGGACTGAAAGAAAGAAGATGGATTTAGGGTTGTCAGTGTACAACATCAGAAAATACTAATAAGACAATAACACAAATACATACATACAATATAAGAAAAACATATACTAATAAATATTAAATATATAATTGAGCCAGGAGAAGAAAAAATCAAAGTGAAAGGTAATGCTCCTTCACCATTTTTTTAAACGTAGGTAGCGTTTGGGCACGCCTCACTTCTAAGGGTAACGCATTCCACAAACGAGCTGCTTGAATTGTGAAAGATTTATCAACGAAAGAAGTGGAATGCGTGCGAATACTTAATTTTAGGTTTTCCGATGATCTCAAGGACCTACTATGTGTGTCACTGAGAAACTGAAAGCGTTCCTTAAGATAAAACGGGGTACAAGGATTAAATAGCACATTATAAAGCAAAGAAAGTATGTAGATGAATTTTAAATTTTATATATGTAGATGAATATTCAGTAACATAACTTAGCTGAGTAACTTAGCTGAGTAATTGTTGGCAGTTGCATTATCGAGCCGTTTGGGATTGAAAATATTATAACTGTGAACGGGGCTTTAATTATATAAAGAGCTAACTAAACGCCATGTGCTAAATTTTATCGAAATCCGTTCAGCTTTTTGAGTATGAAGGAATAACTAGCATATTCAGACAAAGTTTGTCTGAGGAGCTTGACGAGGAGGCTGATGCAACTGTATGTAATTTGTTTCAGCTCAGAAGTGTAATGATGCTACTACTACCTTGACTGATATATCCGCACGTTATGGCTGCTTATGTTAATACACAGCCTACAAAGGTCTCACTGAGGCACAGGGGACTGTTCTTCATCATGTTACCCCGGTACCGTCAGACGGGATCGCAGTTAATAAAATTCTGACTCTCTCTCGCCTCGCCCAGAGCGCGAGAAGTTATCTGATGATTACTACCCAACCTCAAATGAAATAAAAAATAAGGGAGAGAAATATAACGTCTGCTGTGATCGATAGCGTGTCACATACTCCATATTCCTATCCATTAGAGCAGTCAAAAAAGGGGTCAACTACCCTCAAACTATACAGTGTCCATACATCGTATCGCTTCGATTCGTTACCGATCGCACAGTACACTTGATAGCAATTAAATTTTTACTCAACTCCCAGTATCCAAAGGTTTTTTTCACTGGCATCGAATGCGTGGACAAATATAAAGCAATTGGTTGAAAAGCCATTCCGCCATCGAACAAGGCAGGATATTTCGTTTCGTTGAAAACATTCGATTTTGTTCGGCAAATGTGATTTTTAGTAAAAATTGCATGTGCACAGAATAATGGTATTATTGTTAAATTGATTTTGTGTTGTTATGTTCTTTTTAATTGTGTGTGTTATTCGTTTTGTTGATTGTACCGGAAATTAATTTGGATGAGATCTGATTTTGTCAAAAATTGTTCTTGTTTGACGTTTGATTTGGTTATTAAAATTGCTTTATAGAACACTAGTATTTTTTTTTTTAATTGATATAAACCAGTGCTTGACAGCGATCCCACCTGATGGTAAGCAGTGATGCAATCATTGATGGTGAGGCGCACTAATTTATTAAGAGCCTATTCATTCTAGCCTTGAAGACACCTAAATTATAGTTGGACAGGAAGACCGCAGCAGGCAAACTGTTCCAGTCCTTCGATGTACGCGGTATAAACGACGAAGCGAAACGCTTAGTCCGTTGAAGTTTCAACAACGTATGGGTGGATACTCTTCGCATTAGAGATTACTAAAGCATTGGGTTTTGCCAGCAGCTTTACGCGCGTGAATGTGGGTTTCTCCATACAACCTTTGGACCGCCGTTTGCTTCCTTAGGGGGTGAATTTTAAAAAGTCCTCTCTTAGTGCTCGCCTACGTCATAAAAGGAAACCTTGTGCACACGTTGCCAGGCCCTATAGTGTCGACTGCGCGTTGATATAATAATAATAATATTCCACAATTATCACACCATGCCATCTATTCCTAAACCAAGCAGAGCTTGTGCTATGAGTACTAGACAGCTGATAAACATACTTATATATTTCTAAATACATACATACTATAGATAAATTACAGCCAGACACACAACAAATGATCATGCTCATCACACAAGCATTTGTCCTGGGTGGGAATCGAACCTACGACCTCCGGCATATCAGTCAGAGCCACTAACCACTAGATAAACAGGCCAGTCATATGACATATGTCAGTTAGTCAGTTTCTTCTTTTATATATATAGAAGATAGAAGATGAGTTTGGTTTGCGGGATTGCTCGAAAGAGTTATCATGGCCCTGGAACGCAAAGGACAACTGAAGGAACACAGGTGGGTTTTAGTCAGTAAAAGTCTGACACCTCCTCTCGTTCTATCAGTGGGAGAAGATATTTGAGGATTTCGGTCCTAAAAAAAACGAATTGAGTTTACATTAGTCTAAAATTTATTATTTATTAAATAAATAAATAATAAATTTTAGACCAATATTATAAAGAGGTAAAGTTCGTTTTTTTATTTTTTTGTTTGTAGGAGGTAATCTCTGAAAGTACTGGTCCGATTGCTAAAAGTTTTTCACCGATAGAAAGCTGCTTTATTCCTGAGTGACATAGCCTATATTTTATGTACCTACGCGATCGAAGCCGCGGGCAAAAGCTAGTTTTAGATAAAATAACTAGATTTACTCGTAATATCTACCGGTTTAATACTAAACCCATTTCTATTAAAAGACTTGTTAAGGTTACTTCTAGGCTAGCGCGTTCCAACGTCGACCACATCGTCGCTTTCCATCCGATGAGATATTGGTCAAGTGCGAGCTATCAACAATAAAAAGTAGTATAGTGTAGTGTAGTAGTATAGTGTGTGTAGTAGTAGTATAGATACTGGCACGGATCTTGAGCGCTGACTTCTACAGTTCTACTTGCGCAGAAGCACGCAGAAGTGAAATATCGGGTTTCTTTGTGAGTGGAGTGCTATGAAGAGAGATGCGGGGGCGGGTAGTGCAATCCTTATACAGTGATTGGCTCGCCGATATTGTACGACGTGCAAAGCGATCCCCGCTCTTTCGCCGAGCGCTCAAGATTCGTGCCGATATCTTTAGTAGGTCAGTTTAACCGCATTGGTATACTTAGAGACCAAAAACCCGACTCTGAGAGTTCCCATTGGCCCCGTTGGCGACTAGGTACTGACATCATCTTAAATCTTAAGCTACAGAAGATATCCCTAGATAACTAAACTTTGGTGAATAACCAAAACACAACAAATTGAAACCCCACCTATATCCAACCACATTAGAAATTCAAAACACAATATAACTAAAGTCGTGGCCAACGACTCAATTAAACACAATTCTCCCGCGTGCGTCCACCATAGAGCAAGGAACTATGCTCCGGCAGTGACATGAGACAATCAGTCCCTAGCCTTGTATTCCAGTGGGCAGGGCACATTGTCCGCAGAACAGAATCTGTCCTGCAAACAATGTGAACACTTCAGAACCTTTCGGCCCCAAGGACCATCAGATGTTCTGCGAACAATGTGCCCTGCCCACTGCAATTCAAGGCTACTTACAGGAGACTGACTGTCTCCTGTCACTGCCGGAGACCAAGGACCATCAGATGGTCCTTGGGGCGGAAAGGTTCTGAAGTGGCGACTGCATACTGGAAGCATGCATCGTTGGAAGGGCTCTCACAAGGTGGACCGATAAAGCGTCGTGGAATCCAATAGACGCACAGGACCATTCATTGTGGTGACACTTGGGGGAGGCCTATTTCCAACAGTGGACGTTTTACGGTTGAAATGATGATGTTAAATGTCTGACTGGTGTCTACAACGTCTAAAGCGCCTTGCGTACAGGTGGGACAAACGTATTATTCGATCCAGTCTAGCTCCTCAAGGAAGGCCAGCAGCGCTTTGGTGTTACTGACCATTAATTTGTGAAGGGTACCTGGGTTTCACAATTTGCCCTGTATCAACGGTCGCTTGTCTGCTGGCTGCTGATTACATTTTGTCATATTACTGCGCCACCACAATGCTCTAGATATCACACGTTTCTTCTGGACAAGGCGTATAAGTTTACAGATACTCATAATTGATTTGTATGAATACTACATTTTGATACAAGTGGAGAAAATTCGTCATTACGACCGAAGCCATATTTGCCCGAGCTGTAGGAGAGGGTGTTACGAAGACGAGTGTTGCAGTGAAAAACCACGATTTTCAATACACTTACGAAGAAATAAATAAATATGACTCGTGGTGGTCGCTCAGCGAACAGTCTGACACGATAAATGTAGCGGGGGCGAGCCCCCGCACTTTTCCGCAGTAGTGCTAAAAACTGTACTTAAATTTCGTGCCTAAAAGCAGTAGAGATAAGAACGAGTTTTCTAGTAAGTGTATTGAAAAAGTTATGCTAATAGCTCCTCTACCGATGGCCGGTGAGGTGGCTCCTTGGTCTATGGTTCGCCCTAACCGCTGCCATTCGTCCGAAACGGATGGCTCCCTTGGGTCCGGATCTATTTGCGCAGTGTGTTCTGCCCTTGTCCTGAGACGGTTCTGACATCAACCCAAATATAGTTTGTGTGTACTATGTGATGTACGCAATGTGCTGTTGTTTTTTTTTGTTTAAATAGTGACCCACCCTTACTTTGCACGGAATTTACGCCTGTTTTAGGGTTCCGTAGCCAAATGGCAAAAAACGGAACCCTCATAGATTCGTCATGTCTGTCTGTCTGTCCGTCCGTATGTCACAGCCACTTTTTTCCGAAACTATAAGAACTATACTGTTGAAACTTGGTAAGTAGATGTATTCTGTGAACCGTGTTAAGATTATTACACAAAAATTAAAAAAAAAAACAATAAATTTTCAGGGTCCCCATACTTAGAACTAAAACTCAAAAATTTTTTTTTCGTCAAACCCATACCTGTGAGGTATTTATGGATAGGTCTTCAAAAATGATATTGAGGTTTTTTTCTAAACTGAATAGTTTGCGCGAGAGACACTTCCAAAGTGGTAAAATGTGTCCCTCCCCCCCCCCCCCCCTGTAACTTCTAAAATAAGAGTCTGATAAAACTAAAAAAATATATATGATGTACATTACCATGCAAACTTCCACCGAAAATTGGTTTGAACGAGATCTAGTAATTTACCTTTCAAGTTTGTACGGAACCCACATTGCGCGAGTCCGACTCGCACTTGCCCAATTTTTTCGTCGCTTGAATACTATCTCACCTCATAGCAAACGACGATGCAGTCGACGATGGAACACGCTTCTATAGAATTAGCCTATTTACTCTTGACTTTAAAGATTGTATGCTATCAGGAAACACAGACTCCAGCAGGGAATTTCAATCCTTAGCTATACATATAATGTGTGTGTTCCTAAAACGTTTGTGCTGCAAGGGATGTCCACCATGTACCGGTGGCATATGGCCAATTGGCCATAGGTACGTCAGTTTTTTTTTTTCGGGTGGGAAAATCATCTAATGACATCCCCCGCCCTTGGGTGGAGCGAGAGATAGTGTCAGACTTTTACTGACTAAAAACCCACTCCTGTTCCTTCTTTGCCATTTTTTTCCAGGGCCCCGGGGGTCACTTCGACGACTTGGGCTCGGTCCGGACAGTTACCGGACGATCGGACGGCGACCCACCCATTGCTCGCCGTCCGCAAGCCCGCGCCTACGGTGGCCGGAAATCGGGATCGGAATCCCGGCGGCGGTTGGGGCGTACCTCACGCGTTGCCTCACGCGATCGGCCGCCTCCTTTGCTAGCATTACTGCTTCGCAGAAGGAGGCAACCGCCTGCCACTCCTCCTCGCTCCGGACCATGGCCTGTACCAAGGCCCGGCGCGAAAGATCGCTGCCGCCGGGCCATACGTCTGGTGGCTTATCAAAACATAGATTAAAGTTCATAATTAGGATACTACAAGCAATTATAGATTTTCTTTGTATAGTCTCCTTTATTTTCTCTTTTATTGTACCTATCACTATTTTTATCTACATCATACAAATGTCGACAGGTTGACAATGGCAAGCCATTTAGTCGATCTTTCGACTTTGTGTGTGCATAGTTGGTTAAATGAATAAATATAATAAATAGCGTAGTACATAAAAACTATCTCTTAAAAATTTTCTACATGTTTTAGGTTCCTCGATACGTCGGATTCCTCACGACGTATTCCTTCACTGTTTTGAGAGCAGTGGTGATGAAATAAATTACACAAAGTAAGCACCTCAACTTTCACACAACGCCATCTAGTCCTACACTAAGCAGAGCTTGTGGTATGAGTACTAGACAACCGATAAACATACTTATATATTTCTAAATACATACATATTACAGATAAATTACACGCAGACAGAACAAATGATCGTGCTCATCACACAAATATTTGTCTTGGGTGGGAATCGAACCCACGAACTCCGGTATAGGAGTCAGGGCCACTAACCACTAGATCAACCGGCCAGTCGAAATGAATACGATTTGACCATCACACGTTTCCAAGGAAAAATACATAGATTTTAGTAGATAGTTAATAGATAGGTAGATTAAAAATTTGAAGATGTCTTTTCGTTAGAGGTTTGGTTAAGCTAGGTCGAGTGGCTTCGGCGATAAGTTATTCGTAGAAGCTCGCCTTTGTTGTTAACTGCCTCGAATTGGTGAATTAGAGACTTTGTTTATTCGAGATTCCATGACTGTGGCGTTAGGTATTTCGTAGCAGCGTGCATTGGTTGTGAAGAGTTTCCTATTAGTAAACATACGGGGTCGTGTTATTCGATATTACAGTTTTCTGAATCATGTATTCGAGATCGCATGGCTACGGCTTTAAATTTTTCTTGGTAACGTGCATTCGTCTTTAAGTGTTTCGGATTAGTAAACTTACTGGAACGTGTTATTCAATGTTACACTTTTCTGAATATGTAACACACTCTGATAAAAATACTTATATATTTCTAAATACATTACAAGCAGACACAGAAAAAATTATCGTGCTCATCACACAAACATTGGTCTTGAGTGGGAAACGAACCCTCCGGCATAGCAGCCAGGGCCACTAACCACTAGACCAACAGGTCAGTGCGAAGGGGTTTAAACCCACAACGTGCAACTTGTAAACCGGGGCCAGTAACACTGGGCCACCAGTTCCCAATTTATAAAACACCTTCTCTAAAGTTACTTGCAAATAGCCATATAACCCCCTGTACTGATACTGTATCCAGAATCCACTTTTGCCATAAAATCATAACCTGGTTTCCAAAGGTCGCGAAAGATTACTCCCTGGAGTGTCAGTTACGAAGGATCTACCTTCAGCCATAGTCGTGAGTAAACTTGGTTACGGTTATAAGGAGCGTACGCGTATGGTTTATTGAAAATTATGGTGTGACAGCCCTAAAAATACTGGGAGCCTTATTTATAAGTTAAAGTTAAAACTTATTAACTTAACTATATTTTAAATACTTATTAGTCGAAATTCAAATTCTCGTTTGAAATTTTAGCACTAGTTTCATATCATTAAAAAAAAAAATTGTTATACAATTCCTCTCAGCCATCAAACAATTTGAACGAAAAAAAAAAGCTGTTACAGTTTGTACTTAATTCATTTATTACAAATTGCATTAATTTGATAAATCCCCAATGTGAGTCGCCGTAGCTCGTGGCTGCTATGTACCAATGGTCATTTCATTACGAACCAATTATTGTATGTATGAAATTAATTAATTCTGATATACGCTGCCATTTCGGTTGGACAATTGATGGGAATCAGTATTATGTCGTTGGTGAAGGGTGGTTTTAATGAGCAGAAGCAGACAAATTGGAATATAATTGATAATAACGGTTGTCTTGGTGGTTTAAAAAAAAAACCGTTCAAATGCGAGTCGCGTTCGTGCATGGGTAAATATCAAATCAAGTTATAAAGAGTTCTCGCAAAATTAATCGCAAAAAGTATTTATTTTATTTCTTATTAACCCTTTTATTTTGTTTCCTCCTACCTGTTCTTGTGGTACCTGTACTTTGTTTTTATATAGTTATTTAACAGTATGTTCAAATCGCGGGTGAGTGTCCTGGAGACCTGAAATACAGGGTTGCTCTAGTTTAGGCTCGAGATCACCCTTATATTCAACCAAAATTTATTAAATGCAAAAAACTGTAATACTTTGTTGTGGAAAATAAACAAATTTATTATTATTATTTATTATTTTATTATTATTTTATGATGTTACTGCTGCGATTGTCAGATTTTTTCCTACTTTTGCTACATGGCATTGCTTCTTGCCTCATGGATTACCTAAGTATAGATCAACGGAAAGTCCCCTTATAGATTTTGAATCGCTTGCAAAAGTCAAAATATGCGCCATAAATACAACATATTATACAACCTTATCTTTGTATTGCGTTGACTTCGAATTTAAATATGCTATGATATATTGTTATTATCATATTTTTACTGTTCTAAAGAGTAGCCTAAGTCATCATCATCATCATTTCAGCCGACAGACGTCCACTGTTGGACATAGGCCTCCCCTAAGTGTCGCCACAATGAACGGTCCTGTGCGTCTCGTATCCATCGGACTCCCGCAACCTTTACCAGGTCATCGGTCCACCTTGTAGGAGGCCTTCCAACGCTGCGTCTTCCAGAAACTCCAAGCTACTCGTAGCCCTTTCCATTGCCCTTTGGGTGACTTTAAGCCTTCTGATGAGGCCCATTGTGAGCGACCACGTTTCGGAGCCATATGTCGTCACTGGCAACACGCACTGGTCATAGACTTTCGTCTTGAGACACTGTGGTATGTACTAACCTAAGTATTTGGTAGATATTAATTTTAGCTTGATACCTTCACGCGTTTCTAAAAAAAGGGTGTTGAAAGACGGACTGGTGGACAACAAAGTGTTTCTCTATGATTTCCGTTAATACTGATTGAGGTAAAGAACCCTTAAAAATAAGGTTTCAAAATAAATCCTCCCGACTCAGGAGATATTATAGTGCACGAGTGTGTGCGCCAACATGGGTGCACTCACTGTTCCTTTACTCCCATAGTCAGATGGGTCGGCAATCTGACACGACCGGAGACAGACCGAAGGACCAATGGCTTTACATGCTCTCCGAGGCACGGGGGTTTCACACCACCAATGTCCAAACTCCGGACAGCTACAGAGTAATTCCTAATGGAAAACCTAATAGCACTTTTTGTCCGACCACCAACCCAGGACCCCACGCTCAGCAGTCGGATGCAACCACGAGATCAACGAGGCAGTTACTCACTATGCGGCTATGTTATACTATGAGGTAGTTTCACACTATAGAATAGAATTTTTTTTTTTTTTTTTTTAATTGTTATAAACTACTGCGATTCCACCTGATGGTAAGTGGTAATGCAATCGTTGATGGTGAGGCGCACTAATTTATTGAGAGCCTATTCACTCTAGCCTTGAAGAGACCCAAATTATAATCGGACGGGAAAATCGCAGCAGGCAAATTATTCCAGTCCCTCGATGTACGCGGTATAAACGACGAGGCAAAACGCTTGGTCCGGACCGTAGAGGTTTCAACAACGTAAGGGTGGATACTCGCCGTTCGTCGGCTTGTCCGATGGTAGAAATGAGATGGTGGAATCAAGTCATGCAATTCCTGCGCACACTCTCCAAAATGAATTCTGTAGAACACCGAAAGGCTGGCTACCCTACGCCTGTGTTCAAGACTTTGTAGATTGGAATTAACTAGATCTGGATCACCAATTAGCCTCTTTGCACGCCTTTCCACCGAGTCCAAAGCTGCCAGGTGGCATTTTGCAGCACCAGCCCATATGTGGCTGCAGTACTCCACACACGAACGGACCTGTGCTTTGTATAACATTAAAAGCTGCCCTGGTGTGAAGTACCGCCGGACCTTTGCAAGTACGCCGAGTTTCCTAGCAGCTACCTTGGCTTTGGACTCAATGAACCGCCCAAAGTTAAGGTCTGAAGAAATTTCAACTCCCAAGAGCTGAAGGCGGTCGGTGTACTCCAGGGATACATTCTGAAAAACAGGAGCCAAGGTGAACGGGCTCCTTTTAGCGGTGAATAGACACGCTTGTGTTTTGGCGGCGTTGAATCCCACCAGATTGGCTTCACCCCACTTGGAGACTGCCTGAAGTGAGACATTCGCACGCTCTACCATAGCCTCTCTTTCGGACCGGATTAGCTCCCTACTAGCTCGAGCACCTGGCAGGTATCTCTCTACAACTGTGCTATCATCTGCATACCCATAGATACCGGGCATCAGCAGATCGTTGATATGCAGCAGGAAGAGAGTTGCAGAGAGAACAGACCCCTGAGGAACTCCGGCATTAGTCGTCATGGGCTCTGATGAGCATCCATCGATAACAACTCGGAGAGAACGTTCACTCAGGAAGTCTTTTACCCAGTTAATCAGACCAGGGGAAACGCCGTACGCTGAAAGCTTACTCAATAGACTAGCGTGCCATACCCTGTCGAAGGCCTTCGAGACGTCCAAGGAAACAGCAATCGCTTCCCCATTCTTCTCGAGGGTCTCGCCCCACAAGTGGGTGGCATAAACTAGAAGGTCCCCAGTAGATCGATTGTGGCGAAACCCGTACTGTCGATCACTGAGGAGATCGTTACCTTCCAGGTATGCCAAGAGGCGCGAGTTCAATACACGCTCCATAATCTTGCAGAGTATGGAGGTTATTGAAATCGGCCGATAGTTGGTAGGATCGGTACGACTGCCCTTTTTGGGCACGGGTTGCACGTTGGCAAGCTTCCAGGACTTGGGCACTATACCAGTCCCAAATGAGAGGCGATACAAACGCGTCAGTACAGGAGACAACTCGGGTGCACAAGCCTTGAGAACAATCGCTGGTATACCATCTGGTCCACTAGCTTTATTCACGTCAAGACGACACAGTGCTCTCAGAACCTCTTTGTTCCTTATGCGGACCTCGGGCATCGAAGTATCGCAGTGAGGTAGAGTCGGTGGAGTAGCACTACCAGTGTCAAGACGAGAATTATGGGCGAAGAGAGATGCAAAGAGACCCGCTTTCTCTCTCGCTGTATGAGCCAGTGTTCCATCAGGTTTAACCAGCGGAGGCAATGAGGGCCGACAGAAGTTCGCTTCGACCGACTTGGCAAGGGACCAGAATGCTCTGCTACCGGACGGCTGCGCAGAGAGCTTTGTACCAATATGGTTAATGCGGTCGAAGCGAGCCTTCCTTAGTGCCTTTTTGTAGGACTTAGCAGCATGGTTGAAGGCTCTCTTCTTTGAACTCAGATCCGGAGCTTTGTGGTCACGAGCGTCAACCCAGGCGAGAAACGCCGAATGCTTACGTTGTTCAGCTTGAACGCAATCGGCGTTGAACCATGGGTGAGCTGAGCCACCGATGGGTACGTCGCGATAGGGAATGAAATACTCCATAGCTTGACGTATCACATCGGATATAGCATCTGCACAGCTCGACGGATTTTTAGAAGAGAAGCAGACCTGCTGCCAAGGATAAGATGGCCAAACAGTTGAGTCGTCTCCTGGTCACCGCTGTGCGATCGGTAGACACAATATAGACAATTTTGTCCACACCGGTGTCCACCAACAACCACAACGTTGAGAAATTAGGGTCCTCAAGGTGACGGAGACGCTGACAACAGATGTCATTGCGGACGTACACACAGACCCCGGCACGCTGCAGGAAATGGTGCTCCAATGAGTATCCCGGGTAGTCGAGATACGCCGCATCTGACGGACATCTGATCTGCGTCTCCGTCAGGAAAAGTAAGTGGGGCTTGTCAGTCTCAAGGTGATGGTGGACCGCATAGATATTGGAGTGCAGTCCTCGAATGTTAGAGAGGTGCACTTGGAATAAGAGGACGTGCATCCGCTGTACACACTTACTTTTCTTTTTACCTTTCATTTTATTTTTTATTATTTTGAGTGAATAGGGTAGGTGGAAGATGGCAGTTGAGCGAGGTGATGCGATGTAAATCCAACAACGCGACCAGAGTTGCTGCGCCAATGGAGGTCTGATCTGGAGACTGCGGGGACGCCCGAACCCCCCCAGGGATCGCCATCGGGTCCTCTCGCCCGGTCGCCAACCGGCACGATGGGGCCACCCTGGGATTTTTCGCAGTTGGCGGGGCAGCCTTTTGTGCGTGGCTGGCACACTACTTGGGCCCCCAACTATCTGCGGTCGGCCAGCGGATAACCGTGCTTCGGATCCCGCTACCCTCCGCGATCAAACGTCCGACACAACAACAGCTGTCGCATCATACCCAGTACACATCGCAACACAACTGCTCAGACCCATCTTCCACCATATGGCTTCACCAGACATCACGCCGAAACACGACAAGTCGCTTGGCGGCATGGCTTTGTCTGGTGGGTGGTAACTCCTAAGCCGGCAGCCGATACTATGGCCTACCACCGTATTTTACTGCTCGTTTGGCACTACCCAGGGGACACGTGTAGGGTGGTCAAAACAAGTAGATCCTACGGACGCGAGCAGTCCATCCCCCAGAATAAAATAGAATAGAATTTTCTTATGATACGTAAAGGGCTATATTTCAACAGGACACCATGGCGGCGCGACCAGTCGCCGCTATCAACATAAAACTCTCTAGAGAGTTTTATGCCAACCAATTTGGCGGCGCGACCAACTCGAACGCGTGCACTTAAGGGTTATTTTGATACTGTCTCAGTGTGGTGTAGCGACTCTGGTGTCTGTATGGTGTCTAGTTTGGTAGCTTACGGACACCATGGCGGCGCAACTGGTCGCGCCGCCATGGTGTCCCGGTGAAATATAGCCCTTAAACTCAGCCACATTTTAACATTTGTCATGTAAATATTTACATTATTTTGTATCGTTGTTATTACATTTAAAATGGACTCCTATGGTGGTCCTCCTAATTCCTATGGTGTTACTCTACACAAAAAATACCTACCAAAAGCTTCGGGCACTCCTCAATTATGGCAGTAAGTCCCCTCTCTGAGGCGTGGTTGGAAAGACCTCACGGCGTTCTCACCTTCCGCATGACGCAGGTTCTCACCGAACACAGTAAGTTCGGGAAGTTCCTGCACCGGATTCGTGCGGATGCGACGCCCGGGTGTCGCCACTATGTGGACCGCCCGGAGGACACGGTGGAGCACACGGTGGAGGTGTGCCCCGCTTGGGCAGAGCAACGCCGTGTCCTCGTGGGGGCGATCGGCGGCGGCGATCTCTCGTGCCGGGCCTTGGTACAGGCCATGGTCCGGAGCGAGGAGTAGTGGCAGGCGGTCGCCTCCTTCTGCGAAGCAGTAATGCTAGCAAAGGAGGCGGCCGATCGCGTGAGGCAACAGTCCTCACGCCCCAACCGCCGCCGGGATTCCAATCCCGATTTCCGGCCACCGTATGCGCGGGCTTGCGGACGGCGAGCAATGAGTCCACGGGTAGTGTGAAAGTGAAACCCGGGGCCCTGGGACGAAGGGAAAGAAGGAACAGGAGTGGGTTTTTAGTCAGTAAAAGTCTGACACTATTTCTCGCTCCGCCCAAGACTGGGATTTGTCATAAGATGATTTTCCCACCTAAAAAAAAAACCTACCAAAAGCTTCATACAAAAATAATTACATTTTTATAGCTACAATAATTTACTGTAAATTACCCGGTACGATATCACGTAAGTACCTACAGGACTAGGAATATGAGCGAACACTTATCTTACGGACGATTCGCGAATGTTAAATAGACATTTTCGCCTCAACCTTTCGTAACTACGTTTTATGTGGTCGTAAGGTGCTCAGGAGTTTTATGCTTTGTGTGGTACGTGGTCCTGGATGGTTTTGTAAACCTTAGTGTTAAATTTTTTCAGACTTTTTTTATGCCAGCGGATTTGCCCAGCTAAAAGTAGATATTACAGTGGACTCTCTCTTTATATTTCGAACTAAATCAATACATTTTTATGCCCTTGGTAATTCGAACGATAAAATCATCGCAACGTAACCAAACGACGCGCTAATTCGAACTCATCGGCGTCAAACACTCGACAATTCAAAGTTTCAGAGAGAAAGATTGCGGAACTTGCAGAGGTATGTAAGTACATTTTGAGACAAGTTCAAACTTGTATCATCGTAGACGAGACTTTGTTTTTTTTTTTCGTTATGATTAGTTTGACACACACTTCCGCACGAATTGGTTTGTTTAGTTAAGTAAGTTTCAGTTCGAACCAATTGATATTTCGAACACTCGATAATTGATAATAATTTAAGAACTCGAGGGACGAGTTTCGAATTAACGAGAGTCGACTCTATATGCCTTTGTCATAATCAGACTTATAATTTTCACGCTGCTGGGACTCAGGCTTTCTCTCTAGGGGGAGCCCAGTGCGGATTTGTGAATACACCACGCCACAAACGTCTTCGAGTTCTTGGTTTTAAGACATACCGGTTCCCTCACGATGTTTTCCTTCACTATTTTAAAAGTGGTGGGTTTCAACCCGCGACCTGCAACTGGTAAGTTGGGCCCATTACCTACCTCTTGACCACTGCTCTATGTCTATGTCACTTAGCGTTATAGTAGCATTCTTCTGGTGAAAGTTTTTAAATTTATGTTTTTTTTTTTGAGTTTATTCATTTACACTAATATTTTAAAGAGCTAAAGTTTTTTTTTTTTTTTGTTTGTAGAAGGTAATCTCTTAAAGTACTGATCAGATTACTAAAAAAAATTCACCGATATAGAAAGCTGCTTTATTCCTAAGTGAAAAGCTAGTTACAAATAAAAATAGACCAAACCAAAAAACAAATCTTTATAATATTAGTGTAGAGTATAGATATGAATATGCTCACGCTTGACAGCTATTTCATCTGATAGTAAATGATGATATGGCCGACGATCGAGCACGCTTAATTAAAAGTAACCTATTCACTCTTGACTTAAAGACCCACAGGTTGAAGCTATCAGGAAACTCGTTGGACATAGGCCTCCCCAAGCGTCGCCACAACGACCGATCCTGTGCGTCTCGCATCCACCGCATACCCATGACTCTCACCAGGTCGTCGGTCCCCCTTGTGGGAGGCCTTCCAACGCTGCGTTTTCCGGTGCGCGCTCGCCACTCTAGAACCTTTCGTCCCAATCGACCATCCCTTCTACGAGCAATGTGCCCTGCCCACTGCCACTTAAGTTTGGCGATTCTTGCGGGATTCAGGCATGATACTCGTGGTCCTAGAAAGCAACTGCAATTAGGTGTGGTTTTAGACAGTAAAAGTTTCATACGCCCTCTCGCTCCACCCTAAAGCGAAGACATTAGATGATTTCTGCCCTTAAAAAAAGGATATTCATAACATAATCTTACAAATGTTTTATTAATTAAAAAAACCTTTTCGTTTCTGATAAATCAATTTTTACGCCCGATATTCATTTAAATAATTTATCTCAGAACCCTTGACAATTAATTCCAACACATCGCCAAGTACACCACCTATTCAGAGGCAATATAAAATTTAAATTAACCTGCACAAATAATATTTTCAACCCCTTTTGAAATAGGGTGCATATTGTTCCTAAGGGTCTCCAATGTTTGCTTTTTAAATTAGTATTAAATTTTTATGAGACAGACTGGAAAACAAAGAAATGAAAATAACGTCATGCAAGAGGGGTTAGAAAAGGGTTTACGTTCGCAGTTGTGGTGACTAAAACAAATATAGCGTCCATAGATCAAATAAAACCAGTAAACCTTAACACATTCGATGCCAAGGACCTTGTAGAAAGGTGGGAAATCATCCAATGATTTCTCCTGTTCTTCGGTGGAGCGAGAGGGCGTGTTAGATTTTTACTGACTAAAACCCACTCCTATGTTCCACCTTTGCCTTGTGTTCCAGGACCCCGGATTTCCCTTTCGAAAGTGAACTCATGACCCCAGTAGGCTTCGACTCTCGAGGGCCCCTACAGATTTGCTTACATCTCCTTAAGGCGCGCATGGAACACTACGCGCCGTCAACAACTCGGGCTTGGTACGGCCGGTTACCGGACGGCCGGACGGCGAGCTATTCATTGCTCGCCGTCCACGCCTACAGTGGCTAGAAATCAGGGATCCAGCGCCAACGACCTAGTACACGGTTCGTACAAGAATTGAAAAAACCGGTCTAGTGCGAGTCAAACTCGCGCACCAAGGGTTCCATTCAAACTTACGGATTCCCAAATCGAGTCCCAAAGATTTGTCCAAATCGCAAAAAAATAATTACCTGTTTTGTATTGTAACCACAAATTAACGACTTCTTTTATTGTTGATAGGCGCGCGCTTGCCTAGAAGTAACCTATTTACTCTTGACTTAAAGATCTCCAGGTTGTAGCTATCAGGAAACACAGACACCGGCAGGGAATTCCACTCCTTAGCTGTACGTACAATTAATGTGTTGAGAATTTTGTCCTGTACTTGTGCTATGAGGCCTTACTTTTTTACAAAGAAGAAGGGTTAATAAAAGCCATTTTCCGCCCATCACGCACTCAAAAAACAAAGTTTCTGTTTCCGATTATTTTCTAATGCATTTGCATAGTTATAGATATATATTTTTTATTTAGTGACATTTACGTGATAAATGAGTCAAAGCAATTATTGCCCAAACAGAGCGTGTTTCGCTTTTTTTGTACATTTTTGTCGTTTTCAGGGTTCCGTACCTCAAAAGGAAAAAACGGAACCTTTATAGGATCACTTTATTGTCCGTCCCTCTGTCTGTCTGTCTGTTAAGACCCTTATCTCAAGAACGCGTAGAGTTATCGAGTTGAAATTAAAACCATATACTCAAGTCTGTGGTCCCTTAAAGCTGTGAAAAAATGAAACTTCTTAGTTAACGAAAAAAAAAGATACGGCTGTTTATGTCGCAAAAATAGTATATTTCGATATTCTCAAAGGAATCAAAATTCATAGGGTACTTCCCGTTGACCCAGAATCCAGAAATTTGGCACAGAGTAAGGTCTTATAGCACAGGTATAGGAATAAATCTGAAAAATGGAAATTTGTTGTTACCTACGTCACAAAAAAAAATTATACTTTTTTTACAATTCGAAAAAATCTTCGAGACTTCATGAACCAAAATAATTTTGAGTCTCAATATTCTGTGAGTACCTACTAATTTATTTTGGTTCACTGAGCGCTTCTCTATCCTATACGAAAAAATATACACGTTCACGATCGTGGTACACGCGAAGATATGCCAGAGTTTATTTTTCGCACAGTGAACCAAAATAAATTAGTACTCGCATAAAAGTTCAGAAATAATAACTTAAATTTAAAAAAAAAACGACAAAAAATGTACAAAAAAAAAACACTCTCTGTTTGGGCAATAATTACCTTCACTTACTATATTATTTATCACGTTAATTTCACTAAGAAAACATCGTGAGGAAACCGGCATGTCTTAAAACCAAAAATTCGAAGACATGTGACATCCACCAACCCGCACTGGGCCCGCGTGGTGGATTACGGCCCATTCCCTCTTCTAGAGACGAGGCCTGAGTCCCAGCAGTGGGAACATTATAAGGTCGACTATGCTATGCTATGCTATAAATGTCACTTAATAAAAAAAAATATATATCTTTAACTATATTTACAAATGCATTCAAAAATTATCAGAAACAGAAACTTTTTATTTTTTTGAGTATGTGATGGGCGAAAAATGTCTCTTATTAACCCTCCTCCTTTCAAAAAGATATTGCTTACTATCAGGTGAAATAGAAGTCAAACGAGAGCCTACTAATTATTAAAAAGAAACACAAACAATTGAAGTTAGGAAGAAATATACAATAAAATTAGCTCTTGCTTTTAGTTTCACTCTAAGTTGTGTCGAAAACATCGTGAGGAAACCGGCATGTCCGAGAACCAAAAATTCGAAGACATGTGACATCCACCAACCCGCACTGGGCCCGCGTGGTGGATTACAGCCCATTCCCTCTCCTAGAGAGGAGGCCTGAGTCCAAACAGTGGGAACATTATAAGGCCGACTATGCTATGCTATGCTATGCTAAGTTGTAGCGAGAGGGCCTGTCAGTCTTTTACTGTCTAAAACTACACCTGACTCCTTTAGTTGCTTTTTGCGTTCTAGGACCACCTTCGGTTTCCTTTTCAGCATTCCTTACTGGGTTCTCACGGGTTTCGGACATAGCCAACCCTGCCTAGTGAAAAATTTACCATAAAATATCGTTTGTATACGTCTCTATACTCGTATATAGTCCTGTACAGTTTTCCCGGGATATCTTACTATGAGATGTTGCTTAATTCGCGATGTTTCCAAGCTCATACTATAAGTAATAAATAATAATAATAAATAATAATAATAATTTATTAAGACACTGCCATTCGTGACACATTATAAGTATACTAGTGGGTAGTTCACTAATGGTTGTTAGGTTACAAAACTTAACAATATTTAAACTTAATTCATTAAGGGAATTATACACAAATATAATTAAAAGGTGTGTGAAGAGTGTAAATGTGTGTAAAAACTGTAAATAGAAGTAGAGAGTGTGTTGTGTAGAATGTATGTATGTGATAAAGTGCTGCACCTGGGGGAGTCATTGCAAGAGATTCATATTAAACGAATGAGAAGAACTTCAGTCTGTGCATAGTCTTGAGCTGATAGCCACTTCATAACTTTTATTTTACAAGTGCGCTTTGAGCAACCTACTATGTCCAGAATTTTATTTTTTATAAGTATTAGCGTCTTTTCATATTACTACTTGATTCTACTTCCGTTCCGTCAAAAGAAAAATGGATACTGATATTTCCGTAATAACTATTACTTTAATCATCCTTTCAACTGAAAAACACCCGACTATTACAGTTATCTAACATGACAATTCCCCTCTTAAAGGTCCAGAGCAACTCTTCTAAATAGCAACTGGAACAAAGAGTCCGATGAGCAAAAACCATGTAATTGTGCCTCCTTCGCCATTGCAATTAAACTTTTTGTCTTCCCTCTGCGACAATTGTCGCCCATCTCCAGTTGAATGATTAAAAAACTTTCAAGCGCTGAAGAGTGTGGAACACTGTTTTTGTTGGCTCTTTTAAAAGTGTGTTGTTGTTGGTGCTACTTGAGGAATTAACTCCTTTTTTATAGAGTTACTAAATCGATTTTGTTGATGACAATGAAAAATACAGAAAATACAAATATTTTTATATGTTAAACGTAGATAAGTTAGGTTAAAAAGAAATGAAAAATGAAGAAAATGATGATGAAAAAAAAAATTTGGAAATGTTGATGGTTTTGAAGAAATTGCTTAGCAACAATATTGGTAAGCATTATACCTACACTATATATCTGTAGAGCAGTGGTGGCCGAGTGGTAACGGCCCCGACTTACGAGTTGTAGGTCGCGGGTTCAAACCCAGCCAGGCGCATTACTTTGTGTAATTTATTTCATCACCACTGCTCTCAAAACGGTGAAGGAAAACATCGTGAGGAAACCGGCATGTCCTAGAACCAAAAATTCGAAGACATGCGACATCCACCAACCCGCACTGGGCCCGCGTGGTGGATTACGGCCCATTCCCTCTCCTAGAGAGGAGGCCTGAGTCCCAACAGTGGGAACATTATAAGGCCGACTATGCTATGCTATATCTGTATTATATGTCATGGCCAGATCTTAGAACTGATCACTTCATGATATGACCAGCCATTTCATGGAATGGTGCTATTTCAGCAAAACGCATGATTATTTTATGACTAGCTGACCCAGCAACTTCGTACCGCCCAAAGAGATTTAAGAGATACAATAGAGCGGCTATCAGAACAAATGTCTTAGAAAAACTGTCATCCTATGTCTCAGTGACGCCATCTGCCTTTGAATAGCAAACACGCGAATTAAATTTGTCAAAATTTATAATTATTTAACTATCGCTCGGTAGGTGGCCAGGGGCCTTACCATGATAATGTTAAAATGTCAGTCGTACGAGCGAAAAAGAGTGATAGAGCTATACGCCCTATATAGCTCCATCCCTTTAACAGTTCGGTTTAGGTCGTAAAATGGATCACGTTATGATCTCGTGGTAGAGCCTCAGTGTGTGATAAAGGTAAGGTTAAGCTTTTCAGCAATAGATGGCGTTGTCACAAAACCAGCAAATGTTCTAGAACAATTTCTCAAAATTATTGAATTTTAATTAATTACTTCGTAAATACCAAAAATATTTACGAAAATAAACCGAAGTTAGGTCCAGTCATTTTATCATAACAAGATTTGCAATAACGTAATGCGCAGTTCGGCATACTTTCTCAGAAAATGATTTTCTTTTAATGCATAGAGCGGATACAAGACACGACTTGACGTGTAGGGGCGTCATACTAGACTGAGCGACTTATGACCACTAGGTAATAAGTATCGGAGCACGATTTTGTTCGCTATGTCCTGTCTATTGGTAGTATATATTTAATGTCTTTGGTACCGCCTAATAGTCAATGAATGTTGTGTTAACTAAACTGTCAAAGGATAATGTCATCTACTGGTACCATACCATTACCATAACAGCATAATTCATTTTTAAATGACATTTTAATATTTTCTCACCGGTTAAACCCTTCCCTGACTATTACAAATATTTCAAGACCAAAATTATTCAAAAAATCGGAAAAAATCACGAAAAAAAAAACAACCGAATAGAATGCCATCTCTAATTAAAATGTCATTATAAAATAAATTATGCTGTTCTGGTAATGCCAGTAGATGGCGTTATCCTTACTATTAGGCGGTAAGAAATTCGCCGGGTCAGATATACTATATATGTATATAGATTTAAATAGATAAGGTCAAACATGGCTGATCATATCGTAAAATAGTTACGTTGTCCACCGGTAGAGTCCACTACTTCTCAATGTATTCCTGTTTTCTACTGAAAAATATGCTTTTGTTCCATCAAAAATACTAAATGTGCACAAAAAAAAAATAACTGCGAAAGGGATGGCGGGGTCTAATGAACGAGCGAAGCGAGCGAGCGAACACAGGTTTTGGGTTAGGCGTTGTTGAATCAGTTAGCGAATCAGGACTTTGTCTTTTATATACACAGAAGATGAGCATTCGTTTGTACCTACTAAAGATTAGGTATAACTGCGAGACTTAAAATATAATATTCTCTGTAAGGACCTCTTGTACTTCTAATTCATTTGACGTTCAAAGATAAATACTACTTCGAAGAAAAAAAAACGAATCTCGCGGCAAAGTCAGAATCCGTGTTGAATTCTGAATACACACCAAAGAACAAGTGGAGCGAGCTTCCAAGGAGTTACCTGGACCGTCACATAAATCAATATTTCAAGTTAATTTAAAATACTGCTAAAGGACCCACATTGAATTGAAAGCTTATCCGTTTAATGTAGCGTTGACGAAAAAACTTTGCTTTAACACTGACTTGAAATAAGGAAGAAATTCGTAATTGTTGGGTTATTTTTAAAATAAGCTTAGTAGAAATAAATTAATGTCGGTAGCGTTCTTTTTTTGAAGTTTTCTTTATTAAAGATTTTTTTTGCTAATGAGAACACGATACTGTGAAATACACAAAAAGTTAGTTTCCATTTAAATCTCTTAATATTAGCATTTATAACTTCTTTTTTTTTGGGTGGGAAAATCATCTAATGACATCCCCCGCTCTTGGGCGTGTCAGACTTTAACAGACTAAAAACCCACTCCTGTTCCTTCGTTGCCATTGTTTCAGGACCCCGGGGATCTCTTTCGTATCACCCGTGGCCCCAGAACATTTATAGCTACGAGTAAACCTACTCGTAGCTATAAGCGTTATTTGTTGTGTGTTCTGTTTGACAATTATTATGATTATTGTTTTTTTTAAATGACTTATTTTAATTTAATTTAATTTGTGATTAATTGACTTATATTTTAATGCATTTGAATATTATACTAACGTAGCTTTTAAGTTTCAGTTACTAACATAATACGGACATTTTAATTAGTCTGAAATATTTTTTTTTATATTTTTTTTTTATAAATGTTCTGGGACCACTTTCTGGTCTTCAAAGCTAACACGTTCACTGACAGTGAATACTTACACTTACACCACATTACGATAGTAGAATTTCCCATACTTAATTACAAACGTTTCACGATGTAAGTAGTGTCATGCTTGGCCATATGTTTGCCTGTCGGATAATACGTCGATGGACGTTGACGGTTTGAGCGAAATAAACACGTGGTTGTACAAAATAAATTTTGTTCCGTAGACCTACTTATTAATTGTAAATCTGAGTACTTTCGTACAATATAGTTATCACTTTAAACAGTCCACTGGAGTTTCAATACCCTTCTTCGCCGAACCAGTCACGGCACGCCCACTACTGATCTAAGACAAGTTGCCATTGTCATAATATATTTTCATTATTACTAAATATTAAAAATATACAATTTAGTTTTAGATATTCCTAGATATTCCTTTGTAAAGTATAATTTGTAATATAAAACCATTGTTTATCTAAAAAAACTAACCAAAAAAAAACTTTTTTAGAGTTCCGTTCCTCTTCCGTCTGTCTGTCAAGACTCTTTATCTCGGGAACACGTGGAGATATCGAGTTGAAATTAAAACCATATACTTACGTCTGCGGTCTCTTGAAGCTGTGAAAAAATCAAACTTCTAAGGTAACGGAAAAAAAGATACGGCCGTTTTATGTCACAAAAAACGTATATTTCGATACTCTCAAGGGAATCAAAAGTCATACTTAGGGTACTTTCCTTGACCTAGAGTTCTGAAATTTAGCATGAAGCAAGGTCTCATAGCAAAAGTAAAGCAAAAATCTGAAAACTGTGAATTTGTAGTTGTCACAAAAAAAAAATGCGATTCGGAAAACCTTCGCAACTCGATTCAGGAATTAAACTGTTTTCTTAGGTAAGTTTGTACGGAAACCCTCAGTGCGTGAGTCCGACTCACACTTGCCCAGTTTTTTGTTCTTGATAGGCTCGCGTTTGACCAGTATATGGTTATATAGCGATTCTAATGATATAACTCGTAGCCAGCTAACTAACGGAGTTTCAAGGATATCATCGTTTTAATCAGACGCGCCAATTGAAGCGAAATTTGCGCGCGAAAAATTCGCGAATTGCAACAGTTGTTGCACATGCACAATTGCACCGCCACATGCGAAGGGTTAATGATCAAGAATAGAAAGCGACGATGTGGTCGGCGATGGAGCGCGCTCCCCTAGCGTAACCTATTTACTTTTGACTTAAAGATCCCACAACTTAAAAAAAAATCTAATATGAAATATATTCTCCTATCTGTACGTATACACGTGAAGACTCGACGTAATTCAATTTTATCATAGTGATATTAAGTGTCACGACACCTCGACACTAACTATATTCTTAGCACGTCCTCTCTATCTGTAAGTTTTCTTTTTAAACATTTTTCAAGTAAAAATGTAGAGGTTTTATTTAAAAATTAAATCATCAAATAACTTATACTCTAGGTTTTTATTATTAGTTGTTGGCATTTCTTTTTTTTTGTTTTTTAATCTGTTTTTTCTTTTTTTTTTAATTTGAAAACTTAAAATAAGATCAGGATTATTTACCTTTGATAGCTTGATATTAAAAAAAAAAACTATTTGCCTTAGGTATATTTTTTTTTCTGTGGAAAAATCATCCAATGACATCCCCCGCTCTTGGGCGGAACGCGAGATAATGTCAGACTTTTACTTACTAAAAACCCACTCCTGTTCCTTCCTTGCCTTTGTTCCAGGGCCCCGGGGTTCACTTTCGCACAACCCATGGCTTCAACCCTGCTGGTCCCCTACGATATGCTGACATCTCCTTAAGGCGCGCGTGGAACACTACGCGCCGTTGGGCTGGGTCCGGACGGTTACCGGACGGTCGGACGGCTAGCGACCCATAGCTCGCCGTCTGCAAGCCCGTGCTACGGTGGCTGGAAATCGGGATCAAAAATCGGCGGCTGGAGCGTGAGGGGCGTTCCCTCGCGCGTGCAGCCACCTCCTTTGCTAGCATTACTGCTTCGCAGAAGGAGGAGACCGCCTGCCACTCCTCCTCGCTCCGGACCAAGGCCTGTACCAAGGCCCGGCGAGAGATCGTACGTAGCCGCCGATCGCCCCCACGAGGGCATGGCGGTGTTCTGCCCAGGCGGGGCACACCTCTACCGTATGCTTCACCGTGTCCTCCGAGTGGTCCACACAATGGTGACAATTCACACAACACAAATTTACAAATTCTTGATCGCGTCACTGGTATGTTTATGCGTGCGTTGCCCTTTGCGTTCCAGGACTACGGTAAATCTTTCAAAATAAATACTGTAGCCCTTTTTTTGGGGTGGAAATCCTCGTGGATGTCGACCGCCTTGGGGTAGGTGGAGGGGTCTGTCAGACTTTTACTGACTAAAGTCACCCCAGTGTTCCCTCGTACACGTGGGTCGGATACTGCGAGTGCAGTTTGACTTGCGCTGACCCGGACTAGTGGTGACCCGATCCCCGTGAGTTTCCTTCCGCCTAAGAGAGGCGCATGTGGAACTACACAACACTACACGCCACCATCACCGGTCCAGATTGATGGGCCGTCGGATGTCAAATACTGTAGCCCTATCATAATCTCCTTCATATAATTTCTTAATATACATAAATTAGGAATTCTGAAATATATAAAAGATCCAGCTGTTGTTAGATGGATTACTCTAATTTGTTAGTGTTAAAGAAAATATTGCTAACTATAGTTTTAATATAATGCTAGTTTTTTACACTTTGTTTTGTTAACCTTTTGAGTACAATTTAGTTTTATTAGATTTTTACGCTTTTTTATTTCAATTGGTACTACTCCATCAATGTCTATGTTGTCTTATTGTATTTGTTCTCATAGGTCTTTTTTTTTTTTTTTTTTTTTTTTTTCGGTGGGAAAATCATCTAATGACAAATCTCGCTCTTGGGCGGAGCGAGAGATAGTGTCAGACTTTTACTGACTAAAAACCCACTCCTGTTCCTTCGTTGCCTTCGTCCCAGGGCCCCGGGTTTCGTTTTCACACTACCCATGGCCCCAGTAGGCTTCGACCCTGCTGGGCCCCTACGATTTGCTGACATCTCCCTGAGGCGCGCGTGGAACAATACGCGCCGTCGACGACTTGGCTCGGTCCGGACGGTTACCGGACGGTCCGACGGCGAGCCACCCATTGCTCGCCGTCCGCAAGCCCGCGCCTACGGTGGCCGGAAATCGGGATCGGAATCCCGGCGGCGGTAAGGGCGTGAGGACCGTTGCCTCACGCGATCGGCCGCCTCCTTTGCTAGCATTACTGCTTCACAGAAGGAGGCGACCGCCTGCCACTCTTCCTCGCTCCGGACCATGGCCTGTACCAGGGCCCGGCGCGAGAGATCGCCGCCGCCGATCGCCCCCACAATATATGAAGTTATATTTATTTTATTTTTAAATACTGCAGCATCTGCTGCGCTAGTAGCCTTTTTGGCCTCGCACAAGTTTTTTCTTTGCGTTCTTATTTTATTTTATTAAGCTTTTTTTGTTGTTTGATGTGCAAGTGACATTTTTTTTTCTCTTTATTTATTATTAGGTACTTTTACACGGACGTGTATGCCAGTCCCATCATAACTTATATTAATACATTATCTAACTAAAACGTAACCTAGCGAACATAAGTACTTTGGAGGCAGCCTCCGAATTAGGTGTCGATAAAAGATGATGAAATACACCTACATCATACATATTTAAGTTTAAATCCTAAAATAATTCTACTCGGTCAGACTGAAATCTGGCACACTCCAACAATAAGTATACTACATCTTCCGGTGTTCCACATACATCACAATTTGGTGAGTCATTAAAAATCCAAACTCATTGAGGGGCAGGTGTCCAGATCGCAGTCTGTGCGCGATCACAACCAGCCGCCTACATAACTTAGTGTTGTAAAACCATGGTATATGAGGAGGCTCCGATACCATTGATCTATACCATATGCCTTTATCCTTGGATCTTTCATTAAAATATTCTTTCCAAGGTTCACAACCTTTGTTTTTGTATTTTGGTAATAATTCCACGTATGTTCCAATATTTACCTCCTTTCCCTCATCAATTCCCAATTTTGCCAACCGGTCAGCCTCCTCATTACCATGTAAGCCTATATGCGATGGAACCCATTGCAATCTCAGATCAAACCCATTGCTGGTTAAATTTTGTATCTTAGAAAGGATACCATAAGCTATCGATGCACCTCTGCAACCAGAGGCGCATCGAGCTATATGTTGTAATGCGCTTTTGCTGTTAACAAAAATCACTGCTTTTCTTTTATCATTATTTTTAATATAAATAAGCGCTTCTGAGATTGCAAAAAGTTCCAAAGACATTACCGATACAGCGTTAATTATTTTGAAACAACTATTGCTATTGTTTCCTGGTTTCAGAGGACCATAGTAAGCCGCACCATTTCCCTTAGCGCTCTTAGACCCATCCGTGTAAATAATATAATATTCGTCATATTTTTCTCTTAGTTCTTTTAACGTTTCTGTTTTAATTAAATTATATTCGTACGCTATTTTCGGTTTTTTTTTTTAATCTAACTCAACCTTAATAATATTTTGGGTGTTAATGTTACTGACCCAGGTATCTCAACTAAACATTTCCAATATAGAAGATGAGTTCATACTCTCTTCTTTAACTTCTTCAAGAACACTAACAGTAACGGGAGCTTCTTATTTGACCAATACCTGTTGTGTCTAAAAGCGCCAAGTTCTGACAATAGCTTGATTGTTATATTATCTGACAGAAATCGTGACTTCAAACAATATTTGACGGCTAGCCACCTTCTTCTTAAATGCAGTGGAGGAACACAGAGCTCGCATTCCATGACATGAATGCTTGATTTTGTACTTTAACTAGGTTATAGATATTTGAATCCGCACTACTATCGTACTAGAAACATCCATAGTCAAGTCTGCTTCTAACTAAAGCTATATATAGTCTACTTAAATGTATCTGATGTATACCCCAGGTTGAACCAGTAAGAATTTTAAGTACATTGATCAGTTTCTGAACCTTTTCGACGATTTCATTGATGTGTTTACCCCAGCGCAATGTCCTATCGAGACAAACTCCCAAGTATTTGTAGGTTAGTACTGTATCAAGTTCACAGTTATTTACCAGAAGCTGAATTCTTTGTTGTCTAAATCCCCTGCTAAAAATACAATATTTAGATTTACTAATAGATATCTCCAATCCTAATTCATCTAATAGAGCCACAAAAACATTTAGTGCATTTTGAATTTTATTCCGTCCGTCTAAAATATTATTATATGTTGTATACAGTACAAAGTCATCAGCATACTGACACGTAAACACATCAATGATTTCCCGACAAAATTTGTAAGTAGCTATATTAAAAAGTAACGGCGACATAGGATCACCTCACAAATTATTTTTTTTTATAAAATTTAAATTTAAATTTTTCAAAAGTTTATATTTTTTTACAAATTATTATTATTTTTTCATTTTAAATGACTTACCAATCAGCCTCCCCTTTGTGAGGTGGCAAATTATCAAAACGCTTCTATCACTGTGTCTGGAGTGAGAGGGAGAGTCAGACTTTTACCGTCTAAAACTCATCCTTCACTTGCTCTTTGCGCTCTAAAGGTACGGTATAACTCTTACGAACAATCGCGCAACTTACCAATCAGCTAGCCAATCAAAATGTGATAGAGAGATGGAGAGCTATACAGGATTTACAGCACTATCCCTTTCCCACTCCAGAATCATAATGATTTTAAGACGTTTTAAAACGCAGTAAACATAAAAAAAAAACTAAAAAAAAACGAATAGACGTTAACCCTCTACTGCCGCCTCGCTTTTTAATTTGTACTACGAACGTTAAAACGTAGTTACGTTTCTCTCGCAAACGTTACAAATAAAAAACTACGGTGAAGAGCAATATAGGAGTACGAGTAATTAAATTAATTAAAACAGACGTGGCTGACGGACGCATCCTGTGTCCTTTTCTTATTTTAAGACGTAATTTTATTTAATTGGTGGGGACTTTTTGACCCACGGCCGCAGGGGGTGGGTTTGATACGTAATTGGTTGTCACTGGAAGATTTTATCTGCTAATGTAATTAGATTTTATGTTTTAGTATTTATGTTACGTGTGTGGGGTATGTAAGGATGCTGATCTACTGATCCTTTGTGGCGTTTTAGTGAGAGTTTCTTTTAGTAATAATTAAAAAAAAAATACTTGAAAACAAACTGCTAAGTGCGTAACTCTGGCGTAAAGTTTGTTTACCTTTTTAAAATAATAATAAAATATTATACAGAGTAAATATTTGTGTTTGGATTTTTACTGGCATAAACTTACAAACTACTGGTTCGATTTTAAAAATTCTTTCATCATTAAAATGTATTACTATTTAATCACTGAATGACGTAGGTTACCTATTATATTTTCAACTGTAATGCAAACAAAGCCGCTGATAGAAGCTACTCCAAAATCATCTACCTAAAATAAAACGTGAAACCAGTTTCTCATAAAAAAAAACATGTCAAAACAAAGACATATAATTTAATCACTTCGAACAATATAAACGATATCTATATTTGTAAAAGAAAGTCTTGTTAGTTACACTATTTATAACTCAAGAACGGCTGAACCGATTTGGCTGAAAATTGGTGGGGAGGTAGCTTAGAACCAGGAGACGGACATAGGACATTTTTAACGTGACATAAAACGTGGTATAACAAAACGCAACTGACAGCTAAACGTAATGTTGTCTATGGTTAAGTATGGTTGAAAATTTGACAATTTGAAATTTTGAAGTTGACCGGTTGATGTGTTTAATGGTACTTATATTAAATTAATATACTGTAGAGTAGAGTAGAGTAGGGTAGAGTAGAGAAGGTAGGGTATGGTAGAGTGAGGTAGAGATGCGTAGAGTAGAATATAGTAGTCAGTTGATGGGAGCGAAGCCGCGGGCATAAGTTAGTAATTTTAAATATAAAAATTTACAAAACCACAGTAGATTGTCTCCAACATTAATTTATACAGCAATTTAGTAAAAATAAAACAGTCTTACATCAAATGTTGATACAATGGCTCATAATTTACCATTTCTGCAGTTCCCCTTATAATATTTCACGGTTCTCGAACAGGGTACAATTTGCGGTTTTAAAACATTCGTAACAGAACAGTTGCGCTTGCGCACCTGCTGCAGTGAGAGGGTTAATTCGAATAGCAGATGACTGTGCTTAGTGTTGCACGAATGCTCGTATAATACTGAATAGAGCGATCTGCAGCGTAATAGTAAAATAATAATAGTATTTATTTTCATTTTACAGCTTCAAGGGACCGGAGACCTGAGTATATGGTTTTAATTTCAACTCGATACCTCTACGCGTTCCCGAGATAAAGGGTCTTGACAGACAGACAGATAGACAGACAGACAGACAGACGGACAACAAAGTGATCCTATAAGGGTTCCGTTTTTTTCTTTTGAGGTACGGAACCCTAAAAATGGGGACAGAGGGTAGGAGAGTCAAAAATAGCCCACAACTTTTTCTCAGACCTACCAAAAACACACAAAAAATTATCATAAAAATCGGTCATGCCGTTTCGGAGGAATTCAGTAACACGAGATTTTTCTTTATTAGATCTAGCTGGCCAAAATTAGCTCCTCTAACAAATAGAGACGTCCCAATCTTGCATATTTATCCCATGTACCTCCACCCTAACTTAAAGCGCCAGCCATCTGTCCTTCGCAAAAAAAGTCGCCAAACGCTTTGCCTTCCACAGCCTAATTTGCATGAGTATCGGTCTCCTTTATAATCGGGTCTCTTTGAATGACTTATTTTCGCTTTTTATCATCTGTGGTCCAAATGATAGCTTCTGTGGTCTGGAATCTGTTTTATTTTCAAAGTTGGATGACGTTAAAATAAGTAGGAGGGGCCACACTTTTGTTGTGATTGTTGCTTTTGTATCGTGTCGCGGTTTGTCTTTTAATGGGATAAAATATTCAGATATAATTATGCCTGTCACAACTGTCCTTTTGAAATGTTTTTGGAAGTTATATTTAGTATTTATTGTTGAGTATTTTTTAATAACGTCGATGGAACGTAAGATTTTTTATTTTTTATTTTACGAAAATAAATTTTATAAAACAGAAAGGAGATGATATTCAATCAATACTAATATTAATAACAGGTAAAAAAAATAAGTTTGTATGTAGGGGTTTCTTCTGCACGAATCAGGTTTTTTTTTAGGTGGGAAAATCATTGACAAATCCCTCTCTTGGGCGGAGCGGGAGATAGTGTCAGACTTTTACTGACCAAAAACTCACTCTTGTTCCTTCTTTGCCTTCATCCCGGGGCCCCGGGTTTCACTTTCACACTACCCGTGGCCCTAGTAGTCGACCCTGCTGGGCCCCTACGATTTGCTGACATCTCCCTGAGGCGCGCGTGAAACAGTTCACGCCATCGAAGATTTGGGCTCGGTCCGGACGGTTACCGGACGGTCGGATGGCGAGCCACCCATTACTCGTCATCCGCAAGCCTGCGCCTACAGTGGCCGAAAATCTGGATCGGAATCCCGGCGGCGGTTGAGGCGTGAGGACCGTTGCATCACGCGATCGGCCGCCTCCTTTGCTAGCATTAACTGCTTCGCAGAAGGAGGCGATCGCCTGCCACTCCTCCTCGCTCTGGACATTGGCCTGTACCAAAGCCCGGCGCGAGAGATCACTGCCGCCGATCGCCCCCACGAGGACATGGCGGTGCTCTGACCAAGCGGGGCACACCTCTACCGTATGCTCCACCGTGTCCTCCGGGCGGTCCACATAATGGTGACACCCGGGCGTTTCTTCCGCACGAATAATGTGCAGGAACCTCCCGAACTTATCATGTCCGACTAGGACATGATAAGAGCGTCATGTGGAAGGTGAGGACCGACTTACCGCCTTGATTACGGCGTGCCCAATCTAGGGGGTAATCTCTGGAACTACTCAACCGATTCTAAAAATTCTTTTACAAATAATTATTAGTAAAAGAACAAAATCTAATTCATCCACATGATTATTATGTAGATGCACAATCTCTGAGTGCTTAGGTATAGGTTATAAATTATTTTCTTATCATGAGTTTTGCAGGCCAAACCGTTGCCAAAAGCTAGTTTAATATAAACAGCTGTTACATGTGTCCACCCTTTCAAATAAAACCATACTTTCAAATGAAGTCATAAAACTTAGCAATAAAAATCGATGAGATCCACATAGCACCACAAATCTAAGCAATATAATCATTAAACAATAAATTACATTTATTGCAACACTAAATGTTTGGACTATAAACCCTTCGCTTTGTTAGTTTTAGGGCTTTGAAAGACTTTGGGCTGTTAATCGTTAGTCTTATGAGCTATGAAAGACTTTGGTGCTATTAAAAGTTGTTGGTTAAGTTAGATTAAAGCTTAAGTAAGAGCATGTCGCATAGACTCAATACTATTAAATATATTAAAGATTCTTTTTTCTTTATATATTTAATAGTATTGAATTTATGCGGCATTTGTTTTTTTTTATGAATAAGTAAAATGTTTGAATTTTAGCTTGGATTTGAATTTTTATATGTGTATTACTTTTATTAAATAATAATATTAAGTTCAGAATATTTAACTAATTATTTATAGTATTATAAAGAATGAGAGTCGCGGGAATGCATAGGGTCGGTCGTTGTGGCGACGCTTGGGAGAGGCCTATGTCCAACAGTGGACGTCTTTCGGCTAAAATGATGACGATGAGTATTTTAAAAAGTTAGGTATTTTGAACTTACAAACAACTAAACTATTGGACAGCTTAATAATAAAAAAAACGCGTATAAAAAGAATTCTGAGTTAAGATTTTTTTTGGCCAACAAATCAGCATTGCCATTCAACGTGGCAAAACTGCCAGCGTTCTGAGCGCTCTTCCAATTGACAGTGACGTAGATGAATCTTTCGATACCCAATGAATTCTTCTTATCTTCTTCTTGCACACCCTTAAACGTACACCCCAAATAGAAAATTAAGTTTCAATCATAATTCAAGCACTGAAAAATTATAATATGAGAATCGACGCACTACACTAGTGCTATTATTATATATATTAGCTATTATAATGCGATCTAGAAAGTATCTTTTGAACGAGGACTATGTATGTTTACCTACTGTTCGCTTAAAATATGTTGGCGCCGAGTTTGTCGCTTCTGACATACCGCTGTTAAACCCGCGATGGTTTGTGCTGGTATGTAAATATGTTTGCATGAATTTTATATGTTATTGTTTAATAAATGGAAAAAGTAATACATTTGGTATTCGTATCTACGCGCGTACACACAAACACTAGTGACGTAAGATTTATCAAGAATTTACAAAATATCAAGAATCATCATCATCACCATATCAGCCGAAAGACGTCCACTATTGGACATAGGTCTTCCCCAAGCATCGCCACAACGACCGATCCTGTGCGTCTCGCATCCACCGCATTCCCGCGACTCTCACCAGGTCGTCGGTCCACCTTGTGGGAGGCCTTCCAACGCTGCGTTTTCCGGTGCGCGTTCGCCACTCTAGAACCTTTTGGCCCCATGGACCATCCGAAAATATCAAGAATATAGGATAAAAATACAAACAGGTGACTTTTACAAATAGGTGAAATCGATTCAGTAAGTAACCGATTCTGAATGTGCTACGAGCACTTTCAGAATATTCCTTTTATATATAGTTTATTAGTTATCTTACCTCTTACAAAATAACATTGCAGAGATGCACACTAGTATTATATTTATTTATCTACTGCACCAAGATCACTGACACACTTTTTACCCTCAGCACACAATAAATAGCTCGGCTTCAAATCCCCAACAACCGGTACTAGTTTATGGTCATCCGAAGTCCTGGGAGACTCGTACCAACCTTAGGCGTACATTATCGAGCTCTGGAGAACCGTTAGTGTACTGAATAAAATGTGATTTTGTGGAAGCTAGGGTATTCCGTAAGTAGGTGATCGCTGTCACGAGGCAGTGAGGTATGAGGGGCTTGTGGTTTATTTTTGAAGGTATTTTTTTGGGAGTATATCCGGTATTTCTAAATATCAATGCTAGTATAACATGGGTTTTTTAGGGTTCCGTACCTCAAAAGGAAAAACCGGAACCCCTATAGGATCATTTTGTTGTCCGTCTGTCTGTCTGTCTGTATGTCTGTCTGTCAAGACTCTTTATCTCAGAAACGCGTGGAGACATCGAGTTGAGATTAAAACCGTATACTTAAGTATGCCCTTGAAGCTCAGATTCAAATTTTAATCAAATTTTACGGAAAAAAAAAGATACAACCGTTTATGTTGCAAAAAACGTACATTTCAACACTCTTAAAGGAATCAAAATTCATAGGGTACTTCCCGTTGATCCAGAATCCTGAAATTTGGCATAAAGAAAGGTCTTATAGTATAGATATAGGAATAAATCTGAAAACTGTAAATTTGTACTTATGTCACAAAAAAAAAACTTTTTTACAATTCGGAAAAATCTTCGTAACTCAATCCGGGAATCGAACTGATTTCATAGGTAAGTTTGTGTGGAACCCTTAGTGCGCGAGGCCGACTCGCACTTGTCCTGTTTTTTTATTATTGATAGGCTCATGCTTGACTACGACGAAGTGGTTGATAATGAAGCACGCAACTGTGCTTAGAAGTACTTTATTCACTCTTGACTTAACTTTTGACTGTCCTGTTGGTCTAGTGGTGAGTGGCCCTGACTACTATGCCGGAGGTCGTGGATTCGATTCCCACCCAGGACAAATGTTTGTGTGCTGAGCACAATCATTTGTTCTGTGTCTGGGTGTAATTTATCTATAATATGTATGTATTTCGAAATATATAAGTATATTTATCAGTTGTCTAGTGCTCATAACACAAGCTCTGCTTAGCTTGAGACTGGACGGCGTTGTGTGATAGTTGTGGAATTATTATTATTATTATTAAAGATTCCAGGTTGCAGCTATCAGGAAACGCAGACTCCGGCAGAGAATTCCACTTCTTAGCTGTACGCATAATGGATGTAATCCCAAAACGTTTTATGTATGGGTGGGATGTCTATCATTTACCGGTAACTATTCTTTTGGAAGGTTTCATCAAATGACTTCTCCCACGCTGGACGGAGTGAAAGGGAGTCTCAGACTTTTGCTGACTAAAATCCACCCGTGTTCCTTCAGTTAACTTTGCGTTCCAGGACCCTGGAATTGTTGAAATCCTAGCGCGAGAGCTGATGAGATATTGTTCAACTGTTACCTTATCAAGCAGTGCCAGGCCGTGGTACAGGCCATGATCCGGAGCGAGGAGGAGTGGCAGGCGGTCGCCTCCTTCTGCAAAGCAGTAATGCTAGCAAAGGAGGGGGCTGCACGTGCACGCACGAGGTAATGGCCCTCGCGCCCAAGCTGCCGGGATTCCGATCCCGATTTCCGGCCACCGAAGGCGCGGGCTTGCGGACGGCGTATAATGGGTAGCTCGCCGTCCGATCGTCCGGTAACCGTCCGAACCGAGCCCAAGGTCGTTGACGGCGCGTAGTGTTCCACGCGCGCCTCAAGAAGATGTTAGCAACCGTAGGGGCCCAGCAGGGTCGAAGCCTACTGGGGCCATGGGTGATGCGAAAGAGATTCCCGGGGCCCTTGAAAAATGGCAAAGAAAGAACAGGAGTGGGTTTTTGTCAGTAAAAGTCTGACACTATCTCGCGCTCCGCCCAAGAGCGGGGGATGTCATTAGATGATTTTCCTACCAGAAAAAAAAACTTTGTCAAGCTCAGGATCACCGAATCTTCAGTTTTTGCAGTTTTGACGTTATTGCTAACATACGTGAATTTGTTCATCAGCTCTTTATCTATATTCTATATCTACATAACCACGGGAAGCAGGTTGTGGCGATACTTGGGGGAGGCCTATGTACAGTAGTGGAGTAAGCAGTAATGCTAGCGAAGGAAGAGGCCGCACGCGTGAGGGAACAAAGGTCCTCACGCCCCAGCCACCGAAATTCCGACCCCGACTACCAGACACGGTTACCGCGGGCTTGCGGACTTCGAGCATTGGGTAGCTCGCCGTCCGGCCGTCCGGTACTTAACCGGACCGAGCCCAGTCGTCAACATAGCGTAGTGACCACGCGCTCCTCAAAGAAATGTCAGCAAACCGTAGAGGCCCAGCAGGGCCGATGCCCGCTAACTAGAACCGCGGAGAATTTCTGAAAAGGAAACCCGTAGTCCTAGAACGCAAAGGGCAACTCAAGCAAGCACACTGGTGTGGTTTTAGTCAGTAAAAGTCTGACACGCCCGACCGCTCCGCCTAGAGCGGGAGAAGTCATTGGATGATTTCCACCCTTAAAAAAAAATTAGTAGTGGAGTTTTTCGAATGAAATGATGATGATGTAACCATGGCTGCTAACAATTTCATATTTTTGTTACTAGTTGCCACTCTTATAATAATACTGCATACCTCAGCAGCTTATCAATTTCAAAACCAAAATAAAATATCTCCACTTAACGCTAAAACACTGTAGACCAACCATGACGTTTTTTAAAAAATGCCAGCACAAATCATTGACTAATAATAACTGGTTGAAATTGCACTGCAGAGACGCCACGCCTATTGGAACTAGTCTTTAAGGGTCGCAGGCCTTAAGGGGGAGACCATAGAAATTACTACAATAAGCAATTTCTACATAGTTTTCACATCTTTCACACTTGTTCTTTTGGAAAATACTACAGACTATTGTAGGGACGCTATCATTATCCTTTTCTAAAGTATTTCAATGTAAGAGGGGTACTGCATAATGCAGCTGTCTGTACCATCATAATTATAGTAGCTTAAGAACGTTACAAAAATGGAGGATATAAAATTAGCAGCGTGTGAAATAAATCTGCCAATAAATGATAATAATAAATGAGTAAACGAATCTGCAAATCCTTAGTTTTAACTAATATTAAAAATACGAAAATAAGTTTGTTTGTATGATACCTTTTCATTGATAATCAGTATCAATAGTTTTTTTTTAGGCGTTTTCAAGGGTACAGAAAAGGACATAGGGTACCTACATTTAGTCCAGAAAACAAAAATAGTCTGATTAAGAGTTATTTTTTTTTAATAAAAAATACTGCATATTTGTGAGTCTTGAAGTTTTAGAATAACACGAGTGAAGCCTAATAGTAACTTTTAATTTTTGCTTCCTAACCTAATTTACATATACTTTAATATCTCACTGGCTTTTGGCTCCCTTTTCTACAAAATTCTGACTTCAGATTCTGCCCACCCAGAATAATCATCATCATCATCATCATCATTTCAGCCGAAAGACGTCCACTGTTGGACATAGGCTTCCCTCAAGTGTCGATTCTGTGCGTCTCGCATCCACCGCATTCCCTCGACTCTCACCAGGTCGTCGGTCCACCTTGTGGGCGTCCTTCCAACGCTGCGTTTTCCGGTGCGCGGTCGCCACTCTAGAACCTTTCGGCCCCATCGACCATCCGTTCTACGAGCAATGTGCCCTGCTCACTGCCACTTTAGTTTGGCGATTCTTCGGGCTATGTCGGCGACCTTGGTTCTCTTGGTCCTCCCAGAATAACAAAAATTATGATTATAAATTTCATTATGTATGTTTTCTCGTACTGCCCCTTAAAAACACGACTTTGTTCTACAATCAACCTTCTATAACCGTCTATTTATGGTACACAAATTAGGGTAATTACCCCTATAATTGTCCTGGGAGCAAGCGGCCGCGGTTGACGGTTCTTTTGTTTTTTTGCTACATTCTCTGATAATTGGGATGGAACGATAATTATTCAGATACGCTTCGTAATTGGTAAAATGATATGTTAGATAATTGTGCAATTTATTGTTTTGCGAACTAGCAACATTTTTTTGGGAATAACTGAATTCCTTAGGTATTTAAATAGGTTTAATTAGATTAATTGGAGTTCATTTATCATTATTATCATTTGAATGTTAGGCAACCACTATTTTAGTATTTATTAGAAATCGGACTTTGATACGACTGGCCTGATGGTCTAGTGGTTAGTGGCCTTGACTGCTATGCCAGAGGTCGTGGGTTCGATTCCCACCCAGGACCAATGTTTGTGTAAGGAGAGCGATCATTTGTTATGTGTCTGGTTGTAATTTATCAATATATTTATGTATTTAGAAATATATAAGTATGTTTATCAGTTGTCTAGTACTCATAAGACAAACTCTGCTAAGCTTGGGACTAGACCGCGTTGTGTGATAGTTGTGGAACATTATTATTATAAATAACTCATGAAATTCGACAAATTCTGAATCTGTGGGTTTGCCTTACTTCAAAATTGTACAAATTCGAGTTGACCACCTGGTAAAGCTTAATAGGATTTACGTTTAAGAGACCATTGTGTTCCTGAAAAATAAATACTGCAGTGCACTTGGCATTGTTTTCTAAAACATTTTTTTTTATACATGAAACAGTTGACTTTTCATTTGTAAACATTATTAAAAACCTTTTTTTTTAAATATTGCCCAATATTGGGACTCGTGTATCGTAGGTGCATTTATTAACATGTAAGACACTAGACCCTAGACTATCTGTAGGCCATACACATCCTTATTTGTTCCGTGCGGGGAATAAATCCACGACACACCGCAATCTCTCGCGCCGGACCTAGGTATAGGCCATGGTCCGGAGCGAGGAGGAGTGGCAGGCGGTCGCCTCCTTCTACGAAACAGTAATGCTAGCAAAGGAAGCGGCTGCACGCGCGAAGGAACGCCCCTCATGCCCCAGCCGCCGGGATTCCGATCCCGATTTCCAGCCACCGTAGGCACGGGCTTGCGGACGGCGAGCAATGGGTAGCTCGCCGTCCGACCTTCCGGTAACCGTCCGGACCGAGCCCAAGTTGTCGACGGCGGGTAGTGTTCCACGCGCGCCTCAAGGAGATGTCAGCAAACCATAGGGGCTCAGCAGGGTCGAAGCCTGGCGGGAGATGTCATTAGATGATGACCTAAAAAAAAACCGCATCAGCAGATCGCTCAACCACAGCTTAATATTATTTAAAGACACATTTTAGATAATCCACAAGCAGAGTTAAAATCGACAATTGGAGCATAAAAGCTCTACATTAGTGCCCCAATGTGTGACGAAATAATAATAGAATGTGGGTACAAATAATGCGTGACAATAGTGATTGATGATGTATTAACAAATAGAGAGTTCTTTAGTTTTTGTAACAAAAAATATTATAATTATGATAACGGTGAGAAACACCTGTAAAATAACCGGCCAAGTGCGACAGACTCGCGCATGAAGGATTCCGTACCATTATCTATACAACACAAGACATTATATTATAACTATTAAATATATTTTATTCAGTTTTTAATATTTGTTGTTATAGCGGCAACAGAAATACATCATCTGTGAATTTAACGGAACTGAAAATTTCAACTGTCAAGCTAAAGACAGACGGACAGTGGAGTCTTAGTAATAGGGTCCCGTTTTTACATTTTTGGTACGGAACCCTAAAAAAGATAACACTAGCTTCCTACTTTGCTTTCTTCTAAAAGCATTGTTTACTATATACATGTATATTTATATCCCCCGACAAAAACCAACCCTTCAAGCGCATTTGCGATCAAGATAAACTCACGCACACAACTGTCATAGAAGTTGAACGCACAGATTAAACCCGTGTCAAGGACCGTATCATAAATCAAAAGCAACTCTGGCACGAATTATTTAAATGCCATAATGAGTCCCGGGTAAAAGTTAAGGGAAGCACCCCGTATTTATCACGGCGGACACGGGATCTGGTAGGGTTAATAAATGCCGGTTGCAGTCGGCCATTTTGTTTTATCAGCGTTCGAAATTGGAATTATGAAGGGCGATTCGTCTTTGCGCGCTCGGTTTTTCATTTTGATTTTGGATGATCGATCGGGGTTGTTTGGTCTAGTTTTAAGGTTTTGGTAATTAGTAGATTGTTTATCTGTCTAAGATTTTATCATGCCTTTTGTCCGTTCATAAATATGCGAAACTATTAGCAAGAATTTTCTCGTAGATTTTTTTTCAGCTGAGGAATCATCCAATGACTTCTCCTGCTCTTGAGCGGAGCGGGAGAGCGTGTCAGACTTTTACTGACTAAAACCAACTTCTATATTCCTTCTTTGCCTTCGTTCCAGGATCCCAGGGTTCTCTTTCACATATACTATGGCCCCAGTAGGTTTCGACCCTACTAGGCCCCTAAAGTTTTATCCTTGAGATGCGCGTGGAACATTACGATCCATCGATGACTCGTGCTCGGTCTGGACGTAGATAAGTCGTTGGTACGTCGAACAGATACTCTAAAATTAAAAGGTCACTCTTGATGAATTAGCAATCTTTCAGGGTTTCGTTGTCACTCACTTAGATGTCTGTCTTAGAGAGGACTTCGACTTTGAAGTGCCCGTGGCAAAGGTGGTGTAACGATCTGAACATATTTACGGGGCAAGTATGGCCAGAGTTCGGACACGACAAAGAAGTTTAGAAGGAAAAAGCCTAGCAGTGTGACATAAAATAAGCAAGAAAAAAAAATACCAATAACTTACGACCTCAGAAACACACAACTCTACGCAAAGAAACCACCTCTCTTCCTAACACACACGACACCAAAACTTCCTAACACCAGGCGCCTGCATGTATTGCCAACATTAGCACCCAAACCACGTGCTCGAAGATGTGTGGTGTAGCACACCTAGCCCCCGCGACACTATTTTTACCTAACAGTTGGTAGTACATCGGTATGTTCTGAATCTATTCGCAACGGGGATGCGATCGTGCGCTTTGAACAAGGAATGGAGTGGAGTGGATGCGGTATATAAAATTCCATTGCATAAAAGTGTTAATAGTTCTTGTGTCGTTATTGCAAAGTATCTGTATTTCATCATACGAGTACTTTTATGTTTTATTTCCTTGATGGTATTGACAGAGCTTTATTAAGTTCCTACAATAAATTCCCAGATAAGAACATAATATCGATTGACTTTGACCACTTGGTTTTTCAGGCAGTGACTTCTGAACTAAAGAGAGGTTTAGAAAGATTGTTGAAAATCGTCAGACAGGCAATCGCAAAGGTGTCCTTACTAAAGACTAACGCGGTAACACGTAGGACAAAGATATCTCATCATAATATTCCCTATTTTTTCAGTCAAATCTTTGTCTAAAAATCTTCCCACATCCGGAAACAACAAGCCATTGTCACCTCCACGGTTTCGCCCGCACTCGGCTGCACTGCAAAGGACTGCGGCGAGACGTGACCGCCATGTCTATTGCACTTATTTACTTGATACTTCTCGATTCCGCTTCTCGATTATCGATGTTCGGCGAAAGTGGGGGTGGTGCAGCACTAGAGGTCATTTGGGAGATTATGTTTTGGTGAAATTTTTGTCTGTCAAAATAAAAGAATGGATTTAAGGTCCGAAAGTCTTGATCGCCCGTGAACATTTACTGTTGAATTCATCTTAACTATACTAAATACGATAGCAACTCTGTCTGTCTGTCTATTGCTTGTTCACGTCCGAATGGATTTAGACGAAACTTGGTTCACGGGTAAAACATGTCCTGTACTTTGTTCTTTTTATCGCAAAAGTGTGTTCCTTGATATAAATTTGTACTCCCACGCAGACAAAACCGACAGTAAAAACCAGTCAAAAATAAATTAATCATATACCGGAAATGGCTAAAAAAATGGACTACTATTTTCTAACCGTATACCCATAATAGTGTCATTATGGGTATACAGAAAAATAGCTGGATATGAGTGTTCATACCCAGCTATTTTTGGAACATCCTTGAAACAAGAAACTTGAAACAAAATTATATCAACCGTGAACTACGCAGAGTGGAAAAAGCCAAATTCTATATTCCATCTGTTTAGGTAATTAACTTAATTTAAACAATTTTGACATGTCTTTTATCTAAAAGTTGTCTAAAAATGTTATCAAAAAATGTTTACAATTTGTTATTAATGATGTTTGGGAATTAACTAAATTTAAATAATCTTTGTATGTCTTTTACACGATTTTTTTAAAATAAAATGACATATCAAGATTGTTTACGTTTAGTTAACTACCTAAGAAGAGCAGTGGTGGCCGAGTGGTAACGGCACCGACTTACGAGTTGTAGGTTGCGGGTTCAAACCCAGCCAGGCGCATTACTTTGTGTAATTTATTTCATCACCACTGCTCTCAAAACGGTGAAGGATAACATCGTGAGGAAACCGGCATGTCCTAGAACCAATAATTCGAAGACATGTGACATCCACCATCCCGCACTGGGCCCGCATGGTGTATTATGGCCCATTCCCTGTCCTAGAGAGGAGGCCTAAATCCCAACAGTGGGAACATTATAAGGCCGACTAAGCCTAACCTAAACAAATGGAGTATAGATGAAAAAGGCGTAATTTTATTTAATAGACAACTGTATTAAGAATCGTATCTACAAGGTATTTCAAACGCGGAGTGGGAGTGTAAATTGGCTCATTAACTTCATGAGTTATTCAACGGTCTTGTCATAAGAAACATTTTAGTATCCTCATTTTATTGTCAATTCTATTTCTCTAATGAATATCGGGGCTGCCGTTTCAAAATATATTAACACTAAAAACTACATAAAACAATTTTAAGAGATACTACAGTCCTAAGTTAATCGCAGCTCTAAAAGTAATATTCAATTGATTTTATTTTCATGGAGCGTAATTCAAAAAACTTTGACTCATAAAAGCAAGGTGGCACAAGGGTAATGCACGAACTTTGTGTGTTTTAAAAAAAAATTGTTCACAGCCTGCGAACAGATAAATTTGCCTGACACACACAAAACTTTGTGGGGAGCATTTAAAATTTTATTTCACCATAAACTTTAACGCGGTCTAACCAAACAAAACTCCAAATAGATTTATAAATCAAACACCCGACAATCGAACGGGTTGGGTTTAAAAAAAAGAAACCCTTAGAAAAATTATTCGTGAAGCGGTTCGAACTGGTTTGTAACCCTCAAACGCTGGGCTTATTGAGATATCAAATAAAAAATCAGCAGTCTCGGGCGGCTAACAAGGCCCCCTTCAACAATGCTCCTTGATTTAACTCAGGTTTATTGTGCAACCTTATTTATACGTCTGTGTTCCCTACGAGACGCTATCCGATGTTACCCTCTCCACTCTTTAATAATCTAAGTCATCACCTCCTCCAATCCAAATTCAATTTTAACTTTTGCAAAATACAGTCCACATTTCTTTGATCATGCTACAGGACTTGTGTCAAAATATTTGGTGACTAAAATTTACCAACGCATTTTATTAAGAATTGTGAATGTGTATGTCGGTATGTGTGCGGTTTCATTGGAAATATGCTTATGGTTGTTTCGATGGGCGGCCATTGGATTACGTCTGTATTGCATGATTGCAGCTGAACATCGTTTAAGGATTCTCTTTGAGGAACGTTTGAGAGACGAGGAGAACCGGGAGGTTTACGAAGTGGGTAATGTGATTGCTTGATTGTTTTGTTTATTTTATCTACCAATATTTTTCATTAAATTTTCTTAGGACGTCGGAAGCTTTTATCTTGTGGCCATATTAAAGGAATTTACTGAAAATTTTGAGTATTCGTAAATATTTACATGAACCCAATATTTTACTATACACACACAGCAGCATGTGCAGCGTGTGTGTACTCTGTGTGTGTACAGTTTGTCACATCATCATCATCATTTCAGCTGAAAGGCGTCCACTACTGGACATAGGCCTCCTTCAAGTGTCACCATAACAACCGGTCCTGTGCATCTCATATCCTTTGGATTCCGCAGAAACCCTCACCAGGGGCCCAAGTCTGTTATTTTTATAAATTCGTCATTCCAACACGATCCCATTATCATTTTTTCGTTCGTAATCTGCTAATTCATAATGGTCGATCATTGATCGGTCAATGGTCTTGTGGTAGAATGACAATGTCGAGCTGTCTGTCAAATTAAAAGGAATAACTGCACAATTACGTTTTAATGGTAGGTTCAATCAAAGGAACTGTCAAAATTCTAGCATTTAGTTGACTATTGGAAAGTCATAATGACGCCATTGTATTAGTAGATTACTAAACTTATCAAAATCAACCATTATGAAATCAATGATAGACCATTCTGACACTGTTGTAATAGCAGACTTGAGGCCATCATCGGTCCACCTTATGGGAGGCCTTCCAATGCTGCACAGTTTGTCACCCACATTTATATTTACAGAACATATTAAGTACTTATTTATAACTGAATTTCTCCCATCTCTCTCTACTTTCCGTATCAACTTTAATGAATGGTGTCCATCAATCAAAGTGAAACAGTGGACGGCAGAACGAAATCAAATTAACTGCTTTTATGACATTTAAAAGGATCGAATCGCTAAGGGATATCACAAGGCGATTTATGCAGGATTTTTTTAAATTATTTATCACAGATTTTTTAATGTCCAAATCCAAGTAACTAAAACTTTGCGGGATCTCTAGATTTAGGGCAAAAGATTTATTGTTGAACGCTCTTGTTTACATTAGTTACTTACAAAACCAATATAGAAGTCAGTTTAGTTTCTTTTGTTTTTATTTTTAAAACTATTTATTTATTTTTGTCTAGTACCTTTTTATTATTTATTGCATGTACCTAATTATTAGTAATTTAACAAATTCTGTGCACACCTTTAAGTGTTTTTTTTTTTGTAAATGTGTTGACGAACTATTCGTGGGAGTGTCGTAAAAAATAAATAAATTACAGATTTGGGGCAAACAATTATAATTGTTTGCACTACAAAAGCGATTAATAATAGTCTCTCTTTCAGTGACAATATTTACTTACAAAACCAATATAGAAGTTAGGTTATTTTTTTTTATATTGCCCATTGCCTGACACCAGAAAAAACACTCCTGCTAGGGGGGCAGGCCAAGTTACAACTGTTTCGTTTCGATTCTCTTTTCGTTGATCACCTCGAGTCGGCGTCTCCTATTCCTTTGTTCTGACCACGTGACTGAGCGTTGAGATGACGTCAGAATAAAGGAATCGGAAGCGTGGCCTACTCGAGGCGATCGACGAAAAGAGAATCGAAACGAAACGGTTGTAACTTGGCTAGGGGGGGCAGTATTGTGGGTGCGTTCACAAACCTGTGAACTCAGATACACAAGACACTCAGAACCGAAACAACTATTTGTATTTGTGCCGTTCCCGCACGGCACAAATAGACGACGTACAGCAGTGAATCGATCAACCATTGCACCAACCGTGCTGTCGAAATGCGTATATTAGGTATTAATTTTATTAGCATATTTTGTGTTGCAAATTCCATAGTCTACATTGATTGGTAAGTATATTATAAATCCTATTTGAAGTTCATTTCCAGTCTTACAAGTTCAATTAGGTACTTGACTGAATTTTTTTATTGTTTATGTCAAAAAGTATTAATTTTATTAAAAATCGCAAATATAAAAAATTTTTTACCTTTCAAATCTGATAAAAGGGGGAAACTTTCAAATAACATAGAAACTTAACGTCACCGCAATTAGGTTACGTGTGCTCAAAAGAGATAGCAAGATATTCCCATCACGCTCCCACTCTTTCTCAAACCAATATTTAATAACCAATTTTGATGCTGTTTTCTTTTTAGTGTTATGTGTTGTTTCGTACAAAATATCTCGCCTCCTTGTGGTACCGATGATGTGGTGAGGGTCGCGGGAATCTGATGAATGCAAGACGCACTGGACCCGTCGTTATGGTGATACTTGAAGGAGGCCTATGTCCAACAGTGGACGTCTTTCGGCTGAAATGATGAGTACAAAATATTGTACAGAAATAAATACAGGTAAATACAAAATCTCACCAGATATTTTTTATTTAAATCCGTAGCCAGCCCTGAGCTCTACAACTTTTTGCATACAACACTGGTTGTATTCGTATACTGTCACTAACAAAAGTGCTCACCGGCTCTGTGTCTATTATTAATTAAAAACCAAAAACGTTCCAGTTAAGCCCGCGAGTGTACCGAAATCGAATCAAAGGAGTAATTCGAATGGAATCGCTGAATGAATTGATCGAATCGACGATAGTGCAACACAGTTTATACGCAACCGAATTTATACCTTATCTGATAGTCACTAAAGTTTAATTTTGATTTGTGGTTTTGCGATGCGAATTTGGGGATTGTTGTGATGTAAATTGAACTTTATGATGTAGTGATAGGGTGTAGTTTGTGTTTTTTTTTTGTGTTGTAAATTTTGATGTAGCAAACGTAGTTACGTGTGTAAAAGAGTCGTGTTCGCAGGATTGTCGTTCGATATAATTCGGTTAAAAGATGTTTTAGATCTGTCGAGGTTTTTTTTGATCGCCAAATATTCGCTAACTTTTATGTTTTCTGGTTCAACTTTGTAAGTATCGGGCTGAACTAAATAACATAACGCATTTTGTATAGAAATCGAATATTCATATTCAGTATGTACTGAAAAGATCTATATATATTGATACTAGCTGATCCGGCTAACGTTGTTCTGCCCTATTTAATAAATTATCAAAAAAAGTGAAAATAAGTATAAATCGAAGCAACAATACTAAAATCGCGGCTAAAATGTGGGGGTAAGAGTAGGAATTTACCACAGTGTCTCAAGACGAAAGTCTATGACCAGTGCGTGTTGCCAGTGATGACATTTGGCTCCGAAACGTGGTCGCTTACAATGGGCCTCATTAAAAGACTTAAAGTCACCCAAAGGGCAATGGAAAGGGCTATGCTCGGAGTTTCCTTGCGTGATCGAATCAGGAATGAGGATATCCGCAGGAGAACCAAGGTTACCGACACAGCACGAAGAATCGCCAAACTAAAGTGGCAATGAGCAGGGCACATTGCTCGCAGAACGGATGGCCGTTGGGGCTGAAAGGTTCTGGATGGCGACCACGTACCGGAAGACGTAGCGTTGGAAGGCCTCCTACAAGGTGGACCGATGACTTGGTAACGGTTGCGGGAGTCCGATGGATGCGAGACGCTCAGGATCGTTCATTGTGGCGACACTTGGGGGAGGCCTATGTTCAGCAGTGGACGTCTTTCGGCTGAAATGATGATGATGATGATGAAGAGTAGGAGTGTGAAAAAATCTTTTACAAAAATAATTCATAAATTTTTCTTTGTCACGAAATATACAAAAAGAAACATAAATAAAAATTGGTGGAGTTCGATAAACACTGTAATACGAGATTTAATATACTTTATATTAATAATATTTAAAAAAATCGTGATACACTAGCTCTTAATCCGACGACCTCGCCTAATGGGAAGCGATGGATCAGACCTACGAGACTACGATGGAGAGGACAAGCCTGAAAAATGGATTTTCATTATTTCAATGAAGGTAAATGGATTACTAATATGTGGTAGAGCCCGTTGGTCTTGTGGTCACAAAGGCGACTGCTGAGCATGAGATCCCAGGTTAGGCAAAAAATACTATTGTGTATTTTTATTACGAATTACTCTGTCAGCCACACGGAGTTTGGAAGATGGTGGTATGATACCCCCGTGCCTCGGCAAGCCTTTGGCCCAGTTTCCCATCGAAGTATGAACGTAAAGGAACAGAGTATACTGCTGTGTTTACCTGTGTCACTATAATATCTGCTACGTACTTGGTTTATCTCTGTTGAGATTCGCCACCATGATTGAGATTCGCTCGGAAAGTGGTAGAGAACCCAAAAAAATAAATTTTTCATTCGAAGAACTTCAATAAGAGCCTTTCATATAGTTTTCCTTTACCAAACTTGTACGAAACTCTGTCCAAGATACTCCCAGCATCCGTCTCCAGCACCACTTCTCCAACGTGTCAACTTTCTTCTTCTCGGTTTCAGGAAGAGTCCATGTCACCGACGCTTATAGGAAAATGGGGAATATTAGACTATAAACGAGCCTGGTTTTCGTGGTCTTGGTAATGTTCCTATTACCCTAGATCATTTTCATTTTTTCCATAGCAGACCTAGTGATCGCCATTCGCCGCTTGATTTCGTCTATGCACCCGCCTTCGTTGGATATTAACGCCCCAAGGTAAATATATGATTGGACAACCTCGCAATTCCCTATGTGTGTGATCCCTAGTAAGTTGTTATTGGCGCGGTCGATAACCATCACTTTGGTTTTTGTGACTAAAAACCCACTTTTACTGACTAAAAACCCACTCCTGTTCCTTCGTTGCCTTTGTCCCAGGGCCCCAGGGGTTTCGTTTTCACACTACCCATGACCCCAGCAGGCTTCGACCCTGCTGGACCCCTTCGATTTGCTGACATTTCCTTGAGGCGCGCGTAGAACAGTACGCGCCGTCGACGACTTGGGCTCGAACCGGACGGTTACCGGACGGTCGGACGGCAAGCCACCCATTGATGACGAGCACTTGTTGTGATTAAGGTCGTGTTATCCGCACATCGTAAGTTGGATAAATGATAAATGATAAATAAATGATAAATGATATTTATTTTGTAAATAGGTTTAAAAAAACACTTTTACACGTCAATTTTTTTTTCGTCATTTTTAAACTAGATGAGGCCGGTGTTTCCTAGCTGACTACCCTGAGAAGAAACACCGAAACAAACTCAGGGGTCAAAGTCTCTTTTAAAGTCCATACAGTAAATATGTAATGGTCAAATCACATGAGAACCATGCAGATTTGTCTGAAATGGTCTTTTGAAAGAAGAAAGAAAGAAAGAAAAACTGTTTATTCGCGCGAAATGACGCAATCTTAAAACTAGCAAACAAACATTGTAAAATGATAGGGAAGATATGCGTCACATCCGCGCAAAACGGCCTAACGCTCAGCATAAAGCTGTGGCCTCACGCATTATGCGTTAAGCTCACAGCGCTGGTTTTCAGCGTGGGCCGGTGGCGGTGTCGACATAAAGACGCCCGAACGGTGCAGTGTACAACAAGATTTGGATAGAAAAAGGAAATGCATATGAATTATAAATTAAAAAGAAAAGAAAAACAAACAAAATAAAAAATAAATAAATAAATAAATAATTAAATAACGTGACAAATACATTAATATAAAGTGGCAACACCACGACGCGCCCGAGCAACTCGTTATTATAATCTGTGGCATAGACCACAGACGCTACTACGTGATTGGACGCGATCGCGATGCTTTTCGACAAAAGGATATGACCTTGAAGAAAGAACCTTACAGATTTGAGTGGACCTGTCCAGTCAGTGCAAGCATTTGTCAGTATTCGTAAAGCTCAACTCAGGACTACTAAGGAGCTCAACTACTTGACGAACAATACCAAGGAAAGGACATTTGGGTAGGCCGCAGAAAATACTCAAATTGCCAGACATACGTTAAAATTACTGAAAAGGAAAAAAAAAGCAATCAACATAGTCCTCACGTTCACAATAATAAAAAGAAAAATATTGTTTACAATACTAAGTAAACATTGATGTCAAAAATTAATAGAGAAAGAGAAAAAAAAAAGTCAAATTGCAAATTAAAAATTATCTACAATATCAAATTGTAATAAATAATAATAATAAAAAGCAAAATTGAAATTAAAAACAAAAGAAAATAATAATAATAATAAGACAACAGTTGCAGTGCGTACTGGAGCAGGTCAATCCCAAGCCTTTTGGTCCTCAACATAGTCCTTTATAGTATAAAAAGCCTTTTGGCAAAGTTTTCGCTTTACAAATAATTTGAATTTATTAAGGCTTAGTTGTTGAATATGACTAGGAAGTTTATTATAGAAGTGTATGCATTGGCATCTAAATGAGCCCCCTATTTTTTTCAGCCTGGTTGTAGGAACCACAAATTTGTGTTTGTTCCTAGTATTAAAATTATGAACATCACTGTATTTTTTAAACATGTTTATATTTTTATGTACATACAAAATATTCTCGTAAATATACTGTCCACTTGTGTGGAGATCCTTCTACCGCTAATTACGAACCCATCCGTCCAATTTTCAAAGACAATTCTCATTGTCATATATACCAAACACTATAGTGTAAAGCTTATCAAGAAAAACAACACAGACTTGTAACTCTATGAAACCAGAACAAAAAAAAAATCTTTTGTTTTTTTCACCCAATGCTATCATGGTATATGCGTTCGGTTTTCGATTGGTATTCATGAACAGCAAATCTGTGAAGATACGTTCAGAATCTTATTTCGGCTTCGGATTTTTGTATAAAAATTCGCGGGTTTCGAGAAAATATTATGCGCATCTCTATAGTTTTGTCTTTTTATTGTTTTTGGGGGAGATTGGCGTTACCCGAAAGTGGATTTGCTCACCGAAAGCAGAGGTGTTTTTGCTCACTTAGATAACAACAAAGAAACAACGTACCTATTACCCTATCTACTTGACCAATTCAACAAGCGTGCAGCTTACATAAAAAGTAATGTTGATGAGTAGACTGTCTAGGCCTAGACCTAAATTGGGAATTAGCCAAGTTACAACCGTTTAGGGTCGAATTCCGTTCTCCAATCGGTAACGCCTCGGTGTCAGCAATTGTAGAAAACGATAAGTTGGTAGCCATGTTGACGCACCTGAGTCGGCCGCTCGTTCTACAATATCGTTCTACAATAACAAAGGTTGTAGCGTTGAACATTGTAAAAACGATAACAATTCATTCTATCATTTTAAATGATGTGAACTTGGCTACGAATTTTCTATTCGTTTGTTCTGACCACGTGATTTTACGCCGAGATGATGTCATTCCCATACATGTGATTAGTTTTCGTCTAGCGTTAACGATTGCAGATTATCAACTTGGCTAGGGGTGTAGGTTTCTTGTAGGCAAGCGTGTTCCATCGACTACCGCATCATAGTTTAATATTAATAATTTAAAAGCAAATTTTTTAGACTTATGAGCGTCGAAACTTCTATATTTTCGAAAAATCAAATCAAATTCAGGTGGTTTTTGTAATATCCGTTTTGTAAGATCTTTTCATATTTTTTTTATGCCCTTTTATTATTTGTTTAAATGTTATTGAAGTATATATTCGTGTGTGCACTATCTTCTTATTGCTCATCAAAGGAATTTTCATTTTAGTACATTCTTTTTTCAGGTGAGTAATTTTCTAATGACTTCTCTTGTTCTAGGGTGGAGCGAGAGGGCAAGTTCTAATTAACGTGTTATAATTAAAGTTGTGTCTAACTAAGAACTTGCCCTCTCGGCAAGTTTGCCCTCTAGGACCACGGGTATCCAGTTTTCCTTTTCAGAAATCCCATTCCCTCTCTCCCCGGACCTTGGCTTGAACCAGGGCCTATCGTGGATGAGAAATCTATCGACCCCAAAATGGATCAAAATATCACAATAACACACAAACTTACTCCCCAAACCAAATCCGAAGTTTTAACGATAAATTAAAGTGCTGTGGGGTAGAAAATTCGTAGTATCCAGCTTGGTCTTACGATTAACATGGATCGCATTCTGAAACTAAGTTGCTTATCGGCGGTACAAGTTTACACAAGTTGTCAGCAACATCCCAGTTGAAACTTGTTTCGGTACCCACTTCGTACAATTAACATTTAACAGATTAATTATATTGGACGGAGAGCTATTTGTGTACGCGATTATGTGCCTTAGTTACTAGATAAATTATAATAATAAGTATAGTTGCCAATAAGCATCAGAATCAGAATTGAATTAGATCAGAATGTTGGGCTGTGAAAAAGACTGATGAAAAAAGATTGGACGTAGCGGAGGTGAGAAATGAGTATATTAGAGGAAGTTTGAAGGTGGCGCCAGTGACTGAAAAGTTGATGGGGAGTCGTTTGTCTTGGTATGGTCATGTAAAGAGGAGGGATGAAACGTATGTTACTAAAAGAGTTGCATACGTGTGGATGGACGGAGAGGGAGAGGGAGACCAAAGAAAAGATGGATGGATTGTGTGAAGAGTGATGTGTAAGAAAAGGAAGTTAGTGATAGCCTGACTAGTGACAGGGCAGAATGGAAGAAAAAAACGTGTTGCGCCGACCTCAAATAACACGGGACATGGGCAGGAAGATGATGATGAGTTGCCAATAAGCCGGAAAATAGTGGCTATAGACCGATTAGCGCCGCACAATGACAGGATATGTCACAATCCCACGATTCTGAAATGAATTGTTTATGTGTGTGTTCTGTTTTGTGGTAACTGTATGGGTGCTATTTGTTGCCTGAAATAAATGCTTTTTTTCTTTTTAGGGTTCCGTACCTCAAAAGGAAAAACGAAACCCTTATAGGATCACTTTGTTGTCCGTCCTTCTGTCTGTCTGTCTGTCTGTCAAGACACTTTATCTCGGGAACGCGTGAAGGTATCGAGTTGAAATTAAAACCATATACTCAAGTCTTGAAACTGTAAAAAACTCAAATTTGTGAGTTAACGAGAAAAAAAGATACTTCGGTTTATGTGGCAAAAAACGTACATTTCGACACTCTTGAGGAAATCAAAATTCATAGGGTAATTCCCATTGACCCAGAATCCTGAAATTTGGCATAAAGCAAGGTCTTTTTGCACAAGTATAGAAATAAATCTGAAAACTGTAAAATTGTTGTTACGTCACAATTTGTTTTTTGCGATTCTGAAAAATCTTCCGGGACTCCATTCCGGAATCGAACTATTTACATAGGTAAGTTTATACGGAACCCTTAGGGCGCGAGTCCGACTCGCACTTGCTCAGTTTTTTTTTATTTATCAACTATCTGTTCTGCGAGCAATTTGTCTTACCTACTGCCACTTAAGTTTGGGCAGGCAGGACTACTGTAAATCTTGCGTACCCGTAAAACTACAAAATCCAAACGTCTAATGAATTCCTATGACTCTCACTAAAGCGTTTCTAAATTCAGGCCTACCAAATCTTGACTCGCTAAAACCTCAGGGTGGTCTTCCAGACTCCCTTCACCAGGTTATCGGTCCACCTTGTGGGAGGTGTAACAACTCTGCGTCTTCCAGTACGTGGTAGTCTCTCCAGAACTCTGTATCTGTTCTGAGAGCTATGTGCCCTGCCCTCCTCCTTGCGTCGTACTCCTCAATGCTGAGGGTCCTGACCTCCCTCCCTGCTTCATCACTTTCATTCGAACGATATTCCTCCATCTGTTTTTGTCTCTGGTGGTGTGACGAGCATTGTATATGACTGTGCCCTGTCCACTGCCACTTAAATTTAGGCAGGACGACGGTAACTTTTACGAACAATCCCGTAGAACTACAAAATCCAAACGTCCAATGAATTCCAAAAGGAAATACCATCGTCCATTTTCCCTAACATTACTGAAAAGGCGTGACTCTCCCACTAAAGTGTTTCTAAATTCCGTCCTACCAAATCCCGACACACTAAAACCTCGGGGTGGTCTCCCAGACTCCCATCCATTTTTTCCGGAACATATTTGGGCTATACAGCGTTAGTTGGATGTATGAATTGCGTGAAGATGTATTTCATGAGCAGGAAACGAGGCATGTTCCTGCCACACCGTGCCGCCCACAGGATTTGGTGTGCTCTGCTTTGCTCCGCGAATAGAAAATTATATAAATATTATCAACTTAATATTATTTCTTATTTTTGATTATTAGAATTATGTATGTAATAAAAAAATTGAAAACACATCATCATCATCATTTTAGCCGAAAGAAGTCCACTGTTGGACATAGGCCTCCCCCAAGTGTCGCCACAATGACCAGTCTAGTGCGTCTCGCATCCATCGGATTCCCGCGACCCTCACCAGGTCATCGGTCCACCTTGTGGGAGGCCTTCCAAAGCTGCGTCTTCCGGTATGTGGTCGCCATTTCAGAACCTTTCGTCCCCATCGACCATCTGTTCTGCGAGCAATGTGCCCTGCCCACTGCCACTTAAGTAATTTACAAATGCAAATAGTTTTATTTCTATAACAAGTTTTTTTTTTTTTTTTTAATAGCCTATACTGTCCCACTGCTGGGCAAAGGCCTCCCCCAACTTCTTCCAGGTATTCTTTTCTTGGGCCACCTCGAACCAGTCTTTGCGGTAGGCATCTAGGTCGTCTCGCCACCTCTTCCCAGGTCGACCTCGGCGGCGTCGTCCATCTTGAGGTACCCACTTTGTGGAGACTCTTGCCCACCGGTCAGAGTGCATGCGGCTGATGTGACCCGCCCAATCCCATTTTAGCCTGGCAGCCTTTTTTCCGACGTCCATAATTCCCGTCTTTTGACGCAGCGTGGTGTTCCTCACTCTGTCGGCCCTCTTGACACCCAGAAAGCTGCGCTCCATTGCTCTATAACAAGTAGTTTAGATTAATCTATGATTGGAGCCTCCTTTTAAGTATGATGATACCTGTATTAGGAAACTCTAAAATACAAAAAATATTTAACACACAAACGTGTGACGGTGTGCACATGTGTTTAGCACACAGACGTGTGTCTATGTGCTAAATACATGTATTTTCTAAGGTTCAGTTGAAAATCAGCGTCAGGCAAGTTGTCTAGCAATATACTGATCTATTTGACGCAGCTGTGCAGGGATAACACAGAATGCTGTTATTTTTTTAAAATTAATTTGAGTTTCTACATACCTAATCACTAATGCAAAAAACAATTAACAATATGGCTACAAAATTTAAATTATAATGATACAGAATTACTTTTGCAACGTGTGACTTGATTATAAATCTTACTCAGTCTCCTTCTCTCCCACACACATACACACCCACACCATCACACACACACACCCAAATACACTCACGCACAAATACAATTGATCGTTTTTTATTTTATTTTTTATTATTATTATTTTTCCTTGTTACTTTTTAATCTATTTATTTTATTTTTTCCTTTTTGTCATCTGCCTAGTTGAATATTTATGTATAATGGAATAAAATTAGGGAAGAGCGGAGCCTTCAACTACAGGCATTTCTATGCCTAAATGGAGATTCCTCGACATGCAATTTAAGCCTCAGAAGGACGTCCGTAGGGTGCTACGTAACCTTGACGTGAATAAAGCCAGTGGTCCCGACGGGATACCAGCAATTGTTTTAAAAACTTGTGCGCCTGAACTGTCTCCGATCCTGACACGCTTATTTCGTCTTTCGTTTGAGGCTGGAAAAGTACCGATGGCTTGGAAGCAAGCTAACGTGCAACCCGTGCCCAAGAAGGGTAGTCGGGCTGACCCTGCTAATTACAGACCTATCTCGGTAACGTCCATTCTCTGCAAGAGTATGGAACGAGTGATCAATAATAAGCTCCTGGCATACCTAGAAGCTAATGACATCCTCAGTGATCGTCAATACGGCTTTCGCCGAAATCGGTCAACTGGGGATCTTCTAGCGTATGCCATTCACATCTGGAGCGAGGCCATCGAGAAGCATGGGGAAGCACTTGCAGTCTCCCTTGATATCTCGAAGGCCTTTGACAGGGTCTGGCATGATAGCCTTATTGCTAAGCTTCCTTCCTTCGGTCTGCCCACTGGTCTGTGTGACTGGATCGCAGACTTCTTGAGGGGGCGATCCATCCGAGTGGTTATTGATGGCTGCTCGTCCGGTCAAATGGAAATTAATGCCGGGGTCCCTCAGGGGTCGGTACTCTCGGCAACACTGTTCTTGCTGCACATAAACGACCTTCTTAAACCCGGTACCTTTGGGTATGCAGACGATAGCACTGTTGCTGAGAGATACGTGTCTGATGCACGTGCTAGTGGGTCACAGATCCAGTCTTTCCGAGAGGCTATGGTTGAACGCTTGAACTTTTCCTTGAAGGCAGTATCCGACTGGGGCGATGCCAATCTGGTCAAGTTCAATGCTGCTAAAACCCAGGCGTGTCTTTTTTCCGCCAAACGGAGCCAATTCCACCCGGCTCCATCATTCCGGGGTGTAACCGTGCCGATAACCAGTGACCTTGAGCTTCTTGGGGTAACGTTGTCATCTACCCTCAATTTCGGCTCTTTCATCGAGGCTAAAGCTCAACAGGCTGCCAAAAAATTGGGGATCTTGGCCAAGGTGAGACAGTACTTCACGCCGGAACAGCTGCTCAAACTTTATCAAGCGCAAGTTCGATCGTGTATGGAATACTGCTCTCATCTTTGGGATGGGTCTGCCAAATACCAGCTTGATGCTCTGGAGTCGATTGAGAAGCGAGCCAAGAGAATCATCGGTGATGATGCACTTGTCGAATCAAAACTCCAAAGCCTTGAACATCGACGCCGAGTTGCTGGCCTGTCGGTTTTCTATCGATTACACTTCGGGGAGTGTGCGTTGGAATTGCACAATTTAATTCCACCAAGTCCGTTCCATCATCGGACCACTAGACGTACGGCGTTGCGCCATCGGTACATGGTGGACATCCCACCCATACGTACAAAGCGTTTTGGGAACACATTCATAATGCGTACAGCTAAGGAGTGGAATTCCCTGCCCGAGTCTGTGTTCCCTGATAGCTACAACCTAGGGGTCTTTAAGTCAAGAGTGAATAGGTTACTTCTAGGCAAGCGTGCTCCATCGACGGCCACATCATCGCTTACCATCAGGTGAGATGGTGGTCAAACGCGAACTTATCAATAATAAAAAAAAAAAAAAAGCCAATATGATAAGAAATAAAGCTATTTTATTTATTTATTTGTTTTTTCATTGCTAGAGGAAGTGTCACTTTTATTGGCTTAAAATAAAACTATGTTCTTTCATTTGCCGTTTGCTTCCCAGGACCACGGAATCTCATTTTCCCGTAACTTAAAAAAATGCATCCGGTTCAAATCTCCAAGCCCTAAACGGACTAAACCTAAGAATCTTGGTGCGGCAAGCTTTTAAATATTTCCCCGTCCTTGATTTATCGCTCGCCTTATAAAAGCCTCCCGCAGGGCGATATAGCCTTCCAAGGCGGGCTTTTCGGCATTTTTTGCTTTAATAAAAATCGTCTTCAGTCTGCTACAGGAGAATTTTAATTTTTCTATCTAATATTCTTGTTAGAACATTTTCGAAATCGTCCAGTGTGAAATTAAAGAGGAACGACTATGGTGGTTGTAAACGGAAGATTCAGTTCGTAAGTGATTTATTGAAATTGATGATTTCATTTTGAAATTATAATAATTCGTGAAAATTCTAAGAATAACGGAAATGATTAACCACAAGCTGAATAAAAGCTAGATTTAGAAAGAAAGAAAGAAAGAAAAACATTTTATTTGGCGGAACAAGGCGCTAATTTAGAACTAACAAATTATAAGTATATTATGTGAAAGAAATATGCGCCACATCCTCGCAAAACGGCCGAACGCTCAGCATAATGCCGTGACCACACGCAAAAAGCGATGAGTCTACGGCGCTGGTTTTCAGCGTGGGCCAGTAACGGTATCGACATAAAGACGTCGGCACGGTATTGTGTGCTAATAGATTTGAATAAAATAGATAAATATAAATAAATTATAGGGAAAAGAAAAAAAGACAATGAATAAGTAAAGTGGAAATACGAAATCATAATATATATAAAGTGGCAACATTACGTTTCGTCTGTGCCAAATTTACATGACTTTATTCCGCCATTACCTTTCTACAATTGGTTAACCCGACGTACGGCGAGTGTCAACCCTTACGTTGTTAACATCTCTTCGGTCCGGACTAAACGGTTCGCTTCGCCGTTTATACCACGTACATCGAAGGATTGATATAATTTTCCTGCAGTGGTCTTCCCGTCCGATTATAAATTAGGTGTCTTCAAGGCTAGAGTGAATACGCTCTTTATAAACTAGTGCCATTCACCATCAACGATTGCATCACTGCTTACCATCGCAGTCGAGCACTAGTTTATATCATTTAAAAAAAGCACCTGTCTAAAAAATATGTATCAAATTAATCTTCATCCAATTTTTTATACTTACAATTTCTCCAATGTATCTCAATGGATTCGAGACGCACCGGACCGTTCGTTGTGGCAATAGTTGGCCTATGTCTAACAGTGGACGTTCTTTGGCTCAAATGTTGATGATGGTGATGATGATTAATATACGACATGTAATATGTTGGTATACAACACGTAATATCTTCAAAATCGGCTTCTGAATCGATTTAAGTTATTTTCAATAGGTATTCTTATTACAAAATAATCAAGTATTATTTTAGGTTTACAAAAATTACCTATTTTGTTAAATCTTGTTTGCGTCACCAGTGTGTTTGACGTGCGTGCGTAGATACCAGCCTCCCTAGCCAGCCCCCCTAGCCAAGTCACAAACGATAAACGTAAACTCTCAGTAGTCTTTAATAGATTTTCAACTTTATGTTATTGGATATAAAGTTGAAAATCTATTGAAGATTACATAGAGTTCTCGTTCGTTCCGGTCGCTAACGCTCAGTAGTCTTTAATAGATTTTCAACTTTATTCCCTTAGATATAAAGTTGAAAATCTATTGGAGATTACTAAGCTTTCACGTTTATCGTTTGCAACTTGGCTAGGGGGGCAGGTTACGACCGTTTCGTTTCGATTCTCTTGCGTCGAACGCCTCGGGTTGGCCACGCCTTCGATTCCTTTGTTCTGACCACGTGACTGAGCGTTGAGTTGACGTCTGAACAAAGAAATCGGAGGCCTGGCCTACTTGAGGCATTCGACGCAAGAGAATCGTAAAGAAACCGTCGTAACTTGGCTAGGGGGCAGTACCGATGTGCTACCAACGTAGTGTGTTGATATATTAATAGTTTAATATTTGCCTACAATTAGGATAACTAGGATAATTAATTTCTTAAAAAAAATTACCTTAGTACATGTAAGCAAAATTTCAATGCTTGAATAATGATTGTAACTTATTTATCTAATTGGGGTGTCTAATTATTTTAATTACATAAATTATAATTTTTTATCATAACTATGTTTTTGCCTAAGCAACATCAAACTGAAGCAAATTACTTTAAACAAAAAATCGAGATCCATAATCTCTTCCTACTTTACACTACCCACTACTTGCACCATGCATTAATGAGTACCTACCATTAAACTGACTGTAAGTGACCAGAGACAAAGAGTTGTCGCAATATAGCTGTCGTCTGTGAACGACCCTCGTCTTATGCTACACTATTAATCACAGTCAGTATTAGGATTACCAGGAGTATGAATATTTTGAAGGTGGCAGTTTCGTTTGTTTATAAATTGCAGATCATCTATGTTTAAGTTTAGTGTATAAATTTGATGACCGTAAATAATAATTTATCTATAATATATATCAACGTTTCCGGGTAATAACTCGGTAATGCCGTCAGTTGAGACTGGTCATCTCTTAGCTGCCAATGGCTTAATTCAATTTCTATCTTTTAATTAGTTTTATTTTTTATTACTTACCTACATTGTGCTCACATAATAGAAGCAACAAGAAATATGTAACCAAGATTATATGTAACTCACAATGTAATTTAAAAGAGTGTCCATGGAGTTTCTTGTACGTTCTTCTCCATAGAGATCTACGCTTTGAAACGTGCAATTTAGCTTCACTTTTTTTTGGACTGACCTACATTTAACTATTTAAAGGTGCCTGTAAATGGTCTATTTGAAATAAATGACTTTGACTTAGACCTTGACTTAATCGCAAAAATCAGTTTTTCGATTACCGACCTATTGCCCAGAGACGTCGATGTTTGTATTTAGAAATATGTAAGTATGTTTATCTATTTTTTAATACTAATGGCACAAGCTCTGCTTAGTTTGGGACTAGATGGCGTGCAATAAATAAATTGGTTTGGTTAATTTATTAATATTTACTACCCATATTTGCAACATAAAATTAAGTATATTTCTATACTGTAAATCAATTTTAGTTTGCTATATTTCGTTATTATACAGAAAATCATCCTATTTTTAGTCTGGATCCATGTGTTCAGTCTGGTTTGATAATTAAATTAAATTAATATCTCCTTAAAGGTTTTGTATAACAAAATTAAATTTAAATATCTTACTTAAATAATATTATGTGTCTGCTTTGTGAACATTTAATTACTTAGTAAATAAAAACTCTTTAATACAAAAGGAAAACAGTTTTAAACTTGTAGGGCATTGTAAAATCTAACCAATTTTTTTTCTATTTTATGTTTCAGAAATTACTCGAATATAGTGGTCTGAAAAATTTCCGACCTCAATGTGAAGATAGTAACTTTCGTCAATAAAAGCTAGTGAATGTAGTTGTACATTTTTAGGGTTCCGTACCTCAAAAGGAAAAAACGGAACCCTTATAGGATCACTTTGTCGTCCGTCAGTCTGTCTGTTAAGACCCTGTATCTCGGAAATGCGTGGAGGTATCGAGTTGAAATTAAAATCATATACTCAGATCTAGGGTCTCTTGACGCTGTGAAAAAATCAAACTTCTAAGTTATCGAAAAAAAAGATACGGCCGTTTATGTCGCAAAAAACGTATTTTGACACCCTTGAGGGAATCAAAATTCATAGGGTACTTTCCGATTACCCAGAGTTCTGAAATTTGGCATAAAGTAAGGTTTTATAGCACAGATATAGGAATAAATCTGAAAACTATAAATTTGTTGTTACGTCACAAAAAAAAAATCTTCGAAACTCCTGAATTGAACGATTTACATAGGTAAGTTTGTACGGAATCCTCAGGGCGGGAGTCCGACTCGCACTTGCCCAGTTTTTTTATAGTTACTCACCAAAGTTTCAGCAGATTCGATGTGAGATGCAGAAAAAGAAAATACTGTTTCACCAAGACAACGCACGGTCTCGCATCTCAACGGTTGCCATGGTGAAAATCTACGAATTACAGTTTGAACTGCTTGATCATCTGCTTTACTCTCCAGATCTAGTCCCAAGCGATTTATTTTTGTTCCTTCATCTAATAGTTGCGCTCGGAGGATAGAGATTTTTGTCAAATTAGGAGATTCAAAGATTCTAAGCAAAGATTCAAAGCATTTTATTTTAAATAAACCATTTAAAAAAATGATGCTAATTGCACATTCCAAAGCGTAGATCTTTATGGATAAGAATGTGCAAGAAACTCCATGGACACTGTTTTCAATCAAGTTATGTATTATAAATATCTCGGCTAAATATTTAACAAATATCTCGGTTACCTCGTATTTCTTGTCATTACTATCATGTGAGGAGGCAATCACCTTCGTGAACAATTTTTTTGCAGAGAGAAACGCCGATTACTATTTGGACGGGTTAGAGAGATGGAGACATCGCTAGGAGAAGTGTGTAGAGATAAAGGGAAACAATGTAGAAAATGAAAAATATATTATAAGAAAAAATGTCTTGTATCTTTGTTAGATCGGAAACTTTTCAGACCATCTGTGTATTTCAATAGTAACTCGCTCTGGCTTTCCACGGTTGCAAATTACTCAATAGGCAACAAAATCCGTTGCGTGGTTTAGAAAGAGTTAGCGAATTAATAACTTTTTTTTTAACTATATAAAGTAAATGTAACCTAGGTATGTCAATCCATTTCACCAAAGGAAGCGAAGCGAAGCAGTGGGCGCCATCAAATTAGCCGCAAAGTGCCGCGCGACTGCAACGCTACACCCGCGGCCGCAAAAGTGAGGGAACTTACATCCTCACGCCCCAGCCGCGGACGACGAGCAATGGATAGCTCGCCATTCACTCGTCCTATAAGGATCGAGCCCGAGTCATCGATGGTGCGTAGTGTTCCAAGCGCGCCTCAGCAAAACCGTAGAGACTCACCAGGGCCGATGCCTGCTAGGGCCATGGGAAAACGTATGAAAGGGATACTCGTGGTCTTAGAACGCTAAAGGCAACTGATGGAACATAGGTGTGATTTTAGGTACTAAAAGTCTGACGCACCCTCTCGCTCCACCCTAGAGCCAGAGAAGTTATTAGATGATTTCAGAACTCAAATAAAAAAAAACATTTTCCCATGACGCATCCAAACTTTTTCATTTGTAAATTCACGTACAATACGAACTTAAGGGCACTTAAACACTTATTTAACGAACTTAACACTCAGTGAATTACGAGTCGAGTACACATTTATAGGAATCGAGACGTTTGGAAGTTGCCTAATCCTATTTTGGTTTCCGAGTAAATGTCGCTTTAAATTTGATGTGTGTATTTATTTGAAACTTGAAATTGCCTATGGGGTTTACAATTTATGGTCTTAATACTACATTCAAAATAACATTAGACATTTATTCGATTTTGACTTCCATTCCGTAGGCATAAGGATGGCATTAAAAGCAAAAAAATTGGTTACCAACTATTTACTGCAACCGCCGTTTGTCATGCCACCAATGCAATAAAAGTCAAAATTGCCTAAATGCAACAATACGTATGGTATAAGAACATACACCTATATGCTGCCAAAAATAATCAACGAACTTCCTGTGGACATACAAAATAAATACCTCTGCAACCCTAAAAATCAAAATATGAATTAAAAAAGCATTTTTTGCAACAGAGTGAATTAGTTTAGTTATAATTATTTATAACATCTTTACAATGTAAGACTTACAAGTTCACTTACTATCTAACCTGTTTATAATTTAATTTATCCGAACTCACTAGCCATATATAAGCCAGTAAAGGCTTTTGTGGTTTTTAGTATAAAAAGGAAATGTATACTGCGATTTTGAACATACATAAAAAAAAAAATATTACAGCGAGCTAACTCAAATTTGAGTTTGTTTGGTTGAGTTAAATATCCGGTAAAAAGTGAGTAACGTAGGCTGTATAATTTCACGTAAGCAAAGCCACTGACAGAAGCTAGTATTTATTAAAGTTACGTTTCATCGTCTTCCTGCCCTTGTCCCGTCTTATTTGGTGTCGGCGCAACCCGTTTTTTTTCTTCCATTCTATCCTGTCACCCGTCATGCTATCACTAACTTCCTTTTCTTTCATATCACTCTTCACACAATCCATCCATCTTTTCTTTGGCCTCCCTCTCCCTCACCACCCATCCACATCGTTTCATCTCTCCTCTTTACATGACCATACCAAGACAAACGATTCCCCTTCAACTTTTCAGTCACTGGCGCCAGTGACTGAAAAGTTGAAGGGGAATCGTCACTTTCAAACTTCCTCTAATATACTCATTTCTCACTTTATCCATTCTCGTCACACCACACATCCATCTCAACATTCTCATCTCCAATACATGCAATCTTTTTTTCATCCATCTTTTTCACAGCCCAACATTCTGATCCATACAATATGAAAGCCACACAGAAGCTAGTACCTATCTAAAACGTACCTGACGTTTATAAAAAGAATTATCGGTAAAAGCATATACTGTTGTCCATTTCAAACATACAATACGGTTAAGATAAGAATAGGAACGTCATTGACCTCTAATTGTCAAATGTTAATTGAAAATTATGGTTTGCAAAGAACGCTTATTTGCGTATACATAACGGTTAATTTTTACTTTGTCATATAAGTTAAATCTAAGTGAAGAAAAAACGTTATTGCTTAATCTAAATTAACTAAATATATTATTTAAGTCAAAATTAAGTGTGGCACTCGGGGACTGCCGCGGTAAAGCTATTGCATAGCATTTTGTATCAACTTATGCAATTATAATTATTTATTTATTTTATTTATGCAGTATTTCTTTTTCTTTGGTATTAATTCAAGTTACACTTTTTGAGCGTGGTGACCGATAAGAAAACAAAATTTTTTTCTTTCTTGTTTACTTCATAAATTGCTACAAGTATGTTCAGTTGTTATCATAGAACATTACTATAATCTATTATAATACAAAAAGACTATTTTGTTTGACCGAGATTTGAACTCGAGGCACGATGATAACATAGGTAGAACGCTTTACCAATGCGCCACACAGGTCGTTAACGACTTTTCTAAAATAGGTGTTCGGTCTCTGTCGGCCTCCAAGCCACACCTCCGTGCCCGTCGGAGTGGAGTGGGGAGCGTGAGGTATATTTTTCGTTACGGAATTTCTGGATTCGGTCCCCGCGCTCAAGGCCTGCGATAGAAGCTATGCAATAGCTTAAAAAAACTGTTTTCTTTCTTATTTTCTTTGTTGGCAACATCTTCCATTTGTCATTGCTCAGACACTTCACACAGTGATGCAGAGATGAGCAGAATCGAAGAACTAAATTGAACTAAATTCTGATTAAACTATTTTCGTTTATGATTCGAAAATAATTTTAATTAAAAAAGGCCAAGTGCGAGTCGGACTCGCGCACTAAGGGTTCCGCACCGTCCGTAGCAAAAAACGGCAAAAATCACGTTTGTGGTATGGGAGCTCCCTTCAATATTTATTTTATTTTGTTTCAGTATTTGTTGTTATAGCGGCAACAGAAATACATCAATTGTGAAAATTTCAATTGTCTAACTATCACGGCTTATAAGATACAGCCTGGTAATAGACGGACAGACGGACAGACGGACCGACGGAAAGACGGACAGACAGACAGACAGACGGACGGACAGCGGAGTCTTAATAATAGGGTCCCGTTTTACCCTTTGGGTACAAAAACCTAAAAATATCTTGTTTTGCACACCCTACCCAACTGATTCAATTTGACACCTATGACGTTACAAGATGGCGCTAAGTTCCTATTCTTATTAGTATCGCCAAGTCTATCTGTCAAGTCACACAACACATTCAGATACAGGCAGTAATTAATACGGGATAATACCACTTGGACCTGTATCCTGTATTCCGGGAACCATGAGAAATACCTACACTGGTTTATTCTAGCAAATAACATACGCCGTCTAAGCCTGTTTACGGTATTGTTTAGGTGGGCCATTCACGATGCGACTGGCGTGTCTTGTGGTCTAAGATCAACCACATAATGGCCCTGGCAGACACCTTGCTCAGGCTTGTACAATTAGATAATCTGACACAATAACTATAGTAAGTAGGTATTAGTTTACACCGACGATGTTATGGAGGTTCGACTTTGATTCCAAACGGTTGGAATATCGGAGGTACGAGCCAGGTTTTACTTATGACGCGGAGAATGCAGATGCGTGCTAAGGCTGTGAATTATTTGGAGGAGTTACTTACTGTCCTGCCTTCGTAAATAATGTAGCTACTTGAAACAATGTAAACATATTTCCTACGACTAAAACGCGTCGCATCACGCATGGGCTCTCTAGCTGAATATTTCATAAACCTTTGAATTCCTAAAGGGAAACTTTGATAGTTTGCTTTGTATTTATGAAGGTTATTATTAGGCTTACATTAAAATTTCGTCCACATGGAAGTTTGTGCGTAACGGAGACTTCAAATGCTGTTAGTGCCGCCATGTGACTTTGGTATGTACATATTTGATGCTAATGTTCATTTTCACACTAGTGCCTCGCTTTCCCTTTTGAGAGCTTCTCCAATTATGGTGTTAATGACGTAGAATTTACGATGACATGTGTGTGATGGCTGTGGTTGTAGATGGCTCGAAGAGGTAAGGCAGACATAATTATGTAGATGTCCAGTTTGTGGTTGTAGGTGTCCATTACCCCCTATATATTACACTACAAAACTATTTTATGTCCGTTGCGTCAAAACTTCAGGTTCAGTTGGAAACTGCGTAAGGCACTAGATGTCTGGCATTCATACTGAACTAGACCTATTTTGGTGCAGCCATGAGGCACACAATTGTTTTGTTTGCTTCTTGTTTTTGTATCGTGTTTACCTAGCTATTGTTTGTGTGCCTTGTTTTGTAAAGATGTCCTTAGTTCTTGGTATGTGCCTTGCTGATCCCCATTAAGACAGTCGCCGGTGCAATATTATGTTACATTTCGCAAGTGAAGAATTATTAAGTAATATAAGTTAGCAGTATGATTTGTTTAATATAATTATTATTATTAATAAAATGGATTTTGCAACGAACAGTTATTTTCATCTGCCACCTGTCCTCATGGATATACTTCAGTTTTGTGCCAAATAAATTGATTTTCTTTCTTTTCTTTCAGTTGTGTAGAAGACCTTTTTAGGGTTCCTACTCGAGTATAACACTGCAAATCTGTAGATATGCTTGCGTGTTACTGGTGGAAAGGTCAAATCAAAGATGGTATGCCATACAAAATATCGTATATTTGACACACTTTAGCACTAGTTACAAAGAGGGCTTCATACAAGGTTACTTATCATGCGTGGTTACAATTTGTCCGGACTTGGTGGCAGGCGCGAGTGACTAGCTAATGCCTTGGCAGTATGTGCCACGTACTAAGGTGTGTTTTGCAATGTCATAGTGTCGCTACAATCATCATCATATCTTCAACTGAAAGTCGTCCACGTCGGTCGAAACGAACCGTCCTGTACGTCACGTATCCTTTTGATTCCCGCGACCCTCGTCAGATCATCGTTCCACCATGTGAGGGGCCTCACAACGCTGCGTCTTCCAGTACGCGGTCGTCGTTAACAAAACGAAAATCCAGATACCTACCGCGGCCTTGCGGCCGGCGAGCAGTAGGTAGCTCGACGATTCGAATTCGGTCCGGACGGTTACCGGACGGCTGGACGGAGAGCTACCTACTGCTCGCCATCCGCAAGCCTACGCCTACGGTAGTTGGATATCGGAATCGGAATCCCGACGGCTGGGGCGAGAGCGCCGTTCCCATGATAATCTCTACTTACTAAATAACTTCACGCGGCTCACAAAATCTTAATTGTACAAAGAAAACCAAATAAAGAATAAAACTAACCATAAAAAGAGTCCAAATGACGTCAAACTTAATTTTCAGAAGTCACTCCCAAACAATTAAAACCGATATTGGATCGTAAATAACAATTCTTAAAGTCTATAATAAAATCATTTTCGATCGTAAAAATGTTCAGAAACGTCGTCAAAAATTAAAATTGAATGATGTATTCGTGTAATTAGTGGGTGGGGTTAATTTATGTTTCTCTTTGAAGAGCCGAAGGCGACGGCAGTGGACTAAGTGTCCTGGAACAAAAGATAGATGTATAAACTATGCTGTGGCTCTCAAAGTTTTGTGGTAGCCCCTTGAACAGTTGTGTTGCGTATTGTTTGAAGTTAGAGCAAGTTTGTGTTTTGTGTTCTGATAAGGATTTTTTAAGGTTATTCGGCTTAGATATATATATTTTTTTTATTCTTGATAGGTTCGCGCTTGACCGTTATCTCTCCTGATGGAAAGCAACGATGCGGTCGACAATAGAGCGCGCTTACCTAGACGTAACCTATTCACTCTTGACTTAAAGATTCCCGGGTTGTAGCCATCAGGAAACAGATTCCGGCCAGGAATTCCACTCCTTAGCTATACGCACAATGAATGTGTTCCCAAAACGTTTTGTACATAGAGTGGGATGAATGGTTAACATATTTCATGGTTTAAGAACTTAGTTGATTTTGTTGCAAACGGGCCTAAACATAGGCCCGTTTGCAACAAAATCAACTAAGTAAAGTGCTAAACGAAATTAAACTTGCAGAGGCCCCTTAGAATCACAGGTTTTATAAACCTAGCTCGGGCAAGTAGCTAATTATACATAATTCTAGGTTAATAAAGTCAATTTTCCTTTCGTTCTTAAATATTGATAAGTTGGGCACTAGCATAATTATTTCTTTAAGATTTACTTGTGGCTGTTACATGTAACTATTTTGTGTAAAAGATGAAATAAAGATTATTATTATTATTATCAATAACTACCTTCTGCCAGCGGTTTCACCCGCGTAAAAGTAGGTTTCTCCATACAAACTTCCAACCCCCGTTTTACCCCCTTAGAGGTGGAGTTTCGTAAAATCCGTTCTTAGCGGATGTCTACACACTATATGGAACCTACCTGCCAAATTTTAAGTTTTTAGGTGATATAGTTTCTGAGATTTTTTGATTAATCAGTGAGTGGTATTTCGCTTATAAATATATAGATTTAAAAAAAAAGCAAAGAAAAACACTTTGAGCACCACAGCCCACAAGGCAAAAATAAATTGACGTCAAAACAAAGAATGATGGAAAGAGACAGATGATAGCGGCGTCTCAGTGTTTATCGGCACTGACATTGCGTAGATTAGGCCTAGGGCAGACAGGAGCGCGGCTTAAATTAGATCACGTCCTATGTTATATGTAAACGGGGCAAGTAACGATAAAATATTACTTTATTTTCTGTTATATTTCGGCATTCGGGAAGAATGGGGTTATGAGGTTGTGAAATGTTTACGTGTGGAATAAAGTGTTTATTTTTTCATGGGGATTTTGATGTGCGCTTCGTTTTGGTTGAGGCTGTCTCTGTGATGTGTTCTTAACATTTTTATGATGATTTTTATACAGGGTGGGTTTCTGATGTAACTAAAGATTAGCATTTATATTGTACGCCCACTCAACTCGTATCAGTAGCCTAGATAACAAAAAAAAAAAAAACTTATGTCAATGCAGTTAATTTAAATAAATACCAAGTTATAATTGTCAATTTTATTGAGAGAAGCTAAGTCGAGGTTAAGTCGAGAAAATTATATACTTACAGGCATAATACTTCCACTGCACTCCAATATGTAGGTAGGTGCTAACATGTCTGACTGCCCAGGAAAGAAAGAAGGAAAACATACATATTTATTAGGCACGTTAACTAAAAGAAAACAATAACAATTGGTGTCTCACGGCTGTGCCAAATAGGTCCAGTTCATTTTACGAAACTGGACCTACGTAGCAGTTGCTTGAATGGCTTTCAATTGAATCTTACTTTGAGTGTACGAATGCAAATCATACAAATCAGGCCTGGACAGTGTATTTCCTAACATCCAACAAATCCACTCCTTAAGTATGACTACTAAAATTATCTAAGTACCACAAAGTTAGATTTCTAACCTCGTGACACTGCTGTCACAAAATGACGCTGCCAGAATGGGCGACATCGACTCAGTTGTCAAAATAAGACGTTAGTTAATTTTAAGAATTTTATTAATGCAATTCAATAATTTTATTAATGTAATTCAATCATTTATAAATAAATAATTTTACGTAGCAAACTAAAACTTTTTAAATATTAACTATAAATACTTTTTTAATAAACCTAACTATGTACTTATAACACAAAATATAATTCAATAATTTAAGTATGCAATCAAATTTTTTTTTTATGTATTATCGATAGGCTCACGTTTGACCACTATCTCACCTGATGGTAAGCGATGATGTGGCCGACGATGGAGCACGCTTGCCTAGAAGTAACCTATTCACACTTAACTTTTAAAGGGGGTCCAGGTTGTAGCTATCAGGATATTATCTATTATGATAAACCAGGCATACATGCCCCATTTGCAAAACTGTGATACATATTTAAAATTTGGTGCTTATTTGAGCCGATCTGGTTAACTTAGAAATATGACGGCGATGTAAACTATACTATGCAAGTTTAATTTGCATTGTATAGCTTATTTAATTTTAAATGCGTGTCTTAGTTTAGCAAGTGAGGCAAATTAACGACTGGGGCACGTATGGCTGGTTAATCTATGCTGTAACAATTTAATTTGATTTGATTCAATAATGTTTTTATGGGTTAATGCCTGAAATAAACGATAAATAAATAAATAACACCGGTACATGTTGGACATCCCGCCCATACGCACGAAACGTTTTGGGAACACATTCATTGTGCGTACAGCTAAGAAGTGGAATTCCTTGCCGGAATCTGTGTTTCCTGATGGCTACAACCCGAGAATCTTTAAGTCAAGAGTGAATAGGTTTTTTTTTTTTTTTTAAGGTGGGAAATCATCCAAATGACTTCTCGCGCTCTGGGTGGAGCGCGAGGGCGTGTCAGACTTTTACTGACTAAAACCACACCTGTATCCTTCAATTACCCTTTGCGGTCTAGGACTACGGGTTTCCCTTTCAGAAATTCTCCGCGGTCCTAGCTAGCGGGCATCGGCCCTGCTGGGCCCCTACGGTTTGCTGACATCTCTTGGAGGAGCGCGAGGATCACTACGCGCTGTTAACGACTGGGCTCGGTCCGGTTAATTACCGAACAGCCGGACGACGAGCTACCCAGTGCTCGACGTCCGCAAGCCCGCGTCTACCGTGGCTGGTAGTCGGGGTCGGAATTACGGCGGCTAGGGCGTGAGGACCTTCGTTCCCTCACGCGTGCAGCCTCCTCCTTCGCTAGCATTACTGCTTCGCAGAAGGAGGCGACCGCCTGCCATTCCTCCTCGCTCCGGACCATAGCCTGAACCAGGGCCGGACGCGAAAGGTCGCTGCCGCCAATTGCCTCCACGAGGACACGGCGGTGCTCCGCCCAAGCGGGGCACACCGCCACCGTATGCTCCACCGTGTCCTCTGGGTGGTCCGCACAATGATGACACCCGGGCGTTGTTTCCGCCTGAATCCGATGCAGGAACCTCCCGAACTTGCCATGTCCGGTGAGGACCTGCGTCATGCGGAAAGTGAAGACGCCGTGTTGCCGCTCCAGCCACTCCTCAAAGAGGGGATTTATCGCCATAATTGTAGCGTGCCCAGCACTGGGTTGCGACAGTCGCCGTCGCCATTCCACCATGAGATCCCGCCGAAACTCTGTCCGCCATGCCGCGACTTGGCGCGGCAGCGGAGTTTCAAATCGTGCATGCGTGCAAGGACTGTTGCCTCCAAATCCCATGGTGGCAGGCCAGCAAGGAGGCTCTCCGCTTCGCGGGATATCGTGCGGTATCCCCGTATCATCCGGATGGCCATGACCCTCTGGCAAGCGTTCAGCATGGCCGCCGGTCGCTTTTGCAGCGACGGCGCCCACACCGGCGCCCCGTAAAGAGCCATGGACCGAACGATTCCCGCGTAGAGCCTCCGGCAGGAGGCGTCTGGACCCCCAAGGTTGAAGAGTGAATAGGTTACTTCTAGGTAAGCGCACTCCATCGTCGACCGTATCGTCGCTTTCTATCAGGTGAGATAGCGGTCAAGCGCGAAGCAATCAAGAATAAAAAAAATATAAAATTAAAAAGAATACCGCACTAAATTCTTTTAATTTACCAGTCATTTGTAGTTATCGGTTAGCTCCTCAATCAAAATCAAATCCAGTCTACCTATCCCCAACACTGTACAAGTATATCGTCATCCAGTCTAAGATGGCGTAGAATATCAATATTTAAGACGAAACCCACACACAATTCAATTTAGTCCCGAGCACCACTATCTTACAGTTAGATGGGTCGTTTGACTTTCAAGCTCCTAAGAGCCTTTAACGACTGTTATAGATATTCGGGTCCAGCAACATTGATTTAACATGCTCTTCGAGATACAGGGCTCGATGTATGAGGAATATTCGTTCTGGTCTGCTTGGCAGAAGGGATGGCTGCTATGCGAATTGGTTTAATGGCATTGTTGCCAGTAATTTGAGTAGGCCTTTGTTGTTTACCCTGTCAATGTATAGTAATGCCACAACGAGCCTGTTCTATAATTGGGTAATTATCTGTGTCATATTTTGTCATAAGTTATTTTTTGTGTAGTTGCTACTGTTGTATAATAATAATCACTACATAGTATAAAACAAAGTCACTTTTCGTGTCTGTCTGTCCCTATGTATGCTTAGATTTTTAAAACTACGCAACGAATTTTGATGCGGTTTATTTTGATAGATAGAGTGATTCAAGAGGAAGGTTTATGTGTATAATACTCGCACAATATAGTAGAGGAACACTGATGATTTTAGAGGTTTCTAATGTGATGTCGTAAATAAACACATTTTTTTGCGCTTACATTGCAAACTCTGGCTGAACCCTAAGACATAGATCAAAATAATGTACTACAGTATTGTACACCTTAAAAAGATCTACAAAAAAGTCCGCGATGGTATATGTCTATCTTTTAGGTATAACCCACAATAACCATTTTTTATCTTTTACTTTTTACGAGAAATAATGGCTTATTTACGAAACGATTTTAAGCAATACAGCATTGATCCTTATCCAATTAAGTACCTTAAATAAATTGTGCATTTAATATAGATCAATATGGCCCTTTACAGCGTGTAATTTAAGTCAATATTTTCAAAGATATTACAGATTTAAAATGCAGGGACATAACGGTTGCGGTAAATAACTTGATTCTTTCAAAGATTGATGTGCCGACGCAAGTATACTACTCGGTTACTTCCAGATTGGTCCCATTTTTTTCAAATCCAGTTCTGATAATGGAATCCATGAGGAATCGAGGGAACTCCTCAAATATTCTAGGCACTATATAGTGATTTTGGTATTTTCATCGAGAATACCAAAAAAAAAAAAACATTTACAGTCAAAAAGTAACATTTGATGAAGTGGAACTGATGAAGAAGACCAGAAATGGCCAACGGAACTTCACCCTCACGTAGATATCACAATGAAGATAGTTAAGTAACTATGATAATATAAATAAATAAATAGTTCTGAACCATAACTAATGTTGAAAATGTTATTATCGAAGTGATCTAATGATGATGATGGAGCCGGAAGGTAGGCACTGGAACTCCGTAATTAATCAATGTAACCTAGCCGTGTTTGGGCTTATTAGAATTGTCATGAGATGCACATTGGCTATAAGGTACTATCGAACTGATCTGATGATGGAGGAAGGTGGAACGTAGACACAGGAAATTCATAATAAAACAATGTAACCTAGCAGTGTTTGGGTTAATTGAAATTGAATTCTAATACCATCGAATTTACCGTTCCAATATAAACGCCTACAATTTCCGCTAAAAATATCTTTTGCAATGACCATCAAAAATCGCAGGGTCAAACTTTCAACGTTAAGGCTTAGATTTGAGCGTTGAATGTTTTTATTACATGGCCAATTATATGTCGCTCTTTGAAGTGTAACTTCAAAAGAAAATATGTTTGTATTGACTAATGACAAAAAAACTGTGAAAGTTGTGTATAAAGACATTCTATAGTATATTTAGTACTCGCGACCCGCCCTGGTGCAATGCTGGACAAAACCGCATCAAAATCCGTTGCGTAGATTTAAAGATCTAAGCGGACAGACAGCTGGAAGCGACTTTGTTTTATACTATGAAGTGATCAGCATTGCACCCGTGCGAAGCCGGGGCGGGTCGCTAGTATACTATATAATAATATTCAACAACTATGACACAACGCCATCTAGTCTCAAATTAAGCAGAGCTTGTGCTATGAATATTATACAACTAATTAACATACTAAATACTAGTTTCTAAATATATAGGTATATTACACCCAGACACAGAACAAATGACCGTGCTCATCACACAAACATATGTCCTGGGTGGGAATCGAACCCACGACCTCCGGCTTAGCAGTCAGGGCCACTAAGTACTAGACCAACAGGCCAGTTAATTAATACAGAGAAGGATAAAATATCGGCCTTCTCAAGTCTCGTATCCGAGTTTGGTTCCCGTATCGCGGACAAATTGATGAGACACTGTTAGGATTACAATTGAGTAAATAAAGTTCTCTCCCTCCACTTTACAGTTTCTCACTTCACCCTCGTTTTGCTGTAGGGACGTGAGCAGAAGTCTAAGCGACTTCAACGTCAAGAACGCTAGACTTTAAACAGTGAGGCGTGGCAGATTGGACAGGTTTACCAGAATACTGTGATAGTTAATGAAGAAAAAGATGTTGTCTATGGAAGAAGCTATAGTAGGTATATATTTCGATGACTCTGTGGTAGGTCAAGGAGACAGAAGCAGTATTCAGAGCGATGGTGGCTCAGTTCTACGGAGCAGATTTTTTAGTCAGCTCTTAATGTGGTGTTCATTAGAATCACTATAAGTTAGGGAATTGGGTTTATAAATGAATCAACCAAATTATCAATAAGCAGGTACAACCCAAGAGTGACGTCTAGTCGTTCCCCAGGAAGGATCGAGACTGCCATGACGTCAACGACTTGCCCTACATTTATTGTGTATGTGTATGTAACGGGACATCGGGAGACCGGGCGGTTGCATCTGATTGCTGATTCGTGTCCTCGTTGGCGCGGGAATCCATAGTGGGCGTTGAACTTCAGGAAACGTGGAAATTAATACACTGTGGCTTTGAGTATTTATTACTTTAATTATACTGACACTTAAATTATTTGAAGAATAAACGATTGCAATAATGATTAACGATTTAGAGCCAATGGGTTTGCGTGTTAAAAACGTGCAACGGTTGTCAACTACCCTACGAAAATTGACATCGGTACATGGTAGACATCCCACCCATACGCACAAAACGTTTTAAGAACACATTTATTATGCGTACAGCCAAGAAGTGGAATTCCTTGCCGGAGTCTGTGTTTTCAGATAGTTACAACTTAGGGGTCTTTAAGTCAAGAGTGAATAGGCTACTTCTAGGCAAGCGTGCTCCATCGTCGACCACATCATCGCTTACCATCAGGTGAGATGGTGGTCAAACGCGAGCCTATCATTAATAATAATAAAATATAATAATATTCCACAACTTACTATCACACAACGCCGTCTAGCCCCAAGCTAGGCTTGTGTTATGAGTTCTAGACAACTGATAAACATACTTATATATTTCTAAATACATACATATTATAGATAAATTACACCCAGACACAGAACAAATGATCCGTGCTCATCACACAAACATTTGTCCTGGGTTTTTTTTTTTTTTTTTTTTCGGGTGGGAAAATCATCTAATGACATCCCCCGCTCTTGGGCGGAGCGAGAGATAGTGTCAGACTTTTACTGACTAAAAACCCACTCCTGTTCCTTCTTTGCCATTTTTCCAGGGCCCCGGGGATCACTTTCGCATCACCCATGGCCCCAGTAGGCCTCGACCCTGCTGGGCCCCTACGGTTGCTGACATCTCCCTGAGGCGCGCGTGGAACACTACGCGCCGTCGACGACTTGGGCTCGGTCCGGACAGTTACCGGACGATCGGACGACGAGCCACCCATTGCTCGCCATCCGCAAGCCCGCGCCTACGGTGGCCGGAAATCGGGATCGGAATCCCGGCGGCGGTTGGGGCGTGAGGACCGTTGCCTCACGCGATCGGCCGCCTCCTTTGCTAGCATTACTGCTTCGCAGAAGGAGGCGACCGCCTGCCACTCCTCCTCACTCCGGACCATGGCCTGTACCAAGGCCCGGCGCGAGAGATCGCTGCCGCCGATCGCCCCCACGAGAACACGGCGGTGCTCTGCCCAAGCAGGGCACACCTCTACCGTATGCTCCACCGTGTCCTCCGGGCGGTCCACACAATGGTGGCACCCGGGCGTCTCTTCTGCACGAATCCGGTGCAGGAACCTCCCGAACTTACCATGTCCGGTGAGGACCTGCGTCATGCGGTAGGTAAGGACGCCGTGAGGCCTTTCCAGCCACTCCTCAAAGAGGGGACTTATCGCCATAATTATGGCGTGCCCAGCACTGGGTTGCGACAGTCGCTGTCGCCATTCCACCATGAGATCCCGCCGGAAGTCTTTCCGCCATGCCGCGACTTGGCGCGGCAGCGGAGTTTCTCCCCGGCGTTGCATCTCCATGCGCAGATCGTGCATGCGCGCAAGGTCTTTTGCCTCCAAATCCCACGGTGGTTGGCTAGCAAGGAGGCTCGCTGCTTCGCGGGAAATCGTGCGGTATCCCCGCACCATCCGGATGGCCATGACCCTCTGGCTTGCGTTCAGCTTGGCCGCCGGTCGCTTTCGAAGCGACGGTGCCCATACCGGCGCCCCATAAAGGGCCATGGACCGAACGATTCCTGCATAGAGCCTCCGGCAGGAGGCGTCTGGACCCCCGAGGTTGGGCAGGAGCCGCTTGAGGGCAGCCCCTGTACGATCTAGTTTGGGAGCCAGACGTCGGAAATGCTCCTCGAAATTCCATCGGCTGTCGAGGACAAGTCCAAGGTACTTCATCGTCGACTCGACGCCGATGTGAATTCCTCCTACCGTTAGTTGGGAACTCGATGGTGGCGCGTTCCGAGGGCCGTGGAAGCACATGGCCTCGGACTTGTGCAATGCCACCTTGAGTCCCAACTCTTGGATCCTCTCCACGACTGTCGCAACCCCGCGTGTCACTAGTTCGACCGCCGCCTGGTACGACTCTCCCCGCGCCAGGACCAGCGTATCATCTGCGTAGCAGACCACGCTGACCCCGTCAGGGAGATCGCCGCGCAGCACGTAGTCGTAACCGATGTTCCACAAGGGTGGTCCTAGTACCGATCCCTGCGGAACACCGCACGACATCTCTCGCCGTTTCCATTCTCCCAGGTGACCAGGGTAGATAATGTACCTGTCCGACAGGTAGGCCTCGATAACATGACAGAGGTAGTCAGGCACCCGGTGATACCGGAGTGCCCTCCTAATGCTACTCCAGGGCAGGGAATTGAAGGCGTTGGCGATGTCCAAAGACACCACCAAGACACACCTGCCCTGGGATACCGCATCCCCCGTCGTGAGGGCTCGCACGCGCATGATGGCGTCCACCGTAGATCGCGCCCTGCGAAAGCCGAATTGGCCGTCCGAAAGATCCGGCCCCACCCGTGTTAGGTGCGCGACGAGGCGGTCTGCAATAACTCTTTCAAAGAGCTTGCCCACCTCGTCGAGCAGCACGATGGGCCGGTACGCGGACGGTGAGTCCGCAGGGCGCCCCGGCTTCGCAATGAGGACCAGTTTCCCCGTCTTCCAGCGAAGTGGGAACTGGCCTCTCTCCATACATGCGCTAAAGAGCCCTCTTAGTCGAGGCCCGAGTTCCTCCATGGCCAGGACCCAGGCCTTTCCAGGCAGGCCATCGGGTCCTGGGGCGGTATTCTTGGCACTAAGCCTACGTACCGCCACTCGCATCTCTACCTCGGTCACCTCTGGAGCAATGTCGTCGTCGTCGTCGCCGTCGTGGTCCACGTCGGACACCGCAACTGTCGGAGCCATAGGCGGGGGAGAGTGTTCCCCTCGTGAGGGGAACAGAGCGCCAACCACACCCTCCACAAGCTGGGGCCGGAGACTCTGCGTCAGCGGGGGAGCCCAGGGGCGGAGCTTTTCTCGCACCACGTTCAGAGTCTCCAGCCACACGTTGTGGGCCTCTAACTTGGCCCGCTTTATTTCTGCTCGAAGGGTGCGCTTCGCCGCTCTGTATCCCTCGTACAGCTCCGCCTCTCTGGCCTCCGCATCCGGCGGACGGATGCGGCGCCTGCGGTGCCTGGCGTACTGGCGCCGCGCGGCATTGCACGCGCTACGCAGTGCAGCGATCTCTGGCGACCACCAGTACACCTGGCGCCGGGCACGTCCTGGCTGGACACGGGGCATTGCCACGTCGCAGATTTGCGACATGGCCTCCCGGAACCACTCTGCCTCGACGTCGATGTCGACAGGCCTGTCCGGTGCTTGCACCCAGGCCTGTACCATCGCGGCTTCCAGGAGAAGCTCCCGGTCCAGCTGCTTCAGCGCCCAACGCGGACCACACGGGGTCTGTTGGACCGGCGCGGTTGAAGACTGGGCGGAGACGTCAAACCGGATGTACCGATGGTCTGAGTACGTCTCCACCCCCTCCATGACGCGCCAGTCGACGACACGCGGTGACAAAGCGGGGCTGGCGAACGAAATGTCCACCACCGACTCGCCCCGCATCCGCACACACGTGGGGACAGAACCCCGGTTTAGGACGACCAGGCCTGTCTCCAGAGCCCAGTCCTCCACCATCCGACCCCGCTGGTCTGTGTACCGGGAACCCCAAGCCAAGTTCTTGGCATTGAAGTCCCCGCAAACGACCACGGGGAGGGAACCAAACCCAGCGACGACGGCATTCAGCTCCATAAGGGAGATGTGAAGATCGGCGAGAGTTTTGTTCGGGGACAGGTAGACGCCTACCACTGCAATGTCCCCGAACCGTGCTGCCACGCAACCCCGTCCCCTCGTGACGGCCTCGAGGGACGGAGTACCGGCGGCGGCCGACGAAATTAGGGTCACCGAGCCGTTCAGGTCCTGCACCCAGTCGGCCCTGGGCAGGACGTAGTACGGCTCGGAGACTACGGCGATGTTTATCGACCACTGCGCCATGCTCTGGAGCAACAGATCCTGAGCGGGGGCGCAGTGGTTGATATTCGCCTGGAGGAGACGTAATGTAGCCATTAATGACAATCCATTATAGTCTCCTCCCGAGCCCCCTGTGAAGGCCCTGCCGCGGTGGTTGCGGTGGTGGCGGCGGCGTCTGCGGAAGCGACGGCGGCGGCGGCCAACTTGGCGGCCGCAGCGGCGAGCACATTCGCGGGGATGGGCCTCGGGACCTTGCCCTTGGCCTTGGCGGGGGGATCGCAGGACCTACCCCCAGCCCGGTGTTCGGCCGGCTTGCCTGCCGCCGCACATGCGTAGCAGTGCGGCGCTGCACTGCAAGTGACGGCCTTGTGACCGGGCTGACCGCACTGAAAGCAGCGGTCACTGCGATCCACCTCCGCTGCGCAGCAGGCCCCCACGTGGTGCCCCACGTGGCAGCGATAGCAACGCAGAGGTCTGGGCTCCAGCAGTTTTACCCGCGCGGAGACCCAGCCCACCAAAAGCCGTCGGCCCTCCCCGGTGATGTTCCTGGCCGCTGACACGGGGCAACTCACCGTCACTGCCCCCATGCCCGTGCCGTCAGCACGGATGGCGCCTGCCCGGACCTGGTCAGTAAGGCACCCTCCCGTCCTGACGACGGCGGCCACGACTTCATCCACCGTCACGGACTCGTCCAGGCCCATAATGCGCATGTCAATGCACTTGGTGGGCCTGGACACTCGGGCCTCCTTCGCATCCAAGGACGCCCTGATCTTCTCGGCCAGGGCGTCTGCGGTGGGGCCACTGTTTGCCCCGGGGACCTCCAGCATAAGGGCACCGGTCGCGGTATGCCGCATCCGGAAGCCCCCGGTGATTCCGAGCTCGGTGAGGTTCACCGCCCGCCTCGCCTTTCGGATGACCTCGCCGTAGGTCGCGCCCTTTTTCTCCGCAGTGGGCTGCAGTGTAATCACTACAGCCGTAGAATCCGGGGCGCGAAACCTGGCCGCGATGGTCCTCCTCTTCCGCTGCCGCCGCCGCTCGCGTTTCTTTTCGGCTCGAGCCGCCTTACCCGCCTTTTCCTTTGCTCCGGCCACTTGCCATTCGGCTTCGACCGGAGGTTCCGTAGGTGGGGGAGGCGGCATAGGCTGCCTGCTTGCCCCCACGGCAGGGGCTCCTACTGCCTTAGTGACCGGTGCAATTTTGCCCTTCTTGGAGGCGGCAGCAGCTGGCTTCCCCTGCTGCTGTTTTCTAGCCAAAGAGGCTGACACCGCGGACTCCGACACCACGGTTTCACGCTTGGCTTGCCCCGAAGGGCCCGGCTTGGGCGCAACAACTGTGGCCGCAGCGGCGGCGGCATACGACGCCGCCTTTCGCGGGCCAGAGGCCGCAAGTGGGGGACGCAGAACAATGCCTTCCAGCACGGAAAGTTGCTGCTGCATCCGTAGCTGGAACTGCTCCTGCTGCTGCTGCTGTTGCTGCCGGAAGGCAGCCAGCTCCTGCTTCACCAGCGTCAGCAGCTGGCTTTCCGGCTCAGGCTGGGGCTGGGGCTGACTTTGCCCCTGCCCTTGCTTGCGCTCCCCCTTCGGCGACTCCTGGCGGCATACTCTCTGAGGACCCACGAGTTCGGCCCGGAGTTTTGCCGCCCTCTTTTCGAAATAGGCGTCGATAGCCTCCGCGATTGAAACGGCCAGTTGTTGGACAGTCCTCTCTTTAGAGGACTTTTCCCTCTTCCTGCCCATGTTCCTTAGTGCGGAGACTATCAACACCCCGAGCGACCTGCGCGACTCCTCGGCGGAGTCCTCCCTGGCACCTCGTTCGCTGCCAGACGGCCCCGAGGGGTCCGACTCAGCGTTGGCCGCTCCAGGGTGACGCCCTTCCGCGGCAAGCCTGTCAGCTCGCTGAGCAGATTCTTGGGCGGTGAGGCCCCTCCCTCTGCCGCGCGCATGACCCGCACCCCGCCCACGGGTGGGGATTTTTGGGGCCGAGCCCTTCTCTGCATCGGAGGACGATATGTCCCCCGATATGGGGCGCTTCCGGTAGAGACGCGAGTTTCTACCGGAGTCTCCCACAACCTCCTCTACCTCCGAGCCCTCCAAGCTCCCTCCGGATGCCGCGTCGGACTCCGACCGCGCATCACTCTCCATCGGGTGTCTGAAAAATTTTGATTTTGGTTCCATATTGTTCCCACGAGTATTTTTCATTCTGTACTTGCTCAAAGTCAGTGGTTCGCACTAGAGACTAATTAAGCTACCCATTAGTCAAGCTAACAACCTCCCTCACGGTGCGCCGCCGCTTGGAGGTTTGGGGTAATTTTTTATAGAGGTTGTCTTCCTCGCGGCCCGGGCGGTTAAGCCAGGACCCTCGACCCCCATCAAAAGTCAGAAACATGACCTTGGACAATCTCTGGGGCTACGAGACTAACGGTGGCAGAAGGAGGAGCAAGTCTTTCTCCTGCCTGCCCGGTGGCAGGGTAAGTGCACACCGAGCCCGCTCTTACTTCGCCACTGTGCCCTCTGCTATAGCAGAGGGACACGCGTTGAAGCGATCCTTCGGACAGAATATTTGCAGGCGGACATCGGGACTCCTTAGGCAGAAGTACCTAAGGGGAGTCGTTGGCCGCCTCCCAGGGTGCACCGTCCCGCAGACTGGCCTTCACTCCGGACGTATCCGCTAGGGAACTACAGCCTGCGGGCACTCGTGGAGGTTTTCTGTCGTAGCACCCCACATTTATACGATATTGATTGCGCACTCGAGGCATACAGACGTGCTCATCATTATAATTAAAAATAAATAAATTAACGGCTCTGCATAATTAGTGACCTACTTTTGTGTACCTACGTATTAGCGAGTTATTAATAAGTGCTGATAAGTTAGAATAATGATTGTGTAATTATTTACTAAATAAAAAAAAAAAATGGAAGGCAGCCCCTTCAATCGCAGCGGGTTGACGCGACGCAGCCCTCCATCAACACCTACACCGACGCAGCCCCAACTACCAACACGTGACCAAGCCAAGGAAGGCGAGAAAATGGAGGCAATACCGACTCCCGAGATTCAGAACTGGATAAGCTCCATTGACCAGTGCCTACAAGAAGTATGCAGTATCGCGGCCGATGGTAAGCTTAACTCTGATCAGAAACTCAAAATAAATTCTCTTTGCCGTAAGGTTGGACATGGAGTCTCGCAAATGGCTGTTCAATACCAGTCATTAAAACAGTCTGCCTACAGGACCCATAACTCCCTAAACCTTTTGACTGAAGAACGAAATTTAATGGACTGTATTATGGAGATGAAAGAAGCGATCAACAAATCTTGTGCCCTACAGGCGTCAACTGCACCAACATCTTTTGCAGATATGGTGAAGAAAGGGTCCAATAGTTTTGTTCGTCCTAACTCTTTTAGCTCCGTGGCGATTTACCCTCGTGACCACTCAAAGACCAGTGATGAAACTAAAAACATTGTCCAAAAAATCATTTGCCCTGGTGAAATGAAGTTAAAAGTCCGAGGCATACGCAAAATTGGAAAAGGAGGACTCATCATCAGCACGGAGACCAAGGAAGACCTGGATAAGCTCAAGCAATCGGTCCAACTCGCCTCGCCATCTCTTACCGTCGACGAACCTCAAAAGCGCAAACCGCGCATAATAGTGATTGGAATTCCTTCTTCAATGGCTGAAAACGAGGTTTACAAATGTATTTTTGAACAAAATTTGGCTGACAAACTTCCGACTATGTCTAGAGATACTTTTTTGAACTCAATAAAACTTAGCCACAAATCTGGCAGAAAAGACTCTGAGAATTGCAATTACATCTTAGAAGTTCCCGCCCAAATCCGTAAGGCTCTCATCACACAGGACCGGTTATTCATTAATTGGACATCCTGCCCGGTACGAGACTTCACACTGGTAACAAGATGTTACAAATGCCAGCAGTACGGTCACGCTGCTAAGACGTGCAAAGTTGCAACCCCATCATGCGGCCATTGCGGTGAAGAAGGGCACACCATGCAAGATTGTACAAAAAAAGGCGACCCGCCTAAATGCGCAACATGTTTGCGCTTCAAAAAACCTGCCAACCACAAAACGGGAGATCCAGAGTGTCCTGCTAAAAAAGCTGCTGAACACAGGTATATAAATTCGATAGACTATGAAGGCGCCTAAGAGCGCCACATATATTTTTTTACACTTTAGACTTATTTTTATTTATTTATTTTTTTACTGTTTTTAACTCTTCATATTACTTATTATTAGTGTAATGGATACTAACTTAATTACCGACATAGATAATTCATTTGTACCTGTTTCAAAGACATGTGAAGTTGAGGACTGCAAACAATATATTTCCGATTATGTAAAGCCACTAACTATACTAACTCAAAACATTCGCAGTATTTATAAGAATATAGATAGCTTTAACATTTTGCTTCAAAGACTTAGCTTAGAGTGTGATGTAATTGTGCTAACCGAATGCTGGCTATCTAATCGCCAAGATAACCTCCCGGAAATGCCGGGTTATAACTTATTCTGTACTAACATACACAATAATCAAAATGATGGTGTAGTTGTCTATTCCAAGGAATCATTAATGGTCACAGTAGAGGAACCTAACTTCCGAGACTGTATGTGTAATTGTTTGATAATTAAAATCGGTGCAAACACAGCAATAATCGCTATGTATAGATCCCCTGCCGCTAGAAACTTAGAATCTTTTCACGCTTCCTTGAACCAGATTCTTCAGGACCTGAGCTCTTTTAAGAATGTTTTATTAACGGGTGACATAAATATAAACATTAACCCTGAAATCTCTGACTCAGGAACCCAAGAATACCTCAATATCTGCTCATACTATGGCTATCTTCCGGCACACACTCTGCCGACCCATCAAAGCGGTTCCTGCCTTGATCATATGATTATCAAATCCAGCCTACCGTATGTTACGCTTGTTACTAACTCGTCAATTACCGACCATCACGCTGTTCTACTAACCCTAAACTTAACGCCGCCTAAGCTAATTCGTCCCCAGACCAAAACGCAATTAAACACAAACAAACTCGAACATGATTTATGCAAGCTTGACTTTAGCCCAGTTTACAATTCAACTGACGCGAATTTTGCTTTATCGTATCTAGTAAAAAATGTCCAATCAGCAATATTACATAGTACAGCTGTTATTAAAGTAAATAAAAAACTTTATAATTTGAAACCATGGATTACTCCTGGCCTAATTCGGTGTATGCGGCAAAGAGATAAGCTCCATCAGAAAACGAGGAGATTTCCAGACGATCCTATTATTAAAATAACCTATAAACGCTACAGGAATTATTGTAACGATCTCTTAAAGAACCTAAAAAGGAATTACGATAAAGATGAATTAAAAAGTGCAGGAAATAATTGCAAACGTCTTTGGAAACATATTAAAAACGTCACTTATATGACAAAACGACGTGAATCAAATTCGAGTTTACTGCTTACTAATCCTTCGCCACTCTTGTCAGCTAACCATGTTAACAACTACTTCGTGAATGTCGGGAAAACTCTTGCTGAACAAATTTCAAAACATTGCTATGTTCAACCTTTTTCCCCAAATATGTGTGATAATTGTCCCTTAAAATCTTTTGGCTTGCTAGACACTGACGAAGACGAAATTACTCGAATAATTTGTGCTCTCAAGGATGACTGTGCGGTGGGCTGGGATAATATTAGCAGTAAGATCCTTAAACAATTTAAACATATCCTGGTACCTCCCTTAACTCATATATTTCGTCTCTGTTTTTCTGAAGGTATTTTCCCTAAATGCTTGAAAAAAGCAGTTGTAGTCCCTATCTTTAAATCCGGAAACAAAGACTTGGTTAATAATTATAGGCCAATATCGTTACTGCCATCTATATCTAAAATACTAGAGAAAATTATTAATAGCAGACTAGTTAACTATTTAGAGAAAAATAATCTTCTATCATCTTCGCAATTTGGTTTTCGTGCCAAGCTATCCACGGACGACGCGGTGCACAACTTGACCGATCATGTCTCCGTGGAACTTGCTAAAGGAAACCAGACCCTAGGGGTCTTTCTTGACCTCGCGAAGGCCTTCGACACGGTATCTGTTTCTATACTCCTAAACAAGTTAGAGGCCATGGGAATTAGGGGAACGCCGCTAAAACTTTTAAGCGACTATTTAGACGATCGATACCAATGCGTTAGAATTGACGATATCACAAGCGATGAACAAAAAAACACTAGTTTTGGTGTTCCCCAGGGAAGCATTCTGGGCCCAACCCTATTCTTGATTTATATTAATGATTTGTGTAATTTAAATATTAAACAAGGCAAAATTATTTCATATGCTGACGACACAGCCTTAATCTTTTCATCTAAAACCAGCAATGAATTATACGAATACGCTCAAGTAGGTTTAAACAATGTGACTAATTGGCTTCAAAGCAATTTACTAACATTAAATGCTGACAAGACTAAATATATTCACTTCTCCATGCGCGACCTTCAATCTAACACTACTAATTCTCATCTTTATGCCCACAAATGTGGATTCCACTCAGTCAGTACATGTAATTGTCCTTTTATCCTTAAAACATGCGACATTAAATATCTCGGGGTTACAATTGACAAAACACTCTCCTTTAGACCACATATTGAAAGTTTAGTTAAAAGAGTGCGAAAATTAATCTATATTTTTAAAAAATTGCGAGCAATTGCAGACTCAAAATTGATTAACCAAGTTTATCTGGCACTCGGACAATCTGTAATTCAGTACTGTATTACTTCGTGGGGTGGAGCACCAAAAACTTATTTGTTACCTCTAGAAAGAGCTCAGAGAGCCATTTTAAAAGTAGCCAATTTCCATCCGTTCCTCTATCCCACAGATTTGCTATACAAGTCCTGCAACGTACTGACTGTTCGCCAGCTTTTTATCATGCGTCTGGTATTAAAACAGCACACCATGCTTCCCTTCTACCCTGATATTACTAATAAGAGACGGAACGATATTGTATGCAATTCCAATACTTTTTCAAAATATGTCTTTGTAAAAAGGTATTTCACATTTTTAGGCCCATTTTTGTACAATAGATTAAATAGAAAATTAGGTTTGTATAAATTAAATTATTATAGCTGTAAAAAGATTATTGTGCAATACTTACTCAGCATCTCGTACGGAGAGACAGAAGATCTCCTTTTAGTTTGTAAATAAAACATGCGTTGCTTTTAGTTAATTTAATTTAGGTTATTTAGTATAGTGAATTTTAATGATTGTTAATTTATTATTTCTTAGATTCTTAGTACTTTTTAGCCTGACATACAGGTCCAACCTAGTTCAGGCAAAAATGCAATGTATGCGTTATAATTGTTTTTATGTACCTATCTTAATATAAATGTGCCACTTTTATTAAATAAACGATATTCTATTCTATATTCTATTCTATTCTATTCTATTTGTCCTGGGTGGGAATCGAACCCACGACCTCCGGGTTAGCAGTCAGGGCCACTAACCACTAGACCAACAGGCCAGTCAATAATAAACATTACGTTCGCCCGTCATGACAGACACAACTCCATTCGGTGTTACCCGCTCATAATTAAAATTACCATTATGTCAAAATCAAATCGACTAATAGTTAAGAGTAACAGACTAATGACCATTGATAAAAAAATAACAAAATGAATTACAATTCTCCAAATTAACCGATCTTCATTACTTAATAATGTCACGCACCGTTATGTATAATAAAGAAAAGATTGATAGATTGTTTGAGGACTGAAAAGATAGAAACGGATTTAGTGATAGCGTGACAGAACAGAATGGAAGAACAAAAGGTGTTGCGCCGACCCCAAGTAATATGAGACAAGGACAGGAAGATTATGATGATCTTAAAACGTCATCATTGCCATTTCGCCGAAAGACCACTGGACATAGGCCTTTCCTAAGTGTTGCCACAACGAACGAGCATATGCGTCTCCCATCCGTCTAATTCACCAGTCCACCTTGTGAGAGGTTTTCCAATGAACGTACAGATCTTAAAACGTAGAAGGAAAAGTAATTACTGCATGAGGAAACCAAACACGCCATTTCACGCTTTTTACCAATGTTATGTATTTATTATTTTTCCAATGTTTGTATTTATTATTTTGTTTCGATACCTACATAGTTTTATTTAACCTCCGTGAGTGTGACCGTGGCATCACCGCGGGCCCTAGCAGAATACCAGCGCTGCGTTATTTATCGTTTTAAATATCGCAGCATATGCTGAGTTAGGCGCCTTTTTGGCCTTGCACAGATTTTAAGTTATTCTTTTCATACTTTTTTTGTAATTCTACTGTGTTTTTTTTTTTTTTGTTTTTTTTTCGGGTGGGAAAATCATCTAAATCATCACTGTATGTGTGAGGTACGAATAAACGTTTTTTCTTTCTTTCTTTTCTTTTAAACAAATATTTGTGTGACGATTGTGACGTGGTTTAATACCCATTTTCTCGCTCAGAGAGGCCTAGGTATATCCCATCAAATAATGAGAATATTCTGGACATTGTGAATGACAAATGGTAATCATCAGTCCCAGCAACTGGAGGCGACAACAGCATTATTTTCCACCAGCTAGATGCAGACTGCAGGTGAATATGACGTTCAAGAAAGCTGCATTGTTCCTCCATTTTCATTTAAATTATAACACCAATCAGTCATATAAAATTTTCTCAAGATGGCTACTGAGAAAAATAATGTGTAATAAATTAGAAACGCCATTTTAGCTTTGTAGCTAAATTCCCGAGTTACCTTATCTGGGGCCTCGGGCATTTTGAGCTACCACTAAATTATTATATTTTACGATGCTTTGTGTTTTTAGTGAGTAGTTATCTCATTTTACTTGAGTGCTATGGCAGAAGTTTGAAAGTCATATTTCTTTTACCGTTTTCGTAGGATCTTTAAGAGCATTAGCTTGAAAGTTGTTTAGGAGTTAACCTAGGATACATTAATTGTACCTATAGGTTATTAAACATAATATAAGCGTAGTCAGCTTTATAATGTTCAAAATGTTGGGACTCAGGCCTCCTCTGTATGAGAGGGAATGCCGTAAACCAACTTGCGGGCCCAGTGCGGTTCGGCATTCAATGGGTTAAAAGAAAATATGTATATTTAAATATATATAATTTATTTATTTATTTGTTTATTTAATACTTCATTCACATAAAGGTACGGAGGCGGATTTAATGCCTTAGGCATTTTCTACCAATCAAACTTTTGGTGATGCAGAGAAAAATTAGGGTAGGTAAGGGTAGGGGGCAGGCGGCCATCAGAGAGGAGTGGCGTGGCGTGGAGTGTGCGTGTTGTGAAGCTTGCCACCAACACCTGAAGTGATGACCACGACCACTCTGTAAAGAGTGATACCGACAAGGAAGATAAAGAAAAATAAAACATTTTTTTTGCGATTCGGAAAAATCTTCGTAACTTAATTCGGGAATTGAACTATTTTCATAGGTAAGTTTCTACAGAACCCTCCGTGTGAGAGTCCGACTCGCACTTGTTTTTTAATTATATAAACTAGTGCTTGACTGCGATCCCACCTGATGGTAAGCAGTGATGCAATCGTTGATGATGAAGCGCACTTGTTTAATGAGAGCCTATTCACTCTAGCCTTGAAGACACCGAGTTTCAGGCCGCAAGTATGATACTCCCTTTCACTCAACCTAGGACGGGAGGGAGAAACTATTTGATGATTTTGCACTCTACAAGAATGTAGGTATGTAAGATAACTATCAAAATATGGATGCACGATAAAACCGAATAACTGAACCTTTCGAATACCGTAATTAGAGACACAATAGAAAGACAATGAGAGAGCGAACGCCGGCGTTCGCTTGGGGTTTAATGATAAATTATATTTATTTTGCAAATAGGTTTTTTAAAAACACTTTTACACGTCAATTTTTTTTTGTCAATCTAAACTAGATGAAGCCGGTGTTTCCTAGCTGACTACCCTGAGAAGAAACACCGAAACAAACTCAGGGGTCAAAGTCTCTTTTAAAGTCCATACAGCAAACATGTAATGGTCAAATCATATGATAACCATGCAGTTTGGAGTCTGAGATGGTATTTTGAAGAAAGAACCACAAAGTTCTGAGTGGACCTGTCTAGTCAGTGCAAGCATTTGTCAGTATTCGTGTAGCTCAACTCCGAACTACTAAGGAGCTCAACGACTTGACGAACAATACCAACGAAAGGACATTTGGGTAGGCCGCAAAAAGTACTCAATGAGAATTAAATCTCCTTCATCTGCCAACTTAAATAAACATGATATTATTAATGGTATAAGTACAAAAACACCTCTATTTTAATATATTAATTCATTAACGCTCAGGCGGTAGCCGGCGTCCGCAAGCCATTGTCTTACTATTGTGTCTCTAATTACGCACGTCAAAAGGCTAATATAACTTCAGCAAGAAGTTTGTATCTCAAATCATACCTACCAGGCATTTCACTCGGCTTGACAAATGACAAATTAGGAAGACATCGCTGCAGGCTACTTCACTGTCGGATGTCAGATGTTTTGCTGGCTTGAAGATATCGCAAGACGAGATACGAGACTGTTTGTTTACTGGTTACAAGTAAAATTCTAAATGGTAGAAATGTTGTTGAATCTTAAGAGTATTTCAGTAAAAAGAGTTCTTAAAATAAATTTTTACACCACCTGCTCGATAATGCCCTTTTGTATATCATACAACCATCACTTAAAGCAAGTCATTCTGTCCCTAAGGAAATAATTTAGTATGAGTGATCCCTAGGGAATAATGAGATTTGAATTTGGAACGTCAAAAACCATTATTTATTTAAAAAAAAAATATTGCGCTGATTAAAATGTACGTTCTAAAAACCAAACTGGCCAATAACAAAAAAAAAAAAAAAATTAATAAAAAGGGCGGGAGCGATATAGAAAATTAAAACTATAGAATCTTAGAATAGTGAATTTTGTTTGTTTCAAATCTCAAAACAATTATCGATTAAGATAAGACTAATTTGTAAATTATACTTATATTTCTCAAATATATAATTTGTTATAGTAAATTGTCTTTTAATTATCTCACAAATGGTGTAAAAACTGGAGTATCCAACTCGGGGATAAAGCTGTCTTTGTCTTGGTTTGCTTGAATTCCTCACTTCACTCAGATTTCTATATTAACTCCCTCGCAATGCTCGGGAGTTAATTATATAAATCCCTCACTAACGTTCGGAATTCAACGTGCCGCCCGCGACTTAAAGCCACTGCTTTATCCCCATTATCTACTATTAGATTTGTGACGCTAGGGGGCGGCTGCCAGCAGCTTCACCCATGTCAATGTAGAAAATTGTCCCAAGGGATAAAAAGTATCCTATGTGCTACTTCAGAACATGGTCTATCCGTGTACCAAGTTCGATCGAAATCCGTTTAGCAGTTCGAGCGTGAATTAGTAACGAACACACACACACTCACTTTCGTCTTTATAATATTAGCTGGATGTGTGAGTTCGTGTACCTACATTAATCTACACTAATATTGTAAAAAAAAGATTTGTATTATTTGTTTAACCGACTTCGAAAAGGAGGAGGTCCTATGTTCGACTGAATGTATTTTTTTTACGTATATTCACCGATTTCTCGGTCAATAGTAGACCGATTTTGAAAATTATAGACGGTGTTAAATAACGAAGAGACAAAACTAATATAGAAACACCAACTTCCAAAATTAAAGTTATTTTGCACTTTTTAGTGTTTTTTTTTTTACATTGAATTCGGTTGTTTTTTTTTTATTTTTGTATAGTGTTTTTTTGTATAAAATATTTTCGCCAACATAATGCCACTTTATCATCGTGGCATAGGGACGAAGCCGCTGGCTTCGTCCGTTAGCCTTTGGATTAGATTCCTACAATCGCGGGCGAAGCTAAAATAAATTCAATATTTTTTATACCTATTAAAATCGTTTCCAAAACCATTTTAAGCCAGTTTTAACTAGCTAACATGTGGAATTCCCTGCCAGAGTCTGTGTTTCCTGTTAGCTACAACCTAGAATTAAAGACCCCTGGGTCTTTATGTCAAGAGTGAATAGGTTACTGCTAGACAAGCGTGCTCCATCGTCGACCTTATCATCGCTTACAATCAGGTGAGATAATGGTCGACCATACCAACAAATAAAAAAAACAAAACACTTCGTTGTTTCCACTCAAACGAAAGGTATATGAACAAACCACTATTTCCTCCATCAATTTCATCCTTAAATATTACGTGAACCGATACAGCGTCGCCTTATTTATTTCGTATCATTTTTCGTCACAGACGCAATAGACAGTAATATAAAGGTGGGTCTACGCTAGACTAGCCGAGCACGAGCGAAGCACAAGCCAAGCTACTCGCGGTGTCAAGTGTTTACGTACAATGAGCCTCCAATGATCACTGTCCCCGAACGTGATGCGAAACCCTTTATGTTCGTTAAAAAACCGACAATACGCGGGGCACAGTCGAGCACAAACCTTGTGCTCGAAGCGCGCTCATTCGAGTCTTGTAAGTCGGTTCACACTACACGCATTTGTGCTCGGCTCGTGCTCGGTCCCTATAGCGTAGACCCACCTTAAGAAATATCGCTTCTGCTCCATACAATATCTTATTCACATTCGAGTGTCATACAGGCTATTTTTCCATGACATGTATCTTACAGATTTATGTGTTTTCCTACGTGTAGACGTCGCTGTTTTTGAGTGTATTTGTTTGAGAAAATGTGTTACAAATTGTGTTTTTGATAAGTTTATGAAGTGTACGTTACAGGTGATTTCTCAAAAAGTTTAAGCTGATGAAATTATATCAATGCAGATAATAACATGTTGTTACAATCACAATAATGCGATATTTTTTATAATTATGTTTGTTACTCCTGTACACTTAAAGGGCTGAGCGGATTTGGATGAAATTTGGTATTCGGGCAGATCATCGCTGTTAGCGATAAGACCACCACTGTACCCATAGATTTAGGTTTGTGTAAGTTTTATTACTGGTTATTTTGGTGTACAATAAAGTTTCTTCCATTATTTTTAGGGTTCCGTAGCCAAATGGCAAAAAACGGAACCCTTATAGATTCGTCATGTGTCTGTCTGTCCGTCCGTATGTCACAGCTACTTTTTCCAAAACTGCTATAGCTATACTGTTGAAACTTGGTAAGTAGATGTATTCTGTGAACCGCATTAAGATTTTCACAAAAAATAGAAAAAGAAAACAATAAATTTTGGGGGTTCCCCATAATTAGAACTGAAACTAAACATTTTTTTTTTATCAAACCCATACGTGTGGGGTATCTATGGATAGAAACGATATTGAGGTTTCTAATATCATTTTTTTATATACTGAATAGTTTGCGCGAGAGACACTTCCAAAGTGGTAAAAACAGACAGACGACGGACAACAAAGTCATCCTAAAAGGATTCTATTTTTCCTTTTGAGGTACGGAACTAAAAACGAGCAAAAAATATCACTTCTGCTGTATGCCCCCTTAAATATTTATTATATTATGTTTTTAAGTATTAGTTGTTATAGCGGCAACAGAAATACATCATCTGTGAAAATTTCAACTGTCTTACTATCACAGTTTATGAGATACAGCCTGGTGACAGACGGACAGACTCACAGACGGACGGACAGCGGAGTCTTAGTAATAGGATCCCGTTTTAGCCTTTGCGTACGGAACTCTAAAAACCAAATATTTGAAGATAGATTATAGATATAGATAAATTTTACTAAAGCAGCTGATCTATTAAAGCAATGTAACTTTGACATTTAATATAATAAAGGCGTAAAGTTTCTGTGTATTTGTATGTTACTCCTTCACGCTCGAACGGCTGTAGGGAATTGGATAAAATTTGGAACACGTGTAGATCATGTCCTAAAGTTGTACTTTTTATCTCGATATTATATTTTCTTAGGATAATATTGTACTTTCAGTGGTTCGTGTTATAAAATTTGAGTAAGCAAGTTTCCTTAACGATATTACCATTAACTTTTACTAAAGCGACTATTATTCTAATTATAGAAATAATACATACATAGTTGTCATGTTACTGTGACATGCCTGTTAGCGATTTCAAATAAGTAGTCTTGAGTTTCCTTACAACACTAAAATACACGATTAAGGTAACATAACTGGCAAGTCTTTGAACGTCAAAGTCGTGTTCAAAGAATTTTGACCGTTATCATACTAATTTTACAAAGATGAAAGTTTCAATGTGTGTATGTAAGTTTTGTTGAGTCCCTTGGTGGTGGTGTGTGTGTCCTGGATACGGTGTAGCCTTGTGTAGGGAGTATGATTAAAAGTCACTGCAGACAGTTACATGAAGATTTATTTGGTTCAGTTTACATTACGGTTTACATCTATTGTCCTAATATGGTACGTACGCGACTTAGTTATGCGACATGTTTGCACCACCACTGTGCGTAAGGGACTGGCGCTCGCGCACGCCACGGTCCCGCATAGCGACTATACCTTTTGTCTCGTAAGCATGTGTTGAGTGAGTCCCTACATAAGTATTTTACTCAAACATGTTGCGAGGGATTTGGCAACGTTTTAAGGTAGAACTACACTGCTCACACGTGTGGCACACACGCCGATTTGGGCGCGTTGGTCTCCATACATTTTATATGGAAACTAGACTTGTAGAGCTACACTTGATACACGCCACGCGACGTTGTTCTACATACAAATCAGGCGTGTTACACGTGTGCGTCGGTCTAATGTAATTCTAGTTTTATAGTCGGCCGCCAGCCTGACACCAACCCTCCATGGGAATGCTATTGTTGGTGGTTTACACACCATCATGCGGTGACATTCGGTGCTTTATAGTACGCACGGTCTCAAAATGTCCTTAAGTCGCCTAAAAGAAAAGAAAAGAAAGAAAAATTTAAAGGAAATTGTTTGTCCTGGTATGGTCATGTGAAGAGGAGGGATGAAACGCATGTTACTAAAAGACTTCTGAGTATAGATGTAGATGGATGAAAAGAGAGAGGGAGGCCAAAGAAAAGATGGATGAATTGTGTGAGGAGTGATATGAAAGAAAAGGGAGTTTGTGATAGTGTGAGGGGTGACAGGACTGAATGGAAGAAAAAAGTTTTGCGCCGACCCCAAGTAATAAGGGACATGGGAAGATGTAAGTATTTTACTTAATCACATTTTAAGAGCGTCCTTTTCGAGGTACCTACATTTTCATACAACCGCTCTTACGTGATTATGATGTTATTACACATCTTTCTCTAGATATTTTGGATACACAGCTATCTTGTGGATATTTTCTAGGCTTCTATAGAAATCAAATCATAAATTTGTGTAAAACTAATCTAGGCCCTCCATAATGTACTCATATTAACGTTTAATCGAGACAATTTTCCTGAAAAACTTTCAAAGGTTTAAAAAAACACGTATTTCCTGGAACAAGTTTTGTGAAATATTCGAGTAAATCAAGGAATTACCGAATGCCAACAGAGTTTTCAAGCGTTATCTGTTTTTTTTGCATTGCCTCTTCAACAAACATCGCGTTGGATTGCGTTAGATGAAGCAACAAGCTTTTAAACCATACTCGATGTTGACGACAGGCGAGTGGGAAAAGACCCTCTTAAGAGCTGAACGGGCGTGGACAAAATTCGGCGGACAATGTCCTGAAATAGTACATATAATATTTTTTATCCCGAGAGTATCTTTTCTTGGGACCTTTTTCTATTTTCACGCAGGTGAATGCACTACCGGGATTTAGTGTTACTAAACACAAAACAACAGAAGAGGGACGCCCTTCTGAGAACACGGCAGTCGTAAACACACTTAACTATATAATATAATTAATATTATATAGTTGAATGTTTGTGTGTGTTTCGTACATTTTTTACTTCTTCACGATAGAATGGCTGAATGAATTTTGATGAAATTCAGCACACGGGTAGACCATGTCCTGAAATAGCATATAGAATACTTTCTATCCTTGGGACTATTTTCTGTTTTCACGCAGGCGTAACCAATTGCGCAGGCAAAACCAAAAAAACCAAAACCAAAAAAACCTAAAACCTAGGCGTAAGAATGTAGAGTTACTAAACATCCTCCCCTTTCTGAGAATACGGCAGGCGTGAACACACTATATTATAAATCTATACATATAATAAATCTGTAGAAGTTTTTAGTTCTGTGTAACGTAAAATGTTCGAAATCGATGTAGATAATTTTTATACATTAAAATAGTGTGTAACTTGATATATTACTTAGGTTTGGTTTTATCCCAATCGGTTGACTATATCGAAAGATATACTACATTCATTGACTGTTAAACGGTACGAAGTTCGCAAAAAAATGGGGCTCTATCTGTACCCGTTACTGATCATATTTGTGTAGTCAAAAGTAAAAAAAAAACGAAAACCTAAAATTGTCCATGAAAATTAATCATACTTAATTGTTAAATTCATAATTGAATCAATCATTGATAACAATTGCTACTAGATAATACTACGGGCAGTGTTTTTCAATTGTTTTTCATTCATAATCAATAGCCTGTACAATATTTCCATAAATTGAGTGACATTTTGGGATATAAACAAACTCTAATAACTTTGCTGTTTGTGAATATTATTTATTGAGACTTTACTTAACCTTTTGAGTGCGTAATTAGAGACACAATAGTAAGACAATGGCGCGTGAACTCCGGCGTTAATGCGGGGATCAACTGCTTAAATAATAACAAGACCTTTTCTAATAAACCCTTTTTAAGGGCATGCAATTCGACATACATTTTCACTGTTTTTCATATAACCGCTCTTACGCGATTATGACGTTATTACACATTTTTCATGAGTATCTTGTGGATATTATCTAGACTTCGAAGTTCGCAAAAAAATGGGGCTCTATCTGTACCCGTTACTGATCATATTTGTGTAGTCAAAAGTAAAAAAAAAAAACGAAAACCTAAAATTGTCCATGAAAATTAATCATACTTAATTGTTAAATTCATAATTGAATCAATCATTGATATCAATTGCTACTAGATAATACTACGGGCAGTGTTTTTCAATTGTTTTTCATTCATAATCAATAGCCTGTACAATATTTCCATAAATTGAGTGACATTTTGGGATATAAACAAACGCTAATAACTTTTCTGTTTATGAATATTATTTACTGAGACTTTACATATATAATAACAAGACCTTTTATAATAAGCCCTTGAAGTATTTGTACTAATTAAAAATTAGTGGTGTATATAAATTGTTTACTCATTAATATAAAATATCGTCATTCAACATTATAATTGTATTCTTAAATGCTTAGATAGAGCAGTGCCATATTTAAACCACATGTCAGCAATTTCAGTTCTCGAAAAAAATATATTAAAATGGTCCTTCAAGCCAGTGCTGGGATTTCCTCCGTCGTGTCTGTGCAAGCCGCACCAAATTTTGTAGCCGCCACCAAAGGCTAGGTTATGAGCCTCGGTTCTCAAGACATATGAGACATGTCTCTGAAGAATTTAATATCTAACGTTGAACGTACATACCGCGTATCGATTCCGCGAAATTTCTGAGCTAGAAGGGGATTTTTGGAGTGTTTTAAAGTAGCTCGTTTCGGAAAAATTCTTCAACACTATTTGCCACAGGTTCAGTTGAAATCAGCGTCAGGCACTAGCTGTCTGACATTCATGCTGAACTGGATCTACTTTGGTGCAGCCGTGAGGCACACAACTGTATTTTTTTTTTTGCTGTTTTTTTGTTGTGGTTTTGTGTTACTTAAATATTGTGTGTGTGCTTTGTGTTGTGCCAAATAAATTCTTTTTCTTTCTTTCTTTTAATTTTTTTTCCTGTCTGTCAGTGTGTTTGGGCTAATTTCTAAAACGAATTTACCGATTTTGACGGGACTTTCACTGATGGATTAGGATACTTTTTATATTCTTGCGGGAACAGGAAACCGAGGGGGGTACATCCAATACCCCCAAAAAGGAGAGTTAATGTTCTTAAACTACACGAAAATGAAATCGCGGGCAATACCTGGTTAGCAGAAAAAAAAAACCTTGCCAAAAAGTACTTCGATACTTAGGAGAGTAAGAGATTGCACCAGCATCCTGAGAACTGTAGTGGCGAGTTATAGTTCCCCGATTGTAAAATTTCTTATGTGAAGAGCATTTGGTACTAACACTAGTTAGCACCGGGGTATTATTATTACGTAATTGCGCGTTTTTACGTAAATCAACAAAAAAAAAAAAAACTTTTTCTGGATTTTTATAGGAAAAACAAAGATATAGAAACCAAAATTTTCGGCTAAAAAAAATTTCGTACAAACGTACAAGGTCATTCAAGTTGTACAGATAAATAATGATAATGATAAATGATATTTATTTTGTAAATAGGTTTAAAAAACACTTTTACACGTCAATTTTTTTTTTGTCATTTTTAAACTAGATGAGGCCGGTGTTTCCTAGCTGACTACCCTGAGAAGAAACACCGAAACAAACTCAGGGGTCAAAGTCTCTTTTAAAGTCCATACAGTAAATATGTAATGGTCAAATCACATGAGAACCATGCAGATTTGTCTGAAATGGTCTTTTGAAGAAAGAACCATACAGATTTGAGTGGACCTGTCCAGTCAGTGCAAGCATTTGACAGTATTCGTAAAGCTCAACTCAGGACTACTAAGGAGCTCAACGACTTGACGAACAATACCAAGGAAAGGACATTTGGGTAGGCCGCAGAAAATACTCAAATTGCCAGACATACATTAAAATTACTGAAAAGGAAAAAAAAAAAACAATCAACATAGTCCTCACGTTCACAATAATAAAAGAAAAATATAGTTTACAAAATGTAATACTTTAGCAAAGTAAACATTTTTGTCAAAAATTAATAGAAAAAAAAAGTCCAATTGCAAAATAAACAGACGTATGTACAATCGGCCTTCGAGGGGTTAATAAGTTATTTATTAAGTTACTAACACTGTATGGATCTTTTTGTGTCCGATATAAAATAAATTCTATTCTAAAAACAATAATGTCCCTCTGTCACTAATAACCAAAACACTTAACCGCAAAGCCACCATCTCAGTAATTCCATTTCTCTTATTACTTTTTGCCTTAAGATCTGAACCGTTTCAGACATGCAAATCCCTCTGTATGTAACAAATGGCTGGTTGTATTTTATTCAGAATACGTCGTAAATCCTGGCGACCCTGATTGGGCCATGGTGCATTAGGATAAGACACCCCACACATTTGTTAGGTATTGACAAGGAGGACTGATTAGGAGCACCTGTTTTGTGGCTTTGTGGGGTGTTAGATAAAAAATACGTTGAAGGGCGAAAGATGGTAGCTGGAACCGTGGTCCCGTATACCGGAAGGTTAAGTAAAGTATTTTTTTTTTTTTGTTGTAAGGGTATCAAATAGCTCCTCCCGATCCGGATAGAGAAAGAGATAGTGTCAGACTTTTACTGTCTAAAACCCACCTGTATTCCTTCAGTTCTTGTTTGCGTTCCAGAGCCACCGTCCGAAGCGAGGAGGAGTGGCAGGCGGTCGACTATGAAAATGGTCGACGATGGAGCACGCTTACCTAGAAGTAACCTATTCACTGTTAATTTAAAGAACCCTACGTTGTAGCTATCAGGAAACAGACTCTGGCAGAGAATTCAACTCCTTAGCCGTACACACAATAAGGGCGCTTTCAATTTATGCGTTTTTTGACGGCCTGCTGTCTTGCCGATGCGGTGCGTTAGTCGTACAAAGCGTACGGTACCGCAAACATTCGACAACAGGACTGCAACGCCACAAGCACATTAAAGCAGCTTGGTGTTGAAAAGTGCGGTGAATAATCCACAGAGCTAATTTTATAAAATTTTCATCATTAAACTACGGTGTGGAAAAGTTAAAAGCATACCAAAGGAACACAATTTTGGGAAATTACTCTGCAAACAAACATTATGGAAACCTCTGTCAAATAAAAAAAATAACTTATTTTCATACCAACCGAATTTAAATCTATGGAAAGTTGATACTTGAGTTTTTTGTCGCTGAATTTAACTTACAAATTCAAGTAATTCGTAGAAACATTCTCTAGATATTCTTAGAAAATAAAAATAAAAATGCTAGGATCTTGTTTTAACTTAGGGTAAAGATTATGGAAATCACCAAAATTCAATTTTAACGACAACATCGGTGCTACTCTTTTCCGGGGGCGTCGTTTTTGTTTCTCTTTGATGATTTTCATCAAGAGCACTAACAGTAATGTTTCTTCGTCAGAGTCCATGGCTTGACTGATGTCGCATCACTGGTAAACAAACGCACGGCAGTCAGATACGCTTTCAATTTAGGCGTTTGGTGTCGGACGGCAACCGCACGGCAACCGGCCGGTTGCGGGATATAACCAGCGGCACGGTAAACGTGCGGCAGCGGTCCGACATGACACGTCTAAATTGAAAACGCCCTAAATGTTCGTGTGCAAAGAAATTTTAAAAAACAATTAAAAAAAAAACACTTAGCTTATGATAACTTATTTTCTTCTTGTCGTTTTAATTCCTTGCATTTCCTTCGCGAGCCCGTATCACTTCATAAGGGCGATACGGTATGCCACAAACTAAATTTTTAATACGATTTTGGTCTATGTCGAACCATTCTTCAAATAGCACACTCTTTTACTTGTATAAAGTATCTAAAGCTGGTGAGCGTTGTCTAATACATTTCCCGAGCTCATCTTATGCATATTTCTTTTGCGTCGGGAATCGTAGGACGATTACCGGCTACCGTAGGCACGGGCTTGCAGACGACGAGTAAGGAGTAGCTCACCGTTGGGCCTTCCGGTCACCATTTTCACCGAGCCCTAGTCGTTAACAGCGCGAAGCGTTCCGAGCGCGTCTCAAAGAGATGACAGCAAAACCGTAGGGGCCCAGCATGGTCGATACCCGTTACGGCTACGAGGAATTTCTGAGTTAGTAAATGTCTTATACGCCCTCTCGCTCCACCCCAGAGCGCAAAAAGCAATTGGATGATTTCCCACCTCAAAAAAATAAATGCTTTTTATTTAAACATCGATCCCAAAACAAGATTCCCAACAATTTCCTCGCACTCACTGAAAATAATCACCAATAATTTTCCCATTACAATACAATCGAACTACGAAACCCCTCCATTAACTGATTCAGCGGGAACCCAACCTGATGTATATCAGTTAGGAAAACTTTTTTCGGCGCCATTCTTTCGCGGGTCTTTTTCCTTCTTTCTTTCTTTTGAACGGCTGGTGACAGGCCACTAATGGAACGATACTGCGGATCCGTTCCGTACTTACGTTCAGAAATGAAATAGTGAGGCTCTTTTGTTTAGCCTCTTTTTTTGTACTCCTTCGAAAGTAGTTTTTGTTTACGATATTAGTTGGTTTTTATTAGTGGATAATGGAAGGTAAGAGGCAAGGAAGGTGAGAGCAGTGGTGGTCGAGTGCTCTGACTTATGAGTTATAAGGACACGGGTTCAAACCCAACCAGGTGCATTACTTTGTGTAATTTATTTCATCACCACTGCTCTTAAAACGGTGAAGGAAAACATCGTGAGGAAACCGGCATGTCCTAGAACCAAAAATTCGAAGACATGTGACATTCACCAACCCGCACTGGGCCCGCGTGGTGGATTACGGCCCATTACCTTTCCTAGAGAGAGGAGGCCTGAGTCCCAGCAGTAGGAACATTAAAAGGCTGATTATGCTTATGCTTAGACAGAAGCCTAGACTTGTGTTTATTAATACGTTCAGTGTAGAACAAGGTCTAATACTACTCTAATAGGCTACCGCGCTGCCGTGCGGTGCGGAGGCCGCAACTTCAATTTGGTTCAGTTTAAGAAAGAGATGAATATAATTATGTATATCTAAGATGCCCTATTAAAACCGAATGCAGTGGGTCACTTTAACCAAAAAAAGATTTTATGCTTTATGCTTAATGGAAGGCAAGAGGAAGTGTTTGGTGTGGTGTATTTTAATTGATGTTTATTAGACTTGTATTTATGTAATAACACACACAGTAAGGGGCAGTGGGCAGGGAAGAACAGATAGTTTATTGGGCTGAAAGATTCTGGAGTAGCGAACGCGTACCCGATGACATTAACAATGGATATTTTTTGGCTGAAATGATGACAATAATGATCATCATCATCATTTTTATATACCTACGTAGTGACGTGCATTACATTAAATCATAAACAATAATTCGGTTTTCATTTCGTTGACCTTTGTCTTTTATGCGATGCTTTATTCTCCTTACTCAATTTTATATTCGATATTTATTATTGTATTTATTGATATTGTATCTAAGTATTTTTATTGTTATGTGTAATTCCACTCTTTTCTGTCCTTAGCTAATTCTGGCCAATCCTTAAGGTAGGAGTCCAAATCGTCACGCCATCTCCTTCTGGGCCTACCGCGTCGCCGGCTCCTGCTGTTCGGAATCCAGTCAGTGGTTGCCTTCGCCCAATTTCGTTGCGACATGCGGCAGATGTGACCGGCCCAGTTCCATTTTAGTTTGGCGGCTGAGTTACCTATGTCTGCGATTTGTGTTTTGGAACGAAGTATAAGAAAAGAGTGGAATAACAGAAGGGAGGCCTTTGCCCTGCAGTGGGACACAACGGGCTAATAATAATAATAATGTGTAATTAATATTGTTCATGTATTTTTGTACACTGACCGCCCTAATCTATCTCCTTTCGTTCAGTCCATCCTAAGGTTGTTTGTAAGAGATTGCCCTGTGCGATAAGACCGCCCTTTGTACACTTTGTTTTTGTATATGTTTATCCTATCCACATTATGATGTGTACAATAAAGTATATAATAAATAATAAACATAAATAAAAAAATTATAAGTTTAAAAATTTTTTTTGGAAAAGCTCATATGTCAACAACATTCAATTTCCAGTGGACGTATGTAAAAGTCTTCCAAATAACATAATTATGTATTTACCTATAGTCCAGTATTTATTCTGTATTATCAAGCTAATAAAATATATGCATTTTAATTCACCAACAAAAATGAAAATCAAGTCGTCTAAAACTAGAACCCACAAACTAACCAGCAACACGTTGCAAAATAAGTTCTAGTTATTTATTTACATAAAAATATTTACTTCAAAATATCACGTTGAAACCGAATTTTACCGAATATGACCGGTTCAAACCAGTAACAACTTTACCTGGCCGGAAAAGAAAGAAAAAAAACAATCGCTTTAGACACTTTCAGTTCTGCAATTTGCATCTGCAAGGCTGTACCGTCAGTCTATGCCCGCCCGCCCTACAGTGCGCACGTTAGGCGGGATCGGCCTTAACGTAACGTGTACGTAAACGTTTACGTTCTGACCACAGTTTGAATTTCAGTGTTGTGCTGTGTGTGGACTGATTATTATAAGGAGAATTTGAATGTATGTACTTTGAAGCTACTTTGGTTTTATAGAGATTTTGTTTGGTTTAGTTTTTATAAGTTTTGGGAAATGCTAAGTTAGAAATGCTGAAAAAGTAGTTTTCAACTGTTGAAAGTTTCAAAACATTTTTTTGCGGAAATACTGTTGAATATATATTCAGTATTATTATTATACGTAATAACATACACAGTAAATGGCAGTGGGCAGGGAATAATAGATAGTTGATGAGCTGAAAGGCTCTGGAGTAGCGACCGCGTATTCGATTTCATTAGCAATGGATTTTTTTTGGCTGAAATGATGACGATGATGATCATCTTCATCATTTTTATATACCTACGTAGTGACATCGCTACGTAGGTAGTATTGTAGTACGAAGTATTGTTTATGATTTAATGTAATGCACATGCATTACATTAAATCATAAACAATACTTCGGTTTTTCTTTTATGCGATAAAAAATTATGTTTATAAAAAAATAATGTTTTAATAAAAATAGTGTTTTGAAAAACTCGGAAATACTGTTGAATACATGACTGAAAATTATTTTGTTTACACTTGTTTTTAATAGTTAAAACTTGAACTGAAGAAAATAAAAAAAAATAAAGAAAGGTTTATTTTATATTTTAGAACGAGTAGTAATAACGAAACGGCCATATTTTGTTTTTTAATAAATTATCGTTGTATAATTATAATTGCCTGCAGTGGTCTTCCATTGCGTTTACAATTGAGGTATATTCAAGGCTAGAGTGAATAAAATAAATAAACTTATGCTATTCACCATCAAGGATTGCATCACTGCTTACCATCAGGTGGGGATTGCAATCAAGCACAGGCTTTTATCATTAAAAAAAATAACTTTGGTCATTTATTTCAAGATAGAAACACAAAGGTCAAGAAAAAATAATAAGTATATGTTTATTATGACTGACTGGCCTGTTGGTCTAGTAGTTAGTGACCCTGACTGTTATGCCGGAGGTCGTGGGTTCGATTCTCACCCAGGACAATTTTTTGTGCGATGAGCACGATCATTTGTTCTGTGTCTGGGTGTAATTTATCTATAATATGTATGTATTTAGACATATATAAGTATGTTTATCAGTTGTCTAGTACTCATAACACAAGCTCTGCTTAACTTGGGACTAGACGGCGTTGTTTGATAGTTGTGAATTATTATTATTATATTATTATTATTTACGATATAACTTTATGTTTTTAGTAAAAGGAGATTTTTCTTAGAGAAAATAAACAGTTTCAAAGAAAATTGACCTTGAACGGTAGAGGACTTAATATTCTGTTCAGATATCATCCCACGCAAGGATGTCAATGACCTTCTGAAAATTGCTGAGCAATTTAAAATAAAGTTTAGCTAGTTGATATTTTTTTCCTTCTTGAGATGAATAGCTTCTTGCATGATAAGTGATTTGTAACTAATGTATCACTTTTCTGAAACACAGTTATTTTTAAAAAATAAATTTGTTATTGAAAATCTTAAAGAAAAAGGAAAACACAACAATAAACAACTTATCTGTTATCAATCATATGTGCCCGGTTGATTGTATTTTTACCTTATAATTAAATCTGTTTCGGTGACTAATATATATGTAAGGATTTCGGAGAGGTCTTTGCCTAGCAGAGGAAAAGTATAGGCCAAAAATATAAATATGTAATTCTAGCTTTTCCCTGTGACTTCGTCGGGTAAATGTCGGTTATTGCAGATGTGAAGTCGAAGCAACGAAGTCAGATAAAAAGTAACTTATGTCCTTCCTTGGTTTCAAGCCCACTGCATACCAAATTTCATCAAAACCAGTCCAGTATTTTAGTCGTGAAAGCGTAATAGACATACAGAGTTACTTTCATGTTTATAGTATGTATATACATCGATCAGTTAACGGTGAATATTTTTTACAGCAATCCTTCAAATTTTTAAATATTTTCTTGAGATACTTTTAGAAAAGTCGTGTAAAACCGTTAAATTTATTTAAACGCAACATATTATAACTACAGATGAATGCGTAAGTTATTCATCAGATATTTGAATACCTATACTTTTGCTAAACTTACCTAAAAGGTTTATATTCCCACACAACGGAGCCATTATTCCAAATTATTCATGAGTCGTAAACAAGTTTTTTGAATAATTCAAAGAGTAAACCTATCAAAAGTTTTGAATTATTTTGCGAAAAAAAAATAAACATTCGGTGAAGAAATTATTCGTAACTTATATATTTTGTTTTTCAGGTAGATTTTAGGTACAAAGATTTGTTTATATAAACATCATCCATCAAACAAATCAGAAAGGCGGACTGAATGCAAACATTATTTATATAGGTTGCTAAACATTAGTTTAGCAACCTATTTTTTTTTTATACAATCCAGTGCTTGACTGCGATCCCACCTGATGGTAAACAGTGATGCAATCGTTGATAGTAAATCGCACTAGTTTATTAAGAGCTTATTTATTCACTGTAGCCTTGAAGATACCTCAATTATAATTGAACTGGAAGACCACTGCAGACAATTATAATTATGAAACGATAATTTATTAATATTTCTTCTCTCCATCGAACCATTCACCACGACAAGCTGGGCCAGATGGTCTCGGGGTTGACGGGGACCTTTGGTTGGCTGTAGGGAGGTGATCAAAATTAACACGTGGGCGCAACAAGTATTTAATTAATTGACCACTGCCCTTAACAATATTATTAAGAATACAAAATATGCCTGTTTCGTTATTACTACTTAAATATTAAATAAATTTTTCTTTGTTTGTCAAGTTTGAAGTCTAAACTTGATGGTGGATGTTTTATATAGATGGCATGATTGGTGTTGGATTGGTTGAGCGATTGACTTCTGCATTGCTTGTCGTTGGTTCGATTCCCGCGCTGAACAATTTTTTGTATGGCCTACAGATAATTGTTCGGGAGTACATATTTATCGATGGTTCCTGGTCTGGATGTTTTGATAGTTCTGTTTCGTGAATGCGTTCACATACACAAGTGTACACACACACTACACACACACACTACACTACACTACAAACTAGTGTGCATACACTTGTGTATGTGAACGCATTCACGAAACAGAACTATTTAAAATTCTTCTTTCTGTGTCGGTAACCGTGGCTATGCATATAAACTCCGAAGATGCCCCCTCCATTGCCCTTTGAGTGACTTTAAGCCTTCTGATGAGGTCCATTGTAAGTGATCACGTTTCAATGCCATATGTCATCACTGGCAACACGCCCTGCTTATAGACTTTCGTCTTCAGTCACTGTACGTGCGACGAGACGATACCTAACCGAATCTGTTTCAATGGTTGACCTTTTTCTCGAAGTTAGACCTACGTAACTGGACCTTTTGCCTCAGGTAAAGGCCATCACTCACTTTGATGGCTCCCCAAAAACAAAAGGTCGGGAAAAATAATAAAATTTCAATAACTCCATCAAAAATTGGCACTCAAATCAAAATTAAAACGTAAACCGTTTGATGTCAAACAAACTTGAATGTGTACTAATCAAAATTTCATTATAATTAATGGTTGTCTAATTGAGAGTGTTTACGCAATCTGTCACTAGGAGGCGGTAGCTTACAACGGTGGGGTAGTATTCATTAATTAATTAGAATTTTATTAAATCTTTCCGTACATGTCAAGTGGTTGAGACTTTGAAGGGTTTTATTTTCTATTGTTTACGTTTCAATGAGTTTGAGGTTTTTTTAAGTCGAAAATTATCCAATCACTCCCGCTTTATGGCGGAGTGGGAGTGTCAGACTTTTACTGACTAAAATCCAGTCATATGTTCTTTCTTTACCTTGCGGTCCAGGACCCCGAGGTTCCCTTTCGGACAACTTTGAGATTGCAGTTACGAAACCGGGCAGTACCAATATAATTTTTTCAATTCATATGTACATTCTTAAGTATATTTAGGACATAATTACTGACACCCCGTGCCTCGGAAAGAGCGTGAAGTTCCGGTTGTCATTTGTTGATCTTTGACATTCGTTACAGGTAGTTGGACGCCAGAATGTCTGTCCATCAGTCTATCTGTTATATTGCGTTATTTTTACTTTTTAGTTAAATATCGCAGCATATGCTGAGATAGGAGCCTTTTTGGCCTCGCACAGGTCTTTTATTTTTATCTTTTAATATTGTTTTCTATTATTTTTAAGTTAAGTTTTTATGTATTTTTTTTTTATGTATTTTTTTTTTTCACACTTGTCAACGTCGTCTAGTCCCAAGCTAAGCAGAGCTTGTGTTATGAGTACTAGACAACTGATAAACATACTTAAATATTTCTAAATACATACATATTATAGATAAATTACACCCAGACACAAAACAAATGATCGTGCTCATCACACAAACATTTGTCCTGGGTGGGAATCGAACCCACGACCTCCGGCATAGCAGTCAGGGCCACTAACCACTAGATCAACAGGCCAGTCATATATAGATTAAGTAGTTACTTTTTATTTTATTGTTGTTTGTCCTGTGTGAGTCTCAAATAAGTGTTTTCTTTCTTTCTTTATTCTTATCCAAGGTGTATCGTGTTTCCCAGTAACTGAGTTGTGGAAGGTTTAACGGTTGTCGTTTCCTGTAAAACGCGGGTATTCAGCCGCATCCAATTTGATTGGAAGTCGCCCCAAGCTTGTTGGGAAAGGGCTTATGAGATGATGATGACATTTGAATGAAACTAAAACTTCATTGCTATTTGTTTTGAGATAGGAGAGAGGATTGATCTCGTTATTCATCACGCCATATAACTCACTAATATCATAAAGGCGGTAGTGTCAAATAAAATCAAACATTTTAGTTGCAAATTGGGTACATATGTAGGTGTTAGCAGTGTTAAATACTAAGGTATAAAATTTGGTATCACCAAATTTAGCCTATAGCATGGTCATAAAAGACATGAAACAAGAATTTTGAACATTAAAAATGAGCAAAAATGTGCACTGTCCAATAATAGTATACTAATGTAATATAATAATATACAATATTCTGTACATGTATATTAGATACAAAAGAGAGCACTAGATCAAACAAAGTGAACAGAATCTAAAAGTATCAGTTTGTGAATGTGTTTATATTTGGTTACTTTTTCTCTATATAATATAACTAGCTTCTGCCAGCGGTTTCGCCCGCGTGTAAGCAGGTTTTTTCATAAAAACTTTAGACCCCCCTTTCATCCCCTTAGGGAGTGAATTTTAGGAAATCCTTTCTTAGTGCTCGCCTACGTCATAAAAGGAAACCTTGTGCAAAAATTCAAGTTCCTAGTCCCAGTAGTTTCGGCTGTGCGTTGATATGTCAGTCAGTCAGTTTCTCCTTTTATATATATAGAAGAGAAAGTGACTGACATATCAATGTACAGCCTTAAGTACAGGGCCTAGGTGCGTGAAATTTTACACAAGGTTTTCTTTTATGATGTAGACGAGCACTAAGAGAGGGTTAACCAAAATCACCCCCTAAGTGGATAAATCGGGGGTCCAAAGATTGTATGGAGAAACCTACTTTCACGCGGGTGAAGCCGCTGGCAGGAGCTAGTCATTCATTCAAATTTATCCCGGGAGTATGTTGCCTTGGAATAATTTACATATATCCCGGGAGTATGTTGCCTTGGAATAATTTACATATATCCCAGGAGTATGTTGCCTTGGAATAATTTACATGTATCCCGGGAGTATGTTGCCTTGGAATAATTTACATATATCCCGGGAGTCTGTTGCCTTGGAATAATTTACATATATCCCGGGAGTATGTTGCCTTGGAATAATTTACATATATCCCGGGAGTATGTTGCCTTGGAATAATTTAAATATATCCCGGGAGTATGTTGCCTTGGGATAATTTACATATATCCCGGGAGTATGTTGCCTTGGAATAATTTTCCACTATCACTCGGGTGAAGCCACTGGCAACAGCTAGTGTTTAATAGTTTATAACAAATCTTAAATGATCTGGAATATTTTTATCTATAAACATCTAAAGGATGATGCCAGTGTTTCTATGAAATCTGGGCCCACCATCCAATAACTATGAGTGTTATGTCGTTGAACAGGTCACTTTGAGCTAAATAAAAGTTACTATGGCACCAAGTATCAAATCTTAGTCCGTTCAGAGTTATTCGAATACTTCTTTTTTACAAATAAAACAATTATAATTATTATTTTGTGATTTTATTAGGGCAGAAAATAAACAGAGTGCAATTAAATTCGAATATTTCTAATTGTATAGTTAACCCAGGACAAAAAATAATTACTTTGTTTTACGCACGTTACCTCTACCACGCACGCGAATCACCTGCACAGAGTGAACAAGATGAACCCACGTGAGCCGCTGAAAATGAAAACGCGAAAATGAAAATGAAAATGTGATGTTTTTACGCAGCAAACCCTAACCAACGACACAAGTTTATAACTATAGATTAGTATCTACACACTACGTACATTTAACCTTTTGAGTGCGTAATTAGAGACACAATAGTAAGACAATGGCGCGTGAACGCCGGCGTTAATGCGGGGATCAACAGCTTAAATAGCATTGCTTGGTTTTTGGCAAAACTAACATGTTGAACAAAGAATAACCTTGAAAGGATTAAGATTTAGATCTTGGTGCCAGTTACTTTTATTCAGCTGAAAAATACCTATCCAACGATGTAATACACATATCTATTGAAAGGTGAGCCCAGGATTTGTATCCTCCTTTATAATAATAATATTATACATAAACACAATATTAATGAACTGAAACCTCATTGGTAACATCAATTTATTCCATTACGAAATGGTCTTGACGTTATCCCTAGATAATTGAAATTTACCGATAAAATTTCATGTGCACTTCTCAAACATTCTCTGCTTCTTCTTCAGAGATAGCTAGCGGTATGATACAACAAGTTTGAACATGTCCTCCTGACCTATATTATAGTACGTCATGTAGATAAAGTTGGAAGTGAGATAATCCGCGCTGACTCAGAGTAACCTAATTAGGTGAAGCCTCTAAAATACTGGTAATTAAGAAAATAGCAGAAGCAACAAATTGTAATAGATAGCCTTGGACAGGAAGTTACCAACATTGTTAGCTATTCTTGATTACAGACTTAAAAAGAATTTGTTTTTCTACAAAAACGGGGTGAAGGTTTACCCCCAAATGCTAATACATTCCCTCCACTGAGACTCGAATCGAATTAATAGAACTATAGCTTGTTACAATGAGTCAAGAGTGAATAAGTTACTTTTAACAGTACAGCTGGCAGCTTACAGCATGCCAGCTTTTACTTTACAGTGCGCTTGCCTAAAATCATCGTCAGCCACACGGAACAGATAAAAGAGGGGTCGGCCACATCATCGCTTACCAAGCGAAGTAGTGGTCAAACGTGAGCCCATCTAAAATAAAAATGTCTTCTACTTTGTCTCAATCGCGTTGACAGTTAGTTATAATATGATATACTTAGAACTAAGATATTTCCTCCACTTTGACTCAGTCAAATTGACAGTTATAGCTTGTTAAACGGCTAAGACATTTCCTCCACTTTAACAAAATCGAATTGACAGTTATAACTTGTTATACTGCTAATATATTCCCTCCACTTACTCTCATCAAATTAACAGTTACAGCTTGTTATATTGCTAAGACATTATATTTACTTTGTTTCATTCGAATTGACAGTTGTAACTTGTTGTAGTGCTAAGATATTTCAGCCACTTTGACTCAATCGAATTGAAAGCTATAGCTTATAAAATTAAAGTTCGCGAATATTCGTAAGAAGTTGGCAGTAGTACCATCACAGCGTTAATGTTTTCCCAATTTTCGATTTGGACTAATTGTTTGAGCACCTATATATATTCGCGTAACAAAGAAACTCGTAAACTTTTGCCATTATAATATTAGTGCGATACAAACTTACCTAAAAATTGAACAATCATACCTGTCATAAATAAAACCCAATGACACACATTCTCGCAAACCAAGTTTGTATAAAATTGGCAGCACAAGTTAACAGCGGGGTTTATCCGATAACCTGTATGTCTGTCTGTCCAGTAACCCAATTACCAACGCCAATGTCCAATGATTGGCCCCAAGAGTCTCGTTCGCACTTCCACTGGCCATCTGAATTTCTGACCGAGGAAAGGTTATGAGATTTTCATGGAAATTTTAACCCATATGTGAAAATTATTTTCGAGAAAAATGGATTAAATTAAAACAGTTTATTGTTTATAAAGTTTGAAAATTGTAGTTTGGCTAGAATTCATTGTATAATTTAGATATTGATATGGATTCTTGTTGCTTGCGAACGAAGAACAATGAGTAGCTCGCTGTCCAGATGGTAAGGACGAAGCCCGAATCGACAGCAGGTTGTGTTCCGTGCGCGCCTCAAAAATATATCAGCGAAACAGAATTTGGCCGTTAATGCATCGGCATTTGGAAGTCCAACAGTATAGATATCTATCCACTGGAATGATGTTCATGATGATGATGAAGGCCGACGTCTGCCAGGGCTGCGAGAATGTTCAAAAGAGTTACTGTGGCCCTGGAACGCAAACCTAGCTGAAGAAACACAGATGAGTTTTAGTCACGTTTGACTCACCCTCCCACTCCACAAAGCGACAGTCAAGTATGTTCATCAATTGTCTAGTACTCATAGCACAAGCTCTGCTTAGTTTGGGACTAGATGGCGTTGTGTGATAGTTGTGGAATATTATTATTATTATTTGATGATTTTAAAATCTCAAAAAAAACTACTTATTCCAATTTTTTTTTTATATTTAAATATTTCTGGCTAGATTTGCTACGTTGGCATAAATCTGTCTTTGACCTCTTTCAATTTATCAACCAGGATCTTTATACTTTTACTTGCTTGTGTAATAAGTTTGCCGTGTGTATCTATGGATCTGTGTGTCTGTTTGAGGTATCGTAGCTCCTAAATGGATGAACTGATTTTATTCTAGTTTAAAATCGATCATCAGCTTTTTTGTAGCTGATAAAGGAGTACAACTTCGGCAGTTCTGATCGATTCGAAATTTGGTAGTCTATTACTTCAATAATATTGGTATCTTCAGGTCAAGAACCATGGCCTTCACCTGATGATGCAACATTTAATTATAGCAGAGCTATCGTGTCCAAACGAAAGGTCATAATATTATAAATAGTGATCAGGGTTTGATGAGTGATGGCGAGAGATTCTAAGCTACTTTCACTTGATATATTATTTTAGTACACGTTTTGGTACTGTTTAGTTAAGATGGTCCTTTTCCACTCGCCTGTCGTCAACATCGAGCATGGTTTAAAAGCTTGATGCTTCATCTAACATACAGCAACACGACAAAAGAGAGATAACGCCTGAAAACTCTGTTAGCATTCGGTAATTCCGTGATTTACCCGAATATTTTACAAAACTTGTTCCAGGAAACACGTGTATTTTTAGGTTTTGAAAAAAATTGTCGTTATTCAGAATTTCGATTAAATGTACAAGGCTCTATGGGTGTACTTTTTTATATTTTTAGTATTGACATTATGGAGGGCCAAAGTTCACGTAAAATAGCAGATTTTCAGAGGTTTCTGTGTCGTTTCAGGTTCTTTACTGGTTATGTTTCGTTTCAGGTTCTTTACTGGATTGATTTCACACAAATTTATATTTTGATTTCCATAAAAGCGTAAATAATATCCACAAGATATCTTTATATCCAAAATATCTGGAGAAATATGTGTAATAAATAATAACGTAAAAGCGGTTGTATGAAAATGTACCTCGAGTTTACCGATCTGTGTAGTATACATAGTTAAAAAAAACCTTTTTAAGTACAAAAAAAAAAGTTTTTATAATAATATCACTCACATACACATAGTGTTCATTTATATTGACATCACATCTGTACTTTTTGTTTACCCACCTATGTTCTACAAATAAAAATATCTGAATCTGAATCTGAATCTGAATCTGAATCTGATATCAGTAAACCGCTAATTTTAACCGACTTAGTAAGTTACCTAAGTTTTGTTTTATGTATATACTTAGCGGTCCCCCGACGCGATATCGCTAGGATCAATATATTACTGTTACTTATATAAAAGTTATGACATATCCTTGTATATCTCAAGACCCTGGGGTCCCGGGCCTTTCGATGGCGTACGAGGGGCTGACATCAACTCGCAGAGGCCCTAGACACACTTTTCATAGCACGTGGTACCAACCGACGATTTACTGTACCTGTTGCGACATTCGGAAATTAAAGATTCAAAGCATTTTATTTCAAATAAACCATTTACAGGCACTTTTGAAATGTCAAGAAGTCAGTCAGTTAGAAAAAAAGATGCTAATTGCACATTCCAAAGCGTAGATCTCTATGGAGAAGAATGTGCAAGAAAATCCATGGACACTCTTTTCAATATTGTTATGTATTATAAATATCTCGGTTACATGATTCAAAGATAAAGGGTTATGACCCAATATCATATCAGGCTTAAGTGGACTGGTTACCCAGAACTATGTAAAGGCTATAAGCCCTGCCCCTCTCCTAGGGTTGTAACGGATCTTCGCCTCCGCTTCCGTTACTGCGGAAGTTCCGCAAGATATCGTATCTTCGCCTCAGCCTCCGCCTCCGCATTTTTTTTGCGGAATTATAACTGAGTTTTATTTATGTCATAATCACAGAACAATACCGCGCGAGCAGTGACGCTCAATGACGACTCAGCCAGTCCGATCGCGTGTTGCGTGTGAAATGGTCAAGAATCAGCCTGTGCGCGGTGGGAACGCGTTCGATGTAGGCCGCGCGTATGTCAATTTGACATGACAGGAATCAAACTGACAAATTCCTTCAATTCATACGTCCGTCGTAATATTATTAAACCTCCGCCTTCGCTTCCGTTAACCTCCGCATCCGCCTACAAACTTACAACCCTACTTTCTCCTTACACACTTTGAACCCCCGTTTCATCCCCTTAGTCCCAGTAGTTTCGGCTGCGCGTTGATGTCAGTCAGTTTCTCCTTTTATTTAAACATAGATTTAGTATTTTTAAGTTTTTCTTTTGCTCGGGGGCTTGAATTAATAAAAATATAAAAATAAATGTTTAATTTTATAAAGAAACCTTGGTGGATATGCAATGAACCTGTAAAAATTCTCTTTTTCAGAGTGCTCCTGAACCATCACAGAACGAGCAGTTTGAATATTGGTAATTATTACAATTATTTTGCAAAAATTTTTTTTAAGAATATTTGTGTACCTACTTAGAAATATTCCTAAGTTACTTTTTGAACCAATTCCTTATTACGGCCCTCTTAAGCAGGGATAAGTAGACCTTTTACCATAATTTGTGAAATACCGAAAAAAAATTACAGATAAAAACATCTTTCTTTCATTGATATAAAAAATAAAATGTGTAGACGACATTATTTACCAAAATGTTTTTTTTTTTTTAAAAGAATCTCATTAAAAATATTATTTATCCGCCACCGCCATTTTCTAAATGGCGGTCAGAAACTTCGTTATAAATTGGCTAAATTTTAAAGTGTATAGAGTTTCATCATTATTGATGTAAATAATACTATCTTATTGACCTAATTGGAAGTTCCTCGTAAATTTAATAACTGTATCCGATCCGCCATTTTACTTCGGGCATTTTTTTTTTCTTTAAGATATTACGAAATTGTTTTCTGATACTTCCTTAGTTACGTCTTACTGTTGGTCAAATCAAATTAAATACAGTAGGGAAAATCTGCAGATATGTATTTTATATAAAATTAAATTTACGTTATTCAAGCAAAACGGGTGCAACCAGTAGGTATTCGCTATTACTGCCCAGGTAGATGGTACATTTTCACATGCTTTACATATTCTACAACAGCGGTCACTTAGTGGCGAAATATCGCGTAGTACTAAACAAACCTTATCCAGACACATATTTTGTATAGATTTTAAAGCAAGACGGGTGCAACCAGTATCATCGCTATACTGCCCAGGTAGAAGGTATATTTCCGCACGTTTTGCGAAACATATTCTACCACAGCGGTCACTTAATAGCGACATATCGCGTAGGACTGAACAGATCTTATCCTACTGGTTCATTTTTATCCAAAAACCTATAAAAAAAGTTGCCCAATTTGTAGGACTAAACCGTAGTATTTAGTACTACGTCATACCACAAGGCACCAGTTGTTGTCATGTCCCACCGAATTGGCACGCCGTGTCACCCGTCAAACGTGATGTACGAGCCGAATAAAATATACGCAGGCGTGACAGAAAAGGTGACGTCATTCGTCAATGAACTGTCACTTTTTTGTGGCCGATACCCTAGTTGTTCCATATTCGAAATTGTTTTTTAAACTGAATACTTTTTCGTTTTATTTTCGGGCAGTGTTCGTGTTATTGGTGTGGTGTAATATTTTATATTTTTTAAATTGGGTGAATGGCAGTTTGACGGTGACATTTTGAGTTTTTAAATTTAAAGTCATTATTTGGTGTGGCAATTTAGTATCTAGTTATTATCAAATTCAATACATAAAACTATCGTTTTTACTAATGCAAAAGTTTTTAATTCTTGATTTTTTACCTACTTATTATTTTGTATTTATTCAGTAGGAGTTTCGTTTCACGATACAACTTGGGTAACATATCAGCTTGCTCACAATACCAACTTCGCCTTAGTTTGTAAAGGCCCAGTTGCAGAGCAAATAAAATTTTCGTCATAGGTACATTTACCCTTAACCCGTCTCTGCTGCACGGGGTATAAATAACCCCAACCATAATAAAACGCTAAGCCGTCGACTTTAATCACGGTGATAAAATTTTTACAGATATATTTACAGGCGTACTTTACGCAGCCCGTCGTCAAAATGGTCGTATGAAAAGTTATTGTTCCTCATTAATAATTAGGGGAACAATTTTTAAAGCGTAATTATTTACATAAATTAGATCCAGGGCGCAGGTAAAGAGCTGTTCACTTGTGATTTTACCGGTGACTGAAAAAAGAATTGAACGACCTATCATGATTTTAATTTTTTACTATATATTAGTAGTTAAATATCTTAAAAATGTCCTTTTTATTAATTATTAATAATAAAGTAGGAATTAATCTCCCCTCAAAAAATAAATAAAACATAAACATATTTATTGTTCTAAAAGTTATATATAATATAATATCATCTAATATGACATTCAAAAATGATAATTTTATTTTGACTTATATTTATTCTATATTTTTATTATTTTATTAATATTTGCATTTATGGCAAACACGACGATCTATTTATAATTTTAACACTTTTTGCATGCTGACGATTTGTGATGTACCTACTCATGTTTAAGCAAGTAAACGAATGCTCGCAAGTTGTGTTGTTATAATTTCAAAGATACAACCGTTTGATGAAAGAGAAATGAACAAATGCGGGCTCAGAATCTTATAAAGGCGGTCAAGGAGGTTCCCTTTAGGAACAGAACCCCTAAAAACTAAATTAAACTGTAGCAAAAACAGGTGGAACAGCACAAGAAATGACAAACTTCCCCCGACTTCCAACCACCCCGATACTATAAAGAGTTACTGCCAAAGTGCTGCAAGGGTTAATTTTATTACATTACCCTAACTATAACTTTGTTCCCCATGTTAGTTAAACTTAATCCAATGTTTGTAATTGCTTTATCCCGAATTTGAGGCTTGTATTTGTATATGTCTGTTTTTGTATCGATATCTTGATTCGTTGGCCAATGTTTGAAGAAAGAGAATGTAACAGGGAAGTAATATTTATTATATTTTATGTACTCGTACTATACAAGAGTAATGTATTTTACAAGAGTTACAAACTATATTTTTGCAGATTTAATGCCTTTAAGCATGACGCAGCGTTATTTGGTGTCCTACAAGGCGAACCGATGTTGGTGAGGCTCGTGGGATTCCGACGCATGCGAGATTCACAGGACTGTTTGTTGCAAAGGAGGAGGCCGCACGTGCATGCGCGAGGGCGTGGCCCTCACTCTCCAGCCAACGGGATACCGATCCTGATTTCCAGCCACCGTAGGCGCGGGTTTGCGAACGGCGAGTAATGGGTAGCTCGCCGTCCGATCGTCCAGTAATCGTCAAGTCGTCGACGGCGCGTACTGTTTCATGCGCGTCTCAAGGAGATGTCAGCAAACCGTAGGGGCCCAGCAGGGTCAAAGCCTACTGGGGCCAAGGGTCAGCTTCTGAAACGAAGACTCGGCCCTGGTATGACAACTTGTTCTAAAACTCCTCTACGTATAGAAACAATTCCATGAAAAATCATTGTCAGGTTTGTCTGATTGGACCTTGCATACATTTTTTTTTTTGGGGTTTATAAATCATGAAATGAGTACTACCACTCTAGGTGGACAGGAACCTTGCTGATAGATTAATCTCGCGTATTTTTTTTTTTTTTTGTAGGTGGGAAAATCGTCTAATGACAAATCTCGCTCTTGGGCGGAGCGAGAAATAGTGTCGAACTTTTACTGACTAAAAACCCACTCCTGTTCCTTCTTTGCCTTCATCCCGGGGCCCCGGGCTTCGCTTTCACACTACCCGTGGCCCCAGTAGGCTTCGGCCCTACTGGGCCCCTACGATTTGCTGACATCTCCCTGAGGCGCGCGTGGAACAATGCGCGCCGTCGACGACTTGGGCTCGGTCCGGACAGTTACCGGACGGTCGGACGGCGAGCCACCCATTACTCGCCGTCCGCAAGCCCGCGCCTACGGTGGCCGGAAATCGGGATCGGAATCCCGGCGGCGGTTAGGGCGTGAGGACCGTTGCCTCACGCGATCGGCCGCCTCCTTTGCTAGCATTACTGCTTCGCAGAAGGAGGCGACCGCCTGCCACTTCTCCTCACTCTGGACCATGGCCTGTACCAATGCCCGGCGCGAGAGATCACTGCCGCCGATCGCCCCCACGAGGACACGGCGTTGCTCTGCCCAGGTGGGGCACACCTCTACCGTATGCTCCACCGTGTCCTCCGGACGGTCCACACAATGGCGGCACCCAGGCGTTTCTTCCGCACGAATTCGGTGCAGGAACCTCCCGAACTTACCATGTCCGGTGAGGACCTGCGTCATGCGGTAGGTAAGGACGCCACGTGGTCTTTCCAGCCACTCCTCAAAGAAGGTCGCGTATTAAGCTTCAATTTGTACTCATTTATTAAACTAGCTACGTTTGGTTTAAGTAAAAAGGTGAAAGAATAATGTAACTTGAAAATATTAGCCATCAAAAACTTGTACCATTGAGAGGCGATCAGGATGATCATTGGCAATAATGCACTCGTTGAGTCGAGGCTTCAAAGTCTTGAGCATCGACGCCGCGTTGCTAGCCTGTTGGTTTTCTACCGGTTGCATTTCGGGGAGTGTGCGTCGGAATTGCATAACCTAATTCCGCCTAGCCCGTTCCATCATTGGACCACCAGGCGCATGGCAATGCGCCTCCAGTGCATTGTGGACATCCCACCTATACGAACAAAAAGTTTTGGAAACTTATTCATTGTGCGTACAGCTAAGGAGTGGAATTCCTTGCCGGAATCTGTGTTTCCTGATGGCTACAACCCGGGAATCTTTAACTCTAGAGTGAATAGGTTACTTCTAGGTAAACGCGCTCCATCGTCGACCTGATCGTCGGTTTCCATCAGGTGAGATAGCGGTCAAGCGCAAACCTATCAAGAATAAAAAAAAACCAAGGCAAATAATAATAATAATATATTTATTCAGACTTAAAATTTGGTAAAATAGTTACATAAAATCTTAGGAATAATTACAAAGGTATCGCTATGTTAAGTGCCTGTACTAGGCTGCCGTCCACTAACTAAAAAGCCGTTAAGCCACAGTTGGTCGTTTTTCACTTTTTAATGTAGTCTTATACAACTTTCGATGCTCTATCTTTTGGTCTAAGAATCATTTTTCTATGATTAATAGTTTTAGAGATACAGAACATTGCTAAGCAGTTAAACCACATAAATTTTGTTACTTCCTTAATTAAAAAGCGGCTGAGCCACAATACTTCTCTAGAAAGACGTTAACATACTTTAACGGCAAATTGATGTACCATTTTTTCTAAATTTACTTAACTAAAAGTACGTTATCTAGTCATGCTTCACTAAAAAGCAGCTAAGCGTCTTTAACTACCTTCATGTATTGTGTCATACAAATAACCATCTGAACATCGTACCTTAACTATAAAGCAGTTATAAAGAAAAACTACACTAGAAAGCAGTTATACGCCAATAGCGGCTTTTAAGTTATGTATTGAAATTAGTATTAGCTAAATATCAATCGCTAGAGAGCAGCTAAACGACAATACTAGACTAAATAGCAGTTAAACGCTTGTGATTTTCGTTAGCGTTTGACCAGCTCAGGCTATTATAATTCCTTCACTTCGGGTGCTCGTAGCGGACGGACGCGGGTGCAGCGCGTCTCTTGCTTTTTGGCGCCACATTTATGAGCTGTGATCAATTTCACCATCAAGTCGAATTATCGATGAAGCGGAAAAAGACCATAATATAATTATGATTTCACAGACTTTGAAAATGCAGTGACCTCAGCAAATAATGGTAAAGTTCTTGTTAATCTCCATGCAGCCTCAAGATTTTGTAAACTTCGTAGGTAACGTATCAGATCGACGAATACAAAATTCAAGTCCCAGAGCGTATCTTAAAAATATGACACAAGTGTGTTTTAAACGAGGAAGTTTTGATCTCCATTATAAGGAAGCTTTTGATGAGGAATATATGTCTCTTACATTTTTAAACGATAAATACATGAAGAACCCGCATTTTGTTTTAACATTTCGTACGCAACCGAAAGGAATAGATGAGGAGAGAAAGCTTAATCTTTTAACAAAGTTATCGTCAATTATACCTAAACATAAGATGTTATTTTGGCAAAATTTACCGATCATTGAAGGAAATAATATATCTGAATTGAACCAGAAGAAAAACAAAAGCAACGTAACTTTAGAAACTTATAGACTGAAAAAGTGCCTTTAGAATAATGTTGTCTTTTATATTTTATTAAATATTTTTGTTTACTATATTACTTAATTTTGACACACGAGTGTTATTTATTTATTTATTAAATACTTTATGCACAAACGTACAGCGGCGGACTAAATGCCTTAGGCATTTTCTACCAGTCAACCTTAGGGTGATGCAGAGATAAATAGTGGTAGATGCAATAAAAGAGAGAAAAGGCGAATAGGTACAAGAAAAGATATACTAATAAACCATAAATATTATACAATTATACAATACATACACAAATTAATAAACTATCTACATATATATCTACACTAATAAAGTCAAACAATTGAACAAACAAAGAACAGTGAAGAAAGTCAGTACGATGAGTGGGACATTGAAGTAGGCGGTTATGAGATGAGCGCAGATTTCTATTGTGGTTGGCGCAAATGTATTGAAAGTGAGGGGCTAAATAACTAGGGGAATTAGGAGAATCAAGAAATGAAAACAAGGTAGTGAGCGCCCTTTGCTCTCTGCGCTGACGTATGGGTAACCACTTTAGAAGCTACCGATGCGCTGAAACATGATCATATTTACGTAGATTGTAAACTAATCGAATGCAGTAATTTAGAAGACGGTCAAGCTTGTTGAGGAGATCTGCATTCAAGTCATAGTAGCACACGTCACCATAATCGATGATAGGAAAAATCAAGGTCTGCACAAGCATTGTCTTCGTACTCGATGGTAGCAGATTTTTCAACCGAAACAGAGCCCGCAACGTTCCTGTAACCTTCTGACTAACACTAGCCACTTGAGTACGCCAGTTCATAGTACTATCGATGCGCAAGCCCAGATCCTTTACATCGGTGCTAAATGGGACGATCGTACCGTCGAAACGAACTGGTGGCAATGTTGCACTATCCTTTTTAGCGATGCTTCGAGGACTCCCAAAGATGATAGCCTGACATTTATTGGGGTTTACTGCAACACCAAACCTATCGGACCAGGCTTTTATGGCTATTAAGTCCCTATTTAATAGATCGATAGCGGCAGATATTTTGTCGACTTTCCCATGACAGTACAACTGCAAGTCATCTGCAAACAGATGATATGAACACTGAAGTTCGGTAGTAATGATATTAATAAAAATAGAAAACAGAAGAGGAGAAAGGATACCGCCTTGAGGAACGCCAGCTTCCAACCTACACCAGCGAGATGAAGAATCTCCGACGTGAACCGACTGCTGACGCTCCTGAACATAGGAAGAGAACCACTTCAGCGCTTCAGGAGAGACCATAATATAGGACAGAATGGCTAAGAGGATCTCGTGACTGACGGTATTAAAGGCGTTCGAGAAATCGACCAACACTAGTACAGTGACTTTGGTGTCTTCAAGTCCTGCCCTTATATCGCCAGTCACTTTAAGGAGGGCGATAACAGTGCTATGCCCCGGTCTGAATCCAGATTGCAAAGGGCTTATGAGTGAATTATACCGCACAAAACAGGAGAGTTGTTTGTGGACACAGGCCTCAAGCACTTTGGATAGGAAAGGAAGGATAGAAATTGGGCGGAAATGTGTTGGAAGAGTAGGACTACTAGTTGTTACTAGGTATAATTGCTTATTTACCTAATCTGATTTGCTAATTTTGTTAAAGTTTTTAATTAGTATTTAAGCATAAAAATGGCCAAATTTATAGTATTTTTTTAGATAAAGTCTAATATTTAATTGATTATGACATTATGTGTTACGAACAATTATATTATTTCAACTTTGCAATTATTGATCTCTGATTGTGATACGTTTATTTCATAAGTGCATAAGAATTTGAAACCAATGTGTGTCATGACTGTGCCATAAAGCTTTCAAAAAACAATACTTACATGTTTTGGGTATTTTTACAAAATAATTATAATATAATTTGTCCTATGGTTTCACGAATAATGATTATTATTAAAGATGTAGGTAATTGTGAACTCATTATTGAATAAGATTTGTAAAAGTTTGATTAAACTTGGTTTTTTTATTTTATATCGTTCAATTAATAATTAGCTATTTGATAAGTTCTGATTGTCTATTCTTATTTAATAAATAAAGTTCTGATTTTAATAAAATAGTTTTTAACTTCTCAACTTTTTACGCGGAAGTGCTTACTTAAAAGGCAGTTTAAATGCGAGCGACATGGTTTTAACTGCCTTCTAGTTAAACAATAGGAGAACCAGTATAAAAATATGTTTTACAATACTGAGCTTAAAAGCATTTAAAATCCCATAACTGCTTTCTAAGTAAGCAAAGTTAGTCTTTCAAGTGTTAGCGACTAGGCTGAAAGTCTGTTAAAATCCTTTAACTGCTTTATAACTAATTATATTTTTATAACTTTTACTATAAGTCTATGACGTGGCGGCTACAAGAAATTGCTTTGCTATAAAGCAGTTAAGGTATGGTTAGCGGCCTTAAAGTGCAGTATATTATGTAAAAATGAAAAAAATTGCTTAGTTAAAAGTTAGTAAATGAATTTAAATAAAATATAATAAATATAAATGAATGAAATATATCACATATTGTGCACAAAGACTATGCCTACATATATAACTTACAACCTTGTTCCTAGGTAGCATACTTTTCAAGAGACATCAATTCCCACTTATTTTCCCGTTTTTTTGAAAAATAGTTTTTGCACTTAGCTGCCTTTTAGTTAGTGGACGGCAGTAGGATAAACCTGTATCACAGGCGGTAGAAACTCGTACACTATGTAAATAGTTCGTAGGTATATCTTCAATAGTAGTGTCTTCTTTTATATCCATTTCAAAGTCATATTGTCGTAACCATGCACATGTATGTCATATTGTTATAATAATTATCGTAACAAAAACAATATGCCTGCAATGGCCAGCTGCAAAAATGTTCGAAAGAGACACTGCGGCTCTAGAACGCAAAGTACCACTGAAGGAACACGGGAGGAATTTAACCAAAACAGGAGAAAGTTTTTCATGATTTACCACCCAAAAAACAAAACAAAGACCACATAAAGCCGGGAAATCCGGGAATCTTTAAGTCAAGAGTGAATAGGTTACTTCTAGGTAAGCGCGCTCCATTGTCGACCGCATCGTCGCTTTCCATCAGGTGAGATAGCGGTCAAGCGCGAACCGAAAAAAAAAATAAAGACCACGTATCTAGGGTAAACAAAAAAAAATACAACATTTTTATTCGACTTTTATTTCCCACTACGAGCTGTAAATCAGTACAACTTAATCTGAAATTTTAAAAACACCAGTTTACACAGCTACGTTAATCAACTCATCTACTTTATGAAAAAAATAATCTAAAAATAACTCTATTAAACCGCTATGAAAGCACGCTTCAATTACCGGTCTAGCATTTGTAGGGTTAACTCAAACACATTCGAATGTCAACTTAATTTTATGTAAAAATAGAGTGTAATGTTGCGTGGCTGTTTACGTGTAAAAAGGGGTAAATAATGAGTCACTTTAGTTTCAAATTGACTCCAGTAGGGTGCGCAATGGTAACGTTCCCCATTTGTTTTTAAAAATGAACGAAAATTCTGATTGGATTTTTTGATTAATTTGTTGAGAGGCGTTGTTTTCATGTGAGGAGGCTGTGGTTGCAGTGTTAATTAATAATTTAATTTTTCAGGTGTAGGGGAAATTAAAAATTAAAACTCGTTGTTCGCCCATAAATTAATATTCATAGTTTTTAATTAATTTGCTGTTAATTAAAAAAAATAAGATTGAACTACCTAGAAGCAAAATTGATGGATGATATTGTGTGAGATTTATTTTTAGTATTATTATTATTCACTTTATAAAGATATAAATTACATTTTTAAATATTTTTTAACAAAATTCATATAAAAAATATTATTATTATTATAATTGTTATTTAGGGAATCGTTTGTCTTGGTATGGTCATGTGAAGAGGAGGGATGAAACGCATGTTACTAAAAGAGTTATGAGTTTACATGTGGATGGATGGAGAGGGAGAGGGAGACCAAAGAAAAGATGGATGGGTTGTGTGAAGAGTGATATTTTTTTTTTTTTTATTTGATATAAACCAGTGCTTGACTGCGATCCCACCTGATGGTAAGCAGTGATGCAATCATTGATGGTGAGGCGCACTAGTTTATTAAGAGCCTATTCACTCTAGCCTTGAAGGCACCTAAATTATAGTTGGACGGTAAGACCGCAGCAGGCAAATTGTTCCAGTCCTTCAATGTACGCGGAATAAACGACGAAGCGAAACGCTTAGTCCGGACCGTTGAAGTTTCAACAACGTATGGGTGGATACTCGCCGTACGTCGGGTTGTCCGATGGTAGAAATGAGATGGCGGAATCAAGTCATGCAATTCCCGCGCACACTCTCCAAAATGCAACCTGTAGAATACCGATAGGCTGGCTACCCTGCGCCTGTGCTCGAGGCTTTGTAGATTGGACTTAACCAAATCTGGATCCCCAATTAGCCTCTTCGCACGCCTTTCCACTGAGTCCAAAGCTGCTAGATGGCATTTTGCAGCACCAGCCCATATGTGACTGCAGTACTCCACACACGATCGGACCTGTGCTTTGTATAACATTATAAGCTGTCCCGGTGTGAAGTACCGTCGGACCTTTGCAAGAACGCCTAGTTTTCTAGCAGCTACCTTGGCTTTGGACTCAATGAACTGCCCAAAATTTAGGTCTGAGGAAATTTCAATTCCCAAGAGCTAAAGGCGGTCGGTGCACTCCAGGGATACATTTCGAAAAGCAGGAGCCAAGGTGAACGGGCTCCTTTTGGCGGTGAACAGACACGCTTGTGTTTTGGTGGCGTTGAATTCTACCAGATTGGTTTCGCCCCACTTGGAGACTGCCTGAAGTGAGACATTTGTACGCTCTACCATAGCCTCTCGTTCGGACCGGATTAGTTCCTTACTAGCCCGAGCACCTGGAAGGTATCTCTCTACAACTGTGCTATCATCTGCATACCCATATATACCGGGCATCAGCAGATCGTTAATATGAAGCAGAAAAAGAGTTGCAAAGAGAACTGACCCCTGAGGAACTCCGGCATTAGTGGTCAAGGCTCTGATGAGCATCCATTGACAACAACTCGGAGAGACCGTTCACTCAGGAAGTCTTTTACCCAGTTAATCAGACCAGGGGAAATGCCGTACGCTGGAAGCTTACTCAGAAGGCTGGCGTGCCATACCCTGTCGAAGGCCTTCGAGACGTCTAAGGAGACAGCAATCGCTTCTCCATTCTTCTCAAGGGCCTCGCCCCACATGTGAGTGGTATACACTAGTAGGTCCCCAGTAGACCGATTGTGGCGAAACCCGTACTGTCGGTCACTGAGGAGATCGTTACCTTCCAGGTATGCCATGAGGCGCGAGTTCAATACACGCTCCATAATCTTGCAGAGTATGGAGGTTATTGAAATCGGCCGATAGTTGGCAGGATCGGTACGACTGCCCTTTTTGGGCACGGGTTGCACGTTGGCAAGCTTCCAGGACTTGGGCACTATACCAGTCCTAAATGAGAGGCGGTACAAGCGCGTCAATATGAAAGAAAAGGAAGTTAGTGATAGTATGACGAGTGACAGGGCAGAATGGAAGAAAAAAACGTGTTGCGCCGACCCCAAATAATACGGGACAAGGGCAGGAAGATGATGAGATGATGATTATAATTGTCCTTTCATTATTTAGTTTATTTTTTATTTTGCTTTTTTAAGTTAAGTAAATAAAGGCTACATTGTTAATATTTGTACAATAGTTCCAATCAATCGAACACTGCGAACATTTACATAATTATAACTCTGATTTAGCTATATCCCAGAACCCCCACCAATTATTTATGTTCTTAGTAAAACTGTTATATAGTATTTATAATAATTATGTACCTTTTATAAACTATCCTAGTTCAGGTTAGATCTAATAATTATTTTATACCATTTCTGTTCTACTTTAAAGCCGCACTTAATGTAAACTTGCACGTTATTCTTCTTAATAAACAATGAACAACCAAATACACCATCCCGCTTACCTTTAAAAAATTCCGAAATAATTGTATATCCGTAATTGTATCTGAAACCGGTACAATATTATTCCTATCGGTAGACAAAGACAAAGCATTTTGTTTCAAATAAACCATTTACAGGCACTTTTAAAATGTCAAGAAGTCAATGATGCTAATTGCATATTCCAAAGCGTAGATCTCTATGGAGAAGAATGTGCAAGAAACTCCATGGACACTCTTTTCAATCATGTTTTGTAATTACAAATATCTATGTTACATGTTTCTTGTCGCTATCATTTGAGAACAATGTAAATAAAGTAAAAATAAAAACTAAAAATAGATATTAAAATAGCAACTGGCAACTACGACGTATCCAGATCTAAAATTTCATAACCCTGCTCAAAACCAACCATGGTTCTGCAGGTCACAAATTCAAATTCAATCCTTTCATTTACCAACATATTTACAAAGAGCAAACGAAACAATTGAGGCCCACTTAAACGGACCTCCGGACCTCGTTCAACTTGTCGATTTAAAGGGTCCAGAAACCAGAATAATTTTCTCTAATCTACATATTAAGATAAAACAAAGGTCCAACGTGAATGATAACGGAAAATGTCTATTTCCTATTAGACGAAGGGACTGGGCCGCAAAATTTTGAAACGGACCAATTTGCATGTTAACACCGGGCTCGACAATGCTATAATTGAATACTAGGGGTACACCGGTTTTCAATGTAATCTATTCTCGTATTCCGATCCTTCGTCTGTTTTAAATTTGTTCAGGGTACTGTAGTGTAGGGAACATGGGGATACTTCCGATGCCCCGGGCGGTCAACCTCTATTTTACAACACCAGCGATATACGTACTTGTATTGAACAAGTATGTATATCGCTGGTGATGAGGTTTTTGTTTTTGAAAATGTTTTAAGTATTTTATACCTAAATCAGATTTAGGTATAAAATACTTAAAACATTTTGCGCGTACTGGTAGAAAACACCTACAGCATTAAGTCCCTTTGTGTATTTTTTATGTGCATTACAGTATTTACTCAATAAATAAAATGGTCAGCCCCCCTAGCCAAGTTGCAAACGATAAATGTGAACGCTTAGTAATCTCCAATAGATTTTCAACTTTATACCTAAGAGCATAAAGTTGAAAATCTATTAAAGACTACTGAGCGTTAGCGACCGGAACGAACGAAAACACTATGTAATCTTCAATAGATTTTCAACTATAAATCCATTAACATAAAGTTGAAAATCTATTAAAGACTACTGAGAGTTTACGTTTATCGTTTGTGACTTGGCTAGGGGGGCAGAACCATTTAAAAGTTAAGTAAGTTGGTGTAATCGTCACAGCGTTGATTTGTTGGATTCGTTTTTCATAATTATATTATTAATTTGTATGTATATATCTAAGTATATATTTATTATTGTATTTCTTTTCTATTTCTTTACCATTAAGCTGCACCTACCATGTTTTGTTTCTGCACCACCCTAAGGTCGACTGATAGAAAATGCCTAAGACATTAAGTCCGCCTTTGTACAGTGTTTATTACTAGTGCATAAAGTTTAAATAAATAAATAAATAAAAACAGGTAATTGCCAACAAACAGCTGCAGCTTACAGCAAGCTTATTTACAAACAAATCATTGAATTATGACCAAATAAAAGCAGATTAACACAACTGATAAACGCTAAGCCATGTATTAGTTCCAAATATTCCATTGGCGAAAATAATAATTATTGGAGTACGATTTAGGCTACGTTTCTATAATTCGAACATTGATGGTATTATTTTGTCCTATTAGCATTTGTACTGCTAATCTGAGTAAAGATAATGATTGCGTTAGCATGAGTTTATGGCTGTGTAATGGTTTTAAGCTTAGCTTTCAACAATAAGTTAAAATTAGTAATCGTTTTTATAGAGAAAGTTGTGCAGCGTTACAGCCAAGAACTATTGCCTTTTTTTATTGTTGACGGATGACATTTTTTTTTGGGTTACAGCTGAAAATTAGGTGGTGGCCTTATGTTACCATTTGGCATTATGCTGAGCTGAGGCTCTTTTGGCATTATTCAGTGCACTTTTTATTTAATTTTAATGTGTTTTCGCAATTATAATGCCAATTAATAAAAGGAAAGATTAATGGAAAGGGCTATGCTCGGAGTTTCCTTGCGTGATCGCGTCAGAAATGAAGATATCTGCAGGAGAACCAAGGTTACAGACGTAGCCTGAAGAAACGTAAAACTTAAGTGGCAGTGGGCAGGGCACATTGCTCGCAGAACAGATGGTCGATGGGGATGAAAGGTTCTGGAATGGCGACCACGTACCGGAAGATGCAACGTTGGAAGACCTCCCACAAGGTATACCGATGACCTGGTAAGAGTCGCGGGAATCCGATGGATGCGAGACGCACAGGACCGGTCATTATGGCGACATTTGGGGAAGGCCTATGTCCAGCAGTGGACGTCTTTCGGCTGAAATGATGATGATGATGAATGCCAATTAACGCAATTTCGTTTCTTTTAACATTCCTTCTGTCTTTTGTTTTTCTTTCTTTCTTTTTTTTTCTTTCTTTCTTTTTTTACTTCTATGTACGGTAATTTAGATCAGTGCAAATTCGTCAATTACAGGTGCATACACTTTGTACATAATTGGACATTAGTTCATCGTCATTGCAGTCGAAAAACGTCCACTGCTGGACATAGGCCTCCCTCAAGTGTCGCCACTGATGAAATATTTAAAACGTTAATTAAATACAACATTTTTGAATTAATAAACCAAAATCTACTAATAATCTACTGTAATATTATGTAGAGAAAAGATTTGTATTTTTATTTGTAATGAATAAACGCAAAAAATTCAGCACCGATTTTAAAAAAAATCTTTCACTAGCAGAAGGCTACTTTATCACTGAGTGAATTCTACATATTTTCTACCTTTATGTAAGTGAAGCCGCTGGCATGAGCTAGTGTTAATTGAAACTGTGCCCGTCCCGGGAATCGAACTCAAAGCTACCGTCACATGAAGGAAAACTAAACCAACCAGGCAGGCTAAGGAGTGGAATTACCTGCCGGAGTCTGTATTTCCTGATAGCTACAACTTACAGGTCTTTAAGTCAAGAGTGAATAGGTTACTTCTAGGCTAGCATGCTCCATCGTCGACCACATCATCGGTTACCATTCAGCCCTACGTTCAAATTTGAGGTTGGAGTTAACTCTAATGACGTCATCAGAGCAGATACTTTACACTCGCATTTTTGAACGCGAACGTAGAGTTCAACTGTCAATGTCAAGCAAGTATCATTTATGGCCGCTTACAAACCTACCCTGTTGGGTTTACTCTAGGGTAGCTACTCCATTTATAAAAGAACGATCCTGGGTTTCAAATCGAATTATTGAACGGTTGGAGTAGCGACTCTACCCTACTCTGGTTATTTTTAAACGCAGGGCAGGTGAGATAGTGGTCAAATGTAAGCCTATCCATAGTAAAAAAAAAAATACACAGCAGTTCCAAAACTCGTATCGTACATATAAAATTCTTCTCCGAAACAGAAAAAAAAACTTTCTAAATAATAATCTGCCACAATCAAAGAGAAAACATGTGAGAAAACTCAAAATATACTTCTCTAAGTTAGGACGTGTCGGAGAATGTTCACAAGCTGCGCACTGATTTATTGGCGTTCGCAGACTTTGAGGGGAAGGGGGGGTGAGGACCCGGGGAAGCAATGTAGCTGGATTTCATTATAAGAAAGTATTTTGGACCACGGATGTGTTTGAGTGGAAGTGGTCGACTGTTTAAGAACAGGGACCTCAGAATTAAGGGACCCTCTACCTTACCACGATTATTATTTCTTTTCGCGTAATCATGAGCCGGTTTGGTTTTGGGTCTTTTAGGGTTCCGTAACCAAATGGTAAAAACGGGACCCTATTAATAAGACAACTATACGTCTGCCCGTGACTGTAACTCATGTACCGTGACAACTAGACAGGTGAAATTGTCACAGATGATGTATTTCTGTTGCTGCTATAATAAAAAAAAACGAATAACTTCAAAAGGGTTATAATATAGTGTCTAATGTTGTATAGGTACGGAACCTACCGGAAAACCTTCAAAAGGCACCTGAACTTTTGGATATGCATAAATACATTATGTATTTACACAATATACTCGTTAAAACCATAAACACAACTGGATAACTCAGAGAAGAGCTAAAATGTGTCATTTTAATAAAAATACTTGACGTTTCACCTTTTCCCTACATATTTTCTACACAAAAGTTGTCAAACCGCCATTTTTATTCCTCAGTTAAAAGTGGTCTAACTATCAGCACTTTTTTTTAGGTGGGAAAAACATCTTATGACAAATCCTGCTCTTGGCCGGAGCGCGAGATAGTGTCAGACTTTTACTGACTAAAAACCCACTCCTGTTCCTTCTTTGCCTTCAGCTCGGGGCCCCGGGCTTAATCACTTTTACACTACCCGTGGCCCCAGTAGGCTTCGACCCTGCTGGGCCCCTACGATTTGCTGACATCTCCCTGAGGCGCGCGTGGAACAGTACGCGCCGTCAACGACTTGGGCTCGGTCCGGAAGGTTACCGGACGGTCGGACGGCGAGCCACCCATTACTCGCCGTCCTCAAGCCCGCGCCTACGGTGGCCGGAAATCGGGATCGGAATCCCGGCGGCGGTTAGGGCGTGAGGACCGTTGCCTCATGCCATCGGCCGCCTCCTTTGCTAGCATTACTATAAGCAATAAGTTAGATTTTTATGATAATGATTTTAATGAGTACAGTTGTATAAATACAAACATTTCGTTACTACAAATATTATTTTTGTTACCATCCTATTCGATATTGAACTACAAATTACAAAAAAAAAAAAAAAAACGTTCGAATATTTGAATTTCGTGATCTAACCTGGAGCACCCACCTTAAATCGTAATTATTAATAACATTCATAACCAGTCTACTTAACCTGTTTACATAATATTTCCACAGAACAAACAAATAATAAACAAACAAATATCTCTCCCATTCATATCGGCTTTACTTAGTAAAGTGTATTCAAATGTTTCTCTACAAACAAAATGTTCGCCGGTATTTCTTTGTCGCAAATACTGATAGAAAGTATCCACAACCGTGTCTAGAAGATTTGTTTGTGATTGTTGTCTGTGACTGTACCGACGGTATTCTTTAAGGTGAGGTTGCATTCAATTTGAACTTTTTTGAACCTCTGAAAATCCAAAAATATAAAAACTTTTTACAAAAAAATAAAAAATAACCGACTACACTAAAAAAAAACACTAAAAGGATCAAAATAACTTTAATTTCGGAAGTCGGTGTTTCTCGGTATTGTTTGTTTCTTATTTAGAAAGTTTTTATTTTACACTTTTTAGTTCCGAAACAGAGTGCCTATGTCTCAGGACAATTCCAATTAACCCAAACACTGCTAGGTTACATTGTTTTATTATGAAGTTCCTGTGTCTACCTTCCACCTTTCAGTTCCATCATCAGATCAGTTCGATAGTAAAAAAAAATATATAACCGAATTGAAAAACTCCTCCTATTTTGAAGTCGGTTAAAAAGAGAACACAATGAAAAAATATTTTATTAAAAATGTCCATATGACCAACCACCGGGTAAAAATCAAAACATGACATAAATTAGTTGACTCGGGTTCTATCGGGAGGAAGTATTTTATGTCCTATTTCAGAACCTAGTCTGCCCAAGTGCAAAGGTTCATCCAAATCCATTTAACTATTCAGATGTGAATATGGTAACAAACGAGTGACTATGAATTTTATTTGTAACAAACAGACGAACACATTTTTTTTTTGTGTCTTTACCTCTTTGGAACATTTTCACAGCATGCTTAAAAGAGCTTATTGTTCGAATGAGGCCTTCGCACAATGCAACTGAAACACCACAAATGGGTTTTTTATAAAAAAAAATATTATTAAAAAAAGTATTATAGGTTATTAGTAAAAATCTGACACTCCCTCCTCAGACATTTGATGATTATCCATGAAAACACAAAAAAAAAAATAAGTCACGTAACAGTGCTCGCTACTTTTTAAATCATTTTACTGCTAAAAAATCCTTCTCCTTAAAATTTTAATAACTTAGGTATCCTTTTAATAGTAAGGTTTGTAGTTTTCTTAATTGGAATTACAGTTAGTGCGATTAAGTACCACAATAACGGTCATTACCAAAGGGCAATGACCGTTATTGTTGTTTGGTTTCCTACAAAAAGACTTTAAGAAAAGTCTTAAAGTCTTTTTGTAGGAAACCAAACATTAAACTGATGTATCATATAATTACATACTTATGTCTTTTCTGTAACTCATATATAATGTTTATAATATATGTAGACCTAAAATACTTTGCTCCACATGCGGGGTTGCTGCCCGATATCACGCTCGCTACCCGCGAGCGTATTCCATGGATTACAATAAATGCTTGTATGAAAAGGACATTTGCGGGGGCTACGCGTGCGGAGCAATTCCGCATGCAAAATCATGAAATCCGCAAGATATTAAAAACACCCTTAACTAAGTATAATAAAACTAAAAGAAAAAGAAAAGCTATCAGAAACCCAAAACTAATTAAAGCTAACTAAAACAAACTAAAATATGGCGTCGACCAACTTCTCCACATTACTATCGACTGATAATATGCGTTGCCACACTGTATGGTATTGCTTATCCTCTGTCCAAGTAAAAGACAGCCCTGGATCACGCAAAGTGTCAACAAGACGTTTTCGTAATCAAATCAATGCAAATGGATTAATATTCGCCATTGACACGCTAAAATCCACAAACTGTACGCACGTTTACTTTATGATAAAACATTTAAACAACCATATCTATCGTCGCCAACAAATCGCGGAGCAATATCTCAACATACATAAACTAGATAGAGGCGTGAAATCCTCGCACGTCCCTCTACCTGCTCTATGGTAGAGTATAAAAGTCAGTACGTAGAGGGGTCGACGCGCATAATTCTCTTTGGAAGACAAACTATCCCTGTTTAAGGGGAAGCTGCTATTTTAGTTCAAAGAAAAGTGTTGGGAATTATTGTGAGAAATTTTTAGTGTGATTTATTTTAGGGGCACTTTTTTAGTATAGGTAGGTACTGTGTACTCATACTCTCACTATTCATGTTTAATATGAATAAACAGAAATGTAAACTATGTCCCTAGAATATATAATTTAGTGGGAATCACTTCAATATCCGCTCCTTACCAACTAACCCACCGTTATTAAAAAAAAAAAATTATGTTAGTAATCAAAATTATGTGATGAATGAGAATCAGCGGCAAAAATGATAGACACAGTAATATTAAAAGAAAGAAAGAAACAACGCTGTTTTGGTTCTGGGAAAAGTGGGGAATTATGGTGGGAAAATTTTCGGTGTGATTTTTTTGTGGGGCTTTTTTTCAGTATAGGTACTGTAAGCACTTATGAATGTTCAATGTGAACAAACAAATCTGCAAACTATGTATCTACACTAATATTATAAAGAGGTAAAGTTAGTTTTTTTATTTGTAGGAGGTAATCTCTTGAAGTACTGGTCCGATTGTTAAATTTTTTTCACTGATAGAAAGCTGCTTTATTCCTGAGTGTCATAGGCTATATTTTATGTACGCGGGCGAAGCTGCGGGCGAAAGCTAGTCTAGAATAAACAAATTAATTTTATTAAAAATGTTATTATTGATCATGTGATTAATAAATAAGCAGCAAGACTAAGTGCAAGTTCGTACCAAAAAAACGGCAAATAAATCACGTTTGTTGTATGGGAACCCCACTTAAATATTTATTTTATTCTGTTTTTAGTATTTGTTGTAATAGCGACAATAGAAATACATCATCTGTGAAAACTTCTGTCTAGCTATCACGGTTCATGAGATACAGCCTGGTGACAGATAGACGGACAGCGGAGTGATAGCAATAGGATCCCATTTTTATCCCTTGGGTACGGAACCCTAAAAATGATAAACATATTATATAGTACATTACTACTTTCAATCAGAAATACAAACTGTGTAGAATAAACAAATTAGCGGAAATTGCTTCAATATCTGCTCCTCCACTAATAATAAAAAACCGTTATTTATGTTAATAATCAAAATGATATGAAGTGACAGTAGCAGAAGCAACAGCAACAACAACAACAACTACCCTGCAACAACTGTAGTGTTATTTTATTATTCAGCATTAAATCACAATATTACTACAAGAGGTTTGCCCTTAAGTGAAGAATTTCAGCACAAACTTCTAAACTATTCCATGATAAGGGACTGATTAATTACATTATACATACTCCTAAGCTGTCAACAAGATCTCCGTATAATATTAATTGAAGTTCTCCACAATTCTCCAAGATTCCCCAGTCTTCTTCAAGATTCTCTAGTCTTCTCCATAGTAATAAAGAATGGGACGAATATACATTTTCTTGGAACCTAGGATCATAGGTTTTCAATCAGTCGAGTTATTTTTGGAAGTTGTCTATGATTTTTACTAGATTTTTGTGACCGAACTGCTATTAACGACTGGCTTTTTCTCAATCTATGAAGAGTTTTTATAAAAATATGGGTCATTGCCTCGTTGGATTCGAGGTAGCAAGCGTGATGCGTGTGGTCTTGGCTTAAGGCTTTTTTGTATTAGTCCTACGACTGGGTATTATGTCCCCTGTTTATATTAGTGGTGGCCTGACTTACGATTTGTTTAAAAGTAATAAAATAAAACCCACGACGTATAACCTAGGCAGGCGCTTTACTTTGTGTTTTTCATCACAACTGCTCTCAAAACAATGAAAGAAAACTCCGTGAGGAAACCGGCATGTCCTAGAACCAAAAAATTCGACGACAGCTTTTGCCCGTGGCTTCGCTCCCGTCAACTGACTAATATATTACCCTACTCTACCCTACTCTAAAAGTATTTTATGTCTCTCTCCTGGTTCTAAGCTGCCTCCCCACCAATTTTCATCCAAATCGGTTCAGCCGTTCTTGAGACATAAATAGCGTAACTAACACGCACATATAGATTATAAATAATGCATTTCTTGTAAATTAACCCAGAGTACAATAAAATAAGTCAGTCTTATTAGCAATCATTTTGGGTGTTTACTTTCTAAATTTTATTTCTAAAAATGGGCTTAAAACAATTTTGCCTTAACAATACAACCATTTCATTCGGCTTTCTTCGTTCAGTATTCCGTTATCGTCGGTACCCACTCGCATTCTTCCCAGGGGCGTGCTACGTCACTGCAAGCCCTGCTGCGCCCGCCGCTCATTAACATTTTAATTAATTTATTTAATTTTAATATCAATGCTGTTTCGTAGTTAGATATTGCTGAATGAAATACTGTGTCTTTATTTATTTTTTGGATTTCTGTACTTAATATTATAAAGCTAAAGATTTTGTTTGTTATGGTTAGGACGCACTAATTTAAAAATTCTTTTCAATACTCGTGAATACATTCGACAACCTTCTTTTATCTCTGCCGCTTTAGGACGCAATTTACTGTTTTCCGTACTAGGGCGGAAAATTGCCCGAGTTCACCCGCCACAATTTATTGTATTTATCTTATCAAGCTGGGCGCTAAGCAACCTCCATGAGTCGCGTAAGTGTATTGAAAGACGTCGTTTGATACACGTGAAAATTTGTCACTGCAAAACTCGGCTCCATAACACCTAGCCCTGCGGCTCAGGTGAATTCCGCCTCGGTCAAATTACAAACTTTCTCTAATTGTTTCAAAATGTACTATTTCGTGTTGAATAGCCCATTCATTTGTGTAATTTATTTCATCATCACTGCTCTCAAAACGGTGAAGGAAAACATCGTGAGGAAACCGGCACGTCCTAGAACCAAAAATTCGAAGACATGTGACATTCACCAACCCGCACTGGGCCCGCGAGGTGGATTACGGTCCATTCCCTCTCCTAGAGAGGTGGCCTGAGTCCCAGCAGCTGTGGGAACATTAAAAAGCTGATTATGCTTTTATTCCTTAGCCCATTCATCGAGGATGGCTATATAACATCATGCTACGACCAAAAGGAGTGGAGCAGTAACCAAAGACGTAAGTGAATCGGCTAGGGGACAGCTAGTAGTTGTTTTAATATGTAATAAAGAGTTTTCTATTCAGTGAAACCTATTTAAGTGGGCCCAGGATATGTAAGAAACCTCTGCTACTGATAATTATAATAATTATAATGAGTTACCGACACGTTTACAATAGAATACATCTGCCCCCCTAGCCAAATTAAAACCGTTTCGTTTCGATTCTCTTTTCGTTGATCGCCTCGAGTCGGCCACGCCTCCTATTCCTTTGTTCTGACCACGTGACTGAGCGTTGAGATGACGTCAGAATAAAAGAATCGGAGGCGTGGCCTACTCGAGGCGATCGACGAAAAGAGAATCGAAACGAAACGGTTGTAACTTGGCTAGGGGGCTGTTGCTTCGAATAATGAACATCAATAGTTAAGATGTATTTTTAGATTATTTCTATGTAAGTAAGACAAAATTAATATTAGCATTTTAAATATTATCCCAGACAAGATGTGACACGTGATATTTGCACATATATATTTCAATGTTTTCGCAGGGTTCTCTGTAATGTCACTTTAAACCTGATTATTTGGGAATATGTGTAAAGAATAGCCTTTATAAGTTATTAGCTTTTACCAGCGGCATATAGAATATAAAATAGCCTATGTTACTCAGTGATAAAGTAGCATTCTATTGTTAACCAGTAGTTTTTAAAAGCAAACAAAAAATCAACTTTTTCTCTCATAAAATATTAGTTTAAAAGTATAGATAAAAGATCCTTGGATCTTTTTTACTAAAACTATGACAAAAAAAAGCATTTTATACCGACCCAAAATAAATTGTGATTAAAAAATAATTGTGATAGTAATGATAATTCCGAATTGAAAGTGGAAAGCTTTAGAATCATATAAAAATCGGTTACACCAATCCCTCCTAAAGCTGATTTTTATTTTCTATTCCTCAGAGCTGGATCCAATTTACCATCAATTCACAAATAAGACTTTATCTTGAAAAAAATATACGTACGCACGCAAAGAGACCACAATCCGGAAAATTATTGCCAAAAATAAGAAGTTTATCTCATATAATTTAAGGGCTAATGCTAATTCTGAGGAAGATACCAAAACTTTGGCGAATAAAACGAATGAAATATCATAATTAAAGCTTCATTCGCCAATAAAACAACAAAAGATAAAGAAAGCTATAGAAGTTTGTTCTATTCCTTAAATTTTAATGTACCTAAATTATACGATCATATTTTGTGCCTCGGAAAGTACGTTAAGCGGTTTTTTCTGATTGTCATTCGTAGATGTTTGACAGTGATGTGTATCGGAATCCCGGCGGCGATTTGGGCGTGAGGACCGTTTCCTCACGCGATCAGCCGCCTCCTTTGCTAGCATTACTGCTTCGCAGAAGGAAGCAACGGCCTGCCACTCCTCCTCGCTCCCGACCATGGCCTGTACCAAGGCTGGAGGATGCCGTAAGGTCTTTCCAACCTCGCCTCAAAGCCCAAGACTTACCGCCATAATTGTGGCGTGCCCAGCGCAGTGATGTGTAGTCAGATTAATGCTCAAAACCTGATAATCAGTGTCAAAAAAGAGTCATCAATAAAAAAAAAGGGTCATTTTAGCCAGAAGACGTCCACTGTTGCACATAAGTTTTCCTCAAGTATCGCCACAACGTTGTTTACCATACTCCCGGGACAAATGTAGCCTGTGTACTATTCCGAGACATGGACTACCCGTGTGCCAAATTTCATTGGAATCCGTTTAGACGTTTGGGTGTGAAGAAGCAACAAGCATAACATAAAAACACAATCTTTCGCTAATAATATTAGTGTGATGTATGTAAAAACACACAATTTAGGACTCGTTAACATTGGACCGCGCACTGAGATATTGTGTGTGACAGTGAAATATTAAAGGCTTAAGCACTCGGAAGTCATGTTGATCGATATATTCCGGGAAGAAACACAACCTTCATTACTGGTTGTCTCTTGTAATTCCTTTGGCCTCATTGCCGTTGGATATTCTCGCAAATAAGTTTATTCGTGGCCTAAGGTTATATTGAGAAATATCGTCATCTTCCTGTTCTTGTCCCGTATTATTTGGGGTTGTTACAACACATTTTTTTTTCCATTCTGTCCTGTCACCCGTTACGCTAACTACTACTAACTTCTAACTAACTATATTAGCTGCAACCAAGGGGTCTTTCAGTCAAGAGTGAATAGGTCTAGGCAAGCGTGCTACATCCTCGGCCACATCATCGCTCACCATTATGTGAGATAGTGGTCATATGCGAGACCATAGTTATAAGAAGGGTATATTTCTGTTTGCGAGACTATACAAGTTTATTTTATATTTTATTTATTTATTTGGTCAGCCAACAACTGCTTAAACAATACATTTATATTATACTAAAACGAAACTGACATTCATTAGTGTAGCAATTAATAATAGGCTGACACCACATGCACTATATTCGGTTTTACAAAATTATGTAATTAATATTATGCTAAAAAAAATACAGAATAGTTAACAATTACTATTTACAACAAGTTTAAAAATGACAGATAAAACAAAAATAGATTGATTAATAAATTAAATTAAATTCTGACACATCAATTCATTAGAGTAATTCATAGCATATTGATAAATAATAAATGAAATAAAAATTGTTTATTTCATTTATTATTAATATAGTTTCTTCAGAATCAATAATTGAATCGATTCCAATAATTTTTACACCATGTTATATTTTTTTCCAAAAAAAATTAAAATAAAAATAAAAACCACAAGGCACAAAAAAAAAGGCCACAAGTTGGACACCATTGACACTAAGTACAACACAGGTCACGGCAGGTTATAGCGGACATTAGACACTTGCACACAGCTGGATGCGGGAGTAAAACCACCCCTCAGTCGCCTGGGTGGCCCGGTGATCGTGTATTTGTGCGGCCAACCAGGTAACATAACATGCTTATAACTTCCTAATTTTTCATCGTACAGTTATGAAATTTTGTACACAGATTCTTTACATAAAAATACTAGAGATGTGTTTCGGGTTTCGCATATACTGAAGCTAATGTTGTGTAAAAAATATTATAGCGAAATACACCTATTGAAAATGTATCTACATATTTGTTTTGCGAGCGATTGGGATTTTAGATTGCATTTCATTTTAAGCATATATAAAACCAAATTATTACGTAATGTTTGGCGTGAGACAACACTGCACTTTACAGTTTAAAACATGCCAAAAATAGACTTCCTACTTTTTCCAGGTCATGACGATAAAAAATTGTAATTTTAGTAAAAGTTGAACTTTAAAACACAAAGCACTTGTCGAATAGATACAGTCTATACAAGACCAGTTAACTAGATTTCCGAAGTTCCTATTATAAAACGCGTAGAATCACAAACAGAGATCTAATAAGACTGGTGCCAACGAACTTGAAGATACCATCGCCTTTGGAATATGCAAACAATGAGTGCTTAAGAGAGTCGTTCGATAAACTGAATCCTCGCTTGTTTAGAATACATTGCTGATTAAATAGCATAGCTTGAATTATATTTGCAATAAAACGAGCAATGTATTTAAAGTAAGTTGAATGAATGAAAAAGATAATGATCATCGATTGTGTGTGGTGGAGGGTGCAATTGTAAATTTTAAATAATTGGACAATAGTGTGAAATGGCGTGTCGCAGCCGCTAAAGGAAATCGCAGTGATTTTATTATAGCTGTAATATTATTTGCCCATCTAGTTCTGCATAATGCGATAGTTTGAATGGTTAGTTAGTTAAACTGTGGAGGCACGAAAGGAGGTTGAAGTAAAAGTTAAAATAATATTCTTGGGAATTAAAGGACTGTTGAATTCATTGTTATTTTATTGCGATTTTCGTCTTTGTACTACTTAAATGTGGAGAGTACATTATTGTAAATCTCAAGAGAAAAGTCTGAGCATATTCTAAACGATTTTTATTTGCTGATGTTATGTAAATGTAACGTTATTTGCTGATGTGATGTGAATGTAACGTTGCCGCGTTGTTTGCTGATGTGATGTAAATGTAATTCTACTATGATTAATTGCTGTACACAAACATTTTCAAGGTTTTTTATTTAGTTTATTTTTTATTGTACACATTTTTTATAAACAAATTTGAATAGGACATCCGATGGACACAGGCGAGCTTAACCCACAATTAAATTTCTTTTTTCAAACCATAATGCGATGGATTGAAGTTTTGTACATAAATGAGAACAATCATAATTGGATATCAAAACTTAAACTTACATTAATTAAATCGTACTTAAATAAAAACAAAACTGTTTTAGTTTATGATATTCCTATTATTTACAAAAAACAAACTTTAAGATATCTCTCGCAAATATCTTACGTATACTATGTTTCCCAATCACATGCCTGCAGGAAAGGTTATCAGAGATAATAGATATACTGCATCTTCGTGATAGAGTTTCAATTGAATCCCGCATGAGTACAATTCGATTGTGTTATGTAAAATGATGGCCTTTGGATGAAGATGCCTTTTACTGATAGATTTGTCGAATGAAGCATTTGTATTTTTTGTGGGAATGAGAATATTGTGTATATAATACCCGTTTGGACGTTTTTTTTTTTATTTTTACTTGGTTGAATGGAAGTCATTAGTTTACCATTTTAGGGTTCCGTACCTCAAAAAGAAAACGGAACCCTTATACGATCACTTTGTTGTCTGTCAAGACCCTTTATCCCAGGAACGCATGGAGGTATCGAGTTGAAATTAAAAACACATACTCAGGTCTGCGGTTCCTTGAAATTATGAAAAAATCAAATTTCTAAGTTGACGAAAAAAAGATACGGCCGTTTATGTCGCAAAAAAAAACGACTATTTCGACACTCAAGAAAATAAAAAATAAAAATTCTGAAGTTTGGCATAAAGCAAGGTATAAGAATAAATCTGAAAACCGTGAATTTGTTGAAACGTCACAAAAAAAAATTTTTTTTTTCGATTCGGAAAAATCTTCGAGATTCCATTCGGAAATTGGACTATCTACATAGGTAAGTTTGTACAGAACACTCAGTGCGCGAGTCTAACTTGCACTTGCCCAATTTTCTGTGGTTTGAAATGCTATTCGGTAATTGGCTGAGTTTTTTTTTAGGTGAGAAAATCTTCCAATGACATCTCGCGCTCTTGGGCAGAGCGACTAAAAACCCACTCCTGTTCCTTCGTTGCCTTTCATACCAAGGCCGAGTTTTACTGTCAGAAACAAACCCTTGGCCCCAGTAGGCTTTGAACCTGCTGGGCCCCTACAGTTTGCTAACATCTCCTTGAGGCGCGCGTGGAACAGTACGCGCCGTCGACAATTTGGGCTTGGGCCGGACGGTTTTTTTTTTTTTTTTTTTTATATTCTCTACCTCCGACGTAATCAGAGTCTATTTCTACGCTAATTCTCTTTCATACCAGTTCTCGCTCTCTTTCCTCTCGCACTTTTATCCCGCATACTATTTCTTTCTATCATCCTTCTTCTATCAGTCTTGCAATGGGTGGGATTCCCATTATGCTATCTATACTTTGCTGACTATTTCTATGCCCAACATTTTTCTTTCTATATTTCTATCAAGGGTCAATCAAACTCTGATGGGTTTTTTATTTTCATAAACGATAAGGATCTTATAGACTATAGTACATTTTATTTCTTATTCTATTTAAATTTCTATTTTACATGTAACTTACTCTAACATTTATATTTCTTACTTAATTTCTACTATGTACACTGTTTATATAAGGGTAAATACTATTTCTTACATCCTAGTACACATTTATGTGGCTTATATTACTTTTCTTCTTATCATTAGTTCCCATTTTTAGTTACTGTTTACAATACCTTATTATATTACCTATTTTCATTTTCTATATGCATAACTTATATACTTATTATACAGTAGTTGCATACATTACCGATCACTTCTATTTCTTTTTATTACTCTTTTGGCAATTTTAATGCAGTAATCTAAGAATTGGTTCCTGTTTTGCCCTGATATTATTACCCGTATGCTTTCTTCATTTAGATCCATATCTAGTTCCTGCTCTAATTCGTTCCTTTCGCGAGCATATGCAGGGCAGCGAACCAGTATATGTGGCACTGACTCTGCTATATCTGGGTCGCAGATGCACGATGGACTCTCTTTACACTTGAAGCGATGCAAGTATTCGGAGAATCCACCGTGCCCCGTCATGACCTGAGTCAGGATCCCATCTATCTGTAGCTTCCTGACTATCCTATACGCCGCCACCGCATCCGGGAAAAACATCTTTGTAACAGAAGCCGTTGTACCGGCTCTGTATCTGTTATTCCACTCGTCAAGCGCTGCCGAACGAATGCAACGCTTGACGAATGAGACAGGACAAAGATCGTACTCCGGCCTCTTTTTGCTCAAGATGGCGGCCTCTTTTGCCAGCTGATCCACCCTCTCGTTACCCTCAATCCCTGCGTGAGCCTTTATCCAGAACAAGTCGACTACCTTGTTCTGGAGAGAAACAGCTGTTAAGTTCTCTCTCGCTTCCACTGCCAGGGGATGAAGGCAACTGTGGTTTTTCACTGTCAAGAGGGCCGCCATTGAGTCACTAATAGATGCCGAAACTGGACGCCGCACTCCTCCGGATTTCCCCAGTTGCTTTGCATATCGCCAAGAGCTCCGCCTGATAGACCGTGCAGTAGCTTGGTAACGCCAGCTTGAGGGCACGTGTTTCGGCCTCGTTGTTCCACAAGGACAACGCAGCGCCGACACGCCCCCCAATTTTGCTACCGTCGGTGAAAATCCTCACCTCTGGTTTGGCGCTGGCGTCAACTTGCTCCCGGTCCACCAGACGTTTGAATTCCAGGTCGATACGCTTGGCGGGGTGCGGGGACCTCAGCGCGGGCACTGGCCGTTCCATCTCCCTGTCTCCCAACTTTGGCAGTGACACTCCCCTCTTGGCCTCGTAAAGTGAGGCCATCTCTCGAGCTCGGAGATCCAGAGGAAGTATCCCCGCCAACAGAAGCACTGAGTTGAGGGAGACGGTACGGTACGCCTTGCACATTTTTTGTGCTATCCCGCGCTGCACGACGCCCAGCTGCTTTTGAATTCCCAGCTTGCCTGCTGCTGGAGCCCATACGCTGGCGGCGTACAGGATAATCGGTTCTACTGTAGCTACGTAGATAATTTTTATTATCTCAGGGTTTAGTCCCCAGCTAATCTTTGCTGCCCTGCACAGCTGTTTGTGAACCCCGATCGCCTTTTGGCAGACGTTCCTGACGTGCGTGTTAAAGGTCAACTTGTCGTCGACAGTGACACCCAGGATCTTGATTTCTTTGGCCATAGGTACTTCGACCCCGCCCATGCTCAGACGTGGGATGTCGTATTTTAGTTTTCGCGTGATTGTCATCGCGTTTGTTTTTTGCAGCGCGAATTTTAACTTGTTATCGACTCCCCACGTCCGAACATGTTCGAGGGCGACGTTTGCCTTACACTCTATTTCCATTGCTGTGTCACCGTCGAAGACAAGGACTACGTCGTCTGCGAATGCTTGCACGTGGACCTCTTTATCAGTCAGGCTTTTTAGGAGGGGATCCAACAGAAGGTTCCAGAAGTCCGGGCCTCCGATGGAGCCCTGTACGCAGCCTTTGTTCGTGCCTTTGGAGAATTCTTCGCCCGCATACCTTACCCTGACCCTTCTGTCCGTCAAGTAGCTGTCGATGACCCTCCTCAAGTTGAGCGGACACTTTTCCTCAGCCAGTCGGACTCTTATTGCTGACCACCAGGCACTGTCGAAGGCTCCCTCTATGTCCAAGGATATTAGCACGACTGTTTTCTTGAGATCAAGTTTACCCTTAATGTGCTTTATTAGATCATAGAGGGAGTCCTCGGTGCTCCTCTGGGGCATGAATCCGTACTGGCGAGTACTCATCCTTGGTAAAATATAGAACTTGAGGCGAGCCATCAACATCTTCTCGTATATCTTGCCCAAGACTGGAAGGAGGCCTATGGGCCTATATGATTTTGGGGTGGTGTAGTCTCTTTTCCCAGGTTTCTTTAGCACCACCACTGTGGCCTCCTTCCAAGACTTCGGAAAATAGGCCAATTGGCTTTTTTGGTATTGAAGATGCGCGTGGTTCTTTGGGCCGGACGGTTACCGGACGGTCGGATGGTGAGCTGCCCATTGTTCGCCGTCTGGAATCGGGCCGGAAATCGGGATCGGGATCCCGGTGGCTGGGGCGTGAGGGCCGTTCCCTCGAACGTGCACGAGCGGCCTCCTTTAATTGGCTGAGTTGGCTACCAGTTACTTCGCCCGCTTAACAGTAGTAAATTATCTCAAGGAAACCTATCAGGATAAAAAAAAATACGTAATCGCTATTTCAGAATATGATCTACCCGTGTACCAAGTTTCATTGAAATCCATTCAGTCGTTCGAGCGTAAAGAAGTAAGAAAGATACACACACTCACAAACTTTCGCCTTGAAGGCAGCGATGCACATGGAATACTATGGCACATAAGTATGCAAGTAGCTTGAATACCGTAGTGACATACATCAATCAGATTATTGTGGTACACTGGCATGCCTGCTATTTGCATACTTCTGTACCAGTTACAGGTAAATTTATCATCAAAAGCATAATTATAATCAGCCTTATAATGCTCCCACTGCTGGGACTCAGGCCTCCTCTCTAGTAGAGGGAATGGGACGTAATCTACCACAGGGCCCATTGCGGATTGGTGGAGGTCACATGTCTTCAATTTTTTGGTTCTAGGACATGCCGGTTTCTTCACGATGTTTTGCGTCACCGTTTTGAGAGCGGTATTTACGAAATAAATCACACAAAGTAATGCGCCTGCCTGGGTTTAAACCCGCGACCTACAACAATGACCCACCACTGCTTTTGTTAGTTTATCATCGTCTTTATAGTAATAGTGTAATGAGATACATTATTTTCGTCCGTTCAACAGTCTATTTATTTATTTATTATTATGAGGAACACCAACGACATATTAACAAAATGCTATACTGGTAGGTAATTTTATAAACATACGATTCTGTGCAAATATGTCAATTAAAGGTGTCCACAGCTTATACAATTTGACATCACATATAAATTATTATTTTATAAATTAATTCAATGATTATTGGATATAAATGATATAAGATTCGATAAGATTCTGGAAATACATTATTAAACAAATATATAGTTTTAAATATTTAAATGATTAAATTAAATTAAATTGTATTGTATTGATGTGAGCGATAAATTGGAATTAGAATTAAAACAAAGAATTAAATTAAAAAAATAAATTAAAATGATGACTAGTTTCAAGATGACTAATTGGGAGCTGACCACAAATCAATCACAAACAATCATCATCATCATCATCATTTCAGCCGATAGACGTCCACTGCTGGACATAGGCCTCCCCCAAATGTCGCCACAACGAACGATCCTGTGCGTCTTGCATCCATCGGATTCCCGCAACCTTTACCAGGTCATCGGTCCACCTTGTAGGGGGCCTTCCAACACTGCGTCTTTCGGTACGCGGTCGCCACTCCAGAACTTTTCGGCCCCAACGGCCATCCGTTCTGCGAGCAATGTGCCCTGCCCATTGCCACTTTAGTTTGGCGATTCTGCGTGCTATGTCGGCAACCTTGGTTCTCCTGCGGATATCTTCATTTCTGATTCGCAAACAATGCTTTTCTATAATTCAGTTATGCTGTCGCTGAATAAGTCAATGTCAGAATAGTCAGGTTACATTCCTTCGTTCCACTTAACGTTTGCAAGTTGGTACGTACATACGTACTCAGTCCATTGATTTTCCTATAGCACAATTCCATGAGGGGCCTATAATTTGCCAGGGCGTAACACAGAACCAATTGACCCACTTCTGAAAGTGCTACAAGGTACTTTCTGGTAATATTTCACGTTTTTACATACAAGTGGAACGTGAGCAGTATGACGAGTACCTACTTGCTTAGTTTTTTTTTTAATAACAAGGAAATTATGAGGCAGTTAGAAACTTCCTCGTTCGTATTTTATTACAAAGTACGATTGTGCAGCTTGGGGATATGGTTTTTATGCTCTTTTAGAGGAGAACATGTAAAAAACTTATCTGCAATATTGCGATTTTGTGATAGTTGCAGTAACTTACTAAAAATTCATATTCCAAAGCATGGCAAATCGTTTTTCAAGCGTCAAAAATGAAGAAATAATATTCTTCTTTCAATAATGTTTAAAAAAAATACCTACTAAATAACTGCCATTATTCACTTATTATTACTAAATAACTGCTATTATTCACTTATTATTACTAACTATCAAAAAATCGCAAAATTTCAGATAACTTTTTTTACTTCGCACCCGTCGAATGTTATTGGGAATTTCTTAAGAGCAGACAGAAGTCTGGTGTTGTGTGTGTTTGTTGTGGTGGCCGAGCGGTAACGGCCCCAACTTACGAGTACGAGTTGTAGGACGCGGGTTCAAACCCAACCAGGCGCATTACTTTGTGTAATTTATTTCATCACCACTGCTCTCAAAACGGTGAAGGAAAACATCGTGAGGAAACCGGCATGTCCTAGAACCAAAAATTCGAAGACATGTGACATTCACCAACCCGCACTGGGCCCGAGTGGTGGATTATGGCCCATTCCTTCTCTTAGAGAGGAGGCCTGAGTCCCAGCAGTGGGAACATTAAAAGGCTGATTATGCTTATGCTTAGACAGAAGTCTAGACTTGTGTTTATTAATACGTTCAGTGTAGAACAAGGTCTAATACTACTCTAATAGGCTACCGCGCTGCCGTGCGGTGCGGAGGCCGCAACTTCAATTTGATTCAGTTTAAGAAAGAGATGAATATAATGTTTATCTAAGATTCCCTATTAAAACCGAATGCAGTGGGTCACTTTGACCAAAAAAAGCTTTTATTGTCTTAAACGTTACAGGGTTTAATAAGCCCCTTAGTGCCATGATTATAGTTTTCAAATGAAATTTCAAACGCCCCGTACCGTAACAATACCGTTGAGCTCCTTAGTAGTTCTGAATTGAGCTACACGAAAACTGACAAATGCTTGCACTGACTGGACAGGTCTGCTCAGAACTGTGTGGTTTTTTCTTCAAAAGACCATCTCAGATTCCAATCTTCATAGTTCTTATATGATTTGACCTTTACATGTTTGCTGTATGGACTTTAAAAGAGAGTGTGATCCCCAAGTTTGTTTCGGTGTTTCTTCTCAGGGTAGTCAGCTAGGAAACACCGGCTTCATCTAGTTTAAATTGACGAAAATATTGACGTGTAAAAGTGTTTTTAAAAACCTATTTGCAAAATAAATATCTATATTATTAACATTTATAACAGAAATAATTCAAAAATGAGAGCCGCTGTCAACCTGTTTTTTTTTTTAGGTGGGAAAATCATTCGATGACAAATCCCGCTCTTGAGCGGAGCGGGAAATAGTGTCAGACTTTTACTGACTAAAAACCCACTCCTTTTCCTTCTTTGCCTTCGTCCCAGGGCCCCGGGTTTCACTTTCACGCTGCTAACTTGTTAAAAAAAAAAAAAAAACGTTGCCCCAATTTAAGAAGAGTAATTCTTAAATTGGGGCAACGTTTTAGTGAATTCAAAAACATGTAAATTCCCATATACAAGACACCCAGATCCGGAAAAACTATTTGTAGACTATACGAATATTTGTTGCGTGCGAGAATCGAATCTGTGGCTCGTAGCGCAGCAGCCAATTACTTAAATACTGCGCCAACTGTACCAAGTTCATATTTATTATCGCTCCCTATGAAATATGACATATACCTGACGAAATATGGGTGTACTATAAAATGCTTAGCACCTTGCAAAATAAGGCCGAAGGTTATTATTAGGAGAATGCCCACTTCTGGGCCTACGCGTTACAGTAAACTGTTTATATACAAAATTATTGTTATTTTACCATAAAACATAAACACGAAAAAAATAATCCAATTTACAATTAGAAAACTGAGAAAAATGCATTTTATTCATTTATTAACAACTCTTACTGGTTAAGTATGGTTTTGTGGCTAAAAAGATATTGTGTAAGGTTTTATAATACTTGTCAAAGTTGTCAAACATGACGTTAAACGTCAAATCATTCAGTTTGTTGTACACAAATATAATTGTCAATTTTATTGAAATTATGTGAGGTTACACCAGGGGTATTTCTCTATAAAATAAAACCATTATCGTGACTGTAACGGTGGGGCCCAGAGGTATAGAGAAAATGGACTTCTCTTTTATCTAATACTAGCTTTACATAACCTACGTCACCCAGGAATAATGTAGCTTTCTACTGGTGAAAGAATTTGTTATAAAGAATCTCTTTCAAAGTCGTTAATTTACTTCCTATAGAAAAACTCATAAACTTACAAACTTTACCTCTTTATAATATAGTGTACGACACACAGTACATTGCACGGGCTCGTCTAAAAGTATCTCGAGTTTGATTTAATTTATGACTTTTTTTAGGGTTCCGTACCTCAAAAGAAAAAAACGGATCCCTTATAGGATCACTTTGTTGTCCGTCTGTCTGTCTGTCTGTCTATAAAGACGTTTTATCTCAGGAAGGCGTGAAGGTATCGAGTTGAAATTAAAACCATATACTCAGGTATGCGGTCCCTTGAAACTGTGGAAAAATCAAAAATCTGAGTTAACGAAAAAAAAAAAACGGCTGTTTATGTCACAAAAATATGTATATTTTGACACTCAAGAAAATCAAAATTCATAGGGTACTTCCCGTTGACCTAGAATCCTGAAATTTGGCATGAAGCAAAGTCTCGTAGCACAAGTATAGGAAAAAAAGTCTGAAAACTGTAAATATGTAATTACGTCACAAAAAAAAACTTTTTGGTTGGTTGGTTGGTTGGTTTTTTCCATTTATTTGTTTTTAAATTAATACAAGTAATAGGTACAATACAGATGATTCAAATCATAAACTGATTAGAGTTTTACCCTACATCATAATCATCGACACAAAATTTTGCCTAACTAAAACACGATAAAAATATCACATTCTAGATCAATAAACTAATAAATTAAATTGAATAAGATAATATTGAATTGCAAAGAGCTGAATTTAATAATAATATAATATGGAATTGGAATTTTATAGCTAATAACACAGTTTTTAGGTAAATAGTGTTACTAACCCTTATGTGAGTGTAAGCTCGAAATAAAATGATTAATAATAATAGTAAAACCAATCTAGCTAAAAAAAGTAACAATCTAAAAACAATTATAAATTCATTTGACTGTACAAATATAGGAAGAAGGATTTTTCTGACGTCTTCATAATGTTTACTTCAGCAAGAATATATTTTCAGTACTATACGACTTTCCCAGCTCCTCTGAGAAAAATAACCACGATATTTACTGCCATTTTCAAAACTTTATTACAGGCACGTCATCACGAAGCGTCCCTAATACCTTAACAGACGTGGGTCCTCAACCACATCTCTTGACGCACTAAACCGGCCCGATGACATTAATGACCATTGAGCCTACCCAGGCATGTCTTCTCCTCTGACGGGTGATGCGCTCTGACAGCTGCATTGGAAACCAGCTGGTGAATAGTCTGGGGAGTAAGGACATAAGGTCGATAATTGTGTAAGGTAGGATGAATGTCGTTGAAAGCGACGATTTGATTGGTTACAGTTTGCGATTTGAAAGAAGAATGGATTGATATATAGATGGTAAAATAGAAAGGTTTAAGTTAGGATTAGTTAGGTATTAAATGAAAATTAGATTATCCGTTTTGAAAATTAGTTTTTATAAGTCATAATTTTACATATCAATTTAAACTAGATAATACCATCGTTTCCTATCTGTCCACTCTGAGAAGAAACACCGAAACAAACTCAAAGGTCAAGCGGGCTTGCGGACAGCAATGGGCACTGTCCGACCGTCCGGTAACCATCCGGACTGAGCCCAAGTCGTCGACGGCGCGTTTGTTCCACGCGCGCCTCAGGGAGATGTCAGCAAATCGTAGGGGCCCAGCAGGGTCGAAGCCTACTGGGGCCACGGGTAGTATGAAAGTGGGCCCTGGGACGAAGGCAAAGAAGGAACAGGAGTGGGTTTTAGTCAGTAAAAGTCTGACACTATCTCCCGCTCCGCGCAAGAGCGGGATTTGTCATTAGATGATTTTCCAAACAAAAAAAAAATCTCAAAGGTCAAAGTCTCTTTTAAAGTCTTACATCCATCATGTAATGTTGAAATTATTTGAGAATCATATAGGTTCTCAATTTTCACTCCTGGGATAGTCTTTTGAAGAAATGACTCCACAGATATGAGTAAACCTGTACTGGCAGTGCAAGAATTTGTCAAATTGGATAAACAGCTGAATAAAGGCCTCCCACAAGGTAAACACCTCACCATAACGTCTCCTACCTTAAGTGGAGCGAAAAGGCGTGTCAGACTTACTGACTAAAACCTGCTTGTGTTCCTTCAGTTTCCCTTTGCAGTCCAGAGCTACAGTAACTCTTTCAAACATTCGCGAAGCCCTAGCAGGCATCACCCCTACTGGGTCCCCGTCCATTTGCTAACATCTCTGAGGCGCGCGTGAAAACAAACACAGCAAAGCTATAATTCTTGAGAGGGTCCTTTTCCACTCTCCTATCGTCAACATCGAACATGGTTTAAAAGCTTGTTGCTTCATCTAACGCAATCCAACGCGATGTTTGATGAAGAGGCAATGCAAAAAAAGAGAGATAAAGCCTAAAAACTCTCCTGACATACGGTAATTCCGAGATTTACTCGAATATTTTACAAAACTTGTTCCAGTAAATACGTGTTTTTTTTAAACCCTTAAAAGTTTTTGAAAAAAAAAGTTATCATTCAGAATCTTGATTAAATTTGCAAGGCTTCGATTGTTATACTTTTTTGACTTTTTTAATTTTTGAGTTAATTATGAAGTGTCAAAGGTCATGCAAAAAAGTTCGTGCAAAGTGGTAATGATAATGATAATGTATAAATGATAATGATAATGACAATGATAATGATTTTTATTAATTGTGTTACTTTTTTTTCTAAATATTATATTGTAATAATGACTCTCTGCACGTGTTGGTTTCGACTGTAAGTGCAGAGAGTACATGTCATATATAAATAAAACAGCAGATATTCAGAGGTCTTTACTGGATTAGTTTTACACAAATTTATAAATTGATTTCAATGGAAGCCTAGATAATATGCCCAAGATACTGTGATTCCGTAATATCTAATGAAAAATGTGTAATAACGTCATAATCGCGTAAGAGCGGTAGTATGAAAAACGGTGAAAATGTATGTCGAGTTGCATCCCCTTAACTCAGCAATGAGTTTTCTCCCAGCAGCTTTTAAGTTATAGAAAAAGAACATATTCGAGGGTAGGATCCAGTGCACAATATAACCCTACAAAACTTAGATTTTCGATTAGAGGTTATAGGGTTGTGTATGCTGGGAGTCAAGGCTCCTCCCTAGGAAATATATACAGCGCCGACACCCAGTCACGCTAGTTTTTATCGACAGTACGTTTCATTCTAATACAATAGTATCAACCTCATCATCATCATCATCTTCCTGCCCTTGTATCTTCTTTATGTGGTCGGCGCAACACGTTTTTTTCTTCCATTCTATCCTGCCAACCGTCATGCTATCACTAACTTCCTTTTCTTTCATATCACTGTTCACAGAATCCATCCATCTTTTCTTTGGCCTCCCTCTCCCTCTCCACCCATCCACATGTATACTCATAACTCTTTTAGTAACATGGATTTCATCTCTCCACTTTACGTGACCATACCAAGACAAACGATTCCCCTTCAACTTTTCAGTCACTGGTGCCACTTTAAAACTTCCTCTAATATACTCATTTTTCACTTTATCCATTCTCGTCACACCACACATCCATCTCAACATTCTCATCTCCGCTACATGCAATCTTTTTTCATCCGTCTTTTTCACAGCCCAACATTCTGATCCATACAGTATGACAGGTCTTACCACGGACTTGTAGATTTTACCCTTCAACTTGGAGGGCATCCGTGGGTCATAAATTGTTGCAGTGACCTGTCGCCATGTTGAATTGATCCGATGTGATACGTCTCGGTCTACCTCGCCATCTCCTTGGATAAGCGACCCGAGGTACCGAAAGTCGGAGCAGATTGGTATGGGCGTTCCAGCGAGAGCTAAGGGCATATGACCGAAATAATAATAGTTGCTACCTCAAAAACAAAATTGCTACATAGAATTGCACAAAATACACCAACTTATCATTCGACCTACAAAATTTCCATTGTCATGTAACTGAATGGCTATTCTTCGTATTACAGTAATTTTCCTAACTCAAATATTTCTATAGCCGCAAGCTATGGTTGTTACCACAGCTTGGCTTGCCATAGCTATCGTGAAAGCTTGGCCGGCGCCCGTAGATCAAACAGACATCGTGTAATCATTGCTCGTAGAGTCGTAGTAAATTATAGGTGCGGGTTCGAACCGGGTGCGCAATTTATTTCAGAGGCTATTGTTGTCTTTTTTGCTGTATATCTACAATGCAAAGTTTTGTATTTTTAGGGTTCCGTACCTCAAAAGGAAAAAATGGAATAGGATCACTTTATTGTCCATCCGTCTGTCTGTCTGTCTGTCTGTCAAGACCCTTTATCTCGGGAATGCGTGGAGGTATAGCATAGCATAGCATAATCAGCCTTTTAATGTTCCCACTGTTGGGACTCAGGCCTCCTCTCTAGGAGAAGGAATGGGCCGTAATCCACCACGCGGGCCCAGTCCGGGTTAGTGAATGTCACAAATGTCTTCGAATTTTTTGGTTCTAAGACATGCCGGTTTCCTCACGATGTTTTCCTTCACCGTTTTGAGAGCAGTGGTGATTAAATAAATTACATAAAGTAATGCGCCTGGCTGGGTTTGAACCCGCGACCTACAACTCGTAAGTCGGGGCCTTTACCACTCGGCCACCACTGCTCTAGTCGCGTGGTGGTGGTGGTAGGCGTGGAGGTATTAAGTTAAAATTAAAACCATTTACTCAACTTTGCGGTGTCTTGAAGCCGTGAAAAAAATTTTTTTTTAAGTTAACGAAAAAAAAAAGATACGGCCGTTTATTTGTATATTTCGTATATTTCGACACTCTCGAGGAAATCAAAATTCATAGGGTACTTCCCGTTGACCCAGAATCCTGAAATTTTGTATAAAGCAAGGTCTTATAGCACAGGTATAGGAATAAATCTGAAAACTGTAAATTTGTTGTTACAACACAACAAAAAAAAAATGCGATTTGGAAAAATCTTCGAAACTCCATTCGGGAATTGAACTGTTTAGATAGGTAACTTTGTACGGAACCCTCAGGGCGCGAGTCCGACTCGCACTTACCCAGCTTTTTAATATTGTTACGCTCGCGTTTGACCACTATCGACGATCGAAGATGGAGCACGCTTGCCTAGAAGTGACTTATTCACTCATGACTTAAAGACCTTCTAGGTTATAGCTATAAGGAAACAGACTCCGGCAAGGACTTCCACTCTTTAATTGTACGCACAATAAAAGTAAGTAAGTCTTCCCAAAACGTTTAGAGAGCGCTCATATACCGGTGCAACGAAATCCTTTTCCTTTTGACTGCTCGGACAGATTTTGGAGCACTTCGGTGCGAACAAAATACACTATTTATTTATTTATTTATTAAAACTTAATGCACTAGTAATAAACACTGTACAAAGGCGGACTTAATGCCTTAGGCATTTTCTACCAGTCGACCTTAGGGTGGTGCAGAAACAAAGAAATAGAAAAGAAATACAATAATAAATATATACTTAGATACATACATACAAATTAACAATGTAATTATGAAAAACGAATCCAACAAATCAACGCTGTGATGATTACACCAACTTCCTGCGAATGTACTCACGTGCCATCACCTTAAAAGTGAACCGACTGGGCGCCATCCTGATGTTCAGTACTATATGTTCATTCTGAGCAGCATTTGGTCCAACTTCCATACAAAGATAGGCAATCTTCTTTAGATGTCAAAAACTGATAACAACAACACAATGAGCTACGAATGCTGTCAGTACTATTCCAGTGTACAATATAATTGTAGGTAAATAAAAAAAAGAAAAAGTAACGTAAACTTGTTCCACGTATTTCTCCGTCAGTTTAGCAACATTGTAGGCACGCCACCGACAATACAGGTGGAAAGTCATTGGCCAGTCGTGCGCGGATGCGGCCCAAGTTATTACATCTGAACGACTGGCAACCCTCATAAGGTACTGGCGCCTTGTAAAGCCCTTTTTAGGGTTCCGTAGCCAAATGGCAAAAAACGGAACCCTTATAGATTCGTCATGTGTCTGTCTGTCCGTCCGTATGTCACAGCCTCTTTTTTCCGAAACTATAAGAGCTATACTGTTGAAACTTGGTAAGTAGATGTATTATGTGAACTGCATTAAGATTTTCACAAAAAATAGAAAAAAAACAATAAATTTTGGGGGTTCCCCATACTTAGAACTGAAACTCAATTTTTTTTTTTCATCAAACCTATACGTGTGGGGGGGGGTATCTATGGATAGGTCTTCAAAAATGATGTTGAGGTTTCTGATATCATTTTTTTATATACTGAATAGTTTGCGCGAGAGACACTTCCAAAGTGGTGCCCCCCCCCCCCCGTAACTTCTAAAATAAGGGAATGATAAAACTAAAAAAAATATGTGATGTACATTAACTTATAAACTTCCACCGAAAATTGGTTTGAACGAGATCTAGTAAGTAGTTTTTTTTTTAATACGTCATAAATCGTAAACCGCAATTTACCTTTTAAGTTTGTACGGAACCCTCAGTGCGCGAGTCCGACTCGCACTTGCCCAGTTTTTTTAGCAATATTTATTAACCAATAACTTCCCAGCATTTGATATAAACTTGCAGTTAGGTCTTTGGCATTGAGCATAGTTCAGCTCACCTCCACTGCTGGACATAGGCTCCAAGTGTCGCGTCGGATTCCGACGTCCCACACCAGGTCAACGATCCACCTTGTGGGAGGCCTAATAACGCTGCGTCTTCCAGTACGTGGTTGCCACTCCAGAACCTTTCGGCTCCATCGGCTCAGTTCCATGCGGGAATCGAACACCCGTTAAGCAGTGCAGCAGCTAATCGCTCACCCATTGCACCAACACCGTGCCGTCATATTATCGACCACGTGACGCGTGGTAGGTACTGGTAATATTCTATTGCACGAAGGTGGTTTGGTTTAAGTAATAATATTGTTATTGGTCCATAGATAAAATACACAAAATAATCTTACACCATAATCTAATATATAAAATTCTCGTGTCACGGTGTTCGAACTTGAACTCCTCCGAAACGGCTCGACCGATTCTCATGAAATTTTGTGAGCATATTGAGTAGGTCTGAGAATCGGCCAACATCTATTTTTTTTTTTTTTTTTTTTTTATTTATATGGCAGAACAACGTTTGCCGGCTCAGCTAGTAAACTAATAAATTCCACAAAAACCTTAACCATTATTTAACCTTATTAAATATAATCTTCCTGGCCGTATTTTGATCACGGTGGCCACTCTTAACAGAGATTAGCCAAGTACGCAGGACATATTATAGTGCACAAATGTGTGCGCTAACATAGTTGTACTCTCTGTTCCTTTACTCTCATAGACAACAACACAAAAACACGAAAAACAAAAAAAAACACAAAATATGGCAAGTTCCGAATTAAACGTTTTTTATTATTATTCACTTCATTTGTCCTTAAAACTTATTAAGGAACCAGGACCCTACGCTCAGCAGTCACCCTTGCGACCAGTTATTAATTGATAAACCACTAGCCGCATCAAACGTAAGGTGAAATCGTGCAGACCATGACGAAGGAGGAGAGATGAACTTGACTCTTACTGGAGGGACTGCCCTGCAATGACCACAAAAAACACACGTGAGTAGAAAAGGTAGATTATATTTAATAGAAAATGTTGCCTACATCATGTTAAGTTTTAATAAGCTTTCTTCTTTCAGAGAAGAGAGTTGTAGGTCGCGGTTTCAAACCCAGCCTGGCGCATTACTTTGTGAAGTAGTGCGCCTGGCATCATCAATAGTCATCAAAACTGTGAAGGAAAACATCGTGAGGAAACCGGCATGTCCTGGAACCAAAAATTCGAAGACATGTGACATTCACCAAACCGCACTAGGCCCGCGTGGTGGATTACGGCCCAATCCCTCACCTAGAGAGGAGGCCTGAGTCCCAGCAGTGGAAACATTAAAAGGCTGATTATGCTATGCTAGCTTTCTTCTGTGAAAACTGGTAACTAGACCCAACATAAGAATGGATACAAAGTATAGTTTATGTAGTACACTACACAGGAAGGCGAGTTGCACTGGCATGAATCGACAATAGAAGCGGAAAGTAGCCGGCCAGAGGTAAATGCGGTGGTGGCGCAAAACAGAAGAATACAGCGGGTAAAAGGGCCTGATATTTTTATTAAAATTGACAAAAAAAAAAATGAAATAAGAAAAGTTATACGTATATTTATTTAACAGACTGAAAGGCATACAGTATATTTTGCGAAATAAATTGTATAAAAACACAAGCTTCTGCCAGCGACTTCGCCCGCATGTAAATATTTTTCTCCATACAAACTTCCAACCCCGTTTTACCCCCTTAGGGGTAGAGTTTTGTAAAATCCATTCTTAGCGGATATCTACATCCTATAAGGAACCTACCTGCCAAATTTTAAGTTTGTAGGTGTTATAGTTTCTGAGATTCCGATGATTAATCAGTGAGTGGTATTTTGCTTTTATTTATATCGATTTTTTACGAACAAGTGGGCCTTACGCTTTTGCAAATAGGCCCAGTTCAGCAACAAATACCAAATAACTAGTGCTTCTTGTAATATAGTCACGCTCACCCCAATTACTTAAACACTTCAGGTAAAATGTGTATGCCTTATACGACTCGGGCTCTGTCCGGACTGTTACCGGACGGCCGGACGAAGAACCATGGTTCTGCTGCTAAGCTGTCATCACCATTTCAGCCGATAGACGTCCACTGTTGGACATAGGTCTCCCCCAAACTGGTAAAATATCCGTCATGGGTTTTGTATACGCGCTCCACTTTTATCTTGTACCAATTACCTAAGTAGCCTCCGGACTGCAAGATAACCATTTAGCAGTTGCAGCGAACCTGCCTATTTCGCCCCTAGACGCTCCATTGTTTTCTCGCTAAAATAATAACCCGGTAAAAATTGTTCGCATATGCTTCGGGCTCGAAAAACGAGGACTATTATGAAACGAATTATGAATTAAACGAATGAAGCAGAGGTATTTTTTAAATTGAATGTGTTTGTTCATTTTAAGTTAGTATTTTTGGCTGTACAGGTTTATTTGGACATAAGGTTGTGTGTCGAAAATTTGTTTATGGTTATCAATCCGTTTTATACCTTAACTAGCAGCTGCCAGCGGCTTCGCCCGCCTAAAAAATAGGTTGCTCCGTACAAACTTTGCACCCCTGTTTCAACCTCTTAGAGGGAGAATTTTGGAAAATCCTCTCTTAGTGCTCGCCTATGTCATAAGAGGAAACCTTTTACAAAATTTCACGCTCTTCCACTCAGTAGTTTCGGCTGTGCGTTGATATGTCAGTCAGTCAGTTTCTCCTTTTATATATGTAGATATGCCTAGATTTTAAAACTTTAATTAAATCAGCTGTTAGTCGTACAGGATGTAGCAAATTACACTAGGCAGCAGAAAATTCCGGGTCGCTAATGAAAACTGTCATACTTTCTGTAAGTAATACATGAGGTGAATTCGTGAAACTGTAGTATGTTGTAGATAACTGACTAATATAAATATAAAAAAAAATATATAGGTTCATTTTGGACAAGACAACACGTCTTAGTAGATAAATACTAAAAAAAATATTAAAAAAGCAGTTTATTGTAAAAAAGAATGGAATAGAAATCGAAAGTAATAAAAAAATGGACAGCAATGGAAAGGGCTATGCTCGGAGTTTCCTAACGGGATCGCATCTGCAGGGGAACCAAGGTTACCAATTTAACCCGAAGAATCGCCAATAGTGGCAGTGGGCAGGGTACATTGCTTGCAGAACAGATGGTCGATAGGAATGAAAAGTTCTAGAGTGGCGACCACGTACTGGAAGACGCAGTGTTGGATGGTCTCCCACAAGGTAGACTGATGCTCTGGGGAGAGTCGTGGGAATACGATGGATGCGAGTCGCACAGGACCGGTCATTATGGCGACATTTGGGGGAGGCCTATGTCCAACAGTGGACGTCTTTCAGCTGAAATGACGATGACGACGAAGATTGTAAAAAATTCTGCTTTGACGTTTTATTCCTTTGTTATTTCGGATCACTTCGTTAAGGGGATGCAACTCGACATACATTTTCACTGTTTTTCATACAACCGCTCTTACGCGATTATGACGTTATTACAAATTTTTCATTAGATATTTTGGAAATACAGTATGTTGTGGATATTATCTAGGCTTCTATTGAAATCAATTTATAAATTTGTGTAAAACTAATCCAGTAAAGACCTCTGAAAATCTGCTATTTTGCATGAACTTTGACACTTCATAATTTACTCAAAAATTTAAAAAAGTATAACAATAGAAGTACTGCAAATTTAATCAAGATTCTAAATGACGACAATTTTTTTCAAAAACTTTTAAAGGTTTAAAAAAACACGTATTTCCTGGAACAAGTTTTATAAAATATTCGAGTAAATCACGGAATTACCGAATGCTAACAGAGTTTTAAGCGTTATCTCTCTTTTTTTGCGTAGCCTTTTCGTCAAACATCGCGTTGGATTGCGTTAGATGAAGTAAAAAGCTTTTAAACCATGCTCTATGTTGACGATAGGCGAGTGGAAAAGGACCCTCTTAAGACAGTATTTTAATACGATTTGTAATACCAGTGTAGATACAATTCATGAGTTAGTGTATTTACTAGCTTATATTTTACTGTCTGTCTAAAAGGAAATCTTTTGAATGATAATTACAACTTCTTGGAGTTTTAAGTCAAGAGTGAATAGGTAGGTTACTTCAAGAGAAACGTGTTTGATCGTCGTTCTCTCTTTTTTCAAGATAAGCTTTCATTTAAATGCGCTAAAAACAATAAAATAAACTTTTCCTCTACAGCTTTTACAATAAAATTATAATGTCATTACACACTTATATGATCTAAAAGCTTGTCGTGAGATTTAAGTACTTGTATTTACGAAGTTTGAAAATTTTAAATCAAGTTATTTAATTTACTTCCTTGTTTATATACACAGATAAATCTCCCAAGAAGTCCTTTATACTGGACTATCAGAGTATTTTTTTTTATTTTCCGAGTTATTTAACATCTTCATTGTGGGAGTGCATTATAAATAACTGGTCCGCCATATTGGATGTTCCGCCATATTAGATTTAGAATAACGTCTCACAGCTAACAATGCATCGTCATCCAAACTAAACACGTGTACAAAATTTCAGCTCAATCTGTTTAAGATATCTGCTTCAAAATTCAGTTGCAAGATTCCACCCGAGCAAGCATAGTTACATAAACACATACATTACAAGCTTGTAATAAAAAATCTTACCTAGAATAATCTCGAGACGCCTCTAAACTTTGCAGAGCCAAGCATAATTTTAAGCGGGGCCATAGTAACGTGCGGCGTACAATTGAAGTCAATAACTCTGGCTACAACTCTCCCCAACTATCTCCAACTCGAGGCTCACAAAGCCAGCATCGAATACAGCACAAGCATTCTGTGTTCTAGTTCCTGAAACGATTTATTAGCTCAAGCTTTCTTTTTGTTCCTGATGCTGGTCCTGAAGCTATTTTGGAACATCCGATTGAAATTCTGATGGATGAGCGACCATTTAAATCAGTTTTTTACAAGTGTTCAATGATAAATTAAGTGCTTAAGCAAATGATTATGGGATCAGGATGGACGGTGCTTCATACAGCGTCTACTCCTGAATTAAGTTAAAGGTGGTTTTTTTTTGTGACAAAAGCAGTTGTATGTTAAAGAAAACATAAGAATGCCTTAAAATTTAATTTAAATTGACCTTAATTCCATTTAATTAAATTAAATTGACCTTAATTCCATTTAATTAAATTAAATTGACCTTAATTCCATTTAATTAAATTAAATTGACCTTAATTCCATTTAATTCAATTAAATTGACCTTAATTCTATTTAATTCAATTAAATTGACCTTAATTCCATTTAATTAAATTAAATTGACCTTAATTCCATTTAATTAAATTAAATTGACCTTAATTCCATTTAATTAAATTAAATTGACCTTAATTCCATTTAATTAAATTAAATTGACCTTAATTCCATTTAATTCAATTAAATTGACCTTAATTCTATTTAATTCAATTAAATTGACCTTAATTCCATTTAATTAAATTAAATTGACCTTAATTCCATTTAATTCAATACATTTGTTCGTGAACGGGCGCCGTCGTTGGGACTGGTCATCTCTTAACGTCCACCATCTTATTTAAATCATTATATTTTGAATTGTTTTTTTTTCTTACTTATATTTTTCTCACACATAGAAGCAACAAGAATAATAAAGCCAAATGTTAGTAATATATAGCATATAATAGCAGCCTTATAATATTCCCACAGCTGGGACTCAGGCTTCTTCTATGAGAGGATATGGATCGTAAATTATCACGTGGGCCCAGTGCGAGTTAGTGGATGTCACATGTCTTCGAACCTTTGGTTCTAGGATATGCCGGTTTCCACACGATGTTTTCCTACACCCTTTTGTTAACAATAGGGATGAAATAAACTAAACAAAGTGAAGCGCCTGCCTGGGTTTCCCACGATGTATGATACGTAAATCAGGGCCGTTGCCACTTGGCTATCGATGCTCATACTGATTTTTGCTTGCCTGCCCAACCTAACCCATCATCATCATTTCAGCCGAAAAACGTCCACTGTTTAACATAGGCCTCCCCCAAGTGTCGCCACAATGAACGGTTCTGTGCCTCTCGCATCCATAGAATTCCCGCAACCCTTTCCAGGTCATCGGTCCAACTTGTAGGAGGCCTTCTAACGCTACGTCTTCCGATACGTGGTCGCCATTCCAGAACCTTTCGGTCCCAACGGCCATCCGTTCTGCGAGCAATGCTGCCCATTGCCACTTAATTTTGGCGATTCTTCGTGCTATGTCGGCAACCTTGGTTCTCGTGCGGATATCCTCATTCCTGATTCGATCACGCAAGGAAACTCTTTAAGCTTTAAGTCTTCTGATGAGGCCCATTGTAAGCGACCACGTTTCGGAGCCATATACCTATCATATAGTTACCTAACCTACTATTGAATGTAAATCATAGTGATGTACTGTAGGTCGTAGATGATGTAGTCAGGGACCACCAGCGTAGGCCTACGGGATTGTCCGAAAGAGTTACCTCAGCCCTAGAACGCAAATCGCAACTGAAGGAACAGAGGTAGGTTTTAGTTAGACGTTACTTCTTACTCCTCCCAGTGCTGAAGGAGTTATTTTGATGATTTTCCATCTCAAAACCAGAGGTGAAACTGGCATGATATTATTGACTAAATACATCTACTAAGGTTTCTATCAGGGTTGCCCGCGAAATTCAAATTTTCAAGTTTTTTTTGCATCTTGCAGCTTACAATTAGTATGACAAAACACATGTTTGTGGTAACAATGTGTACCGCAAATATATTTTTGTGTACTTTACAGTCCGATATTGAACCGCAAATTATAAAAAAAAATACGAAATGTTTGAATTCAACTGGGCTGATGGTCTAGTGGTTAGTGGTCCTGACTGCTATGTCGGAGGTCGTGAGTTCGATTCCCTCCCAAGGAAAATGTTTGCATGATGAGCACGATCATTTGTTCTCTGTGTCTGGGTGTAATTTATCTTTATTATGTAGTACAAAAAAATAAGATAAAATAATGACAAAATTTTTAACTGTAGCTGAGGATCGAACTCGCTGCAAAATGTCGTTCACTACGACATTTTGGATTATTGCTCACCTCCCATAGCAAAAAGCGTGATAATTTATAGCCTATGTCCTTTCTCAAGCTCTATTCTATCTTTGTACCAAATTTCATCAAAATCGGTTCAGCGGTATAAGCGTGAAAGCGTGACAGACAGACAAACAGACAGAGTTACTTTCGCATTTATAATATTAGTATGGATTACATTTATCAATTGTCTAGTACTCATAGCACAAGCTCTGCTTAGTTTGGGACAAGATGGCGTTCTGTGATAGTTGTAGAATATTATTATTATAAAGAGGTAAAGTTTATTTTTTTGTTTTTTTTTGTTTGTAGGAGGTAATCTCTGAAAGTATTGGTCCGATTGCTAAAATTTTTTCCTGGTAGAAAGCTGCTTTATTCCTGAGTGGCATAGGCTATATTTTATGTACGCGGGTGAAACCGCGGGCAAAAGCTAGTGTATCATAATTTCGCGGGCTATTCTGGAATATTTACCTTAAAACCACATGCCAGTCCATCTTCAACCTAGTCAGCTCTTCAGTCTGTTCCCCAGCTAAGTGTTCTTGTCTGAAACAATTTGTTAACAACGGCATCTCGTGAGCACGAGCAGTTGTTTAGAGATCTATGTCCCAAGTTGCGGTAGCCGTAGGAATATGTCGAAGTTTCTAGTACCTACCTATTGGACACGGTCCGTGAACAACGAAGTACAGAGTGGCTAGATAAAGGCTTTGATCTAATAAAATGTACGGTACTTAGAACTAGTTTATGGCATTGGTTTAGGAGGATTTCTCTTTACTGTGAAGAGGTATACCTGGTGATTTTACTGTCATGTGTTTTATAGATTTAAAGTCCTTATCGTCTAGTTCATCTAAAGGTAATCTAGTAGGGTTATTGTATCTATACTAACTTTATTCAGAACCAGCGACCCGCGGGTTTTCAAAAAATAATATTATGCATTATATTATACACTTAATGTGATACACGAAGACATGTGAGATTCACCAACCCGCACTGGGCCCGCGTGGTGGATTACGGCCCATTCTCTCTCCTAGAGAGGAGGCCTGAGTCTCAGCAGTAGGAACATTAAAAGGCTGATTATGGTTATGCTTATGCTATACATTTAAGCCTTTCTTATGAATCACCGTACTGTGCAACCGCAACTCGACTTCAGAGCCTCAAGTCTGCTATTACAATAGTGTCAGAATGGTCTATCATTGATTTCATAATTGTTGATTTTGACAAGTTTGGTAATCTACTAATATAATGACATCATTATGACTTTCCAATGGTCAACCACTGACACTTCATTGAAAGAAGTGGCATAGAATGGTAATCTCGTACATGTTGACAAATGAATGTCTGACGTATGCGGTAATCTGCTAAAATTTTGACAGTTCCTTTGCAGTCACCTTTAGAACGTCATTGCGCAGTCATTGCTTTTAATAACTTTAGTTTTGTCATTCTACCACAACTCTATTACGAGACCATTGACCGATCAATGATCGATCATTATGAATTAGCAGATTACGAACTTTTAGCAAAATGGCAATGGGATCGTATTGGAATGATGAACTTATAAAAATAGTAGACTTGGGCCCCTGTTCACATTCGGACCGCATCATAGCAACACCTCATTTATCATTAGTTAAGGTCGTGGACTCAATACACGTATCAACTGAATTACATAGTTTTACTTATATCATTCAACATCCCTATCAATCAGTATCAATCAGCAAAAGTCGTACGGTAACAAACTATATCACTCTGTATATTGATGAAAACTGCATAAGATGATGATGCGCCTTTAGGCGCAATTGGTCCAATACGCAGTAGGTCCAATCTTTATGTTTTGAGTTCATCGCGTACATACAGACAGATAGACCTGGTGGGGGTGGGTTTGTTTTATATATAGAAGAATGAAGTAAAAGAGTATCTAACTCTTTGCTCGACTCAGCCTGTCCCTTGCTGCCCTCCCCCAGCGACGCCCTAAGCCGAGGTCCGTACCCCACAGGTGGTGCCCTTAGCGTGTAGTCGCTTAGTTTTAAGTTTAGTTAAGTAAGCCCTGGCTGGAGGGAAAAAAAAGAGTATCTAACTTGCTTAGTTACATCATCTGGAAAAATTACATAACACCGCTCCCTCGTATAAAATGTTTTTCATCGAGAAATTATAAGTTAACCTAAATTTTTTTATTGGCCACGTGATGAAATTTCTCATTTTGTAACCAAGCAACGGGAAAATGAGATAGCCTCTAATAAACTAATTCGTCTTTTTTACACCGCCAACTAAATATTCTTAGTCTAAGAGCAATCGAAGCGAGTTCGGAATCGTAGAGCACTCTCATATGGCTAGAAGGCTGAAGCGGGAGCGGAGCGCCCCCACCTTAGCCTTCGTAGTTATTTTTGTTATAACCACCCAGAAAATTACTTAATTCGAATCGTTAAGGCCCTTACTCCCATTTAGTGCCATAAAACAGTGACTATCTGAAGCCTCGGTAACGGTTGGGTTAATAAATTAAAAAAAATATACATAATTATTATAGATTAATTTAAAACATTATCAATATAATAGGTCTTTACCTATGAAATTGGAGATTTTTAAAACGGGTTGCTTTGAAGTGTTATATCATTGGATTGACTTGGAATCATAAGTTCAAATAAATTTTATATTAAAGGTATGTTATTCTTCTTTTCAAATTAGTTATTTATTGGTTTCTTTGTGTTTTATATTTTCTGTAATATAGCAGTACTTATAACCATTTTTGAATGAAATCAAAGAAAACTCGCATTATTTTGTAATATTAGTTCTACCGTGGAAACAATGGGACTCAAGTGATATGCAATATTGATGATGTATACGGACTTAAAACTGCTAATGAATGAGATGTCTATTTTGGTTTCAATCACTTTCATGTGAGAAATTTTATCTCAGGAATAACTTTATTTCTTAGGGCGGCTATAAGACAAAATTTCCAAAACGAAATCTATTAAACCAAGAACACAGAGTTTTTTTTGTTAGAAGAAAGTCGTAGGTATGCGACATTGTTTGCCCTTTGCAATGCATAGTATCTATGTTGAAACTCTTAATATGAAAAAAACGTTTTTTATTAGCTTTCATGGTTATAAGTACTGCGATATTACAGAAAATACAAAACACAAAGAAACCAATAAGTACCTAATTTCAAAAGAAGAATAACATACCTTTAATATCAAATTTATTTGAACTTATGATTCCAAGTCAATCCAATGATATAACACTTCAAAGCAACCCGTTTTTAAAATCTCCAATTTCATAGGTAAAGACCTATTATTTTAATAAAACATTATCAGATTTTTTTGTATGACTAATACTTTTGGAAAAAAAAAATTTAACAACATGACATTTTTTTGCTTGTTTTCCCTATTCATTTCAAACTGGTTTGATCTTTAGGAATATGTTAACACAAAAAAATGCTGGTTAAGTGTTCTTCAGAATGTACATAGCATAATATATTTAAATCTATCTATATTTTTTTTATGCGGGCGCAAGCGGCAATACTAGAATGTCTGCATTGAATTCCGGCTTGATCTTAGAATGTCTGCATTGAATTCCGGCCTGATCTTGAAGGGACTATACGCCTTAATTGTGGCCGACTTAGTAATTTAGAAGGCAGTGTAGATTTCTTGAGGCAAATAATGCTATTAAAATGAAATCTGTTTAATTAACACCCTTAGTCTTCCCGTAATTGGTTCTGGAAAGTCTGAGTTCTAGCTTGTTACGGTTTTTATATGAATCAGCCCAAAATATAGCCATATAATATTCCAGACAACCCCTAACTATTACAGTGAACTCAAAATCTCGACGTTCTTGTGTTCTGCTTAGATATAGGTCCAAAGACTTTGGTCTAACATCGTCGGCTGCTTTTGAAAGCGGGAGCACAACCTCTGTATTTAGTTATTTAAACTTAGGTAGTTCGAAGTTGGCCTGTCTTTGCTCAAGCAACGGATATAGCTGTGTGCTATTCATCTAGTTGAATAGTTTAGAGTTTTTACTGTGTCAGATTTCCTGTTTAGCTATAGAATATTTTATCTTTTTTACCCGACTGCGCGACGCAAAGGAGGGTGGCGTTCTAGAGACCAAATGCGTAGGCCGATTTTGATAATTCTTACGTCAATCGATTCGTCTTAACCTTGCGAGTGTCACTAAGGACATGACGGTAATCAAAATTTACCACAGCTACAACCAGACGCCATATTGTCAAAATGAAAAAAAAAAGTCGATGAACTATGTCAAGTGGGGTGTCGTTGAATAGGTATTTTAAAATCATCCATAGGTTCCTTTTATCATTTTTCATTTTAAACAATAGTTTAGGATATATAACGATTTAAAGTTGTTTAACAAAACAATCATTCTCGCTAATTTTCTTACTTATTGATTTAAGTTTTTATTTCAAGTATAAAAGATATACAAACAAAAAAAAAACAGTGAAAAAGCATGAAGAACAAACATTTTTGGTCAAAAAATAACTTTTATTCATCGCCAAGTCGCCGAGTAAAAAAAAGTTTACCACCAAGCTCGATAGATGGCGTTGTTCATTTGATGCACGTTTGTAAATCAAATCATTCGAGTTTTCCCATCTACTAGACAGGTCGATGAACATAATCAAAAGATGACAACTATATTGGCATAAACTACTAGGTTGTATAAATTACATGCAGTTGATATATCAGTAGAATCGAAAACATATGGTCAAAAACCGAAAGATGTATATGTTTCTGATGATCCTAACAAAACTGGAGGAATCGTTAAATATTTAACAATCGGTTTAGGATCACGAGTTATGTTACGAAGAAATTTGAATGTTACCCATGGTCTTGTTAACGGAGCAATGGGTGTCATAAGGACAATTGAGTGGCCAGCTCTTCAGAGGGACCAATTGGAACCCGGAGAATTGCCACAAGCTGTTTATATAGAATTTGACGGCAAAGCAATTAAAAACAATGTTCCTGGAGTAGGAGTCAGAATCGAACCATCGACGACAGAATTCGCTGCACTTCGCGGACAGGGTAAAATAGAGCGAAAAATGTTGCCATTGATATTGCGCTGGGGTGTAACTGTACACAAGCTCCAAGGAACTACTTTGGACCGAGCTGTGGTTGACTTAAGTTCACGCATTTTTGCTAAAAGTCAAGCATATGTAGCTTTGAGCCGAGTTAGCTCTCTAGAGGGACTAATCATCAGTAGTTTAGACCACCGCAAGTTACTTAATAATCCCCACGATATTAACTCCCTCAATGAAATGACTAGATTGCGAAATTTACCATCTTATAACGAAGTCAATGAATCGTAACTAAAAAGTATAAAATAAAAAAAATAATTTAAAGAAAAACAAAAAACCCGACTGCATAAAAACTAATTTAAAAAAAAAACGTGAAAAAATTAACTTAAATAAAAACTAAAAAGAAAGAAACAAGCCCAGTAGTTTAGAATTCTGTTAAGTTATACTAAAGAACTACACAATTGAAATAGTTTTATAATCGATACACACATAAAATAAATCATAAATTCTAATGCAGAAAAGAACGACTCACAGTCGGGGCCACTTGGAAAGATTTGATTGGTAAAATTTGAATGGGCCCCGACTGTGAGTCGTTCTGTTCTGCATTAGAATTTATGATTTATTTTATGTGTGTATCGATTATAAAACTATTTCAATTGTGTAGTTGCAAGCTTGTGTTTTGGCGGCGTTGAATTCTACTAGATTGGTTTTGCCCCACTTGGATCATCATCATCATCATAATCATTTCAGCCGAAAAACGACAAGTGTATATTTATTTTATTTATTAGACATACCTACAGCTATTATTACAGATCAACCCAATGCGATAGTGTAGTCAAAATATTAATTAAAATAATCATTTCATGTCAATAAGGTAAATCCAATTCATAACGTTTACAAAATATAAAAATAACAGTCATCATAACAGATCAACTCAATGCGATAATATAGTCAAAAATATAAATTACAATAATAATTTCTGGTCGTTTCGTTCCAACCTTTTGTATCAATTCTGTTGTTTGTTGTTGTTGTTTGTTGTTTGTTGTGTTGTTCCAATCTGTTGTACGTTGTATGTTTGTTAGTTCTAAATTTGCGCCTTGTTCCGCCAAATAAAATGTTTTTCTTTCTTTCTTCTTTTTTTCTTTCTATCCAACCATGCCCAAAACAAACAAGTGTTGGGCAAAGACCTCCCCCAAGTGTCGCCGGTCCTATGCACCTCGCATCCATCGGATATTATATGCCATATACAAAATACTAACAACAAAATGAAAAAAAAAAGTAGGTTAGTGATAGCTTGACGGGTTACAGGATAGAATGGAAGAAAAAAACGTGCTTCACCGACCCTAAATATCATAGAACAAGGGTAGGATGATGATGGTGATGACGATGATGATGATGATATAAACACTAGCTGTCCCACGGAGTCTTTGGTTACTACTCCACTCCTATTGGTCGCAGCGTTATGATATACACCCCTATTTTTTAATTATAAAAAAAAATCCGAGCAAGTGCGAGTCGGACTCGCGCACTGAGGGTTCTGTACAAACATACCTATAAAACAGTTCAATTCCCGAATTGAGTTACGAAAATTTTTCCGAATCGCAAAAAAAGTTTTTTTTGTGGCTAAAAAGAACCTGACCACGTGACTGAGCGTTGAGATGATGTCAGAACAAAGGAATCGGAATCCATTTAAAACCTATCGAGAAAAAACATGTTTACAAATTTAACAGGATTTATTGTAAACTAACAAATTCTGCTATTGCTCTTGTGATATAAATATGGGGGTCTGAACGCAGCACCCCTGAATCCCACATAAATATTCACAATCGCGCTTCGGTGATGCCGCCTAAAGTTCCTGCATGCCCCGTACAGGCTAGCCTAAACAAACATAACTGTCGAACTGTGGATGTTGTTTTCTGCTCAACCCATCAAGGTACACAGGCGTCAGGCGTGATGGTATGTTATGTGCAGTAAGTTTATTTAATTATTTTAACTTCATGTACAGTAGCGGAACATTGATGGACTTAATGCAACAAGGCATTCTCTACCAGTCAACCTATGGGTTAAAAAAAAAACAACACTGTGGTAGGTGTGCACAATAAATAAATAAGAGATTCAAATAGAATGAAATATCATTAAATTAAGTTCATCATCATCATAATTTCAGCTGAAAGACGTCTACTAATGGACATAGGCCTCCCCAAGTGTCGTCATAACGACCGGTCCTGTGGGTCTGGCATCCATCGGATTCCTGTGACCCTCATCAGGTCATCGGTCCACCTTATAGGAGGTCTTCCAAGGCTGCGTCTTCCGGTACGTGGTCGCCACTCCAGAACCTTTCGTCCCTATCGACCATCTGTTCTGCGAGCAATGTGCCCTGCCCACTGCCACTTAAGTTTGACGATTCTTCGGGCTATGTCAGTAACCTTGGTTCTCCAAAAAATAAAAAACATAATGTCTATGCTAAAATTATAAACTAATAAATATTATCATAGATAAATATCAGTTCTAAGAGTGCAAGCAATAGAGGCGTCAAGATAAGAGATGACTGTGGCTGTGCCGTATTCCATAACTCCATCAGGTGAGATAGCGGTCAAGCGCGAACCTATCAAGAATAAAAAAAAAAATTAAAAAAAAACTCCTGATTTACAGCCAGTGTCGTGTGACGTATGTGGTTCTTGAAACGTATGGTTTAGACCATACGTTTCAAGAAGTGGAAGTGAGCGGCGTTGTATTAAACATTAGTGTTTAATACAACGCCGCTCACTTCCACTTGACCCAGACGCCATCACAATGGCAAAACCCTCGATTAATTTAAGCAAAGATCAATTTAAGGAAATTAAAAAAAAATATTTACGGAAAATTACGCAATCTTAAGACTAGCTAAAATTTTTTTAAAAAAATTTATTGATATAAACCAGTGCTTGACTGCGATCCCACCTGATGGTAAGCCACTGCTTACCATCAGGTGAGTGGGTGGTGGGTGGGTGGTCACCAGTTTATTAAGAGCATATTCACTCTAGCCTTGAAGATACCTGAATTAGAGTTGGACGGGAAGACCGCAGCAGGCAAATTGTTCGTCCTTCGATGTATGCGGTATAAACGACGAAGCGAATCACTTAGTCCGAACCGTTGAATTTTCAACAACGTAAGGGTGGATACTTGCCGTACGTCGGGTTGTCCGATGGCAGAAAGGAGATGGCGAAATCAAGTCATGCAATTCCCGCGCACACTCTCCAAAATGCAACATGTAAAATGCCGATAGGCTGGCTAACCTGCGCCTGTGCTTGAGGCTTTGTAGATTAGACTTAACCAAATCTGAAACCCCAATTAGACTCTTCGCACGCCTTTCCACTGAGTCCAAAGCTGCTAGATGGCATTTTGCAGCACCAGCCCATATGTGACTGCAGTACTCCACACACGATCGGACCTGTGCTTTGTATAATATTAGAACCTGTCCTGGTGTGATGCGTGTCTGTGCATTATAAACATTCTATAAAGAAAAATATGCGCCACGTCCGCACGAAACAGCCGAAAGCTAACCATAATGCTGTAGCTACACGTATAGTGCATCGAGTCCACAGCGCTGATTTTCAGTGTGGGCCGGTGACAGTTTCGACGTCCGACGTACTCTGATTTGAGTAATTTGAAGATTCGCGGTTGAGTCGAATTGGATGAAATAACTTGCAATATAGAAGTCAATGTGACAATGGAAAAAAAATCGAGTAAAAGGAATAAATGTCGATAATTATCTTATTTTATATTCCTGATAGGTTCGCGCTTGACCGCTATCTCACCTGATGGAAAGCGACGATGCGGTCGACGATGGAGCGCGCTTACCTAGAAGTAACCTATTCACTCTTGACTTAAAGATTCCCGGGTTGTAGCCATCAGGAAACACAGATTCCGGCAAAGAATTCCACTCCTTAGCTGTACGCACAATGAATGTGTTCCCAAAAAAACTAACCTAAATATGTTTACATCTCTCACTTCAATAGTGAGAGATGTAAACATATTTAGCCAGTCTGTAAGTTTTCTTCGCAAAATTAAAATCTAAAAATATGAATCACGGCAAATCGAAATAAGAGGAAGTCGTTATAATTAAATAAAAAAAAAACACTGAAAATTCCAAGAACCAAGAAACAGGAAGTGTTAATATTTGAACAAGTGGAACAATTGAAAGGAATGTAAACGAAAATTAGGGAGCGCATAGCTGTTGAATTTGTTCCAATTTAATTTTGTACACTTAATCTAAAGAATATCAAATAGATGACACTTTTTTATTATTATTATAAATCAATAATAATCAATAATGATACCTTGCGTTTGACGAATAGCTCACCTGATGGTAAGCAATGTTACAGCCGACGGCGACGATGGAACAACCTATTCACTCTTGACATAAAGACTCCCAATTTGTAGCTATCCGGAAACACAGACTTCGGTAGGGAATTCCACTATTTAGCTGTATGCACAATGAATGTGTTCCCAAAACGTCTTGTGCGTACGGGTGGAATGTCCACCATATTGGTGGTCACCACCGTATGTTTCGTGGTTTGATCATGGAACTGGCAATTTGCCTACTCTAGTTTCTAGACTACATAAATATTTATTTCGTAAATAATCGTTGCTAATGCATACCTAGAATAATCGGCCTTATAATGCTTCCACTACTGGGACTCAGGCTTCCTCTCTAGGAGAGGTAATGAGCCAAAATCCACCACGGGGGCCCAATGTGGATTGGTGGATGTCGACGTCTTCAAATTTTTGATTCTAGGACATGCCGATTTCTTCACGATGTTTTCCTTCACCGTTTTTAGAACAGTGGCGTTGAAATAAATTATACAAAGTATTGCGCCTGGTTGGGTTTGAACCCGTGCCTCCAAACTTGTAAGTCGGGGTCATTACTACTAGGGCACCACTGCTCAGCGTAATAATCGTACCACTGCTCACCGTGATAATTGTTGAAGGTTAGCTAAACCTACAGAAGTCGTAGAGGACGACTATCTCACAGGTTTCAGACTCAACCTAGTAAGCTCTTCGCAGCATTCGTATTTTGGTTTTATTATAGGCGGTGCACACACGTCAGTAACATGCCGTACCTATGAGACCGCAGGCCGCGTACCTGCGCATGTCACCTCCAACTAGCCAATATTGTAGCCTCAGTTTTAAATGTGGAAAAAATATCAGTGGCATTCACTAAATTACATTTTATTTACGTAGACAGCTTTTCTTGCACAGCATATGTAACTGTTCTTTTTTAATCTTAATTTTTTACGTACTTGTTCCTATATTGTTTATACTATTTTTTTTTCCAATTATTAAGAGTTAGCTCATCTAAAACAAAACTAAAAAATGAACAAAGATACGTTAAGTTTTATTATTATTATATGTTCTGTTTTTTTTTGAGTATATATATTTAGTTCATTAAATTATGTATATATTATATTTACCTATATTGTGTTGTATCGGTGATTCATTTGTATATATTTTTTATATTAACCTTTTTTTTCTCTCTCTCTTTTGTCGCACCTACCACTATTCTTCTCTGCATCACCCAAAGGTTGACTGGTAGAAAATGCCTAAGGCATTAAGTCCGCCTCTTTACCTTTATGTGCATGAAGTATGTAATAAATAAAAAATAAATTTGTTATACTTGAATTGCACTACGAAATCATAAGTGTCATCATTCATTAAAACCACTATATTCTAAGCACACACAGTTATTTTTATATTTGAAATGTATTTTCTAAGTATATTAATGCAATACATAAAGCAAAGCATATTATGTTACTTGACCAAGACTTATATTAGGGGCAACATTAAATGTTCAGTTTAGCCAAAAGTCATGAGGTCAAGCCAGCAAAAAAAAACTAAGCTTTGATTATATATTTTACAAAATCTAGTCAATTCAGTTTCCAATTATGACGATTTTTTGGGGAACTTAGACTGGTCATTAGCTTGATTTGGTAAAACTTGGTAAATTTTTTCTCCGGTTTATATCACGGAGACATATGTAGACACATAATAACATTGTTCTTTAGTTGTAACATAAACAGCATAATTATTTATTTTCCGCAATAAAAATAAAATAAAACAATGGAGCAAATATTTTTATATTAAATGTCAATGCTGGGTAGCATTGCCATGTTTTTTTAATAATAATAATAATAATAATAATTTATTTGCAAACATGGGTGTTCGTACATAGATGTCATATGGTAAAAAGTTCTCCATATTTTGCCAACACAGGGGCATGCAAATTATCATAATTCAAAATGAAATAGGTTATAATATTAATTTTACAATATCAACAAGTGTTTATAATTCTACGTACAATATAAATGTCAAATATAATATTATATATGTCAAAAATTTTGTTGTCAAGAAAAGAAATGTCATCGATTAGAAACTACAGGAATGTCACTGACTACGACAGTAGATGTCAACAGATACAATATAAAGCATGTCAAGATGTTAAATAATTTTAATTAGGAATTGAATGTAAATTTGTCATTATTATTCACATTTATTAAACACCATCGTAATCAATATAAAAAAGCAATTTCAATTTAATTTGCGTTTGTATACATACCAACTATTTTAGTCTCACTGATTTTATCTGATAGAAACTCCGAAATATTATAGTACGATTTGCTAACAAGAAAATTTTTCAACTTTTTTTTAAACATATTTACATTTAACATTTTGATTGATTCTGGTATGTGATCGTATATAATTGGTGCCATACAAAAAACACTTTTATGCATCAAAGCTGTCTTAGACTGTCTTGCACATAACATATTGACGTGTCGCCGACTCCTGTTATTTGTGTCTGATAGCTTGGGAAATAGATTTGGGTTAGTTTTTACAAATACCGCAACTTCAAAAATGTACAGACAGGGCAAGGTCAGAATTTTATATTGAACGAAAAATTCTCTGCAACTTTCTGTGGATTTGAGACCAAACATTGCCCTGATACATTTTTTTTGAGATTTAAATACTATTTCCTTATTGGTTGAGTTTCCCCAAAACATAACACCGTATCTCAGTAGGGAGCCCGCCATTCCATGATATGCCGTAACGATAGCATCCGTTCCTATAATTGAACTAAGCTTGTATATAGCATATACAGATTTGCTTAGCCTTTTTGTCAAATCGACAGTGTGTGCCTTCCAATCTAGACGTTGGTCTATGGTTAAGCCTAGAAATTTGGACGTATTTACTTGATCTATTTTGTTGTTATCATAGTAAACATTTAAAGCTACATTTTTGCGTTGACTAAAAGCCATTAGTTTGGTTTTTTCAATATTTATTTTGAGATTGTTGTTATTTAGCCATTTTATTATTGAATTAATAGAATAATTTATGTCATTATAATAATTTTGTTTGTTTGTGCAGTCAATAGTGACTGTGCTGTCGTCAGCAAAAAGTGTCATATGATGTTTTGTAGCTTTTGGCAAGTCATTTATATACAATATAAATAGTGGAGGACCGAGCACAGTTCCCTGTGGTACACCATATTCAATGGTTCTATCACGAGACCTATAGGTCCTTTTCCATGTTGAATGGCATTGCTAATTCTTTGGCCTGTTCCCTAGTCATGTAAAGAATCGACTAACTGCTGATGTTAAGGACTCAACGGACACTCAAATCCTATGTTGACAAAGCTACAACGTTACCACGGCACGACGTTGAGGCTTCGTTGACAGAGATTCAGAGTTTTGTATGTAAGCTGTGAGTAGGCGTACACCAAGCGTATAATGACAAGTACTATTCTGTAAAACAACGCGTCCATGAACAGTAGGCCTAATTTAATACGAATATTCTACTAATATTTGAAGAAAGGACTAAAATTTTTCCATTCCGGTAAAATTATTGATTGATTGACTTATTTATTTAAATAGTTATTCATCTTCTGGTTCTTTTTCTCCTTCTGGTTCTTCTGGTTCTTCTGGTTCTTCTGGATCTCCAGGGTTTTCGTTTTCAGGGTCCGCTTCATTGTTTGCTTGGCTTTCAGTAGCGGAGTCCTTTCCTTCTTCATCGGGTGTGTCTTTTTCACCATCCTTTTCTTTTTCGTTTTCATCTTTCTTATCGTCAGACCCTTCTTTTTCATTTTCATTATTTTTATCACCCTCATCCGGTGCATCCACAGTCGTGTTATCTTCAGCTAGCGTTGTTGAATCAACAACATCATTTTCATTAGTACTATTATCAAAGTCAGTGTCTTCTATATTTGGCGTAGTAAAATCTTCTTCAATATCATTGAGCTGGTGAAAGTCTTGCGCTGCAGCTCTTACTGCGAATGTGCATGTAGAAACACATTCATACTCATCCCTAAACATGTTCATGTTAGGGAGACAGCCACGCCAGATGCCGACTTCACATCTTGATCCTACTCTCCAGTAGTATATGACTGTTCGAGGTGGTTTACCGCAGTCATCCCATCTAAAGTTGGCGAGGCATTGTGGTGGTAGAACTAGAATAAATATTAAGATAATTATTATTACTAGAAGCACAAACAGTCCCAGTGATGGTAAAAAATGGAAGCTTTTTCCAAAATCAATACAATTAAAATAAAAAGTCCTGATTGACTCACTAACACTCCATCCCAAACTCTTTGAAATAAAAACTGAATTATGATCTAGACTAATGTCAAATTTTACAATTGTCCAGAATTTGTGCGGGATTGAGGGAAAATATATATTGATAAAAAGCACTGTATGTATGTAGGTACGGCCAGTTTTTAATTCTTTCAGGGTCCGTTTGTCGTCAAAAACGGAACCTTTATAAGATCACTTTATTGACAGTCTATCCGTCTGTCAAGACCGTTTTTGGTTAAAAACATGTAAACCCCGGTAGGTATTAAGCTGAAATTAATATTAAATGCTCAAGTCTGTTATAAATCAGACTTCTTAGTCAAAGCAATCTAAAGATAAGGCCATTTATGCTCCTTTTAGGCCCCCTGTTTTGACACTCGCAAGGAAATCAAAGCCAATAGGACCTCTGCAATTAAAGCCAATAGGCTCTGTTGACCTAGAATCCTTTTTGGCAAGAAGTAAGGTCTTATAGTACAAGTAAAGAAAAAGTCTAAAAACCGTAAAGTGTTTGTTACTTCAAGATATTACTTTTTACATTTTAGAAAAATCGTCGAGTCTCGATTGCATCGAACTCTATTAACATAAGTGAATTGATACGGAACCTTGGGTGAGCGAGTCCGAGCCGCATTTGAGCAGTTTTTTTAATTAATTCATTGCAATTTAAACGTTTTTTAGGGTTCCGTACCTCAAAAGGAAAAAATCGGTACCCTTATAGGATCACTTTGTTGTCCGTCTGTCTATCTGTCAAGACCCTTTATCTCGGGAACGCGTGGAGGTATCGAGTTGAAATTAAAACTATATAATCAAGTCTATGGTCCCTCGAAGCTGTGAAAAAATCAAACTCCTAAGTTAACGAAAGAAAAAGATACGGCCGTTTATGTCGCAAAAAACTTATATTTCGGCACTCTCAAGGGAATCAAAATTCATAGGGTACATCCCGTAGACCCAGAATGCTAAAATTTGCCATAAAGCAAGGTTTCATAGCACAGATACATAAATCTGAAAACAGCAAATTTATTGTTACGTCTAAAAGAAAAACTTTTTTGCGATTCAGAAAAATCTTAGACATTCTATTCTGGAATTGAACTATTTACATAGGTAAGTTTGTACGGAACCCTAAGTGCGCGAGTCAGACTCGCACTTGCCCAGTTTTTTTTTATATTATTGAATACTTACCTCATGCGAAATTCGATAAGAGAAAAATGCGGAACAAAATATGACAACCATATATGATCGACAGGGTCTTGAACCTCTTTTCAAAAACAAAAGTAGTGAAAATAATAAAACCAAAATTTATCTCAAATTCTGGTGTAACTTACCAGTGTGAACAAGTCCTGCATAAGTGGCAATGCTCAGGATCGCTACGAATACCGCCATCTCAACGTTTCCAAACAAAATAAATACGTTTTGAATCAAATAACACTTACTCAAGATAAAGCGTTAATTACTTTGCGCTCGACTGAAAAATAATGTAAATTTTCGAATAATTACTGTAGTTTCCAATTGCATCATAGGTAAATTAAAGGAAATAAATACAAAGACAAACTTTATAATTATTTACTTTTTTATTCTCTGTCAGATAAAAAAAAATCGACGAAATTGTTATAATCAATTATTAGGTAGGTGATCAATTATTGTCTGTTTGTCTGTCTGTCTGTTTGTTTGTCTGTTTGTCTGTTTGTCTGTCTGTTTGTCTGTCTGTTTGTCTGTCTGTTTGTCTGTCTGTTTGTCTGTCTTTTTGTCGGTCTGTCTTTCTGTTTGTCTATCTGTCTTTTTAACCGACTTCAAAAAAAGGAGGAGGTTATCAATTCGGTTGTTTTATTTTTTTTATCATCATTTTTTTTTTTTTTTGTGTTTGTTACCTCAGAACTCCGTCGTTTATGGACCGATTTGCAAAATTTTTTTTTCCTCTGTAGAATATGCTTCCAGATTGGTCCCATTTTTTTCAAAATCCAGTTCTGATGATGGAATCCATGAGGAATCGAGGGAACTCCTCAAAAATTATAGGCAACCCTATGGTAATTTTAGTATTTTCATCAAGAACTTAAGCATTTACAGTAAAAAAAAAAACATTTGATGAAGTGGAACTGATGAAAAAGACCAGAAATGGTCAACGGAACTTCATACTCAAATAGATATCACAGTGAAGATATAGTTAAGCGACTATGACAATACAAATAAATGAATGATTCTGAATAGTTACGTTGAAAATGGTATCATCGAAGTGATCTGATGATGATGATGGAGCCGGAAGGTAGGCACTGGAACTCCGTAATTAATCAATGTAACCTAGCCGTGTTTGGACTTATTAGAATTGTCATGAGATGCACTTTGGCTATAAGGTACTATCGAACTGATCTGATGGTGGAGCCGGAAGGTAGGCACAGGAACTCCGTAAATAATCAATGTATCCTAGCCGTGTTTGGGCTTATTAGAATTGTCGTGAGATGCTTTTTGGCTATAAGGTACTATCGAACTGATCTGATGATGGAGCCGGAAGGAGGAAGGTAGACACAGGAACCTCATAATAAAACAATGTAACCTAGCAGTATTTGGGTTAATTGGAATTGTCATGAGAAATAGGCACTCTGGTTATAAGTGTATCGCAACTAAAAAGTGTGAAATAAAAACTTTTTAGAAAAAAAAATAACCGACTTCACTAAAAAAAATCACTAAAAGGATCAAAATAACTTTAATTTCGGAAGTCGGTGTTAAATAAGAAACAAACAATACCGAGAAACACCGACTTCCGAAATTAAAGTTATTTTGATCCTTTTAGTGATTTTTTTTAGTGAAGTCGGTATTTTTTTTTTCTAAAAAGTTTTTTGTCTGTCTGTTTGTCTGTCTGTTTGTCTGTCTGTCTGTCTGTTTGTCTGTCTGTTTGTCTGTCTGTCTGTCTGTCTGTTTGTCTGTCTGTTTATCTGTCTGTCTATCTGTTTGTCTATCTGTTTTTCTGTCCGTCTGTTTGTCTGTCTGTATGTCTGTTTGTCTGTCTGTTTGTCTGTCTGTCTGTCTGTTTGTCTGTCTGTTTGTCTGTCTGTTTGTCTCTCTGTTTGTCTGTCTGTTTGTCTGTCTCTTTGTCTGTCTGTTTATCTGCTAATCTGTCTGTTTGTTGACTCTTATAATATTCGAGACACGGATAGTAAGTAACTAGTAATATCAAGAAACTATTGTTTTACGCTTACAGCTGTTACATACGTACACCGATCTACATCTTGGACAGGAAGATTAAAATTTCCAAGTACATTGTTTCATAAGCGGAGGGTATCTGTAGCATCTGCCTTTTGACAAGGGTCCAGGGGAAGGATGGCGTCATATACATATATATCCTATTTATATAACATGTAAACTATTTCGTAGCTTTAGTTATTCGACCTGAATGTTATTTCACTGGTCGTTTTTCTTATAGGTTGAGTTACAGATGACAGATTTGACTTTTTCGATATTCTAGCTTCGATGTACAGAAACCGAATAATTTTATGGAATAATTGCCTTTTTCATAATGATTAATAATTGCCGTGACAATCAATGGCTTAACAGCCATAAGCCTCGACCAACATCTTAGGAGGCTCTCGTTAGGCAGCTGGATCAGGGGCTTAATTCAGAAAGCGGTACTTCTGGACATGGTTCGTAAAGGAGGTTCTTTTCTCTGGAGTCCTGACCGCCGGTAACATGGACCCTGTTCCCGAAACCGTTGGGACGTTGGGATACTGTTTTTTTATACATATTTCATATAGATATGATATGAGCATTTCATAGAGAATGATATATTTATGCTTAGTAGAAATGCTTTTCGGCGTAAAGTTATTAGTGCAGTGAACAACTTCTAAAATTTTTTTTTTTTTTTTTTTCTGATGTCTGATATTTGTAACTGCGTATATAAAGTGTTTTCAAGAATAATACCTAGCTTGCCTATTAGTCCTCATCATAGCGTACCTCTATGTTAATATGTGGAAAATGTTGTGGTTATTACATTGATTTTGTTTTGTATACGTACTAATAAGTGTAATATATATTGTAATATCGTTTTTTTTTCCTAACAAAAATAAAATAAAATAAAATAAATAAAATATTTTTTATTATTTTTAAGGTTCCGTACCTCAAAAGGAAAAAACGGTACCCTTATAGGATCACTTTGTTGTCCATCCGTCTGTCTGTCAAGACACTTTATCTCGGAAACGCGTGAAGGTATCGAATGGAAATTAAAACCATATACTCAAGTTTGCGTTTCCTTGAAGCTGTGAAAAAAACAAACTTCTGAGTTAACGAAAAAAAAAGTTGCGTCCATTTATGTCGCAAAAAACGTATATTTTGACACTCTCAAGGAAATTAAAAATTCATAGGTTACTTCCCGTTGACTTAGAATCCTGAAATTTGGCATGAAGCAAGGTCCCATAGCACAAGTATAGGGAAAAAAATGAAAACTGTAAATTTGTAGTTACGTCACAAAAAACCAAACTTTTTTGCGATTCGAAAAAATCTTCGTAACTCAATTCGGGAATTGAACTGTTTTCACGGAACCCTCAGTGCGCTAGTCCGACTCGCACTTGCCCTGTTTTTTTTTTAATATAATTTATACATGTATTAAAATAAATAAAGAAATAATAATAATAGTTTATGGCTCTAATTATAGTTTTACATTATTTAGATCCTGCACTTGGATGCCCCATGTCGCAGGATACATTCTCTATCAATATCAACAGATCATAATATAACTTAGAGGTAAGTTAAAGGTAGTAAGTACGATTTTCAGCACTATTTACTAAGCTATGCTAAATACTAACAGGAAAATAAGTGTACATATTACATTTTCTGATTAATATAGGTGTGCGTGTGATTATAAAGTGTTTAATAATTAATTTATGATTGATAGAAGGTTTCCGTTTCGGTATAGCTATACCCTGCTGTATATTCTTGAGATTACAATCCATAAACAAACAAACAATATAATCTCTGCATTATTAATTTATACTATAATTATATTACTGGAGCTCCCATCATTATTGTCTAACGTAGATTTTCTCGATGTGTTTATTGAATATCTATAGAGTGGAAACTTGTGAACAGGAGGACACTGGTATACTTGATGGGGTGCAAGACATAAGCGCAAGCTTTTTGTTACCTACAATAAAGGTGAGTAGAACTCACGCTCCAGCTGACGGGACCCGACGGTAGCCGACCCCGACTATCAGCTACCGTAGGCGTGAGCTTGAGGACTGCTTTCGTATTTTAACACGCTTTTATTATCTAATTGCTCCAAGTTCTTAACCAATGAGAGAGTTAAACGTTTCGATCGCATTAGGGTCACCGCACACGGGCCACCGGTCACAACCACAAAACGCCGCCACCGGCATATGTCCTGTAGGTTTCATACAATTTATATGGACTCGCCGCACACGGTTAACGCCGGAAACCGCCACACGCTACAAAACGCCGCTGCTCGCTTCTTGTGGCCCGCACTGGCCACTAAAAGCCGATACAAAACGCTGTCACATGCCACTCGCGCATTTAAACCTTCTTCGACAGGGTCCATTATACTACTGCGCGCACATGGGTTAAAAACAATAGCTTCTCGTGGCGGCGTTTGTCGCTGTGGCTGGCCCATGTACGGTGACACTTAATGTAAAAACAACTGGCACTCAATGTACTGTAGGCCATAATTAAGAGCCGAAACTGCTTTAAGCGTGCGCCGCGCGTGTCGCGCGTGTGTCGTGTGCGTCGGTCCCCGTCGCGGAAATTCGTTCGCGGATTATTACCTGCGTAGTGTAGCTAGTTCAACTCTAACAGTGTGCATGTAGTCGTGTCTATGGAGAAGTTAATATTTATTACTAAGCAAAAAGGGGGCGCCTGGCGCGGCTGCCCCCGACGGATGCCCGCGCGGGTCCCCGCAACAGAGCACTTTTGTATGGGACTATGCGGGCGTCAGCGTAACGTAGTTTCGACTCGAAATCGCTCAACCAGCATTGCGCCAACCTATTCATTATTCGAATCCCCGCTTCAGCTTATATTTTGTGCCTTATCCTTCTACATAACTAAATCCGCTCCGCTGAATGCAAGCGTACCTGCAATGACAAAGGCAGTCGCCATTATGCCATTAATACAACGGTGAAGTCACAAGGCGGGGGTGAAATAATTTCTAAGAACTCGCTCATATAATTGTATGAGAGGGCGAGTGATAGTAAGTAATTTAAATAGTTGCAATACAAAAGAAATATTAGGAAAGAAAACATGTTTATTTTACCGGGACTTTTTTTATGGATGAAAATCATCCAATGACTTCTCCCGCTCTGGCTGGTGCGAGATGTCCGACTTTTACTGACTAAAACCACACCTATGTCCTTCAGTTGACCTTTGCGTTCTAGGACTACGGGTTTCCTTTTCAGAAATTCCCCGTATCGGCATCGGCCCTGTTGGGCCCCTACGGTTTGCTGACATCTCTTTGAGGAGCTCATGGCACTACGCTCTGTTGACGACTGGGCTCGGTCCGGTTAATTACTGGATGGCCGGACGGCGAGCTATCCGTTGCTCGACGTTCACAAGCCCGCGTATCTCCTACCGAGGCTGCGGATTGTTCGGAGGAGTTACCGTGGCTCTCGCTCTGGGGTACCTGAAGGAATTTTGTCAGTAAAAGTCTGTCACTTCCTCCAGAGCGAGAGAAGTCATGCGATGATTTTCAACGTAAAAAGATGTGCAATTAGCGTCGTTTTCTGACTGACCGACTTCTTGAAAACTCAAAAGTGCCTGTAAACGGTTTATTTGAAATAATTGCTTTGATTTGAGGAAAGATTTTTATTTTTGTATGTGATGAATAAACTCGAAAACATGTGGACTGCTTTAAAAAGTTCTTTCATCAGTAGATTATTACTTTATAACTGAAAGACATATTATTGGCATATATTTTCTCCCTTCACGCGGGCGATGAAAATGAACAACTTTCGTGAAGAAGGTCATAGCCAATCTCCAAAAAAAAAAACAATTGAAAAAAAAAACAGTTTCCTCAAAAGTTGGTTCATTTCATTGCAAAAAGTTATATCGCACTTTTTAGTTGTGAGGGTTCTCATAGCGAGCAAGTTCTTCAGTGAGATACCTATAGAGTATTTACCACCCGTCGAGCGCCGATGGTACATACGTCGGTATACAACTTATGTGACCTTGAAAACCGCTTAATGCTAAAACTACACTGCGCACACGTGTGCCACACACGCCGAATCATAAGAATAATATTTTAATGGGACCAACTCGGAAGCATAACGTTTAAATAAAAAATAAAAAACAATTAAAAAATCGGTCTACAATTGATCGAGAAATCGGTTAACATACATAAAAAATACACACAGCCGAACATATTCTCCTCCTTCTTTTCGAAGTCGGTTAAAAATGGATAGGTAACCACATGGTATGAATCCGATAGGTGCCACCCGTACCACCCTACAACAATAATTATGCTAGAACTACACTGCGCACACGTGTGCCACATACGCCGATCTGGGCGCGTCGGTCTCCATACATTTTATATGGAAACTAGACTTGTAGAGCTACACTTGATCCAAGCCATGCGACGCCACGCGACGTCGTTCTACGTACAAATCAGGCGTGTTACACGTGTGCGTTGGTCTAATGTAGTTCTAGCTTTATTGTCGTTTTGTACACACGGGCGTACGAAATTTATTCGGCCAAAAATTTTGGTCTCGGGTATCTGGTGATTTTACGTAAAAACGCGCAATTACGTAACAATAATACCCCTATACGCGCAAGGGGTTGAAACCATTTACCTTTAGCCAGAGTACCTACATCTCATGATAACTCCAAGTAGCCCAAGCCCCAAACACTGCTGGGATGCATTGTTTTATTATGAAGTTCCCGTGCCTGCCTTCCACTTTCCAGCTCCATGATCAAATCAGTTCGATAGTACCTTATAGCCAAAGTGTATCGATAAGCAAAAAAAGAATTTAACAAGAGTAACAAGCATTTAAAAAAATACAACTGATTTGAGAACCTCCTCCTTTTTTTGAGATCGGTTAAAAATATGACAACACCTTTCCATTGGAACCTGTACAATACGTCCAATAAGATCATAAACAACTTCTTATGTCATAAATATTACATGGAACTATCTCCCTTGGCAACATAGAGGTCCCTACACAAAGTAACAAGTTGTAAATAATGTTCTGCGATAGACATCTCGAGGATATAACCTTGACGATACGTGTGTTTAGTGACCACGATTTCCTCTGTCGAATCGGGATCGAGAAGTGACAATTTTTTTTTACTTTTGTTCGGCTGAATGTATTTTTTTTAATGTATGTTCACCAAATTCTCGGTCAGTTGTGGACCGATTTTGAAAATTATTTTTTTGATTGAAAGGTTATGCTTCCAAATTGGTTTCATAGAAATATTGTTATGATCTAATCATGAAATTCGAAGATATGGAACGAAACTCCTCATAAGATCACAGTAGAACTGTCGTAACAAGTAAAATTGCTGTGTTTATACGTGTAGTCGATGACTGACTAAAAGATAAGGGGGAGGGGTTATTATTATTATATATTGAACTGATCTGATGGTGAAGCTGGAAGGTAGGTACCGAAACTCTGTAATAAATTAAGGTAACCTAACTATGTTTGAGATTATTAGAATTATCATGAGATGCACTCTGGCTATAAGGTATTTAAGTTTGGCTAAGGGGTACTTTTTAGTGGTGATACCATAACTTAAAAGTGTAAAATAAAAAACTTTTTACAAAAAAAAATACAACCGACTTTAATGTAAAAAAGAAAACACTGAAAAGTGCAAAATAACTTTAATTTCGGAAGTCAGTGTTAAATAACGAAGAGACAAAACTAGAATCATCGACCCACTATTTCGTTGGCATTAAAATTCTTCGGCTTCTAGCTCCCAAAGCAATATTTACGACCACCACAAAAATATCTATTAACCAATATTTATGACTTTAAAAAATAAATCGTTGAAAAAGTGACTAACATTTCGTATTGAACTAACCACTAGTTTGCATTTGGCCATAAATCTCCACCACTCTGATAAATTAGGGTCTAAAGATGTTTTATTTATCACGAAAGAATTATTGGTGTCTGAGTCATTGATTAAAGGAGATGTTCAAAGGTAGCCCGCGAAATTCCTTACATTTATTACCATTAAAATTACCTGACCAATCCTCTGGCAAAATTAAAAAAAAAACTCCGGACCATGGCCTGTACCAAGGTCCTGCGCGAGAGGTCACTGCCGCCGATCGCCCCCACGAGGACATGTTGATGCTCCACTCGAGCGGGGCACACCTCCACCGTATGTTCCACCGTGTCCTCTGGGTGGTCCGCACAATGATAACACCCGGGCGTTTCTGCATGCAGAATCTTCCTGAACTTACCATGTCGAGTGAGGACCTGCGTCATGCGGAAGGTGAAGACGCCGTGATGTATTTCCAGACACTTTTCAAAGAGGGCACTTACCGCCATTATTATGGCGTACCCAGCACTTGGTTGCGACAGTCGCTGTCGCCATATCGTGAGATCCCGCCGGAACTCGGTCCACCATGCCGCAACTTATAGTGCCTCCAGATCCCAGCAAGATACCCTGATGCTTTCACTTTAACACGTTTACCCGATTGGTATCATGTTTGGCTGCAGGATTATTTGAAAGAGTCACTCTACCTAGAGCGAGAGAAGTTAATTGATGATTTCCCACCTCAACAAAAAACCACCTCGCCTTATAAAAAAAAAAAGAATTTAAAGTTTGTGTGTGGGTGGTAATCTCCTTAGTCGAGGCCCGAGTTCCTCCATGGCCAGGACCCAGGCTTTCCAGGCAAGCCGTCGGGTCCTGGGATTCCGATCCCGATTTCCGGCCACCGTAGGCGCGGGCTTGCGGATGGCGAGTAATGGGTGGCTCGCCGTCCGACCGTCCGGTAACCGTCCGGACCGAGCCCAAGTCGTCGACGGCGCGTATTGTTCCACGCGCGCCTCATGGAGATGTCAGCAAATCGTAGGGGCCCAGCAGGGTCGAAGCCTACTGGGGCCACGGGTAGTGTGAAAGCGAAGTCCAGGGCTCCAGGATGAGGGCAAAGAAGGAACAGGAGTGGGTTTTTAGTCAGTAAAAGTCTGACACTATCTCTCGCTCCGCCCAAGAGCAGGATTTGTTATTTGATGATTTTCCCAACACATAAATAAATAATCTCTACTCAACCGATTTTAACAATTCTTTTTCCAATAGAAAAAGAATTTTTACTGAGTGACATAGGTTCCGGTAGACTTAGTAGGTAGAGAGCAGTGGTGGCCGAGTGGTAACGGCCCCGACTTACGAGTTGTAGGTCGCGGCTTCAAACCCAGCCAGACGCATTACTTTGTGTAATTTATTTCATCACCACTGCTCTCAAAACGGTGACGGAAAACATCGTGAAGAAATCAGCATGTCCTAGAACCAAAAATTAGGAGACATGTGACATTCACCAATCCACACTGGGCCCGCGTGGTGGATAACGGCCCATTCCCTTTCCTAGAGAGAGGAGGCCTGAGTCCCAGCAGTGGGAACATTAAAAGGCTGATTATGACATGCTTATGCTATAGGTTCAGGTACAACGCACAGCCGAAACTACTGGGTCTAGAAACATGAAATTTTGCACCAGGATTCCTTTTATGAAGTAGGCGAGCACCAAGAAAAGGTTTTTGAAAATTCTACTTTCTTGAAACTTGGCATAAGTAAATAAAAAAAAAACATTATTCCTATTTCATAGCTACCTCTATAAAACGAATTAGAGAGTGTTAAAAGTTGTATGGAAGAATCTTATTTCTTGTGTGAATAAACTTGAAACTTGGCACAAATTCTAATCTAAATGAATAATAAAGAATCTGTAATTATTAATTTTTCAAAACTCCTCTGAAAACACCGTTTAAAAGGTGTTAAATTTTTTATGAAAAATGTTAGTAACTAGATACATATATATAATACTAGCTGACCCGGCGAACTTCGTACCGCCTGACTAACTATATCCTACTCTACCCTACTCTACCCTACTCCACCCTACTCTAACCTACTCTACCCTACTCTACCCTATTAAAAAAAAAAGTATCCTATGTCCGTCTCCTGGTTCTAAGCTACCTCCCCATCAACTTTCAGCCAAATCGGTTCAGCCGTTCTTGAGTTATAAATAGTGTAACTAACACGACTTTCTTTTATATATATAGATTCTCTTCTTTTACGCGGGCAAAGCCGCTGGCAAAAGCTAGTGTATACTAAATAAAAAGCCTCGTAACGTCAAACCAAGCGTTATTAAACTTTCATAAAAGTATCTTTCCCGTTTCTATTGCACAGTGAGTCAAAGTTCCTCGAAGTGGAAAAAGTAAAATAGAAAATTATGGTTTGTCAAATGGAAACGCGTCGGGGCCCATAATTACGGTTTGATGCCTGTTTTGCCGTATCACAGGTTGAAATGTCCTGTTTTATTGTAATACCTGTATTTCCTGTTTCAAGGTGAGGTTCCACTGTTGGATTGAAGTGTTGTTTACAGATTTTTTTTTTATTAGCATAAGAAAAAAGGTTACATTTGTTTTTACATGATAATGGTGGAACATATAAATAAAAGTGTTTTTTTTTTAAACCATTCAATGAACAGCAGGCAGAGGCAAATCACACCTATGTCCTTCAGTTGCCCCTTACGTTTTATGACCACTGGTTAATCTATTTAGAAATTCACCGTTTTTTTATGTGTGGAAATCATCCAATGACTTTTCCCGCCATGGGCGGAGCGGGAGGGCGTGTCAAACTTTTACTGACTAAAACCACACCTGTGTCCTCCAGTTGCCCTAGCCTTCAATTCCCGTGGCCCTAGCAAAAAAATTATGAACCCTGCTTCCCAAACTCCACCCGTATCTTGAGAGACAGTTTTCGGCTAAGTTTACTATATGTAATTAATGAGTCAGACATTGTCGTCCTTATTTACAATTAATGTAACAAATAAAAAAAAATAGATTACGTTGATTTTAAATCGCGATAAATTCATTTCATAATTAGCCCTTGTGTAAGTGATAGGGACTGAGCAACCCGCGTAATCTAATATGGAATACCTTTTGATGAGAACCCCGTTATTTTTTAAATGGCATTGGAATCGCTGACTTGAGGCCCTACCAAGAGCTCTTAACTCGAGCCATTTGACGACCGGGACCTGTTAAAGGGATCGGTAATCATCAGTACTCACGTGTATCGTAAAATAGTGTTTTTCAATACACTTATCCAGCTTATCTTTATTTTTTACCTTCTGTCACTGTAAACCTACCCTATTCGCCTCGAAGTCGACTTTGTGATTAAGTTGTCCTATCCAACAGATTAGTTAATCGTATGAACGTACAAATGAAGCGACGTTTAATTTGAAATGACTAGCATGTCAACATTTATTATACTGAGAAAGGGATTACTTATTAAACTATCGAGTTAATTAACTCATGTATTGATGGACAGCTATCAATAATAACTTCATTCTATTTTTAAATATCTAATATTTATTTATTGTGCACACCTACTACAGTGTTGTCTTTTTTGACCCAAAGGTTGACTGGTAGAGACTATGATAAATGATATTTATTCTGCAAATAGGTTTATAAAACACTTTTACACGTCAATTTTTTTTTGTCATTTTATACTAGATGAGGCCGGTGTTTCCTAGCTGACTACCCTGAGACGAATCACCGAAACAAACTCCTGAGTTCAAAGTCAAAGTCAAAGTCTCTTTTGAAGTCCATACAGTAAATATGTAATGGTCAAATCACATGAGAACCATTCAGATTTGTCTGAGATGGTCTTTTGAAGAAAGAACCATACAGATTTGAGTGGAACTGTCCAGTCAGTGCAAGCATTTGTCAGTATTCGCAAAGCTCAACTCAGGACCACTAAGGAGCTCAACGACTTGACGAACAATACCAAAGAAAGGACATTTGGGTAGGCCGCAGAAAATACCCAAATTGCCAGACATACGTTAAAATTACTGAAAAGGAAAAAAAAAGCAATCAACATAGTCCTCACGTTCACAATAATAATAGGAAATATATAGTTTACAAAATGTAATACTTACTGACAAAAGTAAATATTTACTTTGTCAAAATTTAATTGAAAAAAAAATAAAAATAACGTCAAATTGCAAAATAAAGATAATCTACAATGTCAGATTGTAAAAAAAAAGTGTGCATTTCGATTCTCTTGCGTCGAACGCCTCGAGTAGGCCACGCCTCCGATTCCTTTGTTCTAACCACGTGACTTAGCATTGAGATGACGTCAAAACAAAGGAATCGGAGGCGTGGCCTACTCGAGGCGTTCGACGCAAAAGAATCGAAACGAAACGGTCGTAACTTGGCTAGGGGGCTGGTCAAATGACGATACACTTAAGTGAGAGACTACAATCGTTGTGCGTAAACTTATATTATTAATTTCTATGTAATTTATTGATGGATTTTAAAAATTCTTTCACTGATTCATTACTATTTGTCTACATTTAATTTCTTTTGACTAAATGTGATACTGAAACTTCTCCATTGCTCATTTCAAAATGCACAAAATCGTTAACAAATAAGAACGCTCAATAGAAGTTCGCGTTCTGTATACAGAAAATGTATTTTTTACTTTATTTGTGTCGTTATTAGATAGTGTAGTTGGTACATTCGCGAACTTGGTAACAACAAAACAATAGCCGAAGAGATTGTATGCTTCTTCGGCTCTTCCGAGAGGAACACTTTTACAGGTATCTCTGAAAACTTGAGTTCCTCCTTTTGTTATAATTCGTGTACTATTGCAATAGTTTGGATGTTTTAACGGTCATTGCTGGCGAAACTTTGGTGGCATTCTTTTGTTCTAAACAAGAGGTATCTTTAAGAAATAGCTTGATATTTGCATGGAAGATTATTTTGTTGTGTAGAACTTTGCGGAAACATTGCACTTTTTTCAACAGTTTTATAATTTCCGTTTTGTTAAACGGTTTATTTGTTTTTAATTTTAGTTATTTATTTAAGGCACATCTACAGTAAAAACACAAACAGGGACTTATTACATGTTATGAGGTCTTTAACTAATATTGATTTGTATCAATAACAGCTGTGCACAGAATTTACATAGACAATTTACGAAATTTACAATAAATAGGTATAAAATAATAAAATTAAATTACATTTAAAGCCATACAGAAAAAGAATATCAATTTGACATGGCTTGACAATTAAAAGAAAAAATAATAATAAGAATGTATACACAGTAGATGTTTCCTATAGCCACCAGGAAACGTCTCAGGCGTCGGACGTCACGGGTGTTTTCCGGCCACCGTAGACACGGGTTCGCGAATGACAAGCAATAGGAAACTCGCCGTCCCACCGTCCAATAAAGACCGAGCTTGAGTTGAAAATGCGTAGATAATGTTCTACACTTGCCTCAAAGAGAGGTCAGCAAAACTAAGGGGACCGGACCAGTACCCACCAGAGCTACGGGAATGTTTGAAAGATTTACTGTGGCTCCTTTTTTTTGTAAGTGGGAAAATCATCCATTGACATCCCCCTCTCTTGGGCGGAGCGAGAGGACGTGTTAGACTTTTACTGACTAAAAACCCCCTCCTGGTACTACGTTGCCTTTCGTACCAGGGCCGAGTCTTCCTTTCAGAACCTGACTGGTTTGCTGACATCTTCTTGAGGCGCGCGTGGAACAGTACGCGCCGTCGACGACTTGGGCTCGGTCCGGACGGTTACCGGACTGTCGGACGGCGCCCATTGCTCGCCGTCCGCAAGCTCGCGCCTACGGAGGCCAAAAATCGGGATCGGGATCCCGGCGGCTAGGGCGTGAGGGTCGTGCCCTCGCGCGTGCACGTGCTGCGGCCGCGTCCTTACCGTGGCCCCTGGAACGCAAAGGGCAAGTGAAGGAACATAGATCGGTTCTTGCCAGTAAAAGTCTGACACAGCCTCTCAATCCACCCTTGAGCGAGAATATAAGTTGTTCGATGATTTCCCACCTCGATGAAAAGAAGAAAGAAGAAAAAGAAAAAGAAAAAAAAAGAAACAGACAACAGATTCAGACGTACATAATCTGAAAACATGAAGTCCATGATTATGGTCTCTAATAAATAATAAATAATTAATAAGCACAAGCATAATAAGCCTTTTAATGTTCCCACTGCTGGGACTCAAGCCTCCTCTCTTTAGGAGAGGGAATGGGCCGTAATCCACCACGCGAGTCCAGTGCGGATTGGTGTATGTCACATGTCTTCGAATTTTTGGTTGCAGGACATGGCGGTTTCCTCACGATGTTTTCCTTCGCCGTTTTGAGAGCAGTGGTGATGAAATAGATTACACAAAGTAATGCGCCTGGCTGGGTTTGAACCCGACTCGTAAGTCGGGGCCGTTACCATTCGGCCACCACTGCTCACAAGAGCCGGCTACTGTAATGTAAAGTGTCACAAGAAATCACGAGTTTTAATTGACCTGCTAAGTTGGCAGTAAGAAAAAATTATAATACAGTTACTAGAACACTATTCGAATGCACATCGACCCACTTTTTAGCTGCTGTTATCTTTTTCAAATAGCGCAAACAACAGAAACAAAAAGGAAAAACGTTGTCAACAAAAAATTGTGAAAAAACAAAACGTTTCTGTAAAAGCATACTGTTGTTTTTTTAACTAAACCGATTCGAATCGGTTTAACGTGTACAAAGTTTTTGAGACTGGAAATGCTTCGTTAGTAATTAATATATGGCTGGTATGTTTGTTGTAATTACTGCTGTGCAATAGATTAACTAGGTGACCCAGCAAACGTTGTTCTAACATATAAATTGTTAAAGAAAAAAATGGGGTGGGTTTTTTTTTAGGTTGGAAATCATCCAATGACATCTCCCGCCCTTGGGCGGGGCGTGAGGGCGTGTCAGACTTTTACCGACTAAAACTCACTCCTGTTCCTTCTTTGCCTTCGTTCCAGGGCCCTGGGGTTCTCTTTCGCATCACCCATGGCCCCAGTAGGCTTCGACCCTGCTAGGCCCCTACGGTTTTGCTGACATCTCCTTGAGGCGCGCGTGGTACACTACGCGCCGTCGACCACTTGGGCTCGGTCTGGACGGTTACCGGACGGTCGGACGGTAAGCTACCCATTGCTCGCCGTCCGCAAGCCAGTGATCCCGGCGGCTGGGGCGTGAGGGCCGTTCTCTCGCGCGTGCGGCCGCCTCCTTTGCTAGCATTACTGCTTCGCAGAAGGAGGCGACCGCCTGCCTCATGACCATGGCCTGTACCAAGGCCCGGCGCGAGAGATCGCTGCCGCCGATCGCTACGAGGACACAGCGGGGGGGGGGAGAGTAAAAAATAACTTAGCAAACTGGACAGGAGAGTTGTATAAAGAGGTAAAATTTGTTTTTTTGTTTGTAGGAGGTAATCTCTGAAAGTACTGGTCCGATTGCAAAAACTTTTTCACCGATAGAAAGCTGCTTTATTATTGAGTGACATAGGCTATATTTATTCTATGTATGCGGGCAAAGCCGCGGATAAAAGCTAGTAGGTTATAAGAACTTACAATAGATTATTAATTAGTATAAAGTACTATTAATGTGATATCTAACGGCTGAATGGATTTCAATGAAACTTGGTACATGGGTAGACCATATCCTGGAATAGCATGTAGGGTACTTTTATCCCGAGAATATGCAACCTTGGGATAGTTATCTACTAAGTATACGCCGCTGGTAGCACTTGGATAAATCAGAATTATAATACAGACATTTATTAAGAATAATAAAATCCGACAATAACGATAATAAATGGACAGACGGACTGATAATTAAACAAGTTTTAACTGCAGCTAGACATGGATATGGCCTATTTGTCGCTCGTTCTATTAAGATCTGACCGCTGGCGTCGACCAGGAGAGGTTCTTCGTGGCTCTTCATATGACTGGCCGAAGGTGCAGTGTGATTCGCCAAGGTTGCTGATGAGGCTGAGGGTGATGACCAGGTATGACCAGGTAGCCATGCTGGTGGTCAGGATACCCTTTTAAAGCCGTGGGTGCTGGCTGTATGGCTCGCTGCTCGAAAGCTTGAGGAAGTGATGATGACGTCACGAAGTATTAGCTGCACGAAGGCTGCGCTAACGTTCTTTGTCGAGGGTCACCAGTGTGGAGGTATGTGGAACAGAGTGTAAAGTCCCGCAAATCTCCATTGAAAAGGGAGGATCCTCCAACCAGACGAGTGTTGTGTCTGGTGGGCAGCTGCCCAATAGATGATTTCGGGCTGTTCTATATGTTCCAATCGCGCGGAGAACTTTGATTGCGCGATGCAGGATTAGTTCTTATGTGACGCCATAGATGTCGCTACACTCTAAACCAGTCCCCCAGGGGACTATACAGCACTCTATGTTCCACTACGATCCTCTATGTTAGGGTTTCTCTAAGAACTAATAAATGCTATTTCTTGATTGATACAACCCATTAGAGGAACGTAAAAGTTTATAAAAAAAACTTGGGTGAAATATATAATATACAGGTAATATAATATTCCACAACTATCACACAACGGCGTCTAGTCCCAAGCTAAGCAGAGCTTGTGTTATGGGTACTAGACAACTGATAAACATATTTATATATTTCTAAATACATACATATATAGATAAATTAGACACAGAACAAATGATTCTGCTCATCACACAAATATTTGACTTGGGTGGGAATCGAACCCACGACCTCCGGCATAGCAGTCAGGGCCACTAGCCACTAGACCAACAGGCCAGTCCAGAAATTAGCAGTAGTTCACTTTACTACATTTTGCTGAATTTTTTACAGAATAATACTGCTGTTACAACAAAAGATATATTACGCCTGTTGGTCTAGTGGTTAGTGGCCCTGAATGCTATGCCTAAAGGTCGTGGGTTCGATTCCCACCCAGGACCAATGTTTGTGTGATGAGCACAATCATTTGTTCTGTGTCTGGGTGTAATTTATCTATAATATGTATGTATTTAGAAATATTTAAGTATGTTTATCAGTTGACTAGTACTCATAACACGAGCTCTGCTTAGCTTGAGACTAGACGGTGTTGTGTGATAGTTGTGTGAATATTATTATTTTATTATTATAGGAGTAATAAATAACTTCTTCATAATGAAATCAAAATATAAACAAGCTCAACAGAATTAATCGAAGCATTAAAAAACGCAATGACAAAAAAATGCCGACGTTTCCTCTTTGAGATTCCGGTAATTGTCATTTAATTACCAAGTGGAGGTGGAGGGGGGGAAAAATAAAGCTTACAGCCTCTTAATGGACACCAATTTTCCGGTCTGTGGTCCCGAAACCATTTTAGTTTGAAACATTGTTTCAGCGAGCATTCATTAAAAAGTGAAAATAAAAATATTTTTATTTTTTGGCCACGCGAAAAATATTTGCGACCTGTACTGTGATATGATTTAAAAAAATGTGTTTTTATTTACGTTTTTGTGGTTGAATAATTTTTTCCTATTGCGAAATAGAGGGCAGAAGTTTTTCATGTGCCCAAAAAATTCCCTCAACAAAGATAACTGGAAAATTCCATGTTTATGGACCTAGCGGTTTAGTCGGTGCTTCTGAAAGAATTTCTATACATATATGATAAAGAGGAATGAATTGTATTTTTGTAGTTGTAACTAAAAACACCGGCCATGTGTGATTCAGACTCGCGCAATGTGGTTTCTGTACCATTATAATAATAACATTTATTTTTCAGACCACAGTGAATCCATAGTGTTAGTAAAAAACTTAAAATTAATGTTAGAACCTCACACTATCCACGCAGTATATAATACATACTCGTAGACGTATGAAGTCCGATCCAGTGACGCAGCATTGGACAATCCCACCTACCGCACAACACGCTCAGGATGCCGTGGGAGCTGGCACGCACTCGCTTCAGAATCGAGGCAGACCGCTTTCGGATTAAGGCATGAAAACCATCAATCCTTGCCTCAGCAAACATCGCCGACGCGCTACAAAACCGCGGCAGCCCCGCCAGCATCCTGAACGCGTTGTTGTACTGCACACGCATTATGTCTCCATTATGTCTAGAACTTTTTTTTACACAATTTGTTTTATTTTGTTTCTAATACTTGTTGTAGCAGTGGACATATATCGGCTGAAATGATGATGATGTTGTGTCACTTGTAACTTAGCTCGGTCGTTCATTCTCAAGCTTCCGTACTACACCGACATATTTATTTCTTAATGGAGTTGTATTTTATACAAGTACCTCCTTAACGATCACATAAAACAGTATGAACTATATACAACTATATAAAACTAAGTTTGATACTAAAAACATTAAGTAATAAAAATAAAGACGGTCTTAAAATGAAAACTGCTCAATACAGCTTGACGATCTGTTTTGCCGACTCTCAATTGCGTTGAATTGCGCAATTAAGAGTAAAACGAAACGATTTTTAAAACTATTAAATGCACGGGATTAGATATGAACTTATATACTAGTGCACACAGAAGTGGTTTTCGGCTCTATCGTACCAGTGTACGAATAGTGGTGGGTATGTGGACGGCAAGCAATGGGTAGCTCGCTGTTCCACTGTCAAGTAAGCACTAAGCCTGAGTCGAGAGCACGTTGTGTTTCTTACGCGCCTCAAAGAGATGTCAGCAAAATGGACCGGTCTGGACATACACAGGGTGTTTGGTGCATCGTGTGCTAAATTGAAATGTTCGACGGGAGGGGTTATTTGCTATCCTTTCAGACCCTTAAACACTTCTCATGCCCTGTGGATTTTTTTATCGACTTTTTATTGTTTTATGAAAATAAGACCCAAATTTTTTAATCAAATACAAAAACTTTGCAAGTAAATTAAAAAAAAAAAACTAGATAGCTAATGTCACTAATTTTAAATTAAAAAAAAAAAATTCAGAGTCTACGCCTTATATATTTTTTTAAATTTGTATTTGAATGAAAAATTTGGGTCTTATTTTCATAAAACAATAAAAAGTCGATGAAAAAAAAAACACAGGGCATGAGAAGTGTTTAGGGGTCTGAAAGGATAGCAGATGACCCTTCCCGTCGACCATTTTAATTTGGCACACGATGCACCAAACACCCTGTATATATGGCTTTATCTGGCGTCTACCATAGATTGTATCAAAATTACGACAAAAATATAAATTTTCTCAAAGTTAAAAGCTTAAAAATGAACCCAGCGACTGTCACGGACATCTGTTCACCGATTTACATTGTTTTTGACTAACTTATTACTTTGTATTTCGAACCATCCGATGCAGAAGTAGGGAGCAAACAAGCAGATAGAAATGACAAGGGTGTTTTTTGTTTTCTTCTTTTATTATAAGTCTCGAGCTTTCCGGCCACCGTAGGCGCGGGCTTGCGGACGGCGAGCAATGGGTAGCTCGACGTCCGACCGTCCGGTAACCGTTCGGAACGAGCCCAAGTCGTCGACGACGCGTTGTGTTCCATGTGCGCCTCAAGGAGATGTCAACAACCGTAGAAAGTATCAGGATCAAAGTCTACTGGGGCCATGGGTGATGCGAAAGAGAACCCTGGGGCCCTAGTACGAGGGCAAAGAAGGAACAGGAGTGGGTTTTAGTCACTCCTGTCTGACACGAAAAAAAATATTTAAATAAATAAATAATAAATAAATAAATTATTTATTGCCCAAAGAAAAGAAAATACATGACATGTTACATTTATGTTTGAGTTCTTTTTACATAATATTTTGTGAATAATGTCCCCTATGCAAGGAAAGTCCTGTGTTATAGGAGATAACCATTCGTTCATTTTTACAATTAGCAGAATTCGATGAACCAAACGTGTAACAATAACAATAATTTGTGTACGTGTGAGCAGGCATGCTGGAGTAGTATGTGTGAGAAAGTGTGTGTGTGAGAGGTAGAGTGTGATGTTGTGTGTGTGTGTGTGTGTTTGTGTGTAAGTGATGGTATGAGTGTGATGGTGTATGCGCGTGTGTATGATGATTATATTAAAGATTTATGTGGATGAGGGTTTTACCAGTGCTTCTGTCTCATCATAATCTAGGGTTAGTAGAAATGTTTTAATTATATTTTTACATTTGTATGTATTTTGGGAGTGGATGTCTAGCTTTTGGTGTATTTTGTTGTAGATGCGTGCACTTAGGTAAGTGAAATGTCGCCTAGCAAATGTGGTGTTTGTGTGTGTTGTGGAATCACATTATCCCTTAAGAAACGCTCATACTCTCATACTACATTAGATCTCTAGGGACAGAATAACTTGCTTTAGGTGGGAGTTTTATAACATATAGGTATAGGGCAATAACGAGCGGATTGTGTAAAAAGTACTACATTATAATAATAATAATATTAATAATATTCCACAACTATCACACAACGCCGTCTAGTCCCAAGCTAAGCAGAGTACTATACAACTATGAGTAACTATGAGTACTAGACAACTGATAAACATACTCATATATTTCTAAATACATACATATTATAGATAAACTACACCCAGACACAGAACAAATGATCGTGCTCATCACACAAACATTTATCCTGGGTGGGAATTGAACCCACGACCTCCGGCATAGCAGTCAGGACCACTAACCACTAGACCAACAGGCTAGTCAAAATTGGCACGCGTCTCGGTGTGAGCTAACCCTAACACGTAGCTACTTCAAGTAAATACTCACGCGTACGTGAGAACAATATGGTGTCCTCTGTGACGTCAGAGTCGAGCGCTCGAGCTAATGAGGGGTAAGCAGACAAAGCATTGTAACACAAAACTCAGCGAATGTTTACAAATGAGGCACTTGTAGATATGTATTTTTAAGGGAAAGTAGACAAATGTTTTAACTTTTAAAAAATACGGAGTTAGGTGCCAGGTTTCTTGACTTGTGACTAAAAAACCGGGTAAGTGTGAGTCGGACTCGCAACCTGAGGGTTCCGTACAAGCTTATCTATAAAAACAGTTCAATTCTAGAATTGAGTTACGAAGATTTTTCCGAATCGCAAAAAAGTATTTTTTTTTTGTGACGTAACAAAAACACAAATAAAAGTAAATATACAGTTTTCAGATTTTTTCCTATACTTGTGCTATGAGACCTTGCTTCATGCCAATATTCAGGATTCTAGGTCAACGGGAAGTACCCTATGAATTTTGATTCCCTTAAAAGTGGCGAAATATACGTTTTTTGCGATATAAATGGCCGTATCTTTTTTTTCGTTAACTTACAACCTTGATTTTTTTACAGCTTCAAGAGACCACAGACTTGAGTATATGGTTTTCATTTCAACTCGATCCCTCCACGCGTTCCTGAGATAAAGGGTCTTGACAGACAGAAAGTCAGACATACAGACAGACGGACATCAAATTAATCCTATAAGGGTTCCATTTTTTCCTTTTGAGGTACGGAACCCTAAAAAGATAAAGAAAGAAAAAGAAATTTGAGACGAAAACATGAATTTTGAAGGCACGGCTGGCGCAGTGGATAAGCGATTGCCTGCTGCGCTGTATGTCGCGGCTTCGATTCGATTAAAGATAGTGCCTTTGTGAGTTTACATATTAGCGAACGAACCCACAATACAGAAGTAATGCCTAGTGTAGAACAAAGTCCTCTTATTAAAAAAAAAAAAAAAACTTCATCACTCCTTTTTTAAGGTGGGAAATCATCCAATAACTTCTTGCACTCTGGGGTCGAGCGTGAGGGCGTGTAAGACTTTTTACTGACTAAAACCCACTCCTTTGTTCCTTCTTTGCCTGGCATTCCAGAACCCCGGGTTTCTCTTTCGGAAGCCACCATGTTCCCAACTTCATCACTGCTACGGTATCATCGGTGTTAGCATTTAGGCTGAGGGATACCAAACTACAGTAATAGCAGAAGCGTCTCAAAAACTTTTTTCTCTAACTTTATATTTTATATATCTATATATTTTATTAAATATAGGTATGAGCAGTGGTGGCTGAGTGGTAACGGCCCCGACTTACGAGTCGTGGGTTCAAACCTAGCCAGGCGCATTACTTTGTGTAATTTATTTCATCACCACAGCTCTTAAAACGGTGAGGGAAATCATCACAGGAAAACAGCATGTCTTAAAACCAAAAAATTCGAAGACATGTGACATCCATCAACCCTCACTGGGCCCGCGTGGTAGATTACGGCCCATTCCCCTTTCCTACAGAGGAGGCCTGAGTCCCAGCAGTGGGAACATTATAAGGCCGACTATGCTATATATGTATATGTATGTTTATTTTAACTACACGTATACTTGAACCCTTGTTTTCTAAATAACATTTACCAACTTTTTTTATGCACCTACCATACCATTCATGTAGAAGAATGTACAAGAAATTCCATCCATTCATTCATTCCATATTACAAATATATCGATTACATGTTTCTTGTCGCTCTTTAGGTGACCACAATGAAAATAAATAAACGATTTTTTCGTTTATTTATTTTCATTATGGTTTTTTTTTAGGTGAGAAAATCATCTAATAACAAATCCCGCTCTTGGGCAGGGCGGGAGATAGTGTCAGACTTTTACTGACTAAAAACCCACTCCTGTTCCTTCTTTGCCTTCATCCCGGGTTTCACTTTCACACTACCCGTGGCCCCAGTAGGCTTCGACCCTGCTGGGCCCCTACGATTTGCTGACATCTCCCTGAGGCGCGCGTGGAACAGTACGCGCCGTCGACGACTTGGGCTCGGTCCGGACGGTTACCGGACGGTCGGACAGCGAGCCACCCATTACTCGCCGTAATGTCAAAAAAAAAACAATTCAAAATATACAAATGAAAATAAGCCACTGGCAGTTAAGACATGCCAGTCTCAAGAAAATATACATACGTAAAATATACAAACCTGAGCTGCATACATCGCTTCCTTACTGTGAGGGGGTTGGCCAGGGAGCTATGAATTTGCCATATGGATCTGATAACTCCAGTTCACAATGTAAGGCGTCCGTGACCAGCTCGAAACGATACGATTAACAATATGCAATAAACTGTTCGAGAAATTGATTCAAATTATAGATTGTAGCATCTGTTTCGCTTTGGACTACGTGGTACTTAAGTTAGGTTTGCTCAGTGGCTATTTTAAGAAATCGATCTGTCTGTTTGGTATTTGCTAAGTCACGATGGGTATTATGGTAATTTAGCTTAGCTTTGTTGGGACTGGTGAATCTAAGGATAACCTATGGTGCCACATTCCAGGAACTAAAAAATTCTAAATCTTGATAGATAGATATATTCTTTATTGTACACCAAAAATACAAATTACATTAGGAACTTAAAATTAATAGGGTGTCACAATGGGCGGTCTTATCGCTAAAAGCGATTTTTTACAGACAACCTTTGGATGGATTTGACAGAGAAGGAGAAAAAAAAAAACAACATCTTGCAACTTGCATCGTGCAATTAGAGTTCTCTGCGCAATTTGAACATAAAAACACCAGCCCAAAATCACGAGTCGAGACGATACAAACTTACCTTTGAAAACCGTTCAATTCTCGAATTAAGTCACGAAGATTTTTCAGAATCGCGATTTTTTTTTTGTGACATCACGACAAATTTACAGTTTTCTGATTTTTTCCTATACTTGTCCTATGAGACCTTGCTTCATGCCAAATTATAGGATTTTAGGTCAACGGGAAATTGCAGCAGGCAAATTGTTCCAGTCCTTCGATGTACGTGGTATAAACGATGAGGCGAAACGCTTAGTCTAGACCGTAGAGGTTTCAACAACGTTAGGGTGGATACTCACCGTACGTCGGGTTATCTCTCTTTTAAGGTTGTATACTTATGCTATATATAAATTATATAGTAAAGATTATCTACATGGGTGATCACCGCGTCACTGCTGGCCGCTTTTATTTCGGTATGAATCGGTCCTTAGGCCATCTTGGCATATTTATTTTACTCTATGTCTTTATTCAACTTTTTATAATCGTTTTAACCATCACTGGCAGTTGCCCAGTCCAGTAATTATATGTATATATACTCTTTCATGCAGTTAGCCCAACGGTAAGCTGATAGGCACATTAGTGTTCGTCTCATACTCGACAAGGAAAAATATGTATCTATTAGCCAATCCATTCACGACACGATTAGAGTTAAAACAATCTATCGTCGGCAATCAACTGAGATGCAAATGCGTCACCGTTAGTCTTCCAATCATTTTACAGTTGCTAAAATGCAATTAAACCCTTACACCTACGACTATAAGGCTGTAACTTCTTTATTTCCTATTCTGCTAGCTGTAATCATAATTTGGTTTTAGAATAATCAGAAAACAAATTAAGTCCTATCAAGAAAAACACATGCGTTCTTATTTTAAACTACATACGGATCGAATTCATTTGTTTTTGAATTCTGCAAATGGCAAAAAGTGTTTGCCCGTCTGTTTGTCCCTAGGGCGAATTAATAGTCGAGTGTTTATAGTGCATGCTTTGAAATAAGACTATCTGGATAGAAAATGTAAATTTCCGTAAGTTTATGCACCGCTGCGTAGGAACTGCCGCGGGCAAACGCTAGCTTGATTACGCTGTGAATTTTCTGTAGCCGTCAAGTATTTCGCAGAACTAAATTTCTTACTATTCATGATATGATTGCCGAGAACCAGGGATCTGTAGGAAATCTAGAAAAATCAAGTACAGAACTCATTACAATATAAAATTATCGCCACACTTGCAGAGGCGTTTTATTTCTGCAGGATATACCATATTTCCTGTTTTTTTTTTTTTGTATTTTATATAAGAATATATTAAAATACCGGTTCGAGAGAATGTCTGAAAGGAATTGAGGGAGGTCTTTGCCCAGCAGTGAAAAAAAACGGGGCAAGTGTGAGTCGGACTCGCGCACTGAGGGTTCCGTACCTATGAAATAAACTTCCTTATGAAAACAGTTAAAAAAAATTATGGTTTGAAAATATAATTGGACCTACCGGGTCCGCGGTAGCGCTGCAATCCGATTCTCATTTTTTTTTTCTGTCAGAAACCTAGCTTTTGGTTAGGACAACGTCTGTCGGGACTGATACAAGTCTACAAATGTAGGCTAGGCTACAAATGACTTTGGTTAGTTATATTTTTATATGTATTCTTTTTAAAGACTTTGCCCAGCTCTAGGGATTATTTCTGTGTCGTGAGTGCGCTCATAAACATGTGAACTAACATACATAAGCCACCCAGACCCGGAACACATGTCTGAAGGCCATAAAAATATTTGTTCCATGCGAGAATCGAACCTGCGGGTCACCCGCAGCGCAGCTAATCGCTCAACCACTGTACCAACCGCCGTCAAAGTTTTATGGACTTGACGCAGACAAAGTCGCGGCCAACAGCTAGTATATAACCTCGAGCGCCGATTGTAAATACGTCTGTACAACTTGAATGACCTTGAAAAACGCTTAATTTTCGTTTTGTACACATGTTTTTTAGCCGAAAGCTTTTGGTTTCTATATCTTTGTTTTTCCTAGAAAATACCGAATTTTTTTTTTGTGAATTACGTAAAAACGCGCAATTACGTAATAATAATAATACCCCGGGGCGCCCGAGGGGATATATTAATACATACGAGTACATCTGTATCATTGCGCCGAGTACAAAGTGGCCCTACCAGTCCTGCCTCCGCAGGAAACAGGAGATATCTGCACATCCTCCATTTAAAACTTGTTACACTACACTTGCACCCGTATTCACGCCCGAGGAAACGACTGTTTATAATTAAATGAATACGGATATTGAGTTGTTATATCGGAGAGATAAATCTATAGATTTTACACTAATATAAAAAAAAACTGGCCAAGTGCGAATCGAACTTGCGCACCAAGAGTTCCGTACAAACTTATTCCGTACTTACTTACCTATGTAAATAATTCGATTCCTGAATCAAGATTAGAAGATTTTTCGGAATCGTAAAAAGTAATTATTCTTCTTTTCGTGTCTAACTAATTTTTTTCTGACCAGTATTCGGCAACCTCTACGGCTCTGTTATTAGCCTGAAAACTGCAGGTGGTTGTGCAGGATGGACAGCATAGCAAATGACGCATGTCCTGTGCAACGGCTCCACACTGGCACTGTGTTAGAGATGGGTCGAGGAAGCCCCCATTTGACCAAATTGTTTTTACAGCGGCCAACCTGGGTCCGCAATCGGTTAAAAGATATCCAGATTGGCCACTGCAATTCGCGTCCAGGGGTGAGATGTTCTGACGGGGTGATGAAATGTGTAGGAGTTGGGTGCTTCTGCTTCCACAGCGCGCATCTCTCGACCTCTGCACTGTCTTTTGAAGAGGTCGTAAATCGTATAAAGCTTTTACGACTCTTTAGACGTGCAGGTATAAGTTGATGTTTATGCAGGGGGTGACGGCCGTAAAAAGTAATTATTTTGTGAAGTAACTAAAAATTTACGGTTTCCAGATATTTTCCTTTACTTGTGCTATGAGACCTTGCTTCATGTCAAATTTCAAACTTGTAGGTCAACGGGAAGTACCCTATAAGTTTTGATTTCCTGGCGAGTGTCAAAATACGACATAAACGAAGGATACACTGTCTTATTTTTAGATTGCGTTGACTTTTTTTTCACTGCTGCTTGAGATAGCAGACCTGAATATTGATATTAATTTTTGCTTCATACCTCACTCGGTCTTGAGAAAAAGGGTCTTGACAGACAGACAACAAAGTAATCATATAAGGGTAGGTACCGTTTTTAATAATAATAATAACACTTTAGGAGGCTCGCGTTAGGCAGCTGGATCAAGGGCTTGATTCGGAAAGCGGTACTCCTGGACACGGCTCGTATTGTTAGGAGGTTCCTTTCTCTGGAGCTTTTCCTTTCGCCGGTAGCTTGGACCCTGTTCCTGATACCGGTGGGGCACTATTTTTTACATTTTTAAATGTTTTTTTTTATACTTATTGAAATATTTAACAATATAATTTATATGTATATACTAGTGAATAAACGAAATAATAATAACCTTTATTTCAGACCATTTAGATGCATCACATAGCCTGTCAATTTAACACATCCAAAAAGCACACAAGATTACAAGGACAACTCCTGGTTACAAAAAAAAAAAAACAAAAAGTTTTTGCCGACTTTGATACGGAACCCTAAAAAATGTATTAATAATACAGGATAACAAATATTTAATTTTAATTCTTTATTTTTTGAAAAAGAAAAGCCTGAAAAAATCATGGCACTTGCTGTCTTCCTTACTTTTTGTGAAAAAAAAAAAATGTTCTAGCCCCCCACCCATAGACGTACTATACAAGTTTTATTCTAACTATAAAATTCACTGAGAAAACGGTAGAAGGCGACGGATAGAAACGGAAGAACCATAAAGTTAGTGAGAATCGTGTGAGAAATAGATTTGTAGCTTGTAAAAGTTGCAAAATTAAACTAAATCACTTTACTGAGGAGCAATGGTGGCCGATTGGTAACGGCCCCGACTTACGAGTTATAGGTCGCGGGTTCAAACCCAGCCAGGCGCATTACTTTGTGTGATTTATTTCATTACCACTGCTCTCAAAACGGTGAAGGAAAACATCGTGAGGAAACCGGCATGTCCTAGAACCAGAAAATTCGAAGACATTTATCAATCCGCACTGGGCCCGCGTGGTGGATTACCTCCCCTAGAGAGGAGGCCTGAGTCCCAACAGTGGGAACATTATAGGGCCGACTATGCTATGCTATACTTTATTGACTTATCTATGTGAGAAAATACAAGTGTTGACCTCACGTTAGAATCGAAAAAAAACCGGTCAAGTGCGAGTCAGACTCGCGTACCGAGGGTACCGTACAAACTTACCTATGTTGATAGTTCGATTCCCGAATCAAGTCTCGGAGATGGAAAGACGGATAAACAGATGGACAACAAAGTGATCCTATTAGGGCTCTGTATTTGCCAAGCGTGATATCATGCATGTATTACCCAAAAGGGATAAGTGAAATTATGCATAAAGTACACTGAAATTTTGACTGTAGTTTTCTTTAGGTTCCATTTAATACATAGCATAATAGCATACCTAATCAGCCTTTTAATGTTCCCACTGCTGGGACTCAGGCCTCCTCTCTAGGAGAGGGTATGGCCATAATCCACCACGCGGGCCCAGTGCGGGTTGGTGAATGTCACATGTCTTCGAATTTTTGGTTCTAGGACATGCCGGTTTCCTCACGATGTTTTCCTTCACCGTTTTGAGAGCAGTGGTGATGAAATAAATTACACAAAGTAATGCGCCTGGTTGGGTTTGAACCCGCGACCTACAACTCGTAAGTTGGGGCCGTTACCACTCGGCCACCACTGCTCTCCATTTAATACAGGGCGACTCTATTATCATCAAACGGGCATCAATCCTGACTCCGGAATTACTGAGAAATTCCTGATGAAAACTTATTGTCTCTTTGCCCGGAAATCGAACCTCAAACCTCATGACACAGTAGATCTACAACCACTACACACGAACGAGAATAAACCAGTAAAAAATATAATTATCATTTTGTATCACTAATGCTCTCAAACATTAAAATAAATTATATGTAGTTTAAAAAACTAAAAAAACACTTTTAGCACGCACTAAAAATTACAAAATAATTCGGACATTTAGTTTGATGACTCAAGAGTTTTCCCTTTGCCAAATCTTCATTAGATCGCAGGTAAACATAAACAATTTCAGTTCGTGATGAACGATAAATAATTACCTATGCGAAATGGTTATAAGTAGGTAATCATCTTTATTGAATATTTACTATGATTTATTATGAAAGAAAGCGTGGAGCGTTTATGTAATCTTTACTCTTTTTGGAAAAAACGCTCCACGCTTTCTTTTTCGCTCCACGTTTCAAACTCGTAGTAACACCCGAGCAATACGTTAGAAATATCATCATTCCGCCTTTAAACTAGCTGTTAAGAGCTCCCCACACCCGCAATACAGACTCTCCAGAGAATATCGCAGGTACAAGTAAATTTAAGAACTTTTATCTACTATATCGTTACATTTTTAGACTCAAATAAATTCTCTATTGAGAACCGAAAGGCGTTGCGTTTTTTGTACACTTACTGTTTAGGTTTAGAGCATTATGTAAGGTTTCTAATTAGGTAAAGGTACGTATGACATCCGACATACAACCCCTGAGTTTGTTTCGGTGTTTCTTCTCAGGGTAGTCAGCTAGGAAACACCGGCCTCATCTAGTTTAAAAATGACGAAAAAAAAAATTGACGTGTAAAAGTGTTTTTACTATTTACAAAATAAATATCATTTATCAATTACAACAGTGTCTCAAGACGAAAGTCTATGACCAGTGCGTGTTGCCAGTGATGACATATGGCTCTGAAACGTGGTCACTCACAATGTGCCTCTTTTAAAATCTCTCAAAGGGCAATGGAAAGGGATATGCTTGAAGCTTCCTTGCGTGATTGAATCAGATACGTAGATCGTATTGGTATTGCTCGCATAACAAATGGCTGATGGGGCCGAAGATTCTGGAGTGTTGGCAGCGTACTGGAAGACTCACGAGTTATAAGGCCTCCTACAAGGTGAATCGTTGACCTGGTGAGGGTCGTGGGAATCCGATGGATGCGAGACGTATATTAGTGGTCTTTGTAGCGACACTTGGGGGAGGCCTAAGTCGAGGAGTACTAGACAACTGATAAACATACTTATATATTTCTAAATACATACATTACTAGCCTCTGCAAGCGGCTTCGCCCGCGTGAAAGTTGGTTTCTCAATAAAAATTTTGGACCCCCATTTCATCCCCTTAGGGGGTGAACTTTGGAATATCCTCTCTTAGTGCTCGCTTACATCATAAAAAGAAGTCTTGTGCAAAATTTCAAGTTTCTAGACCCAGTAATTCAGGCTGTGCGTTGATATGTCAGTCAGTCAGTTTCTCCTTTTATATATATAGATACCCAGACACAAAACAAATGAACGTGTGAACAAACATGTGTCTTGGGTGGCAATCGAAGCCACGATCTCCGGCAGGGCCACTGACCACTAGACCAACAGGCCAGTTTACAGTAACGACTAACATAAAAAAATACTTTAACAACCAACATCGACAATAACATACCAATTTCAGCGTCAGCTAACGTACTTTGCCAAGTTTCAAATACGTACAAAAAGTGTAATTTGCGACCTGCCAAACCACAGTTACCATCGCCGGCAGCTGCCGCTTCGCCAACTCTTTTGTGCGAATGAACCAGTGTATTAAACTTCTGTATTAAGTTCTGTACAACTTTTCGGAGTAATCGAGATGCTGGAAATATAGTGAGGGGCTAATATCGATAATATTTTCTAAGTTTCGTTTTACTGTAAAGGCAGAATTTTATGGATCCCACGCTATCATTTGCAAACGATGCGCCCCCATTATGCATGTTTTGACATCAACAACATCCAGAAAACTATTGCGGACAGATGGGACAGTCCAATCCTAGCCTCGCTTCCATAAACCTAATAAAAATAAAATAAAAAATAAAAATAAAAAAGCCTTTTATTTTCTGAAATTGTGCCAAATTACAATAAAATCAATTCAATAGGATTTTCACGTTTTCATTTTAGTTTCAGATTATACTCGTATAAATTGATTATTAATTACAATCACTAACAACTGATAAACTAACATTTAACAGTTGATAATTAATAATAATAATTGATGAATTCTATTAATAATAATATAATTGATGAACCATAATAATAATAATTGATAATTAATAACAATTGATAATTGATCAACAATTAATAATAATAATAATAGTTAATCAATATTTGACAACCAATAATTCATAATAATAATAATTGATAACGATAATTAATAAATTGATGTTTATTGTTAATAATTTATATTTATAGATTTGCTCTAGGAACCCCTCTCAGGTGAAGGCCTCTTCCAAGGATATCCATCTCACGGTCTTGGGCTATCTGTTGCCATTGCGGTCCAGCTATTTTTCTGATGTCATTTTCCCAGCGTGCGTAGGGTGGCCTGTTTGCCTAAAGGTCCCTGCCACGATGTTACTGTTTTTGACCATCGGTTGTCCGTAAGTCGCGCCACATGTCCGGCCCATTTCCACTTTAATTTTTGTGCTTGGTTTAGAGCGTCAATTGTTTTTGTTTTTGATCTTATATCTGCGTGTTCCATAAACCTATGTGGCATATAATCATCATAATCATCATCATTTCAGCCGAAATACGTCCATTGTTGGCCTCCCCCAAGTGTACCATAACAACCGATCCTGTGCGTCTCGCATCCATCGGATTCCCGCGACCCTCACCAGGTCATGGGTCTACTTTTTGCGAGGCCTTCCAATGCAAAACGGAAGACGCATCTTCCGGTACGTGGTCGCCACTCTAGAACCTTTCGTCCCTATCGATCTGCATGCAATATATGTACGTGATAAACCTACCCATTGTAGACCCATCCAGCCTTCCACAAATACCTTCAGGATGCCGTTGGCTGCCTCACTCGACTTATTAGGCTTTAAGGCAAGAATTTCTTCAACCCCTCGACGCCGATTGTACATACGTCTGTACAACTTGAATGATCTTGAAAAACGCTCAATTGTCGTTTTGTACATACGTTTGTACGAAATTGTTTTGGCTGAAAATTTTAATAATAATAATAATAAGATAGATCTGTGGCTCGGCTGTCAAACTGACTGTCAGCAAATATTTTCTCGCCAAAATTTTTCATTTAATTTTATTCAATAATACACAATAATAATGTACAACCACCGGAAAACCCTCAAGAAAAAATAAAAAAAACCATCACATCACCATCCAACTATATATAATGCCTCCAACAAAAGCAATATACAATGAAATGGCGATGAACTGAATTGGAAGAATGCTGACAAGAAGCCGAGCACAAAAACTACACACACACCCAACATCTTCGGGTTCGTCGCTCAGCTCCGCCTCGCAGCCGCCGGGACCAGCGCCAGCCGTGAGTCCAGAGATTCCGGTCGCTGCAGTTGCGTCGAGCTCGAGCGACGAATACTTCTCGCCGCCGACGACACCACCACCTGCGCGTCGACGGGGAAGAGGCCGACCCCCGGCCAGCTTGGGACCTCGAGGCCCGCCGGCCTCTGATAGGGTCCCCGCTGCCGGTGGAAGTGTGCAGCGCATGCGATGGACATCATCCATTAATGAAAACGTCATGCGCTCATACTTTGGGGCTACAGAGGGGGGAATTAACCTGACTGCGTATCGTAGTCGGATGCTCTCTCTGTTTCAGGTGCTTGAGCCAGCTGTCAATGTTTCGGTCCAACGACTATCGGATCAGGTGCGGGTCATTCAGCGTAATCGTATGTTGGATGACGCCGTACTTGATAGACTGCGCCTGGAATCACAGAGTAGCCGTGTTTCACCTGCTACAACACCGGCCGCGGTGCAACGTCTGCCCACTGCTTCACCGCGACCCGTCCAGGTTGGTGACGCCGATGATGACGCGGCTATATCTGTGAGTACCCAATGTAATGATCGATTGAGGGGCGCTTTGGAGGACGCATTTCGAGAGTACCGTTCCACACCGCCGGGGCTTAGACCTCGTCTACCTCGTTTGCCCATGCACAAGAGAAATAGGGCGCTGGTGTGTGCTCTAGATTCACAGCTATCAAATTGCTTTGATAGCAGCAAAGACCTCACTGATACCCACTCAATCTTGTATTGTGCGGCTGTAGCGGCATGTCGTGTAGCTCATGTTAAATTTCCTAATTGTGACAGAGCTACACGACCAGCTGTACCAGCTTGGCAGTGCAGGATAGAGCACCGTATCGGTGAGGCTAGAGCACTCATCGGTAAGCTTATCTGCTTCAGGGAGGGCAACACTCGCCCTAGGGTGATGCGCTTTGTGAGGCGGGCATTCTCGGGGACTGATATTAGTCCTCGAGATTATCTGCCCTGCGTCACAGAGCGTATCGACTTCCTGAAGCAGAAAATCTATGCATGGGCAAACCGTATTCGTCGGTACAAGCGGCGAGTGGAACGGTACACTCGGAATCGTACATTCCAAAGCAACGAAAGGTGGGTTTACAGGGATTGGGAGCGATCGGACCAAGGTGTGACTGATACGCGCCTGCCGGATGATGACGCCATGTGTTCATTTTGGCGCAGCATTTGGTCGGCGCCTGTCAGTCACACCGAGGGTGATTGGATTCGAGAGGTCGAGCGCGCATGCGATCTTTTACCAGAAATGGGGGCAATTACCATCAGCCCCCAAGATGTAGCCCGTGCGTGAAAGTTGATGCAACTCTGCGCACCTTCCTGATGTCATGTATGGGGCAGTGGAGAACAGTCCTTCACTATCCGGGATGTCGACAGATTCAGGAGAACAACGAACCGATAAGGATTGAGCGTGGCATATTCCAGGGTGATAGTCTGAGTCCACTGTGGTTTTGCCTAGCCTTGAACCCGCTCAGCACACTGCTGGAGGGTTCTGGCTTAGGTTACCGGTTGAAAAGAGGCGGTCAGGTCATATCTCACCTTCTTTACATGGACGATCTGAAACTCTTTGCCCCCAACAACTTGCAGCTGGTGGAGCTACTGAAGGTAACTGAAACCTTTAGTAGTGCCATCAGGATGGAATTTGGTGTGGACAAATGTGCAGTCATACATGTAAAGAGAGGTGAGATTATGGAATCCGTGGGAATTCAACTCTCGGATTCCATACACCTTAGATCCCTCTGCTCAACCGAAACTTACAAGTATTTGGGTATGTCGGAATCCTTAGGCATCAATACTGATGACGTGAAACAATCGTTGAAAGAGCGCTTCTTTGGACGCCTGAATAAAGTACTCAATAGTCTTTTATCAGGCGGAAACAAGGTGCGCGCTTTCAACGGTTGGGTCATGCCGGTATTGATGTATTCTTTCGGCATACTCAAATGGACTCAGACAGAACTTGACGCCCTGGATAGGAGGGTCCGCACACTACTTACCGCAAATCGGATGCATCACCCACGGTCATCGGTGATGAGACTGTATATCCCGCGGAAATGCGGGGGTCGTGGCTTCTTAAATGCTAAGACCCTGCACAACCGCGAGGTATGCAGTCTCAGGGAATACTTCCTAAAAACCGACGTGGGTATGCACCGAGATGTGGTAGCGGTGGACAAGGGCCTCACTCCGCTCTCCTTGGCTAACGAGAACTGGCGCAAACCTATAGTACTGGATACTAATGACCGCAGGGAAGTATGGCAGAGCAAGGAGCTTCACGGACGCTTTTACCGGGCCTTACATGGGCCCGATGTAGACCTGTTAGCGTCCGTATCTTGGCTGCGTTTCGGTGACCTCTTCGGGGAAACTGAAGGTTTTGTCTTTGCGATTATGGACGAAGTTATGATGACGAACAACTACCGGAAATATATTGTGAAGGACGGTACGGTTGACATCTGTCGGGCATGCCACCGACCCGGGGAATCAATCCGACACATTATTTCTGGGTGTTCTCATCTAGCTAACGGAGACTATTTGCATAGACACAACCTCGTAGCCAGGATTATCCACCAGCAACTTGCTCTTAAATACAATCTTGTGGAATCAGAGGTACCGTACTATAGGTATGTGCCCGACCCAGTTCTCGACAATGGCAATATAACGTTATATTGGGATCGATCTATCATCACTGACAGGACTATTGTTGCCAATAAACCTGATATAGTGGTGATAGATCGACTAGAGCGTCGCACAATGATTGTTGATATAGCGGTCCCTCATGACGAGAACCTCGTGAAAGCTGAGAAAGATAAGCAAACTAAGTATCTTGACTTGGCTCGCGAGGTTGTCGACATGTGGGAAGTGGATAAAGCAATCATTGTGCCGATAGTCGTAACGGCCAATGGCTTAATAGCCAAGAGCCTCGAACAACATCTGAGGAGGCTCTCGTTAGGCAGCTGGATCAAGGGCCTGATCCAGAAAGCAGTACTCCTAGACACGGCGCGTATAGTTAGGAGATTCCTCTTTCAGGAGCCCTGACCGCCGGCAGCTTGGACTCTGTTCCCGATGCCGGTGGGCTACTATTTTTTATATTTTTAAATGTTTTTTTTAATGTGTTTTTTTTTTTTAAGGAAATATTTAAAAATATAATAAGTATGTAATATAATAAATAAATGGAATAATAATAATAATAAAATTGTTTATTTATCCAAGCAATACACACAGACACAATTCAAAACAAGGTAGCAGAAATACAAGAAGCTTAGTTTTGTGAACAGATAATTTTCGTCTACTAGATAAGTCTATGCATACAAAAAATTATGAACCCTGTCTCTTAAACTAGGAGACCTGTATCTTAAGAGACAGTGAATCGGCCAAACTGAAATTAAATAAAACTAGGGTTTACAAGGTAAAGTGAAAGTGAAAGTGTGTCGATATAACATTTTAGAAGCGTTTACAATTACTATACTTATCAATGCAAAAGTGTTAATGTGTGTGTGTGTGTGTGATGGTGTGTGTGTATGTGTATGTGGTGTTTGTAGTAATCTTGAAATGAAAATATGTTAAGCGATGTTAGATACTAAAGACTCTGTTTTATTATAGTCCTGCTCTAAAAGCCAGGCAGAAAGTTTAGATTTGACTTTAAACTTATTTAAATTTATTATGTCTATTTCTTTCTGTACTTTTCCATAAACTCGATGACTCAAGGCATAATATTGATGTCTTGCAAATATAGTTTTGCACTTTACGCTTGGGGGAACAAAAGTACGTTTTCTTGGATCAGAAGGAGGTAAGCGGGTATGTGTTCTCAGGACTGAATGGAGAACATAGAGCTGCCGAACGGTTAGCACTTTGCAAGCGGCGTAAAGTTGCGTAGTGGGGTATCGGTAAGGTTTCCTCAACATAACCTTAAGCTTAAGCTTAAGCATTTTGGTTTCTATATCTTTGTTTTTCCTAGAAAAATCCAGAAAAAGTGTTTTTTTTTTGGTGATTTACGTAAAAACGCGCAATTACGTAACAATAATACCCAGGGCGCCCGACGAGTTAATTTTCTTTTTCTTTTTTTTCTAAACTTTGCCCCACACTAGGAATCCTCCTTCTTCCTGTTTCGTGGGTGCGTTCACAAACATATAATATATACTCACACACACAGGCCACCTAAAACCGGAACACTTATCTGTAGACCATACAAATATTTATCCCGTACGAGAATCGATCCCGCAACACGCAGCACAGCAGCCAATCGCTCAGCCACTGCGCCAACCGGATCGTCAAATAATTTCGTTAATCTGTCAAGATGAAGGCCACCGGAATGTATATATATTGCGGCCTGGGGCTTAAGTCTGCTATTTTTATAAATTCGTCATTCCAACACGATCCCATTGTCATTTTGCTCCACGCGCGCCTCAAGGAGATGTCAGCAACTGTAGGGGCCTAGCAGGGTCGAAGCCTACTGGGACCAAGGGTCTGATTCTGAAAGGAAGACTCGGCCCTGGTACGAAAGGCAATGAAGGAACAGGAGTGGGTTTTTAGTCAGTAGGGCGGGGCGGGAGATGTCATAAGATGATTTTCCCACCGAAAAAAATAAATAAAAATGTCATTTTGCTAAAAGTTCTTAATCTGCTAATTCATAATGATCGATCATTGATCGGTCAATGGTCTCGTAATAGAGTTGTGGTAAAATGACAATATCGAGCTTATTAAAAGCAATGACGTTCTAATGGTAGGTCACTGATCAAAGGAACTGTCAAAGTTTTAGCAGATTACCGCATATCATTTGTCAATATGTAGGTACGAGATTACCATTTTATGCCACTTCTTTCGAAAGAGTGTCAGTGGTTGACCATTGAAAAGTCATAATGACGCCATTATATTAGTAGATTACCAAACTTGTCAAAATCAACAATTATGAAATTAATGATAGACCATTCTGACACTATTGTAATAGCAAACTTGAGGCCCAGATCTTAGAAATTGATCAATTCATGATATGGCCAAGTAAAATTGGCCAGATCGTTTTAAACGTTAAAGTTTGATGATATTTCAATCGTCGTTTGGCCTACTTATTGAAATCCTACATCAATGATATGGCCAAACGAGGATTGACATATCATCAAATGTTAACGTTTAAACGATCTGGCCAGTTTTACTTGGCCATATATCATGAAGCCCAGCCAGGCGCATTACTTTGTGTAATTTATTTCATCACCACTGCTATCAAAACGGTGAAGAAAAACATCGCGAGGAAATCGGCATGTCCTAGAACCAAAAATTCAAAGACATGCGACATTCATTCATTATTTGACCATTACATATTTACTGTAAGTATGGACTTTAAAAGAGACTTTGACCCCTGAGTTTGTTTCGTTGTTTCTTCTCAAGGTAGTCAGCTAGGAAACACCGGCCTCATCTAGTTTAAAAATGACGAAAAAAAAAATTGACGTGTAAAAGTGTTTTTTTAAACCTATTTACAAAATAAAAAAAAAATTAAAAAAAAAAAATTCATTAACCCGCACTGAGCCCGCGTGGTTGATTACAGCCCATTCCCTGTCCTAGAGAGAGGATGCCTGAGTCCCAGCAGTGGGAACATTAGAAAGCTGATTATTCTATTCTACATCATAAAGTGATTAATTCTTAGATCTGGCCACGAAATACATATATATATGTTAAAATTGATGACGTAAGCCAATAAATTACGTTGCTTTCACGTTAATTAGCTATTATTAACTGGCACATATTTTACGGTTATTACTTGCTATAAGCGACCTGCAGGTCTAACCAAGTTACGACTGTTTCGTGTCGAATCTCCTTCTACAATCGGTAACGCCTGGGCGCGTAAGTGATTTTAGAAAACGATAAGTTGGTAGCCATGTTGACGCGGCTAAGTCGATCGCTCGTTCTACAAAAATTGTAACTTGGTTTCCATTATGCCATAAAATTACAGAATGTAGCGATGAACACTGTAGAAACGAATGCATTTCATTCTATCATTTAGAACGATGTGAACTTGGCTACGAATTTTCTATTCGTTTGTTCTGACCACGTGACTTAACGTTGAGATGATGTATTATCCCATACATTTGATTAGTTTTCTACTAGCTTGGCTAAGCCTGCTGTTATACATGCCTTCATTCTTCACGCGTGAGGGAACGAACGTCCTCACGCCCCAGCCGCCGAGATTCCGACCACGACTACCAGTCATGGTAGACACGAGCTTCCGGACTCCGAGCAATGGGTGATCGACTGGACCGAGCCCAAGTCGTCGACAACGCGTCGTGATCCACGCGCTCCTCAAAGAGATGTCAACAAACAATAGGGGCCTAGCAGGGCCGATGCCCGCTAGCTAGGACCGCGGGGAAAATCTGAAAAGGAAACGAGTAGTCCTAGAATGTTAGGGCAAGGGTTTGAAGGACGCAGATATGGTTTTAGTAAGTAAAAGTCTGACAGTCCCACTCCGCCTAGAGCGGGTGAATTCATTGGATGATTTCCCACATCAAAAAGAAAAAAACCACAATTCTTTAAGTCTTCTAAAAGAAAAAACCATAAAAATACGCATTTACCCCAACAAACCATCCCTATGATAATCACACTTAACGATATTAAGGTAACCTTAAAAAAGAAGTATTATGTTTATTATTAGGGATAAGGGCTAGAAGATGATGACGCTACAGTTAAATATGAATACGATACCACATGGTATGTTGTTTTGCCACGACATATTCATAATATACTATGTATAAAATCCCAAAGCCCCCAGATACATTTCATTTTGCCATTAATAAAATATATGGGATTGAGTAGTATTAGTAATGTACGTACTTATTTTGAACGTAAACGTTTTTATAAGTGGCGACAAATAAAAGTAAACAAAAATAGAAAAGCTTTTATTAAAAGCTTGTCTTAAATAAAGCAGCTGTTGTTCGTCAAAGAGGTGGCCCCAGGTACATCGGTAGTGGTATTAAATCCAGGATCTTGAAATCCGCTTAGCCAAGCATCTCCGTGCCGCAATGGCCAGTCATTAAACACTAAATTCCTTTCCAACTGTTGTGACCATCATTTTGAGATACAAAAGACATTTTGAAGATAGTTTGAAGAACTTCTGAGGAGAATTCTGGAAACAGGAACAAGTTATTAAGAACTATAATAAGTTAGTGCTAAGATTGCGTCATTTCCCACAAATAAAATGTTTTCTTTCTTTCTTTCTGACTGTAAACCATTCTTATAAATTCGGAAAAATATGTTTTTTTTTTAAGAAAAAAAAACATTTTACCCTGCCCAAATAGTCGCACACTAAATTACCAAAAACAAAAACCAGTTTTTCTATCGGACCATATGTGGACCTGATGTCGAGATGTAATTTTTAATTAATAATTACCTATTTACTAACAAATATACTTATTAAAAAAAAAACTTAAATTGCTGATTTCTAAGTTAAGTTGTTATTGTAAACTTAGGTTAAGGTTACGATGGGGCTGACATACTCTATGAGATCCCTAAAAAAATAAATACAGTTAACTATAATTACACTAAACCAAAATGAAATAATAACCCTTAACTAATTAGAACTGATTCAAAAAATTAAAATATGGTGTCGAAAAATTCCTCCGCATCGCTGTGGACTGGTACGAGTTATGTTCCCGAAAGACTGGCGGCATTGCCACGCTGATCAAAGATGCAGTGTAATTGTAATTCCTCGCTTGTCTTGTTATAAATTGACCAGTTGTTTTAAAACTTGATGATTTAATCAGCACATAAAAATTTTGATATGAAATTGAAACTCAACGTTATAAACCATTTTACAAAAAATTATAGAGTAAAAAAAAATAAAAAGTTGTCCCTTAAATTCACAATTCATGGACCCCATACGCAGGCCTCCCCTGCCACAGAGAGGCCCTTTGAGCCGGTCTCTCGGATGCACTGAATACCCGCTGTACCTTGAGACTCCTTAAAACCCTCTCATAGCAAAGCTTTAGTAATAAACTTTGAGTAAAAGGCATTTCTGAATTGCTATGTTTTGAGAGAGGAAACTTCCGGCTGCTAAAATTTTATCGCATTAAAGTTACGGCTTTTTTCATAAGAAACAATCGTATGTTTGAGTTTGTTTTTTAGAGAAAAAGAATTTGCTCGGTAATTTTTGGAGTTTGATTCGTATGGTATTTTATGGTTACAAGCTAAAATTCTATGCATATATTAACAACAGCCCTTAGTTTGATATTTTAAGTTCATGAAGTATTAAGTTCTGGGAATATTCGAACACACAGTTTGACCGTATCGGTTACACTTAGATTTTGGATTTTTGATCCATCCAAATGCATTCTTAAACAGGAGTGAAATTCTCTTGGGCAGAGTACCGCCGTGTCCTCGTGGGGGCGCTCGGCGGCAGGGATCTCTCGTGCTAGGCAGTACAGGCCATGGTCCGGAGAGAGGAGGAGTGGCAGGCGGTCGCCTCCTTCTGCGAAGCAGTAATGCTAGCAAAGGAGGCGCACGCACGCGCGAGGCAATGGCCGTCGCGCCCCAGCCGCTAGAATTCCGATCCCGATTTTCGGCCACCGTAGGCGCGGGCTTGCGGACAGCGAGCAATGGGTAGCTCGCCGTACGACCGTCCAGTAACCGTCCGGACCGTGCCCAAGTCGTCGAAGACGCGTAGTGTTCCAGGCGCTCCTCAAGGAGATGTCAGCAACCGTAGGGGCCCAACAGGGTCGAAGCCTACTGGGGCCATGGGTTTTTTTTTAGGTGGGAAAATCATCTTATGACAAATCCCGCTCTTACTGGGGCCATGGGTGATGCGAAAGAGAACCCCAGGGCCCTAGAACGGAACAGGAGTGGGTTTTAGTCAGCAAAAGTCTGACACGCCTTCTTGCTATACCAAGGGCGGGAGAAATCATTGGATAATTGCCCATTTCACAAAAAAAAACTAACATAATTGGAAAAGGTGACGCAGATTTGATACTGGCGTCCTCTAAATAGAAGGCTAGAGGCAGTTTTTCAACACAAGATCGCAGCACGAATTGGTAGATTCCACGAGTCTTCATTATTTTAGTTCATTTGCCATTTTGACAGCAATTAAAGTGTGATAAATCTATATATATAAAAATGAAACCCGTTTTCCTTGGTCACGGCATCACGCGTGAATGGCTGGACCAATGATATTTAATTAGAATATCATTGGGCTGGACCGATTTCACTAATTCTTTTTTTGTTGTATTTGTTATTATTAGGAGAAGGTTCTTATGAAAGAAAAAAATTAATAAATTTGTAATAGGGTAGAGTAGGGTAGAGTAGGGTAGAGTGGGATTGAGTAGTCAGTTGACGGGAGCGAAGCCGCGGGCAAAAGCTAGTAATATAATAATAATATAAAATGTTTATTTTCTCATCACAAAGTTACTTAATGCTAACACTTTACGCACCGAGGTTTAACTAAGTGAGAGACTGAATTAGGTTTCCATAAGAACCTGTATTACAGGTCACCAGGTCCCTCCCGCAGCCACAATCTGGATATAATCTAAACATTGTTTCACAGTTTAGAGAAAAAAAAAGACTTAAAATATTTAGGAAATAGCAAAGATTGTTTGAGTAATCAGGTGCGAGAAGGAAATATTTATGATTGTGCTGGTGTGTTGAACTTATGGAGTGGAATGGTGATTGTGTAGAAGGGAATAAGATTGTGTGTGTGTGTATTGTCGTACTCTATGACGGTTGAATTCAATTCGATTCAATGAAATACTTGGAATGTTATAAAAATATACTCATAATCTTCTTATAATTTTCTTCAAGATTCAATATTATCACATCGCGCTACAATGGTTAGGTCCGAACTCAAAAAACTAGACATTTCTTTGTTCTACTCAATTTTCAAACCTATTCTAGAACAGCAAAATCCTTAAAAGTATATTTTACAAGCCAGTTCGATAGCTATAACAAACCTAACTCATGCGATCTTCTTTCGATATCACATGAGCTACACCCCAATGAATAGAAATGTGGAGGCAACAAGCAAATATATTCTAAAAAAAAAACTCTCGAAGGATTAAGCATGACCCACCTAAACCTAACACAGATGCGTCTACATATAAACGTGTAATTATTTTTGGGTTAGTAGAATAAAAATGCAAAATAGGTGGTGACTCCATAATTTTTATTATGCTCCGGAACGCTTCTTCCTGCTTGGCTGTCCATTTCAACGCGGCCTTCCTTAATACATTTTGTATAAAAATTAGGTTTCGACTTTTGTATGACGTCTCCTGTCTATTGTTTGAATATCAATCAATCCTAGACTTTTTAAAAGTATAACATGCCACATTGCAAGTTAGTAATAACTGTGACCTCTATAGTCAAATAATAGGTCCACAGTATTGAGCTTGTGGAGCGAATATAGTAGCGGGTATAATGTAATAACACAATAATAAAAGAGTAGGAAGGCTGAGGCGAACAATGTTTTATTGAATGAGATTGGCGTATCAACAAGTCCTCGGTACCCCTATAGTCCAAACTTTAAAAAAATATTTGGTGACTACACAAAGTAACGAAACACTGAACACATCATTTACTGAATCCAATACAGACTTCGGCAAACAATATACTTCTTACGAAACACAACATACTTCATTGTCACATGTTTGACATGACGTATCACCGAGATAAACAATGAATTGAGAATTTTATGGTTACCGATTGAATCTATATATCCTACCTATTGTACAAAAAGTTTTTGTTTATCTTGAGTAGTAGTGATTAAATAGGAAGCATTTTTTACGTATGCTCATAGGTACAGTCAAGGCCGAAAACATCTAATCATTACTATCATCATCGTTTCAGCCGAAAGACGTTCACTGTTAGACATAGGCCTCCCCCAAGTGTCGCCACAACGATCGGTTCTGTGCGTCTCGCATTTCCGCGACTCTCACCAGGTCATCGGTTCACCTTGTGGGAGGCCTTCCAACGCTGCGTCCTCCGGTGCGCCGGTCGCCACCCAGAACCTTTCGGCCCCATTGACCATCTGTTCTGCGAGTAATGTGCCCTGCCCACTGCCATTTAAGTTTCGATTGTTGCCGATTCTTCGGACTATGTTGGCAAACTTATTTCTCCTGCGAATATCTTCATTCCTGATGCGATTGCGCTATGAAACTCCGAGCATAACACTTTCCATTGCTCTCTGGGTCATTTTAAGCTTTCTGATGAGGCCCGTTCTAAGCGACCACCTTTCAGAACCAAATGTCATCACTAGTAACACGCACTCTTTCGTCTTGAGACACAGTGGTATGTTTGACGAAAAGATATTGCGCAGCTTCCCGAAAGCTGCCCAGCCGAGTCTGATGTCATAATCAGCCCCCCTAGCCAAGTTTCGACCGTTTCGTTTCGATTCTCTTGCGTCGAACGTCTTGAGTAGGCCACGCCTCCGACTGACGACGTGACTGAGCGTTGAGATGACGTCATAACAAAGGAATCGGAGGCGTGGCCTATTCGAGGCGTTCGACGCTGGAGAATCAAAATGAAAAGGTCGTAACTTGGCTAGGGGGGCAGCTTTATAATATTCCCATCACTGGGTCTCCTCTCTAGGAGAGGGAGTGGGCCGTAGTCCATCTTGCAGGCCCAGTACAGGTATTGATGGATGTCACATTGTCTTCACATATTTGGTTCTAAGATATACCGGTTTTTCTCACGATACTGTCCTTCATCCTTTTGAGAGCAGTAGTGATAAAATAAATTACACAACTTAAAGTGCCTGCCTGGGTTTGAACCCGCGACGTAAAACTCGTATGTCAGGGTCATTACTACTGGGCAATTACTGTTCCTTATTAAGCAGCTCCTTTTGTATTTACACTTATTTTTAAGCAAACTACAGTGAAATACGGCATTAAAATCAAGTTACTTGAAAATATGAGACGTTTTATTTTATTTACTGCCATTTCCAATTTAATGCCTATCACGTTTGCGGAGTTATGCTAAGTAATTTTATTTGGCACTGTGTATTATGAGAATTTCAGAAGCCTGAATTTCTCGTAATGAAAAATAGTGCAATATCAACTTTTTTCAAAGTTAAAAAGATAATCATGTAAACACAACAGCTGTCCAAAGCCTAAACTGTAATGAATACAGAGTAGATAATGTAGTTGCATTCTCAACAAAAGTCATGAAGATAAAACACAGCAGTGACAACTAAGAACTGTCGTAAATAACTTAGAAGGCTCGTGAAAGTTTTTCAAAATAAATGCAAATAACACTACGCAGCTACGAACTCCAGCATTTTATAATTTTCACAGATAAATCCTGATCTGTTATTAAATAAAAAGTTCTTATTTTGAGAAAATGCCGTTTAGGAGGAGTTTGGTGATAAACATACGTACAAAAGAATTATATATATAAGGTTTACTTTAGATATTTTTTATGGTAATTTTTCCACATCTAAGTGAAATGATGATTGTCTATGTTGTCATCTAAGTGAATGATTCTTTGAAAAATCATCAAATTATAATATTTCTCATAATCTCAGAGAGTTACAAATAATATCAGAAACTTGACATATAACAAATCATGGTGACCCTAAACTCCACCTCATCGTAAAGACAAAAAGGACTGAAATAAACTTTGTTAATTTATAGCTAAGAAACAAGCGGATGATTAAAAAGTTGCCACAATGGACTGACGTTTTCTTTTTCTTTCTAATTATCAAAAAAAAAAACAAATATTATTACGGTGTCTGTATCTTATGAGAATTAAACTAACTGTTGCCTGCGTGTTCACCTGCGTGAACATAGAATATGTATACTTCTAGGCAAGCGTGCTCCATCGTCGGCCACATCATCGCTTACCATCAGGTGAGATGGTGGTCAAACGCGAGCCTATCAATAATAAAAAAAAAAAATTAAAAAAATGTCCCAAGGGTCTTGAAACAATGTAAAAAATGGCAGTTAGTAATCTTTAACAAATTTTAAACTAATGTCAACCTGTATACAATTCTTAGGCATATATACAAACTGAAAATAATAATATTTACAAACGGATAAAAAAAAACTTAAGTATTGGGCATCAAAAAAATCATCCACATCGATGTCAATGGGAAAAGTGCCCAGAACGCTGGCAGCATTGCCACGTTGGATAGCAATTCTGATTCGTTGACCAAAGAAATGCCAATAAGTTTTTTTCTACCCATTTGTATTTTCATTTTGTATAAACACCACAAATTTTTAATTAGTGCAAATACTTAAAGGGCTTATTAGAAAAGGTCTTGGTATTATAGTAAAGTGTCAATAAATATTATTCATAAAGAGCAAAGTTATTAGCGTTTGTTTATATCCCAAAATGTTACTCAAATTATGGAAATATTGTACAGGCTGTTGATTATGAATGAATAAATGACGATCAAAATGGAAAAACACTGCGCGTAGTATTTTCTAGTAGCAATTGTTATTGGGCACGCTACAATTATGGCGGTAAGTCCCCTCTTTGAGGAGTGGCTGGAGCGGCAACATGGCGTCCTCACCTACCGCATGACGCAGGTCCTCACCGGACATGGCAAGTTCGGGAGGTTCCTGCATCGGATTCAGGCGGAAGTAACGCCCGGGTGTCATCATTGTGTTGACCACCCAGAGGACACGGTAGAGCATACGGTGGAGGTGTGCCCCGCTTGGGCGGAGCACCGCCGTGTCCTCGTGGAAGCAATTGGCGGCAGCGACCTTTCGCGTCGGGCCCTGGTTCAGGCTATGGTCCGGAGCGAGGAGGAATGGCAGGCGGTCGCCTCCTTCTGCGAAGCAGTAATGCTAGCGAAGGAGGAGGCTGCACGTGTGAGGGAACGAAGATCCTCACGCCCTAGGCGCCGTAATTCCGATCCCGACTACCAGCCACGGTAGACGCGGGCTTGCGGACGTCGAGCACTGGGTAGCTCGCCGTCCGGCTGTTCGGTAATTAACCGGACCGAGCCCAGTCGTCAACAGCGCGTAGTGATCCTCGCGCTCCTCAAGGAGATGTCAGCAAACCGTAGGGGCCCAGCAAGGCTGATGCCCACTAGCTAGGACCGCGGAGAATTTCTGAAAGGGAAACCCGTAGTCCTAGATTGCAAAGGAATTTCTCACAAATATATGACAAATCAGATCCAAATGATGCATATGATGAATTTATAGAATTATTTAGATTATTATACGATTTATGTTTTCCCGTTAAGTTAATTACCATAAAAAGCAAAAAATCTACTAAATGGATTTCGAAAGGAATACAAATATGTAGTAAAAAACAAAGAAATTTGCTCTGGAAATATCGATTAAAACCAACAAGTGCGAATAAAGCTGCTTTTAAATCATACTCACATAGATTAAAAAAAATAATCAAATTAACACAGAAATCGCAAAATAACCACCTAATACAAAATTCCAGGAACAAATCTAAAGCAGCATGGCAATTAATAAACAATACCAAATCAGTTCCAGAGCCAATACAACAAATAGAAATCTCTGGTAATATTATTAAAAACCCAAAAGAAATAGCTACGGCATTTAACGATTTTTTTATTGACCAAATTTCCAGTAGATCAAATTCAACATTACATAATAATAATAAAATAAAACCCTTAACTCAAAGCAACAATTCCCTGTTCATGTCACCAGTTATACCACAAGACATAATACGAATAATAAAATCCCTTCGCCATACAAACAGCACAGGATACGATGAAATTAGAACCGACGTAATACAATCGGTATGCAGTGTCATAGCAACACCACTCTGCCACATTATTAACTTATGTCTTAGCACTGGTATCTTTCCTAAAGGCCTCAAAACCACCATCATAGAGCCACTCCATAAAAAGGATTGTAAAGAACAAATGAAAAATTATAGGCCCATTGCCTTGATTCCAGTTTTCTCGAAGGTGATAGAAAAGGTAATTTATGAAAAACTAAACTCATATTTGACTAAATTTAATATATTATGTGACGAACAAATGGGATTCCGTAAGAATAGAAATATCAATATGGCAGTATATAATCTTATCAATCATATAATTACCAATGTTGACAGCAAAACGCCAGTATGTGCTCTGTTTACTGACATGACAAAAGCATTTGACTATGTAGATCATAAGACACTAATTGAAAAACTAGATGCTTACGGTGTAAGGGGAAATGCCTTGGAACTGTTTAAATCTTATTTAAGTGACCGCAATCAATATACAGAAATAAATAGAGTCAATTTAAAGACGAAACGAGAAATAAAATGTCTGTCAAACTGTTGGAAACTTTACTATGGGGTACCACAGGGCAGTGTCCTTGGACCACCTACATTTCTTATATACATTAATGACCTGCCACAACAAATAAAGCATCCAATGATACTCTTCGCTGATGACAGTACAGCAATAATTAAATGTACCAATAAATTGACTTACGAAGAAGATGTAAATAATACTCTTAAACAAATAATTAATTGGCTTGATAAAAATAACTTAGTTATTAATATACAAAAAACCAAGTTATTGCATTTCTACCAAAGACTAGAACCCAACCGTTTAAATGTATCGTATAACGGTCAAAGAGTAGAAGAGGTTAAAGTAGCAAGATTTCTTGGCATTCTTGTTGACAGCCAACTAACGTGGAAAATGCAGGCAGATGACATATGTGCGCGGCTAAGCAAATCTGCTTATGCTCTTTTCATACTGGCAAAGAAAGTTAATTTACAAACGGTACTCATAGCATACCATGGCATAGTTTCCTCAGTATTGAGGTTTGGCATAATATTTTGGGGAAACTGTGCTGAAAGAGAAACTATATTTAAAACTCAAAAAAGATGTATAAGATCTATGGTAGGCCTAAAAACTACTGACAGCTGTGAGCCTGTCTTCAAATCTTTAAAAATCTTGACTTTCCCATGCCTTTATATTCTTGAAGTAGCATTGTTTGTCAAATGTAACCTGAACTTGTTTCCTGCGGTAGTCGATACTAGAAAACGAACCAATCAACTTAGATCTCAATACAAAACCATGTTGTGTACAAGTAAATACAAAACAGCACTAGCAAGGAGGAGTATTTTGGGCATGGGTCCTGTAATATACAATAAAATTCCTGATAGCATTAAGAATGAAAATTTGTACAATTTTAAAGGAAAATTGAAGAATTTTTTAATAGAAAAATGCTATTACTCAATCACCGAATACTTGAATGACACGTTGTTATAAAATTTCTGACATTTCATTTTCTATATTGATATTTAATTTTACATTTTGACATTTAATTTTACATTTTGACATTTAATTTTACATTTTGACATTTAATTTTTACATTTAATTTTGCTTTTTGACATTTAATTTTAATTTATGACATCATTCAAATTCTTTAATATTCTTAAATAAGTGCTGACAATTTCTTTCAATACAACAACTGCGGACATTTTGTTAATTCCATTATTTTATTTGTCTTTTGTAATTATTTAATCGACAATGTTCAATGTGATTGCAAATTCTTAATGCGATAAATTATCAAAATTATTTAATTCTTTATTTGTGGTCTTTAAATCTGTATTAAATTCTTGTTTTAATTAAATATATTGCATGTATAATTACTTATTACTTTGTACGCCCTAGAGGCAAAACATAGCGCCCTCAATTTATTATATAAGAACTTATCATGTACCTATGTTTTACATTGAATAAATGAATCTTGAATCTTGAATCTTGAAAGGGTAATTGAAGGATACAGGTGTGGTTTTAGTCAGTAAAAGTCTGACACGCCCTCGCGCTCCACCCAGAGCGCGAGAAGTCATTTTGATGATTTCCCACCTCAAAAAAAAAAAAAAGTAGCAATTGTTATGAATGATTGATTCTATTCTGAATTTACCAATTATGACAAATTTGTTTTTTTTTTTTACATTTGACTACAAAAATATGATCAGTAACGAGTACGGATAGAGCCCCATTTTTTTGGTACTAATTAAGAAATAGGGGTGTATATATAATTTTCATTGAAAACTCTACTCTTATTAGTGTTCTTGGGCCCAGCACGCTTCCACTGCGCAATAAGATGCTCTTTTAAGTTTAAATTTCTGTTTATTTATATTTTTGGCACTTTTTAAAATTTTGTACCAAGAGACAGTAATGGAACAGTTTTTTATTTCCACAACTATCACACAACGCCGTCAAGTCTCAAGCTAAGCAGAGCTTGTGTTATGAGTACATCGTTTTTATAGGTATTTTTTTTTTCAAAAGTAGATACATAAAAAAGTCACTCCATTTTTCCATGGGGGTAAGGCTAGACAACTGATAAACCTACTTATATATTTCTAAATACATACATATTATAGATAAATTACACCCAGACACAGAACAAATGATCGTGCTCATCACACAAACATTTGTCCTGGGTTGGAATCGAACCCACGACCCTCGGCATAGCAGTCAGGGCCACTAACCACTAGACCAACAGGTCAGCAATGGAAGTATGTTTCAAGGGAACATATAGGTACTCCCGGGATAAAAAAGTTTCCTAATGTACCTACTATTCCAGGACATGGGCTACGTGTGTGCCAACTTTCATCCTTGTCCGTTCAGCCGTTCGAGCGTCAAGAAGTAACAAAAACACGCACACATACAAACAATCGCTTTTATAACATTAGTGTGATTTTCAGACAAAAAATATATTTTGCAGCTGCAGTCAAATATAATTCGGAATTATGAACATGATTTACAGTTAAGGGGATGCAACTCGACATACATAAACTCGACACACATAACAAAATGTGTAATACGTGATTATGCCGTTATTACACATTTTTCATTAGATATTTTGGAAACACAGTAGGTATCTTGTGGATATTATCTAGCCTTCTATTGAAATCAATTTATAAATTTGTGTAAAACTACTTAATCTAATGATCTCTGAAAATTTGCTATTTTGCATGAACTTTGACACTTCATAATTTACTCAAAGAATTAAAAAGTCAAAAAAGTATAACAATAGAAACCTTGCAAATAAAAAAAAATAATCAAGATTCTAAATAATGACAATTTTTTTCAAAAAATTTAAGGCTTTAAAAAAAGCACCTATTTCCTGGAACAAGTTTTGTAAAATATTCGAGTAAATCACGAAATCACCAAATGCTAACAGAGTTTTCAGGCGTCATCTCTAGCGTTAGATGAAGCATCAAGCTTTTAAACCATGCTCGATGTTGATGATAGCCGAGTGGAAAAGGACCCTCTTAATACGGTTGCCTTGAGACATTTGCTGCCAAATACTGAAAAACATTAGAATATGCTACATCCGTAGTGAAATCGAAAACAAAGTGACAAAATTCTGTTTAAAAAACTAAATGCGTTCTAAACCAGACACTGACTGTTCTAATTGTGTAAAGCTCTTTTTAGAGTTCCACACTCAAAGGGTAAAACGGGACCCTATCACTAAGACTCTGTCCGTCCATCTATCTGTATGTCTGTCAGTCTATCACCTCGTCGTTTATACCTTATACCACGTACATCGAAGGACTGGAACAATTTGCCTGCTGCGGTTTTACCGTCCAACTATAATTTAGGTGTCTTCAAGGCTAGAGTGAATAGGCTCTTAATAAACTAGTGCGCCTCACCATCAATGATTGCATCACTGCCTACCACCTGGTGGGATCGCACTCAAGCACTGGATTATATCAATTAAAAAAAAACCAGGCAGGCAGGATCACATGAACCGTGATGACTAGACAGTTGAAATTTTCGCAAATGATGTATTTATGTTGTCGCTATAACAGCAAATACTAAAAATAAAATATACAACAAACGAGATTTTTTGCCGTTTTTTGCTAGGGACAGTACGGAACCGAGTCCGACTCGCACTTGGCTGGTTTTTTATTCTTGTTGGTCGAGACCGACGAATAAGAATTATGTCAATCAATCTTGCTCATCTCTCTCTTTGGTTAGCGTTATCCCGTTATTTGGGGTAGGCGCTACTCAACTGAGACCTTGACTGGAAGTAGTGATGGCCAAGTGGTAATAACTCCGATTTGTGAATAGTTCGTCGTGGGTTCAAGCCCAGGCAATGCGCTTTACTTTGAGTAATTTATTTCTTCACCACTGCTCTCAAAACGGTGACAGAAAACATCGTGAGGAAACTGACATGTCCGTTGTCATCCACCAACCCGCTCTGGGTCCGCATGGTTACGGTCCATTTCCTCTCCTGGAGATCAGACCTGACTCCCGGCAGTGGAAACATTATAAAGATGATAATGTTCCGATCGTCGTCGACCGTCGAGACATCTAAGGTCTACATTTTGAGGTCACTCAGGACAATGTCCCATAAACTATATTTCTTTAAATAGTGTTTAATTCCTATATTTAAAGTCTTAGAGTAAACAGTTACCATGGTAAAAAAGTTCGGTCAAGTACATACGAGTCGGGCTCGCATAGAAGGATTTAGTACCTACCATAAATAGGGGACCATGCTTATTGCGAAATTTTAAGATACTAGTTCCACGGCAAGTACCGAATACATCTTGCAAATTTTGGAAAAAGCACAGTAGAGCGAAAAAAAAATATCGAAAAATAAAATCGTCGAAAATATCACGTTTCTTGTGTGGCCTTTAACTTTAAATTTAATATAATTTAATAACGACTAAAGAAATACACACACTGTGAATATTTCAACTGTCAACCTACATATATACAATTTATGAGATACAGCCCGCTGACAAACACACGGACGGGCAAGACCTCCTTTGCCGTGTGTTGTCAGCTTAGTTACTAATAGGATTAATTTAGGTACGAAACCCTAAAACTAAAACAAACACAAGTCTCACCATATGCATCTACATTCGATAAAAATGCGTGTCTCCCTAATTTTGTTCGAAACAAAATTATGTGTTTTTTGTGGAGCCACCCTTACGACCCGTGCCAGGTAACGGTCGAACGATTTTAAATTAAACCACGCTAATTTGGATACCGACGCGACGGTCCGTTTTTGTTACCTACGGATTGTTAAAGGTAGGTTAATATTAGGAACGCTAATAGCTGTTATTAGGCGTGACTGATGTTTAAATTGATTGTATTATGGTCCCATGGTTTTTTTGTGGGTGATACGGATCACTCCACTATTCTGTATAATCCGTTGCGCGTCAAGTGATAATCACTCTGTACAATTACAAACTCTGTGGTAATTTGGTGACACTATATTATAAGTGGGTGCTTCCCATCTAGAATATTAATTTTCCTCACCTAACCACTAGCTCCAGTGAAAGCTCAATACAGTGGGTTTTGTAGTTATTTTGAAAGCTTTTTTTTTCAATTGTTTAGTTATTTTATATAATCTTTATTTCCGTACCATAGTGCCATTTGAGATGTTACAATAATGGCTTAAAGCCAGCTAAGGCACAATTATGAACCCTGTAGGCCATAGCTAAACATAAAATAGATTACTTTTGGTCCTGGAAAGCAAAGGGCAACTGAAGACACAGGTGTGATTAAAATCAGTAAAGGTCCGACACGGCCTCCCGTTCCACCCTAGAGCGCGAGTAGTCATTGTACGATTTCCCTCTTCAAAAAAAAAGTATGATTTGTACGTAGAACGATGTCGCGTGGCATCGCGTGGCGTGGATCTAATGTAGCTCTACAAGCCTAGTTTCCATATAAAATGTATGGAGACCGACGTTCTAGCATAATTCTTTGGGCGAAGAACGAGCCAACTGGTCACGCAAAGTATCGATCAGTCGGCGTGAAATTTCCTTGAAAAGGAGACGCGCACTCGGACCCCGTGTACTCTTTCGACAAATCCTGTAGGCTGTGATGATCTGGACATCGAGAGAGAACGGAGGGCGTTGGCTATCTATATTTAGTTTTTACTTTATTTGCATTGTTCTCACATGATAGCGACAAGAAACATGTAACAGAGATAGTTTTTAATTTATTTGCATTGTTCTCACATGATAGCGACAAGAAACATGTAACAGAGATATTTTGTAATTACAAAACATGATTGAAAAGAGTGTCCATGGAGTTTCTTGCACATTCTTCTCCATAGAGATCTACGCTTTAGAATGTGCAATTAGCATCATTTTTTTTTTCTGACTGACTTCATGACATTTCAAAAGTGCCTATAAATGGTTTATTTGAAATAAAATGCTTTGAATCTTTGATGTAATATGCTGATCCGAAGATATGCGCGTTGTCTCGATCCTGAAGCGAGTGCGTGCCAGCTCCCACAGCATCCTGAGCGTGTTATGATTGTCCAATGCTACGTCACTGGATCGGACTTCATACGTCTACAAGTATTTATTATATACTGCGTGGATAGGGTGAGGTTCGATTGCAGGGCATCATAATTATTATATTTTTAAAGATACTAACATTAATTTTAAGTTATATACTAACACTATGGATTCACTGTGGTCTAAAAAATAAATGTTATTATTATTATTATGTACAGACTAGCTTTTAAAATATAGCCTATGCCATTCAGGAATAAAGCAGCTTGTTATCGGTGAAAATTTTAGCAATCGGACCAGTACTTCCAGAGATTACCACCTACAAACAAAAAAAACAAACTTTACCTTTTTATAATATTAGTGTAAATTTGACCGAAAAACGAAAAGATTATAATTGAAAAAGCCTTGCATTGTCATGATGATAAGGTTTCAGGTGGGTTTATGCGTCGTCTTTGTACGAAATATCTGTAAGATGTGGGCCATGAAATGAGCGAGTTAAAGGCGTTCTTGCTAACCTCTGAATTAATAGGCCAGCAATATATCTTGTCTTATTGATCGAATTTTGTTTTGCTCAAAGTAAGGTTTAGTTGAAAACCAGCATCAGCGTCAACTGTTACGTATGCAGTTGTCTGGCATTTTGCTGAACTGGACGTATTTGGCGCAGCTGTGACGCACACTATTATTGTTTTCAGGGTTCCGTACCCGAAGGTTACCACTGAGGCCACATTACTAAGCCTTCACTGTCCGTCCGTCCATCTGTCTATCCATCTGTCAGCAAGCTGCATCTCATTAACCGTAAAATGTAGAGGTGCAATTTTCGTAGAATGTGTATTTCTATTGCCGCTACAACAAAATTTTCCGCAACAACGTTTATTTGAAAAAAAAAAGACTGCCCCACACTAGGAATTACAAAAATAAATTTAAAAATTAAACACAAGACGATGTAGGGTTTATTCAAGACTGTATGGAGGATTCTTATTTCTGGGGTTAACCTAACATAAAAGAATAATAAAGATCGCCATTATTAGTTTTTCAAAACTACCCTCAAACGACGGTTCAGTTGTTTTTTTTTTTAGGTAGGAAAATCATCTAATGATAAATCCCGCTCTTGAGCGGAGCGACAGGGCTTGTCAGACTTTTACTGACTAAAAATCCAATCCTGTTCCTTCGTTGCCTTTCATACCAGGGCCGAGTCTTCCTTTCAGAAGCAGACTCTTGGCCTCAGTAGGCTTTAACCCTGCTGGGCCTCTACGGTTAGCTGACATCTCCTTGAGGCGCGCGTGGAACAGTACGTGCCGTCGACGACTTGTGCTCGGTCCAGACGGTTACCGGACGGCGGGAGATAGTGTCAGACTTTTACTGACTAAAAACCCACTCTTGTTCCTTCTTTACTGTCGTCCCAGGGCCCCGGGGTTCACTTTCACACTAACCGTGACCCCAGTAGGCTTCGACCCTGCTGGGCTCCTACGATTTGCTGGCATCTCAAAGTTTTTATGAAAATATTCTCACGAACGAATTCACGGGACTCGCGGGTAAAGTGCTAGTACAGATATAAAACTGTCTTGAATCGATATCAATGTATTTTTGTCAATGTACTTTATTTCAAATTTATCTGGCGCCTAGTATAGTTATTATACATGTTACGACACGCACTAATGACTTGTCTGGCCTGTTGATGTAGTGGTCTGTGGCCCTGACTGCTATGCCAGAGGTCGTGGGTTCGATTCCCACCCAGGACAAATGTTTGTGTGATAAGCATGATCATTTGTTCTGTGTCTGGGTGTCTGGGTGTAATTTATCTGTAATATGTATGTAGGTATTTAGAAATATATAAGTATGTTTGTACTGACAAGCTCTAAACTCTGCTTAGTTTGGGGCTAGATGGCGTTGTGTGATAGTTATGAAATATTATTAAATTACTAAAATGAGAGGCAAAGTTGCTTCGTTTGTGTGCAATCCGAGTAACTCGAATCCCTTGAAATATATTCGCCATTTATACAAACCTACGTACCTTAATAATATAATAATAATAAATCATTTATTTTCAGGCATCTTGGCCCATAGATAAATACCTTATAGACTAACATATATATAAAGTAAATTAAATACAATTTATTGTTAATAAATACACCTATATAGCAACAAGTGTATCTTCTATATATATAAAAGGAGACACTGACTGACTGACATATCAACGCACAGCCGAAACTACAAGGACTAGGAGCGTGAAATTTTGCACAAGGTTTCCTGTTATCACCTAAGCAAGCACTAAGAGAGGATTTTCTAAAATTCATCCCCTAAGGGTATGAAACGGGGGTCCAACGTTTGTATGGAGAAACTTACTTTCTCTCGGACAAAACCGCTGGCAGAAGCTAGTTTTATTATACGCGTCAACCTCTCCCTTTAGGGAATCCAAGTGTAGCAACGTCTACATAAATTACCAATAACATTTTAGACAATAACACGCCTTACGTTATGGCCCCAACCGAAAAGTGTGTCACTCACAGAAAAAGCCTTTCTGCAAGATTACTTTCAGCGATATCAAGATACTGCGTACAAACAGCGAAGCTATAGGGCTGGTACCTACGCAACACTTCAAAATTTATCGAGAACAGGAAAATAACTTAAGATGAAAAATCATTTTGGAGGTTTGTGGAACAGAGAGTAAAATCCCGCAAACCTCCGTTGAAAAGGGAGGATCTTCCTACCAGACGCGTGTTATGTCTGGTGGACAACTGCCCGATAGATGGTTTCGGGCTGTCGTGGTTCAAATCGCGCGGAGAACTTTAATTGCGCGATGCAGGATTTAGTATTTCTTGTAGTTCTTATGTGGCGCCATAGCTGTCGCTACACCATCAAAGGACATTTTGGTACAGTTTAATGAATTTGAACATGATCAGCTCGGTGTGGAGGTCCTAAATGAAAATGACCAGACAGATATATAGGTAAATTATTTCTCTTTTTTAGAGGAAGTTTGAAAGTGACGCCAGTGACTAAAAAGTTGAAGGGGGATCGTTTGTCTTGGTATGGTCATGTGAAGAGGAAAGAAGAAATGCATGTTACTAAAGGAGTTATGAGTTTACATGTGGATGGATGGTGAGAGAGAGGGAGGCAAAAGAAAAGATTGATAGATTGTGTGAGGAGTGATATGAAAGAAAAGGACGTTAGTGGTAGTGTGATGGGTGACAGGACAGAATGGAAGAAAAATCATATATCGCCGACCCCAAATAACACGGGACATGGTCTAATGAAGAGTAGAGAAGGAATGCATGTTAATAAAAGAGTTATGATTATCTATACATGTGAATAGATGGCTTTCTTCTTATTCTTATTTTATTTATTATATTCTTATTCTTTGGCTCCCTTTCCCTCTGGGAAGAGAGCCAAAGAAAAGGTGAATGGATTGTGTGAGGAGTGATATGAAAGAAAAGGGCGTTATTAATAGCTTGACAATCCAAAGATATACTTCTTCAAAGCAACCGTTTTAAAAAACGGAAATTTCAAACTCTAACCCCTATTACATCCAGAGAAGGGATGTCGTGGAAGAAATGTGGGAGAGAGTTCCAGAGACACACTGCAGTTACAGAACAGGCGGAACAGGCCATCATAGCGGCTAGAAGCGTGGACGCGAAGTACGAAGGAGAAGAGAATTAGTAGTGCCAATTGGCCTTATCATTTCGGCCCTCGGTGAACCTCTCCAACATTCCCGCAGCCTAAGTTGGTAGCCCTACATCTGAGGCATATGATGAGTTACCTATAAGCAGCCTAAGGGAAAAAAGTAAGCGGCGTAGCTCTCAAATATTTTAGTGATATAAGACAAAATGGAGGCAAACGTTTTTTTACCTGATTGAGTAGATACGATTAGCTGACGAGGATACAAAAAAAATTCAGAAGGCGAAATCTTCCGTGCTTGCATAGTTTTTAGGTGAAACTGAGTGGTGTTTGAATATTTGAATCTATTTTAGTATAATCTGTAATTTATTTATTAAATGCCTAATTGGCAGGAAATTTAATGGTGGCTGAGTGCTAACGGTCCCTACGACTTACGAGTTGTAGGTCGCGGATTCAAACCCAGCCAGGAGCATTACTTTGTGTAGTTTATTTCATCACCACTGCTCTCAAAACGGTGAAGGAAAACATCGTGAGGAAACCGGCATGTCCTAGAACCAAAAATTCGAAGACATGTGACATCCACCAACCCGCACTAAGCCCGCGTGGTGGATTACGGCCAGTTCCCTCTCCTAGAGAGGAGGCCTGAGTCCCAACAGTGGGATCATTATAAGGCCGACTATGCTATGCTAATTGGCAGGACACAATAGAACTATAATTTATTACTAGTTTGAACATCTGTATAACCTATGCCCACAATAAAGACATTCTGATTCTGTTCTAATTATAAAGTGTTAAGTTGAACATCGGACAACCCGAAGTACGGCGACTGTCCACCCTTACGTTTGTTGAAACCTCTACTGAATGATTGGAACAATTTGCCTACAGCGGTCTTCCCGTCCGATTATAATTTAGGTATCTTCAAGGCTAAAGTATATATGCTCTTAATAAACTAGTGCGCTTCATTTATCGACGATTGCATCACTGCTTACCATCAGGTAGAATCGCAGTCAAGCACTAGTTTATATCATTTAAAAAATAGTTATAATAACATGACATGAAACCTGTATACCTACTCCGGTTAGATAAAAGTGTAATTAATAGTACTGGCACATTTTTCCACACAATATTCCACAACTCAGCACGAGCAGGAGAAGTCATTTGATTATTTCCCACAAAAAAAATCCCACATTTCGTCAATTGTTTTTAAATCGCAAAGAAAAGCCCCAAACTAACGGCGGTCAGGGCTGTAAATAGAGGAACCTCTTCACAATACGAGCCCTGTCTATCCAGCCGCCTAACGAGTGCCTCAAGTCAGGGCTGGGGTCTATTAAACCATTGGTTACACGACTATCGGTACAATGATCGCTGCATAATCTAAGCATAAGCAGCCTTACAATTTTCACACAGCTGGGATGCAGGCCGCCTCTCTAGGTAAGGGAATGGGCCGCAATCCACCACACGAGCTCAGTGCAGAGTGGTGGCCATCACAGGTCTTTGAAGTTTTGATCCTAGGACATGCTGGTTTTCTCCTACGATATTTTCTTTTACCATTTCGAGAGCAGTTGTGATGAAATAAATTACGCAAAGTAATAATCGCTGACTCCACATATTTTTCCATGAAATATAGAAGTTTCGCAAGCCAGTATAATTTCAAACATCCCATGAGGCAAAGTGGCATAATCCTACCCAATGAAGTAGGGTTCCCAATGTTACCACAAGCAAAAACGTGTTGGAATATTGTTACTGCTAATAGAAGCTTCAAGGACATCTCGTTAGGGGAGCGCTAAAGGGTGAGGCGACACACCTGAGCCCCTAAAGTGACTGTATTGAAAAAACAATGATCTGAGACGAAATTTTAGTAAAGGATTCAATATTTAAGTGTATTGTTTTGTTTTTAAACTAGTGATCTGCCCTGGCTTTGCACGAGTGGAATTTATAATAGATCTTTACATATGAAGTTACAGTTTTTGAAAACGGGTTGCTTTGAAGAGTTGTATCTTTGGATTGACTTAGAATTATAAGTTAAAATAAACTTTATATTAAAGGTACGTTATTCTTTCTTTTTATTTTGAGATATTTTGTGTAATTCAGCTGCTACCGTTAAGACCAGAGTCCTTTTTTTTTGTTTTTGAGGAAACCTTCAAAAGGCGCCCGCACTTTGGGGATAGGTCCGGGGAGTGTGGGATTTTTACCTCACTAAAACCACCCCGGTGATCACCATCAGCACATAGAAGGAGCGCCGTTACCTCTTAAAAGACCATTCCGGACCCCCTCTATGCAACGCCTGTTACGGCACATCCCTGAAGAGACTGTATAACGGTCTCCCCTGAGTCTTACTGTGCACGGCAGTACGTGATCACTGCGCCACCGTCTTCCCTGGAATCACTCGATGGGTGAGCAGAGTCCCCACTCTAAGCGCTCGTGGTTCCAAAGTCACACCTACATTGGATGAAGCATTTGCACATGCATTGCAAGCGGGCTTTCGGCGTGTTAGGCATCGAGGTGATTGCCTTCCCGACGCCTTCTTCTCCGAGTGGGATCGGCCCTTTCACAATCTCGCTCAAAACCAGGGTCCTGCCACTAGGATAGGCAAATCTATTTAACAACTATTTCTCTAACTTTTGCTTGCTAAATAAAAAAAATCAAAATAAGCTTTCAAAATTTCTGGCATATTATTTTTTGGAGGTATGCGGAACAGAGATTAAAGTCCGGCAAACCTCCATTGAAAAGGGAGGATCCTCCAACCAGACGGCTGTTATGTCTGGTGGGCTATTGCCCGATAGATGATTTCGGGCTGTCGTATATATTCTAATCGCGCGGAGAACTTTGATTGCGCGATGCAGGATTAGTTCTTATGTGACGCCATAGATGTCGCTACATCACTCCCCTCCGGAGATCGGAGATCGATGGTTCTTGATGCTTCTTGATGCGTGCCAGGCCAGTGGTAGGTTGGTTCCAGTGGGTCGGAACCGAATGCTGCATAGTTCTCGGTGAGTCGGAACTGTCTGCGGTGATGCCCCAGTGAGTCGGGGTGGTGCTGTCCCAGTGAGTCGGGATGATGCTGCAGGCTCCAGTGAGTCGGAGTAGTGCTGCTGGCTCCAGTGAGTCGGAGCGGTGCTGTGCGACGTAGTGGCTTGACTGCTTGCGTCGACCAGGAGAGGTTCTTCGTGGCTCTTCATGTGACTGGCCGAAGGTGCAGTGTGCTTTGCCAAGGTCGCTGATGAGGCTGAGGGTGATGACCAGGTATGACCAGGTAGGCATGCTGGTGGTCAGGATACCCTTTAAAGCCGTGGGTGCTGGCTGTAAGGCTCGCTGCTCGAAAGCTTGAGGAAGTGATGATGACGTCACGAAGTAGTAGCTGCACGAAGGCTGCGCTGACGTTCTTTGTCGAGGGTCACCAGTTTGGAGGTATGCGGAACAGAGAGTAAAGTCCCGCAAACCTCCGTTGAAAAGGGAGGATCCTCCAACCAGACGGGTGTTATGTCTGGTGGGCTATTGCCCGATAGATGATTTCGGGCTGTCGTATATATTCTAATCGCGCGGAGAACTTTGATTGCGCGATGCAGGATTAGTTCTTATGTGACGCCATAGATGTCGCTACAATTTAGTCCGTCTTTACTGTTTTTGTAGTTAAGATAACTGAAAATCTAGTAACATCTAAAATTATTTTGTAGGACAGCAACCTGTTAGACAAACATCGTGCAGGTATCCGATATGATAACTCAATGGACCGTACGAGTTCTATTTGTTGCTCGGTTGATGAAGCCTGACGAGGCTTGCAACCACACATCCGAACTGTTGCTATATTGGTTGGGGATTCGGCAACTAATTCGTGTATGATCGTCATGTTATCGGCATCTCAAGACTGACATTTCAACTGCTACTGACCTCGTGACATATCGGTAGCGCATGTCAATTACATACATTTTGTTTTGGTTGCACCTCGTTTGATAATGTAGCAAATACCGAGAAGGATGCTACTCATTCATCGTCATTTCCGCAAATAAAATGGTTTTCTTTGTTTGTTGATTTCTTTCTTGCTTCTTTCTTTCTTTCTTTCTACTACACAGATCAGTACTACTGACCCTCATCGACTTACCGAGGGTGCAAATCATAAACAAAATCTTTACTCGTTACCTGCTCTATATATTAGTGAAAGCCGCAATTTTTTTTACATTTTTTACATTAAAATTCATTGCAAGTTTTAGGAGGAGCTATTAAAAAATAGACGCGGAAAGTGAGTTTGTGTTTTGTACTAAGAACATCCGGCTCGAAGGACCAAAATGTACAGCCACCAGCAACTAACCCTTAGGCATTTTCGACTAATCAAACTAAGGGTTTTTTTAGGTGGGAAATCATCCAATGACATCTCCTACCCTCGGGAGAAGCGAGAGGGCGTGTCAGACTTTTATTGAATAAAACCCACTCCCATGTTCCTTCATTGCCTTGCCTTCCAGGGCCCCGGGTTTTCATTTTAGAAGCGAACCCATGGCCCCAGTAGGCTTCGACCCTGCTGGTTTGCTGAAATCTCCTTGAGGCGCGCGTCTAACACTACGTGCTGTCAACGACTTGGGCCGACGGCGAGTTACCCATTGCTCGCCGTCCGCAAGCCCGCGCCTGTGGTGGCCGGAAATCGAGATCGGAATCCGTGTTTCAACTCGCGACCGACAACTCGTAAGTCAACTCACAACCCTTAATTGAATTTATAGAATTATTTAAGATTATGAGGTCTTGTTTTGTGAGGAGAAATAAACGAAGATTATTTATTATTATTTCTATTAAGTGCCTTACTTACTATGTATTTAAATATTTTCGAAAATCATATTCCAATAAGCACCAAACAGGAGCCATAAAAGACTGCTGACACATTCATGCTAGATTACGTTCTACGGCGAAAATTTAGAAGTTTAATGACGTCATTTTTCGTCACCCCGAGCCTGGTTTATCGGCTTATTAAAGCAAAACGCGGCTATTAAATAAATATCGCGCCATCTACGGTCGACCGCGCTTTGGTGTGGGCGTACCTTAATATCGTTCAGCGTGATTATCATAGGGATGGTTTGCTGGTGTAAATGTGTATTTTTATGGTGTTTTTCTTTTAGAAGACTTAAAGATTTATGTTTTTTTTTATGTGCGAAATCATCTCATGACTTCTTCTTTCGTGTAAGATTTTTACTGACTAAATCTTCACCTGTGTCCTTGAGTCAACCTTTGTGTTTTAAGACTCCACGGGCTTCCTTTACATAAATCCCCGTGGCCTTATTGGGGATCGGCCCTGCTGACATCTCTTTGAGAACGAGGAGCGTTCTCAAAAAGGGATGCGCTGTCAACGACTTGGGCTCGGTCCTCGGTCGATTATCAGTCGGCCGGACGGCGAGTAATCCATTTCTCGTCGTCCACAAGCCCGCGCCTACCGTGGCCGGTAGGCGGGTTTGAAGTCGCGGCGAATGGGGCTTGAGGATGTTCATTCCCTCACGCGTGCGGCCGTTTCTCTCATACTGCTTCGCCTGAACCAGCGCCGGATGCGAGAGTTCGCCGTCACCGAAAACGCAAAAAACGTAAATTTCAACACTCTCAAAGGAATCAAAATTCATTCATAGGTTGAAAATGAATCCTGAAATTTGGCATAAAGCAAGAAGGTCTTATAGTATAGATATAGGAATAAATCTGAAAACTGTAAATTTGTAAGTAGTTACATCACAAAAAAAAAAAATTACAATCATCAATCAGGAATCGAACTGTTTTCATAGGTAAGTTTGTACGGTGCCTTCAGTGCGCGAGTCCGACTCGCACTTGCCCTGTTTTTTAATTATGACGTGCCCAAGACTGAGATTTTTGTATTGATGATTTTAATGCTAGCTAGTAGGTACTGTTAACATAGAATGTATTTCTAAACAAATAAAATAAATACAACTTGACACTGACCTGCAAAATACAAAACATGAACTTCGTGGGTTATAGATCTTCTTTCTTTAAGGGGATGCAACTCGACATATGTACATTTTCACTGTTTTTTAAACAACCGCTCTTACGCGATTATGACATAATTACACATTTTCATTAGATATTTTGGAAACACAGTATATTGTGGATATTATCTGGGCTTCTATTGAAATCAGTTTATAAATTTGTGTAAAATCAATCCAGTAAAAATCTGCTATTTTGCATGAACTTTGACACTTCGAAATTTACTCAAAAATTAAAAAAAGTATAAAAATAGAAGCCTTGCAAATTTAATCAAGATTTTAAATGACGACATTTTTTTTTTTAAACTCTTAATATTTAAAAAAAACACGTAGGTATTTCCTGGAACTAGTTTTGTAAAATATTCGAGTACGAGTAAATCACGGAATTACCGAATGCTAACAGAGTTTTCAGGCGTTATCTCTCTTTTTCGCGTTACCTTTTCGTCATACATCGATAAACCATGCTTGATTTTGACGATAGGCGAGTGAAAACGGACCTTCTTAACTTATATTTTAGACACAGCCTTATTCTAAACATCTCCAACTTACTAACAACACCTACTGAACACTCGCTACATTTCCCCACAAAACCATTGCCAAACTAGCACACTTATATAATTAACGACACTTACAAAACTAAGTTAAATTAACCAATTAGGCATTCAAGCGAACGGTGACGAAGGCTTCGTTACTTGCGCATGAGGTGGCGCCAATTGTAGGGAAATTACCTATAAATCATGGCACTGAATCGGGACTGGGCTAGACGGCAGACGGCATGACATGGACTAATGTGACTATTGGTTCAGTAGGCATTTTGTCCCCGCTTGGGCAGAACACCGCCGTGTCCTCGTGGGGGAGATCGGCGGCAACGATCTCTAGCGCCGGGCCTTGGTACAGGCCATGGTCCGAAGCGAGGAGGAGTGGTAGGCGGTCGCCTCCATCTGCAAAGCAGTAATGCTAGCAAAGGAGGAGGCCGCATGAGGCACGCGCGAGGACGCGGCTCTGACGCCCCAGCCGCCGGGATCCCGATCCCAATTTCTGGCCACCGTAGGCGCGGGCTTGCGGACGGCAAGCAATGGGTAGCTCGCTCTCCGACCGTCCGGTAACCGTCCGGACCGAGCACAAGTCGTCGACGGCGCGTACTGTTCCACGCGCGCCTCAAGGAGATGTCAGCTAACCGTAGGGGCCCAGCAGGATCGAAGCCTACTGGGGCCAAGGGTCTGCATCTGAAAGAAAGACTCGGCACTGATATGAAAGGCAACGAAGGAAAAGGAGTCAGTTTTTAGTCAGTAAAAGTCTGACACGCCCTCTCGCTCCGCCCAAGATCGGGGGATGTCATTAGATGATTTTCCCACCTACAAAAAAAAAAAGTAGGCATTTTGTAATTCAACGATTGAGTCAATCGCTAACCGAGTAGATATTAACACCAATATTATTGATTTATACTTTATTATTTCGGGGATAGTGCACTGGAATTGCATAACTTAATTCCACCAAGCCCGTTCCATCATCAGACCACTAGATGTTCGGCATTGCGCCACCGGTACATAGTGGACATCCCACCCATACGTACAAAAAGTTTTGAGAGCACATTTATTATACGAGCAGCTAAAGAGTGGAATTCCCTGCCGGAGTTAGTCCCTCCCTCTGTGTTTCTTTGTGTTTGTGTCTGTGTTTCCTGATAGCTACCACTTAGGGGTCTTAGTCAAGATTGAATAATAACTTCAAGGCAAGCGTGCTCTATCGTCGGCCACATCATCGCAACTGCAAGCCTATCAATAATATTTAAAAAAAAATCATTACCACTTCAGCCGCTAGACCTCCACTGTTGGACATAGGCCTCCCCCAAGTGTCGCCATAACGACCGGTACTGTGCGTCTCGCATCCATCGGGTTTCCGCGATTCTCACCAGATCATCGGTCCACCTTGTGGGAGGCCTTCCAACGCTGCGTCTTTCGGTACGCTTTAAACTTAATGTCTCTCTCTCTCTCTCTCTCTCTCTGAAGATGTCAGCCGTGGCTCTTTTTAACCGACTTCAAAAAAAAGGAGGAGGTTATCAATTCGGTTGTATTTTTTTTTTTTTTTTTTTTTTTTTATCATTATTTTTTTTTTTTTTTTTACTTCAGAACTCCGTCGTTTATGGACCGATTTGCAAAATTTTTTTTTCCCTTTATAGGATATGCTTCCAGATTGGTCCCATTTTTTTCAAAATCCAGTTCTGATGATGGAATCCATGAGGAATCGAGGGAACTCCTCAAAAATTATAGGCAACCCTATGGTAATTTTAGTATTTTCATCAAGAACTTAAGCATTTACAGTCAAAAAGTAACATTTGATGAAGTGGAACTGATGAAGAAGACCAGAAATGGTCAACGGAACTTCATACTCAAATAGATATCACATTGAAGATATAGTTAAGCGACTATGACAATACAAATAAATGAATTATTCTGAATAGTTACGTTGAAAATGGTATCATCGAAGTGATCTGATGATGATGATGGAGCCGGAAGGTAGGCACTGGAACTCCGTAATTAATCAATGTAACCTAGCCGTGTTTGGACTCATTAGAATTGTCATGAGATGCACTTTGGCTATAAGGTACTATCGAACTGATCTGATGATGGAGCCGGAAGGTAGGCACAGGAACTCCGTAATTAATCAATGTATCCTAGCCGTGTTTGGGCTTATTAGAATTGTCGTGAGATGCTCTTTGGCTATAAGGTACTATCGAACTGATCTGATGATGGAGCCGGAAGGAGGAAGGTAGGCACAGCAACTTTATAATAAAACAATGTAACCTAGCAGTATTTGGGTTAATTGGAATTGTCATTAGAAATAGGCACTCTGTTTATAAGTGTATCGCAACTAAAAAGTGTGAAATAAAAACTTTTTAGAAAAAAAAAATAACCGACTTCACTAAAAAAAACACTAAAAGGATCAAAATAACTTTAATTTCGGAAGTCGGTGTTAAATAAGAAACAAACAATACCGAGAAACACCGACATCCGAAATTAAAGTTATTTTGATCCTTTTAGTGTTTTTTTTAGTGAAGTCGGTTATTTTTTTTTTCTAAAAAGTTTTTTTTAAGTAGGAGATCATAAAATTCGTTCTGGATGGAGCAAGAGCAAATAAGAATAGGATCGATTGCCATATTGTGACGTCACGTCATACTGTCAAATCGAAGAAATTGGGTAGGGTGAGCAAAACAATAAATTTTTAAACTTAATTTATTTACGAATAGTGAACGAAAAAAGTTTAATCAGAATCCAGTTCTTCAATTTTGCTTATCTCTGCGTCACTGTGTGAGGTGTCTGAGTAGAGGCAAATGGAAGAAGAAGGCGAATTGTTCCTAACAATGAAAATAAGAAAGAAAATATTTTTTTTTTAAACTAATTATTACTTAAAACAATATATTTAACAATTTATATTAAACAATAAAGTTTTTAGTTCACCTAGATTTAACGAAGACTTAGTACCTAATAAAAGAAAAACCAAAAAAAAACCCTTTATTGATACGGAAATAAGTTTTCTTTGCAAACCGTACTTTTCACTCAACATTAGACAGATCGATGTTATTGACTTTCCTATTCTTATTTGGAACGCATAGTACAAACTATGCAGTCACAACACAAAAACATTTCTTGCCATCATTACCAATAGCTAAGTTTCAAGCCCAGCCAGCCCTCCTCACACAGCCCCAAAAAAATCTCTTCTTTTGCTGATGTACTAATAGGTGAACGGAAATGATACAAAATATAATAATAAATTGAGTAGTATTAAGTTTCAAAACCAGCAAAGTCGTATCGATGGCAAAACTAGTTAAATTCCTTGCCTGGCCCAGTATTCGGCCACGGCAATGCCATCCGCTGATGCTGTCATTAGGTCCCTACGTGAACAGGGCACGTGATGCAGGATCGAAGGTGGGACATGGTCTGCGGAGAGATGCCGCACAAACACTGAAGATCGGAACCGTCCGAGAACCCCCATCTGTGGAGATTGTCTTTGGTTCGCCCAACTAGGGTGCGGAGTCTGTTTAGAGTTTTCCAGGTGGGCCATGGCAACTCGTGTCCAGGAGAGAGGCTCTCCGACGGCTCGACAAAATCCATTTTTTCATGTCGCTATATTTTTATATCTGTAGCAACTCTACTTATTTCCGCATAATTTTGATTTATCAGATCTTACCATTCACAGCTATGTCCAATAGAAAATTAACTTTAAATTAGGCTGTAAATTTCAGAAATAAATAGAGATTGAAATTGTCCTATTCCAGGACATGATTAACCTATGTGCCGAGTTCCATCCAAATTCGTTAACACGAGGAGAGGTGGTAATCTACAGATAAAGAGACAGACTTTCGCATTAATAATACAGCCGTTCGAGCATAAAGAAGTAACATACATACACACACTCATAAACGTTCACCTGCAAAAGTTTACAATATTAGTATGAATAGTGAAAATAGTCCCCAACCCGTCCTTACTCGAACATAACAAAACCCTTTACAATATAAAACAAATGATTCACCGTACTTACTCAATTAAAATACCCTCGTACTAATCCCTGAACATGGCTTATGAAGGCGTTAGATATTAGCAATGTGCCTTCCAGGTCGTGAGGTTAAAAGCGTCGTTAGACCTCATTCTCTACCAACCCCTTTATTACACACTATCGTTATTTACATAATTATTAGTGGTTGGGTAGGTATCTAGTGTATATTCTTAGTAACTTATGCGGTAAAATAATAATAATATTAAACATTTATTAAAAATAACTAGGATCCAATTTGTTAGTAGTATAAAAACTTAAAACTAGTGTTAGTAATACAACCCTAGTCTACTCGACCCTTGCCTGACCCATGAATCGAGGTATCAATACTCATGTGATCACTAATACAACGATGCATGTACAGGCAGTTCACTCTACTGGCTATCATACTTAAAACGATGTAAAAGTATTATTTCAATAAAATCTAGCACATTTGATAAAAAATACAATGTGAAAAATACTTTTATTCCACTACTAAAGCTTTTTCAAATAATATGTATAATTGAAAGAAAAAAAAACATTTATTTTTGAAAACAAACAAAAACAATTAAAAAAAATATAAATCAATCTATAAATAACATCCAATAAAAATATAACATTAAAAGGAAAAAAAAATAAGACCGGTGCGAGGCCAAAAAGGCTCAATGCTGCGATATTTAAAAAAAAAACTGGGCAAGTGCGAGTCGGACTCGCGCACTGAGGGTTCCGTACAAACTTACTTAAGTAAATAGTTATAGTTTTTTGTTGTGACGTAACAATAAATTTACTCTTTTCAGATTTATTCCTATACTTGTGCTATAAGACCTTGCTTCATCCCAAATTTCAGGATTCTAAGTCAACGGAAAGTACTCTATGAATTTTGATTTTGATTTTTTCACAGCTTCAAGGGACCCTAATGATAAATGATAAATGATAAATGATATTTATTTTGTAAATAGGTTTAAAAAAACACTTTTACACGTCAATTTTTTTTTTCGTCATTTTTAAACTAGATGAGGCCGGTGTTTCCTAGCTGACTACCCTGAGAAGAAACACCGAAACAAACTCAGGGGTCAAAGTCTCTTTTAAAGTCCATACAGTAAATATGTAATGGTCAAATCACATGAGAACCATGCAGATTTGTCTGAAATGGTCTTTTGAAGAAAGAACCTTACAGATTTGAGTGGACCTGTCCAGTCAGTGCAAGCATTTGTCAGTATTCGTAAAGCTCAACTCAGGACTACTAAGGAGCTCAACTACTTGACGAACAATACCAAGGAAAGGACATTTGGGTAGGCCGCAGAAAATACTCAAATTGCCACACATACGTTAAAATTACTGAAAAGGAAAAAAAAAGCAATCAACATAGTCCTCACGTTCACAATAATAAAAAGAAAAATATTGTTTACAATACTAAGTAAACATTGATGTCAAAAATTAATAGAGAAAGAGAAAAAAAAAAAAAAGTCAAATTGCAAAATAAAAATAATCTACAATATCAAATTGTAATAAATAATAATAATAATAAAAAGCAAAATTGAAATTAAAAACAAAAGAAAAATAATAATAATAAGACAACAGTTGCAGTGCGTACTGGAGCAGGTCAATCCCAAGCCTTTTGGTCCTCAACATAGTCCTTTATAGTGTAAAAAGCCTTTTGGCAAAGTTTTCGCTTTACAAATAATTTGAATTTATTAAGGCTTAGTTGTTGAATATGACTAGGAAGTTTATTATAGAAGTGTATGCATTGGCATCTAAATGAGCCCCCTATTTTTTTCAGCCTGGTTGTAGGAACCACAAATTTGTGTTTGTTCCTAGTATTAAAATTATGAACATCACTGTATTTTTTAAACATGTTTATATTTTTATGTACATACAAAATAATAAATAAAAATAAATTTGAGTACATGGTTTTAATTTCATCTCGATACCTCCACGCGTTCCCGAGATAAATGGTCTTGACAGACAGATAGACAGACGGACAACAGAGTGGTCCTATAAGGGTTCCGCTTTTTCCTTTTGAGGTACGGAACCTTAAAAAGTGAATAATGGAGGGCTGGTATTCTGATAGAGCCTGTTGATGCCACGTAAACACTCACGGAATACAGATTAATGATATAGGTAAAAAAAAAACTAAAACATATAACAATTACAAAAAACTTAAAAAAGGCGTGAATGAAAAATAGGTACTATAAATATGATTTGGTACTCACCGACGTCCGATGCTCCGATATCATTTGTCTATGTATATCACAGACAAATGAACTTACACTATACACTACATAATTCAACTATACTTAGATAGCGCCACCTAGCATCTTAAACCAATTGTGATCGTCGGAATTATTGTTCTTTCCTTTAGAAACAGCACTTTATTTCTGAATGAAAGGAAAACTATGTTCTTTTTTTGTAGGTACCCCCTGGTAAAGTACCAACCAATTATATTATCAATACACTTACTCGAAAACCCGCTCTTATCCTTACCGCTTTTAAGCACGTAATTTACTGTTTTTCGCACTAGTGTGGAAAAGTGCGCGAGCTGCGCCTCGTCCACAATTTATTACATTTATCGTATCAGGCTGAGCACTAAGCGACCCCCATTAGTCGCACGTTAACCCCCTTTATTTATATCTTCGTAAATGTATTGCAAAACGTCGTTTGTTACACGTCTGAAATTGGTCACACACGCAGCACTCGGCTCCATACCACCCTCGCCTACGGCTCGGGCGAATTCCACCTCAGTCGCAATAACATACTTTCTCCACTTGTATCAAAATGAAATCATGTTGATCGGTTAAGTGGTTTAAGCGTAAAATACACACTATTACAAACACACACACAAACACACATTACATACAAACTATTTTTGAGGTGAAAAATCATCGAATGACTTCTAGGATAGAGCAAAAAACGCAAAAACCCACCTGTGCTCTTCCGTTGCTCTTTGTGTACCAAAGCCACAGCAACTCTATCAAAAAATCCCGTTGCAAACAAAACCAACTTACTTTTAGCATTTATAATATTAGTTGCAAAATTAGTTTAGATGGAAATAATTGCGAAACCCTTTCACCATCCCACAAACTACGACAGAGTTCCCATTAACGAAACTGCCCCTAAAATGCGACGATGCATAATTCGAGGTCAATCTGAGTCCATAACCGTTCCATGCTTAATGACGGGTACAAATGACCGGCCTCATATAAAACATTTAACTAATCTAAGGACAGTATTGTCTTTTGTCAGGCTAGTGGCAGAAATGTTGACTGTATTTTTTTTTATTATTGATAGGCTTGCGTTTGACCACTGTCTTACCCGATGGTAAGTGATGATGTGGTCGACGGTGGAGCACGCTTGCCTAGAAGTAACCTATTCAGTCTTGACTAAAAGATCCCTAGGAAAAACCTAACAAAACACAGACTCCGGCAGGGAGTTCTACTCGTTAGCTGTACGCACAATGAATGTGTTGAGAATTTTGTCCTGTACTTGTGCTATGAGGCCTGCGATGTCCACCATGTAATGTATGTAGTCATATTCGTAAAACAGTTATTAAATACCAATACCAATATATTTTTAAATAAATTTTAAAAATTCAATAACAAATAGATTTAAAACATAATTTAAATATACGAACATGAATAATTATTAAGTATTAATTTAAATTTTAATATAAAATTATAGTATGTATACTCATAGCAATACTAAATAATTAGGTGAAATGAATTATACGAAATGAAATTATGATTATTATTATGATGTTATAAATTATTTTATTATTCTTTTTTTTTTATTTATCTCAGGACCCTGAGGTCCTGGACTTTTGGAAGGCGTACGAGGAGCCGAAGCCAACTCGCAGAGGCCCTTTAGATAATTATAATGGAACATGATACCAACCGACGATTATCCCTGTACGCGCTATGCTAGTGCACCCAAGGACAACCCCCGGTTGTTGAAAAACTATTGCTACATAGGAGAACAAAGATAATAGGGCTATGGTTTTTGGAGTCTTAAGTGGACTGGTAACATGGAACTATGTTAAGACTATGGCCCCTGCCTGAACAACGTTATTAATATCCATCGAAAAAAGGCAGGGGGGGCCTTGCACACTCAATAAATGGGCCCCAAAAAACGGCCGCTAGCACGAAGTGACGTAGCAACAAGAGGGCAACATATTCTGAGGTGCTTGAGGAGTGGAGAGGTATACCACGGCTATCAGGACAATCCCGGAAGTACGGTCAAGATCCCTACCAGCACCTTACTGGATTATACATCCTTCTCCCGAGCACGTTTGCTCTTGCGAATCTCCACTCAAGCCAGCCAATAAAGGCAAGAGAGAGGTGGGAGCTCAGTTCCTCGTCAGTGTTCACTACGGCCGGCCAATAAAGGCAAGCCGGAGATGAAGAACAAGAATTCTCCCGGGAGATCGGGTCCGTGGGGTCGCTAATGCCCAACAGTTCGCCACAAAACTGCACTGCGGATTGTATCTCTCTTAGTCTGGCCCCTCACCCTAGGCATATTACGGCAAAGCAAACTTCACCGATACAGACCTAGGGTATATTGGAGCACGCAAGCCCCACCACGACGTCAACGTAGAGATACGGCGATGGGGATTTTATTATTATTATTATGCCATTTATAATTTTGCTGTACCCGACAGGGTCAATAATTGTTTCCATTTTTTAATATTTATCACCTGACATGTAGATTATGGATTGCAATAAAGATTTGAGATTTGAAATATGGACCTTTTTTGAGGTCAGGAGTCATGAAATAACTCCTCTCGCTCTGGGTGTAGCGAGGAGTGTCAGACTTTTAGTGACTAAAACCTACCTGTGTTCCTACAGTTACCCTTGTCCTTCCAAGGCCACGGTAATTTCTCAAACAATCATCGACGCGCGCAAGGACATACGGTGGCCGGGAAGCCCTTAGATCCTGGCACCCGGGGCGTTACTTACGGCAATTGGGACGAGAAGATTGCCACTTCCTTACGCTTACCGACACATCTTTTGCTCGCGTTACTGCTTCGCACATGGATATGACTGCTTCCCATTCCGTCTTGCTCCGTATCGTGACCGAACGCGAGAGTTCACCGCCGCCAATCGCCTCTATAAAGACACGTCAATGCTCCGTCCAAACGGGGCAGACCTCTACCGTAGCTCGCCGTCCGACCGTCCGGTAACCGTCCGGACCGAGCTCAAGTCGTCGACGGCGCGTAGTGTTCCACGCGCGCCTCAAAGAGATGTCAGCAAACCGTAGGGGCCCAGCAAGGTCTTCCTTTCAGAAGCAGACCTTTGGCCCCAGTGCCAAAGGTCTGCTTCTGAAAGGAAGACTCGGCCCTGGTATAAAAGGGCAACGAAAGAACAGGAATGGGTTTTTAGTCAGTAAAAGTTTGACACGCCCTCGCGCTCTGCCCAAGAGCGGAACCTCTACCGAAAGCTCCACCGCGTCCTCCGATCGATCTGTACATTGGGGACCTCTCGAAATAACAGTGGTCAATGGCGCCTCTAACTACTCCTCAAAGAAAAGACTTATTGCCGCGATTGTACCGTGCCTAAAAGTGAATATAAATCAGTCATTCAGTGTAACACTTACGTCCATATTCTACGTCATTTCCTCCACTTGAATCAGCCTCTTTCAATCAAAACGACACTTATAACTTGATAATTTGATATGACGAATCTGAAATTCTTTATTGCATATATTTATTTACATACAGGTGATGATATATCCCATGGGGATGTTACAGCGATATATATATAACAAGTAATTATACACTTGTAACAAGCAATAAATTAATCTTAACTTGAAATTCATCATCGTCATCATTTCAGCCGAAAGACATGTATTGTTGGACATAGGCCTACCCCAAGTGTCGCCAAGATGAGGTTCCTGTACGTCCCGAATCCGTCTGATTCCCGCCAGTAGCGAGCTATGTGTGCTAGGGCCCTGGGGCAAAAAAAAACAGGGGCCCCCAGACTGTTTAGCTATATCGCGTCTTCGCTTTATGGTGGCCGATTTTTGAGTTGTGACACTAGGTACTTGTTAAAATGTATTTAAGATGTCTGAAAGGATTTGGGGTGACAACAACACTGAACAAACAACAGAAATAATATAGGAGAATGCACCACAAGCGAATAGAAATTGAAACTTATCGGGAATTTCTCTGTGTTTGTAAATGAGATGACATGATTAAACTCGTCTTGCAACCTATTTTATTTAGATTCCGAAAGTGGTAGAAGTTTTGGCTATTTCAATTAGAGGTTTTCTAATCAGGTTTTGGGGCACTGTCCCACCTAGCCCTTAGGTAGCTACGCCAGCGATTCCCACGACCTTCGCCAGCTCATCGGTTCACCTTGTGAGAGGCCTCCCAACGCTGCGTCTTCCGCCCGTCTGCGATACAAACAAAATACTATACAAATATCGGTGTATATAATCTATATAAGTCTGTACTGGCTGAACGCCATCAATATTAATAATTTTGTCACTCTTCAAAGTTAAAAACGAAGGTCAAACTACTAAAATAAAAAATCAATTCATGATCATAGAATGATGTCATTATTATCAAAACGAATGTTAATATAATCATTGTACTACTTCCTTTGGCTTCATTATCACATTGTTAAGGTTTGACTAGATATAGCGATAGTTTCGAATACAAGTACGAGTGGACAGACCGTTCGATTTCTTTAAATAGATAAGTGGTGTTACAATGGCATGTTTGTAGGCATTGATAGAAGTTTACCGATTGTTTCCGTGATTTGAATTAATGTATAATCATTTTCTGCAAACGCTCAACGTCAAGACGAAACTCTTATGACCAGTGCGTGTTGCCAGTGATGACATATGACTCAGAAACGTGGTTGCTTACAATGGGCCTCATCAGAAGGCTTAAAATTACTCAAAGGGCAATGGAAAGGGCTATGCTCGGAGTTTCCTTGCGTGATCACATCAGAAATGAAGATATCCACAGGAAAATCAAGGTTACAGACATAGCCCAAAGAATCGCCAAACTTAAGTGGCAGTGGGCAGGGCACATTGCTCGCAGAACGGATGGTCGATGGGGATGAAAGGTTCTGGAATGGCGACCATGTACCGGAAGACGCAGCGTTGGAAGGCCTCCCACAAGGTGGACCGGTGACCTGGTGAGGGTCGTGGGAATCCGATGGATGCAAGACGAATTTTTCTGAGGCCCCATACAATAATTTTCCCATGGACCTCAGATGGTATATAGTTACGCCACTGCTTGACCCTTACCCAAGTAAAGCACCAGCCCCCCTAGCCCAGTTACAACCGTTTCATTTCGATTCTCTTTTCATTGATCGCCTCGAGTCGGCCTCTTTGATTTACAAACTAAAATTAAACATTAAAAAAATATGGTTCCAAATCCGTTTAGCTGTTTGAGTGTGAAGAAGTTATAGACAAACACACACACAAACTTTTGCCTTTATAATATTACTACTTACAAAAAATGCAACTCTAAAACAAATTCACAATTTATTCTCTGCATTAAATAATATTGAGGTAAACTACTCATAATAGCATCAGATTTCAGTTTACACAATGCTGCTAAACCAAACATATGTAAACTTAAACACTTTTAACGCTGACCGCAATTTAATTTCAACCTTAACATCTAAAAACAAGATCCAATTTCAAAAACCTAAAACACATTAATTTTCGAACAAAAATATGCAACTTTATTTCGCCAGTTCGTAAGCTGTCATTAGTTAAATCAAGGTCCTTATTGTTAGGGACATAAATGATACACTTCGAATATCAATTTTACTTTAACGGTAAATATAATGTGGTGGTAATTAGCACAAAGGTGTGTCCGGTGACTGAGGAACAACGTGAAATATGATCCTTTTATTTCGCGCCAAGTAAAGGTATTTTGTGAGGTTGCTTATAATATGGAGAAAGTTTCTGCGATACTACCATATTTTACTTAAATATTGTAGTTATTTTGCATTAAAAAATGGCTCTTACAAATTGGTATGTGATATCAAGGGAAATGTGGTGTTTATCTCTGTTTTTTATGAACTTAAAGTATGACATACAGCGTACTCCTTGAAAGTTTTTTATAATTAATTATATTTACAACTAGCTTTTGCCAGCGGCTTCGCCCGCATGAAAATAGAAAATGTACGCGTCCGATAATCGTCCGGACCGAACCCAAGTTGTCGACGGCGCGTAGTGTTCCACGCGCGCCTCAAGGAAATACTGGGGCCAACGGTCAGCTTCTGAAAGGAAGACTCGGCCCTGGTATGAAAGGCAACGAAAGAACAGGAGTGGGTTTTTAATCAATAAAAGTCTGACACTATCTCCCGCCCCGCCCATGAGAGCCCCCCTCTCTTGGGCGGAGCGGGAGATAGTGGATATGATAGGATGATTTTCCCACCGAAAATAAATAAATAAAACCTATGTTACTCAGTGATAAAATAGGTAGCTTTCTACTGGTGAAAGAATTTTAAAAATCGATTTAAATCGTAACATACAAACAAACAAACAATGAAATCTTACCTCTTTATAATATTACTTTAGATTTATTGTAAATAAAATGAATAATAATGATAATCCCCTCGCTGATGTGGAGATCTCTGCCTCATCTGTTCTAACCGTGATTTCAACAATGCTGCCTCTTTGCTCTTCCAATCCTTGTATGCTTATTGGTTAGTTCACAGTTTATCTATATATATAAAAGAAGAAACTGACTGACATATCAACGCACAGCCGAAATTAATAGGACTAGGAGCGTGAAATTGTGCATTGTGTGTTTCCTTTTATGACGTAGGCGAGCGCTAAGAGAGGATTTTTCAAAATTCACCCCCTAAGGGGATGAAACGGGGGTCCAAAGTTTGTATGGAGAAACCTACTGTCACGCGGGCGAAGCCGCTGGTAGAAGCTAGTTTATAATATGTATGAGCTTCTGCCAACAACATACTCCACGGATAAAAAGTATACTATGTGATATTCCACCAGGTACAAAAAATGTCCTATGTACTGTCGCACTCTGCGACAGTATCAGGATCGTCGTGGCTTCTAGCAATGAAACACTTTTATTTCATTGAATATTTGTATTGTTACGCGTAATGACTTCACTTTACAACGGTCGCGTCCGAACTGAAAAAACTAGACATTATTTTGTTCTATTCAATTTTTAAATCTATTCTAGAACAACAAAATCCTTAGAAATATATTTTACATGCCAGTTCGCTAACTTACCTCATGCGATCTCCTTTCGATATCACAGTACTGTGTCCAGGACACGGTCTGTCCGTGTCCAAACTTCATCCAAATCCGTTCAGCCCTTCGAGCGTGAAGAAGTATCCAACATACACACTCACAAATTTTGCCTTTAGGTATAATATTACTAGCTGATGCCCGCGACTCCGTTCGCGAAAGTTTAGCCACAATATCTTTATAAATTCTAGCCTATGTGTTATTCTGATGTATAAGCTGTATTATTGTAAAGTTTCATTAAAATCCGTTCAGTAGTTTTTGCTTGAAAGAGTAAAAAACGTCCTTACATGCAAAATTTCGCGTTTTTTAAATATTAGTAGGATAGTTTTCAAAGATTCAAAGCATTTTATTTCAAATAAACCATTTACAGGTACTTTTGAGATGTCAAGAAGTCAGTCAGTCAGAAAAAATGATGCTAATTGCACATTCCGAAGCGTAGATCTCTATGGAGAAGAATGTGCAAGTAACTCTACACACACTCTTTTCAATCATGTTTTGTACGAGTAATTACAAATATCTCTGTTACATGTTTCTTATCGCTATCATGTGAGAACAATGTCAATAAAGTAAAAATAAAAACTAAATATAGATATTAAAATAGCAACTAGCAGCTAAGAGATGACCAGTCTCAACTGACAGCGCCCTTTCACGGACATGAAGCGAATATTAGCACCAGTCAACTCAACCATTTTGAAGGGAACCGAATGATCTAACACAGTGTGACAGAATTTCATTATGTTTAGAGCGCAAGATATCTGCTTAACCCTTTACATCGCACCGTGACTTACCTACCTCCACACCTCACCTCAAAAACCCGACCTCAGAATTCAGCTCGTCGTCTCTTGGGAAGGCGAGACGGCACGGTACCCTATCAAAACCGTACGTGTTCCCGAACGGGGCCAGACAGGTCGTAACAAATAGCTTCTTTGTGACTGTTGCCCGCTGTAAAATATTATGGCATATGACGGCAAGAAGTAAAGCTGATCTGGGAATCGGAAAAATACCTGAGTTACTGAATGAATGACCTTGAGAAGCGGCCGCGTTAGAGTATAATCTATCTTTTGTTTATTTATTGTTTATTGAAACTTTATGTACTAATAGTTAGAAACACTACAAAGGCGGAACTAAGGTATTAATTACATAGCATAGGTTTTTTTTTCGGTGGGAAAATCATCCAATGACATCCCCCGCTCCTGGGCGGAGCGAGAGGGTGTGTCAGACCTCTACTGACCCACTCCTGTTCCTTCGTTGTCTTTCATACCAGGGCCGAGTCTTCCTTTCAGAAGCAGAATCGGCCCGCGTGGTGGATTACGGCCCATTCCCTCTCCTAGAGAGGAGGCCTGAGTCCCAATAGTGGTAACATTAAAAAAGGCTGATTATGCTTAAGTTTAATAAATATTATAGCTTAATAGGTATTTATACAAACTGAAAATAATAATAAAATATTTCATAGGGCATCAAAAAATTAATTCACTTTGAGGTCACTTTAATAATATTAAACTAAAGAAAAGTCAGTATTATTCACTAGTTTGTTTCGAGACCCCGTCTAGACAGGTTTTTGTACCCTATTAATTAGCTAGAGAGAACCACATTAACTGCAGTAACAGTTGATATGTGTGTTAAGAGTTAATCTGTGTAAAAAATGCTTATGGTAAAAATAAATAGGTGTGGTTTTAGTCAGTAAAAGTCTGACACCACCTCCCGCTTCACCCAGAGCGCGAAAAGTCATTTGGATGATTTCCCATCTTAAAAAAAAAACCTATGTTCCTTTAGTTACCCCACGCGTCCCAGGGCCACGATAACTCTTTCTAACAATCAATCTATCAATCAATCAATCTTTGCACAGCCGAAACTACTGGGACTAGGAACTTGAATTTTTGCACAAGGTTTCCTTTTATGACGTAGGCGAGCACTAAGAGAGGATTTTTCAAAATTTACCTCCTAAAGGGATGAAAGGGAAGCTCAAAGTTTTTATGGAGAAACCTTCTTTTATGCGGGCGAAGCCGCTGGCAGAAACTAGTTTATAATAAGTTAAGGAATAAAATTCTCCCTTACAACCATATCACTTACACTCCCTAAGTCGTTTTATAGGGATAGTTTTGAAAAACCTTTGTTAATTAACTTGGGTTACTATTTATAGATACTAAGTTTCAAATATATAGGGTGACTGGCAATTAGTGTACGATACTTAAACACGTGATTGTGCTCATGATAACCAACAACTTTTACTATGGGAACAAACCTGAAATCGCGAAAAAAAATCAGCTGTTCAGTACATTTATGTTTGCCTAATGTTGGATGCCATATTGATGACATATGTGTCAATAACTTGAGTTATGCTGATGATATGGTGCTGCTCAGCCCCTCAAATTGGTGGTCTTAGACAGCTGTTGAAGGTGTGTGAGGCTTATGCTGTGGAACATGGCCTGAGGTACAACGAAAGTAAAAGTGAGTTCATGTTGTTTAAATGTAAAAATAAAGACGATATCACTATACCACCTATATTACTCAATGGTGTACCTCTTAAACGTGTTGCACAGTTTAAGTATCTAGGACACATTGTAACTGAGAATTTGAGCGACGAATCAGACATCGAGAGGGAGCGCAGGGCATTGTCGGTGCGTGGTAATATGTTGGCTCACAGGTTTGCTCGATGTACAGCTCCTGTTAAAATAACAATGTTTAAGGCGTTCTGCCAGACATTCTACACGAGCGGCCTGTGGTCAAACTTTACACAAAAAGCATACAATGCCTTGCGCGTTCAGTATAATAATGTGTTCAGGGCTCTGTTTAGGCTCCCTCGATATTGCAGTGCATCCGGCATGTTTGCTGACGCCAACGTAGATGACTTTTATGCAATTATGCGCAAAAAAGTGGCGTCGGTGGTGCGACGAGTACGGGGGAGCCCGAACAGCATCTTGAGGATGATTGGCGAGAGAACCGACACTGTTCTGCTCAGTAGGTTCACTGAACTCCATGTGTTGCGAGACCGGTGAGCCTACTGTGCAGGGGTAGATAGTGTCTCAATACTGGTAGATAGTGTCTCAATACTGGAATATTACTAACATTAGTTATAAGTTAATTTCTTGTTACTAACAATTTTATGGACTGTTTTGTCTGAAATAAAATATTTTTATTTTTTATTTATTTATTTAATGTACTGAACAGCTGATATTTTTTCGCGATTTCGGCGTTGCTCCCATAATAAAAATTGTTTGTTATCATGAGCACAATCACGTGTTTAAGTATCGTACACTAATTGCCAGTCACCCTATATAATTATGGGCCCAAGAATTTTTTTTTTTTGCATACAAATGAATTTCTCCATTTTCACCCCCTTAAAGGTTCAATTTCCGAAGATTCTAGTGTCATAGTGGTAGCCAACGTCATAAAAGGAAGTCTTGTGCAAAATCTCACGTTCCTAAACCCGCTTTGCGTTGATATTTCAGTAAGTCAGTTTCTTCTTTATATAATATGTTGTGGCCAGATCTTAGAATTTATTATTGCCAACTAAAACTGGCCAGATCGTTTAAACGTTAACATTTGATGATATGTCAATCCTCGTTTGGCCATATCATTGATGTAGGATTTCTATAATAATAAAAGGTCTAAAGAAAGTAGACCAAACGAGGATTTACATGTCATCAAACTTTAACGTTTAAAACGATCTGGTCAGTTTTACTTGGTCATAAAATGGCTGAATACAGGTATTACAATATAGGTCATATGTAAACATTTTGGAAACAACCAGCTAAGCCTAATATCCACTCAAGCCAAAACCCTCACTATCCTTCGCACACCCATCCATCAAACCAGATATTATCTAACTCCAATATCAAAGCATCACCCGCCATGCAACATGCAACGCGCAACGAGCAACGCTGCTACAATTTATTGGCAACGTAGACACGTTGCAGATTAAATTCCAAAATATATAACTTTCAATCAACGTCTCACGTGCAGCCATCAGGCTGAACTTTAAAAATTTTGAAATATTACTCAGCTCTACGAATCGGGAGGTGGCGCAAGGTATAGAAGATCGCGGAATGAAAAGACTGTATTTCCGTGTTTTGTTGGCTTGAATTGGACACACACACACACACGGCACACAGTGCACAGTGTTGTCTTTTTTAACCCAAAAGTTGACTGGTAGAGAATGCCTTGTTGCATTAACTCCACCTATTTACCACTACTGTACATGAAGTTTAAATAAATAAATAAATAAATTGGTTTGCTTATACCCTTGATCAGTTAGTCAATTCCCGCTTTTGTCCAAAGTAAGATTTTTTCCTACAGTTTCTTATAACAAAAAAAAAAATTAAGACTTTTATTTCTCAAAATGCGGATCCTATGTTGATTCTAATTTCCTAAAATGTCATAAATAATACTGCATATAATACACTCGTATCCTTCTCTTTAGTTAACACTAAAATATGTATATTACCAGCTGTGTTTTTTTGTTTTTATTTTCTTTTAGCCTACACTACTGGGAAAAAGTCTCTCAAAATATTCCAGTCATTCATTTCTTGCTGTAATGGGTTGACTGAAAAAAAATTAAACCAGAGAACCTAGACAACATTACATTCTATCTAAAACAACGAATCAAAACAATATGTAGGATTAAAAGTGCCAAAAAAATAAACAATTTTACATTTTTTCTTTTTTTTTTTCTAGACAAAAAACCGCTTTCTCCTATATTTTCCACCAAACCGTAAACCCGTTGCGGGAATCTCTCATATCGGGCGGTAGCATCGATGGACTCGGATCATCCCGGGTTTTACGAGCGTCCGAAGTAGGATATAGAACGAAAAAACCCGAAAATATTCGGAAATAATATCGGAAAATACGAGCCATAACCGATGAATTAAACCCGCTGTGGTACGGACGCCGAAAGTGTATGATTTTGTTTTTATTTGCTTCAGCTTATGTTGAATTTCAGTAGGTCAGGGGCGAAGCTTGGTAAACCGTTAATGGGTATTAAATTAACTTACGGAATAATTACTCGTACAGATGATATTGTTGCAGAGTTTTGTACTGAGTTTATTTTAATTGTTAGTATTATAACAAATCAAATTAATGAAATATGTTCATTTGTGCACAAAGGTGCAATTTAGGTGTTACAAAAATATAAGTACATATATAGAATAAAAATATAAGTATATGTTACAAAAATATAAGTATAAATAATAGATCAAAATTTTCCTTGTTAGCCCTACTTATTTTATTTCATTTTTTAAGGGACAATAAACAGTTTCAATATATGTACATGTGACTCACATAATTATGATGACTAAAGACATTCTTAAAAATAATAAATAAGTATGTTAAATGGTACACGTTATTTAGTTACAGTTCCTAAAAAACACGTTTGTATTCACAACATTTGTCTCGCCAAGACGAATCAATAATTCTTTTCTTTACATAACATGCTCGCTAACAATCTTCATTTCTTTTCCAGGTACTGGTGTACCTCGCCAATAGTACATTGTTCCACATTAAGGTCAGCAAAACAGGTCAGAAATGCAAATGCACATTTTTAGTACTCTTTCAAAAGGTTTTGGACTCATAAAGATATTTTGCAAGCGTTTCGTCACTAAAGCTTACAACCTATATAACGTAAGTATGTAAATGCCAATGTCAATTGGAAACGCTGTAAACTGTCCATTTGACACAGTGTCTGGTTTTTAGTATGCATAAGAATAAATCTCTGTTTAGTTTTCGCTTGCGGAATATTAGAGGAAGTTTGAAAGTGGTTTAGGGGTGGGGGTATCATCATTTCAGCCGAAATACGTCCACTGCTGGACATAGGCCTCCCCAAGTGTCGCCACAATTAACGGTCCTGTGCGTCTCGCATCCATTGGACTCCCGCAACCGTTATCAAATCATCGGTCCACCTTGTAGGAGGCCTTCCAACGCTACGTCTTCCGGTACGTGGTCGCCATTCCAGAACCTTTCGGCCCCAACGGCCATCCGTTCTGCGAGCAATGTGCCCTGCCCATATACCTCCGTTGAAAAGGGAGGATCGATGGCCGCTAGGACCGCGGACATTTTCTGAAACGGAAACCCGTAGTCTTAGTCCCGTCAGACAGGGAGAAGTCATTGGATGATTTCCCACCTTAAAAGAAAAATGAAAAAGCATCGACTGGATGTTAATATGTCTGATCCAGGCAACTGCGCCCTAGTTGATTTCGGGCTGTAGTGTATGTTTTAATGATGCGTAGAACTAATACCACGATGCAAGAATTTGCATTTTAGTTCACATGTTGCATCATAAATGTCCTTAAGGTAGCATCAGTGACTGAAAAGTTGAGAGGTTTGGTAAATGATAAATTATATATTTATTTTGCAAATAGGTTTAAAAAGGAAACACTTTTACACATCAATTTCTTTTTTCATCAGTTTAAACAAGATAAGGCCGGTATTTCCTAGCTGGCTACCCTGAGAAGAAACACCGAAACAAACCCAGGGGTCAAAGTCTCTCTTAAAGTCCAGTAAACATGCAATGGTCAAATCATATGTTTACCTTGATATGGTCATCTGAAGAGAAGGGATGAAGTGCATGTTACTAAAAGATTTATAAATAAACAGTAGACGGACGGCGGGTGAGAGGGAGGCCACAGAAAAGGTGAATGGAATGTGTGAGGAGTGATATGAAAGAAAGGTGAAATCAGAAACGTCGTCATCATCTTCCTTGTCCCATGTTATTTGGGGTCAGTCAACGACCTTACAGCCACTAGACGTCTAATAACAGGCGACGCATGTCTGTCAATACATATGATTATAGATCTGATGTCTCGATGATGCTGTAAGGTCGCTCTTGTATGAGGGCTATGTGGCTTTCCCATGTTTCCAAAGGAAAGTTTATGTGATTCAAGCGTTTATATTTGGGACAGCGCTAAGTACTTTAAAGCATTCATAAAAATCTTCAACCCATTTCCGCGCAGTACCTATTAGACAGCACAAAAAGCGTTCCATTTCCATTAATCCAGTAACAAACAACGTTATTCAGATAAACAATTTCATTGCAAAATGTTCAGTTTTTCCGGTTGAGCGTCATTTTTTACCGAGAGCCTACAATATTCGCGCTATTTCATACAATCGTAATAGCAATTCAATTCGGCTCTCGAAAAAACTCCCGTTTAAGTTGTATAAAAATCGAGTTTTCGCTTTTATGTCCGCGGGTCGTTGTAATTGGGGCAATGTTGTGTAGTTTTGTGTTTTGTTTTTATTTCCATATGTCGTTTGACCCATTCCGGATTTCGGGATTGGATAAATCACCCGTTTTAATCTTTCTTTTTTTGAGGTTGGAAATCGTGAATTAGCTTTTTCCGCTCTGCGTAAAGCGATTGTAAAATTCTCTTGTGTTTTTTTTTTATTATTGATAGGCTCGCGTTTGACCACCATCTCACCTGATGGTAAGCGATGATGTGGCCGACGATGGAGCACGCTTGCCTAAAAGTAACCTATTCAATCTTGACTTAAAGACCCCTAGGTTGTAGCTATTAGGGAACACAGACTCCGGCAGGGAATTCCACTCCTTAGCTGTACGCATTATGAATGTGTTCCCAAAACGCTTTGTACGTATGGGTGGTGTTACCTTTTGCGATCTAGGGCCATTGTTAATCTTTTGAACAATACCGCAGTCTTGATCCTACCCATAACCCGCCGTCTGCTAGTCTGCAACTACCCATAATATAACCCGCCGCCGTCAGCAAGCCTGCACCTACGGTGGTCGGGAGTCAGCCTATGACATAATGATAAATTGATGTCAAGGTGCTTTTAGATCTGGCGAATACGCCGCACTCGAGCCGTTCGCGAGCTGCTTGCGAACTGCGTGCGTGCATTTCATGTTCGTACGAAGCGCGCGCGGCGCAGGGGCTTCGTACGAACGAGCCGCGCGATTCACCAGGTCTAGACAAACCCACACTAACAATATAAATGTAAAAGTTTGTATGTTTGTTACTCCGTCACACTCAAACACTTTAATTCAAGAGTGAATAGGTTATTTCTAAGCAAGCGTGCTCCATCGTCGACCACATCATCGCTTAGCATCAGAGGAGATAGTGGTAAAACGCGAGCAGATCCATAATAAAATAAAATGTCATCACGAATTTGGATCTAATTTGTCACCAGGTAGACCATATCCTGCAATAGGATAAAATATATCTTTTTAGCTCAAGAATACCTATAAATATACTTTTGCTTGGGCAAAGCCGCTGGCAAAAGCTAGTAGGTAATAGATAAATAGCACTGAATAATGCGTTAAAACTCAGATCATATAATGACTGTACATTTTGCACTTCACTTGCACCTTGTATTGCACATTGTAACGTTTGAAATACTAACAAAAACTGTAATGGTCAAATGAACTAATTTCATTTAATACATGCCTATATTTGATAACGATGAAGCGGCCGTCGAACGGCAGCCCCCCTAACCAAGTTACGATCGTTTTGTTTGCGTCGAACGCCTCGAGTAGGCCACGCCTCCGATTCCTTTGTTCTGACGTCATCTCAACGCTCAGTCACGTGGTCAGAACAAAGGAATCGGAGGCATGGCCTACTCGAGGCGTTCGGCGCAAACGAAACGATCGTAACTTGGCTAGGGGGGCTGATCCCCTCTATTCATTATCATTTCATTTCAGTCGAAGGACTGTTGGACATAGGCCTACCCCAAATGTCGCCACAACGTCTCGCATGAGAGTTACGGGAATGCGATACTTACATTCCCGCAACTATCACCAGGTCATCGGTGCACCTTGTGAGAGGCTTTTCTACAAGGTGGATTTCTTCTATTATTGGTGAATAATTCTGGTTAGGTTAAAATTTAACATTGTATATTAGGACCAGTGTTCTTACCATGACCATATATATGTGTTAAAATATCGGTCGTGTGAGTGAGGAAGAGGGATGGAGCTGGACACCCTATATAGCTCCATTCCTTTAACAGTTCTGTGTAGGTCGTAAAATGGATCATGTTATTAGCTCATGGTAGGGCTTCAGATAGAGCGGTTTTTAGAGAATCATTTGGGTTAGATTAGATTATAACAGACTAGCTTTTGCCCGCGGCTTTGATCGGTGAAAAAATTTTAGCCATCGGACCAGTACAGATTACCATTACCTCCTACAAACAAAAAACAAACTTTCCTCTTTATAATATTAGTGTTTACTGATATTTAGAGCAGTGGTGGCCGAGTGGTAACGGCCCTGACTTGCGAGTTGTAGGTCGCGGGTTCAAACCCAGCCAGGCGCATTACTTTGTGTAATTTATTTCATCACCACTGCTCTCAAAACGGTGAAGGAAAACATCGTGAGGAAACCGGCATGTCCTGGAACCAAAAATTCGAAGACATGTGACATTCACCAATACGCACTGGGCCCGCGTGGTGGATTACTGCCCATTCCGTCTCCTAGAGAGAGGAGGCCTGAGTCCCAGCAGTGGGAACATTAAAAGGCTGATTATGCTATGCTATGATATTTAGGCAAAACGTGTATACTATCTGATATTGTTGCTTAGCTATATTGCACAGTACCTTGTATATCTATACGTTTCGAACTAAACTCAACAAATACCTTATAGCAACACTAGAGTGTCATACCAACAACTAAGGATACAGTGAAGATGACTACGAGAGTTAGAATTTCGATAGCCTGGCCATACAGCGGTGAATATGAACACATTCCTTTATGCTAAGTGGCAACAAGCCGGCAAGATGAGTAGGGGAACTCCCGAGACTTGTTGAAACGTTCTGAGGATCTTACGCCTCATTCCTTTCACAAACCAACGTTGATTAGTTTAACATTACTGACATGTTAGGTCGTTTATTGATTTTATAACATAAGTGCCCGTTTTATGGATCATACAGCCAAATGAAAGAAATAAACTAGCCAAGTGCGGGCTCCGTACCGTCCATATCAAAAACGGCAAAAAAAAGCACAGGTTTGTTGTATGGGAGCCCCACTTAAATATTTATTTTATTCTGTTTTAAGTATTTCTTGGTATAACGGGAACAGAAATACATCATAATGTGAAAATCTCAACTTTCTAGCTATCACGGTTCATGAGATACAACCTGGTAACAGACAGACGGACAGCAGAGTCTTAGCGTAAAAACGGGACTATTGGATGCGGATTCCTAAAAAAACGTTTATCATACGGCTCACACGATCGTATAAAAACTAAAAATATTTAAAGAAAAACAAAAAACCCGACTGCGTCGAAACTAATTTTAAAAAATACGTAAAAAAAAATAACTTAAATAAAAACTAAAAAGAAACAAACATCATTCAGGGAGTTAATATCGTGGGGATTACTTATTAAGTAACTTGCGGTGGTCTAAACTACTGATGATTAGTCCCTCTAGAGACCTAACTCGGCTCAAAGCTACATATGCTTGACCTTTAGATAGATAGATAGATAGATAGATAAAACATTTATTTGATGCAACACAGAAAACCTTCACAAAAGCACAACAAAATTACAAACATAAAACTAAGCACTTAAATTAACAAAAAAATAAATAAAAATAAAAAATGTAAACAATCACAGACATGAATGTTACAAGTACTTACATTGAAATACAAAAAAAAAACACGTTAAAAAATTAAATACAAAAACATAGGTAGGTACTTAGTAAAAGTTTTGTGAGACAAACAATAAGATAGCATAGTGCGGTGTGCGCTTCAAGGCTGCATCAAATGGGAGCCCAACTCAGCATCTGTCAGGCAAATACGCCTGACGCTGGTATTCTGCTGGGTCCCTGTAGTGGCATACGGACGTCGAGCTGAATTTGTGGAAGAAGTGATATGTTAGTGTTATGTAGTGTTAGTGTTATGTGTAGAGAAAGTTGTGTAAGTGTACGGTATACCCACAATTTAACAGATTTGGTGTCCGACGTTGGTGGTTAAGTAAAAGGTTCAAATTATTATGTACGTGAACAATATAATTATGCTTATTGTGATGTGTAGTTGTATGGTTCCTATCTCCAGTAAGTGTGTGTATGTGTGTTAGAAAAAAAACATATAATTTTAGCGTTTGTCCAGAACACGCTAACCAGCTATATAATGGACGTGTTCGAAACTGTCATGCCCAGTTCCTTTTGCGAGGCAATCAGAAACTGCCGTAGTCGAGTCCTGAAGGTATCGAGACATTTGATATTCCTTATTGGCGGGGGAATATTGTTCCAACACTTGGATGCCGCGTACCTAAAACTGCCTCTAAAAGCCGCTGTCTTGTGCGGTTGCGTGGAAAGCTGCTGCGAGCACTGTCTGCTGGTGCATTCCCTTCTACTAGTGATCCAATTCAGTTTGGCGTACAAGTAGGTCGGTTGCTTGTACTTTATGACTCCAAAAAGTAGGCAAGCCAAGTGCAACTTACGACGCGACTTCATCTTCAGGATTGAGTGCTTATTCAAAAATGGTGTCACGTGAGTTCTAGGTGGAATGTTAAAGCAGAAACGGGCGCAGGCGTTTTGCACCCTCTGAACCAGTCGATCAGTTCTTGCCAACAGTCGAGGGCCAATAACTGTGTCCGCATAATTTAGGTTTGAGAGTACGAGCGACTCAACCAGCTGTATTCGCAGCTCCTCTGATAGATAGGGCCTTATTTTATAAATAACCTTCAACCGATAAAAACAAGTGCGCACTGCTGTTGCCACGTGCGCTTCGTACCTCAACTCCGCATCCATATTCAGTCCCAGATTACGTGCTTCGCTGACTCGACTGACCGACTCACCCAGCAGAGTAACATTGAGTGTTGCCGGCACTGCATTGATTTGGTACTTGGTTCCGAAGAGCAAGTATTTAGTTTTGGTAGGATTAAGTACCAAACCATTGTTCTCAGCCCAACATGCTATACTGTCAAGATCATCGTTGAGATCCTTTAACGCGCTGCTATAGTCACTAGGCTTAAAAGAGATATATACTTGCACATCATCAGCGTAAATATGATACCTACATCGCTTCAGAGAGTCTACAATGTCTGCGCAATACAAAATAAATATTATGGGGCCCAGTATAGAGCCCTGCGGAACTCCCCTTTTAACGGGGGTGAGTGACGAATCAAGGGATGAGCCATTGCTCAAACGGATTTCCACACGCTGCTTACGGTTGGTAAGGTAACTTCGGAACCAGTTTATCGCATTTTGGTCAAATCCGTAATAGTTCAGTTTTGAGAGGAACAAGTCAATGTTAATACAGTCAAAGGCCCGCGAGAAATCAAGCAGTACCAGCAATGTACACATACCCTTATCCTGTGCTGCCAAAATGTTATCCGTAACATCCAGAAGAGCCGTAGCAGTACCACGCTGTTTTCGAAAACCTGACTGTAGTTCAGGCAATATTTTCTGTTTTTCTAAATATTGTGTCAGCTGCTGGCACACAGCCCTCTCGGCTATCTTGGATAGACATGGCAGAATACTAATGGGCCTGAGATCCTTCAAATCTGTTGGATTCGTTTTTTTAGGTAATGGCCTAACGATTGCAATCTTCCAAATGTCAGGGAACGTTGCAGAGCCGATAGAATAGTTTATAATGTCCGTTATGGTCTTAAGTGTGTATGGAAGGGTGGATAAAAGCATATTCAGGGTAACCATATCACAACCTTCAGCATTAGACTTGAGTTCGTGAAAGTATTTCAAGATTTGATTGGCACTAACTGGTTTCAATGCGAATGTATTGTCACCGAAATGATGGGACTCATAGAAATTCTGTTGCGCAGCATTGCAAACGTGGTTGCCAGGTACATTTAAAAAGTGATTGTTTATTTGGTCTGGATCTCTAAACTGAGTTGGTAGGTCTTCAGCTTGTTTATTTGGTAGTATCGTATTTTTTAAGTTATTCCATAAAGTTTTAGGGTCTTTCATTTTGTTATTGATGTTATATTTAAAGTAAGCGACTTTTTCCCTAAATATGGAGCTAACTACCAACGATTTCAGCTGTTTATAGTATGCCCTTTTAGAGTCTGACCTCGTCTTGCGATACTTGGTCAGAGCGTCATTTCGTAAGAGCATCATGAGCTTGATGGTCTCAGTAATCCAAGGATATGACGGTTCTTTTATCAAGCATGTCTTCACCGGAGCGTGCGCATCGTACAATGTCAAAATGTTTTTATTGAATTCCTCAACCATGTCATTTACATTATGCAGGCTACAAATGTTGTCCCAATGTACATTCGATAAGTCACTGTCAAAGACTTCGCCATTAATATTCTTTATCGGCCTGTACCTAATTGTATGGGGTTTATATCTAGCACGCTTAATATTAAGTTCGCAGACGACAAGCGAGTGACCATTTATTGAGCCATAGGGCTCAACTGACACCCCTTTGTGGTTGATATTGGTGCACACTAGGTCGATCAAGGTTTCGCTATGGTCTGTAAAATGAGTAGGAGAACTTACAAGTTGTTTTAGGCTCAGGCTATTCAGAAACTCAGATACTTTTTTAGTTTGCCCGTTAGCATTCAATAAGTTGACATTGAAATCGCCGAGTAGTATGTAGTGGTCACATTTTACTAGGGAACTAATGGAGTCAGTTATGGCATCAAGAAAAAGATCCAAGTCAAAGCGCGGAGGGCGATACGCTGTACCTATTGCGATTTTATTTCCATTTATTGTTAAGGTAATCCACATTTGTTCAACGGTCTCGTATCTTGGGTCACCTGGAGTGGACCAGGTACGAACGGTCAAGCCGCGTTTAAGATAAAACCCCACACCACCCCCGCGACCCCCGTGTACAGTCAGCGGACGCGGCGTGTGACGCAGGCGATAACCTGGCACAGTGGGTGCGCTCCCCTCCTCTCCGGCTCGCAACCAGGTCTCGTTGACCGCCATTACATCAAAGGAATGCCTTTCAACTGCTGCTATAAAATCATCTTGATTAGTGCCAAGGGAACCCACGTTTAACAAACCAAGTTTAAAGTATTTTTCAAGCATATTTAAATAAATAAATTACATAAAAATACCGAGACCTAGTTTCGTGGACATGAAATGTTAAAATGATAAAATTCAAAATAAAATTGCAAAGTATAACCCAACGTAAATACTGCAACTGATAACAACAAATATAATTAAAGGCTAAAGATGGACATACTGCAGGTAGATGTGTAAATAGAAAAACACGATTGTAAATAATAAGAAATGTAAAAAATAATTCAGGAAATGTATTTATAATTAATACTTTAATTTGAATAATGATTGTAAATAATATCCTATTACAACTATTTGTAATTAGTAACCGTATGTAAGTTATTGTATAAAATATTTGTGTATTTTTTGTATATAATAATTGTAGATTCATTTTCATTGTCATCAAATAGTGAAAATTAAAACGTGTATTAAAATTATAAAAATTGATTAAGTAATTGTAAGTAATATCTGTATGTGTTTTAAATATTAAATAAGCTGTGCATGTTTTCAATACCAACTCTGTGTCAGGATTATGCAAAAAGTAATCCACCGTAAGCGATTCATTGTTTGTCCATAATTTGCTAAAGAGATCGATATTCTCAGAATCACGTTTGCTTGTTGTGGTCCAATGCCGCTGCGAGCAAAATAAAGGCCGCTCAGGTGATCCGAGTTGACTCCCATTAGGCACCACAGGAATCACACACCACCCCATGGCAATAATGATTATGTAGACAAAAACTAAAAAAAATACTTTAAATAACAAAACTTTGCCACCTGTAATACATAATAACTGGTAGATCATAGCCTCCACATAGGCAACCATTAAATAAAACAAAGTTACGAGTATATAAGAAATTCGGATGCAGGACAAACCGATCTTTAACCAAAAATCCTACGAATATCATCTTCATATCTGACTCGTTCAGCTTTTTGGTTATCTTCCTTGCGAGCATAGATCTTCCCATCCCTAGTCCACACGTACTTCCATTTGTGTTGACTCCCGGCTTGACGGGCGTTATAAAATAACTGGCGATTAGTCCGAGTTAGACGTTCGTTAACGTAAACTCGAAGCGCCGGTCCATTTATACCAAGGTCATTAGTACTTAAACCGCGACGCACTCGAGCCGCGTGCAGCAGTGCGTCTCGCGTAGCTCGCCTAGCGAACCGCACAGATATATTGCGCGGTCGTTGCGCAGAGGTGTCAGCAGAGATGGAGCCAGAAAGTACTCTATTTCGGTGCGTGGATCCGACTCGCTCGACATGAACCACGTCCCTCTCGTCGATGGCGGTACCAAGCTTTGTGGCAAGAACCTTAACAAGGTGCAGGGTGCTCTCATCCTTGCATTCAGGAATTCCGGTTACCTCGATGTCGTTGAGCAGCAGTTCCTGATCGCGCTCATTCAATTGGCCCTTTAGTTCACCGATGGTATTCTCGAGTGGAACCCTGTCCGTCTGAACTTTTTGCTCCAGCTTTTGCTCAAGGGTGCCTACCCGCATTTCCAAAGTGTCCATTCGCAAGTCAGAAGCCATAAGGGCTTCCTTGAGCTGAGCCATTTCCGTGCGCAGCTGCTGGAACTCATGGTGCATTAAGCGAAACTCCTTACGCAACTCCTCCTTAAACAGCCGCAGCTCATCCGCGACGTCAGGAGAGTTTACGGTGGCGTCCGACACCGTGCAGCTTAATGTGCTGGTGTCCATGAGCTCTTCAGAGCTTATGTGCTCCTCTACCTGGGCAGACCTCGTTCGAACTGGTGTGTCCGCCCTGTTGTCCCTGACCTGATTTTTATTACACTCAGGGCAGCGCCAAGAAGATTTAATCAAACCAGTGATTGGGAGGCAGACACAAGCACGATGATAAAAACTAGTGCACTGGTTGCACTTAGCGGCATCTAGCGGTGACAAAAATTTGGCGCAACCACCACACTTTGCAGAAGGCATGTTCACAACGTTTACTAAAAACAATCCAGTAATCGATCCGCTAAGTAGTACGAAGCAATGTCAATAGATGGCGCTGTTTTGACTTATGGGTGTTATGGTTTGATGGGGATAATATAGTTTGTCAACACCATACATATGAAAACTGGAGTGAACAGAGTTAGACGTACACTGTTAGGCAACACTTCTTGTCTACTTTTTTTAGTGATTTCACTTAAATGTCTAAATATTTTTAATGTTTAGGGTAGTTATTTATCACTTGTGATTAGTTTTAAGTTTTTATATCAATTATTTTGTAAACACTGCACTTGCACACTGGATAACGTTCCGTATGAAGTTGCACTCTATGCTTCAACTTTCTATAGTACAATTGTGTTTAGAAGATTGTTTATTTTATTTTAAACACTACTCACGACAATGTTATGTACAGATCAACTTGACATCCGTGACGTCACCTCACGTTTAGCAAAAATGCGTGAACTTAAGTCAACCACAGCTCGGTCCAAAAGTCCAAAGTAGTTCCTTGGAGCTTGTGTACAGCAGCACAATATCAATGGCAACATTTATCGCTCTATTTTACCCTGTCCGCGAAGTGCATCGAATACTGTCGTCGATGGTTCGATTCTGACTCCTACTCCAGGAACATTGTTTTTAATTGCTTTGTCGTCCAATTCTATATAAACAGCTTGTGGCAATTCTCCGGGTTCCAATTGGTCCCTCCGAAGAGCTGGCCACTCAATTGTCCTTATAACACCCATTGCTCCGTTAACAAGACCATGGGTAACATTCAAATTTCTTCGTAACATAACTCGTGATCCTAAACCGATTGTTAAATATTTAACGATTCCTCCAGTTTTGTTAGGATCATCAGAAACATATACCTACATCTTTCGGTTTTTGACCATATGTTTTCGATTCTACTGATATATCAACTGCATGTAATTTATACAACCTAGTAGTTTTTGCCAATATAGTTGTCATCTTTTGCTTACGTTCATCGACCTGTCTAGTAGATGGGAAAACTCGAATGATTTGATTTACAATCGTGCATCAAATGAACAACGTCATCTATCGAGTTTGGTGGTAAACTTTTTTTTACCAAAAATATTTGTTCTTCATGCTTTTTATTCACTGTTTTTTTTTATTTGTGTATCGTTTATACTTGAAATGAAAACTTAAATCAATAAGTAAGAAAATTAGCGAGAATGCTTGTTTTGTTAAACAACTTTAAATCGTTATATATCCTAAACTATTATTTAAAATGAAAAATGATAAAAGGAACCTAAAAATGATTTTAAAATACCTATTCAACGACACCCCACTTGACATAGTTCATCGACTTTTTTTTTTTTCATTTTGACAATAATTATGGCGTCTGGTTGTAGCTGTGGTGAATTTTGATTACTGTCATGTCTTTAGTGACACTCGCAAGGTTAAGACGAATCGATTGACGTAAGAATTATCAAAATCGGCCTACGCATTTGGTCTCTAGAACGCCACATAGAAACAAACATACATACATACATACATACATACATACATAGACTGATAAACACATTACCCTCCTTTGCGTCGCGCAGTCGGGTAAAAATACATAACTGTGAAAAATTATAATCTGTGCGAGGACCAAAAGGCGCCTAACGAGAAAACGAGATAAATGATTATTGTGAAAAATATTGGTTTAAAAAAAAAACACTATTACATGTAAATTTTTTCGTCAGTTTATTAAACTAGATGAGGCCAAATTGCTAGTAAACTTCGGCCTCATCTAGTTTAAACTGACGGCTACTCTAAGAAGAAGAATCACCGAAACAAACTCAGCGGTCAAAGAAACAATGCGTCAACGATTTTTCATAGGAATTGTCGCATCGTTGTACCATCAGACAGAGACAGGTTTATTGTCAAGCAAAACGCGCGTTTGCTTTTGAAACGTCAACGAGACGGCTAGCATCCAGACTCGTTTGATATGCGAACCAGCCACTGTCGTGATCAATGTTGTCTTTTGTTATTCTAGTGTGCTTCAATGACAGTGCTGTAGATATACTTATAAATATAGCACTTCCGATCAATTTATAATATCCATGAGAACATAAACAAATCGTCATAACAATATTTTGATACCGGAGTATCCTCCAAATCTACGAGATTGCGTCAAGACAATATTTGTCAACTTAAACGTTAGACGGAAACAGACGACCCTTACTGCGTATTAATAAGGTTTAAATTACAACAAATTATCAAATAACAACAGTGCAACTGTGTCGAGCAATTGACACCTCGAAAGCCCATGGGATTCGGCCACGCAAGAAACCAACTTAACTTTGTGGCTGAGAAACTGATCAATGACACTTAAGTCTGCGTGACAAGGTTGATATCTCAACGGGTTTTAAATTAGTATGTGTCAAGTGTATGTTGGTTTGTATCTGCGTGAATTTAACTTTGACAAGTTAAACCTCCGCAGTCGATACATGGAGTAGGTTCGTAAGTAGACCTGACCTACTTAGATAGGAATGCCGGTGGGAAATTTTAGTGTTTATAGTAAGAAACAAGATACTTGTGCTGTGTTTGTGACTTTGGCTGACAATTCTGACGAATCTTATATATTTACTTAATTTATTTTTCATGCACACACATGGAAACCAACAATAATAGTAATAGTTCCGTCTTCAAACCTTGGATGCACTAACATAGCGAGTAAAGGGATAATCGTCGGTTGGTATCGCGTAACATTAAAATTATAAATCTAAAGGGCTATGTACATAGCCCGAAGAATCGCCAAACTTAAGGGGCAGTGAGCAGGGGACATTGCTCGCAGAACAGATGGTCGATAAGGACGAAAGGTTCTGGAATAGCGACCACGTACCGGAAGACGCAGCGTTGGAAGGCCTCCCACAAGGTGGACCGATGACCTGGTGAGGATCGCGGGAATCCAATGGATGCGAGACGCACAGGACCGGTCATTATGGTGACATTTGGGGGAGGGGAGGCCTATGTCCAACAGTGGACGTCTTTCGGCTGAAATGATGATGATCTAACGGGCCTCTGTGAGTTGGCTTCGGCCCCTCGTACGCCTTCCTAAGGTCCAGGACCTCAGGGTCCTGAGTTAGGTAAATTCATAAAAATAATAATAATAATGTCCAACAGTGGCTTTCGGCTGAAATGATTATGATGATGAGAGAAACAGTAATCGATAACTTTTACAGTAAAAATTAAATAAATAAAAAATATGATTACAAAGCAACTGCTTATTTCGATACGAATTTCTTCCCGCATACAAAAAGACGATAGTGTATAAAAACAAGAGAAGAGTATGTGAAATATTAAACTAAAGTATCAAATAAATCAACACATATAATTTAAAAACTAATAAATACTTAAATAACTACAAATAGATATATAATATAATTATCACAGTTAAGAGGAATACCTACTTTACCTTACCGATTTTTGAAAAGTTACACCATTTGAAACACAATTAAGTACAGCTGGACCGATTTTAATGATCTTTGCTATAATAGATTTGTCTCCGCCCCGATTAACAGAATAACTATTAAAACATCGGAAAAAAAAAACACGTAAAAACAGAAAAGCCGTAGTCACACGCTATTAAAGTTTTTCGATTATTACCTACCTATAACGTGTGACTACGGCTTTTCTTTTTGTTCTATTCTTGTTTTTCCAGTTACTTTGTTTATTTCAGCATCTTGAAAATCTTGTTTCATACTTTTTCAGCGTCTTTTTTTGTCGTAGTCGGGTTTTAGCTTTCTACTTTTTTTTATTTGAAAGATTTTGGTGTTAAATCACTGTGCTTCTATACTATTTATTTTGGTATGAATAAGTGAAGTCCTTTCAAATGATACCAAAACGACGTATTTATCTTATTTTTTTAACACTATACTTTTTGTCCACTAGAGGGCACCACATTGAATTTTGATGATATTTTTTTATAAGCACCAGTGAAGCCCTTTCAAATGATATGAAACACGGTGTATTTATATTTTTTTTAAACATGACTTTTTGTTCGCTAGAGGGCGTCACTTTAAATTTGAGCAATATTTTGGTAATGTACAAGTGAAGCCCTTTCAAATAATACCAAACACGGCGTATTTATCTCCTTTTTTATTTTTAACGCATTTCTTTTTGTCCGCTAGAGGGCGCCATATCGATTTTTGTGACACGTCACGTAGCCTGTGTTTAGCGGAGAATTAAAACGGTTCTAACGATACCTCATACGTCGAGTTCCGATAAGTAGATTAGGAGCTATGAGGGAACAGATGAACATACTCACATTCATACATAGCCTGTCAAAATCATAACCGTAGTCGGGTAATAAAAAGCAAAGTTATGAGCTTTTGTTAATATCCCAAAATGTCACTCAATTTATAGAAATATTGTATAGAGGCTATTGATTATGAATGAATGAATGGCGATAAAAATGGAAAAATATTGCGCGTAGTATTTTCTAGTAGCAATTGTTATGAATGATTGATTAAATTAAGAATTTACCAATTACGACAAATTTTCGTGGATAATTTTGTATTTTTTTTTTTACTTTTGACAACTTTTGAGAGCCCCATTTTTTTTTTAACTAATAAAAAAATAGGGGTGTATAATAAACATAGTGCCCGGCTTTTAATATGAAATCGATTCCCTCTGTAATTAAAGAGTTCAAACAAAATAACATTACATTAATATTTCTAAACTCCAACTCCACAAAAGTGACCTACAACAGAGAACCGTCCAATAAGCGCGCTTGGTAGTTTCCTTGAAAAACTTAAATTGCCTGTTAGTTGCTTATATCTTTAGAAGTTAAAACATACGTTAAAGCCGGCAACTATCGACTACGATGCAGTTGTCTGAGTTGTTCGGAGTATTTGCCGAATTGGATAAGTTTATTGATTCGTCCGTTAGGTTTATTGGACCAAATCTACGATTTAAAGCTTTTTTTTATAGTAGTCCTCTAATGACTTCTCTCTCTATAGGGAGGAGCGAAAAGGCTGTCAGACTTTTAATTACCAATACACACCTATGTTGCTCGAGTGGACCACGTGTTTTCCTTTCAGAAATTAACCCTTGGCCCCAGTAGGCTTCGACTCTGCTGGGCCCCTATGGTTTGCTGACATCTTTTTAAGGCGCGCATGGACCACTACGCGCCGTCGACGATTTGGGCTTGGTCTAGACAGTTACAGGACGAATGGACGGCGAGCTACCCAAGCCGTTCGTTCCTACGGTTAAGCAACGCTTGCTGAGATCGGTCTGTAGATGGGTGACCATCCTAACCTACCGAGATTTCTCCGTGTCCCGGATACACGGTAACTCTTCAGTCTGCTGGTGAGTCAAAATGGCAGGTGTACCATAGCAAATTAAATTATACTAATTACCAAGCAAATATACCTAAAATCTCCTTTAAAACGAAATTATTTTAAAATTAAGATACACTCGCCATATTGACATCAAGATGGAGGGTGCTCTATAATATTTCATTTTTTAGCCATTATTCATAAAATATAATTACACTAAAAACTTGTACCTAAAAATAAAAATATTTTTAACCTTTATTTCCTTAACATTTGTAACATTATTTTGTAAAGATAAATAAAAGATAAGCTGAATAATAAAACCGTCGACGTCGAACGGACTTCTCGACGGCATCGGCTAGACTCAAAGACCCTGACGAAACATAGATTCATGCACGACATATTTATTAAAAGTTGACAATGTCAAAAAACTCGATTGAAAAACAGCAACTAAAGAGTTCGAAAAAAGTTACTTTAAGCAGTCTGATGCAGTTGGTGGAATTTATACATGATGATAGACGTTTGATTTTTTCACAGCTTCAAGGGACCGCAGACCTGAGTATATGGTTTAAATTTCAACTCGATACCTCCTCGCATTCTCGAGATAAAGGGACACAGACAACAAAGTGATCCTATAAGGGTTAATATTTTTTCCTTTTGAAGTACGGAACCCTAGATAACAATGAAAGTCATAAACGATAAATTCGCAAGCGTATCAATGACACTATTCAATACTGCCACAAACTCGCACAAAGAGAATTCTGTTAAGTCCGTGAGAGCATTCAGATTAATGCGATTCCAATTAAATCTCCGGTTAGACTATACACAAAAGGATTCCCTGTTGTTAATTTACGATACAATTAAAACACGACTATTCTGTTATATTAATAATAAAAATATAATATCAATAATGTAGATAGTAATAATATTACAAAACTTTCACATAACGTCATCTAATCCCAAACTAAGCAGAGCTTGTGGTATGAGTTCTAGACAACTGATAAACATATTTATGTATATATTTCTAAATACATACATATTATAGATGGATTACACCCAGACACAGAACAAATGATCGTGCTCATCACACAATCATTTTTCCTGGATGGGAATCAAACCTACGTCCTCCGGCGTAGCAGTCAGGGCCACTGACCACTAGACCAGCAGGACTCAAAATTATCCATCCATACTACAGATTTTTATATGGCGACACGGTTGGCATAGTGGCTGAGCGATTGGCTGCTGCGTTACATGATGATAGTTTTTCAGGGTCTGGGGGTCCTGTGTATCTGGGTATATATTTGTGAAAGCACCCATGATACAGGACTAATTCCTAGAGTGGGAATATGTTTAAAAAAAAACTGACCAAGCGTTTCGCCTCGTCGTTTATACCGCGTACATCGTAGGACTGGAACAATTTGCCTGCTGCAGTCTTCCCGTCCGATTATAATTTAGGTGTCTTCAAGGCTAGAGTGAATAGGCTCTTAATAAACTTGTGCGCCTTACCATCAACGATTGCCTCACTGCTTATCATCAGGCGGGATCGCAGTCAAGCACAAATTTATATCAATCAAAAAAAAAACTGAGCAAGTGCGAATCGGACTCGCGCGCTGAGGGTTCCGTACACACTTACCTATGTAAATAGTTCAATAATTCTCGAATGGAGTCTCGAAGATTTTTTCGAATAGCAAATATTTTTTTGGTGACATGACAACAAATTTACTGTTTTCAGATTTATTCCTATACCTATGCTATAAGGCCTTGCTTTATGCATATATATTATCACAAAAAATGTTTTTTTTTTATGAAGTAACAACAAATTTACTGTTTTTAGGTTTATTCCTATACCTGTGCTATAAGACCTTGTTTTATGCGAATTTTCAGGATTCTGGGTCAACGGGAAGTACCTATGAATCCCTTGAGTGTCGAAATATACGTTTTTTGCGACATCTTCTTTTTTGTTAACTTAGAAGTTTGATTTTTTCACAGTTTTAAGGGACCGCAGACTTGTGTTATTGTTTTAATTTCAACTCGATACGATCGAGATAAAGGGTCTTGATAGACAGACAGACGGACAACAAAGTGATCCCATATGAGTTCCGATTTTTCCTTTTGATGTACGGAATCCTAAAAATGTATAGTCCCGCAAACCTCCATTTAAAAGGGAGGATGATCCGACCAGACGGGTATTATGTCTGGTACGGAGTAGGTACTATTCGATAGATGAATTCAGGCTATTGTATACGAGTAGGTATGTTTGAATCGCTTGGAGAACTGTTTTTTTTTTAATTCATATAAACCAGTGCTTGACTGCGATCCCACCTGATGGTAAGCAGCGATGCAATCATTGATGGTGAGGCGCACTAGTTTATTAAGAGCCTATTCACTCTAGCCTTGAAGAAACCTAAATTATAGTTGGACGGGAAGACCGCAGCAGGCAAATTGTTCCACTCCTTCGATGTACGCGGTATAAACGACGAAGCGAAACGCTTAGTCCGGACCGTTGAAGTTTCAACAACGTAAGGGTGGATACTCGCCGTACGTCGGGTTGTCCGATGGTAGAAAGGAGATGGCGGAATCAAGTCATGCAATTCCCGCGCACACTCTCCAAAATGCAACCTGTAAAATACCGATAGGCTGGCTACCCTGCGCCTGTGCTCGAGGCTTTGTAGATTGGACTTAACCAAATCTGGATCCCCAATTAGCCTTTTCGCACGCCTTAAAAAACTTAACTGTAATTGCATGATGCAGGATTTTGAATTTTTTAGTTTCTACGTGGCAATAAAGAATTACTGCCCCCGCCTCCGATTCCTTTGTTCTGACCACGTGACTGAGCGTAGAGATGACGTCAGAACAAAGGAATCGGAGGCATGGCCTACTCGAGGCGTTCGACGTAAACGAAACGATCGTAACTTGGCTAGGGGGCTGGACCTTAAATAATGATAGAACAGTTTTCGATATTCGCGCGGGCAAAGCCGCAAACAGAAGCTAGTAGTAATATAGCACATAAGCGAAATTAATGAAATATGAAATCGCCGATTGCGGTTGGGACATATTTAAATCGATTCTGCCGTAATAATTCGTTGCTGAAATAAATCCTATGTGCCATTTAACTGGAAACCACACTTGTTTGAGATTTCAATTAACACTGTTTACTGATGCTGTTTGTGTATAGAAATTATGTGTTGATTCTGTTCGTTCTGCTAACATACATCGCTTTTTGCCGATAATCACTGATTAAAATATCCACTTGAATGAAGATGGCCGAATGAGAACCAAGTTTACTGACATAGCAAAAGAATCGTCAAACTTTTATTAGTGGCAGTGGATTCACAGAATAATCAAGGTTATTGACAGAGCTCAAATAATCGTCAGACTTTTATTTGTAGCAGTTGGTACGTAGGAGAACCAAGGTTACTAACATAGCAAAAGAATAACAAGACTTTCATTTGTGGCAGTGGGTCCGCAAAAGAACCAAGGTTACTGACATAGCTCGAAGAATCGTGAGACTTTTATTTGTGGCAGTTGGTCCGTAGGAGAACCAAGGTAACTGAAATAGCTCAAAAAATCGCCAGACTTTTATTAGTGGCAGTGGGTCCGGAGGAGAACTAAAGTTACGGACATAGCTCAAAAAATCGTCGGGCTTTTATTAATGGCAATGGGTACGCAGAAGAACCAAGGTCAAACCAGAACAGATGGTCGATTGTGTCAAAAGATTCTGGGACTGCATACCGCGTTATATAGACACAGCGTTAAAAGAATCTCACAAGGTGGACCGATGACCTGGTGAAGGCCACAGGAAATCGCTGAATATACAGGAGCGGTCGATGTATCGATGGTTAGGGAAAGAATAGTGCCGGCTAAAACGATGATGATGAACTGATTACCATAGAAAATGGGTTAGAAAACTATACAAGTAACATCGAGTTGAAAATACCTCTTCTAAAATCTCAGAATCAAATTCATGACGATTAAATTTCGTAATTGTATGTGTAGCCTCAGCATTACAAATAAAGTTATATAATTTGACATAATATCTACAACTGTAGCACAACTTTTGTCAGCGCACACGTTCATTGCCTAATTCCCACACGTCCTTCGTCTAACGCTGCGAGTATATCTGTGAAACTTGGCGCTGTTCGGTTATGACAAGCGAATTTATATCCACCGCCATTTTATATGGACTTATTTCGAGTTTGGAATAGTCTTGAAGTTTGTACGAATAGTGAGTTATTGGGGAGCGACGAGGTTGAGAGTTGAAGGTTTGTTTTTGTAGACCTTACTTTTGAAGTAAGCAAATCATAGGGCTGCGTTATTGACCGAAAGAGTCACTGTGGCCCTTTTTACGGTTCCGTACCTCAAAAGGAAAAAACGGAACCATTATAATTATAGGATTACATTGTTGTCCGTCTGTCTGTCTGTCGGCCAAGATCCTTTAACTCGGGAACGCGTCGAGGTATCGAGTTGAAATTAAAACCATATACTTAGGTCTGCGGTCCATTGAAGCTGTGAAAAAAATCAAACTTCTAAGTTAACGAAGAAGAAGATACGGCCGTTTATGTCGCAAAAAAACGTATATTTCGACACTCTCAATGGATTCACAATTTATAGGGTTCTTCTCATTGAATCAGAATCCTGAAATTTGGCATAAAGCAAGGTCTTATAGCACAGGTATAGGAATAAATCTGAAAACAGTAAACTTGTTGTTACTAAACAAAAAAAAAAAAAAAATTTGTGATTCGGAAAAATCTTCGACTCCATTCGAGATTTGAACTATTTATAAGTATAGGTAAGTTAGAATGTAATCTTCAGTGTGTTATTGCGACTCGCACTTGCCCAGATTTTAAAACTGCTCCAAAATAGTTGGGCAAAGACTCAACAGATTGATTGAAACAACACATTACCTATTGCGCTGACGTCAAAATTGGCACAAGAACAAAAGAAAGCAGATGATGTACCTATCTTAAATGTTTTTACTTCCCTATTCGCAAGCCATCTAGAAAATAACAACAAAAACTTCAATCTCGCAAAGACGGATCAAATCAAAACCAAATCTCGAAAACACGCACTCGACGCCGATGAAATGTTTAAAAAAGAAACATCGAAAGTATGGGTAAGTATATAAATTCAATCGTGGATCCAAAGCCAGACGATCATGCAGGTGCTCATGGAAATGAAAAGCAAACTGCGGTGCACATCTCATTATCACTGCCTAATCCAGCAGACGAGAGCGTAAAATATTCATTTATTCGAGCCACAGATCGCACAGAAATAGATACGTCAGAATTTAATTTAAAGTCGATCGATTTTGAAGTTTTTTAATCTAGAGTTTCAGCTAATCTATTCGTTGCATTAAAGTTGTCGGACGGAAATAGAAAAGATAAAAATAAATTAAATTCTCTTCTTAAATTTTTAACATAACTTTTTTTTTTTTTTTTATTCATATAAACCAGTGCTTGACTGCGATCCCACCTGATGGTAAGCAGCGATACAATTATTGATGGTGAGGCGCACTAGTTTACACTAACTGAACTGAATAACATACCTTCTAACCTAATTCAAAACACATGCACCTTTAACCGCAGTGATCTCTCGCGCAGGGCCTTGGTACAGGCCATGGTCTGGAGCGAGGAGGAGTGGCTCCTTCTGCAAAGCAGTAATGCTAGCAAAGGAGGCGGCCGCAAGCGCGAGAGAACGGCCCTCACGCCCCAGCCGCCGGGATCCCGATCCCGATTTCCAGCCACTGTAGGCGCTAGCTTGCGGACGTCGAGCAATGGGTAGCTCGCCGTCAGACCGTCCGGTAACCGTCCGGACCGAACCCAAGTTGTCGACGGCGCGTCTCAAGGAGATGTCAGCAAACCGTAGGGGCCCGGCAGGGTCGAAGCCTACTGGGGCCAAGGGTATGCTTCTGAAAGGAAGACTCGGTCCTGGTATGAAAGGCAACGAAGGATTTTCCAAGATAAAAAAAAGCGTCAAAGTACTCCTTCACATAGCTGTCATCGGCACGTAGTGTTCCAATCGCGCATCAATGAGATGTTAGCAAAACCGCAGGAGCACTGTATCCCATGGAATTGTTTTAAAGAGTTACTGTAGTTCTGGAACGCACCCACCTGCGTTTTAGTCAGTAAAAGTCTGACACGCCCTCTCGCTCCATGTTTTAGAGCGGAGGAAGTCATTAGATGATTTCCCACCTTAAAAAAGGCCTTTTCGTCTTAAAACCTAAGAACAGCTCAACATTTTCTACGGCACAAAAAGAAACAGACTTCAAACAACTACAAAATTATCACGAATCCCCAACAAAGACTTGCAGACTGCATCGCTCGTTAGCGTACAAAGTTTAATTACAATTTCACCGCAATTAATACGGGTACTATTCAATAATGGGAACTTCCTATGTTGCTTCCCAACTCCCGCAGCAAATTATAAATCTTGGGCGAATTCACTATTCAACTTCTTGGGTCTAGGAAGTCTGGACTAGGAAATCTGCGAATATCCCATTCGCCGTCGAATACGATTGTAAAGCTAATGAAGATGTGATTCCACCGCCGTTTTATGCACAAATTGAAAATGCTCAGAATCTCTTATTCTGAACTCGATCAGTAATATTAATTGGAATGGATCATTCGATTTTTCTAAAATAGAGCTTTTTTATTTAATTTTAGAATTTTACTATTTGATTACGTGTGTACGTTTATGTACGAGTAGTATATTTATGACGGTGATTATTATCTAACTCAATGATTATGACTCAGTGATCTTTGAGAGTTATGGTGAACTAGTGATAATGGCTTACGAGTTGTAGGGTTCCAACCCAGCCAGGCATATAACTTTGTGTAAATTAATTTATCACCACTGCTCTCAAAAACGATGAAGAAAAATATCGTAAGGAAATCGGCATGTCCTAGAACCAAATAATCGATGACATGTGACATCCTCCAATCCGCACTGGGTCAGCATGGATTAGGGCCCATTCCCTCTCCTAGGAGAAGGCGTGCGTCCCAGCAGTGGGAACATTATATGACTGATTATTTATGAGATTATCTTTCTTTACTTAACAAAGTTATTTCTGTTTTGTCATGGTCCGAAGCGAAGAGGAGTGGCAGGCGGTCGCCTCCTTCTGCGAAGCAGGAATGATAGTAAAGGAGGAGGCCGCACGTGTACGCGCGAGGGAGTGGCCCTCACGCCCCAGCCGCCGGGATCTCGATCCCGATTTCCGCCTACCGTAGGCGCGGGCTTGCGGACGGCGAGCAATGGGCAGCTCGCCGTCCGACCGTCCGGTAACCGTCCGGACCGAGCCCAAGTCGTCGACAGCGCATACTGTTCCATGCGCGCCTCAAGGAGATGTCAGCAAACCGTAGGGGCCCAGCAGGGTCGAAGCCTACTGGGGCCAAGGGTCAACTTCTGAAAGGAAGACTCGGCCCTGGTATGAAAGGCAACAAAGGAACAGGAGTGGGTTTTTAGTCAGTAAAAGTCTGACACACCCTTCTGCTCCGCCCAAGTGCGAGAGATGTCATTGGATGATTTTCCCACCTACAAAAAAAAGAGAAAGCCACGTCCTTAGAAAATATTACCGTTTACTAGACAATAACAGCACTATCAATCTAAGTTTAATACAAGAAATCTTAGCTCACGACTATCAAGTATTACCCCAAGGCGACCGACGGGATTAGTTTCGATGTAGCATAAATCTCATAGTTTTGTGTCTAGCAGTTTTCGAGATGTGGTGTCGTGATGAATAAATGCGCGACTTCAAGGGACGATGCAGGGCGTTATTGGGGCTACACGATCGCCGCGGGCTGAAACGAGAGATGGGAAACTGTATCCATTGTGTTGAGATAAAATATAAGTATCCAAAGGAAACGAAACGGTCGTAACTTGGCTAGGGGGGCTCCCTAGCCAAGTTACGACCGTTTCGTTTCGATTCTCTTGCGTCGAACGCCTCGAGTAGGCCACGCCTCCGATGCCTTTGTTCTGACCACGTGACTGAGCGTTGAGATGACGTCAGAACAAAAGAAAGAAAAGAACAAAATTTAGCATGAAGTAAGGGCTAGCACAAGTATAGGAAAAAATCAAAAAACTGTAAAGTAGTTACGTCACAAAAAAAAAACATTTGCGATTCAAAAAAATCTTCGTAACTGAATTCGGAAATTGAACTGTTATTATTATTTTTTGTTATTTATTATATTCTTTACTTTTTTTCTTTTTTTATTCTTTTTATTTCTTTTCTTTTTTGTTTAATTTTTTTTTCTCCTCAGTGCACGAGTCCGACTCGCACTTGCCCAGTTTTTTTGTTGTTTTATCAAAAAGTAACTTTATCCAAATAGCAAGCAAATTCGTTCAATATTAATCAAATTAGAAATCTTTCAAATCTTTATGAAGGGAAAACTGTCAAATAAGAGGGTACGGATGCACATACTAAAATGTGACGTCACCGTCCGTCAGATATACCACCAGGCCCCCATTCTTCCTCAAAGCAATATTTGGAATGCTAATTGCTGCTTCATTTTGATGCTCTTTTCAGAATTTTCTATTTAGACTTAATTGTTGTTTTGTATAAAATATGTTTGGATGGTCGATGGGGCCGAAAGGTTCTAGAGTGGCGCTCGCGCACCAGAAAACGCAGCGTTGGAAAGCCTCCCAAAAGGTAGACCGACGACTTGGTGAGAGTCGCGGGAATGCGGTAGATGCGAAACGCACAGGATCGGTCGTTGTGGCGACGTTTGGGAGAGGCCTATGTCCAACAGTGGACGTCTTTCGGCTGAAATAATGATGATGATGATAAAATATTGTACAAAAATAAGTACAGACAAATACCCGATTCCCAACTTATCATCTAACCGCAGGGCTCGTACGTTAATGGACACACTCCCTACCCATAGCGGGTAGCGTCACATCGCATTGTCGCCGGCGGCGGAACCCGCGTCCCGAGGCCCGGCACGCCTGCCTTATGCAAATATGCGACCCCTAAATTGATGATAATCCTTACCCGTACAATATTGTGACCTTTCACTTTTGGATGCGGGCAAAAACTTAAGGTTAGGTCGTTTTGATACCTAGATTTAGCTAGATTACATTTTGTCTGGGGTTTTGTACTTTGATCGCACTTTTACACAATTATTATATCGATATGTGTCTTTAATGTGTGTGTATGTGAAAAAATTCACTCCTCACTCACCCTCACACATAATTTAGTGAGTGAGGAGTGAATTTTTTTAAGGTGGGTAATTATCCTATGAATTCTCCCGCTCTGGGTGGGCGGAGGGCGTGTCAGACATTTAGGGCTATATTTCACCGGGTCACCATGGCGGCCCGACCAGTCGCCGCTACCAACAAAATGTATACAGCTCTATAGAGAGTTACTCACCTGGTGTCCGTTTGGTTGCGCAACCAATTTGGTGGCGCGACCAGCTCGGACGTCAACCAGTGACGCCCCCGCCAAAAAATAAGTTAGGGCTATATTTCACCGGAACACCATGGCGGGCTTTTTTTTTTTCGGGTGGAAAATCATCTAATGACATCCCCCGCTCTTGGGCGGAGCGGGAGATAGTGTCAGACTTTTACTGGCTAAAAACCCACTCCTGTTCCTTCTTTGCCATTTTTTTCCAGGGCCCCGGGGGTCACTTTCGCATCACCCATGGGCGGCGCAACGGGTCGCGCCGCCATGGTGTCCCGATGAAATATAGCCCTTACTGACTAAAACCACATAAATAAATAATCCCTTGTTGTTGCTCTTTGCGTTCGATCATTTGATAACGACCCAAACTTACGAGTTGCAGGTACGTCGTGAATTCAAACCATAGCAAGCGCTTTACTTTGTTTAGTTTATTTCATCACCATTGCTCTCAAATGCAATCAAATGGTGAAGGAAAACATAGCCAGGAAACCGATATGTGTGAACCAAAATTCGAAGACCTGTATCATCCATCAACTTACACCGGGCCCGTGTACCTGCCATGTTGACTTGAGATATCACGTTCCTTTTAAAAAAGGGTTTTTTTTTGAGTTTAGATAGTTTGGTGAATATAAGGCGATTAAATTATAAAAAAAGTTGCACCATATTACGAATTACTAGTGTGCCAGCTTTCCGTCCGGACCGAGCCCAAGTCGTCGACGGCGGCGCGTACTGTTCCACGCGCGCCTCAAGGAGATCTCAGCAAACCGTAGGAGACCAGCAGGGTCGAAGCCTACTGAGGCCAAGGGTCTGCATCTGAAAGGAAGACTCGGCCCTGGTATGAAAGGCAACGAAGGAACAGGAGTGGGTATTTAGTCAGTAAAAGTCTGACACACCCTCCCTCTCCGCCCAAGAGAGGAGGATGTCATTGGATGATTTTCCAACCGAAAAAAAAAATACTGTACCAAAAAGAGACCTATCTGATCTGTTTTGTGGCCGTAAGTGGGTACCTTGACAAACTTATAAACTCACAACGAGGGGCAAGGGACAAAACAAGTTTCGCAACTGCAATATTACTACATTAGAAAAATTTTAAATCTTGTTGAAGGAGAAGCTGTCAAGCAACATAATAAGGATGTACTATCGAAATGTTTCATCGACGGTGCGTAGTGTTCCACGCGCGCCTCAAAGAGATGAAATGCCTCAGCAAACCGTAGAGGCCCAGCAGAGCCGATGCCTACTAGGACCATGGGGAAAAGTATGAAAAAGATACTACATGGTCCTAGAACACAAATGGCAACTGAAGGAACACTGGTGTGGTTTTAGTCAGTAAAAGTCTGACACGCCATCTAGCTCCACCCTAGAGTGAGAGAAGTCATTAGATGATTTACCACTTTAAAAACACATCGAAATGTGACATAACGTCACATTGCGTCACCTCAATTAAGCTACGTGTGTGTAAAAGAGATAGCGATATGTTTCCACTACGCCCCCACTTTTTTTCTTCATACCAATATTTAAAATCTTAATTATAACCAAATTGTGATACTGTTTTCAAAAAAACAGGGCAAATGCGAGTCGGACTCGCGCACTAAGGACTCCTCACAAACTTACCTGTGAAAACAGTTCGATCCCCGAATTGGGTTCCGAAGATTTTTCCGAATTGTAAAAAAAGTTTTTTTTTGTGACGAAACTACAAGTTTTCATATTTATTCCTATAACTATACTATAATACCTTGCTATAAGCCAAAATTTAGGATTTTGGGTCCAAATTCATATTTATTTGGTCCATAAAGAGTGTTGAAATGTTCTTTTTTTGCGACATAAACGGCTGTTTTTTTTTTTCCGTTAATTTAGAAGTTTGATTTTTTCACAGCTTTAAGGGACCGCAGACTTGGTTATAAGGTTTTACTTTCAACTCGTTGCCCTTACGCGAGAAACGCGTGTTTCTGAGATAAACGGTCTTGACAGTCAGACAGACAGAGAGATTGACAGACAGACGGACAACAAAGTAATCCTATAAGGGTTCTGTTTTTTCCTTTTGAGGTACGGAACCCTAAAGAGATTTAGTTTTAGTGCTTATTATGGTTTATTATAAAGTATTGTACCTACAAAAATAAACACAGAATAATACCCAATTAGTCAGCCATCCTCAAAAAGTCGCAGCCATCGTTGCGTAACCTTTAAAATCGACTCGGGTTAAAAATCTACTGGATATTTTTCAAATTTTAATAAAAGGAAAAATAAGGATGCCGGTTTAACTTAATGCGTAACCATAACCTTCTTTACAGCCTTTCAAACTGTTCACATTGTAAAAGAAAATCTTTAACATACCCTCATAAAAGCAAAAATGTAGTTTATGTACGAGTAATAACTCAACTATGTAACTCTTGATGACTTGCGTACTGAAATCGCATGCTTAACCATGTAGAGAACTACCTTAAAAAAGGGGTATTTGAAAATTGAATCTTAAATTATACGTTTCATGATTCAATCTTCAAATAACTAATTTTTGAGTTGTGTCTCTTTATAATTAAGCTTGCGAAATGTTTGAAAAGAGCAAAAATTGATGCTCCTTAAATACCTATTTCTTTTTAGGGTTCCGTACCTCAAAAGGCAAAAACGGAACCCTTATAGGATCACTCTGTTGTCCGTCCATCTGTCTGTCTGTCAAGACCCTTTATCTCGGGAACGCGCGGAGGTATCGAGTTAAAATTTAAACCATGTACTCAGGTCTGCGAAACCTTGAAGCTGTGAAAAATCAAACTTCTAAATTAACGAAAAAAAAGACACGGCCTTTTATGTTGCAAAAAAACGCATATTTTATTTATTTATTTATTAATTCTTTATGCACACAAAAGTACAGAGGCGGACTTAATGCCTTAAGGCATTTTCTACCAGTCAACCTTTGGGTGATGCAGAGACAACTTGTGGTAGGTGCAATATTAAGCATTAGGTACATATTGTTTATAATACATTATATTTTGACACCCTCATGGGCATCAAAATTCATAAGGTACCTACTTCCCGTTGTCCTAGAATCCTGAAATTTGGCATGAAGCAAGGTCTCATAGTATAAGTATGGGAAAAAATCTGAAAACTGTAAATTTGTAGTTACGTCACAAAAAAAAAACTTTTTTGCTATTCGTTAAAATCTTTGAGACTCGATTCGAATATTGAACTGTTTTCATAGGTAAGTTTGTACGGAACCCTCAGTGCGCAAGTCCGACTCGCACTTGCCCTGTTTTTTTTTAATAGCATCATAAGTTGTAAGTAGTTTAAATGTAGCAATGTTGCAACCATTTTACTGCAAGTTACATGCATAGTAGGAAAATGAATGTGATAAACAGATGAGCTACTTACTAAGGGTTTCATGTTTCCCAGTTACTGGGTTCTGGAGAATAGGCTGGCTGTCGCTCCATGTAAAATACAGCTGCAACCAGTTTAACTATAAACAGACCACCATATTTAGTTTTGAAAAGGCTCGACAAATTGAATCCATTCTAAAAGCACATCCAATCAGCCTTTGTACATTGTGCGTTGCATGAAGTTTTTAATAAATCATCATCTTCCTGCCCTTGTCCCGTGTTATTTGGGGTCGGCGCAACATGTTTTTTTCTTCCATTCTGCCCTGTCACTCGTCATACTATCACTAACTTCCTTTTCTTTCATATCACTCTTCACACAATCCATCCATCTTTTCTTTGGTCTCCCTCTCCCTCTCCATCCATCCACATGTAAACTCATAACTCTTTTAGTAACATGCGTTTCATCCCTCCTCTTCACATGACCATACCAAGACAAACGATTCCCTTTCAACTTTTCAGTCACTGGCGCCACTTTCAAACTTCCCCTAATATACTCATTTCTCACTTTATCCATTCTCGTCACACCACACATCCATCTTAACATTCTCATCTCCGCTACGTGCAATCTTTTTTCATCCGTCTTTTTCACAGCCCAACATTCTGATCCATACAGTATGACAGGCCTTATCACGGACTTGTAGATTTTACCCTTCAACTTGAGGGGCATCCGTGGGTCACAAGTTGTTCCCGTGACCTGTCGCCATTTCATCCATCCTGCGTTGATCCGATGTGTTACGTCCCGGTCTACCTCACCATCCCCTTGGACGAGTGACCCGAGATACCGAAAGTCGGAGCAGATCGGTATGGGTGTTCCAGCGAGAGATAAAGGCACTGGATTGGAGAGACCGCCGAAATCGCAGAACAAGTATTCCGTTTTGGTTCTACTCAATTTCAGGCCAACACTCTCCAGTCTGTGCCACCATACCTCCAATCTGTTCTGGACCTCTAGGCCACTCTCGGCAACCAACACAATGTCATCGGCAAACAGCATACACCAGGGAGCCTCTTCCTGAATGTCCGACGTCAGAGCATCCATTATCATCAGGAAGAGGTAAGGGCTGAGAGCCGACCCTTGATGTAAGCCGACAGCCACATTGAAGCTGCCAGTGGTGCCCACTGTAGACCGGACTTGGGTACTGCATCGACTGTACATCGCTCGGATCAACTGCACATACTTCCCAGGCACACCTTTCTCCTTAAGGGCCCACCACAGAACCTCACGAGGTACCCGGTCGTATGCCTTTTCGAGGTCAATGAATACCATGTGCAAGTTTTTATGCGCACCTCTGTATTTCTCGCACAGCTGGCGTATAGCAAAAATGGCATCCACTGTACCCCGACCCGGCATAAAACCGAATTGGTTCTGTGAAATTTCACTCTCTTCTCTCAGTCGCCTTTCAATAACTTTCTCCCAGGCTTTCATAGTATGTGACATTAGCTTTATTCCTCTATAATTGTTGCACTCAAGCACATCACCTTTGTTTTTAAAAATCGGCGCCAAAGAGCTATTGCACCACTCATCAGGTATGGCTTCTTCCAGCAACAACTTATTGAAGAACAAAGCTAACCACGTCCATCCATCCACTCGCAATAACTTCCACACTTCAACTGGTATTCCATCTGGACCAATGGCTTTACCATTCTTCATTCCATTTACTGCTATTCTGACTTCATCCATACTAACCATTCTCACTAATCCCACATTCACTGGTTTATTCTCTAACACCCCACTCCAATTATTTTCTTCATTCATCAATCTTTCAAAATATTCCTTCCACCTCTTTCTGATTTTTTCATCATCCGATAGAACCATTCCAGTTTCATCTCTTATACATTTTACATGACAAACATCCCTCGCCTTTCTCTCTCTTATTCTAGTAAGCCGGTATAGCTCTTTTTGGCCTGCAGGACTGTCCAGTGCGTCATATAGTTTGTCCTGGGCTTTTGATTTTGCTATTGCCACGGCTTTCTTGGCTTTCTTCTTTAAAACGTCATACTCACTCTTTTTTTCAGCTTTTAAACTAGCGTTTCCAGGCTCTACACGCTGCCATTCCTTAAATTTTCTCTTTTTTTCTTTCAATACACTCTGAACTTCTGTCGACCACCACCATGTATCCCTATCTATTATGCCCTTTCCTCTCGTCTCTCCCAAAATATCTTTCGCTGCATGCCTGATACACTCAGCCATCTCATTCCAGCTTTCATTTATACTTCGATCATTCATATCTCCCATCTCTATCATTCTGTCCACCACTCGCTCCCTGAACTTCTTCGCACAATCATTCCTCTCTAACATATGCCATTTTATTTTAGGGGGAGGACGCTCTTTGTATTTGGTAGACAGTATTTTAACCACTGATGTCATAACCAGGAGTCTGTGTTGTGAGACTAGGTCTTCTCCTGGCAGTACTTTGCAATCTTTGACGTGCTTTAAGTGGTTGCGCCGAACTAGAAAGTAGTCGATTTGGGTCTTATGATTACCACTTTTGTACGTGATCATGTGTTCGTCTCTTTTTTGGAACCACGTATTGGCTACTGCTAGGTCAAATGCAGTAGCGGATTGCAGCAGGGTCTCTCCTTCACTGTTCGGACTACCGAAACCCCATCCCCCATGTACTCTTTCATAAACACCTTTCATTCTTCCCACATGTCCATTAAAATCACCTCCAACTATCAATTCTTCATGAACAGGGATGTTCATTAAAGCTGTATCAAAATTCTCCCAAAACTTCTCTTTTACCGTTTCATCACATCCTACTTGTGGTGCATACACACTAACTATATTCAACATCACATTCTCTAACATAACTTTCACAACTATAAATCTATCACTAATCCTTTGTACTTCCATCACACTTTCTTTCAATTTATTGTCTAACACTATTCCTACACCATTTCTTTTTCCATCACTTCCACAGTAGTAGAACTTGTATCCCTCACCAATTTCTCTCGCTTTTGTTCCTCTCCATTTAGTTTCCTGCAAGCATGCTATATTTATCCGTCTTCTTTTCAATACATCCGCTAACTCTCTGGCCCTTCCAGTCATAGTCCCAACATTCCAACTTGCATACCTCAATCTCGTTTCCCGAGCTAGCTTCTTACGTTAAGTGAAGTTTTTAATAAATAATCTTAATATATAGAAGGAGAAACTGACTGACTGACATAAAAACGCACAGCCGAAACTACTGGGACTAGGAGCGTGAAATTTTGCATATGGTTTCCTTCTATGACATAGGCGAGCACTAAGGGAGGGTTTTACAAAATTCGTCCTCTAAGGGGATGAAACGGGGGTCCAAAGTTTGTATGAAGAAACTTATTTTCACGCGGACGAAGTCGCGGGCAAAAGCTAGTCTAAATATATAAAGGGAGAAACTGTCTGACTGGCATAATTACTGTGTGCTACTGTACAACCAACCAGCGAATTGTATGTTTATACGAGGGCGGGTCAATAAGTCCGTGACTTTTTGAATGAAACACAGGTTTTTGGATAAATTTTTCCTTTATTTTTCAACGTACTCTCCTTTGAGCTTTATACACTTTGTCCAACGTTTCTCCAATTTTTTTATCCCTTCCAAAAAATAAGATTTGTCGAGGTCATCAAAATAGGTATTTGTTTTTGAGATAATTTCATCATTGGAGTCAAATCTCTTTCCACCAAGCCATTTCTTCAAGTTTGGGAACAATAAATAGTCACTCGGGGCTAAATCCGGAGAATAGGGCGGATGAGGGAGCAATTCGTAGCCCAATTCATGAAATTTTGACATGGAAACTGCACATGTGTGCACCCTTGCATTGTCCTGGTGGAAAAGAACTTTCTTCTTGGCCAAATGCGGTCGTTTTTTTTATTAAATTCGCATTAAATTGACCCAATAAGTTGGCATAATATTCACCATTGATTGTTTTACCCTTTTGAAGGTAGTCAATATGGATAATACCGCGTGCATCCCAAAAAACGGTCGCCATGACTTTATTGGCTGAAAAACTCACCTTGGCCTTCTTTGGCGCCGATTCACCCCGAGAAACCCACTGTTTTGACTGCTGTTTGGTCTCTGGTGTGTTGTGGTGGATCCATGTTTCGTCCACGGTTACGAAACGGCGCAAAAACTCGTCCTTATTGCGGTTGAACAACGCCAAACACTCTTGCAAAATTGTCACACGATTGCATTTGTGGTCGATTGTGAGCAACCGCGGCACCCTTTCTCCTCCTTTTTTTGCGGAAAGCTTTCTCATATCCAAGTGATCATTTAAAATTTTAACCACTGAGCCATGTGAGATGCCTATGGCTTCTACAATCTCTCTCACTTTCAATCTCCGATCGGCCAACACCATATCGTGAATTGTTTCAATTGTTTCGGGTGTAGAGACCTCAACTGGGCGTCCAGAACGTTCGGCATCTTCCGTGCTTGTACGGCCACAACGAAATTCTGTGAACCCTACGTGTGAACCACTTCTTTACCATTGAAATTGATGGTGCAGAGTCCCCATAGTATTTATCAAGCTTAGCCTTGGTTTGAGTGATTTTTTTTTCCTCAAAAAATAATGCTTAATGAGCACACGAAATTCACTTTTTTCCATTTTCTTCTCAAAATACGCGGCAGTCTGCTATCAATGGCTGTCAAAGACAAACCTAAAGACGCAACTTATTCAAATTTTGACAGAAGTCAACTGATAGTTGCCTGTTGACGGGAGCAGTGTTGCCCTTTCACTTAAAAGACAAGTAATTAAAAAAGTCACGGACTTATTGACCCGCCCAGGTACATACAATTCGCTGGTTGGTTGATTTATGTATACTGATTAAGATTGTACTTTTGGAGCGAAATAAAAATTATCATTATAAAAACGCACAGCCGAAATTACTGGGACTATGAGCGTGAAATTTTGCATATGGTTTCCTTTTATGACGTAGGCGAACACTAAAAGAAGATTTTCCGAAATTTACCCCCTAAGGGGATGAAATGGGTTTCATAGTTTGTATGAATAAACCTACTCTCACGCGGGTAAAGCCGCTGGTAAAAGCTAAATAAATCCTCATTTCTATGAAATGGATCACAACCCCAACAGCGAGTATTCCCCATTAAAATAATTAAGTTTTAAAATCCTCAACACGGCAGTGTAAACTCGTGTTAAAAGGGATTACCTCACGATTATAACTTCCAATAATTTGAACTGAAGTGTACAACAAAACTTTGTTAAAACGATTGATTAGAACAATGGGCTCTTTATTTCTTGGCGCACGTTTCAAGTGTATTGGAACAAGTTTAAAATTGTTATGTTCTGAGTTTTGTTATATTTTGTATGTGTAAGTTTAGTACTTAACGTACACAACAACAACGGTTGCATTTCGGGGAGTGTGCGTCGGAATTGCATAACCTAATTCCGCCTAGCCCGTTCCATCATCGGACCACCAGGCGTACGGCAATGCGCCACCGGCACATGGTGGACATCCCACCTATACGCACAAAACGTTTTGGGAACACATTCATAGTGCGTACAGCTAAGGAGTGGAATTCCTTGCCGGAATCTGTTTTTCCTGATGGCTACAACCCGGGAATTTTTAAGTCAAGAGTGAACATGTTACTTCTATGTAAGCGCGCTCCATCGTCGACCGCATTGTCGCTTTCCATCAGGTGAGTTAGCGGTCAAGCGCGAACCTATCAAGAATAAAAAAAAAAGCAACGTTAAGTACTATATACTAGCTTTTGTCCGCGGCCTCGCCCGCATACATAAAATATAGCCTCCTATGTCACTCAGGAATAAAGCAGCTTTCTATCAGTGAAAAACATTTTCGCAATCGGACTAATACTTTGACTGGCCTGTTAGTCTAGTGGTTAGTGGCTCTGACTGCTATTCCGGAGGTCGTGGGTTCGATTCACACAAGACAAATGTTTGTGTGACAAGCACGATCATTTTTTCTGTGTCTGGGTGTAATTTATCTATAATATGTATGTATTTAGAAATATATAAGTATGTTTATCAGTTGTCTAGTACTCATAACACAAGCTCTGCTTAGCTTGGGATTAGACAGCTTTGTTTGATAGTTGTGGAAAAAAATATAGGTATAAAGTACCGCTACACTTTCAGAGATTACCTACTACAAACAAAAAAAACATAAAAACAAAAAAAAAATATTAACCTCTTTAGAATATTAGTGTAGATACGTCATATAAAAGTAATCTGTTCTTTTTTCCCTTTGTATTTTAGCTTTACATTACAAAAGGTCTTTACCCTACCTCTTTTTAGTTGGTAATCTCTTCTTCTTCTTCTTTTCGTGTCGATGTACTGTAACTAAATTTTATCTGACCAGTATTTCGCAACCTCTTCGGCTCTGTTATTGTTCTCGTATAGATCCTGAAAACTGCAGGTGGTTGTGCAGGATGGACAGCATAGCAAATGACGCATGTCCTGTACAGCGGCTCCACACTGGCACTGTGTTAGAGATTGGTTGAGGAAGCCCCATTTGGCCCAATTATTTTTACAGCGGCCAACCTGAGTCCACAGTCGGTTAAGAGATTTCCAGATTGGCCACTGCAATTCACGTCCAGGGGGGAGATGTTCTGAAAACGTTGTGGATCCACAACAACCAATCAATCATACAGTTAAACAACAATCATCAATAAAATATTACTATTGTTGGTTTTTCCTAATAAAAATAAATAAAAATTTAAAACAATCACTGTTTAACCTACAATTCTAGATATCCTCCAAATGTTGATTCGTATTATTTGTTACACATATCAGTGAGAGCTTCGATGGTGTCTGATCAGAATCTCTTCACGCTTTGAAAACTTATTGGTGACTGTCATTACGTCATTGTCCAACTCCGCCATACTGATAAGTTATTTTTCTAATACGGAAACACACAACCACAAACTACAAACACAAAAACTTATACAGTTACAGCTAAAGTTACTTTTAGGGTTCCATACCTCAAAAGGAAAAAACGGAACCCTCATAGGATCACTTTGTTGTCCGTCCGTCTGTCTGTCAAGACCCTATATCTCGGGCACGCGTGGAGGTATCGAGATGAAATTAAAACCATATACTCAAATCTGCGGTCCTTTGAAGTTGTGAAAAAATCAAATTTCTGAGTTAACGAAAAACAAAGATATGGCCATTTATGTCGCAAAAAACGTATATTTCGACACTCTTAAGGGAATCAAAATTCATAGGGTACTTCCCGTTGACCTAGAATACTGAAATTTGGCATGAAGCAAGGTCTTATAGCACAAGTATAGGAAAAAATCTGAAAACTGTAAATTTTTAGTTACGTCACAAAAAAAATACTTTTTTGTGATTCGGAAAAATCTTCGTAACTAAATTCAGGAATCGAACTGTTTTCATAGGTAAGTTTCTACGGAACCCTCAGTGCGCGAGTCCGACTCACACTTGCCCTGATTTTTCCTTGGATTTCGCTCCCTTGATCTGACCTATAGAACCCGTGCAATGGGGATCAGATCAGTGGGTACATATTTCCAGAGATTTACAACATACAAACAAACACATAATTTTACCTTTTTTATAGCACGGAGTGGCCAGATCCGATGAATAGATTTTTTTTTGCTCACTATTCCGATTTGAGGAAATTTTTCGCTGTCGACATCCATTTTCTGTTTATAGAGTTGCAATTTTGTTATTGGTAGATTGTAAGACGTCATATCCACTTTGACTATTTAGTAGTTTAGGTTATAATTAAAATTACTTATTAGTCTACCTATAAACATGACTAGATGATGAAAAAAAAAAGGATGATGATGATGATGAAAAAAATGATGAATGATGGATGATGTTAAAAATAAGGGTACATCCTCTGAAAGTACTTTTTGACTATTCATGACTTGCATTACATGGCCTGACGTAATTTTTCTTTTTTTTTTTTTTTTGTGGGTATCACTTTAATTTAATTTATTTCTTCAATTTTTAAGTTAGATAATTATTCAATACAATATATGTAACTAGATGTATATATGTGCAAGTTTATTATTAGCAATTTTCCTTACCTATGATAAAAAAAAAACAGAGTTATTATTAGTATGTAAGCATTCTGTAAAAATAAATATCTTAATTTCAAGTTATATACATTTGAGCCACCCTGAAATATAATAATGAAAACTTTGAAATAATCCTGCACCATTTTTAGAGTTCCGTACCTCAAAAGGAAAAAACGGAACCCTTATAGGATCACTTTGTTGTCCGTCCGTCTGTCTGTCTGTCAAGAGCCTTTATCTCGGAACGCGAGGAGGTATCGAGTTGAAATTAAAACCATATATTATACTCAGATCTGCGGTCCCTTGAAGCTGTGAAATGTAGTTTTTACGGAACCCTCAGTGCGCGAGTCCGACTCGCACTTGCCCAGTTTTTCATTTCCTTTTCATACTTAATACGTGAAATATTTTCTTCTACCCAACTAAACTTTGTAAAGACGCTTCAATGGCTTAACGTTCACGTATAACTACGAGTAATATTACAAGAAGTAATGTAACAGCACTGCCGCTCTCACAATCTGTTCCAAGCTCGACTGTTTCAGACGAGAAAGATGCTCAATGATTCATACAAAATGTATGAAGGGAATTCACGCGATTCCTCCGTTCAATCCGACCCGGTTCCGAACGGCGAGTAGTAGCCATGTGTAAATTTCTTTCCCATATGTTATTTCTCCGGTGAATTTTCGGGGTTTAACAATTTTGGGATTCTGAAAACAAGTACGACATACGTGTTGGTACTTTATATACACCTCCTTTTTTCCTGAGGTTGGAAGTCATTTAATGACTTCGCCCACTCCAGAGTGGAGCGAGAGTGACTTAAACCCGACTTTTACTGACTAAAACCCACCTGTGTTCATGAGGTTACGGGTTAAGTAGGTTTTTTTTTCGGTAGGAAAATCATCAAATGACATCCCTCGCTCTTGGGCGGAGCGCAAGGGTGTGTCAGACTTTTACTGTCTAAAAACCCACTCCTGCTCCTTCGTTGCCTTTCATACCAGGGTCGAGTTTTTCTTTCAGAAACAAACCCTTGGCCCCAGTAGGCTTCGACCCTGCTAGGCCCCTACGATTTGCTGACATCTCCATGAGGCGCGCGTGGAACAGTACACGCCGTCGACGACTAGGGCTCGATCCAGACGGTCGGACAGCGAGACTACCCATTGCTCACCGTCCGCAAGCCCGCGCCTACGGTGGCCGGAAATCGGGATCAGGATCCCGGCGGCTGGGGCGTGAGGGTCGCTCCTTTGCGCGTGCACATGCGACCTCCTCCTTTGCTAGCATTACTGCTTCGCAGATAGAGGCGACCGCCTGCCACTCCTTCTCGCTTCGGATCATGGCCTGTACCAAAACCCGGCGCGAGAGATTGGGCAAGTAGGTACTAATGTGTTTTTTTTATTCATATGTAGTTTTCTAAGTTTATCTAGGAAATTAATGATACCCTGTACCTCGGAAACCATGTAAAGAAAGAAAAAGAAAGAAAGAAAGATAAAAGAATTTATTTGGTACAGCACAAGGCACAAACACAATATAGGTAAACACGAAACAAAAAAAAAAAATCAAGAAGCAAAAAATATAGTTGTGTGTCTCACGGCTGCACCAAAATAGGTCCAGTTCAGCATGAATGTCAGACAACTAGTGCCTGACGCTGGTTTTCAACTGAACCTGTGGTTGTGACGCAACGGACTTAAAACAGTTTTGGAGTGTAATATATATATGTATCGGTGATGAAAACTTAAATAATATAAACCATCAAAATAATGTTGTGTTAATTATAATAATATGTGTAAGATGTAGTGTGCTTGTCATTCGTATATCTGTGACAGTTGTTACAGGTAGTAAAAACGCCAGAAAGTCTGACCGTCTGACCATCAGTCTATCTAAGGAGTATTGTGTTACCGAGTGACTATGGGTTGTGGAGGTCTGATAGTAGCTCCATGTAAAACACGGGTATTCAGTCGCATCCGGTTAGACTGCAAGCCGACCCCGAGCTATTTAGTAAAGGCTAGGGAGTTTTTTTTTTTTCGGGTGGGAAAACCATCTAATGACATCCCCCGCTCTTGGGCGGAGTGGGAGATAGTGTCAGACTTTTACTTACTAAAAACCCACTCCTGTTCCTTCTTTGCCATTTTTTTTTTCCAGGGCCCCGGTGATCTCTTTCGCATCACCCATGGCCCCAGTAGGCTTCGATCCTGCTGGGCCCCTACGGTTGCTGACATCTCCTTGAGGCGCGCGTGGAACCCTACGCGCCGTCGACGACTTGGGCTCGGTCCGGACGGTTACCGGACGATCGGACGGCGAGCCACCCATTGCTCACCGTCCGCAAGCCCGCGCCTACGGTGGCCGGAAATCGGGATCGTAATCCCGGCGGCGGTTGGGGCGTGACGATCGTTGCCTCACGCGATCGGCCGCCTCCTTTGCTAGCATTACTGCTTCGCAGAAGGAGGCAGCTGCCTGCCACTCCTCCTGGCTCCGGACCATGGCCTGTACCAAGGTCCGGCGAGGCTAGGGAGTTGACCATGACTACTAAACTTTCGCGAATCGAAAACCAATCACTCTTATCTCTAGCCAATCAAATCAACTGGAATAAATCAATCAGTCATTTATATTTAATCTTTTATTAGATAATAACTTTCACCATTAAACGCTACTTCAGTAACGTAAATCGGCAAATCAATGGCATTCTTTTCAAGCTCAGGTAGCCATTTTTTGTTCAACGACAATTGTGTCTTTTGTCATCACAGTCTGTAGGAGTTTTATAACACGCTTTGAGTTACTCAGAAGAGTATCAGCAGAGATCAAATCAAAGTATTAGGGGTGGCTTTCACACTGATCGTTTTGGTGATAAGGAGAGTATAATGTACTCGCAAAAACATGGTAGAAGTTTTGAAGATTGTTAAATGGTCTGAAAAGATTTTTTTTAATAATATAAACTAGTGCTTGACTGCGATCCCACCTGATGGTAAGCAGTGATGCAAACGTTGATGGTGAGGTGCGCTATTTTATTAAGAGGCAATTCACTCTAGCCTTGAAGACTAAGTTATAATCAGACGGGAAGACCGCAACAGGCAAATTGTTCCAGTCCTTCGATGTAGATATGCGGTATAAACGACGAGGCGAAACGATTATTACTGTCTATATCAAAATATCAGTGTTCTGGAAATGACGTGACATCTTCTGATAAACTGACTTTATCATCATTAAGGAAGTGATAACATTGATTAACTAAAATCGCATATAGGTACATATTAATTTCTGACAGTCAGAGCACTTTAGGATGTGTTCAGCCGGCAGTTCTAGTTGAATCGTACAATTTTGTTTTAGTTCCTTAAAAACGAAAGTAAATGAATCAAAGGGTTGTGATTTGAAAATTAATAATATTCCACAACTATCACACAACGCCGTTTAGTCCCAAGCTAAGTAGAGCTTGTGTTTTGAGTCCTAGACAACTAATAAACATACTTATATATTTCTAAATACATACATTTTTTTTTTTTTTTTTTTTTTTTTTATTCTTGATAGGTTCGCGCTTGACCGCTAACTCACCTGATGGAAAGCGACGATGCGGTCGACGATGGAACGCGCTTACCTAGAAGTAACCTATTCACTCTTGACTTAAAGATTCCCGGGTTGTAGCCATCAGGAAAAACAGATTCCGGCAAGGAATTCCACTCCTTAGCTGTACGCACTATGAATGTGTTCGCAAAACGTTTTGTGCGTATAGGTGGGTGGGTGTGTGTGGTGGTGGGATACATATTATAGATTAATTACACCCAGACACAGAACAAATGATTATGCTCATCACACATATATTAATCCTGGGTGGGAATTGAAGCCACGACCTCCGGCATAGCAGTCAGGGCCATTAACCACTAGACCAACAGGCCAGCCAAAACATGAATGAATGTATGTAGTACGAACAATGAAAGTTGGTAATCTTTTTTTTTCTCTCAACTTAATACTATTTTACGGCCCTATTGCATTATTACTAACTGCAAGTATTGTCAGTGTTACTTGTTACTATTTTACTAACACCCCTAGCGATTATAATCGTATTTATACATTTTGTCTACCTGTGGGCAATGTTGGTAATAATTGGTAATAATGCAACCACAACGGTTGCATTATTACCTGTTAGTTGCTCCTTTTTAAGGTTCCGTACCTCAAAAGAAAAAAACGGAACTCTTAAGGATCACTTTGTTGTCCGTCTGTCTGTCAAGACCCTTTATCTCGGGAACGTGTGGAGGTAACAAGTTGAAATTAAAACCATATACAGGTCTGCGGTCCCTTGAAGCTGTGAAAAATCAAACTTGTAAGGTAACGAAAAAATTTCATTAATCAGGGTATTATTATTTAACTATAAATTCTGATAATTATTATTATTTTAGCATATATAACTACTACTACTTACTTCATCATTTCAGCCGAAAGACGTCCACTGCTGGACATAGGCCTCCCCCGAGTGTCGCCACAATAAACGGTCCTGTGCGTCTCGCATCCATCGGACTACTTACTTGAACTACATATATTTCAAGTTTATTGTGAACACCTAAGTATCAGTTAGTCTTTCTTAATTCAAAAGCTGACTGGTAGAGAGTGCCTTAGTGCATTAATTAATAGGTTCTTAATAAACTAGTGCGCCTCACCATCAACGATTGCATCACTACTTACCATCAGGTGGGATCGCAGTCAGGCACTAGGTTATAACATTAAAAAAAAAAGTCTGCCTACTACTGTACCTCCAAAAAGTTTAAATAAAAAATAAACAAGTAAACATCATCACAAAAAAAATACTAAGCGACAAAGTTTTATCGAAGTTCGACATTTTCTCCGATGAGATAACCTTTATTACTTACTTAGATTACTATTTGTGTTAACTTTCAAGTATGAGTACACGGAATGAGATTTTACGTAAGAAATTCCCCTTAAAGGTTGAATTTCCAAAAACCTCGTTTTAGTGCTCCTCTACGTCATAAAAGAAAACCTTGTACAATTTTCAAAGATGAACTGAGTGGACGTCCTACCGTCCGGTAACCGTCCGGACCGAGCCCAAGTCGTCGACGGCGCGTACTGTTCCACGCGCGCCTCAAGGTGATGTCAGCAAATCGTAGGGGCCCAGCAGGGTCGAAGCCTACTGGGGCCACGGGTAGTGTGAAAACGAAACCCGGGGCCCTGGGACGAAGACAAAGAAGGAACAGGAGCGGGATTGGTCATAAGATGATTTTCCCACCTAAAAAAAACTAGGCCCGCAAATTTTGGCTGTGCGTTGATATGTCAGTCAGTCAGTTCCTCCTTTTATATATAAGTACCTACTAGTTGACCCGGCGAACTTCGTACCGCCTAACAGTCAATGATGAGTGAATGATTGAAGCCAATTTATTTGACAGTTGGATTTTTTATTTTTTTCGTGAAATTTCCAAAATTTTTATAGTTATTCTAGTATTATATAATCTAATAAAGCAAAGATTCACACACACACAGCACATTCATAATGCGTACAGCTCAGCCCCTGTACCATGACGTCCAAAGTAAGATTGTTTCATTCTTATTTTTGTGTTGGTAAGAGACAGAGCTATACAGGTTGTCTAGCGCCATCTCTTACCCACAATGGAATAGGAATAAAACAATCTTACTTTAAACGTCATGGTAACCCCCGGAGTGGAATTCCCTGCCGGAGTCTGTGTTTCCTAATAGCTACAACCTAGGGGTCTTTAAGTCAAGTGTAAACAGGTTACTTCTAGGCAAGCGTGCTCCATCATCGGCCACATCATCGCTTACCATCAGATGAGATAGTGGTCAAAAGCGAGCCTATCAATAATAAAAAAAAAGATCATTAAAATCGGTCCAGCCGTTCTTGAGTTATAAATGGTATAACTAACACGACTTTGTTTTACCAATGTATACTCTCGTAGATAGAAGATAACAGATAACCCGATTCTGTTTTGACAAATTTTTCCGACTACAAACGGGATCTTAGTACCGGAACACGCACAAACTGATAAGTGCAGCTAATTAAACATAAACGGGGCACGTGTAAACTTCCTGATATCAGAACATCCTTATCGATAGCTAAGTTCGTAAATTGAAGTCTTATTTTGTACACGTGTTTCTTTGTATTAGAGAGGATGAAGCTAAAAGGTAGCATTGTTGTGTGCAGGTAGACAGCACAACAAAAATGTTTGCAGAAGTTCAAGTCTATACAATGATCTACAAAACACCGAATTGTCTAAGCGCCCGTGGGCATTTTCGAAAGACTCACTGAAGGAACCCGAGTGGGGTGTAATCTGTAAATAATTGACACTCCCACTCGTTACCCCTAAAGCGGGAGAAGTTATTTGATAATGTCCCACTCCAAACAAAAGTGGACACTGCTAGAAGCTGACATTGTTAAAATTTTCCATAAAAACCAAAAGTGTCACCCCTCCAGAACCTTTCAGCCCCATCGAATATTTAATCTGCGAGCAATATGCCACCACCACCACTTAAGTTAAGCCACTTAAGTTTGGCAATTTTTTGGGCTATGTTGGTAATTTTTTTTTTTTGTTTATTCTATTCTATTGGTTCTTCTCCTGCCTTCTGATGAGACCCATTGTGAGTGACCACGTTTCAAATTATGTCCCAAGCCTCTGAATTAAGTGAATTGAAGTCGGAATGGCAATTCTTAGCCCCGTGCATTATCAAGCCAATCGATTGACAGTGGAGTTCCTAATACACCAAATCAAAGACAGTTAGCACACCAATCAGTGATAAATGTGACGACCGACTGGCGCAGGTGTGACCTGGCCTCGTATTTCTTTGTTCTGACCACGTAACTGAGCGTTGAGATGACGTCAGAACAAAGGAAACGGAGGCGTGGCCGACTCGAGGCGATCAACGAAAAGAGAATCGAAACGAAACGGTTGTAACTTGGCTAGGGGGGAGAAATAAATACGTGTATCGAAGCGAGCAAGCTGCACTAACTCGCACTCACACGCTGACTGTACGTGCAACGTGTCTTTGTGTGCGTGAGCTATCGATTGTTGTAAGAAGGACCCAACCTTCTGCGCTTATCTATTTTGTACAGACAGGTAAAGAAGCCCGTTTGTTCTGAGTTCTATACCTTTTTTTGTTGCTAAGGATCGGCGCGGTGTTTGGAGAGATTCGTGTTTGGGAATTCCCGACTTTGATTCTCAAGCTCTGAGATCTGGATTGTTTTGATAGGTTCATAGAAATATTTATAGTTATTGATTGAAATGGTTTATGATTTACCAACTTCTACCACTGACTTTGCCCGCGTATTAGTAGTGAATTATCCCAAAGGAACTTACACCCGGATTAAAAAGATCCAGGATTATCCTATTGTAGGATATAGTCTACCAAGGCCTCGTATTTTATTTTTTTAATTACTTTTTTAAATTATTTATTTAAATATAATATTTATTTAATTATTTATTTGAGTAGTGGTGGACGAGTGGTAACGGCACCGACTTATGGTTGTAGGTTGCGGGTTCAAACCCAGCCAGGCACATTACTTTGTGTAATTTATTTCATCACCACTGCTCTCAAAACGGTGAAGGACAACATCGTGAGGAAATCGGCATGTCCGAACCAAAAATTCTAAGACATGTGACATGATTACGGCCCATTTCCTCTCCTAGAGAGGAGGCCTGAGTCCCAACAGAGGGAACATTATAAGGCCGACTATGCCAACTATTTATTTACATAGGTACATAATAGAAGCGGCCAAAAATATTTAACCAAGTTTTTTGTAACTCATATAATTTGTTTAAAAGAGTGTCCAGGGAGTTTCTTGCACTTTCTTCTTTAAAGAGATCTTCGCTTTGGAACGTGTCGAAAATATCGGTCAGTCAAAAAAGTAAAGTTAAATTGATTCACTTTTTTGACTGACTTACATTTAGATAACTCTAAAGTCTGTAAATAGTTTCAAAGATTCAAAGCATTTTATTTCAAATATACCATTTACAGGTACTTTTGAAATGTCAAGAAGTCAGTCAGTCAGAAAAAATGATGCTAATTGCACATTCCTAAGCGTAGATCTCTATGGAGAAGAATGTGCAAGAAACTTCATGGACACTCTTTTCAATCATGTTTTATAATTACAAATATCTCTGTTAAATGTTTCTTGTCGCTATCATGTGAGAACAATGTTTATTTGAAATATAATGTTTTCTATTGATTGATTGATTAAGTACAAATTTTATCAAAATCCGTGTAGCCGTTTGAATGTGAACGAGTAACAAACATACACACACAACACAAACATAAAAATTTTCGCCTTTATATATTAGTATGATAAGCCACTGGCCCACTGGTATTGAAATTAGTAGGTAATAATAGATACTGATACAATAATTAATTTACTAAACTAGATTATTATTTGGCTTGGGTAGCATAATCAGTATTATTAAATTAATCTATGATAATTTCCACAAGTTATTAAGATAATAGGTAGATACCTACACTAAACGCCAAATACGAATATATAATATGTTTATATACGAGTATATATATAACACAAAAATTTGATTTTAATTGTAAGGTTATGTTTGGCGGGCTTATTTTTTGGAATGGGAAATCAACCAAAATCTTCTCCCGCTCTAGAGAGGTGGAAAGAGAGGGCGTGTCAAACTTTTACTAACTGAAACCTACTTGTGTCCTTCAATTACCCTTTGCGTTCCAGGATCCGGTTATCCCTTTCAGAAGTTCCCCGTGACTCTAGGGCCCCTAAGGTTTTGCTGACATCTTCTTGAGGCGCGTGTGGAATACTACGCGTCGTTCGTTGAAGATTCGGGCTCGGTCTTTACCAGACGTTCAGACGACGAGCTACCCATTGCTCGTCGTCCACAAGCCGGTTGCTGGGCTGTGGGATTGGTCTAAAGACTCTCCGCAACCTGAATCGCAAAGGGCGACTAAAATAATACAGGTGGGTTTTAATCAGTAAAAATTGGACACTCGCTCTCACTCCACCAAAAGCGGCATTTGATTATTTCACACCCCAAAAAAATGTCCGGTAACCGTCCGGTCCGAGCCCAAGTCGTCGACGGTGGCGCGTACTGTTCCACGCGTGCCTAAAGGAGATGTCAGCAAATCGTAGGAGCCCAACAGGGTCGAAGCCTACTGGGGCCACGGGTAGTGTGAAAGTGAAACCCGGGGCCCTGGGACGAAGGCAAAGAAGGAACAGGAGTGGGTTTTTAGTCAGTAGAAGTCTGACACTATCTCCCGCTCCGCCCAAGAGCGCGATTGGTCATTAGATGATTTTCCCACCTAAAAAAAAAGCTCACGATTATGCCGAGCTTAAATTCGTATAGTGTCGCTGATGCTCGGCTCCTCTAGAGTCGGTCCTACACGATTTCTGTTCGGGTCGTGCTCCACTCGTGCTCAGCTCATCTCGGGTCCTCTGGAGTCGGTCCTACCCGAATTACTGTTCGGGTCGTGCTCCACTCGTGCTCAGCTCCTCTCGGGTCCTCTGGAGTCGGTCCTACCCGAATTACTGTTCGGGTCGTGCTCCACTCGTGCTCAGCTCCTCTCGGGTCCTCTGGAGTCGGTCCTACCCGAATTACTGTTCGGGTCGTGCTCCACTCGTGCTCAGCTCCTCTCGGGTCCTCTGGAGTCGGTCCTACCCGAATTACTGTTCGGGTCGTGCTCCACTCGTTCTCAGCTCCTCTCGGGTCCTCTGGAGTCGGTCCTACCCGAATTACTGTTCGGGTCGTGCTCCACTCGTGCTCAGCTCCTCTCGGGTCCTCTGGAGTCGGTCCTACCCGAATTACTGTTCGGGTCGTGCTCCACTCGTGCTCAGCTCCTCTCGGGTCCTCTGGAGTCGGTCCTACCCGAATTACTGTTCGGGTCGTGCTCCACTCGTGCTCAGCTCCTCTCGGGTCCTCTGGAGTCGGTCCTACCCGAATTACTGTTCGGGTCGTGCTCCACTCGTGCTCAGCTCCTCTCGGGTCCTCTAGAGTCGGTCCTACCCGAATTACTGTTCGGGTCGTGCTCCACTCGTGCTCGGCTCCTCTCGGCTTCTCTAGCGTGGACTCGCCTCCCCTCGCCGCTTGTAAGTTGTACATATGTCTGTACAACTTGAATGACCTTGAAAAACTCTTAATTGTCGTTTTGTACACACGTTTGTATGATTTTTTTTAGCCGAAAATTTTGTTTCTGAATTTTTGTTTTTCCTAGAAATATTCAGAAAAAGTTTTTTATTTTTTATTTTTATTTTTTTGGTGATTTACGTAAAAACGCGCAATGACGTAATAATAATACCCCCGGGGCGCCCGAGGGAAACCACAAAAATAAATCCTACTTATATCTATTGTAGTTGTTAATAAGGGTTTACAAAAGAACTCTAAAATGGTGTTAAAATACGCACATTTACACCCTAAACGGAATATTATCGCAGTTTATGGTGGCAGGTAATAGAAATTCTATTATTTTTGGCTACAGCTTAAACTGTGGGAGACTATTTTGTCTTTAATTCTTAGAATGCCTTGTAAGCGGCATTTTAAAACCAACACTGGTCTCTGGTCTAGCTAAAATTGTAGGTGCATTTCGTAAGCATTTACGGCCCCGGTCTGTTCTTTTTATAAATTCGTCATTCCAACACGATCCCATTGTCATTTTGCTAAAAGTTCGTAGTCTGCTAAATTCATAATGGTCGATCATTGGTCAGTCATTGGTCTCGTAATAGTATTGTGGCAGAATAACAATGTCGAGCTGTCTCGTAAGAAATTAAAAGCAATAACTGCACAACGACGTTTTAATGGTACACTGATCAAAAGGACTGTCAAAAATTTAGCAGATTACCGCAAAGTACTATATACATCAGACATTCATTTGTCATTATGTACGAGATTACCATTCTCTGCCATTTCTTTCAATGGAGTGTCAGTGGTTAACCATTGAATAGCCATAATGACGCCATTATATTAGTAGATTACCAAACTTGTCAAATTCAACAATTATGAAGTCAATGATAGACCATTCTGACACTATTGTAATAGCAGACTTGAGGCCCTGGGGCCCAAGTCTGCTATTTTTATAAATTCGTCATTCCAACACGATCCTATTGTCATTTTGCTAAAAGTTCGTAATCTGATAATTCATAATGGTCGATCATTGATCGGTCAATGATCTTGTGGTAAAATGACAATATCGAGCTGTCTCGAAACAAATTAAACGCAATGACTGCACAATGACGTTCTAATGGTAGGTCACTGATCAAAGGAACTGTCAAAATTTTGGCAGTTATCTGCATACGTCAAATATTCATTTGTCATTATGTACGAGATTACCATTCTATGCCATTTCTTTCAATGGAGTGTCAGTGGTTGACCATTGGAAAGCCATAATGACGCCATTATATTAGTAGATTACCAAACTTGTCAAATTCAACAATTACGAAATCAATGATAGACCATTCTGACACTATTGTAATAGCAGACTTGAGGCCCTGGTGTAAGATATATTCCAACAATTTTGTTTTACGTGTGTTTGTGTGTGTATTTTTGTTACTTCTTTACGCTCGAAAGACACAACGGATTTCGATGAAACTTGGTATCCGGGTAAACCATATCCTGGAATAGTACATAGGATACTTTTTATCTCGGGACTATATTCCCTTGCGATAATTTTCTACTATCCCGTGGGTAAAACCGCTGGCAGAATTTTTTTATATATAAAAAAAGTAAAAAACTAAAACCCGACTACGACAAAAAAAAATGACGCTGAAAAAGTATGAAACAAGATTTTCAAGGTGCTGAAATAGACAAGGTAACTGGAAAAACAAGAATAGAACAAAAAGAAAAGCCGTAGTCACACGTTATAGGTAGGTAATAATCGAAACACTTTAATAACGTGTGACTACGGCTTTTCTGTCGTAGTCGGGTTTTAGTTTTTTACTTTTTTTTTTATTTAAAAGTTTTTGGTGTTAAATCACTGTGCTTCTTTACTATTTATTTTGGTATGTACAAGTAAAGCCCTTTCAAATGATACGAAACACGACATATTTATCGTATTTTTTTTAATACAATACTTTTTGTCTGCTAGAGGGCGCCACATTGAATTTTGATGATATTTTTTGATAAGTACTAGCGAAGCCCTTTGAAATGATATCAAACACGGTATATTTATCTATATTTTTTTTAAACATGACCTTTTGTCCGCTAGAGGGCGTCACTTTAAATTTGAGCAATATATTGGAAATGTACAAGTGAAGCCCTTTCAAATGATACCAAACACGGCGTATTTTACTCTATATTTATTTTTAACACATTACTTTTTGTCCGCTAGAGGGCGCCATATCAATTTTTGTGACACGTCACGTAGCCTATGTTCGGCGGACAATTAAGACGGTTCTAACGATACCTCATACGTCAAGTTCCGATAAGGAGATTAGGAGCTATGAGGGAACAGATGAACAAACTCACATACATACATAGCCTGTCAAAATCATAACCCTCCGTAGTTGGGTAATAAAAAACTAGCTTTTACTTCGCTCCCGTCAACTGAGTACTATATTCTACTCTACCCAACTTTACCCTACCCTACCCAACTCTACCCTACTCGACCCTACTCTACCCTACTCGACCCTACTCTACCCTACTCAATAAAAATCCTATGTCCGTCTCCTGGCTCTAAGCTACCTCCCAACCAATTTTCAGTCAAATCGGTTTAGTCGTTCTTAAACTATAAATCGTGTAACTAACACGACTTTCTTTTATATATATAAGATATTATTAGTGTGATAAAACTTTGAATAAACCGCGTCTGTGCAAAAAGAAAGTCTGACATTACCCCTACATAATTTGAAGTTGGAATGACGTCATAACACAAGATGGCGCCCTACATAGAAGTAATGAGAGCATTCAAGTACAGCCTACATTAATGTCACATTCGTGCAACAAAAGAAAACTTTTCTTGGTACATATTTACTTATTATTATATTTATACGAAGGTGTTTGAATTAAGACGATCTTACGATAGAAGATATGACATCTTCGTTTCAGCTTCAGATACATTAGTTAGAGGATAAAACGTCCCCCAACATGACGCGCAACGCTCAATCTACGTGACGCTGAGCAACGTTGCTCCGTGTCCCGCAACTTCCCTTTCAACATTTTACAACGCGTTCACGGGACACGGACATCATCATCATCATTATCATTTCAGCCGATAGACGTCTAATGCTGGACATAGGCCTCCCCCAAATGTCGCCACAATGAACGTTCATGTGCGTCTCGCATCCATCGGATTCCCGCAACCTTCACCAGGTCATCGGTCCACCTTGTAGGGGGCCTTCCAACACTGCATCTTCTGGTACGCGGTCGCCACTCCAGAACCTTTCGGCCCCAACAGCCATCTGTTCTGCGATCAATGTGCCCTGCCCATTGCCACTTAAGTTTGGCGATTCTTCGCGCTATGTCGTAAACCTTCGTTCTCCTGCGGATATCACATTTCTGATTCGATCACGCAAGGAAACTCCGAGCATAGCCCTTTCCATTGCCCTTTGAGTCACGCGGGACATGTTGTTGGACAATTTGACAGCGTTGCGCGTCATGCTGGGAGACATTTTGTCCCCTAATGTATCTAAAGCTTTATCGAGAAGAACTTATTAATGCATGACCCCCGGGGGTCCAAGATGCGTCAATAAGTTAAAGAAGGAAGACTATTTCATTTATTATTTCTGAATTAGCGAGGATGGCAGTTTGTGACTCGTTGCTCTAATCTACAAAGACTTGAGCACAGGCGCAGGTTAGCCAGCTTTTCGGTATTTTACAGGATGCATTTTGAAGAGTTTGCGCGGGAATTGCATGACTTGATTCCGCCATCTCCTTTCTACCATCGGACAACCAGATATACGACGAGTATCTACCCTTACGTTGTTTAAACTTCAACGGTACGGACGAAGCGTTTCGCTTGTCGTTTATACCGCGAACATCTAAAGACTGGAACAATTTGCCTGCTGCGGTCTTCCCGTCCAACTATAATTTAGGTGCCTTCAAGGCTAGAGTGAATAGGCTCTTAATAAACTAGTGCGTCTCACCATCAATGATTGCATCACTGCTTACCATCAGGTGGGATCGCAGTCAAGCACTAGAAGCCCCAAGCAATAGAATAAGGAAATAGATATCATCATTAATTTTTTTATGGCTATTGAGCCACAGTTTCGCCTATTTTACTACAGTCATATTGAGACGGTAGCTCAGAGAAACGGGCCGTCAAACTTTGTACTTCGTGATAGATATTAGTCTAACTTTTTTTGCGGTGGGAAATCATCAAATTACTTCTCTCGCTCTAGGGTGGAGTGAAAAGCGTGTCAGACTTTTACTGACTAAAACCCACCTACTCGTATATGTCCTTCCGTTGCCCTTTTTGTTCCGGGTCCACAGTAACTCTTTCAAAAATTCCCGCGGCCCTAGCAGGCATCGGCCATACTGGGCCCTTTCGGTTTGGCTGACATCTCTTCTGACTCGGGCTCAGTCCTTAGTCCTTACCAGACGGCCGGATGGATGCACGTCGTTCGCAAACCTTACATATGTACCTATATTTGTTTTTTTTTTATATAAGTGCACATTACGTAACTAAATTTTATCAATATATAATGGACGGATGAATGTTAGGTTTATCTAGCACAAGGATCCATTGATCAGGTATCTTGTAGCTCGCCAATTGTACTTTAAATTAAGTGTTACCCACAAGTGTGTACTTTTGTAAAATAAAATATTATTATATATATAAATTATATTGTTAAGTATTTCAATAAAAAACATTAAAAAATATAAAAATAGTATCCCACCGGTATCGGGAACAGGGTCCACGGTCAGGGCTCAAGAGAAAGGAACCTCCTAACAATACGAACCGTGTCCAGTTATAAATGATAAATGATATTTATTTTGTAAATAGGTTTAAAAAAACACTTTTACACGTCAATTTTTTTTTTCGTCATTTTTAAACTAGATGAGACCGGTGTTTCCTAGCTGACTACCCTGAGAAGAAACACCGAAACAAACACAGGGGTCAAAGTCTATTTTAAAGTCCATACAGTAAATATGTAATGGTCAAATCACATGAGAACCATGCAGATTTGTCTGAAATGGTCTTTTGAAGATAGAACCATACAGATTTGAGTGGACCTGTCCAGTCAGTGCAAGCATTTGTCAGTATTCGTAAAGCTCAACTCAGGACTACTAAGGAGCTCAACGACTTGACGAACAATACCAAGGAAAGGACATTTGGGTAGGCCGCAGAAAATACTCAAATTGCCAGACATACGTTAAAATTACTGAAAAGAAAAAAAAAACAATCAACATAGTTATGTTATCATTATTATGTATATATAAATAAAATATTAGTATATCGTCTGTACCTTATTGGCCTGCTTAACCTACTTTGCCTGTACCTTCAATCAACCAAATCTTTGTTAATCGCTCGCAGTTATATAGTTCTTTCCCGCCACCATAAACTACTCCATTACGTATGTTAAGATACCACATTGCATGAATAACCTAAACACGACTATTTGCATAGTAATACATAATGTACCTAGTTGGAATACACGCGACTCATTACTCATACATAATTATTATCTCTGTGTCAGTTCATGTGTCTATATATTTATGTAAATGGCGTTAATGATTGTTAGTAAGTGCCGTTTAATCATTTCCTGTTAGGGACAATATTTTGATGATTGTATTTAAAATTTCTTTCTCTGATCATTGTTTTTTTGGTCTAGCAATCACTAGGAAGTGCTGAGCAGAGGCCCCATTTAAGTCGAAGACTCGAGTTTGGTCCGCAAGCCTATGCCTGCAGCAGTCGGAGATCACCCTGCGACTCTCAATGCCTTGGGCGTCGCCGCGGTGACTGGGGCGTATGAATGTCCATTCCCTTGCGGCTGCGGCCCTCTTCTTCGCTAGCATTATAGATTCGCAGAAGGAGGTGACCGCTTTTCATTGCCTCTCGAGAGGTCGCTGTCACTGATCGTCTCCAAGAGCACACTGCAGTGCTCTGCCCAAACAAGAACCTGCACTGTATGCCTGACCGTGTCCTCCACGCAGTCCGTACAATAGCAACGCGCGATGCCCGGGCGTTTCTTACACCTGAATCCGAAACAGATACCTCTCGATCTGGCCATGTCCGGGATCTGCGTCATGCAGAAGGTGAAGACACCGTAGCGCTTCCTTATCCACTCTTCAGAGAAGGGACTTACCGCCTTGATTGTGGTGTGGCCAACATCGCCACCGTCGGCCTAACATTTTAAGGAATTTGATGTTTGGTTATGCTCAACAAAATATTAGCAGGTTTTCAGTGGTCATAACTAACTAGATTAAGTTTTGGTTTCAATAGAAACCTATATAATTCCAAAATATCTAGAGAAAGATGTGTAATAACGTCATAATCACGTAAGAGCGGTTGTATGGAAATGTATCTGCGTTTGGGGGCTCTTAACTAAAAATATGACAGCTGTCGAGGTAGAGCTATTATTTACATTTCAACTTTTTCTATAGATACTTGTTATTTCCCTATACTTCGTGCCCAAAAAGACGGCCGTAAAACTTCTCCGTGTAACTCTTTAATGAACAACAAAAAAATAATAAACACAACCATACCTGCCCAAACTTCGCTATCAAGCCACAGAATAAATAGCTCTGAGGAAAAACAACATAAATCATAGTCACTACCTACTTTTCTCTATTCTTCGGTACTTTTCTCAACAGCACTGGTTCTCAACATTTGGCAAATGTTAAAACTTGGTCCGCAAAAGGTTTGAATTCATACATCATCATCATCATCATCATTTCAGCTGAAAGACATCCACTGTTTGAAATAGGCCTCCCCTAAGTGACACCATAATGGCCGGTCCTGTCTCGCATCCATCGGATTCCCGTGACCAGGGTTTCCAGGTCATCGGTCCACCTTTTAGGAGGCCTTTCAACGCTCCGACTTCCGGTACGGAGTCATTATGAACCCTGAAAACATAACACTCCTTTTTGTGGGCAGTCGTGTAATAAAAAAGGAGGGTTTCTTGACACTGACTGGTATTTATATACTTAAAATATGTTTATTTGTTAAAAACAAAGTGAAATACTTTAATTTCAAATCAAATTCCAAAAGAAACATTCGAAAACAATATAAATATGACATTAATTTACCAGTTATCAATAATATGATGTATTATAAAAGTACCTATGTTACTGGTATTCGTGTGTAAAATAGAAATAATTATGCTTAAAAATAAATTTAAAACATTTTTGATTGATAACGTATTTTATAATCTGCATGAGTTTTTTGATAAAAATTAAATTTGTGAATACCTAATTTCCTTAAATACTATTGCATATCCGATTTGGGTAGACTGTTGAAATTAAAAATGTTATGTTTATAAATAAGATCTTAATGTACACAGTTACGCAATAAATATATCTTTATCTTTGACAATTTTCAGGACTTTTGACGAATGCTAACAAGATAGAAAATAAATTAGTCCCAAATAAAAACATGTTGAGAACCACCTTCCCGTAGGTACCGATAACCAGTTTAATGAACAATTCCGCATTGTTCTGGTTGCAAGTTTGTTTGTTCGTTAGTGCTTTGTGCAATCTAGATTGTAGGTACTTTCTAGTTCATTATCTGATTACAGAATGTCAACGTTTATGAAGGATTGAAGTGAGGGTGTGTTGGAAAAACGACTTGACTTTTCAAAAATTGTACACCGTGAAAAATACTGATAAAAATTGTATATTATTATTATCTTTGTTTTATTTGTCTTGTGTCTATCTTTGAGGTTTTTATTATTATTTATTTGTAATATTGTTAGCCACACTGGATTTTTTATTAGAAATCCCGGGAAGCTCCATATTAATATCAACACTTCGATGCAAGTACATGAACAACTCTACCTAATTCCCTAGTTCTAGGTCGTGGCATCGATTCCCACCAAGGACAAATGTTTGTGTGATGAGCACGATCATTTGTTCTGTGTCTGGGTGTTATTTATTTATAATATTTATGTATTTAGAAATATATAGTACGTTTATCATTTGTCTAGTACTCATAACACAAGCTCTGCTTAGCTTGGGACTAGGCGTTGTGTGATAGTTGTGGAATATTATTATTATACATTCTATAGCTATATCTCCATCCCTTCAACAGTTCAGTATATGTCGTCAAATAGATAGATAGATATATTTTATTTTTCGGTGGGTTTTTTTTTTTTTTTTTTTTTAATTGATATAAACCAGCGCTTGACTGCGATCCCACCTGATGGTAAGCAGTGATGCAATCATTGATGGTGAGGCGCACTAGTTTATCAAGAGCCTATTCACTCTAGCCTTGAAGACACCTAAATTATAGTTGGACGGGAAGATCGCAGCAGGCAAATTGTTCCAGTCCTTCGATGTACGCGGTATAAACGACGAAGCGAAACGCTTAGTCCAGACCGTTGAAGTTTCAACAACGTAAGGGTGGATACTCGCCGTACGTCGGGTTGTCCGATGGTAGAAAGGAGATGGCGGAATCAAGTCATGCAATTCCCGCGCACACTCTCCAAAATGCAACCTGTAAAATACCGATAGGCTGGCTACCCTGCGCCTGTGCTCGAGGCTTTGTAGATTGGACTTAACCAAATCTGGATCCCCAATTAGCCTCTTCGCACGCCTTTCCACTGAGTCCAAAGCTGCTAGATGGCATTTTGCAGCACCAGCCCATATGTGACTGCAGAAAATCATCTTATGACGTCCCCCGCTCTTGGGCGGAGCTGGAGATAGTGTCAGACTTTTACTGACTAAAAACCCACTCCTGTTCCTTCGTTTCCTTTCGTACCAGGGCCGAGTCTTCCTTTCAGAATCAGACACTTGGCCCCAGTAGGCTTCGACCCTGCTGGGCCCCTACAGTTGCTGACATCTCCTTGAGGCGCGCGTGAAACAATACGCGTCGTTAACGACTTGGGCTCGGTCCGGAAGGTTAACGGACGGTCGGACGACAAGCTACCCATTGCTCGCCATCCGCAAACCAGCGCCTACGGTGGCTGGAAATCGGAAAGTAGTAGATAGATAGATATATTCTTTATTGTACACCAATAATAAAATTACTTAGGAACTTAAAAAGGGGTCGCAATGGGCGGTCTTATCGCTAAAAGCGACCAGTAATAGAATAAATCGCGTATTTTATCGTAAAATTCTCAATTACATAACAGACAATAACAACAGGAGGGGTTTCGGACATCTCAACTCAGTGAGAGATCAACAAGCAATTCATCATTCCACGATCTTTCATAACAACACGAAAAACTAAGTTTCTTTCAGCCATACTTAAAAAAATAGAAATAAATAGACGCAAAACCGTGGCGGCCTAATGGATTCCCCGGTTGGAGGTACCGTGTTCTATTTTCATATTTTTAGGGTTCCGTACCTCAAAAGGAAAAAAGCGGAACCCTTATAGGATCACTTTGTTATCTGTCTGTTTGTATGTCTGTCTGTCTGTCAAGACCCTTTATCTCGGGAACGCGTGGAGGTATCGAGTTGAAATCAAAACCATAATATACTCAGGTCTGTGGTCCCTTGAAACTGTAAAAAAAAAATTAAACTTCTAAGTTAACGAAAAAATAAGATACGGCCGTTTATGTCGCAAAAAACGTATATTTTTACAAGGGAATCAAAATTCATAGGGTACTTCCCATTTACCCAGAATCCTGAAATTTAGCATAACGCAAGGTCTTATAGCAGAAGTATAGGAATAAATCTGAAAACAATAAACTTGTTGTTACGTTAAAAAAAGGAATTGCGTTTCGGAAAATCTTCGAGACTCCATTCAGGAATTGAACTATTTACATAGGTAAGTTTGTACGCAACCTCATTGCGGAGTCCGACTCGCACTTGCCCAGTTTTTTTACTATAGCAATCCAAAGTGAAATGGGATTTTTGTTTCTGTGAAAGATGTTGGTCGGATATTTTTTGAGAGCATCGTGAAAACCGTTGTTTAAGCCTAGTATCCAAAATGGCTACTAAAAACTTCAGTGTTAGCCTTTCTAGCTACAAAGCATTTTTATTTTATTTGTTTGAGGTGGGAATTCAACAACGAACGGTAGACGAAGAGCAACACATTGCTCGTCGTTCACAAGCCCACGTCTATGGTGAACGGTAATACGTATCTATTTAATTACAGATTTATAATCATTAAAATCATCAATACAACCCTCTTTTTTTTTCGGTGGGGAAAGCATCCAATTATATCCCCCACTCTTGGGCGGAGCTGATAGTGTCAGACTTTTACTGACTAAAAACCCACTCCTGTTCCTTCGTTGCCTTTCGTACCTGGATCGAGTCTTCATTCAGAAGCAGACCCATGGCCCCAGTAGGCTTCGACCCTGCTGGGCCCCTACGGTTTGCTGACATCTCCTTGAGGTGCGCGTGGAACAGTACGCGCCGTTAACGACTTGGGCTCGGTCCGGACGGTTACCGGACGGTCGGACGGCCTCTCAGTTCATCTTACCTATTTGAATGACACCGTCACCGGCCTACGCTGAAAACCAGCGATGTGGACTCATCGCATTTTGCGTGTGGACACGGTATTATGCTGAGCGTTCGGCCGTTTTGTGCGGAAGTGGCGCATATATTTTTTTCATGGGAAATGTTTGCATCTGCTATATGTTAGTAGAGTTTGCGTCTTTTCAGCGAAATAAAATGTTTCTCTCTTTTTTTGTGAAATAACCACTCAATGGGCACACTTACTGGGCTACCCAACTTTCGTCTTAGGGGGATGCCACTCGACATACTTTTTCACCGTTTTTCATACAATCGCTCTTACGCGATTATGTCATTAAATATTTTGGAAACACAGTATCTTGCGGATATTATCTAGGCTTCTATTGAAATCAATTTATAAATTTGTGTAAAACTAATCCAGTAAAGACCTCTGAAAATCCGCTATATTGCATGAACTTTGACACTTCATAATTTACTCAAATATTTAAAAAGTCAAAAAACTATAGGTAACAATAGCAGCCTTGCAAATTAAATCAAGATTCTGAATGACGTCAATTTTTTTCAAAAACTTTTAAGGGTTTAAAAAAAAACACGTATTTCCTGGAACAAGTTTCGTAAAATATTCGAATAAATCACGGAATTACCGGATGCTAACAGAGTTTTCAGGCGTTATCTCTGTTTTTTCGCGTTGCCTTTTCGTCAAACATTGCGCTGGATTGCGTTAGATGAAGTAACAAGCTTTTATGCTAAGCTACCATGCTCGATGTTGACGATAGGCGAGTGAAAAAGGACCCTCTTAAGGTTAGAACTAAAACATCAATCAACGAACCACTTCACGTAATTCTCCAGACAAATCTTAGGATTTATTAAAGAATACAACCTTTTAAACAATAAGATAATCCCTCGTTTATTTTGTTTTTGTAGATGTTGAATGTCCTATTTTATTCTCATTTTTTTAAGCAAAATTCACAAACCAGAAAAAAATTAAACAGAAGCTTGAATGGTAATAATTATTTTTAGTAGCTCTTTACAATTTCAACTCACAGTTTTATCTAGAAATCCAACAAAACAGTCCAGTGGGATTTGAGACAAGAAACACAGAAGGAAATTAGAATAAATTAAAATTATACACAATCTGGGTTTCTAAACAAAGTATAAGCATTTAAACGCTGCGGCTCTAAGCAATAAATCTTATATTTTTATAGCTTCCGCTCTTTTCCACGTATTTGGTTATACCTACTTACAACATATGAGTAACCAACGATAAAATATAATATTACCTCTCAAAGTAATTGGTTACACCTTAGTAGAAGCAGTTTTAGCAGTTATAATCATAATATTCTCACTAAAACTACAAAAACACATCCCTATGGATACTTGGAATATATGGAGTACAATATTTTTACTTTGTGTGATTTATTAGATCACCATTGCTCTCAAAACGGTGAAGGAAAACATCGTGAATAAACCGGCATGACCTAGAACCAAAAATTCGAAGACATGTGACATCCACCAATCGGCACTGGGCCCGCGTGGTGGATTACGGCCCATTCCCTCTCCTAGAGAGGAGGCCTGAGTCCCAGCAGTGGGACAGTTTATGATTATGTGCTACAAATATTAAGCATAATTGCTTATACTTAATATTTGTAGCATAACTACCACAATGCACTGGGCCCGCGTTGTAGATTTCGGCCAAGCCAAGTACAGCATATGCATACTTGAAATTATTTCAGACCCTGATTCCTCGAATAAGAACGATAACACAGCTTAGTGGCAAAATAAAGCAAATCGAAATTCCACGATAAATCCATTTCGCACGCAAAAGAATTCGAGAGAGCTTTAAAATGTAAAAGAAGCTAACAACGTTCAGTCAGATCGAATAAAATGAAATCTATAAAACTTTAGGAAATCCTCTCAATGGTAATTGTCTTGGAGGCATCTCCTTGGCACGTCCTTGAAGTTGAGTGTCCTGTACAAAGACGAACAAATTAATACCACGCTAAAGATGCGCTGGAACTTAGTTGAATCCTTTCTTAAACTCCGAATGAGCGAAATGTGCTATTGAAATAAATTTTCACAAGGGAACCAAGAACAGAATGAAATTGTGCGATTCTCTTTTTTTGAGAATAAAACTGGTGTCTCGATGCTCTTTTGCGGAGACTACACACAGCAGTTTAGTGTGGTGGACATAAAGCTGTGTGTCAAGAGGTAATTGAAATCTTTATTACCTAGTTACATCATCGGCCCATCAATTTGCTTCTGAGTATAAGTTATTCCTAAAAAGGGAAGTAATGGGCTCTAAAGTAACTACTTCTTTCCTAGGCAATCACTATTGCGTCCGTAGACACTGCATTTGAGGGTATTTGAACTGCGATGTTAAATACACATTTGACACATACGACCTGCAGCCGCAGCTGCGCGAAAACCGGTAGTGCTGCAGCCGCTACGTCACTGTTAGAGTGACGTAGTGGCTGCTGTTTAGACAAGTCCCGAAATAATCGCTACTCGGAGCCAATAGCGCATCATATTGGACTGAATCGTAGATTTGCGTCTGGATGCGGATGCAGGCAACGGCTGCGTTCCATGCGTGTGCTACCTGCATTCGCAGCCTGCATCCGCAGCCTGCAGCATAGGTTCGAATGGCACCTTCATAGTTTACTAGCCCTGAGGAGACGCTCCATCTCCGTTTATATCTATGTTTCTTACTCCTTCACGCTTAAACTGCTGATCGGATATGGATGAAACTTTACAGTAATATAGTTAATACATCAAAATAACACATAGTCTATAATTTATAATGAGAGGAAGGGGAAGACACTGGCAGAAGATTTACCAACCAATGATCAATCTCAGGAGCCAAATGTTCAAAGAAGAAGTGCTTATCCTGTAACCATGATATCGAAGAATGTTACTACGGCCATTTTAATAGTGAACTGCAACAATATTTTACACACATTAGTCACTCAAGTTATAAATACATTTTCTCGTTACGCGGTATACTCTAACAATTGTTACTGGAGTGCTGGCGAAGTGCCACGAAAATTATTGAGTAGTTTGTGTTTAAAATTAATTATTATTAGGTTCTCTTTACCCTTGCTGTGAATAGCATAGCATAGCATAATCAGTTATGTTCCCACTGCTGGGATTCAGGCCTCCTATCTAGGAGAGGGAATGGGCCGTAATCCACCACGCGGGCCCAGTGTGGGTTGGTGGATGTCACATGTCTTCGAATTTCTGGTTCTAGGATATGCCGGTTTCCTCGCGATGTTTCCCTTCACCGTTTTGAGAGCAGTGGTGATGTAATAAATTACACAAAGTAATGCGCCTGGCTGGGTTTGAACCGCAACCTACAACTCGTAAGTCAGCGCTGTGAATATGTAGAGTTAAATAAAGAGTAAGCATATAACAAAGATAGCAGTGGAGTAATAGTGGTAACTAAGACTAACGAAAAAGAAAGAAAAAATGTTTACTTGTTTACAAGTAGTACTTTAAGTAATTTATTTCAATACCACTGATTTTTAAACACTGAAAGAAAACATGGGGAGAAAACTGGCATACAGTCCTAGAACCAAAAGTTTGAGGTGTATTACAGCCTAAACCCTCTTTTATAGAGGAGGCTTGAGTTCCAGCAGTGGGAACATTAAGGCTGTTTATCATGCTTTGCTTACACTACATAACAAAGAGCCTGTTAGCAGAAGATAAACTCAGATCTAAGATAGTTCAAATGCGCGTTGGGTTGAAGATATTGCCAAAGTAGCAAAAACACCTGGATGAGCATGAGGGACGCACGGAGCCGAGAAACACGACGAAAAGAGAAGTCTATACTTAGCTGATGTTGATGAAAGATGGTAAACAATATATGAAATTGGCGACAAAGATACCTAAAAAGACGGTTACTAGAAGTAGACTCAAAGAGCTGACAAGCATTCATAACCTTTAACAAAACTAGATTCAGATTAAAAAAGTAACGATGACATAATTTTGATAAAGTTAGTACCTACAAATACATACCGTCTTGCTTTGATAAAGAATATCAATGAAGTTAAGCCTGTAATCTATAAGTTCCAAGTAAAGTCTCTATCAGAAGACCGAGGAATATAATCTGCCTCTCTGCTTAGCGTTTGTGGATTACGAGAAAGCCTTTGATTCGATCGAGACTTGGGCTGTGCTGCAGTCTCTCCAACGGTGCCAGATTGACTATCGGTACATCGAAGTGCTGAAGTGTTTGTACGAAAACGCCACTATGTCAGTCAGACTGCAGGACCAGACCTCGAAACCTATCCTCCTGCAGCGGGGTGTGAGACAGGGAGACGTCATTTCTCCGAAACTATTCACGGCCGCAATGGAGGATGTCTTCAAGGTTCTGGACTGGGGTGGATTGGGCATTAATGTCAATGGCGAGTACATCACTCATCTTCGGTTTGCCGACGACATAGTAGTCATGGCTGAAACTACGGAAGAGCTCAGCACAATGCTCAATGACCTCAGTAGAGCTTCCGAAAGAGTGGGTCTTAAAATGAACATGGACAAAACCAAAGTCATGGTAAATAACCATGTAGCACCCACTCCGATCAAGATCGGAGACTCTGCACTCGAAGTTGTAGACGATTACGTCTACCTTGGACAGACAGTCCAGTTGGGTAGATCTAATTTCGAGAAAGAGGTCAACCGTCGAATCCAACTCGGCTGGGCAGCGTTCGGGAAGCTGCGCGGTATCTTCTCATCCAATATACCACAGTGTCTCAAGACGAAAGTCTATGACCAGTGCGTGTTGCCAGTGATGACATATGGTTCCGAAACGTGGACGCTCACAATGGGCCTCATCAGAAGGCTCAAAGTCACCCAAAGGGCAATGGAAAGGGCTATGCTCGGAGTTTCCTTGCGTGATCGAATCAGAAATGAAGATATCCGCAGGAGAACCAAGGTTGCCGACATAGCGCGAAGAATCGCCAAACTAAAGTGGCAATGGGCAGGGCACATTGCTCGCAGAACGGATGGCCGTTGGGGCCGAAAGGTTCTGGAGTGGCGACCGCGTACCGGAAGACGCAGTGTCGGAAGGCCCCCTACAAGGTGGACCGATGACCTGGTGAAGGTTGCGGGAATCCGATGGATGCGAGACGCACAGGATCGTTCGCTGTGGCGACGTTTGGGGGAGGCCTATGTCCAGCAGTGGACGTCTATCGGCTGAAATGATGATGATGATGATGAAAGTCTCTATCGGAGTCCTCTATCGGTAGCGATATCGAAACAGCTCATTCTTTTGAACATATACATTTAATAGTAAGTATGCTCAAGAGATCGTTAAATGTTCATCGTTCTGGTTCACCGAACATTTTGTCGGTATATCTCATGCATAATAGCGGTTTTCTCATCTCGATATTCATCTGCCGTTCCTTTTATATCAGCGTTCTGTTTCGATTTTACGAGTTCCGTACGAGAGCCGCTCGGCGTCAATGAGCGGGATGTAAACCGTTCGTATATCCATCAAAAATTAGCGCCAGAGAATATTGAACCTTATTTTAAAGTAGCAAAGATTGTTATGATAGATTGAGGTGTAGTTATAAATTGGTCGATCGACAATAAGTCTTGTTTTGGCATTAAACCGCGATTTTGACTCAAAAGGGTCGCTGAATGGTTGGTTCCCTTTGATTTTGACATCCGGTGCACGTGAACGATTATTCCTTCGTAGCCTTCAAATAGCAATAAAAATATTGAATTCTCAAATGCATGGAACGAGATGGATATCGTCTGGGTTATTGTTTTGGAGGGTCTTTTGATTTAAGGAATATTTTTTTGATATTTTAATATGTTTTGTTTATTCAGTCACGAAGAATAATCATGTTTCAAACGAAAAGGCTGTTTCAGAGTGCCTACCATGAGCTGTTAACGCAATCTATACGGCGACCTAAAAAAAATGAAGATAAGGAAAGAAGTTAAAGATTTTTTTTATTGTTAATAGGCTCGCACTTGACCACTATCTCACCTGATGGAAAGCGACGATATGATTTTCAAAATTCAAATGTTTTTATTCCACATAACCCTACATGGGCACATATAAAACGTCAGAAGCTAGTGCACGGTTCCAAATTGGTCGTTTCCTATGGAGAAGAACTGGTAAGAAACTCCATGGTTACTCTTTTAAAAAATGGTTGTTCTTACAATATTTCCATATCACTACATAGTATAAAATAAAGTCGCTTTTCGTGTCTGTCTGTCCCTATGTATGCTTAGATCTTTAGAAATACGCAACGGATTTTGATGAGGTTTTTTTTAATAGATAGAGTGATTCAAGAGGAAGGTTTATGTGTATGATACATGCACAATATAATAGAGGAACACTGATGATTTTAGAGGTTTCTAATGTGATGTCGTAAATAAACACATTTTTTTGCGCTTACATTGCAAACGCTGGCTGAACTCCACGAGATATATCAAAATAGTGTACTACAGTATTGTTCACCTTAAAAAGGTCTACAAAAAAGTCCGCGATGGTATATGTCCATGTCTTAGGGATAACCCACAATAACCATTTTTTATCTTTTACTTTTTACGAGAAATAATGGCTTATTTTCGAAACGATTTTAAGCAACACAGTGTTAATCTTTATCCAATTAAGTATCTTAAATAAATTGTGCATTTAATATAGATCAATATAGCGCTTTACAGCGTGTAATTTAAATGAATATTATCGAAGATATTACAGATTTAAAATGCAGGGACATAGCGGTTGCGGTAAATAACTTGATTCTACGTTTGTTACCTCAGAACTCGCGTCGTTTATGGACCGTCTTGCAAAATTTTTTTTTCCCTAATAGGATATGCTTTCAGATTGGTCCTATTTTTTTCAAAATCCAGTTCTGATGATGGGATCCATAAGGAATCGAGGGAACTCCTCAAATATTCTAGGCAACTATATAATGATTTTAGTATTTTCATCGAGAACTTAAGCATTTACAGTCAAAAAGTAACATTTGATGAAGTGGAATTGATGAAAAAGACCAGAAATGGCCAATGAAACTTCACCCCTACATAGATATCACAATGAAGATAGAAGTAACTATGACAATGAATATAAATAAATGGTTCTGAATAGTTACGAGTATGTTGAAAATGGTAGCATCAAAGTGATCTGATGATGATGATGGAGCTGGAAGATAGGCACTGGAACTCCGTAATTAATTAGTGTAACCTAGCCGTGTTTGGGCTTATTAGAATTGTCATCAGATGCACTTCACTACATAGTATAAAATAAAGTCGCTTTTCGTGTCTGTCTGTCCCTATGTATGCTTAGATCTTTAGAAATACGCAACGGATTTTGATGAGGTTTTTTTTAATAGATAGAGTGATTCAAGAGGAAGGTTTATGTGTATGATACATGCACAATATAATAGAGGAACACTGATGATTTTAGAGGTTTCTAATGTGATGTCGTAAATAAACACATTTTTTTGCGCTTACATTGCAAACGCTGGCTGAACTCCACGAGATATATCAAAATAGTGTACTACAGTATTGTTCACCTTAAAAAGGTCTACAAAAAAGTCCGCGATGGTATATGTCCATGTCTTAGGGATAACCCACAATAACCATTTTTTATCTTTTACTTTTTACGAGAAATAATGGCTTATTTTCGAAACGATTTTAAGCAACACAGTGTTAATCTTTATCCAATTAAGTATCTTAAATAAATTGTGCATTTAATATAGATCAATATAGCGCTTTACAGCGTGTAATTTAAATGAATATTATCGAAGATATTACAGATTTAAAATGCAGGGACATAGCGGTTGCGGTAAATAACTTGATTCTACGTTTGTTACCTCAGAACTCGCGTCGTTTATGGACCGTCTTGCAAAATTTTTTTTTCCCTAATAGGATATGCTTTCAGATTGGTCCTATTTTTTTCAAAATCCAGTTCTGATGATGGGATCCATAAGGAATCGAGGGAACTCCTCAAATATTCTAGGCAACTATATAATGATTTTAGTATTTTCATCGAGAACTTAAGCATTTACAGTCAAAAAGTAACATTTGATGAAGTGGAATTGATGAAAAAGACCAGAAATGGCCAATGAAACTTCACCCCTACATAGATATCACAATGAAGATAGAAGTAACTATGACAATGAATATAAATAAATGGTTCTGAATAGTTACGAGTATGTTGAAAATGGTAGCATCAAAGTGATCTGATGATGATGATGGAGCTGGAAGATAGGCACTGGAACTCCGTAATTAATTAGTGTAACCTAGCCGTGTTTGGGCTTATTAGAATTGTCATCAGATGCACTTTGGCTATAAGGTACTTTCGAACTGACCTGATGATGGAGCTGGGAGGTGGATGGGGACTTCATAATAAAATAATGTATCTTAACAGTGTTTGGCTTAAATCGAATTGTCATGAGAAATAGGTACTCTGGCTATAAATGTATCACAACTAAAAAGTGTGAAATAATTAAAAAAAAAAAATAACCAACTTCACCACAAAAAAAAAACACTAAAACGATCTTTAATTTCGGAAGTCAGTGTTAATAATAACAAGCAGACAATATCAAAAACACTGACTTCCAAAATTAAAGTTATATTGATCGTTTTAGTGTTTTGTTTTTAGGGTTCCGTACCTAAAAAGGAAAAAACGGAACCCTTATAGGATCACTTTGTTGTTAGACGGTCTGTCTGTGGGTATGTCTGGTCAAGACCCTTTATCTCGGAAACGCGTAGAGGTATCGAGTTGAAATTAAAACCATATACTCAGGTCTGCGGTCCCTTGAAGCTGTGAAAAAATCAAACTTCTAAGCTAACAAAAAAAAATACAGACGTTTATGTCGCAAAAAACGTATATTTCGACACTCTCAAGGGAATCAAAATTCATAGGGTACTTCCCGTTGACCTATAATCCTGAAATTTGCCATGAAGCAAGGTCTAATAGCACAAGTATAGGAAAAAAAATTGAAAACTGTAAATTTGTAGTAACGTCTTTTGCGATTCGGAAAAATCTTCGTAACTCAATTTTGGAATTGAACTGTTTTCATAGGTAGGTTAGGTTAGGTAACCTAAGTTTTTACGGAACCCTCAGTGCGTGAGTCCGACTCGCACTTGCCCGCTTTTTATAGTGAAGTCGGTTATTATTTTTTTTGTAAAAACTTTTTTTTCTACAGATTTCTTAATTCTTTGAACCCTCCTCATAAAATGGCGTTGAAAATAGGTTGTCCTGTTATTTTTTTTAAAAACCTGAATCCATCTAAACTATGCAATGGCACGCGTTTGCTGGTAAAATTACTAAAAACTGTCATAATAGAGTGCACAATACTCACTGGATGTGGTACCGGAGAAGATGTGTGTCCATGGAGTTTCTTGCACATTCTTCTCCATAGAGATCTACGCTTTGGAATGTTTTTTTTTTTGGTGAGAAAATCATCTAATGACAAATCCCGCTCTTGGGCGGAGCGAGAGATAGTTTCAAACTTTTACTGACTAAAAACTAAAACTAACTACTAAACCACTCCTGTTCCTTCTTTGCCTTCGTCCCAGGGCCCCAGGTTTCACTTTCATAATACCCGTGGCCCCAGTAGGCTTTGACCCTGCTGGGCCCCTACGATTTGCTGACATCTCCCTGAGGCGCGCGTGGAACACTAAGCGCCGTCAACGACTTGGACTCTTTCCGGATGGTTACCGGACGGTCGCCGTCCGGAAGCCCGCGCCTACGGTGGCCGGAAATCGGGATCGGAATCGCGACGGCGGTTGGGGCGTGAGGACCGTTGCCTCACGCGATCGGCCGCCCTCTTTGCCAGCATTACTGCTTCGCAGAAGGAGGCGACCGCCTGCCACTCCTCCTCGCTCCGGACCATGGTCTGTACCAAGACCCGGCGCAAGGGGTCACCACCGCCGATCGCCCCCATGAGGAAACGGTGTTGCTCTGCCCAAGCTGGGCACACCTCCACCGTGTGCTCCATCGTGTCCTCCGGGCGGTCCACACAGTGGCAAGTAAAGATATCTTTTGCAATGAACAATAATAAATCGCAGGGTCAAACTTTCAACGTTTCAACGTTAGTGATCGTTGAGTGTTTTTCACATGGCCAATGATATGTCGCTCTTTCAAGAGTAATCTCAAAATAAAACCTGTTTGTCTTATCTAATGACAAAAAAAAGCTGTGAACGTTGTATATAAAGACATTCTGTAGTATGATTAGTACTGACGACCCGCCCCGGCTTCGCACGGGTGCAATGCTGATCAAAACCGCATCAAAACCCGTTGCGTAGTTTTAAAGATCTTCTTCTTCTCAGTCGGTACACTCTAACCAGAGCGGTCGTGGTCATCACTGTGAATCACGATGAGTGATCATATTGGTAACACGGCGCTATTCATCGCGGACTGCAAGTTTTCCGAGTACATTCATAAACCGAGCACTTAGTTGCGGCCTTGATCTGGTCTGTCCATATCATTAGTGATCTACCACGTGGCCTGGTGCCCTTAACTTTGCCCTGCACTACGAGACGCTCTATGGAGTCATTACCACCACGAGATACATGGCCGAAGAAGTTCAAAATGCGCGACTGCACTGTGAATGATAGGCGCTGTCTGATCTAAGCGTACATAGGGACAGACAGCGGGAAGCAACTTTGTTTTATACTATGAAGTGATCAGCATTGCACCCGTGCGAAGCCGGGGCGGGTCGCTAGTTGGCTATAAGGTACTTTCGAACTGACCTGATGATGGAGCTGGGAGGTGGATGGGGACTTCATAATAAAATAATGTATCTTAACAGTGTTTGGCTTAAATCGAATTGTCATGAGAAATAGGTACTCTGGCTATAAATGTATCACAACTAAAAAGTGTGAAATAATTAAAAAAAAAAAATAACCAACTTCACCACAAAAAAAAAACACTAAAACGATCTTTAATTTCGGAAGTCAGTGTTAATAATAACAAGCAGACAATATCAAAAACACTGACTTCCAAAATTAAAGTTATATTGATCGTTTTAGTGTTTTGTTTTTAGGGTTCCGTACCTAAAAAGGAAAAAACGGAACCCTTATAGGATCACTTTGTTGTTAGACGGTCTGTCTGTGGGTATGTCTGGTCAAGACCCTTTATCTCGGAAACGCGTAGAGGTATCGAGTTGAAATTAAAACCATATACTCAGGTCTGCGGTCCCTTGAAGCTGTGAAAAAATCAAACTTCTAAGCTAACAAAAAAAAATACAGACGTTTATGTCGCAAAAAACGTATATTTCGACACTCTCAAGGGAATCAAAATTCATAGGGTACTTCCCGTTGACCTATAATCCTGAAATTTGCCATGAAGCAAGGTCTAATAGCACAAGTATAGGAAAAAAAATTGAAAACTGTAAATTTGTAGTAACGTCTTTTGCGATTCGGAAAAATCTTCGTAACTCAATTTTGGAATTGAACTGTTTTCATAGGTAGGTTAGGTTAGGTAACCTAAGTTTTTACGGAACCCTCAGTGCGTGAGTCCGACTCGCACTTGCCCGCTTTTTATAGTGAAGTCGGTTATTATTTTTTTTGTAAAAACTTTTTTTTCTACAGATTTCTTAATTCTTTGAACCCTCCTCATAAAATGGCGTTGAAAATAGGTTGTCCTGTTATTTTTTTTAAAAACCTGAATCCATCTAAACTATGCAATGGCACGCGTTTGCTGGTAAAATTACTAAAAACTGTCATAATAGAGTGCACAATACTCACTGGATGTGGTACCGGAGAAGATGTGTGTCCATGGAGTTTCTTGCACATTCTTCTCCATAGAGATCTACGCTTTGGAATGTTTTTTTTTTTGGTGAGAAAATCATCTAATGACAAATCCCGCTCTTGGGCGGAGCGAGAGATAGTTTCAAACTTTTACTGACTAAAAACTAAAACTAACTACTAAACCACTCCTGTTCCTTCTTTGCCTTCGTCCCAGGGCCCCAGGTTTCACTTTCATAATACCCGTGGCCCCAGTAGGCTTTGACCCTGCTGGGCCCCTACGATTTGCTGACATCTCCCTGAGGCGCGCGTGGAACACTAAGCGCCGTCAACGACTTGGACTCTTTCCGGATGGTTACCGGACGGTCGCCGTCCGGAAGCCCGCGCCTACGGTGGCCGGAAATCGGGATCGGAATCGCGACGGCGGTTGGGGCGTGAGGACCGTTGCCTCACGCGATCGGCCGCCCTCTTTGCCAGCATTACTGCTTCGCAGAAGGAGGCGACCGCCTGCCACTCCTCCTCGCTCCGGACCATGGTCTGTACCAAGACCCGGCGCAAGGGGTCACCACCGCCGATCGCCCCCATGAGGAAACGGTGTTGCTCTGCCCAAGCTGGGCACACCTCCACCGTGTGCTCCATCGTGTCCTCCGGGCGGTCCACACAGTGGCAAGTAAAGATATCTTTTGCAATGAACAATAATAAATCGCAGGGTCAAACTTTCAACGTTTCAACGTTAGTGATCGTTGAGTGTTTTTCACATGGCCAATGATATGTCGCTCTTTCAAGAGTAATCTCAAAATAAAACCTGTTTGTCTTATCTAATGACAAAAAAAAGCTGTGAACGTTGTATATAAAGACATTCTGTAGTATGATTAGTACTGACGACCCGCCCCGGCTTCGCACGGGTGCAATGCTGATCAAAACCGCATCAAAACCCGTTGCGTAGTTTTAAAGATCTTCTTCTTCTCAGTCGGTACACTCTAACCAGAGCGGTCGTGGTCATCACTGTGAATCACGATGAGTGATCATATTGGTAACACGGCGCTATTCATCGCGGACTGCAAGTTTTCCGAGTACATTCATAAACCGAGCACTTAGTTGCGGCCTTGATCTGGTCTGTCCATATCATTAGTGATCTACCACGTGGCCTGGTGCCCTTAACTTTGCCCTGCACTACGAGACGCTCTATGGAGTCATTACCACCACGAGATACATGGCCGAAGAAGTTCAAAATGCGCGACTGCACTGTGAATGATAGGCGCTGTCTGATCTAAGCGTACATAGGGACAGACAGCGGGAAGCAACTTTGTTTTATACTATGAAGTGATCAGCATTGCACCCGTGCGAAGCCGGGGCGGGTCGCTAGTTTCAGTATAAATAGATATTATGTAAGGACAGTGTAGACCAGTCAATATTGTACTCAAAAGCACAATACAAATAATCATAATAAAAAAGTGAGCCGCAATAGGAAGTAATCTAATAAAATGCGGAGTCTACAGTGTTCTCACATTCACATTATAAAAAAGAGGCTATATAAAAAAAGCAAGAAAAAATAAATAATTACAACTATCATTATAAGAGACGTTAACAAAATAAATTACTAACGAATTTAAGGTGGTCGGGGTCTAATAATATAAAAAATATTGCAAAAACAATGTGTTAGAGTAAATAATAATATGTATACATTATAACAAAGATGGAGCAGTTAATAGACACATTTACACAATATTAAGAGTTACCAGGGGGCCACATATGTAGAAGCAGTCATTGCCAAACAAGCGTGTCTTCGACATAGTCTTTAATCTTGTAATACGCTTTTTTAGTTAGGACACGCTTAATATGGGTTTTGAACTTGCTCTCGTTAAGTTCAGTCACCACCAAGGCAGCTTGTTATAAAAACGTATGCTGTTTACTAAAAATGACTTGCTGGCTAATCTCCATTTTGGATCTCAACTTCTTTTTTACCACGTGTATTTATGTTATGAAAATCGCTTCTAATTTTGAAAAGTACCTACTAGGTTTTTACGAACATACCAAATACTTTCAAAGATATAAAGATAAGGGAGGCAGTGTCAGTATATCGATTTCTTTGAATTTATTTCTGGGGAACTCGCGAGGACCCATTTCATAAATAGCCCGGATAGCTCTCTTTTGCAATATGAAGATGCTTGACGATGGAACATGCTTTCCTAGAAGTAACCTATTCACTTTTGACTTAAAGATTCCCAGGTTGTTACCAGGAACAGCGGAAGAGAATTTTACTCCTTAGTTGGACGCACAATAAATGTGTTCCAAAAACGTTTTGTGTGCCTGGTAGTCCATGAAACGGGCGTTTAGATGATAGTAGATGATGAAACGGGCGTGGCGGAATTAAGATATGCAATTCCGACGCACACTCCCCGAAATGCAACCGGTAGAAAACCAACAGGCTAGGAACTCGGTTGTTGTACATGGTGTATAGCTCTATCCTTCTTTCTCGCTTGCACACTTGATATTTTAACAAGTCATGGTAAGCCTGTTAAGGCCCCAGATCTCAATTGCTTATTTACGTATAAAGTTGGTTCAAATGAACCTATTAACTACTGTGTAATTGGATTGCAAATTGATTTACAGAAAAGTTTCACCATTGCCGTAGAATGGGAGTTAACGAGAATTTTCAATGGTAAACGGCACAAAATTAATACAGTGAGCATCAATCATTTACAACAACGGTCAATTATAAATACGTAGTAATCAATGATTTATAATGGCAGAAATATAATAGTTTCCACTTACTTTCCGAATGGTCAATTAAAGCGTGGGGCATACATCAACGACGTGCTATTAAGTAAGCTAGTATGTAAAAGTTAATATATTTACTAGCTTCTGTTAGTGGTTTCACCCGCGTAGAAGTTGAAAATTATCTTAACCTTTTGAGTGCGTAATTAGAGACACAATAGTAAGACAATGGCGCGTGAACGCCGGCGTTAATGCGGGGATCAACTTACTCGAAAACCCGCTCTGATCCCACCGCTTTTACGCACGCAATTGACTGTTTTTCGCACTAGTGCGGAAAAGTGCGAGTGCTCACCCCCGCCACAATTTGATTCAATTTATCGTATCAGGCTGGGCACGCGTCGACTGCTACGAGTCGCACTTCAACCCCCGTTTATTTGTGTCTTCGTGATAAAAAACGTCATTTGATACACGTGGAAATTTGTCACTGCAGCCTTCGGTTCCATAAAACCCTTGCCAAGGCTCGGGTGAATATCGTCTCGTCTCAAACTTTCTCCAGTTATATCAAAATGAACTTTATGATTTATTGCAGGCCTTCTCGTGTGCAAAATGACTGTTTCCTAATAGGTACAACTTGGGGGTCTTTAAGTCAAGAGTGAATAGATTACTTCTAGGCAAGCGTGCTCAATGGTCGACCACATAATCGCTTATCAACAGAGGGCCTAGTCAAGTTAATAATGTTACAAACGCTAGTAGAAAACTTCAAATGTATGGGTACGACGTCATCTCAACGCTTAGTGACGTGGTCAGAACAAAGAAATCGGAGGCGTGGCCGTCTCCAGGCGATCGATGAAAGAGAATCGAAACGAAACGTTCGTAACTTGGCTAGGCCTGCTGGTGAGATAATGGTCAAGCGCGAGCCTATCAATAGTACAAAAAATACATTTATTCCGTTTAGCTGTTTGAGCCTGAAAGAGTAACAAACTGATAATGATAAAGGCAGTTTTATCTTATTACTTTTAATTATTACTTCTAATTAGAAAAAGTACAACGTTACGAAAAACGGCGCGCAAATTCTCTGTGTCCCGGTTGTCAAAAATGCTAGTGCGGGGGGGGGGCGATGGGACGCGGTGACGTAGGGATGCGCTCACTCATCGACTTTTAGTCTAACATAACATACATACAAACTTTCACATTTACGATATTGGTGTGATTATAATCTATACTATCTACGGCCCACGGTTTCGCCCGCGTGATAGTAGAAAATTGCCCCAAGGGAACATACTCCCGGGATAAAAAGTATCCTATGTACTATTCCAGTACATGGTCTACCCGTGTACCAAGTTTCATCGAAATCCACTCAGTAGTTTTTGCGTGAAAGCGTAACAAACATTCATACAATACAAACTTTCGCGTTTATATTATTAGTAGGATTGTACCTACACCTCACAAAACATAGGACATTAGCGTTATGTTCTATGCGCTCACTCTTCAAAGACATGTCAACAAAAAACACGATTAACATTAAAATGATGCAAAAACTTACAGTAAAATAATAGTAGAGAAAAAAAAAGTGGAACCAAGAACAATCGATACAAATTCCATGAAATCTAAAGCATTCAGTAAAACAAATCAATTGGCATTGCTCAACGGGTCAGACATTTACGTGGTACCTGCAACAAATAATCTAGCTTTAAGGCCCTTGCTCCCATTTTGTGCCATAACAGCGGCATTCTGAAGCCTTGGTAACGGCTAGGTTAATAGATTTGAAAAAGATATATTTATTATAGATTCATATATTAACATTATCTACATTTTTTTTTTCGTGTGGGAAAATCATCTAATGACATCCTCCGCTCTTGTGCGGGCCGGGAGATAGTATCAGACTTTTACTGACTAAAAACCCACTCCTGTTCCTTCTTTGCTATTTTTCCAGGGCCCCGGGGATCTCTTTCGCATCACCCCAGTAGGCTTCGACCCTGCTGGGCCCCTACGGTTGCTGACATGTCCTTGAGGCGCGCGTGGAACAATACGCGCCGTCGAAGATTTGGGCTTGGTCCGGACGGTTACCGGACGATCGGACGGCGAGCTACACATTGTTCGCCGTCCGCAAGCTCGCGCCTGCGGTGGCCGGAAAACGGGATCTGAATCCCGGTGGCTGGGGCGCGAGGGCCATTGCCTCGCACATGCACGTGTGGCCTCCTCCTTTGCTAGCATTACTGCTTCGCAGAAGGAGGCGATCGCCTGCCACTCCTCCTCGCTCCGGGTCATAGCCTGTACCAAGGCCCGGCGCGAGTGATCGCTGCCACCGATCGCCCCCACGAGGACATGGTGGTGCTCTGCCCAGGCGAGACACACCTCTACCGTATGCTCCACCGTGTCCTCCGGGCGGTCCACACAATGGTGGCACCCGGGCGTTTCTTCCGCACGAATCCGGTGCAGGAACCTCCCGAACTTACCATGTCCGGTGAGGACCTGCGTCATGCGGAAGGTAAGGACGCCGTCTTTCCAGCCACTCCTCAAAGAGGGGACTTACCGCCATAATTATGGCGTGCCCAATTATCTACATATGATTTTTTCGTATGACTAATACATTTGGCAAAAAAAATTATTAACAACATGATACTTTTTCTCTTGGTTTCCCTACTCCTTTCAAACGGCTTTGATCTTTAGAAATAAATGTTAACACAAAAAAAAAGCTGGTTAAGTGTTCTTCAGAATGTACTATAGAATATGTAAATCAATCAATATTTCGCAATGAAAATGGTTTTAAAAGTAAGCGTGGCTCTATGCGGGCGCTGATAGCAGTACGAGTGTGTGTGCATTTAACTCCGGCCAGATCTTTAAGGGACTATACGTCTTAAGGCCTTTACTCCTATTTAGTGCTATAAAACAGAGACTTTCTGAAGCCTAAGCCTCGATAATGGCTGGGTTAATAGATTTGAAAAAAATATATACTTAGGTCTGCCGGCGATCCCTTGCAGCTGTGAAAAAATCAAACTTCAAAGTTAATAAAAAAAAGATAAGTCCGTTTATGTCGCAATAAACGTATATTTCGACACTCAAAGGTATCAAAATTCATAGGATACTTCCCGTTGACCTAGAAACCTGAAATTTGGCATAAAGCAAGGTCTTATAGCACAGGTATAGGAACAAAAACTGAAAACTGTAAATTTATAGCAACGTCACAAAAAAAAAAACATTTTTTGTGATTCGGAAAAATCTTCGAGAATCCATTCGAGAATTGATCTATTTACATAGGAAAGTTTGTACGGAACCCTCGGTGTCTGAGCCCGACTCGCACTTGCTCAGTTTTTCGTATGACTAATGCTTTTGCCAAAAAAATTAGCAACATGATATTTTGTTATTGTGTAAATCAAAAAATCAATATTTCGCAAAAAAAAATTAGAGCTAAGCGGGGCTCTATGCGGTCGCAGGCGGCAGTACGATGTGTGTGCATGTAACTCCGGCTAGATGTTCAAGGGACTATACACCTTAAGCTAAACTAAGAACAACAGCCGGAAACACAATACTGAGGTCCATACAGTAACAATTTGTTAGATTTATATCAAATCGTCACGCCTTCATGCCTGGAGTCACAAAACTTGTAGCCGAGCCAAGTGAAGTATGCCCACAGTTCACTGGTAAAAGTTGTATTCGATTTGAAAATGATCCAAGTGTGTTACCAGGCCCAGATATGCTCCTGGGTAGAGCATTTCAGCTTAAAATTTTTTGTCTGTAATGATCGAAAATCGACTGTCTTTAATACCATCTATATACTCGCTGGTGACCGCGATTTCGCGTCAGGCTCGTAAAACAGCAGAATACTATTTGGTTACAATTACAAGAAGTTATTTTTTTTAAATAATACTATCCAATAATAAAATAAATATATACTTATATTTTTTATAGATATATAATTTTTACATAGATTCCTATTTTCTATCTAAAATAAAAGTGGCTTGATTTACTCCTTATAACATCAGCTATCTACCAGTGCAAGTCCCATTAAAATTGGTCCAACTGTTTCGGAGATTAGCCAGAACTGACTCACACAAAAGTACAGAAGCGAACTTAATACTAGGCATTTTCTACCAGTCAACCTGAAAAATATTGAACACTGGTTTCAAAGCTCCCTAGTTGTGCCACCATCTGATGGTATGAAACTAATTTGAAGTGATGTTAACAAATCCAAAAAGAAACTGCTACTTCGTTACGCTCGACCATTTATCAGTTGTCGCTTCCAAATTCTGGAAATTTTAAACACCTACATTCAAAAATTCCACTTTCACCTGCTAAATAAGAACAACAAAATAATTAGCATAACAAATCGATCACCACTTCGTTCCAAAATACGTTTTTTGCTGCAACAAATGATTTATAAGTAATCGAAAAAGTAAAAACAATACAACTTCTGTTGCTCGGAGCAAAAGTAAAAGAAATCGAACTAGCCTCCAAAGAAATTGAAAGAGAAAGTACATTACACGAGCGAACAGAAATTGTTCTCTTTGATTAAAATACTTTTACAGTTACTGTGAACGAAGACTCCTTATCAATCGAAATGAACATGTAAAAAAAGATGGCTGAAAACTGGTCGAGTACTATTGGAAGTCGGTTCGAAATTCAATTGTTCAGAGGTAGAAAATTCTAGTACCGACTTAGTGTAAAATGTTTTATGATATAAACAAGGTGCAGTTTTGAATCAGAAAACAAATTCAGTAGAAAAATTTGTTAGTGATTTGCGACTAGAATTAACAATAAAACGGGTAGGTATTTCTTAAAATTTTATTCTTATTTAAGGAAATCGGTAAAAACGTTTCGTGGAGTTAATGGACACAGCCTCGTACAGGCAGTCGCACTCACATACATAGTGACATGACGCGTGATAAATCGCGACGGGTGATTCTATTTTCTAAAAAAACTGGGCAAGTGCGAGTCGGACTCGCGCACAGAGGGTTCCGTACAAACTTACCTTTGAAAACAGTTCAATTCCCGAATTGAGTTACGACGACTTTTCCGAATCACAAAAAAAAAAGATTTTTTTTGTGACATAACTACAAATTTACAGTTTCAGATTTTTTCCTATACTTGTGCTATGAGACCTTGCTTTATGCCAAATTTTAGGATTCTAGGTCAATGGGAAATACCCTGTGAATTTTGATTTCCTTGAGAATGTCGAAATATACGTTTTTTTGCGACATAAACGGCCGTATTTTTTCTTTAACTCAGAAGTTTGATTTTTTCACAGCTTCAAGGGACCGCAGACCTGAGTATATGGTTTTAATTTCAACACGATACCTTCACGCGTTTCCGAGATAAAGGGTCTTGACAGGTAGACAGATAGACGGACGGACAACAAAGGGATCCTGTAAAGGTTCCGTTTTTTCCTTTTGAGGTACTTTTGTTTACTTATACTCTGTTTTTCTGACTTTTTAGGGTTCCAAAAAGACAGAAAAACAAAAAATAAAAAATATTTTGGTCAAAGGTGACGAGTAAACTTTCAAACGCATTTAGTATATAAAAATATATATTTATATTACAAACAAGCAGTGGTCTTCCTAGGTGCAACACCGATTTTGTACTTTCCATATAGAACACTGGAGAGTGGTTTATTTCTGATGATCTTTCGCCTGGTGTCAACATTTGTCTTCCGTTGGTCTTCAAAAGAAATTTATTTATTCTTTGCCACCTCCACCCAACAAGAAGAATTTAAGGGTTTTATTCATTATTTTTCTGTGTTTATTTTAACAACCTACTTAATTTATAAAATTGATAACATCAAAATTTCTTCAACATCTCATATATTTCCGTACTTCCTCGTAACCAATTAAAACCTTCTGAAATATTATGAATCAAACATCCCGTTATTACTCAAACACACTCATTACAACACATTAACTCAGCCAGCTTATAATTAGCAATACGATATTTCGTAAGTAATTCATGCCACGAGATCAGCCCACTTGTAATTTAAAGAGCAACATTAAAAGATTAATTTCCTTTAATTCGTATGAAATCAATCAAGTTGCATTAACCGATAAAGTTTAACCGGTGAACGCGAGCTTACGCTTAAGAGGGCCCTCCTCAAGCTATCTATCGTCAAACTGAACATAATTTAAAAGCTTGTTGAACGCTGTGTTGGTAATTCCGTCATTTACTCGAATATTTCACTCATTCCAGGAATTATGTGTATTTTTTTTTAATCTTAAAAGTTCTTGGAAAACATTTCCTCATTTAGAACCTCGATTAAATGTTCAAGATTTCTATAGATATTTTTTATGAATAATAATATTGTTTGGGTCTGGATCCTTGCGGAATAAGTGGACTGTATATTTCAATAAAAAACTGGCTTATTGCAATAAAGTTACAGTATTTGAGTATCTTATCGCGTTATATTTGTTACGGGCGCGCAGCGTGCGTCTTACTCGGTGCGGGTGCGCGGCCGTGAGTGGGGCGCGTGCGGCTAGAGGCGACGACGATGGCGGGGGGTGGGCGGTGCGCGGGGGGAATGGTCCCGCGGACTGCGCGTAGACAATATAAATAATGAATACAATAAAAAGGACCAAATTTCAGGCAAAATAATAGATATTTTGTTTTATTTCAATAGAAACCTAGACAATATCCACAAGATATTTATGTTTTTCAAATATCTAGAGAAGTAATAACGTCAAAATCACGTAAGAGCGTTTGTATGAAAATGTATTTCGGGTTGGACTCTCTTAATGATAATCAAACCCGCTGTCCTAGATCCGTCACTGGCTTTTTGAATCAACTTATTTATTACAAACAAGCGCTTGGTCAATCAGCAAGTGGTTATTGTAAAAAATCAGCACGCAAATGTCGCTTTTATTTTTTGTAATGTTAAGTTTATTTTCCTTTCAATATTATGATCTGTGAGGGTATACAAAAGCATATTTCAGATGTAGCATTATTATTGATCTTTATCGCGCTATACGGGGCCCAACAATTCGACATGCATTATTTATGCCCGAAGGGAGACCGTTTATTGAAATCGTACGACACAAATGTAAGTATGACGCTTTCCTTCCTATCACCATGGATCTAAACATTTCCGTAATGTCCCATTAAAATGTTGTACGATGCGGGCCGTGGATATGTAGGCAAATTGTTCTTTGTTTTGAGAATGCTTGATGTCAATTTTATAATTTATTTAACCTCTTTTTGACTGCTTCGTTGAATGCAGTAAAATTAATGTCTAAAATATTATTTTATTCCTAGTATTTTTAATTGATTCTTTTTTTTTACTTTACATAAATTATTAAATCATTTATTTTAAAAATAATATCTAGTACTTACTTGAATATATACAAAATTATATACAAAAACACTTAACTAATTAAAACTACATATATATATACACTAAAGGCTACTCCTAACTAAAATATGGCGTCAGAAAACTCCTCCACATCGCTGTCGACTGGAAGTGTGCCCAAAAGGCTGGCAGCATTGCCACGTTGTATTTGACTTTCATGTTCTATCAAGAGTCCAGAATGATGATCCAGTGGTAACAGTTTCGATCCACCAGTCCTGATTTACTTAGTGTCATTTATGTCATCACCACTGCTATCAAAACGGTGATGGAAAACATAGTGAGGAAATCGGCATATCATAGAACCAAAAATTTGAAAACATGACGTGATATCCTAACTTGCACTTGGCTCGCGTAGTGGATTACGGCCCATTCCCCCTCCTAAAGAGTAGACCTGAGTTCCAGCAGTGGGAACATTATTAACCTGATTATGCATAGAAGCTCTATCAATTGAGCAGTGGTGGCCGAGTAACGGCCCGGACTTACGAGTTGTAGGTTGTGGGTTCAAACCCAGCCAAGCGCATTACTTTGTGTAATTTGTTTCATCACTACTGCTCTCAAAACGGTGAAGGAAAACATCGTGAGGAAACCGGCATGTCCTAAAACCAAAACATGTGACATTCACCATCCCGCACTGGGCCCGCGTGGTGGTTGAGTGGCTGAGTCCCAACAGTGGGAACATTATAAGGCCGACTATGCTATGCTCTATCAATGATAAAACTGTAACCGTTATTTTATTAATATAATTTTGCCCGATTTATATGTTTTCACATTTCTTTCACTTTTCTTCTAACAAAAAAAAAGTTCTTTTCTAGGAAACGCTCCGATGCTGTTTCGATAAAAAGTGCCCTTTGGGCGTTCCGAAATAAAATTAATTAAAGTTTAAAAAGTTTATCAAAAACATCTATATTAGAACCGATCAAACGGAATGGAGCCATTGAGCCGTGTTCTTTCTATTGACCATTCAATTAAGGGTAGGTAGCCGTTTTAAATTAAAGAATCAACTAGCAAAGGAAAAGGAATGTTAGTAGTCTTTACTAGTACTATACAGAAGTAAAATTTGTAAGTTTGTTTGTAGGGGGTAATCTCTGAAACTACCCAACCGATTCTGAAAATTCTTTGACCACTAGAATGCTACTATATCCCTGAGTTACAGCTTATATTGTAAAGGCTAGGCGGATCGATATCATTATTATAACTTTGGGATAGCACTAAGTTAAAAATTTTCTCTACTCTAGCTTCTGCCAGTGATTTGAAAAAAATGACCCAAAGAAGCATATTCGTGGGATAAATAGTATCATATGAGCTATTCCAGGACATGGTCTACCCGTGTGCCAAATTTCATCCAAAACGGTTCAGCCGTTCGAGCGTGAAGAAGTAATAAATATACAAACATATATAATAAGCTTTCGCCTTTATAATATTAGTATGATAGCTGTTAGGTATGTTTTCATTACAATAAGAGGGTCAAATATATTTTTTTATTGATATAAACCAGTGCTTGACTGCGATCCCACCTGATGGTAAGCAGAGATGCAATCATTGATGGTGAGGCGCACTAGTTTATTAAGAGCCTATTCAATCTAGCCTTGAAGACACCTAAATTATAGTTGGACGGGAAGACCGCAGCAGGCAAATTGTTCCAGTCCTTCGATGTACGCGGTATAAACGACGAAGTCGCTTAGTCCGGACCGTTGAAGTTTCAACAACGTAAGAGTTTATATGAGAGAGAGAGAGAGAGAGAGAGGAGCAAACAATAAACAAATAAACTTTTTTTCTCATACTTATTATGACCAATTTTAAGAGAATCTTCTGTACACATCGAACCGTTTGTTCTAAGAGCACTTAAGTACAAGATAGACTACATCAGTTGCATAACATCTCACACAAAATGTATGGGTCAGCTCTGAAAAATGGGTCACGTCATACTCGCATACGTTAAACGAAGTGCTCACAAAATATACCATCGCAGTATTCGAATTTAATACTGTAACTTGATAAGAATTTATACTGATATTATCTTGAGCTGTATGTAACGGTACGTATGATCGAAAAGTTATATATGTTGGTTAGGCAATAATATATGTGATAATTGCAAGAAAAAAAAATGGATAAAGTGAGAAATTAGTATATTAGAGGAAGTTTGAAAGTGGCACCAGTGACTGAAAAGTTGAAAGGCAATCGTTTGTCTTGGTATGGTCATGTGAAGAGGAGGGATTAAACGCATGTTACTAAAAAAAATCTGAGTATACATGTAGATGGATGGAGAGGAAGGAGGCCAAAAAAAAGATGGATGGATTATGTGAAGAGTGATATGAAAGAAAAGGGAGTTAGTGACAGGACAGAATAGAAGAAAAAAACGTGTTGCGCCGACCCCAAGTAATATGAAATATGGGCAGGAAGAAGAAGAAAAATTGCAAAGCCTTAAGCCTGAACTCGCAAGAATTTATGACATTTCGATTACCTACACACGATTACATAGATACTGCCAGCGGCTTCGCTCGTATGAATGTAGAAAATTGTTCCAAGGGATATTTTATGTGCTTATCCAGGACATGGTCTAACTCTTCGCTAACTTTCATCAAAATACGTTCAGATTTGGTTAAGTCCAATCTACAAAGCCTCGAGCACAGGCGCAGGGTAGTCAGCCTATCGGTATTTTACAGGTTGCATTTTGGAGAGTGTGTGCGAGAATTGCATGACTTGATTCCGCCATCTCCTTTCTACCATCGGACAACCCGACGTACGGCGAGTATCCACCCTTACATTGTTGAAACTTCAACGGTCCGGACTAAGCGTTTCGCTTCGTCGTTTATACCGCGTACATCGAAGGACTGGAACAATTTGCCTGCTGCGGTCTTCCCGTCCAACTATAATTAAGGTGTCTTCAAGGCTAGAGTGAATAGGCTCTTAATAAACTAGTGCGCCTCACCATCAATGATTGCATCGCTGCTTACCATCAGGTGGGATCGCAGTCAAGCACTGGTTTATATGAATTTAAAAAAAAAAAACTGATCGAGCGTAAAGAAATAATAAATATACATACATTCACCATTATAATACTGGTAAGGTTAGTAGTACGACAATACGTACTAAAATAAAAAAAAGTTAACAGTTTTACGTGATTTATCATAAAGTAACTGTTTTTACAATTATTCGGTGATATTTGCATGTCAGTCTTGCTAAATTTTGGAAATGTTTCAACTTTGTTTTTGGTATGGCAATTAGCAATAAATCTACAATACCTCCGTTGTTGCATATTCCATATGTAGAAGGCACTAATCATAAAAAAAACTTCGTAGGTATCTACTGTTCCCACCAAATAACATAAAAAAGGAGATATGTCAAAAAATCAAATTATCAAGGATGACTCATCATACGAAACGATCTCTCAAAAATAAACTGTCTCCGCCAGAAATTCAAACAGTAACTGTTGTAAAAGAACAAATCGCTTCAAGTTGTGTGTTTGGCATAATAATTCCATCGAACGATAACCTGGGGATTCGTAGAGCTGCGAAAAATGAACGTTTTTATGGTGAACGAGAATTAACTTGTTACGGATATAGGGCATGTGAGATCTGATACAGATTGTTATGATATATTTTTGATGGTACGTATAAAAGTTAACATCAAGGTCTATGCTGATACAGCGCTGTCTTTTATGGCGTCTTCTGGTGGATGACGTTGTTAGTTTGAATGTTTTGCCGTTTACTGTTATGGTTTCTTTGTCATGAAACAACAAAACCTTATAATTGGTTCTTTTGAAAGCGACCTCACTCGTTTTTTAGATATCATCAACTTAATGAACACAGTCATTCAGCATTAGGTTTCTTATTTGCTTTTGTGTGGTCGCTTAAATTGCAATTCATGAATTGTCGACGTCTTACTCATAGTTGAGAACTTAAAATATGCCAGCACTATCATCATCTCAGCTTCACTGAATATTCATATCAAAATTACTGGTTCTATAGCTATTAAAGCTTGCACTCGCGCAGTTTGAGATTAACTCTGGATAGTAAACCGGAGCAAAAACCTGATTCGTTCGTTATTATATGAATTCTGCCCATGTTCTTAGTTAAATCTGCGTTTAATATCATTCGCGTTGAGTGAATCAGATGCTGGAAAGTTATAACTGACTCATCCACGCCCATCAAAAATGTAGAAAGAAGTGCATTAACAAATAATTGCACAGTCCTTCCAAAAATTTGCAGCTCTTATTCTCATGATTGTTTTTAGATGACTCAAAAGAAACAAAAATGCCGGGACCAAAAGCAACAGCGATAATTTCATAATAATATTTTTTTGTCTTCAAATATTTTCGCCTCGTGGGTCTGCAATCTCTTTCGTATTAACGGAATTGTTGTTTATGTTGTTTACTTCTTCCATTAGCTTCAGTATGAAATTATTTGTTTACACTAACAACACAAATATTTGTATAGCACCTACACAATACGAGTATTTGATTTGTCCGGACCCCAATCCTCGATATAGGGATTTGTAGTGTGAAGCGATTACTGACCAAACGATCCTTTTCACCCGACATAAAAATAAAAAAATATTTCATCAAAAATTCAGCTACGATTTCTGATATATCAAAAAGAAAATGTGTTGTGTTTGTAAATATAATATGACGTGAACAACAATGGCGGCCAATAAATCACTCACGGTGCTGTGGACACAATCGCGATCGGAAGATGCCGGAACTACAGTGATGAATTCCAAACCTCACCACCGCCATGCCATTGTTGGGAGTTGGGAAAATATAATAGTCTACACGAGGTGTCTGGATCATACAAATTTTAGTACCGTGGTAGGTGTTGTTATTGTATATGGGAGAGTTGGAACCAAATGGACGGATATAGTGCAAAGGGATATGGTGAATTGCAGTGTATCCGACAGAAGTGTCAACGACGGCTAAATGGAGTTTAGAAAGATGAGCTAAATGGACAAAATAACTATGAGTGGTCAGAAATAGCGATAAGAGCTGTAAGTGAACATGGTTTATGAAAGGAATTTAAACTATTTAAACAAAACAAATGTTTATTCGCCATCTTCGCTAGCTATACAATATTGATGATCCTTTATTTGGATTAGTTAATTTAAGCACAGAATAAATAATAGTGTCTAATTTAAGAATTCACAAAGAAACTATTAATTTATTTGTAAAACAATTTTTGTATACATAAGAAGAAATTTAAATATTAACATACTATTTATACTAAACCTAACTACGTGCATATATACAAAAACAAAATGTACTTAGGCGTCGAAGTACTATACATATCGCTGTCGATCAGAAACATGCCCAGAAGTTCAAAAAATATTTTAACTTCACCATTAACATGACTAGTCACACTAGTATAAACAGAACAGAATGCACATTATACGCCTCGATTGTCAATTGTTATTCGCAATCGGAGTAATCCAAACTATTATTTCAGTTTTGTACCTGAACTCAATGCCATTGAACCTGAAATTAATTTCAAGGACTGTGACAAACAATATGGGACCTAAGTTCACCCTGACCTAACCTAATCTAAATGTAACTAACCTGACCAAATTTACACAAGACGTTTATGAATATCATTTCTATAGTTTGGACCGGTGTGTCAATATTATCAACCAAACTGATATTGGTTTAATTTTGGTGATGCCTAATTGTTTAAATTCTGTTGAGAGGTCTTCTCATCAAGTAATTAGTAAGATATCTTAGGTAGACTTATTTGTTAGGGATAATTTCGGGTCTATGAAGCTACCTTTGAATCTGAAAAGAGTTCATGACACAGCAGCGTTGCGAATCGATTAGTCATCAAATTATTTCCTTCCAGTTTTTCACGGTTTACCTTCTCAAATCTAAAACAAGTTACTTACAGCCACAATTTTATTTAGAACTTTGTTTTGAAACTATCTTCCTTAAAGTCACTAGTCTGCATTAATACATTCCATCATCCGTAATTCCAGCATTGTGGTCCAACAGAGATGAATCTGTAAGCCATTTCACGCTCAGTGACAAATTGCCACTGTACCTTTTATTGAAACGTGCATAATAAAAATTGGTTGAGTGCGCCCGCTCGCAATCTTGATGTGAGCGTATCCGGTGGACAAAAAAAGTTTTGTGGACAATGGAGGAAGGATGAATGTAATAAATTAATCATAAAATATGAACAAAAGTTTATTGATGGGGGCTATATATGCATTGTTGAGCTACCGACTAGTTTTGACGACTGGGTAATAAATAGGTTTCGTTATAAAAGCATAAAATTGATATACGATAAACGGTGTTAATACCGAATTATTAAGTTTGAATTTAGACTTGTAGAATATCATCACTGTCTGTCACTCAACATATACCAGTAGGATTGCCACTGTCATTGACTCTATATAAAACTCGAAGTCACTAAATCTACATAAATGTAACTGCATCAATATTAGAATATAATGACGGGTGTAAAAAGTGACAGAAATATCTGCAATTGCAGTAACATACTAAACATATTATATTCCGCAACATGACAAATTTTTACAATAATTTGCTGTCTATATTTTTGTGGAATTTGATATTTTTACTACAATGCGTTCCAAATAAAAATAGGATCGATTGACAGGTAGTGACGTCACGTCATACTGTCAAATCGAAGAATTATTATGGTGAGCAAAACAAGAAAATTTTAAAATTTAATTTATTTACGAACTGTGAACGAAAATAGTTTAATCAGAATCCAGTTCTTCAATTTTGCTCATCTCTGAGTTCTTCAATTTTGCCCAATTTGTTGCGATTTGACAGTATGACGTGACGTCACAACATGGCGTCGATCCTATTTTTATTTGGAACGCATTGTACCTTCCTAACTTACTGCAATTATTAGATTTTTACTGCAAATAACTTTTTTCACTTTACGCCAATGGATAAGTAAATGACGAATTTTGATACATTACATTTTTGTAATGCAATCCAATCGTGAAATTCTAGACAAACACTTTTACAGTACAGTTCGCTGACACTCCAAAGTTAACAAAAGACTTCAGAAAAATAAATACATAATTCGATTACTAAAAAAGGTAAGCATGAGTAACAGCCGATCATTTCTCACTTTCGTATCATGATACATACATACTACTTTACACGACCATACATCAAAACGACGTACTTACAAATATTGATAAATGAATGATGAAAAATAAATAACGGCTCACTTGATCAAGTTGATACGAGACACGAGTATCACAGATATTGTACACAATCATTTCCATGATGTTCACTTGTTCTGACGATTAGTTTTAACGATTACGCATTTTTTTTGTTCTCCAGCTAAATTAATTTGATAAGGAAGACACAGACAAAGTTATTTAGACAATGCAATACAAAATAATTTCAGAATTTATTTTGAGTCGTCTTTATTGTTGTGATATACTTGTCATATCTTCTTCTGCTGCACGCTTTATCATAATGTTTAGTTTTGTTTTCTTAAAGTCTTTTTGTATACTACACGGGGTAATCTGTAAACTGTCCATTTTGTCAGTACATACCATGAACTAAATAGTATACTATTTTAGATTATAGGGTGCTACTTACCCCATAATCTAACGTAGCTAGTGATTGTAAAATCAGACCGAAAAATATAGCTTCGAGTAAAATATAATTTCTCAACAGTACGTGTAAAATTGCAATTTTCAGACGAAATCTATTTTGAAACTCTTGCAGAAAATAAGCTGAGTCAAGTCAAATAAGAACCACAAATAAATACAAACCAATATCAATAATAATATTTGGTTCTTTCACTTCTGTGAACTCTACCACACTAAACCAAAATCTTTGATCAAGACCACAATGCTTGAGTACAAAATTGTTGTTAACCCACGAACATTATAAGCTTTCATCAACTGTAGTTCTAACAAAATACCGCTTTGATGTCATCCCGCCATTAAACCATTACAAATAGTCCCTTCAAATAGTCAATGGGCTTGCCGACAGGCCGACAGCAGGTAAGGAGACACCCAAGTCGCCAAACCAGTTAAATTCAAACTTCTCTATTGTATATATCTCTCTACAGTTGTCGCTGGACTACACTTAAGTACAGAAACAGAACCGATTTTAATGCAAAATAAAACCAAAAACAGCAGCAGCGTGATTAATAACACTTATTTCGGGCTACGAGAGGGTTTGCCAGGATCACGCCAGTCCGGCTCAGATGCGCTCTATGCGTTCGCTCAAGTTACACGGCCATTCGTTCATCGCTCGTCTCCCGTACGTACCATTCCCTCAGTCGGTCGACCGCCTGCGTCGCGAGCGGACGTATCGTGCGCTACGAATTCCTCTCTACACGTAATCGTCGTAATAACCAACAAAAAATAAAATAACTGTGACTGGTCTGTGTTCACGTAACATTCTCTCGTAAAGGGAAATACGGCTTTAGCTAACTGGATGCACGTCGGTTTTACATCGTTTATTGTTTTTAGTTAGCAAGTGCAAAATGTGATGTTATGTGTGCTCAACGAGCGTACCGTCCTGTGTAACGTTGCCTCAAAGTGAACTACATGGATGTAATGTGCTTTTAAAATTGGAAACTCATAATCTCCCTACTTCGCAACCGGATTTTTAATTGAGGTTGGTAAAAACATTCAAGCAACACTATTACTTACGCACCGCTATTCTCAGATAAGATTATAGTGTAGGTGTTTATGCAAAGAGTGACTAATAAAGTCAAGGTGAGGTATACAAACACGATTTCGTTCTAATATCTAATGTACATTTTGGTAAATATCAGCGCGAATCAACGGAGCTGAATACAGTAATAAGATTAGACCGGTTCTAAGAACATTCAAACTCATAGAGCAAATAACCTGAACGATGATATCATACAAAATGATTTCGAAGAAATGAGGAAATGCAAAAATTGCTTTGGCCAAATGATGTTGAGAGACAAGATAACAAAGAAAAATCGCAAACAATTGATATCGCGCTCCATTTCGCAAATGAAGGTCAACTGCATCGTGGACTGCTCATCGAAATGGTCAATAAGAATTGAGATATGAAATAAATAACGGTATACACTCTGATCTCCATCATTTTGGCTCAGACCCAACCATATTCGAAGGCTGGTGATAACTGATATGCTATGTTTACAATTTCCATGTTTAAGGATAATTTGCTACGATAATCATTATTGCATCGTCAAATATTCAAAATTGCTTAGCTTCCCTCCTTTGTATTTTGACTACCCGTATTAATTACATTCTCTTTTATCTAAAGTAATTTAAATTGTTGGCCATTTCACTTTACGAAGAAAATAAGATTTTAGACAAAGATAAACTTAGCTGAATTTACTTTTGTTGCTTCTTTTTAGAGAGCGATATCGTTAACAATGTGATTCGTTTTATCGATGCTTGATACTGTAGCATTTATCTCGTCAGTTTTATTTTTCTTTTCTACAAGCTTAGCTACAATACCATTTTCTGTTTATTTGAACCCTCGAGTCTCGATCAGTATTTATGAAACGTTTAGTAAATCAATGAATAATATTTCTTTCGTCGAAGTATCGATGCGTGGAGCGTATTTGATAAAACAAACATTCGGGATTTGGGTTCGTTTCTCTAAAAGAGTTTATCTGTGTGGACGTTTAGTAGAAACTATTGTGTAAACACATGTAATAGTACACCGGTTGGTCCGTGTGTTTGTTTATCATACTGTTTCTAAGAACGCAGTGTCAATGTGACCGAGCGGCGTATTCATTAACTGAAACGCGATAAATGTAAACATACCACACTTGCGCAATTGTAATGTTAGGCCTCGTTTGAGACAGGATTGTAAATGTGTGTATTGTGATATGAATAATGTATTTCAATTCTGTTCGATATGTGAAGAAAATGTCAAGACGAATAGGTTTAGCAAGTACAAGAAAAGCTGTAATTGTTCTATGCATTGTGTTTTCGCAACACTATTTATCAGTTGTATCAAAATCAGGACACAGTACCTACACACTTAAGAGTTTATCTTGATTATCAACAATGTTTATTAAAAATATCTTCAATCCGAATCATGGCAAGTAAAATTATATTTCTCTAAAACTTTCCAAAAAACTAAGGCATCAGAAACAAATAAAATAAACGTGGCATTGGCATGGCATTCACCATAAAATGTTCAGCCTATGGCCTAAGCATATTTAGGAGTTTCATCAAATCCACTGTAGTTTGCTCAAGTTGCTCATAGAGGCAAATCAAGAGTTTTATTAAGCTTAATAATTCTTAAATTTTCATTAGCTCTTAAATTCTTAATCCATTTTTGTAATCCTAAAAAGTTTCTCGCAACGAGGATTAGAAAGGGTTGTGACTTAACATTCGAATTTCTTGGTAAAAATGCTTTGATATTTTCCAAGTTCATTGTGATCAACGTCAGTGCCACGGATTTATTTAGAGGGCTTTCACTTTTTCTGATTTCAACGCCGAGATAATTAAGATTTGACTGGGATTTGAATATATCTCCTCTTAAGCTGGCGTTTAAGTTATTTTAATACCAAAAAGCAGCAAAACATAGAACTAAAAATTATCTCTGTTTCAAACTGAAACTGGTTACTTGTTAACTTTAGTATTATTACCCTCATTAACATTTGTATAATGCAACGAACAACAAGAACAAAAAAAAATAATACAGTTAGACATACATAGGTATACAACCCAGTCTAGATTCTCGAGTCTAGTCTTCGGTGACCCAAATACAATTACACAATTACTTCGTTTGTGCATTTGCAGAATCCATTCAATTTCTAGTTGGAGGACAAACAAACTAATATTAACTTTGACATTTAAATAGATACCTAGCATACTTTAAAACACCACGTCTCTATTCTGCATTTTCATACTTATTTGTACGCCCACATTCCTTCAATAGTATGTAGTTACATGCAATAGTTGGCGACTACCGAATATTTATCATACCGGACTGAATGTCCGGTATGATAATTATTATTACCGAAATTTCAGTTGATTTCAACAGGAATAATGGAGGATTTAAAGTAAAAACTTCAAACTATAAACCCGAAGCATTTATTTTAATTACACCATTTAAGTACATGAATTAGGTTAGTCAGTCAAATAAAAAGATGCAGCTATTTACAAGTTCCAAAGCGAAGAACGTGCAAAAAAGAAACATCTATGGAAAACAACAGCACGATAAATGTTCTGCATGATATAGATAAAGTTAGATCTAGTGGATTATTCGCAAACAGATATACCTTATATGAAATGAAAACAAATCTCACAACAAGTTCTAAATTTATTTCTTGTTAAAGACAAGAAACATTTTCCAACTTTGTTTTGACTAAAAGCTTGCTTTTTATATATAAAAAATGCCCTTTAAAGTAATCCCTTTAATACTAACCGGTATAAAAGTGTTTCTTAGAAATTGTGACGCGATCTGTGGGAGTTCCTGGAAAATAAATACTTACGATGAAATACGCTTTATATTATATACATTACCATCTACTTTTTCGTCGACTTCGAAATCTTTTAACGAATAACCAATAGGATTTATAGTTCTAGTTACTATTTATAAAGTCAAAACCTTTTCAGTTTTACAGAACACTGAATCATCATCATTATCAAGTGCCTTACTCAGAATTGACTCAGTTCTAACAAGCACAGTATTTTAGGCATCTATTGTGAATGGTTTCAATCAAATAGTAGGTCGATTAATGCTAATTTTTAATCTCTATGGAAACGTGTTTGATGTGTTTGGAACAAGAAAGATGATCTGTGCAATGATATGCCGTATTCCCGTCCACATTTTATTTGGCAAACATTATTTTGGAGCCATAAAAATGATATTCAAGTAGGTATAATAAAATTTGTGTGGGTTTGGGTTCTGATATCAGTAATGGTTTTGACTTTACGAATGATATATTTTGCTTCGAAACGATTTCTGCGACACTGATGAAAAAAATCTTCCTTACTTAAGTGTGTTTTGATAAAAGTTTTAGCATGTCTCAACTGTGGTTTGTCACAAACATAAAAATGTCTAAATACTTGAACATAAGTTGTCCAAGGTTGTCACATACAACATCTCATAAATATGCGTGTCGTGTACTTTGCTCAGATTACACAACATCTTCATTACTGTTATTATTTCACATATTTTTATGTTCAATTACTTGTAAAAACAATCTCGTAGTTTTGTTGTTTTTTCCTCTGATACGTATTTTATTTGGTTCTCTTTTGTCAAGTATGGATAAGGTTGTTTTACCTGATTCTGGATTTTATAGCTCTCATCTATACTGGTGGTATAAAGCTGAAGAGTTTGTGTGTTTTATCTTAATTACTACTAAAATTCGAATTGAATATTTAACCATTTATCAAGGAAGGCTATATAGCATAACGCTACGATCCACTGGAACGGAGCAGCAACCAAAGACGCGGGTGAATCCCTAGCTAGAGGACTGTTAGTATTTTAGTAAAATTACTACACCGTAATAGTAACGCTACAGTCCGTGGAATCTTATTAGATGGAGATGATTCTACAACCGATTCAGACAATAAAAACTTACGTCAGTCATATAGAAACCACTGATTTTGCTAACCCTAACACGTTCCACTTCAAAGTTGAAATGATTACCTCTTAAGACTAAAACTATTATAATAAAAGATAATAGATGAGATAAAACTGCCGCTCTATCATTAATAAGACAATGACTCAAGTCTGTAAGTGCACTCTGCATTAATTTGACTCTGTCGAAGTTACCAAAATGTTTACGTTAGTTTTAACTTTAAAGTTGACTTAAACAGACGTTGACTTAACAAGATTCGCTGAAATCTAAGTTTTGATTGGATTTATAGTTTTCACTCATCCAGTCTCTGGGCTTTCGTATTAAAACAAAAGACTTGGTAGAGTTAATCAGATTCAGATTAGATATTCGAAAATAAAAATGATCATTGCCTTCCAAAGCAGTGTTTTTGCGTATGTTACAAAATTTTAAGTCAAAGCAATCTTTGCTCTTAGATAACATGCTGAGTTACATTACCGAAACCGTCAAAGCAGGTCATCTTAGGTCAATGTAAGTCAAATTTAAAATACATATGAATCAGTGTTTCCCTTATTTGTATAGAATTACTGTATCTATTCTCATAGTGGCACATATGTCTAGTTGTATATGAAACATCTTAGGCATAACTTTTGTTTAGGTATCAAACTCAAAGCTAAATTTTCCTTTTAAACATTCACGTTATTACGAGACCAAGGTTGTGCCTATTTAAGTTTTAATATTATAACCTCTGTCAAGCCTTATGTGTAGTTAAATGAGCACATTTCATCTTCTAGACTTTACACGTTTATGTGCCAAATTATGAAGAACAGAATAAATTAGGTTAAGATTTAGACTTAAGTAGATTTTGTAGTATCTGCAAAATAGCTTTTGCAGAATCTTTCCACTAACCTGTTACCTTCTTTATTATTATTATTCTTTATTATTTTTATTATTGATAAACTCACGTTTACTACTGGTAATCGATAGTTAAACGACTATGGAGCACGGTTGTCTATAAGTAACCTATTCACTGTTGACCTAAAGACTCATAGGTTGTAGCTATCAGGAAACGCATACTCCGGCGGAGAATTCTACTCCTTAACTAAGAACGAGAATATTACTAACATACATACAATGGAAAAGTAGAAAACCCAAGAAGACTCAAAAAAGAAAGTAATAAATGTACCAGGGTAACATAGAATACATTAACCTTAACTTTAAAATACGTTCAAGCAACTAAAACGAGAAGCATTAGTAAACAATTTTCCTATTTTAAGCCCACCTATTCAAAACAGAGCAACAGAAGACGATGACATTGAACATAAGTATCGCGGAAAGAGCCGAAAGCAATTTTCAAACTCTGCCAGTCTCCCTAGGGACTCAGGAAGAAATATTACTGAAACGGACCTCAGTGGATATAGCATAATTGAGTTTGAAGTTGAAATACATGTACTGGTTCGTGAATTATCGATCTTAGATGAACGCAGATATTTTGAAATCAGTAGAAGATTTTCGGCAGTGATCGTCTCCTAACTCTTGAATGCAAATGTAAGTAGATGGAATACAGGTGGGTTTTAGTCAGTAAAAGTCTGACACTTAAGTCCACATCGCTGTGGGTGGACCGAGAGAAGTTATTTGATGAAAAAAAAAGATATTTACGCTATGAACTTTTTATTTTCATGTTAGATAGCCCATTTTTTGAGGAAAGTTATAACCTTGTATAACATCACACTATGACCGATAAGACTGGAGCGGTAACCAAAGACACTATCCCCTGCGTAATCGAGAATAATTAAACATTTTCAACAATTATGCTGTTTTTTCTTGTCGATGATCTCTTTATTTTTTAATATGATTTAATAATAAATGCGAGGATTATAAGCCCTTATTCATTCCCCCACTAATTAGAACCGACGGTTACACTTCACTCTATTATTAGGTTCATTACAGCAATAAAATGGCTATAAAAATATAACGAGCTAATGTGAGCATGTTTCTCATACAATGCCATCGGTTAGGACTCTTGGGAGGTTTGACTGACAGAAAATTGCATCGGTATTTTGAAATGAGATTAGTGGATAGTATTCAATATTTGGGAGCAGTGGTGGCCGAGTGGCAACGGCCCCGACTTACGAATTGTAGGTCGCGGGTTCAAATCCAGCCAGGCGCATTACTTTGTGTAATTTATTTCATCACCACTGCTCTCAAAACTGTGAAGGAAAACATCGTGAGGAAACCGGCATGTCCTAGAACCAAAAATTCGAAGACATGTGACATTCACAAACCCGCACTGGGCCCGCGTCCTAGTGAGGAGGCCTGAGTCCCAGCAGTGGGAACATTGAAAGGATGCATATACTATTATATGCTATATTCAATATTTGATATGCCAGTGGTTTCGCCTGCGTGAAACTATAAAATTACCCCAAGTATATATACAAAATTTTAGGTCAAAATATTGTCAAAAGAAAGTTTTCTCGATTATCGTCTTTGAAACTTAACCGACTTGATAGCATTGACTATAGAAGTTTGTCAACATTAAATACTTCCGAAGGCCAATAGTGTTGATCAACTGTTATGCAAATTAAATTATGGAGCCTCGAAAGAATTTGTTTATTCATTATGAATTAATTATAGCCTAACATTAGCCTAGCCTAGATTTTTATTGACTTTGTATGGAGTTTTGTAAATGGATTTATTCATTTGTTGAACAAATTTTAAAGTTATTTTTGAAGTAGAGAAAAATTAGCCTGTAGGGTTTGATTGATTAGTCATAAATACATTATGACTAATGTGTTTGAATGTGTGATTGATTTTATTTACAATTTCGTGATAGAGACGGTTAATGAAATTTTTAAAAAACAAATGCCATTGACAATTTTTTATTTCTTTTTTAAATTTCTACAATTTTTTTATTTAAAATAGAACACTCGACTATTTACTTTGTGTATTTTGACAAAATATTATCTATAGACTGTAATTTATGACACACAAAAAAATTAAGTTGCATTTTTTGTCGCATTTTAGTTGCATCTTTTATCTCTGTAGCTTCAAGTGGCTACCACAAACTTATGAGACAATATCTAGTTCAAGAGGTACCGCAGTGTTTGTAGAGGCGGGAATACGGGATGCGGTAACTTTTAGTTTTAGTCGACTATAATATTATCGTAGCATAATATATTGTATCTCTAATGAGATATTGAGTAAACGTAATATGCGAGTATACGGTAGATACTCGTAGAATATCTTGAAGGCAAGATTATATTATAAGCTAAGTAAAAGACAGAGTTTTTGCTAAGAGGACCTCAGTCCCAGCAATAGAAACAATATAAGGCTGATTTTGCTATGCTTTGCTTATACTATTTCAATATTATACATTAACTTAATTCTAAGCTATTAAAAACTGTTAAAAGTGAGCAAGTCACTTACTAGTTCTTGATGGGAAACAATGAAACAGTCAGTCATAAAATTCCCGTATGTTTTATTTCCAACTGTTCTATTTTAGGGTTCCTTGTTTTATGAAAAACCTAAGTAATTGCAAGTTTAAATAAAAGACTTGTAGTAGGTAGGCATAATGAATATAAAATATGTTACTTACTTTGTTATACACCATATGGCATGAATAGTAAACTATACAGTATCATAATCATGACGATAAGGTGTTGTCTTGATAAAATTTGAGAAAGTAGATTAATTTTATTATCACTATCAAAAAACTAAATTTATCTAAAATCGCAAATTGAAACCTATTTTGAATCCATTTAAAATGAATTGAGAAAGAAAATTTTCGAATCTAGTAGACGAGGAACCTGTTAAGCAATAGAAAATGGATGCACAAACTGTAATGTGACGTCACTGACATTTGTATAAATAATAATATGTGTATCTATAAAATTTTGCTACATTTGACAAAATTTGTAGCATAGTATCACATCACAGTCCATACTAGACTTGCTAGTGTAAAATATGGTCTAACAGCTGCTACATTAAATGTTACTCGTGATTGCAATCTTGAAACATAATACAATGTTTGATAAGCAATGCCCTAAGTGCTATTAACGACGCTCGGTGTCGATATCAACTGTTTACCCTGGGATCGAAAAGCATGAGCAATATGAGCGAAATAATTATATGTTGCTAGTCACATACCAAATGCGAAAAAAAATGTGTAAAGTTAATATAATTAGTGTTTACCAATAACTAGCTGATCCGGTGAACTTCGTAGTGCCTAACCGCCTAATAGTAAGGGTAACGCCATCTACTGGCATTACCAGAACTGCATAATTCATTTTAGGTATTTTACATTTTAATTAGAGATGGCTTTGTATTCGAATTTTTTTACCGTGAATTTTTCCATATTTTCTCACTGTTTAAACCTTCCCTGGACTATCACAAATATGTCAAGACTAAAATTGATCAAATCGGTCCAGCTAAGCCAAACAGCTATTCATTTTTCTATTTATGAAGATTATTTAAAGGCAAATACTTTGACTTGAAGGTTATATAAATCTAATATCGGTAGGTAATTCCACGTTGCATAATATATTTTCATTAATTTCAAATAGGAAGTTAGATTTCAATATAAAACAGATGGGTTTATAAATAGATATGTTAAAAAACAAACGTTGTAAATTATGTTTTATTGAATGCATGTGATCAATGATCAATAAAAAAATGTGTACCCACCTATAATTTAAACACAGGAAACAGGCACAAAAAAACTTGTGGGTACGGAACCGTGTAACATACGGCTACCTATCCTAATATGTTTTTAACAATCGTTAATAATTAAAAAAAAAGAACGTTTTATTACAATTTTTACCGATGTTAAACTGTCTAACGGCAGGTGTTCAAGAAAAACATTTAAAAACCATAATACAGACTTCAAATTGAACGTCACGAGAGATCATAGACTATACGCGTTTCTTTTTTTTCTTTCTCGCTCCTTTTTTATAGGTTTTTTGTATTAACACGTGCTAGGTGCGGGTAAACATTGGCGGCTATGGGTTTAAACTTTAAAGGTGTTTCCAAATACAGCTGACGGTAACAGCTCGCCTTGAAATATATGAGCGACTGTTTGGAATAATGTGAATGCTCTTAGCGTGTTTAACTTGCTTTTTAAGGGTTTTTAAAAAAACCTAGAGATGTGTCTTTGGTCGGCGGAACGTTTTATACGTCTACGTCTTTCTGTTTTTTTTTTTACTTAGTAATCATATTTTACCTACAAAAAGATTTATTTGAATTTAATAAAATCATCATCATCATCATTTATGCCGAAAGACATCCACTGTTGGACATAGGCCTCTCCAAGTGTCGCCATAATGACCGGTCCTGTACGTCTCGCATCCATCGGATTCGTGCGACCGCGACCCTCACCACTTCACCAGATCATCGGTCCATCTTGTAAAAGGCCTTCCAACGCTGCGTCTTCCGGTACGCGGAATCCACTCCAGAACCTTTCGGCCCAAACGGCCATCAGTTCTGCGTGCAATGTGCTCTGCCCACTGCCACTTAAGTTTGGCGATTCTTCGGGCTATGTCGTTAACCTAAGTTCTCCTGCGGATATCTTCATTTCTGATGTGATCACACAAGGGAACTGCTTAGCCCTTTCCATAGTCCTTTGAGTGACTTTAAGTTTAATAAAATCAGTAGGTACGCAAATATTGTTTCTGTAAACTGAAATAAAATACAAACAACGTTTATTCGCAAATAAAAAATCTTTTCATAAAAATAACGAAATAGCAACATGAATTTTATTTTATGTATGCAATGAATTTATCTCAGTTTATGAACACTTTCCAATCCCAAAATGTCGCTTCGAACGAACGACCCGAAGCTGACGTCATCCATTACCTCTGAACACACCCTAATCTATTTCATGCTCAATTTATTACTTACCGATACACGACGGTAGCCTAACAAACAAATTAACAGTCCGTAACTAAACACACGTAACATAATTATCAAAAAAACACATAATATTACGTTGTAAAACATGGTTGAATCATTTTCTACGCTTCATTTGCTGTTACGCGCGCTTTTTCGACAGTAATGGCGGCCTGACAGCTGTCATGGCGTCGTCAGTTCTAAATTTAAAATAAACATAACATTTTTTATTAATACTTTTATGAGGCTAAGTTAGAATAGGTTTTAATACTGGTTATATTCTCAAATATTGTTCTGTATTTGAATAATGAAGAACTTTTTAAGAAGTTTGTTTACGAATCATTAAAAATATTCCCATTTCAAGTCATTTTTAATGCCTGAAATGGTAATGGACGGATTTAATAGAGCAGGATTTAAAATCTGCTTTTACTTGTAGTAAAAGTTGATTTTATTTTATATTTTTTACCATTATTTTTAAAGTTTTTACAGCCAAATCTCCCTCTAAAGTTTAAAACGTACTCTACTAAAACTAAAATCGTGATAACTACAAAAGCTTTTGAAATCCTTTCAGCATTTCTTCAGCGGTTTACGTATCACTCAAATAGTACTAAAAACGTCTTTTTGACTGTACCCTAAAAAACTTTATCTCAAGAGCCGTCCGTTGCCTTTGGCGGGATTCGGAGCTTCAACTGTCATTCGAGGATATGGCTTTGGAGACTACGTAAGTCTAAACTAAGTATGACTGATGTTTTGTTTTACAAATGCTGTTGGTTCCTAATCCTAATTCCCAATTAATTTTTTTAAATGACAGTAAAGGTTCAATACCAACATCAAAATGGGGATTTATCAATACGAATTTTCTTTTTTTTTTTGTTCGTTTTGTTAATTAAAAGAATGAAGGGATTGGGTAGCAGATTATGAAATGGTAATTGAAAGATCTCGCGATCTTCTAAGGATCTCAGATTGATTTTGTACGTACGTACTTATAGCTAAAAGTCTCAAAAAACTCAATGGTCATTTGGTCTGCTATACAGGCAATAAAAAAAAAGAAAGAAACGAAAGAAAAGAAAGAAAGAAAGAAAAAAAGAAAAGAAACAGAAAGAACAGAAAGAAAAATAGAAAAGAAAGAAAAGAAAGAAAAGAAAGAAAAATATTTTATTTGGCATGCATGGATACACACATTGTAAAAACAAAAGAAAAAAGATAAAAAACACTGTTTCTCACGGCTGCGCCAAATAGGTCCCACGCACCACTTCCATTTTCGAATAAGACACCTATCTCCTAACACAGGGATGGCAAATCAATGGCACGTATGCCAGTAGTGGCACGCGGCAAAATGATTCGGGCACACCAGTGTAAGATTAACAACATGTAGATGATTTGAAACAACAGTAATCACAATTTTTTTTTTTTTTTAGAAAACAAAGTAAGCGTAAACATTACTCTTTTTTACGGATTTCATATTGCATATTAAGACATACAAAGTCAATTAAGATTCTTTAGCAGCCCGTCATGACCACTTAATTTTTGTTCATATATTTAGTGGCACGTTCTCCAATAAGGTCATCCCTGTTCTAAAACAACCTTCAAAGCAGCTTTCTTAAAAACATATACCAACTCCACAATTCATATCCTTGCTTCCAATCTAACGCACAAAGAGACCCGATAAAGGTGAACGTACACTTATCTTCTATCTATAAGTCAAGAAGGCTTCGCTCACATATCTGCACCGAAAGAATCGACCGCGCCGAAGAAATCGTTTCTATTTCCTTTACACCTGTCGCACTGAAATTACATGTGAATTGTGATGGATTTTGTTGAGGTGTTTATCGTTAGAGCTTTATTAATGGAAGATGAAGAAAGTAATGTACATCAAAGGAAGACAAAAATGTGGATTCATAACATAAACTTAAAAAGGCAGTGCTTGGTGCATCCAAATTCGTCTAGGATTTCTGGAGTCCTTCCAGATTCTGACGATTCGACGCGGTTAGGTGTCCCGTACACCTAACCGCGTCGCTTCAAAGAGTTTCATATAAAGAATTCCAAAACTGTTTTCTTTTAATTTGACTGGTCTGTTGGACTAGTGGTTAGTGGCCCTGACTGCTATGCCGAATGTCGTGGACAAATTAATGTTTGTGTGATGAGCACGATCATTAATTTGTTCTGTGTCTGGGTGTAATTTATATATAATATGTATATATTTAGAAATATATCAGTATGTTTATCAGTTGTCTAGTACTTGTAACACAAGCTCTGCTTAGCTTGGGACTAGACGGCGTTGTGTGATAGTTGTGAAAAATAAAATTCGTTCGACACGTTCGGCTCGGATAAGTGTGTGTTCACCTTTAATGTCACACCTCAATCATGTCTTCAAGCTAAACACACCTGCAAGATACCTCCGTCCCTTTCATTACTATAGTGTTAAACAGAGAAGGGTAATGTTAAGGCTAATGTCACATGAAGATGCTAATTCACAGAACTGATTGATGTCAATATCGGTTATTAGATACTGAAGTACTTGCGTTAGGTAATTTTGATGTTGGGTGTTAGATTGTAAATGCATTTGACATTACTTCGGATAAGTAACATGTTGACACTTTGAACATGCATCTATATGTTGATTTTTATTTAGCTTCTTTTTAGGGTTCCATACCTCAAAAGGAAAAAACGGAACCCTTATAGGATCACTTTGTTGTCCGTATGTCTGTCCGTCAAGACCCTTTATCTCGGGAACGCGTGGAGGTATCGAGTTGAAATTAAAACCATATACTTAAGCCTGCAAACTCTTGAAGCTGTAAAAAAATCAAACTTGTAAAGTAACGAGAAAAAAGATACTTAGGTTTATGTGGCAAAAAACGTACATTTCGACACTCTCGAGGAAATCAAAATTCATAGGGTACTTCCCGTTGACCCAGAATCTTAAAATTTGGCATAAAGCAAGGTCTTATAGTACAAGTATAGGAATAAATCTGAAAACTGTAAGTTTGTTGTTAAGTAACAATTTTTTTTACGACAATTTATAGCACTAAATTGACTGGTTTACCCTGTCCCCTCACACCTGTTAATATTGTACTGTGAAAATATTGTAAACATTGTAAACACACCTTGTAACCGCCTATGTCGCTTCGGATATATTCGAAAAACACTGGGTTGCACATCCACGACCAAATACTCCATCTCGTCAGCTCCTCTACCACCTATGGGGAATGAAGAGCTAAACGAGATGGAGTATCCAGTCGCAAACACACGACCCCGGCGAATAGGACACGAAAACATAAGTCGGACCAATTCGACGCAAGCAATTAAAGTGTTAATCTTTTTTTTAAAGAGTTACTGGAGTTTCGTCTTTTTTCCATAGAAAAGGACCAATTCGAACCGTGCGTCTGACTTTTTTTAAGTGCCCATGTAAATCTACAATTACATATGTGAAAAAAACATTTGAATGAGAGTTTTCAGGAAAATTCACACCACCATTTGGCGCCGCTTAGCCGAGAGGGCTACTTTTAAAAACGTATACATGACGTCAATTTAACTAATATCATTAACTAAGCGTGTTGATAGGTGCCTGGACCTGACGACTCAGTGCTGCCACCTATTGAACGTCATTTTAGAAAACCCCTTATGGAATTGACTAAGTTAACGATTTTTTTTTAAATATCCCAAAATTATAACCATTTTGAAATTTTGTACCTATTTGCTTCGGAAACGAACATTCCTATGTTGGTGACAATTGATTATATTGTCAACCAAATTAAGCGCTAAAAGCACACTAAATTTAATCGAGTTTAATTAAAATACACATACCTACTGTACACTTGCCTGAAGCTGAAAATAAAAGCATATTTGTGCAATTAACTAATTGCACATCCTGGTGAATAGCATTTAAAATGATCATGATCAATCGGTTATATCGTCAGAGTATACAACGGTCTAAATATGTTGGCCAGTCTGAAGTTAGCGTTCCGGACTATTGCGTAATTACACATACTCGAAAAAATATGCAATACGCATTAACCATATGATTCTTAAAAGCGTCCTTCCAGAGTAAATTTTCCTATAGCCGCTCTCATGTGATCATGACGTTATTACACACCTTTCTCTAAATATTTCGGAAACACAAAGACCTTGTAGTATAATCTAGGTTTCCATTGGAATCGAATCATAAATTTGTGTAATTCCAGTAGACCTCTGAAAATCTGCTACTTTGCATGAATTTCGGCCCTTCCTAATGTACTCAGAAATTAAAAAAATAAAGTAAAAATATAGCCACAGAAACTTTGAACATGTATTTTAAAAAACACTTACCTATTTCCTGGAACAAGTTTTTTTGAAATATTCGATTGAATGACGGAATTACCGAATGCCAACAGAGCGCTCAGGTGTTATCCATGCTCAAAAGGCTTGGCCAAGTTTATAATCTACAATCGTTAACGCTAGCAGAAAACTTCAAATGTACGGGAATAACGTCATCTCAATGCTCGGTCACGTGATCAGAACAAAGGAATCGGAGGCGTTGCCGACTCGAGGCGATCGACGAATAGAATCGAAACGAAACGGTCGTAACTTGGCTAAGCCTGCAGGTTGACGATAGACGGGTCAGGAAGGGCTCTCATAAAAACAGTTACTGCTCAGGCAATCGCTCGAAATTCGGAGCGATCAAGATGTTTCGGTTGTACTGTATCATGTGATACAGTATGACCGAAACATCTTGACCTGACCTGTATCCAACCAAATAAATACTCAACACAAAATACACCAGAGCAACATACAGTCTCCATACGTATAAAAGAAAGAACACCTTCAAACTTCCAAGTCCCAATACGCGTATCGCCCAACATTCTCACGTAAAATTCACGGTAAAAAAAAAACTTTGGTAAAACTCTTCAACTCCATATGTGACGGTACAAGGAGCGAGAGTAGGCACTAATCGAAGTCGGGCCATGCAAATATCGGGCACACGTTGCGACAACTTATCAATATGGTGCGCGTGACCTGGATTATAAAAGAAAATGGCGGAAAAAATGCCGCGAATCGAGGTGTAACCTTGTTGGAGGCGGGAGGTGCTACGATTAAGGGTTTTGGTTGTAAACTGATACGAAATAAATAGTCTGGAAAATTAAGGATTGCAAGATTCTATGACATTGGTTTTTGAATTCACAATACCTAATATAATTTAGAGAGAGCAGTTGTGGCCAAGTGGTAACGGCCCCGACTTACGAGTTGTAGGTCGTGGGTTCAAACCCAGCCAGGCGCATTACTTTGTGTAATTTATTTCATCACCACTGCTCTCAAAACGGTGAAGGAAAACATCGTGCGGAAACCGGCATGTCCTAGAACAAAAAAATTCGAAGACATGTGACATTCACCAACCCGCACTGGGCCCGCGTGGTGGATTACGGCCCATTCCCTCTCCTAGAGAGGAGTCCTGAGTCCCAGCAGTGGGAACATTAAAAGGCTGATTATGCTTATGCTTATGCTAATATAATATATCACATCTATGTATCATAAAAAGAGAAACTGACTGACTGACATATCAACGCACAGCTTAAACTACTGAGAATAGGAGCGTGAAATTTTGCACAAGACTTCCTTTTATGACGTAGGCGAGCACTAAGAGAGGACGGGCACTTTTTCAAAATTCACAACCTAAGAAAATGAAACGGGGGTCCAAACTTTGTATAATGAAAACCTTCTTTCACGCGGGCGAAACCGCTGGCAGAAGCTAGTTTAATATAAGAAGAGAGACTTTTTTTTCTGATACATGGTACTCGTAGACTTCACACCCATACACACACCGCCGGGATTCTGATCCCGATTTCCGGCCACCGTAGGCGCGGGCTTGTGGACGGCGAGCAATGGGTGGGTCGCCGTCCGACCGTCCAGTAACCCTCCGGACCGAGCCCAAGTCGTCGATGGCGCGTACTGTTTCACGCGCGCCTCAAGGAGATGTCAGCAATTGTAGGGGCCATCAGGGTCGAAGCCTACTGGGGCCAAGGGTCTGATTCTGAAAGGAAGACTCGGCCCTGGTACGAAAGGCAACGAAGGAACAGGAGTGGGTAAGAGCGGGGGATGTCATAAGATGATTTTCCCACCGAAAAAAAAAAAAAAACACCCATACACACAGGTTTTCAGAACACATTCGTTGTGTGCATATGCATACAGTTAAGAAATGGAATTACCTACTGGAGTCCGTGTTACCATCAGGTTAGCCTAACCTAGGGATCTGGGGGTCAAGAGTGAATAGGTTATTTCTATGCAAGCGTGTTGCATCGTCTACCACATCATCGCTTACCTTTAGGAAATATAGTAGTCAAACGCGAGCTTATCAATAACTAGCTTTTGCCCGCGGCTTCGCCCGCGTACATAAAATATAGCTTATGTCGCTCAGGAATAAAGTAGCTTTCTATTGGTGAAAAAATTTTAGCAATCGGACCAGTACTTCCAGAGATTATCTCCTACAAACAAAAAAAAAACAAACTTTACTTCTTTGTAATATTAGTGTAGATAAAAAAATATGGGATATTTTCAATAGGTATGCATACAGCTATAGAGTGATATTTCTTCTTAAAGTCTGTGTTCCCTGATAGTTGTGTTCAACCAAGTATTCAAATCAAAATTAAAGAGGTTACTTTTGGGCAAGGGGTTTTCATTCTCGCCCACAAATAAGGTGCATAGCTTACTACAAATAAGGTGAACAAATCGATCTCAATAATAAAAAAAAAACTTCATAAGTTCTCCTTCTATTTTGGGCGATCTCTGGCCAATTCTTCCCCGCAAACTTAATCAGTTCATCACACTACCTCCACCCAAGACAGAGAGGTTTCAAAGGAGAAATGGGAAGCTTATGACCAACAATAGGACATAGTAAAGAAAAACAAAAAGAATCTCGTTGCTATTTGCAATGTAACTTAATTAACTGTGACTCAGTAATACGAGTGCTGCCTATAAATACCGTATCAGTAACAAAGGCCATAACGAAAACAAATTAACTGTATTATTCATTGAGTAATAATCTAAGAATTAAAAGACCGAATGGAATGAGGACAAGATTTGCATAAGGACCGCATGACATTAAAATTCATTACAATAAGTTCCTTAAGTTTATTCACTAGGACACGAAATAATTACATTCATGAGTGAATGAAAGAATGAACGAACATGTTCTTTTTCCTTTTTATTCCTGCATTTTATAGGCAAGCTGAGATGCTTGTTTTATCAATATTGTAGAGGAAAAAGTGTAATAAAATGGTATTTTATGTAGAAGAATTTCAGCAGACCAATTGTAGAAATGGATGTCTTGCGTGTGATGCGGAAATGTCATTCGGTCCGTGAATTATGGATAGGAATGACATGCCGTTGATATTAAATGACGTCGTGGTTCATTTGTTCTTTGTTTGAGTTTATTTATTTTTGTTAAAGTTACTGCAAGCTTCAAATAGAAATCATTTAGGAAGTCACATTTGATAAGTGACATTTATTTTGCAAATGGGTTTTAAAATAAAAAGCACTTTTACTCGTAATTTTTTTTGTTTAACCTTTTGAGTGCGTAATTAGAGACACAATAGTAAGACAATGGCGCGTGAACGCCGGCGTTAATGCGGGGATCAACAGCTTAAACTACGTGGCCGGTGTTTCTTAGCTGACTACCCTGAGAAGAAACACCGAAACAAACTCAGGGGGTCAAAGTCTCTTTTAAAGTCCATATAGTGAGATAACCTCTTAGTTACACACATATAAGATTTGAAAGTATATTTGAGCTCGAGCTTGTTTCTCTGCCGAAAGTTAGATGATAAATGGACAAAATGGTCCCAATAAAGCCAGAGGATATCGCAGCCAACAACAGCGAAGACGGCGGGACGAGTTCGACTCCTACCGAATGGACTGGCCCTCACTAAAAAGATAGAAATGAAAAGCGCGGATCCAGCCATCGAAAGTGGTTGTGGTCACAGTTCACAGCCACCGGAAAATCGGCCAAGTGCGAGTCGGTGTATAAACTCGCTTAAGTAGGTACATGTACTTGGGTAAAACCGTGGGGCAACACTAATTTAATAAACTTGTAAAATGTTTGCTCGCTCACGAAAATTATAAAAGTAGTATCATCAGCAAGATCGTGACGTCACAAGTCATTAGGGTAGTGGGTATGCCCATCGTGCCCATAACGCTGGATCTGCGCTTGCTAGAAAAGCTAATAAAGATAAAAAAGTACTAAAATAATCTAGCACATATATATTATTCGATCAATATCTCCCCAAATAGATATAAGTTACGTAAGTCGCTAGCTTACAAATCCTCGGTATCTCGACAATGACGTATAAAAATATCTATTGGCTCCAAAGTGTCGAATCTCCCCGACTGGGGCTTATAATTTCAATCGAGTATCGGAAATAATACGACGGAGAGGCTCAGAAGCCATATTTACTCACCTATTTCCCGATATTCAGTAATGTTGACAGTAAAAGGATTAAATGCTGGCTTTTGTACTGATGGGTGAATGTGTGACTTCTTTTTCACGGGTGATCTGTGTGAAAATCAAAGAGAGAAAAAAACTGTAATAAATATAAAATAATAAATTACTAATATAAAATATCAACAAAATATCTTTGAAAATTCATTATTCCATTGTTAATAATTAAAATATAGATTAAACATAAAACAATAATAAATGGATCTTAAAAAAAATGTTATCAATAATATTGACTAATCAATTTTTTATATATATTTTTTTCATTTGTATAAAGATGAAACTATGTCTCAATTGTAGTTTAAAAACACAAATACTGAAAAAAAAAAACAGATATAAAGATAAGTAAGCATAGAAAACCAACAAACAAAATAATGTTAAAGAATTAGGTACCAAAACATCCATCAAAATGTTATCCACGTATATCCGTCTGAATTAATAAGTGCGATAACTGTCGAATAATAATTAGCTTCCTAATTACTTTTAATAAAACAGCTCTTAATTAATATTCCATTCGTATAATTAGCTCCTATCATCTAAGAAAGAAAGAAACGCATTAGAACTGTCAAGTTTTTATCTTTTTTCCCCTTTCTTTTAAGTTGGTTGACAGATTTGGATAATGATGGTAGTTGAAAACCTTGTCTCTGCTTCTTAATGTTCAATATTACTTAGTTTTAATGAGCTTTTTAATAATTGATTTAGTGGTAATACATTTTTGTAAATTGTAAATTAGTTTTATTTCTGTATATCGCTTCTCCATTCAAAAAGTGTCTTATCTTAAAAAAAAAATTTTTTTAAATTGTAAGTACTATTACTTTTAGAATGGGTCATACTTTAAGCTAAGATAGTGTCATGTATTCATGAAACGGCCAATTTAGAAGCGTAAACTAGCTTCTGACGTTTTATAAGTGCCCATGTAGGCCTATGTGAAGGCATGTGACATCCACCAAACCGCACTGCCGCGTGGTGGATTAAGGCCCATTCCCTCTCCAAGAGAGGAGGCTTGAGTCCCAACAGTGGAAAAATTATAAGGCCGACTATGCTATACTATGCTAGGCATATACTATAGTCAAATAAAAATATTTGAATTTGAACTTAAACAACCTATTGTCTAACAACAGTTCTAAACAATTACTTCTTACAACTTAAGCCCAAAAATTTATTAAAACAAAACTACAAATTTAAACTGTCATCCGAAACGGTCTCACCAACCTGACAGCATGATGAATGCTTACGATAGCTCCAAAAATAATTAACATAATTATTTCTATAGTTTTATTACTGGTGCTGTTAAAGTTTAATTATAACCAGTTACTGGTTTTATCTCCGATTCGTTAGTCCGAGTTGGGTAATAAGTAATGAGGGCCTTTCCGGTGGGAGTTCGTGGCTGCGATGTTCTCAAGTCGAGGTGTTATTTTGGGTGAGATTTTTATGATGTGCTATGGTGAAAGAGTTAGGTAATGCTGTGGTAATAAATTTCAGTTTCTAGTTAACCTAGCTTTATCAATGCCGTGAAACTCTGTTATTGGCTTTAATTTATAACCAGAGGTAGGAATTAGGTATAGTTACTCATGTACTTGCATCGAAATGTTGATATTAATATGGATCGTCCCGGGTTTTCTAATGAAAAATCCCGTGTGGCCCACAATATTACAAATAAATAATAATAAGTAAATACCTCAGAGATAGATAAGATAAATAAAACAAAAACCAATTAACATAAAAAAATTATTAGTATTTTTCATTAAAAAAGATCTATCTCAACTGAGGTTAGGTTAAAAAAAAATTTACACATCCTCCTCCTCGTCATGAACGCTGTAAGAAATTTTTTCTGTTATATTTCTGAGTGTCATAAAAAATACCTGCTCTTTAAAATCAATCTCGGGATTTGAGCCATATCCACTGTAAGAAATCGGTCAAAGTACATGCATAACTCTACCTAATTCCGACCTCTGTTTATTACGCATGTAAATTAGTAACAAGCTAAGCTGTTGAGTGTCCAAAAAAAATAAACATAATTGGTACACATGCAAATTGCAAAATTGATACCAGCGATAACGACTACCAAAATGTCAAAATGTAGGAGACTGACGACGACACAAGATTTTTGTAGAGCATACAATCCTAAATTATTTTTTATCGATAATACACAAGTTGACATGTTAGTGATCGTGAGTACATTCACTAACATGTCAACTCACTTATATAAAACATCTAGACCCGGAATAAATATTGTTCTGTGTGAGAATCAAACCGGCCATACGCACCGTAGCTGCCAATCGCTCATCCATAGCATAGCATAGCATAGTCGGCCTTATAATTTTCCCACTGTTGGGACTCAGGCCTCCTTTCTAGGAGAGAGAATGGGCCGTAATCCACCACGCGGGCCCAGTGCGGGTTGGTGGATGTCACGTGTCTTCGAATTTTTGGTTCTAGGACATGCCGGTTTCCTCACGATGCTCATCCGCACTAACTGAATTAACATTTTTGTTAGCTGAAGAAAAAATATCTCGAAGAAGAAACACATAAGTCAGTACATTGATTATGGCAACCAGATTTATAAGCTAGTAGCTTCTGACAGCAGCTTCGCCAACGTGATTGTAGAAAATAAAGTATGCCTATTTGATGTTAGCATAAGCATAAGCATAATCAGCCTTTTTAATGTTCCCACTGCTGGGACTCAGGCCTCCTCTCCAGGAGAGGGGATGGGCCGTAATTCACCACGCGGGCCCAGTGCGGGTTGGTGGACGTCACATGTCTTCGAATTTTTGATTCTAGGACATGCCGGTTTCCTCACGATGTGTTGAAATTATTTGATGTTACTTAGTGTTTAACTTGCATTTTACTGGTGGAGCAATTTTTAAAAAGCGTCTAGTACAGTACGGCCGGCGAAAGATGGCGAGAGTGAAGTTAGCCTCTAGCAACTTTCGCGCTTGTGTATTCGTAAAAAAATAAGTGGTTTACAAAAATAAAGGCCAATAACCGTTAATTACAGCATTGAAAATAGCAAATGGAACTTATTTTGTTAAATTGTTTATTTTCTTAAGAGTATTAAAGCGCTAAAGTTGCTAGAGCCTAATAACTTCACTCTCGCCATCTTTCGCCGGCCGTACTATAGTTTTTGAGTTTATTCATTTTTTTTAGTTACAAACAAAAATATAAATCTCTCCTTTTTAGGGTTCCGTACCCAAAGGGTAAAACGGGACCCTATTACTAAGACTTCGCTGTCTGTCTGTCTGTCTGTCTGTCCGTCTGTCACCAGATATCTCATGAACCGTGATAGTTAGACAGTAAAAATTTTCAGTAATGATTTCTGTCGCCGCTATAACTAAAAAACAGAATAGAACAAATATTTAAGGGGGCTCCCATACAACAAACTTGATTTTGACCCTTCGTGCGCGATTCCTACTCGCACCTGGCCGGTTTTTTTTTTTTAATTGATATAAACCAGCGCTTGACTGCGATCCCACCTGATGGTAAGCAGCGATGCAATCATTGATGGTGAGGCGCACTAGTTTATTAAGAGCCTATTCACTCTAGCCTTGAAGACACCTAAATTATAGTTGGACGGGAAGACCGCAGCAGGCAAATTGTTCCAGTCCTTAGATGTACGCGGTATAAACGACGAAGCGAAACGCTTAGTCCGGACCGTCGAAGTTTCAACAACGTAAGGCTGGATACTCGCCGTACGTCGGGTTGTCCGATGGTAGAAAGGAGATGGCAGAATCAAGTCATGCCATTCCGATTTATACCAAAAACTAGAGCATAGAGTGACTTCAATAACTTGATAATTACATATTCTATTTTTCCCATCTCTGGTTTCCCACGCCTAATTACTTCCCAACCTCCGAGTCAGTATGAAAATTAATTTGAAAGTATCAAACTATCTTTTAATCATAAAGTTGAAAGTCACTTCCAATAAAACGACGTTCCTGATGAAGATTAATTACTGGAGAAATTTTGACATCGATTTTAGCAGCTTTAATTATTACAGGTTTAATGAAATTAAGGATTCCGTGGACCTTAGCTTATTCGAGATTATGGAGCAGACTTTCAAATGACTTCGGCTATTCTTTAGCAAATCCGTAATCTTTTACGTTATTTCATTAAGGGAAAGGATATTGAGTGAAGACTTCCTGTAATTTTTCCAGACAATATTTGTTAAGAAAGATTAATAGATTTTGTTTTGATACCAACTTTTTTATTATTGATAGACCCGCTTGACCACCTGATGACAAGCGACAGTGTTGCCGACGATGGAGCACGCTTGCCTAGAAGACCCATTCACTCTTGACTTAAAGAACCCTAGGGTTTAGCTATCAGGAAACAGCACAATTAATATGTTCCTAAAACGTTTTGATATTGTTATAAACAATGAGCTCTTTAGTTAAGAGCATCCAACTCGACGTACATTTTCACTGTTTTTCATACAACCGCTTTTACGCGATTATGACGTTATTACACATTTTTCATTAGATATTTTGGAAACACAGTATCTTGTGGATATTATCTAGGCTTCTATTGAAACCAATTTATAAATCTGTGTAAAACTAATCCAGTAAAAACCTCTGAAAATCTGCTATTTTGCCGTCCGGACCGAGCCCAAGTCGTTGACGGCGCGTACTGTTCCACGCGCGCCACCGTAGGGGCCCAGAAGGATCGAAGCCTTCTGGGGCCAAGGGTCTGATTCTGAAGGGAAGACTCGGCCCTGGTACGGCAACGAAGGAACAGGAGTGGGTTTTTAGTCAGTAAAAGTCTGACACTATCTCACGCTCCGCATAAGAGCGGAGGATGTCATTAGATGATTTTCCCACCGAAAAAAAAGGTCCTGGCAGGCGGCCTAGCGAGCTATTTTGCAAATATAACCCTGTTTGCTGTCGCACACTCCGGTGAAGAATCTCTGTTTCCACTGAATAACCTTCCTCTGTAAGTACCAGATCATAATTTATATACACCGGTTTTAAATCCCAATCATCCATATTCTATACTCCGGATTATATTATAAAATGATTATTTAGTAGCGGAACTTCGGGAAAAGAAAGTACCGCCTGATAAGTTTTAATTAAGTTTACACTCAGTACCCGAATAATGTTTATTCATTTCAACAATTAATTATTACGTAACGATAAAAGCTTTGAAAGGTTTCTGCTCTTGTATTAGTGTTAATTTCTTATATGAGCCTATCTTTATCTATATTGAATTCTTTTATATTTTCGGTCTATTAAGTCGAGGAATTTAATTTCAATTTGATATCTTATGAAAATGGTTTTATTCTCGAAATGGAATTAGGTTGTTAGCGTTGGAATTGTTTGAATTTTGATAAAATTTCTGGTGTAATCTTTATTTCGTTTATGCGGTAGGTAGATGATGCAAATGGTACATTTTGATACCTACAAGTGGAGAAAGTTTTCATTGCGACCGAGGCGGAATTCGCCCGAGCCGTAGGGTTTTTAAATACACTTAAGAAAATATAAATAAAAGAGAGTTGACGCACGTCTACTGGGAGTCGCTTAGCGCCCAGCCTGATACGATAAATACAATAAATTGTAGCGGGTTTGAACTCGTTCACTTTTCCGCACTAGTGCGGAAAAACAGTAAATTTCGGGCCTAAAAGCCGTAGACCGCAATTTACTGTTTTCCGCTTACCGTTATACCTATATAAGAGCGGGTTTTCGAGTAAGTAGGCAAGTATATAGAAAAACTATTTAATGAATTCAAACTACTGAAAATGTAATCTTAATAATATATCTAATCTGTCACGTACATTATTTCAATAACAAATTGTTAAAGAAACATTGCCGCATCAAGCGATATATTTAAAATAAAAAACGTTCGAAATCCGTTAAGAAAACAAAACATTCCATTCCAAATTTAAAAAGGAGTGTACAAAGAGCTGTCACTCAAACGTATAATGGTCACGCCCAGGGAAGGTTCAATCAAAGGCCTCTTACTTCGTAATTACTCATGATTCTTGGTCAGTTCCGGCCTAATGACAGGGTACGATTTGATGATGCATTCTCTAAGGTCAAAGAATAAAAAGAGATGATGTAAGTATATGATTAGGATGATAGTATTCATTACTTTTTAATTTAGTTCGGTCATCGTCGGCGTTTCTTCGTGTCATGTCGGAAGAAAACGAAGCATTCCGAGCTTAATGTACTTTAGATAGTTTATAATATTCTCTTTAAGTACGCTACTCTTAGATAATTTTCTTGCAGTAAAACACTCGCCTTCCTAGAAGCTAGGAAATTATTTTTTCAAAAACATATCTAAGTATTAACTGAGTTACTTCAACTAACATTAAGTCGCGAGAAATGCAGTTTTCTTGTTTGAAGTACTTCGCGTATTTCTTGCTTTATAAAAGTAGCTACTGAAATCTATTAAAAACTTGAAATTGAAAACCCACGTGCGGAAATTGGATTCAAAGTCACGATAGTACTATTAAAGAGTCTTAATTGGCTTACTTCAATTAGTACAGAATTAACCTCACTACAGAAATGGCAATGATTCAGCGCTAAATTTAGCACCTCTGCGCTCTTGATCTATGCGTCAGTGAAGGAAGCGATAACCACCGGTACCTAGTAGACAGATGCGTTCGCGATTTAGTTACCAAACATGTACATAAACTAAAGTGTTAATGGAATAAAAACTTTAAAACTCACACGTAAAGTTTATTTTACAATTCTACTTTAATTTTTTAATGACTTTTTCGATAGTATTTGTCATTCTGAAATCAACTTAACCGTCGATAAAATAAAACTGATTTTCATTTAAGTGGCAACAAATTGAAAACAAGGATTTGAATAAACCCTAATAGGTACAATCGAACGAATCTGTGTTAATCGCGTTGTGCGCGGTACAATGCTGCCCGCAGCAGGGTGCCGCGTCGCGATTGAATATTTAATCGAATGTAGAGCGCACATGGCGAGGTGAACGACCAAATTGCTTGACCGAAGGACGTGTTATCTGGTAAGATAAGATATTTTTGTTGGGACTTGGGACAACCACTAGTGGTGAAAATATTGTGCCGTTATTCTGCAGTATTACAAAAGTACCTAAATATATTTTTTTTTCAATACTCCCAAACCCGCTCTTATCGCTACTGCTTTTAGTCACGCAATTTACTGTTTTCCGCACTAGTGTGGAAAAGTGAGCGTTCTGGCCCCGCTACAATTCATTATATTTATTGTATCAGGCTGGGTGCTAAGCGACCCCACGAGTCACGTGTCAACCCCAGTTTATTTATTTATTAGTAAGTGTATTGAAAAAGTCATTTGATACACGTGGAATTTGTCATTTGCAGCCGTCACTCGGTTCTGTAATACCCCCGCCTATGGCTCGAGCGAATTCCGACTCGGTCGCAAGTTTCTCCACTTGTATAAAAATATACTATTTTCCTTCACCTATGTTGTCACATTTCTGAACAAAGGCCATCGACGCCGAGTTGCTAGCCTGTCGGCTTTCTACCGGTTGCATTTCGGGGAGTGTGCGTCGGAATTGCATAACCTAATTCCGCCTAGTCCGTTCCATCATCGCACCACCAGGCGTACGGCGATGCGCCACCGGTACATGGTGGACTGCCCACCCATAGGTTGCTTCTAGGTAAGCACGCTCCATCGTCGACCGCATCGTCGCTTTACATCAGGTGAGATAGCGGTCAAGCGCAAACCTATCAAGACTAAAAAAAAAAACAAAGGTTGAAACCTAAAACCTTCCACTTTTACAGGTCTCTCGGCTTATCGTACCATAAAATTTGTAAATAAACCAGCAAAATCGGGTTCGTTAAATCATTATAACTGTTATCTCATTTTGAAAATATGTCGGTATGTTTGATACCTATTTACATAATAAATCATTTCATATTTAACGGTAAATAAGCGTCATCCGAATGAAACATCTTCACAAACATAAATCATAACATGAATAATTTATTAACAAATTGTTTGAGCAAATTATTATGTCACGTATTTTATTAGCCCTAGGGGTACAAACAAATATGATATAGAATTTGGTGCTGAAAGGACCATAAATAAATTATACCACGCTCAAAAAAAAAAACAGTTTTAAACATGGAATTTAATTTTTATCACATTAATATTAATAAAAACTTTTTACAAAAAAAAATTCAACCGACTTCAAAGTAAAAAAAAAAAACACTGAAAAGTGCAAAATAACTTTAATTTCGGAAATCGGTGTTTCTATTACTTATAGTTTTGTGTCTTCGTTTTTTAACACCGACTTCCGAAATTAAGTTATTTTGCACTTTTCAGTGTTTTTTTTCTACTTTGAAGATGATTGAATTTTTTTGTCTGAAGTCGGTTGAATTTTTTTAGTAAAAAGTTTTTTATTTTACACTTTTTAGTTATGGTACCACCACTAAAAAGTACCCCTCAGCCAAACTTAAATACCTTATAGCCAAAGTGCATCTCATGACAATTCTAATAATCCCAAACACGGTTAGATTACATTAATTTATTACAGAGTTCCGGTGCCTAACTTTAGGCTTCATCATCAGATCAGTTCGATATATTCCCCCTCTTCTTTCAGGCAGTCATCAACAACTCGTATAAACAAAGCAATTATACTTGTTACGACGTGTCTGCTGTGATTCTATGAGGAGTTCTGTTCCATATCTTCGAAGTTCATGATCAAATCATAACAATATTTCTATGGGACCAACTCGGAAGCATAACCCTTCAATCAAAAAAATATATTTTAAATCGGTCTTCAATTGACTGAGAAATCGGTGAACATACATAAAAAAAAAAACATACATTCAGCCGAACATATTATAACCTCCTCCTTTTTGAAGTCGGTTAAAAAGGCGAAAGTTTGAGGGTGTTTGCGTTTTTTAATTATTCACGTTCGAACGCCTGAACGGGTTTTGATGAAACTTGGTACACGAGTAAACCATGTCCTGGAATAGCATATAGAAAACTTTTTATCTCTGGAGTAGGTTCCCTTGGCATAATTTTCTACTATGACGCAGGTGAAGCCACTGGCAGCAGATTTTTAAGAAAAAATCCTTTTATGTACATAATGCACATCGAGATCGTAAATTAAAATTATTCTCGTAATTCGTACGTCATTATTAACCCTCGCGCGCGCAAGTGGTCCCAGAGACCCAGTGCAATATTCTACGCAAAATCTGACACAGTGGAATAGACGCGTCAGCTGCCCTGACACAATACTGTGATCCAATTTTAACGTACATCTGCCGCGAATGTCAATGCTTATAGAATAATCGCAAGTTCACTGACTTGCTATTTGATTGTGTTTCAATTTTTGGTTTCAAGTAAAATGTTTTCTGATTAAAAATCATTTCGCTTAAATGAAATTTGAACAAAGTGTTTTAAATTTTCAGCCCTAATACTATAAATGAAAAATAGCTTTTTATAGCTTACGATTTTTTTTTGTAACAGTTTCTGTTTATGGCACAGTTGGTGTAGTGGCTGAACGATTGGCTGCTGTGTCGCATGTCGCGTGTTCGATTCCCGCTCAGAACAAATATTTGTATGGCCTACAGATAGGTGTTCCGAATCCAGGTGTCTGGTGTAAGTGAGTTTTAAATATTTTTGTGAACTTGTGAACGCACCCACGATACAGGAGTTATTCCTTGTGTTGTTTGCTATGTTCATAGCAAAACGTTTTGGGAACACATTCATTGTGCGTACAGCTAAGGAGTGGAATTCCTTGCCGGAATCTGTGTTTCCTGATGGCTACAACCCGGAAATCTTTAAGTCAAGAGTGATTATGTTACTTCTAGGTAAGCGCGTTCCATCGTCGATCGCATCGTTGCTTTCCATCAGGTGACCTATCCTATCGAGAATAAAAAAAAAAATTAAAAAGATAAGAAAGATAGAAAAGAATTAAAAAAGGATTTCTAACTAAAAATATGGACGTTACTATATTTGTTTACGTAATAAAACAGAGATTCGGCTAATTGAGAGAGCATGTTTTCTAAATAAACATGTAATGTGTATAAGCGTGGATGGTTGCCAAAGACGGATTTTAATTCCATCCAAAAGAAGCAAAGAAAAAATTATCGAACGAAACACGAGACTTTTTAAGGCTAACGCTTTGAATTAACGAACGGTAGAGTATGGAGAAAACGACACCATAGATGGACGAGTTTGATACTCCTGCATTTTTGCACTAAAGTAAAGCTGATAGGTACTTGTATATCAAGAACATTTTTAAGATGGGCACACGATGAAAGAGTAAATAATTTCAATTAACCAAATCAAAACACAAAAGTCACCCTTTTCATATCAAGTAAGAACCCTACCGGAAAATCACCTTTTTAATATTTAAAAAAAATTCTTTCCATTACTACTTTCTATTATACTTTCCGCAACGCTATGGCCCCCCCTGGGCGATGTTCTACTGCCCTCCACGCCGGGTGTCACAAAATGGCGACAAAATCTAACGCGCGTGAATAATTTTTTGACACAAATGCAACCGTTGTTGACTTTACTCTCCCCATTATTACTTTTTACGGTTTAACAAGCTCGTATTTTTACTTATCTCGTTGTGTGAATTGTTATTATACATTTTTTTTCTACAAAGGGTGACAACCCTAGTTTCGTATCACTAGGGCTGATGCTATTGTGGTCGCTTATATCAACGACGTATATTGTGACGCGTTTAAAACGCGAAACTTTTTTATTAGATGTCTTTTTACAACTCTGTGTAGCTTTTATGAGTTTGATGAGCAGTGTTGGCCCGAAAATTTAGAGGCGATCGTCACGATCTTTAATATCCGAGAAAGTTTTGACGAGCGCTAAAAAGACTTGTACAATATTTTATCGCAAACGTTTTTGTTAATAACGCTGTCGGTTTCAAACTCAACGAGCGAAATATTTAGTTTAAAACGCATGATTTTGCACTATTAGTTTTGACTATTTGCTCATCAGCACATTTAAAAATGAGTTGACATGGCAGTATGATTAAAATAACTATAAAATAACATGTTTACATTTTAAATTAGATCGACACCAATTTAATTTACCACTTTGCCTTGTTGAAAACTAAACACAACATGAATCCTATTAAAAATAAATCAACATTAATTATTATTAGCCAACCATTGACGACTGGGGCCGACTACGTCCGAGCAGTTATACAAAAACAATTATATCAAAACACTTTGGAACTACAACAGCTGACAACACAGCCAATCCGACCAACCCGTTATAAGCAGCCTAAACAGAAAACAACGGAACGACCTTTCAATAATAGAACATCGGATACGAACACGATACCAATTACGTACGTTACGTGGTCGATACTGGAAATTTCAAATTGATATCGAATTATATTAAAAGTTTATTAGCTGTTGCGCCAAGGGTTTGATTGTGATTTTTGTTTGCGCTGGTTTCGTATAATTACTATCGATTTTTCAACCCTGAAAGTAAGTTTTAGTAATTTATTGATATGATCGGATAATAGGAATAGAAAATTGCTATTGTTATTGTTTTTTATACAAATGTCTGTTATTTCAGTAATAGTAAATTAAGTAACTGCCTATTACAAAATATTTAGGCAATGTAGTAAATATTTTGTCGTTGTAGTAAATCAATTCACGTCAAAATAGAATTTCATGAAAACATTGCTCTATTACTAGCGTCACTAACGTCGCTCTAGTAACTTTCAATACTAGCAGCAGTCACAAAATTCCCAAAAATTTCATCGTACGACAAACTGTCAGAATTGCCAACGTAAAAGCAATATCCGTTTGGTTTTTTTAAGCACTGTAACGGAACTATTAACCTGTGTCAAGCAACGCACAAAGCGTCGGTTCGAGTGACCACGTTTTAACAACAATTTCACCGTACAAAGACCAATTACGATACCTCGGGTCGATCAAACGGGTATTGGTGAAAAATGGGTATCGTTTTGACCGGCGAGCAGTGGAAGGGTTGGTCCGTTTCGACCGTTTCAGACGAATTTGCCGCATGATCGATGTTTTTGCGGAAATTTTCCGGATAAAATCCTGTGGACATAAATAGCAGATTATTGGTGATTCTGTTTGATATGGTCAAATGTGTATTTGGCGAATAAATGGGATTTATATTTCTGATTTATTTTTGACGTTCAAGTTGGTCAAAGACATAGAGTCGAAAGGCTTTTTCGAGAATTATTTACATACAGAATTACGTTATAATATCGCAGTAATATATACAACGTGTTTTTTTTATATCCCATAACTCTAGGATATGAATGAGACCATATCAAAGAATCAACTGGCATATGAATCATTTTTCAATTACTTACCTTTCTTTTTTTGTTTTCATTTTTCATACAAAATAATTCTATAAATTCACGATTATTAATGTAAAACACCCTTAAGTGAAATATGACAACGATTTGAAATTTGTTTATTTTTTTCTCACAACTTTACTACACTACTGCGAAGTTTGGCAACGTCATACGGGTGTCAATTTTTGACCTAAATAAATTATGATTGATGATATCTTCGAAACTAAGCACTTTTGAATCACATATCCTAGGACTTTTAGTACTATATTTCCCTATAGAATATAAACCTTGAGTTATGGGATATCAAAAACAACACTATGTATATACCTTATTACCTATTTCCATATCGGAACAAGACGTGTGTGATGGTTAACCGATTGGCTGCTGCGGTACGAGTCGCGGGTTCGATTCCCGCACGTGACAAATATTTGTATGACCTAAAGTTTTTTTTTTTAAATTGATATAAACCAGTGCTTGACTGCGATCCCACCTGATGGTAAGCAGTGATGCAATCATTGATGGTGAGGCGCACTAGTTTATTAAGAGCCTATTCTTGAAGACACCTAAATTATAGTTGGACGGGAAGACCGCAGCAGGCAAATTGTTTCAGTCCTTCGATGTACGCGGTATAAACGACGAAGGGAAACGCTTAGCCTGGACCGTTGAAGTTTCAACAACGTAAGGGTGGATACTCGCCGTAAGTCGGGTTGTCCGATGGTAGAAAGGAGATGGCGGAATCAAGTCATGCAATTCCCGCGCACACTCACCAAAATGCAACCTGTAAAATACCGATAGGCTGGCTACCCTGCGCCTGTGCTCGAGGCTTTGTAGATTGGACTTAACCAAATCTGGATCACCAATTAGCCTCTTCGCACGCCTTACGACCTAAAGATAAATATCAGTGTCTTGAGTATGTGAGTTTATATGCTTGTGAACGTACCCACGATACAAGAGTAAATCCTAGTTTTTATTTTTCGGATGGGAAAATCAACCTATGACATCCCCCGCTCTTGGGCGGGGCGGGAGATATTGTCAGACTTTTCCTGACTAAAAATCCACCCCCGTTCCTGCTTTGCCATTTTTCCAGGGCCCCGGGGATCTTCGACTCTGCTGGGCCCTTACGGTTACTGACATCTCCTTGAGGCGCGTGTGGAACACTACGCGCCGTCGACGACTTGGGCTTGGTCCGGACGGTTACCAGACGATCGGACGGTGAGCTACCCATTGTTCGCCGAGGAATAATTCCTAGTGTGGGTAAATTTTTTCTAGAAATAATATTTACAGCAAGCATCTAAAGAGATAAAAAATATCTCTAACATAATATATCAAAATATTTCCTTTTATTTGACTTGAAATCTGAAATGAAAGACATTTGCCAGGTACTCGTAAAGGGTACTTCCACCTTATTATTAGATATTTGCGAGATATTCCGATCACGAAACTGTACTTCACGAGAATAAATTTAATTTATTCCACTCCACCCGTTACCGTTTTTCATAAAGAATTCCAATTTTATCGTCGAAATTGTTATTTTCTACATATTAGCTGTGTTATTTTCTCGTTTTTTCTCCCTTTATTTAGTACCTATAATAACAATCATTGACAGAAAATCGGGTGTTAAAAACGTACTACGTTACTTGTTTTTTTTTTTTTTTTTTTTTTATTATTGATAGGCTCGCGTTTGACCACCATCTCACCTGATGGTAAGCGATGATGTGGCCGACGATGGAGCACGCTTGCCTAGAAGCAACCTATTCACTCTTGACTTAAAGACCCCCAGGTTGTAGCTATCAGGGAACACAGACTCGGGCAGGGAATTCCACTCCTTAGCTGTACGCATTATGAATGTGTTCCCAAAACGCTTTGTACGTATGGGTGGGATGTCCACCATGTCTTTTCTGGAAACGTTCTTGAAAAAAATTGGAAATCTGTTTTTTTGCCTTTCAAGACTTTTAAACCAGGGGGAAGAAGCGGCATCTTTTAGGGTTCCGTACCCAAATGGTAAAAACAGGACCCTATTGCTATCACTGTCCATCTGTCTGTCATCAGGCTGTATCTCATGAACTGTGATAGCTAGACAGTTGAAATTTTCACAGATGATGTATTTCTGTTGCCGCTATAACAACAAATACTAAAAACAAAATAAAATAAATATGTAATTGGTTCTCAGCAAACGTGATTTTTCTGCCGTTTTTTTGCTTCGGACGGTACGGAACCCATCGAGCGCGCGACTCGCACTTGGCCGGGTTTTTTTTTGTTTTGATCTAAAAAGCTTGTTGACTTGAAATGACGGATTCATTGAGCCCTGTCAATTAATCTAGATAACTTTCTTTCTTAGTCGTCTTTTCAACAACAGAATAATTAAGTAGGTACAACAACGAAAACAAGAAAACAAGTACAAACGTGTTGACTGAAGCGATCTAGATAAGAAAATTTTGCAGCCGACGAGCAATGGGTAGCTCGTTGTCCGCTCGTCCTGTAAGGATCTGTCCTTGTCGGGCTCTGGCCCGAGTCGACAAAAGCGCGTAGTGTACTACGCGCGCCTCAAAGAGAGGTCAGCAAACCGTAGGGGCCCAGCAGGGCCGATGCCTGTTAGGACCATGGGATTGGGGTTTAGGGGATAGGGTATTCTGAAAAGTGCCTGGAACGCTAACGGCAACTGGAAGCATTCTTCTGCTGCTGGTGCTGTGGTTTTAGTCAGTAAAAGTCTGACTCGCCCTTTTGCTCCACCCTAGAGCGAGTAGTCATAAAATAATATCCTACCTCGAAAAAAAAAACTTTGAATATTATTCCACAGTAGAAAAATAATCTCTAAAATGTAACAATTGAAGTGGAAATTCCAGTAAGAGAGGAAATAAAAATAAAAGGAAAGAAGGACGCGGGCTGTTTATCATCTGGTATAAGTTGCAACATTTTACGGCAGAAGCGCTTTCTTCTGAGATGTTTGCAATCTCTCACAAGTTTTGCTGTGGTTCTATTTTCAAATCCAACGTGTTTTGTGTTTATGTTATAGTTTATGCAATTTGAAGTGTCGATTTAGTAAATCAAGATGGTGACGCATAGACAAAATAGAATAATTTATTTTTAAACATACACCACAATAAAAGAAAAATTGCAAAGGACATCAAACCAATTGGAACCGTGCACTAACGTCTGTCATTTTATAAGTACCCCTGTAGGCCTATGTGCAATACAAAAAAAATAGATTTTGAAAGGATAACGTAATCTATAGGTACTTAGCATAGCATAGTCGGCCTTATAATGTTCCCACTGTTGGGACTCAGGCCTCCTCTCTAGGAGAGGGAATGGGCCATAATCCACCACGCGGGCCCAGTGCGGGTTGGTGGGTGTCACATGTCTTCGAATTTTTGGTTCTAGGACATGCCGGTTTCCTCACGATGTTTTCTTTCGCCGTTTTGAGAGCAGTGGTGATTAAATAAATTACACAAAGTGATGCGCCTGGCTGGGTTTGAACCCGCGACCTATAACTCGTAAGTCGGGGCCGTTACCACTCGGCCACCACTGCTCTCCAAACGCTCTATAGGTACTTATTTATACCTTAAAGGAGAAACTGTCTGACTGACATATCTGCCAAAACTACTCCGAGTAGGAGCGTGACATTTTGCATAAGAATTTCTTTTATGACGTAGGCGAGCACTAAGAGAGAATTTTCAAAAGTTTACCCCCGTTTCATTCTTTGAAATGGGGGTCCAAAGTTTTTATGTAGAAACCTACTTTCACGCAGGCGAAACCGCTGGCAGAAGCTAATGTTGATGTATATTTTTTTTTTAATTGATGTAAACTAGTGCTTGACTGAGATCCCACCTGATGATAAACAGTGATGCAATCGTTGATGGTATGGCGCACTAGTTTATAAGTGCCTATTCACTCTAGCCTTGAAGACACCTAAATTATTATCGGACGGGAAGACCGCAGCAGGCAAATTGTTCCAGTCCTTCATTGTACGCTGTATAAACGACGAGGAGCAGTGGTGGCCGAGTGGTAACGGCCCCGACTTACGAGTTGTAGGTTCCGAGTTCAAACCCAGCCAGGCGCATTACTTTGTGTAAATTATTTCATCACCACTGCTCTCAAAACGTTGAAGGAAAACATCGTGAGGAAACCGGCATGTCCTAGAACCAAAAATTCGAATACATGTGACATCCACCAAAACGCACTGGGCCCGCGTGGTGGATTACGGCCCATTCCCTCTCCTAGAGAGGAGGCCTGAGTCCCAACAGTGGGAACATTATAAGGCCAACTATGCTAGTAATTTGTTATCATTTTTTTTATTGACTCATACTAAACTATTTAGACATTATAGTTAATAATTAAACAGGAAATCTGTTGATAACCTTAACTAGATATGCATAGAAAAGTGCAGTAGACTCTTGAACTTGATGCCCTCAATACAAATGAATGAAGTAAATAATGATACATATTAGACGAACAGATTGCAATAATTGACACATATTCCACGTCCTATATACGTCTGATATCACATTTGTCACTCGATCTGTTTAAACGATAAATAACAAGGAATAATTTCTTCATATATATAGACAGTAATTAAATAGATAAGTCACTGCAATTTATTATTCATTAGCTTTTGCACGCGGTTTCGTCCGCATATATAAAATATAGCCTATGTCACTCATGAATAAACCAGCTTTACCTATATCTGTAAAAAAAATTTCGCAATCGGACCAGTACTTTCAGAGATTACCTCCTACAAACAAAAAAACATCCTCCTCCTCTTTACGTCGTTTATCCTCAATGCTGGGGATCGTGACCTCGTCGAATAACTTTCTTGTGGAGTATATTTTGCCATGTTGTCCTATCCACAAAAAAACATTAAAAAAAAAACAAACTTTACCTCTATATAATATTAGTGTAGATTAATCATCTTTTCAGCCGAAAGACGTCCGCTGCTGGATATAGCAACGGACGCATACGGAGCATAGGCTTCCCCCAAGTGTCACCACAAAGAACGGTCCTATGCATCTCGCATCCATTACATTCTCGCGACTCTCACCAGACCATCAGTCCACCTTGTGGAAGGCCTTCCAACGCTGCGTCTTCCGGTGTACAGTCGCCACCCCAGAACCTTACGGCCCCATCGACTATCTGTTCTACGAGCAATGTGCCCTGCCTGCTGCCACTTAAGTTCGGTAATTCTTTAGGCTATGTCGGCAACCTTGGTTGTCCTGCGGATATCTTCATTCCTGTTGCGATCACGCAAGGAAACTCCGAGTATAGCGTTTTCCATTGCCCTTTGGGTGATTTTAAATAGTGTGATAACTAAATGACACTATTATATAGAAGCAAAAGTTTGTATGTATGTGTGTGAAACATGTAACAGAGATATTTGTAATTGCAAAACATGATTGAAAAGAGTGTCCATGGAGTTTCTTGCACATTCTTCTCCATAGAGATCTACGCTTTGGAATGTGCAATTAGCATCATTTTTTCTGACTGACTGACTTCTTGACATTTCAAAAGTGCCTGTAAATGGTTTATTTGAAATAAATGCTTTTGAATTTTGATTTTTTTTTGAATTTTGTATGTTGTTTATTACTTCAAGCTTAAACGAGTCAACGGATTTCAATGGAATTTGGTACACGGCTACTGCGGTACCCTTTCAGAGCGTACTGGCGTGATGTTATGTTATGAAAAGGTGTTAACAACAAACAAACATAATTTACTGTCATTTAATGAAGTATTCCATGGTCTATCTCCGAAGTTTTTCACCAGATCGTCACTCAATTTTAAAAGGAAACACATTTGGCAAAGACATCGCTCAACAAGATTAAAAAAATATTTAAAATACTTACTCCTTCATTGGAACTCGGCTAAAAAAAAGATAGTCTCATTAGGTAAGTACTGAGAACCGATGATCATGCGTCGTTTGTTTACATAAGGCCCTAGATAGAATGTTATTTTATCAGCGTACACTAGTGGCGTTCTATATTCGTTGGCGCTTGTCAACTAGCTACTTTGACAATCACTGTCACCGATATAATGTCACTATAATAGTACCTCTATGTTAGTCATAACTCTGTGTAAACTACTGGAAGAATCTGCACTCATCTCTAATTAGTAGAGCGGCCATCTGTCGACTAACTTTTGATCGATATTGAGGGGCGTCGATTGTGATTGTGGATCGCGTTTATTTGATTTACGATTGATTTCTTTGTTGTTCAGTGCTGCGTGTGAAGGGTGAGCTGGGTGAGCCGTAGTATGTGAATTTTACTAGCAATTTATTTTGAAAGAACTTGTTAATTTTTTGGTGAATAGGTATTTTAAAGCTTTCGCAGATAAGCAGGACACGATAGCGAAAAAAAACACGTTTCCATTGAAAAAATCCTGTTTATAGAGTAGATATGTTTAAAACAAAATTTCTATAATGAGTTGAGGTCTGGTGGACCGATGACCTGGTGAAGGTTGCGGGAATCCGATGGATGCGAGACGCACAGGATCGTTCGTTGTGGCGACATTTGGGGGAGGCCTATGTCCAGCAGTGGACGTCTATCGGCTGAAATGATGATGATGATGATGAATTTCTATAAAAACCCTCTCATTGTCAAGTGTCATCTGTCATCGGGCGCTTTTACAGAATCAACTAATAAATATAACAGATATACCTGACGGTCCTCGCAAAAATTTTAGTAAAAATACCCGAATAATTTCATAAAAATACCTACAAGCAGGAACTATCCCAGAAACACCATTCTAAAAATTTCGAAAGGATTCATTACGGCGCCAATTCTTAACAACACCCAATATTAATCCGGTTACGTGTGGTTAGATCCAGTTATAACTGGGTCTAACCAGTTATTGGAGGGAGTCGTAAATTTAACATGAACCAATAACGTGTAGCGATGTGCATATGACATAAGCCTTGTTCGCCTAAATTGGACACTATGGCAGCATCGGGCTTCGGATCGATGATAAAAATTGAGTTCTACATTGAACCCTCATGCAGTTTTGATTAACGGATATTGTTATTTTGTTTCAGGTAATTTGCTCTTCGTAGAGAAGATTTTGAATGGCGCCAAGCTGTTTACAAACAAATGTAAGATATATCTAAAGGTTCTACACGAGCACGAGCCGAGCTCATATTCAGGTAGTGTCGCTTGTGCTCGGCTCCTGTAGAGACGGTCCACACTAGCGTAGAACAACCTTAATAAGAAAATTACATTCTACTGCTTCTTAAAATACAGTTACTACTTTACCATTAACATATTCTATTACTGCCAAAATTTACTTTTGTTACGGAGACTTATGGAAGTAACATGATTGGGCCTACATATTTAACAACCCCTACAAGCACTGACACAAAAGCCTTTACAAAGGCTTCCAGCATCCATATTTGATCTAACAAATTTAGCCAAACATAGCATCCATAAAGAATAAACTAAACAATTTCTGAAAAGATTTATGCTCGGTACTTTCTGCACGCCTCGCATGTGTATACTTGCATACAATGCAACACAAAGTCGCCTGTAAAGCAGTATTATCGGCATTTTATATAGAGAATGCATTGCCTTTGAACACGACGAGAAGCAGGTTTTATTTAAAGTAACTTAGTTGTTAAAATCGTCGCTTTTTGACGCCGAAACTGTTGACTATAGTGTCGTTTTGTGAGCTTATAATGGAGTTAGTGTAGTGTTTTTTGATAGGAGCACGTCCGTTGAGAACTTTGTTTGTTTTTTTTTTTTAATTTTGTTTTTGTTTAATGATTTATTAGGTAAAATAGATGTTTTATTATTTGACTTGATGTTTGATGATTTAGCTATTGGTCCTACTCTACTGGTATATAGGTACTATCATTATATTTGGTAAGTACTTGCTTCTGCCAAAGAGCAATAATGAATTTCCTAGAATTCTTACCAAAAATGGGAACTGCATAAAAACCGAATAGAACCGGACTCATTTTGACGTAGAGCAGGAAACCAGATATTAACAACTAGCTAATCTATAATATTACCTCTTGCAACACAAAAACGATAATATTCAAATAGAAATAATCTAATGACGCATCACTATCTGCTCATCAAAGCACTCTATACACAAACGAAAATATTTAATGGTCGTATCTAAGTGGCACAAATCGTTGATGTCGTCGACCGATACTGGCCGATAAGGCCGACACCGCCGATACTGCCGATAAAGCCGATATCGGTGGACACACAAAGAGTACCAGTGTTGCGAAAGTTTATTTAACTTTATTATCTGCTAGTTCTAGGGCTCGATAAGCTTTATTGATAAGCCTGTTTAAATTCGTAGCGTTAACACTTACCTAAGTGCTCACATAATTAATTCTGGTTTATACATTACTTGCGGTTTTGGCTGTCTTTGGTTACTACTCCACTCCTGTGAGTCCTCGATAAAAGGGTTATCCAACACTAAAATAATTTTGTAGTTCTTGAGATTAGCGCGTTTAAAGCTAAGCGTCCACTGCGTCGGAATCGGAGCGTATGGAGCGAAAGCGTTTGTTGCCTTGTATTGATTTGTATGGTACAGCGTGCACTGGATCGGCATTGCTGCGCCAGAGATCGGTATTTCTGCCGATGACGTCATCCGCAGTGATCGCGCTATTTGGATCCCGATCGCTTCGAGTTCTGACGTGTTTGTTGCGACGATTCAAGATGAACGAAGAAGTTTTAATTACTTTAGTGGAAAGATATGAAAATCTTTTTTCATGTTCTAATTAATCAAAATATAATGTATGAAATTCTCCCAAAATAGGCCTTTTTAAGTTTATTTGAACCCAAATCTTTCGTTTCCTTTTGTTTTTCTTCTCCTCTGCTGATAATAAACAACTAATGATTACGATATCCTTGTCACTATCCTCCATAATGTGAATACACGTGCACAGGCGAACTCGATTGCTTTGAAAATACCGAAATTGCGGATGCAAAATCTGAATGCAGTAGACGCACCCTATCGGCATTTTGTAAATACCGACGCCTCGTACACTCCGTACGCTCTGATTCCGATGCAGTGGACTCTTAGCTTAATGGAACGGTCTCTTCAGCGTTATAATATTAGTATAGATTTGTGTTCTAAAGGTTTTTCCTGTAAATTTTTAATAACTATAGCTCCTTGGTACATCCCCTTCCTGTTGATATACAACAATTATTTTAACTCGGAGAGTGTGCGCGGGAATTGCATGACTTGATTCCGCCATTTCATTTCTACCATCGGACAACCCGACGTACGGCGAGTACCAACCCTTACGTTGTTGAAACTTCAACGGTCCGGACTAAGCGTTTCGCTTCGTCGTTTATACCGCGTACATCGAAGGACTGGAACAATTTGCCAGCTGCGGTCTTCCCGTCCAACTATAATTTAGGTGCCTCCAAGGCTAGAGTGAATAGGCTCTTAATAAACTAGTGCGCCTCACCATCAATGATTGCATCACTGCTTATCATCAGGTGGGATCGCAGTCAAGCACTGGTTTATATCAATTAAAAAAAAAAAACTCAATCCACGGAATTTGCTTTTAACATATATGTACAAATGTACATACCTACATCTGTATATACATAAAAAGTAAAGTCCTGATTCATTTACTGACCTAGAACGCTAAAATTTTGCACAAAGGTTCCTTTCTAAGGGGATGAAACGGGGGTCCTCACATTGTATGCAGAAACCTACTTTCACGCGGGCGAAGTCGGTGGCAGAATCTAGAGATCAATAAACAAAGTCAGATATAAACAAAATATAAACATTCTGTAAAAAATGTATTCCCCAAAAACCTCTTCATTCATAATCAAAGTACAGACACTCCGACAACGCTTAATTTTTAAAATCTCTTAATAAAGTATTAAGGTGAATACACTTGGGCTCTTATTATAATAGTTAATAGTATTATCTTGGGGACGCGAGGCGAATCACAATAAGCAATTAAGAACGTGAGAAATACAGAATAACACGGCACAGAATGCTAACTCCCAACTTGCGATAAGAGATTTCAAATTGTTTGTAAGAGAATTGTGTCTTGTTTTCTGTGAATTTGTTGCTTCGGTGGACTCAATTCCAACTTCAGCACTTTGTTAGAAGCATTAGTTATTATTGTGTTTTCCTGGAATTAAAGATATATTTTTTTTTAGGTGGGAGTATCATCTGATGACATCTCTCGCTCTTGGGCTTAGCGCGAGGGTGTGTCAGACTTTTACTGACTAAAAACCCACTCCTATTCTTCGTTGCCTTTCATACCAGGGCCGATTCTTCCTTTCAGAAGCAGACCCTTGGCCCCAGTAGGCTAGAGGCGCGCGTGGAACACTACGCGCCGTCGACGACTTGGGCTCGGTCCGGATAGTTACCGGACAGTCGGACGGCGAGCTACCCATTGCTCGCCGTCCGCAAGCCCGCGCCTACGGTGGCCGGAAATCGGGATCAGGATTCCGGAGGCTGGGGCGTGAGAGCCGCTCCCTCGCGCGTGCACGTGCGGCCTCCTTTGCTAGCATTACTGCTTTGCAGAAGAAGGCGACCGCCTGCCACTCCTCGCTTCGGACCATGGCCTGTACCAAGGGCCGGCACGAGAGGGAATTATCGATATTGGATTACGGTTTAGTAACCCATAGCTAGCGTTAAATCCAGTTCAGTCTATATTGAATACCTACCAGCTTCAACTATAATCATCAGTTGTCTTAGTTTAGTTATCTTAGGTAGCAGTTATAAATTGTAGTGTCTCCTTACGTTCCAATAGACTACAGACTACTGTTTCTCATTGTCTCGGCTTATTTCCTAAGTAAAGCTTTCTTCAAGAAAAGAGAAAAAAAATTTGATTAACAACCCTGATTAGTACATAATGTTGCCATATTTGATGTGTGAATAGTCTTACATACTTATGATAACATAATCAGCCTTAATAATGTTCCTACTGTTAGGACTCAGGCCTCTTTAGGAGAGCGAATGGGCCGTAATCTGCCACGCGAGCCTAGTGCGGGTTGGTGGATGTCACGTCTTCGAATTTTTGGTTCTAGGAAATGCCAGTTTAATCACGATGTATTCCTTCACTGTTTTCAGAGCAGTGGTGATTTTTTTTTTTTTTTTTTTTTTCTTGCGCACAATAGATATTTATTTATTTATTTGGTCAGCCAACAACTGCTTACACAATACATTTATATTATACTAAAACGAAGCTAACATCCATTAGTGTAGCAATTAATAATAGGCTGACACCACATGCACTATATTCGGTTTTACAAAATTATGTAATTAATGTTAAGTATGCTTAAAACAATACAGAATAGGTAACAGTTACTATTTACAATAAGTTAAAAGATGGAAGATTAATAAATAAAATTATATTACAACATAACAGATAAAATTAAAAATAAATTGATTAATAAATTAAATTAAGTTCTGACACAACATCAATTCATTAGAGTAATTCATAGCATATTGATAGATAATAAATTGAATAAAAATTGCAACCAGAATACATTTAATTAAAATGGATTTAATTGCAATTAAAACAAAACAAATTAAATGGAAATGAATTAAATAAGAATTAGATTACAATTAAAATAAAATGAATTGAATTACGATTAAAATATAATTAATTAAATTACGATCAATATTAATATGGATTAAATTACAATTAAAATAAATCATAAGGTGATGAAATAAATTACACAAAGTAGTACTTACTGAATCTATATATATAAAAATGAATAGTTCTTCGTTAGTTTCGCTAAAACTCGAGAACGGCTGGACTGATTTGGCTAGTTTTGATTTTGAAATTTTTGTGATGTCAGGTTTAAACGGTGAGAAAATATGGAAAAACTTACGAAAAAAAATCGAATACAACGTCATCTCTAATTAAAATCTCATTTTAAAATGAATTATGCTGTTCTGGTAATGCCAGTAGATGGCGTTATCCTTACTATTAGGTGGTACGAAGTTCGTCGGGTCAGCTAGTTTATTTATGTTTACGTATCTATTCTACATCTATTCACACTTTCATTCAATACCTTTAGATGGATCAGTTCGGTTTGCCAAATCAAATAAAGTTCACCTTCTGTATGTAATTTACTCTGTGGTAACATTTACCTCAGCAATTTTCGATGTACAAGAATAGTTAAATTACTAATTTATTTCGTGTGAAGTCGTTAATTAGCGCCCATATGTGTAGGATGAGAATTATTAGCTTTATTGAACTTTGATCTTATACAAGTATTGTAGGAAAGATTTTAATGAGTTAACAGACAATAAGTAGAGAATAAATCTTTAGTTTAAGGAAAAACATTATTCAAATGTGTTTTTTTTTATATTCCACAACTATCACACAACGCCGTCTAGCCCCAAGCTAAGCAGAGCTTGTGTTATGAGTACTAGACAACTGATAAACATACTTATATATTTCTAAATACATACATATTATATATAAATTACACCCAGACAGAACAAATGATCTTGCTTATCACACAAACATTTGTCCTGGGTGGGAATCGAAGCCACGGCCTCCGGCATAGCAGTCAGGGCCACTAACCACTAGACCAACAGTCAATAACACGATTCTAGAGTTTATGGTAAGCGCCAGGTAGATTGGCAATAAAGTAATATACATTGCATAAAAGCATAATCAGCCTTTTAATGTTCCCACTGCTGGGACTCATAATCCTCTCTAGGAGGATTATACATTGACCTTTTCCTAATACATATATCTGCGTAGGCATCTACTTGAAAAGCAGTCAACGAACTGTTTTCCATTACTAGAAAATTTAACACGTTGAACGCCAAATGAAAAATCGAGTATTTCCATTCAGGCCACAGGGCTCACCGGTGAGCCTTATCTTACTGAACCATTCGAGCCATGGGGGTCACCCGTGAGCCGCGTGAAAGGTCCAACATAAACGCTTCCTACGAGCCACAGATTGCAGCTATCAAACAAAACGCATATGGAAGTGAGCCGCGTGGCCCTGTATCCGAACCGGACGGCGTGGTTTTCAAATCCAACAAAAACTTGTAGTTTTAATCAAGGTTATTGCAATGATGCTAGGGTTATTCCTAAAGATACGATAGAAAATATTATTTCGATTTATTAGCTGTAATTAAACTATAAAATACTTTTAAAATATTTATTAAAAATACAAAACAACGTAACATTTTCTACATTACCAAGTAAAAATCGGTGACATTATTTATTCATTACTTGACAAACTTCTATAATATAATCAAAATAATTTATGAATTTGAATAATCACAACTATGGCACTTCTTTTTAATATCACATTATTAAATAATCAACCCCGCGCTCGCGCGACGTGAGCCGTATCGTGACCCCTGCGGCCCCCGCTAACGGAAAAAACATAATCCTTTAAAAAAGGCCACGGGACCCACCCGTGAGCCTTTTACAATATTTTAAAAACTAGACGGTAAAAGTCGCTCATTTTTATTTTCTGTACCAATTACCGCATTTTATAAACTTTAGAATGAAAATCTCAAGTTGATGAAAATTACCGATTTCCTGATTATGACTTGGCCCGAATGGTATACTACGGTAGGCCCACCGGTGGGTCGTAAAGCATACAACGTGTTAAAGGATCACGTATCACATATATGTCGATTCAAGAAAGCTTTATGTCTTTATTTCCATTTTTGAAATTAAGAATGTCAATAAATATAAGAGGGTCGATGACCGAGCATGGAAAACAGGACCTACCATACAGTTTTGGTTTCCAGAATAAGTACCCCCAAGATATTTTGCAATTTAGCTTCACGTTTTTTGACTGACCGATAATTTTGGCAAATCAAAAATACCTGTAAATGGTTTATTTGAAATTCTGTGTTTTTTAATTCTGATTACATTTAATTTACCTAGTTTATCGGTTAAATGAAGAAAATATCATTTCTTCAGAATTATTAACGAGTAGAGTCAACAGAAACAATTCGGAAGCTCATACTAACAACCTACTACCTGAAACTACCTGTGTATCTTTTTTCTCCTTCTCTGTCAAATCCATCCAAAGGTTGTCTGTAAAAAATCGCTTTTAGCGATAAGACCGCCCATTGTGACACCCTATTAATTTTCTATTGTAATTTGTATTTTTGGTGTACAATAAAGAATATCTATCTATCTATCTATTTCATACTGATGAAGCTATATATTTTAGGCATGTCGTTACTGATATCATGTCACTTTGTTTCTTCCCTCTTAGCTCAATAACTTGGAATAACAATAAAATCTTTATCAAAATTAAATAAAAAAAATAGATTTTAATGTACCTACTTAACTGTTATTTTTCCCGAATAAAATAAAATAAAAATAATCGTTTTAAAACACGTAGGCAGCTTCCTTCCAAATCAATTAGCAATAAACCTTACCAACACAACATTTTACAGCATTTTCAAACAAACTGTAAACAAAGCGTCTAGTGTAGGTAACGTAGGAGAACTTCCTTCTTATTTGTGCATCTGATTCACACGGCGCGGCGGCGTATCCCGACTTCAACTTACGTCTAAAGGTCAGCACACATCGAGAGGCGACGCGCACTTTTAAAGATAGTTAGAGGTGGTTGAGATGGTTGGTTAGTTGGTTATAGTTTGTCTTACCCAATTAAATTCTTTTGCCCAGTATACAGCTACGACAATGCTGTCCGCTGATGCTATCTATTAGATCTTCAAAGAACAAAATAACAGGACATGTAACACTAAATAGAAGATGGGACCTGACCTGCGAAGAGACGCCGCATAAACACTAAAGATCAGAACCCCCACCTGTAGGGATTGTCTTTGCTGCCGCCGACCTGAATGCAGTCTATATTGCTATCGTCGCGGGCTTACGGACGGCGAGCAATGGGTAGCTCGCCGTCCGATCGTCCGGCAACCGTCCGGACCGAGCCCAACTCGTCGACGGCGCGTACTGTTCCACGCTTGCCTCTAGGAGATGTCAGCAAACGTAGGGTCCCAGCAGGATCGAAGCCTACTGGGGCCAAGGGTCTGCTTCTGAAAGGAAGACTCGTCCCTGGTATGAAAGGTAACGAAGGAACAGGAGTGGGTGGATATATATATATATTGCTATCTTAAAAAGTGGATGCTTAAAGATTAGGTAACAGGACACGTAAAGCTAAATAAAAGATGGGACATGATCTGCGAAGTGACGCTGCACAAATACCTGTAGAGATGGCCTTTGCAGCGGCCGACCTGAGTGCTGTCTCAACAGCTATCTTAAATATTGGACGCGTTGTGTCTCGGTGTGTGCCGACCTTTACGTCTAACGCCTAGCTAATGTAAACCCGCTTTATCTCGGCTGTCGATAGCACTGGGTTTACCTTTTGTAAGACGTGTGTCTATGTCTGATTTTATTATCTAGGTTTGAGCAAACGTCTCAAGTTTTTTTTGTTGCGTTGTATGGGAGTTGGTTGTGCTTCATTTTTTGCGCTAAATGGAATGGAATAGACAGAATAGCTAATGTCGTGTCTACGTCAATCGACAAATTTAATAAATATACTAGTTTCGATCAGTGGCCTTGTCCTCGCGAAAGTAGGAGATAAACAGTTAAGTATAGCTTATATTACTCAGTGGTAGGTAAAGCATTACACACAAGCGTTATAGTACAAGCAGAGCAGTGGTGGCCGAGTGGTAACGGCCCCGACTTACGAATTGTAGGTCGCGGGTTCAAACCCAACCAGGCGCATTACTTTGTGTAATTTATTTCATCACCACTGCTCTCAAAACGGTGAAGGAAAACATCGTGAGGAAACCGGCATGTCCTAGAACCAAAATATTCGACATGTGAGATTCACCAACCCGCACTGGGTCCGCGTGGTGGATTACGGCCGCATTCCCTCTCCTAGAGAGAAGAGGCCTGAGTCCCAGCAGTGGGAACATTAAAACATTTAATGGCGCAAAATCTGTAAGCGGTTTACGTACCTGCATTACTCAAAAACAGAAATGATGAAAATATTTTACAGACAGAATCATTAAAATATATCTTTTATTAGGTATAATATTCACCTAAAAACTATGAAATTCAGTATTTAAAAAAAAAAAAACTTAAAATCAGCATCAGCATCAGCATCAGCTGATGTGACAAAATCCTGCATCAGCAACAACCCTGACTAGGTAAAGCATTAAAGCGGTCTGTTTTTGAGTCAATGAAAAAAATATTTATTTACGAATAAAAACTCAAACTTTTCCTCTTTATATTATTACGTAGTAATTTTTTATGCAAAGTTTATTAACGAACGCAGAACGCTCTAAATTACCGTTAAACGTTTATAGTTTTTTTTTTTTTTTTGTATATTTATAATTTGAAATATTTTACTATACCTAATTAAATTAAACAACTTGACGTTATTAAATAAAATCATTACGTTTTTGTATTCAAAATTTTAATTAAATGTAATCCTAGTTTTAAAGGCCTAAAATAAATGAATTTAATGTCTGTTTTTAAGTAGTTACCCTTGTTTTGAGTACTTATTTAATTCACTAAGTACTCGAGTTGAATATAAAATAAACATGTCTTCATTCAGAAGACCCTTTAGTAATAGCCTTTAATAATAATACCTACCTACTAACATAGGTAGTGGAAGTGGTGGTCCAGTGGTAAAGGTCCCGGCTTACGAGTTGTAGGTCGCGGGTTCAAACAGAAGCAGGCGCATTACTTTGTGTAATCTATTTCATCACCGCTGCTCTCAAAATGGTGAGAAAACCGGCATGTCCAAGAACTAAAAATTCGAAGACATGTGACATACACCAACACGCACTGGGCCCGCGTGGTGGATTATGGACCGTTCCCGCTCGTAGCCCCAGCTAGCGTTGCCAGGCGCCCGGTTAAAGCCGGACAGGGTCAGGCTTTTTAGTTGCGTGTCCGCCGGTCAAATTAGGCAAGAGTCCGGCCTGCCCGACTTTTGTTAGGCTTTTTAAATTAGACTTTTTTTTAGATTTGTCATGTCTTCTATTTTATCTTGTATCGCTAGCGTAAGCGGACCAGACTAGCAATTATAGCAGGCAATTTTATTGTTGTTGCATTAGAATTAAAAAAATATATACACCACAAATTTTTAATTAATACAAATACTTAAAGTGTTTATTAGAAAAGATCTTGTTATTATTAAGGTGAAGTCTCAATAAATAATATTCCTAAATAGCAAAGTTATTAGCGTTTGTATATATCCCAAAATGTCACTCAATTTATGGAAAAAATTGGCCAAAATTATTACATTATGAATGAATAAATGACGATCAAAATGGAAAAGCACTACTCGTAGTATTTTCTAGTAGCAATAATAAAAAAGTCAATTTTGATTTAAAAACAAATGTCGGCCATTTTACTCAAATGTCCGAATAAATTTACTGGTCTGTCCGGCTTGAAGACCTGGCAACCCTAACCCCAGCAGTGGAAACATTAAAAGGCTGATTATGCCTAGACTACCAAAACATTAAAAAACTTTATCATAATTAACATAAACTATGTACATAGATATATAGATATTTAATCGATATTAAACACCACATCACATAAATTTGCTTTACAAATCCTGCATAGTTAGTATTGCGTACTATTCATGCGTGTTAATTCGAATATTCAAGTAAAATAAAGTGTAAAAAAATTCAATCCCTTTAATATTTTCCAAGCGATCATTATTATCAAATTATCATAGTTTATATGAAATAAACACCAAAACACATTACCCCCCCCTCGGTCACAGTCGGGATTCTTCGGCTATCATCGTAATCAAAACCAGATACGTTTCATAACACGTTAAAAATAGCCATTTAACGCAGCTTCAAATAAAAACGTGCGTTATTATCGATAATAAGTTGTAATTTATAACTTTAACGTGTGTATGGAGAAATTATAGAAAGGTATGATAAGTAGCTAGTTACTTATGGATGTCTCTATAAGAAACGTGGTATGTTTAAGGTAATAATTTGGCTAAAACATTCAGAAACATTTAATATGTTTTTGTGAAAACCGTCGGATTTGGAGGGCTTTTTTTATATACACACCAAAAATTTTGTCTACAGATAAATTCTACATTAAACACTCAGAAAATGGTCCTGTAAAGAAATCAATTACAGTAAGCATCATTCACAGATTGAGACTAGGTACTAGACAGTGATTGGATTTACATAATATGCGATTGAATTCCAATCAAAATTACAAATACTAACTGTGGAAAATATAACTCCGCTGTAAAATTTATAAAAATAAAGTCTGTTAAAAATAAGTTAATATATATAAAAACAATTAAATTGCAAATGAATTTATAATCGGTATGGAGGACGATCACTAAAAATAGATGCAAAATTATCTTATCAAAGGATGCATTTACATAATTTTATTTATTAGGATGTAGACAAAGTATCAAGATCGAACTACACTGCGCACACGTGTGCCACACACGCCGATCTGGGAGCGGTCGGTCTCCACACATTTTAAGTGGAAACTAGTCTTGTAGAACTACACTTGATCCACGCCACGCAACGTCGTTCTACGTACAAATCAGGCGTGTTACACGTGTGCGTCGGTCTAATATAGTTCTAGCTTCGTTCGATAAGCACAGTGTATTTTTTTTAAACTAAAGATCGACTGGTAGAGAACGCCTTGTTGCATTAAGTCCGCCTATGTACCACTACAGTACATAAAGTTTAAATAAATATATATAAATTGGTGATCCTGGCAGACGTTTTCCTACCTGAAAACTGGCTTAACATCAGAAAAAATTGAGAATCCAGTTGTAGCGCGATTTACCGGGTTCAATTGTATTTTGAAACCATCCAAGGACCCATTCAAATATACACATAAAATTTCATTCATAATGGACAAGCCGTTTAGGAGGAGTTAGGTGACCAACACTCGTATAGAAGAATTATATACATAAAGATTTTTTTATTTTTTTATTCTTGATAGGTTCGCGCTTGACCGCTATCTCACCTGCCCCCCTAGCCAAGTTACAATCGTATCGTTCGCGCTGAACGCCTCGAGTAGGCCACGCCTCCAATTCCTTTGTTCTGAAGTCATCTCAACGCTCAGTCACGTGGTCAGAACAAAGGATTCGGAGGCGTGGCCTACTCGAGGCGTTCGCGCCGAACGAAACGATTGTAACTTGGCTAGGGGGCCCTGATGGAAAGCGACGATGTGGTCGACGATGGAGCGCGCTTACCTAGAAGCAACCAATTCACTCTTGACTTAAAGATTCCCGGGTTGTAGCGGTTTTGAATAATAAATTTGAATATAAGAAATGAATACATACTTACACTGAAGGCTGTAAGTAAATACCTACATTTATTCCACTCTTTTAGTCTACAAACGATAAATCATCATCTAACCACTGATTAAACGCCAAACTATTTCAATAAAACTGTCAAATTAAACCATTGTTCAAACTGCCAGCCCTATAACAATAGAGAGGTGACACCTATTGCCTTAGCGCAGTGAAATTTCTCCAATTAGTGTGTTTCCAATCAAATTAATAGTCCATAGAGTTACAATGAATATACGGTGTCCGGTTTTGAATAATAAATTCGATTTTACTGTGCATGTTGTAAGATGGCTACCCATACAACGTTTTGTAAAGACATTGTATGGGGATATTTGTCAAGATACGACAGTTTACTGTTTACGGTTTCGAAAAGGCGCGTGTGAAAGTGAAATTAGATATTGGTGAATACAATGAAAGATGTGGTAGCTATTGTTAAAAAATAGTAATAAATAATATGGAATAGAATGATATATGCGATGATTAAGTTGTCTTACCGCTTTAGGCGATTTGATCCAGACAGTCTTGCTGTAGACAATATTAGCAAGGTACTAGAGATATATTAATATGATTTTGTTCTGTTCCTTTTTTTTTCTTTTATCTTTTTGTTTGGTTATAATCGTTCTTTTTTTATGTTTGTTTTATTTTCTACACAATGTTACATATTACTGACTTATGGCTTACATACATAGATCGATATAGACAGACTGTACCAGTATATATTTTTTTAATTTCAGGACTAAGTAACCGCCCTAGCTTTGTACGGGAGTTACAAATCTTTGAAATTCTCAATTTTTTTTCTACTATAATATGCATGTGTTTTAAACATCTAAACCTTCTTCATGAATCACTCCGTATTGGTGAAATCAGTAGTTTTTAAGTAGGTATATCGCGAACAGACAGACATAATAATGCGGTGAGGGGACTTTGTTCTATAATATGTGGGAATATGACAACCATTTAAACTTCAAACATAAAAACGTAAACGATTGCCGTCCTTCACCATCATTCCTCCATTAAAGATAACCCGACATTTATTCACACATAACCTCAAAACTCTGAACCCATACCTAATTATGTAAATCCTATGACAAAAGAAGATAACAGCTCATTCATTTAACCATTTATAAACCTATTCACATCTTCAATAAGCCGACAATACCGACTTTTCGATAAAACATCACAATTTATATTCAAAAGTAATTTGGGAACTATGTTAAAAGGGAAAGCAGAGTCAGGTTTGGAGGTGTGTATGTCAAAGACTTGAAGTCTATCATGATCAATGGCTACTCTGTCGTCTTAACACCATAATGATTTTGATGTCAGAGAGGGACGGAGTTATACAGCATGAGTAGCACTGTCTCTTTCTTCCATTACAATTATGGTGGCATTGGCGCTTCGTAGTATAACCCCAGCTGATAGAGGGATTAACGTGTTAAAATGGTTTATGGTTAAAAAGTAATAGGTTTTTGATTAGATAGTTTTGTAAGTAGCATAGTAGAGGATTTAAGATGTTGTGAGAAGTTTGGCTCAACGATCGAGTTATGGATGTCTTCCGGCTTATATGTTGATGATGACCGCGATTACGAATGAACTAAACGCCACTTAGAATCATTGGTTGGAGTTTCTTTTCCTTAATTAATTTGTGCCCTACTGTTGCGCAAAGATCTAACCTTTCTCCTTCCAAAACTCACAAAAGAGAGGTTTGAATCGATCGCGCCGTACGATGCGCGGTTTGTGGCCACGTTTGGTGTTAACTCATTTAATAGTTAACAATGGGTTTTTGGTCGAATTACGGGAAGCAAATACTCTAGAATTCTGGTACTGATAGTGAGTTCAAAATAGATAAGTAACACATATGCGTACCTAAAGATCCCTTCCTCTCTACTTAACCCTTTAATTTTGAGAAAAAATTAAAGGCTTGCTAGATACATGCTTATTAAGCCTCAGATACATTAGGGGACAAAATGACCCCCTAACATGATGCACAACGCTGTCAAATTCTCCTACATGTCCCACGTCATGTGAAAGCGTCGCAAGTCGCAAAATGTCGGGGAACAAGTTGTGGGACACTAGGCAAATTGAAGGCAGCGTCTCGTAGATCGAGCGTTACGCGTCATGTTGGGGAACAAAATGACCCCCAACATGATGCGAAACGCTGTCATATTGTCCTACATGTCCCACGTCACGTGAATGCGTCGCAAGTCGCAAAATATCGGGGAACAAGTTGTGGGACACTGGGCAACGTTACAGCGTCTCGTAGATCGAGCGTTACGCGGTGACTTTATAATAAACGTACATGTTTAAAGTCCCATGTAATAAAGGGAAAGCCTCTCTAAAACTCATTAAAATAAAATTAGTGCACATTTCAAAGTCTTCAAGATCAACACAGAGGCAAATAGACGAAACATTCTTCAGTTCGTAACGTCACATCACTGTAAACAGTTGGAAGAAATAAGTTAAAAGCAGAATTAAAATTTCGAGTGCGAGGTTCGCGGAAACGGTTAAGTAACACATCTCGAAATATTCATACAAGGAAGGAACATCTTAAGATTCCGAGTATGCAAATATTACTTTGCCAACGTTTGGGGTGTGGTGCGAATTGGGAGAGGATGGCGATTTGTTGACGCTTGTTTAGTTTTTTTTTTAGTGTCTTTTATATTAAACTTAAGGTGTTCTGTGGAGCACTACCACCACTGTCAGTAATGTATTTCGATAAGGCTACCTTAGCAGACGATTAACTGAAGTCAAAATCAAAATTCAAGTAGCCATAGTCTTTTTTTTTTCATCATCACCATCATCATTTCAGCCGAAAGACGTCCACTGCTGGACATAGGCCTCCCCCAAGTGTCGCCACAATGAACGGTCCTGTGCGTCTCGCATCCATCGGACTCCCGCAACCGTTACCAAGTCATCGGTCCACCTTGTAGGAGGTCTTTTTTTTACTTTTGCAAAATTTTTGTTTTATACAATCGTGTTCTGAGACGGAAAATGAAGGACTCATATAAAAGTAACACCATTTATTGCCACGGCAAGCATAACTAGCAGGCCCGCCATACTATTGCCATCCACTGCAGCTTCTGAAAGCCAGAATCAACAGTGGCAACCACAAATCGACGAGGCATTGAAACTTGACGAGTTCAGAAAAACGAATCAACGGTCTTGGATCCCGCAACAAAATTGATCGGGATAGAACAGCAGAGGTATAAGATACACTAACTCGGTACGGTAGCCTTATAATGCTTCCACTGCTGGTACTCAGGCCTCTTCTCTAGGACAAGAAATGGCCTGTAATCCACCACGCGGATTGAGTGATTTGATTCTGCTTACCATCAGGTGGGATCGCAGTCAAGCACTGGTTTATATCAATTAAAAAAAAAAAAAGTGCAGGTTGGTTGACGTCACATGTTTTGAGGGCACGTTTGGCACATTACGGAACAAAAATATTTGTATGGCATACAGATAGTTGTTTTAATTCTGAGTGTCTTGTACATGTGAATTTACATATTTGTACCTGCACCCACTATATAAACAAGAGAAACGAGAGAAACGTGTTAAAAAACAAATTGCCTTCGATTTTTTTTTTGTTCTAGGACGTCCCGGTTACCTTAAGATAATTTCCTTCGCCTTTTTGAGAGCAGCTCATCCGCTTCAGCTTATGCCTTACACCATTATACATACACAGTTATATTCACCAAGAACTCCGGCTGCGTTTAGTGCGACGACAATGCCAAGTCGTTATTACAAATTATTGCACTTTTTACTTATGCTACCATACGGTTTTATATCCTTAAGTGTCGCGATTCATTGCATTTCTTCCTCGTATAGTAAACTAATTGAAAATAACAATTTATTGGTACTTTACAGTACCTGTTGTACAGTCTTGTTAGAACTAATCTCCGGGCTACTCTCACGTGGATACCATCGATTTATCTTAGAAGTCGTGTGAGTGGAGATAATAATATTATCCTGCCTCTCTCTTTCAATTCACATCTTCAATATTCATTTTTAATTTCTTTATGCAAGTTGATAATGGTGAATGATATTTATTTTGCAAATAGATTTAAAAAAAAAAACACTTTTACACGTAATTTTTTTCTTTTTCGTCAGTTTAAACTAGATGAGGCCGGTGTTTCCAAGCTGAGAAGAAACACCGTTTCATTAAAGTCAAACCGTTACTTATGAGTTAATTTTTTTTTAAATTGATTTAAAACAGTGCTTGACTGCGATCCTACCTCATGGTAAGCAGTGATGCAATCATTGATAGTGAGGCGCACTAGTTTATTAGGAGCCTATTCACTCTAGCCTTGAAGACACCTAAATTATAGCTGTTCGGGAAGACCGCAGCAGGCAAATTGACCCAGTCCTTCGATGTACGCGGTATAAACGACGAAGCGAAATACTTAGTCCGGACCGTTGAAGTATCAACAACGTAAGGGTGGATACCCGCCGTACGTCGGGTTGTCCTATGGTAGAAAGGAGACGGCGGAATCAAGTCATGCTATTCCCGCGCACACTCTCCAAAATGCAACCTATAAAATAATTTTAAATACTTTACTATAACTTACTTTTTTCCAGCTGCTTCTTAGAACGTACCACTGGTATAATAAGTATCCTGTATACTATTCATTTTACGACCAACTCTTAACGCAATTCATTTTACGACCTAGGGCCTTATTATGACATGTCAAAATGTCAGGCGTGAGAGCGGAAAAGAGGGATGGTACTATACACCCTATACCCGGTGTGTCTGACATCCACTCACAAACGAATACTTTGGATCCAGTTCATAATTCTGGACCCCCCAGTGGTGGAATTTTTCGTCAGCTTTCTCCTAATTAAAAAAAAAAATCAACTGTATAACTACTACAAGCACTCATAAAACTAAATGTAAATCAATTAAAAGAAAAACTAGCTGTCCCGACAGACGTTGTTCTGCCTGAAAGCTAGTTTTACGTCAGAAAAAATAATTGCAACGCCATGTTTCGGTCTCCTAGAGAGAGGAGGCTTCAGTGCCAACAGTGGGAACATTAAAAGGCTGATTATGCTTATGCTTATGCATCTTTCGGGTCCAATTGTATTTTCAAACCATCCAGGGACCCACTCTAATATACACACAAAATTTTATCCAAATCGGTCAAACCGTTTAGTAGCAGTTACGTGACAAACACATGTACAGAAGAATTATACATATACTAGCTGACCCGGCGAACTTCTTACCGCTTAGTAAGGATAACGCCATCTACTGGCATTACCAGAACAGCATAATTCATTTTATATTGACATTTTAATTAGAGATGGCGTTGTTGTCGGATTTCTTTTTTCGTGATAATTTTCCATATTTTCTCACCGTTTAAAACTTCCCTGGACTATCACGAATATTTCAAGACCAAAATTAGCCAAATCGGTCAAGCCGTTCTCGAGTTTTAGCGAGACTTACGAACAGCTATTCATTTTTAGATATATAGATGTATATAAATATATTAGGTCGTAGTAACCTATTACGATTTGTCGCCTTTGAAATTTCAAGAAAGCCTCCAACAGCCCGATTCTTGTCGACTGAAAATCGATAAGCGGATGGGTCTTGAGCTGAAATCCAAGACGTTTGAACTGATCTGAACTCACTGACTTGTGGTACGCGTATTCAGTTTAGTTCAAGTGGATAACAAGATTCTTAATACCTACCCAATATACTTCACTTCACACACTCCGTTAGGCCGGTTACCTTGAGAAAATTTGGTATTGTACTGGTGTATTTAGAAGTATAGTTGTTGCTTTTATGTTATCGACCGAAGTTTAAAAGTGAAACACTGACTCGCGTTTATTAAATGCTACAATTATCCCCTCGAGCGCCGATTGTACATACGTCTGTACAACTGAAGTGACCTTGAAAAACGCTTAATTGTCGTTTTGTACACACGGGTCTACGAAATTTATTCGGCTTTTTTTTGGTGTTTTTACGTAAAAACGCGCAATGACGTAATAATAATACCCCTATACGCACGCAGGGTTATACCAGTTGCGACTTTTTGTTTGTTAGTCTTTAATATTTAAATGAGCTTGTTGTAATAATAATAATACCATATTTGGGACGTTTCCCTTTTTTGCAACAATCGCACCGTACAAAAAAAGTATGACGAAGTAATTCAATAGGGTTAGTTGACCTGAGAGGGTTTATTTATTTTTTTTGTGCCAAGAGAGACAGTAATGGAACAGTTTTTTTTTTCCACGACTATCACACAACGCCGTCTAGTCTCAAGCTAAGCAGAGCTTGTGTTATGAGTACTAGACAACTGATAAACCTACTTATATATTTCTAAATACATACATATAATAGATAAATTACACCCAGACACAGAACAAATGATTGTGCTCATCACACAAACATTTGTCCTGGGTGGGAATCGAACCCACGACCCCCGGCATAGCAGTCAGGGCCACTAACCACTAGACCAACAGGTCAGTCAAATTTAACACAACAATTTATTAACAATTTATTTATTTTATTTATTAAATTTGGTTCACCAACGATTGTAAACACTGAATACAGCAACATAACACATATATTAAATTAAATTTCAGCGCAACAATCACTTACAGGTAAACACCACATGCATAAAACAATAAATTATAGATTAAGCTACAGTAGGAATTCATTAAAAAAAAAAAACATTAATTTAAATAAAAAATCAAAAAAGAAAAACAACAAAATTCACAAAAGTTCGGGGGTATAAAGGGTTCGGGGGTATAGGGTAAAAATTGATGATTATAACTTAGTAAAGCCATATTTGTTACGGTCACAAATTATATTTTAATGAAAATAAGAACCTATCATTGACCTGCTAAATGCAAAAAACTTAAGCACGGGAAAACCACACCTATGTTCCGTCTTTACCTTGAGTTCTAGGACCCCGGGTTTCCCTTTTGAAAGTCAACCCATAGCCCCAGTAGGCTTCAGCCCTGCTGGGCTCCTACAGTTTTGCTGACATCTCTTTGAGGCGCGCATAGAACACTACGCGCCGTCGCCGACTCGAGCTCGGTCCAGATAGTAAACAGACGGCCGAATGCCGAGCTACCTATTGCTCATCGTCCGCTTCTTTTTTAAATGTAAAAATTCCTTTACTTCCACTGTTTGTGATAACAACACACGAAAGATATTCAAACGATCAACCAATACCGTATATAAATATACCTACCGTAAAATAGCAATACCCGTTTCTAATCTTAAAACGAACCACAAAAACAAAACGTAAAGGTGTTTAATACCGTGGATAGCCTTTCCCATAGCCCATAAGGCATGGTGAGATGAAGCTATAAACGGGCCTGTGGTAGCGAAACGGTAGATGCATTCGGTTTATGATGATTGCACGTCAAGAAACAATAGCCTCTTATTGTTTGTAGAGGACGCGGCTGCAGAGTTAGGGAGGCTGGATATGGCTGCAGGGTTTTTGTGTGCGCGTACTTGTAATATATGACTGTTTGGATCATGTGGACAGACTAATATGATCCTATGATATCGAACAGCCCAGGCGCTCAGTCTGCTGAAAGCCCTGATTGCTCAAAAACCGACATTCCACGTATTTTTATACAGATGTCGTGGACTTGGGGCACCCCGACTCTGACAGGTTAGGATAGAAGTGGATGGCGGGTGCTAAGGAGCGAGCGAAGCGAACGAACACACAGCCCGTCATCTCCTTCGTGGTTATCTCGGTTTTGATCTCCCAAAACAGGACTACTACAAAACGAAAGACCATTAATAGTTTATCTCTAAAGTGAAATCTTAAACAGATTCTAATCCACACAATAATCTAACAAACACGGAACTTAAACCATCACGATATCGATTTAGTAAAATCGTAACATTTTGCTAGTCATACATCAAGACGAATACTGTTTCACCATAATAGTAAAACGAGAGTAATCTCCAGCCATTATCTGAATCCCTTTTTGAATAAACGTGAAGATACACAGACTTCGCCATTTAAAGGCCCTAGCGCCCGAGCAGTGCCATAAAACAGTGATTTTCTGAAGCCAACTCTTCGGTAATGGCTGGGTTAAAAGATTTGAAAAAAAAAAAATATTCTAGATACATCAGTCATATACAAGATTATCGATTTTTTCGTTTGACTAATACTTTTGCCAAAAACAAAATTTTTAACAACATGATATTTTTCCAATTGTTTTCCCTACTCCTTTCAAACGGCTCTGATCTTTAGAAACATGTTTACACGAAAAAAAAATGCTGGTTAAGTTTTTCAGAATGCACCTAGCATATGTAAATCAATCAATATTTCGCAAAAAAAAAATGGTTTAAAATTTTCTGCGCGGCTCTATGCGGGCGCAGGCGGCATGCGGCAGTACGAGTATGTGTGCATTTAACTCCACCCAGCCCCCCTAGCCAAGTTACAATCGTATCGTTCGCGCCGAACGCCTCGAGTAGGCCACGCCTCCGGTTCCTTTGTTCTGACCACGTGACTGAGCGTTGAGATGACATCAGAACAAAGGAATACGAATCAGAGGAAACGAAACGATTGTAACTTGGCTAGGGGGACAGATGTTCAAGGGACTATACGCCTTAAGAATTGGTCCACAAATACAAGTGAAAGTTTTATTTCAACAGGATAAAGATCAGCTACGAAATGTTACGAATTGAACCGAGTTTTTGTTATAGTTGAGATAGCAGATATGTTCTTTAGAAAGTTAGTAAATCTTGATTATTGGATCGTGTTTTCATAATATTTGCTTTGAGTGGTTAGTTGAAGTCTTCATTTTTTGACGGGTTTATTAAACCCAAATACACCTAACAAAACCAAAAAAAAATTGAGAATATTTTCATAGTTTGTTCGATTATGTTTTATTTATTTCGACCTTAAAAATATTCTAAAAAACGTAGTTCGCACAGCCAAAAGTCATGGTTTTACTCGTACATTATTAACAAAAATAAAACATGATTCTAAAATGCACAAAGTAAAAATGATGTAACATGAAAAAATATGCATCAAATCTGGACAAAAATAACTCTTCAAAGTCGATGAAAATTTACCAACATTAAAACAATAACCACTTTTTTTTTAAATTGTCTACGACCCGCCTTTGTAAAATTTGAATCGTTCCAAATTAAATTTTTCCGGCCAGCCACCATTTCCATTCAACCAGTATCTCGGGCGATACTTTCGTGTTATTCTCGATATCATTGCTCCACATCGGTATGGACGTCACGTCTTAACCCTCGCCCGCTAACGACGCAGGTTTATCAACTACGCTGGACACAGAAAGAGTTACTCGTCGTGAGGGTTAAGTGTGGAGGTAAAAAGTTGTGTAGGTATTTTTGCGGTTTCTGTGTTGAATGGGGTACGGAGAAAGGTTTATTCTGTATAAAATGGCAATGACGCTATAGTAGATAATTCAATGTTTATTTTACTAGCAGTTTAAACACAAAACCTCATTATGCAACTTAAAAACAAACCACTTTTCTTCACAACAACACAAACAGTCCCAAAAAAAGAGAAAAAAAAAATACAATTCTCATTTTTTCATTCGCAACACGAACCGCACGACCATCTTTTATTGACTAGTGGCGTAACCCGACGCCACACGTCTACGCGAATCTCCGCGGAGCGTATGAATCTGCGGCGTAGAATGTAATATTACACTTTAGCAATGATGTGAAATATGGAGACGCCCGGGGCCCCAGCGGTGTCAATTGTACCTACATACATGTGCAACTGGGTAAAAATGAGAAGGGGGATAACTGAATGGAAAGTTGTAGCTTTTATCATGGAAATACTTGTTTGTCCCGTCACTTATTTTTATTGTTACCTGAATTAATTTACATTATGGCTGAAATGTGTTATTTGTATAGTTGGTTTATGACTATGTACTCTTCAGTCATTATTAGTGAAAATAAGTCAATTTAGATTGCAGATTTTGACTTCAATATCAAGTACATGTACTATGAAACTAGGTTGCATAAAGAAACTGGATTATGTCAACACAATAATACTTTGTGTTATTCATGCAAATGATCAACACATATCCTAGTCTATCTTATCACTGACCTGCTCTTGTTTTTATATTATTTTTTTCTTCATCTTACATCTATCTTTACAGGTTTTTTTTATCCCAAATGCGATAAATGATGATGAAAAAACCGGGCAAGTGCGAGCCGGACTCGCGCACTGAGGGTTCCTTACAAACTTACTTGTGAAAACAGTTCAATTATATTACCGAATTGAGTTTCGAAGATTTTTCCGAATCGCAAAAAAGTTTTTTTTGTGACTACAAATTTACAGTTTTCAGATTTTTTCCTATACTTGTGCTATGTGAGACTTTGATTCATGCCAAATTTCAGGATCATCGGGATCAGATCAACGGGAAGTACCCTATGAATTTCGATTCCCTTGAGAGTGTCGAAATACACGTTTTTTGCGATATAAACAGCCGTATCTTTTTGTTTCGTCAACTCAGAAGTTTGATTTTTTCACAGCTTCAAAGGACTGCAGACTTAAGTAGACTTAAGTAGTTTTGAATTCAACTCGATACTTCCACACGTTCCCGAGATACAGGATCTTGACAGACAGACAGACGGACAACAAAGTAATCCTATAACAGTTCCGTTTTTTCCTTTTGAGGTACGCAACCCTAAAAAGTGGACGTCTTTCGGCTGAAATCAAAACATCTAACAAAACAAGTCGCATATTTAAAAGCGAGCGAGGTTTGAGGATGATGTCCCTTTCAAATAATCGTATCGTAATTAATTTATCTCTGTCGCCTCTGGCTCCTCAAACTACTCTACGTGCACTCAGGGCTACACGAAAGCGTCGCCCGGTTAGCTTCTCTCGTCCCTTCTGATATTCTGAACTACATTTGTATTAAACTAGGAAGTAGAGAAACTATTCCATGTTATCCTAGCGACAAGTTGGAATCTACTTAGTTATAATAATTCTCCTTGTCTTCAAGTCAGAACAAGGGTATTCAGGATATTGTAGCTCGCTGTAAGTAGTCTACAGTAGAAGGAATAGGTATTATGTTCCTTGTTCCTTAGGGAAATATGTCTTTAAAACTTATAGTTTCTTTGAAAATAATTTCTAGATAAAAAAAAACATTGACTCGTACAGCGCAGTGTTTAAAAACTAAACACGTTTGCTAATTTATGCAACTAATTTAAGTTCTGTGTAGGCACAACTTAGGTACAGTCATAAAAATACTACTTCAAATTATCATCTTCTTATATATATATACAAAAGCGAAATACCACTCACTGATTAATCACGAAATCTCAGAAACTATAACACCTACAAACTTAAAATTTGGCAGATACATTCCTTATAGGGAGTAGACATCCGCTTTATATAGGTTTATTTATATGTTTATATTTATTTACCATCATCCGTGCGTCACTGCGGGGTGCCAGCTGAAAATCAGCGCTGGGTGTCTGACGCCCAGCAATTGCTGAGTTGGTGACCCTTTCGGTTCGGGCACGCTCAGCGCAGCTATATTGTAAATCTGTACTTTTTTTGTTGTTGTTGTTGTTGCCTATTGTATTGCCTGCATCGAATAAATACTATTCTATTCTATTCTAAGAACGGATTTTACGAAAAAAAAGAAAAAAATAATATTAAAAAAAAACAAATTCAAAATTCAAATTAATATACAAAATTCAAATCATAATTAAAATAAAATCAAAATATAAACTGAATTAGTTTTAAGTTCCTACTGTAATTTTATTTATCGTGTACAATGAAGAGTACATCTATCTAAATAGTTACGAACAGTTCGTTAGTTTTTTTCTCAAATTCAGTTCTCAAAACTGCATCACGTCTGCACTTATTTCGTATTTACTCTATGCTAACAATGAAAGTGGAGTGCGGCCGGGTGTAGGCGCCACTCTGTCCCTGCACTCTCTGCTGACGCCTCGTATCACATTACTTGGAGCGAGGTGACTCTCGCCTCGTTTGCACGCATCTGTGATAGTTTGTAAACGAATTACTATAACCCGATATTTTGGTGTGATGGTAACAATAGAGTCATAATTGTTCTATTAGAGTACAAGCTTTTTTGTTGTTTAATTTGTCGTGACGTAGACAGAAAGACTGTCAGTCACAAATGAAATTAAGCGAGTCAGGGCAACCGCATTCACAATTTGCTACCAATCAAATATCACTGGAGAAGTTTTCACGTAATGAATTACAGAAGATGGAAATCGACGTCGAGTTTAGCCCAAAAAAAAAGTAGATATGCAGATGACTTGGACACGTGTTACCGACTTGGAGAAAAACCCAACAGTCATCATCATCATCATCATCATTCATCCACCGTAGGCGCAGGCTTGCGGACGGCGAGCAATGGGTGGCTCGCCATCCGACCGTCCGGTAACCGTCTGGACCAAGCCCAAGTCGTCGACGGCGCGTACTGTTCCACGCGCGCCTCAGGGAGTTGTCAGCAAGTTGTAGGGTCGAAGCCTACTGGGGCCACGGGTAGTGTGAAAGTGAAACCCGGGGCCCTGGGACGAAGGCAAAGAAGGAACAGGAGTGGGTTTTTAGTCAGTAATGTCTGACACTATCTCGCGCTCCGCCTAAGAGCGTGATTTGTCATAAAATGATTTTCCAACCTAAAAAAAAAATCATCATCATTCATCAGGTCATCGGTCCATCTTATGGGAGGCTTAGGACAGTAACCGCTAATAAAAAGAGTGTAGTACAGACGTAAAGACCACTTTTTTTAAGTTTTGTGGTCTTAGAAAGAGCGCAACAATTCTTTAGATTTGTATCGCAGTGGCCGGTGCCAATTTTTAAAAGACAAAGCGCTTAGGTTTTTCTTGCCAAACAGCTGGGACTCTAAATAGACTTTGTAGACTTGATTTGGATTTAGGAACCGTAGAATAATGGTATAAGAGCGTCCCACCCGAGATACATTTCCAAACAGCCGTTCTTACGTGATTATTACGTTATTACAAATTTCTAAGACAATGGTGTCTTGTGGAAATTATCTGGGTTTCTATTGAAATTAAAACATTTTGTGTAAAACTAATCCAGTAAAGACCTCTGAAAACCTGCTGTTTAGCGTGATTACCTTTCATAATATACTCGTAAATTAAAAAGTAAAGACCTATTTAATCGAGATTCTGATGGATGAGGACAAAAAGCTTTTAAACCATGCTCATGTTTAGGGTTGCCAGATCTTCAAACCGAAAAGCCGGACAGACCAACCAATTTAGCCGGACATTTGAGTGAAATGGCCGACCATTTTTTTAAATGTCAAACTCGACTTTTCTATTATTGACTATAATAATAAGTATACATATTTTTAAATTCTAATGAAACAACAATAAAATTGCCTGCTATAATTTCTAGTCCGCTCCGCAACGCTAGCGTTACAAGATAAAGTAGAAGACATGACAAATCTAAAAAAACGTTGTCTAATTTAAAAAGATTAACAATACCCGGACAGGCCGGACTCCGCCTAATATGGCCGGACACGCAACTAAAAAGCCTGACCCTATCCGGCTTTATCCGGACGCCTGGCAACGCTACTCATGTTGACGATAGACGGATCGAAAAGAGTTGAACAACATTCCTGAAAATTATTGAGTAAATATTACGATTAAGCACCGATGTATTCACTAGCAAAACTGGATTCCCCAACAACTGAACAACAAATCATGAATTACTGGATTCATTTCAATATATCAGAGTCCAGAAACGGGTCCAATTTCGCTACCAATCACCAGTAACAATTTACCTATCTCGTGTCCCAGGCCAAAATGTTATCCTATAAAACATAGCAGCACATAGCCGATACTAAATCAGCCACAAAGTACCACTGTTTATTCGCTCAAACCAAATAGAGTACAGTTCCGTTTCAAAAGTTCAGTGGGTCTCTTTGAGAGTCTTTCGCGTAAATGGAGGCCTATTTTTAGTCATAAGTTCTCTCGTGAGTAGGAGCGAAGTTGGTCTTATAGTGGTTGGTGGACCTTGGAATCTAGAAAAAGTGATGTTCTGTCAGCGGGAAGGCTTGACGAAAGTCCAAAATAATGTGGCGTTGACTACGTGATATTTCGATGGTGCATGTTAGTCCCGTAGATTTGGGATATTTCGACAATCGTAATGAGGATCAATCACATAATAGCAAATCCGACTTTTAATAAGTACATCGTATGTGTAATAATTTACTAAGCATTTATTTTTTTTAATTATTAAAATCCGTCAAGAAATGGTGGATTTATTAAAGTTTTTCGATGGACTGTTTACGATGACGTCATCTGTCATGATCCGTGCGACGAACGGCTTGAATGTATTCATTCGCCGGTGGAGACCGATCATGACAGATGACGTCACAGCGAGTCGCTTCATTCTCGGGCGTGTTTCTGGAACTAATACACTAAAATTGCTGTATCTTCGTCATTTTTGGTCCGATTTAAATAATTCCTTCACAGTATTTACAGTTTTTTTTTTGACGCTATAAGTCTGCATACTCCACAAAAATCATGACTGATCCTTATTCAATATCAAATATCAATTCAATGTTTAGGGCATCTTATTTTTAAGCCTCGTTATTTGGGGTGACAAATCATCATATAACTCCTCCTGCTCTGGGTGGAGCAAGAAGGAGTGTCAGACTTTTACTGACTAAAACTCACCTGTGTTCTTTCAGTTTCTCTTTGCATTCCAGGGCCGCGGTCACTCTCGCGAACTTATTCTACAGCCTGTCCAGGTTCTCTTGAAATTGATTTAATTTCTAGTTCAAGAAACACGTATGAAAATTACTTTGTAAGAAAAACACGTCGACGTTTTAAATTCGGTCGAAGGTAAAAAAAAAAATTAAAATTATTCCATAAAAAAAAACTACTCGATGTGGCATGAATATTTTGATTAAAAAATTAAGCCTGTATTATTTATTAGTGGACTGTGAACTGAATAATCATATTTCATTAATTAATAAAATACTATGAATTGATAAAATACTATTACTATTTAAATAAAATCTAAAGGTTATTTTTAAAGGTTATTTTTAGTGGACTTTGTTTTTGATAGCATGTCTGCTGACCCTTTCAATATCACTGGCGAAACGGTCTTATTGTGCGTGATTTAATTTTATGATATAAGGCTAAAGCGTGTAAGTGCGTATGGCTTAATTTAAATTATTATTTAGACATTGTTTTTATTTGGTACATGTAATATAAAAAAATATGAAATCAATAAATTCACAAAAAAAAAAAACATCTCAAAACATAATATTTTAGTAATCTTTATTTTAAGAAAATTACTAAAAAAAATCCTTAAATAATACGTTGGAAGGTTAATTACAAAAATTTAATTAGTACATAAAAATCTATTTTATATGATAACCATGACAGTGTTCAGAAAAGTCATTCGCGATAACACAAATAGCGCATTAAATTTAAACACTAATCAAACGAACGAACGAACCGTTTCTGACGATAATTTGGATTTTAATTTTATTTTTGACATTAATTTTATTTTTGGGTTTTAATTTTGATTTTATTCTGTGGATTGTATTTTAATTTAGATTTTTGGACACTGATTTTATTTTATTTTTAAACTTTATTTTGATTTTAATTTTGATTATAATTTTGATTTTATTCTGTGGATTGCATTTTAATTTAGATTTTTGGACACACATTTTATTTTATTTTTAAACTTTAATTTTGATTTTATTTTTGATTTTAATTTTGATTTTATTTGTGGATTTTAACATTCCTATTATTTTTTATTTTTTTTCATATAAGTATTCTGATTTTACTGAATTATGAATTGTGATATTTGTTATTGACCGTAGATTTAAATTCTTAAAATTATGATATGTTTTCCAATTTAACTTTTTTTTTTTTTCTAATTGTACGAAGTTGTTGACAAAACTGTAACAGCAATATGGGGAATACACTGGCTCCTGTAATACAGTTCCTAACTAGCTCAGGAGCCAGGGAATTTCATTTATGAGTGTAAAACCTTATGTCAATAAATAATTTATTATTATTATTATTTTATTTATCTCAGGACCCTGAGGTCCTGGACCTTTGGGAGGCGTACGAGGAGCCGAAGCCAACTCGCAGAGGCCCTTTAGATAATTATAAAGGAACATGATACCAACCGACGATTATCCCTGTACGCGCTATGCTAGTGCACCCAAGGACAACCCCCGGTTATTGAAAAACTGTTGCGACATATGGAGAACAAAGATAATAGGGCTATGGTTTTTGGAGTCTTAAGTGGACTGGTAACATGGAACTATGTCAAGACTATGGCCCCTGCCTGAACAACGTTATTAATATGCATCGAAAAAAGGCAGGGGGTGACTTGCACACTCAATAAATGGGCCCCCAAAAACGGCCGCTAGCACGAAGTGACGTAGCAACAAGAGGGCAACATATCCTGAGGTGCTTGAGGAGTGGAGAGGTATACCACGGCTATCAGGACAATCCCGGAAGTACGGTCAAGATCCCTACCAGCACCTTACTGGATTATACATCCTTCTCCCGAGCACGTTTGCTCTTGCGAATCTCCACTCAAGCCAGCCAATAAAGGCAAGAGAGAGGTGGGAGCTCAGTTCCTCGTCAGTGTTCACTACGGCCGGCCTATAAAGGCAAGCCGGAGATGAAGAACAAGAATTCTCCCGGGAGATCGGGTCCGTGGGGTCGCTAATGCCCAACAGTTCGCCACAAAACTGCACTGCGGATTGTATCTCTCTTAGTCTGGCCCCTCACCCTAGGCATATTACGGCAAAGCAAACTTTATCGATACAGACCTAGGGTATATTGGAGCACGCAAGCCCCACCACGACGTCAACGTAGAGATACGGCGATAGGGTTATTATTATTATTATTATGAACCTCAACATTTTTTTTATAAAACTATTTATTTCTTTTTTAAATGATTAATAACTAGCTTAATCTGAGTGATAGTGGACAATATATTTTATGCCTATGTCACTCAGTGATAAAGTAGTATTCTATTGATGAAAGATTTTTTTAAATGGTGTGTGTAGTTTTTATGTTTATTCATTAAAAACAGAAACACGAAATTTTTCCTCTCTATAATATTATTATAGTATTTAAGATTAATTTATTGATATACCACTCTTTTCCGATACATTTGAAAACCGTTCATTCATTCAATTCGTTTCATTCATTCAATTCATTTCATTCATTCGTATATTAATTTTGTGAACACAAGGTACAATGAAGAAAAAAAATGTTTGGTCCATCCTATGTCAGCAGTACAGTCAAAATCAAAGCGTACCCTAACAATACCTAGTTCGGGATCACCCTAGTCTGAAGAAGTGTACAAAAGCCCTTTTCGCTCCCTCTCAACACTCACACCACCCAATATTTTGACCTCGCGTGAGAGTGCCTGAAAGCCTCTCTGTGCACGACTGAGGAGGGCTTTACAACTTTTTTTTATAAAGAGATGGGTTTGAATAGAAAACCCACTTATTTTGCCCTAAGCAAAGTCTGAATATATCGACTAATGTTTGAATGTCTGTCTGTTGCAGGTACGTCCCTCTTCGAGATTGTTTGTAAGTTCTTGTTGATACTTTTTTGTATATGTAGATGTTTTAGTTGTAAGTGTTTGCAGTTTTTTTTTTTTAATTTATTTTGTGGAGTTTTTGTTAGAAATGACGCGTTTTATAAAGTATTCATTGCGTTCATGGGTTAGTTCGTTTTTTTAGCTGAACGAAAAAGAATCGCGTTTTAAAAAGCGTTTTCAACTTTCGCTAAGTATGTTTATTTATATAATGTATACATTTGAAGTAACAGATAAGTCTTAACTTAATGGGTACATGTTCCTGTTAGGGCGCAGCAAATTAACATAAAGACAAAACTTAGTAGCTATATTTACAAATACAGTAACATCACATTAGGAATTTTTATGTTAGGATTAGCTTCCACCTTAACAAAATGAAGTAGAACACCATAGTTTTACCTGATTGCCTTTCTCATCACGACTCAGTTAAACAATAAAAAATAAACTGTCCACACAATATACACATTTCCCAAAATTATGGCGACATTTTTGTGAAACAATCTGCTAGTAAAAGCACTCAGCTTCTCCACCATATCGTGTGCACATACAAGATAACATACTATGCTTGTACAGCGTACACAAGACTTCTTAGCCACAAGCCGGCTCCTTGTAGCGCATTCGAGTTTCACTTCGTACATCGGATAAGCTGCCAAAGCGTGAGTTACCATAGTATATAACCGTCGTACCAAGTTGCTGAAAACCAATGTCTTGTATGCACATCCCTTACGTATTGGTCGCTTATTGCCACTGCTTTATTTTAACTGACTTGAACAGCTGTCTTACTAGCTAGTGTGGTGTTTTGGTGTGCACACCGAAGATACTTATTGTGGAGCAACATTTTGTTATTGACAAATGTTTTCATCATTATCATCTTTTCAGCCGAAAGACGTCCACTGTTCCTCCCCCAAATATCGCCATAACGACCGGTCCTGTGCGTCTTGCATCCATAGGATTCCCGCAATCCTCAGCAGGTCATCGGTCCACCTTGTGGGAGGCCTTCCAACGCTGCGTCTTCCGGTACATGGTCGTCGCACCAGAACCTTTCGTCCCGATCGACCATCTGTTCTGCGAACATAGTGCCTGCTCACTGCCACTTAGGTTTGGCGATTCTTCAGGCTGTATCAGTAACCTTGGTTCTCCTGCGGATATCTTCATCTCTGATGTGATCACACATGGAAACTCCGAGTATAGCTCTTTCCATTGCTCTTTGGGTGACTTTAAGTCTTCTGATGAAGCCCATTGCAAGTAACCACGTTTCGGAGCCATAATGTCATCAAAAGTCTATGACCAGTGTGTGTTGCCAGTACACACACTGGTCATAGACTTTTCGTCTTGAGACACTGTGGTATATTGGACGAGAAGATACAGCACAGCGATTTTCATGTTGCTTCACGAAAAATGACTGCGGCATGGATCGCGCACTAATTTCTTTTTCGTGTCTGAGAAATAATCGATAAACTTCCACCACTCTGGCTGAAGAGATAAGCATAGCATAATCAGCCTTTTTAATGTTCCCACTGCTGGGACTCAGGCCTCCTTTCTAGAAGAGGGAATGGGCCGTAATCCACCACGCGGCCACCAGTGCTCTGCTGAATAGATAAATGTCAGACGTTTACAGACCAAATCAAACTGTGCTCCTTACTACATTTTCTAATTACTTAGTTGATCCATACATATATGCATACATATGTGCACAAGTCAAAATTGAACCAGAAACAATCTACTTGACCCTAGATCGTAATACCATTGCTTTATGGCTGCTGGATCATATCCGCTTATTTTAGCGTGGTTACGAATACATACACGCACCCCAATTCACCTGTTATAATCCCTTGATCCAACTACGCCCCTAAAACGGGTAGACGTTGTCCTTTTCTCAGCCAGGACTTACGTAAGTAATTGACTTTCCCAACTAACTGTACTATTAAATTTAACTATGAATGCTCGTATTTAACTTTTCATCCCAAACCAACTGTATTAATACAATTCAAATTAAACATAATAGCTTGAAATCCAATCCAATTTCTGAGACAGCTAAAGGGAGATTAGTGTTTGACTGTTTAAGCTTTATTGTAGCCCGCTTTAGTAGTGAAACGCTTAAATATGTTCTTGAAATAACCTTTTACACATAAGGCGTTCATTACACGATAGGTTTTGCTGTCAGTTTTGCCACAGTCAAATATTTTGACTGACGAAAAACCCACCGTGTAATGCGATGGCTCCTGCCCAACCTGGGGGGTCCAGACGCCTCCTGCCGAAGGCTTTACGCGGGGATCGTTCGGTCCATGGCCCTTTATGGCGCACCGGTATGGGCGCCGACGCTGCGGAAGCAGCCGGCGGCCCGGCTGAACGCATGCCAGAGGGTCATGGCCATACGGATGGTGCGAGGATACCGGACGATTTCCCGCGAAGCGGCGAGCCTCCTTGCTGGCCAGCCACCATGGGATCTGGAGGTAACAGTCCTTGCACACATGCACGATCTGCGCATGGAGATGCAACGCCGGGGCGAAACTCCGCTGCCGCGACAAGTCGCAGCATGGCGGACAGAGCTCCGGCGGGTTCTTATGGTGAAATGGCGACAGCGACTGTCGCAACCCAGTGCTGGGCACGCCACAATTATGGCGGTAAGTCCCTTCTTTGAGGCGTGGTTGGAAAGACCTCACGGCGTCCTCACCTTTCGCATGACGCAGGTTCTCACCGAACACGGTAAGTTCGGGAAGTTCCTGCACCGGATTCGTGCGGAAGCGACGCCCGGGTGTCGCCACTGTGTGGACCGCCCGGAGGACACGGTGGAGCACACGGTGGAGGTGTGCCCCGCTTGGGCAGAGCAACGCCGTGTCCTCGTGGGGGCGATCGGCGGCGGCGATCTCTCGCGCCGGGCTTTGGTACAGGCCATGGTCCGGAGCGAGGAGGAGTGGCAGGCGGTCGCTTCCTTCTGCGAAGCAGTAATGCTATCAAAGGAGGCGGCCGATCGCGTGAGGCAACGGTCCTCACGCCCCAACAGCCGCCGGGATTCCGATCCCGATTTCCGGCCACCGTAGGCGCGGGCTTGCGGACGGCGAGCAATGGGTAGCCCGCCGTCCGACCGTCCGGTAACCGTCCGGACCGAGTCCAAGTCGTCGACGGCGCGTGTTGTTCCACGCGCGCCTCAGGGAGATGTCAGCAAATCGTAGGGGCCCAGCAGGGTCGAAGCCTACTGGGGCCATGGGTAGTGTGAAAACGAAACCCGGGGCCCTGGGACGAAGGCAACGAAGGAACAGGAGTGGGTTTTTAGTCAGTAAAAGTCTGACACTATCTCCTGCCCCACCCAAGAGCGAGATTTGTCATTTAGATGATTTTCCCACCTAAAAAAAAAAAAAACCGTGTAATGCGATGACTGACGTTTGCATGACGAAAAACGTATGGCAATAAAATTCCGTCATTCAAACATCATTCATGATTGATGGAATTGATTGACGCTTGCATGACCGTGTAATGGACGCCTAAAATTGCTAATAGTTGGGTGCAGGTTTGCAGGACCGATTTCTGACACCTATTGGTTCTTTGTCGTACTGTAGGTAATCTAAAGTAACTTTATAGAGAGGAAATATATTTTGTTTATCATACTAATATTATGAAGATGAAAGTTTGTTTATTCAGCCGTTTGAGCGAATAGGAGTAACAAACATACACACGTCTGTTACTCCTACTCGCTCAAACGGTTGAACAGATTTTGATGTAATTTGAGACATGGGTAATCCATACCTTTAAATAGGACAGAGACACAACTATGCAATTTCCTTTCATACGTTTTTGTTTAACTATAAATTACATAATTTTCATTTAATTGAAACAGTTGTTTCTCTGAATTAAATGAAAATTATGTAATTTTTTGGACTTCTAGACAAAGGCTGATCCTAAACAGCCCTGATCAGAGGATCCTGGTGAGAAAATACAGGTGAATGCTAATCACTCTAATATTATATACCTATATATATATATTATATTATTTATAAAGTTGAAAGTTTGTTTAAATGTATGTATGTTTGAACCCCTTCATACTCAAACAGCTGAACAGATTACATACCCCGGGAATATGGGATAATTTTCTATAATCACGCAAACGAAGCCGCTGCCAGAAGCTAGTTACTTCGTATAGCATAGCATAGCATAGCATAATCAGCCTTTTAATGTTCCCACTGCTGGAACTCAGGCCTCCTCTCTAGTAGAAGGAATGGGCCGTAATCCACCACGCGGGCCCAGTGCGGGTTGGTGAATGTCACATTTCTTCGAATTTTTGGTTCTAGGACATGCCGGTTTCCTCACGATGTTTTCCTTCACCGTTTTGAGAGCAGTGGTGATGAAATAAATTACACAAAGTAATGCGCCTGGCTGGGTTTAAACCTGCGACCTACAACTCGTAAGTCGGGGCCGTTACCACTCGGCCGCCACTGCTCTCACTCGGCCGCCACTGCTCTCACTCGGCCGCCACTGCACTCTACTACTTTGGGTATTATCTAGGTTTTTCACGCAGCTTTCACGTCTTAACGCCGTTCAGTCAATAAGACATAAAGAGGTGACAGACAGACCGATAAGATCACTTTCGCATTAATAACATTAGTATGAATTGAGGTGGAATTGAGTCACGCAACCCATTTAATTTGATTCAAGCAAGCGTCATTAGGTACATTTGTAGGGTCGAAGTAACAAACAGGTGCCTTATTTCAAAGCAAGAGAACTGTCTTATGTCCTTAGTTGGTCTAATTTACTCTATCTAGAAACTCCTCTGCCTTACAATACCGTAAGCAAATGAACTTACAAAAGCGTTAGCTGTACTACAAGTCCGTAACTGTACCGGAGTACTGAATGCAAGCGGACGGCTTCTAATTAGAGGTTATACCTACTGTTAATTAAGATAATGTACCACTAGTATCGTTGCTAGAGATAAGATTATATTGCGGAGATTGTTTCCTGATAATATCCAAGATAATGAGCTAGATTTAGATGACAAGCCTTATGTTACTTGAGACATTCGCAGTTTTGCTAGTGAGATAACTGTAAATGTCAATAACGACTATCAGCTATAAATATCTACTCTGATAAACTATGAAGAAAATTCTACTTTAATAAAAATAGAATATCTAGCGACTACATGGAAATCTATACATGAAAGCGAAATACCACTCACTGAATAATCACGAAATCTCAGAAACTATAACACCTATAAACTTAAAATGTTGCAAGTAGGTTCCTTATAGGGTGTAGACATGCAATAAGAACGGATTTTATGAAACTCCACCCCTAAGAGTGTAAAACGGGGGTTGGAAGTTTGTATGGAGAAACCTATTTTCACGCGGGCCGAAGCCGCTGGCAGAAGCTTGTATTTCTATATATATAAAAGGAGAAACTGACTGACTGACATATCAACGCACAGCCGAAACTACTGAGACTAGGAGCGTGAAATTTTGCAAAAAGTTTTCTTCTTATGAAGTAGGCGAGCACTAAGAGAGGATTTTCCAAAATTCACCCCCTAAGGTGATGAAACAGGGGTCCAGAGTTTGTATGGAGAGACCTACTTTCACGAAGGTGAAGCTAGTTCTATAATAAACGTTGAGGAAAAAGATATTTAAATTAGAAAAGCCAATATTAAAAGCCATTTAAATTCCACCAAAATACATCGAAATCAGATGAACTCCCAAAAATTTTGATATTCCATCTAAATAAAAAATGACGTGTAACAGAGTTTTATCACTGTCACCCCCTCCCATCGTAACCTCTCACAAGTGCTGTCATCACTCACCATCCATCACTCCGTGGAAATTATATTGAAGATTAATAAGCTATTAAAGATGGCGCTTCCAGTCGTGACTTATGACCTCTTTGGTTTTGGAATAGCAATCGCGAAATCTGTGACGAGTTTTGATAGGTTCATTTGTTTTTGATGACTGTGTGAAATAATGCGACAGATTTTATAGGTAAAAAAATCGGCCAAGTGCGAGTCGGACTCGCGCTCGAAGGGTATCTACCGTACCGTCCGTAGCAAAAAACGTCAAAAAAATCACGTTTGTTGTATGGGAGCCCCATATAAATATTTATTTTATTGTTTTTAACACGCTTTTATTAGCTTCACTTGTAACTAACTATGTATGTAAGAAAATCTTGGAATCTTAATTTGACCCACTTTCCGGTATTCGATTATGATGAAATTTTGCACACGCTCTGAGTTTTGATGACAATACATGACTAGCTAAGAAACGTCATTACAAATCCAATATGGCGGCCTCCCCAAGATGGCGGACTGGCTGTTTGAAATCCACCCCCCAAGATATGGGTATCAAATGAAAGGGTTTGCTGTTAGGAAAACGAAAAAAATAGTCACGTGACTTAAATCTAATATGGCGTACGTCCAAGATACGGCGACAGGCATTTTGTAATTTTTAGTGCGTCCTAAAAGCGTGTTTTTTAGTTTTTTAAACTATTATTTTAGTATTCGTTGTTATAGCGACAATAGAAATACATCATCTGTAAAAATTTCAACTGTCTAGCTATCACAGTTCATGAGATACATACACGCCTGGTGACAGACGGACAGACAGACAGACAGACAGACAGACAGACAGACAGACGGACAGCGGAGTCTTAGTAATAAGATCCCATTTTACCCTTCGGGTAACGATTTGGTTAAATAATTTTGCTGTCTGATGAGATAAAATTTGCTCCGAAAAGTAGACTTTTTGCAACAAAATACCCGATTAAAATACCTGCTGAACACAAAAATGTGGCCTTTAAAACTTTGCCCAACAACCCGTTTAACCGGAATAAAACGAAACGTAGTATAATTTCCGACCAAAAAAAATCCACACACTAATTGCCTGGGCACGCCACAATTATGGCGGTAAGTCCCTTCTTTGAGGCGTGGTTGGAAAGACCTCACGGCGTCCTCACCTTCCGCATGACGCAGGTTCTCACCGAACACGGGAAGTTCGGGAAGTTCCTGCACCGGATTCGTGCGGAAGAGACGCCCGGGTGTCGCCACTGTGTGGACCGCCCGGAGGACACGGTAGAGCACACGGTGGAGGTGTGCCCCGCTTGGGAAGAGCAACGCCGTGTCCTCGTGGGGGCGATCGGCGGCGGCGATCTCTCGCGCCGGGCCTTGGTACAGGCCATGGTCCGGAGCGAGGAGGAGTGGCAGGCGGTCGCCTCCTTCTGCGAAGCAGTAATGCTGGCAAAGGAGGCGGCCGATCGCGTGAGGCAACGGCAACGGTCCTCACGCCCCAGCCGCCGCCGGGATTCCGATCCTGATTTCCGGCCACCGTAGGCGCGGGCTTGCGGAAGGCGGGCAATGGGTGGCCCGCCGTCCGACCGTCCGGTAACCATCCGGACCGAGCCCAAGTCGTCGACGGCGCGTATTGTTCCGCGCGCGCCTCAGGGAGATGTCAGCAAATCGTAGGGGCCCAGCAGGGTCGAAGCCTACTGGGGCCATGGGTAGTGTGAAAACGAAACCGGGGCCCTGGGACGAAGGCAACGAAGGAACAGGAGTGGGTTTTTTGTCAGTAAAAGTCTGACACTATCGCCCGTTGCGCCCAAGAGCGAGATTTGTCATAAGATGATTTACCCACCTAAAAAAAAAAAAAAAAAAAAAAACACACTAATTGCCAGATTTGCTTTTAAACTTTAAACAAATCCTACGCAACGTAAACCGAACTTTCACAATTCAACTTTGGCATTAAATATACAAAACTCCTGTTTAATTTCCACAAAGGAAATTGCACCTTAACTTGGGAGTATTAAGATTGATTTGTAAAGTAATGGTAGGTTTGCTGAATGAAACCCTTGTTTTGACAACTCATTATTGGTATGTTCCTAATTGGGCAGTTCGTTTCGTACTCGGCTATCGGCCTGATACGACCGAATTCGGTACGCACTCCGACTGTTTGTGTTTGCCAAAGATATTTTCGCGTTTGTACAGCTGATTGCGTGCGATGAGGTCACCCCGCGAATCCAAATTGGGTGATGTTAAATTCGATTTTAAACCTAGGCTCACAGAATTTATGGGCGAAAGAAAATATTCGTTGAATATTTCTGAATTACCTCCATTCGTTCAAAAGAGGGCATTAATTTTGATTGATTTATTGTATTTTTAATTTCATATTAAGTATCTTTATTAATATTTGTTTTGCAAATAGGTTTAAAAACACTTTTAACACGTCAATTGAAACTAGATGAGACCGATGTTTCCTAGCTGACTAAATCAAAAATTAAAACTGAATCTTAGATACATAAAAATCAAAAGAACACATTGAAGATTTGCAATTTTACTTTCATTCCCAATAATCATCCACATTATTAATTCACATCACAACACCGTATTTCATTCGACATTCCACTTATTTACTTCCACGTTACGTATTAAAATTTTACCCAAAAACAACAATGGCTGTCTAAAATAAATCGCGTACCCTTGACTGCCTTACGCAGCAGCCGCTTAATTTTGTCAAACAGACCTCTACATTTTGACGTATACATACGGAGCGCGAGTAGAATACCGAATGGTGACGTTCGCTGAATAACTGATTAGGAACGAACCGCACCTGTTGTTGTTATTTTTATTGTACGCACTGTTTTTTGTTCATTAAATGTTTGTATTGTAACATATGGCGAGACTGAAGTTAGGGAATTGTAGGAGACAGAGTGAGATAAGAAGAAATCGGAGTTATTAGCGATGACAGAATGTTTCAGACAGATCAAAAAGTGAAACGAAACGAAATTATAGATCATGTTTTAAAAGGATAAATCATGAAGATCAAGACAGGTTACGCAGATTCTGAAATTAAGTAAGATAGACTGAATGAACCAATCTTCAAGAATTTACTGAAAAAATATGACAAAATTAAGTTTCCTAACATAAAATCCGAAACAATAGAATATCCATTGCTAACAAAACGGCAAATTAACCAAAAGGCAAAATAATAGTATTTTCACATCATCAAAACGATATCACAGGCCGTCGCACGGAGCACAAAAACAATGGTAAACGATGCCAACCAAGTTTTGCAAACAATTTATTCCACACATAACCATTCCGAAAATTATGTAAATCTCCACGACTAACAAATGGATGTAAACATTGAAAATGTTGACGGCAATAATTGCGACACGATTATTCAATTTGACGTTTTGCAATCAGCGGGCACAAACGAGCAAACACTCGTAATCAAACATGCCGGGACCGATTATCAACTCGATTCAATTCGGCCGATAACGCGGATGTCCGATTCGATACGAATTTATATCGTTCAGTCGTGTAATGATTGAATTTTATGATCGATTCCGTTTGTATCGATATGCGATGTTTAGATAGTTGATGCCGTTCTGTTGGTAGAATTTGTTCATGAGTGATTGACATCAACGAACACAATAGCAGCAGCTCTCAATCTTTCATCAAATCAGCGCTGAATAACAAAACAAAATCCTTCGAAAAATCAAATATTTATTATTTATTACAGCATCAATTTCATATATACTTCCTAAAATTTTCTAACTCCGCCTAGATTACCCATTTCCTTTACCCAAAATACTTTAAACAACCAACAAGAGAATCAAACTTCCTAAGCGAAATTAATGTCGAATATTATAATAATAAATTCGACTCGTAGGATTCAGAACAGAGGCAGCGTAACGAAAAGCATATAACGTAACTTATATATAAAGCAGATAGTAAAACAACTTCCTCTATTAATCCCGGGAGTGTGGCTGTAGTGATGTGCAACGGTACGGGACACCGGGACTACGGATGCAAAGACCAAGTTTTGAAGTGTTCCGAGATGTTCCAGTTCGAATTTAGCTGTGAATAAGAATTAGTGAGGCAACTGCTTTTAATGTTTGACAAGTGTTTCTGTTAATGTTTTATTTAAAGCTTGGCAAATATTCATTAGTGTGTGCGTTAAATAATTACTTTAACTGGGTTTTTGCAATATTTATTACAAATTTTATTAATTTATCATATCACTCTGTCAAAATGATACTTCGAATCATAAAAACACGAGTTCTATCACAAAAAATATCATAACGAATAAAAATTCTTGTCGCGTCGACATTCACACAAAAAATATATTTGAAGACATTTTAGTGATTGTAATATTAAACATTCACGACATTACATAGTTTAATATAGTCTCTAACGGCAGCTACATCACTAAAACACGACTCTATTCCCTTGAGCCTCGTAACTTACTCTCATTTTATGACACTATAGAATATTTTAAGTGCATTAAAGCGTCCGAAACGTAACGGGGGCTTAGTTAGAGAGAGAGAGACTTCAAATTGATGATATAGATTAAAGGTTGACAGCCTTAGACAATGCTGAATCTGTTTAAAGCAAGGAGATGGAAATTTAATCATATATTTTATCTGTTACCGCCTGCAAACGGAAATTCGATTCTGACAGTCGAGTACGATCTCAAGTTGAATGATAGACATTGATTGGCTGTTCTTTGTTTAATATTGTCAAATTATCCAATCTAAATTACAATAATTTACCTACTTAGTTGCGCTATTGGTAGAAGTTATAGCAGTGAATGTAACAGTAGTTGAACAATGTTTATAAAAAATGAAAAATAATCAGAACTAGAGCCAACAATGATATAACTCAAACAATTTAGCATTCAAAACACGAAGCCCAAGAAAATATGGCAAAGATGTTTTACATCAAAGAAACAAAACTTCTCACACATTCAAATTCAAATGCCAACACCAAACATTTAGCGTTTCACATTATACCAAAATACATTTTCTAAGAGCAAGGAACACCTAAATGATCTCCCCCTATTGCGCGGAACACAAATCGTCGATGCAGATTACAAAGGACCCTAGGGAGTGAACAGTCGCTCCGAGGAAAGCCCTCCGATCTCATTGTGATGAGCTCTTTGTCTTATTGGATAAGGTTCAAGTGATGAATGACAGCGAAGGTATCACAGTAAACGATCCTTTTATTGAGGAAAAAGAAACGTTAGAATTTGTTGATGACAAACATAAAGACGTTCAATTACTTTAAAAGGCTGAGGATGGATTAGCTGTCGAAGATGTAGGAATTAGGTCGGTTGTTCGTTTTTTGGACAAATGTTACGGAATTGACGGTGACGGTATTGTATTTGTCTGACTTTCCATTTCATTGCACTGTTACTTCTAATAATTTTTCTTCTTCTTTTTTTCCTTTCTGTTTTTTGAAACGATGAATTAGGTTAGTTGCTTAATTAACCCCATCAAAATACGAGTTTAAAAGTTAAACCAACTCAAAATAAACTGCTGAAAATTCTAGAAAACGTTCGTAATCTTCAGAAACCCAGCTCGGAAAGTTTAGAGCTTAGACTAACATTATCGTAAACCGCTTTATCTCATTGTTTGATTTATAGTTAGCAACTTTATAGAGCGTTTCAGTTGCTGAACAAATTGAATCCAGCCAAGGTTTGAGAACATTAGTTGGTACCACCGATGCATTATTTTCTGTAATTTTTTGCTTCCAAGAATATTGCCTCTCAAGGGTTCGTTGCTAACCTAAAACTTCTTTCTTGATAAAAAGGTCAATTTATTCTGCAAAGTATTTACGACAGAAAGTTTTAGATATTTTTTACTACTTTCTTTGACTGTTTTCCGTAAGTAAAACGAAAGACAAATAAAGTAAATTTCACTCCGATATTCTGCCAAATCTTTGTTCCGTGTTCGCAACAAATTAGTCGAGTTTAGAGTATATTTACAGACCTTTAATGAGGACAGAAAATTTAAAAATGAGAGATCCACTTATTTGGGTTTTTCGTTTGATTTTATGTAAACAAGTTTTGTCATATTTACAAAGAGAGCTATTTTTATGATATGAATACGAATTTTGCTTCGTTACTCTAGATTTAAATATCTCTTCTTCGTCAGCTTGGATAAAAATGTAACATCATTTTTAGGTTCTTATACAGAATTACAAAAGCCCTAATTAAGGACTTAATTAAATATCAAAATTGATTGTGTAAGAACTTGTGGAAGCTTGCTGTCATTACTGAAATATTAGACTTAGAAAACATTGTGTAAGTTTCTTTAAGCAACGTCGACGTTGATTCCGGTAATATTTAATATTTCTGTGTCATTGTAATTTCTAATTAAACAATTGTCTATTTATAACACTAGCGGGAATTTTTCCAACTTTCTGACAAGTAGGTGACCCAGAAAGGCAACGTGCACTTATTCCGAATGTTGAAAGATGCAGATGACCTGATAGGAGGTTGTGAGGACTTGAAACGAAATCTAGTACGTATCGTTGAAGTCGAACACGCAGTTTTACGGAAAACGCTTCCATAAAAGAACAATTGTGGATACTGATAGAATAACACATGCTATCATTGATGATGTGATAGAATAGCATGATGAAGTGGTAATCAAGAACAAAGTAGGTAAGGAGTTCATTAACAGTTCTGAAAGCTAGTAGTCGATAGTGAAGGTTGAATTTTGGTGACTTGGATCTTAATAAATTCCTGCCGTTCTGGGAAAACAGAGGCGATTCACGAAGATTAGATGGTAGTAGACAAACTGACTTTGTAAAGTTCATGATGTAAAGTATGGGACTGTTAGGGCTGGAGGATTATTTGAAAGAGTCTATGCTACCCTGAAACGCATAGGAGAACTGAAGGAACAAGGAGGAACAAGATTTTAGTCTTATTATTATACATCTCGCTCCATCCAGATCATTATATTTGATGGTTTCCTACCCCCAAAAAATGGGATTGACAAGCGAATCTAGTAATCTCTATTGAGATTGGCAACCATGATTTTACTTCTGTTGAGAGGATAATATAAATTATAATATATTCTAAGAGTACGAAATTGTTGTTACCTAGTTAAACCAATTTCCTTTGCGAGACGGGTGCGTCTCATTCTCAGGAACAAATTAACTTACATGGCCGTTTTAATAGGATAATATCATGCTTCATACAGTTCAAGCTTTATTGAATGACTGCCCACTTAATTGTGGGCTTGCTTTGTCACTTTGTTACGTCTAATTCTTTATCACGATACGGGAAATTTATTTAAATACTTAATTACATAGCAATTGGGACTTCGTGGGACAAGGCATGTATAAATTTAGGGTCGTGTTTCGTCTCCTAATTACAAAATAGTACCGCTTCTTCCCCTTGTTTTAAAGCAGTAGTTACCAACCTTTTATGACCTAGAACCACTTTGGTTCCATTGTTCTTGGCAGGCGCTGGAATTTCAGAAGATAATAAAACTATGTTCATTTAAAAGAGAACTTATATACCTAATACTTTCAAAACTTTTTGCACACTTAGGTATATTCCTTATAATCAAAAGTAACGAGTATTGCCATAGAAAACATAATATTCCCGATAGAAAACTTCAGTAGAAAGTTGGGAATTTAAAATCTGTCAAGGACCATATCGTTTATCCAAACTTTATAAGGTTTTGACATAAGGTGAATCCTATTGTTTTAATTTATTTATTATCTACGAAATATTTTAATGGAAACTAAAATAAATTATAATTTATAACATTAAAATGTAAATTTTAACTTTTCAACAATTACGTCATTGGATGAGCGATATTATAACTCTTACTGACCACCAGTGGTCCGCGGACCTCAGGTTGGGAACCACTGCAACTGAAGATGGATTGACATTGTTTTTTGTCTTTGTAGTAAGTATCATGGGACAAAGGGCCAGATAAATTCGAAGCAACAATTTCTGAATCCATAAGATTTGATATAGTTAGGCCTAGTATTTTCACGAGATATGTAATCATTTATAAGAACATTGCATTGCGTATAGTTACAACCTGCATGAATTTAATTTCTCATTATACTTCGGTTACCACACTAATCATAACATATTTTTACGTTGTACAAAATAATTGCTTTCCACATCTGTCTCTTTATCTGCTCATCATCATAATCATTTCAGCCGAAAGACGTCCACTGTTGGACATAGGCCCCCAAGTGTCGCCACAACGAACAGTCCTATGCGTCTCGCATACATCAGGTTCACCAGGTCATCGGTTCACCTTGTGGGAGGCCTTCCAACACTGCATCTTCCAGTACGTGGTCGCCACTCTAGAACCTTTCGACCCCATTGACCATCTGTTCCGTAACCAATGAGCCCTACCCACTGTTACTTAAGTTTGGCGATTCTACGGGCTATGTCGGTAAACTTAATTCTCCTGCGGATATTTTCATTTCTGATGCGATCACGCAAGGAAACTCCAAGCAGAGCCATTTTCATTGCCCTTTGGGTGACTTTAAGCCTTCTGGTATTATTTAAACAGGCAGTTATCAGATATATGAAGAGCAATAAACGAGGAAGGTTTGTGTGTATAATTTGTTTACGATCAAAGCCAGGGCTGATCACTAGTTTGTCATATCAACATCCTTTAAAACTCAATATTATTTCATACAAAAGCTTCCACGGTAGGTCTATATGAAACTTTAAAGTACCAAACACCAATTTATTTTCGCCAGACGGAGGTACACTTCTGCGGGAAAGCTTTTCTGCTCAGAAAAATGTTGAAAATTTCTCAACTTTATTTTCTTACTTCAGCCAGTCTTTGTTAAATCAATAATTCATAGTATTGCTCGCACGACCACAATGGAAGTATATTTTAGAATTAATAGTATGTATGAAGTTTCAGTTTGCGAAATAATTAATTATTTTTTCTGAAAAGTGTGGTCGTATTTTTGTGAAAAATTATTTTATGGCTTGTTCGTTCAAAGTAGCTCAAGCGTATTCGTAAAAACGCTTATGGTTTTGCATTATTTTCTCTTAGAACTGCTTTTAAATCATATTTTTTCGACCTCTCTCTAACCCTCACTTAAACTATCCACTTGTTTTAGGGTTCCGTACCCAAAGAGTAAAAACGGGACCCTATTATTAGAACTCTACTGTCTGTCACCAGGCTATATCTATCTACGTAATGTGTATTTATAAACCGTGATAGCTAGACACTCAGACTAATAAAAAAGTATAGACAGAACATTGCGCTCCTAAAAGTGAGACACGTAATATGAAGCCAATCGGCAATATGAAGCCGGCCACTCGATAGTCTGCCGCTAGCAAGCGAGTGCGTGAGACGTTTTTTTGTTGACACAATAATAACGAAATTATGCCGTCCTATGTCATAAACTGCTGCAAAAACAATTCCAGTTTGCAAAAAAAAGGCTTCTGGGATTACTTTTCACAAGTAAGTAACGTTTTTGCTGTATAAATTAAATAAAATCGTAAAAATATCTGTAATAATTTCTCGGAACACGCCATTTTGTCGGTGTTGCAAGTAAAGAACATTATTTTTTCCCAAAAATAAGGGAAGTCGTAATTTTTACGGACATTACAGCAAAGTGTTTTTTTATTTACAAGTACGGCGTCATCCAACATAAAGTTACGCTGGATGACCCGCACCTAATCCGATAGTCGATTATTATTTTTATATGTAAGTTTTGTGTGTTTTTTAAATTAATAATTTCACTTAATATGAAAATAAATGATTTTCATTAAATGAAATTATCTTTCATTTCATATAACCAAGATAAACACTATACTACCTACACAATAATAAAACTTAACCAAAGTATATCTCTCGTACTTGGGAGTCGCAGCGCAACGCTTGCAACATTTTTTCTCTAGTACACATGTGCAAATCTACGATGTCATACACCAAGTTACGCACACAAAGCCAAAACTAGTCCTCACTTATTTCGTCGATTTTGTTTACGACGGCTCCGTCTTTACTTTTTTATTGGTCTGAGGCTAGACAATTGAAATTTTCAGAAATGATTTATTTTTGTTGCCGCTATAACAACAAACAGTAAAAACAGAAAAAAAAAAAATATTTAAGTGGGACCCCCATACAACTTAAACGTGATTTTAATACCGTTTTTTGTTCGATATTAATAATAGTAGTTACAATATTATAGTGTATAATGTTGTATATATAATGGTACGAAACCCCCCGTTCGCGAGTCCGACCCACCTGGCTAGTTTTTTCGACCACTCACTCTATGCCTCACATAAGCTATCCACATTTTTAAATCCCGATATCGATGGCGTCAACTATAATATAGCCATCCATAAATGAAATCTCAAACACAGAACTCGGCAAACCAATGACACTGATTTCATAAACATTAACAGCTCTATAAACCTAACCGCTCCGTTCAATAAACCGACACGATTAACCGCAGACGAAGCCGTAAAGGGCACTAGTGTAGTTAAACGTTAGAAACTAATAAAAGTTGACGTGTCTAACCATCTGAAAGATCATCACATGTGCGACAAATGAGCGGCCATTTTTTACTCACTTAAGGGCCTGGCCACATTAGGTATCACTGATGGCACAACGCCTCACTAGTACTGCACGTTGCCGCATCGTTCAGAAATACATTGCCGAGAAGGTCTTGTTATTATATATGTAGTCTCAATAAATAATATTCATAAACAGCTAAGTTATTAGCGTTTGTTTATATCCCAAAATGTTACTCAACTTATGGTAATATTGCACAGGCTATTGATTATCAATGAATAAATGGCGGTCAAAATGGAAAACACTGCATAGTATTTTCTAGTAGCAATGATTGAACCAATTATGAATTTACCAATTATGACAAATTTTCGTGCACAATTTTGGGATTTCGTTTTTTTTTACTTTTGACTACACAAATATGATCAGTAACTGGTACTGACAGACCCCATTTATTTTTTGTGCTAATTTAAAAATAGTGGTGTATATCTGCAAGACGCCACACCGTGGTATTGTGGCCAGGCCCTTAAGGCTCATACAGACACATCAGTTACATCACCATCACTTCGCCAAACAGCTGACCGTTGTATGTATTGACTGTGATGCACCAGTTGTGACGTAATATGACTGACTTGTGGGGTCGATGTCCTACAATATCTACTAAACTATATTTTTTTATTCAACTGACTGGAGACTTGATGGTAAAGTGACTGATGTGTGTGCATATACCTGTAGCTGTCTTAAAGGGTAATGAACGGTAATGTTGGTATTGAACAAAGAACTTGTCGTTTTTTTTTTGTCTTTATTAGATAATTAATTAAAAGGTACACGAACACAGGCATTAATTTGAGTATTAATCAATTCATTGATTTAGTGACCGTAATTTCCGATTGAGGGTATTTGAGTGTCTTTTGTGGATCTTAATGGGCTGGCAACCGAATTGGCATCGGCAAGATGGAATTTAAATTGAAAACGATTGGCATCGATCATTATTCGGAATTTATATTGTGTCCGGAAGGCTAAAGTGTTGCCCTCTTAAAACAGGACCATTTAAACACTAGTTTTTTACCGTGGTTTCGCTCCTGTGTTTGGCCCTTCCCATAGAAACTCTCTCTCTCTCTCTGCTTCTGGTCTTTTGTCCGTTTTGAGGATAACAGCAGTAGATAATAGTTGCAACTATAACATTAGCTACCAAAAACTACGTCTAGAAGAGACGAGAAGCAAGGAACTTAAAGATTTAAGGTAGAACTACACTGCTCACACGTGTGCCACACACGCCGATTTGGGCGCATCGGTCTCCATACATTTTATATGGAAACTAGACTTGTAGAGCTACTTGATCCTCGCCACGCGATGTACAAATTAGGCGTGTTACACGTGTGCGTCGGTCCTAGCTTTAACTACGTTGAAGACAAACTTCGTTCATGCCTCTCAGTTCTCACCAGATAAACATCTTCCACTTGATTTAGAATGTCGTAATAAGGTAATTTCCAGCTGAGACCGTTAAAAAAGGAATAAGTCTCTAATGTGCTGTGAACACGACTTTGAGGTTTTGGGATGATGGTGACACAATGACGTAACGTCAAAGATGACGGTTATGTCAATTAGAAAGTTGCCGCGTCTTTATAATATGTAGCTTAATGATATGGTTGTTTTCTTTTTTCGGTCCTTTATTTGTGGTTTGATGAATTGGGGCGTTAATTGTGAGTAAAAAAGATAACTTATAAATAAATTAAAATGCATTTATTTCAGGCAACCAATAGCGCCCATGCCAATAGCAATCACAAAACAGAACACACACACATAAAGAAATACATTACACTATCGGACCTAGGCAGCAAAATGTCTGCTACAGCAATATCCGATATAAGGGCAATCAAATCTCCCGGTAATCATCGCCAGATCTGTATTGGAGCTGCCCTGCACCCTGCGCACTAAGGACGCACACCGTTTGCGCATTGTTGCACTTATTGTTGAGCTTGTCTTTGTTAAATCTGTCTTTACCAAAGTAAATTTAAGGGGTGGATTCCAGCCTAACTAAATGCAGTTGGATTCAGTACTTTATATGGAGTGACTGCCTATCTTATGTCCGTAACACAATACCAATACCTCTTGGCAAGACCTGGTGTCAATTTTTCTTACTTTTAACTACCCGTAACAAGTGACAGCAGGAATCAAAGACTCAATGTGAGCTTCCCATTGTTGATGTTCAAATATTCTGAGTGTGGTTATGGAATGCTTTGCCCGTCTCAGTAAGAAAAGCATCTTTTAAAAATATGGTCAAAGATCACTACTAGTGATGTAACGAATGTTAGATTTCTCACGTTTGTGAATGCGAATATTCAAATTCAATATTCGCGAATGCGAATACGAATGTTGATTTTCAAACAAAGTGTGCGCAAAATGTCATACAGGTTTGACATTTCGTGTCAGCCAAGTTTAAGCTGAACATAACAGAACCGTTACAGACTGATTGAACGATGCATATCACATTAAGTTCATTCGAAAAGATTTCTTAGGATTTGAAGTTAACATATTGTTTCACAATTTGTGAAACTGCAAATTTTAATATGAAATGCAAATATAAAATTTGAAAAAAATATCTCAGTTGTATTGTCAGTCTATATCCATTCAATCAATATATTCACCAAACATTCGCATGCTTCTTGCGAATACGAATGCGAATGCGAATGCGAATGTAAAAAGAAATTGCGAATATTCGTTACATCACTAATCACTACCTCTCCCTTTGAATGTCGTTAGGTATTTTTTATTTGTATTTATTAGTTATGTATTGTATGTATGTAAATAGTACACCACGAACTACCTGAGTGTGTTTTCTCCTTCTCTGTCAAATCCATCCAAAGATTTTCTGTAAAAAATCGCATAATCGCGATAAGACCACCCATTGTAACACCTTATTAATTTTAAGCTCCTACTGTAATTTTTTTATGGTGTACGATAAAGAGTATATCAATCAATCAATCAAAACGCTATTTTTTGCGGTATAGAATAGAATAAAAATAATTTTATTCGGGACAGACACAGCACAACGGTTACAAACATCAAGTAAAAAATAACAAAAGTACAGAATAGGCCGAGCGCGAGCGGTCGGATTTTTTTTATGTTGTCGTTATTTAATTAGCATAACTATTAGTGTTATAATGCTATAATCAATTTTAAGCCCTTTCAACACTCATCGATCTGCTATACGTACCTATAAATTTACGAGGAGTTAAATGTTGTCATTCTTTTCCAATCGTTTCTTAGTTCATTCCACTAAACAATATGGCTTCAACCAAGGTTAAGTATGCATTGTTCCATTCGAAATTTGAATTCCCAATCTACTAGAACACCAATCAACGTCGAGGGAATTCGGCCATTGTCGCCTCGAACTATCAATTCAAGCGTTTAGCTCTTCGAAGCGTGTAAACGCCTTGTAACAACGTGACGCGAACAAAAGCGTTATTTAATGCCATTATAATGCCCTTGTGAGAGTGTGGGCGGTGATGGTATCACATGGTGATAAGTGGACGATCGTCACACTCCCACATTTCTCCTTATAGCTGTTTCATAGTTGTAATTTTCTGATGGATAAACGATTTATAAAAAGCTATTGTATTTTGGAACGGTCTGCGCTTCCTAATAGCTACAACTTAGGTATTTATAAAGTAAAGAGTGAATAGGTTACTTCTAGGTAAGCGTGCTCCATTATCGACCATAATTATCACCGCTTACCATCAGGGGGCTTACCATGAGGTGTTAAAATATCAGGTGTGCGAGCGAGAAAGAAGGATGGAGCTATACACCCTATGACCCTATATGTACAACATATAATACAATTATTTTTATTACTTAATATAGTCTGTTCAGAATCAGTAACTGAATCGATTCCAATAATTTTTACAATATTTTTTCCCAAAAATATTTAAAAAACGTCACAAGTTGGACACCACCGACACTAAGTACAAAACAGGTCACGGCAGGTCATAGCGGGCATTAAACGCCAGCGCACAGCTGGGTGCGGGAGCAAAATAACCCCTCAGTCGCCCGGGTGACCCGGTGACCATGTATTTATGTCGCCAATCAGGTACCATAACGGGCTTATAACTTTGTGATTTTTCATAATACAGTTTTGAAATTTTGTACATATTACATAAAAATAATAGACAGGTGTTTCAGGTTTCGCATATACTAGAAATAAGGTTGTATTGCTCCATCCCTTTAACAGTTCAGTTTAGGCCCTAAAATGGATCGCATTCAAGTTTCGATCATCAGTATTTAAATAACTTTATTTTTAGTTTCAATTAGTACTTCTTTGGCCTTTTAGCTGAATGTAAATAAGCAGTTATGAAGTCGGGTCAATAAACCAGACTACGGCAAAGCAAAAAAAAAGGGTTATGATTTTCACTGTCTATGTATGTATGTATGTCTCAACGCAGCGGTTAAACTACTGAACTGAATTTGATGAATGAGGTGTCAGTCCATTCTTTATTATGGTCCAGTAGACATAAGCTTGTATTATTTAATAGGAATAAAATCAATATGGCGGATGTTAAACCCAAAAAGTGAGTACATCTATTTTTTGTAAAATAATTGTATTCAGTGGCATATCATAATAAAAGATGTTAAAATTCAGAGTTCACTAAATAAATACAAGATTCTGCCAGTGACTCCGCCCGCGTAATATTCTAAAATTAAGCCTAGGGAGTATACTTTCGGGATAAAAAAATACTTTTGTCCTATTCTAGGTTATAGACCTATGTCCTAAGTCAAAGTCAAAGTCAAAAGTTTTTATTTCACATAGGCCTACATGGGCACTTATAAAACGTCAGAAGCTAGTGCCTAGGATAGGTATCTATCCTCGATATCTGTTTTAAGCATTTAAAGTTGAGTATTTCTCAAACTCTAACCTGAAAACCTGTCAAAATTTGACTTTTAAGTAGGGTTTGAGACATTCAAAATCTACACTAAAATTATAAAGAGGTAAAATTTGATTTTTTTTTTAGTTTGTAGGTGGTAATCTCTGGAAGTACTGGTCCGATTGCTAAAATCTTTTCACCGATAGATAGCTGCTTTATTCCTGAGTGACATAGGCTATATTTTATGTACACGGGCGAAGCCGCGGGCAAAGGTTAGTAATCAATACAGAAACAAGACATAGTCTATCCTTGCGCCAAATATCATTCATTGATATGAATGATCATCAAAAAGTAGGTATACGAATCTCAGGCTACGTAAATAATACTTCCACAAGATTACATTAACTAATAACTTCCCCAAAATCCGTCTTCAAGCAAAATCTAAACTCATTGCCTAACAAATTCTCAAATTCATTTCACTCGAATGAAAACCTCCGATTTTTCGCTTCAAAAACACGAGGTGAGCCGATAAACCCCTATAAAGCATTCGGAGAGCGAAAATCGTAGTTGATACCAAAATATTCAGTGTAAAATCTTTTAAGGTTTTAATTATACTAAGTGGTGGGAGCGAAGGGAGACCGACATCAATCTATTTAATGCGAGTTACCTGTTTGGTACAAAAACGATGTATCCGTCTACCGCACCATTCATTACTGGGCTAACGAGAGTTTGGGAACGATATTTCGAAGCTAGAACGTCGATAAAATGCAAGCTAGTTGCAATTGCCGGTTTGCACTTTGGCACCGCAATGTTTTCCATATTATGCGCCAATGGTAAGCGTCAACAGGGCAATGGCTATGCCAAGTTGTTTTGCTTATGCAGAAGTTTTAACATGAAAAAAAAAAACAGGCAAGTGCGAGTCGGACTCGCGCACTCAGGGTTCCGTACAAACTTACCTATGAAAACGGTTCAATTACTGAATTGAGTTACGAAGATTTTTCCGGATCAGTTTTTTTGTGACGTAACTACAAATTTACAGTTTTCAGATTTTTTTCCTATACTTGTTCTATGAGACCTTGCTTCATGCCAAATTTCAGGATTCTAGGTCAACGGGAAATACCCTATGAATTTTGATTTCCTTGAAAGTGTTGAAATATACGTTTTTTGCAAAATAAACGACCGTATCTTTTTTTTTCGTTAACTCAGAAATTTGATTTTTTCACAGCTTCAAGGGACCGCAGACTTGAGTATATGGTTTTAATTTCAACTTGATACCTCCACGCGTTCCCCTGATAAAGGGTCTTGACTACACGGCTAGAATGAATAGGCTCTTTATAATATAAAGATTATAATACTAGTGAGATTCACCATCATCGATTGCATCACTGCTTACTATCAGGTGGAATCGCAGTCAAGCATTAGTTTATATCATTAAAAAACCACACCTCAAAAAAAGGCTACAATAATAGACTTATTTATATGTTATTGTGTACTGGATCCTACCCTCGAATATCATCTCTCTCTGTCATACAAAGGTATGCTTGAAGAAAGCTCTTTATTTATTTTATTTATTTATGTAAACACAAACACTTAAAAATGAAAATAACAAAAGCAGACAGAAGAGCACAAAGGTACTGCTTATTTCAAATGAAATTTCTTCCAGCAGACCTGCCTCCCCTCTCCTCCCCCCCTCCCCTCTCTCTTCTCTCTTTTCTCTTTCTTCTGTCTTCCCTCTGCCCTCTTTGTTAAGTTAAGCTCACTTTTGTACATGAATTTTCAATTTACTGTGTACTATGTTAAGATTTGAGTACAACAAAAAATTATACATAGGTCTAAGCAATATTAACCCTAGTATAATTTGAGCAGCAATAAATTAAGGGAACATAAATTCTCTACTCAGTTTTACCAACAGTTTCAACATATTCCAGTCTGAAACTTGAAGTACGTAAATGATAAATGCAAATCGTAAATATGAACAAGCGCTAAAACATTAAGTGTTTCATAATTAATGAATTCGTTCGAGCAACTCTTACTTATGATTAGCATGTACTTGCATACTAATTGCATTGCCTAAAGCGAGACCGAACAAGACAGACTTTCCCGACCATATCGCTAATGACACTCCCCATTGCCGCTTCTATTAAAGCACCTTCAAATTAAACACAACATATTACGCAATCTACAACAAATAAACACAAATTCAAAGAGGTAACCCCCTAAATAGGGCGGTCAATGCGCCCTCACGCGCTCTCAAGACGTTACCCGACTGATTTGAAAAGTGTCTCTTTCGGTTTCCCCCGTCAAATTAAGTAGACTTTTTAAATTGGCCGGATGAATTTTAAATTAGATTAAGCCCCTGGCAGATCGTGACGGCGCAAAGAATATGAATGATGACTTAAAATATACGTACATTGTATGAAATGTATATCAAATACCGACCAATTTGGGTTGAGCTGTCAAAGCTTTGATTTTGATTCATGTCTCGTGTGAGGTATAATGGTTGTTGGATAGTTACACAATCATTATGGAATTGAAGCAATGTATATTTTCCGGTGATATAATTGTGAGTTTGTGTGTGGGGTCCCGTTAGGCGCATTGCTGCAACGGTACGTCCATTACAAACGGATTTCCTGGGTTCAATTCTCAGGCAAGTGTGGAATATTTAGCGATGGTAGGCTGGCGACTGTTTTTTGTTCAATGGAAGATGGGAATTGAATTTGAGATAATATCGTAGAGCTATGTTGAGCTATTAAAGTGGTTAGTTTCTTGCTGCGGAGCCAAGCGTCTTTGATGTAGTTGTGGAATGAGAAACTTTTTCTTTTATATTTGCTGCTAAAGCCGCTGCTATAACAGATCAGAATGTCTCCTCAAGACAGACAAACAGACCGATGCGTTACGAGACATGCAGAATGTGACGTTCATTCTAAGGGGCTTTCGTTTTTGAGGTGGGAAATCATCTTATGACTTCTCTCGCTGCAGGCTGGAGCGTGGAGGCGTGTCAATCTTTTACTGACTAAAACTACATCTATGTTTCTTCAGTTGCTTTGTGCGTTCTAGGACCATGAGTATATCCTTATCAGAACCAATCCCATGACCCTAGTTGGCATGGGCCCTGCTGGGCCCCGACGGTTTGCTGACATCTCTTTGAGGCACGTGTGTGAACACTACGTGCCGTCGAATGTGTCGGCAATTTTGGTTCTCCTGCATCTAGGGCTCATAAACAAAGAAATATTCTACTCCAGAACATAGTATGTCATAAAAATATGCATAAAATAGTTCTATGTGCATAAACTTTATACAACATACTTTTAACCCTACAAACTTCACCAATGAAATGGAATAGTAGCTAAAAATTCGCTCTAGTACCTCGAGCTCAGTTTGGATAAGTTCCAAATTGTGTGACAATGATGCAGTTAGAGCGCTGTCAAAAATGGCTAGAGTTTAATAAAAATGTCGAGCCAAAGCTCTGGGGTTAAGTTATGATGAACATTGATGTTACTGTTTGAAAAGTCGATTGATGTTTTCAATAGAGACTAGTATTATGATCGTATTATATATATGTGGCCGTTACAACTGGCCACGGAACCTTGAATAAGCACCTCTCTGTCATAGGAGTTACAAACAGTCCACTGTGCAGAGCCTGCATGGAGGAGGACGAGACAGCAGCTCATCTGCTTCTAGGCTACCCTGTGGTTGCCCTCCGTGAAATGGTCAGTAACACCAAGGCGGTGCTGGCCTTCCTTGAGGAGCTGGGGTGGATCGAATGACTCATTTGTCCCACATGTACGCAAAATACACGCTTTAGTCGTGGAGTTGCGGATAACAGCCCAACTTACATACATATATAGGATCGTATTAGGCTCTTTCTCGTTCTTTGGATCTCTTGTATTCTTTACAAAATCTTCTTTAAATGACACCTACTCGTCCTCTCATTAATCTGCCTATACCTATATGGTCCGGTTCAAACATGTTATGTCGGTATAAATATACCTAGTTTAACCATAAATTCTGTCAAAAACGAATGTACCTAATATTCTTAGAATAATTTTGTACAGGTGATAGAGTATCTTAACAAGCAATGAATACATGCTTCTACTAAAAGTTTCCACTCGAAGCCTTAACGCGTTAAGGCCTTTAAGCGTTTGGCTACTCATTTATCGCTTCACACCCTGACTATAGACAAAATGTATGGACAGACTAGGTAATCTATGTATCTGTAGCGACATCTATAGCGCCACATAAGAACTACAAGTAATACGAAATCCTGCATCGCGCAATTAAAGTTCTCCGCGCGATTTGAGCATATACGACAGCCCGAAATCATCTATTGGGCAGTTGCCCACCAGACATAACACCCGTCTGGTCGGAGGATCCTCCCTTTTCAACGGAGGTTGGCGGTACTTTACTCTCTGTTCCGCATACCACCAAATATCTTTTTTTAGTATTGAGTGCGTAATTAGAGACACAATAGAAAGACAATGGCGTGTGAACGCCGGCGTTAATGCGGGGATCAACAGCTTACGTGTATAGTTACATAATAATTCATTCTATATAAATTATGTGTTTAATAGTTTAGTTTAAGAATTCACATTCACACATCTCTTCTGTTATTACACACTATCATCTACATTTCTTTAATTCCTTCATTTGCAGGTCAGCTGAACGAAATTTCTATAGAAATAAACAGTTCCATTGCAGTCATATATACTGGTTTCCTGTGACCACACAAATAATAATAAAATTAATAAATGCTTTTTATTATGATTATTTTTATTGTACTTTTGAGTACTATATTGACTGGTCTACACTGTCCTTACATAATCTACTAATACTGTAAAATTTTTTTTTTATTTTATTGGTGGGAAAATCATCTTATGACAAATCCCGCTCTTGGGCGGAGCGAGAGATAGTGTCAGACTTTTACTGACTAAAAACCCACTCCTGTTCCTTCGTTGCCTTCGTCCCAGGGCCCCGGTTTCGTTTTCACACTACCCATGGCCCCAGTAGGCTTCGACCCTGCTGGGCCCCTACGATTTGCTGACATCTCCCTGAGGCGCGCGCGGAACAATACGCGCCGTCGACGACTTGGGCTCGGTCCGGATGGTTACCGGACGGTCGGACGGTGGGCCACCCATTGCCCGCCGTCCGCAAGCCCGCGCCTACGGTGGCCGGAAATCAGGATCGGAATCCCGGCGGCGGCTGGGGCGTGAGGACCGTTGCCGTTGCCTCACGCGATCGGCCGCCTCCTTTGCCAGCATTACTGCTTCGCAGAAGGAGGCGACCGCCTGCCGCAGAAGGAGGCGACCGCCTGCACTAATACTGTAATGAGGAAATATTGTAAGAACAACATTTTATTTTATTTTAAAAGAGTATTCATGAAGTTTCTTGCTGGTTCTTCTCCATAGGAAACGACTTTTTGGAACCGTGCACTAGCTTCAGACGTTTTATAGGTGCCCATGTAGGCCTATGTGAAATAAAAACTTTTGATTTTTTTTTACCTTCCATGCTTCTATTATTTGTTATCTTAGTAGTGACTTCCGCTATACACAGATATAAATCTTTCACACAGTTCACTTATCGTTTCAATGGTCTCCCCTTATATTGTAGCCTTCAGTTCATTCTCAAAATGTTACTACAAAATTTCATAGTAGTGTCAGAACCGTTGAGGCAGATGTTGAGCGATTGGCTGGTGCGCTACCTGCCGCGTTTTTGATTCCCGTACGGAATAAATATTTATATGGCTTACAGTTTGTAGTTCTGGGTGTCTTGTGTAAGTGAGTTTGCATATTTGTGAATGCATCCACGATGCAGTAGTAATTCCCAGTGTCCCCACATCATCATCATCATCATTTCAGCCGAAAGACGTCCACTGTTGGACATAGGCCTCCCCCAAATATCGCTATAATGACCGGTTCTCGCTTCCATCGGATTCCTACGACCCTCACTATTCTGCGAGCAATGTGCCATCGACCATCTGTTCTGCGAGCAATGTGCTCACACACACACGAGCGCGCGCGTGCGTGTGTGTGTGGGTGTGTGTGTGTTGTGTGTGTGTGTGTGTGCTCACTGCCACTTAAGTTTGGCGATTCTTCGGGCTATGTCAGTAACCTTGGTTCTCCTGCGGATATCTTCATTCCTGATGCGATCACGCAAGGAAACTCCGAGAATACCCTTTCCATTGCCCTTTGAGTGACTTTAAGCCTTCTGATAAGGCCCATTGTAAGCGACCACGTTTCGGAGCCATATATAATCACTGGCAACACGCCAGAAAAACAAAAAAAAAAGTCTATGACCAGTGTCCCCACACTGTAAAAGAAATAAAAAAGCTATGTTTTCTTTTGATAAAATTATTAAAGGTGGAGAGTACTCAAAGACTAATAATATCGGGTTTTTTTCCTAGAAGCAATACACTTTATCGTATTATTTAAATAATTATTCAGTGGCTTGACAGCCGTCTTACTTCGTCTTGCATAAAAAAATCATTTCTTTTACCTATCAAATTCAAATTCAAACACCTATTCTAAATTTGCATAATTTTTAAAAAGATAATTGTTTAGCAAGTCCTTAAGAGCGCCCAACCCGAGATACATTTCCATACAACCGCTCCTACCTGATTATGATGTTATAACACATCTTTCCCCAGATATTTCGAAAACACACAAATATATGTGGATATTATCTAGGTTTATATTAAAATCAAATTATAAATAGGGTAAAACTAATCTAGTAAAGACCTCTGAAAATCTATTTTGCTTGAACTTTAGCCCTTCATAATGTATTCTTAAATTAAAAATGTCAAAAAGTATGTTTATAGGAATCGTGCACATTTAATCAAAATTCAAATAGACAATTTTTTTAAACTGTTAATATTAAAAACAATCTCATATTTCCTGCAACAAGTTTTGTGAATTATTCGAGTGGGTGACGGAATTACCGGATGCCAACAGAGCGTTTGGCTGTTATCTCTCTTTTTTTACGTTGCCTCTTATCAAACATTGCAAAACCAACAATTTAGTAAAACAACAAGCTTTTAAACCATGCTCACGCTGACAATAGACAGCTCGGAAAGGGCACTCTTAAGTTAACACGATCTCCTTCAATACAACAGTATCAAACTAATTACAAAATTCCTCAAAAGTACCACACCAAAGCTTTGTTTAGGCTCGCCGGTATTAGCCACGTGTATCAAGGTATCCAGGTCAAAATATGCACCGGCAGTAACAGGTTAGTGCCCTACAAATGCCAGGCTGACCCGTTTTACCCCTGTTGACATTTATACCGCGAAGGGACCGTCAGGTGCCAAGCTCTATAATTAAATGAGGGGGTTAACGTGAATATTTATACTGCCATACTGTAGTGTCACTTGGGACATTTCTTTTTGTATTTAATAGGCTTGCTGTATGTAAAACATATCATTATGATGTCAGCTTTGCTACAAAACGGACTTTTTAATAAGCACCTGTTTCTTTTTAACAAAGAAACACTGTCTATTCTCTGGTCATTCGAATTTAGTTTTTATGAATAGATCTGGCTGTTGGGTGTATCAAAATAATTGAATCTTTTTATCCATTCAATCAGGTACCACCCTAAATCTCATACCACGATCTAGATAGAAATCAGTTTTGTAGAGTGAAAGCAGTTGGGAGCAGGGGCGCCGGCTTTTAGAAAACCTCATGGGTGCTCCTCATGCTCATGTGATGTCTCGAAAAAGTGGCGAAGTGTGAGAAGAGAAATACACACTGATCGACCGACCAATAAATAAATGTCCTACTTAGGTACATACTACGTACTTAATTACTAATTATGTTTGATAAAAATATAAAATGAAACCATTATATAAAATGAAACTAGTTTTTATTAACAAGTACTATGGAAATCAGGAACAGCGAAGGTACCACAAACACCCAGACCTAACACAAATATCTGTTTCATCAACAAACACTTGTGTTGGTGCGGGAATCAAACCCGCGACCCTTGCATCTCAACCGGCGCTCCACTGTGCTAAACGATCGGGTAATAAAAAAACGCCCATCTCTAAAAGGCGATCACTGATCTGTTTCTTGATGTCTATTCTCACGGGTGCTCGGCACTCACTGTATATTTCTCATGGGTGCTCAAGCCCCCGGAGCACCCACGGAGTTGGCGGCACTGGTTGGAAGACATCTAAATTACAATCGGACGGGAAGATCTTTTAATATGGACATGAAAAAATAGATACAACAATTAGGAAGTTCAGGTTTACGATGTTCTAAAATTTCTTTGGCTACAATATTACTTACTACTAGAAGTGTCGAATTCACTTTACAACGATCTGAATCAAGTTGCGTTTTCATGAAAATTTGTCCGAAAAGGTCTATTTGTCAGACAAATACGTCACGGTAGCATCAAGCAGTCAGCCAAAGAGTTATCACGGCCCTGAACGCAAAGGGCAACAGAAGGAACACAAGTCGTTTTTAGTCAGTAAAAGTCTGACAATCCCTCACGCTCTGTCTAGAGCGTGAGGGATTGATCGAGTATTTATTTGATGATTTCCAATTGTAAAAAAAAATCAAGAAATTCCAACACGAAGATTTCGACACACTTTTAAATAGTTTACTCCATCACAAATTGGTATAGACAGCTACTCATATTTTCTATAAATACATATATACATACATATAATAGGTCTTTACCTATGAAATTGGCGATTTTTAAAAAACGGGTTGCTTTGAAGTGTTATATCATTGGATTGACTTGGAATCATAAGTTCAAATAAATTTTATATTAAAGGTATATTATTCTTCTTTTGAAATTAGGTATTTATTGGTTTCTTTGTGTTTTGTATTTTCTGTAATATCGCAGTACTTATAACCATGAAAGCTAATAAAAAAACATTTTTTCATATTAAGAGTTTCAACGTAGATACTATGCATTGCAAAGGGCAAACAATATCAATGTCGCATACTTACGACTTTCTTCTAACAAAAAAACTCTGTGTTCTTGGTTTAATAGATTTCGTTTTGGAAATTTTGTCTTGTAGCCGCCCTAAGAAATAAAGTTATTCCTGAGATAAAATTTCTCACATGAAAGTGATTGAAACCAAAATAGACATCTCATTCATTAGCAGTTTTAAGTCCGTATACATCATCAATATTGCATATCACTTGAGTCCCATTGTTGCCACGGTAGAACTCATATTACAAAATAATGCGAGTTTTCTTAGATATCATACAAAAATGGTTATAAGTACTTACTGCTATATTACAGAAAATATAAAACACAAAGAAACCAATAAATAGCTAATTTGAAAAGAAGAATAACATACCTTTAATATAAAATTTATTTGAACTTATAATTCCAAGTCAATCCAATGATATGACACTTCAAAGCAACCCGTTTTAAAAATCTCCAATTTCATAGGTAAAGACCTATTATAATATAAAGAGAAACTGATTGACTGACATATCAGGCGAAAAGCTACTGGGACTAGGAACGCGAAATTTTGCACAAGGATTCCATTTATGATGTAAGCGAGCACTAATACTGGGCTTTTTAAAAAAAAAACTTTTAAGGGGCTGAAAAGAGGAAAATTCGTTTGTATGCATTTTTCTCCTTGGTCCCATAAACTTGAAACTTAGCCAAAATAGTAACCTAAGTGAATAAAAAAAGTGTTCATTATTCATTTTTCCAAACTACCCCATAAGATGGTTAGGGGGTATTTAAGACAGTATGGAGGATTTTTATTTCTGGGGTTAATATACTTATAACTTCGCAAAAATTCTAATCAAAATCAATATTAAAGACGGTCATTATTAGTTTTTCTAAACGGGTGGTTTAGATGAACAAAAGACCATTTAAAAAAGTGGTGATGGTGGAGTGGTGGTCAGTGGTGTTAAAGTTTTTATGAAAATATCCTCGCAACCGGAGTCACGGGCAAAGTACTAGTGATAACATAATCGTCTGCAATGATACATGAAACAAACCACGATAGCGCTCATATCGCTTAATTCGCTCCATTAAGGCCCGTATCACCGATTAGGAGCATCCGCACCGATGTCTTTGTGGAGCGATTGTTGGAATACCGAGGCTCATCGCTCATGGAAGCAAGCAATTAACTGTTTTGTTGATGGCGAAGAAAATAACAATGATAAATCGTGTGAAGGAAATAATGGAAAACTCATTGTAGAAAATATCTTAGAAATACTTGATAACAATTTGAATGTACGATCGAAAACAAACATAGCAAGAAAAATCACATCCCACAAATACATCTCTTTTTCCAATTTTCTTTTCGCAGGTATGCTGAAAGAGATTTCCGTAGAAATAAGCATCACCTATGTTTTTTTTAGGTGGAAAAATCTTATGACAAATCTCGCTCTTGGGCGGACTTGGGCTCGGTCCGGACGCTTATCGGACGGTTGGACGGCGAGCCACCCATTGCTCGCCGTCCGCAAGCCTGCGATCCCTTTAACAGTTCAGGATCACGTTAAAAGCTCTACTTCTGCGTAGTCACAATAACCGGTACTAAGCCTCAAGTGCTAAAGCCAAAAACATAAAACTAAACCGAGAGTTAAGGCGTTCCGCGTAATTAAACCATAAGTCCAAACAAGTATTTCTATTTACAACTCTAAGCATGCATTAAGACCAGAACTCTGTCGGTGTCTTTAAGTTAACATAGCATGAAGTTGAACTACCTAGTTTTCGTACATAAAGTTAGTTCGAAGTTCCCGTCAACCCTAGTTGTATTAAAACATAATTGAACTAACTTCTGTGTTAATGTTTTAGTTTAATTAGAACTACTTTAGTTAGTAGGTCTACTAGTAATCTAGGATAGACTTTCGTGACCGAAAATAATCATCCTCATCTTTTTCATGGCCCCCTTTTCGGAAAAGATGAGGTCAGGGAAAATAAAAAACTCTTTTTCTATTTAAAAAAAATTAAAATCATTTTATGACATCCCCGCTCTTGGGCGGGGCGGGAGATAGTGTCAGACTTTTACTGACTAAAAACCCACTCCTGTTCCTTCGTAGCCTTTCGTACCAGGGCCGAGTCTTCCTTGTTGTGTTACGTGTTGACTTAATAAATAAATTAAATAATTATCAAATTAAATTGGAAGACAGCAAGAAGATTTATGAAATAGATACACAGCAGTTACAGTCGGAAATGAAAGTACTTGAAACTTCACTCGGTTCTCTTTACAGTAAGTATGTACAATCTCAGAACCAAATTAAAGAACACATTCTTGCTGCAAATGAATTAGTTATGAGTCAGTGCACATGTCAGACAGTCTCAGACCTAGAGGCTGGCCAGCCTGAGGCAACGGAGGACCCGTCCCAGGCTGAGAGTTCTTCTCAAGACTGTGTTGCTGAACAAGGTTTACCTGATTTTGGACAGGAATTATCTCAGGTTAACCAGGCTGAGTTTGGTGATTTTCAATACTGTAATAGTCAGGATTATAATCATTCAGTTGTGTTCTCAGATAGTATGGGAAGAGGTTTAGGCAAATTAATAAACAACAACCTTAGCTATTCTACTCAGAATTATTGTATACCTGGGTCAACATACAAGCATATTATGGAATTAATAATTGGAAAAACATATAATTATGCTACTAATTTAACTGTGTGTATAGGCAATAGTTTAAAGGTACAAAAGGAAGATATCACAGACTATGTAACTAAGATGTTAAAATTAAAATGTAAAAAAATAATATTGTGTGCTTTTCCATATTTTGAACAATTGTCAAATAGACAAAATAATTATATTCATATGCTTAACAAACATATGTACTTTTTAGTTAGTCACTATAGTGACAAGTTTGTGTTTTTTGACACCAACATTTTTGTTGACCATTTAAAGTCGACCAGGGGTACAACGTATCTGCCAATTAGTTATAGACACACAATAGCAAGGCTATTAGCTTATTATATTAATAACACAGACATAAGTAGTATGTCGAAGTCTTGTATAATTGACACCGCAGTGTTTAGTAATCATACTAATAATCATGTGGTGGACCAAATTAACGGTAGCACAATTGCTATGAATACTTTTATGAAGTGTACGAAGGAGGTTCCAAGTATCACTTTGGAAAATTCTTTATTTAACGTGGAGGCTACAATTAATTGCAACTCACTGCCAGGTGATAATATTATAGATTTGGAACAAACTCCGGATCATTTAAACTAGTTCATAAGACAACAGAGGGTACCAGAAACACCGTAGTTATACCAACCATCAATAAGGTATCTTCTTGCTCTCAAATAGTTAAGCAGCAAAAGGGGTCTCAGCAGCATGAATTGAAATTGTTTCATCAAAATATTCAAGGTATCTCTTCTAAATTATTAGAAATTGAAATGTTATTGGAAAGAACAATGTTTGATGTTGTATGTCTTAGTGAACATTGGTTGAAGGACTACCAGGGGCTACTCAGTTATGAAAATTATACTGTGGGTAGTTGTTTTAACCGTAAATCAATGCTGCGTGGTGGTTCCCTAATCTTGATAAAAAAATGCTTAAAATTTAAGCAACGTGATGACATAGTTAACTTGTCAACGGAACATTGCATTGAACTGTCCTGTGTTGAGCTGGATAGGCATGTTATAGTGTGCGTGTACAGACCCCCGAACCCTCAGAACTTTAGTCTTTTTGAATCAACAATGGAAGATATTTTAACCAAACTTGCAGATAGTAACAAATCCATAATTATTTGTGGAGATTTTAATATTAATATTTTGGAGAATAATTCAAATAGCAGCAGATTTTTAAGCCTTTTTAAATCATTTAATTTGACTAATGTTTTTAAAGAGCCAACTAGAGTAACTCCAACCTCTGCTACTTGTATTGATAATGTTTTCTGCAATTGTGACTATTTAGATAAAGCCATAGTAAATTATCTTCCGTCTGATCATAGTGGACAAACGGTAGCTTTTAAGTCTCACGCAGCCTTGGAAAAAACTTTAATTCAATTTAGGCCAATTACAATTGGCAAATTAACAAAATTTAATAGTAACTTAGAAAATAAGTTAAATGTTCTGGGCCATGATATTGATGATGCAAATAAATTTTATGATAATTTCTTTTCAGTGGTACTCAATGAATTTAATACAGCATTTGAAAAGAAGTCGAAAAATATTTTCCCTAAGTTTGTATTTAGTGACTGGGCGACTAAAGGTATTAGGGTAAGTAGGGAAAAACTATATGAGCTGTACGGCCTTAAGCCATTCTTCAACACTGAAACCTTTAATAAATATGTAAATAGATATTCTAAACTTTTCAGAAAGATTTGCAAGGTAGCGAAAGCCCTGTACATTAGCAATAAGATCAAATCGGCAGACAATAAAATTAAGGCTGTGTGGAAAGTTATTAATAGTGAAACTGGTAGGAATAAAGTACGCAACACGGATTTTTTATTGGAGACTTCACATGGTCCCAAAAGCTCTAACATAGAAGTAGCCCAGGAGTTTGTGAATTATTTCACCGATATACCTCTTAGGACAACGGAATCTCTAAATTCCTCCCCTGAAGCTTCAATTGCTTTATTGAAAGCAAACTTACCAGGCTGTCCGGTTGAATTTCAATTCAAACATATAAACCCTTTGACAGTCATAAAGGCTTTCCGGCAAATCAAAGTTAAATTAACCGAAGACCTATGGGGAATGTCTGTTAAAGTATGCACATCCATAATTGAGACCATAGCACCATACTTAGCTTTAATATTTAATTTGTGTGTGGACCAAGGAGTCTTTCCAGATATAATGAAATACAGTAAGGTTATACCACTTTTTAAATCTGGTGACCATAATGTCACTAATAATTACAGACCTGTATCAGTATTGCCGGTTTTCAGTAAGGTGTTTGAAAAAGTTATGCTTAATCAAATGCTTTACCATTTTAACAGCAATAAAATCTTTCACGATCAGCAGTATGGGTTCACCAAAGGACGTTGTACGACTGATGCTGGTGTCACTTTATTAAAACATATATTTGCAGCGTGGGAACAAGCCCAAGATGCGATAGGAATTTTTTGTGACCTCTCAAAGGCTTTCGATTGTGTTAATCACGAAACCTTGCTTTTAAAGCTAGAACATTATGGGCTAGGTAAACTTGCACTCAGCTTGGTAAAATCTTATTTAATTGATAGGCAACAGCAAGTTCAGATAAACGGTGTCAATTCTCCGGGTTTGAAAGTCAAAATGGGTGTACCACAAGGCTCAATATTGGGTCCTTTCCTCTTTTTAGTATACATAAATGATCTACCACATCTATTAAAAAAACAACCACATATTGTATTGTTTGCTGACGATACGTCGTTAATTTTTAAGATCAATAGACGTTCCACAAACCTTGATGACGTAAACAATGCTCTACAGCAAGTCCAAAACTGGTTTACTGTTAATAATTTAGTATTAAATGGAAAAAAAACTAAGTGCATAAGATTTGCGTTACCGAATGTTAAAAGTAATTACTCCGACATAGTATTGAACAAGGAGAAACTCGAATTCGTCGAAGATACGGTTTTCCTAGGGATCACGCTTGACTCGAGGCTACAATGGGGTCCTCATTTAACATCTCTGGCAGGTCGGCTTAGTTCGGCAGCATATGCTGTCAGAAAAATCCGTCAATTTACTGATGTAGATACTGCGCGACTAGTTTATTTTAGTTACTTTCATAGTATCATGTCTTACGGTATTTTGCTATGGGGACGGGCTGCAGACATAGAGTCTATTTTTATTCTGCAGAAGAGAGCTATCAGAGCCATATATAATCTTCGCAGACGCGATTCTCTTAGGGAACTATTTAAGGAAATAAACATCCTGACGGTCCCTTGTCAATACATTTATGAAAACATTATGTATGTTCGGAAAAATATTCATCTTTTTACTAAGATAAGTGACAGGCACAATTTTTATACTAGGAATAGGAACAAATTAGATCAACCTCGATTCAGATTGGCAAAAGTACATAGTTCTTTTATGGGGTACTGTGTAAAATTTTATAATAAAATACCAGTTGAGATTCTACAACTAAATGAGTCCAAATTTAAAACATGCATTAAACGCACGCTATGTAGACAGGCGTATTATAAACTGGAAGATTATATCCTTGACAAAAACGCTTGGCTAAATGCCGGTTCTGCTCCACAGCCACAGCCTTCAAATTAAGTTTTCTGTTTTTTTTTTTTTTTTAAATATATATGTTTCTAATTATTGGAAGAGATACTTACTATTCCCCTTTTTGTTTTGTTGTTTTCGAAATCTTTCTTATTTTATTTTATTTGTTTATTTCAATATAGCTTAGGATAATTTATTACCTTTTGCATTTGGAAACAATAGTATTGTATAATGTAGAAGCACTTTTTTTTTTCAAGTTTTGTGAATGTGAAGTACCATGGAGCATTTTTATTAGGTTACAACTTGTTTGACATTACGAGCATGGCAGGTGAGAGTTTGTCATGCTCACTCAAATGTCTCGCTGATGGTGGCACGTGTTATTGGGTCATTCAGTTCCCTTCAAAATGGTTGAGCTGAGTGAGGCTGATGCACGCGTCATGCTCGTGAACGGGTGCCGTCGGTTGAGACTGGTCATCTCTTAGCTGCCAGTGGCTTAATTCAATTTCTATCTTTTTAATTAGTTTTTATTCTTATTTATCTACATTGTGCTCACATATTAGAAGCGACATGAAATATGTAACCAAGATTTATGTAACTCATAATATGATTTAAAAGAGTGTCCATGGAGTTTCTTGCACGTTCTTCTCCATAGAGATCTACGCTTTGGAACGTGCAATTTAGCTTCACTTGTTTTTTTTTTTTGACTGACTGACATTTTGACAATTCAAAAGTGCCTGTAATTGGTCTATTTGAAATAAACGTTTCTGATTTCTGATTTCTGATTTCCTTTCAGAATCAGACCCTTGGCCCCAGTAGGCTTCGACCCTGTTGGGCCCCTAAGTTGCTAACATCTCCTTGAGGCGCTCGTGGAACAGTACACGTCGTCGACGACTTGAGCTCGGTTCGGACGGTTACCGGACGGTCGGACGGCGAGCCACCCATTGCTCGCCGTCCGCAAGCCCGCGCCTACGGTGGGAAATCGGGATCGGAATCCCGGCGGCGGTTGGGGCGTGAGGACCGTTACCTCACGCGAACCACGATCTCACCTGATGGTAAGCGATGAGGTGGTTGATGATGGGCACGCTTGCCTAGAAGTAACCATCGGTATATAGTGGACATCCGTCTATTATATACTGGGTAGAGCAAACGTCCCAAAGAAGACCGCAATTGAAGTAGATTTGGTGAGGAAAATCAATGTCCCAAATTTCATCAAATCCGTTCAGCGGTTTGGGCGTGAAGGAATAACAAACATACTGACACTCACACACATACATACAAACTATCACCTCAATAATATTAGTTTAGCATAATTAGCATAATCAGCCTTATAATGTTCCCTCTGCTGGGACTCAGGCCTCCTCTCTAGAAGATGCGGATTGGTGGATGTCACATGTCTTCGAATTTTTAGTTCTAGGACATGCCGGTTTCCTCACGATGTTTTCCTTCACCATTTTGAGAGAAGTGGTGATGAAATAAATTAGACTAAGTAAAACACCTGGCTGAGTTCGAACCTGCGACTTACTCTCGTAAGTCGAAGCCGTTACCACGGGGCCACCAATGCCCAATATTACATAGGATAATAATATTATGTATATATATTCTTTTTTTTATATATTCCACAACTATCACACAGTCTCAAGCTAAGCAGAGCTTGTGTTATGAATACTAGACAAATGATAAACATATATATTTCTAAATACATACATATTATAGATAAATTACACCCAGACACAGAACAAATAGTCGTGCTCATCACACAAACATTTGTCCTGGGTGGGAATCACTAGACTAGGTGGGCCACTAACCACTAGACCAACAGGTCAGTAAATATATATAAATGTTGATGGAGATATTAACCTAGATTCTAAACAAACTGAAATGAAAACTGCAAAAAGGAAAACAAAACGAAATCTCTAAGTAACCGTGTTAATGATTCCAGAAAAAACTTAGTTAAAACAACAAAACCCAGAGCTTTGTATAGAGGATAAGAAAGTGTCCCGGGAGAGCGATATCTACACCACGCTCCAATTGGAGGAAGAGTAAGCAGCCACGATTAAATTAAATGGTTACGAGGGTGTTAAGAAAATGTACAACGAGAAAATAGTTAAAAGAAAAAAGTTAAACTACTTAGTATCTGTAATTTGTTACAATGGATAGGTTCTCGTTGATCGTTATGAGTATACGTGTGGATGGATGGAAAGGGAGAGGGAGACCAAAGAAAAGTGATATAAAAGAAAAATCAGTTAGTGATAGCGTGACGGGTGAGAGGTCAGAATTTAAAAAAAAGATGTAGCGCCGACCCCAAATAAAACGGGACAAGGGCAGGAAGATGATGATGAGATAGGTTCTCGTTTGAAATCTATACATAAATACATCATCGGCATCATGCATCTTTATAAATATTTAATTCTTCAGTACGTGCACTTGATTCCTAAACCGCTTGACCGATATATAATTGATATTCTGAAGCCAATACTAAGAAACAACACGAAGTTTTGAATTATAACATTGGCAGGTTGATTAATTTACAAAAACATGAATAGGTACGCAGATGTAGATGTAAACGTTAGATATCAAAATCAACCTTTTGCAGATCAAAATAACATTGATATTGCAGCAGCTGTCATGCACTCAATTATTCAGCCGTTTGAGAGCATGTGTGATGTCTGTTACTTTACTTATTGCTACATGTTGGTGGCACGTGTGAGTCTGACCTTGAGACTTTCCGACATCTTGTAACTGCTTGCTTCATATAGCATCTTATACTTTCTATGATTGTTACTGAACTATTGTTGAACTGCCTCGTTGATCTCGTGGTCGCAAGTGCGACTGCTGAACGTGGGGGTCCTGGGTTCGATTCCCAGGTCAGCCAAAAAGTGCTATTGGGTTTTTCTTCACATGTTGACCGAGGCTCTTGGCTATTAAGCCATTATTATTATTATGACGAGCAGTAGTGGGCGAGTGGTAACGGCCCCGACTTACGAGTTGTTGGTTTCGGGTTCAAACCCAGCCAGGCGCATTACTTTGTGCAATTTATTTCATCACCACTGCTCACAAAACGGTGAAGGAAAACATCGTGAGGAAACCGGCATGTCCTAGAACCAAAAATTCGAAGACATGTGACATCCACCAACCCCCACTGGGCCCGCGTGGTGGATTACGGCCCATTCCCTCTCCTAGAGAGGAGGCCTGAGTCCCAGCAGTGGGAACATTATAAGGCCGACTATGCTATGCTATGCTATTATTATGACTGTTGGGACTTGGGTCTAGTTGGGACTGCTCATCAGTATTATCCATTAGTCTAAGATAGTTGTAAACCAAGTCGAGACCAAAGAGGGAATTGGTACAAATTAGCCAGTGGGTTCTTGTTTAATTTCGCCACAAAATCCCTAGGGTTAGTTCAAGTCAAACCGAATTGTGTTTAAAAATTAAAAGCTTAGTACAGAATCCTCGACCAAAATTCTTAAAATGTTAATTCCAAATTGCCAATCAAGCGTCCTGTACAAAATTTGTCCGGGATCCCGAATAAATACCCGAATCCCGGCGGCCCTGGGATCGGACACGGGACTAATGTCGCGGGCAGCCGGACAAATAGAGCGCTGGATTAGCGACGCCCTGATTAACTAAGCCTGGTGTCTGCCTGTTTTGTTATGCACCCCTAGTACTTTCAAGAGATTGGACATTATTTTCCTGCGTATGTCTGTTTTTGTGTCGTCACAATGGCGTCGCGCATACTAATTGAAACGATTTAAGGAAAATAACAAAATGCTGTTTTTGAACCTTTGTAAAATATGCCGAATGTTAATCCCGCAAACTGAAGCGCCACAACAAAGTTGGCGATCCCGGATGGATCCCCAATCCCGTGGGGCGGGCCGGACACGGGAGTAATGTCGTGGCCAGCCCAACAAATAGGATGTTGGATTAGCAACGCCTTGATTAACTAAGCCATGTCGCCTGTTTTGTTATGCACCCCTGGTATTTCACGAGATTGCATGTTTTTCTATATCTCTGTTAATAAGGTTGTTGTTGTCATCTGTGAGGCTCTATGGACCTCTTTGTTGAGGGAGAGTCAAAGCCTGTTCAAAAGCATGAATATTGATAAGTTTGACATTTAAGCAAAAGTCATTTGTGTCAGGTTTTTCTCAACAGCCTTGACTTTTCGCTTGTTTTTCTCGATTGAACCAAACAAACCGGGTTTGGTGATGCACATTAGTATAATAATAATAAATTTATTTCACACAAAAATAGCAGTTACATCATAAAACTATAAACATATAGACTTATTACAAGGTCACAAATATATAGGTAGGTTCTGGCTCTGACTCCTAAACTAGGTGTGGTGGGCCTTTAACTTAGGAGTCAGTGATTCTCCGTAACAAACAAAGCCATATTTATATAATTCAATGGTAAGTGTGTGTAGTATTTAAGTGTAGGTGTAAGTGAGTGTGTGTGAGTTTGTAGTGAGTAAACGTAGGTATAACTAGAACATATCAGTTTAGGGACAAATTGAATAAGAGCATCAACACCGTCAGATACCCAGGAGAAGATCCCCAGTCTTTTCATAATTTAACGTTTGAAGACAGTCTCTAAGTAAGGTAGACGGTAGGTGGTTTTTTTTTTATTTATATTATAGCATCCTAACTACCTACGATAAAATCACTCGATAGAACAAGTTCACAACTAAAGACCAAGAACTGCACTTAATATCCCGTCCACAAGGACCAGAAAATTATTAATAAAACGACCTCCAACCTCAACATTATCACTTTCATCAACAAAGTAGAATCTCGCTTGTTCACCTGGAGCTTTATTGCATAATGCTAGTATAAGTAAGGGGCGTGCGCGACCCTGCATAATGCTGCATAATGTTGTCCGCGTTGCATTAACATTTGCGTTGGCTCAAGTAATGACGAGCGATGCTTCCTTAATTAACGCGAGCGACGCGTGTGGTCTGAGGTTTGTGGAAAATTAACTTTTATTGTAGGATGAAAATATGGAAATTCAGAAAAAAAAAAATACATTAAAATGGGTATTTATGTTTTACTTGATTCAAGAGCAGTGGTGGCCTAGTGGTAACGGCCCCGACTTATGAGAAGGGGTCGGAATTAGGTAGAGTTATTCATGTACTTGCATCGAAATGTTGATATTAATATGGATTTTCCCGGGACTTCTAATGAAAAATCCCGTGTGGCCAACAATATTATAAATAAATAATAATAAAAACTTCAGAGATAGATAAGTCAAATAAAACAAAGATAATTAATTAACATACGATTTTTATTAGTATTTTTCATTGAAAAAGATCTATCTACGTCATCTGAGGTGAGGTTAACAAATTTATACACTTCCTCCTCCTCCTCCGTCATTAATGCAGGAAGAAATTTTATTCTGCTATATTTCTGATAATGTCATAAAAAAAAAATCTGCTCTTTAAAATTAATCTCGGGATATGAGGCATATCCACTTTATTCTTTCGCTGTATGAAATCGGTGTAAGTACATGTTTAACTCTACCTAATTCCGAGCTCTGCTAATGAGTTGTAGGCTGTGGGTTCAAATCCAGCCAAGCGCATTGCTTTGTGTAATTTATTTCATCACCACTGCTCTTAGAACGGTAAAAGAATACATCGTGAGGTTCTAGGCCGGTTTGGCATGTCCTAGAACCAAAAATTCGAAGACATGTGACATCCACCAATCCGTACTGGGCCCGCGCGGTGGATTACGGTCCATTTCCTCCCCTTGGAAGGCTTGAGTCCCAGCAGTGGGAACATTATAAAGGCTGATTATACTATGCTTGTATAACCTTCACAATCATTGGCAAGGCCGATCTGATTTTTTACCTCGTAATGACTGTTAAAGGATCTATAATGAAAGCCGGGACCAACGAGTTAACATACTTTCCGAAGCATGGAGGAATCTCGGTATGTAATGAATGCTCACCCATCTACAGACTGACCTTATCAAACGTTGCTTAACCTTGAAGATCGACTAGTACCTACAGTTGTTATTACTTATCCACGCTCCTGAGTATGATGTCATTATAATAATGATATCATAATTTATCAACGAGTCAACGCTTTGTCACCTCCTTAGTATTGCGAAACACACTTTTTTATTGTGTTGTCGAGTAATACAACGAACGCATTAAAGTGTTGATGCACGCATTAAAATGTTAATGCACGCATTTAAAAGTTAATGCGTTTATTGATGTTTGTAATGCATTCACACGTGTACTACTGGAAAAAACGGGGAATCTTTTTTTTATTTGCTCGCATTTCTCACCTGAAAAGTGGTCGATTCTGATTTATTTATCTTAACTTAGTATAATTCTTACAGATGATAATACTAAATCGGCCACTGCGTCTATCTGTACGTATGAACGCGATAAACTCAAAAACTGCTCAACGGAATTTTATTCGGTTTTCACCAATAGACAGATGATTCATGAAGAAGGTTTAGCTGTATAATACTTGCATATTATAGCAGAGAAAAACCGCCCCCCTAGCCAAGTTACAACCGTTTCGTTTCGATTCTCTTTTCGTTGATCGCCTCGAGTCGGCCACGTCTCCTATTCCTTTGTTTTGACCACGTGACTAAGCGTTGAGATGACGTCAGAATAAAGGAATCGGAGGCGTGGCCTACTCGAGGCGATCGACGAAAAGAGAATCGAAACGAAACGGTTGTAACTTGGCTAGGGGGGCAGGGAAATTAAGAGATTTCTAATACCCATTAAAAGCTGGGGCGGATTGCTAGTCAGCCACTATCTCAGCTTAGAAATTAAATTTATTTTTATATTATTTATTGTAGATTATAAATTTTTATTAACAAAAATAATATGTAATTTGTTTAATCTGATAACAATGATCCATATGTTAAGTAAAAATTGAAACTTATAAACTATGTTAGTAAAATAAAAACACTTAACTAATTAAAATTACATAATATATACACAATAACTCCTATCTAAAATATGGCGTCAAAAAAATTCCTCCGCATCGCTGTCGACTGGAAGTGTGCCCAAAAGACTGGCGGCATTGCCACGTTGTATGACAATGCTTAATCTCTGACCGAGGTAAAAGCCAGCCCTTTGGTCACGCGAAGTGTCAACTAGCCGTTTGGATAATTCTTTAAAAAGCGCGTACTATGTTAGTAGGTACAAAATACATTCAAAACATTCATTTACACATTAACATATAAAAAAGGTACGAGTATGTTATATTTTTATTTTAACTTATTACAACTGTAAACAATATTTTAGTGTTTTAATAACATGAAAATAACAAAACGAGACTACTTAATTTTAATTATTATCAGTGTAATTAACATACTTCTGTATAGCTTTTGGCACAAGTTAATAGTAAAATGTTTCGACATTGTGAGTAGTACTATGTTAATGACATGTTATTAAAGTTATTATTAACATTATTTATTAGTTGATGCTTTTGTGTGAGTGTTCGTTTATAATCTGCATCGACAATCCCGTAGCTTTAGCCTATACATTGGCTGGGACTACGGTATTATTCGAACGAGTAACCGCGACTCTGGAACGCAAAGGGCAACTGAAGGAACACGGGTGGATTTAGTCAGTCATTTCAGCCGAAGTGTATGTGCCGGCTGTGGTGGCCGAGTGGTAACGGCCCCGACTTACGAGTTGTAGGTTGCGGGTTCAAACCCAGCCAGGCGCATTACTTTGTGTAATTTATTTCATCACCACTGCTCTCAAAACGGTAAAGGAAAACATCGTGAGGAAACCGGCATGTCCTAGAACCAAAAATTCGAAGACATGTGACATCCACTAACCCGCACTGGGCCCGCGTGGTGGATTACGGCCCATTCCCTCTTCTAGAGAGGAGGCCTGAGTCCCAGCAGTGGGAACATTATAAGGCCGACTATGCTATGCAGCCGAAATACATTCACTGTTGGACATAGGCCTCTCCCAAGTGTCGCCATAACGATCGGTCCTGTGCGTCTCGCATCCATCGGATTCCCGCGACCCTCACTAGGTCATCTATCGACCTCTTGGGAGGCCTTCCAACGCTGCGTCTTTAGATACGTGGTCGCGACTTTAGAACTATTCGTCCCCATCGACCATCTGTTCTGCGAGCAATAAGCTGCCCACAGCCACTTAAGTTTAGTCAATAAAAGTGTGAAACTCCCTCTCGCACCACCCAGAGCAGGAGAAGTTATTTGTTTTTTTTTTTTAATTGATATAAACTAGTGATTGACTGCGATCCCACCTGATGGTAAGCAGTGTTGCAATCGTTGATGGTGAGGCGCACTAGTTTAAGAGCCTATTCACTCTAGCCTTGAAGACACCCAGATTATAATCGGATGAAAAGACCTCAGCAGGCAAATTGTTCCAGTCCTTCGAAGTACGCGGTATAAACGACGAGGCGAAACGCTTAGTCCGGACCGTAGAGGTTTCAATAACTTAAGATTGCATACTCGCCTATATTGATGACTTTCCAATCTCAAAAACGAAAAATCCGTTGCACATAAGACGTTCCCTGTCCCCGCAGTTTCACCGGCGTCTTTGGTCACTCCTACATCATATCCATCCATCAGTTTCTATGAAGACTTCAACTATATCTGACGACCCTGGTTACTTATTTCTTTTGTTAACCGTACGTATAGGTACACAAAATGCCGCCACTTAAGATTGAGTTATTTATTTGTCTTCAGTAGTCTGATATATACATGTAATCCTGGATTTAGTCTGCGACAATTATCCTGGATATGTTCTATAATAAATACAATAATATTGTATAATATTGATATTCCACAACATTCACACAACGCTATCTAATCCCAAACTAAGCAAAGCTTGTGGTAGGTATGAGTACTAGACAACTGATAAACATACTTATATAATTTCTAAATACATACATATTATAGATAAATTACACCCAGAGACAGAAATGATCGTGCTAATCACACAAACATTGGTTTTGGATGGGAATCGAACACACTAACCACTAGACTAACAGGCCAGTCAAAATATTGTACCTTTACGAACTTACAGAGTTTCTCATAAAACAACATACAATTGTACCATTAATTTCGGCGTTTTATTTGGTCAACATGAATTTGTTTTTGCGAGTCAGTCCTTCCAAGGCGATCTTGCTTAGCTTTTTACGTACAACACAATACAGTGATTAATAGCAATCTTTTGTCTTAAAAGCGTGGGTAGCACATACTTAGGATCAAAGAACCTATTCAGTTTCTTTACAGAAGTTCCACATGCTTCGAAAAAATAAGAAAACAAAACTACATGATAGATGTTTTTATTATTGTTATTGTTGTGTTGATGTTATTATTTTTGTTGTTATTATTGCCTATGATATCCCAATGCTGAGCGAAGGCCTTTCTCTCCCTTTTTCTTACACGATGTCCTGGTGACGGTGGCGGGAATCCGATGGAAGCGCGACGCACAGGACCGGTCGTTGTGGTGACACTTACGGCGCGTTCACGACCTTGCCGCTGTGAGCGGTAGCTAAGCGCGGGGCGGCGAGTGGTAAGAAGAAAAGTATGAAAATGTTTAAAGCACGCCACGAGACGCCGCTCATAACCCCCGGCGGCGGCGCCCGCTTACCGATGCCGCTCGCCGCGCCGCTCGCCTCTAAGACCGAAGTCGTGAACAGGCCGTTAAGGGAAGCCTATGTCCTACAGTGGACTTGTTTTGGCTGAAATGCTGATGATGATGATCCAATACAGTTATTATAAACAATATTTAATTTATTTTAGTGCCGTAAATACAAAGTATTGGAAAAATACATTGTACCCCAATTTTATCTTCATAAACAATAGATTCCAGGAGACTAGATACTATACCTCGTGCTAGAGCTGTAGCCCTTTTTTTAGGTGAGAAACTGTCAAATAACAGACCTTTACTGACTAACATCCACCTGTGTTTCTTCAGTTGCCTTTTGCGTTTCAGGGTCGCGGTAACTCCTTACAACAACCCTGCAGAGAGCTATAGCCCAGGGGTTTTACCATGACCTGTTAAAAAATCAGGCGAGCGAGCGAGAAAGAGGGATGGAGCTATGTATATACCCTATACACCACTAATTTTTAATTAGTACAAATACTTAAAGGGCTTATTAGAAAAGGTCTTGTTATTATTTATGTAAAGTCTCAATAAATAATATTCATAAACAGCAAAGTTATTAGCGATTGTTTATATCCCAAAATGTCACTCAATTTATGGAAATATTGTACAGGCTATTTATTGATTATGAATGAATAAATGACGATCAAAATGGAAAAACACTGCGCGTAACTTTCTAGTAGCAATTGTTATAAATTATTGATTCAATTATGAATTTACCGATTGTGACAAATTTTCGTGGACAATTTTGGGATTACGTTTTTTTTTTACTTTTGACGACACAAATATGATCAATAACGGGTACGGGTAGAGCCCCATTTTTTTTCGTACTAATTAAAAAATAGGGATACAGTATACCCTATATAGCTCCATCTCTTTAACAGTTCACTTTAGGTTGCCAAATAGATCGCGTTAAGTATCGTGGTAGGTTCTCTTATAGTACTATTGGTCCTTCTGACTTTGGTCCTCTTATAGTACTATTGGTTCTTCTGGCTTTGGTCCTCTTTTAGTACTACTGCCCCCCTAGCCAAGTCACAAACGATAAACGTAAACTCTCAGTAGTCTTTAATAGATTTTCAACTTTATATTATTGGATATAAAGTTGAAAATCTATTGAAGATTACATAGTGTTTTCGTTCGTTCCGGTCGCTAACGCTCAGTAGTCTTTAATAGATTTTCAACTTTATGCTCTTAGGTATAAAGTTGAAAATCTATTGGAGATTACTAAGCGTTCACGTTTATCGTTTGCAACTTGGCTAGGGGGGCTGGTCCTTCTGGCGTTGGTCCTCTTATAGTTAGTACTATTGGTCCTTCTGGCTTTTCTTGCGGTATAGAAGCTAGCCTGTATACATACCTGCTGCATTGTTTACTTAGAAGCCGATGATGTCACCGGCGTATAGACAAACAGTATTGTAGACCGACTTGATTCATAATAAACTAAGATTTATGTGATCTTGAAGAGGAAGGAATTTAATATATAAAGTATGATGCTCTGTTTATGAGAAGCAAATACCTAGTAACTAACTATGTAATTGTGAAGTGCTCAGTGGTGATAAGAGTAATAAATGGTCAATAGTGCAACGTTTATTTATATTAAATTATTTTCCGATTAAAGTACCAGGGGCCGAAAGGACCGAAAGAAAAAGAAGAAGAAGAAAGAAAAACATTTTATTTGGCGGAACAAGGCGCAAATTTAAAACTAACAAATTATAAGTACATAATGTTGAAGAAATATGCGCCACATCCGAAAGTTATAGTGGTGGAAAAAATTGGGCAAGTGCGAGTCGGACTCGCGCACAGAGGGTTCCGTACAAACTTACACATGTAAATAGTTCAATTCGCGAATGGAATCTCGAAGATTTTTCCGAATCGCAAAAAATGATTTTTTTTTGTGACAACAACATATTTACTGTTTTCAGATTTATTCCTATACCTGTGCTATAACACTTTGCTTTATGCCAAATTTCAGGATTCTGGGTGAACGGGAAGTACACTATGAAATTCTGATTTCCTTGAGAGTTGAAATATACGTTTTTTGCGACATTAACGGTCTTAACTTTTTTTTTAGTTAACCTTGACGTTTGATTTTTTCACAGCTTAAAAAGACCGCAGACTTGAGTTAATGGTTTTAATTTCAACTCGATATCTCCACGCGTTCTCGAGATAAAGGGTCTTGACAGACAGACAGACGGACGGACGGACAACAAAGTAACGAAATCCTTATTGGATCATAAGGATTTCGTTATTTTTTCCTTTTGAGGTACAGAACCCTAAAAACAGAGGTAATTTTAGTCAGTAAAATTCTGACATTCGCTCTCGCTCCAACCTGAATGGGAGGAATTATTTGATTACTTCTCACCTCAAAAGAAAGGGGTTAGGTGTACGTCAAAACTGTTTCAATTGTGCTTTACTAAAAAAAGTTTTCTCTTTTTTACAGATTAAGCGGGGATGACAGTAGTTCTACCGAAAGAATTTACCTGGTAAGTACTTCAATTTAATCTAAACCTAAGTTAAATTTAAAACAACTATTAGCGAAATTCCAGAGGATTTCATCCTCTGGAATTGTGCATAAAGTGTGTTTTACTCTGTGTAATTTGAACCAGTTCTCCGAGGCGCTACTTGAGACTGCGGCCTACCATGACCTCTTAAAGTCATCATAATTCTGGTGTAAGAGAGAGACGAAGCTACGCAAGCCGTATAGAGGCATCCCTTTCGCATACCGAATACATGTTATGGTAAGGTCTCGATTCAACCTTTAGATACCTACCTGAGGTTTTTGAGAAGCGTCTCTGAGTGAGGTTATTGTGTGACAATGACAACCATTGTAAATTTGAGTTCATACCTGTTAAAATAATATAGCATAATCAACCTTTTAATGTTGTCACTGTTGGGACTCAGGCCTCCTCTCTAGGAGAGGGAGTGTGTAACGTGGCAATGCTGCCAGCCTTCTGGGCACATTTCCGGATGACAGCGATGTGGAGGAGTACTTCGACGCCTGAGTGTAATAGGTGTTTTTGTATTATATGTACGTAGTATGGTTTAGTATAATAGTATTTTTATTTTATATTAAAAACAAGTGTGAATGTGTAAATAAATAAATTTATTACTATCACATGTGTTTCGTATCGATAGAGGAGTATTAGAAGCAAGCGTCCCACACTCAATTAGGTTATCAAGTCTAAGTAAATGTGTGTCAAATCGTTGCAACACACTTAGTTCCGACTTCCTAACTTCAAGCAAGCAGACAGGCAAGTGGGTCACACGATAAAGAACCCTATCGCATAGAAAACGTGAACACTTTACCCTCTATTTAAAACTAGAACGCCTATAATGGGGTAATAGGGTGCATAATCTTTACAAAATCTCGTACGGTGCACATAAAACGATAGTCGAGACATTTCTCGTTATCTCGCGTTCGTTCGACGCAAACGATTCGGAAAATCGAACGGAGCCGGCCCGTGTCGACTTCCATTACCGGTATTAGAGTGTCGAACGTTCGTCGCGATCGCTATCGAGTGCGCGCGATAGCCCCCGTTTCGATCGCGGTGCCGAGATATTTATGGGAAGATTGACGCGCTTCTGATGTGATTTGAATGTTCAAATCCTGGAATACATTTTATGAAAATCTTTTTTTTTTCTGGAAATAAATATTACCTACGGTACTAGCTACTGCCAGCGGCTTCGCCCGCGTAAAAGTAAATAATATATAGCTCCTGTGATAAAGTAACATTCTACAGGTTAAAGAATTTTTTAAATCACTCCAGTAGTTTTTGAGTTTATTCATTACAAACAAATCTCTCCTCTTTATATGTATTATTAAGATGTAGATGAAACGTAGGTATTTTAAAATAGGTATAATAGCTAAAGCTTACGTCAATCATTAACCGCAATTTTATTCAATGTAATTGGATTTCAATGAATCAGTATGTTTCTAGAAACATTTTACTATATGGTACCTACATAATAATTATTCTAATAATTATCCCAGGGAGATGTCAGCAAATCGTAGGGGCCCAGCAGGGTCGAAGCCTACTGGGGCCATGGGTAGTGTGAAAACGAAACCGGGGCCCTGGGACGAAGGCAACGAAGGAACAGGAGTGGGTTTTTAGTCAGTAAAAGTCTGACACTATCTCTCGTTCCGCCCAAGAGCGAGATTTGTCATAAGATGATTTTCCCACCTAAAAAAAAAAAAAAAAAAAAAAAAAAACCTACATAATAATTATTCTAATAATTATTCTGGTACACACGTACCGAGTCCAGAATTGCATCATATTGCGAAGTTTGCTATTTCAATATGAAAAATACAAAAACAATTTTCGTTAGTTCAAACTTTTCGAAGTCTTTTACGTATTAGTGACTACTATAGCCGAAACTATTTGGAAAAAAACTACATACATTTTTCTTTTTTACCGATAATATTCGATCAGTAGAAAAAAAAATGCCTACTCTCGACACGCAAATTAAAAAAAAATATTACCCTATTTAAAACAACATTAACTATGTACTTAGGTATTTTACTAATATAATAAAAGAAAAAAAAAAACTAAAAAAAAAAATTATGGGTTAACCTCGCCTTTGTACATCAGCTGTTCAATTTTTAATTAATTGAAAAATTATGAACAATAAGCATAAAAATAATGCTTAGCATCATCAGCCTTCTAATGTTCCCACTGCTGGGACTTAGGCCTCCTCCCTGGGAACGAGAATGGGCCATAATTCACCACGCGGGCCCAGTGCGGATTGGTGGATATCACATGTCTTCGAACTTTTGATTCTAGGATATGCCGGTTTCCTCACGATGTTTTCCTTCAACGTTTTGAGAGCAGTGGTAATGAAATAAATTACACAAAGTAATGCGTCTGGCTGGGTTTGAACCTGCGACCTTGTTAACCGGGGCCGTTACCACCGTGATACCACTGTTCCCTATAGGTATCATTATGATGGCACAAAAATAAAATCACGATATACCGATCAAAAAACCATTAGGCACGAAAAATAAAAACTACCCGACCGGAATAATTCCGGAAACTTTTTGACATTGCAAAATGGAAGCTGTATTCGAAATCCCCGAGGACAGGAAGCGTAATACCAAATTCTGTATTTCCTATTGTCTCTTCTCAAGCGATATGCATCCCCCTTGTTAAACAACTTTGGGGGTGTTCTACCCCGATATCGCAGAATCTACCACTGTTACCCTTACACAATTCGATGGGAAATGTTTCCGGACAGGAGACTTTTTCCCCTGTGATATTTCGTCCAGAAATTATTGAGTTATTTGTCGGAGTGTACCTAATTGTTCTTTTGCTTTTTTTTTTCTGGAAATTAATGGCAGCACAATAGGTAGAGAGATAATGGAAGCTGTATTTGAAGTAGTATATATATAGGGTGACTGGTAATTAGTGTACGATACTTAAACACGTGATTGTGCTCGTGATTGTGTATTTGACATAAGCATTAATTTGACATGAAACTTAATCTCTGACATTTATTGAAATTAATTTTACTTAATTTGTAATTATATGCATGTGCCTATTATTATTATTGACTATATATAAAAGTTGACCTAAGTATTTTGATGGTTCTGAACTGTATTTGACATTAGTATTAATATGACATATAACTTAACCTCTGTGACATTTAGTAAAACTGATATAATTTAGTCTAATTTTTAATGATGTGCCGATTAATATTAATTTTAAATTTATTAATGATGTGAAAGTATACAAAATCTCAGAAGTTAACTGACAATGTTAATTGTATATATTTGTACGCCTCTGGGTAAAACATAGAGGATCTACCTATTTTTAACACCTCACACTCTGTTGTAATCTGACCTATGTTTACAAATAAATTATTCTGATTCTGATTCTGATTCTGATTCTGATCACAAACAATTTTTATTATGGGAGCAAAGCCGAAATCGCGAAAAAAATATCAGCTGTTCAGTACATTGGGCAAACATAAATGTACTGAACAGCTGATTTTTTTTTCGCGATTTCAGGTTTGTTCCCATAGTAAAAGTTGTTGGTTATCACCAGCAAAATCACGTGTTTAAGTATCATACACTAATTACCAGTCACCCTATATATAGTAGGACATTCTTTTTTAACGACTAGCTTCTGTCTGCGGCTTCGCCCGCGTTAAGATAGGTTTCTCCATACAAACTTTGGACCCCCGTTTTCTCCCCTTAGAGGGTGAATTTTGGAAAATTCTCTTTTATTGCTTGTCTGTCATAAAAGGAAGCCTTGTAAAAATATTTACACTCATAGGCCCTGTAGTTTCGGCTATGCCGGTGTCCCTTCGACACCAAATGTAAATACCATATTTATGCTTGAAATTTTTAGGTTTATTATAGATAATAAGCCAAAGTAACCACTAAGATAATGAGTTTTTTTTTTATTATTATTGATAGGCTCGCGTTTGACCACTATCTCACCTGATGGTAAGCGATGATGTGGCCGACGATGGAGCATGCTTGCCTAGAAGTAACCTATTCACTCTTGACTTAAATAGGAGGCCTTATCGCATTCTGCGATCTCTTCCAGGCCACCTGGAATGGACGGAGATTGCCTGGACACAATTTTCTTATATTCTTTATATTGATACCTACCGGATAAATAATTTACCCCGCCGGAGACGCCAAGGGCATTGGAAGTCGTAGGGTAAATTCCGGCTACCATAAGTGCCCGCTTGCGGACAGCGAGCAATGGGTAGTTCGCCGTCCATTAAAGGTCAAGCCCGGATCCCCGGCACGTTGTGTTCCAGTTACGGTGATTGCCGATTGTTCGTGTTACCGTAGCCCTTGCAAAGGACAACTGAAAGAATACTGTGGAGTTTTAGTTCGTAAAAGTCTGACACTCTCTCTCGCACCACCCAGAAAAAACAAAACATTATTAAAAAAGATATAAGTACTAAATACGGTCGATACTCGATACCCAATGAAAAGGAATTACCTACCAGCATCTTGATAAATAAAATATTTAAAACTTGTGTCTTTGTGTTAATAAATTTTTCTCCATCTTAACATGAATACTAAACAAATGAATCACTAGGTATTCCCGCTGTCCGCTCATAACATCACTACCACAGTTTTGCATAATGTTTACACATTTTAACTTACAACCTGCCGTGCCTAAACATTAGTAAGACTAACGTGAATATTCGCCACAAATACCTTGTTATTTAGGTCGACAGATAACCGAACAGAATAAACAGAGACACGAATGTTACCGAAGTAAAACTGCTTTAACACGTCAAGGCGGAGTGATCTTGAATGTGTGTGTAAATTTCATGTGCAGTTTTTTTTTCTAACTATTAAGTTCAACAAAAATAATCCAAATTGTGAAAGAATATTAAAATTGGTAGGACAGCAAATGAGAATAAATAATTATATCTGTGTCTTTTGCCAAGATGCCGTTTTTCATATTTGTTTACCAGAGCTAAAAAGTATTTATAAAAAAAAATATTTATTTATTATTAAATATACACACACTATCTTCACAGGCGGAACCTAATACAATAGTGGTTTCCAAACCGAAAAAAAATATAATAATTGAAAAAAGTCATAATCTTACACTAACATTAACCTAAAAAGCTAAAATAACACTAAACTCTATTACAATACTACTAACTAAAAAAAAATAAAAGAAGTACATAAAAAAAAAATAAAAAAAAAAACTTAACGTTAACCTATATGTAAATACAATATAAAATCAGACTTAGTACAGTAACAAATATTTAAATATAACTAATAAAATTTAATGCATTGCATGCACATGTTCCCTATCATACGGGAACATAGAATATTTAGTTAAGGAGGATGCTCAAATGTAGCCCGCAAAATTCTAATTTTCTTATTCAAATGACTTTTTGAAAAAAAGAAAGAAAAATATTTTATTTGGCACACGTACACAGATACACATAATGTAGAAACTACATGTAAACACTTATGATAAAGAAAATAACATTGTGTGTCTCGCGCCTGCACCAAATAGGTCCAGTTCAGCAAAAATGCCAAACAACTTCGTGGTTGTTGCCTGACGCTGGTTTTCAACTGAACCTTATTGAGAGTGTACGGTGGAAAAGTTAAATTATTGGTATATATATGGTAAATAACAAATAAATAAATAGATAGTTGTTCAGTGTACCAAATACATAAAACTATAAGAAATATTTTTTCGTGAAATAGCCATTCAATGGGAAAGACGAACTGAGAGGATTGCAGTGATGTTTTTCATTATCATAATGCCGTAAATACATACGTATTACAATCATATATTTTTAATCAACATAAAACTTGACTACAAAATGCAAAATAAAAGTTTGAATTTCGAGTGAGTGTTATGTTATCTATTGCCGAATGCAGTCTATGGTGCCATAGGAAATGCGATGAATTGGGATTGTTCGTAGAGTAACAGAGGCCCTGGAACTCAGAGGCTAACTGGTGGGTGGATTTTAGTCCGAAAAAGTCTAAGAGAGGGAGATGGAGTATCCTCTTGCTCCACTTAGTACGTGAGGAGTTATTTGATCAGTTCCCAACTCCAACAATAAGATTTTGGTCATACTAAAGTAGTTAGCGATGCACTAGACCCAAATGTTGAATACCCCACCGCTGTCAATTTCTCACACACCCAAACCAGGGGTACAAAACCTTTCCACAGCTAGTTTCCGAACAATAGTTGTATTGTCTTCCTATCCGGATTCAATCACGGAGCCCTTTGTTTAGCCACTCAATGACAAATTCGGATAGCTCGTGACATCGAGCTTTTTAATATTTATTGTATAGGAATATCCCTACTTGTACTGGGCATGTAATCATTAACTTCCATGTTTTATCACTTACCTATTGTTGGTGATTCTCAGAGGTGGTAGAAATAAAATAGCGGACTGTAAATATAGGTGTCGTATGAGTTAATGGTGGAGCTTTCTTCTCAGTGGTGCGGACGACGGCGCTCTGCCCCTCGTCCCCCGCTCCCCGCAAGCCGCTCTCGCCCTCCGGTCGTTGCAGTGGCACACGGTGCTACGTTTTGTCGCCAACACCTATGATGTGCTAGCAGCCAGTGACTTTGCCCGCGTGTTAGTGGGAAATTATCTCGAGAAAACATACTCCAGGGATAAAATGTATCCTATATGCTATTCCAGGCAATGGTCATGCTAAACGCGTTCGTGACCGATATACGTAGACGTACGTAGACCAACCCTGGATTGGATGGATTTGTTTGTCGATCAATGAAAGATGACATTATTAGAAAGTTTGCGGTTCTGTGAGAAGACAGAGTATAGCATAGCATAGCATAGTCGGCCTTATAATGTTCCCACTGCTGGGACTCAGGCATCCTCTCTAGGAGAGGGAATGGGCCGTAATCCACCACGCGGGCCCAGTGCGGGTTGGTGGATGTCACATGTCTTCGAATTTTTGGTTCTAGGACATGCCGGTTTCCTCACGATGTTTTCCTTCACCGTTTTGAGAGCAGTGGTGATGAAATAAATTACACAAAGTAATGCACCTGGCTAGGTTTGAACCCGCGGCCTACAACTCGTAAGTCGGGGCCGTTTCCACTCGGCCACCACTGCTCCTAGAAGACAGAGTACTAAAAAATAAATAAATAACCTACCTATTAGACAAATTTCATCTAATTCCATTCAGCTATTCGACCGTGAAGAAGCAACAAACATACACACACAAGTTATATAATATTAGTGTGATATGGATTTATTCACTAATTATTGCTGTCTATGATGGAAAGAATAGCGAGTATGGTTCATGTCAAAGGAAGTGTTGTCTACTGATATTGTTTTTAATTCTTAGTTACCGAATGTGACTATACCATAACGTAAGGCAAGGAATTTACTTTACGCATATGTCGCTACAGAGGGATCCATGTTTTGGTATTGAATTTGGACAAAGCCTTTGACTGCCGTAACACACAACTGTTTTGAATAATGCTACAGCTCTAGCAGAAAATAACTGATATCCTGCTTTCTAAATCCATTCATCATTGGCATTTAAATTGATGGTTATTTATTAGGTATCATGTATCACAAAATTCTTTGAATTTAACATAAGATCACTGTGCAAATGAACATTTTTATAATAAATCACAATCATTGGTCATTCAATCGTATGATTCAAATAAACAGACAATGCCCAGTATCAATAAAAAGCATATTTATTTTTAAAATGTTGCGATCGCGTGTTTATTTTTAACATGTTAATAAATATAATACAAAGTACATTTTTTCATGTAGTGTTTTGTTAGCCAATTATTTTGGTAGGTACAAGTAAACCAATTATATTTTAAACAAAAAAAACAATGCAATCTGATTTTATTCGGTGAAAAAAAAAACAAGACGTCTTAATAAGCTCTACATGCTGTAACGAAACGCGAAACTCTTTTTATAAACGTCAATTTGACGTTTGACATTCCGAATCGAGAACTTGTCCGAACAAAAACTCGTATTCGATGTCTCGTTGCGTGTTAAAGAGAATTTATTACGCAATCTCTGTCCATTGATCGCGAGTTTCTTCGCACGAAGCTTACATGAATTGAATGGACACAAAAGTGTTGCGAAAAAATAATCGATCATTATTCGATTCTCGATTCACTCGTGGACATTTTACTGAGTAAGTATGACAGGTGTCATTTAAAATCGAATGTGCCACTTGAGGATTTGTAATCGTTAATTATTAAGGGTACTGAGTACGTTATGATAATTGAATTAATATTGGGTTATGTTGAAACGTAGCACGCAATATGTCGTCACTATGTATGTATGAAGTATGATGACAGCGTTCTATATTCAAGTTATAATGGTGAGGCAAATTCGGTTGCCAGGAAACCGAAATGTGCATAAACTAAAGCTTCCGTGCACGTCAAGATAACCCTATAATTTCCGCAGTCCAATATAAGGGTAAATTAAAGTTGTAATGTTAGGGTAGTCAAAAACTGTGCCTTTAATTGCTCTATAATTTTTTTGCTGCATTGTACCTGCTGCTCCTTTAGTCTGATATTAAAATAATTTTCAGTCTCAAACATATTTAGTTAACCACTACAAAATTTACTAAAAAGCCTTCGCAGCTGGTCTTAAAACACGCTTCCCTAACAATGGTGCTTAAACTGTTAATAATAAAAAATACACAACAGTCGCCATCTTTGTCCATAAATTAAACTAATCTGACAGTGGGCTGATCAGTCATGGTGTCAGAGCTACGTCGCGACTGCGCCTGCGCCTTGCGTGCCCACTATCATCGCCTGCGATCACCCGCCTATCGCACGCGAGCCTCCCTTGTGAAATGTTCCTTTTATATTTTATTTTATATCCTTCGGGTTTACAAGCAGGTCACACGGACGAACTGGATTTTAACATTTTTAACGTTTTTACTAAAAGGAAATTATGGCCATGTTTATTTTACCCAGCAATTTTGCTTGTTATTCAAGAATTAGCATCGGAGTGTGAGTAATAAAGTTACTAATCATTTAAATTACTCATACACGCAAACCTTTACAAAAATAGTGCTCGTTCATAAAATGGTTTACACTATTATAGCGTTCATAAGTTATGTCATAGTCCTTTTATTTCGGCCTCATCTAGTTTAGACTGCCAAACAAATATTGACGATTAAAAGAGTTTTTTAAAACCTATTTACAAAATAAATATCATTTATCATTTATTTATCTTTTAGCCATTAGATACAAAACTATTATAATTATAAAAATCTCGAGTCACAGTGTTGTTATTGAACTCCTCCAAAACGGCTTGACCGAGTTTTATGATTTTTTTTGCGTCAGTCTGAGAATAGGTCGTAGACTATTTTCTACCCTCCTATCCTTACCCCAGATTGTTTTCTTTGATAATGTATATGGCTTTTTTGTTTAGGTGGGTAATCATCCAATGACATCTCCCGCCCTAGGGTGGGGCAGGAGAGCTTGTCAGACTTTCACTGACTAAAACCCACTCTTAGTTCCATCGTTGCCTTTCATACCAGTGCCGGGTTTTCCTTTCTGAAGCGAACCCCATGGCCCCAGTAGGCACTGGGGCAAAAAAAGTAAAAGTCTGACAAGAAAGGGTGGGAGATGTCATTTATATCTAAGGTAAAACAACATTTGCCGTGTCAGCTGGTTATTTTTATAAAACTCGCAGCTACAATTCCTAAAACTTTGTTTAGGAATAAGTGCTTCTCAATCTTGTTCCATTTTGTAAAAGCATACTCAAAGAAAAGAAAATACAGGTCGCCCCATAAAATGTAAGCCCAACAAAGATTTTACTGCAAATACTTTGAACTTTCTATTTTTCCCAGCAAGTTCAAACAAGTGAATTACTTTAGTAAAATAGTACGTTTCAGTCACCCCACTTTACGCTTGCATTGTCGCGAACCCGCCAATTTTTGTTAGAGTCCCCTACTTTGTGAACTCGAAGAGAATATGAATGGTAAATCAGAGCCACGGTAACTCTTTCGAACCGACACGTAGCCGTCACCAATATCTACGAGTAGGGAGGTATGTAACGGAGTTGGTTATATCGGAATCGAATTTTGTTTTTGAATTTAGTTTTGCGGAATTGGAACCAGAATCGGGACTAAATCGGATGCGGAGGCAAAACATCAAATGAAACACTACTAAAAACTCGGATAAAGATAAATCGACGGGTGCAAAGCAAATAAAGTTATTTGCAATTTTGCGATTTTCTGATAGTTGCAGAAACTTAATAAAAATTCATTTTCTAAGACATGGAAAATCGTCTAACAAATGCGAAAAATGCAGAAATGATAGTTGTTTTTTCAACAATATTTAAAAAAAAAAGGATTGCTTTTAATGAAGACCGAACTTATTCCAAATACAAAACAAAACAAGAAATGATAGAGTAATTGACAGGAGAAATGGTGGAGGGAGGGTCCTCCCGCAACAAGTATTTTGTTTGTACCTCCCATACAAGTTCCGATTAAAATTTATCGAAACCACAATCGGAATCGAAGGTGCAAAGTTAATCCTTCCGTAGTATAATAGTAGGTAGTATTGCGTCATATATAATAGTAGGATTGCGTCATACTCTACCAGATAACTAGCGGGCAAAGCTAATTCGAAGACTTTTAACTGAATATAGTTTTTTACTATAACACAAAATCAAGAAGGTTAGCCAGGTCTGTGAAATGTCTTTGATTGGATGGCAACTTTACAACACATTACATAAAAAATGTTCGTTCTAACAACAATTAACTTTTTTTTTAATAGCCTATACTGTCCCACTGCTGGGCAAAGGCCTCCCCCAGCTCCTTCCAGGTGTTCTTTTCTTGAGCTACCTCGAACCAGTCCTTGCGGTAGGCATCTAGGTCGTCTCGCCACCTCTTCCCAGGTCGACGTCGGCGGCGTCGTCTATCTTCAGGTATCCACTTTGTGGAGACTCTTGCCCACCGGTCAGAGTGCATGCGGCTGATGTGACCCGCCCAATCCCATTTTAGCCTGAAAAAAGGCTGCACCTTTTTTCCTACGTCCATAATTCCCTAGCATAATCAGCCTTTTAATGTTCTCAAAATAATTATACTAATGAATAATGCAATTAATTTTGAAAATGAAAACAGTAATTCAATTTCATTATTTGTTTGATAAAGGCTGTACAAACTAATGTGTTAAATGCTTATCCAATCTGCATATATTTTGTGTACCTACACCTACATATTAACCTTAACAAAACAATTTGAAAATTAACGCTGTCCAAATATAGACAGGTACAATTAGAATTTATTGCTCAAAGCATTTTTTATACATTAACCATGACTATACAATTTCAGGACAAAGTAGGACCATGATTTTTAAAAAAAATTGTTCATCAACTGTTGTTTTTGTTTTATATAAACTAATATTGTTCGCTTCCTACACATAACGGCAAATAATTGTATGGCCTACAGATCTCAGATACAGTTCCGAGTCAAGATCTAACAAAAATATTTGTATATTTTTGTTTTGTAACACCAGGGGTTTTTGTATATTTTTGTTGAGTTCCATGTTTATGAACACACCCACGATACAGGAGTAATTCCTAGTGTAAAACATCGTTTTTTTTTTTTTTACGTAGGTTTTCTTTATGATCTCTAGAATTGCTGACCTGATTCCAAAAATTCTCAGACACACAAAAAACTTCCCTATTTCTACCTTATTTTTTACATTTTGGGAAAGCTTACAGACTAATAACATTATAATGACAACAGTAAATAACTAAATTGCTAATTACAAACTTGCACACATATAAAAAATTTCTGTTCCATCCTATCAATTCAAAAAAGCATAGCCACAGTACAAGTTCGTACAAGCCTAAATAAAAAAAATGCTTTCGTTTTTACAGAATAAAACTCCAATATATCCCAAAAACTCATGGTAAGGGTGCATTAAGAAGTCGGGTCACGCGCTACCAACTTCTTTCGGTGTTCGTATCGCCCTCGCCTAGTTACTTCTGAAAGGACACTGTTGCTACCGTAACACCGATAAATGCCTAATACATTGTTACTTGTGATAGAAAACTTTTTTCCCTCGCCAAAAACAAACGGCAAGAGATATCGAAAAATGCGTCTCATTTTTTTGGTCGGGTTTCTGCCATGGGATGAATGAAAAATTGTGTGTTGGCTGTTCATCACCCTGTATAAGTTTTGTGGGTCAAGTGTTTGAGATGGGTTTGTATGGAGTTAGGACAGGCCTTGTCACTCGTACGGTGGTGTGGTTTAACCCAGTAACCTGTAAACCCGGAAATAGTAAAGGTCATGCGTAGTGATAGTTACTTAAACTGCACCAATTGTACAGAGCTACATATCGATGGTAGACAAAGGCATAGAATCCTTTTTAGGGTTCCAGACCTAAAAAGGAAAAAGCGGAACCCTTATAGGATCAGTTTGTCCGTCTGTCTGTCTGTCAAGACCCTTTATCTCGGGAACGCGTGGAGGCATCGAGTTGAAATTAAAACCTAATACTTATGTCTGCGATTCCTTGAAGTTATGAAAAAATCAAACTTAAAAAAAAGATACGGCCGTTTAGGTCGCAAAAAAAAGTATATTTCGACACTCTCCAAGGAAATCAAAATTCATAGGGTACTTCCCATTGACCTAGAATCCTGAAATTTGGCATAAAGCAAGGTCTCATAGCCCATTTTAAATTGACAAAAAAAAAAAATTGACGTGTAAAAGTGTTTTTAAAAAACCTATTTGCAAAATAAATATCATTTATCATTTATTTATCATTTACAAATCTTTACTCTTTATAATATTAGTATCGATATAGAAGTATTGAAGTTTCATATAACGCGTTCTTGAGGGATTTACTGTAAGTAAACCATAATATAACCTAATTCCGATATCTATATTCCTGTCGATATCCTTGATTCCTGTCTTATTTACGTTAGTCCAACTTTCAATACTAACTGTAATGTGTATGATTTCAGTTAGATAGATTTATACTTTAATTTTGAAGTAAGTACCTACATCAATATACAACTAATTTACTAACTTATAAAGAAAATTAATCAAAATATCTATTTAAAAATAAATATTCAATCATCGTCATCATTTCAGCCGAAGGACGTCCACTGTTGGACATAGGCCTACCCCAAGTGTCGCCACAATGAACGGTTCTGTGCGAAACGCGAAGAATCGCCAAAGTAAAGTATCAGTGGGCAGGGCACATTGTTGCTCCTAGAACGGATGGTCGATGGGGCCGAAAGGTTCTAGAGTGGCGACCGCGCACCGGAAAACGCAGCGTTGGAAGGACGCCCACAAGGTGGACCGATGACCTGGTGAGAGTCGCGGGAATGCGGTGGATGCGAGACGCGAAATATTCAATATTTCTATTTATTTATTTTTATTTTTTTCTCACTGTATTTGCACTTAGCCAGTGTCATAGAACGTTAGAAAGTATTTATTTTTTACAGACACTTCTAGTTACTTTGAGTTCAATTAGAATGAGGATGTAACATGTTTTTGCAGTATTTGGCAGCAAAATCAAATCAGCTTTCTCGGCAAGCTTCACTGAGGTAATCAATACTACAATAAAATTCTGAAATTCATTTTGCCTGTTTCAATGTTTCTACATATTTAGTAGATGTCTAGACACTTGAGATACAAAACCACACTAATTTTTCATCATAATATCCACTAGGAATCAATTTACAAAAAATTATACCCACTGTTCGGGCGCTGTCGGCTACCTTCGGCACTCGTCGGGCTGCATCGTCAACGTCGCGCTAGACTGAACTTCATTAAAAAAAAAAACCGTCAAAATCGTCAAGCTACGTGTTAAATATTTAGGTACAAATTTGAAGTTGAATACAGAGACAAACAAAGTTTCAAATACCATAAGCATAGCGTAGCATAATCAGCCTCTCAATGTTCCCACTGCTTGGACTCAGGCCTCCTCTCTAGGAGATGGAATGGGCCGTAATCCACCACGCGGGCCCATTGCGGGTTGGTGAATGTCACATGTCTTCGATTAAGTTTCAAATAAATTGTACAAATAAATCTTAAATACTCACACCCAAAGCCAAATCAAAGCTCACAAAGTAAATACTAGGTAGCAGAAATGCCACAACCACAATAATATTATAGCTACCATTTGAAAACCAATAACCACAAAGAGAAACGCCCACCAATCAGAGACAAAACAATCCTTTCCACAGATAATATAGACCCAACGATGATTTATGATACTTTTGGTTTCGAACTACCTCAAAGTTAATTGAATGAGCTTTTTCAACAAAGGGAGGAAGCCTTAAATCAACTCCTATCGATGACACAGAGGTAATGTTAGTCAAAATATTAAATTCGAAGATTGAAATGGAACAACGTTTTGTAATAGAAAATGAACCATTTAAAAGAAAGGAATAAAATACATTTATATTCTACAGAAATAGAATAGAATAGACCTTGTTATACACCAAAAAAGTAACACAACTTATAAATAAACTTAAATCTATTGGTACAATGGCGGTCTTATCGCTGACAGCGATATCTCTATCAGACAACCTTAGGAAAATTTACTACACTGCGCTTAAAAAGGTAGATCATAGACGTAAGAAAAAAAGGCTTCCAGGTTAAAATGGAATTCAATGGTCACATCAACCGCATTCTGACCGTTGGGTTAGTCGCCGAGGCCGACCTGGGAAGAAGACCGATACGCCTACCGCAAGGGCTGGCTCGAGTTGACTCGAGAAAAGAATGCCTGGAAGAAGTTGGGGGAGGCTTTCGCCCAGCCGTGGGAAAATATACTTAACAAAAAAAAAGTACCGTAATTGAACTTGATAAAGTGGCTCGTAACAAAAAATAAATCAACCTTTATGCGTCTTTGGACATGAGAAATCAATAAATTACTTTATCTGTATGTCTACCAAGTATTTTCCTAACTATCTTGGGGTCGGATGCAGCTGGATACCAGCAATTCAATAAATTACTTTGAGTGAAAAAAGTTCATTCAGATGTGTTTTTGTCGAAATCTGCAGTACTATTGCTATAGTTGGCCAACTCAACCAGACACACCATAATACAATATCTTTGATTAATAACAATCGCCTCCCTAGGACGCTCATTACTAAACCAATGACACGTAGGAAATGCCAAGAGCAATAAGGCAGAAGACCTATTATGATTAATATGTTAGCGTCGACGTGTGCTCTCCGCGATTCACTAATGAAGAATGCCCCCCCCACTCCTTCTGTCGCCTGCTTATATACCTCCCCCACCCGCGACCCGTGTGATTGATGACGTAGCCACAACGTCACAGCTATCCTGCGGGCTATACGAGTGATGTGGGTGCGATCATTTATTTAATAACAGCTGTTGTGTAAATGTATAAAAGATGATCGTTTTTGGGTCAGTAGGGGAAATATTAATATAGAATCCCATAATGTGCTGCTGGTTTTGCCAAGATTTATTTGTTATATTAACCGTCTCCTTGCTATTATTAATGTTCTCATTAATCTTTAATATGGAGGTAAGAGAGAGAAAAAGCGAAATTAAAAAATGTTAACTTTCGTTTCTTCATTAACAGAAACATTTTTTTAAATCCCCTTCATCCGTTTTTTCGGAAATGAGAGTTGGAACAGCATCAAACGGGAAATGAAAATAATTGTTTTTCTCCCCTTGAAAATTGCTTTAGACGCACGCCAGGTTATTTCTATCAATCAAATGAGAAAGTAATTAAGAGCGGAAATAACAGAGTAAACAGCGAACTAGAAATTGGAAGAAATTATAGGTTCAAAGCGAGGGATAATTATATTAATTATTAGCTTTCTTACTTAAGTAATGTTCTGAAAATTCTTGTACCTAATGAAGTCGTTTTTACCGGCCCTTCTCTAAATCTACAGACCCGTCATTTGTTGTCGGAACGAGCTTGTAGGAACCTTAATTGAATTTTCAGCCATTCTCTTTAACACTGGCCACTACTAACCAGTACTTGCGAAATCATTCATTATTATAGGACTTGGCTAACTAGCTATTTGATCTAGGTACGAATTACCTGTGGATTTTGATGTCTTTCTCTTGATTTATTTGCCTGGAATCATAGCAATGTCCATTTACAATTCACACCATCATCATAAAGACGTTCACTGTTGGATAAAGTCCTCCCCGTAGTGTCGCCACAACGATCGGTCCTGTGCATCCTACATCCGTCAGATTTCCACGACCCTCACCAGGTCATCAGTTTACTTTGTAGGAGGCCTTCCAATGCTGCGTCTTTCGGTACACGGTTGCCACTTCTGAACCTTTTAACCCATCCACCATCTGTACAATTCACAATTACAACCAATCATTATAATGACTTCTGGTAAAGCCGGGTTACAACCATTTAATATGAAAAGTTGTTCATCAAGACTCTGCCAAAAACAAATTACTGGCCAATTATTATTTTCACGATCTGTCATTTCAATTGAAAATGGAACTGTTTCAAACAGCACCGCCAACCCAACAAAATCAAACTCTACTAAATTCAGTGCTACCAACGTTAGCGACAAAAGGACGCACCTTAACCGTCCGAACGCGACTGTCGCTTTGATTAATAAGTGCTGTTGACATTTTAATTAACCCTGCTAAAAGTCGAGCCATGCTTTGTTTCAGCTGAATAGGGACGCGAAATGCCCGGGAGAGTACACTAGGTGTGTGAAAAGGCTTTTATATTACGCAACGCTCGATAATTCAGTGGTGTTTCGGTGTTTAGGTTTTCGCTTGAACTTTGAAGGTTGAGCGTGAGATACTTTCAAGCCATTCAGTTCTTAGTCACCTATTGATTTTTGACAAAGAGCGTTCTTCCGTTAATTGAAATTAATTTCGAAAATTTCAATTAAAAACGATCTGGGCTCTTGTCTATCCATTTAAAACTCCACATTGATATTTGAGCTGAGATAACCCATATTGCCAACGTGGAGATTTTTCGTAGGATTTGCTACACCTTGATGGATAATAATAGAAATAAAAGAAGGATTACTGTAATTAACGAGGATAATTTATTGAGATCGCCAGGCCACAGAGCAAGAGAGCAAGAGACCTCTTACTCTCTCCATAGATTATAAAAGCAAGAGGATCTGTCAAACATGACAGTGACATTCACATGACACGACAGTGACATTCACATGACACGACAGTGACATTTACAAACTATTAATCCTAGGGTATGATGGGCAGGATATGCCCATCATACCCTGAACAAACTAGGCTACTGATATTGCAGTCTAGGTAACTCTAACTAGACATATACTCACCTAAACCTTCTTACTAAATAAATAAATACTCGTCGGAAACGAAGAAGAAAATCTATGAGACATTTGTTGCGTAATGTTTTGCCCAGCCTTTTCCCATCTATCGGGCTGGCTTCCAATCTAACCGGATGCACGGAGGAGTCTCGATAAGTTAAGATGGCCACCCATCCAGAGACTGACCTCGACAAGCGTTGCTTAACCTTGGAGATTGACGCGTGCGGCTGTTGTTCCGGCTAATCTCCGAAACGGCTGGACCCATTTTAACGAGATTATCATTAGTAGGTAACTGAAGTTATAAGGAGTACCTACCTACTTAAAGCTAGGTATTTTGTATTTGAAAAATAATTAAGGACCCGTGCAAAAAAGTTTTTTGAAATTGTGAATTTTTGACCAAATGGAATTGTGCCGTTAAAATAAAGTACCAAGTTTGTTAAAGACCTGAATAATAAATCTCAATCAATTGTCAATACAGGATGTAAGAGTAACATTATATCGCAAAGCGGCGGCGGCGGCGGCGTACATTAGAAACGTGCTAAGTCCAGTTGAAATCTGTGGTCAGTTGGTCACCTCATTAGAATAGAAATTAGAAATCTTTCGCAAGTCTAGCCCTTTGTTTATTACCTAGACATTTATCATTGTTCATGTTAGACTGATTTAGGATAGAAATATCGTGTTAAGTGTTAGCGATCAGACTTTTACTGATTTTGTTGACCGGCTAGTACGGTCTAATTCAGTTTTAGTAATAACAAGCGTATTCTAGCTTCGTATGGTTTTTATGATATAAACTAGTGCTTGACTGCGACCCCACCTGATGGTAAGCAGTGATGCAATCGTTGATGGTGAAGCGCACTAGTTTATAAAGAGCCTACTCACTCTAGCCTTGAAGACCTAGTGTTACAAATCTTTGGAATTCTCGACTTTCCTCTTCTATAATGTCTTGCGTGTATTATACATCTGAACCTTCCTCATGAACCACTCTGTCTATTGGTGAAAACCATATGGAAACAGACCGAAGCATTATATAAGGATGATTGTTGTTCGTCACAATATTTCGAATTGTAAAAATTAACCTACCCAAGTTATTGAAAGCCATGTTTTTATTTTTCTTCTATTTAAAGAATATTATCCCTAACGTTAAAAGCATTTAATAAAAGTTAATCTAAACTCAAAAGCTTAGTTCATAATGAAGCCACAATTGAAACAAAACAGGTCTACTTTTAATAACGCACGACCAACAATGTAAGCAAAGAAGAAAGTTAATTTTGCGCGGAGAAAAATATCGCAGGACAAACATGGCCGCTTGCTGCAGCGCTGCAGCCGCTGTATGTTGCAGCACGCACACGATTTTACAGTAATTTACATTTTTACGAGCCGGACATGCTTGTTTTTTTTTTCTGAGCGACGAAACAAAGGAATCGCTGACCGCAGTCCACAGGCCAGACTTAACCGAGTTTATTAAATCTCGATTCTTATCCCAGTATATTTTCAAAGTTCGTTTTTATTTTTTTTTGTTAATTTTGTAACTGAGCTTTGAGGCTTTCAAATTTCTGCTCTTGTTTTTCATACAACCGTGAACCTACTTCATCCAATTTTTATAAAAATATTAAGCCAACTCGATATTGCTTTCATTCCACGTCGAAATCATAAAAAAGCCTGTCTACAAAATAAATAAAAATGCCTTTCTCATACACAACTGTTTTACTTTATCCAATTGAATGTCTATTGTCTGGAAATATTTCCAGTACCAAATAAATATGTCACTGTCAGTGCCAAATTAGTCTACACTAAATAAAATTACATTTATTGCTAAAAGGATTTTCATTTTCAGTTTTACGTAGGTAAGTATAAAACTAAGGAAGCTTCTGAAGTTATCAATGTACACTTTTATCGAGATAGCTCTAATTCCCATTTGATTTGTCACAGTAACTAGCTTTATATGGATTCGCATATTTATAAAACAGACCATTTAAACTTAAAGTACTCGAGTGTAGAGTTGAAATTCCTATAGACTCCGTGGTATAAATCTTGCCAGTCCGCATTGCAATTTAATGATAACTCAGATCGTGTCGGACGGCAAAAAATTGTCGCGTCTGCGGTGATGTCATATTAGATTTATAACAGAAAACTACGTCATAGACGGTTATAGATAGATCGACGAACAAAAAAGGCTATGCTTACTCTAATTAATATACACTACCAAAATTATTCATTTCATTTAGCAATTAAATGTTATTATACGCTCAACCCATTAACGTCCAAACAAAATAGGCAAAAAGTTCAATATCATAAAATATGGAGGCCTATTATATAATAAAGCAACACGAATGCCTATAAACAAAACTAAACGAGACAAAGTCTCATAACTCAAAATGAATTGTGGTCATTTAACACGCGAACGGATCGCAAACTATTCGAATACTAGCAAGATCGAATCGATGTTCAATTCGATCGCAATCACTAGGGACAGCACTAATCCAATGACATCATCGCCAGGTGGGCGGCTCTAGACAATTTAAATTTGAAAATGGAAGCTTTGTTCGAATGATTTTTTAAATTCAATTGTCTGGCTTCCTTTTTCGAAGTGGCAATAAAAAGTTTATTTCGTCAATGTTTCAAGATATTTTTTATAGAATGTGATTTAGTAAAAATGTTTTAATTTGAATACAGCTGGCCATGTCGTTTTATTTTTATGTCTTCTATTAAGATTCTATTATAGTGTCGAAATGGCAATAAAATTTTGATCATTCAATACAATAATGGAAAATGGGAATAGCAGAGATATTTTTTATTACTGTAGGCATTTTAAATCCATTTCGGAGACATGGAAATTTGTAATTTGTTTCAAACATGCACAAAGATTACTTACTAGACTTATAACTTTTTTATATAATTTTTTATTATGGATAAGCTCGCGTTTGACCACTATCTTACCTGATGGACCATATGAAATAAATTCTAAAAACCAAAAACTCGAAAAAGTTTCAGAAAATTCCAAAATCAAACCCAATACGCACTAAGAACATAGAGGCAGGCCGCTTATTTTAGAAGATGACTAAAATATACCTAAAATAAAAAAAATAAAAAAAAAATAATAAAAATCGAAATTCAAAATAATTTCAAAAAACATTCCAAATTCAAACTCAACACGCGCCAAAAATTCCTCGTCCATGATTCACGAACTGCTAATCTCCAGTAAATCAAACAGCAATCGACTTGAAACTTACTACCAGCATTACAATTCCCAGTTTATGCGTTATATTTCTGAGAAGAACGTGTGCAGTTCGTTTAATGGTACAAACAAAGGGGCATTGCCTATCGGGTCACGTTGCACTCGGAGCTAACGTTAAGAGTGTGACGTCATAGGAACCTTCGGTATGTATTATGTATACTTCTCCGTTATTGTATGAAATAAAGTCACTTCCCGCGTCTGTCTTTTGTTTATTCCACCTAAACCTTATGACGGCTCAGTTGAGCGATTGGCTGCTGCTCTACGCGTTGCAAGTTCGATTCCCGTACGGAAAAATATTTTTATGGCGTACAAATAGGTGTCCCAGGTCTGGGTGTCTTGTGTAAGTATGTGAGTTTACATGATGACTTCTCCCGAAGCCCTTTGCCTTCTAGGACCACGGGTTTCCCTTTCAGAAGTTGACCCATGGCCCCAGTAGGCTTCGGCCCTGCTGGACCCCTACGGTTTTAAAAACTCCCAAACATACCATGTCCAGTGAGGATCTGCGTAATGGGGGAGGTGAGGACGCCATAACGCCGTTCCAGCCACTCCTCAAAGATGGGACTTACAGCTATGATCGTGGCGTGCCCAGGTACACTTGGATATGAGTATGTGAAAATAAAATATTGAGACGTTAGAATTCTGTTTCCATTTTCATTTTATTTTATTTTTAATTTTAATTTAATTTATTTGGAATAACAAACAATTACATAATAGAAAATAACAACACAAAAAAACTTAAAATTAACAATTATGCAATCAACAGCGTTATTCGCAACAATCATAATCACATAAATCATGCGTTTGATTGAAAATTGACTACAATAGGATTTACTTATAATAAAATAAAATTTAACAAAATAGATTAAAAATGAATGCAATATCGTTAATTTTAGTGTTAATTAGCTGTACTAAATAAATAAAATGTCTACATTACTTATATAGTATACTACATACATATATAAGAAATATATACTATACCTATATATGTAATAAAATGTTTTGTTCTAATATTAAGTCATGGTAACGACCAAGACCAAAAATGACTGCCAATGACAAACGTATCATTGGCAGTCACATATAGTATTAATTATATGTTTGCCACTAGAACTTTACATTTATTATAGGTAGGTACTGTCTTTCTGAAAACAAAGAACTGTTAAGAAGAGTTACTGCTAACACACGTCCAATATCGTATCGTCGTATTTTTTTTTAATATGTATTAGTTAATTTTGTTTTAAAAGATTATAATATAATGTATTTTATCTATGGGCCTTAGATGCCTGACAATGAAGAAATAATAATAATACTATGAAATTAAACTGGTTCAAAATATTTTTGTAGTGAATTAAAGATTTTTAATTTATTAATTAATGTATAGTCAACAAAGAAGATAAGTGACCAAGGTCATCAGATATAGTTGATGTTTTCATGGAAACAGTTTTTTTTTTATTGTTGATAGGCTCGCATTTGGTTACTATCTCACCTCAAACATAATTAAATTCGTAGTACATAAATCACTCAATAATAAAATTTAAATTCATTCCTATACATCCATACGTTTCTATAAAAACTTCAACTATATCTGACGAGCCTGGTTTCTTATCTCCTTTGTTAACTGTACATTAATTGTAAATTATTTTTCAATACACTTACTCAAAAACCCACTCTTATCCCACCGCTTTTAGGCGCGCAATAGACTGTTTTCCGCACTAGGGCAGAAAAGTGCGCGTGCTCTCCCCCGCCACAATTTTATTACATTTATCGTATCAGGCTGGGCGCGCGTCGTCCCCCACGAGTCGCCGGTCAACCCCCGTTTATTCATTTCTTCGTAAGTGTATTGAAAAAAGTCGTTTGATACACGTGCAAATTTGTCACTGCAGCCCTCGGCTCCATAACACACTCGCCTACGCCTCGTGCGAATTTCCGCCTCGGTCGCAATGACAAACTTTCTGCACTTGTATCAAAATGTACTATGAACTATTGTGGCTATATAACATCACGCTAAGTCTAGTAAGAGCGGCTGTAAGACTATGCTATGTTATAAAATGCTATAGGATGCTAAAACCATTTTTTAATTTCTTTAATGGCCTACACCCGAGAAATATGTATGACACGGAAGATACAAATAAACGTCTTTAAAGTTAACAGTAATGATATATTTAATGTAATTCAACCTGCCTAACATGAACATTCTACAAGTGAAACCACTCAGAATTTTTCTTTCCTTGTTAGGTAAAAATGGCGAGCACCATACTTACATAAATGTATACGGAAAACTCATGAATATGTAGCTGATTAAGAGGATATACATGCTTTAATTTACATCCTGATCATGGAATAAAACATAAAGGATTTAATTAAGCTTCTTCGGTTGCTTATGTTATTGTTCGTTTTTATGAGGTTGCAGTGGAATGTAGGTCATATTAAAGATAAGGTGCAAAATTCTCTTTTGTTTTTATACTTAATTATTATGAGCTGAAGAAAATATATTGATATTGCATTCATTTTTAATCTATTTTGTTAAATTTTATTTTATTATAAGTAAATCCTATTGTTGTCAATTTTCAATCAAACGCGTGATTTATATAATTATGATTGTTGCGAATAACGCTGTTGATTGCATAATTGTCATCCTTTCACCCTGTTAAATTCTGCAAATAAATAATTTTTTCTTTCTTTCGGTTTTCTCGCAAAACCGCAAACTTTCTAATTTAATATGGTCTTCCATTCATCTTAAAACAAATTTATTTTGACTTGAAACTTTTAACTGGCCTGTTGGTCTAGTGGTTAGTGGCCCTGACTGCTATGCCGTAGGTCGTGGGTTCGATTCCCACCCAGGACAAATTGTTTATCAGTTGTCTAGTAATCTTATCACAAGCTCTGCTTAGCTTGGGACTAGACGGCTTTGTGTGACAGTTGTTTGAATATTATATATTATATTAACAATCCCGGGTTGGTCTTCGCGAGCGCGTTGAACATATCATCATCATCATTTCAGCCGAAAGACGTCCACTGCTGGACATAGGCCTCCCCCAAGCGTCTCCACAACGACCGATCCTGTGCGTCTCGCATCCACCGCAGTCCCGCGACTCTCACCAGGTCGTCGGTCCACCTTGTGGGAGCCTTCCGCGGCTGCGCCTTCCGGTGCGCGGTCGCCACTCTAGAACCTTTCGGCCCCATCGACCATCCGTTCACGCTCTTAGTCCCAGTAATTTCGGCTGTGCGTTGATATGTCAGTCAGTCAATTTCTCCTTTAATATTTGTAGATATATTATCAAAATAAAAAGACTACTGAACTCACCAATGAATCTTGACCGATTTCTATTACTTTATCGTCCCTTCGGCCAAAAACATTATGTTGTATGAAACCAATAGCAAATTACCTATATTCAGTTTCCTGAACTATCTTGTAGCTTCGTCTTCCAGTTGTTTCCTTCCTTCTTCGATGCCTCACACAGGAGTTTGTGGCCTAAGTTATAATCTGAAAGAAGAAATGTCTTTACTCAAAGCTGTTGAAGATTTTTTATTTGAGATTTTTTTAAAGTTACGAAATCATCTAATGACTTCTTTCGCTCTATAGTGGAGCGTGATTTATGTAAGGAACATAGGCCAGTTGCCCTTTGCGTTCTAGGACCACGGGTTTCCCTTTCAGAACCCATGGCCCCAGTAGGCTTCGGCCCTGCTGGGCCCCTACGGTTTTGCTGACATTTCTTTGGGGCGCGCGGACTACGCGCCGTCGATTTCTTGGGTTCGGTCCGGACGGTTACCGGACGGCCGGACGGTGAGCTACCCATTGCTCGTCGTCTGTAAGCCCAAGCCTACGGTGTTTTAAAGAGCAATCTAAGCATAAGACAACATAAAAATGGTGGGGGAGAAAACTTTCATCATCATCTTTCTGTCCTTGTCCAGTGTTATTTGGGGTCGGCGCAACACGTCAGAGAAAACTATCAAACCATTATTTATTTATTTGTTTATTAAAGCTTTATGCACACAAAAGTACAGAGGCGGACTTAATGCCTTACCATTGTCACCAAGCTTGGCAAAACATTGGTGATCGTGTAGATATGAGCGTCTTAATATGACTGCTTTAAAACATTATTGTGACTGTCATTCATAATTATAATAACATTAATAAGCATCAAGTACCGTAGTTAAGTTACCGTTTTTCATAGAAATGATCAGTACAATTTTAATATATACCTTGGTATTATGTTTCTTAGAAACTCTGCGTCAGACATTATGCATTCATGCACCAGCGCCGTTTACAATTACACACTCCATTATACGGCTATGTGCGCCATAAAACGTTTCACATTGTCATTAAAACTATGCTCGCATCTTTGTATAATGGCGGTCCTAGCACATGACCCTAATTCCAGCACATTTTCAGAAGAAAATACATAAAATGTAAATTATACCACTTCAGCGGACGACAGCCAAAATATCTCTCCAACAATGCACCATAAACACAATAAAGGGTGGTATTATCAAAATAACAATGAGAAAAATTCTCCACATTTTTAATTATCCAGAACGCATAGCTGTATAAATCTTCCCAAAGCGCCCGCTAACGCAACCGCCCGTAAATTAAACGCTCACAAAGATTGTTCTAGAAAAGTCCGAAATAACGCGATTAAGCGAATGAAAGGGCCGAAATGAACAAAGCAAATGTGATTACCGCGTTGCCAGCTAAAAGAAATAGGTAATATTTCTTTTGTGGATTTGCTGGTAGCTGTATTTTTTTAATTCGCCCTCTGGCTATCCGTTTTCCTTTATCCTATTCCTTTATTCATTGATAGCCGCAGACAATGGCGGTTTTAATCAAAATGGCCAATGAAAATTTAGAAACACAGTTTTCGTTAAGATACCTAAAGCAAACATAGTTGATTCAATTTAATTTATGAGGAAATGGATGCCACGTAATCTCGGTTGAAAATAATCCTCTTACACGACCATGGTTATCGAAAGATTTATCTAAACGAGTATTATCAGATCAATGGGCAGTTATGGCAAGCAACACTACTACACCATCACGAATTGACCACCAATCTACCTAACAAGATTAAAATAATGGTCAAATCCTTTCAAACACCAAACACAATTGTCACAGACCAAAGTTCAATGCTCTGAAGTGGTCAGTGACTAACAAAATGAAGTAGAAAATCAAGTAGGACTCACTAACTGGGTAGTAAAAACTTCGCTGCTCTTAAAGTACTAGGTTCAAACCACATAAAACACGAAACCTAGACGATAAAGTAAGTAATACGCACGCCAAGTGGTTAAACTTTCATGACTATAGAATAACCAACGAAGGACCACAGAAAAGTTTCAATGAAAAGGGTTCTAAACGACGGCCACGTTCTCGAAAAGAGTAAAATTCTGATTGCATCGCTGATGAATGAAATGTGATTACTGTTCGTGTTACAAATTCTTAACTTCAATAATGGTTGATTACTCTGGAGTGCGTAATCCCGGGGAGGGTTCCAAGTCCCCTGAATGATATTATATTGAAGGAAAATCAATATTGTATTTTATACTCCCTAAAGTAATTGAAATTATTAAGATTTTGCAGCGTTTCGTTTGAGTTAGGTTGTTAATGGATTTTTTAGGGTTTTGGTTCAATGTTTTTTAAACCTTGCATCATTGCTGTCCAGACTTGGTTACCTAATCCGTACTGAAGACGAGCACACATAGCATAATTAGCTCTAAAATGCTCGCACTGCTGGTACTCAGGTCTTCTCTCTAGGAGAAAGAACGGGCCGTAATCGCCCAGAGCATTGTGTCATCCAGACACAATAAGTCTTCAAAATGGTTCTACGACATGCCGGTTCCGGTGTTTTCCTTCATCGTTTTGAGAATAGTGGTGATAAAGTAAATTACACAAACTAAAGTGCTTGCCTGAGTGTGAACTTATTACCAAGGGTTAAATCCTCAGGGAGATGTAAGCATATCGTAGGGGCCCAGCAGGGCCGAAGCCTACTGGGGCCACGGGTAGTGTAAAAGCGAAGCCCGGGGCCCCGGGATGAAGGCAAAGAAGGAACAGGAGTGGGTTTTTAGTCAGTAAAAGTCTGACACTATCTCTCGCTCCGCCCAAGTGCGGGATTTGTCATTAGATGACTTTCCCACCTAAAAAAAAAAAAGGGTTAAATATCAGTTTAGCCTATCACAGTCCTTTGCTGAATATAGGTCTATCCTAAGCTGCGCCACATCACTCGATCCATCGTATCCAGTCTGTCCAACTTAGTTATGGTCTAACTCTATACTACTGATCTCACTGATTAATCTCGAAATCTCAGAAACTGTAACACCTACAAACTTAAAATTTGGCAGGTAGGTTCCTTATATGGTGTAAACATCCGCTTAGAACGGATTTTCTGAAATTCACCCCCTAAGGGGATGAAACGGGGGTAGAAAGTTTGTATAGAGAAACCGACTTTCACGCGGGTGAAGCTGCTGGCAGTAGCTAGTGTTCTATAAATGCGCTGGGTAGTATACATATAGCAGTATACGGGTACATGTGTAACAAAAGTGGGAGTGGAAATCAGAAATCAGAAACGTTTATATCATCAAATAGACCAATTACAGGCACTTTTGAATTGTCAAAATGTCAGTCAGTCAAAAAAAACAAGTGCAGCTAAATTGCACGTTCCAAAGCGTAGATCTCTATGGAGAAGAACGTGCAAGAAACTCCATGGACACTCTTTTAAATCATATTATGAGTTACATAAATCTTGGTTACATATTTCTTGTCGCTTCTAATATGTGAGCACAATGTAGATAAGTAATAATAATTAAAATAAAAAATATAAAAAAACTAATTTAAAAAAATAGAAATTGAATTAAGTCACTGGCAGCTAAGAGATGACCAGTCTCAACTGACGGCACCCGTCCACGAGTGGTTGGTCAGACTGTAAGCTGTTGATCCCCGCATTAACGCCGGCGTTAAAGCGCCATTGTCTTTCTATTGTGTCTCTAATTACGCACTCAAAAGGTTAAATATATATTAATAATGCGATAGAAATGATAAACTTTCTTCAAAAAGTCTTACAAGATTTCTATCTTATGAAAACTCTGTACTGAAAGTCCACTTATTTATTTTGGGAATCGACTATGACTTCCTTGAAGAAACTTGTCAATTTTTATGGGCAGAAGCAGTACCTAAAATACAGCCACCTATTTCCGTTACGCTCAGTCTACTACGAATTTTTAACACGATCCATTTTACGACCTAAACTGAATTGTTAAAGAGATGGAGCTGTATACAGTGTATAGCTCCATCTTTCTATCTCGCTTGCACGCTTGACATTTTAACTCGTCATGGTAAGGCTCTGTATAATAGAAGCTTTGAAAGTAACTTCTGCATCGTATTAACAACTTAAAATTAAGTCAGTCAGAACTGCTTCCAAACCGCGAATCCCAATACAACTAAACGAAACATTTCCTCCGATTCTGCCTGCTACGTATCTTAACCAACCATGAACTAATATGACAAAGCCTCAGCTACGTTCGTTACAGTCAACGGCACGACGACGCGACGCCGACGACATGCCATAGGGAACTGACAAATTGTCGTCTGCCAACTTGACAGCGCCCCTCGCGGATATTGCCGTAACTAAAGCAAACATGGGGGAAAGTTTATATTTAATCTGAGACTTGGGAGTGTCACAAAAAGCACAATCCAACTTCGGCTTGCCTCGTCGCTTTTGTTTTTAGAATAGCGCCTGTCTCGGATTGGCGTTGGAAAAATAAGCGATTCTGTAAAAAGGGGAATTTTGTCGAACGTTCTCTGAATATTGTTTTGGATATATCGAAGAATCAAATGGCGTAGGCTCGTATATTGAAACAAGCTAGAAAAAGGATATACATACACTTATACCAAGCGAACAAAAAGGGTTGAAGATAATGATGATATCAGAAACAGAACAATTCGTATTGTGAATGAAGTTCATGAGTGACTGGATGTATTCTCGTGCACTTTGAGTGTATTCGCAAGAGTTTTATTAAAAATAGTTGTGTAAAACAATGTAAGTATTCTTTATGTTTAACTTTTATTTTTAAGAAATTATATATTTTTTTGTGTGGTCGCTTACAATGGGCCTCATCAGAAGGCTTAAAGTCACCCAAAGAGCAATGGAGAGGGATATGGTCGGAGTTTCCTTGCGTGATCGAATCAGGAATGAGGATATCCGCAGGAGAACCAAGGTTGCCGACATAGCACGAAGAATCGCCAAACTAAAGTGGCAATGGGCAGGGCACATTGCTCGCAGAACAGATGGCCGTTGGGGCCGAAAGGTTCTGGAATGGCGACCACGTACCGGAAGACGTAGCGTTGGAAGGCCTCCTACAAGGTGGACCGATGACTTGGTAACGGTTGCGGGAGTCCGATGGATGCGAGACGCACAGGACCGTTCGCTGTGGCGACGCTTGGGGGAGGCCTATGTCCAGCAGTGGACGTCTTTCGGCTGAAATGATGATATTTTTTTAGATTTTATCATAAATGTATAGATTTAAGTATAGTTGTTAGCTGCACTGTCGCATTAGGTTTTAAGGCCTGTAAAGATAGATGTAAAGAGGATAAAATAAATAAAATTGATAAGAAAAGGTGCTGTTAGATACATTCAACCATAACTCCAGTCGAGGCCGTTTATTTTTACCCCGATTCATTATTCATAACAAAGACCAGGCTAATTAACGACTACCCCTAACTTTTCAACAGCTATACACCCTTGCCGGCAAAAATAGCCAACTAAACTGAAGAACTAACTCAAAACCATGTCGAAGCCTTGCACGGCTACGCTAATTATTTTTAATCGTGGCCAACTTTGCATATCTCCCAGCGTTTTTGTTCCAGATAGGGTTAAGCGCCTACTAAGCGACTCTGGCGACCGAACCTTATCGCTAAACTCTAAATTGTCTTCTAAGGGCCAAAACGACACTGGAAGTGGAATGACGTCTGATAGTACAGGCCCCGCCAGCCTGATATTGAGATTTGCATAAAATGAGGTCCCCTACATAGTACGATGAAAATGTAAAGTAAATAAGACGAGTTTTACTAAGAGTTTCAGAGATAAGTAATTGTACGACAGCCTGCGAGGTTGTTAGTTGAAACTGAAACAAGAAATTCGGAATTTTCTAGAATATACGGAATGTGTAATTTAACTGGAAATATCTTTGCCGCTAAGCCTTTAAAACCAGGTTCTCAATATTTCACTTCGTTGAATACGAAACAGATTTTAATCACGGATACTGTTTATGTAACCTTTTTTTTTTGAAATTACAAACCTCTTACTTTTTAGGGTTCCGTACCTCAAAAGGAAGAAACGGAACTCTTATAGGATCACTGTGTTGTCCGTCCATCTGTCTGTCTGTCTGTCAAGAACGTTTATCTCGAGAACGCGTGGAGGTATCGAGTTGAAATTAAAACCATATAAACAAATCTGCGGTCCCTTGAAGCTGTGAAAAAATGAAACTTTTAAGTTGACCAAAAAAAAGATACGACCGTTTAAAAATCGCACATTTGACACTCCTAAGGAAATCGACATTCATAGGGTACTTCCCGTTAACCTAGAACCCTGAAATTTGGCATGAAGCAAAGTCTTATAGCACAAGTATAGGAATAAATCTGAAAACTGAAAGTTTGTAGTTACGTCACAAAAAAAAAACTTTTTCTATTCGGAAAAATCTTCGAGACTCAATTCGAGATTTTTTATTTTTTATTTTTTTATTCTTGATAGGTTCGCGCTTGACCGCTAACTCACCTGATGGAAAGCGACGATGCGGTCGACGATGGAGCGCGCTTACCTAGAAGTAACCTATTCAATTGAACTATTTACATAATTTAGTTTGTACGAAACCCTCAGTGCGTGAGTCCGACTCGCACTTGCCCAGTTTTTTACTTCATATTTTACATAATAAAGTCACACAAACCTAAAAAGACAATTAATTCTTGTCAGTTGATAAAATAACCATAATTTTTTATGAAAGAGAAATTAACAATAATTGTGGAAAAAAAAGAGTGCTCGCTATATCCCGAAATCTTCAAAAACAATCTCGTAATGTAATAAGCGAGGCAGCGACTACGATAAATTCATTACAGTACTCCTCGCAAAAATATTATTGTACGCCACATCTGGACACGCTAATGTTAATATAATTGTATGTACAACTATAATAATATGTGCCGTAATTGCATGTATAACTTGGGGAGATAAGGCCTTTTGGAGTTACGGCAGTCGTGAATTATGTTAGTTGTTATAACTACTGTTACCATGAAATGTTGCTACATTTTCGGTAATATTGTTATTGTCAGTTTGAGTTTCATCAGGTCTTGTACAGTCCTTTATGCTAGTTATATCAAACTCATATTGTAACTTCTAGATATTGTTATGAACGTTACTTTGTTAGCAATAACAATTCTTGTGGATGTTTACGTAAGACTGAAATTTGAAAAAGAATGAGTGAGAGAACCCTTCAGAAAAGCGTTCTAGTAGCCTACATTTCAAAACGAGCAACTTTGACTCGGGAAAAGACAAGCAAAATGTAGAATCAACATTCACCCCAAAAACAGGAGTTCATCACACGAAACTCGAGCAAAAAGAACGTGACTGACGCAACACAGGCCAATCAGCATGCGAGTAATTAAAACTTGAGCAGAACTAGTGGAGGGGAACTCGCGCCACCTCCAAATGCATAAACTTATACTAATTAGTGAGGAATTCTTTCGCAGTAACGCCCCGCCAAGATTTGGAACTTTGTACCAACTTCCACGGCCCGAGTGTCTCAGCTTTTAATTGGGAATCTTCAGGAATTCGCTTTGTCAAGGAATTCTCGCTGAACAAACTGTGACTCTGTCTGATAATTCGTAAGTTTTCCTTCTCGTTGAACGATGGTAAACACTTCTAATTCGGTTTAACGGATACTAGTAAAACGCTAAGTTAATTTTGCGGATACTTCGTCCTAAACCCTGCAAATAACACATGACATGTGCCAAAAAACTCTTCCACTTTACGACCGGCTTCGGGACCCTAGCAAAATAACAGAAAATTGGCACATTCACAACGTTGCTTGTTATATTTGGAATATGTCGCGTATTTGGAACTATGTGTTCAAGAACCTATAATTGGGAACGGAAACGCGTTTACGTGGAAATAATACGGAAAGGAAAGACACACAGGGCGAAGTTACGGCACAGCGCCGGCACGGAGCCGGCAACGAACCGGCACGAGGCAGGCGCGTTAATTAAGCAAGAATTTACTGTATTCAAACGCTAACTTTAAGTCAAATTCACCAAACTTGGGCACCGAATTTGTTTTCGCGTGTACGTACGTATCTTCATTAACTTTACGAGTAGAAACTTATTACGTATGTTTGACTGGGGACGCATTAGTGCTGCGGTGCCGCTACACACTCCTAATCCGGCCAATGTTCGAATTTCAACTAATTTCCAGACGCATAAGGCACCCGAATTCGACCCAATTATAAAGCCGGGTCGACTGAAATTTGGACCAATTAGATGAGCCAACGAGCTGTGTCGCACTCGGGAGCAGTTTTGTCGGCAATATAATTTATTAGGGCGGCTCAAAGTCGAAGGCTTTAACCCTTAAAGACTCGAGTCAAATTTGATTACGGACGTTTTAAACGTGTCCCCTCGGCCGCACTCCAAGTTTTAAACGAATAGTCTGAGTTACCTGCCGGCGGACACAATCATTGAGACTAGTGCGATACCGTGTGGGTCCGAATCTGGCTATGTGTACGGACTCACGCACGAAGGGTTCCGTAACATTATCTATACAACATTAGGCACTGTAGTATAATCATTTTTTTAATTTTCAATATTGGATACTAAAGTGGCAACAAAAATACATCATCTGTGAAAATTGCAACTATCTAGCTATTACAGTTCAGGTGACAGACAGACAGAAGTTAGTCTTAGTCCCATTTTTACCCTTTTGGTCCGGAACCATAAAAACGGTCGTTTTTAGAATACCAGTCGTCCCACGGTCCTGTTAATCACGTATCGAGACTTCGAGAGTGAGACAAACGAGTTTAATATAAACGTAGCGTGTTGATGTGAATTGTCAAATCATTTGTATCAATTTCCACCCCGATATTGTCATATCCGTTTCCTGAAGGGTGCGTCAGTTAAGAAACTTTATGTCAGCGGCAATGTTTCTGACATGACAGAAATGAACTGCCTTGAACCATAAGAAATTTTTATTAAAGAAAATATCCTCGCTAAACGAATATTAAAACAGTAAATCTCCTTAAAAATAATACTGTTTTCACATTTACATTTTTATTTACGTTTGTAACGTATAGAAACAAAGTATCTCTTTAAAACTCTCCCTAAAAGACATTCTTTGTTATCAATTAAATTCTTTCGGTGTACTTTTTGTCTTGATTATTTTGCTAAAGGCTCGTTGTAAAGAGACAGTCACTGGAACAAAGGACTAGAACGTTCATTTAAATTAGACCTGAAACTACACTGCTATTCGGATTATTGTGGATTCCTAGAAAACCTGTCCTAAATCCAGATTTCTGATGTAGCCTAAATGTGAACTTGGTAACAAGGCGCCTTTGCAAGACTTTTTTTACTAATATATTTGATTCAGAAGTAGATTTTATTACTAATAAGTCATTCGGATGGTGAGATACCGCACGGTTTCCCGCGAAGCGGTGACCCTCCTTGCTGGCCTACCACCGTGGGATTTGGAGGGAACAGTCCTTGCACTATCTGCGCGTATAAAGCGTGTAAAGTTAGTCAGTAAGTCTGACACGACCTCTCGCTCCGCCCAAGAGCGGGGGGATGTCATTAGATGATTATCCCACACCAAAAAAAAGTACTAAAAAGTCAAAATCAAAGTAGTTTATTTGGCAGAAACATAGTAATGACGATGTACAATAATGAGTTCAATACGTTTCACCACTGAAACAAACGGTTACACAATTATAATTTTAAAGTAAATTAAACAATTAAATAAATGAGATAACTGTACAACGAACCATATTTTCCACATAAAATAAAAGAGAATGTGAACTTGAAATTCAGTACATGTGAACTGTTAATAAATGGCATTACAGTAAAAAATATTATCTGATTGGTATACAAATATTATATAATAAAATAAGTCATTTTCTATTTATACTTTATACTTTAAGTAAAATGTATATATAACCTCTATGTATTTATAACACTCAAAGATTCAAAGCATTTTATTTCAAATAAACCATTTACAGGCACTTTTGAAATGTCAAGAAGTCAGCCAGTTAGAAAAAAATGATGCTAATTGCATACTCCGAAGCGTAGACCTCTATGGAGAAGAACTCTCTTTTCAATCATGTTATGTATTACAAATATCTTTTTAGACATTTGAGTGAGCATGACAAACTCTCAACTGCCTCATTAATAGATATCTAGTTGAGCTTTCATCCCCTCTAACGGTCATCGGTCCATGCACCACTTTAGCTATTGTACAAGAAAATCCCAACATAGTTTAATTATTAAATGCATTGAACCAAGTAAACAACCAATACCAAAAGCAACTAAAAAATGAGATGAAAAGACGACATTTAACCCCCCACTGAACGCGGCCTCACGAAGATCGGGACAGACATCAAAAAGCCCAAAAAAAAGCCTCTGACTCAATAGTCTTACCTTCCCGAAGTCGCCGAGGGCCAATTAAACGTTTTGAAATTGATAAAACGAAATTCACGGGTCTTTGTAAACGCTCTATTGACATTAGGCATCGCTCGATCGCCGTTTGATGTTGTTACATCTTCGGTCCAAAATGCTGTTTTATTTTGTGTTTTTCCTCGTGATTTTCTATCTTGGAGTCATTATTAAAGGCAACAAACAAATGAGTCTATAAACAGTCTCTGTTAAATAAGTTGTTTTTGTCTTGGATTTGAGTAAATTTGCTTTTGTATCGTGATTTGAGGGTACAAAAATGCTGGATTTATTTTCCTTGTACATGATAATGATGTGCTGGGCTAAAATCTAAAAAACACGCTGACATCATCTATGTATTTAATTCTGAAAAATTACCGTGTGCCATAACTTCTCCCGTTCTGCGGGGCTATTGCGTAACTCTGTTGACAGTTCAAGTGATGATCACTTTTTACCAATGTGCATCATTGAACTGTCAAACAGCTAGTTTCGTATTGCCTATCTTCAGCGACCAACTGCAGTGACGTCATTAGCCACTGGTGCCTTTGATAGCCACCGTAACACGTTTTGACAGATGTTATTGTATCGATACTTTTAAAATTGCGATTGTGTAAGCTTTTGATACTTTATAATAGTCGATAAAATTTTAGAGTGGTCACAATAGGCACCGTAAATTTTTATAATTCACCACATTTCCACCGTAGTTTGTTAGTCACTTGTGTGATACGTAATACCAATTTTATGAAATTGTCAGTTGACAACTAAGTTTAGTGTGCAACGAATGCTAGTTGTCAACTGTTATTGAAAAAGTTAGCCAATAGCCCCCCTGGATGGAGCTAGAGGAAGAGGCAGAAAACGTTGCCTCACACTAGAAACTACTCCTGTATCGTGGGTACGTTCACAAACATTTAAACTCCCAAACCCAACTTACACAAGACACCCAGATCTGGAATAACTGTCTGTAGGCCATACAAATATTTGTTCCGTTCGGGAATCGACCTCATGACACGCAGCGCGGCAGCCATTCATTCAACCACTACGCCAACCATGCTGTCCTACTAAATAAATTTAACCCGTGTTCTTTGTTTGATTGGCCTGTTGGTCTAATGGTTAGTGGCCCTGACTGCAATGCCGGAGGTCGTGGGTTCGATTCCCACCCAGGACAAATGTTTGTGTGATGAGCATGATCATTTGTTCTGTGTCTGGGTGTAATTTATCTATAATATGTATGTATTTAGAATTATTTAAGTATGTTTATCAGTTGTCTAGTACTCATAACACAAGCTCTGCTTAGCTTAGGACTTGACGGCGTTGTGTGACAGTTGTGTGAATATTATATTATTATTATTATATTATATTACTTGCTTTTTGCATTCCAGGGGACACTTTTGAACAATCCAGTAGGCCTAGAATATTCAGATGCATTAATGAAAATGGAAGGTTTCACTCTCCTTAAATTAATTGACCCTAGGCCTACTAGACACTAACCTAAAAACCCAAATCACAACTTTCGTGCCACATCACTTCTAAACTACGATTAATTAAAGAACTGTATGTAACACTGAAGTAATAAATCATTAAAATTGCTCTGAAACCGTCTGATTAATCAATTAATCACTTGGGATTGGTCGTTCGTAGACTCACCGATAGGGCATGAAAGACCCGCCGTGCGCAGCGGAAGGGTTGATTTATGGGAAAATAATGTTCCACTGGGAAATTTAAAGTGTTCACTAAAACTTAAATTGTTTCGCGAATTTCATATTAATTTGATTCGTGGCAGCCGTTGAGTTCGAGTGGCTTGTGTGAGCTAAGTTCCGCCCAACTTCGTGTTAGTTTACATAGCAATTAGGTAAGAGCCTCAAAAGAAATTTTAATAAGGTACAGGAGTTTTGTTTGCTTGTTTCGGAACGTAAACAAGGTGAAGTTGAGAAGGTAGTCAAGTTTTAAGCAATTAATAATGATACGCGAGATCTTGATAACGCTGAAGTCGGCGGTGAAGCCGTAAGTTCCAATAAGTTTGGAAATTTAATAGGTCTACTCGTATAGACAGTTGAATAAGTAGATAAAAAAGTACAGGCGTTTGAGAAACTTCGAGCAAAGCTACAAACACGATCACTGTGGTTATCAAACTAACTGGAAAACCGAATAAGTACAAAATAAGCATACGCCTAAAAATAAGCATAGACTCACTCAAAGAGAATCGGTAACAGAGCCAATTCTGTTTAAGTGTTCCAAGTTTTAACATCACATTTAATGCATATATGCAACAATCACTCTAAAAGCCTACTAGAGAAATATACTAGAAAATACATAACATCTGAAGTTCTATTTCAGCTGATCATAAAACACGGCAAGGTCGCGTTTGATGTCATGGCCGGCAGTACTCCGCGACCAACCGTTACAGTTTCATTGCACATAAACATAATACACTGAACAACCATAAAGGGAAGGCTAGCATTAATCCTGAGAGAGCGAATTATTCATAAATACGGAATACAACGAAAATGTTAAGTGTATTATTAATGTGTCTGGCTGAATGAGCAGACGAAACGATTCTAGTTATGACAGTTTCTTATATAGTCACTATAGCAATAGCAGCATAAACGTTTTAATCAGCTTATATTGTTTCGAGTAGTGGGACAGACATACGCTTCGTCTTCATATGAGGAAGTCTGATATAAACCACAGCGGGCCCAGTGCGAATTGCTAAAGGTGAAATAGGACTGGAACAATTTGCCTGCTGCAGTCTTCCCATTCGATTATAATTTATGCGTCCTCAAGGCTAGAGTGAATAGGCTCTTAATAAGCTAGCGCTTCACCATCAACAATTTCATCACTGCTTACCATCAGATGGGATCGCAATCAAGCACTAGTTTAGATAATTAAAAATCTATATATTTTCGATTTAATTTCTTCTCCAAAAGAAGAAATTATCTTGAATCCACCCAGGTAACATAAGACATGAACAGGAAGGCGTTTAAACTTTTGAAATCACAGACTGTGACAACAATAGTAGAAAGACAGACGAAAATAAACCATTAAGTGCTGACACAGATATCTTTGGCATACATTTAAAGGCTTGTCTAAATGTAGGTCAGTGCAATAAACAAGTTGATCCTCTCTTAAAGAATGAAGTTCGTCCATTGAAGACAAGTCGAGAGTACATTAAACAAGCGTTGTTCTCAAAGAATTGCTACAAATCACAATAACTGAGCTACCATTGTTGTTATGTCTTTTATGAGTCGTGTCACCATATGTTTTGGATTTGTAGGATATGACCCACTTTTGTAGAGATGTTGTTTTACACTTTTCAGGTTTATTTTTCATGTCTCCTTTTTTTCTACTATTATTTTATTTTCAAAAGAAATTCCATTTCAAAAACAAGCTCATCGAATATTTAGTGAAAGGGTAATAATAGACTACACACCAATTTAGAAGTTGCAGGAACAGAAGCATCAAACACATTGCAAATTCTCGGTATCATATGAACAGAATCTATAAATTCCGTTGGTCGTAATATCAGGGATGTTTACAAATAGGACTTTCGAGAAACCGCACTAAATCGAGTAAAAGTTATTTCGAGAACACTCCATCAAGTCACGGATATCCTGCAGATCGTTCCGAGCACCATAAAGACCTGCCTTACAACATAGCTTGTTTAACACCCATAATTTATCAATATAGCCTATTATCCCATACTTTTGCGGTGACTCTTGGAATATGGACGGTTAACCTTCTTCTATAGAGATATTGGTCAAAAGTTCGACGCTGTCTTCATTGTTATCCCGTATTTTTCCTCTTTTAAATTCGCTGAGACGCCCATTTAATTATTCTGAGCATGACTCGGATAGCGTCTAAATATTTGATGTTGAAGTATTTTCTTTTGTATCAGTATTTGGTTCTTGTCCAAGAATTAAAATACTTATTTTTCCTTTCCGAGAAATGTTGCTAGAACAGAAATGATTAAAAATGAGATTTGTAACGCACACATTCATAAATGTCATAACTTATTGCTGCTTGAACTATTGGAGATTATACAAATTGTTTTAAAGATTCGTAGATTATGAATAATTTCTTCTTAGATTCCGGATTTACAATTCATAAGACTTCGATTATTGAATTTTGACATTGTCTTTTTAATATGTAATCCTCGTTGTTTCAATATGTAATCCAAAAAGAAAACTGGACTACTTTTTTATTGTATTTGTTGTTTATGTTCTTGTAGTCTCCTTCAATTGTTATTGTTACAACTACATCTCAAACAGCAATTGGCTCGGAAATAACGCTCGATCCCTGATCGGATTACCATCAAGAAAATTTGGCAATCTTTTTGTATGTTGAAGCTGTATACACAGTAGAATTTTCCTAGAAGTGTTCCCATCATAATTGGATGTCGGCAGAACCCGATACCATATTCGACGGGAATGTAAAAACCTTCGAGTCTACCGATATTGTTATTTTTTGCTTCTTCGCCAATTGCTCCTATATAACGAGATAGTACGTGGCGTCATGTTTTTTTGCCAAAACTTTTCCCTCATATTATTTATTTATGAGAGATGGTAATAAACAATTGCTTTGGACGTCACACCTTAGATAAGGTTATCGCCTTCCTCAACGTGCCTATTTGCTCTTATTTTCTTTAACTGCTCCGTACAAATTGGTACGAGGCAGCACATGGAGTAGTGTCCAATTACTCGATAGTCGATACACTGTGTGTTCAACAAAAAGGAATGAGAATTTCGTTGTTCCCCTTTAACTGGTTTTCTCCGATATTTGAAATGTTGTATATTTTCTTTTACATTATCTCAAATTAACATGTACCTACCTTTTCTTTGGGACGTCTTAGTAATAATACTTTACTATGCATGTAAGCAAACGTTTTGAAACTGATATATCTAAAGTTGAAACCGCTTGAAGCCATTTATAATATAAACGCTATAATTTATAAATATATAGCTCGTATATATCTTCAGTGTATGGTTATACGAGTTTATGGTAGTCATAAACGAACGACTAGGAACTTGTAACTTGTCCTTGCGATATTGTGTCTATCAACTCGATACATTGTTCAAGTAATCGATTCTATCGCTTTGTGTCGTGTTTGCTTGCTACAGAGCAACATAAAGCGTGTTCAAACAAGAACTATGGCTTTAGAATAGTGAACACGACGACCAACGTATACACAACATGTTGTCAATGTTTTTCGGTGTGTTGCTGGTCATAGGCTTCTCTTTATGATGCCTATGTTAAGCCTAAAGTCCTTCACAACCTTGTTCAAATCTTTCATCTCTACAAACAACATGTGTGTATCTATGTGTGCCAAATAAAATATTTTTCTTTCTTTCTAACTTCACATAAATCAGTTTGACGATTAATCATGCGGTGGTTAGTGCATATTATAAGCTGAATCTAATCAATTATAATACTTGCCTCAAAATTCAACACAAAACGGGCCGGCTTATCGTCGTTTAAACCATAATAATTAGCAATAAAACAACTTGATATATTTTTATCAAATTACATTTGGCCAAAATTATTTTACGCACGGTGTTTGCGAGTGTCAAATCATATAAATTTATGTTGGATTTGTTCCCCGCAACACCTGCGCGTAGGGTGTCCTGGTTAATCCTTATCACCGGGATAATTCCCTTTTGTGAACGCGATTATGGTACGTTGTGTTATTCACATAATTCATGCGTCTAGCTTATTATAAAAGGCAAAGTAAGACTGTAATGTTTTAAATTAGGGTAGTAATGTAGTAGATTATTTTATTTATATATCCCGGGTGTAAAGTAATATGGTTGACGTTAAATGTTTATCGTCTTGCGGAAATTGTAAACGAGACGGTTTATAACGATGCTGGTTGATGTCATGCTCACAAACCGTTACTATTCATACACTATCGTATTTTTATATTGTCGTGTGTCGTTATTTTTGACGGCACAGTGTCCTGTATTGACGCAAACTTTATTACGAATACCTGTGAATTATTTACAAGTGCTGTTGTGCCTTTCTTATTTATTTCTTGTCTTCTTTTAGTGTACAACTACTATTTTTCTTCTTATTTTCGAATCGATGGTTTTCTTTTTCCTCAAGTTTCGACTGACGTGTTGGTCCAGTGGTTTGTGGCCCTGACTGCTATTCCGGAGGTCGTGGGTTCGATTCCCACCTAGGACAAAAGTTTGTGTGATGAGCACGATCATTTGTTCTGTGTCTGGGTGTAATTTATTTATAATATGTATGGATTTAGAAAAAAATAAGTATGTTTATCAGTTGTCTAGTACGTACTCATAACACAAGTTCTGCTTAGCTTGGGACTAGACGTCGTTGTGTGATAGCGATTGGAATGTTATATTATTAAACTACTTGCGCCCCGTTTATAGAGGCATCAGTAGCATTTTTAAGGTCCTCCAAAGTGCAGAAGTAGGGAAATTTTATGCAATCTAGTAAGTGGACCATCGTCTGGTCAGAACCGCACTGGCCCGGGGTGTCGAAGGGGTCTATAATCCCCCATTTTCAATCAGTGTACAACTTTCAATACCTTTAAAAAGAACCCTCAATTTTTTTGCAAATATTTGCACAGCTAAACCCAATTTCAACGAAATCTTTTTATCTCAGCCCACCTATCTTAAACGGTGCCTACTTATAAATATTACGAAGCAAGCACTACAAATAGCCGACGCAAGTGGCTCAGGACTATCAGGACTAAGCAGGTCTCAATTATTGTCGCCCCTCTTCGCCGACAAGCGATATAATCCGCTTACCACGACCGAAGCGAAACATTAAGCGATAATTATTAATAGCGGCCTGTAATAACTGGATGACCTTGTTTGTTGAGCGGTTTTTGCGTGGGTATGTTGTAATAGAGAACGAGGAAAATTTTTGATAAAAACAAAAGGGTTAAACATTAAAAAAAACTCTTAAAACTAGACACTGAAATTCTAAAACAGTAATTTTATTACAAAAAAAATCTCTAGTGTAAACTCCGTATTTTTTTTTTTAATTTTAACATTCTAAAACGAAATGATTTAAAACCAGATATTCAATTTATTATGATAAAATCCTTCGAAAAACGCGTAAAAAGTAATAAAATGTCCGCCTTTAAGGTACGTCGTTAACATTCACAGACTAACGACATTATATTAACGAAGATAGAAGATTTTGCTTTCACAGTCTCTAGGCACTACTTTAAGGGATGATAAATTGAATAAAATCTACGGGCTAATGAAATAATACAATTATGTTGACTTGGCTTGGAATGCGACACAGACATTCATCAAGCCTTTCAAGGTAGACAGATCTTAGTGTAATATTAAAATAATCAAATGTAACTCATTAATAAGCTTGGATATTTAAAACAGCTAATTTGGCCAAAACCGTCAGTCATTTTGAATTCGAATCATTTTTTTATACACAGTCGTATACAAAGACTAATCATAATCATAATAAATAATCAAAGTACAAATACCATTTAATCATATATATCACCAAGATTAAATTAACAAGCTCAAACCCAAATATACTTTACCGCTTTCCCCTTCCATATAAAAAATAAACACACAAATGCAATGTAAAAAAAAATATTTGAAGTCCGTAATAACGGCACCCTTCTTTAATGAAATGTGAAGAAAAATCCCGCCGAATGCCTTGTCACCCGGTTGATGTGCGTCACCACAGATTAGTGGAAGAACGTTCGCGCTCACTAATGTCACCGGCTGTGCTGTTCTCCCTTGCCCTTTTTGTAAGGAGAAAAATCTGTTTTCGAGCTTGCGGTTAATTTGGAGCTGGTTAACGCAGCAGATGTTTAAAAATTTAAACTTGAGTAAAGTTCACCAGGCGTGGTAGATTTTTGGAATTAATAAAATAGTTCAAATTTTATTGAAGATAAAGAAATGAGGGATTAATTTATTGTTGAGAAGAGAGTAAAGAAAAAAAAATTAAGAAAAATTAAGTTGACAGTGTCAAAAAACCCAGCCGCAAAAAAACATCTCTCTGATGCAGTTGGCTGAATTTATTTTAGTTCAATCATAGAATTGCCACAATGCCATCATTAACTGCGCCAGACTGCTTAGTGACTTGTTTTGAACGTTTTTTGCAGTCGGGTTTTTTGACTCTGGCAACTTATTTATTTCCTACGTTTTAGTAAGTAGTACTTAATGTTTCTGAAATTATCTCCTCTTTTGATATGCAACATGTCCGTAATTTTTTTTGTATATAATTTTGCACCATAAAACCATCATTTTTTTTTATTATATAATATTATGATGCCCAGTGGCACTTTGACGACTAAGACAAAGACGACACCTCTCAAGCAAAAATGTAAGTACCTAAGCCGGAAAATGGTATTCACCGATCACCATTTTTTTTTTTAATCACTAAATATATATCAAAACTTTCTCAAGAAACATTCCAAACATCTTTAGTATTATTTACTTAGTTACCATAGACTCTGTAACAGATTATATTTTTTACGGACATTCGTTCGTTCCAATTAAATCATTCACGGACTCCTGTACCGTGTGATGTTATAAAAACTAAAACCCTCACGGGAACCAAAGATCAAATCGAAAAAAACGATGAGATAGTATTTTTTAGACCCAAAAATTGATCGAAATTAAATGAAATACAACGATTTCTACCATCAAAATAGTAAAGCAATTTGATCCAGTCGAAAGTTGAAAGGATTTCGCCGTCAGTCACTCACTTAACTCTGTTTGTGTTACTGGAATTTAATATTGCCTCAAATATTATCAAAGCGAATAATGAAAATATTTACGATAACTCGGAAACAGAAGCTTCTACACTAAATCACAATAAAGCCATTCCTAGTTTGACATCACCAATTCAAATACTTATAACGTTACTATCCTCCTTTCTTATTCCAAGAACTGTTGTGGATTTGATTTATAGGGTAACAATCCAATAAAGATATAGAATACCTCCTATTGTTTTGGAATCTCAAGAATCTTATAATAAAAGAAATGTCTATAATAATAATGTATCCGTGCTCCTAATTCCGCTTACGATTCTAAACAAGGCGAATATATTTCGCAGAATTAAAGCTCCAAATTCGTAAATCAGTTCCGTGACAGATTCGATTCGCGCAGCGCCTTAACATGCAAAACGAAGTCGATCTTTACAGAATACTATATTCGCTGCCTTTGCACGATTCCAAGTTTTATTCTGCCAACTTGTTACCCGGGCTTGTTTTTAGATAAAATTCGAAATAGATGCAATCTCTCCCTTGTCTCAGACACAGAATCGAAAAATCTTTCAAATACCTGAATCCGGACGCAAAATGATTGCTATCTCTATACAGTTTTAGTGAGGGCTTATTTTCGATCGTCTCGGCAAATGGAGAGGTATTTTGAAATGTCGTTTTAAGAATGTCAATAAAGAATTGGAGTCGTCGTTGTTATGTTTAGGATGCCAGGAGGTGGCTGGATGGTTTATTAATTTTGTGATTACGTGATTAAATCCTCTTTCAATATTAGAACGTAAGGCCCTCCCATAGTTGAAATTCTTGGCACGATTTAAGGTTAATTTGCTGTTGTAACCTTCGACATTTTGCTACACGTGTAGCTAAAATACTGATATATTAAACGTTGTTTGTCATTTTACGGAACGATTAATAATTTGAGACTAACATTTCCAATACAGCCTGTACTTTCTCATTCTCTTAACCTATAACCTCAATTACCATTAAATCATACCTACCAATCAAAGTGTATTCAAGCAAAGCGTGCTGCGAGCCGTTATCACCAGTACTTTCCATAATCGCAGCTCACCATGCATTTCCATGGTTTATAATGAGCCTATCACTTGCTCATTACCACACCATAGAACATAATTGCAGTTCTGCGGTTCCGTTAGGCGACCTGCGCGTGCGCTGCGAACTAACGCTAATTATAGAGCGGGGCTGTCACTGCGCTGGAACGAATAGACGCTCCTTATTAGCGTGGAGACAGGAAGGCCGCCGACTATTTTGTTGACGAAGTCTGGCTTTTGAGGCTTGCAATTAATTAGGTGGATTTATGTTTGTAATGCCTTTGCATAAATATTCTGTTGACAAATTGGTATAGGTGTTTTATGACTAAAATAGCTGCTGTCAGCAGTTTATTTATTTATTTATTAAATGCTCTATTGCTCGTTGGCATTCTGGGTGTCAAGAGAGCCGACACAGTGAGGAACACCACGCTGCGTCAAAAGACGGGAATTATGGACGTAGGTAAAATCGCTGCCAGGCTAAAATGGGATTGGGCGGGTCACATCAACCGCATGCACTCTGACCGGTGGGCAAGAGTCTCCTTAAAGTGGACGACGCCGCCGAGGTTGACCTGGGAAGAGGTGGCGAGACGATCTAGATGCCTACCGCAAGGACTGGTTCGAGGTGGCTCAAGCAAAGAATACCTGGAAGAAGTTGGGGGAGACCTTTGCCCAGCAGTGGGACAGTATAGGCTATTAAAAAAAAATGCTTTATGTATACAAAAGTACAGAACTGAAAGCAGAAAATTATCCCAGAGGAACATATTCACGGGATAATAATTCTATCTGCTATTCCAGGACCTAGTTTAGACCAGGAATAGCCAGCTGGTGTAACTTGGTATACGGATAGTCGTGTGCCAAGTTTCAACGAAATCCATTCAGTCATTCTAGCATGAAAAGTAACCAATAAACACGCACAAAATTTCGACTTTAAAACATTAGTGTGATTAAAAGACGCTCACCCAGTAAAAAAGAACCCTCGTCTGTCCCACATTTTTTCCCTTTTATACGAAATGCTAATTGTATGCAACATTCACAAAAACTTTTCCTTCAATCCAGAAACTTTCTCACTTACATATTCAATTCCATTCAATAAAATCCAGTTCTACCAGCCATTCAATAAAGCCCATTACATCTGATTAAAAAATAATTTATTCCGAACATTAAATCATTGATAGCAAATAATTTTAATTACTAGCAAACGAACATGGCGGCGGCTGTCATCTGCATTAGAGTTGTACGGAAACGTCAGTCAGTTTTCCGACGCTCTCGTCAATGGACGGGCCGGCTTTTATGTACAGACGTCGTTTATACGCGTTTTATGTAGATAGATACCTATATTAATGATTAATTTGCTGAACTTGATTGGAGATTAAATAGGTTTTGCATAAATGTGTCGTTAGATTTCAAATTGAAGTAAGTCCAAAATGATTTAATTCATAAAAAGCGGTTTTTTTTTCTGTTCGAGTAAGGCTCGTAAGCCCATTCCCTCTCGTAGAGAGGAGGCCTGAGTCCCAGCAGTGGGAACATTATAAGGCCGACTATGCTATGCTATGCTATGCTAAGGCTCGTTATTATCTTATTTTGAGGGCGGTGTGACTATCAAAAATCGGATTCTCTATCATCCTTTCTATCATTGTTTCTATGAAATGTTTATAGATTACGAGAAACACGAATTTCTAATTTGGATTTAGGTTTATTTTGTCAAAATGAACCAAGTCCTTCGTACTTAGCTTCATTTGACCTAACAGAATACTGGACTTAGTGCAGTTTGAATCAAAATATGATCAGGGGACGGCGCCATTTTGAACGATCGCGTCGCTCTGATTGACTCAATGCAACTTGCTGCGTTTTGACATAAACATGTCAAATGGACTTGGTTCAATTTGAAAAAAGGGGTGTGTTTTAAACTTATCTTGCTTGAAAACTAAAGGGACTTGGTTCAATTCGGTAAAATATTGTGAAAGATACTTCCCCTGCCTTTTAAATAAGAATAAAAGCTAACTTTATGTCAAAAGTGGACTTGATGCGATTTGAAATCTAACGACACAAATGTTTGATGTAGGAAAAGGAATGTCCTGAAATCGAAGGATTTTATGGTGACCCTAGATCAAATGAACTAAATTTACTAAAATTTACACCCAGTAGGGTCGATGCCTGCTAAGGCTAAGGGAGTGTTGGAAAGAGTACCGACACGGAATTTATTCACTATTCCATAGTTACTGCGGCCCTGAAATGCATACAGAACATAATCAACCTTATAATGTTCCCACTGCTGTGACTCAGGCCTCCTCTCCAGGAGAGGGAATTGGCCGTATTCCACCACGCAGGCCCTGTATAGGTTTGTGGATGTCACATGCCATCGAATTTTTTGTTTTAGGACATGCCTGCTTCCTCACGATGTTTTCCTTCACCGTTTTGAAAGCAGTGGTGATGAAATAAATTACACAAAGTAATGTGCCTGGCTGGGTTTGAAGCCGCGACCTACTACTCGTAAGTCGGGGCCGTTATAACTGGGCCACCATTGCTCAAAAGGTAAGGGTCAGTCCACACCGAGACGCGACGCTGCGCGAATAGCGACCCAAAATAAAAGATTCACATTTCAGATCGAAATGACTCGCGTCGCAGCGCTGCGTGGTGCAACGTATTCTGAATTCTCACAATGAAATGTGTATCTTTTCGTGTAGTAAATAAAGTTATATTTTGAGTCGATCTTCGCGCAGTGTCGCGACGCGTCGCGTTTCTGTGTGAACTGACCCTAACAGGTGGGTCATAATCAGTAAAAGTCTGACATGGATTGCGGGAAAAGTTATATGACGATTTCCCACCACAAAAAAAGGACAAATATTTTGTTTAGACGTTTTATATAATATTTTTTTATCATCATTAATCATCATCATCATTTCAGCCAAAAGACGTCCACTGTTGGACATAGGCCTCCCCCAAATGTCGCCACAATGACCGGTCCTGTGCGTCTCGCATCCATCGGATTCCCGTGACCCTCACCTCACTCACTTTTTTATCATTATTCAGTAAAACCTGGTTTAGTAATAATAATAATTTATTTTAAAGAAACCACATATATGTATATTAATTATTTTTATTTTCTTTTTTTCAGGTAAGTGTAAAGTTTCACGCAGCAATATAAAACAGAACAAGACTGAGTAAGTACCGTGTAAACATAATTCAACAATGTAACCAATACATGGCACTGGCCATGTCACATTTTATTTTATCTTATTAATTTTATATTAAAATAGTTACTTGTAGCATACAGTTATTACATTTATGGAGCTTGCGGTGGTAACCTATATGAAATTCTAACAATAACATAGATTATAGATTTTTTATACGTTATTACAGTATATACAATATTGTTGGTTAGCCAATAAAATAAATAAATGGTTGCAAGAATGTTTAAATGAGTTATCGTGGCCCTGGAACGCTAAAGGCAACTGAAGGAACACAAGTGGGTTTTTGTCAGTAAAAAAAAAAAAAAAAAAATCTGTCACGCCCTTTTGCTCTACCCAGAGCGAGATAAGTTATTTGACTTCCCACCTCAAACAAAAAAAAACTAATTAATCCTAGGTCCCTTGAGATCTCGTTTATCCAGGATACACTGTATTTGTTCTAGTCAGACTTTTTTTAATATATATAATTTATATTTTGGGCAATCGGTTGGACGAATCATTAGCAGAGTTTTTTTGTGGGAATTGATTGATTTTATTCAGACGTGGAAATAAAAACTTCACCTATTTAATAAATACTGATTTTCCACTAATTGATTTCCGATTACGAAATATTTAAACAAAATCTGACCATCTGTTGCGGCATTAACATACCTAATTTTATATTATGATAATGACAATCAAACCATAAGCCCAATGACCATAAAAATTAACATCGACATGTTCGTAATGAGCATACATCAATAAAAGCGACCGCTTTCCCACACAACTCCATACAAAATTAAAAAAAAACCGGCCAAATGCGAGTCGGACTCGTGCCCGAAGGGTTCCGTCGTCATTATTTACACAATAGCATAGCATAGTCGGCCTTATAATGTTCCCACTGTTGGGACTCAGGCCTCCTCTCTAGGAGAGGGAATGGGCCGTAATCCACCACGCTGGCCCAGTGCGGGTTGGTGGATGACACATGTCTTCGAATTTTTGGTTCTAGGACATGCCGGTTTCCTCACGATGTTTTCCTTCACCGTTTTGAGAGCAGTGGTGATGAAATAAATTACACAAAGTAATGCGCCTGGCTGGGTTTGAACCCGCGACCTACAACTCGTAAGTCGGGGCCGTTACCACTCGGCCACCACTGCTCCTATATAATATTTACACAATATTTGACACTATATTATAACCCTTTTTTGCACATAAAAAATCACGTTTGTTGTACGGGAGCCCCACTTTTTTAGTTTTTGTTGTTACAGCAGTAACATCAACTGTAAAAATTTCAACTTTCTACCCATCACGGTTCATGAGATACGGACAGACGGACAGCGGACTCTTAATAATAGGGTCCCGTATTTACTTGTTGGATACAGAACTCTAAAAATCAGTTTATTATAAGACTCAAGAACGAGTTCTGTTGCATGCCAGTTCGCATGAATGGAGTTATATTTAAGCGTGCAATGTAGGAAAAAGGGAGAAATAAAAAACTGGTATGGCGGCATAATTTAGAGGTAACGCAATGGATTGCCGCCAGGTGGCCGCCGCTGCGTCTGCGCATGCAACCGGTTCGCCGGTGAAACAAGTTGTGAAAAAACGGCGGCTGAGAAAAAAGGAAAAATATTGTTTTCTTTTTTTATTCTTTTTGTTTTTGCACGTAAAGAGTTTGTGTTTGGAATACTAAAGCGGCCATGTACATAAGAGATGGTTTCTGAATTGAGTAAGTATTATTTATTTTATATTACAGAAGGCTTACAGACTATTGTATTGTGTTGTGTATTGTTTTTGGAGTTAAGTACGTGTGAAACCAGATTTTAAAGATCTGTCTGGTTTTTAGCAGTGTTTGACATAAATTAAATTTCTTCTTTTTTACATACTATATAAGGACAGTATATTTATGTTCTAATAACGAAATGTACTTACCTACTTCGTTCCTTCTTTTTAGGGTTCCGTACCTCAAAAGGAAAAAACGGAACCCTTATAGAATCACTTTGTTGTCCGTCCGTCTGTCTGTCTGTCGGTCAAGACCCTTTATCTCGGGAACGCGTGGAGGTATCGAGTTGAAATTAAAACTATACACTCAAGTCTGCGAACTTTTGAAGCTGTATAAAAAATCAAACTTGTAAGTTAATGAGAAAAAAAAGATACTTCGGTTTATGTGGCAAAAAACGTACATTTCGACACTCTCGAGGAAATCAAAATTCATAGGGTACTCCCGTTGACCCAGAATCCTGAAATTTGGCATAAAGCAAGGTCTTATAACACAAGTATAGGAATAAATCTGAAAACTGTAATTTTTTTTTTACGTCACAATTTTTTTTTTAACAATTCGGAAAAATCTTCCGAGACTCCATTCCGGAATTGAACTGACTCGCACTTGCCCAGTTTTTTTTTTTATAGGTTAGTGTAATCTCTGAAAACTGTGTGTAGTTCTCTATTTATGACGTTCATCAACGATGCTAGCTAAAGATTGTTGATAAAATATTAAATTATGAAACTAATTAAGTTGACCGGGTGCTTTAAAGCTGAAACTATTTTAGCATGCAAAAGGATTCGGTTACACTGTCATCTTATCGTCTAGTCTCTTTAGTGCCAAACTTAGGCTAAGTATTTTGTGGCAAACCAAATTTTAATATTCGTCTAGACTTAAAATAACTTTATGCAAAAGAACTTACTCTACAGGAGTGGGTTTTTAGTCAGTAAAAGTCTGACACTATCTCCCGCTCCGCCCAAGAGCAGGATTTGTCATAAGATGATTTTCCCACCTAAAAAAAAAACCTCGATTTATGAATAACTATTGACCCGCCCTGGCTTTGCGCGGTTAGAAAATATATATAATAATAATGTTATTTATTTTATTAAAATCAATATTTTTTTCAAAAAAATGGCCGCCACCGCCGAACGGATTAAGTGTTTCGAAAATAAATTAATATATCTTTTTATATACACAAACCTTTATTGTTCTTTCTATTAGAGAAAATTGCACCTAAATCTGTTGCATAGTTTAGGAAGAGTAAAGGTAGCCATACACGCTAGGGTATACCTGACAGGTTTGCCTGTACATTTGAGTTTTACAGGTAAACCGGAGCGTGTATGTTGCACAACTGTGCAGGTTTCCACACAAGCTTACCTGACAGGTATAACTGTGCAGGCAAACCTGTCAGGTACACCCTAAAGAGTATGGCTACCTTTAGCGAATAAACAGACAGACGCGTACTTTGTTTTAATTAAAATCACACTAATATTATAAAGGCGAAAGTTTGTGAGTATGTCTGTATGTTTGTTTCTTCTTAACACTTGAACGGTTGAACGGAATTCAATAAAATTTGGCACACGGGTAGACCATGTTTCTATGCTTGCTTCTCTCTTTATAAATAACTAAATACAAGTCTGTTTAAATCAAATATCTAAATCGAAAGTTCAAATATTTAAAAACGCCATATCTAACAACGTGCACCACACAACAATGTCAACTTGTCAGTAAGTAAAGATGGAGATAACCCAAGATGACTGGTGGGTCCCACTCGAAGCTACGTGTATCTTTTGATTAACGCACACCGGGTCTTAAACACGCGGCCATTCATATTTTACTTTGGTATTTTTTTAATATTTATTGTTTATTTATTACAGTTTTGATAAGCAATTGAATGGTCTTTTGTGATGTTTGAAATTGTACTTAGTTCTGTACTCACATTGTTGTTAAATTAAAATAATACTGGGTGTTTTTAGCTTTTGCACGCGGCTTCGCCCGCGTATATAAAATATAGCCTATGTCACTCAGGATTAGAGCAACTTACTATCGGTGAAAAAATTTTAGCAATCAGATCAGTACTTCCAGAGATTACCTCCTACAAACAAAAAAACATAAAAACAAAAAAACGAACTTTACCTCTTTATAATATTAGTGTAGATAAACCATTTACAGGCACTTTTAAATTGTCAAGAAGTCAGTCAACGAGAAAAATGATACTAATTGCACATTCCAATTGTAGAATCTCTATGGAGAAGAATCTGCAAAAAAACTCCATGGGCACTCTTTAATCATATTATACACCACTAATTTTTAATTAGTACAAATATTTAAAGGGCTAATTAGAAAAGGTCTTATTATTATTTAAGTAAAGTCTCAATAAATAATATTCATAAACAGAAAAGTTATTGGCGTTCGTTTATATCCCAAAATGTCACTCAATTCATGGAAATATTGTACAGTACATGCTACTGATTATGAATAAATAAATGACGATCAAAATGGAAAAACACTGCGCGTAGAATTTTCTAGTAGCAATTTTTATGAATTATTTTAGATTCTATTATGATTTGACAATGACCATTTTGAGATTTAGTTTTTTTTACTTTTAACAAAAATATGATCAGTAACGGGTACAGATAGAGCCCCATTTTTTTGTACTAATTAAAAAATAGGGGTGTATAGGTATTACAAATATCTCGGTAACACATCTCTTGTCGCTTCTATTTCATGAAACTAGGGTACGGTCCTATAATTATTATTATTATAACTATCTCGTATTGTCCCACTGCTGTGCAAATCCATTCTTTCCAACGATCACGGTTCCTCGCTTTCTCACTGCAGTTCTTAAGGAACACATCCAGGTCCCGCGTTCTCTGTCGTGAAAAAATTAAAATCATATTTATTATTTTTTAGGTAAGTATACCTGATAAGTATACTCATAGTTGGTACCGAACCCAACAAAAATGTACTTATAAATAAAGAAATCAAATCGCTGACATTCTTTAAAGATTGTGACATTGACATTACTCAAAAGTATTAATAAGTATTACCTTCGCCTACTTAACACATAAATATTAACAATAATCTAAGCCCCATAACTCATCACAACCATTAAATCTTCGATTCATTAAAACACCATAAAACACGTCAGTTTTAAATTTTAAACCTTCAATATTTCGACTTGTGGTCGTAAAATACTTCATTCAATTAACAAAATGGCGGACATGTCAATAAATAAGATATTTCGTGTTGCAAGGTGTTTCGAAAACTGTGGAAAACTGTGTCGATAGCTTTCTCATGGTGTGGCTTCCCTTTTAAGGTCATATTTTGTTTTTTAGTTTATGTTTATTTTATGCGGATTTGTTTCCATAGTTTTAGTGTAAGTATTATGTTTCGTAAAGCGCGGACTACAAAACGCGATATCATAAAATTCACTAAATTTAACATTTTGATATGAAATATTGCTACACGCTTTCATAGAAAAGTTACAAAACACAAGAAAAGACACAACATCTCTTTTTGTGTTTTGCAACTTTTATAATGTACATAACTTTCCCTTTATTTTATTTTTAAAACAAAATACCTATCATTTTATTGCACTTCTAAACCGTTTTGACATTAGCAAAGGTACTAGAATACTTGACTAATAATAACAGAATAGGGAAACGGGAGTGAAAAAAAATACCCGAAAATTACGTTATTTTTGATTGCAGAATTTAAGTAAGTAGGTACTGCAATTAATTAATTGAAAGAAAAATCTATGCTTTGTTAGAAATCAATAATAGAAATAAATAGGTACCTATATACGAAAGAAAAAATCAAAGTTTAGTTTCTATTCACATCTTTTTTTAAGGCGGGATATTTATCGTTCGAATGAAAGTGTTGAAGTAGGCAGGTCACGACCCTCAGCATTAAGGAGTACGACGCAAGAAGGAGGATCATCAAATAACTCTTCCTGCTCTAAGTGGAGCCAGAGGGAGTCAGACTTTGACTGACTAAAACCCACCTGTATTCCTTCAGTTGCCTTTTGCGTTCCAGGGCTATGGCTACTCTTTCGAACAATGCCATAGTTCTATTCAACCCGTTTGTAGAGCTCTCAAAAAAAAAAAACCTCAATCAACGCAGTAAAACTCCGAGAAGAGCGTCCAAACACGCTTTAGTCACGACATATCACCCAAAAAGTACCCTTCGACCCAACACAACCACACCCCCGACCGCATTATCCCCAATTCTGGAATATTTCCTCAAACGGGAACTCCACGCCTATTCTGTGCGTACGACCACGCAACTTCCTAATTACGAACCATCATTTGTTGCCTAAACTCCTCGAGCACGACAAACTTCCACTAAATACTGAGAGGCTTAGGGAGCGGGTGTACGGGAAAATGAGCGAGAAATAATGAGCTGGAGAGGGGCGCTGATAGGTATTCTAATTTGTGTGTCAACGGACGGCTAGTTATCTTTTAGTATGTCAGACATTGACATACTAAAAGATAACTAGCCGTCCGTTTTATAACATAAAATGGCATTAAGAGCGTCCAACACGAGATACAATTTCCATACAGCCGATCTTACGTGATTATGGCGTTATTACATATCTTTCTCTAGATCTTTTGGATGCACAGATATTTTGTGGATATTGTCTAGGTTTCTTATGAATTCAAAACTTAAATTTGTGTAAAATTAATCCAGTAAAGACCACTAAAAAAGTTTGCTATTTTGCGTGAACTTTGGCTCTTGATAATGTACTCATAAATTAAAAAAGTAAAGAAAATATAACTATAGAAACCTTGCACATATAATCGACATTCTGAAAGACGAAATTTTTTTTCAAAACATTTTAATATAGATCATTTTAATATAGGTCGATAAGATAGTCACTCGCGCGCCGCTGTCAAGGTCGGCTGTGTTTTTGTTCGTGTGACGCGCTCAGTGCGTCGACGCACTTTGTGATAATGTCTCAAGTGTTGAAATGTAATGTCTGCAATATCGTCATCGATGAATTATTAGCTTATGTGCAAAATAAAATATCGGTGATTGACGAGGAAACGTTAAAAAGGATCTGTGTGTCCGCGTTCACAAGCAGTGAAATCAGCCACTCGAAAACATTGTTGTTCGATTCACTGCCGACGGATCAACGTAAAATCACAAGAAAAAGAAAAGGGAAGGAAGGAAGAGACCTGGATGACATTATTAGTATGTTTAAAAGCACTGATCCAGATGTGATTCCAGTGTTTGTGGCTAGGGTACTCGAAAAACTACCCCCAATTTTGTTCGATCATCTTGATTGCACAAAATTATTGAAAGATATAACAAAACTAAACTCAGAAATCGAAAATATCAAAAATACGTATGCTACGGTTAAACAAGTTGAGGATTTGCGCGCTGATATGCATGACCTAAAGCACGCGTCACTACCTCCACCGACTTATCCAGCTGGGTACGTAAATATGAGACGGGGTGCTTGGAATCTGGAAAGCGGACCTATAGGGATGACTTTGAGCCACACTGACACGTCGGAAGCACAGGACGTGCTACAGCTGCATAATAGTGTGAAGAATAACTTCGCCGCACCGGTTATGTCCCCTGATACTGGTTGTCAAATCATGCACAAAGATGACTCATCGACCGTACCAGCCGCTGCGGTGTCGGCAGACACGATCAGCTGTGAGGGAGGCATGGAGGGGCGCGTGAGGCCGTTATCAATAATTGCACACTCAAATACACCGAAACTAACAAAGCGGGTAAATCAGAAGCCCATGGATAATAACGGTTCGCCGGTAACTTGTCAACCTTTGGATTTGAATGTTCAAATTGAAGTTGAAAACAAAAACCCCTGGCGAACCGTAACTAACCGTAAAATAAAGCCAAAATACAGGTATTTAGGCGAGAAAGGAAAAGCTGTAGCACCTGCAATATCATCCTTCAAAGCAGCTAATAAGAAAATACCCATTTTTATAACAAATGTGCATAATGATACGTTGGAGTCTGATATTGTTAACTATTTGAAAGAAAAAACACAAGAGACGGTATTCTTGGAAAAAGTTAACACGAAAAAAGTGTTAGATCACAAGGCCTATAAATTTTTCGTGTCCGAGTCTAAAATGTCCATGTTTTTAGACGAAACAATATGGCCTGAGGGGATTATCTTCAGGCGTTTCCAACACTTTAAATATCGAAAGGCGGACGGAAGGTTCGCTGCAGTCGGTCCAGTGCCCTCTAATAATGGATAGTACGACCTATAAGTTTACCAGCTATAATTGTAAGAACGTGAAGAGCGCCGTCAGTGATATTCGACGTTTATGTGACGAGTGTGTCGTGATAGCACTACAGGAGACTTGGCTACTGCCGGAAGAACTACCGTATCTAAATGACATAGATAGCAGATTTAGCTGCACGGGGACGTCAGCTGTTGACACGACGGCGGGCCTACTGCGCGGCAGGCCTCACGGCGGCACGGCGCTGCTGTGGAATACTAGTGTGTTTCCGAGTGTTACCGTGATCAATTGTGGTAATCCGCGAGTTTGTGCCATTCGTGTTGATACGGCCACTAGTCCGTTGATCGTAGTGTGCGTGTATATGCCAACGAACAAGTCGGACAATCTAGCGATGTTTACGGACTGCATGGGAACTGTAAGTGCTTTATGTAATGATTATGTAAACGAACCTATTTTTGTTTTGGGGGATTTTAATGCTCATCCTGGAGAATTATTCTTTAATGAATTGAATATTTTATGTGACGACTTTAATTGGGAAATTATTGATGTAAATATGTTAGGATTGACCTCGGAAACATTCACCTATATAGACCAAGCCTGTGGGTCTAAGCGTTGGCTTGACCATTGTGTTGTGTCACAGTCAGCTGTTAACTCTGTGTGCAATGTTTATGTAAATTATGACGTATTGTGGTCAGATCATTTTCCCGTCATATTGGAATGTAAATTGGAATGTTTGACGCCTCTAAGAATTATGTCAAGTACATCCGATATTAAAGTTAAGTGGGGAGAGAAAACCACAGACGATATTATACAATATCGATGTGAATGTCATAAGCGTCTCAGACTTATTGATTTCCCAGATGAATTTAGAATGTGTAGTGACCGTTATTGTGCTGACCCTACTCACAGCTTGCTTATTGATAAGCTGTACTCCGACATCGTGCTTGCGTTGTCACAGGCGTCAACGGAGGGGCGGGGGGGCAGGCGTGCACAGAATAAACGACCATATAAAACTGTTGTTGGTTGGAATAAAATTGTGAGCGACAGTCACGGGGTGGCCAGGGCGAGTTTTCGGGAATGGCGATTATGTGGTAGTCCTACTTCTGGTGATATTTATAATCATATGTGTGAGACCAGAAAAATATTTAAGTCGCGTCTGAAGTGGTGTCAAAACCACCAGGACCAGTTGAAAATGGACTCTCTGGCAGCTAAGCATAGTTCCAAGGATTTCAGTGGTTTCTGGAAAAGTACCAATCATTTGAGGGTTCGCCCTGGTCTTCCCGTGAGTGTAGACGGGACGAACGATTTGAAGGGTATAGCTGACAAATTTAAAAATAGCTTTGTTGTAAAGTCGCCATTAGGACCGTCCTCGTCATTGAGGGATGGGGGGGAGAGTGGGGAGTATGTTGGTACCAGAGTTTCAGCAAGGGATGTATCAAGGGCGGTAAAATCTATCTCTAAGGGCAAGTCCCCTGGTCATGACGGTTTGAGTGTGGAACATGTTCAGCATGCTGGACCTCATATGTGCAGGGTGTTGGCCATGTTGTACAACTTCTGCATCTCGCACTCATATCTGCCTGCTGATATGATGAAAACTATTGTGGTACCCGTAGTAAAAAACAGAGCTGGTAATTTGTCAGATATATCCAACTACAGACCTATTTCTTTGGCAACAATAGTTGCAAAGGTGTTTGACAGCATTCTTAACACACAATTAAACAAACACATCAAGTTGCACGATAACCAGTTCGGGTTTCGGCCGGGGCTGTCTACAGAAACTGCAGTATTGTGTTTTAAGAGTGCTGTTAAGTACTATACTGAGAGAAACACCTCTGTGTACGCTTGCTTCCTCGACCTTTCTAAGGCCTTTGACCTGGTCTCCTACGATATCTTGTGGAATAAGATGAGATCATCTCAGATACCACCAGAGCTTATTAACACCCTGAAGTTTTGGTACGGGAACCAGGTGAATAACGTGAGGTGGGCGGGCGCGTTGTCGGACCCATACAGATTGGAATGTGGTGTGAGGCAGGGGGGATTGAGCTCTCCCACCATTTTTAACCTCTACATTAATGGGCTGATCGAGGCGCTCAGTGAGCAACATGTCGGTTGTCACATAGATGGCGTCTGTTTTAATAACATCAGCTACGCGGACGATATGGTGCTGCTAAGCGCCTCGGTCTGTGGTCTCAGAAGGCTGATGAGGATCTGTGAGGGTTATGCAGCTGGTCATGGGCTGATCTACAATGTGAAGAAGAGTCAGTGTATGGTCTTTCAGGGTGGGCAGAGAAAATTAACAGTAATGCCACCCATAAAACTTAATGGGTTTCTTTTAGAAAGGGTAGACATTTTTAAATACTTAGGCCATTTGGTGACGCCTACCCTGAAGGATGATGCTGACATTGAACGGGAGCGAAGGGCGCTGTCGGTAAGAGCAAACATGGTGATTCGCAGGTTTTCGCGGTGCTCAGCTGAGGTGAAAGTGACTCTTTTTAGAGCTTACTGCACTACACTGTACACGTGCAGCCTGTGGACCGACTACACGCAAAAATCGTACAGCGCCCTTCGTGTCCAATTCAACAACGCGTTCAGGATGATGTTGGGGCTCCCCCGCTACTGCAGTGCATCGACAATGTTTGCGGAAGCGCGCGTGGATTGTTTTTATACATTAATGCGCAAGAGAGGCACGTCGTTGGTGCATCGAGTGCGGGGGAGCGCTAACAGTATGTTGGCCACGCTTGCAGAGAGACTAGACTGTAGCATTATAATGCACTGTTGTTTGCGACACGTGACAGGCTTGTGACGTAATAAACAATTTATTGTAATTTTAATTTAATTTTGATTTAATTTTGATTTAATTTTGATTTAATTTTGATTTAATTTTGATTTAATTTTGATTTAATTTTAATTTAATTTTAATTTAATTTTGATTTAATTTTAATTTAATTTAATTTAATTTTGATTTAATTTTGATTTAATTTTAATTTAATTTTAATTTTATTATTTAATTTTGATTTTATTATTTAATTTTAATTTTATTATTTAATTTTGATTTTATTATTTAATTTTGATTTTATTATTTAATTTTGATTTACATTCTTGAATTAACTAATTGTATTTAAATAATTATCAATTTATTTATTTGCATTAATATTATAATATGATTTGTTTTAATTGATTTTAATTTTACAAACTGAATTTAATTGTGACTGTTTTGATTATTATTTTTTAAATTTGTATATGAGTCAATGTTACTCGCAATAAATATATTATTATTATTATTATTTTAAGGATTAAAAAAAAAACCAGTATGGAAAAAGTTTTGTGAAATATTTTTTTTGTGAGTGACGGAATTACTGATTGCCAACTAAACGTTCAGGCGTTGTCTCTCTTTTTTCACGTTGCCTCTTTATCAAACACTAGCTACTGCCAGCGGCATCACCCGCGTTAAAGTAGTTGTCTCCATACAAACTTTGACCCCCATTTAATCCCCTTAGGAGGTTAATTTTGGGAAATCCTCTCTTAGTGCTCGCCTACGTCATAAAAGCAAGCTGTGTGCAAAATTTCACGTTCCTACGGGGTTACCATGACGTTCAAAGTAAGATTGTTTCATTCTTATTTCAGTGTGGGTAATACAGACAGAGCTATATAGGTTGTCTAGCGCCATCTCTTACCCACTCTGGAAATAAGAATGAAACAATCTTACTTTAAACCTCATGGTACAGGGCCTAGTCGCAGTAGTTTCGGCTGTACGTTGATATGTCAGTCAGTCAGTTTCTACTTTTAAATATATAGATTACATTGGATTGCTTAGGATAAAACAACAAGCTTTTAAACTATAATCATGCTAACGACGGCTTGAGAAGGCCCCTTTTAACACATTTTTGATTAATTAACCGTTCCGTTCCGTAGATATACAAAACATTAAAAGCAATTTGATCAAGACAACTATGATGTAGGCTGTACTGCCGAGCTTAAGGATAAAGTTTATTAAATGACTTGTTTAACTATTCAATAGGGTAAGACGAAATGAGAAGTGTGTGATGTTGATTTTAATGATTATAATTCCGTACGTATTACGCCCCGCCAATCAATATTTTAATTAAGATAGAGAATCTATGCGGTATCATGCGACATTTAATAGGTTAATACGAAAGAAACGCATAAGGCCAACCATAATTGCACAACAAAACTTAAACTTATATTTACAAATCCTACCTAAAAACAAAAATGTACGAAATAAATATGTGTACATACAGCTCACAATAGGTACATAAACAGAACATTTAAACAAGGAATAAAAATCTATAATTATATTAAACATAAATTCAATCTATAAAAAACCAATAGCAACCATTGTAGTCTACTTTGAATACAACCTTTTCTAGATTATGAAAACAACCCTTTCCATATTGAGCCATAACCAAATCGTCACCTCCTTTTAAAAGTAAATTTTAATATGCATGAAAGACTAAAAGTCAGTAGGTAGGTACTCAGGATCAGAGATAATAAAAAGGCTTATTCGCGAACTGTAGGATTTACTCCAACGAAATTATTCTTTTACATTTATATAAAAAATCACTCGCGCCTTTGGGCCTGACAGCTTTCCTTAATCTCCTCAGACAAAATCCTTATTCAATTTAAAACTAGTTTTAATGTCCTAAACCCTCTAAAGAGGTACTGGTGAAAGAGGTTCTGCTTACATATCAAACGTGTTGTTTTCAGTCTAAAGAGGGTCCATCCCAATAATTGTCGTATCAGCATCAAATAATTTCCATCCACTGCACTGAACTCCCATTCAACAAACCGACACATTAACTACCCCTTTCAATTAAAGCGTAGCGAAGTAGGAAATGTCTCTACTCCGTTTCTTCCCCTTGTCTCCGTTCCGCTCCCCTTTGTAACGTTCCGCTTCATCACTCCGCTCCGCTCCGCTCTCGCTAGAACCTTGACCAGTGCAGACCGCAGGGCAGGCGACCCTTTGCGTGCGAAACAAAACTTCGTTCTATTCGCAAGAATGTGCGGTCGGACCGACGTAGTTAACGTACTGTTCCTAAGTCGGGACCATTTGGGACTAAGATCATTGTATGTACTTAAAACTGTTGCGTATAATCATGCCTGAGGATTTTATTAGGGAGGTAGGAAACTTGTTTGTCACATAGTACTATTAACAGTAAACACGATTTTAATACGATAAAGATTTCAAGCCATAATCTATATTATATATAAAAGAAGAAACTGACTATCATATCAATGCACAGCGCTCGAGGTTTTTTTTTTATGACGTAAGCGAGCACAGAGTATTTTCCAAAATTCACTACCTAAAGGGATGAAATGGGGGTTCAAAGTTTGTATGAGATATAACAATTTTATTCAACCACATTTGTAAATAGTAGTATAAGTTTAAGATTTAGTCTTCATCGTCATCATCATCAGCTTCATCAGCCTTTAATTCTCTGCTACAAAAATGCCTCTCTAGAAGTGAAATTGGGCCGTAATCATCACATGTCTTTGTCCTAGGACATTACACAACAATTAAACACGTTTTGACAGCAACGTTGATAAATAAATTACACAATATAATTCTCCTGGCTGGATTTGGACCCACGCGGTACAGCTTGTAACTCGGGGACGTTACCACCAGCCACCAGCTCTCTCAGTTCACCTGTAGACACAAAGAAAAGGAAGAAAGAAAAACTTTTTATTACCGCACACTGCTCTGAGTCATCATCAACTCCTCTCTCCATCTTCCTGCCCTTGTCCCATTTTACTTGGGGTCTGCGCAATACGTTTTTTCTTCAATTTTGCCCTGACATGTTATCACTGACTTCCTTTTCTTTCATCACACAATCCATCCATATTTTTTTGGCTTATGACCATACGTGTGGATGGATGGAGAAGGATATCCATAACTGTTTTAGTAACATGCGTCTCATCCCTCGCTCTTCACATTATCATACCAAGACTTTCTTCAAACGATTCCCTTTTAACTTTTCAGTCAGTGGCGCCACTTCCATTTCTACTAATTTCCATATTCATTAGATTAATGTTGAAGAAAATGTTAATCACGTCTCAGGCCTCTTCAGGGTTATACGGTATTACCAATGCTGTTCTTGCACTACTGTTGGAAGAAATCCGTTCCGCACGTCTGATCCACTGAGTTGCGGTAACTAAAGTGACCTTAAAATGTGCCACTTATAGATAGGTTTCGACAGAAAGGTAGTTTTCCTTAGCCATGAGATCTATGGATTTTTTGTGATTTAAAACTAAGTTGGTAGGCTCTAAGAAATATTTTAGTGAGCGGGCAGTATTGTCGATAGTGTCAGCGTTACTAACAGGATAGTCACAGATAGTGATAACTTGTCAGTCTAAATAGGTTGGTGGGATCCAAGAAAACAATAAAATGGCTGCTGCAGATATCTGTGCAATGTTTAAAATGCATAAACAAAGGCAACATGAAGAAAAACCGAAAAGAGAACAAGCTGTCCCCCAAACTAGGTGTCTGCTGTATCGTGATGTTAGTAAGCCTGTAGCCTTCCTCGATAAATGGATTATTTGACACTAACAATTTCTTTCAATTCAGACCAGTAGTTCCTGAGATCAGCCAGCGTGTATAGATGCGGCAGATTTTCGGTGTACAGATTTATTTTCCAAAAAAAAAACTTTTGTTTTTAGGAATACTTTAAAAATATATTTAGCGCCAGTATCGTCTTAAACATTTCCGTTCCAAACAAAATAACAGACAACCAAACTCGACATGACTTATTTCTACTATATGTACAAGAATAATGAGATTAACGAATGCAATCCCCGGATTAAATTTATTATGCGTGAAAGAACGGGGGAAGAATACTAATCTCCCAGGGTGGCTCAGGGATGGCCAACCTTATGGCACGCGCCTGAGTCTACACGGAATTGGCAGGGGTCGTAAATCACGCCATTGCGGTTCACTGAAACATTGGAATCTCTCAAAATGTAAATGGCCGCAGTCAAGGGCCAAGTCCGTTGAGTATTCCTTGACGTTCCTACCTACTGGTGACGTGACGGTACTGTCGACTTAAGATATTTAAGAGAGTTTTATGTTCATAGGGCTCTAATAACAAATTATTTGTTTATTCATTTATTTAAAACCTATGCTTATGCAACGAAGCATTCTCTACAGTCAACCTTTGTGTTAAAAAAGACCAATAATTATATATGTTAAATAAACTATGTTTTAGAAGCCATCGCTCAAGAAAATCGCATAGTTAGAAAGTTTTTTTTTTTTAAACAACTTTAAAATATTGTGTAGATACTGAGCAAAGAAGTAGCAGAATTTGGCGAATCAAAACAGAAAAAGAAGTTTATAATTCATTATTAATCTTATTTAAAACCAACCATATTAAAAATTAACCTAATTGAAAACTAGCCATGTTGAAACTAACCGTATTGAGACACTTTTTCTAATTAAAAACTAATCATATTGAAAACTATTTATTTATTTCTAAAATGAATCTTTACAGGCCAGATCCAATGCGATGTTATAGTTTCCTTATTTGTTAATTTAAATACCTACTAGCTTAAATAGTACCACTGTTTATAGCATAGCTAATTTATTCTAGTGAATGTTTTCTTTATAGAAACTAACCATAATCAAATGTGACATAAATACGATAAAATGAGTAATACAAATTCTTCATATTGCTACCTACTAACCTCTCACTCTTTATAAAATAAATCCACAAAAAAAAAAAACTTAAAATCTTGTGCGCAAGGTTTGCTATCCCTGCAAGACGACGAACCCGCCAAGCTGTTGGCGCTTTGGTACTGAATTCCGCTTGAATTACGAATACAGTACCCTCTCCAAAGTATTACTTACTGTTCACGCTTTTCTACTTAGGGGGCGGCCAGGACTTCAAACAGTCGCCACATATTGGGAATTCACTTCTTTGAAGAAACGAAAACGAATTAGTCGCAGTTTCGTCAATTATATTGAAAATTGGAAATTCTTTTGATGCATTGATGTCTTTCTTTAGAGAGCAGTGGTGGCCGAGTGGTAACGGCCCCGACTTACAAGTTTTAGGTCGCGGGTTCAAACCCAGCCAGGCGCATTACTTTGTGTAATTTATTTCATCACCACTGCTCTCAAAACGGTGAAGGAAAACATCGTGAGGAAACCGGCATGTCCTAAAACCAAAAATTCGAAGACATGTGGCATCCACCAACCCGCACTGGGCCCGCGTGGTGGATTACGGCCCATTCCCTCTCCTAGAGAGGAGGCCTGAGTCCCAACAGTGGGAACATTATAAGGCCGACTATGCTATGCTATGTTATGCTATTGATGTCTTTCATCGGATTCCAGCGACCCTCACTTGGTCATCGGTCCACCTTGTGTGAGGCCTTTTGACGCTACATCTTCCAGTACACGGTCACCACTCCAGAACGTTTCGTCCAAATCGACTATCTGTTCTGCGAGCAATGTGCCCCTGCCCACTGCCACTTAAGTTTGGCGATTCTTCATTTGATGGATGCGAGACGCACAGGACAGGGCATTATGTCGACACTTATGAGAAGCCTATATCCAAGAGTGAACGTCTTTCGGCTGAAATGATGATGATGATGATTATTGAGGGTCTCCCCTTCAGAAATATACAGTAAAAGAATGATTGTATTTTGTCACTGAGCATAAAGTTTTTTTTCCCGTATCCGTAGGTATTTTCCTGGCGATCCTCCATATTGAAAACACAAGAAGAAAAAATATCTTGAATAATTTGCGACGGTTATTCTCATTAACATGGTCATTTCAAAAGCTTTCATTTAAATTCTTTGCAGGCTCCGAAAATACATCACAATTATAAATAACTCTTGCTTATATTATGAGCAGTGATTTTGAATGTCGAAAATTTTTCTGAAAAACTTTTAAGAGTTTAAAAAAAACACTAACCTGGAACAAGTTTTGTGAAATGTTCGAGTAAATTACCGAATGCTAACAGTGTTTTCAGGCGTTATCTCTCTTTTTTTGCATTGCCTCTTCATCAAACATCGCGTTGGATTGCTGTAGATGAAGCAACAAGCTTTTAAACCATGCTCGATGTTGACGATAGGCGAGTGGAAAAGGACCCTCTTAATATACTTAACTGAATTCAGTTGATTACGACTATTTGACATGGAGCGACTGCCTATCAGGCCTTCAGCCTCCACAACTCAGTAACTGGGCGACATGATACCCCAGCAGAGTATATTACAATCCTAGTATAAATAATGGTACATATTTTGTTGGTGTTTAGTACATGTACAGTCAAAAAAGGAGATAAGTAACTAAGGTTGTCAGATATAGTTGAAGTTTTCGTGGAAACCGATGGATGGATTTGAGTGAAACGTAATTAAGTTCATATTAAGTAAACAACTCATTAATTGAATCAAAATTCATTCATATTTATTTATCGGTTTTAACGAAAATTACAACTCTGGTAACTATATCTCAGGACCCTGGTTACTTATCTCCTTTGTTGACTGTACCTTGTATTCGCACCATGACTAAATAATTTGATATCATTCGACACAGTAGCGTTTTATAGTAAATCATTTTTTATAATCCTTGAATAATTGTTTAAAGAAGTGCAAAGCGTTTGTTTATTACGCATTTTCGATACTTGGGTTATGATAATGTTTACAATTTTCCTTTTTAGGGTTCCGTACCTGAAAAGGAAAAACGGAACCCTTATAGGGTCACTTTGTTGTCCGTCCGTCTATCTGTCTGTCTGTCTGTCAAGACTCTCTATTTTGAGGACGCGTGGAGGTTTGGAGTTGAAATTAAAACCATATTCAATTCTGCGGTCCCTTGAAGCTGTGAAAAAAAACAAACTACTCAGTTAACGAAAAAAAATACGGCCGTTTATGTCGCAAAAAACGTGTATTTCGACACTCACAAAGGGAATCAAAATTCATAGGGTACTTCCCGGTGACCTAGAACCCTTCAATTTGGCATGAAGCAAAGTCTCATAGCACAAGTAGGTATAGGAAAAAATCTGATAACTGTAAATTTGTAGTTACGACACAAAAAAAAATCTTTTTGGCGATTCGGAAAAATCTTCTTAACTTAATTCGGGAATTGAACAGTTTTTAACCGACTTCAAAAAGGAGGAGGTTATATGTTCGGTTGAATGTATGTTTTTTTTTTTTTTTTTATGTATGTTCACCGATTTCTCAGTCAATTGTGGACCGATTTTGAAAATTTTTTTTTTGATTGAAAGGTTATGCTTCCAAGTTGGTCCCATAGAAATATTGTTATGATCTGATCATGAACTTCGTAGATATGGAACAGAACTCCTCATGGGATCACAGCAGAACTGTCGTAACAAGTAAAATTGCTTTGTTTATACGTGTAGTCGATGACTGACTGAAAGAAGAGGGGTAATATATCGAACTGATCTGATGATGAAGCCTGAAATTAGGCACCGAAACTCTGTAATAAATTAATTTAATCTAACCGTGTTTGGTATTATTAGAATTGTCATAAGATGCACTCTGGCTATAAGGTATTTAAGTATGGCTGAGGGGTACTTTTTAGTGGTGGTACCATAACTAAAAAGTGAAAAATAAAAAACTTTTTACAAAAAAAATACAACCGACTTCAATGTAAAAAAACACTGAAAAGTGCAAAATAACTTTAATTTCGGAAGTCGGTGTTAAATAACGAAGAGACAAAACTATTATAGAAACACCTACTTCCGAAATTAAAGTTATTTTGCACTTTTCAGTGTTTTTTTACATTGAAGTCGGTTGTATTTTTTTTGTAAAAAGTTTTTGGTAGGTAAGTTTATATGGAACCCTCAGTGCGCGAGTCCGACCCGCACTTGCCCGGTTTTTTTGGAATTTCAACACTATGCTCAGCACTGACAGACCAAAACCCTACAATATATGTTTCGATTTTTTAATATATTTATTACAACTCTTGTATCGTGGATGCGTTCACATTATTAATGTCTAATATAAAATAATTAACATTTTACAATTAAATTAAATGTCAATCGTCAATAAATAACCCGCCCCTGATCGTTCCCGGTGCAAAGGTGCCCATAACACTCGCCGCATTACCTCGCTGAATAGCGATGGCCATCCTTTGAACCAAGAACGACCTGAATCGGGAGTCACCCGTTGCCTCCCCGAGCCTACGGCCCAAGTCCCCCACAAAACACTTTGCCTCCGTACTCCAACTGCCCAGAGTCTCCACAGCAACAGGCACAAAATGGTAAAGCTGATGGTCTGTCTGTCTGTCTGTTACGCTTTCACGCTTATACCGCTGAACCGATTTTGATGAAATTTGGTACAAAGATAGAATAGAGCTTGAGAAAGGACATAGGCTATAAATTATCACGCTATTTGCTATGGGGGGTGAGCAATAATCCAAAATGTCGGTGTTAAACGACATTTTGCAGCGAGTTCGATCCTCAGCTACAGTTAAAAATTTTGTCATTATTTTATCTTATTTTTTTTGTAATAAAATAATTTTTACCATTTTTTCAAAATAAAATTGACATTTCTATTCGATATCTTCTAAATATTTTGTAAAAACTAATCAAAACACATAATAAAATCAAAGCGGCGAGTAAAATCACGTACTATTTTGTTACATTATTCTATTTAGCTGCAAATTTAACTTCTGAAAGGAAAATCATCACGCTATCATCAATAAGGAGCCAACCAGTCTATTATAACGTTTATATAAGAATGTCTATTTTAAAGCATAATCATCGAAGACCGCAGCACAGTTGTTTCGTAACTGGACTTGCGTGTAATATAAAGATGGTTCGAGTCCCATAATATGGCTCTCATATAAGAAATTATTTTTCACCGTAAATAAGATTTTTTTTATATATTTTTGCATGCTTACATTTTTTTTATAATCTACACACAATATATCTGTAGAAGTTTTTAGTTGTGTGCGTATTACGCAAAATGTTAATAATATAAAATGTAGATAACTTTTAAATATTAAAATTGTGTGTCACTTAAAATATTACTTGGGCTTTGTTTCATCGCAATCGGTTGACTATATCGAAAGATATATGTATAAATTTAAAGTTTTCAAGAAGTAAAATGTAACACCACACGCAATTCAGATACTCGCAACGCCATCTAAAGACTCAAAGTAGAAATGATGATGACAATGGCATTTGAAATTCATATTAAATTTGATAGATAGATGGCATTGTGTAATTTATGTAATTTTCTAAGTGGCGGAAGAATGACCATCGCACACGTTTGCAGACAGTTCTATTTTTTTTCCCCCGTGGTTGTAACAAGCTAATTGACCTATATGTGTTTAATTATTGAGTTTAAAATAACACGGCCAAATTTTTGGAAGGGGTTACATGGTACCTTGCGTTGGTAGGCCCCCAGGTGGACGTTACCGATGACCTGGTGAGGGTCGCGGGAATCCGATGGATGCGAGACTCACAGGACCGGTCATTATGGCGACACTTGGGGAGGCCTATGTCCAAAAGTGGACGTCTTTCGGCTGAAATGATAATGATGACGATGGCACCTTTTTATTCTTTTTTGAAGGGTGGAAATTATCCAGTGATTTCTCCCGCTCTGGTTGGGGCGGGAGGGCGTGTCAATCTTTTACTGACTGAAACCACACCTGTGTCCTTCAGTTGCCCTTTGCGACATCTCTTTGAGGAGCACGTGGATCACTACGCGCTGTTGACGACTGGGCTTGGTCCGGTCAACTACCGGACGGCCGGACGGCTAGCTACCTATTGCTCGACGTCCGCAAGCCTGAGTCTACCGTGGCTGGTAGTCGGGGTCGCAATCTCGGCTCGGCGTGGAGCGGCCTCCTCCTTCGCTAGCATTACGGCTTTGCAGAAGGAGACAACCTCCGGCCATTTTGCCTCGCTTTGGACCATAGCCCGAACCAGGGCCCGGCGCGGGAGGCCACTGACGCCGATTGCCTCCACGAGGACACAGCGGTGCTCCGCTCTTGCGGGGCACACCTCCAATGTATGCTTCACTGTGTCCTCCGGGATGATGGCACCTTGCGGCCGTTAGCGTGTTTTATTATTTGCAGTCACTGCTTCATATAAAACGAGGTCAAATGTGTTTTTCTGATCACAGTTCGACAACGTATGATGTATCTCAGATTCCTTGCAGCCTTACGTCGACATCTGGACATTGCCTCCTTGCAGTGAGTGGTAACCAACACTGGATTTATGGTATTGGATTATGGTATTGGTACTGGTATTTCGAACGGTTTCTGTTCCGGATTCGGTTGGAATTACCCTGATATTACCATTTTGCGAATTGCCCGAAGCTTCCGGTGTAGCATGCGGTGGAGGTCTATCCAGCTTGGGTGAACCGCCGTGTCCTCATAGAGGCAATCAGCGTCAGTAATTTCTCGGTTTGGTCATCAATGTGCGAGTTCGATTGGACGGGAATACACGCATTCAAGATTACGCCGAAATTCATTCAAAAGTTGGAGACTCTTTATAGGGTAGTTTCCACTATGGAAAAAACATTTGTCTGATATACGGGGACGTCAGTTAAATACACACCAAAAATCCTAGGTAAATGAACCACCACGCCCAAAAGGATCAAGCTGCAACAATCAATGCAAGTATGCTCTCGAAAATTCTTCATAAGTACTGTTGTGGAGGAAGATAGTTGATGATGATGGTAGTTTTTGGATTCACTTAAGGCTTTGCACTGTTAGTGCACGTTATCCAGCTGAAGGTCGGTGTCCCGATTATGCTCCTTCGTTTACCTCTACTAAAGCTGTCTAACTGCTTAAACTCTTCAGTGAAATATTATTGAGGCGAAATGTATTACACGAGGTAACTCTTTCAAACAATCTCGCAGCCCCAGCAGATATCGGTCCTAGAGGGCCCTATACATTTGCTGAAGGAGGCTACTGGTTGTCATTTTCTCCACCAATCGCCTCCATGAGGACACGGCGGCGCTCCGACCAAGCGGGAACGACTTCCACCGTATTCTCCGGGCGATCCGCACAATGGTGAGATCCGAGTGATTCGTCCTGCACAAAGAGAGGATGCCGTAACGCCTCTGTAGTGACACCTCAAAGACAGGCATTACTGCTGCGATTGTGGCGTGCTCACTGTGGCGAGGGATTAAAATCATACAATATTGTTTTATCAGAACATAAACCAGAAACATACATAAACTAATTCCTTTTCCCTTGGGGTAGGCAGAAATGCCAACTGCTACGACCCATACATACTCTTTCTATTCATTGACGTTCATACATCTGGATCTGGACGTTTACATAACATGTTGCGGACGAAGTCGCGGGCAACAGCTAGTGTAATTATAAAACCGTCTTCTTGCCAGTTCAAATAAGTACCGATATAAGCAGTCAACAGAGTATTCATTGCTAGCAATTTCGTAGAAAACTCATTAAAACTATTCCCAGTAAATTATACCATGTTTACCGCTCAAACACACTAAGTACAAATTGAAGCTCTCTATCGCCAAAATAATATACCTAGCTTCTATACTAAACTGACCCGCACTGACCGCATTTTAGTACTGCCATTCGCTACAATTCTACACAATTGGTAGACTAAGTAGCTTGCAAGGTTATAATGGACGACTATAGACCATTCTAAGACTAGCCTTCACACAATGGCTTGCCATACATAATCTTATAGTAGTAAGAGTCTTTGTGAATAAGCTTTTCTAAAGATATAATACCTTTATAGCTTTTTATTTATTTATTAAGGTGAAACCAGCAGATTCTGTGGACAGCGTTATTGTTAACAATTTATCTTAGTCTTACACAGCCGCCAATAATAGGTCAACCATCATACACAAAAATCAGTTAAAAAAATAAAGTAGAATTATAATATAAAATTGCAATAACGCGATATATCAAATAAACAACCAAAAACATAAATTGCAATTGAAAATAGAACAAAATAATCAAAGTAATCAAATATGGAAATGATAATCAATTTTTTTTTTATGTGTTGATATGCTCACGCTTGACGACTATCTCACCTGATGGTAAGCGATGATGTGGTCGACGATGGAGCACGCTTGCCTAGAACTTTACCATTCACTCTTGACTCAAAGATCGCCAGGTTGTAGCATTTAAATTTTGCCGCTAAACAGTCAAGGTTAAGGTACCACGTACGGGCGCATCGGTCTCCATACATTTTATATGGCAACAAGACTTGCAGAGCTACATTAGATCCACGCCACGTAACGCCACGCAACGCGCCGCTACGTACAAATCAGGCGTGGTCCACGTGTGCGTCGGTCTAGTATAGTTCTCGTTCAACAGGTCCAAATAAGTTGCACTTGTTTGTTGCTTACGAGTTGTAGGGGGCGGATTCAAACCCAGCCAGGCGCATTACTTTGTGTAATTTATTTCATCACCACTGCTCTCAAAATGGTGAAGGAAAACATCGTAAGGAAACTGGCATGTCCTAGAACCAAAATACATGTACGAAGTACTAGAACGAAGACATGTGACATTCACCAACCCGCACTGGGCCCGCGTGGTGGATTACGGCCCATTCCCTCTCTTAGAGAGGAGGCCTGAGTCCCAGCAGTGGGAACATTAAAAGGCTGATTATGATAAGCATAATCAGCCTTTTAATGTTCCCACTGTATGCTAATTGTTTGTTATACATTTTCATGTTACGCAATCCTTGATAAGTTTTACTTATCTAGTAATGTAGATAGATATAATATCCTAATCAATATTTAAGAAGAGAAACATCCATCGAAAAATATCGCAGCCATTGATTCAAATCATAAATTAACCTCACTTTATTTCACCAGAGTTTACATCCCTGAAAAACATAAACCTTTTAACCCACCGCTTATCCGCTTTCACAAATTGAATCTCATCACCGACGGAACCATGTCACACATAATTAGGTGACTTGCATCTATCATTCAATTTGAACTGTTCAACCCTAACCGAAGGGTTGCCAGTTGCCGTTAACCTCAAGCTCATTAGCGAAAACCAAAATAAAGCGAGCAATATAAAAGAATGAGTTGGCAACTTTGACAGCCCTATTCATCACGGTATATACGGCTAGGGTTGTACGCCCGCAAATGTACGCAAATTGAACTTTTTGCACTTAGGCCTGAATAGGATTTTGTCGATACTGAAAAAGTGGGGGTGTTATAGGTCGTAATAGGTGTTTGAGTGGTTCGGGAATATAGCTCTTTTGTAGGTATTTGTAGTCGTATATAATAGAAGGGGAATGTAAAGTGGGAATACATCACATAACACAACTGTTGGTAGTGCTTTCTGAAAATGATTATTGAAAGTGCTTAAGGGTACTTCTACGGTTTTTTACCTGGATTGGTTTTGTAAATAAAATATGAAGGGTTAGCATTATTTCCATTTTATTATAGTGCCAATCAAACCGAGAGTTCTAGGTACTAGAAAATCCATAAAAAAACCAATTCACTAATTCACTAGAGGTTATTTGAATACATCACATTCATAATATAAAGAAGAAAGTTTGTATATGTGTGTGTAGACACATATATAGGGTGACTGATAATTAGTGTACGATACTTAAACACGTGATTGTGCTCATGATAACCAACAACTTTTACTATGGGAACAAACCTGAAATCGCGAAAAAAAAATCAGCTGTTCAGTACCTACATTAGGCAAACATAAATGTACTGAACGGCTGATTTTTTTTCGCGATTTCAGGTTTGTTCCCATAGTAAAAGTTGTTGCGTATCATGAGCACAATCACGTGTTTAAGTATCGTACACTAATTGCCAGTCACCCTATATACAAACTTTCTTAAATGCGTAAGAAACGTAGGTTTGTAACGCATTCACACTCAAACGGATGAACAGATTTAGATCACACGTTACAGTAATACAGGATGTCTTTGACATAGACGCACAAACGCATACCATGGATCCAGTACATGATTCTGGACCTTGAATAGTGGTGGAATTTTTCGTTGGTATTTACCTAATTTAAAAAAAAAAATCTTTACGTTTTTTAATTTAAACTGTACCTATAAAATCGTTATTGTAACATTTTTAGTGAAAAAAAATGAATAAATTACTTTTAAATTAAAAATGTCATCAGGGTTGATTAGAATAACGATTTTATCTACCCCGATGACATTCTAATTAATTATTTTTAATTAAATTTTTTTTTTGTTTTTTTTTTACTAAAAATATCATCGGGGTTGGTTAGAATAACGATTTTAAACAGCTTAAATAAAAAAAAAACAGTTTTTTTTTTAATTAGGAAAAAGTCGACGAAAAATTCCACCACTGGGGTGTACAGAATCTTGTACTGTATAATTTGTGCAAGCAACACCGTGTGTATAGTTGTGTGTAGTATTTATTATAGGGGCAAGTACTAATTAATAATAAGTACATTTAACTAAAAAGTAAAAATAGCGCAGCGCTGCGTTATTTTTACTTTTTAGTTAAATATCGCAGCATATGCTGAGATAGGAGCCTTTTTGGTCTCGCACAGGTCTTTTATTTTTATCTTTTAATATTGTTTTCTATTATTTTTAAGTTAAGTATTTATAAGTAGATTAAGTGGTTACTTTTTATTTTATTGTTGTTTGTCCAGTGCGAGTCTCAAATAAATGTTTTCTTTCTTTCTTTCTTTCTAATTCCATGCACGCAAAACCACTGGTAGAAGCTACTCATCATCGGTATTAAAAACCATCATGGGTTGTCCGAAAAGGAACCCCGGGATCCTTTAACGCAAGGCAAAGAAGAAACATAGGACTGGGTTTTAGTCAGTAAAAGTCTGACACACCCTCCCGCTCCACTCTAGAGCGGGAGAAGTCATTGGATGATTTCCCACCTAAAAAAAGGTACTTAGTAAAATCCAAAAGATTTTCATAGGAGTAATAGTACCTACTTGAATGAACCTGTTTTGATGTGTTCAAACCGGTATTAACCAGTTATATCTCGTTATTTCCAGATCTTTGCAACAGATTGAAATGAGACGAAGAGCAGACCAACGGATATGCGAGGTAATTAATTTAGGATCTATTTTAGTCTAACACCTACTTGGATGGATTGTGTGAAGAGTGATATGAAAGAAAAGGAAGTTAGTGATAGTATGACGAGTGACAGGGCAGAATGGAAGAAAAAAACGTGTTGCGCCGACCCCAAATAACACGGGACAAGGGCAGGAAGATGATGATGATGATGACCTACTTCAAAATATGAGTTTTTACTTAAATTATTTACTTAAACACCACAGCTACTCAGTTACAAACGAGCAAATAAATAGTGATAGATTAAAAGAACCACGTGCTTCGACCGACTGGAAGAATTTGCCTGAAGCGGCCGTCCGATTATAATTTAGGTGTCTTTAAGACTAAGCTCTTAATAAACTAGTGCGCTTCACCATCAACAATTACATCACCGCTTATCATCATATGGGATCACCGTCAAGTGCTCGTTTATTCATTAAAAAAAACCGGGCAAGTACGAGTCGGACTCGCGCACTGAGGGTTCCGTACAAACTTACCTATGAAAACAGTTCAATTCTCGAATTGAGTTACGAAGATTTTTCGACGACGGAGATTTTTAGTGACGTAAGGGTTGACAGACAAATAGACAGACAGACAACGAAGTGATCTTGTAAGGGTTCCGTTTTTTCCTTTTGAGGTACGGAACACTAAAAAAATAGAAGCAAAAACACTCAGACACGAAAAGTGACAAAAATACCTACCTATATGTTATTTCAAGACATGCTCTACCCGTGTGCCAAATTTTATCCAAATCCTTTCGAGCGTGAATAAGTAACAGACATACATATACACGCACACACTCAAAAGCTTTCGTCTATATCTAATATATTAGTAATTAACTTAGTAGGTACTAAGCATTGAACCTTGTTCAAAGCTCTACCACAAAACTAATTCAAAATACAAGTACTTCTGCCCTAAACTGTACAATGGAGCACAATTAGGACATAAGGCCCCCTAGATGATCCCTCATCGCCTTTTTCATTACCGTCCGATCCTTTACTTCAGCCCAGCGGGAAACAAGGGCTTTATAGAGTTATAGTTTGTATTAAAACTCGGATACGTACCCTCTGTGGACTGAAATTGGTTAACACGAAAGGCATAAACCCCTGGTGTGCTCAGTATTGCGGCTAACCAACTTTTAATGCAGTTTATTAGCACACACTAATGCAGTTTGGTATGCTTATAATAACTAGGATATGTTGAATTATGTTACGATTGCAAGTTATGAACAAAACAATTAAGCTAGAACTACATTAGACCGACGCACACGTGGACCACGCACGATTTGTACGTAGAACGACGTCGCGTGGCGTCGCTTGGCGTGGATCTAATGTTGCTCTACAAGGCTAGTTGCCATATAAACTGTATGGAGACCGACGCGCCCAGATAGGCGTACGTGGCACACGTGTGGGCAGTGTAGTTCTACCTTTAAAAAGTGACAGTTTGCAAGGCCCACGGTAAAGACACGACATCCTTTCAGAGTCTATTGCGATCTCAGTATAAATAATGGTACCTAGTTGGTGTTGCGAAAACATAGCTAGTATTTGTACCATAAACACATAAAGTGGTCATTCTAGTCCTTGAATTCAATTCATGCTTTACCCGTGTGCCAAATTTCACAAAAAACCTTTCAGCCGTTTGAGCATAAAGAAGTGACAAACATACCCACACACATCAGCTTTGTAATATTACAGTTTGACAGCACTAGCAACCAAGAGTATAAAATTTTTATAAAACTATCTGACTCTATAATCACAATGCATTCCCATTCATTCAAATTCAACATCTTTGCCAACCCTAATCCAAGGCCATTTCCATTTTAAACAAACTACTCACTTCTATAGAAAAATCTACTTCAAACCATAACATATGAATAAAAACTGTCGGACGGTCCGTTCATTGATACAAAATCCTTTCCTAGAACACTCGGCATAATGTTATTCCAAATATATTCTGTAGCTCTTCTTGCATTGAATAGAATCACCATTTTCTTACTCGAGGTGTGTTAAACTGACCCTTTTGGAAGAATAAAGTGTTTCCAGTATAAAAGTGTTGCCAACATAAATGTATTCGTATGAATTACTGCTATAAATATAAATTGTATCGTTATCTGGCCAGTGTTTTTGTATATTTCTTTTTTTTCGGAGCCATATTTTTTCAATTGGAAAATTCAATTGGTTATTGTTTAGAAGAATGGGTCTTTTGAAATGTAGTTGGTTTAGTGAAACATTGATATAGTATATTGCGTATGTTTTATTTGTACTTCTGCGAAAGTTTTCGTTAAATATAATAAGCTCAAGCTCATTCCTAGAAATAAACTTACATTTAGAGAACGAAGTCTAGAAATCACAATCGCCTTGAGCGTCTTTTGTTTATATAAACCAAAAAAAGAAACGAAAAACAAGGCAAGGCATGCCTTGCCTTGTTTGAAAAATAAGAAATGATGATGATGCAAGAAAACAAAAGACACATATATTTTATTTATCCATTGTTACTACATATTAAAAAAAACCGGGCAAGTGTGAGTGGACTCGCGCACTGAGGGTTCCGTACAAACATACCTATGAAAACAGTTCAATTCCCGAATTGAGTTACAAAGATTTTTTCGAATCGCAAAAAGTTTTTTTTGTGACGTAAGTAACTATAAATTTAACGTTTTCAGATTTTTTTTCTATGCTATGAGACCTTGCTTTATGCCAAATTTCAGGATTCTAGGTCAACGGAAATTACCCTATGAATTTTCATTCCCTTGAGTGTTGAAATATACTTTTTTTGCGACGTAAACGGCCGTATCTTTTTTTCTCGTTAACTCAGAAGTTTGATTTTTTCTCAAGAGACCGCAGATTGGAGTGTATGTTTTTAATTTCAACTCGATACCTTCACGCGTTGCCGAGATAAAAGGTCTTGACAGACAGACGGACAACAAAGTGATCCTATAAGGGTTCCGTTTTTTTCCAATTTAGGTACGGAACCCTAAAAATCAGTACAGTTTCAAACCAGTTGATCATCATGTCGGACTCTGGCTCAGGTCAAAGTCCGGAGTGAAGAAGAATGGCATGTGGTCGCCTCCGTTTGCGGAGCTGTAATGCTAGCGAAGTAGGCGGCCGCACGCGTGACGGAACGGACTTCCTCACGCTCCAGCCGTAGCCGCCGCGACCCCGACCCCGACAATCAGCAATGGGTAGCTCGCCGTCCGGTAATCGTCCGGACCGAACCCAAGTTATTGACAGCGCGTAGTGTTCCTAGCGCTCCTCAAAGAGAGGTTATTAGCCGTAGCGTAGGGGCCCGCCCGTGAAGGTGGCGGAGATTATCTGAAAAGGAAACCCGTGGCCCTAGAATGCAAAGAGCAACTGAAACAGAGTTTTGTTTTAGTTACTTAGTTGTTTTAGTCGCTATCACTAGTGAGTGACAGCGGCTAAATGTGAGCCAAACGTTAAAATGCGATTAGTTTTATTGGTGAATTCCGCCCTAAGAGTCGTGCCAGCCCGCGCACTCCACCCTAGAGCCAGCTCTCAATCATTGGATGATCTCCGAAATTAAAGCTTAAATAATATATAACCAGTTGTTGCGAGATGCATTAGCAATAAATCATCAGCTCGCACAACTGTACCAAAACCCGTAGAGAATCAGCATGCAAGGTGAAAGGTTGCCATGAAATACATTAGCAGTCACAATGGCAGGAAAACTACAGCAGTATCAAGCGATTAAGTCACACGGCAACTACAAATGAATAAATGAATTAGCATATAGCATAATCTCAGCCTTTTAATAAAAATAATAATAAATCATTTATTATCAGGCATCTTGGCCCATAGATCCCTTACCGACTAACACCTTACCTTACAGACTAACATAATTATATAGAATAAATACAATTTATCGTTAGTAAATAAGACTTAGGACTATGTTAGTAACACTTCTCATTGCACATGTTCACTTCGTGCTGTTCTGTGGCACCTGTCCGCGGAAGCGACGGAACACCACGCCCTGCGTTGCGTAATGTTCCTACTGCTGGGACTCAGGCCTCCTCTCTATAGGAGAGGGAATGGGCCGTTATCTACCACCTGGACCCAGTGCGGGTTGGTGAATGTCACATGTCTTTAAAATATAAATGAATTATTCAGTGGAAAATTCGAACAAAACATGTCAAGTCATTGTTTCATAGATCTCTTGTTATAGATTTAAATAGAAAAACAGCAACTAATCAAAATATTCGTTGAGTGTGTTTTGAAAACCGTTTACTTGAATACGTTTTCAGAAACCAGACGTAAAATTACTATATTCTCAGTGATGGTCCTCTTAAATAGTGATAGATCTAAATTGATCTGCATTATAGCACACTTACGAACCGCCCCAGCTTCGGACGGGTATTAAAAATCTTTGAAATTGGCGGCATTTCTCTACTATTACAAATATGCTTGTATTGGACATCGAAACCATCCTCAAAATGAATCACTTTAAATAAAAATTTGTTTTGCTGTGTTTGAGTTTAGTAACAGATAAACAGACAGACCCGGTGGGGAAATTCGATTTTACAATATGTCAAGTTATCTTTATGGCGATACTTGGGAGAGATCTATGTCCAACAGTGGACGTCTTTCAGCTGAAATGATGATGATGATGATGATGAAGGACCTAAAGTTTATGTTGTGAATTGGTTATTGTAAGCGCATCATGAAATGCAATCTCTTCAGAGATCAATGCATTCTGCCATGCAATGTTTTTAGATGTTTTAATCAAATTCGGTCCATATAAAACACTGGTATTTATCTACATAGTTGGGAAAAGTCTTGGTAGAATGAAAACAGAAAATTATCTCATCTTGGGAGTATTCCAAAGTTAAAAAGTATCTTATTCATTATCATTATCCAGGAAATGCATGATCTAACCGTGTACCAAATTTCACTCAAATCCGATCAGCCCTTTGAGCTTAAGGAAGTAACAAACATACATATACACACATACAACTTTTGAGTGGTTCTTTTTCAACCTTTCTTGTTTACTGGTTGCATATTAGCATAAGAGTTGGGGCTGCAACGTGCGTGCGCGCAGACTGGCGCGGCACATTGGTCGCGGGCACGCGCGTGTAGGAGAACTGTTACTGTGTGACCGATTTATGGGACATTCTGAATGTTGTGTTGTTGTTTATTTTGAGTGTTATATAAAAACTTTCTCTTATGTTTTTATACTAGGAAAATTTTTCGTGAACGATGGAGATTTCTGTTGCAAAAGTAATAATAATAAGTGGGGGAATAATAAGGAGTTAGTGTTAACTACCATTTTTATTTTGAAGACAACCTAAAAATGAACACGTAATAATCTCTTTTAGTCGATGAGTCGCAATATTTGAGGAATTCTTGAAAATTCCGCATTACCTACTTACTCTGTTAAAGACTCCAGCACGAGACAGCAGCACATCTGCTTTTAAGCTGCCCAGTGGTAGCTGGATACAGGGCAAAATACTTAGGAAACCCAGGTAACCTCCGCGAAATGGTTAATAACACCAAGGCGCTGCTAGCCTTCCTGGAGGAGCTGGGGTGGATCGAATGAAGCATTTGTCCCACCCGCACGCAAAATACGCGCTTTAGTCGTGGAGTTGCGAACACCAGCCCGAAAATACAAATAGACTCCAGCAGAAAGACGCACAATGTGACTTATTTTACGATACTTATAAATATCTATAGATATAATTATTTATATGAAAGTGCTGTATTACTGCAAGCCTATCTACAATAACCTGAAGCCGGAAGCCAAAAGATTGAGCTAGGCATCAATAACCTTTAAAAAAAAAAGTAGAATTTTCATACTATACAAACAACATGGTCTCCGTATTCCCTTTCCAACTTCTGGTTCCACTACTCACGGCGCTAATCTGCACTGCGCCTGCGCAGTATGCAAGTCGCGTCGCTTGCGCAGCCGGTCGGAATGCAAGATGACCGATTACGTTTTTTTGCTACACACTGCCTTATGCCAGCGCCGTTTACGACTAGACGGTAGGCCTATTAAGTAATAGTGGTAATTTAGTATTGTTTTTTAGGTTCCGTACCTCAAAAGGAAAAATCGGAACCCTTATAGGATCACTTTGTTGTCCGTCTGTCTGTCTATCTGTCGGTCTGTCTGTCAAGACTTTATCTCGGGAACGCGTGGAGGTATCGAGTTGAAATTAAAACCATATACTCAGGTCTGCGAACCCTTGAAGCTGTGAAAAAATCAAAGTTCTGAGTTAACGAAAAAAAAAGATACGGCCGTTTGTCGCAAAATATGTATATTTCGACACTCTCAAGGGAATCAAAATTTTTTTAGAGGTCGGAAATCATCTTATGACTTCGTTTGTAGTCGACTATGGAGCACGTTTGCCTCAAGTTACCTATTCACACTAGACTTAAAGACCCTCAGGTTAAAGCTATCAGGAAAGACAGACTCCGGCAGGGAATTCCACTCCTTAGTTGCACGCACAATGACTGTGTTCCCAAAATGCTTTGCGTATGGATGGGATGTCCAGTTGTCCACCATGGGTATTTTTTCTTTTTTTTCAGACCTTAAATCAATCATACCCCTCCTCTTCCTGCCCTTATCCCATATTACTTGGGGTCGGCGCAACACGTTTTTTTCTTCCATTCTGTCCTGTCACCCGTCACTCTACTACACTAACTACCTTTTCTTTCATATCCTTCCTCACACAATCCATCCATCTTTTCTTTGGCCTCCCTCTCCCTCTCATCCATCTACATGTATACTCAGAACTGTTTTATTAACATGCTTTTCATCCCTCCTCTTCACATGACCATACCAAGACAAACGATTTCCTTTCATCTTTTCAGTCACTGACGCCACAAATCAATCATATCCCGATAAAAGAAACCTGCTGGTATATATTAAAAGAAAATAGCTACCTACAAAAACAGACGAAAATAAAATGAAATTTTATTCGCTCAGCATAAATAATAAAATATAGGTCTGAAACTTATTGCTTGCAAAGGTCAAGTGGAAATGTCGGCGAAATTATTTTTATTCGGTAAGCAAGATTTAATACTTAAGTTTCGTAATCTTATATTATTCTCTTTTTGTTTTGTTCTGTATTTATTATTTACTGAGAATTGTTGGATTGCGATGAAATGTTTTTTGTTTGTGAAAGAAATATCTTGCCTACTGTAGAAAATTTTATTTCCTGCAGGATTAACTAAGTCATTGAATCATGATAGTAATATAGCTAAGCATAATCATCAGCCTTTTAATATGCCCACTGTTGGGACTCAAGCCTCCTCTGTAAGAGAAAGAATGGGCCGTAGTGTACGCCAGCAAAGTGCATGTCTTTAAGTTTTCAGTTCTAGGACATGCCGGTTTCCTCAGAAGGTTGCGTTGTCATGAATAAAAATGTCCATCTTATAATAGTGCCGTTATCATTTTCTAACTTTATCTCGCTGATTTTTCATAACAAAGTTGCCTATCATAAGTACTTATGACACTCAGTGATAGGGTCTGTCTGTCTAACTGTCTAAAATTGGAACCACGGGATTGTTTGAAAGAACTCCTAAATGGCTTGATCGATTTGGATGAAATTTTGTGTGTGTATTTGAGTAGGTTCCTGGATGGTTTGAAAATATAATTGAACCTAGGTGGCTTTGCAATCAGGATCTCAATTATTTTTTCTGACGAATAGCCAGCTTTCGGGCAAGACAATGTCTTCTGGGTCCGTTAGTATATCTATATCTCTTCTTCTTCTTCTTCTTCCTGCCCTTATCCCATATTACTTGGGGTTGGCGCAACACGATTTTTTCTTCCACTCTGTCCTGTCACCTGTCACACTATCACTAATTCCTTTTTCTTTCATATCACTTCTCACACAATCCATCCATCTTTTCTTTGGCCTCCCCCTCCCTCTCCATCCATCTACATGTATACTCAGAACTTTACTTTTGTACTTTTGTTAATATACCTATATATCTTGTGAAATAAGGGAAGGACTATATTCTACCAAGTAAAACCACAGGATGGCTGTGTTTAGCACATAAACCTCTAGATCCTGTGGCTTCCTGTACCATGTCCCAAGGGAAATCATTCTTAGAAGCTTCTTAGTACAAAGCCCTAAAATTATTATGCTCAGGACATGGAAACGTTGTAGCTTTCAAAATGATCCCAAGGTAACATGCTCTCCAGACATGAAGTATCATATGCACTATTCCAGGAAAAGGTCTACCTATTTTATATGCCAAATTGTATCCAAATCTGTTTAGCCGTTCGAGAGTGAAGAAGTGAAAAACTTACAAACACAGACACAAACCTTCGCTTTTTTAGGGTTCCGTATCTCAAAAGGAAAAAACGGAACCCTTACAGGATCACTTTGTTCTCTCTCTCTCTCTGTCTGTCTGTCTGTCTGTCAAGAACCTTTATCTCCAGACCGCGTGGAGGTAGCATAGTCGGCCTTATAATGTTCCCACTGTTGGGACTCAGGCCTCCTCTCTAGGAGAGGGAATGGGCCGTAATCCACCACGCGGGCCCAGTGCGGGTTGGTATCGAGTTGAAATTAAAACCATATACTCAGGTCTGCGGTCCCTTGAAGCTGTGAAAAAATCAAACTTCTAAGTTAACAAAAAAAAAGATACGGCCGTTTATGTCGCAAAATAACGCATATTTCGACACTCTCAAGGAAATCAAAATTCATAGGGTACTTCTCGTTGACCTAGAATCCTGAAATTTGGCATAAAGCAAGGTCTTACAGCACAAGTATAGGAATAAATCTGAAAACTGTAAATTTGTTTTTACGTCACATTTTTTTTTCTATTCGGAAAAGTCTTATTAGAGATCAGCAAAGCATGTCCTTACAACATTATCATAAACTAGGCAAAACATACAAAGCTTTTAAAACCAAAAATTGACTGTTCAGTACAAGAAGCAACTCCTATCAAATAAAATTCTTCAAATACCCCAGTGAATCCTGCCCACCTCTCTCTCACTAGCGTGAGGGTAAACAATTGTGGCCAGGAGCGAACCGCATACGTGACGTGTTCCGCACAGTCGATACACCTGTGTAAAGTTGCATTTATTTATGCGCCACGATGCGTCCATTCTTGTGGGGTGGGTGTGTGGCGTAAATAGAAGCGGTAGCGAGCTTAATAAAATTTTACTGTGAATATTTGAATAAAATAGAAATTCCATTTTAGCCCATACTATTTTTTCGTTTTGTTTACCACAAAAGCCAATGCAAATAAATTGGCATGATTTACTTTTTTCTTTTTGCCAGGAATGAAACCTAGGTTATATGTTAGAGGACAATACGAGGAATCAATGGCAAAAAGAACCAGGTCTTTAAACCGTAACCGAACGAAGATACCTATAGAAGCAGTGATATTATATAAGATATTTTTGTCAGGGAGTCACCTATTTTCCTTATATTATAATGAAATGAAAATATAATACGTAATATTTTGAGGTTTCTGTTGATAAAATAGATTGAGGTAGTTATTACTGTTATATTTTTCTCACACTCGCAGTTTGTCATCACTAAAACTAGTAAAAGAAAACGTGATAAATAAATCTAAAAGATAAGCGTTAGTGTTGCGATAGTGATTGGCACTATTTAATGCTTACCTACCATAAACACCGAAACCAAAATTAATTTTAATTTTTAATTCTTTATTGTACACAAAACTTATTACTAAACACAGTGACTTTTATTTAAGAAAAATAATGCCTGATAAAAAAAAGTATAGCAATCTACTAAATAGTCTCTAACTTGGTTTAGTTACGGTTGGTATAAGACATAATTCTTTTTGCTGTTGATTTCTCTTACAGTCCTTTAAAATTTTTAATAAATAAATCGCTGTCAAGCACTAGTTTATATCATATTTTAAAAAGGGGTAACTCAAATAAGTCCTTCTGCTTTGGGTGAAGCGAGAAGGATTATCAGACTTTCACTGACTAAAACACACCGTGGTCTCTCAGTTGCCCTTTGCGGCTTTCCAGGGTAGCGGACAAATAGTAATCTAAAAATCAACTTAAAATACACAATTCTAAAGTTGAAAGTTGCGTTCGATGGATTGAAATTAACTTGAGTTATTAATTTAAGTATAGAGAGGGGAAGTAAATTGATTTTACGCCATGATGAGGTACTCGATTAAGCGTGGCTGGCTCTATAAACTTAGCTGGGTATTAACGGTTAGCCATAATGAGCTTCCCAAAACCATATTTTGCTTTAATTAACTCATTTCCTAGTCTTTTAGTGTTATTTGAAGTGAGATGCATCATAGTTAAGGTGAGTTTGTTGGTATAGTTTCTTATGTCATATTGTACTCATTACTTGTATGTGATAGAGATCTCTGGCGTTTTGTTTGCCATCCATAAAATGCTTCTTGAATGATACAAGTGGAGACAGTTCACAATTGCGATCGAGGTGGAATTCTACAGGATTGTTATGGAGCTGAATGCTACAGTGACAAATTTCTACGTATATTAAACGACGTTTTTCAATACTCTAACAAAGAAATACATAAACAAGGGTTGACTGGCGACTCCGGGGGCTGCTTGCCAACTACCCTGATACGATAGATGAATATATCATCATCATCATCATCATTTCAGCCGAAAGACGTCCACTGCTGGACATAGGCCTCCCCCAAGCGTCGCCACAACGAACGGTCCTGTGCGTCTCGCATCCATCGGACTCCCGCAATCGTTACCAAGTCATCGGTCCACCTTGTAGGAGGCCTTCCAACGCTACGTCTTCCGGTACGTGGTCGCCATTCCAGAACCTTTCGGCCCCAACGGCCATCTGTTCTGCGAGCAATGTGCCCTGCCCATTGCCACTTTAGTTTGGCGATTCTTCGTGCTATGTCGGCAACCTTGGTTCTCCTATGGATGAATATATATAATATATAAAATAAATTCTCGAGCTGGCGCACTTTTCCACACTAGTGCGGAAATCAGTAAATTGCGTGCCTAAAAGCAGTAGGGATAGGAGCGCGTTTTCGAGTAAGTGTATTGCAAATACCTTTTTCATATCGCTTTCGTGTATACCTTGGACAGTGGTGCACACTCCATCTACAGCGTAGTATCTCAGCATTGCTTAGCATAACACAGAGTGCACACTAGCGACCTTTCGCGCGGTGGGAACCGGCGCAAGCGCAGTTTATTTGAATATTTGCGCACGACAGTGCGGACCCAGCTTTATTCCGGTGTTAATATTTCATGAACTGAAAATTTTAATTTAAAATTCAACAGTGTGTGGCCGGAGTTCCTTTGTTCACCATTGTGTGTATTGTATCTATGTTTGTTTATGGTAAAACACAATTCCTGAATTATCATACTTGGCTAATGCTTACGGAAAATACCTACCTGAAATTTTTTATCATCATTTTAGTCGAAAGATGTCCATTATTGGATATAGGCCTCCTCAATGTGTCGGCACAATGCCCTGTCCTATTCGTTTCGCATCCATCGAATATTAGCGACCCTCACCTAGTCTTCGGACCCCTTTGTGTGACCACCCTTTCAACGCTGCGTCTTCCAGTACGCTGTCGCTACTCCAGAACCTTTCATCCCCAACGACCATCTGTTCTGCGAGCAATGTGCCCTGCTTACTGCCACTTAAGTTTGGCGATTCTTCGGGCTATGTTGGTGACCTTGGTTCTTCCCTCTGAAAATTTTTATTCAAACTTTTAAGCGTCACGTCATCATACAGTCTATTAAAAAACCATTTTATTTAAAACATTATTTAACAAAGCCAAACAAAGTCTCGCTCAATCAGTTAGCTAAATGAAAATCGAATGCAAGCCATTAATATTGACTAAACATTCAAACAGCCGTGAGATTGGCGTCCATTTTTAATTTATTACCCGACACACGAACGTATATCGACACTAATAGTTTTCTATAATTGAGATTCAAATTGAGTTTCCCACGACTAGCAAGCGAATCGATCGACAAATATATCGAGAGGTTGATAAATCGAATCAATATTTAGGCGGCACTATGGGGCGTAGTGATGGACGCAATGCGCAAGGTCGACATCGGTAAAAAGTTTCGTAAACATAAAAACTAAATATATTTAAAATAGTAGTTGAGTATTATTTGGTAAATAATTTTTTTTATTCTATCCGCTATATTGAATTTGAAATGTGTCACAGAAACAGTGTTTGATTTGCTCATTAATATAATCATTGATATAGTCGCATTAATTCACTATTATAAATAATTATACATTTGTATTTAAGTTGCTACAATAGAGTAATCTAAAACAAGCATTAATTATTACAGATATTAACAAAATAAATAAAGCGAAACAATAGGATTGGATTAAGTTTTGTAATTGAGTTTACACTAACTTATCTTGAAATCAGATTTATTAAGCATTCATTTAAGTTAAAACGACAATAAATATTAAAAGATTTTTTAGCGTTATACCAGTTTTATTAATAACTAGCAAAGTTTTGGAACTATTGCAACCTATTTGATGCATCTATCATTTTAAAGAAACTTTTAATGAAGTTTCTTAATTTAAAACAGATTATATTATTAATAATGTTTCAAAGGTGTAAGTTTGAAGTAAGTCCACTTTGAAAGTCACATTTAAATTAGTTTCGCCTTTGTAAACCACTTCTTTGGATCTTTTTCAATTTCAATAGCAATTTGTATCATTCTATTCATACTAGAAAGTATCTTATTTAGTATCGTAACTTACGTTTCTTGATATAATATTTTCTTTTCACGCATTACGCGCGAAAGTAAACTCACAAGTAACATCATAATTCTTAATTCTGTTTATCTGTCAAGCTAGAATCTATCTACTTATTTTAATAGTCAATTATTTAATCTATAAATACCAAAAAAAAAAAACCATGGAATATTTATCGGTACTCGAAAGAAGTCACCGAAAACGTAATTATTTTTTCCGATCTGGCTCCAAATATGCTCTATACTATCGATGCTTCATAAAGTTTTCATCGATACTGCGACGTGTAACATCACTACAGCTGAATAACGTGATAACACAAATAGTGCGGTGACATTAATCTTATGTAGTGTATAAGAATTTACTGTGTTGGCACTTAGGTAGATGTAGGCTAGAATTTATACCTTGGCTCCCAACTAGTTGGTTAAGTTAAACGATGCGAAAACTTGCTAAATTAATTCTGTATTTGTAATTAAAAATTAATTGAAAACAAATTGTGTTGGGAGTAGTTTTTAATCTTCATGTATATTTAGATCGGGTGGATATTTACACAGAAATAATAACAATTATAAAAAGCTGCATATCTAAATTTACATTAATGAAACTTAATTTAAAGTTAGAAAATATGATACAAATACGATATGTCCACTGATTCCATTGATTGTTTGAAAATCTTGGTTAACAAAATATCATCATCATCATCATTTCAGCCGATAGACGTCTACTGCTGGACATAGGCCTCCCCCAAATGTCGCCACAATTAACGGTCCTGTGCGTTTCGCATCCATAATCGTACCTGAAGACGCAGTGTTGGAAGGCCCCCTCAAAGGTGAACCGATGACCTAGTGAAGGTTGCGGGAATCCGATGGATAACTAACTGCACCTCCGTCTCGCGGTAATGTGTCAGTAATAAATAAGTGCGGTTCAGGGAACTAAATATAACTTTACTACATTAACAAATAAACATTTAAACACGTTACTAATTGGTTTAGTTTTTTTTTTTATATTGTTGATAGGTTCGCGCTTGACCGCTATCTCACCTGATGAAAAGCAAAGATGCAGTCGACGACGGAACGCGCTTACCTAGAAGTAACCTATTCACTCTTGAATTAAAGATTCCCAGGTAGTAGCCATCAGAAAACACAGACTGGCAGGCAATTCCACTCCTTAGCTGTACGCACAATGAATGTGTTCCCAAAACGTTTTGTGCGTATAGGTGGGATGTCCACCATGTACCGGTAGCGCATCGCCGCGGTACGCCTTGGTCCGATGATGGAACGGGCTAGGCGGAATTAGGCTATGCAATTCCAACGCACATTCCCCGATATGCAACGGGTAGAAAACCGACAGGCTAGCAACTCGGCGTTAATAATTTATAACCTATAACAACTACTGTAGGATCGTCAACGGTGAAATACTCCAACATCTCTAATGAGCCTACCACACGCACAAGCTTCACTACAGTTTTGTCTGTGCGGGCTGGTTTGTACTCGGAACTCCACGTACAAACTGTATTCGGATATAACGGGATTCCGATCCCGATTTCTGGCCACTGTAGGCGCGGGCTTGCGGACGGCGAGTAATGGGTGGCTCGCCGTCCGACCGTCCGGTAACTGTCCGGACCGAGCCCAAGTCGTCGACGGCTCGTATTGTTCCACGCGCGCCTCAGGGAGATGTCAGCAAATCGTAGGGGCCCAGCAGGGCCGAAGCCTACTGGGGCCACGGGTAGTGTGAAAGCGAAGGCCGGGGCCCCGGGATGAAGGCAAAGAAGGAACAGGAGTGGGTTTTTAGTCAGTAAAAGTCTGACACTATCTCTCGCTCCGCCCAAGAGCGAGATTTGACATTAGATGATTTTCCCACCTAATGAAAAAAAAAAAAAAAACGTACAAACTGTTTGAGTTTTACCAACTACAAAACATGATGTGCTTTTTGGTATACCTACCTGGGATTCCTCTTACCTCTTCCATCATCTTTCATCTCTAGCAATTAGCAATACTTGTCCAGTTTAGACTGGGTATTAGTTTTATTTCATGCTCCCATCTCTTCCCTTGCCTTCCTGTATTCCATTTACCATCTCTAGGGTGCCATTCCATGATAATCTTGCTTCACTTGTTTTCAGTACTTTGCAGTATGTGGCCCGTCCATCTCCACTTTAATTGGTCTATCTTTACAAGCACGGCACTTAGGTTTCGACCATAAAAAGGTATTTTCCACCTTGCTATTTCTCTCCTGCTTTTTTGTCGCTAAATATGCTCCTCTCTATAACTCTTTGGCGGGGTACTAGAATGTCCCTGTGATGTTTTGTGAGGGACTCTCACCAGGTCATCGGTCCACCTTGTAGGAGACTTTCCAACGCGTGTCCCGGCATGCAGTCGTCACTCCAGAACCTTTCGGCCCCATCGACCATCTGTTGTGGCTGCAATGTGTCTTGCTCACCGACACTTAAATACACAAAACAAACTAACTGCCTATTATCATATACGTTTATCGCATGTTATCCCGACCTACAGTAACCGGTTATAATATATTCTAATTTGCTGTACCGACAATGCACCTAATATTCTGCAACGCACATTTTGGTGTATAATCGGACAGGCGCGCCTGTCCGATTATACACCAAAATGTCACAGAGCCGACCACCCGTCTCTTAATAAACCCACTGGGAACCCACGCAAACAATCAGGGACTCTCATTAAGAACTTAATGGCATACAATAGTGCCAGTGGTTGTGTATGCAGCGAAATAGATCTTCATTCTTGCATAACATTGTTAAGATTAGCACACAATGATGGTAGAAATGCATTCGTGTATCGATTCTGTCTCTTAACAACGAACCGCACATTATTTTTTCGTTTATTAACCTACCGTATGACTGAAGTTAGTCTCTGAGTTTTTATGTGAAGATTTTTCCGAATCGCAAAAATGTTTTTTTTTTGTGACGTAACTCCAAATGTATACTTTTCAGATTTTTCTGTACTTACTTGTACTATGAGACCTTGCTTCATGCCGAATTTCTTGATTCTAGGTCAACGGGAAGTACCTTATGAATTTTGATTCCCTTGAGAGTGTCGAAATACACGTTTTTTGCAACAATAACAGCCGTACCTACCTTTTTTTTCGTTAACTTGATTTTTTCACAGATTCAAGGGACCGCAGACCTCATGAGTATATGGTTTTAATTTCAACTCGATACCTCCACGCGTTCCCGAGATAAATAGTCTTGACAGATAGACAGACAGACGGACAACGAAGTGATCCTATAAGGGTTCCTTTTTTTCCTTTACAGGTACGGAACCCTAAAAAGCCCACAAAATTAACTAAAATGATGAGCCATTACTACATACCTCCCGCTTTCCGCCACCTTCGCTCGCGTTACTTCTTCGCAGGTGACGATTGCTTTCCGGTCCCTCTCGACCTCCACGTGGACACGGCGATGCTTTACCAAAGCGGGGCAGACTTCCATCGTGTTCTCCAGGTGATCGACACAATAACGACACCCGGGCGTTTCTTCCTAAAAACCTCCTAAAACCCCCATGTCGGGTGACCTGCGCTATGCGAAAAGTGAGTAAGCCATGACGCTTCTCTAACCACTCCTCAAAGAGGCGGCATACCTATTGCTGCGAATGTGAGGCACGCCACTGGACTGCAACAGTCGCTGTCTCCATACCGCTATGAGATCCTGCCCGTGCCGTGATTTGCGGCATGGAAACACACCCTAACAATTCGTTGCATAAAACAATGCATTCACCGCCGACAAATAGACGCCGCGATGCATATTGTCACATTGAGTGGGCGGGAAGGTCGCACCAACTCCCACGCACCTTATAACAATATACGAACTAGTGAAATTACATTCGAAATGCATTATTTTAGTACAGAACTGGTTTTAAACTATTGTTTCTGGGTTAAACTTTCGTTATTGTTAATTTTATTGACAAAGAAATAGTTTTGGAGATATTTTTATTGTGGTTTTAGTGGGGCAATGTTTTATTGTATTGGTTCAGACGAGAGATATCTGCTGGTTTTATTGGAAGTCATATAAATATTTACTGCACCGTAACTTTTTACTCCATATTCTCTCAATGAATAACAATAGAAAACTGGCAACATTATATTTGCTCATAATATCAAATTACGATCACTAATCCGTCATTTTGATGGTACGATAAGCGCAGTGATTGAGCAATTGGTTACTGCGCTGAGTGTCTTAGATTCGATTCCCATACGGAACAAATATTTGTATGACCCTACAGATAATTGTTCCGAATCTGAATATCTTGTGTATAGGTATCGGCACGGATCTTGAGCGCTCGGCGAAAGAGTGGGGATCGCTTTGCGTACACGTTTTATTTATTTTTTTATATGTACACCTATTTTATTTTATTTTTTCTTTTACCTACTAGGTACTAGGTACCAAAGTGGTACCTAGAACCTATGGTGGTGGAAATAGGTGTACTTTTAAATAAATAAATAAAACGTGTACGCAAAGTGATCCCCACTCTTTCGCCGAGCGCTCAAGATCCGTGCCGATACCTTTATGTGAGTTTAAGCTTGTGAACGCACCCACAATACAGGAGTAATTCATAGTGTGGAAAAATGACGAAAAATAAATCAAGTGTAGAAATTATGATAAATCACCTTTTCTATCGTTCACACATACAAATCCTTACTAACAACCGCTCATAACTCACAAGCGCACGATAAACTAGACCCTTTCAACCCTGAACTAAATTACACACACACTTAAAACCAATACAAGCAAACTTTAAGCCCAAGTGCATAATCGTGCTTTTAAAACCGTTCGCACATACATACCTCTAAATTTAAAGACATATATAGCAGCTACAGTTCTGTAGGCGAGTGTACCCGCGACCTACTTTAGGAAATCGATCGAGCACTCGATATCGTGTCATTTAATCACAACGTGGAAAATTAACTGCAAAGTACTGAAAACTTTAATACAAGCTGGCTTTTTATTCTTTGGCAATATTTGAGGTGAATGAATGAATGAACGAAGGTATTTTGATGGACCAGTGGTAATGGGCCTGAATTACGAGACATGTCATGGTTTGAAACCCAAGTAGGTGCATTACTTTGTATAATTTATTTCATCACCACTGCTGTCAAAACGATGAAGGAAAAAATCGTGAGAAAACCGGCAAGGAGTTGAACCAAAAAATCCGAAGATATGTGACTTTCAACAATCCGCACTATGCCCGCATGGTGTATTACGGCCTATTCCCTCACAGAGAGAGGAGGCCTGAGTTCGAACTCCCAGCAGGGAAACATTATAGGTAGATTATGCTATTCAGAAGACTGAAGAAAAGTCCAAAGAGCATACAATAAGTGTTATATTATCACCAAATAATTGTCAATTTTTTTTTCATACCATTTTGAATTTAGTATCATAGTTAAAGTTATTTAAATTCGTGCTTATTTTCTTCCCACAAATACAAGCCACCCTGTATTACGTAACTTGTATCACTTGTATGCTACATGATATTTTCTTTTTCATTGCACATGTGGGTACAGGTGAATGGAAAACTTGTGAATGAACTTTATCCAGTGACTGAACAAATGAACGAACTGATTTTATTTATACATTCAGTCAACGAGGTTTAGTAGGTGTTAGCAGAATAGGTAATTGATTGAGTTTATAGCTTGCAAGCTTTTTATTGATAGCTCTGGTCAGGGGCCATACCATGATGTGTTAAAATGTCTGGTTTGCGAGCGAGAAAGAGGGATGGCCACCCTATTACAGTTCAGTTTAGGTTTTGGAGGTAAGCAGAACAGAGAGTAAAGTCTCACAAACCTCCGTTGAAAAGGAAGGATCCTCCGACCAGACGGGTGTTATGTCTGGTGGGCAACTGCCCAATAGATGATTTCGGGCTGTTCTATATGTTCTAATCGCGCGGAGAACTTTAATTGCGCGATGCAGGATTAGTTCTTATGTGACGCCATAGATGTCACTACAAGGTCATCAAATGGATCGCGTTTAGGCTAAGAACCCACAAAGCGGTTTTCCCCCGCGGTCGCCGCGGTTGCGGGCCCGCAGCTTCTGTAGAATGCAGATATATATAAAAAATTAAAGCACATTTCACGACGCGTTTTCCGCCCGCGGTGTGTGGGTTGTTCGCGGCTCCCGCTGCACCAAGGGGCAACTAATAGGATCGCGCGGGCCGCGGTCACCCGCAGCCTCGGCGGCGGGTTGCGCCCGCATGCTTTGCGGTCGGTTGGCGGGCGATCGCAGTGGCTGGCGGGGGTTGCAAAAATTCGCCGCCCGTCTTGCAACCGCATGTCTTGCAATAGTCGCCCGCCAGGCTAGCTGCCGAAAATCGCAACCGCGATGGTTGCGTAACCGCACAAAACTGCGGTAAGACTTATAAGTATTATAGGTATTATAAGTCTAAAAATAAGGAACAGGCTTGAAATAGAGGAACAAAATAAGCTTTATTTAAAATTTTGGCATATTAATTCAAATCTCACTTTCATATGATTTTGGAACATCGACATAGTTCTCTTAAAAAACTAAAAAAATATTTACTACTGACGTAATCCCCACCGGGGGGTGGTGCTTACGTAATACTTGAATGGCCACTAATTCTCGATTCCTGAATTAAAAATATTATATTAATATGATATTTGAAATTAAGTAGTTCTCAAATTCTATTTAGCTTAAAAATCAATCAAAATTTGGCATTCTAGTAGCGTTTGATACGTTCCTAAGCCGAAGTACTCAATTCAGAAACCCGCTCTGTGGAAGCTTCTTCTCACATAGGTAGCATAGCATAGGTACCTTAACAAAGATACACTCCGAAACATATACCGTGAAACCAAACACACCCTACAAACATCTACACATACGTATGTCTAAAGATCCCATACATCGTTTTCGCCAGATATTTACGATGTAGGAAGCAAACATTTATTTTTCTTGTTCGCTATTCATGTTAGAAATACATACATTAACTATATTAGTCGGCAACATGGAGGAAACGAGTAAAAATCACGTACACACACAGAATAATAGTACGTGCCGTCGGGAACGTTGCTGGCAACACAGGCTTTATTTTATGTCACAAGAGTTGATGTAACATCGGTAAATACGTCGTTGTTACTTTAGAAAGGTTTAGGGGACAGGATATAAAATATATTCCAAGGAAATTCTACTATAGGTAAAACTAAAATAAACATACGACTATCCATGTAAAAAAACAACAAACAACACGATACTTACCTACGCTGCCGTGGTAAACACTGGCCAATTACACCCCAAGGAAAAATACCGTAACATCTTATTCTACATTTAAACATTTAAAAGCACGAGTTCCAATTTCAAAAACAAAGCCCGCGATTTCCGTGCGAGCGTTTACACTGCGAGTGCAATAGACAGCACTACACTGCACTACACGAAAATAAGCGCAGCATGTAAAACGGGACGCGTTTCGTCGCGCGGCAAAACGCGGCGTGGCCCCGAACGCGATTATTGCAGCTCCAATGGCGCGATTAACCCTCCGCTGGCGTGCTTTTGTCGTCTAAAACGTACTTTTTTATACCAACTTAATAGCTTCGACAATGTTCTCGACAACGCTCCTACCTACATTACGAAACTCTTTATATCAAACTTTAAAACTGCTTCAGAAAAACCTGGTAATAGATATAGTTAACGACAAAAAGTCACCGAGCCACGGTTCGTTGCGGTTTCGTTCAACTGTTCCAAATCCAATTGCACCATTAACCCGTAACTGCCGCGGCAAAACACGGGCACCGCAATAAAATCAATGGGACACTTACACCGCCTATTTCATTCAAATAAATCGGCTCAAGTTCGCGAATAAACTGATATAACCGGTATTAATCGACTTCGGAGACGGTCGATAGTTAACGAGATATATGGCCAATATCTGTGAAGATTTGTTTTAGAATGAAAGCGTATTGTCTGACTGCGAAGCTTTCATTGTCTGTAGTATTAAATTACTTGGAAGTAGTGCTTGACAAAAACTATAAAAGGTTTCGCATGTAATACATCGAGTCTTGTATCCAGCGGGAGTTGGCTTGGCGCCAATTTTTTTCATGTTTTCTGGAGTTCCATTGTGTGTGATCGAAAACCCTGTTGCTTTTATTGGCGGTGAGTCTTGAAATCTAGGTACATTGCCGAATGATGTTATGTGTCTTGAAGATATATTTTACAACGCTAGAAATTGCTTCTATGAAATTCGTTTTCCGCTTGTTTGCATTTGAATGATTGCCTCTGAATTTTCTTTTATTGATTCTATGACGTGGCAAAGTTACGGACTGATCGACAATCGTTTTTTGTTTTTATTTTTTATTTTTATTGTAGTTCTGCTTTATTTCTTATTTGCCTTATGCCATAACATCTTAATTTTCGATCTCAGTTTGCCTCTCATTTTCTCTTATGGATTCTATGACGTGGCAAAGTTACGGATTGATCTACAATGTAATCGTTTATTCATTTTTTATGGTAGTTCCTAAAGAAAATAGTCATGATCTAGTTTTCTTCTTATTTGCCCTTTGCAATAACATATTATATTATATCTTAATTTTTAAGCTCAATTGTATTCAGCGAATATTCTCTACGGATCCCTACACAAACACACACAAATACTCAGTCCTCAGCATTCGAGACACGAAAGCAAGGAAACTACCCACTTTATTGGTGCATGCTGTCTAGAACACAACTTGTTCATAGTAAGACAAGGCGCGCCCCGCGGCGCCGGCTCGGATTCCTTTACTGCTCATTGTAAAACTGTGCTAAGATTTAGTTGGTACGTTTGTGTTTGTAGCTGGGGAATTAGATAAAGCATGGCGGTAAAGTTACATTTAGTTGTAACGGTTAGGAGAGGCAAATGAGAGAAATACAACTTTGACTACTAACTAATTAATAGTAGTGTATTAGTAGTTATCTTTTAGTGATATTTTATTAGCAAAAACTATTGTTAAATAAATAAAACATGCAGTTAGACCATGTTACATTCTGGTAGCGCATGATATTTTTTTTTTTGTACTTAATGCATAATGCATTGTTAGGTACCTAAAATCATGAGCTAAAAAGCTCATGATTTTAGGTACCTTAACAATTAATTTCGTCAAAGTAACGATTAGTATTTTTATATTTAAAAAAAAAAAACCACTTGTTTTAATTATATTTGTTTTCTCTTTTCAGGTAAGGCTAATGCTCCACGCAACAATACACATAACAGAACAAGACCGAGTAAGTTCCGTTTATTTTTAGTTGTCAAATCATTAAAATTTGCCTGCTGCGGTCTTCCCGTCCAACTATAATTTAGGTGTCTTCACGGCTAGAGTGAATAGGCTCTTAATAAACTAGTGCGCCTCTCCATCAATGATTGCATCACTTCTTACCATCAGGTAGGACCACAGTCAAGCACTGGTTAATATATATTTAAAAAAAAAACCTTCTACCTCTCTGGGTACAGCGACAGCGAGTGTCTGACTTTTACCGACAAAAACCCATCTGTGTGCCTTTAGTTGCCCTTTGCGTTCCAGGATCGCGGTACAAAGAATCTACCTCCTCCTTGTGTCGTACTCCTCAATACTGAGGGTCCTGACCTCCCTGCTTCATCACTTTTTTTCGTACGATAATCCTCCATCTGTTTCTGTCTCTAGCGCTGTGAAGGGCATTGTATACCGTAGAGTCAAAAGCGTTGTGGATCTGGTCGAACCAACGTATTGGGCTGCGTCCACGAGGCCTTTTCCCATCCACTTCACCGGTCACGATGAGCCTTTCGTGGTAGTCACCTTCTTTCTTTGCAATGTGACCGAAGTATTGTAGAATCTTGAGTAGACACTCGGACGATAACTGCGAGGAGATTTTGAGTTCTCGCATCATGGATACGTTGGTCCGAAATACTGGCCCCCAAGAGATACGGAGCATAACTCCAACACCTAAACTGAACTATTAAAGAGATGTAACTATATAGGGTATACAGCTTCATCCCTCTTTCTCGCTCGCACTTTTAACATTTTAACACGTCATGGACCCCTGAACTAAAGATTCTGACCGTAGTCCAAGTTCTGCGTTTCGTGCGGAAGAAACGCCCGGATGTCAACATTCTGTGGACCGCCCGGAGGACACGGTGGAACATACAGTAGAGGTGTGCCCTGCCTGGGCAGAGCACCGCCGTGTCCTCGTGAGGGCGATCGGTGGCAACGATCTCTCGAGCCGGGCCTTGGTACAGGCCATGGTCCGGAGCGAGGAGGAGTAGAGTAGAGGAGGCAGTCGCCTCCTTCTGCGAAGCAGTAATGCTAGCAAAGGAGACGGCCGATCGCGTGAGGCAAAGGTCCTCACGCCCTAACCGCCGCAGGGATTCCGATCCCGATTTCCAGCCACCGTAGGCGTGGGCTTACGGACGGCGAGCAATGGGTGGATCGTCCGGTAACCGTCCGGACCGGGCCCGGGTCGTCGACGGCGCGTACTGTTCCATGCGCGCCTGAAGGAGATGTCAGCAACCGTAGGGGCCCAGCAGGGTCGAAGCCTACTAGGGACATGGGTGATGCGAAAGAGATCCCCGGGGCCCTGGAAAAATGGCAAAGAAGGAACAGGAGTAGGTTTTTAGTCAGTAAAAGTCTGACACTATCTCCCGTTCCGCCCAAGAGCGGGGGATGACATAAGATGATTTTTCGAAAAAAAAAATTGCCCAAGTTCTGCGTAAACACAATTCAACATTGTAACCTTGTTTCATTCATCAAACATGAATGATAAACATAAGTTTGCCTAGTAGGTCAATCTACTGTTTAGCATATTTATGACTGATGCGTATTTTCATCTCCCCTCCTCAATTTCCTCCAGCAAATACATAACACATTTTATCAAAACAAACACCATGTCATCTATTTTGTTTATTCCATACCGAAGAAACAAATATCAATAGATTACTATCGAAACAACATGTCAACAGAGAAATCCATCTCTATCTTCTTGATATAACCCTAAAACGCATCGTTAAGCAAACGAGCAATTACGAAAGCAACTCTTGCGCAGATATTTCGTACGAGTGTTGTTCGTACGTGTATTTACATAATCGGATGTTTTCATCGCAGCGGTAGGGTTAGCTCAACTGTTATGACTACTGCAAATGACATGTTCTGTTTTGTTCCACGTTTCTGAAAAGGCTGGGTTCCGTACGGTTCGCTTGTTGGAGCTTCTTTAGTTTATATTGCTTTTGTTCTCATCATCTTACTTTACTTGTCGTTTTTACTACTCGGAAATCTATATAATTTTACAGGTATGCGGAACAGAGTTTAAAGTACCGCAAACGTTGAAAAGGGAAGATCCTTTGACCAAACGGATATTATGTCTGATCCGGGAAGTTTCCCGATACATGATTTCGGGCTGTTGTATATATATTATTCAAATCGCGCGGAGAACTCTAAAAGCTAGAAGCGGCCACAAGCCAGTTGTGGCCAGTGGCTGCTACTTTTTTTAACCCATGTGCGCAGTAGTATAATGGACTCTGTCGAAGAAGGTTTAAATGCGCGAGTGGCATGTGACAGCGTTTTGTATCGGCATTTTGTGGCCAGTGCCGGTCACAAGAAGCGAGCAGCGGCGTTTTGTAGCGTGTGGCGGCTTTCGGCGTCAACCATGTGCGGCAAGTCCCTGTAATATGTATGTAACCTACAGGAAATATGGCGGTGGCGGCGTTTAGTGGTCGTGTGTGGCGACCCTAATTGCGCGATGCAAGATTTCGTACTTTAGTTCTTATGTGACGCCATAGATGTCGCTACATAATAAAACTAGGAGGCCTGACCCACAAATTCATCAACGATCAGCCCTTGGATCTAGAAAGCTGAATTTTTTGACAGCAATAAGGACGGATTTTTCGAAATTCAACTCTTTAGGATCATATGCGAGCAAAGCCTAAACGGGCAAAAACTAGTAGTTTAATAAGAATAAGAGCAATATTAGAGCAGATTTTCCACATACAGAAATGGATACATTATTTTTTCCTAAATAACCATATCACTGAAAGCCAATATTCGCACACAAAGCAAAAAAAAATAATTACAATCTAATAGTCTGTCTAACCTTGTCGAAGCCTCTGGTTGTTACTACAATTCCCTTCAGTAGTCGTCAGCAGATCTCTAGTGGTCCAATAAATCCGATTATTTTCCTAATCAGGCCTTCAGATGGCATCGAACAAAATCACAGGCCATCTACCTCGGTCCTCGATGCAAATCTGCCCATACCACGAATACTTCACGGAAGCGAATGGAACTATGCCAAGCGTTATAAATATTTGATTTTATGTTACAGACTATTTGATTTCATTTGATTTGAGATTCAGTCAAAGACTACGAATTTCGCTAGTTAAGATTGTCTTTTGTGTTAGTGCCAAATTAGTTTGAAAACTGGGATTTGGACTGTTCGAAAAGATTTTAGCGTCATGCCTGATCGCGCGATCTCTTATGCAATTTGGTACCACGTGCACAAATATCGTTTGGACTAGTTTCGAGATCTGTGTAAGATTAAACAAGGCATCGTTGTCGCTTTTATCGTCTATTTGCAATACGGTAATAAAGTGTGTGTTAGTAGAATATTACGGCAGTTACCGTTAGCTTGTCTGTCGCCTACGGGAACTAGTGGTGATTTGTCTTAGTTTCTATAGCTAAATGTAGTTCAATAAGATTGGATTTACTATGTAGCGTTGATATTTCTCCATTATCGATACTTGGCTTCTGGTTTATTGCACGTGTAACTGTCAAAGGATTTCACTAATCGCTTATAATGAAACGGTCTTCATATATACAACAATCCGCATCATTTTTTGGGGTAGATACTAATTTCTGTCCGGTGGTTTCGCCCCCGTGAAAGTGGGTTTCTCTATACAAACACCGGACCCTCGTTTCATCCCCTTAGAGGGTAAATTTTCAAAAATCTTTTTTAGTATATATGTTACCAAAAACGTATTGCGCCGACCCCAAATAACACGGGACAAGGGCAGGAAGATGATGATGATGTTAACTGAACAGCAATCTGTATAATTCAGGTATTCTATACCACTGAGACAGTGTATATCGACATATCGGAAACATTTAATCGCCTACCGTTACATTCGGTGAACAACTATTTCTGGATAACGATGATGATGATTTCTTTCAGTATATTACCCAATAAAGTTTTGCGCGTTTTCGTTTTCCAGTCCAGCTCGTTGGCCCAACGACTGTCGCACGCCGTTTGGACCCAAATGAGTTTAGAAATCGCCCAAATTCTGCGGGTTGATTATTTCGAAATGGAATAAAATGACCCAAATAAAAATTGATGTTATTGCAAATATGGAAAGAGGTTGGGTAGCACTTGAGATATTTTTGTTCAGACATTCGATTGATTTTTTGGATAAACGAATTTTGTTTGGTTAAGGGTCAAAAGTTTACATCATTTTATGCTCTCAATGTCTTTTCCTTATTGGTAAAGAATATGCACACAATTGTGTGCATATTCTAAAATTCTAATGTCACGTATTGAAATTGCTTAAATCAATGAGTAGCCGAGAAGCAGTTCCTAGGCAATGTTGTTCGTACGAAGTCGAATGATCAAGAGAGCTCTTGGTGTCTTGATCACTCTTTTACTGTCGCCGCATATGGGCCACATGCCACAGCCACAAACGCCGTCACGAGAAGCTAGAAGCGGCCACAAGCCATTTGTGGCCGATGGCTTAAAATATTTAAATATATATATATATATATAACATGGTGTAAAAATTATTGGAATCGGTTCAGTTTCTGATTCTGAACAAACTATATTCAGGTTTCGCATATACTAAAAATAATGTTATATAGCTCCATTCCTTTAATGGTTCAGTTTAGATCGTAAAATGGATCGCGTTAAGAGCTTTGTGGTAAGGCTTAAAACAACAACAACACCAACTGAAACAACAACAACAACACAAACAACAAGAACAACACAAGAACAACAACAAGAACAAGTATGTAATGAAAATATTTTTTTCATTGCAAGCTTTTATATGGCGCGGTATACCTACCCATGTAATTAATACTCATCAAGACTATTCCAAACAGATCAAATACGGTAGGGTTATCTGACTTCCTATTCCACCTACTGGTTCCATCATCACATCAGCTGCAAGTCATAATAATTTTGCATTGTCATCTGATTGACACATGTATGCAAATTTTCAGCTCAATCGGTAACCGGGAAGTGGATCAAATTTAATTCGCAAGATTTAATTACACACAACAGGGGCCCAAGTCTGCTATTTTTATAAATTTGTCATTCCGACATGATCCCATTGTCATTTCGCTAAAAGTTCGTAATCTGCTAATTCATAATGATCGATCATTGATCGGTCAATGGTCTCGTACTAAAGTTGTGGTAGAATGACAATATCGAGCTTATTAAAAGCAATGACTGCACAATGACGTTCTAATGGTAGGTCACTGATCAAAGGAACTGTCAAAATTTTAGCAGATTACCTTATACGTCAAACATTCATTTGTCAATATGTACGAGATTACCATTCTATGCCACTTCTTTCAATGGAGTGTCAGTGATTGATCATTGGAAAGTCATAATGACGCCATTATATTAGTAGATTACCAAACTTGTCAAAATCAACTATTATGAGATCAATGATAGACCATTCTGACGCTATTGTAATAGCAGACTTGAGGCCCTGGTTAAACTAAATAAAAGCTTGTAATAAAGATAATATCAGAAGTTAAATGAAAACTGACAATGTTAATTATATATATTTGTACGCCTCTGGGTAAAACATAGAGGAACTACCTATTTTTAACACCTCACACTCTGTTGTAATCTGACCTATGTTTACAAATAAATTATTCTGATTCTGAAAGAGTGAACTTCGAAAAGATAAAAAAGACTAACATTTATCTCTCAAGCCTCATTACTCGAGGCTAAAGCTGTCGTCCTATACTAGACCAGAAAACAGCACAATAAAACTTATAGAAGAAATAATAAAAGGATATAAATGATGCTATTTGTCTAGACTAGGTATGTATGTATAACATTTTTCGAAACATAAGTTTTATTTTACTATTTTGGTCGTTAGTAACCAAAAGGAATATGAACCTTGTGTTTGTACTAGTATTGACTAACGAGCTTGGGCCAAAGTAACCTGACTTTAAGGTATTTATTATGCCTATACTTACCTACTGCTGGGAAAAGGCATACCCTAAATTCTTGCAGTTATTCTTTTCTGAAGTCACCTGGTGCCAGCCTATGCTGTAGGTGGTTGGGTTGTTTCGCCACCTCTTTTCATTAATTGACGGGCCTGTTGGTCTAACGGTCAGTGGCTCTGACTGCTATGCTGGAGGTCGTGGGATCGATTCCCAACCCAGGATAAATGTTTGTGTGATGAGCACGATCATTTGTTCTGTCTCTGGGTGTAATTTATCTATAAGATTTCTGTATTTAGAAATATATAAGTAAGTTTATCAGTTGTCTAGTACTCATACCACAAGCTGTGCTTAGTTTGGGACTAAATGGCGTTGTAACAGTAGTGAAAGAAAAAATGAGACAAAACGAATATTTCTATTATGAAAACATGGATGAAGAATAGTTAGTCGAGAATCGACATCAAATCTGTACGCTATTTGATCAATAAGAGTACGAAGATATCGAGAACTTTGTCTACAAACACTCGAACTCGATAGTTTTAAATCCAGTGTTGCGATGACATCTCGGCAGTTTGAAAAATTGCGAAATTCCTAACAATGTATCGAAAATAGTGAGGGGATTCTGTAAACAACAATATCGATAGACGAATATTGAACTTAAGTTGTTAGTGATGTGGACTTGCGAATATGACGTTATTTTTGGAGCTTAATAGTTTTTAGATGCAAGTACCCTTTTAACGTTTTAGGATAAAAACAACCCTTCAATATTTTACAACGTCTCGCATTATCTTGCCAACTTTACTTCGTCTGACGAGAATCCCAATAACTTTCTAAACGTAAAATGCGAGGGAGACGTTGCTTTAAGTCGCAGATTTCGCAAACGAACCGTGCAAGAATTGTGAATTTATCGACTAAATTTATCGACTAGTTAGTACGTGGGCATCACTATCAGTGAAGGTCGCGTTGATTTATAGTGACGTGCAACATGAGTTATCGATACTGGTGTCTCGATTCGATCGGCTGACAGGTTTTGTTTGAATCTTTGAATATTTTATCATTTTATTTACTGTCGTTTTAAATTCTGAATATAATTTTGCTTTGGTCCTGCCACACGTGGTTTCGTTGAATATTTATAATGTAATATATTCCTAAAAGAGAATATTAATCACTACTGAAGATTTATTCGTTAATCTAATAATTAATTTCTGAAGAAAGTTAGAACTATATATTTTACTTGCTTCTGCCAGCGCAGCGGCTTCACCCGCGCGAAGTTAGGTTCCTCTTTACAAACTTTGGAACCCTGTCTCGTCCCCTAAGGGGGCAAATTTTGGAAAATCCTCTCTTAGTGCTCTCCTACGTCATAAAAGGAAATCTGGTGCAAAATTTTACGCTCCTACACCCAGTAGTTTCGGCTGTGCGTTGATATGTCAGTCAGTCAGTTTCTCCTTTTATAATATAGATTTCCATTCAATATCAATTCAGTAGAATTTATTTTGTTCTTTATGCTTTTGGCTGTAATCAGGGGCCCAAGTCTGCTATTTTTATAAATTCGTCATTCCAACACGATTCCATTGTCATTTTGCTAAAAGTTCGTAATCTGCTAATTCATAATGATCGATCATTGATCGGTCAATGGTCTCGTAATAGAGTTGTGGTAGAATGACAATATCGAGCTTATTAAAAGCAATGACTGCACAATGACGTTCTAATGGTAGGTCACTGATCAAAGGAACTGTCAAAATTTTAGCAGATTACCGCATACGTCACATATTCATTTGTCAGTATGTATGAGATTACCACTTCTTTCAATGGAGTGTCAGTAGTTGACTATTGGAAAGTCATAATGACGCCATTATATTAGGAGATTACCAAAATTTTCAAAATCAACAATTATGAAATCAATCATAGACCATTCTGACACTATTGTAATAGTAGACTTGAGGCCCTGTTTGTTTTCTAATTCACCACCAAACGAATAGCCAACAAAAACAATTAAGTCAAACAGTGCAAAGATCGCCAAATAAAAAAGCGTCTTAGCCACACAACCAGTGGCTACTATCCTCAAACGTCGGTAACCCAAGTCAAGATGGGATTTATGGATTAGTCTGGTAACCAACCATTATACCCCACTTAGCCGGGGGGCCGGCAGAGAGCGGGCTTATTCCACGTCTTGCACAATAGCTTTGAGAGCCCAGCTTTTGAGATTAGTAGCAAAGCAGAGAGTTTATCATCGGCAGCCATGTTTTGAGATGCCTTGCTTCTTGACTTTCGCTTGTTATGTGTTCTTAATTAAATTTTATTAAGCCAAGGATCTCTGCTTAGCCGCGAGGGAGATAAGGATGAAGTCGTGGTTTGTAAGCCAATGTGATTTATTAATTGACATTTTATTTAGTTGAGTTTATTGTCTGTTTTATGGGACATCACTAGAAGGGATTAGAGACATGATAAACGAGTCTGATATCGGTACCTAATTACACTAGTCTATAAATTTTTATTTTCAAAATGCAACAGATATAACCATAGATGTTTTGCTAGGCTCCTTAATAAGAATTTGATCGTAGAAAAATTTCATTACGTCTAGTTTTTCAGTTACATCTTAGTATTGTTTCTAAACATACTTTTACATGGCACATAATATAAATATTAAAATATATATAAAATATTAAATTATATAATAGCTTATTTTAAAAGTAATGATATGTACATGTAACTATTTTAACTGATTGTAGACTTTTTTTTAGACATTAGCAGCCCAGAGTTCTGATTTTGATTCACTCATGATAGCTAAAATAATTAAGATACGCTAATTTAGTTTATTTTAGGCAATTTATTGACGTATATTCCAGGTGAATAAGAGTCGAAAACGTTAAAAAAAAATTGCCCGTCAACATTATGTGTGTGTCTATTTATGCATTTTTTTGCTTATAAGTTCAAAAATCTCAAAAATAGTTTGTAATACGGACCTTTCAAATACAGAATATTATTTGGTTTGCATTAATAAGTCTGCTATCCTTAAATTATGATATCAAATTTTGAGATACAATAAAAAAAAAAATTAAATTGATTTTTCATTTTATTTATTTATATCGGAATTTATTGATAGTAGAAAAATACTGTTTAGACAGATCGATAAAGATTTTTGGCTGTCTATCGTGGCATTAAAATCGAAAAGTCACAAAAAGTCACTTAACGGCACTTTCGTTCATAAGAAATATGTTATGGTATGTTGAAAAAATAACTGACTAAATATTAACTAGACCATTTCTAAAACGCTTGTAATAAACTTTACACCCAAATTATCACCGTGAAGGCCAGAATGTATTACATTACCACGACACAAGGGCATAAATTCAGTATTATCAAGCAGGTGTACGAATATACCCCAAACATGACGCATCACAAAGGTAAACTAAACACAGCTGCGAATTGTTCGCATTACTCAGACCTACGTGATCTTTGTAGTTCCTTACAACACTACATTGCAAAAGCCCATTTACACGGGGAGAGTTTCTTGCTTCGCCTTTTAAAGCAAGGATAGTATGATTATGCAAAGACAGTACCTACTTATGGTATGAGAGGTACCTAGTATACCAAGATTTTGCAAGAACTATCCTCAATCTAATTATTATATGTGTCGCATGGCAGGATAAGAAACCAGTACATTAATTTCTTGCTATTCTAGCTTCAAAAAGTAGCCTCATGTTGTCCAAAAATTAGTACAATAGGGTAGAGTTTTGGGTGGTAAAGTAAATCATCAAATAACTTTTACTGGGTAAAACCAACCCGTGTTCCTTCAGTTGCCTTTTGCGTTCCAGGGCTGTGATGACTTTTTCGAATAATGCCGCAGTCCTGGCAACAATACATTCGTCTCACCATTGAAAATAAAAGCGTTAGAGAAAGCAAAACATCGCATTTGTGTTGTTTTCAAATGATAGTTAGATTTATTCGTTTAAATTCTTAAACACCATTACTGTGATAATCTTTTTTTTTTACTGTTGATAGGCTCGAGCTTGACCACTTTCTCACCTGATAGAAAGTGACGATTTTTTCGACGATGTATTGGTGCACCCTTGCTTAGAAGTAACCTAACACTTGATTTCAAGATCCCCAGGTTGTAGCTATCAAGAAACAGACTCCAGCAGAGAATGTGTTCCCAAAACATTTTCTGCGTATCGGTGGGATGTTTACCATATACTGACGGTGGCGCATCACCGTACGTCTGGTAACCACCGTTGAAAAAAAATATTTCATAGGTGAGACCGATCTCACCTATGAAGATTACAGTAAATTATTCTTGCCTCGCGCCAAGCAAGAAATTCACCTCGTGTAAAAACGCTTTAATGTTAGTAATAAGTTGTTATATACACTCACCGGCACGGAATCTTGGCCAAGCGCGTATTTCGCGATAACAAGAGCTTTAAGTGTTTCCTATGATTATTTATTATGAAGGTTGGTCTAAAAAATGTTTACCTTTAGTTCAAGAGGGTAATTTATCATGTTTGAGTGCAATATGACGTTATTTTTAAGTTTTAGTCGAACCCGGTCATCTGAGCGACTAAGTTGCTGTTTTAAATTTGTGTTTTGTGAAAGTTTATTGTTAGGTTATTCAATTATTGTGATATCGTACTGTTACTTCAATAACTAAAGGTGATTTAATTCCAATAAAAATGCCATTAACACCATCACAGGTTGCACAAGCTGTAGCATTGATCGAACAAGGGCTGACACAGCGAGAAGTTGCTGTTATACTGAATGTACCACGTTCATCGATGCAGTATGCGCTGAAACGATACCAGGAGACAGGCCGCTACTCCCGCAGACCAGGCAGCGGAGCCGTCAGATGCACATCAGCCCGGGATGACCGCTTTATTGTCCTGGAAATTTTGAGAAACCGCTACCTCACCGCTGTTGAGATACGCCAGCGACTCCAGTTCACAAGAGGTGTCAATGTTAGTGAACGTACAGTGAGAAGACGAATGGAGGAAGTGAATTTACAAGCTCGTAGACCAGCACGCGGCCCAGAACTTCTCAGAAGTCACCGAGTAGCTCGACTTCGATTCGCACGAGAACACGTCAACTGGACCCATGAGCAGTGGGCTCGAGTACTGTTCACAGATGAGTGTCGAATCGCTTTACGAGCTCCAGATGGTCGGGAGCGAGTGTGGAGAAGAAGAGGAGAGCGGTTTTTACCCATTACCACCACACAAACTGTTAGTTTTCATGGAGGCTCTATAATGGTTTGGGGAGGAATAAGTTCCGATGCACGTACGGAGTTAGTTATCGTCGATAACCGATTAACGGCAACACGATACATCGAGGAGATTCTTCAGGAACACGTGTTACCATATTCAGGGTTTATTGGATTTGACGAATTCCTCCTAATGCACGATAACGCGCGCCCACACGTTGCACATTGCGTGGAGGAATACCTTACAGAGGTTGGTATTCAAAAATTGCAGTGGCCAGCTCGTAGTCCAGACTTAAATCCAATAGAGCATATCTGGGACAAGCTTAAAAGAAAAATAAAGTCCTCCTCCAACCCGCCTGAAACTCTGAATCAGCTTCGAAATGCAGCACTGACCGCTTGGGAAAGCATACTACAAGTTGAGATCAGAAACATCATCCAAAGTATGCCAGAACGAATGCAAGCTGTTATCGGGGCTAGGGGAGGAAACACCCGATATTAAAATGCAAACACAACGAAGACTTTTTGGTTATTTTTCATTTTGTGTTCTTTTTAAATTGACAGTGTTAAAACCAATATTTTTGTGAAACTGCTTATTTTTTTAAAGATTACTGCTGGTGCATCATTTTTTCAATAACTGAGTTACAAAACCATAAAAAAACCCTAATATAGTGCATAAACCCATAATATAGTGAAAATTAAATATTTAAATAGAAATTATCGGCAAGTTATAGGTGGCCAAGTTTCCGTGCCGGTGAGTGTATAAATAACTGTCTGGTACAATGTTATCTGTTGGACGTGCTTAGCTGAATTAAGAATTTACACTATAAATGTTAGACAAGGATGAACGAGGCCGTTTGTCTCACTGTGGGTTAAATGGACCATTAATTAATTAACTACATAATTATTCTAAGTTTATTTTCATGATATTTTTTAGTGGAATACTGAAATGAATATGTTTTGTGTTTTAATGTTAGCTTTTCTTTAAAAATAAATTTCAGTTCGTTTGAATTAAGCTCAAATTGTTCTTGTAAAGTTTATATCATCTCTGAAAGCTTATTAAAACATGATTACTATCATTAGAAAAACAAATTAAGTCCAAATTCTTGAAGGATTTTTAGTAAATTTTATAAATTTTTAGTTTGTAAACATCAACAAAAAACAGGCTTGTCTTTTCTAAAAAATACCAATGAATATTTTTTTCAAAAATTTCATTTATAAACGCCGTAAGTACATCTTATCATGAGTAGAAATCTTTATTGAGTTGACATCAAGTAAAATATCGTAAAATAAATAATAGAGCTACACTATATGTAAAGAATTTTATAAAATTCCATCACTATCTACTAATACGAACTGCTTCACAATCTCCCACAATCGTTCATTCCTCGGTGTCGTTCATTTTTCAGTGACGTCATGACGTGTAAATGAATGATTTGATCGAAATTTATCGGCAGCTTATCTCTTGAGGGTCGTATAAATAATATATAGATGTAATAGCGGATTCTAAGCTTCTAAAATGGCTTTTTGATACAAATCTATATAAACATTTTCTATCTCGTAAACTCACTTTTTTAACATATTTTATCCAAGAAGTTTGAGAGATTAAGGTGTTTAAAAAGCGATGCTATTAAATTTAATACGTTAAATATTTTGTATAAAATTTTCAACCAGGCAAGTTACTTTTGACTCGTAAAATAATTTTTAGCCTAGGGGTCTATAAGTCAAGTGTGAATAGGTTATTTCTAGGCAAGAGTGTTCCATCGTCGGCCACATCATCGCTTACCATCAGGTAAGATAGTCGTCTAACTTGAGTCTATCCATAATAAAAAATAAGCAATTTTTTTCAACATAGACGTTGCTCAACCACATAATTTTTAAATGCCGTTATTAAATACTTATTCTCAGCTTCGACCATTAAATAAAACGTCATCAATTCTACATTTTTCTAACAAATTAAACTATTAAGTTGTACTAAGCCGGTGACATCGAGTCCGCCCACTCCACTCTACGATATTAACTATTCACGTTCATCCTCGGACAACAATAGTAATATATTCTTCAAAGAATAAATTATATCTTCATTAGGTTTTATTGTGTACCGACTCATTAGTATAATTTATTGTACCGACCAGTTCCACCGACGTTGACTTTCGCTGTTAACTCATCCTCTTCCAACATCTGTTACTTCATCTTTTCTTTCTTTATTGTTAGACTTCAAATAGAATAATGTTACAAACAAGAAATATAGAAATACACAAACAAATATCTTGTTCGTTACCGAGTAAAATAAAATACAGTTACTATCTAGCTAGAACATATTTTTCTTGTCGTATTTTTAAAAACTTTCTGTTACCGTTTTTATTTGTAATTAATTTAGGTCGAACGTGACATGAATTTAGTTTTGTATGGCGTTTATAAAGCACTTCAACAATTTCACTTGTAATAACCAAAGCAGGGTGATACAGCACTAAACGCCGATATTTAAGTCTCCTATGAAAGAATCACCCGAGACGGTCGAACGCTTTTGGAGATTTCCACAAACAAGCTCTCGAGACGCGAGACAAGGAAATATTTGACTAAAAGGTTCTTGTCGTCGACGAAAATAATCTATATATTTTCATATAATAAAACAAGCTCAAGTGCGGGCGGACCGAAAAAACACATTAAGAACATTCTAGCGATTGAATAGATCAATAAAAAGGAGACGAAGAAAGAAAAAATATTATGCAAAGGAAAAACTCGGTGAAATAAAGTGAAGTGAGACGCGCGAGTGAATACGCCCCAGTAGGAAATGTTCAGTTATTTTGATTTATATCTGGCGTGCACTTGCGATTAGGCGACTGGGAATATAAATCGTGTTCGTGTTAGATCCGAATTTCCCCGAAACAAAATTCCACGATAAAATATTCCCAGAATAAGAATATAAGAGCTATCTGATCCCGTGCTCCGTATTCCAGCAAGTAATTATACGTGTTTCCTCTCCATTTGATGATTTAATCTCGTACAAATTCTGCTTATTACTTTATGAAAAATGCAAATTTTTAGCCATTAACCTAATAGCTTTGTTTGAGAATGGTACATCTGAGCGCTGAATATTTAACGAATAAAAATTCTTCCGACTTAAAGTCGTGTACATGCGAGGGTGTCGGTACTCGGCTATCAGACCGCGAGTCCCCGGCGAGTTTTCACCTGGCCTGACAATTTTAATATAATAATATTTTCCTTGCGCCATCTCACTCGCAATATTAAAGTGGAGTCCCGCCATCTTGGGGCACGGTTTTTATTCAAATTACGATAATGCTTTGTGGCTTTTATAATGAGTTAGCTCTAGTTCGTTATTTTTATGAATTACAGCGTCTTTTAGAGGTAAATGGTCGATTGGTATTACAGGCTAAACGCTATTAGTATTTATATTTAAGCAAGTTAAAACTATAAACAAAGTTGTAAATTTTTATGCTGCGTCTTTTTAATAAACAAAAGTAAAATAAAAAACTGAAATTTATGAAAACGAAAAACTTTTTGAAAATTGTATTCTAGCAACAATCCAAACAAAAATTAAATTTGTTTAAAAATTAATATTTATTCAGCATTGCAATGTTGTTACACTTGCTTCTCTTCGCTAAAACTAAGCAAATAGCAGGGGATAATATTGTTGCTTCCGTTTCCGGAATTTTTAATTTACGCGTCGATACGATGCTCCAATATCCGGCCATCGTTCACCGAATCGGGTGTTGCTAGACTTTTTATTAAAAAAAATACCTCCAGTTTTTACGATATCCATAAAACAAAGTGTAGGTCATTTTTCCCCACTCTTCTTTACGAAATGGTGAATTCTTCCCGTGCTAATAAAGATTAATGAATGTTCAGTCAGGAAAATTGTTAATATACCGTGTTGGCAACTTTCGGTAATTGGCCTTCTTACAGCCGATTCATGACTTACAGAAAGATAATGGGGTTTAAACAATTTTCTGCCCAGAGTCAATTGTTTATAGTACACTGGTACAAGGTGGATACGTACAAAGCGTTTTGGTGGTGGTTTTGGTGATTCCACTCAGCTGTACACACAATGAATGCGTTCCAGCATTTATTGGTGGTATCACGCCTAACGTCTAGTGGTCCGATGATGGACCTGGTTTGGCGGAATGAAACTGTGCAATTCCGATACGCACTCCTCGAAATATAAATGGTAGAAAGCCGACAGTCTAGCACCTCGGCACATATAAGCATATAAGTAGAATGACATTTTTGCTCATAGACTTACGTGTCATATCTCTACTATCCATTTATTGCAATGTTGCAGAAAAGCGTTGAAAACCCATTCAGGAGTCATAAAACGCTCACAGGGCTCACGAAAGTTGTAAAAGTCTAAGAGAAATCACGTACAATGTGGCTAGCCCATAATGGTCGCATATAGACACAATCTTTTGAATAAGCTGGGTAACGGTATTGACACAAAGATGTAGGTTCTACGAAAGGCCTTTTTTTGTGGGAGACTGTGTTGGGAAATCATCAGATAGCGCCTCTCACTGTGTCTAGTGAGTAAGAGAGTGCGTGAGACTTTCACTGATCCACTTGTGTTCCTTCAGTTGCCCTATACGTTCCAGGGCCAATCCTACAATCCTAGTAGGGTTTTCTGAATCCCGAAGCCGATGTACCTATTATTTACCTGTCTTAAAGTCACGGATATCTATGATTTATACACTACCAATCTCTCTGTACTTTATTTCTGCAATGGTCTTGTCTTTCTCTAGAATAGATTGCTCGATGATAACTACCGCATGATGTTATCAATACAATGGATTCTTCTGCCCACGTAAAGTCATAAGGTCAGTACTTTTTATAAATAGCCCACGATAGATGCACTTGGAACACGTATAGCTTTAGTCTGCATCATTCTATTTGAAGAATCAAGGTAAATGATCTGATTTGTGGTCTCCTGGGATCGATTCCTGGATCAAGCGCTGTATTATTGGTGTTTTCTTTAATATATACGGGGTGTAAAGGAAAGGCCAACGAAAAAAAAAATCGGCCTCTCTGTGCGAAATTATAAACTTGATTGGACAGTTTGTATGGAGAGGCCGATTTATTTTTTTTCGTTTCCTGAATCAAATCTTGTGGAAGGTTGTTCAGTTTCGTCTGCTGAGCAAGCCCTTAAAGTTTGCGGAGACCTGTCCCTATAAAAAAAAAACACCTGTCCTGTAAAAAAAAAACAACCTATTGCTTAGTTTAGTCCAGGTTTTACAAATTGTACGCCGATGAGTCACCCGTACATGGTGGATGGATGGGATAACCATACGCACAGAACGTTTTGGAAACACTTTCATTACGCGTACAGCTAGAGAATGGAATCCCCTGCCGGGGTCTATGTCTCCTGAAAGCTAAACTGGTGGTGTTTAAAGAGTGTGTAAAGAGTCTAAAGTTTACTTCTAGGCAAGCGTGCTCCATCGTCGACCACATCATCGCTTAATATCAGGTGAGATAGTGGTCAAGCGCGAATCTATTAATTTTCGCTCCCTCCAGAGCAGGAGGACTACTTGATGATTCCCTGATTAAGAAAATCGAAATAACGATTAATGTCATTAAAAAAAAACCTAGCAAGTGCGAGTCGGACTCGCGCACTAAGGATTCCGTACAAACTTACCTATGAAAACAGTTCAATTCCCGAATCAAATTACGAAGATTGACCTTCCTTCATGCCAAATTTCAGGATTCTAGGTCAATGGGAAGTACCCTATGAATTTTGATTCCCTTGAGAGTGTCGAAATATACGTTTTTTGCGACATAAATGGCCGTATCTTTTTTTTTTCGTTAACTCGGAAGTTTAAAATTTTCACAGCCTTGAGTATATGGTTTTAATTTCAACTCGATACCTCCACGCGTTCCCGAGATAAAGGGTCTTGACAGACAGACAGACGGACAACAAAGTTCCTATGAGAATCCTATAAGGGTTCCGTTTTTCCTTTTGAGGTACGGTACTTATGCCTATATTTTACGTCATCCTTTCAGCAATGAATCCATCTCAGAATGCCGTCATCGTCGATGTAACTACGTAACTGTCTCATTCACCTAGCTCTAAAATAACCTCTTCACAAATTCCGCTCTGCAAAACCTGCCAATAATACCTATAATGTTTTCGTTCGACTAGAAATTTTATGCATAGTACACACATACGCCAAATTCGATGTCGAATACAGACTATCGCATATTCGAGCTATGTTCGCACTTGACGGGTTGTAAGCGAAATAGCATAATGCAGGAATCAGCTGGGACGAGCGGTGGAGTAAATCGAACAGGTCGGTATGGAGAATATTTGAAAGTAAATGTTTTGGGAAACGGGGGAAGAACGATAGATAGAAGGAAGTTGTGAGAATGGTTTGTTACTAGTTATGTTGAAGGACAGTTGTTATGCAAAGTTACGCTTAAGCCGTATAGTCCCTTGAACATCGGGACGGAGCTAAATGCATACATACACCTTTAAAACCATTTTCTGTGCGGAATATTGATTGATTTAGGTAAATATCCTACGTACATTCTAAAGATCACAGTCGTTTGAAAGGAGTAGGGAAAACAAGCGAAAAAATACCATGTCGTTAATTTTTTTTTTTGGTAAAAGTATTTATTTATTTTGTCATTTTTGTACACACATTATATTAGAAGAAGATACAGGAATAAAAACAAAATGTACAAAGGTACTGCTTATTTTTAAAAGAAATTTCTTCCAGCAGACCTGCGAAAGGAGAGGTAAAAAGAAATTTAGACAATAGTGTGTAGTGAAATCTTAAACTAATAAATACTTATATAACTATATATACCTCATACTATAAATAAAAAAATAATATATATATATACATATATACATATATAATTATCACACTAGAGAGGAAAGATAGTGCTCTTTGTCTTTAGCTTTGAAGAGCGAAATAGTTTTTAAATCACGAATGCTAGGCGGAAGAGAATTCCACAACCTTACTGCATGGACAGAGAAAGAGTAGGAGTAGTAGCTGTATTTAGGAGGAGGGGATTTGAGAAGGGATCTTAGGTGTGATCCGCATGGTGCATCGCGGGGGCGAGCGTAAGAAAATCGGTCGCGAGGTAGGAGAAGTATTAGTCATACAAAAAAATAATATGTCGATAATGTTGTACATGAATCTATAATAAACATATATTTTTTTAAAACCTATTGACTTAGCCGTTACCGAGGAGTAGCCTTCAGAAAGTTACTGTTTTATCGCACTGCTCGGGAGCTAGGGCCTTAAGAACGAGGTGGTTAAAAACCTTTTTTGTACCCTTTATAGTAGGGTCCATGCCTCTAAGCAGTAGTCGCCTCTGCAGTGTAGGCCTTGCTCATTACTTTCCAATGATTCCTGCCCCTAGCCATAATCATCCACTCTTGTCCAACTCTCTATCGAAAAGCTTCTTCTCACCTTTTCCTTGGTAGGTAATAATACTTTTTTTTATTGTTAGAAATCATCTAATGACTTCTTCTACTGTAGGGTGAAGTGGGAGGTTGTGTTAGACTGATTAAAACCACACCTGTGTCCTTCGGTTGCCCATTGCGGTCCAGAACCATGAGTTTCCTTTTGAGAAATTCGCTCTGTCACAGCCGTCATTGAATACGACCAGTGTGTAGCGCTTACATCAGTAAAGCCCGCGCAGTACATAACTGGAGACGACAGCAAATGTATACAGCCAATACAAATATATTGTAACGATAAAATTTTCAATACAAATAATATATTTTATAATCTACTAGATCCGGCGAACTTCATACCGCCTAATAGTAAGGATAGCGTCATCTATTGGCATTACCAGAACAGCATAATTCATTTTATAATTGACATTTTAATTAGAGATGGTGTTGTATTCGGATTTTTTTTTCGTGATTTTTTTTTCTATATTTTCTCATCGTTTAAACCTTCCCTGGAGTATCACGAATATTTCAAGACCAAAATTAGCCAAATCGGTTCTCGAGTTTTAGCGAGACTAACGAACTGCTATTCATTTTTATATAATATATAGATTTATTGAGTTTCTTGTTGTAGATATACACTATTACATGGATGACGGGTTAAAATGTCAGCTGGGCGAGCGAGAATGATAATGGAGCTATACACCCTATATAGCTTCATCCCTTTAACAGTCCAGTTTAGGTCGTAAAATGGATCGCGTTAATAGCTCGCAGTGCAACCAACTGCAGCTAGGTTACATCTCGCTATCGAAAGACTCAAGCGCAACCGTACGTTAGTCTATTTTCAGAACATTTAGTTCTGAAAATAGACTAGTACTAAAACGGTAACAGATAAACTTATACATCAGTAAATCAAATGGGACTGTCACCATCACCGACCGTTACGTAGTACTGTCCACTGTACATCATTGGCAGTGCTCTATGTTGTTGCAACAAAGCTGATTTTCGCACTACAAGGGTTACCACTATTGACTGTACAAAGCAAGAAGTGCAGGCTAAATTCAGCAGTACTGTCTAAGGGAATGTATGTTTATGATGACGTTATTATTATGGTTATTGTGACTCTTCTCGTGTTTAAGCACGGTAATAGATCTTGTCCTTTTTACTTGATGAGTCAGTCAGGTTGCTAGTGACGCCAGCTGATCTTGGTACACCGGATGCATTTAGGTTTTTGTGTGTTAATTTTTAGAAGAATATCGTTATTGCCCAGTGGTTTAGGCATCTGCCTCTCGTGCATGAGGTTGCGGGTTCGAAACCGGGCAAGTACCAATGTATTTTTTTCAATTAAAAATGTTATTCTACGTGTCCAGTATAATAACGCACTGAGGGAAGGGGCTGCCATGGAGCTGCAGTGCGTCAGGAATGTTTGCGGACAGTAATATTGACAGTTTTGCCGCCATTATCAGAAAAAGATGCGCCTTACTGATGACGCGTGTCCGTGGCAGTTCCAACGCTATTCTCAGGGTGTTCGCCGATCGCTGAGACTTCCCGATGGTAGAGGTGGTTACAGCTCCACGCTGAATTTTAAATGTTTTTAATTTATTTTAGATCAATATATATTTCAATTTAATTCCATGTCATTGAATTCAATTTTAATTTTATTTATATTAGCATTAGATATTAAGAGAATTGTGACTATGGACGGTCGTCTAAAATAAAATTTAAATTATTATATTATTATTATTTGTAGTCTATACTGTCCCACAGCTGGGCAAGGGCGTCCCTCCATTCCTTCCATTGTTCCCGGCTTTGAGCCACTTCTTGACAATTCCTTAGGAAGACATCTAAGTCGTCCCGCCATCTTCTTCTTGGTCTGCCGCGACTAGGGTTACCATATGACAGGCGTTTGCCGCATTTGACAGGCATTTTAAGATTTAGACAGGCGTGCGGCCGGCATTGGTCTGAGACAGGCATTTTTAAATTTCGCGCGCATCGCGCTTGCAAAAATGCAAGCGCGATGCGCACGCGGGCGCGAAATTTTAAAAGTGACACCGGCGGCGACGTGAAACTGTTAGACGAATACGAAGTTCTAAAAGAATAATGCCCTCTGACAAATATTAGTAATAAATTAAATATCCTTCTTCATTATTATCTGTTGGCTTTTACTTATTACCTACAGCGTTTTGCTTTAGACAGGCATTTTTCTGAAATTTCAGGCATTTTAGGTTCCATAGACAGGCATCCCTCTATTTACATATGGTAACCCTAGCCGCGACCCCGTCGTGCGATTTCAAGGCACCAACTTTGTGTTGTACTGGCCCACCGCTCTATGCCGATAGAGCGATATACGATAGAGTCCCATAGTCACACTTAAGCTGGTTTATAGCTGGTTATTAATTTTAAAAAATATATTAAATACTTTATGCACACAAAATACAGAGACAGATTAGTATCTAACATAACATAGAATTGTAAATAGTAAAGATTTATCACCAAAAACATATTGCAATTGCACAGCCAACAATAACGCATTTATCAAGATTAGTTCGTAGTAATTTTGGCTACATTTGAACCGTTTTTCACACTCAAAAATGGAGGACAACACTGGGGCTATATTTGCAATCTTGCCGATACAAACGTATGTTAGGTGTGTCAGTAGTATTAGAGCGACGCTATTTATAGCTGGGTATCGAACCGGCGCTAATCCGAAACGCGCCGGATTGCATACGCATCGGAGTATTGGGTGACAAACTGCCGCGCCACTGCTGATTGCTACATCGATTTTGCTACACTTTTAGATTTTGTAAACAATTTTGTGTCTTGAACTGTTCCTGTGTTAATATTCTAGGAAAAACCTCTTGCTGAAGAAGAAAAAGAAACGCAATCAATCAGCCTTCCATCTTTTTTTTTTGGGGTGGGTGTGAGGTGGGAAATCATCTTATGACTTCTCCCACTCTAAGTGGACTCTTTATAGGTAAAGAACACGAGAGTCCGCTGGCTGCGAAATGACTTCTCCCGCTCTGGGTGGAGTGTGAGGGCGTGTCAGACCTTTACTGACTAAAACCACAGCTATGTACAGATACCGGCACGAATCTTAAGCGCTCGGCGAAAAAGTGGGGATCGCTTTGGGCATTGTACATATCAGCGACCCAATCACTGTACCAGGATTGCACTCCCCACCCCCGCGTCTCACTTCATACCACTAAAGAGACCCGATATTTCACTTCTGCGTAAGTGGAAGCACCCACGGCTACAAAGGGTATCCAGACGACCAGCATGCCAACCTGGTGTTCTGTGCGTGAATCGAAACCGCGACAAGCAGGGTACCAGTCAATCGCTCTACCACTTCGTAAACCCTGCCGTAAAGTTGCCACAAACATTAAACTTAGCATAACTTTTAAATACTTACGAGTATTTTCAACAGCTAATACTTTAACTTATAACAACCCACCAGACCAACCTTTACCAGAGCCACAAGAAATCCGTCAATCGGTAAAACCGCGTACAGTTGTCGCCGGCCATTACCGCTCTTCGTGCCCTCTCCTTTGTTCCTTGCCAATTAGTCGTAAGTTTCCACCACCGCGGCACCGCAGCTCCAGCGGCTGCAGCGCTCGACTAGAGCGCTATTATCTCTTAATAGATTACAGCCCAACCTCGCTTTGTTTCTGGATAGCAACATAACCAGAGAGTTTCGGCGGTATGCAGTACCGTAACTAGAGGAGTGCCAGCGGTGCCCAAGCACAGGGCGCAGTAATGATCAAACCAGGGCCAAGTTTTGGATCATGCCTTTTAGTTACGTACGGCGAGTATCCACCCTTACGTTGTTGAAATCTCTACGGTCCGGACTAAGCGTTTCGCCTCGTCGTTTATACCGCGTACATCGAAGGACTGTAATAATTTGCCTGCTGAGGTCTTCCCATCCGATTATAATTTGGGTGTCTTCAAGGCTAGAGTGAATAGGCTCTTAATAAACTAGTGCGCCTCACCATCAACGATTGCATCACTGCTTACCATCAGGTGGGATCGCAGTCAAGCACTAGATTATACCAAAGTAAAAAAAAAAAAATTAGTAGCATACTTACAACATACTTATTTACAAGATGGACCGATGACCTGGTGAGGGTCGCGGGAATCCGATGGATGCGAGACGCAAGGGACCGGTCGTTATGGCGACACATAAGGGAGGCCTATGTCTAACAGTGGACGTCTTTCGACTGAATTGATGATGATGATGAATGCTTATTTTTATAGAGAAAGAGTGATGGAGCTATACTCCCTATATAACTCCATCCTTTTAACAGTTCAGTTTAAATCGTCAAATAATAATATAATATAATATTCCACAACTATCACACAACGCCGTCTAGTCCCAAGCTAAGCAGAGTTTGTGTTATGCGTACTAGACAACTGATAAACATACTTATATATTTCTGAATACATACATATTATAGATAAATTACACCCAGACACAGAACAAATGATCGTGCTCATCACACAAACATTTGTCCTGGGTGGGAATCGAACCCACGACCTCCGGCATAGCAGTCAGGGCCACTAACCACTAGACCAACAGGCCAGGGCCTCAAGTCTGCTATTACAATAGTATCAGAATGGTCTATCATTGATTTCATAATTGTTGATTTTGACAAGTTTGGTAACCTACTAATATAATGGCGTCATTGTAACTTTCCAATGGTCAACCACTGACACTCCATTGAAAGAAATGGCATAGAATGGTAATCTCGTACATAGTGACAAATGAATGTTGGACGTATGCGGGAATCTGCTAAAATTTTGACAGTTCCTTTGATCAGTGACCTACTATTAGAACGTAATTGTGCAGTCATTGCTTTAAATTTGTTACGAGACAGCTTGATATTGTCATTCTACCACAAGACCATTGACCGATCAATGATCGACAATTATGAATTAGAAGACTACGAACTTTTAGCAAAATAACAATGGGATCGTGTTGGAATGACGAATTTATAAAAATAGTAGACTTGTGGCCCAGTCAAAATGGATGGAAATGGATCACGCTAAGAGCTCGTGTGGTAGGGTCTCAGTTATAGAAGCTTGCACCTGGCGTTTAAAAGGCTAGTTACGCCACTGGCGGTAAGGCGGCGGTACGGTGCGGTACGACGCTGCGGCGGCGCACAAATAATTTTACTCTCGCGGCTAAGGTGCCTCTCCCAATGTTTAAGAAGATTAGGGATTAAAGTTTACCTTAAAATATCCATTTGTTAGTTTGAATAGAATTAATATGAAATCTGTAGTTGATCTCTAGTTAATTAAAACTTGATTTAAGTTCTCCTAAGTTTTAAGATTTAGATGCGAGTGTTTAAGACCTTATCAGTTTATCAGTGACTATTTGATATTATGCTTTAAGTTTCCATGTAATTAAGCTTTGTTTTTAAGAATTCGACAACAAAAAAAACTGGGCAAGTGCGAATCGAACTCGCGCACTGAGGGTTCCGTACAAACTTGAAAGCTAAATTGCGGTTTACGATTTATGACGTATTAAAAAAAAACTACTCACTAGATCTCGTTCAAACCAATTTTCAGTGTAACTTTGCATGGTAATGTACATCATATATTTTTTTTGTTTTATCATTCGCTTATTTTAGAAGTTACAGGGGGGGGGGACACACATTTTAGGGGAACCCCCAAAATTTGTTGTTTTTTTTTCTATATTTTTGTGAAAATCTTAATGCGGTTCACAGAATACATCTACTTACCGAGTTTCAACAGTATAGTTTTTATAGTTTCGGAAAAGAGTGGCTGTGACATACGGATGGACAGACAGACAGACATGACGAATCCATAAGGGTTCCGTTTTTTGCCAATGGGCTACGGAACCCTAAAAAAGTACAAATAAATATGTCACGTCAAAAAAAAAAGAAATAGACAACACAATACTGAAACAGGGAAGCGATATAAATCCACAGAACTATAAAAAAAAGAACGTCACGAACAATCCACAAAAGCAACCTACAATTAAATTTCACCTCTAGCAACACTAAAACGCTGAAGTACCAAAATCCCACAATAGCACATGGCTACACCGAGATCATTTTTCACCGTCGCGTCGGAAGGAATACGTGTTTGTGTGGACTGACGGCTCCAAAATATAAATCAGACATAATGGTATCTGTACAAAGCACTTTTGAGTTCACACTTGCCGGTTTTAGGGTTCCATGGAAGGAAAAACTCATTTGTTACCGTCAGCGTTATGAATATTGTTTACTGTAAACATTTTATAAGACGTCGTCCTCTTTTTTGTACAAAGTATCATATGTTGTGGTATATAACCCATCATCATCATCATCATCATTTCAGCCGAAAGACGTCCACTGCTGGACATAGGCCTCCCCCAAGCGTCGCCACAGCGAACGGTCCTGTGCGTCTCGCATCCATCGGACCCCCGCAACTGTTACCAAGTCATCGGTCCACCTTGTAGGAGGCCTTCCAACGCTACGTCTTCCGGTACGTGGTCGCCATTCCAGAACCTTTCGGCCCCAACGGCCATCTGTCATCTGTCTGTCGGTATATAACCCATAGCCAAAGTTATTACATCGAAAGGAGGACATCACTGCGGCTGTGAAACACGGAGGGTAACTAAAAGAACACGGGTACTTTTTGGTTAGTAAAATCTGACACTCTCACTCAATCGCGGTAGGCTTGCGGGAGAAGTCATTTCGCATCTGGACTCTCGTGTTCTTTACCTATAAAAAGTCCTTCGTTGCTTTTATCAAAGGGTTTCTGAATTACAGATTTCCATTAGGTCATAAATACGTGATAGTAGGAGTACTAGAAACATTGTTTACTGATTAGTTTAACAAGAATCGATAGATGGCGTTGCAACATTTTCATATCTTATTTGTTTATTGAGCAAACCTACCACAATTTTGTCTTTTTTATTAACCCAAAGGTTGACTGGTAGAGAATGCCTTGTTGTATTTAGTCCACCTATGTACCACTACTGTACATGAAGTTTAAATAAATAAATATGTAATTAGAATAATTCTCTTTCTGCGAATATATACTGTTGGAACAAGGTTGCCGTCTTTTATTCTTGTGGGGCGCTCTGGTTCCATCTGAAGCCTTGTGCGAGGGACCCTGGCTGGTCATCATCCGATCGAAAGATACTTCTAGAGACATAATCAATTTTTCCCCGATGAGCTGTTTTTAGGGTTTACCTCAAAAGGAAAAAATGGAACCCTTATAGGATCACTTTATTGGCCGTCCGTCTGTCTGTCTGTCTGTCTGTCAAGACCCTTAATCTCGGGAACGCGTGGAGGTATCGAGTTGAAATGAAAACCATATACTCAGGTCTGCGGTCCCTTGAAGCTGTGAAAAAATAAAACATCTGAGTTAACGGAAAAAAGATACGGCCGTTTATGTGGCAAAAAACGTGTATTTCGACACTCTCAAGGGAATCAAAAGTTACGTCACAAAAAAAACCTTTTATGCAATTCCGAAAAATCTTCATAACTCAATTCGGGAATTGAACTGTTTTCATAGGTAAATTTGTACGGAACCCTGAGGGCGCGAGTCCGACTCGCACTTACCCAATTTTTTTAATGTGGTTTACATTTTCATCTCACCAATCGTTTATACATCTTCTTAATTCGGAAAATTTTCATCACTATCAATAGCTATGCTTGCTACATTCCTGAATACATTATCTTGTCTATCTCCAACTTTATCGGTAAACGTACCTTTATAGTGTAACATCTACACACATCACACCAAAACACCGAAACCAACATATCGTAGCAATGTTATAGCCATCACACAAATTGTATTGCACACCGATATTTCAGACTGCTTGTATGCAATTCGGACGTCAGATTTTTGGGGATCTATTTCGCAATAACAGCGGCGATATATTGATACTGGTGTAGGCTTTTCACAGACTTTGTGTGGTTGACTCTGAATAGAAACAAGATGACAAAGATAAAATATAGGAAGGAGAATTAGTAATCGTAAAAAATAACACCACATATGTATTTTTTTCTTTTTGCCCATAGTAATCTATATAATTATATAAAAGCGAAATATCACTCACTGATTAATCACGAAATCTTAGAAACTATAATACCTACATACTTAAAATTTGCCAGGTAGGTTCCTTATGGGGTGTAGACAGAACGAATTTTCCGAAATTTACTCTTTAAGGGGATGAAATGGGTGTCCAAAGTTTGTATGGAGAAACAAACTTTCACGCGGGCGAAGGACGATTTCATGCTGGCTGAAGCTAGTGATCTATATAAATAAAAGGAGAAACTGACTGACTGAAATATCAACGCACAACCAACGGGGTTACCATGACGTTCAAAGTAAGATTGTTTCATTCTTATTTCAGTGCGGGAAAGAGACAGAGCTATACAGGTTGTCTAGCGCCATCTCTTACCCACACTGGAAATAAGATTGAAACAATCTTACTTTAAACGTCATGGTACAGGTCCAAAACTAATGGGACTAGAAGCGTGAAAATTTGCACAATGTTTCCTTTTATGACGGAGGCGAGCACTAAGAGAGAATTTTCCAAAATTCACTCCCTAAAGGGATGAAACGAGGGTCCAAAGTTTGTACGGAGAAACCTACATTTTCGCGGGCGAAGTCGCTGAAAGAAAATAGTTTCTAATAAAAACCCAAGTATCATAAAGAAAATATCCTAGAAAAGAGACTTTATTTTATCTGTTAAAGATTTAAAAGTAACTTTCAAAGACTAGGACACAATATCATAGATTTCTAAACGATTGTTAGCTACGGAACCTTCCAACAAAACTCACTTCCGAAAGCTTTTCGTTGTACGTAACAGTGAGAGCACTAATTACACGGTGGATATTTTTCTCGACCTTGTCGCTCTAATGAACGAGTGAGTGAGTGAACGGAATGTTTAGCCGTGTTTATTTAGAAACTCTTTGTTCAAATACAGTTAGCCGTGAATGAATGGCAATGTCGTTATTTCTCGTTTGAAATAAAACGTGAAATATGAACTGTTTTTAATGTTTTGTTCAGTTTACATTTTAGCGGGATATAAAAAGAAGTTGATGGTTTTAAATGACAGTGTGGAAAGGATAATGTGTCCTATTGTACATGTGTCTAAATGTGTATGTAGTTTAAGCCGTACAGAATGAAGAGTATCCTTGGCATAGTTTTTTTTTCTTTGTCTATGCCACCTGACTGTTTCTAGTCTCGGTTTGTTCATCGTCTGTCACAACACGTAATAGTAAGGAGCAAAATATTTAGTGTTATTGTTAGGATCGGAGATAATAATACGAGCTTATACATGATTGGATGTAGGATTTATTTCTATGAAATTACTATTTTACATTATTATTTAAATCACTCGCACTTTTCGGCCAGACATCCCTCCTCTCCGAAAAACTTATTTATTTTTAAATAAATTGCTATAAGCTCGAACCATTTAAAATTCCTGCTGAAAAATTCTCTACAATATATACAGTTTCTTTTTTTAATTTTTTAATAATGTGCTATAAGCTCGAACCATCTAAAATTCCTGCTGAAAATTTCTCTACAATATATACAGTTTTTTTTTTTCAAATTTCCAACAATATACCTGGAATTCATTGCCCCCTCGTACAAACAGAGAACAAACTTTTTCCCTCAATTGACTTTTCCAGCCAGCGTAAAATATCAGATACACCACCAGTTTCCACCGTCCGCAAACCCACACAGAATAATTGTTAAAAAAAAAAAAAAAATGCCGCCAACCATATCCTGACAAAGCAACGTAGTATCTATGTCGCTATTATTAAAATTCCCGTGTCTGTCAAAGTACAACGCTATTTATCTATTAAAAACGGTATAAAAGCCACAGACACGTCCGCGCGCTCATGTGTCCACACGTTGCGCAAAAAGTACGAAAAAAAAGTGCAAAAAGGTGTCGACACGTTCGCGGGACAGGCCCGCTCGTGAAATATGGCCACCCCGGACACTGCCGAATGCGTGGATACCCTGTAATTTATTTATAACCGTGTATACTGTTAATGGATATATTTTTTAATGATTTTAATACAGGGTTAGGGTGACATGATTATACGAACAATAAAGGGACAATTTTATTTGGATGGGTTTTCAGACAAATTAGATTTCGTTTAAGGGATTAATTTTTGTATAACAATGCCATTAAAAAAGTTTATTTGTTTTAATATAAATATAGACATCTGTTCGTGATAAAACTACTGAACATAATATTATCGTGCCGTTTTCACTAATAGACATAGTGATTCATGAGGCAGGTTTAGGTATATAATATGTATGCGTATTATAGTAGAAAAACACCGAGAATTTCAATGATTTAAAACACCGGTGCGAAATTGGTGCAAGTCGCTAGAATATCACACACAAAGTCATTTTGTCCTTACCGATATTGTATTACTTTAAATCAGTCTTCAATGAATCTACAACCGTCTTCAGCGTCAACATTAATTTTATTGACGTATTCGTACAAAAAACATTACACTAAGGGCCTCTTTCACCACCCTCAAGTAAAGTGACGAGTAGGCTAATCGTCAGTTAAAGTCACCCGTAACTACATGTACGAGTTTCACGACGTTCTAGTAGCACTAATCATAAGATTAACTGACCAGTAACTTATTTGCCACGTAGTCTGCCAATTAGGGTGTTTAATTGACAGTTAACTGTAGCGTCTGTTGTCATTAGTGCATAATTATCACCAACGATAGTTTTCAAAATATATTAATAAAAATGGATTTTACTGATATAATTGACCATCAGTTGGATGAATTAGAATATTCCACGGCGGCGCGGCAAACGCCTCCACGTTCACTTATTTTAACGGTAAAGGGCTCACGTTTTGTTTGTATTCGAGAAATTTTCATCGAATAACAACAAAAAAAATTGCTCTTTCAAATAAAGAACAGTTTTTTCTATTTTCCCCCGAATTTCTATATTGTACGTTTTCCCGCTGCGAGACGTAAGTTAATAAATTACTTTCACATGTTACAGCGACTCAACAAAGCCCAGGTGTTACAGTTTCAGGCCATTGGCCCGACAAAGCAGCCATTCCTTTCTGTGCCGTTTCTTTAGTCCATTGACAAATTCCACCCCTGATTGGGAAAGGGTTGATGGGAGAAACTCCGTCTGTTACGTTATTGTGTTGAATTTTTCCTTTTTGGAACGAAGTCTCGCAATTGAAATTATATCGGTTGCTTTTTGTCATTTATTTTCGAGTAATATAACCGCATTAGTCGATTTTCAAGGTTAAGCAACCCTTGTGGAAGGTAATACGTGGATGGGTGACCGTCTATCGATAGTTGATTTAACTTCAGTGATTGTGTCCGTGGCATCACAGCGAGCCCTAACTATTCTCTTAGTGCCCGCCGCCGACCCAGCGCTGCGTTATGCTGAGTTAGAAGCCTTTTTGACCTCACCCAGATTCAATTTTTACCTTTCCATACCTATGTATGTCTAATTTATACGAGTGTGTGTGGCACGAATAAACGTTTTTTTTATTTCTTTCTTTCTTTTTTCCCCACTTTTAAGTTTAGCGCTATACTTAAGCTCTATACTAAATGTACAGTTATAATTAGGTGGATGTTTAGGCAACAATTTGACTAAGTTTAATAAAGTGGAAAGACCGATTTTAGCAAATACCTTTTCCTTGACTTTAAAATGCCCCCATATATTAAAAACAAAATAAACTAAAAAAAATTGAGAACAACGCCATCTAGCGAGGACTTGACCACACTCGGGCCCGATGTTACAGAATACTAATGTACAGAAGGGGTGCGTCTCTATATCATATAAAGTTGTTTTAAAGTGGTTGTGTGCTATATTTTCATTTCAATAACATTCACAAAATATAATAACCTGTTGATATAATTTTTTAAATATATATTTGTTGCAGCCTTATCTTTTAACACACAGTTACACACTGTTATTAGGTATTACAAGTTGGCGCGGTATATTGAAAAACGTTACTGTAATATAATGCGGCTGCAGAGACTCGCGCCTGGATTAGGTCATGTTAGAATAGTAACCATTATAACGCGATGGCGAGCGAACGAAGCGATCAAGTGGGTTAGAACAGTGACCATTAGCATGTGATGGCGAGCGAACGAAGCGATCATGTGGGTTAGGTTAGAACAGTGACCATTAGCACGTGATGGCGAGCGAACGAAGCGATCATGTGGATTAGGTTAGGTTATAACAGTGACCATTAGCACGTGATGGCGAGCGAACGAAGCGATCATGTCGGTTAGGTTGGGTTAGCGCGCGCGAATCTCGCGACAAGACGGCAACCCTAGCGCGACCGCCGAGTGTAGGTATGAAAAGTGAAGTACATACATGAGATTGACTTCTGTATCTATCTATTTTGTGCCGTTGTGGTCAAGCTATTGTTCCCAGCTGACATAGATCTTTGACAGTCGTTACGGGTAGTTAGACACCTATCTTGCCAAGGAGTTACTCAATTACTAGCTTGTGGAGGGCAGATAAACAGTCATCATCATCATCATCATTTCAGCCGAAAAACGTCCACCGTTAGACGTAGGCCTCTCCCAAGTGTCGCCACAACGAACGGTCCTGTGCGTCTCACATCTTTCGGATTCCCGCGACTCTCACGAGGTCATCGGTCCACCTTGTGGGAGGCCTTGCAACACTGCGTCTTCCGGTGCATGGTCGCCACACCAGAACCTTTCGGCCGCATCGACCATGTGTTCTGCGAGCAATGTGCCCTGTCCGCTACCACTTAAATTTGGCAATTCTTCAGGCTATGTCGACAACCTTAGTTCTCCTGCGGATATCTTCATAGACAGACATTGTCTTCACGTAAAATACTATCTGTCGTACCCTACTTTATTTAAAAAGGCCTAAGTAAATTGATTTTGTAATTATTTTGTTCTACGAAAAACTATTTCGGTTATATTGCTTTCATTTTCCTCGATTTGTAGTTATAATGCTGACTCATGACCGTTCTCTATAGAAACTATATTTAGAAATTTGCACGTGTTTTCGCTTACACGTGTATCGTGTTTTCTTTTATATGAATAAGTTTAACTAAAATTTTTATTTTTATTAATTAGATAAATTCTCACTTAAAAGATAAGAGTGCGATATGAATTAATATGTTTAGCTATGATTGCTTTAACGAAGTTACCAACAAATAGATATTTACTTGTAGAAAATATCCTTGCTTGGATTTTGTGATTGAAAACATTATTTATGTCAGATTTTTCGTTCTTTCAGAGTACCGACTCCAGCCTACACAACTACAACGACACATGTAATCGCCTGCTAATGGTAAGTCCTTATCTATACATATAATAAATCTGTAGAAGTTTTTAGTTGTGCGCGCATCACGTAAATTATACGAAATCGATGTAGATAACTTTTATACATTAAAATTGTGTAACTTGATATATTACTTCGGCTTTGTTTCATCGCAATCGTTTAACTATATCGAAAGATATACTATACCAGCTTTTGCCCGCGTCTGCGTACATAAACTATAGCATATGTCACTCAGGAATAAAGCAGCTTTCTATCGGTGAAAAATTTTTAGCAATCGGTCCAGTACTTTCAGAGATACCACCACCTACAAACAAAAAAATAAACTTTACCTCTATATAATATTAGTGTAGATTACAATACTCAATACTTTATTGCATTCCATATTATGTACATAGATGGTATAAAATATTGTCAAGATCAATTTGGACCCTGTCGGGCACAGCAAAGTTAGGAGAGAGGATGAAGGCTTAGTAACAATTCATGGAATCATTGACTGTTGGCGGTACGAAGTTCGCCGGGTCAGCTAGTACTTAGAATAAAAACAAAATCGACGATGATATTCCAAATTGTTTCACCTAATCTCTCCAGCTCAGCTCAGTCTAAGTACGCATAGTTCTTGACAGATGGCTTTTTGTTTTACGACCGTCGGGAAAGGTTCACATTTTCTACAGAAGCCTTCACATAAAACTAGGATGTCCAATATCTCGCCATCTGCCGTCCGATGATCCCCAAAATATCACTCAAAGAGCATGAATTACGGGCTCTACTTTGCTTTATTCGCGTCAAGTGCGAAGGGGACAGTTTTCATAAAGGTCCCGCCGATGCGGAATGCGTAAGAATAAAATTCCGACTTTACGACTGATACGGAATGTATCGGAATCCCCTCCTCCCCCTTTCGTACCCTCTACCTCGAAATCCTAGCGAACTAATTACGCGAGACGATTTCGCCTCGAACGGGACGCGAAAAACATTCAGCCTTTTATTTTTGTATTTGAACAAATTTGTCAATTACTTTTGAAGAGGGTCTGTTCCGCTTTGAAGACTAAAGAGAAATACATAAATTAGAGGAGTTCCCTTTTGTTTCTTTATATCAAAAGGACAAAAGTTTTAAAATCTTGTTTAGATTCATTTTTGTGTTTTTTTTTTCTTTCATTTACTCTAAAATTGCTATTTGGCTTTTTTTCGTTGTATTGTAAATCGTAGAGGCTTATTTTTTAATCCCCCTTCCCCGACACGCCGCGGCGGGTCGAGTATGCGCTGATTCACCTCGACGACCTCACCTTGGACCGCAAATAATAAAATGTCTAAAACAAAGAGAATAAAAGAAAGTCCCGAATAATATTTACGCGGGTACCCGTCCGACGGAAACAGAATGTTGGACTTAAATTTTCAGGGTTTTTCCCGGTTTTTCGGACAAACTTTGGGGACTTTTCCTTCCTGACTTTGTAACGGGAGTTTCGGACCACGATTTTAAGTTCGCGCCGCGGTTTCCTCTTGTCTTTTGTTTGAATTTATGTATTATAATAACCCCGGTAGGATATTACGAACAAGGTAAAGTGATTTGGAAACATTCTCTTTTGTTGTTATTTCGGTAATAGCCATCCCGGAGTTCGCGCACTTCCATTTGGCGAAACGATCAAACTCGTCGGAATTAAAAAATATCGTTACCATTTCGTTTTAATTCGTTCGGGGAATTCTTTGAAAAAACTCAGATGTGGATTGAATTCGTGCTATTACTAATGTTACCCCACCTTCACTGTACAATACCCACTTAGTGGTATTGAATAATTCATTGTATCGGCAGCCAACAATAGGCAAAACAAACAAACAGGCAGAGAAAGCCTTCGGCACAGTGGCATGTTTGTTTCGGCACTCTGCTTCCCCCCTGCCCCCTCTCGCCTCTCGGGCGCCCCCCTACCCTCAGTGCATGTTACCTCTTTTGCTTTTAGAGGGCGCATCTGGAAAACGCTTTTAACGACAAATTCATGAAACCCCCCTAGATATGTCGGCGTGATAATAAATATGAGCTTAGTGTTTCATCCATAATTCAGTTGAGAACATTCATGAATGCAGCAGAACGTTATGTTGGCTTTAATTTTTAATTTATTTCAGTTTGTTAAAGTGAAAAGTAGCGAAATTAAGTGCACGGACTTGCCTCGGTACAGTGTTTGAGAAGTTTTGTGAATAATGAATGAATGAATAGCATTATAAGACGGTGTTTCAAAATGTTAATAAAGAAAGACGGGACGCATTTCGTAACACGTACTTAATCTAAATTGGGTCGAGACCCAGCCATCAGTCGCGGAAGTGGCGAGCGCTTGCGTCTAAATAAATGGTTGATGTTAACCATTATATCTGTTGCAATGATGGCACGGTTGGCGCAGTTGTTGAGCGATTGGCTGCTGTACTACGTGTTGCGGATTCGATTCCCGCACGGAAGAAATATTTCTATGGCGTCTTATGTATGAGTTTACATGTTTGTGAACGCACCCACAATACAAGAGTAATTCCTAGTGTAGAAAAACGACTAAAAATTACCTTTTCTATCGTTCATTGTTCACAAATTCATCTTTACTGAAAACCGCTCACAACACACAAACTAACGACAAACTAGACCCTTTCAACTCTGAACTTAAATACCGCGGTTTTGTACTTTATTTATTTAAACTTCATGTACAGTAGTGGTACATAGGCGGACTTAATGCAACAAGGCATTCTCTACCAGTCAATCTTTGGGTTAAAAGAGACAACACTGTGGTAGGTTTGCACAATAAACAAATATCGTAACAGATACTTCAACAGAAAAAAAAAAGTTATTTAATAATAAAATACATTTAAATGCTAAAATTATAAACTTTAATGTTACCCCACACTAGAAATGACTTCTGTATGAAGTAATTTCATCACTGGGACTTTTTTTTTTTTTTTTTTTTTTCGGTGGGAAAATCATCTTATGACATCCCCCGCCCTTGGGCGGGGCGGGAGATAGTGTCAGACTTTTACTGACTAAAAACCCACTCCTGTTCCTTCATTGCCTTTCGTACCAGGGCCGAGTCTTCCTTTCAGAATCAGACCCTTGGCCCCAGTAGGCTTCGACCCTGCTAGGCCTCTACAGTTGCTGACATCTCCTTGAGGCGCACGTGGAACAGCACGCGCCGTCGACGACTTGGGCTCGGTCCGGACGGTTACCGGACGGTCGGAAGGCGAGCCACCCATAGCTCGCCGTCCGCAAGCCCGCGCCTACGATGGCCGGAAATCGGGATCGGAATCCCGGCGGCGATTGGGGCGTGAGGACCGTTGCCTCACGCGATCGGCCGCCTCCTTTGCTAGCATTACTGCTTCGCAGAAGGAGGCGACCGCCTGCCACTCCTCCTCGCTCCGGACCATGGCCTGTACCAAGGCCCGGCGCGAGAGATCGCCGCCACCGATAGCCCCCACGAGGACACGGCGTTGCTCTGCCCAAGCGGGACACACCTCCACCGTGTGCTCCACCGTGTCCTCCGGGTGGTCCACACAATGGTGACACCCGGGCGTTTCTTCCGCACGAATCCGGTGCAGGAACCTCCCGAACTTACCATGTCCGGTGAGGACCTGCGTCATGCGGAAGGTAAGGACGCCGTGTTGCCTTTCCAGCCACTCCTCAAAGAGGGGACTTACCGCCATAATTATGGCGTGCCCAGCACTGGGTTGCGATAGTCGCTGTCGCCATTCCACCATGAGACCCCGCCGGAGCTCTGTCCGCCATGCCGCGACTTGTCGTGGCAGCGGAGTTTCGCCCCGACGTTGCATCTCCACGCGCAGATCGTGCATGCGTGCAAGGCCTGTTGCCACCAGGTCCCATGGTGGCTGGCCAGCAAGGAGGCTCGCCGCTTCGCGGGAAACCGTGCGGTATCCCCGCACCATCCGTATGGCCATGACCCTCTGGCACGCGTTCAGCTGGGCCGCCGGTCGCTTTCGCAGTGACGGCGCCCACACCGGCGCCCCATAAAGGGCCATGGACTGTACGATGCCAGCGTAGAGCCTCCGGCAGGAGGCGTCTGGACCCCCAAGGTTGGGCAGGAGCCGCTTGAGGGCAGCCCCAGTCCGATTCAGTTTGGGAGCCAGACGTCGGAAGTGCTCCTCGAAATTCCACCGGCTGTCGAGGACGAGTCCCAGGTACTTCATCGTCGACCCGACGCCGATGTGAACTCCTCCTACCGTTAATTGGGAGCGCCGAGGCGGCGCGCTCCGAGGGCCGTGAAAACACATGGCCTCGGACTTGTGCAATGCCACCTCGAGTCCCAACTTCATCACTGGGACTACATCATCACTTACAATAAGGTGAGATAGGGGTCAGGCGCAAGCTTATCAATAATAATAATGAAAAAAAAACAATTAAAAAAGAAATAACAAAAATATGAAGATGTTTAAAAGTCGTGAAAGCGGCGAGAATACAAAAGATTGGCGTACAGAGTCAGACAAACATACACACAAACAGCACCCTTCGATAGAATTGACTCAGTCTAGTAATCCGAGAAATGTGAGTACACAATACGACGAGGACACAAGTACACGAAGTACACAGGGTACACAAGTACATGAAGTACAGCGAGTACACGACTGAGACTCGGCTAAAAGCTGTTTGCAAATAAATAGCTGCTTTTAGAAGCAATAGCTTTTCTCGTTGTTGCTAGAATAGAGGTTTTAAGTGATCGATGTATCTTGTGTTGTTTTATTGTTGTAAAATGGACTGCTGACAGTTACTTTGTGTACTCTAAGTGCTTTGACATTATGTTGAAATGAGTTTAATTGAGTTGATTTTGTTTTGATGAATTTCGCTGTCAGTATGGGTCACTTTTTTAAAAGGTCTATTTTGCTTTGAACTCTATGATTGGTATCTCGGTAATCAATTTATTTTTTGGGTTCAGATTGCAAAGTAAATATTTTGTTTTTCTTATAATTATATTAATTATAATTTAAGTTGGTACCTAGTTCTACTAATTTAATATTTCTAGTGAAGAACATGTAAGAAATTCCAACATGTTATGTATTCAAAAAATCCTGGTTACTTCTTTCTTATCACTTATATACTATGCGAAAACAATCCAATATGCTTAATAAGCATAATCAATCTTATAATAAATTATTTTATTATTTATTTATGTATCAGAAACACACACATTCACATTGTGTTTGATACATTATTTATATATTAATATAAATTCTAAAAAACTAACATGCAATATAACAAAAAAATTAAAACATGAATAGGTGCCAAAAACGATTATAATTCAATAGATAGTTCCCACTGCTGGGACTCAGACCTCCTCTCTAGTTACACGTTTTATGTATTCTATACATTGACTAGATATTGTATAGAACACCGGATTATACAGATTGCCGGTAACATATATATACAATGTAAGTACTACATACAGACAGTTCAACATACAGAAATTAAAATATCTATTAAATATAAGCACAACTTTTCTGTGACAAATAAATAATATTTATTTATTTATTTATTTATACTTTATTGCATACCAAGATTACAAATTATAATACTTTTATCTTTATGCATATTAAAGAGACAATTCACTATCGCTTTCACAATTTAACAGTAATTGCACTTCACCCAATAATATCCCCGTTTTTTCACCCAAACAGATAAATTGTAGTCACATATCAATTACAGGAACATCACCCACATTTTTACTGAACATTTTCATTCGAACAGTCGTCCCGTGAGATAACTTTAATTACAATCTGCTCATAAATTAACCGAACAAATTGCTGGGCGATACTATCTTGGCTTATCTTACCATTTTTGTTAACCCGTCACACTGGTACATATATCAACTAGATACCAACCCCTGTTTGGTTAAGGGATTTTGGGTTCCGTACGTTTAAAATGAAAAACGGGATGTAATTATAAAAGCACAAGTCCGGGGTATGTCTCTCAAGGGTCGCTGCACACAGACCACCGGTCACTATAATACAACAAAACGCCGCCACTAGTATATTTCCTGTAGTTTTCATACATTTTATATGGATGCACCACACACAGTTGACGCCGGTGGCCGCCACATGCTGCAAATCGTCGCTGCTCGCTTCTTATGGCCCGCATCAGCCACTAAACGCCGCCACGCGCTACTCGCGCAATTAAACCTTCTTCGTCAGAATCCATTATAATAATGTGCACATGAGTTGAACAAAAGTAATAGCCAGCGGCCACAAGTAGCTGTCGCGCACCTCAGCAACCTTTGTGACCACTTCTAACTTCTCGTGGCAACGTGTGGCATCAGAGTGGATCGTGTGTGACGACCCTTAAATTACATTTTTGTCTCTGTTGAGTGCATGGTGTAATATGGCTGGCCAGGGTAAAAATGCTGTTGGGGTGCGGAATTGTTCAAAAGAGTTAATACGTTGGAACGCAAAGGGCAACTAAAGGAACACGGTTGGGTTTTAGTCAGTAAAAATCTGACATTCTCTCTCGCACCATCCAGAGCTGGGAGGAATTCAATGATTGCCCCACCTCAAAAGAAGGGTTATTATGTAGCTATTTTTCATTTTCATAATCGGCGTGTGTATACACCACAATTTTTTAATTGGTACAAAAAAAATGGGCATTATCGGTCATATTTATGTGGTCAAAAGTAATAAAAACGAAATTCCAAAATTGTCCACGATTGTCATAATTTGTAAGTTCATAATAGAATCAATCATTCATAACAATTGCTACTAGAAAATACTACGCGCAGAGTTTTTCCATTTTGATCGTCATTTATTCATTAATTATCATGCCTTTACAATATTTCCATAAAATGAGTGACATTTTGGGATATAAACAAACGCTAATAACTTTGCTGTTTATGAATATTATTTATTGAGACTTTACTTAAATAATAACAAGACCTTTTCTAATAAGCCCTTTAAGTATTTGTACTAATACAAAATTAGGGGTGTATATCTATGTGTGACCGTAAACAAAGCAAAAAGTGTATGTGAGGATCGTAGCAGTTGGCATTTTGCAATTTCTGCCCACCCTCAAGGGAAAAAGGTGTGAATTTACGTCTACCAAAGTTCTACCTAAACGCATGGTCACCAGGTCCCACTTCCTGTCTTGACAAAAGGTGAAACAAATAACCTAACAATTTCCGAACCACTGACTGACTTGACTGGCCTGTTGGTCTAGTGGTTAGTGGCCCTGACTGCTATGCCGGAGGTCGTGGGTTCGATTCCCACCCAGGACAAATGTTTGTGTGATGAGCACGATCATTTGTTCTGTGTCTGGGTGTAATTTATCTATATATGTATGTATTTAGAAATATGTTAGTATGTTTATCAGTTGTCTAGTACCCATAACACAAGCTCTGCTTAGCTTGGCTTGTCCCTCAATTCCACATTGCCTGTAGTGGTCGGAGTGGAGTGAACACTGACGGGGAATAGAGCTCTCACCTATCTCTTGCTTTTATTAACTGGCTTAGAAGGAGATTCGCAGGAGCAAACGTGATCAGAGGATGGACGTATTCTGCTTAGCTTGGGACTAGACGGCGTTGTGTGATAGTTGTAAAAAAAAAATCCGAACCAGACTAACACAACCTTTTCTATAAGTTACGGAGCCCAAAGAAATTCAACTCAAATTCGTGCTTGCCTCTCCTAGCCTAAATTCACATAACTTTGAAAAATCGTTAGTCATTTATTAAGTTTATCACCCGGCCCAAATTAAGTCGAGAGATAGGAGCCCCTAATTCTAAAAGTCACGAATACTTTCCAAAAGGAATCGATCACCTGAAGCCTGGATAGCTGAACTTTTGTTAGGTGACTTGATTTTTTTATCAATGTATCTTCGAGTAGATTTATTAGTGGAAGTTGATGAAATAATCTCGCTGTGTAAAAAGATTTTTAAAAGAATCAATGAATCTAACACATTGAATGCCAACTACGCAATATTACACAGCTGGTAATGCCGACTACGTATTGTTACGTATGTCTCCACTACAGATTATTTGATAATCTGTGTATGACAACGTGTATATATATATTTTTTTAATTTATATAAACTTAACTGTGCTTGACTGCGTTCCCACCTAAAATAAATGTTAGTTGTGCCTTCTTAATAAATATTATATATCACGTTGGTATAGTGTCACTGATTGTGATTTTAAGGTTACCGTACTTATAAAAATTTCAAACAAATCCGTTTAATTGTTCGAGCGTGAAGGAGTAACAACCCGACATACAAACTTTCTTCTTTCATGCAGACAGAATGAACGAGCATTAATTTTGACGTCAAAATGAATACACATAAATCTGCGATCACTCCTCACTTTCTCAAAACTCGGCAAAAATGTTCCAAAATATAAAAAAGAGAACCGATTCGTCTGTCTCAAATTGTCCATAAAAGCGATATCGAGTCACCCTCATGTTGTCCCCTTCGGAGGTCGTAACTAACGAACGAATGGCTTTCAAATGAGGGCCGGGAGCTAAGACACGGTCTACTGTGAGGGGACCGCACATCTGTCAGACCCTCCCTTCAAACGGCTACTTTAATACAACTCTTCGGCCCTTCTAACCGCCTGGTAGCTTGCGGAGAGCGCGCCAAAAGTAACCTTTGACCCCTCACTGTTTAAATCTGTACAGGATTTTGAAAGTACGATACGGTGTGGTTGGCTGGAAAAAATAGCTTCATTTTATGTGTTTCTGGTAGGAAATTCATATTACTTTTAAAAATATAATATTTCATTATGTAAAAAAAAAATATTGGAATTCCATTTAACGTAATATTTATGTTTCTAAGAAATGTATCGTAGAACGATACATTTCTTAGAAACATAAATATTATGCCCGTAAGAAGAATTTGTATTAAATATTATTCACCGTTTTGATAATATAAATTTAATAAATTCAAAGTGTAAAATATATTTCCAGGTACGCAAATAATTTTTCGACAAAATAAGAAATATTTGAGCCTATTCAAGCGTTATGACGAACGAGGCGTGAATTTGATTCTCGTCTGGTTTTATAAAGATTTCGTGAAAAACTTTTATTGGTATAACCAGCAATAGGTATATTATGAATTATTGAAAGAAATAAATTGCTTTACCTAGGTATGTAAAACTTTAAATAATTTATTTTTAAAGTTCTACTTATGTATAGCAATTTTTGCTTATCAATTTTGTTTTTTGAAGTAAAGAATTTTGAAAAAAAAAACATACTTCTATCATTCCATAATTCAATATCGGTACCAAAACATAATATAAAAAAACAAACAATAACAATATAACTTTCAGCAACACAAACTTTTGGAAAACTACATGCCACACAAAATAATACAAAAGTTGAAAAGCTAGCCTAAAAAAGTCTGACCTTCAACGTCTGGGCGCCATCTTGCGCCAGACTTGATTACTTGAACAATAATATTATGTAATACATTATTTATTACGACTAATATCGCTTACATAACTAATACGCACTTATACATACAAATTAGGTTATTTCAGTTAAGAGTTTATCGCTTATTAACATAAGCAATTCCTAGGATAATAAATTACATTTGTAATAAACTATTAATTTATTTGTATGGCAATATTTTGATTGCAAAAGTTCTATTATAATACTTTAGTCCCTTTACGTCTTTTGAAATGCGATCAACCCTTCGACTCATTTCTATTCCTCGATACTATAACAATTTTTTTATCTGGCAACAAAATACCATCCTTTCTTTCTCTTATCTTTAACTCTTAAGATCACCGAGTACCGATAAAATCAGGAAAGTATATCCATTATTATTTCTTGGACACCCTTTTGACAAAAAAATCGTCCCTATGAGCGTAAATTATATGTTTATAACATTCGCATTATCTCGCACAAAGGATCACGGTACTCCCGATCCCGGGGTGTGCGACCGGGGTCTCCCTTGACGTTAATTCTCGCCCGTATTTGTGCACTCCCGTATTGGTTTAGAGATTCTTTGCTCTTTGAGGAGAGACGGACAAGTAGTCACAGTGGGCAATGAATTTGTTTCTTTTAAGTGTCGGACGTTTTATTTGTTTATGTCAAATGTCACGCTTGAAACTGTGGAGTGGACAGAGGATAAAATAACAGTTGTGCATACACAATTATTTAGGCCAGCTTAAGCAGTTACATAGTAAGTTTTTAAGAAGTTATTGTACTGATGGTAAACAAGTATACGAAATATTACCATACATAGCACAGAAGCCATAGATTATTAAAATTTAATTCCTGTCAATATGTTTTAATTAATTTTAAAACAAAATTAATTACAACAATCAAATTCCCAAAGTTTTTTATCATTAATATCTTTCGTATACCTAAATAGATAATCTTCAGACAACATCTTCAGATTATTCGTTCAAAGAAAATATAACTAGTAAACAAACAAAAAGTTTTATAGTAAGTATGTAACCATCTCTTAGTCCTAGATAGATAATGTTTTTCCAGAAGTTTGTAATAATTCAGAATGGTACATAATAAGTCTGTGTGTATCACGTATTCTCAACAGAATACTGCAACAAACTTAAATGGGACTTCCACGAAACTTATAATTATGTAGCAACACATAATTTTGTCGTCAGAAACTGACAACCGGGCAGACGTCATAAGGTATACAGCCTAACACAATAAAAAAAAGTTATATTCAGCCAATGTTTTAAAAAAAGAAACAAAAATTATAACGTCTTTGATGTGGAGTTTAGGCAAACTTAATTTAAATAACAGATTAAAAATACCGTAAAGCCACAACTAACAGAGCGAGCTAATTATAATTTAATCAGTAGGTAGTTTACACAGCTAGGGTCTATGATCGGGGTGTTATTGTAATACCACGTGCATGGACACACGTGCCGGCCGCGTATTGTAAACACCGGTTACACGATAAATAACCGAATGGCGTTGTGCGTCGCGCGGGAAATCGAATTAAAAATCAATAGTTTTTTTTGTGCAGCGATAGGTTGTAATTGGTGGAACTAAAATAAAAATATGTGGTTATAAAGTGGTGATTTATTGTTGAGGTATTGTGAAGTTTCAAAGAAGACAATGTTGTGCCGAGTTCTATTTTCCGCTGCAATACTTTGCATGTAAATTATTGCTATGTCATAACATAATTTGTAGTTATATGACATCATAACTACAAAGTACCTACATTAAAGTTATATTGTGAAAAACTCCAAAAACATTCAGGGAATCCCTATTTGGCACCACTGGCTGTTTAATCGAATAACGCATCCAAACTTTGCAACTGGCTGAATGACTGTCAAAGCATTGAAAAAAAAAATGATCGCGCACAGAAATGAAGCGAAAAATTCCAAAAATGCCAAGTTCCCGATCGTTTTACACGAAAGGTTTTTTATCGATGGCATCGGTGATTGCTTCTGAATATTTTACCGACCAGTATTATGTATTCTCGTCATAACCGAAGTAAATATTTGATGGCTCTCTATCTTACCACAGTTATTAATATCACTGTTTGCGCCAGACTTCGGTAAATATTGCTTGTTTTGTTAGTGTTATATTGCCTAGAATAAGTAGAAGGTCAAAAACTGCTGGGAAAAGTTATCTTACAAATTAAAACGAAGCATTAATTTTCATAATCTCTTTTCTTGAATTTATGGTCGTTGGTTTAAACTACAGTACCTATTTTGAAATACGAATTCGTATTTCCAGCTTTTGGATACACGCTGGAGTGGAGCAGAACATGCTCATTAAAATTCCATTCAGTCTAATGTTGCCGTTGTATCCGAACGTAACATGTATGGCTGCAGGAAGTTATCAAAATGTAATTAGAGAATATACAATGCATCGGTTAAGCCATGTAAGATGATATCGTGGATGAATCTTCGAAGTATGTCACTGGATTCATTAGCAGTGGCAAAATAATAATGTATCATTAAAGCAAACTTAATAAATCTGCTGAGATTAAGTATGTTTTATTCCATTTAACAAGAGATGATTGCAAGAAATACTTATCGATTAAAATAAATATAGGTTTGTAATAGTTAGTTTGTGGTTATTTAACGATAGCGTGACGGGTGATACGACAGAATGGAAGAAAAAAACGTGTTGCGCCGACCCCAAATAAAACGGGATATGGGCAGGAAGATGATGGTGATGTTTTTAAATAATAAATAATATCAGCGACCACCCAAATACATATCGAGACTTCTCGGTAGCTCGAAAAGTACGTTAAGCCATCGGTCTGTCATTTTCAGACATTTTACAGCCGTTACAAATAGTCAGAAACCAGAAAATCAGACACCAGCCTTGCTAAAGGGTGTTACTCAGTTACTGGGTTCTGGAGGTCAGGTAGACAGTCGCTTCATGTGATAAAGTGGTATTCATCCACTGCTGGTGTAACTGTAAGCCGTCCCCTATATATTTGGGAAAAGGCTAGACAGATTCATTTTTTGTAGTACATCATGGCTTATTCAGTTTTTAATCCACTACGAAAGACTAAAAAACACCACACTGTTATCAATTTTTCTAGCTTACAACATTTTTTATTTTTTTCTTGACTATGAATACAATGTTCTTCAGTCGGAATAATAGAGATTACAAATTTCTAAATAGTTAACCTGTTTATAATTAGAATATGGATGTAGCTGTGACAACAGAATAGTTGCGAAGACATTTGAGCTACAAAACTACCTACACCAATTTTACATCACAATAACCACTAGGAATCAATTTCCAAATAATTAAAAAAAAAAAACAACTGCGTAAAAAATAACTTTAGATAAAAACTAAAAAGAAAAAAAAACAAGTTCAGTCCAGTAGCGTAAAAACCAATTTAAAATAAAACAAATAATAAATTCTAATGCGGATGTTCCGTATTAGAATTTATTATTTGTTTGTATTGACTGCAATAGTCGGGACCCATTAGATGGGATGATTTTAGTCTGGATTATTTTAATCCCACAGTCGTTATGCTGTTTTTTTTCAACGTCACCAATCTAAGAACACTTGGGTTAACAAGACGAATCTAACGATATGCTAATTATGTAAATCCGTTCAGCGGTTTGGAAGATATGAGGTAATAAAGAATATTACATACATACATACATACAAGATACGCGCGAAAAACATATTCCTTCTTGCAGTCGGGTAAAAACAGGCACTGAACTTCACTCGAAGAAATCCCGCCATAAACTCCCATACAATTTGACACATGCTTGTGTTGCCATTACCAAACCCAAAATTTAACAAAAAAAATGTGTGTTTCAAAAACCATTTCCTAAAACCATGACAAAGTTGAAATATTCACGGAATATCGTGAGGTGTGAGTTCACAATCTTTTTGTAAATCGTATTGGGGTTATGCGGTTAATATAATGTTAATGAATTCCCTTTCCGATGTTAATTTTGGGTCGATCCGTAATAAAGTACCTACGTTAAATTTTATAGCTGAAGTGGACTGTTTAAATATGTAACAAAGCTTATTTGAAAATAGTTCAGTTAATCATTTTGAAACGAAACGATTATTCGTTTACTTAGTTTCCGATTAAAGTATTTTAATAACGGCTTTGGCTCGTGTCTGTTTATATTGAAATGACTTAATTTCCCTATGTTTCGTAATACTTCAATTACATCAAAAAACTTACAATTCAATAAACCGAACAACTTTTATAACGTCAGTGTTTAGGAGGCATAAAAAATACCCCTGTTCAGCCACTCGCTATTTCACAGATTAAACTGTCAATTTTAGTCTTGTATTTCTTTTTTTTTTCATGTAAGGAACCCTTCGTTGCGAGTAAACGGCCCGTAATTTAGGGTTCCACAGCTGCCGCGTGTGTAATGTTGATTGTATTGCGAGAGTACTTGCGCTGTAATCGAACCCTTTTTATGTGGATTAGACGAATATATGAATTTTATTTACCGTAAAAAGCTATTTGATTGCTCATTTACTTTTTGTGAGATATCAAGCCCGTTAAGGTTGAATTTTAGAATAATATTTTTTGATTAGTTGGCTAAATTATTTCTATATTATTAAGTTTATTTTAAACTAGCAACATAATCAGACAACCGCGGAGTCCACGCGACATAACCTTGAACAAGCGTTACCATTTACAATTTTAAACGCTAACGATACTTTCCACGATAAATTCCTTGAGGCTTCCCCTTATTTTTGTTTAGACAATCGGGAGTAGCAATTAGCACGGGACCTGCCGCGGGACTTTCATTACATTAATCCCGGACATAAATTGCGGCCGGAAATAAATTAAGTCGCGAGTTAAACCGAGCACTTAGCACCGGAATTAACTGACGCTTAATTGAAACTAGACGAGTATAAAAAAGCCTCAGTGTTGCAGCTGATAAGCGAACCGGTAATCCTCTTCTAAACAAAGGATTTAACTTCAACATTCGTTTCCTACCTTAGGCCGGTGTTAAAATATTCAACTGTGTTGTTTTTAACTCTGATTACAAGTTCTGATGTAATCTCCGGATTGTTTTTTTTTAGATGAAAATCTTTCTCAAAGTTGTAAAGATTTGTTTCTTTAATCCAACGGACGCTAAGGGTTGATTAAATTATTTCTTAAGGTTTTTCCGTCCATAAATCTTTTAATAGAAAATATTTTTGTTTATATATATTTGACGTAAATACAAATGTTTTAATCACAGCTCTTGATGATTTACTTAGTTTATTTTTTACTTAATATTTATTTACACTTGATCTTTAATACAGAATCCCACACAGTACCAAATACCTCCACCATGATATAACAAGAACTATAAATCCGATATGTCCTGTTGAAGGTCATGGGCTTCATCCACTAAATGAAATAGGTGTTTAAAGTTTGTTTTCATTCGTTGGCGTAAAATTTTGCGGTCAATTCTCCCTTACTTACACCTACATCATAATTATTATAACGCACTAACATATTTGCGTTAACCACATTTCCTGTTACTATTTTCATTTAATTTAAACAGTGTTGATCGCGTCAATATTTGTATTTAGGTCGATATGAAGCAAAATATTTGTGAAACAGCTACCGGCATGGTCACGTGGCTTTCAATTCTAACCGTTTCGCACAATAATAGCATCAATTTCACACAAGTCCCCCACTAGACCCAAGGGACCCTAAACTAATATTCTATGGGATCAATGCCGCCTGACAAAGTCACCGCGTGTGGAACTATTGTGACGTTTATCCGTCATGTTGTTAGTTTTCACACGATGCGTCAACACTATTGTTAATATATTTTTGTAGTAAATAGTAAAGGAAATTAATGTTAGAAATATTGTTTACGATATTCACATAGATTATTAATGATCGCGCCTCCTATGAAAGGGATCTGGTTAATCCAGTCCAAATCTTTATTATGAAGCAGGAATAAAGAAGTTTAATAAATACCCGACATTAATTTTGCTCGTAATAAGTAATATTTATTATATACGTTCGTATTAACGTTGTTTCCCGTAATAACAACGTTGTTATCTCAGATGGACATGGCGGCCTACTTTTCGTTTTGTTTGTTAAACATTGCCCATAGCCAGAGAGATTTCATAATGTTACTCAAAAATAACGTTAAATTTCATAGGACTTTTATTTGTACACAAACACGAATTAGATACATCATATATTTATGTTAAAACTTGAAAAGACTGGCCTAGAGCACGAACACGCGCAAAAAAAAAGTAAAAAAATAGAATGTTCCTTTTCCAAAAACTTATTTTTTTTTACGTGTTTTATCACTAGACATGTCCTTACTCTAAATCAACCTAAAAAGACCGGCTTAAAGCAATAAAAAAATTACAAACAAATCGTTATTTTTTTAAACAGGATTTTTAGATGTAATTGATCACACATGCCCAGTGGTAACGACCCTGACTTAGAAGTTGTACCGGTCATGGATTCAATCTCAGGCAGGCGCTTTATTTTATGTAATTTATTTAAACACCATTGCTTCGAAAACGGTGAAGGAAACCGGCATGTCCTAGAACCAAAAAAAAAATCGAAAACGTGTGACATCCACCAACCTGCATTGGGCCCACGTGGTACATTCCCTCGTAGAGGCCGGAGTCCTGGCAATGGGAATATTGTAAGGCTGATACACTTATTATATCCATTATTATCCTAACTTATATACTTGTATACGAACTTAAAAAGACTGGCCTAAAGCGAAAAAAAAGAAAGCAAAGACATTCTTTTTTTGAATTTAAAACAATTGATCACTCGTCAGTCCACCAGACTGGAGAGGTATTCCGTAGGGTCTGGCCCTACAGAATACAAGCTACAACTCAAGGGCGAGGGTTATTTTAAACAATAGTAGTATTTTCCTTAAGGTCACTGGTTCCGGCAGATGTAGGGGGGATCGGAATTCCCCTGCGGACGGAGCTCGGTGACCCCTCGAATCATGTGTGCCAAGTACGCATATGCGTGTGTATGTCGATCCCTCCTACGCATAAGGTCGTAAGGCAAAAAATGCATTTTTCAGGAGAGTCGAATTTGATATTGTTAATTTTTCTTTATTTTTTGTGGTTGTTGTTGTTGATTTTCTGTTGTTGTTTGTTATAATATAAGTAAATTGTAAAATACTTTTAACCGATTATTTTGCATTATGTAATCAATAACCAGTTTAGATCACAGTACCAGATGCTGGATCTAAGGGGTCATTCAAGTATTACGTAAGCACTATAGGGGGTGGGGAGTCCCTACTTTTCTTATTTTTGATGACATGCGTGATGGGGGAGTCTAGATGGTGACTATGTCAGCAGTATATAATTTTTAGAGAAGAAACGGCAAGAAACTCAAAAAAATAATTGATTTTTCAATATTTCCATGTTACAATATTAATAGGTATGAGTCAGTGTACTAGACCTGTCAAGATTGTACTCAAAAGCATAATAAAAATAGTAATTTATGAATTCGCAGTCTACAGTGTTCTCACATTCACATTACAAAAGGAGACTATACAAAATTAAAAACAAACCTATCAATAAATGAGATATTTACAATAATAAGTCTATTCTCATAATACGTCCCTTGAAACTGTAGATACATTCCAATTGTCTCAGAAAACCTTCATGTTCATGATAGTTTAAGCTTCCTCGCTCCGAGTCGCATTATCTTTCTGTTTCATTATTCTTTTCTGCTGTTTTCCGCATGTCGCCACCAGATACCCGTAGCTACATACAGCTAAACAGAACAACAAACAATGGCAGACTCCTCTAATTCAATTGTAGATTATTTTTAAGAAGGGAAATCATCCAAAGACTTTTCCTGCTCTAGGGTGAAGCGTGACGGCGTGTCAGACTTTTATTGCCTAAAACCACACCTATGTTCCTTCTTTGCCCTTTGTTTACTTAGGCCCCAATAGGCTTCGGCCCTGCTGGGTCTCCACGGTTTCACTGACATCTCTTTGAGGCGCGCGTGTAACACTCCGCGCTGTCGACGACTCGGACTCGATCCGGACGGTTACCGGACGGCCGGACAGCGAGCTACCCATTGCTCGTCATCCGCAAGCCTACGCCTACGGTGACTGGAATTCAATTGTAGGTGAAGCACACTTTGTCCGCCACCAGTTTTCGTACATTGCCTGGGCTTACGCGCAAAATGCGTGCCCAGTGTCTGCCCGGGATATCGGCCGTTTAACTTAATTGTCGCCTAGCATTATCTTATCGGAACAACGGGTTTATTTATTTTTATGTCGTCGACGTATCGCGAAAGAGGTCCAGCCTTTATCCCGAAATTGTCGTTTTTATGGTTACTGCCTTTTTATTTTGGCTCTCTATGGTTTTTTTTTATAAAATTAAAACGATACGGCCTGGTTTATTATTCTTTTATATTTTAGCTCAGTTTTATGATTGCTGAAAATAAGTTTTTTAAGTCTAGTTTGAACTATCGTGTAATGGATTCAGAGAAAATAAGATGAATTTTTAACAACAAAAGTGCTTTAATAAAACTAGAAAAAAAAAGAACAATAACGGCCTACGCAATTTAAGTTTAAGAGGGTCCTTCCCTACTGGCCTAACGTTAACGTAGAGCATGGTTTAAAAGCTTGTTGCTTCATCTAACGCAAACCAACGCGGTGTTTGATGATGAGGCAACGCGAAAAAAGAGAGATAACGCCTGACAACTCTGTTAGCATTCGGTAATTCCGTGATTTACTCGAATATTTCACAAAACTTGTTCCAGGAAATAAGTGTTTTTTTAAAAGCGTTAAAAGTTTTTGAGAAAAATTGTCGTAATTCCGAATCTCGGTTAAATGTGCAAGGCTTCTATAGATGTACTTTTTTATATTTTTAATATATGAGTACATTATGGAGGGCCAAAGTTCACGTAAAATAGCAGATTTTCAGAGGTCTTGATGAATTAGTTTTACACCAATTTATGTTTTGATTTCTATAGAAGCTTAGATAATATCCACAAGATATCTGTGTATCCAAAATATCTGGAGAAAAATGAGTAATAATATCATAATCACGTAAGAGCGGCAAGAGCTTGAAAATGTACCTCGGGTTGGCCGCTCTTAAAGCCTATTTTGTAGACTAAAAATAAAACTACAAATTCGAACTATAAACGTTTCTCTAATTAATTCGGCGAAATACAAATAAAAAGTAAAACAAATTCTTTAAACGCCAGTCTGTAGAACACAAAACAATTTTTTCTTTTATCTTAAAACAACTCAACCAAAAAACTAATTAAGTAATTACTACAAAATTCTTCCTAGGATAATTCTGCCATTTTCTAAAAGATAAATTGTTTAATATGTGAAACAATTTTAAATTAAAATTACAACAAGTTTTATAGTAACTAGAGCCCGACATGGCTGCCATGCGTGAAGAGATGCCGACCGTCCACTGCAAGCGAAGCGAATAACTGCATTGCTATAAAATATGTCACACGGTATAGTCGGCCCAAATTAAATTTAGTAGGTTATGATGTCAGATTATTTAGGTTATGTTTTCGCGCTGGTTTAATTAATTTATGTTATTATGTAGACTAAAATCGTAGTGGAAGTTAACAAGTGTTCTTTGTATTTTTGTGATGTTTATTCAGTACCAACATTTGCTTGTTTTATTTTGCAAATCATTTTGTGTAGTCGCTTTAAACACTGCCACATTGTTTGTAAGAGATCTCTTGGCATAAAGAGATAGGTATATTCAAGTAATCTGCCCTTTTACTACATTATGTTATTTTCAATGTTCATAGACAGTACTGGCACCAAACTACTTAGTGTTGCCTGAAATACCAGCCCAATATCGGATACCCAACCCATTGCAATATTTAAACCAAAAGCTAAAAGTTATTTAGTACCTACACACCTCGTACTGCATCCTTAGTTCCAACGAAAAACACATAAACATTAATAAAACTCAAACTGGCACAGGAAAACAAACTTTACAAAATAGGGTGGACGCACCAGTCGTCGGCGCTATATTTATTATCCGATTATTACCACAAAACGCTTTCGCATTACAGTGCCCCTCGGACGGGACGTGTTATTGCACAGTCCGGCTACAGGGGCGCTCACCCTACCGACTACCGCGTCATGTGAGACGTGAATAAATTCAATTAAAACCTAGTTGCCAGTTCGTTATCCGCATATTTTCGATTTGATTAAAAAAGTGATGTTCTAAATTCAGAATTTTCGGTTTAATTGAGCCGTGGTTATTCGGTTTTTTGTTGAGTGAATTTTATTTTTGAGATCATATTTTTATAAATGAATTTTTAGTAACTATGAAAATTGATACTGGCGGTGCATTTGTATTTACTAATATTTTGATTTCGTGGTATACGAATCAATTATTAGATATTTAAAAAATAAATGATATTGAAGATTTTTTAAACAATTACTTTTTGACGTCTGTTTTTTGGACAATATGAACATTATAAAATATTTACAAAAGAAAACTCTGAGGTCAACGACTCATACAAAGTCTATACAATCCATATCACATAATAAACACCAAATATAATATAGACTTAACGTCAAAATACTTCACAATATTCCGCCCTCAATTCATAAGCAGATATAAACGTGATGTTTTCTCCAATTCCCAAATACTCCTCAATAAATTCAATCATAGAAGTAATATTGATGAAACGTTATGTCGATTCAATTTCATGATGGCGAACAATTTCACTCCTCCAACCTACATTCCCTGTCAGAATTTCGCCAAAAATTACGTAACAAAATAACTACAAACGTCTTGTCATGACGGTTGATTCGAATAACATATTTTCGTTTCCTCCACTCAAAAGGGAAGTCTGTATTAATATCAGTTATTTATGAAACGTCGACGGGAACAGACGTCTTGATGATCAACGTTTGTCAGGATAATGGTTTTTTGTGCGACAAAGTGGGTTTGTCATGGCTTGTTAATTAATAATGAGGTTCGAGGAATAAAATATTAATGCGTTTCAACTTCGTTTTTTGTTTTTGTTGTTGTTATTTGTGACCAGTAAAAACCAAATATAAATCTCTGATAAGACCGCCATTGTACCCATAGATTAAGTTAGTTTAAAAGTTTTTGTTACTATTTTGGTGTACAATAAAGTTTTAATCTATTCTTTTCTGATTCAAATACATTGTAAACGCAATTCTAAACATCATCACTTTCCTGACCATGTTCCGTGTTATTCGTGGGCGCAACATGTTTTTTTTTCTTCCATTCTGTCCTGTAACCCGTCATGCTATCACTAACTCCTTTTTCTTTCATATCACTCCTCACACAATCTATCCATCTTTTCTTTGGCCTCCCTCTTTCTCGCCATCCATCCACATATATACTCATAACTCTTTTAGTAATATGCTTTCATGTTTTATCCCTCCTCTTCATTCAAAAATTAGATTAGGTACTTACTACGATCTTTCTACTACGATTAAGTTCTAAGCCTTCCCCAAATGTCCCCACAATGAACGGTCCTGTGCGTCTCGCATCCATCGGATTCCCGCAACCTCCACCAGGTCATCGGTCCACCTTGTCTGCCTTCCAACACTGCGTCTTCCGGTACGCGGTTGCCACTCCAGAACATTTGGGCCCCAACGGCCATCTGTTCCCCATACTACACCATATTTCTTCCTAAAGTCAATGCCCGCTTTTGACTTCATTAAAATTCTAAAGTTCTAAGCTAACTTCTCTTTTCCTCCGTTTCCAGGGTCATAAAGAATCCATGGCCCATGACTTGCCATTGCGGAGTGGTTTACAATTAGCTAAGAATACGCCGCCGTTCAGACGATGTGCGTGGAATAGCCAAATGGAGCATTGTTCTGTAATTTATTAGTTCTAGCCATAAGTTTAGTTGTCTTTAGTTTCGAGTTTGAATTTGGGAAGTAGGCTTTTTTAATCGACTTCAAAAAGAAGTTGTTCGGCTGAATGTACCTATTTTTTTGCGGAAGTCGGTGTTAAATAACGAAGAGACAAAGCTATTATAGAAACACCGACTGCTGAAATTAAAGTGATTTTGCATTTTTATCCAGAGAGGGAGGAGTCATTTGATAATTTACAAGTAAAAAAAGACACAGATAAAGTGAAAGGTTCGTATTCAAATTGTACTCTAAAATGCAGAAACGCTTACAAACAATCACAAGGAATTTACATGCAGAGCCAACTGCAATAAAATATTCCCAATAATTACGGGCAGGCGTACTAGTTCGATAGAAGTAAGTGCACGAACATAAAATTCTCTTTTACTACTCTCGTCATAAATGCGGTACAGACTGCAGTCAAGTTTCTATTATAATAACCGCTTGTCTTAACCGCGAACATACAAGTTATAATATATGGTCAATTAATTTTACAACGGTAGCAATCAACATGTTTTATTGCGACAGGCACGATCCAAGATGGTGACTTGAAACTTGTCTAACACCCATCATTTTTTATTTTCCCAATGACAGCTACATTAATTTCTTAATTACTAGTAATATGTTGGATTCTTATGTTAATGTGTTCGTTACGTGCCTTTTTAGTTGTGGAGTAATTGTATTTTATTTATTGATGGAGTGTCGAAATTTTTAATTTTTCGTTAATTGCTGGGTGTCTCGGTGCTCTTTTGGTCGCATATATTATTTTTATTGTTTTTACGCAACACATTTTTAATATTGAGTTGAAGTACGTCCAATGCTGGAAATAGGCCTCATCCAAATGTGTTCACATCGATCAGTTCTGGGTATGTCGCATCCAGCAGACGTAGCCCTGCGGTCCATTTTTGTAGAAAGTCTTCCTTTATATAATACATACATAACTATTATAATAAAAATGTTAACATTGAACATTATGCAAATTGATCTAAAAAATTCCTTCTTTCTGAACGTCAATAGAATTAAGGAAAGTCCACTACGCTCTCTGTTCATCGCTTCCCAGTCTTATTCTTGAGAAAGCGTATTTTTCTTTTAAAAATATAATGATTGTATCGTCAGATTTATGAGTTTTTATTCCTTGTTCGCAGTAAATATGGCCCATATATTTTCTGTATTTTTTTAACTTTGTGTAGTGTCATCTTTATCACACTTATCTACGTAGGTATGTGTGATAAAGATATTTTTTTTGAACCTCGACGTGTCAAATTTTAATCCGAATTCTTTATCCATTCCCCCAATTGTTCGTATAAAAAACACAGTAGCTTTAGACATCACACAACCTAAAAAAAAAAACAAATAAAAACTTTTTTACAAATCACTGCACGTACAAAGCAGAAGTTTTTACACGAATCTTATTCGGTGCGGATCTTTTGGAAAATATTCGGGGTGCCGAAGTTAGGAATATCAGAATAGGGGCATTATCCGGCCGACTTGCCCCCTTCGTTAGACGGGCTTCGGCGGCGTCTTAAGGGGATACGACCAGTCGGGTGAAAAATACAGATACCGATGAACTGTGCCCTGTAGTATCTGGGATTATTTTTGCTCTCGAGCTGAGGAATTTTTAGTTTCAGTATTTTGAAATGGTGGTGGTTTTCTTGGTTAGTAAATGCTGTGATATATGTATTTACATTAGTTTAGAAACTTTGTCTTCTTTCATCAGTGCGACTACTTATATTAATCGTGCTTAGTTAGTACATCTATATATATAAAAGAAAGTCGTGTTAGTTACACTATTTATAACTCAAGAACGGCTGAACCGATTTGGCTGAAAGTTGGTGGAGAGTAGGGTAGAGTAGGGTAGAGTAGGGTAGAGTAGGGTAGAGTAGGGTAGAGTAGGGTAGAGTAGGGTAGAGTAGGGTAGAGTAGGGTAGAGTAGGATAGAGTAGGGTAGAGTAAGGTAGAGTAGGATAGAGTTGGGTAGAGTAGGATATAGTAGTCAGTTGACGGGAGCGAAGCCGCGGGCAAAAGCTAGTAGTCAGATAAAACTAAATTGTGCATCTGAAACTGCAATTTAAAAAAAAACAATCCGTTGAGGGTTTTGCAATGCCATCATTTAGCTTATTTAAATATGTTGTTAGGAAAACTCAAACTTTTCAATAGAAACTCCACTCATTCAGCCATGTTCAATTTTTTAAAAATCGAATTGAGCGTTGGAACGGCGAATGCGTTCTGAACTTACATCAAAAGTCCATTTCGGTCGATACGTCTTGGCATCACCCAACTATCGAGATTCGAACGTCTCCACCTTTTGAAATTCAACGATATTTTAATGGCCACTATCGGGTTGGGTCGATTGATTTCTTTTTCCCTTTTTTTTTAAGTTCCGCTCTTGAGCTTTGACAGAGCCCGATATTGCTTCGAAACCCGACTTTTTATTTACGGTTCGAATAGTAAATAGACTTTAGTGTTTACACCAAAAGATTTTGATTTTTAACTTAGTTTGTTTGACTTATTGATTGGACTTTCTATGGCGTTTTCCGCTTTAAGCTTTGATTAAGGTTTACGGAGGAAAGTTAATTTTTTGAGCTTATTTACTGTTTTCGCAGCGTTTATCGAAAGAGCTTACGAAGCCGTGGATATTATCTTGACCAAGAGCGTTCGTTAATAATTCATGGGCGCAAGTCCGTGCTCGATCCTTCGAGTCTTATCCCTTGGAATCGGTTTACTCTTGTCTATAATAACAAAATTGAATAACAAACAACGTCATTGTCAAACGAGCATATCCTCATGTGTGTGTCCAAGCAATTTTGGTTCTAAAAACGATGCGTTTTGGATGACTATCGCGTGGACAAAGTACAGTTGTTAACAATGTCATTTCGAGTACGTTATGTTAGTAAACCACTCTGCGCCGCAATGAATTTCAGCTTCAAAATGATTTGTTATAGCAATACAAATATATTTACTACCGTCCAATTTAAATAGAGCCGGTGTAACATGAATAGTTAATATAACTGTGTGTCAATATTAATCGGTCGTGCTTCCATAATATTTGTTTAAGTTGGGGCTGATTGGGAAGCGGTGGCTTTTAAATAACGTAATTGTTGCGTTACAAAGCTTGTTTAATATCGCTTTCCGAGTCTCTGAACACAGGTTTGTGAAGAACTGAAACGAGCAGGGTATTGGAAATGGTTTATTTAAAAAAAATATACAGATGAAGAACGAAATACTTTGAGTGTACAAAATAACGTTATCAACATTACACCTCGCTTGTCTTTATATTACTCGTAGCTTCCATTTTTCCATTTGGAATTAAACGTTTTTATAGATATTACTGTTCGGGGTGTAATCATCACCTTCTGCCATGTTTTATTAAACTCAAACTCAAAATTATTTATTTCACATAGCCTACATGTGCACTTATAAAACGTAAGGAGCTAGCGCACGGTTCCAAATGGTCGTTTCCTATGGAGAAGAACCGCCAGAAAACTCCATCATCATCATCAACATTTCAGCCGAAAGACGTCCACTGTTGGACATAGGCTTCCCCCAGGCGTCGCCACAACGACCGATCCTGTGCGTCTCGCATCCACCGCATTCCCGCGACTCTCACCAGGTCATCGGTCCACCTTGTGGGAGGCCTTCCAACGCTGCGTTTTCCGGTGCGCGGTTTCCACTCTAGAATCTTTCGGCCCCATCGACCATCCGTTCTACGAGCAATGTGCCCTGCCCACTGCCACTTCAGTTTGGTGATTCTTCGGGCTATGTCGGCGAACTTGGTTCTCTTGCGGATATCTTCATTCCTGATGCGATCACGCAAGGAAACTCCGAGCATAGCCCTTTCCATTCCCCTTTGGGTGACTGTAAGCCTTCTGATGTCCATGGAAACTCCATGGTTACTCATAAATAAATTAAATTATAAATAAATTGGACTTGGAAAAATCATTGCCCGTCTTTCGTCACCTATCTCATTTAACCTACCTATTGCGTCTGGGTACGCCACAATTATGGCGGTAAGTCCTCTCTTTGAGGAGTGGCTGGAAAGACCACATGGCGACCTTACCTACCGCATGACGCAGGTCCTCATCGGACATGGTAAGTTCGGGAGGTTCCTGCACCGAATTCGTGCGGAAGAAACGCCTGGGTGCCGCCATTGTGTGGACCGTCCGGAGGACACGGTGGAGCATACGGTAGAGATGTGCCCCGCCTGGGCAGAGCAACGCCGTGTCCTCGTGGGGGCGATCGGCGGCAGTGATCTCTCGCGCCGGGCATTGGTACAGGCCATGGTCCGGAGTGAGGAGGAGTGGCAGGCGGTCGCCTCCTTCTGCGAAGCAGTAATGCTAGCAAAGGAGGCGGCCGATCGCGTGAGGCAACGGTCCTCACGCCCTAACCGCCGCCGGGATTCCGATCCCGATTTCCGGCCACCGTAGGCGCGGGCTTGCGGACGGCGAGTAATGGGTGGCTCGCCGTCCGACCATCCGGTAACTGTCCGGACCGAGCCCAAGTCGTCGACGGCGCGTATTATTCCACGCGCGCCTCAGGGAGATGTCAGCAAATCGTAGGGGCCCAGCAGGGCCGAAGCCTACTGGGGCCACGGGTAGTGTCAAAGCGAAGCCCGAGGCCCCGGGATGAAGGCAAAGAAGGAACAGGAGTGGGTTTTTAGTCAGTAAAAGTCTGACACTATCTCTCGCTCCGCCCAAGAGCAGGATTTGTCATTAGATGATTTCCGCACCTAAAAAAAATAAAAAAACCTATTGCGTCAAAATTAACGAAATAAACATGTTTATGTGGCACACACATTACGAACAAATATTTAGAAACTAAGTTTGAAACAATAACATTGTGTGCCTCACGTTTACGCCAAATAGATTCAGTTCAGCAACATGCCAGGCAACGACGAACTCGTTGCCTGAATTACGTAATTGATCATCCGATTTACGACTGCCTAGGTAATCCTCATGCTAAATTCCATAGAAACAATAGCGACGTCGGCTTATATCAAATCCAAATTACCAATTGCTCTAAGAGAAAGGCGTCGGCGTCGTTAGTAAAATGTGGACCCGCAAACTATAAGCTGTCTTTAAGAGGGTCCTTTTCCACTCGCCTATCGTCAACATCGTGGTTTAAAAGCTTGTTGCTTCATCTAACGCAATCCAACGCGATATTTGATGAAGAGGCAACGCGAAAAAAGAGAGAATGCACGAAAACTCTGTTGGCATTCGGCAATTCCGTGATTTACTCGAATGTTTCACAAAAACTGTTCCAGGAAATACGTGTTTTTTTTTACCTTAAAAAGTTTACATCATTCGTCATTCAGAATCTCGATTAAATGTGCAAAGCTTCTATTGATGTACTTTTTTATATTTTTAATATATGAGTACATTATGGAGAGCCAAAGTTCACGTAAAATAGTAGATTTTCAGAGGTCTTTACTGGATTAGTTTTACACAAATTTATATTTTGCTTTTGCTTTTAAAGCTTAGATATTACCCACAAGATATCTGTGTATCCAAAATATCTAGAAAAAGATGTGTAATAACATCAAAATCACGTAAGAGCGGTGGTATAACAATGTACATCGAAAAGGACGCTCTTAATAGGAGCATAAGCATAATCAGCATAACAGACCTATATCCTTCCTACTGCTGGGACACAGGCCTTCTCACTGTGTAAAGAAGTGAGTTGTACCTATTCACAACGCGGGTCCAGTACGGATGGATAGATATCATATCATATTCTTGCCCTCATCCCGTGTTATTCTGAGGGCATTGATATATACAATTTTTTTAATACATCAATATTTGGGGGGTTTAGTGTACACGTCTCTCACGACGCATCATGATAACTCTATGCTTCTTATATGCCTAAAAAACTTTTTACAAAAAAAATACAACCGACTTCAATGTAAAAAAACACTGAAAAGTGCAAAATAACTTTAATTTCGGAAGTCGGTGTTTCTATAATAGTTTTGTCTCTTCGTTATTCAACACCGACTTCCGAAATTAAAGTTATTTTTTTTGTAAAAAGTTGTATTTTTTTTGTAAAAAGTTTTTTATTTTTCACTTTTTAGTTATGGTACCACCACTAAAAAGTACCCCTCAGCCATATTTAAATACCTTATAGCCAGAGTGCATCTTATGACAATTCTAATAATACCAAACACGGTTAGATTAAATTAATGTATTACAGAGTTCCGGTGCCTAATTTCAGGCTTCATCATCAGATCAGTTCGATATATTACCCCTCTTCTTTCAGTCAGTCATCGACTACACGTATAAACAAAGCAATTTTACTTGTTACGACAGTTCTGCTGTGATCCCATGAGGAGTTCTGTTACATATCTACGAAGTTCATGATCAGATCATAAGAATATTTCTATGGGACCAACTTGGAAGCATAACCTTTCAATCAAAAAAAAAAATTTTCAAATTCGGTCCACAATTGACCGAGAAATCGGTGAACATACATAAAAAAAAAAAATAAAAAACATACATTCAACCGAACATATAACCTCCTCCTTTTTGAAGTCGGTTAAAAAACATATTTTTCTTCCATTCTGTCCTATCACCCGTGTTATTAACTCCTTTTTCTTTTATATCACTTCTCACACAATCCGGATCCATCTTTTCTTTGGCCTCTCTCTCCATCCATCCACATGTACACTCATAACTATTTTAGTAACACAAAGTTTCATCTCTCGTCTTTACATGACCATACCAAGATGAACGATGCCTTTTCAAGTTTTCAGTCACTGGCGCTGCTTTCAAACTGCCTGTAAAGTACTCGTTTTTCACTTTATCCATAATCATCACACCACCCATCCGTCTCAACATTCTCATCTTCTTTAGATGAAATATTCTTTCGTTCGTCTTTTTTACAACCCAACATTCTAATGTTGTCATGACATGTCTTCGAATTTTTGATTCCCTCACGATGTTTTTCTTAACTTTTTTGGGAAGAGTAAAAAGGAAAGTACCTTGGTCGTTGGGGCCGTAAACACTGAGCCAACACTACTCTCGCCATACGGCCACCAGTTCTCTCAAAAAAAGATCCTTTTCCTACCAATCTCTCTTTACCTACTTCGACAAATTAATTGATCACTCGATATCCCTAAATTCTATAGCAGCTATGGTTGCGTCGGCCTATATCAAATTCAAAATACTACTCTATTAGAATGGCAGGATTCGTATAATATGGGCTCGCGGACTATAAGCTGTCATTTGCAGCTACCTGCCCGTAATTTGTTAATTGAACTGACAATGCAAACAATACACTCGTCCTACAGACCTATCCCAAATTCAATGGAGGCACGGTAGAGTTAGTGGGGTTTTTTGTTAGTGGAAAATTAGGTTGGGAATATCGCATCTCTCTCTACTAGAGAGAAAATTTACAAGTTATTAATTGATTAAAATAGAGTAGGTAAGTATTTCTAATCATCTTTGCAGACCCATGAAATGATAAATGATATTCATTTTGCAAATTTATTTTAAAAACACGTACATTTTTTCTTCAATTTAAACTAGATGAGACCGATGTTTCGTAGCTGACTACCTTGAGAAGAAACACCGAAACAAACTCATAGGTCAAAGTCTGTTTTAAAATCCATGCAACAAACAGACACCTAATAGTCAAACCATATGAGCACCATGCAGATTAGTGTCTGAGATAGTCTTCTGAGGACAGAACTACACAGATTTCAAAAGAAGTATTTGTCAAGAAAAATCAAGAAACGGGAAATATTAAAAGTGGAATGTTTGTGTGATAATTACTCATACATTCTCAAATTGGGATTCCAGAACACAGTCTACAGAAGATTATAATACTAAATACTTGCATAGCTGACATGTCTATGACTTAAGAACTAAACTTTTACCTTACCAAAAATATCACTGACCTGGCATGTATTTCTAAAATACTGAAACACTGTACACAAAGGAACAGGTACATAAAAATAACAGCTAGAACCCACTGTACAAACATCTCAGCGTTCAATCGCACTACATCAATATTTACCGTGGCAACACTAACATCATCCTCTATGCAAATGTTCTGGAGTCCTCCATAAACAAAGGTATTGTCGACAGAGATTAACTTTCCTTTAATGACACCGTTACATGCACCCTCCAGGCCTGAGAATACCCGAGTCTAGCCGAATCTAGCCGAGAACAGCCGAGTCTAGTCGAGTATTTGCTAACATAAGGAGTGTGTTTCCAGACTGTTTGGATTAGAGCCTGTACTCATATAGTAGGATGTTAATATTAGGAAGTTAGTAGCACGTTGTTAGCTTAGTTGGAGTAACTAAACGCTTATACTAATCTCGAAAGGCTTTAAGAACCCGTGTCCCAAAGAAAACAGTCTGAAATTATAATTATATCTGGCAATCAAAAAATATATCACACCAAACATTAAAAACAAAACCAAAAGTTCCGAATTCAAACAAGCCCATAGCCAATAATTGGTCTTAAAAATCAGCTACCAAAAACACATTTGAACATCGAACAAAACAAAACTCAATAAGCACAGGCGCCATTGATCATTCCGTAACGCACGGAACAGTTTACGAAAGTTTCCAATTTTCGCTAACGACCCGCGAAGAGACTGGCCGGTTAGTTCATTATTTTCCAAAATTGTACGTGAGGGTTTCCTTTTCTGTTTCGTAACTTGATGTATGATTAAAGTTTTTGTCCTTGGCTCGTTTTCTTTTTTTCTGTAGTGTAATTTGGCGCGAAATTCTCGTTCGAGCACAGATTAAAAATAATCTACTGCGCAGGTTAAGTGAGTTCAAGAAGTTTTATTATCTGTGAAATTGTGGGTCGTGTCCTGATTTTTGCAGATTACGCTACATCAATTTTATTAAGCTTCGGAATGATAATAATAACTAAAATAATCATTTTTGTTTGCGTATTGGATTACGGCTCATGTCGAACATATTATCGCTAATTTTACGGTTGAATGGACCTAATAGAGATAAATGGTCGCTCATTAATTATAGATTAATAATGTGTTATTTGTGTATATTTGGAAAGTTTTTAACCGGCCAATTTAAAATTCAATTTGTAATTCAGCGTTAATTTTGTAAACAGAAGGAAAGCTTTTTGGAAAGTAAAATTCGTCTCTTAATCAAGCGAAACCCCCTCCAGTCAACATTTACCTGTCCTTTCTCTTAATATCTTAATATTCCAGTACATTAATAACAATTAACGCTCTCTCGCCTTCAATAATTCAATCTTTGCCTTCGGAGTCGAGTTAGAGAGAATTAAAACATTTCCACCATTGCCCTCGGGGAGTTTAAAGGGAAAATTTTGAAGGCGTTATGAAAATTGACGTTATCTATTTTTGTATTTACTTTGAATTAATTTTGCTCGGAAACTGGGTCAGGAATGAGTTCGCTTTAACTATGAATATTGTGGTAGGACTATAGATTTTATGCTGTAAATAAAAAGGGTCTTTGTTTTCGTTGGATATATTATAATTTTATTTTAACTTCTTGAGTAGCGTAATTAGAGACACAATAGTAAGACAATAGCGCACGACCGCCGGCGTTCGTGCGGGGATCAACAGCTTAAGAACGGACATAACCAATATCAAAATTAAATAAACTCACGAACAAAACAACAATCAATTGAATTCGAAATCCGAATCACACATCACACACATCGAAAAAAATATATAGAAGAATAGTTACGTATCGTAAAGGCTCCGTATTAAATTTGGTAGCACTTTAGTGCTCTTGGGTTATGCTGACGCCGCCTATGCTCATAAACTAATGTTATTCGGCGTACAGCGCGCTTTGGGACACCTCGAGGCTTCACGGCTTCGGGCATAAATTTTTCATGAACCAAGGATGGCAGAGTGATTGAAAAAAGCCTTCCGCAATATTGGTGCTCATTGACGGGGCGTGGCGATTTGAGTCAACCGAGATGGAATTGGTTTTTGATGTTTGCAAGTTGAAATGCAATGGGTTTTATCGTTGCAAAATTGAGTGAAAATTTTTCAATTATAAAGAAAGTACGACTGGCCGGTACTTTTTTTTTTCAAAGTACCTACTTTCTGTCATTTTCCTTTCGTTTTTAACAATATGATTAATTAAATCGTGCAATGAAAACATACAAAACGAAAAATGTTTTTTTCCTTCTTAAATAATTACAGTATTATTCTATTAATAAATGTAAAAGATTATTCTATTAAAAAAAATATTCCATTAAATAAAAATAAATGATTTTAAGATAGGAATTATAAATTATAATCCCTATCTTAAAATCTTTTAATTATTATTCTTAAATAATTGCTTTTTGTAACACGCAAAACAATTTAACACTATTTTTTATTATACTATTTTTTTTTCTTTTGAGATAGTTACCTAATCATTCAATGACTTCTCTCGCTCTAGGGTGTAACGAGAGGGCATGTCAGACTTTTACTGACTAAATTCCATTTGTGTCCTTCCACCTGTTACCCTTTGCGTTCTAGGACCGTGGCATCCCTTTCAGAAATTTCTCGTGAAGATTTTAGACCCTTCTCTCAACTTTTAATCCTCACTTAAAATCACTTACCACCACTCAATTTCACCGCCAATATCCGCATCCTTTTACATATTTTCAATTAAAATTTCTTAATCAAAACTGTGACGTCACAAATCGCTGCAGGACCCAGGTATAATTCTCGCCGTATTAACGCAATCTTGGTCGATGATGGGCCAACCCATCTTGCTTGTAACGCCGCGAGCCATCAGCATACTTAATTGATAGTGGAAGAGCGAGGATGGGATCGTTTACTCCCAAGGTTAGAACCTACGTTATCTCTGATTAGATGATGATAGATCTGTAATACGTCTGAAAATCTTTTGTTAAACTAGGCATATATAGGTTGTTCATCTAGGATAGATTGGAAGCTAAAATTAGTTCCTACTTGCGAAGATTGTCAGGTAATAAATCTATATAAATAAAAATGAATAGCTGTTCGTTAGTCTCGCTAAAATTCGAGAACGGCTGGACCGATTTAGCTAATTTTGGTCTTGAAATATTCATGATAGTCCAGGGAAGATTTAAACGGTTAGAAAAAATGGAAAAAATTACGATAAAAAAAAAACCGAATACACCGTCATCTCTAATTAAAATGTCATTATAAAATGAATTATGCTGTTCTGGTAATGCCGGTAGATGGCGTCATCCTTACTATTAGGCGGTACGAAGTTCGCCGGGTCAGCTAGTAACCAAATAAATTCTCTCGCCCTGGGTAAAGCGGGAGCTTTTACTGACTAAAAGTCACCCATTATATTGGTGACGACCCTGTTGGCGCAGTGGATAAATGGTTGGTTACCGCGCTGCATTTCGAGGTTTCGGTTCCCACGCGGTTCAAATATTTGTATGGCTTACAGATAGTTGTACCGAGTCTGGATCAACTGTGTAAGTGAGTGATATTGTTGAAAACACACCTACAATAGAAGAGTAATTCCTAGTCCAGACTACCCCAGGGTAACGCAAGAAATAAAACTGTTCTTTCAGTTTCCTTTTCCATTCCAGGGCTGCGGTGACTCATTCGTACAATCCCGCAGCCCTAGCCAATCAACCCAGATATCCTGGCCCTTGCTAGGATCAAGGAGCTTCATTTACATTAATACATACAGATGGATGAATACCTATTCTGAGAGACGAGCCAGGAGGATCATTGGCAATGATGCACTCGTTGAGTCGAGGCTTCAAAGTCTTGAGCCTCGACGCCTCGAGGTTTTCTACCGGCTGCATTTCGGGGAGTGTGCGTCGGAATTCCATAACCTAATTCCGCCTAGCCCGTTCCATCATTGGGCCACCAGGCGTACGGCAATGCGCCACCGGTACATGGTGGACATCCCACCTATACGCACGAAACGTTTTGGGAACACATTCATTGTGCGTACAGCTAAGGAGTGGAATTCCTTGCCGGAATCTGTGATTCCTGATGGCTACAACCCGGGAATCTTTAAGTAAAGAGTGAATAGGTTAAGTACTTCTAGGTAAGCGCGCTCCATCGTCGACCGCATCGTCGCTTTCCATCAGGTGAGATAGTGGTCAAGCGCGAACCTATCAAGAATAAAAAAAAAAACTAGGGAAAAGGGAAAACCATAAACCAAAAGGCTGTAACTCAAGATGATTACAAAACATATCAGCTCCCAAAGTTATTGTAAAACAACTTTATTATTAACATCCTTAAGATACATTTTACACAGAACCAATTAATTAAAACTGGGCTTAAGGGACTTAAAAACTCTTCGTAGTAAAACACAAAAATATTAAATTTTGTTTCTGATTAACAATGCAGATGCTTTCACAAAGTTTGATGTTTGTTTTAATATTATTCCACTTAGCCACTAGGTACAATGTCTGAAATAATTTAATTTAAATTTTCTACGAAGAGAACAGTGCAGAATTGATTTAATTTTTACTGTAGAGATCCGACATTTTTCTTTCTTTCCTTTCTTTCTTTTTTTGTCTTTCTTTCTTTCATGTGATTTCATTTGATTTTCAATTGATCACACCATGATATGACCGACCATTTCATGAAATTGTCATGTCATCATGATATGGATTAGCAAAATCAATGAACACTGCGTTTAACGATATGTACAGTTAAGCACGATTATTTCACGATATAGTCAAACATGGTTGATCATATCGTAAAATAGTCATGTTGTTCACTGGTAGAGGGGCTGATTTCGTTTTTTTTTCCGTGACGTAACATGGTGGCAGACAATAATTCTTTAAAGAATAATTGTCTGCCACCGTGGCCACCGTGCATTTTCAAAAGGAAAATAAAAGCGCAATGAAATATAATTACGCCACAAAGTTACGTTAATTGAAATAACTAATACGGCAACCATTTCTTGAAATGGCCATATCATGACGTGATAAATTCTAAGATCTGGCCACGGCATATACATAATCCTTCCTCGTTTATAGTTCTTTCTATTAGTAAAAACCGCATCAAAATCCGTTGCGTGGGTTATGAGGAGCTAGTAGATAAACACGACGAATGCGACTTTAGTTGATTTTTTTCATTATTGATAAATTCGCGCCTGACCTATCTCACCTGATGATTAGCGATGATGTGATCGACAATGGAGCACGCTTGCCAAAAAGTAACCTATTCACTATTGACTTATAGCCTCCTAGGTTAGCAACAAGCTATTTAATAATAATAAAAATGTGATTGTCCTTGGATGCACTAGCATAGCGTCAGCACCTGAGGGTCCTGAGATAAATAAATGGATGGCAAATAATAATAAATTATTTATTGACATAAGTAACATTTTACAAAAATAGTGAGGCCCGACTCCTGCGCTAGACATAGTACCTGTGTTACAGGACCCAAATGCCTCATCTATTTGGAAGTTTATCGCCATCATCATCACACATTAACTGATTTCATATCATGTCCAACACGATTACCCATCGAGTAAGCAGCCAAACCCAATAAAGTATCAAAAACAGCATCAGCCACCAAAATGTCCGCTCCATAATTTCCATTACCATTTAGTTATGAATCAATTCCACTGTCCAACTAGGGGCTGGAGAGGGCTGGAGGTGTCTGGGGGTGTCCGGGGGCGTCCGGCGTCCGGACACCAACTGTCCGATTGAATAATCAATCAGCGAAATGCAAATAAGGCTGGCAACAGGCGAGAGTGCGGTTCTGCGGTCCTGTTTTTGGGCCCATCTTCAACCAAGATATTGTTTTGCAGATCCCGTTTATCTTGCGATTAAGTTTCTGTTTGTTCTGCGTGTTTGAGAAGTTCGCCTTTCCTGGTTATGATAGTTTTGCGTAGGTATCTCTGAGTTTTGTCGGCAATACAATGTTATTTAGGGATTTGAGTAGGAAAGTAATGCCGTGTATGTACTTACCTGGACATCACACTAATAATATAAATACGATTTTGTATGTATGTGTGTGTTGCTGAACGGATTTGGTGGTGTGGAGCTGATCTTGAATGTTCTATAACATAGGATACTTTTACTAGGTAACTTTAGTTCCGGAAATATGTTCCCTAATTTCATGCGAGCAAAGCCGCTTGCAGGAGCTAGCTAAATCATATTGTAGTAAGGTTGTGTGTTGAAGTTTATTTAAAAAAAAAAAATGTTATTTGTATGTGCTTTGAGTTGATAATTTTTAAAACGATAAGGCGGAATACGTCCATCCTCTGATCACGTTTGCTCCTGCGAATCTTCTTCTAAGCCAGTTAATAAAAGCAAGAGATAGGTGAGAGCTCTATTCCCCGTCAGTGTTCATTCCAGCCGACCACTACAGGCAATCCGGAATTGAGGGACATCACTTCAAACAGATCAGGTCCAACTGGGTTTATTAATGCCCAACAGTTCACCATAAACTGGTCTGCTGATTATTATTATTATAAGCTCGTAGTAATAATAATAATGAATGAATAAATTATGAATAATAATATAATAATAATATTCCACAACCATCACACAACGTCGTCTAGTCCCAAGCTAAGCAGAGCTTATGTTATGAGTACTAGACAACTGATAAACATACTTATATATTTCTAAATACATACATATTATAGATGAATTACACCCAGACACAGAACACATGATCGAGCTCATCACACAATAATTTGCCCTGGGTGGGAATCAAACCCACAACCTCCGACATAGCAGTCAAGATCACTAACCACTAGTCCAACAAGCCACTCAAAGTGTAGTGTTTCTATCTTGGGCAATCTGAGCCAACCTCTTAAAGTGAGAGTTCAATTTGTCTCACAAAAATAATCTTATATTCTTTCAAGATCATAAGATTACTTAAGAAAAATCCAATATCATTTGGCAAGCTCATCACAAAACGCTGTTACCGTTAAAAGAGCCATCCAATATAATTTATTGGCAAAAAAAAACACAGAAATAATTTCATCCCATTTAAGTTTCACTTCGAATAAAATTCAGGAGCTTATTACAATCAGTAATCTTGTCAGGAGCGAAGCCATCCTACCATTTAGGATTTCAGTAAAGCCTATTCTGTGGGTAGTACGGAAAAATCTGGCGCAATTACGAGCCTCCATGAAATAAGCGTTTTGAGAATAAACCTATTAGACCCCGGAACAAAGAGGCTGGATATTGGAACTTGGAGATCGGAGAATCATTGAGAGGTTCGTACAAAGGCCTGTTATTGACGATTGGTGAACTATGTTGATGGTGCTTGGCAGCTTTGTCAATCGAAAATGAATAAAATTGGAAACTTATTAAATTCCATGGGTGTTCTGCAGTTACATTCGCTTTTATTTAGGAATGTATGAATGGAATCTATCTATGGATAAACAGAAATTCTACACATAGCCGTAACATACTTTTCGAGTAAAATTGTTTTATAAAAAAAAAAAAAAATCCTTCCACAAGGTGGACCGATGACCTGGTGAGTGTTGCGGGATGCCGATGGATGCGAGACACACAGGACTGTTCGTTTTGGCTACACTTGGAGGAGGCCTGTGTCCAACAGCGGACGTTTTTTGGCTGGAATGATGATGATGATGATGAAGATTAACTGACGTAGTCGAGTCCAATAAATAATAATAATTCTTGTTTACCCGGTTTGTTTATTTTCTCGTAACTTAGATTGTTTTTCTTTACTGTCTTCTAGTTTTTTTTTGCCTCACAATTGTATTTAATGTCTAAGTTAGCAACTAAGTAGTAATCATGTTAGTATCATAGTAGTATGTTGTTAGTATCTAAGTAAAATAATGTTTACCTGTAATTGGCATATTATATTCTACTATACAACGTGTAACATTAAATGAGCAAAACCTGAAAATAGTTTGATCAAAATAAGGAGCAGAATCAATTGAACCACTTTTTTTATATTATAGGTCACATTTTTCAAAAAGTCTTCATTAAAAATGTTGCCCTGTCTATTTATTGATAGGTCAAGCCATCACGTGCACAAACCTGCCAAAATAGGTAAACAAAAACAAATGGTTGTCGTCCAATTTAAATTTTCTCATACGCGGGATAATAATAGTTCTTATTTCAATGCAGATACGAATCTTGCGGCGCGGTGATACACCTACCGTCTCCTCCCTCGACAGAGCGTCGTACTCGTCGCAGACGTAAGAAATGATCAGTATTGCCAGTAAAACTAAAACAGCGCATGAAACCTTTACATGTTTTTTTTTAACTAACCAACTGATGGTAAGTAGAGATGCAATCATTGAAGTTGAAGCGCACTAGTTTATTAAGAGCCTATTCACTCTAGCCTTGAAGACACCTAAATTATAATCGGATGGGAAAACCGCAGCAGGCAAGTTGTTTCAGTCCCTCGACGTACGCGGTATAAACGATGAGGCGAAATGCTTGGTCCGTAGAGGTTTCAACAACATAAGGGTGGATACTCGCCGTTCGTCGGGTTGTCCGATGGTGGTCGGGTTGTTAGATGGTCTTTTCTCTCAGAATTAGGCCAATTGAATTAAAAATCATTTGGGGTGTCTGAGGTTTTGCGCATTTAACGTTAACGTTGTATAAGCCAATTACGGGTAAACACAATAATTACCTGAGATTTTGTGTATGTATGTGCATACATGTGCTCTGGATAAACCTAAATAAATAAGTGAACTGAAAAATAACCCTCTAAGTAACAACCCACAGTTAAAATAAACTTCGTCATCTTGGAACGCAAGAGCAAAGAGGAACACAGCTGTGGTTTTAGTCAGTAAAAGACTGACACGCCCTCGCGCTCCGTCTTAGAGCAGGAGAAGTCATTCGATGATTTTCCAACCTTAAAAAAAAGAACAACATTAGAAACCTCCATTATTTCGGTTCAAATATTCGGAAAACGTAACTCCGTAGCCCAAAGCAAGATTACCACGTTAACAAGTGTCAGAGGGTCTATTGTGAAAGTCTTAAGAGCCATATTGTCTAAAGTTCACTTAAAATCGGGCGCTTATAATATCTTGAGCCGACACCTGGGGATTTAATCGTACTCTTTGTGTTCAGCTCAATTGTTTCTTGCTAAGTAGTAAGTAAGGATTCATTCAGATAGCAGTGGCCCTACCACGTGCTCTGATCCATTTGAGAACCAAAACTGAATTGTCAAAGGGATGGAGTTATACACGGTGTCTTTGAGATAGACGCACAAACAAATACCACGGATCCAGTACATGATTCTGGACCCCCCCAGTGGTGGAAATTTGGTCGGCTTTTTTAATTTAAAAAAAACCCCGATGATATTTTTAGTGAAAAAAAAAATTAATTAAAAAGTCATCGGGGCAGATAAAATCGTTATTCTAATCAACCCCGATGACATTTATAATTAAAAGTATATAATTAATTTTTTTCACTAAAAATGTTAGAATAACGATTTTATACAGTTTAAATTAAAAACTGTAAAGATTAAAAAAACAAAAAAAAATAGGAAAAAACCGACGAAAAATTCCACCACTGGGGGTCCAGAATCATTTACTGGATCCATGGTATTCGTTTGTACGTTTATGTCAAATACACCCTGTATAGGATGTTTAGCTCCATTCCTCTTTTTTGCTAGTATGATATTTTTACACGTCATTGTAAGGTCATTGTTCTGGAAAATGTATGTATACATTTTCCAGGGTATACCATACTACTAGTAGTCTCCCGTGGTTTCACCCCGTCTTTGGTTACCTACTGCTCCACTCTCAATGGCCGTAGCGTGCTGTTATAGCCTTATAGCCTTCCTCGATTAATGGGCTAAATCAGGTACTTATTGCAATTTTTTTTAAAATTCATTAAACCCCAAGCGAACGCCGGCGTTCGCTCTCTCATTGTCTTTCTATTGTGTCTCTAATTACGGTATTCGAAAGGGAAAACAAACTTTATTTTTAAGTACTTAATACACGATCAGGTACACACACACGAGCCTCCTTAACACTGGCTACTTCTATTGTTATGGATATAATATTGGGTTAGGATGGTTCTCCACACGATTTGAACATATACAACTGCCCGAAATCATTTACCGGGCAATTGCCCACACCAGACATAACACCCGTCTGGTCGGAGGATTCTCCCTTTTCAACGGAGGTTTGCGGGACTTTACACTCTTTTCCAAATACCTCCAAAGTTAAAAGAGCCAGTTATTGTAAGAAATATGGCATACTTACTTGTGAATATTTTAGATACGTCAAAAAATCATCATCATCATCATTTCAGCCGAAAGACGTCCACTGTTGGACATACGCCTCCCCCAAGCGTCTCCACAACGACCAATCCTGTGCGTCTCGCATCCACCGCATTCCCGCGACTTTCACCAGGTCGTCGGTCCACCTTGTGGGAGGCCATCCAACGCTGCGTTTTCCGGTGCGCGGTCGCCACTCTAGAACCTTTCGGCCCCATCGACCATCCGTTCTACGAGCAATGTGCCCTGCCCACTGCCACGTCAAAAATACCCTATTTAAATAACAAATCATCCTTCAATACAGTCACTATTATCATATCCTAAAACAATAGAGTATAATACTCCCCTCATAGAATTATAGATAGCAACAGGATAGTTGACCGCACGACCATGCTCCTAATATATCCAACAATCAATAATCCATTACGTTATAATAACATTTGCTTCGACAATCGAGAACGAGCATTACCTATGTAAGTCCACAGTAAAAGGCAACGAACGTTTACCCGCTGTCGAAGAATGATGTATGGCTCTCGATAAGGTAAAGTATTAAGTGTAGTAAGCGTTGTTCACTGTGTGTGGTCCTCATAAATGTTTAGCAGTCATAGGTACCTACTCATTACTGTTTGTACTAAGCAGCAGCTAAGCTTTATGTTTTACGATTGGCGTTTACGATAGTATGAAACTTCAGGTTCATGAGTATTTCCCAAGTGTAGTGCAGATGATTTCTTTATTAAAAAGACCTCAATCTGCTTTCACCTTTAGCTAAAATAAGGAAATTGAAATATATTATATGTAGCAGTGATTTGATTCGTATTAATTAACATTTGCTTCTCTGAGAACTGGATCCTTACCGTTTGAATCAGTTAACAGAACCTCAGGTTTGAAGATCGAATCTTTAATTTAATAAAGGCGAAATTTGAAAGGCTATTTTGGCCTGACGTTGTATTTCAGACAAAAAGGTTAAATATTACTTGCACATTTTAGAACGACAGTATCTATTTGTCTGTGCCATCCAGATAGTATCAACTTGAGAAGTCTTTACAATTTACTAGAAATTGGTCATAAATCCCTCCTATTATTTTAAAGTCTTTCAGACCACTTAAAGGTTGTCTTGTAAAAATCACCGTCAGCGATAAGACCGCCATTGTAACCATTTTGAATTCATTGAAAAGTGCTGTAAAACTATTTCGCTGTACAATAAAGTTTATTCTGTTCCATTCTATTCTAAATATTAATTTATCTGACTTAACCTACAGCAACTAACTTTGTTTTACGTGGGGAACCATCAAATAACTTCTCCGGAGTATTAGTCTTTTACTGTCTTAATCCCACAGCGTTCCTTCAGTCGCCCTTTGTTGTGACAGCTGCGGTGACTCCATCTGAACAATACGCAGCCCTGGCAGGCGTCGGCTCTAACTAGCCTCAGCAATTTAGCTGGCGTCTATTTGAGGCACTTGTGCAACATAACGCGCCGTCGTCGTACCAGGCTTGATCCTTACCGGACCACCGGACGGCGAGCTACCCATGGCTTGCCGTCCGTATACCAGCCCCCCTAGCCAAGTTGCAAACGATAAATGTGAACGCTTAGTAATCTCCAATAGATTTTCAACTTTATACCTAAGAGCATAAAGTTGAAAATCTTTTAAAGACTACTGAGCGTTAGCGACCGGAACGAACGAAAACACTATGTAATCTTCAATAGATTTTCAACTTTATATCCAATAACATAAAGTTGAAAATCTATTAAAGACTACTGAGAGTTTACGTTTATCGTTTGTGACTTGGCTAGGGGGGCAGGGCTTACGGTGGCCGGTAGTCGTCCTGGGGCACAACAACTAACTACAACATACTTAATTCGAAGACACGTTTCAAAATCCCATTAACAACGTAAATCATGGATCTTCAATCCGATCTTATCGTCAATTGTCCCAAATGTGGGTCAGAGTTATGCACAGAGACATATGAGTTATGACGAGACTGCGAAATGGTGTCGTTTGCGTGTTTTAATGCTCAAGTTGTACCATAACATAAGAATATGATGGAAACTTCTCGAAAGTCGGCAATACATCCGCGATATGTAGATGTGAGCGAGTGTGTGACGTCACTCCAGGGTTGTTTTAAGTTGACTGTCATGTTAGTGTTCTCTTGAGTATATTTTTGTTGGATGAGTTGAAGAATGTTAGTGCCAAATGTTTTAAAACGTATTTTAATTTAATACCGTTTTTATTATTATAATTTTGATGTACGGTATTAAATTAAGACTCACAGGCAGTTGACACAGATTGTTTTTATTCTTATTCTAATAAAAATCCTTAACCCCTTCCATCATCGAACTATTAATACTATTCCATGGTGGATGGAATGTCCCATACGCATAAAACCGTTTTAGGAACACATTAATTTTGCGTATAGCTAAGGAGTGGATTTCCCTGCCGGAGTCTGTGTTTCCTGTTCTCCAGCTATAACCTAGGGGTCTTTAATCCAAGAGTGAATAGGTTACTTTTAGACAAGTGTGCTCCATCTTCGACCAAGTCATCGCTTACCATCAGGTGAGACAATGGTCAAACGCTCGCGTATATAATATTAATCTGTATAATATATAAAAGGAGAAACTGACTGACTGACATATCAAAGCACAGCCGAAACTACTGGGACTAGGAGCGTGAAATTTTGCACAAGGTTTCCTTTTATGACGTAGGCGAGCACTAAGAGAGGTTTTCCAAAATTCACCCCCAAAGGGGATGAAACGGGGGTCCAAAGTTTGTATGGAGAAACCTTCTTATCCGCGGGCGAAGCCGCTGCCACAAGCTAGTAATAATATAAAAGCCGAAATCTATGGTCACACTTAATGTCAATTTCCAAGCAATAGTTCCTGATGTCAGCAAACCGTAGGGGCGGTAGTCAGTAAAAGTCTGACACGCCCTCCCGCTCCACCCAGAGCGCGAGAAGTCATTTGGATGATTTCCCACCTAAAAAAAAACAAAAAAAACCTTAAAATATTTATGACAGTTTTCAAACGTAAATTGAACTGAATTATTCAATTAATGTTTTAGTAGAAATGGAATACGAAAGATAAGTGCGTCTTTAAGGACACAATCCAACAAAATAGAAATAACTTAATCAAATTGCTATCCATAAATAAAATCGCAATCTGTCCTCAAAGACGAGCTCAAAACGCGGAAAGAAAAGCAAAAATTAACAAAAGCATAATAATAACCAAACATGTTGGATCAGAAGTCCATAATTCAGTGGCGGGACGGCGGCCGGAAACGGTGTAACCGCCGGATCCGGTCGCTTTCAGTTCACTCATTCGACAACGTCTTTGGGTTCAATTGGGGTTTTTGGCGATAACCTTTAGGGGCAAAGGCTGATTATGACGGAGTCATGGTTTTATTCGAAAAGTTATAAATCTACCAGGAGGTAGATATAAACGGTTAGAGGAAACGGCTTGTAAATGATTCAAAAAGAAAAAGCTACTTTAGTAAGCGCACTATCCCTGGGGCCGAAAGTTTCTAGAGTGATGACTGCGTACCTGAAGACGCAGCTTTGGAAGGCCTCCCACAAGATAGACCAATGACCTGGCGACGGTCTCGAGAATCCGATAGATGCGAGATGAACAGTACCAGTCGTTCTGGCGGCACTTGGGAGAGGCCTATATCCAACAGTGGACGACTTTCGACTGATCACTTAACATCAAGTAATCATTTGGACAAACGCAAGTCAATTCAATACTGTGTGTAAATCCAAACAGATTCACAAAAATATACCTATTTTGTAGAAGAATAATACATTTATACGGCCCACAGGAATTTGTTCCGACATTCAGCATTTTTGCATGCGATTTGTATACTTAACAGCACGCACGCCGTGAAAAAATCTGACAACGAAACACACGTTTATTTGTTTATTTCACTCTCAGTACAAAAACGTAACACCTCAATAACAATAAAACGTCCATCGATCATCCAAGAACATCCACATAATCAGCACGCTCCAATTTCTTATCCTCACACATCCTCACAAGTGAAAATAAATATACGGAACACTGAATTATTTATGACAGTATACGCTTTAGATGCTTTTTTCTAAGATGGCCGCTGGAACCGGATGTCCCCGGCGAATCGTTCCGGAGGCGTTACTGTGACTATATAAATTACATGTTTCGATACATCAGAGAATTCGAAAAGGTAAGAAAAATGTTTTTTTTTTTCTCGGGATGAAAATATCAAGAGCGGGATCAGACGGGGCTTTATGAGTGAAGGTAAATTCTTGAGTTATTTTATTTTATTGGTGTGAACTTGAAAATAAGCCCTCGCTTTTGATAAAGTGTTTGCGCAAAATTAATGTAGATTTAGGAGGCCTTTGTTAAAGATATTTTGGCTTCAAACAGTTTTCGAGTTGAATGAACATAAAATTAAGATGGCGGTATTATTAACACCTTGCTTAAAGATTAATTTTAATAAATGGATGTCAAGGTGATTGGATGAAAATTAATTTGGTCATTAAGTAAAAAGACTGGCTTGCAGACTAAATTTTTTTAGTCATATTCATCCATAGATTTAAAAGCCAAGGAGCTTTTCGCCCCATTAGAGCCTCGGGAATTTTTGAAAGAGTTATTGTGTGACCCTGAAGGACACTAGTGGGTTTTAGTCAGTAAAGTATGACATGCCCTCCCGCTCCACCCTTGCTCGAAAGAAGCCATTTGATGATTTACCACATCAAAAAAAAAAACGAGTTTTTCGTCAGGAGATAATAAAGTACCATGAGATGAACTATTCACATAAATCTTGGGGACTATAGAAGCTAATCGCGAGTTGTATAATGCTCAAAAGTATGTGATCCACTGCAGTATGAAATCCCAAATTTCGAGCAACTACCTACATTAAAACTGCTAAATCTCACCGCATCCTTTAACCACACAATACTTAACGCATCTCCTAAAAAGGCTCACATTAAATATCTACCGGAACATTTTTCGCGACACCGCGGCAAGCCACGGTCCCATTATTTATGAGCCGCACCTGCGCACTACACTTCTTTCTGACACCTCTCGACACTGTCTAGAGCGCTCTAGCTGTCGCCGACACTGCGTTATTAACGGCCGTGGTGTCTGTTGCCGAATATCTCTTGTTTATGTGCGACTAGATTCTGCCCTCGGCTTTGCCCGCGTGAAAGCAGGCTTCTTCATACACATAAATTTAGACCCCTTTTAGCCCCTTAGGAGCTGAATTTTGAAATATCCTTTCTTAAGCACACTGACTTGAGGAACTATTTAAAAGCTCTCGAAGTCGGCGTGACCAATACAGACTTGTGCTGAAAGGGCCGCCTAGATCAGAAAATATAATAAAAATTATTTGCTTATGTGTATACGATTATGTAATATTTCTCATGTGATTTGACCATTACATATTTACTGTTTGAACTTTAAAAGAGACTTTGACCCCTGAGTTTGTTTCGGTGTTTCTTCTCAGGGTAGTCAGCTAGGAAACACCGGCCTCATCTGATTTAAAATGACGAAAAACAAATTTACGTGTAAAAGTGTTTTTTAAACCTATTTGCAAAATAAATATCATTTATCATTTAATAAATTACCAAATATGTTTAAAACATTAAATTGTAAATTATTTAACATGCAATTATATAAATGGCTCAATAATAATAGTTACTGTAGCATTAATGATTTTTTTAAATGAATTTCAGTGCAATATATTTTAATTTCATAATTTATTTTTAGTAAATAAGTTTGCATGCTTTAGTTTTAAGCAAAACATGTTCGATCTATATTTTCTTTTTTAATAACACCTTGTTTAACGCAAATAAAATATCTTATCTTATCTTAGTGCTCGGCTACGTCATAAAAGGAAGCCTTGTGCAAAATTTTACGCTTCTAGCCCCAATAGTTTCGGCTGCTCGTTGATATGTCAGTCAGTCAGTTTCTCCTTTTATATACACAGATTAGTCAAATGGAAATTATTGTTGTACAATAAAAGGCACGTTTCTTTTATTAGGAAAATAATTAGACTTTTTCAGATAATCTACAAAGGATTAAATAGTCTAAATGTGAAAAAAGGTCTCTGGTTTTGCTATCAAAGGCTTATTTTTTTAAATTTCATAAAAAAAATTGCTCATAGAAATGAAAACTTCTTTTTTAAACTTATGTCCATTTGATTTAGGTAAAAGGGCCTGAGGGCTTAGTCTGATAAATTCCATTTGTGTTGCTGTCAGTTTAGAAAAACCGTTTTTATATGCTGCATGACTGCACTTAAGCATTTTATTAGAAGGCCTGTACTTTGTGAGAAAATAATAAAACTATTTTTGCTATGTGACCACAATTCTTTCTTCGTTGTGGTTTTAAGACGGGCCGTAACGTACATTGTTCTTTTGTTACGCTTGACTCAATAATAATACATTATTACATCAATTTGTATATTGCTAAACAGCATTATTATTTATTTTCACTAACAAGAAAATATGTTGCTAAACATACGGTATAACGACCACTAAATTGTTAAAATATTTAAATACGGATATCTTTTACAAATTCATTACTTAAATTCGCATAATGCAGATACAATGCACTGCAATTTCTTTGAATATGTCAGACTGAGCAATAATAAAATTTAATGCAATTTAATCATTTCAATTTTGTGCAATTAATTTGTTATGTTTATCTGACATAATTTTGTTTTGATCGGAATATAATTTATATGATGTAGATGCTTAAAATTAATCTGTTGTAACTTGAAATAATCAATAATAATAATATTCCGCTACTTTCACACAACGCCATCTAGTCCCAAACTAAGCAGAGCTTGTGTTATAAGTACTAGACAACTGATAAACATACTTATATATTTCTAAATACATACAATATATTATAGATAAATTACACACATACACAGAATGTATAAAAATGAAGGAATAATTATTTATTCATTCATTTTTAGACATTCTGTGTATGTTGTGATATCTTCTTTATAGAAGGTATCACAATCTACATTATACCTGCAAAGTAATCAAGCAAAATGCTTCAAAGTATCAGTCTACAGTGGTCTAGGCTCCTAATTGGGTAAAATCATCACGTTTCTCGAACTAATTCAGTAATAAATCACAGGGCGACGTAAACCGTTTCCAATAAGTGTGGTCCACCAGACCACCAGCTATTAGTCGAGCCAACAGGTGCAACACTTCATCATAATTAATTTGATTCCGTTGTGGACCGTACCGCATACATATGCATCGGCTTTTGGGCCAGCTCTTATAAGTTATTTAAGCAAATATTGAATAATTAATTTAGGTATATTAGCCATCGGTTTGTTTATTAGTCTATGGCAGGTTCTGACTTAATTCTCTGCTCTGCGGCAAATATTGTATCGTATATCGTTGTAGAGACATAATAATTAATAATAGGAATAGCCGTTTCATGAAACTACACACTTTGAATAATTTCGGATTCATTTGTTCGGTTTTGTTTCTTCCGTATTTATTACCATAAAGGAGACAGTTTTTTTTGGGCCCACTATTAAACGGTTACGTTTATTAATCATATTACACATGGAAAAAGCGATCATCTTATTATAATTAACAGACCAAAAATTATATAGAAATCTAACCGGAATAATGAAATAATAGTAAAAAAGTGTTACGGCAAAAAATGCTTGTTTAGGAGCGTTTTCAAGTTTATTTTAACGTGAAAAAAAAAATGTTACTACACTGCGCAGCGGTGACATCGGATTTAAATGCGTTTCAAGAGATAATAATTAATTGGTACAGCGAACTTGTTTTTAATGCTGTTATTAACGGTTAACACAAATATCAAGTAACGTACCTACTTTAAAAATCAACGTGGAACGAAACGTAATTAATAGCCCGTTGCAGATGCTCTGTGGTCCAGTTTCAATCAGTTTGACACTGACAGACAACTAGTGGTGGGTCGTTGTCGAATTTTAGACGGACGAGACGTAACCGTTTTGGCGACGACAAAAACGGTTGCAGAAAACGGTCGTCGTCGCAACTGGTTTGAAGACGAAACTATCGTTGAGTGAAGTAGTTGCAGAAAACGTTCGTTGTCGCAACTAGTTTGAGGACGGTAATAAATTCTGTACTCGTCGCGTCGTCGTTTCAAAACCAATTATTACAATGAAAAATGAACTTTATGATTATAAACATAAAATTCATTTTTCATTGCAATAACTGGTTTTTTAAAACGACGACGCGACGAGTGTGATAGTTGAAGCAATGGATTTTCGACCTTATTTTCTTAACAGTAAGATAACAATTCGCATACAGTAATTCGAAGACTGGTTTGTGCAACGAAGACTGTTTGGTCGCAGGATGGAAAACGGTTGTTACGTTGCGGAACAAAAAACGGTCTTTGAAAACTGTTCGTCGTTGAAACGCCCACCGCTACAGACAACATTATTATTGTTTCCGATTACTAGATAGTTGCATGTTTCTTCTGTTCTTTTCGTATTTTTATTCGAAAGATTTTATGAAAATGGCATCTGTAGATACATGCATAATCCACAAAGCCGTTGTATCAATTGTGCAGCACGATTTCAACGGAATGTTGAATACTGCTCTTGCTGGATACTGTTGTAATTGTTTAGTGGGCAGACGCACTGTTGGCTGCTGTGCATGTGTGATGTGTATAGTGTGGTTTTTATCTTGGGCGCGGCATCAAGGTGAGGTTGAGCCACGTGCATCTTTTTTTAGATGAAATACTGCTTTTAAGAGATGACTTTGAAAATGATATTGATGAACAGTAATAAATACTTGTGATGCTATAATGTGGTTTTTTTTCTCCTTACACAACCAGCATAAAACACATCACCTTATTATTTTAGATCTACAGTCAATGGCAGACAAAAGCCGTGCTATTTCGAAATGTATACATCTACGCATTTTCATGAATATGTCTATCAAATCGTGTAAATCACATCAAAGTCTGTCACGTAGTACGTGACTTTGTTTTATACTGTATATTATTGAACAGTGCACTATTTTAACTTAAAATACCAAGGAGACCTATCTACTCATTAGACAATCGCTCTTGTGAGATTTTAGGTTATTATGAGAGTCATGTTTTGACTGTCGTATCTCACGGTACTCCAGTTAGATAAAGTTTTGCCAATATTACCAATGTAATCTAGAGATTATAAGGAATAAACTAACGTGCATTTCATTGCTATACGCCACAATTTGTGGTGGGCCTATTCCCCAAACAAAAAAAATTGTCTCCTTTAAAAAAAAATGTGGTTTAAAAAAAGTCCAACGTGGAAAGAATGCTTTTCAAAAGGCACATAATATCAAAGAAGTCTGTATACGTACTACTACTTTTTAATGAACGAACTGTGTGTTACTTGGTTTCATATAGCTTTTGTTTTGGACATTTTATTCTGCAACCGCCGGAGAAGAAGGATAAGGTAGAATAAGCCTAAGTTAGAATTTCCCAAACAAAAACGATTGAAACAAAAATACACACTAGCTGTTAAACTCGTAATACTAATATAATATTGCGTAGCGTATGAGATGCACGTTTGTTTCCAAGGTAACACTAATATTCTAAAAGAATAAGAATTTTCTTAGATTTCATACCAAAATGACTATTTATATCGATATTACAGAATAACAGGAAATCCTAAAGTAACAAACAAATATCTAACTTTGAAATTTAACGTTCAATATAAAGTGTATTAGAACTTATATATTGAAAACAGTTTTTTTATTATTATTAACAATAGAATCACATTTGGAAACCACCTGATGGAAAGCGATGATGTGGTCGACGGTGGAGCACGCTTGACTGAAAGACCCCTAGGTTCTGCTATGAGGAAACAAAAAAACCAATTCCAAAGTTATCACATAACAAAGTCAATTTGAACTGTGATAACTTCGGATTTTATCAAACCTAATGGAAAGCTTTCCTTAAAAACATAATAACATAACAAAACAAACGCATGGATCGTGTCGTGAAAATTGATTTTTGGATTCAAAACTTTTTGGAATGTGAAACATATTTTACTAAATACCAATTTAATAAGTTGAAACTTTTCAACTGTTTCCACAGTTTTAAAATTGTTCGCAACATGGACGCGGTTTGCCGAAAATGTTTCGTTCGGTTTTAACTTAGCTTTTGATATCGCAGCATTATTCATTAGAGGACAAAAACGAATTTGATATCAAATTAAAACTGAAAATAAGCTTATTGACATTATTATACAGGTGCTAATTAAACAGACTTCTTTTTAATAGCATTATTTTACATATACATTGCCTTCTAAATTACTAAGCCAGCTACAATTAACGAGCGTCTGAATGATACTACCTTAATCACTTTTCGGGGTTTTTATAAAAAAATGACCACAAAGGTTAAGGCGGGAGCTCCACTTCGCCCCTGCCTTAGCTTTCTAATCTAACCTATCCGTGTCGAAGTGACCTACAATTCTGTGCTCTAAAAAAGGCGAATTAGTTTATTAGATACTATCTCATTTTCCCGTTGCTTAGTTATAAAATGAAAAGTTTGATCACGTGGAAAAAGAAATGTGTGGGTTGACTTATAATTTTTCTTATTGTTTTAGAGCAGGAAGGAAAGAAAAAGAATGTAGTCAATTGTTACAATATACCTGCTTAGTGCTTTACAACATACTAATTTCGATAAAAATGCATTCAATTTTAAAGCTACCGTACATAAAAGCGAAATACCACTCACTGATTAATCACGAAATCTCAGAAACTAGAACACCTACCAACTTAAAATTTGTCAGGTAGGTTCCTTATAAGGTATAGACATCCGCTAAGAATGGATTTTATGAAACTCCACCCCTAAGGGGGTAAAACGGGGGTTGGAAGTTTGTATGGAGAATCCTTTAACACCTAAATTATCTACATATTCTTTATGTTTCATCGATACCCCCGAAAATGTTTACCCCGTAAAGTATGAAAGCAAGTACACAAACAGTGTTTGTTAGAAGCATGGGGGCATGGGAGCATGGGGACATGGGAGCCGTAACAAAAAGTTCCACTAACCTAATAAAGAGAAAACACTATTGATTGATGACAACACAAACACTTCGAGAGTATAACTTAGCAAAACATGGCGGAAAAGTCTTGCTTTAACAATAGAGACAAAACATAAGTTGTTGACGACATACTTTATGCTGTACTAGTTATTTCCCTTGGCTTACCTCACCTACATTTATAAAAGATATAAGCCCATGACACTCAATAATAGTGTAGATTGCAATCAGTGAAGAAGTAATAATAATAATTTATTAATAATAATATATAGGAGTACATTAACGTTAGAAGGTTCCTTTCTCTGGAGCCCTGACCGACAGTTTGGACCCTGTTCTCGCTATCGGTGGGGTACTGTTCTTTTTTTTATATTTTAAAATGTTTTTTTTTTTAACATTTAAAACTCAAATGTGTAAGTGAAATAAAGATATTAATTTATTAATAATAAGACAACTTTTGGTCAAAAATTTTTAGAGAGTGTGCGCGGGAATTACGTGACTTGATTCCACCATCTCATTTCTACCATCGGACAACCCGATGAACGGCGAGTATCCACCCTTACGTTATTGAAACCTCTACGGTCCGGACCAAGCGTTTCGCCTCGTCTTTTATACCGCGAACATCAAGGGAATGGAATAACTTGCCTGCTGCGAAATTTAAAAAAAAAAACAATATTTGTTACTAACAAATATTGTTTTTTTTTTTAATTTGAGCTGAAAATTAAAATCAGCTCACACAGTTGTCAATGAAACCTAAAATGCAAAGAAAACAATAAAGTATACTAAAATGGTCAAATTAAAACAAAATATAAATTATAACAGCTGACCCAGCAAATATTTATTTATTAAAACTTTATGCACCAGTAAGAAACACTGTACAAAGGCGGACTTAATGCCTTAGGCATTTTCTACCAGTCGACCTTAGGGTGATGCAGAAATATAACATGGTAGGTGCAACATAATGATAAACTAGATTAGAAATACAATAATAAATATATACTCAGATACATACAAACAAATTAACAATGTTATTATGAAAAACGAATCCAACAAATCAACGAATATTCTGACACGAAATTTTTATAAATTAGAAAGAAATTTTACGCTCACACATCTTGCAGTCTCCTTCACCCCGATCACAATATTTATTTACTTACGTCCCCAAAATAAAAACATAACCATATATAGTACTCTAAGACCGGGCTGTGTGTCCTATGACCCTCGGTAAACAACCCGTACGCTCCGCTCAAATATTTGACCTCCTATTATTGACCCCCACACCTTGTGTTCTCGGCCTATATACATTATTGAGGGACTAAGTTATAGGTAGAAGCGGGAAAGATCTGAATAGTTTATTCGGAAATTCCAAGTATTCGTACGACGACAAACGGCACTGTAAACTGTTTATGTTAAAGTTTGTGGGTACTATTTTAGGAAACAATCCTTCACAATCACACAAAAATATTTGTTGTTTTTCACAAAAGAACCTTTACTTGTTTCTAATAACTGTCTTAGAAATCATTATTGTCTCGTCCTTGTCTAAACATGTTTGGAGTGTCGCAAAATGTTCTTCCATACTTGGGCCTTGGTACAGGCCATGGTCCGGAGCGAGGAGGAGTGGCAGGCGGTCGCCTTCTTCTGCGAAGCAGTAATGCTAGCAAAGGTGGCGGCCGCACGCGCGAGGCAACGGCCCTCACGCCCCAGCCGCCGGGATTCCGATCCCGTTTTCCGGCCACTGTAGGCTTGGGCTTGCCGACGGCGAGCAAGGGTAGCTCGCCGTCCAACCGTCCGGTAACAGTCCGGACCGAGTCCAAGTCGTTGACGGCGCGTAGCGTTCCACGCGCGCCTCAAGGAGATGTCAGCAACCTTAGGGGCCCAGCGGGGTCGAAGCCTACTGGGGCCATGGGTGATGCGAAAGAGAACCGCAGGGCTCTGGAACGAAGGTAAAGAAGGAACAGGAGTGGGTTTTAGTCAGTAAAAGTCTGACACGCCCTCTCGCCCCGCCCAAGGGCGAGAGATGTCATTGGATGATTTCCCACCGTAAAAAAAAAAATACTCTTCAGTTGTCATCTCAGAGGTCCTACCACGAGCTTTTAACGTGATCTATTTTACGACCTAAACTGAATTGTTAAAGGGATGGAGCTATATAAGGTATATATAGCTCCATCCCTCTACCTCGCTCTCACGCCTGACATGTTAACACATCATGGTAAGGGCCAAGAAGTCCCGCTTTTCTAGCTCTATCATTTTAATCAACAAAATTAAAAAAGATGACAAGAGCGATATTTTTTTTTGCCCTCGCAGTGTCAAGTATAGAAAGTATTTTTTTTTATACACAATACAGTAATTTTCTTTTCCAGTATAATATGGATGTAACACATTCCAATGTTATTGTAGTATTTAGCAGCAAGCGAGCCAGCCTTCTCGACAAGCTTTGCTAGTAATCCATACTACAATAAAATCCTCAGCTCGAATTTACCAAGATTGCGTCAGTTTCAATAATTCCACATATTCTCTAGTTGTGTAGTGTTCACTTGAGATAAAAAACTTTGCCAATTTTACATCACAATATCCAATACGAATTAATTTGCGAATAATTGAAAGAGCCACTAAAATTCACTCTAAAAAATCCCGCCAAAACTAACCTAAAAATAATTTACGATTTTTTTTTCTTTTTGTAACTTTTAACCAGGTTAAAAGTAACCAACCTTTTTCGACACCCACATAAAAAAAAAACATAGGAAACACTTGGCAGCCCCTAATGCCTATAGGCCATTAAGTTCAGCACGGGCCATTTGAGTAAAAATCAAAGTCCCTCCAATCCGCTCTCCCCTCATCCCCTGTCCATTTACAAGAGTTACGTCCTCCGATGGAAGTTGGAAGTCGAAGTCGGAAGGTGCCGATGATTTCGTGTCTGTAAGCCTATGGAAGCAAGGGGCGGGTAGCGACCTGTCGCTTGTCTGTATTGCAAGTTTTGTTTATTTAATATTGGATTGATTTTATTGATGTTTAGAATTCGAATTTTAAAATTTGACTTAGTGTTTAAAAATGAAATATTTAGTAGGTACATTTTGATACAAGTGGAGAAAGTATCCGCATAGCGACTGAGGCGGAAAACGGCGTTTTAATAGGTATAAACGAAGGCTGACGCGTGAATTGTGGGGGTCGCTTTGCGTCCAGCCTTATACGATAAATACAATAAATTGTAGCAGTGGCGAGCCCGCGCACTTTTCCGCACTAGTGCGAAAAACAGTAAATTGCATGCCTAAAAGCCGCAGAGATAAGAGTGGATTTTCGAGTAAGTGTATTGAATGATAATATTGTTTCATCGAAATAGACTGGTGTTAAGGGTGAATTTTTCATGTACCGTATGTCATTACTTCTTATAGTTTGATCCTTAGTAACTCTATATGTATAATGTAATATTTATAATACAGTATGTTTTTTTTTAAATCAACGGGTTTGAATCCTTTCAATAAAGCTCGAGACGCCTTTGATTATATTTCGCTATTTCTCATAGTTTCAGAATTGATCATCCACGGCCACTTGAAAAACTCACCCTGTGGATATAGCTCGAGCTTAAATGAAAAACTCAACATTTATCAACGAAAAATAACTTAATTACCTAAGTTTAACTTTTTTTTTTTTTTTTTTCGGTTAATCCTGAAATAGAACTGTCGAGTTGGGAATGAATGTTTGTAAAAATTCTCACTTATTACTTAATACGCAACACTGCTTATGAAGTCTATTAATTATATCTATCTAACTTAAACCAAATCGACGATTTCTCCATAAAATAACATTAACTCAGAAACCGGAAAATCGCAAAAGTTACAAAAGGAAAACTGTTAACAATTACAAAGCATTTTCATTCGCCCGCTCCAAGTTCACTAAGAATGCTGAGTAAATCTCAATTAAAAACACCTACATTAAGTTAAAAGCTCAACATTAGCAAGTACTACCGACTACTTAAGTTGAACTAAGTCACACGTTTCTATCAAATCGTACTTAGAAAAACTTAACCCGTAACCCGAGAGTCTCTACCGTAAAACTCCTCAACTTTATACGTTACGTTTTACGGCAGAACAAAGGGTTTTATATTGCTACGATTTTATTGGTTCAGTACTTATAAACTTAAGTTTAACTGGAGTTACTAGTTGTAAATGGAGTGATTAAAAGATAGTCATAAAATAAAAACTGGGCAAGTTCGAGTCGGACTCACGCCCTGAGGGTTCCGTACAAACTTACCTATGTAAATAGTTCTATTCTCGAATGGAGTCTCGAAGATTTTTCCGAATTGCATTTTTTTTTTTGTTGAGACGTTATAACAAATTTACTGTTTTCAGATTTATACTATACCTATGCTATAAGACCTTGCTTCATGCCAAATTTCAGTATTCTGGATCAACGGGAAGTACCCTATGAATTTTGATTACCTTGAGAGTGTCGAAATATACGTTTATTGCGACATAAACGGCCGTATCTTTTTCTTTCGTTAACTTAGAAGTTTGATTTTTTCACAGCTTCAGAGGACCGCAGACTGGAGTATATGGTTTTAATTTCAAATCGATACCTTTACGCGTTCCCGAGAAAAATTGATTTGACAGATAGACAGACAGACGGACAACAAAGTGATCCTATAAGGGTTCCGTTTTTTCCTTTTGAGGTACGGAACCCTAAAAAGAGAATCACACCAATATTATGAAGGTGAAAGTTTATGAGTGTGTGTGTGCGATGGTGTGTGCGTGTGTGTATGTTTGTTACTTCTTCAAGCTCGAACGCTTTACCGAATTTCGATGAAACTTGGTACACAGATGGGTCATATCCCGGAGTAGCACCTAGGATACCTTTTTACCCTCGGAGTATGATCCCTTGGGATCATTTTCAACTTTCACGCGAGTGAAGCCGCCGGCAGCAACTAGTGAAAGGTAAAATTAGTTCTATCAATTGATAATCTGGTATTTGTTAATATTTACATTACGAAACATGAGACTTTCAATGTATATGCAAACCTGCATTATAACCAGAGGTCGGAATTAGGTAGAGTTAGTCATGTACTTACATCGAAATGTTGATATTAATATGGATCTTCCCAGGATTTATAATCAAAAATCCCGTGTGGCCAACCATATTACAAATAAATAATAATAAAAACCTCAGAGATAGATAAGACAAATAAAACAAGGATAATTAACATAAAAATTTTTATTAGTATTTTTCATTGAAAAAGATCTCTCTAAGTGAATTGAGGTGAAGTTAACAAATTTATAAACTTCCTCCTCTTCGTCATTAATGCAGGAAGAAATTTTTTCTTTTATATTTCTCATAGAGTCATAAAAAAAATCTGCTCTTTAAAATTAATCTCGGGGTTTGAGGCATATCCACTTTATTCTTTCGCTGTATGAAATCGGTATAAGTACTTAAATAACTCTACCTAATTCCGACCCCTGACTATAACAGCACTTGCTCTAACCCGTGGTTTCATTCGCGTCTTTGGTTACCGCTCCACCCCTTTTGATGTTGTAAAGCCTTCCTCGATAGATGGGTTATTTAATATTAAAAGATTTTCTCAATTCGAACCAATAGTTCCCGTGGCTCTGTAACACAAAGGGCAGCTGAAGAAACACAGGGTGAGTTTTAGTCAGTACAAGTCTGACACTCCTTCTCGCTCCACCCAGAGCGGGACAAATCATTTTATGATTTCCCACCAAAAAAAAAGAACCCCGCGCTCAATAATAGCGCCCTCTGGCGACCACTAGTTCATCGAAACAATCTTGGCAGTAAACCTTATCTTAATAACGCTTATTACTCATGAACTAAATTTTCATGATTTATATAATATTCCGAACAATAGAACGCAAAAGATAAAACTAAATCCAAACTAGGTTTACTAGCAAGCGGTTAGTTTTGATTAAATTATTTCAACGGAGCTTATATTTCTTCCAGTCTATGGCTGAATTTACGATATTACCGGAGCACACAATAAAATCGATTATCGGTAAAATTATGGTCAAGTATTTATTGGCTGTAACGGCATCGTTGTTATTATTGGTCAGTTTAATATAGACTGCCGTACGGTTGAATGAAATCCGGGGAGTTTTTGAGAGTTTAGTAATATTCAGAGCAATGATAGAACACGGAAGAAATATTTGTATGCCCGATAGATAGGTGTTAGGGTCTGTCTGTTTTGTGTATGAGTTTGGGTGAATTTACTATATAAGTTAGGATAAGATTTATAGATAGATATATTCTTTATTGTACACCAATAATAAAATTACAATAGGAACTGGAATTTAAAAAAAAATTGTGTTCGCACCTACTGTAAGGAAGTTATTTATAATTCGGGTCAATGTTTTTTTAGCAAAAAAAATTGAAAACATATCAAAAGAAAATAAAAGAGTGCGGTCAGGGGACCCCCGTCAGAAACGAAGGACCTCGCGCATTTTAAGAAAGGAAAAACACGCTGTATATCTATATGCCCACCCATAAAAAAATACACTGAGAAAAATAAAAAGGCGTATAATGCGTTCCAAATAAGAATAGGATTGATTCACGATTGTCATGTTGTGACGTCACGTCATGCTGTCAAATCGAAGAATTATTATGGTGAACAAAACAAGAAGTTTTTTAAATTTAATTTATTGTCGAACTGTGAACGAAAAAAGTTTAATCAGAATCCAGTTCTTTAATTATGCTCATCTCTGAGCTCTTCAAATTTGCCCAATTTCTTGCGATTTGACAGTATGACGTGACGTCACAACATGGCAATCGATCCTATTCTTATTTGGAATGCATTGTATGGAGGGGGTATAACGCAAAAATCGTACGTGACGTCAAATTTAATTTGTACGACTTAATTCTACGCTACTTTTACTATAAGATGGTGCGGGTCCCTATCCTACCCTATCCTCTTCTCTCATCTTAAAGATACATATTTTCGTCCTGCTGTCATTCTACCCACGCTATGTAAAAAAGACCTTAATAATATTAAATTAAGTTATAAAGTGCTTCAATTTATGTTCATTCAGTCACTCATATGTGCTACGAGCATGTGCACGTAGCACATTACGTACTACGCCGTAGTAAGCTTGGCACTGCGAAACGCGTAGCAGTTTGCGCAACTTCGAACTACTTGAGCAATATCAATGAATTTATATTAATAAACTGAATGACAACTGTAGGTGGAGCTCAAAATTAAGGAAATAATTTCTTATGGCGTTTGTCCAGTCACTTGATTGCCACGTTACGATATAGTGGTTCTGTCTCACCAAAATGTATAAGTTTTTTTTTAAGTGTTTAATCATTTAATGACTTCTCTCGCTCTGAAGTGGAGTGAGAGGGCGTGTCAGACTTTTACTGACTAATTTTTTTTTTTACGCCGTCTATTTTCAAGCTAAGCAGAGCTTGTGTTATGAGTACTAGATAACTGATAAACATACTTATAATATTTCTAAATACATACATGTTACTTATAGATAAATTACACCCAGACACAGAATAAATGATCGTGCTCATCACACAAACATTTGCCCTGGGTGGGAATCGAACCCACGAGCTCCGGCATAGCAGTCAGGGCCACTAACCACTAGACCAACACGCCAGTCAAAAAAAAATCCATCTGTGTCCTTCAGTTGCCTTTTGAGCTTCGTTCTTTTATACTATTTTTTGCTTATGTAAACTCGGAGCGATGTTATAGCTCATGGACACACAAATAATTTCGTACTTCAATTGGCAACAGCCGAAACCAACCCGCTTTCGTGAAATAAAATATCTATATTCCAAACTCAATAGAAATTGTCATACAATAAGTTAGAACTAATTTACAATGTTTACCCTATCTTTTACAATTGTCAGTTTTGGAATTCAATTGTCAGGGCGAACAAAGAAACAAAATGTTTCTGCAACTAAATTCTCGGAAGCTACATTGATGCGAACGTAGTTCGTAGTTATAGTACAATTTTGATATTGTTTTATGAATTGAATATAACAATAACAGAAGTATTTCGACATCCGCAACGAACAAGGTTGTAACATTAATTCATGATAGTGCCATGTTTGAATTTTGTTTGGACTGTAATCCGAGATACCTTGTTCGATGCACGTGTCGATTTGTAGCGTAAATAAACATTACCGTTGCCGCGGGCTTGCGGGCGTCGAGCAATGGGTAGCTCGCTGTCCGCCCGTCCTGTAAAAACCGAGCCCGAGTCGTCGAAGGCGCTTAGTTTTCCACGCGCGCCTCAAAGAGATGTCAGCAAACCCGTAGGGACCCAGCAGGGCCAAAGCCCGCTAGGGCCACAGGGAATATCTGAAAAGAAAACCCGTTGTCCTAGAATGCAAAGGGCAATTGAATACACAGGTGTGGTTTTAGTCAGTAAAAGTTTGATACGCTCAGTCGCTCCACCTTTTTGTATGATTACACACCTCAAAAAACCCTATCTTTTAGAACTTTCAGTTTAGGAATTCGATTGGCAAAGCGAAGAAAGAGACAGAATATTTCTGCAACAAAATTCTCAGAATTCATTGAGTTCGTGCTAGTTAGAGTACAGTTTTGATACTGCTCTGTGAATTGAATACAACAATAACAAGAACAGAACTGTTTGTAGCATAAATAAACATTCATTCAACAAAATGAAACACTTAGGTAGACAAACTATTTTCCCATCTTTACGAAAAAGGATAAAAAAGTGCCCAAAGATGTTGTTTTAAAAGCCACGCCATCCGCCGTTCCAAGGTCGTCTTCCTCCAGTTTCCCTCCGCATATTCTTAATTTACGAGCTCAGTTACCATAAGAACTCACTCGAAAGCCGTAAAAACCGTCAGTATCAACAAAATACGTTTCTCTCCATTAAACTGGCCCATTTGCGAGCGATCGTCAATGCGTATGTGACGCTATAAAAAAAAAGTTGAGATATTTTTTTCCTGATGTTGGCTACTATGATTACGTCACTGTGTTTTTTTAGGATAGATTAACGAAGATTTTGTTGAGGTTGTGACTTCATTCTCTAATAAAAATTAATCGTAAAGGATGAAATGAAAAACCGAAAATGAAATGAACTTCTATATGAAATTCTATATTTTTTAGTAGTATATAAGACATATCTATGGCCTTCGATCAATTGCTTATCTACACTAATGTTATAAAGAGGTAAAGTTTGTTTTTTTGTTTGTAGGAGGTAATCTCTGGAAGTACTAGTCCGATTGCAAAAATTGTTTTAACATTTGAAAGCTGCTTTATTCCTGAGTGACATAGGCTATATTTTGTGTACGTGGGCGAAGCCGCGGGAAAAAGCTAGTTATCAGTATAGCTCATTGACAAAAAGAAACGTTATCTTCTTTATCTTTTGTATTATAAAGAAGAAACTAAAAAGGTTTTATGTATTTATCACGGAAAATTGCAGACTCTGTATGATAGTAATAAATTGTTATTAGATTATATTTTTTTGATATATTATAAAAAAGTCGTTTTGTATACGATAAATCACATCCAAATTCATTAGTTTCCAACATTACCGTGTCTTATTTAGAAAAAATGGTTTACAATTTCTCACGATATTTTACAATCATATGGCGTTTGCAATTTTCCGGTGACATACAATTTGCTCTGTCATCATCATCATCATCATTTCAACCAAAAGACGTCCACTGTTGGACATAGGTTTACCCCAAGTGTCACCACAATGAACGGTCCTCTTGGAGATTTGCTCTCAAGTTCTTCAATGCTAGAGTGAATAGGCTCTTAATAAACTAGTGCGCCTCACCAACAACGTTTGCAACATTGCTTACCATCAGGTGGGATCGCAGTCAAGCACTGGATTATAACAACTAAAAAAAAAGTTTCATACAATACCTATTCATGTTTCAAGACTTCATGAACTCACACAAGTCTCACACATGCAAATAGTTTCCTTAGTATGAGCCAAAAGGATAGGGTTTACTACTCTGGGATGACGGTCCTCGATCGTCACACGATACCGTCAGGGGAGGTGCCTTTAATGAGGCTGATACTAACCATAAGCTGAGGTTTTAGGACATCAACCCTTTATACTTTAAGACTTCTTTTTTTCACTTGCTTCAGCCCGCGTGAAAGTCGAAACTTATCTCTTGAGGATATCTTAGACCTCATATTTTTGACCAAGGTAGACCAATTCCTTGAATAGGATAAAATATAATAATATATTTATCAATACACTTAATCAAAAAACCGCTTTTATCCCTACTGCTTTTAGGCACACAATTTACTGCGCACTAGTGCGTAAAAGTGTGATAGCTCGCCTCCGCCACAATTTATTGTATTTATTCTTTTTTCGTAAGTGTATTGAAAAACGACATTTGATACACGTGGATATTGGCCACTGTAGCACTCGGCTCCATAACACCCTCGCCTGCTGCTCGGGCAAATTCCACCTCGGTCACAATGACAAACTTTCTTTACTTGCATATTATCCCGGGAATATGTTCCCTTGGTATAATTTTTACCATCACGCGAGCGAATTCGCTGGAGTCATTTATGATGGGTCAATCAGATAAAACTTTAGCAGAATGTTGAGTGCCATCTACTTCATTGGAAACCTGTTGTATAATTTGAGAAACAGTAATGGCTACTGATTAGCTTTCAGAACGGTAATCAAATTTTAAAAAAATCACAGCAAATAATCACGTTTCAAGCCGCCAAAAACAAACACACGCTATAAAGTAACTCTTGTATTTATGTACCCTGTGTCCTACTGATGGTACTATAGTACCCTGTATAATAATAATAATAAAAAATATTTATCTCCAACAGATTACAACACAGTTTTTAATTAACAGGCAGTTTGATAAGAAATAGAAGGTAATTTGTGGGAGATCTAGAATCTAAGCCTAGGTTTGTATTTTAGAGCTCCAGGCCCCATTAAATCACAAATAGAAATAGTCAACATACACATGCATGAATGTATATTATTGGCTAGTACCACAGTACCCTGTGTCCTATTTACAGGCACCACGCTTAGGCACAGGACTATAGATCACATAAATCGTGCTGATGTTTCGGTGATGGTCCCAGAGATAGTGTAGAAATATTGCGTATCATCTACATAGGGAACGACGAACACTGGCTTAAATTTATTGGCGAGCATAATTGTTTGTAGGCTGCTGTAGTTGATAAGCGAATCGAATTATTTAATATACCTACCTAACTGTGGGTTTATTTTTATATTAATTTGTGTTTTTGATCAATGCTCAAAAATGTATGGACACCGTCCCCACTCTTAAAACTTATGTTAATCGAAGAGCTATGGCCATCTTATCATTTTATTCTATGACAGCAAATTGAAATTTCCATACGAAAAAGGTTTCATGACATGAAGAAACCGGCATTCAATCACAATCAGCCATTATTATGTTGAATTTTTTTTTAATTCATTCCTTTTGGCCTTCTAAAATATCCATTAGTGGCAGTCTAATAGACAGTCTAAGACCTCACACTGCCTTAAAATCAAAGACAGAATATGAAGATTATCATGAATCACATTTAATCTGCGATTCACTACCTACATGCTCCTAAAAAAATATTCAGACTAATTATTTAAAATTATTTTAGTTTACCGAATTACAAAAGTATATTACTATGTAAATATATATAATAACGTCAAGGAGCTTCGTGCAAATGGACACTTCATTTGCATTCAATCAAATTTTCCTGGTCTAAAATACCTCCCTCGCGATATTACTTCATCCCACATCCAACCTTCAACCCAATTCTCTTCATAACGCCATTCCCTAATATTAGATCAATAAAAAACCACGTAACCAATATCTAGTAAAACTTAATCTCTTCTTTATTTTATTAGAAAAGTATATCCTAGAAAAAACGGGCCTTCTCCGAGCCTACGTCCAAAAGTAAATCAAGAGTGTCCAAACTTCCAAGGGAATCCTATCAAGATTTATACGGCGACTAGATCCCATATCTATCCCGGCGGATATCACTCCGATCGCTTAATGAAACTTAAGAGAATACTTTGCCAGTAATCCAATATGGCGAATGGCTCCGACGACGCCCCGGGATTTATTCCCCACTCGATAGCAATCGCGATACGGGCCCGCCTCCTACCATACGTAATTTAAGTTCCCGAAAACGGACTTATTCTGGTATCAGAAAGAAATTATAAGGGAATCCCGGTGTGCGGGCAGAACCGTTGTCACCCTACTTCGTGTAATGGTCTTTTAACGTAATGGCTGCTTTAGCGCTCGAGGTTTGGACGAAATATAGCTCAGGTTTCCCGCTGGTCTTTCGTCGTATTTGAGCTTTTATCTCCTAGGCGAAGCTCTCAATGTGCGAATGCCAGCAATTTGTAACAAGTTTTCACACATTTTTCTCCACACGAACACCTTCCACTTTTGTTTTTCTTTTTTTTAGCAGACACATTAATTTATTTTCAATGTAACTAACATGTGGATAAGAAGTCTCGTAATTAAACTGTCACTTACACTGAACAGAAACCTCTCCGCTTTTATTGCACAAAAATATCTCACCGTATTTCTAGCGCAATCCGAATAAATGTATCGCGCATTTTGATCTACAAATATACATTTTATTCTCGTTATATACGATCTATTGTGGTGCACGCGACAGTTGTCCCGCTAAGAAATGCAGCGAACGAAGAAAAGATGACGGATTTCCCCGAACTCCCCCGAAGTCGCACGAACTCCATCGCTTGCAATACAAAGAGCTCTTATCTTTCACGATTCGTTTCGTTACATTTTAATGTGTATATTTTGTGTTGGAAGTTGTTTATTACACAATATCGGTGGATCGAATGTGGAATATTGTGCTCGTCGTTTCTGAATATAATGAGTAAATATAACATGAAATCTAGAGCATACACGAGTGGCATGTTGCCAAGGGCAGAGGTAACTGCAGCCGTCGACCATAGAAACACTTGACACACACGACGGCGACCGCTGATCTTCATTTGTTGGAATATCGACGGCCGCCGTCGAGCGTCGACAGCTGCAGTGATCTCTGTCGTTGGTAACATGCCGCTCGTGTTTGAGCTCTTAGAGAAACCTGTGAGAGAAACATACCTACTTGATATATTACGTGCAATTCAGCTTGATTTTTTTTGACTGACCGACATTTTGACAATTCAAAAGTGCCCGTTAATGGTCTATTTGAAAGTTTAAAATAAAGTTTCTGATTTCTGATTCGAAATTAAGTTTCCGACTTACCTAAAAATTTACAGTAGACTGAGTAGTCACTGAGTTGCGCTGAGTTGACCTTATCAACTCAGCGCAACTCAGTGAACTTTTCTCTTTTTAGGTGGGAAATCATCCAATGACTCCTCTCTCTCTCTCCTGGTCGGTGGTGGTATGGTATATGGTCTCTCCCGCTCCCCTCAGGAACGGGAGAGACCATTTCATGAAGTGATCAATTTCTAAGACCTGGCCACAACATATATAAAAGGAGAAACTGACTGACATATCAACGCACAGCCGAAACTACTAGGAGTGGGAACGTGAAATTTTGCACAAGGTTTCCTATTATGACGTAGCATAAGCATAAGCATAATCGGCCTTATAATGTTCCCACTGCTGGGACTCAGGCCTCCTCTCTAGGAAAGGGTATGGACCGTAATCCACCACGTGGGCCCAGTGCGGATCGGTGGATGTCACATGTCTTCGAATTTTTGGTTCTACGACATGCCGGTTTCCTTACGATGTTTTCCTTCACCGTTTTGAGAGCAGTGGTGATGAAAATAAATTACACAAAGTATTTTGCGCCTGGCTGGGTTATGACGTAGGCGAGCACTAATAGAGATTTTTTTTTAATTCACACCCTATGGGGATGAACGGGGGTCCAAAGTTTGTATGGAGAAACCTATTTTCCCGCGGGCGGAGCCGCTGGCTAAAGCTAGTTTCTATACATATATACCTACAGTCTTTATTCGGAAAACCTACTCAATGTTTACTAAACTCGATGTGTACGTTAGGTGGCCATTAGCCCAAAGAAAACAGTTTTTGTATAAAAGATGTGTTGCGTAACTTTTAGTAGCGCTAGCTTATTTGGAAAAATATTGTGGTTGTGTTGAAACTAACAACTAACTTAACCTGCAATAATCTACTACAATGTATATTGGCTGGCCTGTTTGTCTAGTGGTTAGTGGCCCTGACTGCTATGCCGGAGGTCGTGGGTTCGATTCCCACCCAGGATAAATGTTTGTGTGATGAGCACGATCATTTGTTCTGTGTCTGGGTGTAATTTACCTATAAAATGCATGTATTTAGAAATATATAAGTATGTTTATCAGTTGTCTAGTACTCATAACACAAGCTCTGGTTAGCTTGGGACTAGACAGCGTTGTGTGATAGTTGTGGAATATTATACTATATTATTATATTATATGTCTTCTCTTATCTTACTATTTCTAACATATCAAACCAGTCTATTTTCCTAGCCTATATCCAATTATGTTGGTATCGGCCAGTCTAACCGGAAGCAGTTGAAGTACACCAGTTTGGAGGGATGCGGAACAGAGAGTAAAGTCCCACAAGCCTCCGTTGAAACGGGAAGATCCTCCGACCAGACGGGTGTTATGTCTGGTGTGGGCTATTGCCCGATAGATGATTTCAGGCTGTTGTGTATGCTCAAATGGCTCGAAGAACTCTAATTGCGCGATGCAGGATTTCGTAGATCATATCGCTATATGAGCACTACGAGTATCTACCTGGCCTCCACATCCCAGTTACTGGTTAACTCGATACTCCTTGGCAAGACTGTAGTCAGATTTACGCATTTGATTTTGTCGCCTTTTATTTAATATGTCACCGGAAAACTGCAGACTCCACATGATTGTAATAAATCTCTATCAGATTAATAATTTCTCGTTGTATTATGAGAAAATGAGCAGTGGTGGCCGAGTGGTAACGGCCCCGACTTACGTGTTGTAGGTCGCAGGTACAAACCCAACCAGGCGCATTACTTTGTGTAATTTATTTCATCACCACTGCTCTCAAAACGGTGAAGGAAAACATCGTGAGGAAACCGGCATGTCCCAGAACCAAAAATTCGAAGACATGTTACATTCACCAACCCGCACTGGGCCCGCGTGGTGGATTACGGCCCTTTCCCTCTCCTAGAGAGTAGGCCTGAGTCCCAGCAGTGGGAACATTAAAAAGGCTGATTATTATGAGAAAATCGTTTTGTATACGACAAATCACACCCAGATTCATTAGTTTCGAAAATATCAGTTGCTTATTTAGAAAAAATTGTATACAATTTCTCGCGATATTTTACAATGTAACGGCGTTTGCAATTTTCCGGTGACATATCTTACGTTCAAACATATATAGAGGATATTATTTTATTCTTCATAAAATATCGAATCTAACTTCACCACGCCCATCTTCCATCCAATAATATTACTTAAACAAATGAAGCAGCCATACCACAGGGTGGTTTCCGCCCGTTCGCAGCCTCCATTAATCTAAGTCGCAACATTGCACAGATGCCGCATCTTGCACTGGAGACGGGAGACCGGAGAGCAAAGACCTCTGGACCATTTGATATCTTTTATACCACGTTATATTATGCCGTCCAACGTTATGAATGAGATGGAATCGTAAAAGTTCTGTATGTAAGGTTGTTTGTTATTTTATGGTGCTGTGTCTAGGTAAATGTAGAAATACGAGTAATTTCAAATGAAATAGATCTAGCACACATTTAGGTACCTATTCCTTCTAGAGAAGATATTACAGTAAAAAAAGAATACTCATTAGACATCGAAAAATTCGTCCACATCGGTATTAATGAGGAAAATATCCAAAACACGACAACATTCTGCGTAACTAATTCTGTAGCTTATATAAAGGCCAGCCCTCTGGACACGTGAAGAGTTGTCAATTGCTTGCTGTTTACGCAATAAAAAACTCGATGAGTCGAGAGTTCATTGAGTGGCCCCATGGCCCTAGTTTGTTAACCCTGAACAACTCAAACTACAACTGCAGCAGTCACCCCAGTATAGCCTGCCTTGCTAAGAAAATGGGTGGCGCAAGGGTGTCGACACAATTTGCATCTCACACCAAAGGCCGAATCCCAGTTCCGAGGCATAATATGTATCCCATCTGTCCTCTTTTGACAGCTGGTACTCCAGCTGTGGCGAGACATATTGAATAGAAAAATAATCTACTTATCTAAATTGACATACTTAAGAAATGTCAGTCATGAGAGATCATTTAATAGGAACAAAAAAATTGACAAGAAATTGATGAAAACACGAAATAGTTCTGAAAGAAAAATCGACCTTAACCTAAGCTAATTTAGAAAACAACTTGGCACTTTTCTCAAGCTAGCGACAGTTGAGACCACTAAACTGATAAGGCGCTTACATTCATAAACCTCAACACACAAGACCAAACGAATCAAATCATAGAATAACATAAACCACAATTCCTCTTATAACATTTTAAGGTCAGCTCACACTGAGACGCAACACGACACATTGCACGCACTTTTTAAAATAGCGATGCGATATATAAACTTTTAAAATTATGTAAGTATGAATATGCACAAAACATGTATGTATGTATGAATGTAGAAAATAATCTCAATTGAACATACTCCTGGGATTAAAAGTATCCTTTGTGCCATTCCAGGATATGGTACTAAACATCTAAATCCGTTCAGTTGTTTGAACGTGAAGGAGTTACAAACATACACACACATATATACAATCATGCGCCTTTATAATATTAATGTGATTAACCCAAGAAAAAATTACAAAAATTTGGTTTAATGGTTTATACGTCAAAACGTAACCGGCAAACATATCACATAACACACACACACAACATTACACATACACACATTACAATACATACATACATACACACACACACACACACATTACATTACATTATTACATTTATAATATTAATTATGGATACAAAATGGTACACATTACAGTCAGAGAATTAGTAACTTTATTTTAATGATGTTCGAATTTACCCACTATGTACCTTTTCGTGTACTATAAAAAGTTCGATATCGTATATATCTCAAATAGTGCGTGCGTCATCTCGTCGCGTCGCGTCTCGGTGTGATCCGACCCTAAGCTATTCAAGCGATTAGGAAGGCAATTTTCTTTCACGAATCCGGAATTATCTGCAATCAATCGAACAAAAGGAATGGACGAAGTTATTCCGCAGACGTCTCGCGATTTACCACGCCGATAAATTTTGTTTTGTCCACTATTGTTTAGATAGTGGACAAGTGTGGGCTTCATGACTTTGGAGTGGGCTTGGAGTTGCAATCAACGCACCGTTGTTGTTTTGTTCGATATATTACTACACTATATAATGTAAGAATACTGAATCTTTAGCATGTATAATGGTGTAAGCTTTTTTGCTTGTCCTTATTTTTTTTTTCTACAGCCTTCACACAACGCCATCTAGTCCCAAACTAAGCAGACCTTGTGCTATGACTACTAGACAACTGATAAACTTACTTATATATTTCTAAATACATACATACATATTAAAGATAAATTACACCCAGTCACTGAACAAATCATCGTGCTCATCACACAAACATTGTCTTGGGTGGGAATCAACCCCAAGACCTTCGACATAGCAGTCAGGGCCACTAACCACTAGACCAAAAAGCCAGTCATGTCGATGAAAAGAGATAGTGTTTTGTTTTTTAGTTATTCATTGTTACAGAGAGCCGTACTGCTGAGCTTTAGGTCCAGGAAAAGAGTTATTGTGTTTTTCATCTGGATTATCTCAGTAGCAGCACGAAGCCTGGATCTACGCTTGGTATAAGCAAATGTAAATAACTATAGGTAGACCCCTGTTTACAGAGGTAGTCTATTTTTTAAATGATTTAAACTAGTGCTTGACTGTGATCCCACTTGATGGTAAGCAGTGATGCAATCGTTGATGGTGAATCGCACTAGTTTATTAAGAGCCTATTCACTCTAGCCTTAAAGACAGCTAAATTATAATCGGACGGGAAGACCGCTGCAGGGACAATGTTCCAATCCTTCGATGTACACGGTATAAACGACGAGGCGAAACGCTTAGTCCGGACCGTAGAGGTGTCAACAACATAAGGGTGGACACTCGCCGTACCTACGTCGGGTTGTCCGATGGTAGAAAGGCGATGGCGGAATCAAGTTATGTAATTTGTTTTATTTGGCGCTGAAAATCAGCGCTGTGGCTGTGTTCAGTACATAAGCCCCAGCATTTTGCTGAGCGCTGGCCGTTTTGCGCGGATGTGTCGCATAACTTACTCTTTTGTATGTTATGTTATAATATTATATTTATTTTTTTTAAGTTTCGTGCCATGTTTGTAGTAAATAAACCGTTTTTCTTTCTTTCTATTCTTGATGGTAAACAAGTTGATTGGTTACTGATAGGTCTAAGTTAATTGGATTCAAATTGTGGAATAAACACTTAGGAGATTCTAATAATATTCACAAAGGACCAAAGCGCCATCGCAATATTTAAAATATTTAGTTGCATAAAGCGAATCGTGAATTTCATTAATAACACAAACATCCGACTTCGTGTTTGCCAAAATAAACAGTTACACGTATTTGTAGAACTATCGAGAGTTAACAAACAAACAATTTTAAACATTTCCATATAATATGCATGTTTGTTGTAATGTGACACACATTTCAATATCAATATTTTGCAAATTAAGTGTGGTTTTGTTACGACACAAGCGGCTGGCTTATTGACGCCATATTTTATTGCCTTTAGTGTAAATATAGTTTTAATTAGTTAAGTGTTCCCCATCGCTCTATAGGTGGTGTTTTTATTTTGTTAAGTTCGTAATAAACTTGGGAAACAGTTTTATGTCATTGGTCAAACGAATATGTCGTCCCAGCGCAGCTTCGCACGGGTGTTACAAATCTTTTAAATTTTCGGCTTCTCTCAACTATAATTGACATTAACACATGTATTATACACCTAATATAATATATGTAATGAATCACTCTGTCCATTGATAAAAACGTCATAAAAATTCGATAATTAGTTTGTGAGTTTATTGTGTTGTTACAGACAGACAGACGCAGTGAGGAACTTTGTTTTATAATATGTAAGAATAATAATTAAAAGTAATAATGAAAAATAATATAAAAAAACATTTAAAAATATTTTTTATTTTTTACTTAAATGCTTTTTATTTTTTATTGGAATATTTAAAAATAAAATCGAAATAATGAAAAGTATTATTTCTTGACTCCTGTCTTAATTTTCGGAAATCAACTCAGACAATGCTTTTTAATGTATTCAGAAGCTCTGCAAGTAGGATTTTCATTCGTGAATCTCAAAGATCTTCCTAAAATGAGATGGGAGGCTGGTCCTTTCGGCTACCGCTTTAAGCCAATAGGCTTAGTGGTATGACAAGAGGGGGTTCCTCCGTGGTCGCATTATGAATGCAGATTATCAACAATAGGTGTATAAACAAATATTGTTAGGGGTGAAATCCAGGTCTAATGAATATTTGTTGGTTTTGTACGTAAGGCAAGGCCTACCAAAAGACCGGGTCTTTTGGAAGGCTTACATGATGTGGGTCCAACACGTAGGCTTTTAAGCATTCTAATCTAAGATACAATGAAACAAATCAAATAATTTAGATTTATAATATGCCAGGTTTTACATTTCATGCTCAAAGAGCTTGTTGGAAACTGCAGTCACCATCTAAGACCGAAAATTATTAAATACCTTTATGTATAAACTTTTCAAACGACATGAAACTTAGGTACACGACAACCAATCCGTGGTGAGCCCGCGTGGTGCTTTATTGTCCGTTTCAGAGCGAATGGAGAGCCTAGAGAGGAGGCCTGAGTCCCAGCAGTAAGAAATTCGGAACATTATAAAGATAAGATAATCATTTATTTGCTCAAACATGAGTACAATACATACATTACAAAGTAAATTGTCAGCATGCAAAAGATGTTAAACACAATATAAATCTTCATGTTTGCCCTGGACAATGTCATGCAAATATTTCCAAAATAATAAAATCAATTTAAAAATATATATATAATACTGATACAAGTCAAAATAAAATTAAACTGACTAAAATTAAAGCTGATTGATTATACTATCAGATTATATATACGCACCAGACCTGTCCACCAGCCTCATCTCATCATCATCATCATTTCAGCCGAAAGACGTCCACTGCTGGACATAGGCCTCCCCCAAGCGTCGCCACAACGAACGGTCCTACCAGCCTCATCTAAGTTGTACGAACTATAGTCTATATCGTTTTGTCAAGTTTTTTTTCACTAAAATTGAACAAAAACGTTATTAAGGAACTTTGATCACTTCTGTCACTTAACCCCTTCGAGAGAGTTGCCATGACCCTGGAAAAGGCAAGTGAAGAAATACAGGTGGGTTTTAGTCAGTATACTTCCAATACTCACTCTCGGTCTACTCGAAGAAGAATTTATTCAATAATTGCCCACATGAAAAGAACCGGCCAAGTGCGAGTCAGACTATCGCATGAAGGGTTCCGTACCATCCGTAGCATAAAACGGCAAAAAAGAGTCATTTTTTATGTATGGGAGCCCCACTTAAATATTTATTTACTAGCTTCTGCCAGCGGCTCCGCGCGCGTGAAAGTCAGTTTCTCCATACAAACTTTGAACCCCCGTTTCATCCCCTTAGTGGGTGAATTTCGGAAAATCCATTCTTATTCTTTTCTTTATTTCATCACCACTGCTCTCAAAACGGTGAAGGAAAACATCGTGAGGAAACCGGCATGTCCTAGAACCAAAAATTCGAAGATATGTGGCATCCACCAACCCGCACTGGGCCCGCGTGATGGATTACGGCCCATTCCCTCTCGTAGAGTGGAGGCCTGAGTCCCAACAGTGGGAACATTATAAGGCCGACTATGCTATGCTATGCATTCTTAGCGGATGTCTACTCCCTATAAGGAACCTACCTGCCAAATTTTAAGTTTGCAGGTGTTGAAATGTCGTGATTAATCAGTGAGTGGTATTTCGCTTTTATATAATATAGATTCTGTTTTTAGTATTTGCGGCAACAGAAATATATCATCTGTGAAAATTTCAACTGTCTAGCTATCACGGTTCATGAGATACAGCGTGGTGACAGATAACGGAGTCTTAGCATTAGAAAGAAAGAAAGAAATATAATATAATGTCCAAACGTGCGTCTGTCAGTAGAATTCACTCAACAATGCCAAAGCTAATTTTGAGTATATTATTTTCCAGTCATTCGCACTGGAACATAATTTATTATATCGAAACCAGTTTCATTAGTCCACGCAGGGTTTATGAAATATTAACAACTGAATAATTAAGCATTCAGTTGTGCAACTGGCTGTTGTAATATCAAAATAATATTTGGATGTGATTGATTTTGTTATGTTTTTATTTTAGGTTGGCAGAATCGTTCGAAACGATTTTTTAAATGTTGGTATTTGTTTGGTTCAGTTCAGATCAACCTTTGCTGTTATTGATTACACTGTTTAGTAATTTAGTAGGATAATGTGCACAAACTTTGTAAGTTTGTTTGTAGGAAGTAATTTCTGAAACTACTGAACTGATTTTGAAAATTTTAACGTTATTACCGAGTGACACCGGGGGTATTCGATTGTGATTAATACTTATTATTCTTCACAATATTTTTTTCTTACTTTCCATCCTAAGTTTTTCTGGTTAATATCGCTGTTAGAGAATCTTTTTAACTATTTATATAAGATCAAATCAAAATTAATAGCATCGATATCTAATGCAAAAATAAAAAAAAACACTGTTTTGATTTCAAGTAACTCTAGCAATTATGTTTTTTTTTTTATATTATAGACGATTAACTTCTGCTTTGACAGACAATCATTATCACAGATTAAGATTATAATTATTATAAATTAGGTGTCTTCAAGGTCAGAGGAAATAAGATATTAATAAACTAGTGCGCTTCATCATCAACGTTTGCATCACTCATCACGTGGGATCGCAATGAAGCACTAGTTTATAATATTAAAAAAAAATGACGGGTTGCACTCTGGGAGTGCCGGCAGAAGTGAAAACTTAAGTATTAACGTTGTGCGTTTTGGATATTTTGGAATGGTTATGGAATAATTTTGCACGAATTGCTTTTTTTTTGCACACAATTTTTTTGCACACAATTTTGCACGACATCCGTCTTACGAATTTTCGATCAGGTCACGTGTCCCTGACGGTCACGTGACCCTGACGCGAGTTTAACATTTTTTACCCATTACAAAAAAAGTGTACAACGCCGCTAAAGAAGTTTTCACTTCAAAAAACTCTAATCAAATACCATAGAGTAAATGATTTCAAGACTAAACTCTACATATTCCGTTCCGACCCCGTCAGAGCTGTACCGTTGAAGCTATACTCCTCATCCAAATATATAATAAGGATTAATTAACTGTTCGCTGGAACAGTGTCTCAGTAATTAGTTTCAGTAAAGTTAAGTAATAGTAATTCACCGTTAGTACACGTGCGAGTACCCCCAGAAACAAATGAGATTTGAGCCAGGGATTCAGTCTAATCTGGGTTTAGTTTCAATGTCGATCCATGATGGGACGATGTCGGTATTCCCATTTGGTCTTAAGGTACGGTTGGGGATTTTGTTTTAAAATTAAACTGTTCTGGTACAGTTCGATAGAAGTAAAATACTACGTTTATTTAGCACAATACTTAGAATAATTATTCTAAGGCATAATACAAAGAGAGCAGTGGTGGCCGAGTTGTAACGGCCCCGACTTACGAGTTGTAGGTTACGGGTTCAAACCCAGCCAGGCGCATTACTTTGTGTAATTTATTTCATCACCACTGCTCTCAAAACGTTGAAGGAAAACATCGCGGCGGGGTTCTGATTTATTTTTAATTTATATAAACTAGTGCTTGACTGCGATCCCACCTAATGGGTAAGCAGTGATGCAGTCGTTGATGGAAGGCGCACTTGTTTATTAAGAGCCTATTCACTCTAGCCTTGAAGACACCTAAATTATAATCGGTCGAGAAGACCTCAGCAGACAAACTGTTACAATATATTATGACTCAAATACTTAAATGCTCCACATACATTTATTGAAATATAATATATGCATAAAAAATAAATTGTAATAAAAAAAATATATGTAGTTACACTTCTATGTATTTAAAAGAAAATATTGAACGACAGATAACATTTAACTCAAAAAAATTATTAAATCTTAATTACTCTGTGAAATGTTTTATAAAATCAGTTATATAATAACAATTTATAAGAAGTTATGACCTAAATAAACAATTTTACTGATCTTCTATCTAAACTTATCATTTATTAATGACTAGCTTCTGACTGCGGCTCCGCCCGCGTGAAAACAGATTTCTCCATACAAACTTTGGACCCCCGTTTCATCCCCTTAGGGGGTAAATTTTAGAAAATCCTCTCTTAGTACTCGCCTACGTCATAAAAGGAAACCTTGTGCAAAATTTCACGCTCCTAGTCCCAGTAGTTTCGACTGTGCGTTGATATGTCAGTCAGTCAGTTTCTCCTTCTATATATATAAATGAAAGTCGTGTTAGTTACACTATTTATAACTCAAGAACGGCTGAACCGATTTGGCTGAAAGTTGGTGGGGAGGTAGCTTAGAACCAGGAGACGGATATAGGATACTTTTTTTTTTTCTTTTGAGTAGTGTAGAGTAGGGTAGGTAGAGTAGGGTAGAGTATTGTAGAGTAAGGTAGAGTAGGATAGAGTTGGGTAGAGTAGGATATAGTAGTCAGTTGACGGGAGCGAAGCCGCGGGCAAAAGCTAGTTTATATATATTAGTTATGTTGGTTGGTGTAATGTTATGTTAGTTGGCTGATATTTCAAAGAGATTCCCTTAGAGCATTTTTAGTGTTGCAAGAAATGAAATAATAATTTAATTTAGTTTCAAGTAATGGTAATGCACCTTCCTCTTGGAATCTCTTTGAAGTTGTCTACTTTGTACAGTGAGGTGTACATATTATGTTACTAAGTGTTATTTTTAATTATATATCTTGAGATAGAGGTAAAGCCTTATGCCTAAGGCGTTTCGTTATTAGCACTCGCATAATTCAAATACTGAGAGGCTGAATAACGAACATTTTAAGTAAAGGAGAGATAAGTCCTGGCTATACATTAAGATATTCATGAATGTTCGTGTGTACCTCGTTATCAAACCTAGACTTTGGATAATAAACACAATTAATATCAGAACGTAATGTTCATACATTGTAAATAAGCAAACTAGCAAAACAACAGTATTGTTACAGTATATTAATATTTATGAGCTCAACTATAAACAATACAATGTTACAAAATAATTGCATAACGCACAACCAACGTAAACGTTTACAAGAATAGAGTCCGCTTTCGGAAAAATGAATATTATTACAATTTCATTTCGCAACCGCTCCATGAACACGATTCCTTATTCATAGGAAAATAACCTTATTGTCCCCCTAATAAAGCTTTAACTACAATACACAAGGAACATGTAAACTACAACGTGTGCATTTACAAAGGTCGATAGAGCAGTTTATACTTTTTACTCGCGATCACGACACCGGTAACGACTTCCCTCGCAAACGCGAAGCGAAAATGCAACGATTCCAAAATACGCGCGAATACCGACGCCGACGCGTCGCTTAGCAAACCTTTGTACAGACACGAGCAAAAGGCACATCGATTGTTCCAATAAAAACGGAAATATTGCCGAGCGTGTGAAAAATGAATATTTTTCCAACTGAACGTCCCCAACGTTAGTTGTGAGAATTCTGACGCTCGAAATTTACCTCGCAATTTATAGTCGTAAAACAATGGTGTTTCGAACAAAAACGTCCGAGCAGATTGTCGAAACGTTCGTAAACTCGTTTAAATCGGTGGTATGTCCGGGGGATGTCGGACAGTTTTCCGTGAAAAATTACCGCCGAATGGCGGCTAAGCGGTGCTTTTAGCCTAGTTTCGCAACGAGCAAAGTCACGGCACGACCTGGCGATTTCCTCGGACCACGCCGCCGTTCAATTTACCGGAACGCATCTGCCAACTAAATAGCTCGGCCCGTGCCGGTGCTGTCCGCCTCGGAACATCTTAGCTCCTAATAAACGCTGCCGTAAACGTGTTCGCTATTCAAAAGTTGAGCGCCGATTAAAACAGAATTAAGAAATAGAACATCGAACGAAATTCAATATTGGGATAGCCGAATGTAGTTGATCAAAGACTACTAATTGTACAGAGAGGGCAGTACAATTCAAGTGGTTTTATTGGCAGTGGGGCTGGGCGACTGGCGGACTGGGCGAGTGGAAGGCGAGCAATTTGGCGGTCTGACCGCAAGAGCCGCGCATGTTTATTAGAGACAAAGAGCCGCCGCGTCGGCCCCCGATTTGCATAACGGTCTGTGTCGTAATTAGAAACCATCTCGGACGTCCCTCCTTTGTCCCGTCAAGTCTAGAGGGGACAACGTCAAACGCCTTCTATTTAGCCGTTCACAGGATAAGCCGTATAATCCTACTGAATTAAAATAAAATGTGCATCGTGTTTCTCGGGTACGGCGATAGTAAACTCTTGAGAGGATGTAATTATCGTAATAAAACATTTATGCCTGAAGCTTGAGACTTTGTTGAACAGGATAATTTTCCTTTTACGTTATGAATTATATCTGGCAACATTTTTAGAACATTATTACAGTTGTCGGACAAAAATGTAATTAAGCGTATGAGAATTTAAACGTGCAATTTACCTCAATGTCAGTAAAGTAACACACAAATACCTTCCGTGTACTAAAATCTCATTTAAAACAGACAGGTAATGAAAATTTTAATAAACGTACCACGAATGTTGCCGTCACAATTTTCGCGTCAGTACAAACATGAAAAATAAGCCCCACAAAACATGCGTAGCTTAAGAACAGGGTAATTTATTACTTACATCGTTCATTACTCAAACATATACTTACGTATAGGATGAAAAATCGTTTAAAGAAATTGCTTACGTACCAAGTAGGTACAATAAATCGTGGTGTAAGAAGCACACAACAGAGGCGGGTAGGGCATAACTCATTAACTCGAGGCGCGTTTACGAGGTCCGCTATATCGCGGGCCGAGCCGGGATAATGACGCTAAACCGATATCCTTATTTACTGCAAATTGCGTCGGCTCTTACATCTAGGCCGATATGGTATTGGGGCTCTGTTACAAATATCTTGTTACGTTACTTGATTAGTTTGGTTTCATGGTTAAATTGAAAGTAGTGAGGCATAATGTCAACGGTTTATGGGAAGCGAGTGTCTTAAAGAGCGGGAATACCACCCTATTAAAGTCAGCTCTATAATGAAAGACAGTTACGAGCTCTCTAATATTTCTATATTGAATACCAATTTACCAACTACACGAATGAGTATAATTAAATTGACTTCATTGCCAAACATCAATTTCAGTTCTATTTCAAACCATAATCAACCGTGTAATTAGTAATTAAACAGACATTCATTCAATAATAAATTAATTCTAAACTGTAATACACACACGTATTGACTGTAATATTCATCGCAATACAACCGTGAAATTTCCGAAACTCCCAAGTTGAATACGGACAAGCAAATCATCCGTAAAGTGAGTTTGCAAAGGGCACGCGTCCGGACGCAGCGAGCTTCGTACACGCGTCTACACACGTCAAATGCACAATGCGGCCATTGTTATAGATTGATTCCATAAACAAAAATAGATGTTTTGTTTATGGAATGCTTTATTTTAAGTGGCAATTATTCGCAACTGAAGATATAAGTGTTGCAAGGAATAATAAAACGCAAGGCCCCCATCCCTTGCACTTAAGTAGAATTCTCAATTAAGTTTAATTTTAATATCCGTTTGTTAATTGGTTCGTTTTAAAAGTAATGAAATACAGACTTGCAAGTGCTTATTTATTTCTTTGGCAGCGTTTTATGTTTTATTGTTTAATATTACGGACAAAAGAAGCTCAATAATATAATTAGTTCAACCACTGTGACCATTTTTAGGGTTCCGTACCTCAAAAGGAAAAAACGGAATCCTTATATGATCATTTTGTTATCCGTCCGTCTGTCTGTCTGTCAAGACTCTTTATCTTGGTAACGCGTGAACGTATCGAGTTGAAATTAAAACCATATGCTTAGGTCTGCGGTCCCTTGAAGCTGTGAAAAACTCAAACTTCTAAATTAACGGAAAAAAAAAAGATATAGCCGTTTATGTCGCAAAAAACGTATACTTCGACACTCAAGGGAAACAAAACTCTAGAGTAGGTACATCCCATTGACCCAGAATTTTGCATAAAGCAAGGTTAAGACCTTGCTTTATGCATCATAATATAATCCATGTTTCCTGTTAGCGATGACGACGAGAGATGACATTAGATGATTTTCCCACCTAAAAAAAAAACCAGTACTATTGGTATCCATAAAATAAATTATGTACCATGTTTATTCAGCCATGCTGATAAAATTACATGAAATAATAATCAGTACTGATTAGCGGTGAACTTTAATATAAATTGAATTAACAATTATGATTAATTTCGATACGTACGGACGTTTAGTATAGCAGCAGTTTGGGATACTACATTATTATAATACCATTACAACAATGTGTAAAATTGAGACAGAAACAAAAAAAAATAGCAGTCTCAGAAAATTAGATTAAACAGACGCTTTACCACTGTGCAGTCATAAGTTTCTATTAAATTTAATCTATACTTAATAAATATTCTGAAGAGTTGGTATAAAGCGCGTAAAAATAATTTACGCGCTAATCTCGGGAACTGCTGATTCGAATTGGATAATACGGAACCCTAAAAATGTGTTTGTTTCGGTTTTCCGTAAAATTTTACCATCTTTAAAATTCAATAAATAATTTTTATTTAAGTTCATTCAAAGTAGTCTATTCTCGAGATTTACGCTGAGCAACACATTTAGTTTCATGTTTATATAATTTTAAAGATTAACTAACGAACGTTTTTTCCTATTGTTTCAGAGCACTATAATAAAAGAACAATCACCTAACGCCCACAAACCAACGGTAAGTACAACCAGAACTTTTTAATCAATAAATTGCCCATTAAAATTATTATTGGCCTGCTCATTATCCTGCCTAATGAGTGTTGACACACGAGCATCAGAATTACCATTGATACTCGTTACGAGATGTCAAATGTTCACGTTTTGAGAGACGTTTAGTGAAAAATATCGAGGCGTTGAATCATCATCATCAACATCACTTTAGCCGAAAGACATCTGTAGCAACATCTGTGTCAAATAAGAACTAAACTACGAAATCCACATGCATCGCAAAGTTCTCCGCGCGATTTGAACATACACAACAGCCCGAAATCATCTATCGCTACCTCATCCAGACAGGGTATAATTTTGTTATAAGTAGCATAAGCATAGCATAGCATAATCAGCCTTTTAATGTTCCCACTGCTGGGACTCAGGCCTCCTCTGTAGGAGAGGGAATGGGCCGTAATCCATCACGCGGGCCCAGTGCGGGTTGGTGAATGTCACATGTCTTCGAATTTTTGGTTCTAGGACATGCCGGTTTCCTCACGATGTTTTCCTTCACCGTTTTAAGAGCAGTGGTGATGAAATAAATTACACAAAGTAATGCGCCTGGCTGGGTTTGAACTCACGACCTACAACTCGTAAGTCAGGGCTGTTACCACTCGGCCACCACTGCTCTTGTTATAAGTAATGTGTTCAAATTATCCACTCAACTGTATAATATTAAAAAATAAAACCCGTGCCCTATTACGACACGGAAAATCTGCTTAGGAAAACAAACGAGGTCTTGTGTTCCTAAGGTTTCTCTAAATCTCTGAAAATACAATATTTATTTTATTTACCGAACACGATTAAAGATGGCCACCGTACCATAGAGTCTCAATAGATCCTGTCGCTTAATTACCATGTCTTATCGTATATTAAACCGCTTACTGTGACGTCATACACTAATAATTAGATTTGAGTAATAATATAATTCACTGAAACATATACTGTTCAATTAATGTAATTATAATCATTATTAATATCGAGTTATCATAGATTTTGTACTGGCTTTGATGTTACTGCTCTTATTGAGTAGTTTATTACCAAAGGATAATCCATGGATGTATTAGTGTATTGGTTATGTACGACTCCAATCAATCTAGTAAGTAATAGAAGTTCCAATATGATTGGAATTGAGCGGGCACAGCGAATGGTGCTTAAAGTGCTTTTATACCTACCGTACCGACATCCCACATCCTCAGTGTACGAAATGACTGGAGTATTATCAGTAAGAAAGATGTTTGCCTACGAAATACTGCGAAGATACCACAAACAAGTTGTCCCTAACCTGCCCAAATTACAAAAACGCGTGGAAACATGCCCTGTCCCACGCACTAGAACCGCATTTGCCAAAAGACACTACACTTTTCTAGCCCCAAAAATTTATAACAAATTGACCAAAATTCAGAAAAATAGCAAATAAATAAAGTAAGCAAATTAAATAACAATATATTTAAGATTATGCTATTCAATTGGTTAAAGTCAATGGACTACACTGATGTAGAAAATTTAATAAAAACATAATCTATTTTGAACAGCACTGGTATACACACATCCTCACTCACAACAGACACCATAAGCATACGTACACACTTACATATACACACCCACGCATATATAAATACACTCACTTAATTATACACACTAATATACACAAATTCACTCACAGAAAAACACACAGACACACCATTACACACACTTTCACACCATCATACACAAAATTCATACACACACGCATGGCAGCATGTTTGTCTACTTTTAATTTAAAAAAATATATAATAGTTTTATTACTTTCTCAACACACTGTCTGATGTAAGATCAATGTCACTTTATTGTAGGGAAGACACTAACACCTGCAATACAGTTTCTACTAGCGCAGGTGTTAGGGAATCCTATGATCCAAATCGTGTATATTATGTCAATAAAGAATTATTATTATTATTATTATAATAACTCCCTACTCCAAAGACCAATTGTATAAACTTATTGGAAAAAAAGTGTAAAATATTTAACAGATAAAAACCAAGATTTTGTTGTTGAAATGCTCAGCTCTCTCTGACAGATAAGCAGTGTTACCACACAAAATAAAACGATATAAGAATGTAAATTCAATTTATTCAAAAACCCACTTCGTTTCTCTGTCCCCCGTTTTAAAAGAAGAATGCGAATAAGTAGCAATATTCCTGAATCACACGTTCTCTAATTCAGTTGCGGCTGTGTTTCAGAATCGATTGCGCTTTGAAGAGCCACTCTTTACCTCTTTTGTTCTAATTGTGCAGCGAGGACAGCGCTCTAACCAACTTTGATGCTTTTTTTATTCTATGTCCTCATTTTGAATAAGAATGAAGTGTTTTAAAAGTGATCGGGAATCGGAATGTTCGCTCCGTTGTCTATGGCAATGGTGAGGTTCTAATTTTGAATTTAAATAAAAGAGTTTCACGTACTGGCAGTTCGTTTCAAAATTAGGTTTTTAAGAATACTTTTTGAATATTTTATTATTAATGTAGTAAAATCTGGGAAAATCTTTGTTGCAAGCCTTAAAATACCCGTGGGATGGTAAGAAACTACGTATCCACAGTGTTAAAACTCATGCACTCACAATGTAATTAAAATAAATGAGTCATCGTGCACTGTGTAATTTCTAAACTTTTTGAGTGCGAAGTTACGGGTTTGTTCCTCGCGACAAAAACTTTGTTGAGCCGTATAAAAAGACCCTCATACATATTTTCCAAAGTAACTTAATGCAAATGTTGAAAACTTATTACCGATAGCAAAACACCGAATTTCCATCCGTACTTATGATTTATAATATTTGTTTTTAAGAAACTCAAGTTTGCTACATAAAAACTGTTTTAAGATGTAGCAACACCGTTCCGTATTGAAGTTTTTCGAGAGTCGCCATTTTTCATAATTAGCCCGCGCAAACTTCATTTTCTCAGTACCGTTGGACGCCATATTTCTTTTTCTGTTTACAATTTAATTAAATTAAGTACAACTGAATTAATATTTTTTTTCTGTTATAGTGCATCACGATATTTTTAAACGAACTAGGTTGTTGCTGTAATTGTTGTAAGTTTAGATGTTTGGAAAAACTTTTCAGTTCGAATTATCCTATTTTATGTGTAAATAACTAGATACAGCACCAGTTACAAATTAATTGATATTAGCAAGCTACTAGAAAAAGAAATAGAATGTTAGAGTTTTTTTTCGTAAGACCCGTTCAATTCCGTGGTAAAACATCAAATGGCATTGATTGAGGTGCGTTCAGAAGCAAACATTCATCAACGGCGCCATAATTAGCAGTGGCTGCGTTCCGAACACGTTCGCCCCAAAATTCGATTCGGCATCGGTTAATCAGCGCCCGAACGCCAGTAATAGGTACCTAATGCGACAACTAATTTCCCGAAGTATTCTACCTTCGCAGGTTTTTATTGTGACCACTCGCGATTCCCGTCACGATCTCCTCTCCACTCAACCCTCTTCCCTCCCTGCTCCCCGCATCCACGGTGTGCAGTCATCAAGCCCGAAAACTTGCGAATTAATACGTGCTTAGCTTCCAAGCAAAGGAGACGACGGATAAGAAGGAGATTGTTACACAACTTGTCTACAACTTTCAAATGAAATCTGTTAATTTCCGAACGAGTTTACCGCCCTTTTTGCGTATCCCTAAAGGATGAGAAACTTCCCGAATTGTAAGTTTAAACCGTTGATACAAAAGCTTGTAAGTTATTCGGCTAATTACTTGGGTAACTTCGTAAAGGCACCTCAACCTCCGTAACATGTAAAGAAAAAGTTTTCTCGTTCGTTTAATATGTATGATAGTTGGTTAACTTCGTCTTTTGTATAGTGTGAACATTTTCTCTACATTAGTCAGGTTCACACTTTCATAATTAAGTTTGAAAAATTACCACTTTGTTCGCTTCACATTTTAGCATTGAGTTAGTTTTATTTCTCGGAATGAAAACGTGAAAATGGAGAATCCGTTCATGCCGTTCATAACCACGGTTAGTCGTGTTCAACCTATAGACAAATGGTACATTGTTCTAAACGTAATTCGGTCCAAACACGCTATCTGGTGCGAATTTTAGTAGTTTGTGAGTACTAAGTAGTAAATTTCGCGCGAGGCATGATATAATAGCGGGTGTATATCATCGCAGCCAGCACTAATCTCGGACACACGAAACGCGAGCAATTTCGCGATCCTTGCGACCGGGGCCCGAGCGACCTCGCCCCTTGCTAACTTAGTGCCACTTGTCTGCGCCTCTCCGGCTGCCGAGGGCTGTACACAAATCTCGTTCGAAGCCTTGATTTTGAGATAGAATGCTATAGTTGGAGGTAGGTTATTAAAATTACCTGGATCAAAACCAAGACTCTCAAATAGTTTGAAATAATAAAATGTCCTTTAAGATAGGTAAATATTATGTACAAGAGACCCAATTTAAATGTTTCCCTTTGTTAAAGCTTTTAAAACTCTGAATTCAGGTTTGATTGCAGACCCAATTATGAGAGACCCAAAGAGAAAGGGCGAGCCCAATTTCATATTTGGCCCAGTTATCGGACATGATATCTAATGGCGAACATTCTGAGGATGTCATTATACTATATTATACGCAGGACCCTCATTCTGACCCAAAAGGACCATTCACTTGGGAGACAAACACTAAACAGTCATTAAAATCTAGTGCTCCACTTACTGAAGCCTAAATCACGACCAACCCTAACTCTAAGTCAAGCGTCGGCGGTGCTCGGGCACACTCGGGCGCACTCGGCATTATTCGGGAACTAAACAGAACCTATCAGAACTAATTGGCGGCGGAACGTAGCGAGCCCGCAGATTGGGACTTCATAAGATTAGCAATGCTCTTGGGAGTGGTACTTCCAGTACAAAATTGAAGACCTCTCCGATGTATTTTAAGGCTTCAATACTGAGAGTCAAAGGGAAATGTTTATGAACGTTGCAAAAGAAACTTACCTGGTTAACAGTTAAAGTTCTACGAAGAAATAACAGCCAAACAAATAATAAGCAGGTGAAAGCAGCATATATTTATCAAAGTCAAACATTCATATTTCTTGAACACTCTGTCAAAGCGCTATCAAAGCCGAGTGAAAGTTACGCAAGCGTGCGTCGTACTTACAAAAGAAATCGCGAAACATCGACATTTAACAAATGATACACGGCTCTCGAGCCGCCATCTACAAATCGCTTCACAATTGTCGAGCCCGCCTCACATTGGCTAATCCGATATCAGTAAAAGTAAATTCAACTCGCACATCAATAACCATTTTGACAGTTAAGCCGCCATTTTTCATTTGGCGCGCAACGTTCAAAAGTGGATTCCAAGCGAAAATCGCGCAGTCAGAGGTCGCGTTCGAAACAAAAAAGCTTCCTTGTACCGAGGGCGCGCAAACATCGAAACTGCATCGAGAATCCCCTTTTAAACCCCTTATATTGCAGCTTTAATCTCGCTGTGGAAACTTTTCGCCGTAACTAACGCAGCGATGGAACGGGACGTGGAATTTCGCTCTTCTAACTTTGAACTGGGGCGGTACTGTAGATCAACTTCCGAGCCATTTATTCACAAATCGAGTTATTGCACCTCTCGCAGATCGCTTTACATAGGTCATTTGTGGAAATTACACGTCGCCGCAACTTTGCGTATTCAGTTCAAGATTAATGAATAAGCTGGTAGGTACGTTGTTTTTTTAAGATTAATGCATTATTTCCGTGAAAGAAGCTCAGGTTTTCTTAATTTCCTCCTTCAAAGCGGTGCATAAGCCTTAACTTATGACAGCGTAGCGAAGATTAATTCGTTCCTGTTTATCATGGCGGAGCTTTAATAAACAAAGCTTTACGGTTATGCAGTTTCACGTTTATTCACATCAGAATGTCGTAATATATTTTGAATTTAAACCCTTGTCCCATTAGGGCGTCTGTTTGCAGAATTCTACAAAGGCAAATCTAGTTATAAGTGTAACGCCGCGCGTCCAAACACTGTTATCCGTTTATTTCGCTACGTACTGTTGCCGCATATCGCAAATTAAATAACGTGTTTCGACTATGAATAATAGCTACCCGGCCTCAGGACGCGCCTCTTACCATGTTACAATTTGAAATTTAAAATAACAATTTTATTGTTTATGGTTGAGAACGCACAACTATTTTCAAATGTGGAACTTGCATGCATTTATATTTTATAGCATCTGTGATGTGGCCAGTAATATGAAATGTTGAGTTTTGTATGTGAAGTTCAGTGGCTGTTTTAATTATTCGCAAATTGATTCCTAGTGAATAATGTGATGTAAAATTAGTGTAGTTTTCGATCTCAAGTGTCTGCGCAACTGGACAATATGTGGAATCATTGAAATAGCCGCAATCTTGGTAAACTGGAACTGAGAGTTTTATTCTAGTGTTCATTAATTCAGCGAAGTTTTCCGAGGTCTTGATACATTTGCTGCCAAAAACTACAAATATTAAAATACCAATGTACATCCATATTCTAGTGGTGGACAATTTAACTATTCATACGAAGACATGGCTTAAAGGACTTAGTATCCAAGCCGAAAACATTAACAAAACAAAATACCAAAATGTTTGGTCGAGTCGCTGAATTCTTTTTTTAATCAAACGTTTAGAAATTACCGATAATCCAAAATAAAATACACCACTAATGAAACTTTGAACAAAAAACCATGTCTTATTATACCACTGAAGAAGAGCCACAATTAATAAACTTCAAAGTTTGCTCAAAGTGAACCACTATGAACAGGAGCAAAACCTTTATACAGAACTGAGCGACAACGTAATTATGGAGCAGCTTGTTATTATGACAGAAAACAAGCTATAATAAAAAAAAAAGTCAACATTATCTTACCGCAATATGCGTAAGGCCAGTGTCAACACAAAATCAATCTACTAGCCTTTTTCCAGCTTAGTTTTTTTCTTAGAGGTGGTAAATAATAATTAATGACTTCTCCCGCCCTTGTATGGGGCGAGAGGGCATATCAGACTTTTACTGTCTTAAACCCATCTATGCTCCTTCATTTGCCATTTGCGGTATGGGATCACAAGTTTTCTTTTCAGAAATTCTCCCGAGACCCTGACGGCCATCGGCTATACTGGGCCCCTGCGGTTGACTGACAGCTCTTGCGTGTTTTTGAACTCTACGTGTCGTTGATTCGCGCTCAGTCCTTACCAGACGAGCTGATGGTGAGCTACACATTGCTCGTCGTCCGTAAGCCCACGCCTACAGTGACCGAGGATCGCTCTGCGACCCCCGACGCCCTTTCTAACTAGGTGGGGTCGGCTTTGAATTTAATCGATGTAGGTAGTTGAATACCAAGTATTTTACACAGAGCGATTACCCATCTGACCTCCACGACCCAGTAACTGAATAGCGATACCCCTTGATAAGACTGGTGTCAGATTTGCTAATTTAGGTAAGCGAAACAGGGTGAAAAGTCTCACACGGGTGCCGTGAGTGGTCAGAACAACTGCCCGATAATTGATTTCAGGCTTTTATATATATTCTAATCGTGCAGAGATATCTTCATCGTCAACGCGAGCATGGTTCAAAAGCTTCTTGTTTCATCCAACACAATGTTTGATGCAGAGACAACGCATAAAAAGAGAAATAATGCCTGAAAACTACTCGAATATTTCACAAACCTTAAAAGTTTTGGAAAATAATTTCATCATTCAGAATCTCGATTAAATGTGCATGGTTTTTATAGTAAAACTAGCTGAGCCGGCAAACGTTGTTCTGCCATATAAATAAAAAAAAAAAAAAATAAAAAAAAAAAATAGATGTTGGCCGATTCTCAGACCTACTCAATATGCTCACAAAATTTCATGAGAATCGGTCGAGCCGTTTCGGAGGAGTTCAAGTTCGAACACCGTGACACGAGAATTTTATATATTAGATTTTCTCTATTTATTAAATTTATGAATGCATCATAAAGGGCCAAAGTTCATGCAAAATAGCAGATTTTGAGAGCTCTTTACTGGATAAGTTTTACACAATTTTTTTATTTCAATAGAAACCGATATCTTTTAGACAATATCTAAATATCTACAAGATATCTATGTTCCTAAACTATCTAGAGAAAGATGTGTAATAACGTCATAATCACGTAAGAACGGTTGTATGTAAATATCCTCGGGGAAGATTCTCGATATGTTAACATGGTCACCTATCTACAGTTTAAACAAGCGTTGCTTTGTCTTGAAAATTAACCCAAAATTTTCTCCAAAAAAATAAACTGTAAAATTTAAAAAAAATATAACAGCTTATTCGCTTTAGGCCAATTTCAACACATTTTTTGCACTTCATACCTGAGCCGTAGTTTTATAAGCTTTATTAAAATTCCTGCCGCAGCAGGGTGGGGTCCGATTCTGGCATATCGTGCGCCAGCCTTATTATATTCGATCTCGAACGCACGCGAACATTTGACGTACTAATTGCAGGCGGGGTTGTTAGATACGGCGTCACGTCATACCGTCGGGCGTAAGGCCGCGTTCCCACTATGTTGTAACGATTAATTTATCGTCGGACGACTATCGTTTCTGGATCCATTATAACCACTGTTTGACGTGGTCACGACAGGTAGTCGCAACAACGACATATGATTTACCATCACTGTTTAGTCTTGACAATTATTTATTGTTGCTAGCCGTTTCCACTATCATGACAATCTGTTGACAATCCGCAAAAAGATTCGTTGACGACAGTAAATCCTGTCGTCTTCTATGTGAACACTACCATTTAATATATTTAAGCCGCGATTATCTGTCGTCGCGACAAAGTGGGAACGCAGTCTAAAGGGACCTTATTATGAGCCAGCAACCTTCTATTTTAAAGGGAATAAGGATTTAAGGACAAATATTTTGGGAAATTGTTCGGTGAGGAATGCAAGTAACAATGTTGCGAGTTTTAGGCACAATGTCGCGTTAATTTGTAAGTGTGATGTGTAATGTGTACCTTCATAATACACGTTATGTATATGCGTGAGTTTTGTTTGAGGGTGTTCAGGCATGATATATTATGGAGTTGTGTTTGTCTTTACACTGTTTTACACTTTCTATGAGCAATTCGAGACGCGAGGTTGAGATTGTTATAGCCTAAAGTCACGCGTGGCAGTGACATATTGCTTTTTACGCTCTAAGCGTCGAAAATTATGAAACATAAACCATGCGACATGTTAATATATCGAACACCAAAATAATAGAGGGTCTTTGTAAACCTCTACTATCTTACGCTAACAAGCAATAAAAACATGTCTACCTCCTACCAAAACTGTGCTTCGATGCCGTGAATAAATTAAAAATAAAAACCTGTACCATGAAATGCGAATATCTAAATCGTAATTGCATCGTAGCTTTGCAATAATAAATAGGACAGCTAGCACACGTAAGCAGCAATATTGGATATCCTCATTGACATTATTTATTCGTATCCGTACTTCTGGTCGCCATGCTTATTCAGTTTGTTTGCAGCCGGTGCACGCGATTGCCGCGAATTTTTACGATTATTTTAAATTTCGAACGTAAAATTCGAACGTCCGACGCTTGGAACGACTTTGCTTTAATAGGCTGTAAGAAATTGCGCTCGAGCTTACTTAATGGATTTTACTAACTCTTTTTTCAATACTTTAAAATGAAAAAAATATCAACTGAACTTTTAGCTGTTCTGTGGAAGTTGATACAGTTAAGGATAAAGGTTGTATTTCCTACCATTTCAATTTCACATTAAAATACGGTTAAGTAAACAAACTTTTTCATTTTAAATATTCATTTATAGTGAAAACTTTTAAACCCTTTAGTCACTGTAAAGTGTTTGTGTAGTAGCCATACCCGACGAGACCTAAAATTAATAAACTTCTATTGAACTTAATAACTTGGCAGGGACGCCGAGGACGAATAAATAAAGACAAACTTATATTTTAGCAACCTTACTGATGACACGACGATATTGACGAATCTTTTCCTAAAAAAATTTAAAGCAAATTTAAAAAGTTGCATGGATGTCGAATTGCGTGAAGGTACATGCTCATGGTATGCGATATCACTTTAAAAATACGGGGACACGAGTTACCGGCCGTACCATCAGGAAAGTCCCTTACTTTTTCATACAACCTAAAGCAGCTCAAAGAACGTACCATAAACATATTTCATTCTTAATTTAAATTCTCTGACGTCACGCCAGTTGCTGACACGAAAAACCATGTATGGCAACCCTTTGCTTATTATTTTTATTTACTTAGGCACCCTTTGCAACATATAATTCATTTTCACTACAACCTACCAGCTTGCGTGACGTCTCAACTACTTTTTTTAATGTTCGTAAATAAAAAAGACCTGAGCACATTCGTCCTACTTGAACACGCAAGGGACGTAATGTTTCAATTTTTTTTAACCTCGATGCTATCTCTGTAAACAAAAACTATGTTACGAGTTATTAATCTTATTGTTGTTAGGTAGTAATTCCGTTATTAATTTTAAGGGTAATTTAACGTCTTATAATTTCAAGGGCAGATGGTATCGTTTTTAATTTAATTTAATAATGAAATGCGGTTTTGTCTACAATAGAAAAAAATAAAAGGCCGTTTAAAACTTATTGTGGTCGTTAATCATAGTAAGGGTACATTTTTTATAAACTGGCAACTTTTGAAAGTTGAAATCACGAAAATCATAAATAGCAGCATTTACACAACAGTTCATCGCATAATTTACTCGCTGTTCAACTAAAAATAACCATTTATACTCATCAAATTATTATGGAATAATTTATTCGCACCATTACCCGAGCACAAAATGGCCGCCATATTCATACGAGGCGTGATTTGCAACATTGGCTCTGATTATACCATCAACATCGTGACAGCTGTTCTATCAATCATTTTCTATCAGCTCTCATGGAATCAATTACGAACAACAACTGTTGCACAACCACTGTCCCACAAAATATAATTGGTTTAATTTGACGGACAAATCATGTGTCACTTCAGTATGTCACATTCTGATTTTGCTGTTATTAGAAAGTTGTTGAATGAGAGTTTTTTTTTTTTTTTTTCAAAGAAATCAATATTTATTTCTAAGTCTACGGTACATTGAGATCTACATCGAACATTGATTCCCGTAATACTTCTACTTTTGGGGCAGAAATATTAATTAAGCTCATACATACAGATACATGCAGATCATAGACAATACAAAAATTATAATAAATTAATGAATTGGTATAGATATATACTTTATAAATTTAGAATTTTAATTTGATACACTGATATAAGGATTATTTGCAATGTCATTTTGGCGGTTTTATTTATTCGCAAATTGATTCCTAGTCGATCAATATCTCCAATCTACTTAACTGGATAATATGTGAAATCAATGAAACAGGCGCAATCTCGGTAAAATGGAGCTGAGGTTGTAGTACTGATTAGGTTCCTCAGCAACACGATACATTTTCTGTATCCAAGGTATACATGGGTACTTCATAAATTTAATACTCGCTAAATGCACAGACTATTCGAAACCAAAAGAAAAAAAAAAGTTACTAGTTTTCTATTCAATGATACGCAATATATTAAGTAAGACAGATCAAATCTGAGGATAATTTGATAAAAGAATTCACGGAAAACTTGGATTATGTCTTCTCGTGCAATAAGTTCAGTTAGACCTAATAAATCTTTTATTAAACCTAAAGAAGCCATTCCAAATACTAAAAAAAACTTTACGGTATACTGAACTGTGATAGAGCAATCAACCGGCGAAGTAATGAACATAAAGGTGTCACTGCCTACACTAAATATTTTAATTAACTTTTCAAATGCATCTCATCTCAAGCATTAAAACTATACAACCTGTACCATAAACACTATCATCATCATTATGACACAAGGCTACGTCATTAGCGGCCAGTGTTACTTGGCATTTCGTGATGGCGATACTGGCATAGACAATATCGAACAAACGTCAAATTCAGTAGATTTAAATTTAGTTCCATATTCCACCGCTGCCAAGAAATACTGGCCGCTGTATATGACGTGAAATCTAACAAGGAATACGTGTTTTATCGCGCACATACATCAAACTAATGACCTCTGCCTGTGGATGACCGCGTTCCTTATATTGCGACATTTCGACGCTCGTAACCGATGGCCGATGGCGTACTGATAATAAATGCAAGTTTTATAAGGCTTTTTATCGCAACGGAACGGAATTTATGCGTTCACAGCGGTTTAACTGTTCCCACGGCGATGCTTTATCGCTCCGAATGCTTTTTTAATTTGCCCATAAAGTATTTGCTTTGATGATACTTTCAATTAATATTTTTATGTGTTTTTAAATATTTTGATGGCGCGGTTCATAAATTTTCTCTAATACTCGAAAAACTTTTCGAATATTAAAATTTGATGTGAAATAATAACCGTTATGATAATTTCAGTTTGCGCAAACTTATATAACCTTATTAAACAGTTCATTACGCTTGCATCGCCACAAAACGCAACAACTGTTCCATATTCAATCGTCAACTAGAGAGGCTCCGTAATTAATCACGCCATCGATACGATACTCGACTAAACTTATCCGATTACACACATAGTGCATAAACCACGAGCCCGAATTCTGTTCGTAGTACAGCAGAGCTATGTCTGTGTTGCTATCAGTACAAACTGCGGAAGCGGGTACTGTGAGCAGTGCATTTGGCCGCGAATTCAGGAAAGTTATTCGGCGAACGCGGCGCGAGGGCTGGTCACTCGCGTATTGTTCCCGCATCGCCTCGCCTCCCGAACCCGCTTCCGTTCCGTGCCACATAAAGAACCCCCCCTTTATTACCCGCCGCTCGTATGTGTGTAATCTATGCGTACTAAACCCTGAGCAAGAAAACTAATTCGAACATAAAGATCGTGGTGGTTTTGCTTGGAGTGCGCAGAAATTTTCATTTTGTTTCTGTAGGTAATAGGTAATAAGCAGTGGTTTTTTATGTTCAATGAACTGCCAGATTAAGTGTTCATTGTTTGAACTAAGATTCATAGTAAGACTTTTCACATTACCATAGTTTACCAGTAACAATAGTGCCTGTTAGTGGGCACTGGTGGCCGAGTGGTAAAGGCCCCGACTTATGAGTTGTAGGTCGAAAGTTCAAACCCAGCCAGGCGCATTACTTTGTGTAATTTATTTCATCACCACTGCTCTCAATTGGTGAAGGAAAACATCACGAGGAAACCCGGCATGTCCTAGAACCAAAAATTCAAAGATATCCACCAACCCGCACTGGGCCCGCGATTACGGCCCGTTCCGTCTCCTAGAGACTCCTCTCTCACTCCTGAGCAGTGGGAACATTATAAAGGTTGATTATGCTATGTATGCTAATAGTGCTACACCTACTGTTAGGCAGTTTCTCTAACCATACAGAGAACGATTTCACTTTAAGCTAGAGCCCTGTTTTCAGGTGCGTTACCGGCAGTTAAAATAAGCATAAAGTTGTTTGCCCGACAGCCGGAAGCGGCGGTAATTCCGCGCGAATCTTGTTGAATTATTTGTACAAAATGGCGGCCAGTGACCGTCACTTACGCTTTGTCCTACAAACCGTCCAGGAACGCGGTGTGTGAACATTATGGCGATATAAAACCACTAATTGTTCTCGTTAAATGCACGCTTTTTCGCAATAAAATTCTCATATAACAGAGAAAATAAACCAGAACTATGGTTGAACATTAAACTACGAACATAATTTAATTCGCAATAATTAAATTTTATATAATTTCCCTCCATAATCGTATTTCGCACTTACAGTAATAACAGTATTATTTGTTAGTACAGCGTTCGGTGAAAATCGTAATTAGATGATTACAAGAGTATAACGTCGAATAAAACTTTGGTGAAGCGATTAATCCAAATTATCAAGCCCGGTATATTTATACTGGGAACACACTTTAAGTGAAATATTTAGACGTAACGCTTCGCTCGACATCTCTTTATTCCGTGTTGCGACATGTAAGATAAAGCCTAATTAAAATATACAAGCGGGGCCGACACACGGAACAGATTCATAGTCTCGGGTGGAGGCGCGACCGTAACAAATATAATAAATTAACTCCACGTATCGTAATCGATCGTGTGTACGAGATATTGACTTTTCAATTAAGTCGACTGCCGATCTTGTGCCGACATCCGTACGATTAATCAATCGCGGTCGGACGAGTTGGGTCGGCCGTACCAAGGGACGCGCCGAAATTATCACGAATTAATGGACCCTCAGTCTGGACAGGGAACTGTGCTCACTCATGTTTTATTTACTCGTCTCGTACTGGAATAGAAATAGCCAGGGGACTGGCTCATTTACCTATTAGAGCAGTATTGATTTGTCGCCAGCACAATGTTTACCGAGTCTTCCTTTGTTTTTCTTTGCTAATTCCTATTCTGAGAAATGTAAATGGAGATGTCACGTCGTTGATGAAGGAAAATTGGAAAGTTTTGTCTCAAAAATTCAAGATGAATCAAATAATTTTATAACTTAATCTATATTAAATCTTTATATTTATTTATATAATCCTTCTGTACGTGTTTTAGTCACCTAACTTTTCCTAAACGGCTTGACCGATTTGGATGTTTTTTTTTTATATTTTAGTGGGTCCCTGAATGGTTTCAAAGTACAATTGAACCCGGTAGGTGGTGCTGCCATCGGGTTCAACGGCAAAGGCAGGACAACGTCTGTCGGGACTACTAGTAATACAATAATTTTATTATACACATATGACATTCAATATTGGAAGCGAGTCAAGTCGCCGAGATACTCAAATAGTGAGTTTAGATTTCGTAGTTCGTCGCTACCTGTCGGAGCCAACATTTCGATTCGATACCCAATAGTCTATGCACGAAGTAATTACTTTTAACATCAATCTTGAACTCGTTTCGTTGATGTTACGATTAAAAGAACAATATTGTACTGACGCTTTGAAATTCTACTTCAATAAAATTCGTTAATTTGTTCAAACATTTGACTTGATTGTTTTGTTAAACAGAATAAATAAGTTGATTATGAATACAAAGAGAATTGTTAGCTGCCGAGATTAGGTATTTTCTTCGATTAATTGTCAATCAGTTTCAGTCCATCGGTTCAGACGGCTCTATTTTGACACATAATACATATTTTTTGTTACGATTTTATGGTTCAGTGAACTAGCAAACATTAATCTTAATTTATGCTTTGTTACATCTGAATATCGTGATGTCACAATCTGACTACAGAGTCATAGGCAGACTGGAAAAGTATAAAGGCATAAATCTACTGTTGGGGCCGTAATTTAAAAACCAAAACACGTCAACATTATTGACATTTTATAAATAAGACTAATGACTGAATGTAATGACCGTCTTTGTTTTATTTCTCCTTGCACGGTTGCTGGCAGCTTTGGCAGCCTTGGTTTGTTAACACCAATCTACAAAGCCGTAGGTTAGCCAGGCTTTCAGTATTTTATAGGATGCATTTCGGAGAGCGTGCGCAGGAATTACGTGACTTGATTCCGCCATCATTTTTCTACCAGCGGACAACACGACGTAAGGCGAGTGTCCAACCTTACGTTGTTGACACCTCTACGGTCTGGACTAAGCGTTTCACCTCGTCGTTTATACCGCTTACATCGAAGGACTGGAAAAATTAGCCTGTAGCGGTCTTCCCGTCCGATAAAATTTATGTATCTTCAAGGCTAGAGTGAATAGGCTCTTAATAAACTAGTTTACTTCACCATTAATGATTGCATCCCTACTTACCATCAGGTGCCGGGCCTTGGTACAGGTCATGGTCCGAAGCAAGGAGGAGTGGCAAGCGGTCGCCTCCTTCTGCGAAGCAGTAATGTTAGCAAAGGAGGAGGCCGCACGTGCACGCGCGAAGGTGCGGTCCTCTCGCCCCAACCGCCGGGATCCCGATCCCGATTTCCAGCCAACGTAGGCGCGGGCTTGCGTACGGCAAGCAATGAGTAGAAGAAGACTCGGCCCTGGTATGAAACGCAACGAAGGAAAGTGGGTTTTGAGTCAGTAAAAGTCTGACAAAAAAAAAACTTACCATCAGGTGGGACCACAGTCAAGCACTAGTATCAATTAAAACAAAGGAGATTTTCTCCGGAATTCCATTCCCCTTTGCTCCGGAATTTGAGTTTGAGTTCGATTTCTTTACCCCACAAACTTGAACGCACTCGAACCCATCTATAACCCGTTACCCGCATTATACATATGATTTGAGACGTCGACCAGTTTAATAGTTGCGGTCGGCGTCGGATTGTCGGTCGCATCGCGCGACAGTTTGCGGCGCCAGGACAATTAGATTACATCTAGATGCATACAAACCTAGCCATTACTGTAACCGATCAGAATGACGTAGTTCCAAACAAACTAATTGTTTCGATAGTTATTCGGAAGCAATAAACTTGGGCACGATGTCGGCGGTGAGCGTCTGCTTAGATAGATGTAGACGAATTTCGGTTTTGCTGTTGGAATTAATTAATCCATACTAATATTGTAAATGTGAGCACTGGTGGCCGAGTGGTAACGGCCCCGACTTACGAGTTGTAGGTCGCGGGTTCAAACCCAGCCAGGCGCATTATTTTGTGTAATTTATTTCATCACCACTACTCTCAAAACGGTGAAGGAAAACATCGTGAGGAAACCGGCATGTCCTAGAACCAAAAAATTCGAAGACATGTGACATTCACCACACTGGGCCCGCGTGGTGGATTACGGTCCATTTCCTCTCCTAGAGGTGAGACCCGAGTCCCAGCAATGGGAACATTAAAAGACTGATTATGCTTATGCTATGCTATTGTAAATGTAAAAGTGACTCCGCCAGTCTGTTACGCAGCAGCAGCAGTTGTTATGCAGGCTCGCATTTGACTACCATCTCACCTTATGGTAAGCGATGATGTGGCTGACGATGGAGCACGCTTGCCTAGAAGTAACCTATTCACTCTTGACAAGTTGTAGCTATCAGGAAGCATAGACTCCGGCAGGGAATTCCACTCCTTAGCTGTACACCCAATAAATGTGTTCCCAAAACGCTTCGTAAGTATGGGTGGGATGTCTATTTTCGTGCTATTCGGTACGTAGTAAGCTTTGAAGCCCAAGGAAGGACATTACTAAGGCTGCTTTTTATATGACTTCGACTTTCGAGTCTGCAATAACCAACATTTACGCGGACGAAACTGCTGGCTGAAGCTAGAAGTTATAATATCGAATGCTCGAAGACGTGTAACATAATGGCTTTTTTATCAATTTCGCCAACGTGTCGGAATTTATAGCACGGGGAAAGATTACTATATCGGGATGAAAATCATTCCATGTCCTAATCCTTCCACCCTTGAAGCGTGATTGATTATAATTTATCATACATCATACAGACTTTCATATTTATCATTATATAATAATAATGTATGTTATTATGGTTACTAGTTTTTACTAAAGCTGTGTTCTCAACAAGCGAAGAACATAAAAATGCGTAGCGAAACTACGAACTTTCGTAGCGTACTGTCGAGTGCTACGAGCGTAGCAAGCGTAGTCAATCATCTGCTACGGCGCCGGCGTAGCAACAATGTAATTATTTTATTGTTTTCTGACTTTATCTTTGTTCTTTGTGCTTAGCCGAATCCATATAAATAGTGTTGTCTTTTTTAATAATAATAATATTCCACGACTTTAACACAACGCCATCTAGTCCCAAACTAAGCAGAGCTTGTGCAATGAGTACTAGACAACTGATAAACACACTTGTATATTTCTAAATATATACATACTATACACAAATTGTTGTTGATAACGTGTTATCGTGTTAACGGGATATGTATGTATATTTGTTACTACTTTACGTTCAAATGGCCAAACGGATTTGATAGAAATTTGACACACGGGTGAATCAGGTAACTTTTTATATCGGAAGTATTTTTCATTGGGATAATTTACTACTATCACGAGGGCGAAGCCGATGACAGAAGCCAGTGGTGTATAATAAAGAGTATATATATGTGGTGGCCAGATCATAGAAATTGATCACTTCATGAAATGGCCAAGTAAAACTGATCAGGGGGGTTACCATGACGTTTAAAGTAAGATTGTTTTATTCCTATTCCATTATGGGTAAGAGATGGTGCTAGACAACCTGTATAGCTCTGTCTCTTACCCACACAGAAATAAGAATGAAACAATTTTACTTTGAACGTTATGGTACATGGGCTTTGGGGGTTACCATGACGTTTAAAGTAAGATTGTTTTATTCCTATTCCATTGTGGGTAAGAGATGGCGCTAGACAACCTGTATAACTCTGTCTCTTACCCACACAGAAATAAGAATGAAACAATCTTACTTTGAACGTTATGGTACAGGGGCAGATCGTTTTTTTAAACGTTTTAGTTTGATGATATGTAAAACCTCGTTAGGCCTACTTTCTTTAGACCTTATAATATCATAGAAATCCTTCATCAATGTTATGACCAAACGAGGATTGACCATATCATCAAATGTTAAGGTTTCAACGATCTGGCCAGTTTTAATTGGCCGTATTATGAAGTGATCAATTCTAAGTTCTGGCCACTCTATCAATCTTACATGTCTTTGTAGAAGAACAATACCATCCCTTAGTTTAGCCACACCCCATCTGCAGTCATGGGAAAAATTACCTAGAGGGTAGTCAGCAATGACCACCTGTGATCTTGTGAAACATCTTACTTAGTTGCCATCATCAATCTACCAGACAAGTGTGGCAGTATCCCCCTTGTCTGCCATTGAAAGACAGCTGTAGGGGAGAGTGAGGTTGTGTCGAAGTAATTGTAAAAATAAAAGATAAATAAGTTACACTTAAATGAATATTAGATTGATATTATATTGATTGATTGACTTACATTGATGGGTACAGAGTAAGCATTTCGCCTCGTTGTTTATAGTGCATACATCGAAGGATTTACCTGCTGCGATCTAATTTAGGTATTTTCAAGACTAGATCAGATGGGATCGCAGTGAAGCACTGGTTTATATCATGAAAAAAAAAAAAAAATATATAGTTTTTTTTTAGGTGCGAAATCATCCAATGACTTCTCGCGCTCAAGGGCAGGGCGAGAGGACATGTCAGACTTTTAACTTTTCAAATGAAGAATGCTACCACAACAGCTGTTATAAACACAAACTTCCATAAGATTAGATAAGGTTTTACACACACAGCACGCACAGTAAGCGTGCTGTGTGTGTGTTGATTGTGCATACAGCTAATAAGTGGAATTCTTTGCCGGAGTCTGTGTTTTCTGATAGATACAACCTAGGAGTCTTTAAGTCAAGAGTGAATAGGTTACTTCAAGGCCAGTGTGCTCCATCGTCGACCTCATCATCGCTTAAAATATGGATGGTAAGAATAAAAAAAGAACAAAAATATTCCTATAGCTATAACTTAAAACACAAATTACAGTCAGGTCGGGGGCACAGCACAGCGGGCCCGCTAGCACGCGCGTGATTACTTTAATACCCTGCAGTGACCTCTAACCGTCTTAATGATTACCGCACGAGTGCGATTACGGCATTACTTAATAGGATATCTTTCGTTTCTCTGTTTTGTCAACCTATTTATTAAATACCAGCACTTTGTTAGCGAATTAATACGCAAAAATGTTTACATAAAAACTTTAACACACGTTTAACAATATCATGATGGCTAAACATTAAGGATATTTGGTTTGGCATACCATAATTATAGCGCGGTAAGTCTACTCTTCGAGAAGTAACTGGAAAGACATCATGGCGTCCTCACCTTCCGCATGACGCAAGTCCTCATCGGACATAGTAAGTTCGGGAGGTCCTGCACCGGATCCATGTGGAAGAAACGCCCGGGTGTCACCATTGTGTGGACCGAACGGAGGACACGGTGGAGCATACGGTGGAGGTGTGCGATATGTATCTACACTACAAAATTATATTAGATTAATAAAATAAAGATATCTCAGTCTTGACTACCCGTATTTCCTCTGCATCACATCTAGGCCAACATAATTGCTATATAAAATAAAACTTGCTATACATACAAGTACCTATTTAAAAACATCCAAGTTCTTTTAAAATATCCACACATATGAGCAACCTCATTCGCTATCGCGTTCAGACTCAAACAAACATAAAAATAAACAATTTTATCTCTCCAATCGTAAAGAGAACGGCATAAATGATTTTCATCTACAACTTGTGAACCATTGATGATCACATACGGGTTTTATTAACCACATATTTGATTTTTATTCAACCATAAATTCCGACTTATAACTTTCTCAGATAAAATTAACATACGAAATCTCATTTTTGTTAAACACTTAGAAAATCACAATCGATTCCTTTTGACTGGCCTGCTGATCTAGTGGTTACTGGCACTGACTGCTATGCTGGAAGTGGTGGGTTCTATTCCCACCCAAGATAAATGTTTGTGTGATGAGCACAATCATTCGATCATTCGTTTTGTGTCTGGGTGTAATTTATCTATAATAGAAATATATAAGTATGTTTATCAGTTTGTCTAGTACTCATAGCACAAGCTCTGCTTAGTTTGGGACTAGACGGCGTTGTGTGATAGTTGTGGAATATTATTTTAGTGACATCTATGGCGCCACATATGAACTAAACTAGGAAATCCTGCATCGCACAATTGGAGTTCACAAACCAGACATAACACCCGTCTGGTCCTTTTCAACGGATGTTTGTGTGACTTTATACTCTGTTCCACATACTTCCCAAATTATTACTATTATTATTAATCAGAAGTTATAGGAGAAACAAGGTTACAGACATAGCTCGAAGAATCGCCAAACTTAAGTGGCAGGGGGCAGGGCATACATTGCTCGCAGAACAAATGGTCGATGGGGACGAAAGGTTCTGGAATGGCGATCACGTACCGGAAGACGCAGCGTTGGAAGGCCTCTCACAAGGTGGATCGATGACCTGGTGAGGGTCGCGGGAATCCGATCCGGTAATTGTGGCGACATTTGAGGGAGGCCTATGTCCAACAGTGGACGTCTTTCGGCTGAAATGATGATGATGATGATTATTATTATTAATCACCAAATCTCGAACGTTACCAAGATGAGAACGCTCCACAAATTCCACCTTGCTATTATGTTCTCAGCTCTAACTTAATTTAAAAATATTAAAGCCTTGGGAACGTTAACACGTTAAGTTTTTTTAATATACTTAACCCACATTTTATTTACACCCTAAAATCAACCTTATTTTCTTTGTAATAGAGTTGTTCAGTTGTTCATATGCAAAGTGCATTCCGTTAGTCGGTACATAATCGGATAGAGACTATAAATCGCCCCGGACGGTCCTACTTGTGTTTCGGTTGTTCAGAATTTGTTCACACAGCATTATTCATTATCAAATGTGAATCTAAACAATTATTGCGCTTCCAACGTGTTTGTATACGACGATTACTATCTATGTTTTATTAATACTTTGGGAAAAAGAAATAGAGAATGCTTCGTGGATTTAGAAAATGTGTAAGGTTTTATAAACATTGCTGTTACACGTAAATGGACTATGAATTTCTTGCTGCATTCATGTTTGCTACATTTTTAAAAGGCAGTTACATTATATTAGAACTTGTGTTAGGGTTTGTGAATTTTAATTTTGTTAATCGATTTATTTAATCGATACACGTATTAATACAGCTTTAATTTAATATTTTACGCTGGCAACTTTAACCTTTTAGTATATTCGTGGTCGCTCTGTGATTGGTTGACGCAAATCGGCGGGAACCAATCAGAGAACTCGCTCCTTCCCGCGCAAAAATGGAGGGGTTAAGGTGGGCTAACGGAACGTTTGGCCGGCTGCGCGCTCTCTTGGATTTTGGAACTCAACGCGATAGGTGGATAGATAGTTGGAATAATAATCAGTAAGCTAGTGCTAAGTATCGATTATTAAATATTGTACATGCGAATTAAGAAAAATACAAGACAGTTTTTTGGTAAACCTTGCATCTTTATTTAACTACGTCCTGTTCCTGTTGGTGTTGTGACATTTCAGAAGTGGGATAGCAACGTAAGTACACGCCGATTAATTTGCATTTATTCTATTTTCACGTCAATACCCACTGCTTGGTAACATGTTTTTTTTATTTTTATCTCATACTTTAATGGTTGTAAATAGACCTTTAAAGTCGGTCTGTTTAACAAAAAACTACATAACAGTGATAAAGAATGTAACGGTTTTTTTTATAATTATTTCTCTTAATCATGATTGTGTATCTACCCACACTAACTTCGAGTAATACCGTTCTGTTACCGAGTAAAGGTATTGATATTTTGTGATTAACTATGTGATATTTTGATTTTTTTTTACATTGTTTTAAGCTTAAGTAGTGAGAATAATTTTGCGAAAACTTGCTAAAATGTTTTGGTAAGGCCGCTTGCTATATTAGCTCAATAGTGTCGTAGTTTATGGACAGCAATATTTTGACATCTATCACGAATATTCGAATTATTTTGTATTCACTAAGATATACCAGATTATTATTTTTAATATTTTAATTTCTAGAAACATTAACTTTAACTTGATTCGCACACGTTACTTTCAGACATATTGCAAAAGGTAGATATATATAACATATGACTGCTCCGTTTTCAATATGTAAGCGATAACTAGTGAATAGAATGTAGTCATAATTTAGTAATAGTCCTACGCTTTTTCAATTGCCAGCTTTGAATTGCATACGCATACAGAGTACATAGTTCACCGTAGAAAAAGACGTAAATTAATTAGATCAAAGTTAATGATGTTTTTGTTTTTCTTTTGAGATCTTGCATCATGGATGGGACATCTAGGCGTCCAAGCATGGACTCCAGTCATCGACGACTTGAGACGCCCTTCGCGATGGAGCGACGAAGTAGGAGCCGGGTGAGAGACCACAGCCGTAGTCGGTTGCGAAGTCGCAGCCCCCGTCGCAACCGGGATCAAGAACTGAGTACGAGCCATGAACGAGTCAAGCTCCTAGAGCGGCAGCTGCTACAAGAACGGGAGCGCCTTCTACGTGCGGAGACCCGTAACCGGAGTCGCAGCCGATGCAGCGCACGGCGCACATCTTCACGGCACGCCACCCAGCGTAGCGAGCGCAGTCGCAGTCATCGCGGTGGGACATCTGATCATCAGCGGCGACGAGCGGAGGCCAATCATCGTGAGGGTGGCGACCCACAGGCTGAGCATCATAACGTCGCGGGATATTCTAAAAGGTCACGTAGCCCATCTATATCTAAAAAATATATTGTTGATGCTTTCAAATGTCTGAAAGATAGTTTGTCATCTCGACCCGCCCGAGACACACATTCTTTTCAAAAAATTGATCACATGAACATACTGCCTAATTTTGATCCATCTACAAAAAACCAACGAATTGACGTATGGCTCAAAAAGGTCAACGAATGTGCTAGTGTGTACGGTTGGGATGACAAAACCGTCGTTCACTTTGCTATGCAAAAACTCCAAGGCCTCGCCAAAACTTGGTATGAAGGTTTAAACTCTGTGTTGTTTAACTGGCAAGAATGGCAGGATAAACTAATGAACGCCTTCCCTTGCGAACAGAATTACGGTCAGGCCTTGGAGGACATGCTTAAAAGAAGGAGTAGGTATAATGAACCTATAGAGGTTTATTTTTATGAAAAACTGGCCTTGCTTAACCAATGTGACATTGTTGAGAAACGTGCGGTAGACTGTATCATTCATGGGATCAGTGATAGGACCCTCAAATCGGGTGCTCTAGCTTTACGGTCCTCTCACCCCGATCAACTCTTGCAATTCTTGATGAGCAGTAGAGATTCTTATCAGCGTTTCGATCGAAACCATAACAAGAACAAAACCGATCACTCTAGTCAACGATCGGGTGCTAAGTCGGGTTCATTCCCTGGTTGCTACAATTGTAAGGAAAGAGGTCACAGCTTCCTACATTGTCCTAAACCGCTTATAAAATGCACAAAATGTAACAAAGTAGGGCATACAGTTGATAACTGTGACGCGCAGACACAAAACAATATTGTAAAACCCAGTGGCCATATTCCAAAAGCTATGTGTATCGATGTGACCAGTCAATGTCGCGACTTGCACCCGAACTCGAAGTTTATAAAGGATGTAAAAATTAACGGTACGTTACAGCAAGCCTTTGTAGACTTTGGGAGTGAAGTCACGCTTATAAAGGAGTCTGTAGTGAGTGAATTAGGCTTGACTCACGATCATATACCAACATTATTAAAAGGGTTTGGAAACGGTATAATAGAGTCGCCGGGAGGGTTGCTGCTTAATTTCGAGGTGGATGGCGTCAATGCTCAGGTTTCATGCAAGATTGTGGGTGATGATTTGTTAGAGAAATCCGCGCTTATAGGGCAGTCGTTCACTGAACAACCTCACATCATAGTTTATAAGGATGTAACTAGGCTACAATTTATCGATATTGGCAATGAAATGCCACAACCAGATCCGGATCTAACAGAGTCCTCTTTAAAGATTAGGGCAAAAGGATTGGTAGAGCTCTTCGGTGCAGCATCAGTGAAGGCATGGATCGAACCTTCCACATGTGGCAGCATTCTCTTGAGAAATATCGTCGCTGGGAAACCAAATAAACAGTACTTTGTTTGTGGAGGTCTCTATCGCTCTGAAAATGGTCGGATCTATATAACCGTGCTCCCATGCTCGAACTCCTGCTGGATCGCTAATGATTTAGTTTTATGTCGTGCAAAACGAGTAGAAGTTGTTAGTAGGGTAGTCGTTGAACCACCAGAAATCCCTATGGCGATTGAGGGCGACTTCGATGAGAATCTTATTCGTGTCGGTGATAAGGTACCAGAAGACGTAAAACAAAGGTTGTTCGAGTTGCTTAGAAAATATCATCATTGCTTCGCGTCTTCTCTTAGGGACCTAGGTTGTACCAACGCGACCGAAATGAATATAGAGTTAACCAGTGAACGCCCTGTCGTCTACCGCCCATATAGGTTATCGCATTATGAACGAGAAAAGGTACGGGCAATGGTGAAGGAGATGCTGGATGCAGGGATAGTAAGGGAGTCGATCTCAGGGTACGCTAGTCCAATTCTACTCGTACGCAAAAAGGATGGATCATTTCGAATGTGTGTCGATTACCGTATGCTCAATTCTATCACGGTGAAGGAGCGCTATCCTATGCCCATTATTGAAGACGAAATAGCACGTCTTACTGGCCAGGCTTGTTTCATTTCGCTCGACCTTACATCAGGTTATTACCAAGTGCAAATTTCGGAACAGAGCAGACATCTCACTTCTTTTGTCACGCCAGACGGCCAGTACGAGTTTAACCGCATGCCGTTTGGTTTGGCAAATGCACCGGCTGTATTTCAACGAATGATGAATTCGATATTAGGGTCGTCTCGGTTCAATAAGGCAACTGCTTATTTAGATGACGTCCTTATTTTTGGTAAGGACTTCAGTGAATGTCTGGAACGGTTTGAGGAGGTATTGCAGGTTTTGGAGAAAGCAAATCTCACTTTGAATCTTTCGAAATGCGACTTTTTACGAGACAAAATTGATTATCTGGGCTACGAAATTAGTGCAGCGGGGGTTAGGCCAGGTGATAAGAAAATCGTTAGTGTCATGAATTTTCCACGACCTGAGAATGTTCATAATGTACGCCAGTTCCTGGGTCTGGCTAGTTATTTCCGTAAATTTATCCAAGATTTTGCCCGAATCGCCTTGCCTCTCAGTAAGTTGCTAAAAAAGGACTCCTCATGGACATGGGGTGATAGTCAAGAGGAGGCTTTTGAAGTCTTGAAATCCAAGTTGGTTGATAGGCCCATTCTCGCAATCTATGATCCTGCAGCAGAGACGGAGCTTCACACCGACGCAAGCAAACTAGGTCTTGGAGGAATATTATTGCAGCGCTCCGAGGGCAATGATGCTTTTCGTCCAGTAGCGTACTACAGTCGACAGACTTCTCCGGAAGAGAAGAATTTCCACTCGTACGAACTCGAAACTCTAGCAGTAATCTGCTCTTTGCGAAAGTTTAGGGTATATCTACTAGGGAAATCATTCAAGATCATTACGGATTGTAGTGCTCTACGATCTACGTTCTCAAAAAGAGACCTGATCCCGAGAATAGCACGCTGGTGGCTCTTACTGCAGGAGTTCCAATGTTCGGTTGAGTACAGAGCAGGCGTAAAGATGGGCCATGTAGACGCGCTATCCCGTAATCCAATCGAGAAGTCAGGGGAGAATCCCACCGATCAATTTTCTGTTATGTCAATCACTAGTGAGGATTGGTTACATACGCTTCAGCTTGGCGATACCGAACTATGTAGGATTAAAAATATTTTAAAAGATAGTCTTAATGAGAAGGAACTCAGATACATAAAAGATAATTTCGTGGTCAAGGATAACAAATTATTTCGTTGTATAGGTAATGATAAAAATAATGTTCGTTGGGTAGTGCCAAAAGGTGCGAGGTGGCAAGTCTGTCGGATGAACCATGACGATATTGGCCATTTTGGGGTGGAGAAGACCCTCGAAAGAATAAAAAAACATTATTGGTTTAGCAAAATGTCCAAGTTTGTCAAAAAATATGTTAGTTCATGCATTGAATGTGCATATGCAAAGAATAAGACTAATACACACGAAGGTCTGCTCCATCCCATCACAAAAATAGAGGTACCATTTCATACGGTGCATGTTGACCACCTCGGGCCTTTCGTTAAGTCAAAGAGAGGCTACACTTATTTACTGGTAGTTGTAGAAGCCTTCACTAAATTCTGTTTTATCAAACCCGTCAGAAATACAAATAGTTTGAATGCAATTAGAGTTCTTGAAGATATATTTTTTACATTCAGGATCCCTGATCGTCTTGTTAGCGATCGTGGTTCCTGCTTTACATCTCATGCTTTTAATAGATTCTGCCTAGATAAGGGAATTAAACATATTTTAAATACAGTAGCCAGTCCAAGGTCAAACGGCCAGGTTGAACGTTACAATCGTACCATTCTCGACTCTTTAAAAGCGATGACTGTTAAATACGGTGAAAAGGATTGGGATAGTCATTTAGGGAAAATTCAGTGGGGTCTAAATAATACTTTTCAGAAAACCACTGGTAGGACTCCCTCAGAGGTATTATTTGGAACTAATATGAGTAGTGAAATAAATCCCATTCTTAACGAAGTTACCAAAGACTCGCGTGAAAACTGTGAGATTACTGTTATTCGAGAGGAGGTCAAGAAAAGGATTGATAATGAACAGACTAAGCAAAAGGAGAGTTATGATAGAAATAGGGTACCAGCCCGGACCTATGTCGAAGGCGAACTTGTCAAAATTACTAAGACTTGTTTTAATAATGACGGGCAGAGTAAAAAGCTCATGCCCTCGTTTGTAGGGCCCTATCGTGTTACCACAGTTTTAGGTAGGGATAGATATAAGGTAGCACCGGTTCCAGGATTGACCAGTATGCAAAACAAACGACCTACAACCGTGGCAGCAGATCGCATGATGCCCTGGATACACACTGCGGCCCTAGAGGTGAATAATTCTGATACCAGTGGCACTGACGATGAGGACCATAATGAACCATAATTTGACCATCTTATTGAATTTTTCCCAAGATCCCTGTGTATCCCATTAAGTTTTAGAGACACTTAACTACAGATGCGTGTTGTTCATTGTTTCAGATCAGGCACGAGAATCGATCGGATCGTGACTTGATTCAACAATTAATGTCCTACTGACTGCCACAAGTAAATCGATCGTCTTGTAGGCATCAGTTAGGCCCCGAAAAATCGATCGTTCGGGTTAGTAGTTGGGTAAACCGATTAATCGATCGTTCGGACCCTAAAGCAAAGTTTAATTGAAAGTGATAGAAAACATATATCGATCGCTGTTTTCTGATCAAAGAGAAATTTAATAATATAAGTCATACACGATATTACTGATCCCATAGATGTAATTCAGTAACTAGACTTGAAAATTGTTAAATTAATTTATTAAGTTGATTTGTATTTCACATCCCTTGATAGTAGTTGAGTATTTATATCAGATATTTACCCCAATTGAGTGAACTGTTAGCTATTGCATTTATGTAAATTTTATTGAATTTGTCCTTAATTTAAATTAAATATTTATATTAATGAGCTTAATTCTAACACAAATTGTTATTAATTTGTAAAGTCGTATACGTGTCGTTTTAGCGGCAATTTCTGGGGAATTGATTAAAACTGTTGTAATAGATTTAGATTATTTTTAAGATTTTCTTATTTTTCATAGAAGTGTACAAATTAAATTGAAACTACTGTAACTGTATAGTCAAATAATAAATAATGATGTAAAAATAAAAACTAAGCAGCCTGCCAGCGGTCCGATTGTTAGGGTTCCACCTGGTGTCGTGTCCGGGGACGTACACGTTGTCAGGACGGTCGATTGTTAGGGTTTGTGAATTTTAATTTTGTTAATCGATTTATTTAATCGATACACGTATTAATACAGCTTTAATTTAATATTTTACGCTGGCAACTTTAACCTTTTAGTATATTCGTGGTCGCTCTGTGATTGGTTGACGCAAATCGGCGGGAACCAATCAGAGAACTCGCTCCTTCCCGCGCAAAAATGGAGGGGTTAAGGTGGGCTAACGGAACGTTTGGCCGGCTGCGCGCTCTCTTGGATTTTGGAACTCAACGCGATAGGTGGATAGATAGTTGGAATAATAATCAGTAAGCTAGTGCTAAGTATCGATTATTAAATATTGTACATGCGAATTAAGAAAAATACAAGACAGTTTTTTGGTAAACCTTGCATCTTTATTTAACTACGTCCTGTTCCTGTTGGTGTTGTGACACTTGCAAGTTTCAATGCTTTGATGAACGGGTGCTGTCAGTTGAGATTTGTTATCTCTTAGCTGCCAGTTGCTATTTTAATATCTATATTTAGTTTTTATTTTTACTTTCTTTTCTTTACATTGTTCTCACATGATAGCGACAAGAAACATGTAACAATGATATTTGTATTTACATAACATGATTGAAAAGAGTGTCCATGGAGTTTCTTGTACATTCTTCTCCATAGAGATCTACGCTTTAGAATGTACAAATAATATAATTTTTTCTGACTGACTTCTTGACATTTCAAAAGTGCCTGTAAATGGTTTATTTGAAATAAATGCTTTGAGTCTTTGATAGATGTTTTAAAGAAATCACACTAATGTTATAAAGATGAAAGTATGTGAGTGTGTTTGTATACTTGTTACTACTTCACGCTCGAACGGCTGAAATTATTTGGATAAAATTTAGGACACAGGTAGATCATATCCTGAAATAGCACATACGATTTTTATCTCGGGAGTATATTCTCGTTGGATTAATTTCTACTTTCACACAGGCGAAGCCGCTGGTACAAACATGTTTTTTTAACTAGTACTTACTCTCCCACTGCTGGGCAAAAGCGTCCCACAAGTCCTTCCAAACTTTCTTCTCCCATGCCATCTCTAATCAGTCCTCGCGGTACGCGTCCAAATCATCCCGCCACACCTTTCTAGGCCAAACAGTAATGCTAGCAAAGAAGGCGGCCGCACGCGCGAGAGAACGGCCCTCACGCCCCAGTCGCCGGGATCCCGATCCCGATTTCCAGCCACCGTAGGCGCTGACTTGCGGACGGCGAACAATGGGTAGCTCGCCGACCGTCCGTCGGTAACCGTCCGGACCGAGCCCAAGTTGTCGATGGCGCGTAGTGTCCCACGCTACTCTTAAGGAGATATCAGCAAAACCGTAGGGGTCGAAGGGTGATGCGAAAGAGAACCCCGGGGCCCTGGAACAGCCCCCCTAGCCAAGTTGCAAACGATAAACGTGAACGCTTAGTAATCTCCAATAGATTTTCAACTTTATACCTAAGAGCATAAAGTTGAAAATCTATTAAAGACTACTGAGCGTTAGCGACCGGAACGAACGAAAACACTATGTAATCTTCAATAGATTTTCAACTTTATATCCAATAACATAAAGTTGAAAATCTATTAAAGACTACTGAGAGTTTACGTTTATCGTTTGTGACTTGGCTAGTGGGGCAGGAGTGGGTTTATTGTCAGTAAAAGTCAGACACTATCTCTAGCTCCGCCAAAGAGCGGGGGATGTCATTAGATGATTTTCCCACCGAAAAAAAAACCTCTTTCTTGCTCTCTCTCTCCTTCAAACAAGTACAAAGTAAAAAAAAACTTAAAAATTTTATTCACCCTCTTAGAAGTCGCGATCATAACTCAAAAGTAATAGTCATTCTAGGAAACAGTAACGTTTCATAACTTCGAGCCCAAATAAGTTAAACCATGCCGTCTATTAATTTCAATTTCAATACAATCCCAATAAACAGTAGTGAATAAATATCCTTTGTCCCAAACGGTGAGACAAATGGCCGATTCGGACCATAGACTATACTAGCAATTGGCCTTACGGAGGGTCAACAAATGCCAGATCCCGGGACCCATGAATCACGAGATCTCGCTACAAGGATCACGGTTTTTCTGTGAAGTAGAAAGCCAGTTTCTGACTAGCTTTCTACTTTTGGGTAAAATGAAAAAAAAGTGTGGCACTCGGGGACTGCCGCGGTAAAGCTATTGCATAGCATTTTGTATCAACTTATGCAATTATAATTATTTATTTATTTTATTTATGCAGTATTTCTTTTTCTTTGATATTAATTCAAGTTACACTTTTTGAGCGTGGTGATCGATAAGAAAACAATTTTTTTCCTTTCTTGTTTACTTCATAAATTGCTACAAGTATGTTCAGTTGTTATCATAGAACATTACTATAATCTATTATAATACAAAAAGACTATTTTGTTTGACCGAGATTTGAACTCGAGGCACGATGATAACATAGGTAGAACGCTGTACCAATGCGCCACACAGGTCGTTAACGACTTTTCTAAAATAGGTGTTCGGTCTCTGTCGGCCTTCAAACCACACCTCCGTGCCCGTCGGAGTGGGGAGCGTGAGGTATATTTTTCGTTACGGAATTTCTGGATTCGGTCCCCGCGCTCAAGGCCCGCGATAGAAGCTATGCAATAGCTTAAAAAAAAGCGTCCAAAGCTACTTACGAAAGTTGAAACAGGATTAGTAAAAGAAAATTACAAACAAAAATGAAACAAAGAGGAATAATTCCATCATTTAGAGGGTAAGAGGAAAATATGCTTTCATAATTAGTATTCCAGAATTAAGAGGGTACCTACGCCTAAATAAACCATTGTGAACTTTGTAATATGATCGTGACATGATCGGGCGGTCACTGTTGAAAATATGAAGTACTAGCTAGAAAATTACCTTAACAAGAAAATTATCCTTATGGAACATAATCATCATCATCATCATCATTTCAGCCGAAAGACGTCGATTGTTGGACATAGGCCACCCCTAAATGTCGCCACAACGGACGGTCTTGTGCGTCTCGCATCCATTGGTTTCCCGCGGCTCTCACCAAGTCGTAGGTCCACCTTGTGGGAGGGATCATATCTCTAGAATAAAATGTATCTTATGTACTATATCAGGGTATGGTCTACCAGTGCACCAAGTTTCATCGAAATCAGTTCAGCCGTTCGAGCATAAAGAAGTAACAAACATACACACACACCATCACAAATTTTCGCCTTTATAATATTAGAGTGATTTTATCGATTCAAGTTTTTTTTTTGTTTCACATTTATCACACAACGCCGTCTAGTCCCAAGCTAAGCAGAGCTTGTGTTATGAGTACTAGACAACTAATAAACATACTTAAGTATTTCTAAATACATAGATATTATAGATAAATTACACCCAGACACAGAACTAATGATTGTGCTCATCACACAAACATTTGTCCTGGGTGGGAATCGAACCCACGACCTCCGGCATAGCAGTCAGGGCCACTAACCACTAGACCAACAGGCCAGTCAAAGTTATTAAAAATTTAAACCAATTTAGTGTTGCATTAAGATTCGCTACATTATTTGATATTGATTTTACCGACGTAACAATATGGGAAAGGAAAGGTTAAAATTCGAAGTTATGTAAGTTTGACGATCATTTCAATCGAGATTTTATTGTAAACCACTTGACCGCCGATCTCCTGAACCTACGATGCTCGGTTAACACTTCGGGTGTATTTTCTTATAAACTTATGTGGTAGCGTGCGAAACTTAAAAAAAAGAGATACCGTGATCCTGGAATGCATCCAAGAGCAAAAGATTTGATGATTACCCACTTTTTTTTAAGGTGGGAAAATCATCTAATGACAAGTCCCGCTCTTGGACGGGGCGGAAGATAGTGTCAGACTTTTACTGACTAAAAACCCACTCCTGTTCCTTCTTTGCCTTCGTCCCAGGGCCCCGGGTTTCGCTTTTACACTACACGTGATGATTACCCAACTTAAAAATGACAAAATCATGCAACATTTAAGAGTTTAAAAAGTGTTTCAGTACCAATCAATTACTCGGATGTACCTACTCTCAAAAATGACAACACAAATTAACATTTCATTTAGTTTTAGCAAATAACACTTGCCAAAGCCGATTTGACCTATCTACAAAACTACAATATTAGCCTGCAAAGTGACGCAAATGGATAATACAACCTGTTTATCATCCAAGCCCAGCAAAAATACAGGCGGCCCTTATCGGGGAACGACAAATGTTCCCGGAGCCGCCATGAATTACACCAACTACTGACATTTGTCAGACCATCACGTCATAACCGTGGTCTGACCTTACAGTTACAGCCTTCAAAATGTGAAATATTAGGCCATTGAAAACGGGCGCGGCGCTATCTTTTAATTCGGATAGAGGTAGGATTTTTGTTAAGTGATTTTTGGGCGATAAAAGAATTTTTTTAATACAAAGAATTAGGCTAGGACTCTTGAAATGTTTCTATTTTGAATACATGTTAATTTAATTTTACTTACGATTAAAAGTGGTACAGAAAATATTAAATACAAAGAAACCAATAAATAATTAATTAGAATGAAAAAATATCGTAAGTATCTTTCTATTTAAGTCAATTTGAAAATATCATAGTTCAAAGTATCCCATTTTAGGTAAAGATCTATTATTATTATTTCATATTCATTGAAACAGGCCACAACCTTCTATTTTCTCTCTATAAATTGTCTCTTACTCTCTTAAAATGTTTTATTAAAATAATAAACAGAAAATTATCGATTTATCAAATCAATTCACACAAGAAAATATTTGGTTCTTCAAGTCGAAGTCAAAAGTAATTTACACACTTTAATTGCGTGGCGTCCACCATTGTGTACATGTGAGGTCCCCCAGTAAATCTCCGGCTATCCTATTAAGATAATAATCAGCAATTCGCAAACATCGACCACGGAACCCAACGCCCCCATAAGTAATCCCAAAGGATTTAAATCGTACATTTTTGGTAGGATTAATTAGAATTCCTCTGGCACAGTTTGTGATACAGGATTATCCTGTGACGCTAAACGTTGTCATAACCGTTAGCCAGGGTCTCTGTTCTCCTTTATGTGTAATTTCCAGACCCCATATCTATGTCGGCCTAGGAAATTATGCTCTACTCACTGTAATATGGGATTAAATAGTTTAGAGTACAAAATTCGTATGAAATAAAATAATATCTTCAGCCTTGTAGGTTATGTTGGGACTAGTGTCTAGAGAATAAGAAATTAGTGGCTGTATATTTCTGAACATTACCTTTACTTGGAAACATTTCCTTCTTATGGCTAGTAATTATTCTAGAAAGGTGAAGCACAGCCATTTGTTAAAGCACTATGTTTTAATAACCTTTAATAAAATGGAATACTACAACAGCGTCTAGTTTTTATACGAATAATACACCCGTTTACAACCTAAATACCATCAAAATACTTATCTCCATTATTTTATTACGTCCGCCACTACAATCCCAAATTGGTGCTAAATGAATTCTTTCTCCGTACAAATGCATGAGCGTCTATGCCCTAAATATAATAAAGGCTGCCATTATCCTCAATTTAGTTTACCAGTCATATCGTTTTCATGTAAATATGGTCCTGTTTCATATAAGGACTGGTCTGGATGGAAGGACCAGTTATTGAGTAGAAGGATAATTAAATACAAACAAACAAGCGTTATGTGATGTAAAATGAACAGTTTGAGTACAACAAATTATATAATAACACCCTTGAGTTTCACCCTTTGCTAATATATTCATGAGACAATAATCGTAATCGTCCACACTGCGCACTTGACTGAACTTACAGTAACCATCGAAACTTGTCTACTTATAGAAATGGGAAGACACTAGATGAGGGCTTTAGGTTAATAGATAAAAATTTGGTACGTTTCTGTATTGGTTTTGGTACAATATTTTGTACATAACAACCAATAATACTAAAAAAAACCTTTTTCTGAATACAGCGTCAAAATTGTTTATTAAACGAAGCAGAAATAATGGTATGTGAAAGAATGGGTGCGTGGTGGGGACATCTCGCTATCTCCTTTGTACACGCGTAACCTAATGACGGTGACGTCACATTTCAGTATATGCATCCTTGTTCTGTTACTTGACAGTTTTCTTTTCCATCAGATTTTGAAATATTTCTAACTTACTTAATATTGAACGGATTTAACAAATTCTTTCATTTGTGATTGTGGATAAAGTTACTTTTTGATGAAAAAGAAATGAGTCAACCACGCAATTATCACTTGAAAAGTGAAATATCCACGTATTTCACTTTTCAAGTGATAATTGCGTGGTTGTAAGAAATTAATCTGCACCAAATCAAATTAAATATTTTCCAATATTTCCACTATCGTCTTAAAACATCTTTACATCCATGAATATTCACACTTTAACACAGGCAGTGCTCGTAAAATAAACAACAATAAATCCAAGCGAGGCCATTTTACTACTAAAAAGCGCTGCAGTCCGTTGAGCTGACTCGAGTAAGTAATCAGCTTGTATATGGTCGAGTTCTCGCTAATCGAATACGCCGATAGATTGAGTAGTGAGTACATCACTACTAAGTCCTAGGGCGTTCTAAGTGCCTCGGGACAGCACTTGGAGCGTGATGAGAATTGCAGCCACTGAAGGATTTAGGGGATAATGTGTATGAAATACAATGCTCGGGCAAAGTTTGCGCGGCTTGTACGACTTGATACATTCCACCCCGCAGCGATGGTGCGGTCCGAAACCGATTGTGTGCCGAATTGATTTTCAAGTTCTGAGAACAGCAGAATCCAGTTACGTGATATCAATCTGAATTTAAATGTAATTTTAACGTATATTGATTTACGTTAATCGGAACCGCCTAATAGAGAACTTAATTAATAACCTTTGAGAGCAAACATTCATTTCAAGGCTTATTCGGTAGTTTGCTTTTCACTTTTAATGGCACGAAACAAACACAAGTAAACCACATCACCGCTCGTAGTTCGTCAACACGAACAAAGTTAGTAACAAGCAGGAAGACATTCAGAGTATCAGCGAAGTTAGGTATACTCGTTAAAAATACTTGCTGACAACTGAATCGGCTGTATGCTATCTGCTAACTAAGTTCGATGAGAATTACACTTCCAATCGCCTCCGGAGTGCATCGGGGATGCGCGTGTTATCGGCGGCACCACGCGGCGCGGGGTGCACTCCCTCCCCTCCGAACTCCTTCCTAACTCCTCTTATTTATTCCTCATATTCCCGCGAAGTGCGCTGGAGGATTATTGGCCTGTTATCGGAAGTGGATAAATTACTTTATTACTCGCTCGCGGGGAACCCTTTCGGCGCTGTAAAATGGGAGCATCGAAGCTATTTTCACGGCGGAATAACGCTCGTACCGCTTATAAAAGGATTCATTTTTTAAATCGATAGGTATTATTTTGCGTGTGAATAATCGTCCGGTGTTATGGAAAAATGGATGTGTCGCACCAGCGCCCTCACTGCTCCGACGGGCACGATATTTTCGGTCAAGTGTTTTTCTATCGCTCTGGACTCAATATTGTGATAAAATACTATCTGACTCCATTAATATTAACGGGACCCTGTTTTTTCCACACAGTAAAAAGATCTGTCGTGAATATAAATCCGTCTTCTACTTAGCTCATAAATTCGTTCAGAATACTAATTACTGATTTAATATTTACATTAATTTTAATATATCATCCCCAATCTTATCTTCGGTCAGTCCCATTGCCTTTGGCTAAAAACGGAATCATGCTAATTTCGAAAATGGACTACCCTTCAATTAATTATTAAGGAACTGAAAACCCTTTTAACCCCGTTTGGTACGAAACGTAACGGCGGAATGGGTGCGGTCATTTATCTTTATAAGTGTTCGGGATATTAGCGGGGACGGGGCGAGCGGGAGGGGTGGGGGGCATTCATTACTCGACTTAATACTAATGTCATTAATCGAATAGAGTGGACATCAGTAGTTTTGCAAATTAAATACTATGGCAACACTGAGGTTTTAACGTCAAACTAAATAATTACTACACCTTTGACATCATGATGGGGGAAATGAAAATAAACCCTTGTTTAATCTGCAATTAGACGGTATGCGCTGTAGCATCTCGGGATGGTTTTATTTGCATTGCTATCAAAACGTAACCATGCTAATACAAGTGGTTGCTTCAATATTCAACAAACAGGCTTGCCTGTTGTTGTGTTAATCCCGCCGGATTATCCCACTTACTTGGAGTTTGATCAATTTAAACACCGTCACTGAAGCCTTTTAATAATCTCTTTGTTTACGTTTAATTCCGAGCTTCGGGTCTTAATTCTAATGTGAATAATGTTGCTTAATTGAAATTACTATACTTGCTTACAGTTCAGTGTACTTGATAGGATGGGGTACTTTAATATTTATTGGTAAAACACACGTGTTTTACTAATTAATATTAAATTAAAAGATAATAACTGAATAGCTTTAGTTTCTGTAATCAATTCTGTATTCCCTTAGGACATCATTTACCTACTTTAGCAGAAATTCTCTAGCAAAATTAATGTTTTCTAAATATTAAAATTTCATGTAACCCGAAAAGTTACTATGTGTACTTACTTAATTACATTCTGTTTATAAACGAAACTATCCCAACAATTTAACAATTCAGGTAACAAGAAAAACTTGTGGCGTCAGCATAATAATGTTCCCAGTTAACCCCAGAAACACTTTTAACGGCCATTTTCTCCTACCACGGGTCTGCTAGTCCGCTACACACTACAAAATATAGTCGTTAGCATAATGCTAATTCTGACTCTTTAATTACGAAACTATGTGTTATGTGGAAATAGCGAACGTTACAGAGTAAGCTTATAATAGCTTGCGAACTTTCCAGCCGTAAACCGTTGGTTATTATGTTAACCCTCTTTTCTGTCAGCAATAGTAACAATGCTGGAGGAAATGTGGCTTTTTTACTGTCGGATTGTTTATGCTTTCCTCTCGTTCGAAAATGGAACGCGAACGGGATTTTTAAATATTAATTCGACATGTTTTTCGCTTATTGTTCGTAGCCAGTTTATATGTAAATTGAACGAATAAGAGACAATGGAAGAGTTTACCTCACACTAGCATTTACGACATCAAACTAACTTTTGCATTTCCAGCTCAGAACACCAACCGATTTACTCAGCAAGAAGCATTCTATTCGGATCAGAAATAGCCTTTGATCATTTTACCTGTCGAACATCTAAATTTATGGTTTCATTAATAATTGAACCCTGCAATAGTGAATAAATTTCAGTAGTTTTAACTTAAATTCCATTGTGCATAAATAACGTCGTTCAATGGCCGATGTCACAACTTGTCCGACAATAAATTACTGACAGATGAAATGCGCCGCCAGCTCGCCTGCCTTCTGCGTTCATAATAAACAGGATTTTCAACAAAAATAACCTTTTAAATTTATAATTGAAACGGATTAAAGGTGATACTTGTCCAATTACTTCCATTTTATCACTATTCTTCTATTTTCGGCTGTCTGTAGGTCTATTCTGATTAAGGGCCTGTCAAAACATGATGTATATGTTTAACAATGGTACTGTAAGCGTTTGATTAAGATATTTATCAATGCCAACGTCTGTTAGTAACAAATCAACGATACTTAGCAACAGAACGATTGTAATTAAAAATACCATTAGCGATGTTTTGTAGTCTTTCGTTTATTAAGGTTAGTCCCATTTTAATTTATGTAGCTGTAATAGGAGTCTTAGAAAATATTTAGATTAAGCAATCAAAAATAGAAAACCGTTAGCAGCTGTGAATTTTAGACTTAGTCTTTGTAAATCGAGTCTTACAAAAATACAGAGAACAAAATGCAGATTAAATATTTGACTCAACATTTTTTTTTTAATCTCTACGCCTAAAGTCGTAGTTCCTAGTTCCATAGCAACTTTAAACGTGAACGGATAAAATCTCATTTCATTAACATAAACAGCGCGTTGTTTAATCCTTGCTCGACTGGATGTGAGATACCCGATTTGTCTTTGTTTCTTTCTATTAAAGTTAACAGAAAACCACAAAGCGCCATTTTGTTTCTACCATTTTCAAGATGGCAACATTGTAGCAGTCCAACCGCCATTACCAAATGAAATATTGGCGAAATACGCAATGAATGTTTACGTCATCTCATGTTTTTAAAATAATAAATATTTATTGTGTTTCGGATAGTGGGTTTTATTTGTATAATTACGGTTTTTTCAACAAAGTATTGTTAAGTGAATTATTTTGTATATTCTCGTTACTGACTTATTATTGAATGAAGCCTTTATTTTTGGTCAATATAACTAAGGAATAGTCCTCGTATTTTGAGTTACTTTTGCATTCGCATCGTAGTCACATCTGTCATAAACACGGTATTTTTTGTATAGCATGGGTAGGATGACAGCAGGACGAAAACATGCATTTTTAAGATGAGAGAAAAGGATAGGTAATTGTATAATGATGCAACGCCGACAGCTGTCACCCACACCATCCTATAGCAAATGTAGTATATGTGTTTAACCTTTTTTGTGTATACGACACAACTCTGTCGCAGTTTTTTTGTACTGGCCGATTGTTAGAGAGAAGAATAACCCAATACCATACATTTTTGACTTTTTGACAAACGCTATCAATCAACACGCTATTGCTGACAGAATATCTATAGTCTAGAACTTTTGATCGTTTCAAGACGTCAAGACTTAAGATGTATCGTCTGACACGTAGCGTTTATTGGTATCTGGGCACATATTGCGTTCGCGTAGGTATTAGACGGAGCTGCCCTTAATGGGCGCTAATCCATCTCAGCCATGTGCACTTCCATTTCCTCGGGACGTGAAGGAACGTTCGGTCATTCTGAACGACGGATATTTCATACTGTATGGGAAAAAATCTATCCCGCAAATAAATGTGTTCGGGACCTAAGTGAAGCCGTTTTCGGAAAGGCCACAGTGAAGTGAAATGTATTTTGCAAAAAGATTGATACTATCTATGCTCACAGAACTTGATGAGTCTATTCAATTGATAAAAATACCTACTTAGGTACTGTATTTTCGTCAAAATAAACTCCTATTATCGCCATAATTTAAGAAAATGGCAAAATAAAATACGAAGAACAAAAAACTCCGAATTAAAAACCTTACATAAAAAAAACATTTGCAGAGAAAACAAAACAATAGAATTCGAAATTCGAATGTTCTACGTGATTACGTTTCGCTTAACACAGGCGCGTCAAGCCCGAGCCCGACTTATTCAAGATCACTCGACATAATTAACGCCTACATTGAGTTATTTACACACCCGCATGTGGCGGCGGAAACGACAAGAACGATTGACGAGCCTAATTCTTAAATTATTTACGGAATCTATACGATAAATCCAATAAAAGTTGGTCGATACGGAAAACAAACGGAACTGCTGTTAGACTATCGATTGATTGTTTATGTTTTGAATTGTTAATCAGACAGTCATTTTAAAGCATTTCAAAGTTGTCATAAAAAGAAACGACAATTCTACGCGTATATGCATCAACAGCGTATTTATTGTGAGGCCAGCACGCCCCGATCCACCATATTTATTTTCTTGTTTATGGCTTTTAATCAAGTGACATTTCCGTGACTGCCACACTTAACCCGCGGATGCACGGAACCTGCTTTAGTTTGTCCATTTCATTATAATTTTAACTTATTGTTCGCTTTATACGCTTTTATTTACATATCCATTTCACAGGAAGGATAATTGTAGTAAACAGAAAATATTTGTTTTCGTTTTAACAACATAATTTTAATTCCGCCTGAAGTTATGTATAACAGTGATAATACGATTGTTTATTTCCATTTATATTTGCAAAAACAAGCAAAAAGCTTTCGGACAGGAGTCAACCGAGCACTGAACATACGATATTAAGTAAGTGATTGATGCAAAAGCTACATTTTCTCATGAAAAACTAGGATGGGCGTCACCCCATCGATCAGGGCTTGCCGGTCCACATCGAACAACTACTTAATGTACTTATTGCACGTGATCGATCACCCCCAGACGACACCCGAATCCATTAAACCATGTCTAATTGATCGCCTAAGGAATTGAAAACGGCAAAAAGTAGCCGGGTAGTCGGGTAGTAGCCGGGTACCCGGACGACGGAGTCTAAAGTATTTGGTGTGCAACTATGCAGGAAGTCGACGGTGAGGGTGGACGGAATAGCTTCGGTGAAATTTAGGACATTCCAGCTGAAAATTGTTTAAATACATGCGAATAATAGGTACTTAGTAGCGTTTTTGTGGTGCGAGGAAAAATATTTAGAGATTTATCCTCAGATTGAAACCAAGCACTTTCTTAGAGCGATTTCCACAAATAAAATGTTGAATATTGACAATGACAACTCTTCAACCCGGTTGAGCTCATCGTATTCACATTTTTTGGTGAAATTCACCCTTAATAGTTTCGGAGAAAATCAAGTACCGCACTACATTAAATAATTACCTGTAGGTAAACTGGCTATATTTTTACCATAAACAATTTATTTTTTTATCGACAGAACAACACCTACTGACTGGCAGAACAGAGCGGGTCCCTGCACTCCCTGCCAACTTTTAATAGCCCTTTCATGCTCTCTTATCGAGCGTTTGCCGATAATTTACGACATATTATGTTAGTGTTGTGGATAAAGCTGGTATTATACGATTTATCTTGTAAGGGAGTTTTAAGTGAAGTTTATAAAATACTAGCTTCTGCCAGCGGCTCCGCCGGCGCGAAAGTTGGTTTCTCCATACAAACTTCCAACCCCCGTTTTACCCCCTTAAGGGTGGAGTTACGTAAAATCCGTTCTTAGCGGATGTCTACACCCTATAAGGAATCTACCTGCCAAATTTTAAGTTTGGAGATTTCGTGATTAATCAATGAGTGGTATTTCGCTTTTATATATATAGATAAAAGCCTAAATTGACAAACTGGATTTTACTTAAACGATTCGATATAAATCTATAGAAGTAGAAAAAGAAAAGTGTTTGTATATGCTGGAGATGTGGAGGAGATCGATTAGAACTAATAATATAAAAAAACTGTGCGATGCCCTTTTTTTGAGATTGGAAATCATCTAATAATTTCTCCTGCCCTAGGGTGAAGCGAGCGGGCGTGTCAGACTTTTACTGACTAAAACCCCCACCTATGTTCCTTTATTTATCTTGGCAATAGAACGCAAAGAGTCTTGAGGCAAATCTCCCTTTGCGTTCTAGTGCCAAGGTAAATCTTTCGAAACTCAGTTCTGTCAATAGTACATTTTGATACAAGTGCAGAAAGTTTGTCATTGCGACCGAGGCGGAATTCGCACGAGCCGTAGGCGAGTGTGTCATGGAGCCGAGGGTTGCAGTGACGCTCAGCCTGGTACGATAAATGTAATAAAATTGTGGCGGAGAGAGCACGCGCACTTTTCTGCACTAGTTCGGAAAACAGTCTATTGCGTGCCTAAAATCGGTGGGATAAGCGGGTTGTCGAGTAAGTGTATTGAAAAATATATTTCTGTCAGATAATGTATTAACTTTAGAGAAAGATTGGATAAGAAACTTATTTAGTGTACCTAGATAAGTGTAGCGGGAAGGTTTTTAAATAAAACGACCAAAACGGGTAACACACCCTCTATACTTTTGCCTTGACAGCACACAATTATTACAAATATCATAAATCAATACCATTTAAAATAATAATAATTATATAGTAGCACTTACACTGAGATGTTGCTTACCCCAAAAACTGGAACGGAATGTGTCAGGACAGCGCAGCGCGTTATTTTATAACCTTGTCAACTGTCATAGCGCTGAGCTGTCAAATCGCATAACGTTCCAGTTGTCAGTGCAAAATGAATACATTTTAATGTTGCCAATACAGAAAACAATCATAGTGTATGTAACTAATCATAAAAATCGCTAACATTTCCCTACCTTCACTTCTGAAATATAATAAAAATAACTTTGGTTGGTCAAACTGCAATTCTGACGTGACATTCCTATAGCGTAAGTCGTCAATTCCATATTTTTAGATTATTCGGCAGTCGTATATTTCGCTAATACAATATCACTTTGTCCATGTCCATACCTTCTTGTACATTTAATAATATACTATGTCATAGTATATAAAACAGTAGTATTATCGGGTCCGGTGAGCACGCACGTGGCTTGCCGCGCGGCATTCCGCGGATAGTCGGCACGCCACCCGGACCCGTCGTATGTGCACATGAGACTATGTACCTCCGTGCTTAGGTACTGTGCAGACTAGATGTAGTGTAGGTACTGCAGGAGCTTGACCTTCCTGAGGCTAATATTCCATGTTTATTCCTTTAAGTAACATAACAACTTTGAAGTCTGGCAGTAATCTCGGATCCTTAATGTTATATTTAATTTTGACTGGCCTATTGGTCTAGTGGTTCGATTCCCACCCAGGACAAATGTTTGTGTGATGAGCACAATCATTTGTTCTGTGTCTGGGTGTAATTTATCTATGTATGTATTTAGAAATATATAAGTATGTTTATCAGTTGTCTAGTACTCATAACACAAGCTCTGCTTAGCTTGGGACTAGACGGCGTTGTGTGATAGTAGAATATTATTATTATTATTAATTAACAAATACACTGTTAGTTACAATGGGGTTAAAAGTTACAATGGGGTTGACGTATATAGAATAAAAAATAGTAACTTAACACTTTTACACTTTTTTCACTATACATTACAAAGATTCAAAGCATTTTATTTCAAATAAACCATTACAGGCACTTTTAAAATGTCAAGAAATCAGTCAGTCAGAAAAAAATGATGCTAATTGCACATTCCAAAGCGTAATCACTGGACACTCTTTTCAATCGTGTTATGTATTACAAATATCTCGGTTACGTCTCTTGTCATTACTATCATGTTAAAACAATGTAAATAATGTAAAAATAAAAACTAAAATTATAGATATTAAAATCGCAACTGGCAGCTAAGAGATGGTTCATATCTGATATGATATAATTATCTTCTTTTAATTTAAAGCACAAGTTTGTCAAATAACTAGTGTTCGACATAAGTAGTGCCATTTGGAGAGATGAAGCTATACAATACGAATAGCACTGTCTCTTTCTCATAATCGTAATGGCAGTGGCGTAAAGATTCGTGATGGTATTAAGACGTCATAATAAGTGGTCCGTAACGTTACTTCGAAAGTCATATGGTCGATTAACAGAAAGTCGACTGAACGATTGATCGAATAGAATTTATTACGAAATAACCTTTTATCGCCAAACGCTACTTCGACCTTGATCAAGGTCACATTCAGTGTCCCCCGATATTTTCCCACCCCCACCCTTCTAGTTCCACATCCCACCTGATCCCGAAAGCATGACATCGATTATTAAATATTCGATGAATCGTTCAGTCGAAGTAGCGTTTTGCGATAAAAGGTTGTTTCGCAATAAGTTCTATTCGATCAATCGTTCAGTCGACTTTCTGTTAATCGACAATATGACTCTCGAAGTCACGTTAATGACCTCTATAAGGCCCCAGATCATAACTATCCACCTAGTACCCGCCCCTGACTTAAAAAATTGAAGACTAGCCCTTAAATCCTACAACCCCAAAGATCACAAAAGAACAAAGAACTATTTCTTGAAGCACCCTGTATCCTCCAGGTATTGGTAGCGCACAATAGCGGGTGATTGCTTCGTGCGCCTGCATAAATCACCCTGTATATTGTGTGGGTTAAACCACAAGATCGTCCTTTCTCAGATGAAAACTAACGAGAACTACCTGTAGGGTGAAAATGGAAGGAAAGAAAGCATACCCTCATTTTGCTAAAAGTAGGTTAGTTAACTTTAAATATTCATAATTTTAATTAAACTCGCCAACTTACCTTATAGTATGTAGTGATCTGCCCCGGCTTTGCACGTGTGCAAATGTATTTATTATAATATAACATTATAGACTTTATTATTTCATTAGTATAATATAACATTTCATTTACATTAACACTTTAATAATTTGACTAATCAAATAGTTTATAAATACAATAATTTTAACATTCATATAAAACAAATTAGCATTCATTTTATCCTTAAATATCACAGTTACGTACATGCATGAAAGAAAGAAAGAAAGAAAGATAATTTATTTGTCAATCATGCTTTTACATAAACTGACTAATCAGACATGCAAGGTATTAAATTAATATGTTGTGACTTGTGAGCGTCCATGTTTTGCCTATAACGGCGTACAAATTTTGTAGATATAAAAATTAATTGCATTTACTTAGAGTCATTTTAAATTTCATTACAAAAAACACAAGAAATAATACATCAATCATTTAAAAACTATTTTTGAATTTTGTTATTGTTGGATATCGGATATATCCTATTTATCGAGGAAGTATAATATAGGCTATAACATCACACTACGACCCTCAGGAGCGTAGCAGTAACTAAAGACGCGGGTGGAGCCGCGGGGGACAGCTATTTTTTTTTTTTTTTTTTTTCTTTTTCTCTACTGCTAATTGGCAATCTGCTTCGGGAGCAATAATCCAATGTGCTGGCTGAAATCTGTCTTTGATGTGGTGAGTAGATTTGTCCAGCGACGCATCTCTCAATTTTATGTTGCGAATCTTTCCGCTAGCTCCTGAACACTGTGTCTTTTTAGTCGGGAGAAAGTGAAACTCCCGGGCCCTAGCAGTTGTGAAGCTAGTTCGTTTCTGTGTTTACACAGTCGGTTTTGATAGCTCTTGCTATACGGCTCGATTTCTTCTGTGACTGTTTTCAACTTGATGTCCATGTACATGAACTGGTTGCTAATGTACTGCGGGATATTTAACATTTTTCTAATCGTTTTGCTTTGGAATCTCTCCAGTATTGCAATATTGCTTTTGCTTGCTGAGCCCCAAAGCTGGATGCCGTACGTCCAAATAGGCTTGATGATAGACTTGTAGATAATTATTTTACTGTTGTGTGTGAGTTGGGATTTTGGTCCAATCAGCCAGTAAAGGTTCCGGATTTTGGTATCCAGCTGCTTACGTTTGGTCCATACATGTTTTTGCCAAGTCATTCGGCGGTCAAGGTGCATTCCTAGGTACTTTGCATCATTGGCTTGTGGGACATGTTCATTATATAAAAGAACAGGTGGGCAAGTTTCACGTCTGAGAGTGTAGGTAACATGGACAGATTTGTTTTTGTTGGCTTTGATGCGCCACTTATTAAACCAATCCTCTATTAAGCTGAGATGTCTTTGGAGGTTTCTTGATGCCGTTTCAGGGTTCCCATGAACAGATAAGATAGAGGTGTCGTCGGCGTAAGTAGCAGTGGTGGTGATTTCATCGAGTGTTGGTAAATCCGCCGTAAAGATTAGGTACAGAATTGGTCCCAAAATACTACCTTGCGGCACTCCTGCTTTGATCTCGTGTAGCATTGAAAATTTATTATTGTGTTTTACCTCAAAACACCTCCTTTCCAGGTAAGATTTGATGAGTTGATAGTATGGGTGTGCGAGCTTTTGTTTTATTTTGGAGAGCAGACCGTCATGCCAGACTTTGTCGAATGCCTGGCTAATATCGAGGAAAATAGCCGAGCAGTATTGTTTGTTCTCCAGGGCCCTGTGTATGGTGTCAACCAACCGATGTACCTGTTCGATAGTACCGTGACCCTCTCTAAATCCAAACTGATGGTTAGGCAAAATATCTTCAAGGTCTTTCCTCATTCTTGTCAGTATGACCTTTTCCAAAATTTTTCCAACAATGGGCAGCAGACTTATGGGTCTATACGATGACATTTCTTGGGCTGGTTTGCCCGGTTTTAGAACCATGATAACCTGAGCGATTTTCCATTGGCTGGGAAACATCAATAGGCGTAAACAAGCGTTGAAGATCAACACCAGCAACATAATTCCTTTTTGAGGCAGGTTTTTTAAAAGAGTTGCGTCTATTTGGTCATAACCAGGTGCTTTGCAATCCCGAAGGTTGCGGATTTCTTTAACGAGTTCTTTAGGTGAGATACTTGGTAATGGAAGATTCATTTGGAAGGGTGATGTAAGAAAGTTTTTAATTTCTTCATCGTGTTCTTTGTTAACACTCGGCAGAGGTTCAAAAACTTTGTGCAGGTGTGAAGCGAAAGCATCAGCTTTATCCTGATCTGACCGAGCCCATAACCCCGATTGGGTTTTTATAGGCGTTATTTGCATCTTCGGACGTTTAAGCTTTGATGTAGCCTTCCAGAGCGAGTAGTTTGTATCACTTGTTGGTGTGAGGTTCGAGAGATATTCCTGGAGGTTATCATTATTCAGGTCATTGATAAGTGATTTCAGTTCTCTTGTGGATCTGTTGAATGCAGCTTTATCTCTTGGGTATCTTGTTTGATGCCAGACCTTGCGTAAGTGGCGTCGTTCAAATATTTTGTCTTTAACGAAGGATGGGTAAACATGTTCTTTTGGGACAAATACTTTGTGTTTTGGTGTAGATTTATGTGCGGCAATATGTACAGTTCTATTAAAGCTTTCAATTGCTTCCTCCACTTCTTCGATGGTCTTAAGGCATATTTTAAGGTCTACCATTGATGTAATGATTTGCTGGTACTCTTTCCAGTTTGTGTGCCGACTATGTATTTTTGGTGGCGCTTCATGTAACAGTACCTTGCAGTTAACATTTAGTACGACAGGGGTGTGGTCAGAAGAGAGATCTATTTTTTGTTCGGCACTCATATTGTTGACAGAGAGATTCTTAGTAATAAAGAAATCTAGTAAATCCGGTTTCCTGGCTCTATCTGCTGGCCAGTAAGTGGGCTCCCCGGTAGAGATGCATTCCAGATTAAGCGCACCCACTGCGCTGTACAGTTGTCTTCCTTTTGGGTTTATAAGTCTAGAGCCCCAATGCACATGCTTAGCATTCCAGTCGCCACCGCTAATGAAACGGTTTCCCAAGGTCCTTAGGTATTCTTTGAAATATTCAGCAGATATACTGTGTTTAGGTGGACAGTATATTGCCGATATTGTGATTTCTGAGGCAACCTCTGTTATTCTGATTTGTGACGCCTGAATCATCTCAGAGCAGAACGGTTCGAGTGGATAGTGTTTTAGTTTAGACTTTATTATGATAGCAGCTCCTGCGTGAGCTTTCCCTGATGGATGGTTTGTGGTATAAACATTATAGTTTTTAATGGCAATATGGCTTTTTTCTGTTAGTCTTGTTTCTGAAATAAGGGCAATGTCAATGTTTTCATTTATTAGGAATGTCTCTAATTCTTGTTTACGTTCGGTAAGTCCATTGGCGTTCCATGTCATAATGCGTAAGTCATAAATCATTTTGAATGAAGGCTGCCGATCAGCTGGATCATTCTGTCCATAAGTCTGTCCATCATGTTTGTCATAATTACTTCAAATCTGTTAAACATTTTGTCCATGATTACTTCCAGGTCGACAGTGTCGCCTGGTAAGATGATGTCGGTTGCTGCATCTCCTTCGGTGCAGTTGGTTTTGACAGTCTCGGCATAAGATTTGCCGGGTTTAATTAAGTTCGTTCTGCGGTTGTTGGATACAGGTTTGGTAAATTGTTTGTACACCTCTAAACGAGGTTGGTCTGAGGGGGCTGAATTATCCCTAGGCTGTCTGAGTCTAGAATACTCTGGAATCCATTTTTCTTGTTGAGTTTTGTTTGGCTTTTTTGGGGTTTGTTTCCCATCGTCGATTTTGTTTAAATGTCTGTCTGTGAAAGTGTCTCTGTAATTCCTTCGTTTTGAGTCGAGTTTGAGTATCTGTTCTCTATACTGTTTGTATTTTGAGCAGCCTCTATAGCTCGCGGGGTGCTTCTCATAACAGTTGGCGCATGTGGCTTCGGAATCAGGGGTTTTGACACATGAGCTGGTTGAGTGTTCTTCTCCGCATTTGACACACCGGAATGGTCTAAAGCATTGATTTTTGGAGTGGCCGAATCTTTGGCATCTCTTACATTGCACGATTTCTTTTTTCTTGTATGGTGGCTCAAAAGTGACTTTCATGTAATTTAGATGTTTAATTTTGTAAATCTCTTTGTTATTTAATTTTGGCTCTAGATCCACATAAAATAAGGGAAGGGGTTCTTTGGTCGCTCTGTGGAGAACTTTAACGACCTGGCGAACCTCGTGCCCGATTTGCTCGATTTCTTTTTTTATTAATGAGATGTCCTCCGATGAGTGTAGACCTCGTAGTACTACTCTGAAAGCTCGCTCACTTTTAAGTTGGTATGTGTAATGGGTGACATTTTCAGACACAAAATGTTTCCTGATGGTTTTATAAACATCAATATCTGATGGCATTATTTTAACAATATGACCGGATTTTAATGTTGTCATAGTATAGTCATTACTATTTGTGATATTACTCAATAACCCTTTCAGTTTCTGAATGTCATTAACTCCTGTTACAAAAATTGGTTCTGGTTTAGGTGGTCTCATGCGGGTTTCGTCGGTATTGACAGGTTCATCATTCAGTATTTCGAACTGGTTTTGTGTTTGCACTGCATAGGTGACGTTGTTTTCATTTAGTGCTTTTTTTGTTGGATTTTCCATTTGTTGGCTAGTGGGGCTATTTTCTAGTCTTTTTCTCTTGTTGGCTGGTACTGTGTCACGTTGCCAAGTTGTCTCGATTTCTTTTGTTACAGTTTTCTGCTGTGGGAAGCATGGCAAGTCGAGCTGTGTTTTAGCGACTGCCCCTGCCGAGTTCGAACGCGGTTTAGTAAACATACACCGGTGGAATGTCTGCTGGACTAATGTTCTTCCTCTTCTCTCATTCTCTTCCTTACTCTCTTCTATTGTTAGGTCCACGTGAGGCAAATCATTGCCCCCCCCAGAATACGAGGGGCTGCCTGAGCTGGGCTCAGGGAGGGATTCTCCAGTGGAACTGGTACCCTCCTGGGGTAAATTCTCTTTATGCTTTGCTTTCATGGTTACGATTTTTGTTCAGGGTTTTACTCCCCTAGGATCATACTCCTGATGCTTACCAAGGCACCAGGGTCTCTCTTTTAGAAGGAATTTCCTCTTGGTGTGAGAACACCATGAAGATAGGATGATTTGCCGCCTCTTGTGACTCAGTGTTGATGCTTGTTTAACACTAGTTGCATAGGTTACTTGTATAGGAATAGGTGATATATCCTATGATTGCACGCAGCTTCATGTTCTCCCAACTACTCCAGACTTTTAAAGGACTATTTAGGTCCTCAGGCTCTCTGTAGCCTCTTCTACTCAGTTTCCTGACTAGGGGTATGGTTATCCCGCCATTGCTCGGTCGCCAGAGCCTCGTCTGTAATCTAGCAGCATGAGTACAGCTATAAGTATATATATATATGTTTCCGGCAATCTGTATAATTCAGGTCTTCTATACAATACCTAGGCAATGTATAAAATACCTGGGGCGGCCAGGCAATTTATGAAATATTATGAATATTATTTCCCATTACATACTTTGCCTAGGTAATGTATACAATTCCTAGGGATTGTATAGAGTACCTGCTGGTCCACCGGCAATGTGTATAATAAATAGATTTTGGTCTATATTTATCAATATTAACCGACTTACCTATAAAATGACAGGCAAATGAAACATGTTCGATTACTTAAAATCAATGTGTGTAAAAGACAAGAGCAAGGAAGGAATTGACGTAATTTTAGGGAACTTCGACACGGACAGGTTAGATTAGAAGGTTAAGGCTTAGCCGTCGTGGTTATTTTTTTTATAACCACCCAGAAATAGAAGTCTTACTTTAAACCCCGCGGACAGTAATAGGACCTGAGTACTATATAGGGTGACTGGCAATTAGTGTACGATACTTAAACACGTGATTATGCTCATGATAACAAACAATTTTTATTATGGGAGCAAAGCCGAAATCGCGAAAAAAATATCAGCTGTTCAGTACATTAGGCAAACATAAATGTACTGAACAGCTGATTTTTTTTCGCGATTTCAGGTTTGTTCCCATAGTAAAAGTTGTTGGTTATCATGAGCACAATCACGTGTTTAGGTATCGTACACTAATTACCAGTCACCCTATATACATAAAAAAAAATAACGAGAAATTAAAAATTGTTCCGGCTATTGGTAACATAAAATAATTTGCTTACAAGTACTCAGGTCATATTTCCGCCTGCAGGGTTTAAAGTAAGGCTTTTATTTCAGGGTGGTTATAAAAAAGCCTTCGAACCTAACCTGTCCGTGCCCTAATATTTCATACATTACATACACGTTTTAGGTATTCTATACATTGCCTATGTATTGTATAGAATACCGGATTATACAAATTGCCGATAACGTATACATAATAAAAATCTTAGAGTTAAAAGGTTACTTCTACGCAAGCGTACTCAATCTTCCAACAAGGGGGTTACCATGACGTTTAAAGTAAGATTGTTTTATTCCTATTCCATTGTAGGTAAGAGATGGCGCTAGACAACCTGTATAGCTCTGTCTCTTACCCACACAGAAATAAGAATGAAACAATCTTACTTTGAACGTCATGGTACAGGGGTAGATTGTCGCTTACTATCAGTTGAGATAATGGCCGTAAAATTTTATTGTTACTAATACTACTATACTAATTTTATTTACTTTTTTTTGTTTATATAAACGTTACTTCACATTATAAATTATTCTTGTATCATGCTATGACTAACTGACGTGCGGTTAAGAATGTTTATAGTAGTTACCTGAAATATTCTGAAACTTAACGATAACTTTACTAAAGTTATTTCTATATTATGTGTTAGAACATCACCTTGGAAATACCATGTCGGTGAATGTTGGTTCCTAGGAGTAGGTACTTACTTTACCTTAAACAAACTATGTACATGCTCCTTATCAAACCACAAGACAAAGGATATGTACCTAATTATTAGGTACATAATATTCATCATCATCATCATCATCATCATCATCATTTTAGCCGAAAGACTTCCACTGTTGGACATAGGCCTCCCCAAGTGTTGCCACAATGAACGGTCCTGTGCGTCTTGCATCCATCTGATTCGCGCAACCCTTACCAGGTCATCGGTCCACCTTATAGGAGGCCTTCCAACGCTGCGTCTTCTGGTACGCGGTCGCCACTCCAGAACCATTCGGCCCTCTGTTCTGCTAGCAATGTGCCCTGCCCATTGCCATTTAAGTTTGGCGATTCTTCGTGCTATGTCGGTAACCTTGGTTCTCCTGCGGATATCTTCATGCCTGATTCGATCTCGCAAGGAAATTCCGAGCATAGTACTTTCCATTGCCCTTTGGATGACTTTAAGCCTTCAGATGAGCCCCATTGTGAGCGACTTGTTTCGGAGCCATATATCAGGGCCACTAATCACTAAATCAACAGGCCAGTCGACATATCAAAACGAAAATCTAAATCAACTATCGAACGAAAAATAACAGTTGATTTTTTTTTTCAGCCCAAGTCATAGGGCTATGGCTGAAAAAAAAAATTTCAACTGTTATTTTTTTACCCCAGAAGTAGGATAGTGTAAGGTAGTAAAAAATATAAACAAATGCGTGTCCAACAAAGTATAGTCGCAAGGTTTGTGATAGAAAGTTTTCTATCCGCCATAAGCAATTTCACCACTATCCGCCATAAACAATTTCACCAGTAACCAGCAGGGGTGATCAACCATTTTTATCGAAGCCTTTCAACAATTTTCTCCATCGCTTGTATTTTACGTCAAAACATAATTCACCTCAGATTGCCTCTAAGAAATCTTAGATAATGCGTTCCCAAGTTCAAGGCCCGTTTCAGTCATTTATTTCCAAGCTCCTTCTTCGAAAATCGTAATTGTACCTTTATTATACCTTTGTTCAATTCAGCAGGTACTTTTAAAGGTATTCTCAGAAAATATTAACTTAATATTAATTATTCTCGGAGGTAATTCAATTTGACCTTCGCAGTTGACTGATAAAATCTCAGTTTTGTTAATTTTATACGAAGAGATTTTACCTGAGGAAGGAAAGGTTTTTCATAATTATTTTTATTCAATTATTAATATTATATTTAGCATGTACCTTTTTTATTATTATGGATAGGCTCGTGTTGTCACTATCTCACCTGTTAATAAGCGATGATATGGCCGACGATAGAGCACCCTTGCCTAGAAGTAACGTATTCACTCTTGACTTAAAGACGCCTAGGTTGTAGATATCAGGAAACGCAAACTACGGCAGGGAATTCCACTCCTTAGCTATACACACAATGAATGTTTTCCCAAAATGCTTTGGATTGAATGAAAAAAAACCAAATAAGTGAAATAATAAAAAAGTGGATTAAAATAGAATATCAAATGTTCTTTTTTTTATAATATATGAAGAAATATTTAATTTAATAAAAACACTTAACTAATTAAAACTATATACACTAAAGGCAAAATGCTTTGTACTGTCCTACTGGTGGGCAAAATTGACCGGTCTACACTGTCCTTACATAATATCTCATCATCATCATTCATCATTTCAGCCGATAGACGTCCACTGCTGGACATAGGCCTCCCCCAAACGTCGGTCGACACAACGAACGGTCTTATCTACTTATCCTGTAATATGATAATATCTACTTATACTGTAATATGGAAGTATTGTAAGAACAACAATTTTTTTTTAAAAGAGTAACCATGGTGTTTCTTGCCGGTTCTTCTCTATAGGAAACGACCAATTTTGAACTGTGCACTAGCTTCTGACGTTTTATAAGTGGCCATGTAGGCCTATGTAAAATAAAAAAAATTTACTTTGAAAAAAAAAGCCTCTTTCCACTCCTTCCATAGTTCCTGGTTGTGGGCTACATCTTGCCAATTCCTAAAGAAGACATCTAAGTCGTCCGGTCAAATCCTTCGTAGTCGACCGCGATCTTGTCTTGCGATTTCAGAGTATTCAATAATAATAATGTTTGCCAGGGTTGATTTATTAGCAGCAGTTGAATTGAAAGCGTCTTTACAAACAACAAAGTATAGGAACCCACTCTTAAGGACTAGCCAGACTGAAGTGATAACAATAACCACGATGCAAATAAAATATGCAATCAAGAGAATAAATATTTCCAATCTAAAATTAATTCACCAGCGGGTTTATTATTCCACATAAAAAAATACAAAATATCTAATCTCGCTCGTCAGAATATCTGAATGCTCAGTCAAAGTTATCTATCGACTCAAAATCTAATAAAATACCGTCGAAAACCAAAACAATAAAAACGAACCTACGGCCGTACCCGAAGACACGTCATTATCGTGCGGTATATACCGCGACACGGCCCGAGGTATTGTTTTGGAAATATCTTACATGCTAATGTCCACTTAATTTAGTTCACCAAGGAACCACCAAAAAAGAAACAAATAGAAGACCAACTATCTAAGATATCTGTAGTTAAACGCATTTTTTTTAAAAATTGGAATTCAGAACTTTTGTTTGATGTAAAAAAACACTTCCTTTTATAATTTCATATTCTTTACGCACTGGGCCTTAAATAGCTTGACAGCCGTTGTAAAACTCGTGTGTTGACAAGTGAACCTATTGTATCTATCTACTCTATGCCCGATAGAGTCTTGCGCAAGTGCGCGGGTGGTCCGGCCACCCAGACACATCACAGTTATCGATAACGCACCACACTAGCCCACTAAAGTGCGTTACATGTCGATTTTATCGACCGCTTTAATTATAATAGGTGGCCGCCGCCTCTATTTATCGATGACCAAGGAATATGAGATAGTGCGACAAGGAAGCTTAATGTACCACAGATAACCTTTGCGGCGATTTATTTTGACGTTTGCTTTTATTATCTGTGGCAAGAAGATTTTTGATAGGCGATAGCGAGCGAGTTAAGCCGCGCAGGCTTTGATACACCATTCAATTTTTATTTGCCGTTCATTCAATTTTATGAAAGCGCCTATGACACTTTTCAAGCTACATTTTTAATCCTTGTTACAGTAGCTAGAGTAGGAATGTCCACTTTTCATCTTACTAAGCAGGCAATTCAAGTTTTAGTATCACAAAGGAAGAGTCACTAATCCACCGCAGTGGTTCCATAACCCAATTGCGATGGATGTCAAGTGTATATGCAAAAAATATAGCACACTTCCCGTAATTAATGAAAAACATCAACACACTCATAAACCGGGTAGGGTTTTGCGTCAGACCATTTTCCAATTTACCCCTTGTATAATGTTGATTGGTGTGAGAACCTTCAATATAAACGTAATCGGCTTTTAATTACCGCTCCCAAACAAATCCGCATGGCGAGCCGACGGGGCCGTGGAACCGTGCGGCCCTGGAGCCCGGCTATGTTGGCATCCGACGTATCGACGATTTGGAAACGGTTCCCGTGATTCGATGCGGGAGAATCCCTCGCGGTATTTCCTTACCAAGTATCTTAATTGCGGCTAATTGCAAGAAAAGCCCTCCCATTAGAGCCCTCTTCGCAAAGAGTAAACGAATTAACAGACACGTAGCTCGCTAACAAAGAGGCGGTAAATTCGTTTTAAAACACCCCCGGTTCAGGTGCGAAAAAGCCAGCTCTAAGTAGAATAGATTAAAGTATGCTAAGGCAAACAAGGCGAGATTTTGCCGCGATAAAATCGTAAAGTTCCATTTTATGCTGTACGGTATTAATAAAAAAATGTTTGTTTTTAGGAAAAAAAAACAATGGCCAAAGCTTTATATTCGAATAAATTGGAACGTTCCTACATTCAAATTAGGAATAGAGCTGCGTTTTGTTTCTCGTCGCACGTATTACAAAGTGGTCCGTTAATGTTACGGTTAATTGACCGACTCATTAGTGGCAGACAGTGGCGGAAGGCGGCGGCTCTTCTGAACTATACTTAGCGTAACTTTAGGCCAGCGTGACCTTTAACTCGACGGCACACGGTCGAAAATTCTATAAAAGCATTTTCCTAATACTGAGAAGTGTTTAGAATCGTGCGAACTGCATTCGGTTTCCGCTCTCGCAAGTTCAATACCACTACGACTGCACTTAGGGTTGCCGTGCTTTTGGACTTTATGTACTGAATGGGTTTCTTTTCATTCACCATTTAATTTATAAACTGAAGTGTTATTGTTTCTTTATCGAAGTAATGTTCATTGTACTGGTTATTTATTTACTACTGTAGTTAATTGACAGAAGATGAAGTGTTTGCTGCTCTGCATCTTAATACTTAAAAGCTCTTAACATTCAAAATAAACATTAAGTAGGAAAGTCCAATATGCTATGTGTTTTCGGTACATATTTGTACCGAAATTTAATGATGGTGGCCAATCACAAAAACAAAATTACACTTTTTGCCTTGCCCGGGAATCGAACTCTGGTTGCGACTACGAGACTATCGGGGCTAACTGCCCCGATAGTCTCGTAGTCGCAACTTTAGACTTTATACGTACCAAATAAATATCATAATTATTTATTTACACCTACATACAGCCCTAACTAATGTTAGCAGGTGAGGATATTAAACGCAGTGTATATAATCTGTGCCGACACTAACGCCATCTGTAGTTATGATGATACAAGTACAAGTGCATATAGCGTGCACTAGACATTTGCACATTAAATCGAACGCACTCGGCAATTATCGCCTAATATACTAAGTACACGATATAGGCGGGATTGCTAATGCAATTTTGCTAATTAATGTATGGTTAAACCGCGGTTTTCTGTGTACGATAATATTGGACCAATGCGAGAATGTCAATGCCCACGTTATGTGATTAACATTACTACTGTAGCATATAGATTAACTAATACTTTGCCCGCGACTACGTTCGCAAGAATATTTTCATAAAAACTTTAACAACCCTTAATCCATATTTTGAGGGTAGTTTTGGAAAAACCAATAATGACAGTCTTTATTAATCATTTTCGTTAGAATTTGTGCCAAGTTTCAAATTTTTTCACCCATGAGATAAGATTCTTCCATACAATCTTTAAATCCCCAAAATTATTCTATTAGTTATTAGTTTAAAACAAATAATAACAACCTTTTATTATTAACTTAGGATACTCATCATCATCATTTCAGCCGACAGACGTCCACTGCTGTATCGTCATCGGTCCATCTTGTAGGTGGCCTTTCAACACTGTGTCTTCCGGTACGCGGTCGGCACTCCAGGACCTTTCGGCCTCAACGGCCATCTGTTCTGCGAGCAATGTGCCCTGCCCATTGCCACTTAGGATACTATTTTGCGCTAACTCTCAAGTATACCTACTGGTACACGGAACGAGATTTTGCATACAACCGAAATTCCCCCTCCCACCTCTCTAAAGGATAAATTTCCAAAAACCCCATATAAGTGCTCACCTACATCATAGGAAGGTTTGTGTAGAATTTCATTTTCCTAGTCCCAGTAGTTTCGGCTGTGCGTTGATATATCAATCAGTTAGATATATAGATCTTATATACGCTAATTGGTTTTCCCTTGAGCTTTACATTAATTGTCTTAACACAACAAACGTTTCTATGAAAAAATTAATAAAATCTATCGTCACTTACTGTTCCATGTTCTATTTTATAAATTTCTTGTTGATAATTAAAGTCAATAATAATGAAATAAGCTTTTTTGTTTTAAAATTAAAGCTTCTTATTTATGTTGGTTTCAAAAACTTCAAGCACGTGTTTTAACGATATTTATTTTCTCTTTCCAGGTAAGTGTAATGTTTCACACAACAGTAATTTAAGCCTGAGAGCAAGACCGAGTAAGTACGTTATAATCTAATTTCTTAAGAACATGGCTTGACAAATGAGGGATGTCGGAAGTCTTAAACCTTTTAGGCGTAAGTCTTCTAAGTCAAGAGATAACATGACGAAGTAATCTGCATTTTCTAGGTCCTCATTTCTCACACGCTGTGGCGAAAATTAGATTTTAAAACATTTTGACGTATGGCTGAAAGGTTTCTCGTCGGTGTTTTAGAGTTTTATAAAAAAAAACTGGCCAAGTGCAAGTAGAACTCTTGTACGAAGGGTTCCGTACCATTATCTATACAACATTAGACAAATAAATCACGTTTGTTGTATGGGAACCCTAATATTTATTTTATTCTGTTTTTTAGTATTGGTTGTTATAGCGGCAACATAAATATATCGTTTCAATTTTAGTGTATGTACTACCGAAGCAAGTACTACAGAAATACATCATTTGTGAAAATGTCAACTGTCTAGCTATCACGGTGACACTGGTGACAGACAGACAGTGGAGTCTAAGTTTAAAAAAACTTTACCTTAATTGTCACATAGTGCACATGAATATCGTCTCATTCACCGCAATTCCATGGACAAAACTAACAAACACGTCACAATAGCTTCTCCACAATAATGCAGACATAACAAAAACGCTATATCCTCAACATAAAAATAAGAAACAATCCGAAACTTTTCGTAAGATTTTCAACCTTTTCAACAAAAGGTACTAAACCTTTTTCATTACCCTCAAGTTGAAACGCGGGAAACGCCGCCATCTTTCATTCGCTGTCTTGAAGACTCGACTCCACGCAACTGTCGTCTCGTTCATATCACGACGTTAAAACTTTTGGAAGCGGCCCGTGGAACTAAGAAGCTTTTCTTTATATTTACATAATTTTTGTGGCAAGAGTTGTGCGATAAATGTTTATTTAGCTAGTTCTTTTTTAGAGAGCTGCTAAGAGATTCCTACGTCGATTACTAAATCTGAATTTTCTTTGAAAGCATAGCCCACTTAGGTACCTGTACGTACCAGGCTCGCAGTTTAATTCTGCTTTATATTCATTACCGAGATAGTAATCCTACCTATATTACAAATCTCTCATAAAATTGAACTGTGAGCTGTTCTCTTCCATTAGCCCCAACTATTTAGCTCACGAATAAACATTAACAGCTCCATTCTAAAACAGACTCATTAGTTAGAAACCCAGCAATGGCCCATAAAGCGCACAGAGGTGGGTTAACAGTACGCACGCATATTTATATGTACGTTTAATACCTGTCTGCCCTTAGTTCTGTCATTAAAGTCACCCCCCACATCAATTAACACGTACTTATGTCTCTCATTCACTTCTAGTATGTCTAGTAAAATCTGCGACACGAGTCGCGACACGGCACGACGAGGCAACTCGTAAAACTGAATTAAAATCGCGAAAATGCCAAAGTTGGCGATGGTTTGATGAATTGCCGGTAATGTGAGTTCACGAATACACCCTCCTTGTGTGACTTTTGACTCGTTATAAACTTATACAATGCATGTTGTGTTATTGGAATATCATGAATGTTTGCGAATAATATAACATTTTCGGAGAGAATTGGGGTTGTTTATTTTGGCTTCACGTGGAAATTGTGTGACGAATTTCTATCGATTTCCATCCATCTTGTTAGAAACTGTTTGGTAGCTGTATACAATAGCACAATAGAAAACAAATATTATTCGTAACCATAGATCGAGGCTGGCTTCACTATAACGCCATTATGTTTTGAATTATAATTTTTAAAAAGAATACAAACCTACTAAACAAATATTTGCATAGTTGCCACTAATGGCTCCCAAGAGAGACGATAATCTATTCTTAGTCTCCAGTAAGATACAGGGCACACACCATCATAATATATATACAGCCCTTTATTTTCTCGAATGACAACCCCACGTTAATGTTCGAATGAATTCAAATTGGTAATTATTAATAACGAACTTTGTGTCTGCCGTTAAAATTATCCGAAATCCATTCAGCTCGCTCTGATTTCAAATAGAACTGCGGCGTTTTTTGTGAAAAGAATAAATTCTCTTTAGGGAATACTGTGGAAGGTTTTTACATGTAAATGTCGGTAAAAAGTATTATTTATTATGTACATTGCTCATTATTTTAATTCGTTAGTATTTACAAGGGTGTATTAACAATTACATTACAAATATTTTGTTTTAAAACGAATTTTATGCCACATTATTTATACATCCCTTTTTTTGAAGTGGAAATTCGTCAAATAAGTTCTCCCGTTCTGGGTGCAGCGAACAGGTGTGCCAGACTTACTGACTAAAACCTACATATGTTCCTTCAGATGCCATATATACTTTTTTTTTATGTAATATATACTTTTTTTTCTAACCCATTGCTTTTGTAATTTTTTTTTATATTATTAGACCACAACTACCAAAACTTCGTTAGTAGGTAATTTATTTTGGTAACGTGTCATTTATTGTTTTTCTTTATTTAAAGCCTCTTTTTTATCATCTGAATGTGAGATCACTGTAGACTCCGCGAATTCTTAGATTACTTCATATTACGACTCACTTTTTAATATGATTATTTTTATTGTACTTTTGAGTACAATATTGACTTGTCTACACTGTCCTTACATAATATCTACTAATACTGTAATATGGAATATTGTAAGAACAACATTTTTTTAAAAGAGTAGCCATGGAGTTTCTTGCCGGTTCTTCACCATAGGAAACGACCAATTTCGAACCGTGCACTAGTTTCTGACGTTTTATAAGTGCCCATGTAGGCCTATGTGAAAATAAATTTTTGAATTTAGAATTTGCCTTTTGCATTCCAGAGTCAAACATCTTCGCACTTTCAAAAATCTTCGCAGCCGACAAAATTTATACTCCCAAATTTATAATCATGCAAACTGGCCGAATACAAAATATAACCAAATTACACATCAAAAGTGCCCCAAAGCACGGTAAAGAGTACTAGGGTCACATGACACAGGCAGGATAATGAATTCCTGCTATGCGCTTGCGTCTGCATGAATATTAAATGTAGTAAGAGATAAAATGCTAATGTCCGCAATATGCATACATATTTATCCCGCGGTGAGTTAGAGATAACGCCTCGATAGCGAATCGGATTAGCTTGGATTAATGCTGTATTTGCATCTGTTGTATGGATTATTGTGATTTTTATTACACGTAGAATACTTTGATATAAGTTGTTGGTTTTCGAAATTTTTGTTTCTGATCGGGGTTTATTTTCTGTTGTACAAATATGAAACTCAATACGGTGTTAGTGTAATCATAAATTATGTTATCTACTTATCATTATGAGTCTTTAAGAAGAGACAGTGTATTTTCTTTTAGATAAACTTATATAGAAATCTTGGAAGACTAAATCAAATTAACGTACATGTTATTTTTTTAGGGTTCTGTACCTCAAAAGGAAAATACGGAACCCTTATAGGATCACTTTGTTGTCCGTCTGTCTTTCTATCAAGATCCTTTATCTCGGGAACGCGTAGAGGTATCGAGTTGACATTAAAACCATATACTCAAGTCTGCAGTCCCTTGAAGCTGTGAAAAAGTCAAACTTCTAAGTTAAGGAAAAAAAAAGGTACAGCCGTTTATGTCGCAAAAAACGTATATTTCGACACTCTCACGGGAATCAAAATTCATAGGATACTTCCTGTAGACCTAGAATCCTGAAATTTAGCATGAAGCAAGGTCTCATAGCACAAATATAGGAAAAAATCTGAAAGCTGTAAATTTTTTTACGTCACAAAAAATAAAAATTCGGGAATTGAATTGTTATCAAAGGTACGTTTGTACGGAACCCTCAGTGCGCGAGTCTGACACGCACTTGGCCGTTTTTTTTACTATGGCCTTTAACCGCGAAGAGTTAGTAAAAAAATGAATATCAGAACCCGCACCCTGTATTGAGAAAAAAAATCGAGTATAAATTCGAATTAAAAAGAAAAACTTTAAAACATTTATTAAAATTCAACCATTTCAGTATATCATTACTTCCTAAAATTTGATTCCTATTAGCGACATTAATAACACAGTGTTTCGATTCTTAGCTAGGAATATTAATTACCCTCTTAAATTCAAGATTCTCTGATATTTACAGACAAGAAGACAATAACAGAGAGGCCAACAATATAATATCCCGAAAACGGTTGTTTGTATTCAATTACCATGTAAATATTCAAATTGGATTCCAAGTTACAATTTCACCACAATTTATGTGTCTTGGATAAGATATGTAGCTTGACCGAGAATAACTCCAGTACTCGAAAATCTGTTAGGAATAACTTGTAATCTCTCTAATTTTACTAATGAAGTGTATCTAATCTTGTAAGTCTGAAGTGAATTAAGTTTCGCACCTTTGCTAATGAAGAGACCTAAGTTGAATTTGGAGCTTTCGTAATTTGTGTTTTCATTCATGTTCTTCTTAAATTTATTTTCAAAAAATCTAAATTATTGTTTAATTTTAAGCTACGTTATTATCCGTGTTTATGTCTTCCAATTTTTTCTTTCTTTCAATATTTTAGCATGGTACTCAAACATCACTGGTGAAATATTATTATATAAGATATACACGGGATATTTTATGTGATGGGAGCCTTATCCAAACAACCAGAGTATAAAAAGTTAATAGAGATACTCCGTATAATCTTTTAACTGATAATAATGTTTATCGTAATGCAAATATACACAAACACGAAAATGGAGCAGATTCACAAATTAATCCGTATTTACTCGCGGCTTGTTTGTATCCATAAGCGGCGTAAGGGTTTCCAACAATTTTGGAATATTTTAAAACAAAAAGGGTAAATTATTTACTTGAGTTTTCGCTCTTTTGGATTAACAGTGTGAGCAGTATTTTATTTACATCCAATAAATTGAGCAGCAGTTGATAGATTTTGTTATTTATGTACGATAATTAAAACTTCTGAAAATAATGGAATCATAATTAAAGCAAGCACTAAGAGAAGACATTACTGGCATTACAGCCCCTACTGGAATTATGTGGGGATTACACACACACCCACACGAATGTAGAGACACACAAATGATGACAAAATCTAAACAGACCAGTTTAATACGGATATCTTATAATCACTTCCTTATATCCATTACAGCATACACCCTCTAACACAGCATACACCCTCTAACACAGCCCTAACATTCCTTCTACACAACACCGATCACAACTACATCAATATTAATTTTAAAACCGCACCTCGGTATTTCCACCGCAAAATATCCTTCTAAATTTAACCGGCAAATACCGTACAATGGCGGGGCTTTGTCTTTGCGGTATTAGCCCATTAATAACATTAACAATGCGGTACACCAGCGGCTTGGTAATTGAACGCCGGTCCATCTGTTATCTTTCCGTGCCCTAATGAAATTGTCTGCGAACGATATTAATTATGCTAAGACTGGATTTGAGTATCTAGACGCGGTATTGGTAAAAAACGTCTAGGTTTTTATATCATCTCGTTATTAAGGTTGGTAAGTCACTAAACTCGCCCTTCGTAGGGAACTGAAGCATAACCATTAACAATACTTTCAATGTAAAGAAACAAGAACAGAAAGGAGATATTTAGGAGATTATTATTATTATATATTTCAACTCTCCTGTCGCACGTCTGCTGGAAGAAATATCTTTAGAAATAAGCAGCACTTCTGTGCTTTTCTGTTTTTTTAATTTTACTATGGCTAGCAGTCCCCATAGCTTAATTCTGTTTTCTGTATAATTTTACAAGGCCATCTTCAAACCAATCTGAACTTAATAGCTATCTTGCTTTCATGTGAGAAACTTAATTTGCAACCTATCGACCAGCTACACGTTACTCCAGGTGGGTTCCGGGTGCATATTTGTCTTCTTCAGCCCCCATGCTGAAATCTTCAGATTTCATCATTATGGAGTTTTAAAAAGGACAGGTCTGCCTTCTTAGTGCAAATATCACATAAGTATTTTTTTACCATTGTCTTAATATGTCAATTATCTAGCCACTCCTCTACTTCATAGACGTGGGCTTCTAGTTTGGTTGATGTTATAGCGAAGTTATCGTGTACTAACCGAAATTCTGTATCGTCTGCGTAAGTAGAAGTTATAGCATCAGCAAGCGTTGGTAGGTCTACAGTAAGTAGCAAGTATAGTATGAGTCGCAATCACAGGTCACAATATATTTCCTTGTTGTACTCCTGAGAAGATTTGCTAGAGTAGTTTTATTTAGCTTGCTCATCATTTATTTGTTTCTACATAATGTTTATCTCATGGACGCTCTCCAACACGGTGAACGGATCTCATCAAATCGGTCACACTGAAGCATAAATGAAAACTCCCAAGCTGCCAAACACAGAGCTGCATGGCGTCGTATCGCGAGAGAAGCGGTGGTGCAGGACTCGACCGAGACATGACCATGACCACTCTGTCAAGAGTGCAAGACTGAGAAGAGAGAATGTTTATCATTTAAACTTGTTAGTTTCGGTGTTACTTCTGGGAAAGATCTAGCTCTTTGTACGTACAAACATGTTTTTTTTAGAGTATATATTTCTTGTGTCTCTTTTCATTACTCATAATCATTTTATTATCACCAACCTCGACAGAGTCAATATACTAGAGAGGTTTCCTACAAAAAGGCGAACTACAACAACTTTGTTCTTTTAATAAGAAACAGATACACTGAACGAAAAAAACTGAAATATTATGATTACATTCGCGATGCTAATGAAGGTTCATACGAAGATATTATGTAACGGGATCGTCTCACGAACGCTCAAGCGTTGACCTAATTGCGTAAGGCGACAGGGGCCCATCACGGGCCATTTAATAAAGCCTCCCAAATAAAAAGTAGAGGAGAAACCTACACATGGCGACGTACGAAAATGTTATTTTGCACATTTCCCTCAAACGCACAACGCTCAGCGTAATCCCGAGGATTGGGGTACACATTCGCAACAATACATTTTCCAAATTGTCTCCTTGAAGACGCAATAATTTAAAAAGGCGTAGCCTTGGGACTCCAACTTGTGATTTCATTGTCGCGTAAGGCGGGTAACGCGGCCCGAGGTGCCTATTCGCGTTTTTATTTACGTGCCAACACAGTTTGTTAATGACGATGATGTATTGCTACAATTTCTTACACAATCTCGGCGTAAAATTAAAAAGGTTCCCCAGGGAACTATTTTAGGTCCTGTATTGAATAAGTTTTTGAGGGGAATGGTGTGATTCGTATTGTGTGTAGTTACTATCAGTATATATTACGCAGGTTCGTGCAAGAACAGGTCCCGGGAGGGCTCGCTTGCATAAAGCTGACAGCCACACTATGGAGGATGTGTTAAATCAGCGAACGTGGAAAAGATTTAATCGGAATGCTTTCTCACTACGAGGACCGCTAAGGGAACGATGGCTTAGCAACGTTGTAGTTATTCGTTTATGCAGCTTGCAATGTTGGTGGAGTAGCTTACATCACTGAGGCACGCTATATTCGCGTCGCTTAAAGAGAGAGACTTCAGTATTCTGTTAAACGGATATTTTTTTTGTTTTGCCTTTACTGTCCCACTGCTGGGCAAAGACCTACCCCAAGAAAAAAAATAAAATGTGGAAATGGTTAACAATTCTAAAAACGATGTTCTCTCTGTTTACGCCAGTAGTGTGATATCCACATTATTGTGATTAGTGTTACACCGGCTACTTTAAGGAAAAAACCAAAACGTTTCATTCAGAGATATGCAAGTAATTTCATATAAAGAGCAACACAAACTAATTGTTTGCTCAGACGTCCAAACGAAGTCGCAACGAGATTGCATTTGCGAAATGGGAACAAAGTTACAGCGAGTCCCCCGAAACAACTACATCTACTCGGCCTTAATCCAATAAAAATAAAGAAGATATTCGCGTGTCTTCTTATTGCCACCTTCGCCAGTTGTTCCGACCACCTCTGATTTCCCAAAGGGCTTTATTTTAAAAATCCACCTCAACGTTAAAAAGGTAAAAATATTGTACTTGTGAATTTTTGAATCAAGTTTCCTTGTTTCTGTGTAGAGTTTTCTTGATTTTTCGTCGCCAAGGGATCATTAATGTGCGCCCTCCGGGTTTAGGGCACTAGAAACTTGTGGAGACGTGTGGGGAGAGCCTAATCAGCAAGGGTTGTGACGGAGGGTTGAGCAAACAAGGGAAACTTAGGACGACTAGTTTTGTTACTACAAAAGCTTTCGAGGGCTGGAATTTTTCTTTGAGGGATATAATGACTATGTAGGCGTCTGTTGCGTTCAAGACTTGACACGAGAGGGTAACTGCTTTAAAAATATCAATGTGAATTTTCCATTTCATATGTACTTTTCTAAGTTTATCTGGGACGTTACTGATACCCCGTGCGACGAAAAGCCGTTGGTCCTGGTTGTCATTCATAGATCTTTGACAGTTGTTACAGGTAGTCAGACGCCAGATAGTCTGACCATCAGTCTATCCAAGGAGTAATGTGTTGCCCGGTAACTGTTGTTGTGGACTGTGTTGTTGAGTCGCTCCATGTAAAACACGGATATTCAGACGCATCCGTTTAGACTGAAGAACCCAAGCTAGTTGAGAAAATTCTAGGGAGATGATGATGATGATGATCTCGTCTGGTAAAACAGCTTTAAAACAATATAAGTAACCTATTAGACTTTATTATTATTTTAATTTTTATTTTCAAGCATGTGGTTCTTCTCTTTTTTTTTTCTCACTTTTTGTTTGTAAATTAAATTTAATGAAGGGTCACTTCGACTTCGATAATTAAGTGATACTAATGGAAAATGACACCGACTTCTGCAATACAGGTTTCTACTTAGTTCAGAAGTCAGGGCTTCAAATTTTACAGTGTAAAATAATTGTTTGTGTTAATAAACTATTTGATTTGATTAGACTCTGCAATTAAAGCCTTCCAAACATAAAACAAATCTTCCTTTATAGTTTGTTTTTTATTTCTAAAACTGGTTTGTAGCATGAAATACTAGCACAACACGTAGCTCATAGTGCATGCAATATGTATATGAAATTGAGCGTAAAACACACAAACACGTGGAACAGTATTGGTCCACTTTACTGTTTTCCTCCATAGTGTAAATCACGGCGTAATATCAGTGTGTAAAAGCGCCGTGCTGCGATTTATTCGCGAATATAGTTTGATAGTTAATACAATAACACTGCATTAATATTGTTAGCGAAAGCTTCAACTGTATTCACAAGCAGGGTTGTTAAATGGCAAGCGATTGGCAGATGCGCTATTATTTTCTCTTTTGAAATGAGATTTTGATTGGTTTTTAACCCGATACTTTGTCTTTGAAATGTCTGATGTGCCGCTCATTGCATCATTGCTAACCATTTGTTTTTTGGGTGAGAAATCTAACCTCTCATATGATGATTAACATATCAACGCACAGCCGTAACTACAGGGCGTAGGAGCGTGAAGTTTTGCACAAGGTTTCCTTTTTAAAATATAGGCAAGCACTAAGATTTTCCAAAATTCAGCCCCTTAAGAGATGAAACGTGGGTCCAAAGTTTGCATGGAAAAAATATTTTCACGCGGGCGAAACCGCTGGCAGAGGCTAGTCATCAAATATTTTTTCTCGCTCTAGTTGGAGCGAGAGAAAGTAGCAGACTTTGACTCACTGAAGCCCACCCGTGTAAGGCTGTGGTGAACCTTTCGAACAATTCTGTAGCCCGGGCAGGCCTTAGCCGTAGTTGGTCCCGTCAATCATCCTGGCATACCTGACAACTGTTGTGTTCCACACAACACGTCGTGAACCCGGGCCTAGTTCTTATCGGACGATGATCTTTTGCTACGGTGGCCGAGAATCCCCAGGGCGTCTCCTTCGGCAACCAGAGCTTGCGTATTTCCTTCTTGCTTGGACTAGGGTTGGACGCGAGAGGTCGCCGCCGTCGGTGCTCCGCCCAAGCGGGGGAGACCTCCACCGTATACTCTGAGTGATCCTCATAATAATAACACTCGGACTTTTCTTCTCGCTAAGTAAAAATAAATTCCCGAAACAATCATGTTCGGTGAGGACCTGCGGCTGGTGGAAAGCGAAGACGCCGTGGCACCTCTCTTTAAACACTTCTCAAAAAGAGGACCCATAGCCGCGATTATAGTGTGGCCAATCACCACTACCCTTACTATCAATAAATAGATTTCTGATACTCCAAGTCAAAGTCAAAACGTTTATTGCAAACCAAGTGTACTTTAGTTCTTCAATCAATTCCTACCAAGAATATGATTAATTGATCCATAATATCTAGAACTGCTTCGACACCACCTCATTTGCAATTCAAATCAAATACTATTAGAATAGAATAGAATAGGCTGGGATAGGTATTACTAGAGTAGGCACTATTGTTGTGGTATCTATTTACCTACGTCGCACATCCACGACCAAATACTCCAACTCTTCAGATCTTCTGTCACCTATGGGGATTTTAGAGCTAAACGAGATGGAGTACCCAGTCGAAAACACACGATCCTAGCGAAAACATTCATCGGACCATTTTAACGCGGGGGGTTAAAGGGTTAAACTTCGGAGCGAAAAAGGCATTTCATTCAGTTGCTTTGCGTTCTGACTTCTCGGAATCGACACAGTCATAATTATATTCTCACTTAAGTACCTAATTCTGAATATTTAATGATTTCTCCGTAAACCGCAATGTCTTTTCGCGGCGTATATACCAACGCTTAACATGTAAACCCGAGCCGGTTAAACAAGGTGCGATTGAAACAATTACCCCGGACTTGCTTGTATTAAAATCAATTCACAAGGATTTAATTCACAAAAGTAATGCTTTAGAAACTTGATACCCACTAAACACGAGCTATAAAACCGAGTTGCCGTGTCGTAAACAGTTACTGAGCAGGGGAAGTGCAGCGTGCAAGTCTGAGCACAATAAACACTGTGGCGTAGTTGGAACACGAGGACACAGCGCCCATAGTGTCGATATGGCGAACAATAACTGCTCTCGTAAAATTTGATTAACCCGTTGCATGCCGCACTAAAATATTGACGTATAATATCGACGCTAATTCAGTTTCACAACACGTCTTTTCAAATATAAAGTTTCGTGTAATATATTTTAATAAAGTGAATTGTAATAATGTAATATGAAACGTAGTTCATAATTATGTGAAAACTTGTTTGAATTACGTAAACACGTTATTAGTAGTTCGTGATGTTGTTATATTTGACAATGAAATTGGGTTACCTAACTGCTGGCTAATTATAATGTTGTAGTAAGTACCTAAGTAATTTATTTTACAAATATGCTACCAAATATATAAATTTTGTGGGTTGACAAAGTATCTGTGTCGTGTACATGTACTATAATTAATGTATCGTATTAATTACTACTACATTAAATAACTTCACAATACAGTCCACTATTTTAGTATATGGAACGTTCTTCTATTCTATTGACAATCGATCAGTTAGCTGAGAGGTGCTGATATACGCGTCATGTCAGTGAATGGGCGCTGTCAGTTGAGACTGTTCATCTCATAGATAACTGCCGGTGGCTTATTTCAATTTCTATATTTTGAATTGTTGTTTTTTTTGCTTTATTTATTTACATAATATGAGGGACACGAAATATTATTATGTGTCCGAGATATTTGTAATCTATAAAATTTAAAAGTGCCTATAAATGGTTTATTTAAAATACATGTTTTTGGTGTATTTCGTCCACTCTGTCACGTACATTACAAAAAATAGATTATCCAATGTAAAGCCCTTGAATAAAAGCATATATTTTACTAATAACCTTAGAATAAAATAGAATTGAGTGACCTAAATATTTATGGCGTAAATACGATATTAATATTATTTTTCGATGGAACAAGCAGAACAGTTGGGAGTAAAAAAGCAGAAAAAAAAAAACATTTAAAAGAAATCTCCCGCACATGCAAAACCATAATCACAAATGAATGATTAAAACGTGCCACAAAGGATCTAGTTCTAATTTCTAGCAAGGTTTCTACGAGTATAAAAGTTTCCATACAGATCTGATAATAAAAGATAACAAAGAATGGAACAGCTGCAGGATTTCCCACTATCGTAAGAGTTGAATGTGGCAAATGTAGGTTAGTTTTAAAGGTTGTAGATTTTTAACCGAACACGGAGAAATTATAACATTGTTAAGCTGTATAAGATGATATGTATATTCGTATGTCCGTATTGCTGCATGGGTGTGAGCCGTGGAAAGTCTCAAAGGATTCTCATCTATTGAGAGCCTATTCACTCTAGCCTCTACGTAAATTATAATCGGATGGGAAGAACACACATACAATTAAAAAAACGAGGCGAAACGCTTAGTCTGGACCATAGAGGTGGACACTCGTCGTACGTACGGGTTGTCGGATGGGAGAAAGGTGTTGGCAGAATCAAGTTATGTATTTCCCGCGCATGCTCTCCAAAATACATCCTATGGAACATCGAAAGTCTGGCTACCCTACGCCTTGCTTTGTAGATTCCAATTCTTAAAAAAGTCATCCAGGTCCGTGGTCTACCACGCGGCTCTGAGTCGCTGTGTCAGGGCACTAATTCTGTGTTTTACAAGCCCATAGCTCATCAGTCTGTCTCGTTATTTCACATGTGACTTAATATATACTTTAATACTAGTATTTCTTTTTTATTCTTCCAAATCTACGCTTTTTTTAATGGAAGTAGCACATTATCATGATTTAGTTGTGTATTCCATTTCCACCACTTAAAAAATTATACGTAATATATTTTAATTAAAATAAACTGTCAACAAAGAACTCAACTGTCAAAAAGTTTATTAAAAAATATATATAAAGCTGGCTCGACATTACCCTGCATTTAATGGTTGGTATTAAAAGCTTTTAGCTTCAGCATGTAACTAACGAGTTATGGTCTGTGATTTAGATGCCACCTACATGTTTTATGGGTTATAGCATTCATAGGGAAGCCTGGGTTTATGCACAGGACTAGACGATGGGGGAACACAACGGTTATGAAATGGAACACGCTTGGTTCTATGATGGATTTTCAAAGACGTGTTTTAATCTGTTATTTACTACTTACGATTAACTAGCAAGGATGTTATGGACATGTAATTTCGGATAGAGATATAGAAATAATAGGATACCGGTTTCAGATATAAAATTATATCGGATTTTCCGCTAGTTTCGGATAATTTCGGTTATAGATATCAGAATTATAAAATTAAACTTCAAAAATCAATATGTGACTGTTATTTCTGGTCTAAATTATAAGGGTATCATATCTTATCGCTAACCGTATATAAGGGATAATAGTAATTAATATAAAGTACTGTCCCTCCAAAGCTGCGTCTTCCGCTACGTTGGAAGGCCTCCCACAAGGTGGACCAATGACCTGGTGAGGGATGCGAGACGCACATGACCTTTCGTTGTGACGATACTTGGTGGAGGCCTATGTCCAACAGTGGACGTCTTACGGCTAAAATAATGACGATGACTGTCCCTCACATCCACCTAAGAAATTACGTGAAAATCTATCAGATTTTGATAAGAAATCCCTGATAAGAGCCTCCTTTAAGAATCCGACTTCTAACAACGACTATAATTCTATAGTACCAACTTTCTCGCGTGACACAGAAGCCCTTTCTAGAACTTATTTCCGCGACATTTCGGCTCCAAACTGTTCTTTATTAATGCCCTTTGCCCGAATATCGGCCATTAGGCCAGTCTGACGCTGGTCGGGGATATGCAGCGATTTATCACAATTATGGGGATTTCGGACTCGCGGGACCGATGGCGACGCGCCACTGTTTACGACCGTGCGTAGCTCATTGTGGCACTAGTGCGTAGTGACATATTTAGGACGATCGATATTTGAACGTAAATTTTTATTATACCTTTACAACGCTGGTTAAAAAATAACACTGCAGGGCAAAGGCCTTCTATTTCGTCCCTTAGCTTACAACACCGCTCAAGTCGAAAATTGGCGGTTTTCACATTTGAATGCCTTTAGATGGAGCTGCTCATTGCGCGTTTAACCATTGGTCTCATGATATATATTTCAGCCAATCAGAAGCCATAATTCGAAAAGTAGTGATAGCGTGCAAGTCGGCTGGCCTCTCAACACCACACAGTTTTTTTCGTTTCCTGTAAAGTTGGTAAAAATTACTTATGCGGTGTTGTTAGCTAAGGGACGATTTTCATTTTTGCCATTTCTTTCCTTTCCTCCCAATTTTGAGGAATTGTAGACCAGTCCTGTCTGAAGATCTAGCTTATCCCATCATCTTCACCTGGGTGATTTTTTTGCCTCTTTTAAGTTCTCTTTATTAATACAATTAAGTCACTAGTTTCAAAATTAAAACACACAAATTACCTTCAGCATAATTTGTGTGTTTCAATTCTAGTAACCCACTTTCCTAGTAACCCTCCAATTAACTGGTTTTTCATAAAGTAATATGTTACTTAAATTTTCCTCTGCATGTGTATATTAAAATGTCAAAGTAAAATAAAACAGCGAGCTCTGGGGACATGCAGTAATTTGGGGACAGCGTTGTAATACATACAATGTTGCTCAATTATAAAAACATGCCATTAGAGGGTTGTTTTGCCATTTGGTCGAAAGCTAATTTTAGATAAGTCTGGGTAATTTTAGCTGTGACAATAAGAGAAGTAGAATTTTCGCTAAAGCTTCTAAATAATTTTATAATTTAATGAAATTATTTTTGAAATTAAAAATGCTTATCAAGCAAATAACTTGTGTATTGGAAAGGTAAAGTATATATACTGTATACTGTATAGTAGATATACTGTTCATTGTACACCACAAAAAATTACAGTAGGAGCTTAAAATTAATAGGGTGTAACAACGGGCGATCTTATCTATCCCTAAAAGCGATTTTTTACAAAAACTTTTAGATGGATTTGACAGAGAAGGAGAAAAGATACATACGTAGTTAGATTGCAATATAAGAAAAAAATATGACAATTCTTATAACCGTACCAAACTGTATTAATTTGTCAAGTCAGTATCAAATATGTAGCGACATCTATTATGGCACATAGGAACTAAACTACGAAATCTTGCATCTTGATTTCAACATAATATACAACAGCCCGAAATCATCTATCGGGCAGCAGATTTGTGCAGGACTTTACACGCTGTTCCGCATACCTTTAAAAATACTTCTTCATAAAAGTTCAAAGCATAATATCTCATACCTACTAAGAACTAGTCGGACAAGATCTCATCTCATCATCATTCATCTCGGTCATCACAGGGGTATCTAACTACACAGTACACACTACAACCTATATTGTTATATTCTCATTCAAAGACATGCAAATCATCTCCGTTCTAACCCAAAAAGTTCGTAACAACCATAAATACCATTTTACTCAGTTTCCACAGACTATTTTCAGTTTTTTTTTTTATCAAGCTGGGTCAAAGGGGCGCGACCTACGTCCTTACTACGCAATCACTTAAGGACCCAGGGTTCAAAAGGGATTGTAATAGATAAACTTCTTACGTGTATGTTGTCCAAAATAACTTTGATATTGTTATTTTTGTATATTTGAGCTTTATGTGACAAGTGTGAAGTGGAATTGAGAAAGTTTCTTTGGCTATTATTTTTTGGTTTGAAGTGATTTTTATTATTTGATTCTTTGCTTTATTTTTGTATTGGTTTTATATTGTTTCGATGTCAATGTATTTATAAGAAATTTCTCTCAAGAACCTCATTTACCCAATTATGTTGGAGCTAGATCATTCTCTAAAAGATTTTTTTTTTTCACAACTTTCACACAACGTCATCTAGTCCCAAACTAAGCAGAGCTTGCGTTATGAGTACTAGACAACTGATAACCATACTTATATATTTCTAAATACATAAATATTACTTATAGATAAATTACATCCAGACACAGAACAAATGATCGTGCTCATCACACAAACATTTATCCTGGATGGGCATCGAACCCACGACCCCCGGCGTAGCATTCAGGGCCACTAGACCAACAGGCCTGTCAATAGTCTGAGCAGAAAATAATTACTCACAATGAATATGAAATTCCAAGAACTATCACAAATAAGGCGAAGCCTAGATCCCTCTAGATACGTCACGTTTTCCAACAATTAGTATCTTTATGAAGTTTCTTCAAATTCATATTCTAGTCGTCTCCTCTTTCTAACTAGAGCCTTCAAGATAGACTTCTGAAAGAAGCATATCAAATCAAAGTTGGAAACTTTTTGAATCAAGTATAATAATGACAATCAACCAACTAGATTTCGGGAATAACTCGATCTTAGGGAAAGCTATCATATAATAATATATTCATACATAGATATAGGTTTCATTTGACAGACCTGTTGGTCTAGTGGTCAGTGGCCCTGACTGCTATGCCGGAGGTCGTGTGTTTGATTTCCAACCAGGACAAATGTTTGAGTGATAAGCACGATCATTTGTTCTGTGTATCAGGTGTAATTGATCTATAATATGTATGTATTTAGAAATATATAAGTATGTTTATTAGTTGTCTAGTACACATAACACAAGCTCTGCTTAGTTTGGGACTAGATGACGTTGTGGAATTTTATAATTATTTATTTATTTATTTATAGTTAATTAAAACGGTACATGCCCACTTACATTAATTAACATAGAATTTAAAAACTTATATAAAAAAAAAACAATTATACATAATATAGACAACAAAATTAATTAAATTAATAATTTAAGATTAAATACAGTACTACACACTAACATGGAACAGTGGACACCCTTGCATACTGTCTCTCACAGAACACCAGACAAACACTTCTTATTTTATTCCATTCGTCTGCAAACACATCACATTCAGGGTCAGCAGTCAGGAGGGCGTTAAGCATCAATATAGCAGGAATATGACTATTCAGAACAGTGGTGGCCGAGTGGTAACGGCTCCGACTTATTAGCTGTAGATCGCGGGTTCAAACCCAGCCAGGCGCATTACTTTGTGTAATTTATTTCATCACAACTGCTCTCAAAAACGGTGAAGGAAAACATCGTGAGGAAACCGGCATGTCCTAGAACCAAAAATTCGAAGACATGTGACATCCACCAACCCGCACTGGGCCCGCGTGGTGGATTACGGCCCATTCCCTCTCCTAGAGAGGAGGCCTGAGTCCCAACAGTGGGAACATTATAAGGCCGACTATGCTATACTAGGCATTATTCACAAAAAGAGAATCCGAATTATGTGCAATAAAAATGATGTACATAGGTGCTCTCCTGGTGGAGTGGTAGTAGTTCATGGACCTACGTAGATACACCTGTCTTTCTTTGAGGTGGTAAATCATCAAACAACTCTTTCCGCTTTGGACGGAACCAGAGGGACTGTCAGACTTTTACTGACTAAAACTCACCTGTGTTCCTTCGCCGTCCGATCGTCCGGTAACCGTCCGGACCGAGCCCAAGTCGTCGACGACGCGTATTGTTCCACGCGCTCCTCAGGGAGATGTCAGCAAATCGTAGGGGCCCAACAGGGTCGAAGCCTACTGGGGCCACGGGTAGTGTGAAAGTGAAACCCGGGGCCCTGGGACGATGGCAAGGAAGGAACAGGAGTGGGTTTTTGGTCAGTAAAAGTCTGACACTATTTTCCGCTCCGCCCAAGAGCGGGATTTGTCATAAGATGATTTTCCCACCTAAAAAATAAAACCTGTGTTCCTTCAGTTGCCCTTTAAGTTCCAGGACCAGGTAAGTATAAGAGAGCTAAGGAAGGTACACTCGCCTAAAACACATTATTCGGAAGAAGACTTCAACTATTTCTTACCTATGTTATGATGTGGTTTTACTCCTGAAAACAATAGCTAACTCAACAGATGAACCGAAGTAATAGATCATATTAAAACTTTCGTTATTAAAACCAACTTGACGAACTAATTATTTCTTCTAAACTATATTAAACACGCCCGAATTGATTTCAACAAGAAGTTTGTACAGGCAAGAGTAAATACAGATTTAATCAACAAAAATATTATAAAAATATTTAACTTTAGTCCAATTTTCTGCTTGTTGATATTGTTAATTAACTCCTTTCTTAGTTATCAATTTGGCCGGATTCTGCGTTCCCCTCTAGGCCGCACTTTATTTTAGATTGGTAAAAATAAACAACCTCATTCGAATGAAAAGTAAAACCCTTTATTTGCAGGAAATGTTCCGAAAAATTTGTGGAATTGGTCTGTCTGAAGCATTATAATGAAATCTATGCTGTTTTGACACACGGAATACAAAACAACAACTTCTAAAACTCCTAACAGGCCTAATTATAAATACATATGAAGCATCGCAATTTTCCCGCGCGTTTCGTTGTCAAGTTTCAAACAAGGAACAAGGCGTCCATACCGCGATATCGTGACGCGTTGCGTGCAAACTTCCAAAACAATAGTATATCTGAGTTCACGCACCAACTTTCTACTATTCAGCCGCTAAAAGCCTTTTGTTCTTAACAAAAAGCCTCTGTAACTCATGCAGTAACACTTGAGACTGAGTCATGGTACAAGTGGAAATTTAATATCAAGGTTTTTTAGAATTTTAAAATTTCTTCTGGTTCGGTTATAAAAGAGTTGAAGTTGAAAAGGCAATCGACTGTAAAATATGGAGACTAAAAAGTTTCTTAAAGCTCTTAGACTTATAGAAAACTATTTATTATTCGTGGATATCGTGCAATATTCAGCCATTGATGGTTCAAAGTACGCAGACGTCTCCAAAATTATATTTCTCCGATCTCCATTCATATTTACGGCCGACGCAAATACACCAAGAACGTCTGAATACAGCAATTTACACACATCGCGCACCATTCACGTAAATGGAACATCAAGACGCCTTCAAATTTCGCAGAAATAGTGGGTAATGTCGGCGTAACTGGATCGCTCGTCGCTTGGGCCCAGCGTTTCTGCTGGGGGCAATTTCACCCCTTATCTTCTGGAACCTTAGCGCGTGACGCGAGGTTATTTACGCGCCCGGCGCCGCCCCTAATCCCCTATTTATTCCCGGAGATGTATCTGAAAATTAGGGATCACGTCTAGGGAGGGATTCCGGGGCTGGTTAATTTGCGGGATTCAGGCGTCCCGGTGTTGCGTCGCGGAGACAACGCCACGTAATGATTATGATACTGATATGTTGAGACACTAATTGCGCCTGCAAGCTTTAGCTTTTGTGTTTTGAAGAAAACATTTTCAATTTTCCATCCTTATTTGTTACGTTTTCAATTTCGTCAGCTGTAATTTACTTTTCTACCAAATATAACGTTGATTATTTTCACTCGGATTGAAAGAAGACATATCAATTTATTTCCAATCAAGAACTAATAACTGATTATTGTGAACGTGGTTGAAATACGAAATTATCTTAGTCCTTCACAAAAAAAGGTACGAAGCTCTGTCTTGGAGATCTATAGGTACCTGCTACATCAATACAAGCACATATAAAATTCGCAATTCGTCTGGCAGTGCGCAGTTAAACCCACGTTAACCTCTTCAAATAGCGCCATTGAGGCCGACCCCCTTGGAATACACTATAACACACACATTGCCTCGAATGGGCGTTTTAAAACACTTTTCCGTGTGTTTAGGTCTCACCGATCTCACTTTAATGTCTACGGCCCTGGAATGAGACACGGAAATAGAGTAGTGATTGGAAATGAGGCGATTTTTTTTAGATTTTATCGATAGTCGAATAAGCGATTTTTTAAATTGAAGGGTGGTTAAACCGCATGTTTGCCGGTCAGTATGTTGCTTAACTTTTTTGTATGTATGTATGTTGCCAGCGCTAATAGGTATGTGATAAGTTTGTGAGTAGCATCTCTGAGTGCAGCTATTTTGCGACTACTTTTGTTACTTTGGGTCTGTACCTGTTAAAACAATTGTATGTGTCAATAAGATTCATAAATAAACTTTACGACACCACCTAATTTGTAGAAAGGCAGCTTGATTGGAGATATGAACTTTTTGTTCAGAAAAATAAAATAAAGGTTGTCTGTAAAAAACCGCTTTTAGCGATAAGACCGCCCATTGTGACACCTATTAATTTTAAGTTCCTAATGTAATTTGTACTTTTAATAATAATAATTTATTTATTTCAAGTAACATTGACTCATATACAATATAAAAATAGAATAGTAATCAAAACAGTCACAATTAAAATCATAGTTTGTACAGTTAAAAACCAATATTGAGCAATGCAAATAATTAAATACTTATACTTTTGTTGTATCTATCTATAAAAATCATTACGACGATTTTTCTGTGTTAATAGCATTATTTCAGTATCGCCATTAGTACACGATGAAATACATGTTTTTGGATAATTTAATTAAAATAGCTTCGGGCTATATCGTTGACAGGTAAAACAAAACTATTTACTCATTCCATTCCATTCTATATGCATAAAGCGTGGGTAATTACATCATATTTATAATTAGACATGGTTTAAGCTGTTGATCCCCGCATTAACGCCGGCGTTCAAGCGCCATTGTCTTACTATTGTGTCTCTAATTACGCACTCAAAAGGTTAAGCAATGTTATTTAATTCATCAAATCGAATAAATATTTAGCAAATGACGTTCCGAACAAAATAATTTATTTTAATTGTGAATATTATATAAGTTTTCATTTGAATTGTTGTATTTAGGCTGAATCCTAATTATCCTGAAATAATTTAGCAAATTCTAACAATTTTAACTTTTCTGTTAGTTTAACAATTTGAGGACTTTAATAATTTACAATGTTCCGAGATCCTAAAACTTCATAATTAGAATTAAACCTTCAACAACAGCCAAACTTCCCGAAACACACATCACTAATAATTCTAATTAATTAAATTTCGTCCTTTCACAATCGAATAACTCGAATAATTCGAATAATATCTCGGATATGCGGCACATAATCGAGAGGCGCACCTCTATCCCATCTGGAAGACGTGACGAGAAACCCACTATACGCCTTTAACGAAACCTTTGAGGGCCAATGGAGGGATTTTCAATTTTGTATGCGAATCTCAAATGTCCTTGAGACGCGAGGAGATTATCTTAGTTTAGTTTGAAATACTTTATAGGTAGTAGAAGATGGGGGATCGTGGCTTATACTAATTTGTACTTTTTGTTAGGAGTTTTAGCGATTTCATTTGGATTGACTCTTTTTGTTAATGGAGTAAGTAAAGTAGATTTATCGCAATTGGCTAAGCTTTTATGACCTTTTTTTGGTGAGAAAAATCATCTAATGACAAATCCGTCAAAGTCAGACTTTTACTGACTAAAATCTCACTACTGTTCCTTCTTTGCCTTCGTCCCAGGGCCCCGAGTTTCACTTCCACACTAACCGTGGCAGCTTTTATGACCTCAGTTTTTTCTTAATCGTTTTTCGGGAGTGAAAATTTTTTTAGGTATCATATTTTAAATAAGTACATCATTTATTTTAAATAAGTACATCATTTATTTTAAATAAGTACATCATTTATTTTAAGTACCTGAGTTTGCCTACAATGTGCTACCGGAGTTGGACGAAAGAGTTACCGCGGCCCTGGCACGTAAAGGGCAACTGGAAGAACATGATTTTAGTTACTAAAAGTCTAACACTCCCTCTCACTCCACCAAGAGCCGAGAGAAGGAATTCGATGACTACAATCGTCAAAAAAAAGGTTGCACGCTACAACTGTCTTTTTCAATGATTTTAAAAATAGCAAATCTTAGGCAGGTTTTAAGGCGGCAACTTAGGGTAATAAATTTCTTTATATTATATTTTAGGACTTATTTTTTATCTGACTGTACTAAACAGCTTCAATAAATTTGGTGGTTTCCGAATAGTCAGGGAAAAAATGTTAAAAATAAAGGTGTTGATTATATTGTAGCCGAATCGTCAGCAACTCGATTTTATCTTCTCAGAAAACAGCTGTAGGTCGAGAATACTTAGTTCTTTCTTTTTAATTATATAAACTGGTGCTTAACTACGATCCCACCTGACGGTAAGGAGTGATGCAATCGTTGATGATGAAGAGCACTCATTTATTAAGTGCCTATTCATCAATAACTGCCTAAATAAATTAAAAACGACCACTATAAACTTAATCACCTCAGAGGGAGTTTTAACTATAACATAATGGTTAATAGCATCACAACTGTTGAACTGTAGACCTTTCAAGTTTCAGCCATCTTTAACTTGGAGTTCAGTCTTCAGTTATTTGCTCGACTTTGTTATTATAAAACTCACCACGCCAGCATTACCGCTTCCGGAATATAACTTTCTTTTAATTAAGGAAATTTTCATGTTCCACCCGATTGGTAATAGTTTCTGGAGAAATGTAATAAGCGATTCTGACGTTTTTCATTTTATTAGAGTTATTTTATGATCGTTTTAGTGTTTTTTGTAGTGACGTCGGTTATTTCATTTTTTTATTTTTTGTAAAAAGGTTTTTATTTGTTGATTTCGAACCTCAAAAACACACACCACGTGCTTTAAATGTAAACATCGCTAATTACTGGGAAAAATAACCGCTGACGTGTCAGTATTATCTACCATATATCAGCGATAGACTGATAGTAGTAATTCCCCAAACGACCCGTACCTAGGTTACTACCTTTTTTTAGGTTTAAGAAAATCACCAGATGACTTCTTCCGCTCTGAGTAGAACGAAGGGAGTGTCAGACTTTTACTGACTAAAACCCACCCGTTTTCCACTAGGACCGCGGGGCCGCTAGGACTGCGGAGCCGCTAGGACCGCGGGGCCACTAGGACCGCGGGGCCGCTAGGACCGTGGGGATTTTCTGAAAAGGAAACCCGTAATCCTAGAACGCAAAGGACAACTAAAGAACACATGGTGTGGTTTTAGTTACTAAAAGTCTAACACGACCGCCCGCTACACCCAGACGGAGAGAAGTCATTGTATGAATTCCCACGTTAAAAAAAATCCTTGTTCCTTCAGTTGCCTTTGATGTTCTAGGGCCGTGGTGTCTCTTTTGAACATTGCCGCAGTTGTAGTAGGTAGGTACTACCGTCTAAACTTACTTATCAACATCCACATAGGTACACGTACGTGTTTCCAAACTGGCCGGAACAAAAGCCGTGGCCAATATTTAACTTGTTCTGCCCTCAACCAAACGAACTAAAGTTTTCCTTCATTATACATTTAAAGCGCGTTTATTTCACTTTATTTTAAATAGCTACAGTTTAAATCATAAACGAAAATCGTGCCTGTGTTTGTCAATCTGTCACTGATGCTTATTTAAAGGCAATTTCACGCAAACTATTGAAATTTACAGCAATAGTCGTTGCTAGATATGCAAAATTTCCATAATTGAATTCTATTTATAATCTAATTAATGTTTCTACCGTAATAAAACAAACAGAGTCGAATATGTACGAAACAAATCGGATTAATATGGAAGCAAATGTTACTAATCATTTATATACGTTATAAACAGGCGGAAACACTGCAGCCTGGCCCCTTGCCAAATGAAAACCGTGATAATCAAATGAGATGTCATATTTTATCCAAGTTAAAAACTCCAGGATTTTCATTAGCGCTATCTACACCACTTTTTGCAAACAAAACTCCACGTTATTTAATTTCGTATTGGTCCTGAACTCCAGACAAATTCAATGCAATTCAAATTAGCCTCATTCGGAATTCAATTCTAAACTGGACTATTTCAACGCTTTAATAAATAGAAGACACTAAACCCTTTCAGTAAGGAACTCTCGAAAGTATCCAGGAGGGTCGCAGGGCAATGGACACCCTCAACAATGACCCTCGGAGGTCACATACCTCCTCCAAAAGGGCTTTTTGTAAACACTGTCTCCTTCCCGATAGAAAACGAGTTTACTTTATCTGAGAATATCTTCTTAGAAAGGGGTAGACCACCCTTCTTTTTGCAGAAATCACTACTTTAAATGTATACAATCGTGTCGTACGGTTTTATTTGCGAATCGAATCGAGACGGAATGTGAGAGCTAGTTTTTTACGAAATATCTTTATCTGTATTGTAAATTGTATGCTATTTACATTTATGAGCTGATATGGGGATGAAAGAATGGACGTTGGCAATGGACAGTTGTTGATTATTCTTTGCGGTTTTAGAAATACTGAACTAAACACAGGATGCCTGAATAATAAAATTAGTTTTATTGTTAAGTTTACGGGATGCAAGGTGACTTTTATATCAAAACAGTTTGACCACAGTCATCTAGTTTAAAAAATAAAAATTGTAGGTAAAACCGACGAGTGCAAAGTGACAAAAGTTATCTGTAATGTTACAATTTTGTAATAAATGCAGTAACTAACTAAAAATACTAAGGGCGCCTTCAAGCACGGCAGCAGATAATTTATAGGCACCCTAAGTATATCCCACGACATAGTAAATGGAATATACTGAAAACCTACTGAGCTGATTTTAATCAGATAATCACAAAATTGCAGATGACTTTTTTCACTTTGCACTCGTCTGTACGTAGACACATCTTCATCGTCTTTCATGAAATGTCAAAAAAAGCAACAATATATCTTAATTAATGTTATTTTGTATTGTAAAATATTTACAGCAATGAAGCAACTAGAACAGAATCTCTAGGTACATATATCTAGCAAACCCTCCATTTCACCAAGGTTTATTACTTTCGTGGTTGTTCACAAATATTCTGCAAACATTTTGTGACACTTAGGTCTTAGGTAGACGGCTCACTGACTACGCCACGGCCAGACAATGCCAGCCTGCGGCATGTAATCCTTCCTCCTGACTTTCCTTGACGTCCTAGAGATAGGGCTGATTGGTCAACGAAGCGGAACTGTACACTATAGATGTGTATTGAAGTTAAGGGGTAGAAATACCATCCTTGTTTTTGTATAGAAAATATTTGCATACGCCCTATGAAAAGATTTATGTATTAAAGTATGCAGTAGTCACAGAAAACATGGAGCCTTTAAACTTCAAAATCATCATCATCATTCCTGCTGAAAAACGTCCACTTTCGGACATAAGCCTCCCCCAAGTGTCACCACAATGAACGGTCCTGTGCGTCTCACATCCATCGGATTCCCGCGATTGACAGGTTACCGGCCACCTTGTGAAAGGCCTTCCAACACTGCGTCTTCCGGTATGCAGTCGCCACTCCAGAACCTTTCGGCCTCAACGGCCATCAGTTCTACGAGCAATGTGCCCTGTCCACTGCCATTCTTCGGGCTAGGTCGGTAACTTTGGTTCTCCTTCGGATATCTTCATTCCTGATGCTATCACCCAATTTAAATCCGAGCATAGCCCTTTCCATTGCCCTTTGGGTGACTTTAAGCTTTCTGATGAATCCCATTGTGAGTAAATGTTTGGCGATTCTTCGGGCTAGGTCGGTAACCTTGGTTCTCCTGCGGATATCTTCATTCCTGATGCTATCACCCAATTTTAATCCGAGCATAGCCCTTTCCATTGCCCTTTGGGTGACTTTAAGCCTTCTGATGAAGCCCATTGGGAGCGACTACATTTCGGAGCCATATTACATCACTGGCAACACGCGCTTGCTTGGAAAACTTGATAAAAATTGCTGCAATAAAACCAGTCTATTAATAACCACCTCTAGGCTATTCCGTAGAAAGATACCACATCCAATTTAAAAATGCAACTCCTAATTCTGCGCTTTCCTAGAGCCCATAACGCCTTTATCGCAAGCGGCCATAACTCAGCTCAAACAGCTTTAATAAAGCTCTCACTGAAAACACTAGCTAAGCTATGTCCTAAGTACCAACAGAAGTCTTCCAACAAACATTTTTAAAGCAGCACAGTCATTACCGGCCATTTTGTTTAGCATTTCACAAATACGTAAGTTAAATTGGAGCCGCTGGTGACACAGCAAATTACTTTTTAGAGGAAATTTCGCGTAGTCAGTGTTGTAACGAGCGTTTTGTGGTCGCGGCGGCAAACAACCAAACCTACAAACCAACTAAAAGTTTAACTTACGGACTTGTTCGTTCCCGAATTGCGTAATAGTTGGGGCTACTGGTCGGGCTACTGTACGTGGGCGACTAACGCCTCGTCATCCGCTGAACTGTCCGTAAGTCCAAGCGACGGACCGTAATGAGCGCAATAACTGCATGCCAGTGTCGACTCCGTAATTATATAGTATTATCTAGCCGGGACACGTATAGGTAGGGTATTTAGGCGCGTGGTGTGGATTTCCTGATTATACAGCGATGGGCAATGGATTGGAAGAGCAGGTTTGAAATACATAGGGCTGTATTGATAACCGTTCCTCAACGACATACTCAAGTACGTTATCATTTAATACGATACGTCATTATGATATTGAATCAGAATCTCAAGATTATTTAAATACAGTATCTCAATTACCAAGTTGAGATCCTCAAGGCGTTGTACTTGATATGAACGATTGACTGGTAGAGAATGCCTTGTTGCATTAAGTCCGCCTATGTACCACTACTGTACATGAAGTTTAAATAAATAAATAAACGATTATGTCATATTGACCGCTGTTCAAAATTACATTAGTCACATTTGAAAGATTTATGAAGTAGATACTTTTGGGTATTTTTTGCTTATACGACAGTAAAAATGCAAATAATATCCGTAGTGCTATAAAGCCTCAGAACGTCAGACAGTGTCAAAATAAGGACGCCAAACCAACAAAATAAAGATCACTGTTTGTTTACATGCACGAACATCTTATGATTTTAATTTGTTATGAACGATAATGGATATCAGGAGTTATACTTATTAGGTACCTAATTATTTACTGCTTACTAGTAGAGAGGATGATTATTTTCTAACGTCATCATCATCATTTTAATAAAAACACTTAACTAATTAAAACTAACACATAAATAGAAATTAAATAAGCTAGTCATATAAATAATGCTGTAGAATAAAACTCTCATCAGACTCCTGTGCCGGGAGAAATTTCTTTTGAAACAAGCTGCACCTTTGTGCTCTTCTATCTGTATTTGTTCTTTTAGTTTTTATGTGTTTGTATGTACCCAAATGAATTAAACTATTAAAGTTAATAGGTCTGCTATTATATCATTTTTTTATTATTTGGAAACTAAAACGGCAAACAACGCTATGTTGATGATAAAACCTATAAAGTGTATAATCCATATTATACATAGGTAAGTACATTAAGCATTTATAAGTATGTACAATTTATATACAAAGCACTATTCATAAGCTTTTTCTGAGAAATAATTAATTAACCCGCTCCAAATACAAAGGAAAAACTTTATTACAATACAATTTCCCGATAACCCCTCACACAAACACGCAACTGCACAACGACAAACAAATTGAAACAAAAAAAAAACAAAACACAGTCGCTAGAACAACTTCAAACAAATTAGCATCGCTTGCTTACTGGCCACTTCAAAGCTTGCCTATTAATAAATACCATATTATCGAGTCACAGTGAAATTAAATATTACGTAACTACGTACCATTCGCAGAATTACCCTGACAACTTAAAAATTGCCTTGTGAAACGTCAGGTTATAAAGCGAATAAAGTCTTCCGATTAGCCTGGTTATGGGAACTGGTGACGTTTAATGAAATTGTTATAAACATAGTGCCTAGAATAATCGTAGGCCTGGTGGGAACCAACATGTGGGGACCGGGCACTGGTTAATGCGAGCCGGTAAAGAATTGGGGCCAGGCGACGAGCGGGTAAACTTTAGCAATTTGCACACGTTACACGTTAGGTATGATGAAATAAACTCCAATCTGTGGAATGATAAGGGTTTGCGGTCAGAGGTAGCCTGAATACCCATGACCGCAAACCCTTATCGTCGTCGTTCAAAACCTTCTAACTTTTCTAAAATACCAGGTTTTATGCGGAGTTATTTTTTTTGGGGCATTCTCATTTTCTTTTAGTATTATGTGAAATATTTTACTTCTCTTCAATTAGGTACTAACTTGCCTATGTTTATCGTTGTACTAAAAATAAATCTTTTTCTGGAAACCGCATCAAAATTGGGTATAAAATGAATTAGCATTTTTAATATTTTTATGAGAAAGAGTGTGCGCGTAGTGGGAACATAATATCTTGCTATCCCTTTTCTACGCGCGTATCATAGTGACGGTGACGTCACGTTGTAATTTGTGCATCCTTTTTCTGTTACTTGACAGTTTCCCTTTCTAACTTAATTTTGAACGGATTTGAAAAATTGTTTCTTTTTGTGACTTTGGATAAAAAATACCTAACTATTTTGATACAAATAATAACAAAAAATGAGCCAAGTCACAGGCCAAGTTTCCAATTTGTGCCCATGCATTTACCTTATGAACATTTGGAGCATTATGAATGAATTTAATTTCTTGTCAATCATTAAAAAAAAAACATTTTTCATTAGTGCTGTTTTTTTTTTTGTTTGTTGTTCATTGATTGAAGAGAGCTATAGACACGGCTAAGAGGATTTGAACAGGCAATTATAGAGGGGGGTCGAAAATGGCCTGAACTGTTTCGAGAAAAGAATGGTAGGCCGTGCTGTTTTTTTGCTCGACTTGGCGGGGGCGCTGCCGTGCCCCCAGATACAATAAAAAAAAATCTTTATCAAAATCGCTTCCGCCAACGCTCTCTTCCGCTAACTTAAAAGCCCCCTAACCTCTCTATAATAACCCCATTCCATTTTAACGTATCCAACATGGAAATTATAGAGCGTGCGACGATTCCCAGTGTATTTGCTTCTCAAATATGACATCTACATGCTGGTGCGCAATTTGCACGGGCGGAATTGTGTGGAGGTACTAGGGCTTCATTGAGGAGTAGGAGACCTCCCTTGTGGTGAGCTGTAGGCATTCGTGATGGGTAATAGGTAAGGCAGAGTGGTCTATAATTGAAAGTCTATAATGATGTTTGCGAAAATGAAGCTGGATTTCTATTTTAAAAGAGACCTTTATTTTTGTGTGGTTTTGTTTATGCAGTTACTAGCCGCTGCCAACTTCTGATAGTAGAAAATTATCCCAAGGGATACTTCGGATAAAAATGTACCATTCCTGGACATGTCCTGGAAAAGGAAATTTACAAATACTTGTACACGTGTAGACCATGGTCCACGTGAACAAGTATTTGTAAATTTAAAAAAAATGTTCTTTTCATTTACATTTTTTTTCTTTTACTGTTTTTTTTTTTTATTTCAATTAAGATAACTGTCTATAAAAGAGACAAAAATAAGTCAAATTCAAGTAAACAATAAACTTTTAATACGTCTAAAATTTTTTTTTTTCGGTGTAAAGTTCTGTTTCAGTTGGATACTAATCTTGATACTTTCAGCAGCGCATTTGTATATTTTTAATTAGCCTGTTGTGTGTCCCACTGCTGGGGTCCAAGTCTGATATTTTTATGAATTCGTCATTCCAATACGATCCCATTGTCATTTTGCTAAATGTTCGTAATCTGCTAATTCATCATGATCGATCATTGATCGAGCTTATTAAAAGCAATGACTGCACAATGACGTTCTAATGGTAGGTCACTGATCAAAGGAACTGTCAAAATTTTATCAGATTACCGCATAGGTCAGACATTCATTTGTCAATATTTACGAGATTACCATTCTACGGCACTTCTTTCAATGGAGTGTCAGTGGTTGACCATTGGAAAATCATAATGACGCCATTATATTAGTTGATTACCAAGCTTGTCAAAATCAACAATTATGAAATCAATGATAGACCATTCTTACACTATTGTAATAGCAGACTTGAGGCCCAGGGCAAAGGCCTCCCCTTTCACCTTCCAAATTTCTCTATCTAGGGCGATCTCTGGTAAAAGGTGCCCCGCGAACAGCGGCGCATACACAGTTTAAATAGAGCAACAATACTTCATCATAATTTCATATCGTGATTTTTCATTAGCTATAGTCTTGTAGAAATTAAACCCTTTCCTCCATTCTATTATCGTCACCTCTATATTATCTTAAACAGTTTTCTTCATATTTTACTTGTCACATTTAATAATTAAATTTCTGTTTTTGTTCACAGATGTCTCCACTCCGCACAGGGAGACGGCTTGCTGCCTTCATCACGTCCAATGCTTTCTTGGTGAGTATCTTTCTCAATTATTTTTTATATAGGTAAACAAATAAGAGTTGTCGTCAACGGTTATGGCCTGGACAAATAGAATGTATACTAAAGAAAGAGACTGAATTAATAGTGAGGAAAAACCTGATAGCGGAAAACCTAAGTAGTCGATTGTGAAGAGATCGATACAGTCCAGAGTCAGACTACATGTTAGGTCATAAGTGATTTAGAATCTCCCTTCTCTTAGAATCTCCCTTCTCTTTCAATTATGTTGTACTAGCTTCTGCCAGCGGCTTTGCCCGCCTGAAAGTTAATAGAATAGAAGAATAGATTAGAATAAAAGTTTATTGTACACCAAAATAGTAACAAAAACTTATAAACTAACTTAATCTATGGGTACAATGGCGGTCTTATCGCTAACAGCGATATCTACCAGACAACCTTAGGATGGACTGTAAGAACTTGACAAAGGGGGTAGACTGCGGTGTACTGCAAATTAAATAATAATAAAAAATAATAAATAAAAATAATAATAATATATAATGAATTAATATTTCCATATAAATTTTAGACGGATTGTTAGGGGGTAAATTTTGGAAAATCCTCTCTTAGTGCTCGCCTATTGTAAAAATGAAACTTTGTGCAAAATTTCACGTTTCTAGTCCCACTAGTTTCGACTGTGCGTTGATATGTCAGTCAGTCAGTTTCTCCTTTTTTATATAGGTAGATAATGTGATTCATGGATGCTACACACAGAAGTAGACAAACCAATGACAAAAATACTTAAAGACAGGCGGAACATAGTCCAGACAGAATATAATCTAGCTTTTAAAATTTTTTAAATGTACATAATTTATGGTTTCATAGACAATTCGCGAACCTAAACAGACAAAACCAAATGACCATAGACTAGCGGGAACATTTTCTTTTCATTATTAATTTATAGTCTCGAAGCCTATTCCACTTGGTGTGCCCATTGTAATAATTATAATTAATGGCGGCAACTAACTCGGCTGATTTATGTAGATACACCGCCTAGACTCCAGACACTGGATCTAGATTAACACGCGTGACAATGACTGGATTAATTAACCGAACTAAGTTTAAATCAAAGCAACAATGATCGAGAATTTGGGACTAGGACAAAAAAAAAGGATAATCAGTTCATGGTAATCCTATTTTTTTAATTTCTGTTTAGTACTATTTATTACGTCAGACAGATCTAAATAACAATAATAAACGTTTATTTAAGACTAGCTTCAGCCAGCGGCTTCGCCTGCGCGAAATTAGATTTGTCTATACAAACTTTGGACCCCCATTTCATCCTCTTAGGGGGTAAATTTTGGAAAATCCTCTCTTAGTGCTCGCTTACGTCATAAAAGGAAGCTTTGTGCAAAATTTCACGTTCCTAGGCCTAGTTTTGGCTGTGCGTTGATATGTCAGTCAGTCAGTTTCTCCTTTTATATATATAGATACCTAGTATCCAATTTGTTAGTAGTATAATAACTTATAACTAGTTCTTTTTTTTTCGGTGGCATCCCTCGCTCTTAAGCGGAGCGGGAGGATGTGTCAGACTTTTACTGACTAAAAACCCACTCCTGTTCCTTCGTTGCCTTTCATACCAGGGCCGAGTCTTCCTAGTACTAGTATTACTAGGAAGGTTCATGGGTCTGGCTGGGGTGCCAGACCCATGAATCGAGATGTCAATACTCATGTGAGCATTAATAGCATCGATTCATATACAGACAGTCCAATCTATTGGTTATCATACTAAAACTATAAATGGTAGCGGTAAATATATGGTGCAACTGAAATTTCTTCGTTATTTCAGGGTTGTTTTATTTTTCTCCCTATTTGCTTTGGGGTTTTTTAATTCTTTTATTGTTGCATTGTGGTCTCCATATTGTATAGTTATTTAGTAATATAGTATGTAGGTACACACAAACACTTAAAAACGAAAATAACAAATACAAATAGAAGAGCACAAAGGTGCTTATTTCAAAAGAAACTATTAGCAGATCTGTGACAAGAGAGTTGGGTAAGAAGTGTAGACACAGTGTATATGAATAGGTTCAGTAACTTAAAATTTACTGAAATAACTTAACTAATTTATAATTGGAACTTTTCGCAATCTTTATCACCGATTTATGTACAATATGTTTTACACGATTATTTCTTAAAACTATATATACACTAAAGACTGGAAGTGTGCCCAAAAGGCTGGCGTCATTGCCACGTTGTATGGCAATGCTTAATCTCTGTCCGAGTTAAAAGCCAGCCCTTGGGTCACGCGAAGTGTCAACTAAGCGTTTGGATAGTACTTTTTTATCGCCGATAAAATGTTACTTTGTCTAGATCTTAAGCTATTTTTGTCTATGTGACAGTTACTTAGTTTGAACTTTATTGTAGTTTCAATTAACTGAGAATTATACTCAAAAATGATAAACAATTATTCCCCTATTTTACATACATAGTTGGTACACAGTCTCGTCGCTTTACCAATTACGGGTCCGCGTCGTAAATCTCGATGAAAATATTGATAACGCGTGACGCATCGCGCAATGAATTACGCGTGTAAATAACTTGTATGTACAACGTTTATGTAATTAATTCGGTTATGGAGTATATCGAGCGGATTGGGGCCTGCGGTCGAGGACTCGAGGAAGACCTCGGGCTCTGTGGCAATCGAATCAGGGCTCAGACGACCGATATTATCTAGCTTACTGCCGTAGCTATTATCAAGGTATGGTGGTTTGCCCCAGTACGGCCAATTGGACATTAATCTGCTTGGGTAATTCAGCTTACAAACTTAGTGATACAGATAGAAGAGGAAATGGGGCCCTAGTCTGCTATTTTTATAAATTCGTCATTCCAACACGATTCCATTTTCATTTTGCTAAAAGTTCGTAATCTGTTAATTCATAATGGCTGATCATTGATCGATCAATGGTCTAGTAATAGAATTGTGGTACGAGCTGTCTTGTAACGAATTAAAAGCAATGACTGCACAGTGACGTTCTAATGGTAGGTCAGTGATCAAAGGAACTGTCAAAATTTTAGCAGATTACGTCAGACATTCTTTTGTCATTATGTACGAGATTACTATTCTGTGTCATTTCTTTCAATGGAGTGTCAGTGGTTGATCATTGGAAAGTCATAATGACGCCATTATATTTATTAGTAGATTACCAAACTTGTCAAAATCAACAATTATGAAATCAATGTTAGATCATTCTGACACTATTGTAATAGCAGACTTGAGGCCCAGGAATATACACCAATTGCCGTCCCCTAACCAAAATAGAAACGCAAACAATTCTAACCGCGTCCTTCTCTGGCAAATTATTATTTGCCTATTAGTGCGCAGACAATTAACATTCCGGTTGAAACGAAGCGCGGCGGACGGCGAGCGGCCGGGCGAGCGGCCGGACGGCGACGCTCCACTGCGTTGTCCTGCAATCTGCATAATGCGCGACACTCATTTACCGACCGTTTGTGAGCGACAAATGAAGCGAGCGCAACTGAAAATGTTTAAAACGTCCAACTCAACAAGACCCAGGTCTTTCAAAACTGGTCCACGTGCCCAGATGTCAACCGCGACTGGTTATTTCTGCACGGCCGAAACGCAAATATTCGCAAAACTGTGGCATGTCTAATAGCGCGTGAACCCAGTGATTGTTCGCTTGGGATGCCGTCCGTTTATTTATTTTACGTATCGATGCGTTCTTTGTGGAACGTTTGTTCGAATTTCATATAATGGAACTTTTGGAAATGAAGCGCGCTTCACAGAGGGATTATTGTTGATTGTGACATGCAATGAGGATTTGTAACGCCACGGATTTACGTAACATCGGATAAGTAACCAGGCATCGCTAACAGAGTTTGTTTTTAACCCACAGACGATAATAATAACGCTAAGTGCCTGTGCACCGGTTCAACCACGTCCAGCTAACATTACCTCGTGTATTGGATTTAGAAATTACTGTACCTACTCAATCAGTAACATGTGACAGAGTACCAACCTACCCAATACAGCAATACCGTTAAAAACTATGACCATATATGCAGTAAAAGCAATTTTGGGAATTGGCGTAGATAAAGAAATCAATATGCACTGAAAAATCCCATTTCCAAATAAAAATAATGTTTTTTATTCGAGAACTCATTTATATAGAATGTCTAAAACGAAACACTAAAATTTCAAACCACATAAGTATATAAAAACAAATATGGCTGACTACAATAAATAAATAAAAACTGTGATTGTACAATAGTCATCATTATCATCATCATTTCAGCCGAAGGACGTCCACTGTTGGACATAAGCCTCCCCCAAGTGTCGCCACAACGATTCGCATTCCCGCAAAGCTCACCAGATCATCGGTCCACTTTGTGGAAGGCCTTCCAACGCTGCGTCTTCTGGTGCGCGGTCGCCACTCTAGAATCTTTCGTCCCCATCGACCATCCGTTCTACGAGCAATGTGCCCTGCCCACTGCCACTTAAGTTTAGCGATTCTTCGGCCTATGTTGGCGACCTTGGTTCTCCTGTATTCATTGTACAATAGTAGAAGAAAGATAACAGCCATACCTACCATAGAACATAACATCAGATGCTTTACTAATAATAATCCAATAAATGGAAATAATATTCAAACACGTGATTATTAATAAAGATATTACGCCAAACACCACCGAAGGTAACACGAAATTCTACTTCATAGTAATATAACAATTAAATTAAATCCTATTACTGGCTCTCATTGTGACTAAACCATTTTGTGCTCAAGCCTTTAACACCCGAATATATTCAGTTCAGTTACTACTAATGTTGCCAGGTCCAATAAGTAAAAATTCGGGATCGAAGATAGAAAATATGGATAGCTCGGCCGGATGGCGAACTATGGATAGCTAGCCGTCCGGCCGTCCGGTAACCGTCCGGACTGAGCCCAAGTAGTGTTCCACACGCGCCTCAAGGAGATTTCAGCAAAACCGTAGGGGCACAGCAGGGTCGATGCCTACTGGGGCCATGGGATCGCTTCTAAAAGGAAAACCCGATGCCCTGGAATGCAAGGCAAAGAAGGAACATAGTTGTGGGTTTTACCCAGTAAAAGTCTGATACGCCCTCCTGCTTCGCCCTAGAACGAGAGACGTCATTGGATGATTTCACACCTAAAAAAATATTCAACGGTCCCCTGAAATCGGAAATTCCCGCGCAATCGGGACATCTGGCAACACTAGTTAGTACAGTTACTACCCACTACCCGATCGGTTTACGTACACAGTGTTAGTTTCTAATCGAGCATGCTACATAACATCATTGAATTATGTTTTACGAACTGCTGGGTAGGCTTCTCGGCAATTGTCTGTATTCACTGATTCATGTCGGACAATGATGCCTACGAAATAAAATCTCCTTAATTTGATACCTTATAATCTTATGATTGATAAACAGACTTTTGAATGCTGTTTTTGTTTTTGCGCTGCTGGTGATATTTTATAGGAGTAACTTGAGTAAATAGAGGGCTAAGAGAAAGTTATATTGCCAGAACTGCAGGAGTGTTAGAAAGAGTCACCGTGGCCATGGAACGCAAAATACAATTCAATTCAATTCAATAAGTTACAATTCAAATGTTAGAAAATATAAGTGTATCTGTGTTCTGGCAAACTAAGTTGCATAAAAATATGAATAATATAGGTATTTTGGAGGTAGGCGGAACAGAGTGTAAAGTCCCGCAAACCTCCGTTGAAAAGGGAGGATCCTCCGACCAGATGGGTGTTATGTCTGGTGGGCTACTGCCCGATAGATGATTTCGGGCTGTTCTGTAAGTTAATAAGCTAATCGCGCGGAGAACTTTAATTGCGCGATGCAGGATTAGTTCTTATGTGACGCCATAGATGTCGCTACAGTATAATTACGTTTAATAAAAATATATTTAGATATTATAAACAGTCACTATAACTTTATTTTTATGTATTAGGTACCTATAAAATTGCCGTTTTTCTTGAAATAACGTTAACGCCCTTTTTTCTCTATATTTTTTATTTTTATTAATCAAAGTAATTCCCCATGTAATCAATGCATTTTTGCCAACGTAGTGGTAGCTTATTGATGCCCTTTTTGAAAAGGTCTGCTGGACGGGAGGCAACAAATTCTTCAAAGGCATTTTGAACTGCCTCTCGGTTATTGAATTTTTTCCCTGCCAAGAAGTTATCCAAATTCTGGAAAAAGTAGAAGTCTGTAGGGACAAGGTCTGGTGAGTACGGTGGATGACGGAGAACTTTCAACCCCAGCTCTTGTAATTTGGAGAACGTCTGCTGTGCAGTATGAGGTCGCGCGTTGTCATGCAGGATCAGCGGAGCCGAACGATTGACCAAAGCTGGTTGGAGATGCGCGAGCTTCTCCATCATTGTGTTCAGTTCTTCACAGTACACATCTGCAGTAATGCTCATCCCGTTTGGTAAGAAGCTGTGATGAATGACACCGGCGCTAGACCACCAAACAGTGACCATCACTTTTTTAGGGGTCAGTTTTTGTTTGGGGCATTGTTTGGGTGCTGAACCAGGATCTAACCAACTTGCTGAGCGCTTGCGATTCTCGAACAAAGTCCATTTTTCGTCGCAAATAACAATGCCATTTAATATGCCTTCCTTTGTGTGTCTCAACAGACACACAAACGAAGGCATATTAAATGGCATTGTTAAAAAATAAAAGGCTGAGCCTAGCACTGCTCAACAGCAGTGCTAGACTCGGCCTTTTATTTTTTGACAATTTCATAGACCTAGCTATTATAATATCTCATATATTATATAGGTAGGTAGATACATAAAATGTAATTATACTTACAAACTATATACAAAGCATATTACCGTGTTCCACCATATTACTACCTGTGTCGGTAATAGAGTACACGCCATATTAATTAATACATAGATGATTGGTTTAGTTATCTCAGCCGGTGTATGTGAGGCATAACTTATGTATATGGGAATATATACAAGCTTTGTGGGCCCAGTAATTGAGTTTAGTTAAAGTTTTTGATGAAGGAGTATTCATAATTTAATTTCAAGTAATCAAGGCACGAGGGTTGTACTAATGAATTCTTTCGGCGTGCCTCGGCTCCCTCAAGTTTAGTTCCGTCACGAGGCTAAATTTTTGTTTTTTTTTTCTAATTTTGAAATCTTTGCACGTTAATTTTGAAGTGGCCTAGCTCAAGTTTACTGAGTAGCCTGGCCTAGATTGTCACTTTCTTAAGACAAAAGTACTTAATATTCAGACAAGTCAAAATTAACGGATTACTGCAAGACGTTTCGTGGGGCGTGAGGGCCGTACCCTCGCGCGTGCTGCCGCCTCCTTTGCTAGCACTACTGCTTCGCAGAAGGAGGCGACCGCCTGCCATTCCTCCTCGCTCTTGATCATGGCCTGTACCAGACCCCGGCGCGAGACGTCGTTGCTGCAGATCGCTCCCACGAGGACACGGCGGTGCTCTGCCCAAGCGGGGCACACCTCTACCGTGTCCTCCGGGCAGGTCATCGGGCTGAGGCCTTCCAACGCTATTTTATTTATTTGACATACACTGTGTAGAAACAAGTACCTAGATAAGTAGAAACTTAAAAAAGATTTAAAAAAAAAACACTAAAATTTTGTGCCTCACGGTTGCGCCAAAGCATGAACAAAGATACCCAGGTACTTTTGAAAGAAGAAAAAAATTCTGTCAGTTTTTAGAGGTATCTAAGAAATTGAACTAGTTACCTATATCCAGTTGTATTATTATCATCTGTATTTATTATATAAAAGGCAAAGTCCTGACTCGTCAGCGTCCAGCTCAAACCCTCGAACCTAGAACGCTGTTTTGCACAGAAGTTCCTTTTTATAATGTAATTTTTCAAATTTCACCCCCTAAGGTGATAAAATGGGGGTCCAAAGTTTGTATGAAGTTTGTTTGTCTATATTTTTATTTCCTTTTTCTGTCCAAATCTTTATGTCGACACTGCCACCGGCCCACGCTGAAAACCAGCGCTGTGAGCTCATCGCATCATGCGTGAGGCCGCAGCTTTATGCTGAGCGTTCGGCCGCTCTTCGCGGATGTGACGCATATCTTTCCTATCTATTGATTATATTGTTAGCTAGTTTTAAAATTGCGTCATTTCGCGTAAATAAACTGTTTTTCTTTCTTTCTTTTCTTTCTATGAAGCAACTAACTTTCACGCAGGCGAAGTCGCTGGCAAAAGCTATCTTCTAAACTAAATGAGTATCTCAGACATCAGCTAAGACTTGATATCAAATCAAATCTCTATAGATGAAAACTTTCGGCCATTTATTTTGATAGACTTACTTTCGATCCCATATCGGAGGCCAAAATGGGATAAAACGAAACTCGCAATATAAGATAAAGCACGTTTCTCTTAAAGGTGCCAATTCAGTTTTACTTTGAACTTTGACGTCTCCAGGACTGCAATCTACATTTGCATTTAGAAAAGATAATATCTCATAAATAGATCTTCGCAAAAAGAATGTACCCAATAGTTTTCGTGAAAAAAAATACTTTTTAGGGTTCCGTACCTAAAAAGGAAAAAACGGAGCCCTTATAGGATCACTTTGTTGTCCGTCCGTCTGTCTGTCTGTCTGTCAAGACCCTTTGTCTCGGGAACGCATGGAGGTATTGAGTTGAAATTAAAACCAGATACTCAAATTGGCGGTCTCTTGAAGCTGTGAAAAAATCAAATTTCTAAGTTAACGAAAAAAAAAGATACGGCCGTTTATGTCTCAAAAAACGTATATTCAAAATGAGGAAATCAAAATTCATAGGGTACTTCCCGTTGACACAGAATCCTGAAATTTGGCATAAAGCAAGGTCTTATAGCACAGGTATAGGAATAAATCTGAAAGCTGTAATTTTTTTGTTAAGTACGTCACAACAAAAAGAAATTTTTGCAATTCGGAAAAATCTTCGGGAATTAAACTGTTTACATAGGTAAGTTTGTACAGAACCCTCAGGGCGCGATTTCGACACGCACTTACCCAGTTTTTGTTGTTCTTTATGCAAAAATAAAGAAAATTTATTTAATACGATTTTTTTTAAATGTTTTATAGATCAATACAAAATAGTAGGATAGGTAACATTTACCATAAAAAAACCTAGGGCATCAAAAGTTAAACCTGGCGTCGTATTCACCGAAAAACCGTCTCAAGGGTGTCGTAGGTAGCCTTAACCAAATCTCGATAGCTTCAATCTTAATTATTATGTCACCAAAATAAAACGTCACATTTTAAGATTAAAAATTTCCAGTGCGGCCTAGTTCCACGTTTTAATATTCAGCCGCACAACGTTACGTCTTCATAAGTCGCATTTTTAATCAACAAACCCTCAGAACTCGCTAATTTGAATAACGGACAGCGCGAAAGGGTTGTTTTAGGGTACCGCACTAATAAATGTGAGACCGGTAATAGGTGGCGTAAAGGTTGGGTCAAGAATCGTGACCTGGTCTCGGTACCGGTATCTGCAGGTCAGTCTAACTTGAACTTGGATCCTGCCCCCCTAGCCAAGTTACAACCGTTTCGTTTCGATTCTCTTTTCGTCGATCGCCTCGAGTCGGCCACGCCTCCTATTCCTTTGTTCTGACGTTGAGATTTAAGGTAATAAAAGAGTCTTAAGTTCATTTTGCTATTTGATTTATTATGTAAGGATTTTTTTCTAAAGGGTTACTTCGAACCGGCAGACTGTAATAGAATACTTCTTTTGTAAGTGAGTTCTTCTTCTAAGTTTTTAACAGTGATCAAAGACAATTCGTTTCCCTAAACCAAATTAAAACCATATCTAAATACGTCAAAATATTTGTGTACATTTGAAATCTATATAAATCAGGTTTCATTTGATACTAGTAAACATTCAAAACTAATCCCGATACCGATACCCAGTCCCATCACTATGATACTCTAAAACTGGGACATTAGCATTTTAAACGGCATGTGTTATTGCTCTCAAATTGTTGCGGATCTATTAGCGAGTCTCGGATGCGCTGGATTAAGCTGTTCGGCTAATGGCTAGGGCCGCGGAACGAGCGCTTTAAAGCCTATTTCTCGCTACTTTTATTAACTAATAGAATGTTATGGGGTATTGTTTACTTAACTGGCCGTCTACGATGCAAGATTGGGCAGAATGCCAGTTGTTGAGACTTTTGAAAGAGCTAAGTTGAGGATGAGAAGACATTGTTGTTGAGATTTTCTTGAAAAATATTCTGCAAGTCACACACTAACGGGCGACGGGATTATTCGAAACTGTTACCGTGCTCCTGGAATGCAAAGGGTAACTGAAGGAACACAGGTTTTATTAAGTAAAACTCTGACTCTGCCCCTCCCTCTCGCTGTACCCAGACTGAGAGAAGTTAACTGATGACTTCCAACCTCAAAAGAAAGTCACACAGTAACCCCTATATTTTAAATAATTTCCTCTACTAGACACCGACTCCCTCAATCGAATTGACAGATATATGAGTCGAGTGAAGTGAAGAAAGTGTTCATCAAAATGACTTACAATATTTAATGGTCTAGATAGATCAAACATTCAGGAACATCAAATTGCAAAAAAATCCCATCTTTCTTCCAAAAACTAAATTCCTCGTCAAACACTCACTATAAGCACACCCTCCACCAATCTACAGCAGTCCATAATTAAAACCATTAGTCTATGTGTATGTACGGGTCCGCCATTCCGCGCGGGCGCACTCTTCGCCGCAATTTTTCCATCAACGGGTGGCCACCACAATTATGCGATTTGCATACCTATCTCGCCGCCACTCGACGCGACGCGTTTTTGTACGCCTACCTGCTACGCCCCTTCAGTGTACACCGGCTGAAATAATTTGTAACTACATGAAAGGAAGTGGTGGTAGGCACAGACTTTTTCACATAGATGCCTATATGTCTATGCCTATATGTATGTCTAGTCTGTATCTGTGTCGTAATGGGAAATTTTACCGTTACTTTTAGGTCTTAGCTATTAAAGAAATGTTTTTTTTTTATTGCAACAATATTTCTTTAGAATATTCTTTATTGAACATGATATTCAAATGAAGCTTTTTTAACAGATACGGCGATTAAACTTAAAATAAAATGACAAAGCAAATATGAGAGAGGTATGCATGAAAATATGATAATATTTGTTATATAGCCAGTTTATCAATAAATATTAAATAATAGAAATAAACTGTAAAAACAAAATCAAAATTGATCGAAAAACAAACGGTCATAAGTCATGCATATTTAGATGCCCGCTTCAAGGACATTGTAGGAGTCGCAATAGCAGGTGAAAGCAGTCCGGACATTTTACGAAGAAACACATTTTCTACAGCTTTAGAAACCGTTAAATCCCCGACCTAACATTGTTCTAGAAATAACTATTGTTAACTAAACTGGAACAGCAAAACATACGGGTATAAGACAAAGCGTAACCATTAAAAGGTATCATTACGTAGCTATCTGCAAAAAATTCAAATTTCCGGCGAGCATAGTGCAAAACGGTTCAAAACACAACACGTCCAGCACGGCTTTATTGGATTTTAGCGGAAATTTCACTCGCACACGGGACGAAACGAGCAAAACAGCCCACACTGTTTGCGAATCACCTCCGCATATCGAATTTTGATTCCTGATTTGTATCGGAACAACCACCGACCCTATAAATAGGACGCACGCGATGCGCAAATGGAATGCAAAACGCTGCGGATGCTACCGGACACAACGAAATCCGTTGTATGGATAAAACTTCCATACATATGCCGCCGGAAATTTTCGGCACAAAAATTCTACACAATAGGCACAGTTTTTTCGGGCACACTGCACACTGCATCGGCCAAATTGTTTTTGCGTATCTACATAACGAAAACAAGCAATATTGCATGTCAGCCGGACTCTATAAAGTTTCACTAAAAGTTAATCTTGAAGTCCGCGCGGCCCTCTCTGCAATAACCGACCCTCGCTGGAGCCACGCAAACACTCGAAACTTGCTCGATGCTGTCTTGGATGTCCAATTGAGTTTTCATCCTGTGCCTCTCCTCCATAGAACTCTAATAAACCCACTTAGCCGACAAACTACTGGTAGCTTTGTCTTTTAAAGTAAGGACTGTAAGGAGATTGTCGGCGTTGCATCTATCAGCAATCTCGTTGTAATAGAATTAAACTCGACTTTGTAATTCTAAAGTCGAATCTCGACTACACTCAGATCTCCTTGCTAATTGTTGGAAAGAGGAAACGTAATAAAAGTGCTAGTCTTTGAAGCAAAGAAGCTGGCCTCGAGCGCCTCGGAGGAGCGCATTTTAATAAATTAAAACTGCGCAAAATTCCCATTCCAATATCATTTTATTTTCCTTATTGCGCCGGGTCTTGAGCTCGCTCGCCTTACATTGATTCCATTTTACTGAAAGACCATCAATCTACCTACCTACTCCAGCGTATTAAAAACATGCCGTATATTCTCAAAGAGCGTTTCTTACCTACCTACGTGATCTAGTGATTGAAATCAGTCGGATTCACTTACACGTTAGAGGACAAACGGCCGAGCTAACGTTTGCGGTCCAGTTCACGCTTAACGAAATGTTGTTGCCGGAATTGAGATGCTCGTAGTATTCGGGCGTACGTTCAGAGACTGCATACACAGCCGTGATACAGCTACCTATGCTTTTAACGAAATATATTCATTGAAAGCTTAAATATTCGGCTATAAGAGTTGCAAATTCAGTTTCTGTTTAATGTCAATCGTTGGTTCAGGATTATCGGAATGCTTTAATAGCAGAGTCTCGAATAGTTTCGTGGGCTCAGAGTTAATTGACTCAGTTTGTATCTGTGCATGTAGTAATATGCAACCGTGCGTTAATGGATCTTTTCTCAAAATTCCAGGTGCTGTTGATATCGCTGGAGCTGCTCGCATCACGGAGCGGAGCAGCAGCGCTAGCAAACTGCCCAGGCGGCTGCAACTGCAACGACGAGACCCTTGTGGTGGTGTGCGAAGAGAGCCGACTCGACGTTCTACCCATCGCGCTCAACCCCTCCATTCAACGGCTCATTATCCGCAACAACAAAATCAAGACGATCGACAGCTCGATGCAGTTCTATGCTGAGCTCCAACACCTAGACCTCTCCCAGAACCACCTCGTCAACATACCGACGAAAAGTTTCGCATATCAACGCAAACTACAAGAACTGCACCTAAATCACAACAAGTTGTCGTCAGTGACCAACACAACTTTCCAAGGACTTAATCAATTAACAGTTTTGAATTTAAAACGAAACTTTTTGGAGGAACTCACGAACGGAGTTTTCACCACCTTGCCACGGTTAGAAGAGCTGAACTTAGGTCAGAATAGAATATCGAGGATCGAGCCCAGAGCTTTTGCAGGATTGTCAGCTCTGAGGATCTTGTATCTGGATGATAACCAGCTGAGTTCAGTGCCAACTACTTCTTTCAGTCTGTTAGGAAGCCTCGCAGAGCTACACGTAGGCTTGAATGCGTTCTCCTTCCTGCCAGACGATGCCTTCGCCGGTCTCAATAGACTGACGGTACTAGACCTAAACGGAGCTGGACTCTCCAATATTAGTGAATACGCATTCAGAGGTCTTCCTGGATTAAGAAGTCTGAATCTCTTTGGAAATAGGCTACTCACTGTGCCCACATTGCAGCTATCCGGTCTTACGAGATTAGAAGATTTATACATCGGACAAAATGAATTCCTGACACTAGAGAGCCATTCATTCAAGGGCTTAAAAAATCTAAAATTGTTAGACATCACGGGCGCAACTCAGCTGGAGAGGATTGAGAAAGGAGCGTTCGAAGATAACATCAATTTAGAAACAATTGTTTTGGCAAATAACAAAAAATTGTCAATCATAGAAGACTGCACACTATTAGGCTTGCCGAAATTGAAGCATGTTTCTCTTAGAGATAACGCCATTGTCACATTAAGTGAAACCGTGTTCATTGGTAAGGAGTTAAAACAACTGGATCTAACCGATAACCCTATCTTCTGTGACTGTCAGCTCTTATGGCTCCAACAGTTGCTATATGATAAGAGTAATTTCACACAACTGCATTGTGCCAGCCCCGAGCACTTGAAAGACAAACCTCTAAGAAACCTTAACGCTGATGATTTGGGCTGTGTCCTCCACGACACCCGGCAGCAGACTATAATCTGTATCGTGGTAGTCGCATGCGTGGCCACCATCGCAACACTAGTGTTAATATTGTATAGGTATCGCAAAAGCATGCAAGAGAAGCTGAAAGACTACAAGTGGAACAAGGGGCGCAAGAACCTTGAGTACCACAAGCCCATTTCGACGGAGGAGGACTGCATAGTGCGCGGCATCCACCCGTCGCAGTACCCCGCGCCACCGCACACGCCCGGCCTCAGGCCTATTCCTGTGACGGAACTGTAGCTAGAGCTTTACGCCTCCCCGAGCGTTTTCTTCATGTCAGGCGGCCAGCAGGGCTCCGCGCGGCGGCCGCAGCGCTCGGGGGGCGGCGGCACGCTGCCCGCCAACGGCTTCACGTACATTGGCGGCGACACGCGTCCGCACCAGCCGCTCACGCTCAATAATGGCGCACCGGCTCATCACCTAAATAATGGCTCTTTGCGTTCACTGCCAGATAAAAAGAAAAACCGGAACGGGGTCGTGTGTCACCCGGAGAACTTCCAGCGTAACCTTGACACACGCTACTCGAGGAAGCAGGAGAACGGGTACATGCGCAACTCGGAGACTATAATCGGGTTCCCGCGCAACGAGCGCGAGTACGAGCGCGAGCGCGCCGAGTACAGCGAGCCCGAGTACTCCATCATCCCGGAGAGCTACGCGCGCCCGCTGGACGACTACCCGCGCGCCTGCGCGCACTCCAACACCTTCAACTGTTGAGCCGCGCGCTCCTGAACTATCTCAATCGTTTGTGATCTTGTAATTCTAGCAATAAACCTTCATTCCATTAAGTTTTCTATGGACGGAGTCAGTCGTGACGGACGTAGTGCTCTAGAGCGGTTAGTGACATTAGTATTTCGGGTCCGGTGTACGTTCGACCAGTGAGGACTATCCTGTATCGTATTCGTTTTAAAAGAGTACCTTATTTGTAAATTATAAATTTAAGTAGTGATGGATCTATTTTTCAAATGGGACGATGGGGGCTCGGGGCGTGTGCAAGTGAGACTTGACACGAGACAACGGTACAATGTACGACTAGTCGCAGGGAGGAGAGGGGGGCACTTCCCGTGCCGGGCCCGCCGGGGGGCCCCTCTATGATGTACATCATAAAACATTGTGATTTGTAATTTTTTCTACCAGTGCGGTGGATTTTGTATTTGATTTTGTACAAAAAACCATTCCATATGATATCTTTTTAATGTCTAATATTTTATTTATAAATGAATAAAGTAAGTATGCGTTAAATAAGACACCAATATGAAAAATATTAGAATTAATGAATGTAAATATATTTATACTATATTGAGATATTTATAAAATTTAATACAATCTTGTTCTTCTAAAAATTATCATAAAATTATTTCGGGATATTGTATTGTTTGCTATGATGACTGATATCCTAATTACGAGATTTCTTATGTCTGTCACTACCTACCTATAATTATATACCTACTTACACTACATTTCTTATTGTGTAAGGACGAACGCACCCATTATTTCTAATATGAACACATCTTCGAACACTTTTATGCTCAATCCTAATATTGTATCTAATAATTTATTAAGATTGAAGTTAACGAAGAAACGCGATGTCTTATTATTGTACTTCTATGTTAATTATTATCGTTCTGTTACCTAATTATTTAAATGTCCCATACGTGTGATCTATTCGGAAAGTTATTGCTAAATGATTAAAAGCAGTAAATAACCTATAGGTACTTAATTGCATGACACGTTGCATACAAATTAACTTAGCCCGTATTAATTAGTTTAATTGTAATCAGATATAAGCATCACCCCATTACCGTGTCCCGCCCAATGCACACAAATGACTGGAAGCGGCAACCCGATTAAAAAGGAACCAATTTAATAATTTATGCTGTCAAAATAATTAGTACTAATATATTATTAGTTTTTTAAGTAGCAACATTCAGAATTATTACGTTTCTGAATAGATCACACCATTTACAATAACGTGCTTCTGACGATTATTACTCGTCGACGATTTTAATACAACTGAATATTTTCTGTAAACTTTTTCTTTTTATCATTTAAAACTCTAAAATGTTCTTGCCATATTCCAAAAAGGCAAAATGGTAATATAAAATAGGTATTTGATAATCACTTTTATTTTGTAGAAAAGGTTTAATATTTAAAGTTATTGTAAAATATTATAAAAGCGTCAGTCATATTGCAGTTATGCTACAAGTCGCGGAACTGTAACATTTAGAATTGTGATAAGAGCAAGCTTTTATAATAAACGAGGTTAATTAAGTCGCTAGATACCTTCTTAGTGCCATTTTTGTGTCTTCTTGGATTATGGTCGTTTTTTACTCCAGGTTTTATATACCCACACGACATACTTACCTGAATTTTGGTGTTATTGAGTTATTGTAAATATGGAGAAATTAAAGACTAAGCAATTAAGGCATGTGTTAGTGCCTAGTGAATGCCTAAAAAAGTATACAAGAAAAATGATGAATACATATGAAAACATTGTGATTAGAGTACTCACGACATTGTAATAGAAATCATCGGTCATTTCTGTACTTTATTGTAGTTATTACCTACATACAAACTCGATAAATATAACATACCTCAAATTTAATTGTGTTTCATTTGTTGGCAACCCTTAAAAATACCATAAATAAGCCAGGCCACCTACTGTAACTGTGATGTCTAGAAACGTGAGCTCCTCCCGGGTGTGTGCCCCAAGAGAGAGACTCCTGACAGTGATATTAGATAAGTACTTGTATTTCCGGACACTTTTGTTACCTACATGGTCTAAAAACTGATTGACTCAAACGATTTTAAAAGTATATTCGATGAACTAGCCTACTATTTCTTATTCTGTGGTTCTACAAGGTTAATTTTCCATACGATCTCCTTAGACATCACAGTACCTAGTACTACGTTTCCTAGGTTCAATTCCTAGGTAAAGATTTGCAAATATTCGCTTGTAAAAATTCCACCTGCCCTGAGTCATACAAATCAATTAGCAATCGGTCGATTTATGACTAAATCACAAGCCTTCATTCAAGTCCGTAGAAGGGGGGTTAGTCTCCGTTCTAAGGGTGGATTTAGAGTTTAAGAAATAAAGCATCAGTTACTTGAAATCACCAACAGTACCACGCTTTTCTTTAGATATATTATACATATCTTTTTATTAGATAAATTCACTCAAACTGTGAGAAAGGGAAATGCATGATCTGAAAACATGTTTGAACTATAGACCCGGCAGCAAAGCGGTAGAAAACTCAACTTGTTAAGATAGCGGCGCCATCTGTATACAAATTGAAACACTACTATCATGTAACTGAGGGTAGATGGCGCATGTGACGAGTACCTGTTTCAAGTACTGCGATTGCTACTCCCAAATTTTTTGTTTTCTGAACTAGTGTTGCCTTACTATCGATAGGTTGTCGATACTATCGTGACCTCGAAAAATAGTCAGAATATCGATAGCCCTATCGATACTATTGAAATTTTACAATACTATCGATAGTATCTATGCAAGAAATTGAGCAATACTATTGATAAAGTGCAATACTATCGATAGTATCGATACTATTGAGTACAGATACTATCGATAGTATCGATACTATCACTATTATGGTGTATTTTACTGCAATCACTGTCGATACTATCGAGTTTTACTACATAGATATTTACCCAAAGTTCAATAGTATTGCACCGGAATTTTAGTAAATATTATTAGTTCATGATTATTATTAAGCAAATATATCAACAATATAGTCGGCAATTATTACTTTGTGAACAAGTTACAACTTAAAACAGCGTTGTAATATGCAAAAAACGTAAAAAATGCCGCCCATAATATATAATATCTTAAGTGTGATCATATCATAATCATCTTAGGTGTAATAATTGTATAAAATCTATTATAAGTAAAAATATACAATGTTGTAAGGATTATTACTTACCCATTTAAAAAAATAAAAATATTTAAAGAAAAACAAAAAACCCGACTGCGTCGAAACTAATCTTAAAAAATACGTAAAAAAATTAATTTAAATAAAAACTAAAAAGAAACAAACAAGCCCAGTAGTTTAGAATTCTGTTATGTAATACTAAATAACTACACAATTTAAATAGTTTTATAATCGATACACACATAAAACAAATCATACATTCTAATGCAGAACAGAACGACTCACAGTCGGGGCCCCTTGGGAAGATTTGATTGGTAAAATTTAAATGGGCCCCGACTGTGAGTCGGTCTGTTCTGCATTAGAATTTATGATTTGTTTTATGTGTGTATCGATTATAAAACTATTTAAATTGTGTAGTTATTTAGTATTACATAACAGAATTCTAAACTACTGGGCTTGTTTGTTTCTTTTTAGTTTTTATTTAAATTAATTTTTTTACGTATTTTTTAAGATTAGTTTCGACGCAGTCGGGTTTTTTGTTTTTCTTTAAATATTTTTATTTTATTTTATACTTTTTAGTTACGATTCATTGACTTCGTTATAAGATGGTAAATTTCGCAATCTAGTCATTTCATTGAGGGAGTTAATATCGTGGGGATTATTATGTAACTTGCGGTGGTCTAAACTACTGATGATTAGTCCCTCACCTAACTCGGATCAAAGCTACATATGCTTGACCTTTAGCAAAAATGCGTGAACTTAAGTCAACCACAGCTCGGTCCAAAAGTCCAAAGTAGTTCCTTGGAGCTTGTGTACAGTTACACCCCAGCACAATATCACTGGCAACATTTTTCGCTCTATTTTACCCTGTCCGCGAAGTGCATCGAATTCTGTCGTCGATGGTTCGATTCTGACTCCTACTCCAGGAACATTGTTTTTAAATGCTTTGTCGTCAAATTCTATATAAACAGCTTGTGGCAATTCTCCGGGTTCCAATTGGTCCCTCCGAAGAGCTGGCCACTCAATTGTCCTTATAACACCCATTGCTCCGTTAACAAGACCATGGGTAACATTCAAATTTCTTCGTAACATAACTCGTGATCCTAAACCGATTGTTAAATATTTAACGATTCCTCCAGTTTTGTTAGGATCATCAGAAACATATACCGACATCTTTCGGTTTTTGACCATATGTGTTTTCGATTCTACTGATATATCAACTGCATGTAATTTATACAACCTAGTAGTTTTTGCCAATATAGTTGTCATCTTTTGCTTATGTTCATCGACCTGTCTAGTAGATGGGAAAACTCGAATGATTTGATTTACAAACGTGCATCAAATGAACAACGCCATCTATCGAGTTTGGTGGTAAACTTTTTTTTACCAAAAATATTTGTTCTTCATGCTTTTTCACTGTTTTTTATTTGTGTATCGTTTATACTTGAAATGAAAACTTAAATCAATAAGTAATAAAATTAGCGAGAATGATTGTTTTGTTAAACAACTTTAAATCGTTATATATCCTAAACTATTATTTAAAATGAAAAATGGAACCTAAAGATGATTTTAAAATACCTATTCAACGACACCCCACTTGACATAGTTCATCGACTTTTTTTTTTTTCATTTTGACAATATGGCGTCTGGTTGTAGCTGTGGTGAATTTTGATTACTGTCATGTCTTTAGTGACACTCGCAAGGTTAAGACGAATCGATTGACGTAAGAATTATCAAAATCGGCCTACGCATTTGGTCTCTAGAACGCCACATAGAAACAAACATACATACATACATACATACATACAGACTGATAAACACATTACCCTCCTTTGCGTCGCGCAGTCGGGTAAAAAACAGTCACTGACAAAGATAATATTATTAATTAGTAAATTTTTTTTCATGTTGCTCATAAAGGTTTGAATCCAACACGATACTATTGAATTTTGGTAAAATATCGATGTAGTAAAACTATCGATAGTATCAATACTATCGATAGTATAGACAGTGATTGCAGTAAAATACACCATAATAGTGATAGTATCGATAGTATCTATACCCAATAGTATTGCACTTTATCAATAGTATTGCTCAATTTTTTGGATAGATACTATCGGTAGTATCGATAGTATTGTAAAATGTCAATAGTATCGATATTGTGACTATTTTTCGAGGTCAACTATCGATAGTTAGGCAACACTATTCTGAACCCACGAACAAACCAGTCTTATTTAGATGCACATTATTGAAATCTCGTAACTTATATTCTCTGAATAACACCTAAACAAAAACTAACTGGCATATTTATTTCTGTACAAAAGCTGTAGAACACTATTCTTCAGAAGTTATTAACAATTGAAAAATCCACACAATAATTACGATAGTTTTAAACTTCGATTTACGTCGACGGTTCGACAAACTGTAAAAAGTTCGATTCGAAGTGACCCAGAGCAGGTCACTGAACTAGGACAACCTCACAATCCAGCAATGTGACTCATAGGTTGTTGACCTCAAGTATGCGGTAAGGAATCGCTCGACATTGAATCTAATTGTGGTAGTATAAAAAGAAAGACAATCAAATTGTTCATTAATTTATTTATAGTATGCAACATTTATTTATTAACATTACAAAATTGTTCAGCCTTGTGATGGGAGAAGCCGGTTTCAGCCGATGCGCAGAATTTACATGATTTTGTAAATAAATAAAAAAGATATGAGTTTTAGGCGCCTGTGTTAGAAGTGGAATATTATGAGTAGTTTTCACTTATACTTTACACTTAGAACTTCTCCTCCTCAAGACCGTGTTTGAAGAACATCATGATTGGGATCTGTGTGCCATCAATGTCTCTATACTCCATCATGGCGACCATGCCATCACAGTCCATAGACTCTCCAGTGAAGAACTGGAGCTCCTTAAACCTGCCAAGGATGTCTTTCATGACTTTGTTCATGTTGGTCTTGAAGATGTCAACCTGGTCAGGTGCCTTCTCTTCCAATTTTGCAACTAATCTGAAATGAGAGAAGTTTACATGTTAGACACATACAATGATCACAATTTGGGATTCTCGGGGGCAAAATATTATCTGGAAAAAACTAAATTAATAAAACATTTCCAAAAGGTGAGATAAATCAAGTGTCAGCCCCCTTTCATGAACAATCATTACAGAATGAATGTTTTTTCATAAAGGTTATTTTCTTTTGCATCAATCGCTCCATAGGAAGACATCGAGGATCAACCAGTGGTATTAGATGATGCACAATTATATCTAACTATAAAATAATTAAGAAAAATAATGTAGGCGTGGTCTGAAGCAAGTCTGTGAGCAGTTTTATAAGTGCTGAATCAATAAAATGGCAATGCAAACAGTTCACAAAATATTAATATGCTGTGTCATGGTTATGTTAAAATCTAGAGAGTAAACAGAAACTAATGCAAGTCAAACTATTTAGTGCACTTTATAAAAATAAAATTCACTTTGTTTCAGAACAAAGAATGTAGAAAAACAAGTCTGCATCACATTGATGATCTGTCTCAATACATTGTGATCATAAATTACTTTAATATAGAAACTGATGCAAACCAAAGAATGAATTCAATTCATTTTTAAATCCACATCGAAAATTAGAATAACTATACTCAATTCTCAAGATTGGACATCTTTTTTTTACTGCTTGTTCAACCAATTTCAACATTAATTGTATTGGTGGCATGATAAATGGCAGCTGCAGTAAATAGTTTTATTGTAACCACTTTTTTGCTTTTAATGCCATTCTTATGCTTACAGTAGTAAAAATCAGCTGAACAGACAGTAAAAAAGGATGGATTAATAGTTTAACCTTTTGACGTGCGTAATTAGAGACACAATAGTAAGACAATGGCTTCCGGGCGCCGGCTACCGCCTGAGCGTTAATGAATTAAAAAAGGAACTGATATCATACTGTTATACAAATCCAAGACTAACAGCAGTGGGTCAAACATAGGATCGACTTTACTGAAGAATTGTGACAAACCACATCTTTCTCAAGAAAATTTAACAGAATAGACAACTGAAGAATTGTGACAACTCACATCTTTCTCAAGAAAATTTAACAGAATAGACAATGTGGGAATGTTTGTAAATTACAGCTAAGATTTATGGCAGTATTTTGTTTCACAAAACCATTGTTTCTGATGTGTAAAGCAGTGGCAAATTAAACATATGTTATTTTACAAATTAACCATGTGCATGAACTATAAAATTATATATAACCTAACTGTTTTCTATAGATTTATATGCATAATCAAACGTCATAAGAGATACTATCTGATAATAAGGATTATTTTGGATTAAAACCAAGTTTACATGCTGAACATTTTGATAATGAGTAAAAATAAATTTTGATTCTTTGTGTACCATTATTAGAGACACAATAGAAAGACAATGAGTGAGCGAACACCGGCGTTCGCTTGGGGTTTAATTAATTAAAACCAATGCTATCTAAATACAGCTAAAATAATCTTGAACTTAACCTACACTGATTATACTGTTTGTTATCTTAACTATGCTGTTATCTATACATGCCAAAATATTGATAAAAGACTTGATTACATAAATATTGAGAATGCCATACTTACAAGCAATACATGTTCAGAAAATTCTCCAATTTAACCTAACCATTTATAATTTTGTTCAAAAAATAAAAAAATAGACCAATTATGGTCTTTAGATTGAAATAGAAGCTGTAAGATTTGTTAACTAATTCTTAAATCTTCAAGATATATTATGGTAAATACATGTAACCATTTTATCAGGGTGACTCACAATACATTTCAGTAGTTACTGAGAGCAAATATAATAAATATGAATACAAAGATATTATAAAAATTACATAAACTATAAAAAAATAAAAAATAACACATGACATGACTAAATCTGGCCAATGACAGTGCAGTGCACTACACAGCAAATACATGACCCAGTTGTCCTCCAACTATATCAATTCGAATTTAAAATGTAATCTAGTGACACACCTTGAACTCAGTGTCAATGACACAGCATATGTTTCAATTTTAGGATAGATAACACAAGAAACGTTCGTTGATTTGCACCACATTCGATTTACGATACCCAGACATGCTTTCAAACCTGTAGCACTTATCAATGAATGCACCATTGATTAAACTTGATCACAACTGTAAGCAATATTCACTGAGACACTCACTTTTTCATGTAGTCTTTGAGGTATAATGTGTAGGATTTCTTGTCACCGAAAGCGTATGTTTCGACAAGCCTGTGGTTCAGGACTATGTCAACACCACTTTCAACTGCAGAATCTGTGCCTTCGTCAGCCTCCTCAGCCGAGGGGTTGAAGCCTTCGATTTTAATATCGCCTTGTGCTCTCGTCACCAGTCTGCCGGTCACTTCGTAAATCACTTCATCGACCAGTTTCATTTTATAAGTGTCTGAAAACATCTCATCACCTGAAATAAATAAATTGTTATGTGAAATCCATATTAAAACCTTTCTTGTTTTATGAAATGTACATGTGGCAATAAATTTTGTTAGAATTGATGTTGGGACATCATCACATCACTCTCCATGAAATGTCAAATCACAGTTATCAAATATACAGATTTTAAATGAAATATAAACATATAATTAATAAGAGCAACACAATAATCTAAATTACCTGTAATAATATCTTTGTAGATCCTCATTTTGATGGATTAGAGGCGATTAAAAATAATAATAAACCGAAACAACGGCTTCTTGCCCCAAGAACTAAACCGGAAAGGGCTTTGAAAAGAAAAGAAGGAAGTGCTTAGAGTTGCCAATATACACCTGAAGGCATCTGCTTTTAAAATTATAAAAAATATAATGATTTAAGAAAAAAATACGTTAATACATTAAAAAATCATTTATATATTTTTTGCTTAAAATATAAAATATTTACGATTAACTTTTTTAATAATCATATAATTTCCTATTTATTCTCCACAAAAGATTAATAACTTGCAAAAACTAAACGTGTTCTAAACGTCACTAGCTTTTGATAAAGTAGTGCAGGAAATAGGTGGCGCTTTTAGTTCATGAAAAGATGGAAGTAGTTCTTTACAATTCTAATGTTTGCCGATTATGTGGGGAAGAAAATGATAACGGAAATTTGTTATATTCGTGTGAAGAAAATAATCAAAACTTAAGTGAAGTAATTAACACATATTTGCCAATCAAGGTATACCAGTTTTATTTATTGTGATTTGTATTGACTTCAATCGATATGGAATTAAAATGGCTGACTTTATGTGTAAATTAACATTTTCTAACTTATTACTGTAATTTATTGCGATAATGAATTAAAATATCGGATAATGACTTGATAAAATAAAATATTACATAATTCGAATAACGGAGTTTAGAACTCTTACATAAAGAAGGACGTTTTCGGATTGTCAAATGTCAGATTTATATTATTTCAATCCTTAGAACCTCGCGCGAAGTTTGTTTTTCTTTGTACCTAGGTTCTTTGAATCAATACCAACAAAAATATGTTACACAGTACACACAAATGTAAAAAATTGATGTCATTTTAGGTTGCTGATGATGGGCAACTACCTCGTACTATTTGTCCAGGATGCACTATACAGCTGGAAGCCACCGTAGAATTCCTAACACTGATTATAAATGGACAAGTAAGTTGATTTCCTTCAGGTTTTCACACTTAAACCTGCCCTCTGTACCTCTATAGGGTAACATTATTCAGGAATAAATAACTCAAGATGAACTCATCCTACTACTACTTTCTAATAAAATTGTTTTCCAGAGAGTAATACGTGAACTTCATCTTAGAGAGAAGGAATACAACAAGAGAACTGTTCTAACCCCACCTACAGAACAGGAAATTGTAACGGATAAGATAATTTATGAAGGTACGATTTGTCTTAAAAGCTGTTTACATCTTGTAGAAAATACCTTTGCTGCAATCTTATCAATTATTTTTTGGCGGATTTCCAGTTAATACAAGTGATGGAGTGTACCAAATGGAACACCCAATTTCCTTGCAAGTTGCTGGTCTGGAAAAACCAAAACGCAAGCGCGGCAGACCTCCTAAAAAACCAAAAACTCCAGAGGAGTTGGCAAAGGAAGCTGCTGCAAAGGAGCAGGAGACAAAACGTGCTAAAAGGCAAGAAAGGGAATATGAACCAGCCTCAGGGAAGCGAAGGAGGAAAACTCCAACTCGGTTCCGAGAAGCCGTTCAGGTAAATGAAATATATCAATTTCTGCCCTTGTCCTAGTTACTTGGGGTTGGCCTCAATATAATAGTTATATATTTTCAACACAATTGATAGTCATTTTGGCTGCAATAGTATTTCTTAGCAGCTAGTAAAAAAAAGTGGAAAACTAAACACAATATACTGACACATACGAGTATAATACATATTCTGTTATTGTATTCAACAGCTGACAAATCTTACTGGATTTTTGCTTGTTCAAATTTTTTTTTCTTGGCCGACTGAGTCTCAACTATTCTGCCAGTGTCATGTGGCTGACAGCAGTTATGAGAAGTGAATCGATGGACTGCAGTTTGTGGTAGAATTAAAATGTTAGTGGCTGTAAGGACAATACAATTTTTTACTTCAAATATTTCAAACAGTGGTACTACAAGTCAAATAGAAAATACATATCACTAACTCAGTAATTTTGCTTATTAGGGAAAAGAGCTTGAGAGAATATTCAAAGAAGAAGGAGTAATAGACGGAGAGGAAAGTGAACCTGATGTGAAGCTAGCACCACATCCCGATGTAAAGCCACCTGTGTCTAAGGAACCGGAAGTTATTGGGCATCTAGAGGATTCTGGAGAACTTGTTGTAGTGGTGAAAGGCAAGGGCCGTGGTAGGCCTAAAGGTAAGAAAAGATAAATACTGGTTAGTTTTCTGTGTCTTAAATGAAGCAGAAACACCTATTTATTATACAAAACCTCAAAGTAATCCAGAACATCTGGCTCACATGATATAGGTAAATAGTAAATCCTTTCAAAACACATTCCAGGTCCAATGAATCCAACTCGCAAAGAATGCGCTATCTGTGGCATGGAGTTCACATGCACTGGCCGATACATGTCGCACGTAGCCCAGCACGGGCCAGTCCTATACCAGTGTGGGCAGTGTTCTGAGACCTTCACTACTCGATTACACTTTAACAACCATCAGAAGGAACTTGGACATACCGGACAGAATATCATACCATGCAAGAAAAATGTTGAGAGAATTAGGGCGAAGGTGGGTTTCAATCAGCCAAAAGACGTGCACATACATAGATAAGCTTCCCCAAGTGTCATTGCATCGACTGGTCAGCGATTCTTGCAGCCTTCACCAGGTCATCGGTCCACCATATGGATCTATAGTAGAACATTTTATTACTCACCTGCATTAGTTGTTTTTCATAAACAATGTGTCTTGTTTACGTAATTTTGTAACTATGGTTTCACATTTCATTTGTCATCATGAAACACGCGTAGTCGTGAATTATCACGCGTTGAACGCATTGACATGACACACAATCACTTTATTTTAGCAAGACACTTCTCATACCTTTTTATAAATAAATGCGTAATAAAAATAAATGGTAAACCTAAACTTTAAAAAATGAATGGTTAATCTGAAGATGATACTAGTTGTCACTAATCCACACATAATCTGGCGATGTCGGGTCGCAATGTTGACAAACATGCGGCCATGCGTCATGCGTTTCTCGAACACAAAATTAATTTACAAAACATTTTCATTTCAGAAAAGTGATAAAGCTAAAGAAACAATAGTGATACCAGATGACCCTCTTTCGCAGACATTGAAGTCTGATAGTGTGGAAATACTAGAAAATGTGATAATACCTATAGCAACCTCATTGCCAGATTTAAATCCTCAGCCAATAGTTATTGACGACAATGTGAATGGGTCTGAGTTCCTGAAGACTGAGAGTCCTACAGTTGAGATTACATCTAGTCCTACAGTTGATATTGTTGTTAAAATTGATGGTGAGTATTGAATACATCGTACATATCACGCACAATGGTCCGCCAAGGACTGAGTGCGGAAACCAGACCACAATAGATAGATTGAATACATCATAATTATCAAAGTCAAGCCTAGGAGCTAGCTAGGAGTAGGTAGTAGTAGGTGGGGGTAGTAGGGTGGTGGGAGTAGGTAGTAGGTGTGGGTAGGTCTGTAGGAGGAGTTAGGTGACAAACTGCAAACACATGTACTGATGAATAATATTTATGTTTATTATTTATTTAGTACATGGAGGACTTACAGCTAATAAAACCAGACCAAAAAAGGAAACCATAATCATTAGAAAGCCAATTAAAAGTCCTCACGTATAGACATTAGAATAAATTAAAAATGGTGTAAGCACAAAAACTAATAAGCTGCGGTTTTTAGATAAGTAGGATACAGCATTAAATCCTTGGTTTGCACTTAAACATCTAATAAACAGTCTATTAAACCTAATGCTACTTGAAGAATTTGAGGCTTAAATATCTTCTGGCTGAGTTCACACTAATTGTGAATGGATCCCAATCATATTCCTTGCATGTCATTGAAATTACGGCTTGCACGCACGATGGTTATCCGCCTATAATTTGAAGACGTTAAGATAAATGTATTTTCTATCTATTGACACAGTAGTTAATTTTCCAGAAATAACCACAGATGGCGCGATAGAGAAGTCTGATGATGTAGAACAAGTAGAAACGACTCCGTCTGGTAAACCAAGATTGAAGTGTAACCACTGCGACAAGACTTTCGGTAGCAAGCAGAGCAAGTCCTTACACATCAAGGTAATGAGATTCAATCAGTATTTTAGCAAGAATTTCTCCACAATTGCCTTTTCCCGCGGAGTTTCGTGGTTTGTTCTACAGAAACCCGGCATTTTTCTTATATATACAATCTTTTTTTATTGTTATTTTTCCAGGCTACACATCAAGGCGAGCGGCCACACGTGTGCGGCGAGTGCGGCGCGCGCTTCGCGTACCCGCGCTCGCTGGCGCTGCACGCCGTCTCGCACCGGCGCCGCGGTGCCGGCAGCACCGCTAAAGGCTACGCCTGTGATCTCTGTGGGAAGGTAACTCGCATCACACGTGTGCGGCGAGTGCGGCGCGCGCTTCGCGTACCCGCGCTCGCTGGCGCTGCACGCCGTCTCGCACCGGCGCCGCGGTGCCGGCAGCACCGCTAAAGGCTACGCCTGTGATCTCTGTGGGAAGGTAACTCGCATCACACGTGTGCGGCGAGTGCGGCGCGCGCTTCGCGTACCCGCGCTCGCTGGCGCTGCACGCCGTCTCGCACCGGCGCCGCGGTGCCGGCAGCACCGCTAAAGGCTACGCCTGTGATCTCTGTGGGAAGGTAACTCGCATCACACGTGTGCGGCGAGTGCGGCGCGCGCTTCGCGTACCCGCGCTCGCTGGCGCTGCACGCCGTCTCGCACCGGCGCCGCGGTGCCGGCAGCACCGCTAAAGGCTACGCCTGTGATCTCTGTGGGAAGGTAACTCGCATCACACGTGTGCGGCGAGTGCGGCGCGCGCTTCGCGTACCCGCGCTCGCTGGCGCTGCACGCCGTCTCGCACCGGCGCCGCGGTGCCGGCAGCACCGCTAAAGGCTACGCCTGTGATCTCTGTGGGAAGGTAACTCGCATCACACGTGTGCGGCGAGTGCGGCGCGCGCTTCGCGTACCCGCGCTCGCTGGCGCTGCACGCCGTCTCGCACCGGCGCCGCGGTGCCGGCAGCACCGCTAAAGGCTACGCCTGTGATCTCTGTGGGAAGGTAGCGAACATCTCAACGTCCACTGGCCGACCTCGCTGCGATGCGTCGATGCGTCGCTTTAATTTTCTGTCAACCATTCTACGAAGCAAAAAGAACACTGAGCCAGAGATATCATTAAATAGTAAAGTGAGATCATGCGAGAACAAAGGGTAACATTCTAGTAGCCATATGACTTTTGCGTTGATTTTTACTTTGCTCTTAAGTCTCTGAATATAAAATGTATTATTTAATGTTACCAGAAAATGTTCTGCATTTTATGTGTATATTTTCACTCAATATTGTTTATGCCCTTATTTTCAGGTCCTAAACCACCCGTCCTCCGTGGTATACCACAAAGAAGCTGAGCATGCGGGTCAGCGGTATGTGTGCAACAAATGCGGCAAGTCGTTCAAACACAAGCAACTGTTGCAGCGGCACCAGCTGGTGCACTCGCAGGACAGGCCTTACAACTGTAAGGTAAGCAGCTTGCAGCGTTTATATTCAGATTAAGTCTATTGTAATGCTAAATCGAACACTATCACTTATAGCCTATTGATGTTGAGAAAATAGTGAGTCATCAGTGCAACTGTAAAGTAAAGGCATCATACTGGAGTTAAAAATAAAACCATTAATATTAAAGCAATTTTTTTAAAATATTTTATTTGTTTACGAATAGGTGAGGTATTCATTTTTAAAATTGATAAAAAACGCTTCTGTACTGGTTGAAGGGCTTACTTCAACTGGTCAGTTTTTTTTTTTTTTGGCTTTCTCATTTAACCACATTTCACGATGAGTCACTGTTTTCTTAACCTGAATACACTTTAGTTATCTACAGGCTTTTTGACAAATTTAAGAATTTGCTTTAGCAATTAGATAATTTCCTGCATTTATTTTGGTATAATATTTTGTAATATACAAGAAATAACATTATAAAGAAATTAGCATTTCAAATATTGGTATCTGGAAAAGTGAGGGTGTGGTTGGGATATCACCTTATCTCTTTTTTACGCACGTAGCCTATAGGGTATTCGCGTTAAGTAAATAGTGACTCATCGTTATCACTCAATTTAGTTACACCCCTACTTGAGCTTAGAAGGCCGTGTTCACATTAATCACTTTATGAGGTCGATGTTTTCGGTAATAATTTTAGATTAGATTAGTTAAGTGCTTTTTTTTTCTCTCTCATCATGCAACTTATCCTTAAAGTATGCGGAGTTTACCTATAAATGATTGTTACACTATTGTACTCCATTTTATTGCATGTTACCTTTAGCTTAATACCAGTGTAAACAATTGTTGGTGAACCAATAAATAAATAAATCAGTTGATGCGTATTTTGTCAATTTTTAAAAAAGAATAATTATGCAGTCTATTTCTAAAAATAAAAGTGAAAATTCTAACGATTATAATTACATTTTAAAATTTATTTAATAAATAGGGTAATTTTTATGTGATACAGGCACTTCTCCAGTTTAATTTGCAAAGAATCACTATTGTTCGAAAGGAACCGACAATGGCATCTTTATCTAAATGGAGTGTATCTATACTTTAATAGATATAACTATCTACACAGGGTACAATATAATCTCTTCAATCCACAGTTATGCAGTGCGTCCTTCAAGACGAAAGCGAACCTACTGAACCACTCGCTCCTACACACGGGCGTCAAGAAGTTCTCGTGTGAGATATGCAAGCACAAGTTCGCGCACAAGACCAGTCTCACGCTGCATATGAGGTGGCATACGGGTAAGAGACTCAACTCCTATTTTTTTTATAAGAATTTTAAGTTTATTTATTTATTTAGTACATGGAGGACTTACAGCTAATAAAACCAGACATAAAAAGGAAACCATAATCATTAGAAAGCCAATTACAAGTCCTCACGTATAGACATTAGAATAAATTAAAAATGGTGTGAGCACAAAAACAAAAAAGCTTCGCTTTTTAGTTAAGTAGGATACAGCGTAAATCTTTGGTTTGCACCTAAATAACTAATAAACAATCTATTAAACCTAATGCTACTTGAAGAATTTGAGGCTTAAACATCTTCTGGCCGAGTTCACTCTAATTGTGAATGGATCCCAATCATATTTCTTGCATACGTCATTTAGTATTATCAAATTCTATTTCAGCCTAAAATCCTCTAAATCTTTGTAATTAATTAAAGGTTTGACATGAATACTCTCAAAAAACGGAACTCCTAGAACCAAAAATTCACAGACATGTGACATCCACCAACCCGCACCCGCGTGGTGGATTACGGCCCGCTCCTTCTTCCAGAAAGGAGGCCTGATTCCCAGCACTGTAAACATTATAATTCTGATTATACTATGCTTGACATGACTCCAAAAAACTCAATTTAAAAACCAGTCCTTTTTTCCAAGACTTCGAAATCTATGAAAAAAGCTAAATTCATATAATAAACGTTGCGTGGTTTTGAAGAAATAAGCGGACTAAAAGGAACAGACAGCGAAACAGGAACAGGCAGACTGCGAATTTTTTTTATACTATTTAGAGACAAAATCTTCTTGACCACAGGTCAGAAGCCCTATTCCTGCAACGTGTGCGGCAAGAGCTTTAGTCAGAAAGGCAACCTGTCGGAACACGAGCGCATCCACACCGGAGAGAAGCCCTTCCAGTGCTCGCTGTGCCCGCGCAAGTTCACCACGTCCAGCCAGCACCGCCTGCACGCGCGCCGACACAACTCCGACAGGCCCTTCACTTGCGCGCATTGTGGGAAGAGGTATGACTTTATTATTTCATTATTAAATATTGAGAAATTATAAGTCAAGTCACACATTTCTTTGTTGGCCAGGTGATCAAACTTCTCATTTTATAACTAAACAACGGGAAAATGAGACGGCCTCTAATCTCTCTCTCAAATCTATTTTTTTTTAAATGCTTACTAAATATTCTTAGTCCAAGAGCGAGCGAAGCGAGCTCGGAATCGTATGGCACTCCGACACACACAGGTCAGCCCCCCTAGCCAAGTTACAATCGTTTCGTTCGGCGCGAACGCCTCGAGTAGGCCACGCCTCCGAATCCTTTGTTCTAACCACGTGACTGAGCGTTGAGATGACTTCAGAACAAAGGAATCGGAGGCGTGGCCTACCCGAGGCGTTCGCGCCGAACGATACGATTGTAACTTGGCTAGGGGGGCAGGTTAGAAGGCTAAGGCGGGAGCGGAACGTAGCTCCCGTTTTAGCTTCCCGGATCCTTTCTACGACTGTCGCAACCCCGCGTGTCGCTAGTTCGACCGCCGCGTGGCACGACTCTCCCCGCGCCAGGACCAGCGTGTCGTCTGCGTAACAGTTCGACGACCGTCGCCTGGCACGACTCTCCCCGCGCCAGGACCAGCGTGTCGTCTGCGTAACAGTTCGACCGCCGCCTGGCACGACTCTCCCCGCGCCAGGACCAGCGTGTCGTCTGCGTAACAGTTCGACCGCCGCCTGGCACGACTCTCCCCGCGCCAGGACCAGCGTGTCGTCTGCGTAACAGTTCGACCGCCGCCTGGCACGACTCTCCCCGCGCCAGGACCAGCGTGTCGTCTGCGTAACAGTTCGACCGCCGCCTGGCACGACTCTCCCCGCGCCAGGACCAGCGTGTCGTCTGCGTAACAGTTCGACGACCGTCGCCTGGCACGACTCTCCCCGCGCCAGGACCAGCGTGTCGTCTGCGTAACAGTTCGACCGCCGCCTGGCACGACTCTCCCCGCGCCAGGACCAGCGTGTCGTCTGCGTAACAGTTCGACGACCGTCGCCTGGCACGACTCTCCCCGCGCCAGGACCAGCGTGTCGTCTGCGTAACAGTTCGACCGCCGCCTGGCACGACTCTCCCCGCGCCAGGACCAGCGTGTCGTCTGCGTAACAGTTCGACCGCCGCCTGGCACGACTCTCCCCGCGCCAGGACCAGCGTGTCGTCTACGTAACAGTTCGACCGCCGCCTGGCACGACTCTCCCCGCGCCAGGACCAGCGTGTCGTCTGCGTAACAGTTCGACCGCCGCCTGGCACGACTCTCCCCGCGCCAGGACCAGCGTGTCGTCTGCGTAACAGTTCGACGACCGTCGCCTGGCACGACTCTCCCCGCGCCAGGACCAGCGTGTCGTCTGCGTAACAGTTCGACCGCCGCCTGGCACGACTCTCCCCGCGCCAGGACCAGCGTGTCGTCTGCGTAACAGTTCGACGACCGTCGCCTGGCACGACTCTCCCCGCGCCAGGACCAGCGTGTCGTCTGCGTAACAGTTCGACGACCGTCGCCTGGCACGACTCTCCCCGCGCCAGGACCAGCGTGTCGTCTGCGTAACAGTTCGACCGCCGCCTGGCACGACTCTCCCCGCGCCAGGACCAGCGTGTCGTCTGCGTAACAGTTCGACCGCCGCCTGGCACGACTCTCCCCGCGCCAGGACCAGCGTGTCGTCTGCGTAACAGTTCGACCGCCGCCTGGCACGACTCTCCCCGCGCCAGGACCAGCGTGTCGTCTGCGTAACAGTTCGACCGCCGCCTGGCACGACTCTCCCCGCGCCAGGACCAGCGTGTCGTCTGCGTAACAGTTCGACCGCCGCCTGGCACGACTCTCCCCGCGCCAGGACCAGCGTGTCGTCTGCGTAACAGTTCGATCGCCGCCTGGCACGACTCTCCCCGCGCCAGGACCAGCGTGTCGTCTGCGTAACAGTTCGACGACCGCCGCCTGGCACGACTCTCCCCGCGCCAGGACCAGCGTGTCGTCTGCGTAACAGTTCGACCGCCGCCTGGCACGACTCTCCCCGCGCCAGGACCAGCGTGTCGTCTGCGTAACAGTTCGATCGCCGCCTGGCACGACTCTCCCCGCGCCAGGACCAGCGTGTCGTCTGCGTAACAGTTCGACGACCGCCGCCTGGCACGACTCTCCCCGCGCCAGGACCAGCGTGTCGTCTGCGTAACAGACCACGCTGACCCCGCTGGGGAGGTCGCCACGCAGCACGTAGTCGTACCCGATGTCCCTAGTAGGGCGGTCCTAATACCGATCCCTACGGAACACCGCACGACGTCTCTCGCTGTTTTCACTCTCCCTGTTGACTGCATTTCCTCATGTTTGTCCTCGATCACCCGACGGAGGTAGGTCGGCACCCGGTGATACCGAAGTGCCTCTCTGATGTAACTCCATAGCAGGGTATTGAAAGCGTTGGAGATGTCCAAAGACCAGTGTCTTTGGACAAGACAACCCCACTCTGGGACGATTGTACTCGATGAGAATCAGTTTTCCCGACAAAAGAGCCCTCTTAATCGAGGCCCGAGAACCTTCATGACCAAGACCAAGCTGGATGCCTACAAGGGCTGTGGAAACCTTTTTTAATGACCTTAAAAAGCAAAGGGCATAAATAAAGGAACATATGGTAGTTTTAGTCAGTAAAAGTCTGTCACGCTTTTTCGCTCCACCCTAGAAAAGTCTTCCTGAAGATAAACCACTTTTTTTAAATATTAATGTTAGGCTAGCGTTTGACCACCATCTCATCTGATGGTAAGCAATGATGTGGTTGACGATGGAAAACGCTTGCCTAGAAGTAGCCTATTTACTCTTGACTTAAAGACTCCTAAGTTGTAGCTATCAGGAAACACAGACTCCGGCAAGGAATTTCACTCCTTGGCTGTACGCATAATAAATGTGTTCTCAAAACGTTTTGTGAAGAAAGAGAAACATAGTGGTGTGTTGTGTGCTATCCACAATGGCGGCGCGATGCGGACACATACGTCGCGTGCCTAGTCATCACGTTTGCCATCGTCTCTCATAAAGTTCTTGTGTAGTTTAAGTCAGTCGCGTCGCGCCTGTGTTTTCTCTCTGGTCGTATACGTATGATGTGAAGATCTCGTAAGTAGTAGGCACTAGTAGTATAGTGAGGTTGTGGCAGGTTCGTGTCGCGCGGCTCGTGGGCGGCGCACGTGCGGCGCGAGGGCGGCGGGCGCACGCACCGCTGCGGCGAGTGCGGCCGCACCTTCGCCGAGCGCTGGCCGCTGCTCAAGTAGTGGCCCTAGTAGTATAGTGAGGTTGTGGCAGGTTCGTGTCGCGCGGCTCGTGGGCGGCGCACGTGCGGCGCGAGGGCGGCGGGCGCACGCACCGCTGCGGCGAGTGCGGCCGCACCTTCGCCGAGCGCTGGCCGCTGCTCAAGTAGTGGCCCTAGTAGTATAGTGAGGTTGTGGCAGGTTCGTGTCGCGCGGCTCGTGGGCGGCGCACGTGCGGCGCGAGGGCGGCGGGCGCACGCACCGCTGCGGCGAGTGCGGCCGCACCTTCGCCGAGCGCTGGCCGCTGCTCAAGTAGTGGCCCTAGTAGTATAGTGAGGTTGTGGCAGGTTCGTGTCGCGCGGCTCGTGGGCGGCGCACGTGCGGCGCGAGGGCGGCGGGCGCACGCACCGCTGCGGCGAGTGCGGCCGCACCTTCGCCGAGCGCTGGCCGCTGCTCAAGTAGTGGCCCTAGTAGTATAGTGAGGTTGTGGCAGGTTCGTGTCGCGCGGCTCGTGGGCGGCGCACGTGCGGCGCGAGGGCGGCGGGCGCACGCACCGCTGCGGCGAGTGCGGCCGCACCTTCGCCGAGCGCTGGCCGCTGCTCAAGTAGTGGCCCTAGTAGTATAGTGAGGTTGTGGCAGGTTCGTGTCGCGCGGCTCGTGGGCGGCGCACGTGCGGCGCGAGGGCGGCGGGCGCACGCACCGCTGCGGCGAGTGCGGCCGCACCTTCGCCGAGCGCTGGCCGCTGCTCAAGTAGTGGCCCTAGTAGTATAGTGAGGTTGTGGCAGGTTCGTGTCGCGCGGCTCGTGGGCGGCGCACGTGCGGCGCGAGGGCGGCGGGCGCACGCACCGCTGCGGCGAGTGCGGCCGCACCTTCGCCGAGCGCTGGCCGCTGCTCAAGTAGTGGCCCTAGTAGTATAGTGAGGTTGTGGCAGGTTCGTGTCGCGCGGCTCGTGGGCGGCGCACGTGCGGCGCGAGGGCGGCGGGCGCACGCACCGCTGCGGCGAGTGCGGCCGCACCTTCGCCGAGCGCTGGCCGCTGCTCAAGCATCTGCGCAAGCATTCCGGCGAGCGGCCTTTCCGCTGTCCGCACTGTCCCAGAGCCTTCGCTGACTGCTCCAACCTCAACAAACATAAGAAGGTATGTGTACTTACTCAAAAAACACACAAATTAAAGTCCCGGGAGCACAGCGTGTCAGTAAAAATCTGACACTCTCTTGTTCCACCCTGAGCAGAAATAGTCATTTGATAATTTCTTACCCAAAAAAGCCTTAGTCACACTGACTATCCTTGGCTCAGCCAAGAGATTAAACTTAAGAACACGCAGCACACAACAACACACACACAACAACAGCCAACAACACCAACACCCACACACAACAGCCTTATCTTAAGATAACTAGACCAACGAGGATTTATTTTATTGTTTTGTAAATATTTTTTTCGAAATTGTTTCCACTACCTCATAATAAATTGTCTGCAATATAATTAACACCACTATTCCCTTCACAGCAAGTCCACAAACAGATCAGCTTATTGGCGAACGCCAACCAGCCAGCAGTTCCTACATCCTTACCTCTGAAGGTAGAAAGGCCAGACTCCTCACTCATACAGTTGAACGAACAGGCCGTTGTCCCGGAGACCTCACCAGTGAAACTGTTGGAAGAAGCCACAGAGGACGAGCTAGAGGAGAGAGTCATTTATGTGACGTACGATGTGGATGATGCTGAGTCGCCTGCCTTCCATATACTGGACCCTGAACAGGTGAGTTGTTGATTGAGACTTTTACACGTCAATTTAATATGCACCATTTTGTGCCATATCGCTGACGGTGTCGAGATGAGCTTCTTTGAGGTTCTTCGTCAGCCAAGTCGAGCGTGGGTGATCTTCCACATGTGCGTTTCGTCGTAGGCAGTTCGAGGGCAAGATTCCCCATATGATCGTCTGGGCGTCTTAGCATATAAACTTTTTTTTCTCTTTGACTTCGACTATCGGGGCAACTTTAAAACCGATTTTCTTTAGTAGTGTGACTCCCGCTGACCAGCGAAGCATGCGCATTTCGGTTGTGTGCAGTTTAAGTGCTGCTTGTTGATTGCCCAGCATTCGGATCCATACAGGGACACGTGGACAAGTGACCCTCAACTTTATTGGGCCGATATTGGGTCGCCAAAACGGGACGTGTAAACTGCAAAATTCCTTATATAATCGCGATTTAAAAAAAAATACGTCAAAATACGTAATAATTTAACGCCCCATATTCTAATTCCAGGCCGCTACTCTCGAAGACAACAAGGTGCTCACAACATGCGAGCTGTACTCGGGCCCGTCTCTCCTTGTGCCGCAGCCCGAGTACGAGCAGCTCGAGCTGGAACACGAGCAACTGGAGCTGCAACACGAGCAGCTGGAGCTGCAACATGAGCAGCTGGAACAGGAGGAGCTGCAACATCTGCCTGAGGAGATGGTGCTAGAGAGTCATGACCAGAATATACCTGTAAGTGTTATTGTAGGGGCTTGTTATTGTAGCTTGTAGCAGCTTACTGAATTAGTTTAAGAGGGCCGTCGAGTATGGTTTAAAAGCTTGTTGCTTCTACTAACGGAATCCAACGCGATGTTTGATGAAGAGGCAACGCGAAAAAAGAGAGATAACGCACGAAAACTGTTGGCAGAAATCAGAAACGTTTATTTCAAATAGACCAATTACAGGCACTTTTGAATTGTCAAAATGTCGGTCAGTCAAAAAAAAAATACAAGTGAAGCTAAATTCCACGTTCCAAAGCGTAGATCTCTATGGAGAAGAACGTGCAAGAAACTCCATGGACACTCTTTTAAATCATATTATGAGTTACATAAATCTTGGTTACATATTTCTTGTCGCTTCTAATATGTGAGCACAATGTAGATAAGTAATAATAATTAAAAGAATAAAATAAAAACTAATTAAAAAAAAATAGAAATTGAATTAAGTCATTGGCAGCTAAGAGATGACCAGTCTCAACTGACGGCACCCGTTCACGAGCATGACGCGTGCATCAGCCCCACTCAGTTCAACCATTTTGAAGGGAACCGAATGGCCCAATAACACGTGCCACCGTCATCGAGACATTTGAGTGAGCATGACAAACTCTCAACTGCCATGCTCGTAATGACAAACAAGTTGTAACCTAATAAAAATGCTCCATGGTACTTCACATTCACAAAACTTGAAAAACAAAGTGCTTCTACATTATACAATGCTATTGTTTCCAAATACAAAAGGTAATAAATTATCATAAGCTCTATTGAAATAAACAAATAAAATAAAATAAAAAAACATTTCGAAAACAACAATACAAAAAGGGGAACAGTATCTCTTCCAAAATTATTTAAAAAAAAAACTAATTTGAAGGCAAAAGTGGCTGTGGCTGCGGAGCAGGACCGGCATTTAGCCAAGCGTTTTTATCAAGGATATAATCTTCCAGTTTATAATACGCTTGTCTACATAGTGTGCGTTTAATGCATGCTTTAAAGGACTCATTTAGTTGTAGAATCTCAACTGGTATTTTATTATAAAATTTTACACAGTACCCCATGAAAGAACTATATACTTTAGCCAATCTGAACCGAGGTTGATCTAATTTGTTCCTGTTCCTAGTATTAAAATTGTGCCTGTCACTTATCTTAATAAAAAGATGAATATTTTTCCGAACATACATAATGTTTTCATAAATGTATTGACAAGGGACCGTCAGGATGTTTATTTCCTTAAATAGTTCCCTAAGAGAATCGCGTCTGCGAAGATTATATATGGCTCTGATAGCTCTTGTCTGCAGAATAAAAATAGACTATATCTGCAGCCCGTCCCCATAGCAAAATACCGTAAGACATGATACTATGAAAGTAACTAAAATAAACTAGTCGCGCAGTATCCACATCAGTAAATTGACGGATTTTTCTGACAGCATATGCTGCTGAACTAAGCCGACCTGCCAGAGATGTTAAATGAGGACCCCATTGTAGCCTCGAGTCAAGCGTGATCCCTAGGAAAACCGTATTCTCGACGAATTCAAGTTTCTCCTTGTTCAATACTATGTCGGAGTAATTACTTTTAACATTCGGTAACGCAAATCTTATGCACTTAGTTTTTTTTCCATTTAATACTAAATTATTAAGAGTAAACCAGTTTTGGACTTGCTGTAAAGCATCGTTTACGTCATCAAGATTAGTGGAACGTCTATTGATCTTAAAAATTAACGACGTATCGTCAGCAAACAATACAATATGTGGTTGTTTTTTAATAGATGCGGTAGATCATTTATATATACTAAAAAGAGGAAAGGACCTAATATTGAGCCTTGTGGTACACCCATTTTGACTTTCAAACCCGGAGAATTGACACCGTTTATCTGAACTTGCTGTTGCCTGTCAATTAAATAAGATTTCACCAAGCTGAGTGCAAGTTTACCTAGTCCATAATGTTCTAGCTTTAAAAGCAAGGTTTCGTGATTAACACAATCAAAAGCCTTTGAGAGGTCACAAAAAATTCCTATCGCATCTTCGGCTTCTTCCCACGCTGCAAATATATGTTTCAATAAAGTGACTCCAGCGTCAGTCGTACAACGTCCTTTGGTGAAACCATACTGCTGATCATGAAAGATTTTATTGCTGTTAAAATGGTAAAGCATTTGATTAAGCATAACTTTTTCAAACACCTTACTGAAAACTGGCAATACTGATATAGGTCTGTAATTATTAGTGTCATTATGGTCACCAGATTTAAAAAGTGGTATAACTTTACTGTACTTCATTGTATCTGGAAAGACTCCTTGGTCCACACACAAATTAAATATTAAAGCTAAGTACGGTGCTATGGTCTCTATTATAGATGCGCATACTTTAACAGACATTCCCCATAGGTCTTCGGTTAATTTGACTTTTATTTGCCGGAAAGCCTTTATGACTGTCAAAGGGTTTATATGTTTGAATTGAAATTCAACCGGACAGCCTGGCAAGTTTGCTTTCAATAAAGCAACTGAAGCTTCAGGGGAGGAATTTAGAGCTTCCGTAGTCCTAAGAGGTATATCGGTGAAATAATTCACAAACTCTTGGGCTACTTCTATGTTAGAGCTTTTGGGACCAATTGAAGTCTCCAATAAAAAATCCGTATTGCGTACTTTATTCCTACCAGTTTCACTATTAATAACTTTCCACACAGTCTTTATTTTATTGTCTGCCGATTTGATTTTATTGCTAATGTACAGGGCTTTCGCTATCTTGCAAATCTTTCTGAAAAGTTTAGAATATCTATTTACATTCGGTAATGAGGATCAATCACATAATAGCAAATCCGATTTTTACTAAGTACAGTACGCGTCACGTAAAAAGAACGCTGGCGGTCAAGCTGCGCATAGGCGATTTATCGGTCCATTTGGTGGTATGAGGCAGTCTGGCGAAACTCCCATACAAAAAAACGATGTATGAAACGGACGTTCTTTTTAATGGCGGCTATTATCCGTCAAATTTAAAAAGAGCATCGAGAACATTGGGTCTATATCAACCTATGACTCTTCAACACCTAGTTGGATTACACGACCGCCATTTTGACCACAGAATATTAAGGATTTTGACTGTCATTAACTCAGATTAACGTTTGACAGTTGGTTTGTTATGGTTTTCATAAGATAGATTTCCGTCTATTTATTGTTTTAAAGTATAATAATAATCATTTTGTTGGAAGAAATTGGTTCTCCATGTGTCTTTGAGTATTTCTATAGATCAATATGATATAAACAAAGTGTGAAATTGGTGGTATAAGAACATTGTGATAGAAGAAAGGGTTGATGATAAAAACGTGTTTTTATGGCAAAATTTCCATCAGATGAAGACCGGTAAGCATAATTAGTTATTTATTTCTATAAAGAACTCAATTCAAGTACAAATTTTGAAAGTTTAGTGCATTTTAACAGAAAAAGAGACTTATATAAAACGTAACATAGTGTTGGGCAGTTAACCAGTATTTACCGACATCGATGTTTCGAAAGTCAATGTTCAGCAGAGGACATTTATAAGCTGATGATGATATTGATATAAGGAAGTGAAATCAATGTTTTCTCAATTAGTATGTTTTGTCATAATAAGTTTCCTTGCATGTAATGTTACAGTAGGTCGACAGAATGCTTAAAATATATTAATTGGAAAAAATGTTGCCTGTGTGTAAAAATAATTCAACACTCACTTTTTAGGTGTAAACAATGGGTCAAAGCGACATGGAAAGAAGACTTAGTCTATGTACCAATTGAAAACTTGCATCTATTGAAATATTTTTATTGCTAGCAGTCAACCATTACCAGTCAGAAGAACTGATAATGTGCAGCTCTATATAGTGGTAAGACGTGTAAAGCACATTCTGATTTCATAATAATATATTATGTGTGCAGACCTCTCTTGTAATCATATATTTTATGTTTACAGGATTATCTTCATTTAAATAAAAGGAACATAATTACCACCAGAATTTATGTAAACCAAGTAAGTGTTGTTGTATATTAATTTATATTTTTTTTACCAAATGGTCTTATTAGCAGAAATGAATTTAAAATATTAATTACTTTTCATTTTTGTAGAACTTTCAACATAAAAACTAGATGGTTTTGGACCAGTAATTTTAAAAAGGAGCTCATGTAGTCCAGGTCAGTACAATGTAAAAATACTATTTGATAAACGTTATAAATGTTTAAAGTTCGTGTCGAAAATTGAATCTTCTCTATATTTAAATGTATAAGTCTTTTTATCTCAGTAAACCAGTCAAATAAATGAAACAAAATGTTTGTTATGTCAAAATAACAGCTTTTACTGATTGTATGTATATGTGTATTATAGTACTTATAGTAAAATTGTCTGTCTGTGCCGACTAATCTCCGGATTGAAACGATTTCGGTGAGGCATTCATTGGTAGATAGCTAATATAAGTTTCTTTTTTAAATAAATCCTTGAATAATGTTCATAATCATCATAACATTTTAACCCGTTGCTACAGTACCTTCTACATCAACATCAGTCCCTAATCTGCATTCCGCTAAAAAAAAGATTTTGTAGTCCTAGTGAGTATATGTATTTTATTGAAGATTGTAACTACTTAATAATTTGATTTTTAACACTGATTTTTTTTTATATTTCAGCACTATTGTTGACACCAAGAAACCGTCAAGAGACAAGCTGTCCCAATGATACGTCGGAAGCGAAAGTTTATTAAGAAACTGAAATCAAGTCGAACTATTATAAAAAACCACCAACAGAAAGTTCATAAGATAGATAATATAACATCACCTGTCTTGAAAAGTGCAATCATCAGTGCAAGTTGCATTAAAATCGGTTCAGTAGTTTTGAGATGAGTTAAATATGTTAGTCACTAGAAAACTTGTTGACTCAAGTTATTGTTTATTGCCATTTTTGTGTAACCTTTTGTTTTCCTAAACTTACCAAATAAATAAATAGCATGATTCGTTGAATAAATATGTATTAAAACAATCTGAGTTTCGAATTTTTATTTTTTATTTCCTGAAAATAAAAGGAAATCCCCGCTAAGAAAAATTGCCGATATCGATAAGTTTTTGCACAACCCAGTACATCACTAGTAATGTCATTATGTTGGCAGTATGTACTCCGCCATAGTTCTGTAATTCTGTTAGGTTGGTATTGATCGAGACCGTGTATTTCATACATCGGTTTTTTCTATGGTAGTCCCGCCTCTTACTCTTTACATACTCTTTGGTATGAGGTAGGGCGCGGGGCGGGTGAGCCACGCGCCGCATGTTTACCGGTTCGCTATTGGTTCAAAAATAAATTAATAGGCACATAACTTTCGTTCGAGACTGTACCCATGCGCAAACACACTCCCACCACTTTCTTCCAGCGTTCTTTTTACGTGACGCGTGCTGTACATCGTATGTGTAATAATTTACTGAGCATTTAATTTTTTATATTATTAAAATCCGTCAAGAAATGGTGGATTTATTAAAGTTTTTCTGAACGGCTACTTGGAAACCGCGCTCTCGCGGACTGTTTACGATGACGTCATTTGTCATAATCCGTGCGACGAACGGCTTGACCGTATTCATTCGTCGGTGGAAACCGATCTTGACAGATGACGTCACAGCGACTCGCTTCATTCTCGGCCGCGTTTCTAATACACTAAAATTGTTGTATCTTCGTCATTTTAGGTCCGATTTAAATAATTTCTTCACAGTATTTACCGTTTTTTTTGACGCTATAAGTCTGCATACTCCACATAAATCATGACTGATCCTCATTACGTGATTTACTCGAATATTTCACAAAACTTGTCCTAGGAAATACGTGTTTTTTTTAAAATCTTATAAAATTTTTGAGAAAAAATCGTTTTCATTTGGCATTGTGTTAGAGCTCATACACAAGAGCGGCAAGTTCCCAACAGCAGAGGTAACTGCAACCGTCGACGCGTCGGCGGACGTCGACCTATAGTGACACTTGACACTCACGACAGCTGCCACTGACCTTCGAAGTTGGAAAGTCGACGGCCGCCGTCGATACGGCAATAGCTGCCGCCGACGTGTCGACAGCTGCAGTCACCTCTGCCGTTGGCAACATGCCGCTTGTGTGTATGAGCTTTTACTACATTGTGGTTAGGAATCAATTTGCGAATATTTAACAGCCACCAGCCATATCAGTCGAAAATATCTTGCCAGAAAATAAATGTTATAATGATTAGTGTCTCAAACATGGACCCTGTTAGGGCACAGCAACATATTCTTAGCATTATATTGACAAGCATTAGTAATATTATCGTCGTGTACGTCTCCAGGTAACGGACGAGCAGGGTAATCCGCTACACTTCACCATGCAAGATGGAACACGTCTCGCTATCACGTCTGCCGATGGAAAGTCTTTACAAGTATGTTTGTCACTTTTTCTACTACTCACGTTTGATATTTTTACCTGTTATTCACTAAATCACTTTTAACTGCCTATGTAGGATATATCCGACAAACACTCTCGCGTTTCCACATCAACGACCAAATACTCCATCCCGTTAGCTCTTCTGTCACCTATGGGCATTGAAGAGCTAAACGAAATGGAGTACCCAGTCGCAAACACACGACCCTGGCGAATAGGACACGATAAGTCGGACCAATCCATCGCAAACGGTTAATATTTGAGACTTATTTTATATTAATGTTGTTTCAGGTGATAACTCATGATGGTCAAACAATTCCTGTTGAGATTAACGGATACGCAGATGAAGAGGTAAATACACCCTTATGAAATATTAAAGTTTCTGAATAACTCCTGTAGGTGCGTTCACAAACATGTTAAATCACCTACAAAATGCACACGGAACACTAGGCGTGGGCAAAGTTTGTCATCTTTGCGATTGGAACATTTGCATCTGAATCACTGAAATGTTCCGGAACAGTGACATGTATCATTTGGAACAACGGCTCAAAAGATAGACACTGACTGTTATGAATCGTGACCTGTTACGTCGCGTCATATACACTAACAGTTTTATTTAATTGAATTTTGATTTAAGAATAATTTTAAGCAGATGTTTTTAGTTCAGGTCATTAATTATATTTAGGTACACTATTTACGTTTTAATTTGAATTTTAAAAAGACTGCAGGTCACTTAGTGTTTCAGTGTTCGAATTGTTCCAAATGATGCATTTAAAACATTACTGCTGTTCCAATCTTTCGGAACACTAAAATGTTTCGGTACAGTGAGTCAGTTTAGTAGAGTCAGACACGCCTACGGAACACCTATCTGTAGGTCATACGAGTATTTGTTCTGTGCGGGAACTGAACACACGATTCACAGTACGCTGTTCCGCCGCCGCCACAGCCGGTGTAATAATACATAAGCTTTGCTACGGCAAAGCTTATGTATTATTACACCGGCTCTTGCCAGCGGCTTCGGCCGCGTGAATGTAGGTTCCTTCATATACGCTTTGGTCTCCGTTTTAGCATCTTACGATTTTAAGTTCACCCCCTGAACTTTAGAAAATTCTCTCTTAGTGCTCGGCTAGATCATAAAAGAAAGCCTTGTGCAAAATTTCATGCTCCTAATTCCAGTATTTTCGGCTGTGCGTTGATATGCTATTTGTTAAGTTGCACCTACCATGTTATGTTTTTGCACCACCCTAAGGTCGACTGGTAGAAAATGACTAAGGCATTAGGTCCGCCTTTGTACAATGTTATGTGCATAAAGTTTGAATAAATAAATAAATAGATATCAGTAAGTCTGTTTCTCCTTTTCTAGATAAAGGCAATAAAAGCCCTGCTGCGGTCTTCCCGTCCGATTATAATTTAGGTGTCTTCAAGGCTAGAGTGAATAGGCTCTTAATAAATTAGTGTGCCTCACCATCAACGATTGCATCACAAATTACCATCAAGTTGGATCGCAGTCTGGCATTAGTTTATATCAATTAAAAAAATTAAAGAAAACAATAAAGATTTTAATTCTTTATTTCCAGGAGGTCGATAACCCAGACACGATAGTCCACCAGCTGAACCTGCAGAAGACCATCGACTCCAACGTGTCTTCTCCGGTCACCCACTACTTTACTATTGTTTAATTAATCCACTTATTAAACGTCGGCACTTACGGGCAGACGTGGCTTTGTATACAACGGTATTTTTTATGCACGCTGCAGGGTAGCGTGTTCGCTAGTAAGTGGGTACCCGGTAAAGAATCTTGCCATCTATGGCAATATACGAGAGGTGATCCAAAAGTAATGATAATCAATATGAAATAAGGATATATTAACTAAAAAAAATTTTTTTCTTTAAATAGTTTCCTAGCAAATCAATACATTTAGTCCATCTTTTTTCTAAACACATAATTCCCTTTGAAAAAATTCTTTATCTTGACCATCCAAAAACGGCCTCTGCAGCAGTCATCCATCACCTCGCTATCATTGTCAAATTTATTGCCTCGGAGGTGTTCTTTGAGCCGAGGAGAGATAAAAGTCACTAGGAGCCAGGTCTGGCGAATAGGGTGGGTGTTCGAGTAATTCGAATCCCGTTTCTTGAATGGCAGCCATCGCGACGGCGGCTTTGTGAGCCGGTGCGTTGTCTTGATGAAACAAGACTCCAGCTCGGAGTTTGGCTCGTCTTTTTTCTTAAATAGCCTCCTGCAATCTTCTTATTTGGTCTACGTAGTAAGAGCCCGTAATAGTGGCTCCTTTTTCCAAGTATTCCACCATTACAATTCCATCAGCGTCCCAAAAAACGGACGCCATAACCTTTCCTGCCGAACCTGACACCTTGAATTTCTTCGGCGTCGGGGAAGAGGCTCGTTTCCAAGTCATTGACTGTTGTTTGGTTTCCGGATCAAAATTGTGGATCCAGGTCTCGTCCATGGTCACGAAACGCGACAAAAAAAAACCTGATCCGTCTGGAACTTTTCGAGATTCGCTCTCGAAATTTCGACTCGTTTTTTCTTTTGCTCTTCTGTTAACATTCTCGGTACCCAACGCGCAGATACCTTTTTCATATGCAGTTCGTTCGCAATGATTCTTTGAACACTGCCATATGAGATCCCTGTGACCTCAGCTACATGCCTTATGGTCACTTTTCGATCTGCCAATACGACATCTTCGACTTTTTTAGCGTTTTCTGCAGTGAGGGACGTGGATGGGCGTCCCTAGCGATGTTAATCTTCTATGGATATTCTACCCAGCTTGAACTCTTTTGCCCAGCGCGCAACTGTGGAATATGGAGGAGCAGAGTCCCCCAATGTTTCCACTAGGCCGCTGTATATGTCTTTGGTAGACATTGTTTTTCAAACAGAGAGGTACTTGATGACAGCTCTGATTTTGTTTTTCTCCATTTTGATGTTTACTCTCCGACTGTTCTTATTCAAAGGAATGTACCTACCGGTAATCATGGTCTATTTATATGATTTTTTTATGCTGAACTAGTGGATATATGAGGAAGCAAAAAAAAAATTTTATGTGCTCTACAAATATCCGATTATCATTACTTTTGGATCACCCCTCGTATATTGTGTCAACTCTCTTACGTGGGTGTCTTACCCAGATCCTAAACAACTATATATTATTATATAGGCCATACAAATATTTGTTCCGTATGAGAATTGAACCCGTATAATGCAGCGCAGCAGCCAGTCCCTCAACAGTGGTAGAGGGACTGGCTCCTGCGCTAGCGCAGTGGCGCTAACCGTGCCGTCAGAGATTATGAATGTTGAGTGATTCTTCGAGTATTTCTCCCTCGGGGAACTTTTGTATTTAGTATTTCAAACAGTGCTTGTAATTTAGTAGAATAAGTAAATTGTTTGGAAACTATTTGTATTCTGTCAATATTACAAGCATCGTCCGAACTTCATTTTAAATTAATCTCTATTACAATATTTATAATTGATATATTATTTATAAGTTGCTAACTTCCTACTTTGTCGCAATGTTGATTGATGGATCTCTTAATAGATATTATTAATTTAATTTTAATTAGTATACGTAAATTATAATTTTAATTCATGGGAAAACGCTATTTCTATGTTTTCGAAAATGGCGTCGCCAATGTAACATTAGTACAATAAATAATTTAGTCACAAATTTGTCGCCAATAGCTATAGACAGTATTATTGTAATTCAATTTAAAATATAATAATTGTTGTGTAAATATGGAATAAAGTTAATTTTACATGATTAAATGTCGTATTTATTTTCTGGAAGACAAAGCCGCAGTAGCAACTCGAGTGAATTACCCTACTATGAAATGCCTGTCTAAACATCAACGTTTCTAAGATAATCCCCCCTCTCCCGGGAATTTCGGGATTTTTTTAAAGTTGGTGGGGCAGCCTTTTATGTTTGGGCACACTATTTGGTTCAGCCAGCGTCGCACCATGCCTCACATAACAGTATCTTACAGAACCTCCGCGACTAGTCTCCCGACAGAAAATATAAAACACAAAAAAACCAATAAATACTCAATTTCGAAAAAATTCAGACGCCGGACTTTTCTCCGCGGCGGAGAAAAAGTACGCTCCGCGAATAAAAAGTCCGCAGTGGATTTACCGCGAACTCAACGCACACGGTGTGCATACCTCGTTCCACAACTTTTTCTATAAATTTCGGTCGTGATACTCTTTTTGACGTATCATTTATAGAGGTTCTTTTTTCGACTTCTTTTATTAAAATTTTACAATCGATTTCCTGCGTCATCGTTTATCGTCGTGCATACGTACGTCATCACTCTCGAGCGCACAACGCGGACTAAAGTCCGCCATGTGCGTTGCTTCGCCTAGTCACACGAGTTCTATTTTTTCGGGGACTCTCCCGTACTTTTGTCCGGACCGCTCTCTGCATGTCCTCGGTTATTGGGAGACTTTTTGTACGCGCTACTTATAATCCCTCGTTTGCTTTACTCGATACAGTAAGTTGTAAGCGATCTATTTTAGCTGACAAAAAAAGTCCGCGTACAAAAATCCGTCGTCTGCTCAGACCTTAATATAAAGTTTATTTGAACTTATAATTCAAAATCAATTCAAAGATATAACACGTGGGGGGCCACGGTTTGGATTATTGAATAAATATAATAACAGCAGAGTACGAATTTGGTGTATTAAAGGCCAAACTTTTAAAAAAGAACACTCAATCCACACGCACATCATATAATTAAGTATCTCAATTCTCCGTGTCTTTAGAGAAACGTTATCTCTGGAAAGAGGTAAGCCTAAGACTAGACCTTTTGAATGTTATCAATACTTATAGTCGTTTGGATAACCGATTTTGATGATTCTTTTTTGTTTCGAAGAGTGTCTGCCAGGATAGACCATAAAATACTTTAATAAATGATAGCAAATCTTCCGGGATTGCCGCAATCGCATGTCTGTTTTTTGACATAACATCTCGCCAGTATGCTCTGTATGGGTACAGTTGATGTGTAAAGTTCACTAGTGTGAACCCTCAGGGCCAAAACTAAAGTTATTGAACATTTTTGTTTGGTTTTAAAGTCGGTTGTATTTTTTTGTAAAAAAGTTTCTTTTTTGTGTATGTGGTTAATAAACGTTATGTGTGTGTGATGGATGATGTGATGGGACTGGCTGTATGATGTAGGTGTCTAGGTGATGCGATGTGATATTTGTGTGAATGTGAGCTGACCCTTAGGCCTGCCTCGTTAGGGTCAGCTCGCACCGAACGCTCAAATGTAACCACAGACAATTCCTTGTTTGTGGTTTCATTGATATTTGTTGGAAGAAGGGTAATGAAACAACAAATTAATATGAAATTCAATATTATTTCGTTATGGTTTTAAGTAATACAATATATTTGCATACCATATACTATCGGTAGTATATTATTGATGACCAATCATTAAACAATGAAAAATGATATTCATCAATTCTCCTTTAACATTCGTTTAATAAATAGCTGTATACAAAAAAACAATTATTTACAGGATAAGGCAGTACAATTACCACGTAAAATGTGCCTTGTCTTAGTTTTAGCTATACAAGCAGTAAAAAAATGGGAATTGAATTAACATTGAATGGGGTCAGTTAAACAAATCTTAGCTCCAGTCAACTTGAACGTAATCACTAACGAGTTAAATATTATAACGAATACGCGATATTATTAGTTTGTGAACTTGTTACTTGATGTGTGAGGAGACAGTTCTACTAAAACAAAATTAATGTATCTAAATTATCGACCGTAATCTGACATTTGGCTGTTCTATTTTTGAGACAATTTCATCAATTTGGAACGTATCGACCATCTCACTAATACATATGGCAAACATTGCGATTATACACTGAGTAACACATTGGAACTAACGCAGCTTTAATCAACGCATACATACGTTACGCGGAAGCGATCCGCCGTCACTCGCGTGCTGACAGTCTGACACCTGACATCTGCCACGAGAGTGGACACTGGACAGTCGGGCGCTACAAGCTCGACAGGAAACTAATTACAACACAAACACGCGTCAGCGAGACATCACTTACGAATACAGAACCGATTGAAGCAAACATAACAAACTCGATTCGAGCCGACAACCTTCCTAACTGTACAATATGACACACGCGCCGCGGGCGCCCGGCCGCGCTCGCCTCCCTACTATTGTTACATGACTCGAGACGGCTTACAGCGGGGGGGCGGCCGGGACAGAACACATCGCTCGACAACACACCTTTACACAAGCAAAAAAAAAATTAACATAATTTTCATGTTCAATAAAACAGCTTCCGCCGAGGAAAACGCACTAACCGACTTTTTTAAAAATACAATGTAATGGACACTGGCACTATTGCCCTACCATAGCGTTTAACTGAAGAGTAAAGAGGCTTGACTCGACTGCCGCCGGCGACTAGATAATGGATTCTTTAAAATGTAGTGTAACGTGACGTCTATATGACGAGCGCCATGTCCTTCTTGCTGGGCAGCTGCACCTTCTTGCCCTGCCACAGCGAGTTGTGTATCGTGAACGCGTCGATCGTCACCGTCAGGTGCTTCGTGTGCACTTGCGAGAAGCATTTGCTGCCCGAGTTGTATCTGGAATAATGAGAAAATCACAATAAGTTACATAATTCACGATTTCAAACTTTTTGCATTAGTTAATTCAAGCCATAATCATCAGTGGATATCAACTGCTTGATACAGGCCTCTTCCAAGCGTCGTCACATCGATTGCTCCTGTGCTTTACGTATCCAGAGGATTCCTGCGACCTTCATTAGGACATGGGTACATCTCGTGGGAGACCTAGTGTGGGCTTGCGAACGAGGAGTAACGGGTAGCTCGCCGTCCGGCCGTCTGGTAATCGTCCGAACGAGCTTCAGTCGTTGACGGCGCGTAGTATTCCATGCGCACCACAAAGAGATGTCAGCAAAACTGTAGGAGCCTAGCAGGGCCGAAGCCTATTGGGCCAATGGGTTTACTTCCGAAAGGGAAACCCGGGGTCCTGGAACGCAAGGGAAAGAAGCAACATAGGTGTGAAGTCAGTAAAAGTCTGACACGCCCTCCCACTCCGTCCTAGAGAGATAGGAGTCATTGGATGACATCCCACCTTAAAAAAAAGTAATAAAAACGTCGTAATAAACTCACTTGAAGAACTTATCGAACATCCTATCATTAACGTGTTTGGGTCCCGTTCCATACAGCTTCGTGACCTGTTCACTGTCGGGACAGTAGCTGTAGAGCGCGCGGAACTGGCAGCCGGCGTCGCGGAACAGCACGAGGAAGTGTTTGCTCTCGGAGCGCGCGATCTCCTCCAACACTCTCCGCTTGGCTTCCGCGTTCACTGCGCCCGGGAACACGCAGTACTCTACCGCGTTTAGCATTATGCCGCGGTTTGATTTTGAAGAAGGCTGCTTGTACAGTCGAGGACCTGTAGATGTTAGGTACTTAGTATTTGTGGTGGAATAATAATGTGTCCTCTAATTACTGGCGAAAAATTTTAATCTATGCTACTCGTACTCGTATAAGCAAAATTCTTTTGAATGAATGTTGGTATGTGTAATTTGCAAATTAATGAAAATATCAATGCTGTTTTTCAAGTATATACGAAATATTTTGTTTAGAATTATAAATGCAGAAAAGTCTGTTTGGATATTGATTCTACTGCTGATTGATGGTGCGAAACAACTTCAAGAAAAAACGTGTCGATCTAATTATTTCCTTTAAAGGTTTACGATATTTGTTTTCAGGTAGAATTACCACTAAAGCTATTAGTACACAAATCTGAAAGTAATTCCTCTCGGCTATGTCTAATGTATGTAATGTATTATTTACAGCTAAATTAGTAGTACAAAACGATGTAAAAATGCACAGTGAATGCACAAAGTGCCGTGATTATTATGTGTTAATCTCAAAGTGAGAAAGCGAATTTGAAGCGAGACACAATGCGGGTTCGTTAGATCAAATGCTCGCAAAACCATGCCTTATAGATTAGATGATTGACAAGTTGGCATGACATCGCTCAATACGGTGTTTCTTCAAATTCTTTTGTGATTACTGTGTCGTTTGTTCTATAATGTACGATTTCTACCGACCGGACAGCGCCGGAACGCATTGGAAAGCATTATGTAATGTGTTAAGTGAAATTTAAGCAATTGTGATGTGGTTAAATATCATAATTGAATGGAATTTAAATTACAAAAGAACAAATTCGGATCTGCACGCACGCCACGTTAGACGGTCGGCTGCCATACAAATATGTCATTTAACTCCTTCACTTTCGCTTCAATTTTCTTTGACACATTGTAGTATGCTCTCCGATGCATCTCGACTCGTTTTGGTCGATATAAATCATACTTAATACGTGTTGGTGGCGACTAGCTACCTAGTATATTGTATAAGGACCTTTGCGACGACTTGTATCGGAGCTTCCTAGATAAACAAATAATTCGCTGTAGTTAAGTGCTGTTGGGTTAATTTGTGCTTTTATTTTATAGTTGTAACGGGGTTAAGTATTTGTAAGTTTATCATATTGAGTTATTGATTCGTTTATTTGTGCATTTTTTTGGGTCATTTGTCGTTAACTTAATTATGATCTTATGATATTTTGACTGTCTGATCCTTTTGAAAATAGTAAATCTTTTCGATGTGAATGTACAAAAATATATTGTACATATGCATTGTTGATGTCTGTCTAAACAACCTTGTTGTTACAATTGAAAAGTCTATCAAAAACTTTGTTTTTAATTGACGTTTCAATTTTATCTTATTACCAGTGTAAATTAAGTACTGTTGAAAAAGTAAGTGGGAAACTAAACTTAACTCTACTTAGAGAAGTAATTTTTTTGAAATCAAATGAAATAGTCGTAACGAAGGTGTTCGTTCTCACCTGAGTAGTCCATGATGGAGGAGTGCGTGGAGGAGACGTCGGAGGTGTCGTCGTGCGCGTGCGCGCGCCGCTTGCCGATGGCGCCGGGCAGCGAGCCGGGCCCCGACGCGGGCGACCCCAGCGCGCGCACGCCGGGGGACGCGGCGCGACGCGGCGGGGTCGCGCGGCCCAGCCCCGAGTCTGCGCCGCACACACGTTACATACCCCAACGAGGCAACGAGTAAGGTCCGACCCGACACCACCACCCGATTCTATGTTATGCCATCGACCTAAGCTATCTTTGTTAGCTTCTTTGTTAATTGTTAACAATCCTAGCAGAAACCTCTTCAACTATCCTCATTTAAGTGGATGCAGCCATATATTATTTATTTAATTTTACGGCTGCTATTTAAATTTTATAGATAAATAATACTGTTAAAACCTCGAATTCTTTTAACTCTGTGACTAGAACTATCAGCTTTGCAGCCATTTATGTAATTCTTTCTTTATATTTGGCTAGAGTTATTTTAATTACATTCCAAAAACCATCACTGACTAGAATATGTAAAGCTTATATAATCACAGATCTACGTTACCAATACTTCCTAAACCTCCAGTTAGGCAAAAATTTATTCAACTGACTAGCATAGAATTAAAATTAGTTTGTTGAAAATTATTCTCTCAATATTCCTAAATTCCTTTCTATAATCTCAATTTTGATATTCGAAGCGTAAAATACTAAATGTGTGTCAAAACTACGTATACAGGGTGTTTGCTACTGCCGCTAAGCAAAACTAAAAAGGCAAAACTGAATAAAAGAAGCGACATTTTGTATTTTACGCATAAATACAATATGATAAACATATACATACGAATTTTGAAATATGTATACTATTTGATCTAGACATGTAAACACTTACAACCATATACATAAACATGACGTATTTCACTAATAAAGGGTATACATTATGATCCAGGCAAGCTGAACTAATTAATTTATTTAAATGTGATTTAAAACTGAGCATCCTGGTTTTAATTCTTTTTAAATTTAATATTACATATTACTCTAGCAATTTACTTTAGAGGCTCAACACAAAATTGCGATGCGTTTTAAATCTACGAGCTCGCACGACGCATTGCAAGAACTTGGGAATTGATCACATCGCACATTGTATTGTGTATTGTCACCTGAACCGTACGAAATCGCATCGCAGCAATACGCATTGCACGTTCCTGTGAAGCGACGTCGTGTCGTATCGTATCGCAACGCAGTTGCAGTTTTGTGTGGGAGCCCTTACCCGTATAGTGAGAAAGTTAGAAAAGAAATGCAACATGCTATTTCTTTTCATACATGATAAAATCAAGCTCAGAAACAAATAAATGTTGAAGCTTACTTCTGTTTAAACATATAACCTGTATTACATCGCTATTTGTCAATCTGCAATCCAAGTGGTCTAACCGAAACCTGTCTGAACTATAAACATGGGCAGGATAAACAAAACTTGGATAAATTAGGTGTGGTTTATTTTTTCTTCTGTTGAGGGAATATAAATAACATGCATTATACGTTTAACTTACCTTATTTACCCAACTTACAGATAAAATACTGAAAGTAATATTATTAGCTTGGTATTAAGTTATTTCTTAGTCACTTCGAAGGAATAACATTCAGTAGTAGTTAGGATTTCAGAATAATTAAAGGAGATTTTGTAGAAATCTTAGGAAAGATTTGATTGTTAATCATAAATCAAGTATATCCCTCTTTATAGAATTATTGACGTTTGATATTAAAACAAGGTTGTAAAGTGTTTAACCAACGAATAAAGACGATGTCACACCAACACCGAGAATATAAATAAATATAAAAACATGCGCTAACTCGAACCGAGTTACCCGACCATAATATGATACCATAACCGAATAGTGGCCCCCTTTACACTATGGGCCATGATGGACACACTTCTCTTCACTATAATGGGACAATTTAATCTTACTCTTTAGAGTGAAACCTACGACTCTAAACGTGGTAATTTTCTCACTAGATGGCGCTGAAGTCAATATTTTTTAGTTTATTTTGTTTGTAGTTTAAGGGAACATTAATAAGTCAAGGAAATGGTATTTGCTAAAATCGGAAATTCCATTTTATTGAATTTATTCGCATAATTGCCTTAAAATCCTCCTAATTCTGATAGTTCATTACACTTATAGTACTTAGGTATAGGACAAGACTAATAAAAAAATTGAATTTAGCGCCATCTAGCGAGAACATGGCCACGCTCAGGCCCATAGATTTCATCTCCACAGATTAAGTTTTATAATTTTTGAGACAAACGTTTGATGTTGAAGTAGGTCCAAAGTAGGTCATTTTGTAGAGGAGTCTTAAATATAATAATTATGTATTACTTATATATATCGCCGATGACCCAAATGAAATAAATGTGCACAAGACGAAAGAACGCGGACGGACGCGGCTCAATATGGAGTGGTATTATGAGTTCTATGTCTGTAGAGGATGACGGACGAACAGCATTGTCTTTATTACCATTTTATTGTTACTAGTAATCTTGGATGGTTCGAGGTGGCGCAAGAAAAGGGTGTCTAGAAAGATATAAGGGAGGTCTTTGTCTAGCAGTAAACAAATAAAAAACGTTTTTAAAATTAAGGAAAGCAGTTCTATTTTCCAAACAAAGATCATTACTGCAAGGTACTAATAAGAAAGAGGTGGATTATTTATTTATGTATATTACTTATTAGCATTAAAAAAAATGAGAGGTATTCAACATTAATATTTCGACTAAATTACAGGGTAAGAATGTAGTGTCGATCCACTGTGTAGACACAGAACGTTCCCACAGCGCACACATGGGCCGCGCCGTCCGCGGGAGCAACAGAAAGTAAACCCAACGCACCACAAGCGACGGAACAATATAGACCCGTCCGTACCAACGTGAGTCAAGCCTTATCTCGTGTGTACAAACTGCTCTTACCGCACAAATTCATAAGAGAGCTTGACTTCCGTCCCGCCTTAAAGTTACTCTGGTAACTCGTATATTTAGACCTTCCACGGGAAGACTGAGGTTCCTCATTCACGCGCTCTGAAATGTTTCCTATACATGTCATATCGCAACTCATGCAATGCGAACTCCATTCTGTTATGTCAAATGCAGCATTCGATGGCGACGCGGACGCGCCGCGTCAAGCATGCATCGTCACACAAGCGAGCTTCGAACTCTTTACACAATATGGCAAACAAAATTAATACTATCAACCGCGATAATAAAAATTGTATCACATCACTTTATGTATTTACAGATTCGGGAACCAATTTAGTAAATGCGCGGAAGGTCTAGAGGGCGTATCGAAAAATTTGGAAAAAAAGCTTTTATGAAAGTATTGTACCACTCAAATTCAAATTGCAACTACATATTATAATGGCCAAAAAAGGATATGAAGCATAAATTTTGCAGTTTGGAGTGGTGTCTATAATCTATGCGATGCTGAAATCATACACATATAAAATAAATCGATGATAAATATAAATAACTCAAATCGAAGCGATCTACTAAAACCAAAATGGAAAGAAGCGCCTTCATACACACTATGGAATATCAGGTCGTGTTGACAACCTCAGTCGGGAGTTCAGTTGTAGTTCAAGCAGACATTATATCGGGATATAGCTGTTTGTGATACAACTTCGAAACATTACAGAAACAGCTTTTATTTCGAAGACATGGAAGTTTCCTGTCGTCCTGTGACACTACTTCCAACTTCGATATAATTATGAAGTAGTGATACAAGGTAAATTTTCATGTCCTCGATACATTTAACATTGACGGAAAACGTATGATTTGTTCTGATGCCAAGTTAATTAATTTCATACGTTCAATTTTAAAACTCGAAATCAGAACAAATCACATAAAATACAAAATGCGCCGGTACGTTTACAAATAACGATTTTTCGTCATCCAATCAATAAGTGTTCGGTATATCTCGTTATTCGTAAACGTGATCGGCTAGCAAAGCGAACGCCGGTAGTTAGTTGACGAGCGAGCGAGCGAGAGGAAGCTATTCCCCCGGGGCAGCGTGGCGCGTGCGACAGAGACGGACTCACCTCGCGACGTCTTGCACGAGCCGCGCCGGCCCAGCGGCCCGCTCGACGCGCTGCCCGGGGACATGCCGCCGCGCTCTTCTACTGGCGACTCTGGACATACATCCCACAACATATTACATACATACTATACAATATAGATCATAAGTAGGTATGTGGTGAAATTGTGTCTGTTTAATTATTAGTTAAAAATTAAGGAAAAAATAATAATCAAAGCTTACGTTTATAATCATGCTTCAAAAACTTTACGTAAAGCATACCTATAAAGTAAAAGCGTTAAGCGCTTCAAATTGTTGGTGGAACAAGCGACTTTTTTCATCAATAGTACTAGAAGTCTTACTAACTGCTGCTAAGTATTCGATTGATCTAGAAAAGATTGCATCTTTAGTAAGATAAGAAACCATTTGGTCAACTAACACACATCCGACATATTATGACATGTCGGATTTTTTTTCCTTTGTCATCACAGTTTTTGTGCATTTAGTGTCATGTTTAGAAAGTATACGGAATACAGTCACTTTTTTCCATTAGAATGTGAATGTAACACATTCTAATATTTATTGCAGTATTCGGCAGAAAATGTATCGAGTCAGCCTTCTTAGCAAGCTTCACTGAGGTAGTCAATGCTATAACATTCTGAGCTCCATTTTGCCGAAATCGCGCCGTGTCAAAATTGACCTTGTGATGGTTTAACTCCATCATATACAGTTCGTAGTTTAAAAATTGATCCCTATTGTTGGCGACTTTGATTCTTTATACCAAAACTGACCCCAGTATTGGTAATTAAGGCTCTTAGTGTTAAAATTGAGTTCTGTGATGGACTTGATGTGGATCTTGGTTTCATAAAAGCGTTGCTCGTGTTACTGACACGGGCAACGCACAGACAAGCATAATCTTTAACTTTTTGAAAATAATGGTCAAAGATCACCACTTTTTTCCTTGAACTTCATAAAGCCTGTGTGTGATTTTAATACCAAAACGCCTCATGTATGAGGCGTTTTCGTTTTAAAATCAGTTTTCAAAAGATATCAAATATGGCGCTAGTAGTTTAGTGTCGATGACGTGTGTCACGTGACTGGCACACGGTACTCTGATGTAACACCGAGCGCTGGTGCGATATAAGTCGACGATGGACAAGCAATATGATCGGAGCCTCGGACGCAATCGCATGTGCGCGCTACACGTTCGATAGTGTATTAATCGTGTTGCCTATTTTGTTGTAACAATAAAAAGTATATTTATCTATGAAGTCAATATCTGTCACCGCTAGTTCCAACAACGTTCATTAATCATGCGCGTAACCCCCCACTTACCTCTGTAGAGTCCCGCGCGCTCGGCGAGGCTGTCCTGCGAGCCGCGGTAGTAGTCGCGCCGCATGGTGCCGCCCGCTACACACAACACAACGTCACAACGTCAAGCCGAAGTGGGGTGAGCTATGCTGGACACTGTTACGTGTGACGCGGCGGGGTTTGATGTAGTCTCAGTTACGTTATTCAGAAAACGTACCCATATTACGTGACCCAATTTTCTACCCCACTTCCCCTCGGTGATCACCTGTAGCCAGCCAGCCATGCCAAGAATTTCCCCTCTAGTTTAGACATAGTAATTCATTTAAAATTTTTGCAAACAGACGGTTTCTATCTTTGTGAACTTGTTTCCGCACTTAGTTTTCGGTGGACCATTGTGCGTGGACCATGGCGGTGCTCTCAGGATTCGTTTTCTTATTTCACAGACGGCTGTGCAATCGAGGAGTGCACGTGCGCAACAGTTTCCTCAGAGCAGACGGTTTAAAAATAACAATTCGACTTATATTTTTCACTTCAATTACTGAATTGTTAAAAAATATGTAAAAACATATTGTAACAGGAACTTCATTTACAAAAACAACTTTTTTTTCTTGATGCAGCACTCGGCTCCATTGTATTTTCTTGATATTTACATATAGAAAACTTAAGCCCCCTCCCCGCCTCTGTGATCAAGCATATTATTTTGAAATGGGTCACATAGTATGCATAAGTTTCTTAATGTTAGCGTTTGAAAGCTGTTGGTGTGGACTCTTCTTTAACCGATAGTGTTGATATTACTGTTATTGTTACTGTCAGCCTGCATACAGTTAATATTATGATTATGAAATTAGTTCTTTTTCCGAAGGCGTTTAAAGCGATTTTATTCATCATCTGGAGCTGTTGCTGTTCCCGACGGGGTCCATAATTGTTTCCATTTTTTTTATTTATCAGTTCATTATGGTTATTATGGATGGTTTTGTAATAAAGATTAGTTACAAGATTTGTGAAGATCGCTCTTAAAATCCAACAACTATGATACGACATTACGGCTGTCGGCGGAATGATAAGAAGTCGTCATTTGGTATAACTACTGATTGTAATTGTTTTGGGAAGAATATTTGAGTATTCTTATTTTTTTTTTTAGAACTAAAAAAATATGCTCGCATACATTTTAAAAGGAAAATAAAACCCGAAGTTTTATACAGAGTGTCTTTGACATCGACGCACCAACGAATACCACGTATCCAGAACATGATTCTGGTCTGGACCCCCAGTGGTGGAATTTTTCGTCGGCTTTTACCAGATTAAAAAAAAAATCTGTACTTTTTAAATTTAAACTGTGTAAAATCGTTATTCTAACCAACCCCGACGATATTATACTAAAAAAAAAAAAATGCATTAGAGATTAATTAATTAAAAAGTCATTAGGGTAGATAAAATCGTTATTCTAATCAAGCCCATTGACATTTTTAATTTTAAATTCATCTTTTCACTAAAAATGTTAGAATAACGATTTTACACAGTTTAAATTAAAAAAAACGTAAAGATTTTTTTTTTATTAGGAATAAACCGACTAAAAATTCCACCACGTCCAGAATCATGTACTGGATCCATGGTATTCGTTTGTGCGTCGATGTCAAAGATACTCTGTATAAAACTTCGGGTTTTATTTTCCTTTTAATTCATTAACGCTCAGGCGGTAGCCGGCGCCCGCAAGCCATTGTCTTACTATTGTGTCTCTAATTACGCACGTCAAAAGGTTAAAATGTATGCGAGCATATTTTTTTAGTTCTAAAAAAAAAAAATAAGAATACTCAAATATTCTTCCCAAAACAATTACAATCAGTGAAAATGAATGACGGACTGAAAATAAATTCTTTTGAGACTACATCACAACTTGATTATCTAAGTTGCACACATTATTTACATTTTTGGAACACTCAGCATAACCCACCTTGTTTGAGAACATAAAAAGTGGCAGCATGCCAGTTGGCAAATTAATATTGTAAAAAAGGGAAAGCTAACATTTAGTGCGGCTTCAAAAAGTTAAGGGTAAATAGCAAAAAGTATGTGTTCAGTTCAGTATTTTAAAATTAAATTAGAAGTTTTATAAGTGTTTTTTTTTAAATTGACCACAAAATGTTGGGCGTTATAAACTGTTATTTTCTTCTAAGTTACTCAAAGTTTATTTCAATATAAAAATTGTAAAGTGTAAAATAGTAACAACAAAAACAAAAAAGGAAACGCGTGTCTGCACTGCTAGGCGTGCTAACGCTGAACTAAAGGGCAGTGCACAACAAACATCGTGCGTCACATAAGTACAGTAATCGTGCGTTGATATGACGCATTGAGCTTTATAGAAGCGCTGTCAAACTAAACGAAACGTTTAGTGCGTTTGACTCTCTGATTGGTTAAGAGCTTGAAGCGGGTCTATCGGAGTGCCGAACGTCATAAACATGACAATCGTAGTCGTTAACGCATAACGTAAAATAAATTCGCACTATAGTCTGCGCGGAACTAGTTGGCCGCTTAGGTGGGGACAGGGGTGAGGCGGCGGGTTGCAACGCACGTACTGAGTGGTGCGCCCGCGCCGCTCCGGCCCACCGCTCACATACCTAAGGCGCGGCCAACTAGTTCCGCGCGGACTATAGGCACGCACGTCAATCGACCTTCTGAACCTGTATAAAAAAGCGCACGTAGACATAACTGTGTACATGCGGTAATATCAATCATCAAAAAATAATATAAAACAAATGTCTGTCGCAAGTGTCTTTGCACTCATTAGCCGTAGACGCGTAATATTTACGTTTTCGTATGTTGTATGGTACTTATACAAAATCAGCTCATGCTCAGCATTTTCATTTCAGCTGAAAGACGTCCACTGGTGGACATAAGCCTACCCAAAGATCCACCTGGGTGTATCGCAAGGTAACGGTCCACCTTGTGGAACATCGCATCAAAACTGCGTTTTCCAGTTTATATTCAATATATCAAAATTTACGTTTAGTTAATTAGGCAAAATGTAGCGTATAATTGATTCTTTTTTGTTTTATTCTGGTTCATAGCTCAACAATTTCCGTTAATTCAATTATATAAAGTAACAAAGTCATAATGTCCCTAAAGCTCAATGCGTCATAGCAACATCCGCATACTACACGTGATTCCCACAATACCTGTGAGGTTAGTAGAGGAGGGCTGCTTAGTGGCCAGCATCCCCTCGGCGGCGTGCAGCGCGGAGCTGTCCACGTGGATGGTCTTGGGCCGCGCGCGCGCCGCCGCCGCCTTGCTGCGCAGGCGCGCCGCGCCCGTGGGCGTCGGCGCCGGCGTCACGGTGCCTCCTCGGTTTAAGCTTTCGAGGAACTCCGATTTGTCTAAGTGCTTGCCCTGGAAAGTTATGTTGCCGAGGTTTTTAGAATGTGATAAAAGTTTTTTTTTTTTCAATACACTTTCTCGAAAACCCGCTCTTTGCTGTTTTTCGTACTTGTGCAATAAAGTACTCGAGCTCGCCCCGCCACAATTTATTACATTTATCATGCCAGGCTGGGCGCTAGCTAAGCAACCCCCACGAGTCGCTCGTTTATCTATATCTTTGTAAGTGAAACGTCATTTAAAACACGTGGAAATTTGTCACTGCAACACTCGACTTCATAACACCCTCGTCGGCAGCTCGAGCAAATTCCACGTCGATCGCAATAAGAATGTATCTTGTAACAAATATACTATTTTTAAGTTTGTGGCTCCATTATCGTCATCTACTAGAAGACAATTCAATAAAATCATATTTGACTAAATTATTTTCAAATGGCAGTAATTTAGTCACAGTTAAAAAGTCATCACCGTGGAGCACACGGTGGAGGTGTGCCTCGCTTGAGCAAAGCAACGCCGTGTCCTCGTGGGGGCGATCGGAGGGGGCGATCTCTCGCGCCGGGCCTTGGCACAGGCCATGGTCCGGAGCGAGGAGGAGTGGCAGGCGGTCGCCTCCCGCGAAGCAGTAATGCTAGCAAAGGAGGCGGCCGATCGAGTGAGGCAACGGTCCTCACGTCCCTACCGCCGCCGAGATCCCGATCCCGATTTTCGGCCACCGTAGGCGCGGCTCTGCGAACGGCAAGCAATGGATAGCTGACCGTCCGGACCAAGCTCAGGTCGTCCGAGGCGCGTAGTGTTCCACGTGAGCCTCAAGATGTCAGCAAACCGTAGGGGCCCAGCAGGGTCGAAGCCTACTGGGTCCATGGGTTCGCTTCTAAAAGGAAAACCCGGCCATGGAATGAATGGCAACGAAGGAACTAAGAGTGAGTTTTAGTCAGTAAAACGGTGGTAGTAAGTCCGACATGCCCTCTCGCTCCACCCAAGGGCAGGAGATGGCATCGGATGATTTTTCACTTAAAAAAAAATGTGCAGTAAGTTACTGAAAATGTAATGTTACCTCTCTCTCCGCCTCCTCGATAGCCTTTTTCAACTTATACTGGTGCAGTATGGCCTCCCTCCTGCGCGCCTGCTCCTCCTTGCGCGCCAGCTTGACCTCCTGCGCGGCGTCGTCGCGCGCGCGGCGTGCGGCGGCCGCTGCCTCGGCTCGCGCTCGTGCCTCGTCGGCGCGCTGCCGTCGTTGGAGGGAGAGGAGCATTATACGCTCTTTTTTACGCTCCATTTCTTCCGCTGAGTTCTAGAATGAGTAAGATGGTGGTGTTACTTAGTCTATAACTGGTCGCAACGTTACAAGTGTTCATAATAATTGCATTATATATACTAATATAATAAAGTTGAACTTTTTTGTTTGTTTAATCGTGCTAATCTCAATGAAGGAAGTAGCCTTTGTGAAAATAAAAAACGATAGTTTTGTGCTCATCAGTTGGCACCACTGGAGCGTAAGGCAAACCTTTTAAAAGTTGTTATTACACGCACGGAAGCAAAGTTTTAATATATGATTCTGCCGAGAGTTTTTTTCTGTCGAAAACAGTCCTTTTTTTCTCTCGACCTAATGCGACTCCCCAACACTGCGACACTATCGATGTTACACTTTTTCACATTTTAGGGATATTAGGAATGATTTTAATTAATCTGCCATAAATAATAAACAAAAATCGTAAAAAACAATCATAATACTCGTGTCAAAAGCACATAACAATGCAATTTGACATTCGCGAAGATCTCACTCTACACCAAGGCCTCTAGTAAAGAATCAAACGCGATGCCCCTCATTAGATGAAAAACAATTAGAAAAAAGGTTACAAAGTATTGTAACACTTGAAATTAGTCCAAAATAAAATAAAACTCACCGGGTCAGGATTCAACTCGCCGATGAGCAACGCGGCGGGCTCCGCGTTGTTGTGTCGCGGGGGTCTCTCTCTAGGTGGCGTTTCTCTGCGCTCCGAAGAAACGTCATTAGATCTCATCGCTTGTTCCAACCCCGTACTCCTGTGGACCACGAACTCGTCCTCTCTCGCTGGCTGCAGTCTCTCGTTCCAAGTGTTCTCAGGACTACGCTCAGGACTAATATCATTAGAACGTTCCTTCTTCGGCGAGCCTCTTTTCGCCCGCAAAGGAGGCTTCGGCCGTTTCGGCGCTTCGTTATCAAACGAAATGTAGAAACCTTTCTCGTTCTGTTCGCTGACATCTTCCTGCTCGAGCTGCTGGAACGAGTTCCTGCTAAGGGAAGGCCGCGTCGGGGAGGGGATGCGGTAGGTCCGCGTGCCCGACGATATGTTCAGTCTATTGATTCCTTGCCGGAGGGCATCGTCTTCCGCGTTGCCGATGAACGAAATGTTCTGTGGCTCCATGTCGTCAGGCGGTTGGGCCTGGACAGGTGTGTGCGTGGGGACGTGTGATGGTGTGTGTGTGGGCGCCTGCAGCTGCTGCAAGCTCACAGGTTCAGGTCTCCGTTGCACTTCGGGTAAGGAGCCCTGTCGCTGCGGAGTCTTCGCCCGTCGCTGCGGACTCGCAGCTAAAGGCGGCGACTGGGAGACGTACTGGTTGGGGTTTATCACAGTATAGCTTAAATGGTTTTGTGGTTCTCGAATGTTCTCGGTTCCGTTCTGGTACCGGTCGTTATTGTAATGCACTTGGAAGGGTTGAGGTTGCTGGTTGGTTCGATCATGGAGGACGAAGCCCTGAGGTTGCCAGTTCCTCTCGGGAGGTGGTTGCGGTGAGGGTGACTTCCACGTTCTTTGAGGGGGCTCCGGCGTGGGGGGACCGAACTGTTGGTGCTGTTGATGCTGTAGGTTATTCTGTTGATGTTGCTGATGTAGCTGAAAACATACAGTGGTATATTTAGAAGGATTTTACTAGATGTTTAGTAGTTTTGTACATATGCAACCAACACCTCGGTGCATTGTGACGATGTGTTGTAAGCTTGCGACCCCTCTCTTCATTTACACAAAAACAAAACTGTTTGCTATTCATTTCTTCATTATACTCTCATTAGCAAACCCATACATTACAACACTAAGAAGAAACCTTATAGCTGCAAAATCACAACTAGAATTTGAAAATATGCCACCTCCAAGTAAAAAAAAAAATCCACAAACAAATTAAGTTGGTGCCTAACTACATTTAAATTAGGCTTAAAAATATTTTAGACTAATTATTCAATGTCGCTTTTAATTTTAACATAACAATTTTTCACATAAAACGGTGAGAACGTGCAACCGACCTGCCACCCTCGCAATTCACTCTCCTGCTGATGTTGTTGTTGTTGCTGTTGTTGTGCGTGCTGCGCCCACGTGCGGCGCGGCGGCGGCGTCGCATCGTGCAAATAAAATTGCTGCCGCCCATAGTCCTCTATATCCCTATACTGATTGGTGTACTGCGGGTATTGCTGTTGTTGCTGTTCGTAGTTGTAAAACTGTTGTTGCTGTTGTTGTAGTTGTTGCAGGTGTTGCTGCGGTATGTGCGGCGTGGAGCCGAAGCTGGCGAGCCCGGGCCGGGACACATTGTGCTGGGAGCTGAATTGGCTGTGCTGCAATGTTAGGCGGGAGTCAGCGATGTGTTGGCGAGAGGTGCGTTTCACAATTTCTCAAGTAAGGAAGATAGTAGGTAATTACTTTTAGCTTGTATGAAATCTTTTTTATACCAGAGCATAAATTACTTTTGTGATACTTGTTGATTGTCTTAGTGATTACCAATCAATGTAAGCATGAATTTTAGTATTCATGACATAGGCATATTAATGATACCTTTAACAATAATTATACTATTCATTATAGCATAATATGGGTTTTTCAAAATAGTTTCAATAGAGAGTGTGAAAGTGTCTCTATATTTTTTTCTTATTGTTATAGAATTGATAAAGAGAATTGTAAAACGTAACCTCAATAATATGTATAATGCATGTGAGTGTGTGATTACACATTGTGGGATGAAGCGCTGAAACTCGATCAATTAATTACAATCAAAACTCGGTTTAAATCCAGTCAGTTATTTAGGTTAGCTGTGCTGTTCTTTTAATGTTCTTTTTATATTTGAATCTTAATATCTTTTACTGATCAAAAATATTAATAGGTGTTGGGCTAGGATTATTTTACTATCAATGAATCACACGAAGCTATGTGATTGAAACTTCAAGTTCTACGGAACACCAGAAATCAATTGCAATTTCTAACACATAATAGAAACTTGTGACTCTGCTAATAATAAACGAGAGAGAGAGTCGCACTTCATAGCGACCTGTAATAGGTCAAGGAGGCGAGATCTCTTTTTAAAGATGGCCGAACTTGTAATTTCAAACACAAAAACACTCTTCAAAAGGCGCAATACCAAAACTGTAATACAATTAACTTACCAATTGTGGAATGTTGGGTTGATACTGTTGTTGTTGTTGATAAGGCGACTGCGGTAATTGTTGAATAGGCTGCGGCGACTGCATTTGTTGTTGAAGCTGCTGAATCTGTGGCTGTTGAAGTGGTTGTTGCAGCTGCGGTTGTTGAAACAGTTGCTTAGCCTGTTGCTGTTGTTGTTGTTGATGGTGTTGTTGTTGCTGCAACTGCGTCTGTTGGCTGGCGAGCCGCGCGATGTCACTCTGTATATCCTGCAGGCTGGAGTTCATTCTGTAAGTGACGTGCAGTCACATGGTATTGGAGTTGAAGCCAATATTATGTTGATTTGAAGATATGATTAGTGATGGTTGAAATGAGTGTTTAGGATCGATGTAGTTTGCTGTTTTAACTAAGAGGGAAGATCACCGCACCGTTAAACAGCTAAGGTAGATATCAGATAAATTCAAAATAGCGGTCATTGACCCTCCTCTCCTCCTCCTCTTTTCCTTTATTAAAAAAACGGAAATAAAGAAAAGCTGTCTGAAATCGACATCTATCGTGATGATAAACAGTTCATTGTTTATTGTTCGGGTAGCTACGCAAAGATGTTAGGGAAAGATCAATGTGCTTTATTGCAAATCTATCTGGCGTCTTTTAATATATTTGTTTTCACTTTTGATATAGTGAAATAAATACGACGCATGCCCAACTAGTACTTCTTTGTTGCTTCGAAGGGTTTCTTGGCTCGCAATGACGGTGTATGCCCATTGTCCCTTATTATGTGCGTCCCCATGGGGAGCCAGGGTTTAAAAACAAATAAAATTTTAAAGTTGACAACGATAAGTGAAATCTTAACTATCTGTTGTCTCCTTTGGCCGTTATGTACGTAAAGGGCACAACTGTAGAGAAATTTTAAGACTTACCGCTGTCCGTATGATGGGGACACAGATAATGGGGATATCGGGCATACACGGCGATGACGACAAATCTACAAGTAACATGAGGAGCAACGAAGGCTTGATTTTGAATATTGTCATGTTTGTGTCTACTTACTTGGCAATAGATTGCTGGTACTGTTCCAGTACTGCAGTGTCCACTGCATCCCGCTGACTTGGTGGCTCCACCACCATTTCCTATACATTACACATTTTATCATGAGAAAATTATTAGAATAAAGGCCTACGCACACCGGAACGGCATAACAAAGGACTTTGACGCTATACGGCGTACACTAGCTGCTTAGATACCGCGGTATTCCAGTGCCTTACAGCGGCAGGCCATGACACGATAAATTATGCCACGGCAGCTTCTGCTGCCGATACACATTTTAGTAAAAATTAGCGTTTGATAGTGTTTGGTGAGCGCCGGTGTAATTCGTCATGTCGTTGCTTGCGCAGCGCGCCGCGGGAGCCCGTGACGCGTCTTTCAATGTCTTGCGATGATATCCTTTTCGATGCCACAGGATTATTTCAAAGCATAGGAATTAATGTCGTATTACTATTTCAATATGTTTGAAAATCTATTGGTAAAAAATTTAATCCTTTGTCATGCCGTACCGGTCTGCGTAGGCCTTTAAGATATTATACAATATTTCGTCTTGGCGTACGTTTTTTCGCTATAGCAGCAATAAATGATATTCTTAGCTCACAGCTTTAAATAACAATTATGATTCCAGTCTCGATTCTAACTTATAAACACGTATATCTGCGTCACAAACTGTGATTTATTCTTCGATCGCTTTGCATGCATTTTAATCACAAACTCATGCCAATTAATAAAATAATTCTCATTCGTGAGTTAATTTTAATGTTTTCCCTTTACCAGTTAAATTACAATATTAAATAACTATCATTAATAACGGGCGATGCAACAAAATCAAAACTAGTTTTTTTTTATAAGCTTTTTTTTAAGATTTGAAGTGTGACGATCTGATCATGACAGTAGGGCAAACTTGACCAGAAATCGCCCTAGACAGAGATTTGGAAGCATAAAGGGGGCCCTTTGCCCAGCTGTGGGTCACAATATAGGCTATTAAAAAAATTCAGTAATATATTATTTGGGTGATTATTGAAGGTTAATTTTTACTCATAATTGAGTAAAATAATTTGATAAAGAACATAAACTAACCACAGGGAAACAAAACAATATCGCATATATTAAAATACGAAAGGCATTCATTTTCACACTTGATGTAATAAGTCAAATTTCTACCGTTTGTAAACGGTAAATAAAACACAAAATACACCCAAAACTAACAAACACAAAAGCGTGAATCAACTCGTTGCTGTAACAAAGCCCGTATCGTTGCATCACCCATACCGTTATTACATTACCTGTTGCGGTGGAAGCTCCTGCTTGGGTTCGTCGTCAGCCGGCGTTCGCGCGCCCTTGCCCTGCAACACGCGCGTGCAACCGACACCGTAACACAAACGTTGAGCAACACTGTTGCAGTGTTGCTTGTTATGACATGCTACTGCATGCTGATTGTTGGTTGGGATATATCCAGGAATTACGAATTTTATTACAATTTATTTCGAATGAAATGGAATTACTGAAATTATCTAATGATTTTTTTTTCCTTTGATATGGTCATATTATAAGGTTCCAGTACGAAAAAAGCATGGGAGTTATGCAGTACGTATAGTGCTATTTCTTTTCTTTATACGGCCCAGTAAACAGGAATTACTGTAAGTGATTTTTTTAAGGGATATACTCCAACCAACGGAGTCATGCTTACAAATAAATGTAATATATGGGTCTCCTACAAATTAATGTGCTTCTCCAAAACGTGAGTCGAATGTACCGTGAAGTGGACTGGGATATCTGACATAATAAGAATCAATTTACCTTTAAACGATTTCTGTATTACTAAGATTGAGTATTAGAAAAAATATGATTGCGCTGCAAAATATTCATGAGTTCGATATAATAATGATCGTAGAAAAAAAGCTTCTATTACTTTTGTGGAATTTAAAGTAGCTACCGTATTTTAAGCATTTATTATCAACATTACAAATTGATAAGGCGCATATTAATGAAATCAACTTAAACTGATACTTTACGAGTACTTTTATAAATACAAAATTTAAATGGTTAAATGTTATGTATCGAGAAGCCGTGTAAGCGTGTACCGAACTAAAAATCTCAGTAAAGGAACATGTAACGAAGTGATTGTAAAAAAAAAAGTAATAATCAAAAAGGTCTAAATTAAAACGGAAAGGGCTCAACTTTGAACCGGCCACTCACCAAGTTGGCCAACTGGTATTGCAATAATGTATCCTAATGAAATAGAAAGAAAAATGTAATTTTAAATATCCGTCGGAAATATTAGAAAACAAATTGAGAGAAGAACATAATATTAGTAACATTGTGCTGTATTCGAACGCATTTTATAATATTTTTTATTGAGATTTAATTTATTTATAAAACACGTTCTAAAAGTGTGTGTAGTTTGTTAAACAGAAACATTTAAAATAGTTATTAAAATTATTTCTTTACTGCTAGTTATTATTAACTCTAGTTTATTATCAGAATTAGTTTATGTGGAATTACTGAATATACTGCACATTTACATTCTAATCAAACGTTTCCCCCAATTTAGACTACCTAAATCAATCAAAATCTATCTACGAAAATTTTGTCACTCACACTCTCAAACCAGTAATATCTTATTTGACTCAGATCACAGTGCGAATGGAGTAAAGACGGAAACACAAAGGACGCCAATTCCAACTATTTCAGACAATACAAAACATTTTTATAGTCTACCCTACACAGACCTTCCACGTTCGGGACATCAAATTCTCATCAGGGTATTTACGGCATTTCAATCATACGACTTCCAAGTGCGTAGGCCATAATGTGGAATACGTAGATCGAGGTCATCCTACGCACTATCGTTCAAAACAATGTCACGGTGATAGGGATCAATATGCTAAGAAAATATTGCTTAAACCCTTAGTTAAATGGTCACTTGAGCAATGGCCCTGATGAGAATCCGACTGCCCTCAAACCGCACCAAACACAAGACAGCCTTCCCCGCAACTCACCCTAGTGACAGCCTGTAGGAAGGCCTGCTGCCCCAGCTGCTGCCTCTGCCTATTGACGGCCACTTCCATACGCCTCTTCTCCTGCTCTATACGTCGCCGTTTCTCTTCTAGCTTTAGTCTTATGTTGTTCAGTTGAGCGGCCATTTGTCCCCCGGAAGAAGTGTTCGATTCGTCTGTTAGGTCATCGCCATCTGGAATTTGGATGAGGTTAGTTTAGTCGGGCATTAGTGGGTCATGTTCGAGAGATTTCGCTTGGGTAAACCGGATGTATGATGGATGGTGTAGTCTAGTGTGTTCGCGTCAAGAAAATAGTGACTCATCGTTGTCACTCAGCTTAGCCACGCTTCTTGACCAATTAGAACATAGTAAATTAGAAAGCCCTGTCCCATTCCTGGGCAAATGCCTCCCTTATTGTATTTTTTCATATATTTATAAGGCTGTTCGACAATAAGGTACCTCTTTACTAGGTGTTGCGCCTTTGCATCATGAGTATGTTCAGCGTAGACGACTACGTCGCCGTTGATGTCTTGTATCAGTGACTCCTATGTTGGTCAATTAGATGAAAAACTTGCTAAGATTTTATTATCACGAAAAAATATGGGGGGCGTTTAAAAATCTATTTCTGGAAGAGAAATCTTCAAATTTCGATAGAGCTCTATAACAACGTTTGTGTGTTCTAGAGCTCTAGCGAAATTTGTTAGACTTATAAGAGTACTAACTGGGCTGATTTTCTTGTTGCATGAACTGCTGTTGCCACGTCGTGGTGTTAGCGGGCGGCGCCGCGAACGTCGCGCTCTTGCGTCGCTCGCCTGCCGGCGCTACCCCACCTGCGCGGACCGACACACATCACTTAGCGCAATGGTGACCTACACTCATTGGCTTACTTTCAGAGCGTGAAAGAATTTCGTGAAATAATATTTACAATTTTTAGAAACATACAAATTTGTTTAAAACATTTTTTTTTGTTTTAGCCATTCTGTATTATTGCAAAAAAAAATTTTTCTTTCACACCCTTGAAGTCTGCTTAGAGTTCAAAATCGTCTGTCTATACCATTACAGCATGATGTCTCTCGTAGGAAATAATTACTCTACAACTAAATATACTGGTCACAAATTTAGAATTTGGAATATGGGAATATGTGGTCCTTTAACGACAGACTGTAAAGACTAAATAAGTGCTGTTATTAATGTTGTACCGAATACAGTGTGCCGTTAAACTCAAGCGCAATCAAGGCGAACATTCAAAGCGGTTACGATATGGCGGTTTCAGTTAAGTGCCGCAGAAGCGAACTCACAGGCTAAGGAATGGGAGAACTGACTTGTTGACACTGGTTATGCGGCAAGATTTGCTCATAATTTTTTTTATGCTTTAACAAGAACGTTTTCCCATCCAGTTTTCAACAAACCTGTCTGGTCACCATTACTCTTGATTTTATTGAGATCGGCGAAACTAGTTTTGGTTGCATCACCGTCGGTCGAATCTCTGTCGTTTAAGAAGAACCCGCCATCACCCCCTCCTTTACATGAAAACCCGAAGTTCTCTTGTCTCTCTCTTAACGTTATGGTGTCACTGCTCAACTGCCGTCGAATAGGGAAGTACGGTTCGGGTTCCGTGGTTTGAGGTTGTGAGCTCTGTCGTTCGACTTTTTGTCGGTCTTCCTTTTCGGAGCCGTTTTGGTAGTCGCCGTGAAAGAATTGTATGGAGCCTCGGATGTCTTGCCGGGAGGAGCGGAGAGGCGGGTTGTAGTCGAGGGGACCTGACGAGCAAACGGTTAATGCATTCATTAAGATTTAATTATAAACTGTAACTTCCTTACTAGAAATACAACAGAGACATGAACAGGCAGAATTAGGTGGATTTTAAGGTAATAATTTGACTAAGTTCAATAAAGTGAATATCCGATTATAGCAAATACCATTTTCTTGAATTAATAATGCTCCCATAAAATTAAAATAAAATAAATCAAATCATAAAAAAATTTGATTGGACTCGAACATTTTTTGCCATTTAGTGAGAGTTAAATTATTAAGTTATCAATATGTTATTATCATCATCGTATTCATTTGGGGTTCATCAACTGATGCAACCTGGGCAGTCAGCCTGTTGTAGCGCAACATGCATATCCCAAAGCTGAGGGGACTAAGTCCCTCCTCATCATCCCTCAACGGATATAGGTTTTCTCAACAATATTCCATGTTTTAAACTTATCCTATCTTCACCAATCACGTCCTTAAACTCACCAGAAGGCGCCGAGATCTTCCTAACATTGGCTACGGTGGCGAGCTCTTTCTCGGGGTTCCGTCCCGCGAAGTGCAGGCGGTCCTGCGAGCCGCCGAAGTTCTCGACGGTGAGCTGCGAGTCGTCGCTGATGGACGAGCGGCGCGAACGCCGCCCCGCGAACGACGCGTCGCGCGAGTCCAGCCAGTTGGACGGCCGCCCCGCCGCCGTCATGTTTATTTCCATCGCTGTGTTCAGGGGAAAATAGTGAAGTAAAACATGACCTTTCTTTCAAAATAATAGTGTAAAAAGAAGTATGTATGTGTTTCAAACTAATCAATGAATTTTAATGCAATTTTCACTATCATTTTGAAAATAAATTTTCAACTTTTTAATAAATCTTAATGTTTTGACATATTCCCAGATCGCACCTATGCGAAGGTCGATATTTGGTTTCTGGTTTTCCCCTTTAAACTATGTTATTAAATTTCACCATTATGATTTTGCAGTGTAGTTTGTTTCCTTGATAAAGAAAAAGACGAATCAGTATCAGGTAATATTCCTGCAATATCAAACCTAAATGATCACTTTTGTTTGACGTCAAGTTTCATAGCCATATGGAAGTCAAATGGCTAAAAAATATATATAATGAAACAATATACCATTATCGTCATCCCTCCTAGCCATAGCGGCGAGAGTGGTGACGTGTCGGGGCCGGTGCACCACGAAGTCGTCGCGCGCCGGGCTGGGCTCGCGCCGCTCGGGCGTGGAGCTCGCCGAGCGCAGCGCCGCGCGCGACCGACTGCTCAGCGACGACGGCGAGCGGGGCACTGGGACCATAACGGACCTGTTATCTTTTAGTTAAGGAATGCTGCCAAACAGACAGGCGTATAAGATCCGTCCCCTACTGTGACGTGTCATTGCTACTTTTGTAGAAAAGAAATACTGCTATTCGTCATGTATAGTTTGGTTTCACTCTTTCACACAGCAGAATTATGATTGTGTTGGTACTTCACTGTAGAGTTATAAAATGTTGTCTAATGACAAAATAATGTATGAATAATTCATCAATTCATTATATTGTAAAAACCGAAACATAGTCATAGAAAGGTTGATCTTTTTAAGCCTGATCGTCAAAAAACAAACACATTCAGCATTCAAGAAAATATAAGAAACATTGACCATCTACTTGAAAAATCACAGAACATCTAGAAATCATAAAAACAGAACAAAAACTTACTTGGCCAAACATCTATATGCAAAAAAATAAAACAGTTTATTTTCAACTTACCCATTCCGTTTCAAGCACGCATTTTTATTAGTATAGCTAATCGGCCAATAGCATTACAGCTAATCAAGTCTTACTCATAAACCATAAAAACTTGCCACATAAGGCAGCAACTCTAACTTTGTCTATGGTCAACGCTCACAAGGCGTGGCTACTACGCATTAAACCTTATACTTTGAAAGTCCTATTTTTCTAGAAATAAATAATACACTACAGTACGGGCCGTAAATATAACGCATCGACTTTAAAAAGCGTCGTCTCTCTTACTCATACCGTTTTCTCTTTCTAAAGGCCGATGTGTCAATTTAAGGTGAAAATTGCGGGACTGAGCGTGCTCATGATCTTGCTAGATGGCGCTGAACTCAGCTTTTTAGTATATTGTAATTTTAGTGTATGGAATCATTTTTAAGTCAAGGTAATGATATGAATAAAATATAATATAGTGCTCATGTATAGCGCTATAGTATGATCCACCTAATTCTGACATAAACAGTCAGAATTAGGTGGGCTTTGAGGCAACAATTTAAGGAAGTTCAATAAAGTAGAATGTCCGAATTCCGCAGATACCATTTCCAATGCTACACTAAAATCACAATAAACTAAAAATGTTGAGCACAGCTCCATCTAGCTGGAACATAGCCATATTCGTTGTTTGTTTGAGACTAGTTTGTCTTCTAGCACTTGTGACTTAACTAAATAAATAGTATAGTAAAACTTGATAGCCCAGGTCTACTGTGCTGGCATCACTACGTCTTAGCTGGGAGCCGTGAGGACATAACGTCATTGACTCCAAAGTGCCTCAAGAAAGCATTAAAGAATCCCATGCAAAAGCGCTAGTTCCAAAGCCCACCAAACCATGTAAAAAGGTGTTTTATTCCAGTTAATATATAGCTCAATATTAAGTGAAATGTGAAATAAATATAACTCACATTTAGAGGTATACCCTATAACACAAATAGACATTCCAATGTAATACATTTATTACGACATTTTATTTGACACACACACACACACAAACGATACAAAAACAACTAAACGCATTTGAGACTGTTTTTTTTTTTCGTGGGGAAGGCGAGTGCACACTATTTCTAGATAACTGTGATGACTAATTGTGAAAAGAACTTTGTTCATAGATGTAGATTCGTATTTACACAAGTATAGATAGTAATAATATAATTTTAATGATACCACTGTTTACATTATAACCTTTAAGTTCTGATAAGATTGAATTTTATATTATATCAAACTGAAACCTGCGTAAGTAAATACCAGAGATATTCTACAAATAACGTTCCGCGAGTCGAAAATCACTATGTTTGAAAAAAGAACAATCAGAATACTATAGTAGATTTGCGTTAGTAAAATAGTGACTCATCATTGTCACTCAGCTTAGCCACGCCCTGGTCAATGTGAAAAAGTCTTCCTAATTTACAGATCATAATAAATTAGCAAGCCTTGTTCACATTGACCAGTTTAAGTAAGCCCTTCAGACAATACGGAAGCGTCTTTCAAAATTTCTAAGTAAAATTTACATTTTGACGATTCTAATTAGTTTTTAAAATTAATATATATATTTAAAACTACTGTGAAACAAAAAGTTTGCTAGACCTTTACTTTGCAGTTGCACTGATGAGTCACTATTTTCTTAACGCGAATAGACTATAATGTCTAATGACGTTTTAATGTGGAAGTCCCCTCCCCAAATATTGTTTTACGAGTAAGAAATACCACGTTTGAAAAAAGGGCAATCAGAAAATAATTGAAGTCAGATGACGTTTCAGTTCTAATGAATCTTGGCACCAAAGTGTTGGTCCGCCTTCCCCTGTGGTAAGAAGCAGGCTCGACGTTGGTGGCGGCGTGAAGGTACCTGCGAAGGGCGGCAGCGCGGCGTCGTCGTGTCCGGCGCGCAGCTGCGGGATGGGCGCGGGCGCGGGCGGCGGCAGGCTGCGCTTGTGCCGCACGCCGTGGCTGTTGCCGCGCGCGCCGGCTGCGGACACCACACCCGCTCAGACGCGCACGTCACCCTGTCTCGACTACACCGGGGCGCAACACCCACATACCCGACGATACACTTACTGTGCCACCTCATCACATAGGCATATACATCCAATAAATTAATTGTGCACCGCGCAGTGATATACATCCCATTTTAATGCATTTATGCGATGCGTACAGGCTCCGATTGCAAAGCAAGACAGGGTGACAAACATTAGGAACGGAATTTTCATTCAGCGAAGCATTCATTCGTTTTAATACTAATTCAAACTTACCTCACACACGCATGTAACGATATAATAAAATAAAGTGTATTTTACACGTAATTTCATAATAACAAATACATCAATATTCAAATAAACATATTGACAATTTGGTCTTTGTAATAGTAACCCCAAATGTGCCTAAAACTTAGTATTGCCAGTAAATAAAATTAAAGCATTATTGAACCATTTCCGTGTAGGTTTAAATTTTAATTTCTAATATTAGTAGGCAAAGAATCTTTGATATTATGACCACATACTCCCATTACTATTTAGCATGCAATACGGAGGGTTTGATTTGGATCAACGGGGTTGGGATATTATCTCAAAACTTACCACTTCCGGGGTATTTAACAGATTTGACCGGATGAACTTCTAGCATATTGAAGAGATCGGCGAGCATTGCTACTAAGTTTTGACGCATGGACCTGAAAACAAGCAACCACGAGATCAATAAAAGAGACTGAGACTCTCCCCACTAACTTTTTCTAACGACACCTCCCAAGTTGAAAATCACCAAGATTTACATGCAAAATTTACACACTACTACCAACAATTCAGACTGTCACCAATTACTAAGTCATACGAACCCTCTCATATAAGTAACATCCTCAGGCATCATATGGAACACATCGTGTGGCAGGGCCGTCCTACAGAAGTCGTGGACCAGCATGAGGTTGTGGAGGCAGTCTTGTATAGAGGCCATGCGGCCGACGCGCACGGCCGTCCGGGGCAGTGCTTCCGGACAGTAGAAGGAGATCAACGCCGCCAGCGCGGTGCCGTCGCAGATTTCTTGGAGGCTCTTCAGCATCGGAACGTGCGATGATGTGTCCTCCTGGAATAGAGAAAAGTTTATCTGTAGTCAGATTAAAAAAGATAGTACCACTTTATGTCTATGTTTATGTTTATATTTGAATGGATCGACGACTATTAGGATTTTAGGGTGATCCAGCACAACAGCCCGTCCTCGTGCAGCGCTCCGGGAGTGTTACTGAGCAGCGTCACACCTCACGTATAGATAGCAGCACAGCCTTACCTCGGCCTTGTTGAGCGCAGCACAGGCGGCGTTGATCCAGCACAGCAGCCCATCCTCGTGCGGCGCTCCGGGAGTGTTGCTGAGCGGCATCACACCTCACGTATAGCAGCACAGCCTTACCTCGGCCTTGTTGAGCGCAGCACAGGCGGCGTTGATCCAGCACAGCAGCCCATCCTCGTGCGGCGCTCCGGGAGTGTTGCTGAGCGGCATCACACCTCACGTATAGCAGCACAGCCTTACCTCGGCCTTGTTGAGCGCAGCACAGGCGGCGTTGATCCAGCACAGCAGCCCATCCTCGTGCGGCGCTCCGGGAGTGTTGCTGAGCGGCGTCACACCTCACGTATAGCAGCACAGCCTTACCTCGGCCTTGTTGAGCGCAGCACAGGCGGCGTTGATCCAGCACAGCAGCCCATCCTCGTGCGGCGCTCCGGGAGTGTTGCTGAGCGGCATCACACCTCACGTATAGCAGCACAGCCTTACCTCGGCCTTGTTGAGCGCAGCACAGGCGGCGTTGATCCAGCACAGCAGCCCATCCTCGTGCGGCGCTCCGGGAGTGTTGCTGAGCGGCATCACACCTCACGTATAGCAGCACAGCCTTACCTCGGCCTTGTTGAGCGCAGCACAGGCGGCGTTGATCCAGCACAGCAGCCCATCCTCGTGCGGCGCTCCGGGAGTGTTGCTGAGCGGCATCACACCTCACGTATAGCAGCACAGCCTTACCTCGGCCTTGTTGAGCGCAGCACAGGCGGCGTTGATCCAGCACAGCAGCCCATCCTCGTGCGGCGCTCCGGGAGTGTTGCTGAGCGGCATCACACCTCACGTATAGCAGCACAGCCTTACCTCGGCCTTGTTGAGCGCAGCACAGGCGGCGTTGATCCAGCACAGCAGCCCATCCTCGTGCGGCGCTCCGGGAGTGTTGCTGAGCGGCATCACACCTCACGTATAGCAGCACAGCCTTACCTCGGCCTTGTTGAGCGCAGCACAGGCGGCGTTGATCCAGCATAGCAGCCCATCCTCGTGCGGCGCTCCGGGAGTGTTGCTGAGCGGCGTCACACCTCACGTATAGCAGCACAGCCTTACCTCGGCCTTGTTGAGCGCAGCACAGGCGGCGTTGATCCAGCACAGCAGCCCATCCTCGTGCGGCGCTCCGGGAGTGTTGCTGAGCGGCATCACACCTCACGTATAGCAGCACAGCCTTACCTCGGCCTTGTTGAGCGCAGCACAGGCGGCGTTGATCCAGCACAGCAGCCCATCCTCGTGCGGCGCTCCGGGAGTGTTGCTGAGCGGCATCACACCTCACGTATAGCAGCACAGCCTTACCTCGGCCTTGTTGAGCGCAGCACAGGCGGCGTTGATCCAGCACAGCAGCCCATCCTCGTGCGGCGCTCCGGGAGTGTTGCTGAGCGGCATCACACCTCACGTATAGCAGCACAGCCTTACCTCGGCCTTGTTGAGCGCAGCACAGGCGGCGTTGATCCAGCACAGCAGCCCATCCTCGTGCGGCGCTCCGGGAGTGTTGCTGAGCGGCATCACACCTCACGTATAGCAGCACAGCCTTACCTCGGCCTTGTTGAGCGCAGCACAGGCGGCGTTGATCCAGCACAGCAGCCCATCCTCGTGCGGCGCTCCGGGAGTGTTGCTGAGCGGCATCACACCTCACGTATAGCAGCACAGCCTTACCTCGGCCTTGTTGAGCGCAGCACAGGCGGCGTTGATCCAGCACAGCAGCCCATCCTCGTGCGGCGCTCCGGGAGTGTTGCTGAGCGGCGGCACGCCCGCGCCGAACCGCTGCGCCGCCGCCGCAACCCGGTCAGGGGTTACGACTTCCCGCGCATATAGCACCATCAGTGCTTCTATCACAGCCATGTGCCCGCTCTGGAATTGTATGATTTTTTTAATAGTTATTGTTAATTTCCGCGTGGTTGATTACGGCCCATTCCCTCTCCTAGAGAGAGGAGGCCTGAGTCCCAGCAGTGGGAACATTGAAAGGCTGTTTATGCTATTATGCTATGTTAAAAATAAAATCATTCAGAAGAGTGCAGTAAGTGATCAAAATATAATATCCACATGTATGCTTCCCTTAAAACCAACAATTTATGCAAAAATTATATGCACTACAGATTCTAATCACGAATGCAGATTATGGCATAAACTGTCAATAAATTAACAATAATATAATTGTACATAATGAACCAGATCACTTAGTTCCGTATGACTTAGTTGATCGTTTTAGAATTTGTTTACATTTCATTTGTTAACAGCAGTCTTGACCAAGTTTCCACACCTATTTATCAACACCTGCATTCATGAGTGAGAAAATAATGGATTACAATGTCATTTGTGTTTTCACCCTCGAGGAAAACGCGCACAAATAGAGAAACTGTCACCAAGTGCTATGACAATATATGACGTAATACGTATAATTCCAGATAGAAACTGTTTATCATTCTCCACGGTATCTGCCGGATTAACATTCCCTAGAACTGTTTATTTTTGTGATCAATGTTTAGTGCCACGTGAGGCCTGATAGCATCGACACCTTGGTCGGTTCTCGCTCACACTGTGCAAAACACTTGGAAAATCTAATCTAGGGATACCTTAGGAGTTTTAATTGGTTGTTACATTAGTTTAGCTTGAACGCTTCATTCACACTCTGAAGGTTAGATTGCAAAAGTAAATTGAATATGTGTCACTTATAGTTAGGTAGGACTGCTATTTTTACGAATTGTAGGTGGGAGGGATTAGCAAAACATCTTGCGATATGTATCAAGTATGCAAATAAACATCGTAACATATGCAATGATACTCGTAACACAACACTTGCATGATATCTATTAAAATGTTCATACTACATATTTGCATTGATAAGATATAACTTATATCTAAAAGTCTTATCGTCCATTTTTTAGTTTCTCATATTTAAATATTCGTAGTCTGAGTTTGTTGATAGCTACAACCTGAGGGTATTTTAGTCAAGAGTGAATAGGTTACTTCTAGGCAATCGTGCTCCGTCGTTGACCACCTCATCGTTTATTTATTTTGTAAAAAAAATATCGGAGCACTCGAGAGCAGTATCAAGAATATATAAAAATGAATATCAAATTGCAGTTAATATTCAAAGCTCAATAAGGCAGCCAGTCTGCGAGAACTTATTAGATTTCCAAAGCCACAGTCAGCGCCTGCATTAACGGAGTCTGAGTTTGTTGATAGCTACAACCTGAGGGTATTTTAGTCAAGAGTGAATAGGTTACTTCTAGGCAATCGTGCTCCGTCGTTGACCACCTCATCGTTTATTTATTTTGTAAAAAAAATATCGGAGCACTCGAGAGCAGTATCAAGAATATATAAAAATGAATATCAAATTGCAGTTAATATTCAAAGCTCAATAAGGCAGCCAGTCTGCGAGAACTTATTAAATTTCCAAAGCCACAGTCAGCGCCTGCATTAACTTAATAATCTACATAGCTAACTCACAAAACATTTGCCATTTAGGTCTTGTCTGTGAAATAATGGGGGGTTATTGACGATGCTATGCGCTATGCGCTAGGTGTCGAAGCAAAGTCCGCAATAATGCATAAGTAATGACTGGTAGTCGGGCCGTTATAGACAACGCTTAGTAATCTGTTAACTGCACTAGACCAGCTCTGACTTCTGTTACTACATATACGTGCCAAGAATTCCAATCAAGATAACTGATGCTATTCGCTGTAGTGGTGTTTGTCAACTTCTGAGTGCACATAAACATAAGAGGTAACAAAAATAATCAGTGGCTACACCGGATGTTTTATTGTTTACTAGTTAAACAATAATAATCAAATGATAAGTCAGGATAACCGATGAATGGTTTTTTATTCATAGAACTGGAAACAAGAATCATTCTTTCATGCTGACTGACTGGTGTTCTACTATCAGTATCTAGATGTCTATAAAAGTATTTTTTTTATTGTTATAAACAAGTGCTTGACTGCGATCCCATCTGATGGTAAGCAGTGATGCAATCGTTGATGGTGAGGCGCACTAGTTTATTACGAGTCTATTCACTGATCTGCTCTGTTCTTATAAAATAATTACTTTTTTGATCTTTATTAGAAACAGGATCAAATAGCTCTCAAAAAGTTTTTATGTCAAGTGATTTTATAAAATAATAATAATATTTACACAACTATCACATAACGCTGTCTAGTCCCAAGCTACATTCCTACCAACTTATCTGTGAAATGGCGAAAATTGGAACTACGGACGTCATGTTAAAATGTCATTCGATTGTCAGTGTATACTACATTCGGGTTCTCTGGTTGTTTTGTCGTGATATGGCTGAATTTATAAATTTAAATATGCCGAAAGCTATTAAAAGTGATGCTCGAAACATTATTCTAAAGGTTAAAACCTTTTTTGAAGAAGAAGCTCGGGCCTCTCCGATTTTTCAAATATACAAACGAATTTCGGCAGCGACAGGTTAGTGTTGTCAACTTTCTTGTTATAAATTACCCGATACTTAACTAATTATTTAAGTCCACGAAATATTCGTTTCTATTCTGCTGCAGGTTAGCGTAACGGTAATGTACATCTAATAGGTAACCTGCTAAGTGAGTGAGCAAACTAACCTGCCAGATTTCAAATTTCTACTAACATTTATTTTATTATCTTATATTTCAGGTGTGAGTCAAGGACTAATTTCAAAAATAGTTACAAAGATATACAATTATGGTTAACCCAAAATAAAATTGACTACGGAGTGAATTTGACTAAACCTCAGCTTTTAGAAATAATTAAGAGAAACAAGCCTGAACCTGTATAAGAGATTGAAAAAATTTTAGAAGACAATAGACACAAATGCTTATATTTACCACCTTATCACTGTGATCTAAATCCCATTGAACTCATAAGGAGCACAATGAAAAGAAAAGTTGCTGATGTAAATATTGAGCACAAAAATGCTGAAATTTCCCGCCTAGTTAGAGAAGCTTTTGACGCTATTACAGTTCATGAGTGGGCACAGCATTGTAAACACGTTCGCAGGTTAGAAAGAGAATACTTAAAACATGATTTGTATTTAGATAAACCTTTTATTATAGAAGTGGTAAGTGACACTGAAACCGAAAGCGATAGTGATAATGATGATAGTGGTACGGAAATAAGCGGAGTATGGCCTCACAACCAGGATGAAGTTGTGTATGCAGGTTCATCTAAAGATCACAATTACTGTAAACCTGGTTTTCAATAAATCATTGTAAAGCAATTTGTTTTTTTTTTATTACACTACACTACCACTATGTACCACTGCTAATTATAATTAGTCAAATCTGGTGTTAGGGGTTAGGTACGGTCATAACTAAATGCTAAACATCCAGGTATCTCTTGCAAGGTAGGCACCTACTTAACTTCGCATTAAATGAAAGTTGTATGGCCGTGGAACATTTTATCTGCTGAATTTCCACTTCATTGGATTACTTTTTAGATAAAGCCATTGTTTATTGCTGAGAGACTAAACTGATAGCATACCTACGCACAGTGTGTTATTTCACCCGAGTTGCGGACATGCCCATTTTATATGCTTTTCGGAAAGATACATTTCAAAGAAAACTCTTATTAAAACTCTTGTGATTCCATCTATCATAGTTTACGAGATATTGAGAAAATCGAGAAAAGTCCATAGAAAACAAAAAAACTTTGTGTCTCCTTTCCTGGTGTTTCTTTTACATTAAATGTTTTATAGTATGATAGGAATTCACAAAAAGAACCTATAAATCTACAAATACTAGTTTGATTAAGCTTTTACAGACCACAAAAAAATGTTTTCAGTGATTTCGTTTTTATTTTTTTTCTGCCAAATTACTACGTTGTTAAGTTTTTAAGTACTATATATTTGTTATACTAATAAGTATCTTCATTAAAAATTTCAGATGCGTCAGACGCCTTATACTTGAGATATTGATTTTTTTGAAGTTTCAGGTTAGGGTTGTCAACTAAGAAGTTTAAAGATACATTTCAAAGAAAACTCTAATAAAACTCGTGCCTTCATTTATGATATTTTTCTAGATATATAGAAAATCGGAGATAGTTCATAGAAACCAAAAAAAAATATCTTCTCTTCTTGTGTTTTCTTTTTTAAATTAAATGTTTTGTAGTATGATAGGAATTCACCAAAAGAACTTAATATCTATAAATCCTCAAATTATTTTTTGATCAAGATTTTACAGACCGACGCCCGGGTGTCGCCACTGTGTGGACCGCCTGGAGGATAGGGTGGAGCACACGGGTGGAGGTGTGCCCCGCTTGGGCAGAGCAACGCCGTGTCCTCGTGGGGGCAATCGGCGGTGGCGATCTCTCGCGCCGGGCCTTGGTACAGGCCATGGTTCGGAGCGAGGACGAGGCAGGCGGTCGCCTCCTTCTGCGAAGCAGTAATGCTAGCAAAGGAGGCGGCCGATCGCGTGAGGCAACAGCAACGGTCCTCACGCCCCAACCGCCGCTGGGATTCCGATCCGGATTTCCGGCTACCGTAGGCGCGGGCTTGCGGACGGCGAGCAATGGGTAGCCCGCCGTCCGACCGTCCGGTAACCGTCCGGACCAAGCCCAAGTCGTCGACGGCGCGTATTGTTCCACGCGCGCCTCAGGGAGATGTCAGCAAATCGTAGGGGCCCAGCAGGGTCGGAGCCTACTGGGGCCATGGGTAGTGTGAAAACCCGGGCCCTGGGACGAAGGCAACGAAGGAACAGGAGTGGGTTTTTAGTCAGTAAAAGTCTGGCATTATCTCGCGCTCCGCCCAAGAGCGCGATTTGTCATTAGACGATTTTCCCACCTAAAAAAAAAGACCTCAAAAAATGTTTTCAGTGATTTCAAGTTTTTTTTTCTGAATAATTATTACATGGTTGCATGTGTTTTTAATTTCTATGATTTATTATACTAATAACTATCATCATAAAAAACCAGATGTCGCATTATACTAGAGATATTGATTCCACTTTTTTATTTAAAATATTTTTTTGTGATTTTTGGTATATTGTTGACTGGTCTACATTGTCCTCTCATACCTATTAATATTGTAAAATTAATAATTTTTTAAAAGTTTACGAGTTTCTTCTCGGTTCTTATCCATAGAAAACGACCAATTGGAACCGTGCACTAAATTCAGACGTTTTATAAGTTACCCATTATTATATTATTATTATAACTAACCCGTATTGTCCCACTGCAGGTCTCTCTCCAATCTTTATATGTTTTATGTTTTCTGATACAAAACTTTGTTAGTGTAGTTTTAGTCTTTAAAATTTTTCAACCATAGACGCAAGTGAAACCGCGCGGGACGGCTAGTTTTAAAAAAGTGCATATTACTACTAATAAATCAATTATCTGTTATTTTAAAACATCTAAATGATAAAAACAACGATCTGATGTTACAAAACGTATTTCACATTTTTAAAAGCATATTTCATATAAAAGACATATCAAGATTATTCACTTTCTTTTTTAAAATAACTAAACAATTTGAATTATATTGACTGTACTTCGTAAACAATTAAAACTTATTTTTTTTTACGTCTAGTTGACAACCCTATTTCCATAGAAAAGTCATAAATACTTAGAAACGCTGTATCTCCTATATAAGGCGATTGTCGTGTATGATATTTTAGGACATAAGAAACAATATTATTGCGCATGTTATTTATTAAAAATAACATGCTACAACAGTACCATTTAATTTTAAAAAAGTGTTTTGTTGAAATCGGGAAAAGGCCCATATTTCTTAAAATATGAAAGCTACAAAGCTATTTTTTTTAATACTAGTAGATAATGAGCTGTTACTTTATTTTTGTAACAAATAAAATTAATAAGTTTACTAGTTTTGGAATCATAATTAAATTTAATTTTTGTAAAGGTCATTCAACTCTCACAATAAAAATAATAACTCAATAAATATAGATAATTATACTGTCGGTATTTTTGTTGAACACTTATCAAACCTAGACCTATCGTATAGACACATAAACCAGACATGTCCGCAACTTAGGTAAAATAACACACTGTGCTACGTAACTATAAATTATCAAATTATTTTTATTTATTTTATTATTTTTATATAGGTATCTTTGTTTTTAATTGGTAAAAAATGTAATTCTTAATAAAAACGATTGTCTAATGTGAAATTTCCTTCTTGAAAACTTACTCAATTTTGGGCACCTTATATTAATTAGCAACACTGAATCGACGGTGCCGTCCTCTTTCAGTTCACAGATAAGTTGGTAGGACTGTAAGAAGAGTTTGTGTTATGAGTACTAGACAACTGATAGAAACATACTTAAATATTTCTAAATACATACATATTATAGATAAATTACACCCAGACACAGAACAAATGATTGTGCTCATCACACAAACATTTGTCCTTGGTGGGAATCGAACCCACGACCTCCAGCATAGCAGTCAGGGCCACTAACCACTATACCAACAGGCCAGTCAAGCAGGTCAGTATTTTTAATATCGGTGGATGAAGTTGCCATTAATACAAAAAAATAAAGGACAGTCTCCTAATATACCTGCCTCTACTGTCCTATTTCAAAAACTCCTCTTTCTACGACAACGCTACCAAAAGCTTCAGTAAATACATACCATTTTGAGAGGATTGGTTTGTATGAGCACAGTTTCAGTGAGCGCGCAATCGGGCGGGTCGGGGACATGCACGCCTTTCCTCGCGAAGGTCTGGAGTATGTTCCAGTGGTTCAGACTGTGGTAGTTGGGGTCGGAGTACATGTTGGCGAGCGCCAGGCAGTAGAGCTCGGCGTTCGCCAGACCGCCAACTATAGGCGGCTTGAGGTGTTCCTGATCCTGGAATTGAAAGAATAAGTGGTTAGGTATGATTTTTGTAAGATGATTATTGATAATGATAAAAGCAGTATTATATCATCGAAAAGTACAACGTTACGAAAAAGGCGCACAATTCTTTATCTTCCGGTTGTCAAAGATGCTAGTGCGGGGCGATGGGACGCGGTGACGTAGGGAGGCGTTCACTCATCGACTCTAGTCTAACATTATCGTATTGTAAATTTTTAGGATAGAGCACCCTAAAAGGTCATATTCTTCAGAATGGTCAGGTGTGTAGTTCTCACAACCAGCATGCGTGTATTACCACATGTATGGACGGAAACAAATCCAAGGGATTGCGGTTTCGTTGGCATTCTAAGGCCTTACCATGAGATGTTGAAATATCAGTCGAGCAAAATAGAGGTATGGAGCTATGCACCCTGTAAAGCTCCATCCCTTTAATAGTTCAGTTTAGGTTTTAAACGGATTGCATTAAAAGCTCGTGGTAGTTGCTGCCTACTCTCTTGGGTCGTGACTCGTGAGTGTATGTTTGTATAGTCTTAGCTTTAAACGTAAAACTATGGTGACTTACAGGTGGAAGAAAAACTACGCCCTGTATTTTATTACATCACTTTTAAAGGTATATGTCTATTTTACGTTTTCAGATACATTTAGGTTATAAATTTCAAGTTATTAACGTAAAAACGTCAAATGCTATTATATAGGTACTATATAATGTCAGAGCTTTTTGTGAAGACACTTGTGAAATTTTACGAGATTCATATAAAAAAAAATTGTGTGAAATGACGAACGTGCGTCTCGTTGTTTTCCTTTATAAAAATGTAATTAAAAAAACCGGTCAAGTACGAGTCGGACTTGCGCAAGAAGGTCCCGTACCGTCCGTACGTCCGGAACAAAAAACGGCAAAAAAAATCACGTTTGTTGTATGGGAGCCCCACTTAAATATTTATTTTATTCTGTTTTTAGTATTTGCTGTTATAGCGGCAACAGAAATACATCATCTGTGAAAATTTCAACCGTCTAGCTATCATGGTTTATGATGGTGGCCTGGTGCCTGGTGACTTGCGGACAGACAGACAAACAGACGGACGGACAGCGGAGTCTTAGTAATAGGGTCCCGTTTTGCGCTTTGGGTACGGAACCCTAATAAAAATTACTAAAATTAATAGTTCCCGGGCTTTTCATTCTAAGCCGCCAATATGTTTATTCTTAAGAAAGAATTTGCAAAGAAACTAGTATAGGCTGTGGCTGTTGTGACACAGGTTTTATGCTTCTTTATAAGGAACGTGCTGCCCAAAACCTGTCTGTAAGATAAACGGGTATTGGCGCTGTAAAAAGAAAATAAAGAACTAAAAACTGCGTATATTTATAGTGGGTTACTCAAATATTAGGATATAGAGATCGTAAACCGTGGGATAAACTAAGCTTAACGGACCAGTTTGCACGCATCTTGCGCAAATCACTGAGATTCAGTATAAAGGCTGTATATGACCTGATAATCCTACTTTACATCATTGATTTATGACCTACGGGTAGTCGAATAAAGTACCAGTAAACATCTCAAAAGTGTTTCAAAAGATACGAAATGAAACAGAAGTCATTGATTGACGCAACAATTGAATGAAACGACCAAATAAAAAGATGACCAAATACATTTATTTTGCACTAAAAACGTATCAGTCAGCAGTTTGCAAGATAGGCTCTAAATTCTGAACAACTTCACGATATGCAGCCTAAACTTAGTCTAGTAATATTGTCGTTGAAGTTCTCTCAACGAGAAGTAGGGCTTGGCGCATAGATAACTACGTAACTTTATGCAACTTTCCCTGGAACTAAAGATATACCGCTTCGGGAAGTAGGCCTATAACTTGCAAAATTCTTTAGAATCTGACCCCATACTTGGTAAGTTAAGCTAATTAGGAAACTTAATTCAGATTCCTTTTAGATTTACACAGTAGTCTGGAGAAAGCATGAGGTGAGAATTGTCTATGAAATGGCAAATTTTCAGTAGAAAATCTAGTTTCGGTGGAAAGTCCTGTTTTGGTAATTCTTATTGAAGAAAAAAAAACTACTGAATAATCTGACTGAGATGATATTGTTTTCCAAGTATTAAATAGTTTTGTTAGACTTCTAGAAACATGAAAGGTTGTCCGACAAAATGAAGATCCGACCCACTTAAGGGTCACTTCAAATAATTTCCGAGGAATTCGAGTAATTTCGGACGGTCCAAAGTAAATTCTTCGGCATTGCAGAGGTCGTCATAATAACAGACATGAATTCTAATAAAAACGTTCGCAATGCACACAATGTTGGGAGCGCTGATGAGCTCTGAATCTAGATCAATGTTAGGTCACGTCCTATTTTTAACGTAGCGAGCTACTTAACAGTGCTTATAAGTATCTTCCTGATATGGACGCTTCTAGCCTGATAGTGTCATTATAGAGGTGTAAAGATTTATTGGTTTAATGTATCTTCTATTCTATTCTATTCTTAAATAATGGCAAGTAGAGCCGATGTCGACTATTCTGCCAATGTCTAAAGTAAATTGGAAAAGCAAGCGTGTATATTATTATTATTTCAGAAAATGGAAAGGGACTGTAACTGTAGACCCAAATTCTTCGGTTGATAAAGTTGAACTTGATGGGTTAGTATTGGACTGAAACAAACAAAAAATAAAAATACATAAATATTATAATTGTTAAAACATTAAAAGCGTAAACCACAACTATAAAGACAGAATATTTGGGGCTATGATTCATAATTTTATATTATTGTGGCGGATGAAGATCATCATCGCCACAAGCAATTCTGGAGAGGGGTATGTTAAGAGGGTAGGGACATTGATTGGGAGAGGGATCTTAAATTTCGGGAGGCGGCTGTATAAGTCTAAGTGTGGGACGTTGTTTGAGCATTCAAAAAATATGTGCTCCAGTGTGCCTTCCTCCAAACCGCACTCGCATAAAGAGGAGTCGCGAACACGGATTTTTTCCAAAAAAACAGGTGAGCAACAGAAACCTAAGCGTATTCTGCAGAGGACGGAAATAACAGTTTTGGACACTTTTTTGTACGTGAAGAACCAAGGTTTTGATTTTATGGTTGGTTGAACTGCGTAGAAGAATTTACCTTTCTTTTTACCAGTGGTATTCCACTGCTCCTGCCATGCACACTGAAGACTTGCTTTTGGCAGGTTCAGTAAGTCATACCCCTGGATAGAATTATGTGAGAGGTCAGCTGCAGTTGACGAACAAGCATCTTTGGCCAAAGCATCAGCATGTTCATTGCCCTTGATGCCACAATGACTAGGTATCCAAAAGTCCTTAATGTATCTTATTAAGATTATAAATGTGAAAGTCTGTATGATTAGATGTTCGTTCATCAATCAAACCTCAACCGCTGACAGGATTTAGATGAATTTGAAACAAAGGTAGACCATGGCTCGGATTAGAACATGGGGACTTAATAAACCAGCACTACGTTCCCGTAGGACAATTTTCCACATTCACGACGGCGACATCGCCGGAAAGTTGGTCTTTCTTAAGCAATAGTGTTTTAGTGAATTGACACAGTCAGGTTATTTTTGCGCCATAAGAATTCAAATGTCAAGGTCAAAACAGTACCATTTAGAGATATCTTTTTGTAAACAATAATACCATATCGAAATAAAACCTGAACTTCGCATTATTTTAATGAAGAATCTCAATGTCAAGATCGCTTCTATAAAAACATGGTCTTAAATAATTATGTTTATTCATAATACTGTTATGGATTTGCAAATTACAATAAATCTTCATAATAGACCTCCGGGACGGAGTCATTCAAGAATCTATTAATAAATATGTAATTTAAGGTGTGTAAACATGCGTCACAGAATGGGGTGAAAACGTTAACCTTGATGGGGCAGGTGCGGCTAGACTAGACGATGCCGTTATGCCATCATTTGTAAATAACACCCCTAACACACAGGCACTTTCGTAAAATACGCGCCTGACATTTGCTACCAAACCGGTATTGAAAGCGAAGCTTTTAAGAGACATGGGCTTTCCACCTGTGCAAATTAGTCTTCGAAAAAAAAAAATTTGTTCCTAGTTAAAACCTGTTAATAGTTTATCTGCCATCTTAAAAATAATCAAATCAAAAGGTCAGTGACATTTAAATATTGATTACCAAGCTAAATAATTACATCAGAAACAGAATATTAAGTAGCAACACTGTCAACAATCCTAGATTCGGCAACGCGGCTACAGCTTAGTTCAGTAGATTAGGCAAACGTGAAAAAACTGGTTTTATTGCAAAATCGAAATATTACAACATAAAATTACCATCTCATTGACCATGAAGCGCTGACAAACGAAACGTGTGAAATATGGCGGACCAATACTGGCCTCGTTAGCTCTCACTTTTAATCTCGATTTTAAATAATCCTGTGCGCGATACAAACGGATTTATTGCTATTACATGCAGTGAATGGGTTTCTTAATTACCACCACGGTCTTGGTTTTTATGACAACATTTGACAGTATGTTTGGCTACCAATATTGTGCAAATTCGCGAAATGGCCGTTTCAAAACGTTTCACTCATCAATGACTGGTAAATGTCTGTTCAAAAGCTTGTCGAATAGAGAAATGTTATCCTATTCAGAATATTGTGGAGTGTAACCTAACACAATATCTTATTTGAGCAAGTCACTTTGAGTAAATATTGTAGGAGACTACAGTCGATTTTCAACAAAATTCTCGCCCACTAACACTAAATTCGGAGCCTATAAATTATTCAGATAAGACTAAGGGGGATCCTTGACCTGAGGGCCAACGTGAGGAATGTGCGAAGTTAAGAGAGTTGCACACCTTATTCAAAACAGATATATTGACGTCGTAGAAACCACATAGATTCACGGCTCCTGATGACCGAAACGCAAAACTGCATGTATCCAACATAACATATTATTAAGTAAAATAAAAATATTTAGTTCTACGTAGTTCTAGCTGAAGGTTTATCTTAGGCAAGTTATAGGAACCATATAACTTAAGCTGGACTTCAAATTACTGAGGCTAAGAGGGAAAGTTCCACATAAAGTCTATCTAATACAGTTTCTTAACAATCCCCAGGCGACACCCGAAGCTATTTCGCAAATATTGAACTGTACGGACAGCAAAATCCCATTACAGACGACCATTCACCCTTTGCACGTATCGCTACTGAAAGAAAACAATCCTTCACAAAGGATTCTATTGCTATCATCGCAAAACAGGCGGCAAAGTTTAATTTAAGAATTTCGTTAAAGAATGTCATGGCATGAGCCTTTGTTGGGCAGGTCATCGTTCTCAATCGAATTTCTGTAAATATATTACCCTAATAGCAACATTGGTGCAAATGAAAAGCGACACCAACTCAATGACCATACTATGACAATTTAGCGAAATACACTTTTAGAAAAGTATTTGAGAAAGCATTTAAGAAATTTTTGGTGTAAAATTTGCAGTAAAAGTAGATAGCCGTAACAAATATTGCAAAGGAAAAGTGACAAGACGAGTCATAGACGAACACGCAACTTTCAGAAGCAATATACAAAGATACAGAATCAATCATTTTAGCTCAAAACAAAGAACTCTGATGAAACCACTGAAACGTTGCTTGTATTGATTGTATCGTACAGTATGGCTATTACCTACGTAATAATAAATTGAAATAGATTGATTAAAGGTTCGAGTGGGCGACATTCGAAGAACAACATTTAAGTAGTTCAGCGACTTTAGTGATTTATTAGATACAGGATTTATTTATGAAATAGTCTGTACAACAGGGCAAATTTTCCATTAATCAATACCTCATTATGATTCATATATGCTTCATTTTGTTATCTTTTCATAATCTTCTACCAAAATCACGACTGAGTGTATATGTAGGGTTTGCTAAAACTGTTTGTTGCATTGCAAGCTAAGTCCTTTAGTATAGTTCTTATTTATTTAACCATAAGAACATGGGAACTGTGAACCTCCAATTGTAAGAAACAATAAAATCCATAAGGCTCCATCTTTGATTAAATTTTTATTATTGTTTCCCTTTTTATGACATTATTTTTGCAATGTTTATTATATTAATTAGATCACAGGGACCTTAACTTCATTAGTACATCTCATTTATTGGTAGGTTTAGTTTTATATAACCTCTTTTTATAACGTGAGAACAATGTAGACGCTAGGTACAGATTCATAGATAAATTATTTTCTATTTCGATCCATTTTTTTTATTATGCTTTTGGATACAATATTAACTGGTCTATACTGTCCACTCATACCTATTATTATTGTAATATGAAAATATTTTAATTCAATAAAAATTAAAAGATCAGTTCTTCTCCTTAAGAAACATTGGAACCGTGCATTAGCTTCTGACGTTTTATAAGTACCCATGTAGGCTAGCCTATGTAATTTTAAGGTGATAGCGTGACGGGTAACAGGACAGAATTGAACAAAAAAAAAAGTGTTGCCCCACCCCTAAATATTATGATAATATTATAATATATGACAAGGGCAGGAAGATGATGATTATTTTTACTCCTCAAAAAGAAGAATAAAAATGCATTTGAGCCACAAAAATCCGCTACACGATTTCGTAGAACAACAGTATATCGGTATCCATACGCTATTTGAATCTAGTGCTCTCAACTAATTAACTTATCTTCGGATCAGATCGTTCACACGCTCGTGAGAACGACGCCGCCACTCTGGGCATCGTGCCATCATCCAAAGAAACTTCACCGACTTTTTGCCTTTGTTAGCTGTTGAGCTATAGTTTCGCCCGGTCATAGTAAAAGAGAGCTCATATTTGTCTCGTAAGAATGATGTATTAGTCTGACATCAATTTCTTTCGTAACCACTAGGAAATGTTGGCAAAAGTTTTGCGTAAAAAGAGCGTGAAACATAATGGAAGCTGTAATTTCCACGGATGGCGTATCAGATTGTACGATCAATTCGCGAGACAGTCGAAAGGTTGAGGCACAATCGCACGATTTTAACATCGCATTAAATAACCTGTGATCAGCCGCCTGGTTCTATGTCTTCTTATTTTTAATTTTCAATTTTCATTTTATAGTATGATAATGTAATTTGATAATATATTTTAAATTCATAATATAATTCAATATTGATAATGTTTAATATAATTGATAATGTTTAATAATGTAATTTTAAAATATTTTAATTTAATTTATTTTTAATGTATTGTTAGTATATTAGTTTTTAATTTTAGTTTTTTATTGTAATGACAATTTCCAGTTTTAAACCTAATTATAATTATAATCATAAAACACCTAATGTAAATGCTGTGCATACCTGTAAGTGACTTTTTTACACAGGATGCCCTCGTAAATATGTTATATAAGTCAATGTTTAGTAAATAAGTCGTTGGTATGCCTATATACTTATATAAATAAATCACCGTGCATTCGAGCAGAACCATTTTGGAATTGAATCTTGTTTATCAACATCATGGTTTTACTTTTACGGAGTACAGAGATAAACTTCGAGCGCATATCCAATTAGAAGCCCCATAAAGTTCGCATGGTGATGACATGCGTTTGATAAAAAAATTAATAACACCGCACCATAAACTGAGAGAAAATCAATCATGGCCAGGTCACAAGCCCTCTCATAATGTGACGATAGAGCCGCAGGCAAAATAACTAGTAGGAACAGTCACTTTCAAAGAGCAGCACCATTCACAGCATCTCAATTAACACGAAACATGCGAGTACTCCTGATTAACAATTCCGATGAGATTCTAACCTGACGTGCACATAATTAAGCGACGTGAGTGGCTCGACAAAAAGACGCATCGAGACGCGACAAGCCGACAGCGTCTGGCTGCAGTCGAGGGTCAAGGAGAAAGGCGTCGGAGGCGGCGGCAAAATTCCACTATTCAATCTGTAATTAGCACATCGTCTTCAATTTACTCACAATATTTACGTCTGGAAATATGGTGTAGGCGGAGACCATAAGCCTCTTGTTGTAGAGATAACTCTAACGTATAATCGCTTTCTTACCTATTAGCGTCAAGATATTGCATTATTATTTATGACTAGTTATAATTTTACGTAACTATGGCTCAAGGCAAGAACCAATAAATGACACCAAGTATGGGCAGTAACCATTATTTAAACTAATCCGTTTTACAAGTTTAAATTACTCTAACATCTTATTTGGGTCCGTAAAGGCATAATGGTATCATTACACTTAAAGCTGAGAGTGATTCATAAAATCCCAATATACTGCAATAATCCTGGTATAACCCGGTTCATTAAAGAAAGGAATCTTAAATGGCGGCGCTTATCATGTTCTCTCGCTCGCACACTAGTGCCGTCTATACTCACTCTCGCGCGTACCGTAAGCAGAAAAAAAATTAGTCTTGATTTGCTTCCACGCTGTCTTGAAATTCTTTAATGATAAAAAAATTATAGACAACTTTTAAATAAAAGACATGTTAAGATTGTTTACCTTTAGTTAATTTTAGTTAGTTACCAAACATCGGTATAGGTAAATAACAAATTGTAAACATTTTTAGATAAAAAATATAGACAACTTTTAGATAAAAGACATGTCAAGATTGTTTAGGTACCTTTAGTTAATTACCTAAACATTATAGTTTGAAATTAATGTGACCCAGTCTTGTTTTTATTATTTTTAATTTGAAAAAAAAACTTTACTTGAAATTTTATATGCTGTCTGTACTATCTGTCAACGCAAGTACATGCCGCCATTTCAGATTCCTTTCTTTAATGCACCGGCTTAAGGCGGCTTATACTTACGATGCTGAATCAAACTGATACAGCTCAGTAATGGCATTGACTCATTCATTCATCGAAAACTTACCAGCCTTTGGAGAATAAAAACGTGTGATTTTTTATATGGAAATGTTGGTCAACAGAAACTTGTCTCTTTAAATATTGGTAATGATTACATAATATTTACTTTTATCATTATTTTGACACTTAGAGAGACAGAGATGAATGTTGATAGATAAATGGGATAATGTGCGTGGAGTTATACAATCTAACAAATGTCTCTAGGTCAAATGAAAGGATAAATTAGTTTTGAGTATATTTAAAACAATTAATCGTTATTCTTGGTATGATCATGTAAAGAGGAGGGATGAAATGCAACAGTTTACTAAAAGAGTTATGAATATACATTTGGATGGATGGAGAGGAACAGTGAGAAAATATGGATATTTTTTGCCGCCTTTGCTAGCATTACTGCTTCGCAGAAGGAGGCGACCGCCTACCACTCCTCCTCGCTTCGGACCATGGCCTGTACCAAGGCCCGGCGCGAGCAATGATATGAAAGTAAAGTGAGTCAGTGATAGCCTGAATGCAGACAGGATAGATTGGAAGAATAAAACGTATTACGCCAACCCCGAGTAATATGGGACAGGGACAGGAAGATGATGATGACGATGATGTTTCTTACATAACTACTCGTATTTAATGAAGTTATTAACAAACTAATTTCAAACTTCTTAACTTTGAAATTGGGTTAACAAAATAATTATTCAAGAGGTTTGCTTTAAACTAAATTAAGTTTTGCAACATAAAAGCTATCCGTTCTACTTTGATGGGCAACCTAAGAAAACACTGAAGCGTGGCAACCTGAAAGTTAGTCCAGCGTTTAACAAACACATACAATCAATACGAGTACGGGGTCGCCGACACGAAAACAGTTACAATTGAAAGACACAACACTACTCATAATAAGGAAAACACGTCATGAGCATGGAAATCAAGTTCTGGTCACAATGATATTTTAGCTTATAAATTAATGTACCTACTAATTGAATGAAATTGAATTTATACCTAATGATGTTATTATTTTTTAGATTTTAATTTAATATTGCATAGTATCAAATTAATGGTTTTAATCTGTAATTCTAATGTTTTATAATTTTGTACTTATTTTTTATTTTATTAATATTGTGCTTGTGTTTTTAAAAAAATTGTAATTCTGCTAATGGCTACTATATATTATAAATAAATAAATAAAATAAAATAAAAAAGCCATTTATTCTACTACATAATCAATCTCAAAATATACATCATTATTCCATTAAATTCATATTAAGCATTACTAATTCAATTCAATTATACCATAAAAATTTAACAAATTTTACACAAAATATATTACAAATTATGATAATAATACAATAAAATTCACAATAATAATAAATGTCAAATAAAAATGAAATAAATTAAAATACAATAAAATTCATGATAAATGTCCAAAATCTATAAAATTATTTAAGTAAAAAAATTGCATTTATAATTATTTCATTATTTTTGGTTTAGCATTTTTAGTTTATTAATTTAAAATAAAGTTTTATCACAGTTTGTATGAAGTGTTAATCTCATTTATCTAAACTCAACGTAGTAGTCGCCTCTTTGGCGTAGGCCTCCCTCAACTCTTTCCAATATTTCCTATCTCTAGCTTTGGACATCCAGTCCGGTCCTAGCCTTTGTATGAATAGGTCTGCCCATCTTTTCCTTTGACGTCCTCGTGACCTTACTCTATCTCTTGGTATCCATTCCATGATTTTCTTTCCATCTGTCGTTCTGCATCCGACTATAATTAACTTTTATTAATTGAGGGGTTTGGCGCTGATAGTCGAAATACAGGCTTTTGTCACAGTATAGATATATGGAACTGTACGGAAACTACCTACAAATGTTCGAAACGGCTCACTCACACAAACATACGCATCGACGAGACTCCTAAGCGGCATTCGCTACTGACAGGACCGCGAGAAACGCTTAGGAGTCTCGTCGATGCGTATGTTTGTGTGAGTGTGCCGTTTCGAATATTTGTAGGTAGTTTCCGTACTGTTCCATATATCTGTACTGTGCCTTTGTTTAGTTCGGCTACAGATGTCTCATTAAGTCTTATTGTCCTAGTTGCCAGATCTTAGAGATGGCAACCCTACTCTGGAATAGCACTTTTTATCCCGGGAGTATCTTCCCTTGGGATAATTTTCTACTACCAGGAGGGCTGAAGCCGCTGGCAGTAGTTAATAACAAAAAAAAAAACGGAAAAACATCATCCATGTAACAAAATAATTCGGAAAAACGTCATCCATGTAATAAAGCCAGCTGCGTCACCAGTCACCGGCGACAAGAACAAAAGATCACCAGTTTCCCAAAGGCGGAAACGACTCGGACTATTTTTAAAGCGACACGCGACAATTTTACCTTTTGCCTCTTTTGGAACAGATGCACATTCCAAACACGACTCTATGTCCTTGACTACCGAAAATTTTCCTAAGAAGACTACTCATCTAAAAGTAAAAATATCCTGGTACAGCATTCAGACGAATGTGCGTTCATTAGAGAATATTTTCGACGTGGAAATCGGTTAGAGACAATTTAGATGAGCCAGAACACCGCGACTTATAACATTTCAAAGGGACATTTCAGTTATTTATATGGATTGAAATCGTATTGTCGGAGTACAAAATACAAAACAGGGAAATAAACTCTGCGTCTGGTTTAATCCATGTAAAACTGGATAGTGATGTTATTGCGTTGGCCGTTTTATATCTTTAGGAAATAGAATTTAATGTTATAGTCATCTTTATTGGTCGACTAGCTGTCCCCCGCGGTTTTACCCGCGTCTTTAATTACTGTTCCGCCCCCGCAGGATCGTAGCGTGATGTTGCCTATACCCTTCCTCGATAAATGGACTACCCAACATTAAAAGAATTTTTCAATTCGAACCAATAGTTCCAACAAACTTCAGCTTTATAATATGATGACTATAGATACTAAACGGTGGTGATACTAAAGTGGTGGCCAATTAATTCCTGAGGCCTACCTCAGGAATTAATTGGTCACCACTTTTTGCCAATGTCTGGTTGTCGACCTCTGAAACAAAGCAATATCATCCAAGTAACCTTTTGTTTAGGGTTCAACCAACTCGACAATATCTACGAAAATTTCAAAAGGAACATCCGACGAAGCAGAATACGCATCGGTCTCCGATTCACCCACGCATTCAATGAACAGTTATCTAACATAGATATTAGCAAACAATAGTTAATTCAGATGATAGAATTAAATTATTGCTATTACACATTAATCAAATGAAGCATGACTGTATTGAGATCAGATGGTAATCTGATTGGATTTTTCCTTTGGTCTATGAGCTATATGAATTGGCTTTTTTTTTACAGACTTTTTCAAGGGATTGAACAACTTTGAACGTAATAAGGTTAGATACCGCCGATCCAATATCATCCTAAACTTTATCTTTTAAAAAGTTTTAACTGGTCTAGATTATATTTTAAAAACAAATCTTTATGGAAAGGAGCTTAGCATGATCAGCTGCTAGGACTGAGGCCTATTCTCTAAGAGAGGGAATGGGCCGTAATCTACCACGATAGCCCAGTTCGAATTGGTGGATGTCATATATTTTCGAATATGGCAGAATGGAAGAAAAAAACATGTTGCGCCGACCCCAAATAACACGGGACAAGGGCAGGAAGATGATGATATATTTTCGAATATTTAATTCTAGGACATGCCGGTTTCCTCACTATGTTTTCCTTCACCGTTTTAAGAGCAGTGGTGGTCAAATAAATTAGAAAAATTATTTCACCTGGCTGGGTTTGAACCCGCGACCTACAATTTGTAAGTCGGGATCGTAACCAGTGCGCCACCACTACTTCTCTGGCAGGGGCTTACTACAATGCAAATTGGAAATCTGTGCATCAATCCCAAGATAACTTTAGATTGCAGTATTCTCATGCCTTAAGTACAGATATATCTGATCCAAACATAGTGGTCCTTGAACTCGTTCGCAACAACAATCGTTAATGGACATCCGCTGTACACTGATGATAAATGAACAGGCTTCTTAGAAATCATTGGAGAAAGGCTAACAAAACAAATCATGATCTCGACGGTTAGTTGATTCTCTCCTTTTAGAACACGTGGACAGCTAATATAATTTGCTTGAACAAATCTCTTCGGTAATCAAGCTTAGTAAATTAAATTTCGAAGAGATTGCGTAAGCAAGATAACGTGTGAAGACAACTACATCCAAGATATCATCTTAATTTACGGTCTAGCTCAGACAGCCTTAATTCTCGAAGGTTATTAAGATCTAGTAACGTATTTCTTTTTGTCTGAGATTAAGGAAAATATTTCTATCTTCCAACTAAAATAAAAATCCAAGATAAGTTATATCATAGACTGCAAAGGATCATGACCAACGATGTATGGAAATCCGTCTTAAGTTGAAGCACAATAAATGTTTATTTAATATAGACTACGCTTTATATACTATTAAATAAAAGTGTTAATTTTCACACAAACACCCGAGTTTTAAAGTAATTAAACAAAAACGGAGATAACCTACAAATTATGTCTAACCAACTCGCAACTTGTAAAATGACCACAGATCACTCATGTAGGTACAAAACAACATTGTTAGTTATCATCCGTCTGTCATCTGGCTTGACAGCTGCATCTGCGTGAGACGAAGCACAAAATAAATATTATATTATCGGAACGATAAAATACATATACAGTACGTTATGGTATTACTAATTACTTAGCTATTTAGATATTGATTATCATTTTTGTGATGTTTTTGTCTAAAGGTTCATACTTACGTACAAAGAGTATAGTAATATATAGCTTACGTAACTCGTACAAATGAAGAGAACGAAACGTCAATCATGACTGGAAATGTACCTAGCAATCGTTAATTTACTGTTTATCTTAAAATCATAATTCCGGATACGAAAACAGAATTCCTGAAGTGAAAAGCTGTAAAAAAATAAGCAAATAATTTCTATATTAATTTGATTTTCGTTCACGCATCTTTGCTAGACTGCTTTTGGTCAATCTCCTTTACAATTTGATTCCGTAGCCTCAAGACATTTTGTTTACGAATCACTGGCGAGCTGAAAGAACAGTGTACCGCCTCACATTCCTATTATGACTCCGCTTCTTTCTCATCACAGCCATTGTGTTACACGAATACAAGTCACCACTGGGTCAAATAAACTCATAAGGACGTAATTATTAGGGACACTCCTATAAGCACGTTTTGTTCAGTGCTGAAAGCTCGCGTGACACTAGTTACAGTAGTTACCAACCCCAAGCAACTGTGGAGGGATGGTTGCGATCAATATTGTACCATGTTCATGCTGAACTTTTAATTCAAGGGCAGCGTTTTCGAGCTGGCAGCTGATAAAAATGGATTACGTATGAAGGGTAAAATCGAAAATCCCGATCGATTACACGACATGTGGATGGCTTGGCATTGATTTTATTTTGCGGGGAACTGCTTTTTTACGGCCGTTTCCAATTCTTACGAGGATTTCGGGGTCACCAACGACGGTTTTGACTTTATTTGACGAAGTGTTCTTGAAATCTTCATGTCTATTTGCAATGTCAATTGCCATGCAAGGAATTGTAATTAAGGCATCTAAATAAAAACAAATATTAAATGTGGTAACGTCAACATTACACAACTACCACATGGTGGATTAATCTGATAAAACCAGTCATATCTTGACCTGAATATTAAAAGTGCAATTTATTTTCGCTATAAAAGTTTCCGTATAAGGACATTGAACTTATTATGAACTCAAATTGTGAAATTAGCAAAAAGTAGATCTGACCATTTTACTGCTTAAACAAGATCTGCACGATTTAACAGAAGAAAGGCAATACAAACTGAGTTCAAAACTGAAAAAAAAAATCAATGAATTGAGAATGTAATACAGAAAATCTCGTAGCAGGGGGACTGAAAAATAAAAAGGGTTCGAGATGAAAGGTCAATCCTGTGGTAGGCGGTCTGTGCAGATTTGCGGCAGTAGGCAATTTCTTTTATATTAGTCGACAGAGAAGCCCGAGCAGAAAAACTAATCTCCTTTATGTAACACTTTCTATTTGCAGCCCAAATACACTTTTATTAAAATCAATTTGATCTTTAGATGAAGCCAAGTATTCTAAAATAAATGATCTCATACTTTGTACCGCTAAAGTGGCAGATACAAACAATTGTGTAATGTAATTAGACATTGCAATAGCATTAACTGCTTTGAAATATGATCCCTGTCACCATTTGGGACAATATCCGTGATCTAATCAAATACAAGGCAGACGTGAGCACCGTCTAGTATAAATATTCGAACCATAAAATTGTATAAACATACAGACTTCGAATGTGTTTATTATCTTTAGTCAATGATGAGCGAGGAAAGATATAATCAAAAGGAATATTAACTGTTTATAACAGTGGAAGCATCTATTAAAACCGTGTGTAGTTGTATACAAACGGATACGAGAACAAAATGTAGTGGAAATTCAAGTTGAGAAATGTCTGAACATTGAACGTGTTTAGGGGCAACGTTCTTTTATCTGCTCCAAAGGATCTAATGTTGTGGTTGCAGTTAATATATTTCAAGAGATAACAGCAAAGTTTCACGTGAACGTCGAACGTAGGCTTTTTAATACTTTCGTATATTCGTTACGCTTTCTAGTGTAGTATCTTACTGCTAGTACGTTTGCAAGAACCTATGGCGTGGTAGCAGATGATGCTGGTGTTAGTATCAAAATAACTTAGGTGAGAATAACCTGGTTCCGTGGATTGCGGGGTTAGAGGGCGACGCTCTATGTTAACTGCGTACCTAAAGGAAATGGGCAGTAACTAACTAGCGTATTGCTGACCCGAAACTAGGTACCGCATTTTAGCAAAGGCTTTACGAGGTTTAGGATAATACGTCAAAGTAAATTACTTCGGAGCTCGGTCGGAAACACAGATCGGAAACAACAAGTCATTTCCACGAAGGTACGAAACCTTGTGCGAGGTTAAAAATACTGACCCTGTGACATTTAGACGACAAATACGAGTCATACTTTAATCCGACGCATATCATATGAAACGGAATAAACTGTCCGCAAATAAATTCGAGTTTCAATACCGCGTTAGTGCAAATAGAAAAGTAGAAAAACAAAAATTTACGTCTAGACTGTTATAAAAGATAAAATCTGACGCTGATCAAAATAATGTTATTAAAGTGCTTAATTTTTTTGGGGTTATAATATAAGAGAGCTTGATTACTTTCTGTGACATCCACCATTTCTATGATTGAACTGAATAGAGATTGACGATTGTAGACTGCCGACTCCTTTCACATTATCTTTTTGGGTTTTGCTAATAGAAACGATATATACTGTAATGTTACGTCATGCCTCAAGTCTGTAAGATACACGAAACGATACCGTAATTTATGGACCTAACTATGATTACCTACCGCTCAAAATTAGGGTAATCAATGTTGGCAGAAACGCAAAGGAAATCTTTTGTACACATTATAATAGAACTTTTTTTTCTGAACTTGCTTTTAGTTCAGTCGGTTCATTAAATCGTTAGTTCAATAAAGCAGTCACGAATAAATAAAACATTGTAAAATGGAAGAAAATTAAAAATACTTGAACGATTTTTTACTGATCCAAAATCAATACACTACTGCTGAACCGAATTAGTTGGACAGGTGTTTGGTTTGACATTTTGGACATCTGAGCGTGAGAAATCAAGGGGAAAATGTAATTGTTTCCAAACTCAGTAACAATAGGCTATTTTATGAAGTCAAGGACAACGTAAGGCTTTACTGAAACCTAAAATCATATTATATATTTTGAGTGCGTAATTAGAGACACAATAGTAAGAAAATGGCGCGTGAACGCCGGCGTTAATGCGGGGATCAACAGCTTACGCATTCTTTCCAGAAATGCTTGCGAATTTATACGGTTGATGAAGAAATTATACGAAAAGTAAAAAATGTGAAACTCACTTCATGATCCCTATAAAAGGGCTCCTGAAGGTTATCCGGGACCCTGTTGTTGAACGCCTTCGTTAACAGCCATTTGATTGATGCCCGTTGCTTCGACTGAAACAATAAAAAAAACATTAAATCATCTATAGATACCAATAAAAATGTTGTTAGTTTCATGAAGTCCAGTTTCAAAGTTGAGCAGTAGTATTTTTCTCAATAGGAAGTTTTCAACCACAATCATTAAAACTTGGCTCTCATAAAGTTTATTAGCTCCTTCACCAAGCCAAGGCTCAAAGCGGCTTGACCCAAATCCAGTTCCTATTGATCATTTCAACCTCGGCACGACATATAAAATCATAAAGTAGTACAACGATGACATACTACTCGTGTATCTTGGCTCGTCATCTAACGTTAACGAGGTAATAATTGCAAATAGCAGTTCTATTGAGCCAGTTCTCGGCTGTCGATTGCCACAATTATTGTCCACCGTCAACCACTGTCGCGTTATGGCAACGTCCGCTTATTGTGATCGCATTGATCAATAAGTGGAACCGAATTGGTCCTTGTCCTAATTTGACTACTGCACTATCATCACTTACTACTTGTTAATGTGATAGTACATGGATTGATCATGGACAAGTTCAATTGAATTGACTCTAGTATAAATGACATATTTAACTGCGTTTAGGATAGTGATATTCAGTTGCTATTGCTCTCATTGGCAACAACATTTAATATGCATTACGTTACGACAAAGCTTCATAAAGTACAAAGTTCGTTCAACGGTATATGTCGCATAAATAACTTGCCAAACGCGCCTTAAGCACTAAAGTATCATTACTTCATATTCCTGATAATAAAACTTACATCACGAGACAACATAAAAATGATGTCATAAAATAAATGTGACCGCGAAGAGCATAATCCATATGTGAATATTAAAGTACAATGTCAAGGTGAGATGGATAAGTCACATAGACGAATATTAAATTAAATAAATACGTTAGTAAGTGCATAGATGTCGATAGCCCCATAGCATCTCTTTATCGTCAAATTCGTCATGCAAGTGAGAAAGCAGGCACGCGAAACATCACTCTCTGTTATTAATTTACTGTAATCTAATAGTTAAAACATGCATCACGATGCTGAGAAATCCGTTGTGATGCAGAATTTTAATAACACGTACGGTTAAGCCACACGGCACGGAGAAACGATTCGAGGATTTCAGATTTATATCTTAATGGAGATATTAGAAACTGTACCCATGCAACTGCAAGACTGCTTTGCAAATATAATTTGAAGACGTAAGGTGACACAGGAATATCAGTCAGCAACTTGAAAATTTGACTAAAGCGATCAAAGAGTAGCACTAAACCCCTTCCGAACCAGCCCGGATCACAAACAAAAATAAAGCTACGTTCAAAGCGGAAACATTATTAGAAGATATGTCTGAAACATTGGAGAGAGAGCCGGAGCAAAACATGAACAAGATGAGCTTAGCTATCAATAACAGTATCAGAACGTCGACAAATCATAAAGCTGAAAGGTCGGACGCGTGCCGGCGCATGCGGCCACGGTTAAAAATAGTCCATTGCACGGAGACACTCCCAAATAGGAAGCTATTTGGACGGGCTCGATCAAGAATGTCACAGTAAACAACTGTTGGATCAAAGATTAAAAAGGAAACAAAAAAATTGTATAACAAAGCCGTATTTTTTGGAAATCTATCTATAGCGCCTAGTAAGAGATACTTGCAAGTTGAAAGTTATAGATTAAGTTAAAATACAGCTGTCAACAAAAGCAATAGACTATTGATTAATGTTAACAATAAATTAATTTACCAAATTGTTAAATAAATTAGTCGAACAGAATAAATTGATGATAAATGAAATTGGTAAGAAACCAAATTAACATCATCAGACTATCTCTTAAAAGTAGAAAGAAACAGTTAATAAGGTTTCGTTCATAAATGATTGATTGGCATTGAATACAATTGTATGTATCTTATTTTGCGTTGGTGTAAATATTTCTTCTCCGAATAAACGAGGACTTAGTAACTGGTTGGACTTAATCGAAAAAGTCTGAAGAATCGGATGAATCGTTCGTGAGAATTTAAGTATGATTTAGCTTAACAAAGAATTCTTTAATAAAACACTAATTAGTACCACTGCTTATTTTGGAGACAAGACAAATATTAGGCAACTCTGTAGATTTTCTAAGCTGATTACTTACTGAAACATTTAAACTTAAAAATGTAATACCGTGGCCCCAAAAAGAGCTAGGATTTTTTTTAATCCAGGTCTTTTATTTAATACGCCAGCAAGACTTCAGTAAACCGTTATGGCCGCCTACACCTGTAGCTGATAATATCCCGGGAGACTATCGTTGGGTCGTTAATCTTGTTCCAATGCAATATTAAATAAATCTTGTGAATATTTTAGCTGGGCAGAACAAAAGCTTGGTACAGTTGCTAGATCAAGGAGTCCTCGTTTAAAATTAAATACACGAATTCAATTTAGGAGCTGCAATAGGTTGTATTGTATCTCTAATGTGTAAGTGTTGAACAGGCGGAGGGTAGCCAGTCTTTCGGTATTTTACAATAGGTATATTGGAGAGTGTGCGCGGGAATTACACGACTTCATTCCGCTATCACCTTTCTACTGGACAATTTGACAATTTGACGTACGGCGAGTGTCCACCTTAACACCTCTACGGTCCTGACAAAACGTTTCGCCTTGTCGTTTAAACCGCGTACATCGAAGGACTGGAACAATTTGCCTGCTGCTGTTTTTCCGTCCGATTATAATTTAGGTGTCTCCAAGGATAAGAGTGAATCGTCTCTTAATAAACTAGTGCGCTTCACTATCAACGATTGCATCATTGCTTATCACCAGATGGGATCGCAGTCAAGCACTACTTTATATCAATTTAAAAGAAAAACCATAATCTAGAAACAGGATAAATTATATTCGTTTTTGCTGTCGGTAAGCTAACAATCTAACTGATATTTATACTGCAAATCTTTCTCATCAGTATTTTTTTTTTGCTTTTTGTTGTAGCCGTTGTTGCTTTAAAGCACTGGCGGCATTAACTCTACACCTCTTGTTCATAATACCATTAAGTGAACACTTAATTGCATCAGTATGCGCCTTCGAAATAACTGTCTCGAGTTTCGTTAATAATATGTTTCAGCGTATTAACACAGGCGCCAATATGGCGTATCTTACACACGGCTGGTGGCTAGTACCTGCACGGACGTAGTGTGGAAACCTTAAAACTGGTTTGTATATAAATATTTTGATGTCAATTAGATATCAACCGACCATTAAGATTGTGTATTTAATATAATTCACTAGCAAATTAATTAACATCATTTATCTGCCAAGAACCCCGTAGAGAATATTTTCTGTAAAACGACGTCAGGCAGAACAAGATTGAGAAAGAAGCATGTGCACGTCTTTAATATGGTACTTTCATATTATCCCTTGTGTAAGGTACTTAAAACGAATAAGTTCATATCCATTATCTCTTCAAGGTACATTAATCTCAAATTGCTTTTCATCTTGAATTAATAAAACAAACGCTTATTTACTGGAGATGAGAGAACAGTATTACAATCAACAAGTGCATAGTACTTGGCCAAGTAGCCAGAAAGAAGAGAATTCAATTCAACTCTAAGCTCAAAGTTCACACATTTAAAAAACATAAACACAGTCGGAGCGAACTCATTCAATTTGCAAGCGTAAGGAGCGTTTCGCTCGTAAAGAGTCGACTATTAAGTACTTTCATACACCACGCTATAACATATAGCAAGTGGAGCGGGCAGGCCACTCTCTACACTCAATTCTTGGTGGTTAATTGGTGTGCAATTAGCGAAGTCGCCGCTGGACACACATTTCACTCTCTCCAGTTTTAGGTGGTTCGTCGTAGGAACGATGCCAGCGGCGGCGAGGTGGTCAGCGTCGGCTCATTAACGCCATCGACGTCGCTAACGGAAGAATGCACTTCCTGCGTGCCTGTCAACTGTAACCATCACAGATTTGCATCGAGCAGCTCAGCTCAAGCGGAAATCAAAGACTAGACGGGTCGACGCCACATCATTGATGCTTTCACGAGCAGATGTCTTGCTTGCTTCATGAATTATTACGCGATCGTTTAAAGTGCAGACACGCAGTAGCAAATAGTGATTTCAAAGGAAACCTGTTTTGAATGCATGCCCTCAATGCCTTTATCCTTCACACGGATTAAATTATTTAGTCGGAGTAGGACCAACTGCACTCGTGCTGCACTCGCTTGACCCGCGGAACAAAGGGCAATGGAACTTACTTGTAATAGTATCCTTTCCTTTTATGTATTTTTAATGTAAGGTGCAGAGACATGAATAATGGCACATTCGAACTAAACAAGACAGACACACGCAATTTTCCATTGAATGCTTCTTTGGAAATAACTGAGCTGTTGCCAACGAACATGCAACGCATTAAAAAGCTAGTCAATTTAAGGAAGTTGCCAAAGCACCAGGCAGTATTGATAAGAAAATGGGTAAATAACAAGATAGAATCTACAAAACGGGGTGAAGGTTCGTTGCAAAACAATCATGAACAGTTAGTTAACCGAGTCGATTATCGTCGCTTCGGATCGGAGGCTCGCGGGCCGCAGCAGCCGATGCGTGGAAACTGGAAAGGTGCGTTGGCACCTGCAGCCCACGCGATCCACTGAGGTCGTGCGCCCACGCAGCCCCCACACAAGCTCGCCGGTACTTAACTTATGGCACTGAAGCCATCAGCTCTCTTCTACAACATGAGTGCGAGAGAGATATCAAAACAATTAAAACTTTGACACTTCTGTGATTGATCAAACTAACTTACACCAAATATACAATATTATAGTTAGACTGTTTGCTAATATTAGTGGTAAACACAAAGCGGCTGGATGAGCGGAACCAAGGCTTAATGAGAGGTTGATATTAACGAACAAATAAAGCAGAAGTCATACTCGATACACATAATACTATGAGTACCTAATAAACCTAGTTAGTGCGAACCTATCAAGAATTAAAAAAATATATATGCAAAGGGTTACATTACAAATCAATCACATATTTAATTTAATTTTAATATATTTATCAAAGTTTTAATATTTTTTCCTGAAATCTATATCCTGTATAATATCCTGTATTTTTTTTCAAAATTTTTATTTTTTATTATTCAATTTTTTTTTTCATTTTTGGATTTTCATCCAAAAAGTGACCGTTGTGTTCTAAAATAATTTATTTTCGATATTAAACGTCCGTGAATTGAATCATAGATAATACATGTGTGTACCAAACAAATCGGCCCAGTACATTTAGACTAAATTGGCTGTGATAGAAGAACAGACAGACCGACACGAGTGATGCTATCAGAGTTCTGTTTATTTATTCGGACTTTGGAAACTTAAAAACCATTAATATTTAAAAAAAATAACATTATGAAGGCAGGAAAAGTGGTACAAAAATAGAATGCTATAAATAGTGAACTCTTAATACTTATTGTTTGTCACCATAATATATGATTCACGAAAGAGAAAATTAATAAATGGCTAGCTTTAAACTCGGCAAGACAAAAAATATTTTTTTTTATTGAATAACTTCACATCGCATGCCTACTTGTAGTTAATTAGTTAAATCTGCTGGTGTAAATCACTAGGCACTGCATTCTGTAACCCGCTTGTTTTGGCATTTTAATAGGTCAGCCTGTTTCGACAAAGGATATCGTATTTATTCTGCTATGGCTTGCATCTGCTGGCAACGGGTGCTTGCTATCCAAGCTTGAGCTTTTTGTTTTATGAACATTGTACAACTTTTTATATTAAACCTAAATAGTCACCTGCCAAAGCCAGCTTCTTCGGTACAGCTGTTAACCGAGTCACAAAAGATAAGTCAAATAAGGTCAAAGCTCAGATAAAAGGCGAAAATTCAAGGAAGTAACATCGCGAGCTTAAAGATCCAAGCTCACGAATATACACCAGAAATACGTTTTATACAAAGTCAATATATACTCAACAAGTTTGACAAGATGTGATTCATGGATGACCAAATATGGAAGACAGCCCCGGCGAGCGGCGCTAAGAAAAAGAATTCTTGTCCCTAAGAACATATGCATCAATACATATTCATTGGAAGCTACTAACATGGTCAAACGGCCGAGTTAATTCATCTACCTGAATGGAATTTTGCAAGGCTCCTATTAAACACGTTTAGATTACCGTAATTGGTATGTAGGAAACAAATAACTGGAATCACGAAGTCTATGTCGAGATGAGATGAACCTCGAAGTTCCAGGTACTTACGAAAGCATAAAAGAGCTTTAACATCAAACGAACACAATAGACAATTGAAACGTGATCAGCGTATTTGTACAGAAACATTAAAAGTCAACCATTTTAAAATTCACGATGTCTCACTCAGCCCTCAAGTGGCAGGAAGCAGGAAGCTTTAAGAATTTGTACATAATTAATTTCATTTGTGTGTGTGAAACTGTGAACGGTCTATGGCACAGATACGGGCACTGTCATAGCGGAGGCAATCGTAGCATTACTGAGGTTTAGCTGCTAGCGGAACTAATAGAACACACAATTAGTTTTGCGGTGCAGGAAATAAGAAATGATTTGCCCTGCTCTGAGTCACTTCGATCCACCTGACCGATGCGATGGTTACTCACACTATTTCTGCTTAAATTTAAAGTTTTGGAGAAAAAAAAAAAACAATACAAACCTTGATACTGTTGCTGATACATAAATAGTAATCATTTACAAAGCTTTATAAGGTTGATGTACTACTATATCTGAATTTACTGTGCAGGATGTTCAATACGGAAATAAAAGGGCACTTGACCCCGAGGTTGCCAAAACCAAGGGAAATGAGAGGTCGGAGGACCCAAGCAACGAGCCTTATCATTATATTACACATTTTACACTACCGTTAGTTGATTGAATTTGTTAAGAAACCATCAAATCTAAACTGAGGAACTCTGCCATTATGACCACTGAGCTCAGAAATGTCAACAGATCAGTGATGCGATGAAGTCATAACTTGTAAGAACTATAAATATATCAAACCCACACAGCGTCAATTAAGCATAAAGTTTATTGTAGAGCAATTTACTTGTAGGCTGTTGTTATCGAGAAGAATAAGAAACATTTAGAGAAAAAACACACCAAAACCGGAGACTAAAGTTTAACTCATGGCTGGAAAAAATATCGACGTTAAGAGACAAGGCCATTTTTTACAGGCACCCAAACAATTATATCATATTCGACAATTACACAGATGACTGTCTCTGGTACAGATGAAAATTTGTGTGATCAGCCACACGCGAACTATGTTAATGAAAATTACAGTGGTGGCCTCAGAACCTACGCTGATATTAACGTGGCACTGTCAAGGCCCATTGTGAATGCTATGGAAGTGGGAGGAAGTTAACGTACTGATTCAAAATAAAATAATCTTTACGCAAGTTCTTCTAAAGATTGAAACAAACGACAAAGAAGCGCTTATCGCCAGTTAAAATATTTGCGTGTCTATCGTCATTGTTGTTGACGATAACAGAATGCTGTATTTAAGGGGAAATCATCATGTTCGATAACTTATCGCACGGTATGATCCAGCACACTCTCCTGATGTTCTTTCTTTTGAAAACGACGAGAAAGTCTTCGTTTATAATTATTCCACTAAAACTCGCTGAAGATATTTCGATTTATAAAATTCCTAAGTTCCCAATGTAGTATGACCCAGTTGGAAGGTGCAGAAGCGAGATATCTCGGTGAAAGTCGGAAATGTGGCGCCTATATGCAAAGGGAGCAACCAACGACGTTTAATATAAACATTTCGTAACCATCACTATTATGAGTACAAAACATCGGCCGATCGATATGACTGTCGGCTCTTTCGGATATTTATTAGACGTAACGTAGCCCATTACGCCACAGTTCGACCAAAATATTGATAAAATGATTACTCGTGTCGAAAGTAGTTTAATGTTAGCAGGAAACGTTGCGAAAGCGGTTGGTTCACGTCTCCAATATGCGAGAAACCATTTTTCGCGTTAGGTTCAAGTCTGTTAAGGTAAATAAGCCTGTAGGTGGCATCAGCATTCCACGCACGAAGTCTTTGATCACATTGTTGGTAGAGCACACGAATATTAAATAAATAGTAGATACTATAGTGAACAATGGTAGGCGTCGTTTGTGCCGAGCTGCCGACATCTGGCCCAACGGCGGCCCAGAGAGCTTTTTACCGCATAACTTCGCCACACGCGACGTCACAAATGTGTGACCTAAAATTAAATTGTTTTACATGCGATTTTCGGGTGTGTAATAGTACCAATTGCGTTATTATTGTTACATTATAAAACACAGCATGTTCTACATAATATCAGCATACACATAAAACTCATGATCACTCCTTTATCATAAAATCACATTATTACTTAAACAGAGCAGAATCTATGGTACTTCGAAGATTTGATTCATGTTGATACCCCGACATCAGCAAAAAATGTAAGTAGGCGTGGAGACTTTGCTAATCGAAACAACAAATAAAACGTTTAAATGTTCAAGGTTTCAAGACCAAATAAAAATTTCGACGGCTCCATTAGAATACGAAGCGGGAGGTATTTGAGGAGATCATCGAGGTAGTGTTGGGTGCAAATGTTATGGGTGATAAATCAAGTTGTTCTTTCCGAAGATCAGCAAATGCATATCTCTAGAAAACTCACCCGATCATGATCGTGCCGGAAATCGGAACTCTTTAAGATAGAGTTATTGGAATATGTGCAACACAAGCAGACTTTAGTTTGAATTCGAAAAAAAAAACTTTTATTTAAAAAAGACAAACAATACGAAAGAAATCCCACTGTGGGAAAGTAAACATTAGCCAAATAAACAACTAAGAGTATATTACACAATAAAACAATACGCGTTTTTTTAACAACAATTGAAATATTTGTCTAAGAAATCCATTACTTAGTGGAAAGTTTAATGTCGATTCCGTGATTCTCGATAGCATCACAACAGATCTCAAGCAAGCACAATTCGATTCGGTACTCAACGTAACACCATGGAAACGTGTTTATGGCGAGTTTTTACCAAGTTCAAGAGTTCTTGTAGATAAAAAATATGTTGAGCATTGGAACGACAAAATGTTCAGACAACTGAAGTTCATAATTATTTAAAGTGTTTTAAAATATTTTATTTTCTAGTTTAAAAGGAGTAGGTAGCATAGGACCGTATTAGCATACGTTAAGTGAATAACTGTAAAGACGAGTTAGTTGGCAACCTGAGAATCCTGTCTGTAACTTTCATAACAGCAACATAGTATAATGACAAAACTGCATCCAAACCACCAGGTACTTATGCATGCAAGGCTCGTTTTCGAGATTTCCCACGGATGTTGCGGCGCACAATACTGGCAGTTTGCACGACATTACCACTTGCTATGGAATCCGGCCCACTGAGGGAATTGCACAAGAATCCCTCGCATCACCAACCAAGATGCGCTTTCTCGGAATAGTATTGGGACCATGCTGTATGATGGTTTGAGAACTCTGGAAGCACTAAACGATTTCCCGCCGGCTCGACTACCGCTTTATTGTTTCCTGAGTGTTTTGTGTGCGTTGTGTTCGATTTTGCATTGATTTGATTGTTATTGTCAGCTAGCTAAAAATGAATAAACTAAATATTTCCGGTCAGGGAAATAATAGATGATATTTATTTTGCAAATAGGTTTTTAAAAACACTTTTACACGTCAATTTTTTTGTCAATTTAAACTAGATGATGCCGGTGTTTCCTAGCTGACTACCCTGAGAAGAAACACCGAAACAAACTCAGAGGTCAAAGTCTCTTTTAAAGTCCATACAGCAAACATGTAATGGTCAAATCATATGAGAACCATACAGATTGGAGTCTGGAATGGTCTTTTGAAGAAAGAACCACACAGTTCTGAACGGACCTGTCCAGTCAGTGCAAGCATTTGTTAGTATTCGTGTAGCTCAACTCAGAACTACTAAGGAGCTCAACGACTTGACGAACGATACCAAAGAAAGGTCATTTGGGTAGGCCGCAAAAAGTACTCAAAACTGCCAGACATTATGTTAAAATTAAAGGAAAAGAAAGAGTAATCCACATAGTCCCCACATTCACAATAATAAAATTTACAAAAAATGTAAATATTGCAAAATGTAAAAAAAAAAATCTAAAATAATTATCAATGTCAAATTGTAAAATAAAAAATAAACAATGTCATTATTGTAAAATAACAATAATCGTCAATAAAAAAAAGGTAAATTTAGAAAAAATAAAAGAAATGACAACAATTATAGTGAGTACTGGAGCAGGTCAATCCCAAGCCGTTTTGTCCTCGAGATACTCTTTTACAGTATAAAAAGCCTTCTGGCAAAGTTAGAGATAAGATTCCTAAGAGGAAAAATTAAGTCATAATAATCAGGTAAACTTAAACCTAATGCAGGTAATATGTTATGCTCGACTTGAGATGATTGCTTCAAATCACTGACCGCTATTATAAGTACATCAGAAACAGAAACTAAGATCGTTCATGACGAAGCATCTAAAAGCCTTGATCTTGAAATCGGAGAAAAAAGAGCGCCATTGTACATCTTACTGAGACCGCAAGATTTCCTACTCAGCAAGCACAAGTTATAAGTGGTAAAACGGTTACTCAATCAATATAATGCTAAATCTTTGTTTTTTACCAAATCAGCCGTGAAAACATTCCTAAATTGGTAGAAGTGAAAAAATGTGCATTGGCAGAGACAGGAAAAAATATCGTGCATTGGCATAATAATTTGAAAAGAAACGACAATTGTATCCACAATACTTTCGCAAATTGTCCAAAAATAGAAATAAGACCGCTACACTCGTCACGAATCTCTGAAGAAATGTGAGTGTTGGAAAGAGTTACCTATATTTTGTTCAAGGAACGTCAATTACTTCAAAAGTTTTCACCATCTCAAAAGCATATTATCTGGTAGGAAAATAAACGTTCAGAATTTTACTAATGACGTTATAAATTGTGAAATAAGCAAGTCTTTAACTCGAGCAAAATTTTAAACGGCAACTTAAGAAAATAATTTTATATTTCTACAATCTTCATTGTGACTTTCGAGCAAATAAAATTAACCACAATAAATATGTACATAACAAGTGCACGAAATTGGAATAACAACCAAATTCGTATGCAAAATGTCAGATGTTAGCGATAACAAGATAAAAGAGACAGTGAAACACGATAACACGTCTCGTCATGAGAGCTGCTTAGTTTTGGAGAAAGTGATGTTGTAACCTTGAAGCATCCATTACATATAAGCAATTTTTTCCTTGTCTAGATTTTCTACTTACTTAGCGATGTTATTAATTTTAATGTCTTGAGACTTATTTCGTGTAATATGTAGATGTAGACTACATGCCTACAGCCAAATGAACTTTTATCTAGTCTTTGAGTAGCGTAGTTGTGAAAATTAATGCTACTTTGGTATCATTTGAATTCGCGGAAAACTATATAACGTTAAGTTCGAAGTTCGCAGTAAATCAAAACATACATACCACAAATGATATAGTGTTGACTTTAACAAAGTTTCTCCGTGCGTTCATCAGAGTTACAATACAATATAATCTTTGTCAATGCTCCATTCGTTTGAACGCGACTTCTGTCTAAGCCATTGGTAATCTATCAAGTATGTGAGAATGCCCAAACACTGCACTTTTGACAGTAGCCATTATAATTATTTGTATATTATATACATTCTTTATTGCTTCTGCCAGCGACGTCACCCGCATGAAAATGGGTTTCTCAATACAAACTTTGGACTCCCGTTTCATCCCCTTAAAGAGTGAATATTAGAACATCCTTTCTTAGTGCTTCATTATCATCATCATCATTTCAGCCGAAAGACGTTCACTGTTGGACATAGGCCTCCCCCAAGCGTCGCCAAAACAACCGATCCTGTGCGTCTCGCATCCACTTAGTGCTTGCCTCAGCCTTAATAACTATCTGCCTTTCAGCGCAAACCGTTCAGTGGTTTGAGCTGTGTTGATAGATCAGTTGACTAACTGATCTATCAACACAGCAACCCTTACCGACAAGTAAGGGTTGCCTTATATGATGTTTAATTATTTTTATTTATTTATATAATTATGTTTATTTATTTATGTATATTATATAAGAACAGCTTTGTCACACGGTTAATATGCTACAACTCGCATGTTTTATTTTTTATAACCGATTGAGTACTTAAAGAGCTTTGTTAGTGAATGGCGTCGCGTCGTTTCCATTCAGTATAACATCGCTCTCAAACAGTCGATTGTTAGCATGTGATTTGTACAAACACGCTGCCTTCCGGGAGTCAATTTCACTTTTCGCAATGACATCATGAATGTTACCATTACCAATATCGTTGACCAATATCGACACGGCCGACTTAGCATTTGTACTAAAATTATATATGTATAGTTTTTGAATAATTAGTGTCGCTATTAAGAGCAGGAAATCGAAATGAATTGTTTAGAAATAATGTTCGAATTGGGAATGCAACTACGCGGAGAGACGTTTAGGATTAAATTGATTGAAGAAAACGCTGACAAGATTTGCGGATAATAACCAACTACAAGCAATAAAGAATGTAGAGGCTTCATGATTAAAATAATACACAGGTAGGTAATAACTGGCTGCTAACTCATCGTCTATCGTATCGCAGTAATTCACTTCCTTCCACGGAGAGATGAACAGGTAATTACATTTATGTTTTATTATTATTGAAGAGAATTACTTGAAAAGTCACAGTATCTGGCGAAACATCACAGTTGTATGGGTATTTCTCAAAAAAAAAGTTTGAAAGAATAGAGCTCCACCAGGTTGTGAAAAAATCAAAGTATTCAATTGCCTTTACTGTTTCTTCTTTCCTTTGGTTACATTATGTTACTTTTTATTAGTAGTGACTCCTCATCGAAGCGAGGTCAATGAGTAGGTATTCTATTATTATATATTTTTTAACCAAATAACAAAACTTCGGTATCAGTGAATTTTGAAGACTAGATTAAAAATAAAATTAAAAAGGAAGATAGTTTTCCTGCTAAAAAAATATAGCAAACAACTAAGCGAGCTGTTAAAATAAGTAGACTTGAACAGTTACCGTGCAATATTCTCACAATAACGAAGCATTGAGAAGATCATCCGCACCGCAGAACACATGTAGGCAATATTAAGTTCATAACAGATATGATTTGAACAGGCAATTTCTTCACTGGCATCCATACTAATATTATAAATGTGAAAGTGTGTGTGTCTGTTTGTTTGTCCGTCTTTCACGGCAAAACGGAGCGACGAATTGACGTGATTTTTTAAGTGGAGATAGTTGAAGGGATAGAGAGTGACATAAGCTACTTTTTGTCTCTTTCTATCCCCCCAATCCCTAAAATGGGGGGTGGAAGTTTGTAAGGAGCATTCCGCAATTTTCAAGGCAGAAAGCTGAAAATTGGTATGTGAACTAATTGTGACTAACAAAAAAATCGTGCATCATTTTTTTTTGGGAATCTGCCCCCAACCTCTCAAAAGGGGGGGCGAAATTTTATATGGGACTTTTCGCAATTTTCAAGGTAGGAAGCTAAAAATTGGTACACAGACGCGAGTGAAGCCGCGCTCAAAAGCTAGTGTAATATAAAAAGCTCGGCCACATGAAAGTAACCGCGCGAAACATTCCTCTTATAGCTTTCTCTGACCATCATAGCGAATGTGCCTCAATACCTGTACTGATGCTGACACGTAACCGCATTCTGGGTTAAGTAATAACTAATAACTTTTTATTATTAAATACACTTCTGGACACATCTATTGGCCCACCTTAGAGTTTAGGTTTCGATGGCCCCTACCGAAATATGATTGCTAGATTGAACAAAAACTGTTGATGCAGTTTTAAACCTGATACATTTTACCATCTTTTTCGATCGTATTGTTTTAAATTTGAATTCAGAATACCATACGACATGGAGCTACGCCTAACAAGTCGGATATGCGCCTTGTTAAAAGGCAATTGATTTTTGAATAAAAAACATGTTTTATCAAATAAAGGTTTAATTTAATAACGCGTGTTGCCTCCATGGGCATCTACCACAGCTCTCATACGATTAGGCATAGAGTTTATCAACCGCTCTATGAAATTTTGAGGGATCATCTCCCATTCCTCTTCTATGGCAGTTTTCAACTCCTGCATCGTCTGGGCAACTGGCTGACGAGCCCTAACACGTCTTTTTAGCTCGTCCCACATGTGCTCAATGGGGTTCATGTCTGGGCTTCTGGCTGGCCAGTCCATAACTGTGATGTTCACATCCCGAAGATATTCCCTGACGATGCCGGCCGCATGGGCTCTTGCATTATCATGCATAAAAAGGAAATTTGGGCCCACATGGTCCGCGTATGGTATCACGTGAGGTTCTAAGCACTCACGAATGTACCTTTCAGCATGTAATGTTGGCAGCCGTGGTCCTGTAACAACCTCAAGTTGAGTTTTACCGCTCGCGGATATACCGCCCCAGACAGTCCATGAGCCACCGCCATAAGCAACCCTCTCTTCAAAGCAGCATTGTGTGAAACGCACTCCCTTACGTCGGTAGACCTTCTTCCTTCCATCATTGCCATGTAACACAATTTTAGACTCATCAGAAAAGAGTACACGGCTCCAATCTTGCTGTGTCCAATTTAAATGACTGCGTGCGAAATGAAGGCGCGCTGTTCGGTGGGCTCGCGTTAGTTTGGGCCCATTAGCTGGCTTGTATGGTACCATATCGCGTTCTTTTAACCTTCTCCGAACAGTTCGAGCGCTCACAGATACTCCGTGGAAGTCGCGAAGTTGGTTTTGTATCTCAATGGAGGTAAGGTGACGATTTCTCAAGCTGGTCGTCACGATGAATCGATCCTGCCTTTCAGTTGTGACCCGAGATCGTGGTCTTCCTTGGCGACGAACAAAGCCGCCAGTCTCTAGGTACCTCCGATAAACATTTCGGACCGCAGATCGACTTAAATTAAGTTGAGCACTCACGTTTCTTTGGCTGTGTCCGGCCTGAATAAGTGCCATAGCTTGGGTGGCGACTTCAGGTGAAGTATCCATAGATTATTGATAGAACCTCACCTTAATGTTAAGAATAAGTAATGTTTGTTGCAAAACCAAAGATATCAATCACTTTTTCAAGAATTAAATCCAAGTAAACCAATAAAACCAAGTTTTCTTAGTATTCGATTGTTTGATATCAACAAACAGGCTCCAAATTGTCTTTTGTTTCTTTAAATTCTGTGTTCGAAATTCAAAAAAAGACTATTGAATGAAATTGTGAATGTGCCAGGTTCAAAACTGCATAAAAACTTTTTGCTCGACCTAATATAAAATTTTAGCTAGGACCAAACGAAACTGAAAATACAAGGTGGGCCAATAGATGTGTCCAGAAGTGTACGTAATGGACTTTGAATTCAGGCGTTGATCAATTTCATATTGTGCATATTTTTTTGTCTTTGATATATCTGTTGTGGCCAGATCATAGAAATTTATCACTTCATGATATAGCCAACTAAAACTGGGCAGATCGTTTAAACGTTAACATTTGATGATATGTCGATCCTCGTTTGGCCATATCATTGATGTAGGATAACGAAAGTAGGCCAAACGAGGATTGGCATATCATCAAAGTTTAACGTTTAAAACGATCTGGCCAGTTTAACTTGGCCATATCATGAAGTGATCAATTTCTACGATTTGGCCACGACATATCCAAAGACAAAATGACGAGTTAGAATGACGAGGATTGTGTTTGCTGTTCGTTGGAGTGTTTCGTCATCATCTGTGTCCGAAAGTGTTATGATCAAGAGAATGAGCATGAAGTTGGTAGAAAGAATCAGAACAGCAGTATTGATTTGTTGGATTTTGACATTTGTTGTTTATTTGTATGTAAGTAATTGTTTATAATATGTGAAACTACTACGGTGGAACTCTTAATATGAAATACCTTTTTTTTATTATCTTTCATGGTAGTACTACTATATTACAGAAAGCACAAAAAAAACAATAAATACCTAATTTCGAAAAAATTATAACGTACCTTTAATATAAAGTTTATTTACACTTATAATTCCAAGTAATTCCAAATCAAATAAAATCCTTTATTTGCATAGAATGTAGGTTATTGTACAATACGTACAAAGACATAACACTTCAAAGCAACCCGTTTTAAAAAACGGCAATTTCAGTAAAGACCTATTATTATTGCAATTATATATCATACTAGCTTTTGCCCGCGGCTTTGCCCGCGTACATAAAATATAGCCTATGTCACTCAGGAATAAAGCAGTTTCTGTCGGTGAAAAAATTTTAGCAATCGGACCATTACTTTCAGAGATTACCTCCTTTAAACAAAAAAACAAACTTTACCTATATAATATATAATAAAGTAAATAAAGTATAGATTGTACCCTAAAGTCGACTAGTAGAAAATGCCCAAGTCTTCTCATGAAGTTTTAATAAATAAATAAATGAGAGATGATGCTTTCGATCAACTTTCAAATCCACACAACTAATAGGGTTATAGCGGACATATAAAAGTTGTTTAATTTATAACCAATATGGAAACAGGACAAACAACGCAACAGATGGTGTAACTCAAGGATACCAGACCGTCACAATAATAATGTTTCCCTGACGATTTGTTTGGTACCGATGATTAATGTTTGTATTGCCTATTTATAACCACCTGTACTGTTAGTACAACTAACAATTAACGCCTTTCTGACACAATGTCATTACATAAAAGGACGCATTCAATTCGTCCGTCCATTTAAACATGGGTGTCGCAACAAAACTGCTACGGTGTTGGATAAAGCCGAAGTTACACTTGGTCGAAAATTCAGTAAAGCATACCTGATAAAAGAAATGAGAGATTTCACAACTAAATTTCCCCTCAGATATAACACTTAAGTAGCGAGTGTGACGAGTTTAATTAATATTTTCTTTGACACCGCGATTGTTAGACGTTGCTGCATACGTGCTATAATTATGAAGAAATTCTTAAGCAGACTAATCTGGGAATGCATCTTCACAGCGAACCGTACACTTGTTTTAAGAGCGTTTCTAATCTTTGATCGACGTCCGCCTTCGATTGTGACTGCTAAGATTTATTTCGTCCATTGATTTCACTTTGATCATTTTTGAAAGTATTAGTTTCATTAAGGCGCGGGTAATAAGTTTTGTTTGTAGAGCTTCCACCTTGCGTAATGTTTATAGCCAGAGTTACTTCATCGGGCTACCTACTCAAATTGAAAGCTGCACAAACTATATAGACTTTTTGGTGTGTTTGCTTGAGCAAATAACTGGGTGTCTCCCTTTTGAAAACATAGTAGCAACAAAACGGTACCAAGGACTGTTCAATCAAAACTGCATCAAGCAATTAAGATGAGAATGTGAGCTAGTTCCAGTTAAAGGAATTTAACAAATGACAACCTTCCGGACAAGGCGACACAAACGATAACATTGCAAAATCTAGTCGAGTGGATGTGTCTACGTAAGGCAACCGTAACAAGGTCCTCACCATATAAGAGGGTCGTGGGCGGAAGCATGCACCAAGAGGTGGCACCACAATGTTATGCTGTGTCGTAACGTGTCCGGCTGCCTCTGCTGGAACAAACTATGCCAAATACTAGGGACTGCCAAGTTGAACACATAGAAATAAAGAATTGAACCGTAGAATGTATCAAAAATTAAGTAGTATTTTAATGTTCCAACAAACTTTTTTTCCCAAGATTTTCGTTCGGACTGTGAGAATTTATTTCGTCATCTCTCGATAACTTTAATTAGATTCTTAGGGCAAACTTGTCGGCCTCGTTTACGACAAAATGAGCATTCCAAAAGCTACTTCCACGATGTGGTCCGACTAGTTTATGTGCAACAGATAAACCGATTCATTCTCATTATTTAACCGTGAAATAAATCTTTTTCATAATTTCTCGACGCGGATCATTCGTGGATCAGTTTCATTGCAACTTTACGTTTCGTTTCTCTTAAAACGCGAAAGTCTGACATCAACATCAATAGCTTATTCAAATTTGTTTTATCAGAGTTTAAAAAACTAGCGGGTGGGAAAGGAAACCGTCGAACAATCGAGGTGAATTACTGGGTACTCTCCGTTTCCATTGACGGTGTATTATTATCACGGCGATCGTATTGGATTTGTAGCGTTTTCTCTACGCACCGATGCGGGCTAATATCAGAAAGTGTAAAGGAGGAAGGATTGAACGTCTACAATCAAGATTCCGCCCAGTTACGGGAAACTTAGAAACTCGCCGTTGAAGGCGGTATTTTTCCACTATTGTAAGTCTTCAATTGTCGTCTCAGTCGTTTAGTGAATAAAACGTTCATACCAATTTGCTATATTAAGAGTAGACATGATTCATTTTAATTCGGGTAAGGTAAAAAGCGGGTAAGCGCTGTCTGATCTGGGTCGGTAACCACAGAGTGAGTGATGCGCTCCTTTCGCGGATGGTGAGCAACGAGCCGTGATCCGCCAGAGATACAGCCACGGTCTGTTGGCCTAACCTTGGCCGTATCCATCCCGTACATACCCCAGCAGATCAGGGTGACATCATCATTGAAAAGTATTGTTCTAATGGTCCGTGTGAGGCCAAGGCCGGATTTTAGATCGATGCTAAATTACAGCGGAATAATAAAAAGGAAAGTAAGGTTGATGACCCCACCGTGGACGGCTACAGTCAGTAGACTGATGGATTTGTCCGGATTCTTTTTTTAGCTTCCATAATGCGGTGTGCCGAACTCAGCCGAACCAGTTTCAAGATTTTGGTAACACTGCGCGGCGTCGAACTAAATCTATACTGGTCAATGAGAAACGGTCTAGTAATAATACATGTTTCGTTATCCACTCACGGACACAAGCGGTAGGTATTTTTTTGCACAAGTCTAGTAATTTTAATAAGCACATATACATTCAAATGGGACTTGTAGAGCGAAACTTTCTAGCAGTTTAATTTTTTCGACGAAAATTGAAGTCTATTAAATACATTTTCTACACATTGTAATCCGTTGCTAACAACTACAAGTGATAGGCAGGTGCCTAACAGTTCTTGCATAGAAGTTTTACAACGTTGTGCTGTGGAAACTTCTGGCATTGATGTCAATCATGCTATCAAAGAAGACGCATTATCGCCTACTGATTAACTAACTAGTAATACATGAAATGCATACCTAAGTCATATCGTATCGCAAACAAACTTATCAATGGCTTCGATTCATCGCGCGGATTGTGGACTGGTACATTACAGACACACCTCAGTAAAGTGGTACAACGCATCAACAAGTCATTAACGTCGGCATTCCAAACGCATAACGTTATCATTCATCGTTATGCTTAACTGTTACTAACAACTGGGATCTTACCGAGACGGCAACGGAGTTGCTCGATCCGACCCCTGCTTCAGCAACCGAGTGCTGCCCCTCGGGCACGCTGAGGAAGCGGCGGAGGGTGCCATATCCTGACGCTGATGCCACCATGGCTACCATAGTTAATTCACAATCACAGCACAGTAACCACTGGTTCTCCTAGTGACATCACTCGCGGGCGTGTTCGATAAGTTCGCGGATAACGCGCGCACGGCGACCTGCGCGCGCGACGCGTTTCAACTGCGCGCCCAACTCATCGGAGCGTGCGCGCCCCCTACCACGACGACTTCGGACGAACTTAGATAAGCGCGTTAGTTTTGTTTGCACTTCCGTCCTAAAACTTTTTGGGGTTTCTAAAAGAGTTCCTTGTATGAAGTTTTTTTTTAACCTGATATGCAAATGAACACAACTAGGTTGAATACTTTTACAAGGTTTTATGATTTGCATATCTTATCAATGCAAAGGATTTAGCCGCAGTGGTATGACTAAGTTTTAACTATGCTGAACATTCAGTAATTAGGTTCATAAAGGATCACATCAGCACTCAAACAACAACTAAATTCGACTAATGTGACATACTTTTTAAAAATTGACCAACGTGGACATAAACTGTTTACATATTCTCAATAAGTAACATGAAATATTTTAACATCTCCATGTACATTTGTTTAAAATTACTTAAAATTTTACCAAAAGACTTGTACATAAATAAATAAACTAAAACTTGCAAAACGTATTTGAATAAAGTGTTGGTCAACCATTTATAGCTATGTACATAATAGCTGCTGCCAGCAACGTCACCTGCGTGATAGTACAGAATTATCGCAAGGGAACATACTCCCTAGATAAAAATTATGTGCTATTTTAGGACATGGTCTATCTGTGTACCAAGTTTCATCAAAATTCGTTCAGCCGTTTGAGCCTGAAGAAGTAACAAACATACAAATCTGTGCCTCCTGTGAAAAATGATATAAACCAAAAATCTCCACTTAGTTCGTGAACTAAGGCCTGTATTAATAAATAGTGCTGAACTCCGTCCTCAAGTGCGATATCATTTCATCCCCGATTGTACGATGGCAGAAGCTCAAGATCATTGCATCAGTTACCAAGATCAGCTCCTCAATGCGCTGTAGGTACTCAAGCTCTGCTTACGTGTACGATTACGTCACATTGACCGAAGTTTAAAACAAAATTCGTCACGTTAGGTTATGTACTGGAAGAAAGAAGAAAAGAAAGAAAGAAAGAAACTTATTGTATCTATTACTTACTGTATTTCACTAAAAATTAGACTAATATGTAAAAACACTGAATCTCGAACAAATCCGAATCTTTTTTTGAAATTTTCACTTGGCAATTCAAAAGGATTTGAGGCATCCCATATATGTATATATATTTTTGATAAACAATAAGGCCATAAAATAGCATCATAGTACTCTATTTTATCGTAATAATTAATTTGACTTAAAATATTTACAAACTCCATGTTTTGCACTACGCTAATCACGACCTACAATAATTCTCTTACAAAATAAAACACAGTGCTTGCTGGCCTGCTACCTTGGGATCAGGAGGCAACAGTCCCTGCACGCATACACGATTTGCGCGTGGAGATGCAAAGTCGGGACAAAACTCCGCTGCCGCGCCAAGTCGTGGCATGGCGGACAGAGTTCTGTCGGGATCTCGTGTTGGAATGGCGACAGTAAATGTCGCAACCTACTGCTGGGCACGCCATAATAATTATGGCGGTAAGTCCCCTCTTTGAGGAGTGGCTGGAAAGACGTCACGGAACCACAACTTCCGCATGACGCAGATCCTCACCGGACATGGTAAGTTCGGTTCCTGCACCTGATTCGTGCAGAAGAAACACCCAGGTGTCACCATTGTGCGGACCTTCCGGAGAATACGGTGGAGGTGTGCCCCACTTGGGCGGAGCATCGCCGTGTACTCATGGGGGCACTCGGTGGTGGCGACCTGTCACGCCGAGCACTGGTACAGGCCATTTTCCAGAGCGACGGGGATTACAGTAATGCTAGCTAAGGAGGCGGCTGCACGGGTGAGGGAAGGAACGTCCTCACGCCTAAGCCGCCGGTACCCTGACCCCAACTGCCAGCCATCGTAGGCGTGGGTTTGCGGACGACGAACAATGAGTAGCTCGCCACAATGGGTACGGTGACCGTCCGCGCCGAGCCCAAGTCGTCGACGGCGCGGATTGTTCCACGCGCCTTTCTTAAAGAAATTACAATAAAACAATAGGGGCCCAGCAGGGCCGAAACCTACTGGGGCCATGAGTTAACTTTTGAAAGGGAAACTAGTGGTCCTCGATCGCAAAGGGCAAAGTAGGAATAAAGGATGCTATTGCATTCCACAACTTTCTTGGATAAATCCTTTACTGTCCAGGCTTCTCATCTGTGGAATGCATTGCCAGATCCTATAAAACTTGCCAGTCCGTCGAGCCTTCTGGTAACCGCCCGAGCCGAGCCCGAGTTTTCGCCGGGCGGCGCGTAGTGTTCCACGCGCATTTCTCAAAGAAATTTCAGCAAAACGGTATGGACTCAGCAGTCAATCCACACCTATATTCATTGCGACCAAGGAATATAGGTGTTTGTAGTTAGTAAAAGTCTCTCTGTTTATGACACGCCCTCGCGCCCCACCCTGGAGCTGGAGAAGTGATTAGATGATTTCACATTTTAAAAACATTAAAAAAAAACGCACCAGTTGGTACCAATCTCTTGGCAAGTGAATATCCATACTCGAAGAAGCACATTCTTCTGCTCTCGCCACGCATATGATATGCGCACTTGTATCATTAAGCACATCTTGTTCTTCATGCATTTTTTTTAAAGATTTGGTTAGAGTTTTAGATACAACTCAACAAATATTACACATCAAAAATTGTCGAAGCGAGGAGGAGTGGCAGGTGGTCGCCTCCTTCTGCGAAGCAGTAAAGCTAGCAAAGGAGGCGGCCGATCACGTGAGGCAACGGTCCTCAGTCCTCACGCCCCAACCGCCACCGTAGGCGCGAGCTTACCGACGGTGGCTCGCCGTCCGACCGTCTGGTAACCGACCGAACTGAGCCCACGCGCGCCTCAGGGAGATGTCAGCAAATCGTAGGGGCCCAGCAGGGTCGAAGCCTACTGGAGCCATAGGTAGTGTGAAAACGAAACCCGGGGCCCCTGGGACGAAGGCAACGAAGGAACAGGAGTGGGTTTTTAGTCAGTAAAAGTCTGACACTATCTCCCGCGCCGCCCAAGAGCGCGATTTGTCATTAGATGATTTTCCCACCTAAAAAAAAATCAAATATTGTATTTTTTAGATTCGGATTCGTAGGTATACATCTTGAATTGTTGACAGAAGTTTTGGTCCATGGAAAGTATCTAACACTTATGATACCACTTTAAATTAATATTTTACAAAACATCAGCCATAAAAATTTAAGTTAAGTAACTCTTATTTTTAGTTCCCTGTCTCACCTGCCCAGGGGCCCCAAGGGGCTCCAAAAGCACAAAGGTATTCAAAGCACATGAGACGCTGCTGAGAACCTAAGGTTTCATCCATGTGAAAATAAGTTATGTCTGATCGCTCTGGGATCTTAGTAGGTATAATAATATGTATATCAATATTCACGATTCTTTTTGCCAAAATCCCAGCAGTTTGCACAAAATTATCTCCGAAACTATGAGAGATAGAAGAATGTGAGTTAGAACGAAAACAATCGTAATTTTTTTTGATAATTTATCAAAAAAAATTACGATTGTTTTGGTATGTAAAAATGGTACAGATTTCAAAAAGCATTGACCTCTCACATTATGCATCTTAGTGCATATTGCATGACTGTGGACTTAACACACAATGTGACATGTCATATTATCTCTTTTACATATATATATTGGTAATGCATTACATGAATTAATGCGAAACACTGTCTGCTGCGTTAAAAAGACTAACTTGTGCCAGTGGCTATGCCTGCATGAACATAGGTTTCTCCATACAAACTTTGGACCCCCGTATCATCCCTTTAGGGGGTGAATTTTAGAAATTTTTTTCTTAGTGCTCCCCAATAACATAATACTGGGTAAACTTCCAGGAAATAGCATCAACTACACTTCCTTTGATAATCTAATAGATCAAGAGGATGCGGTACATTACCTTCAAGAATTTCTTAATTCACTAATTCCGATTGGCCTTCCCCCATATTCGCTTATATGTAATAAAAGGAAACCTTGTGAAAAATTTCACGATCCTAGTTCCCCAGTAGTTTCGGCTGTGCATTGGTATGACAGTCAGTCAGTTTCTCCTTTTACACATGATAGAGACCTTCTTCAACAAGCTTCACTTCTATTGCCTATTTTGTAATGACTATTGTTTCTGTGGAGAAGACATGCATTTTTTTAATTAGAAGTAGCCTGTGACACTAAGTCATATTGTAGCTATCATTATCACCTATCACTGCATCAGTACATCCAAAAATGAATCTACAAACAACTTTTCCTCTTTATAATATTAGTTTAGATTAAAAGATTTTATACATATGGGTGTAATTATTATACAATAAGATTTTTATTTACTTCCCATGGTTTCATCAGTGTCTTTGATTACAGCTCCATTATAATTTCATTTTCTATCACACTTTGGCTTTATAATATTAGTATAGATGAACCATTTGCAGGCTCTTTTTAACTGTCAAGAAGTTGGTCAGTGAGAAAGATAAACATAAAATCTCTATGGAGAAGAACAATGCAACAAACTTTAAGGACACATTTTTAAATCATGTTGTGTATTGGACAAATGGAATAGATAGAATGCAATATCCCAACTATTATAAAAACTTATTTAGAAGACAAACAGCACATAATAATAAGATATTATAAGTATTTCGTGATGCCATAGTGTTGGTCTGGTGTCCCTGATTAACTAGGTAAATTACTTAAACTTGGGCTAGACCTAAAGTATAAGTTAGATTGTTTTAATTTTGACCACTACATCAGTTTGGACTAGCAGCTAAACATTCTTATATAAGTAAAGAAAAGAGTAAACAGGTGATGATTATCTGCTAACCATGGATATCCGATTGAAACCTAAGAACACCTAAGTGAAATGGAATAATTTATTTGCTATGAATGTAGGTACAAAAGTATGGTGTTAAATCATTAAACCCCAAGCGAACATTCACTCGCTCATTGTCTTTCTATTGTGTCTCTAATTATGGTACTCAAAAGGTTAAGTAAGAGAAGGATACCTGTACCATGTGATACCAGTACATTCTACTGTGAGGTATGCAAAAATTTTACAGTATTATGTTATTTGGAATTAAGTAATATCAATCTTGAATCAGTGTACCATGAGTCACAAGCTAGTAGTCGAGTCACAAGGGAAGGTTGATTACTGTACTTATAAAAAATTGTTTAATAGTTTCCAGTATCTAAACCTATAAAAAATACAACTTATAATTAAATCATTCTTGGTGATTAACCAAAATAAATATTCCCACAATATTATAGACTATTCAGCAATATCAAAACAATCAAATAAATATTTACTTAAGTATAATTATTATGAAAGTATAATCCTGTTCTTATTGCAAAACAGAAAAATAGTAATAAGATGATGTTTTATAACATAATACCGGTTAGATCACATAATTTCTTTAACTTCTTTATATTTGTCATGTATGACTTTACGAGACGACTCATTCTAGGAAATTACTTTCAGTTCAGTAATTAAGTAAACTTTCTACAAACAAGCAGAGTTTAACTAAATATTTATTAATAATCAAGAACATTCTAAAGATAGTAAGACCATGATATAAAAGGAGCAAGACAAAGACACACACACACATATAGTTGTGTGTGATATGACAAATAAGGCTCATAACAATGTTCTAATGCCAATAATTTATTCAGTTAGTGTGGGCAGCCACCTCCAGCGCCCACTGCTTGCCTTGATATGTTTTTACATCATTGAAACCATGAAGTTTAATTAGAATTGACTATTAGAATCATTTTGCTCTGTAAAACACGCAAAAATAGCTTCAGAATATTGTATCAACTCCAAAACATGCAAGTTTAAAGTATATGTTTTAATAAACAACTCACTGCAGTTGGCACATTCCAATGCAAATTTCACAAGCACCAAGGCAATATGAGTAAGCCAAAGGTGAAATTATTAAAAACCGGCAATTATCTGAGTAGAACTCACTCACCTGTTTTGTGTCCACACAGTCACTGGCCTCCATGTTGGCATGTGATCTCTCCTGCCTCTCCATGACTTAGGAAACATCAGAATCTCTTATACCATTTACAAGGCGTTATAAAAGCACACAATAGAATACTCAACATAACAATCGCGATGGGCTCAACAATTTTTAACGAAACAATGTCAGCGATTGCACTTAACACGTACTACACTCTATGTCCGTTTCACCGATTCGATCCTAAATTATCTAGCGCAGTCACTGCTTTAAACACATTTTAATCTTTCCAACATAATCACAATGCTTCAGACTTGATTTTTTTTACTAATATACGAAAAATACAGTTGATCACCATCTTAAAATTTTCACACATTCCGTCATCGAGGCCGACTGACGGTCGCTGCCCTACGGAAAATTTCAATAAACGCATACCTACTAACTTTAAAACGTCAGTGGAATAGGGTTTAACTGAAATATTTAAATTAAAAGTATTGAAACCATTTTTGATAGAAACTTCACAAAGGTAATTTGAGCATAAGATTGATTTACTAGTTCAGTATTGTAGTTTCAGGTGTTATGAGTTCAAAGAAACAAATACATCTACAATGAACGTTTCGTAAAATGGAACTTCTAAAAATGAGTTTGTTCTGCCATCTATCGAGTTTCTTTTGTATTCGTTTGATCATCTGAATTTTGAAAATACCGGTACGTCTACTTTGCGTTTTGATAAAATTTTATTTCAAAATCTGAGTTTAATTAATTGGTTTGTTTTATACACCATTCTATTTAATTGATGCTGATTATAATGATGATAATTAAATGGTAGTGGATGGCTTGATTACCAAATCTGATTTGAATTTATATAATTTCTAATTTTTATTCCATCTTTATGGAACATTTTTTTGTCTCATGTTATCTAAATAGTGTTAAAATAATCATAATAACTTAATCAATGAGAAACAATAAAAGAAACAATTTCAAAATAGATTAAATTACGGATAACTAAACGTTAAGATTATTGACTTTGGCAAGGGTCATTTATTTTGATTGACATTGACAGTCTGTCTGAGTTCTGACTCATTTTGAGGTTATGATGATAAATAAATAAAGTAATTTTCTTTATTTGGACGATGCCGCGAGATAAAAGTCGGTATCGGGACAGGCGAAGTTCTTCATACAGTTCCGAGTCGTCTTACGACAAGAAGAGATCCAAAAGCAAGCACAAACGTAGATCAAGGTCCAGAGATCGATCGGAGTCAATAAGCCACAAAAGAAAACGGTCCACTTCGCGGTCCAAACACAAAAGAAGGAGTTACACTAGAAGTCTGTCGAGGGACAGGTACGAATCGAAGTCTAGAAGGCGATCTTCTTCAAGAACTCGGTCGAAGCGAGACCGATCGCGGTCTCTTTCGAGTTCTCGGAATAAATCTAAACACAGTAAGAAGAAATCCAAGAGGTCGCGTTCTTCTAGCAGTCGGAGTGGCTCTTTTGATATAGGTGAGCATAATTTAATATTTTTTTAGTAATATACTTCAAAAATGGCATTGTATTGTTCCTTGATCTTAGATTCATAATATTTTTGTGTAGGCTAAGTCTTATGAAGTCTAGTATAGGGGTAAATTTTCCTAAGAGGCATTGATCGGCTCTGAATTTTACTGTTTTACACTGTACTTGTTTCTCATATTACAGAACGCCTATCTCAGTCAAAGAAGGTAAACCTAGATGACACGGAAACCAAATTGGAGAGGGCAATCAAAGCTGCAGCAGCTGCTGGATTAACTATGACCAAAATACCAACCTATGAGTATAAGGAGGTTGAAATCAAGGAGGATATGCCCACAATACATGACAGAAACCTCTTAGCAGAGCTGAACAGTGATTCCTTTGTACAGAAATCCTTCACATCTTCAAGGAATAAGAAGCAGTCTCAGAACATTGTGATAGATTTGAATTCCCAGACTGTTACTGTACCAGAGTCAGATATAAAGATCCCGAGTGACGATTCTATTATCAATTTTGATGTAAGATTAACTTCTTGTAAATCCTAGTTCTCCCATTGCAGGTCAAAAGCAACCCTACTTGTCTGAGTATTGTTTTTTTCAATCTATGCTTACTTGTTAGAGACAGTGCTAATTTGATGACTCATGGTTTTACTGATGATGTGAAAATCATATCTACCTAGCCTTTTATATATGTAGAGGTTGGGTACCAGTCGAACTGAATACAGCAGACTACCAATATTCTACATGGAGTAATTGGGTAACATGATACTCCTTGACAAGACTTAAATTTCCTCCTTACTATCCATAACAACTGTCATAGGTCTACAAATGAAAGTCCAATGCTTTTGGTATGCTAAGATGGTACCTATCTTACTGGCCAACCTCGGCAATCATTGCATAACCTTGGAGATTGACCAAAGTGGCTGTTAATATTTATAGTAGTTATATGTCTGTATATATAAAATGAAAAGTCCTGCCCTGGCTTACTATCTTATCTTGTTGTGGGGCTGGCCCTAGGCCAGAGCACTTTGACCCTTCTACCCCCTCCTGTCTACTCAACCCCTAGCCCTCCGTGCACCTTCTTTATGAGTCCCAGTATGGCCTTGATGGGGCTGAGCCTGTAGTCCTTTGGTCTTGGATTGACTGAATGACTCACTAACTGAATTATCAATGCTCAGATCAATCCCTTGGACCTAATATACTGAAATTATGCAGAGATTCCTTTTATGAAATATACAAGGAAGAAAGGAATTTTCCTAAATTCACTCCCTAAGAGGATGAAACAGGAGTCCAAAGTTTGTATGGAGAAACATATTTTCATGCAGATGAAGCTGCTGGCTGAAGCTAGTTTCATACAAATCCTTACAGATTTCACAATTTGATGACTGAGTACTAATATGAATTACTTACATACATGTCTCATTAGTACCTATGTGTATTTTGTTAGTTAGTGATGGCTGGGCCAACGCTGCGTTAAGTGGGCGACGTCGCACGTGTCATGTGCAGCGATACCCGTAGTGGAAACCGGATTATTACTTGCCCAGTGTCAATAGTTTAACTTTAACGGTGTGCATGTAGTCGTGTCAATGGAGAACTTTAATGTATTATTACGTAGAAAAAAGGGCACAGGGCCCTTATGTATCTGTTTTTCAAGTTAATTTGGTTTTGCAGGAAATACCTGATGAAGCAGAGCTAAAGGAGATGTGGATACAAAAGCTCTATCATTACAGAAAGAAGATGATTAAAGGTGAATTATAAGTTAAGAAAGAAAGAAATCTGAAAGACAAGATTAGGTTTTAAATGTGAATGAATAAACAATTGTCACTGTTAATTTCATCTTATATTAAAAAAAATATAATAGTATTCTTTCTGCATGGACTGTTTTTTATTTGAACATTTAATATTAATTTTGAACTTTTTGCAGTGATTCATTACAAATTTTCAACACATTGCATCAGGGTCACAGAGTACTTTGGTAATAGGGTAATTGAGCTGACATCAACAGATAGTAATCATTTCATATGGTTGTTCTTATAACCAACCTATGAAATGCTTTCATAATGGATAGACATAACCATTTTGCTTTTGTATTACTCCTGAGTTATACAGCAAGGATTGTGATTGATTATTACAAACTATGATTTATACTAACACTTTATTAGGAATATTCTGATAAAACTTCACATTTCAATAACAAGTTATAGGAGTGCTCAGATCCGTTACACCATCTAGCTCAGTAGAATCAATAAAAACAGGTAACAACCTAAAGTACTTTTATTGAACACATTAACATAACCGGCAGCCATAACTCACAATTTCAAATGCTTTGTATCTACTAAGTCGTCTATATTTACAGTGACGCGATGGCCCAAAGCCCTGAGTCCCTGGTGGTCGCTTTCACATGTTGTTCCTCTCTCGCTGAATACGACTGCTGTATGTCCGTGACACCAGGTTCCACGCATCCATATACCTGTCCATGCACATCGCAATACATTTCTGTTCTGAATTGTCTAGGGCTGTTCCCGGTTTATTGATGCACTTTTTGAAACATTTCTCCGACATTTTCGTCAGTAATTCTTGAGCGTTCGCGATGGCTATTTGCTGTTTCACCTGATCCATCAATTCTTCTTTTTGTGCGCCAGAGAGCGAACCCGTGGACAAAGTATCCATTTTTGAATAATCTTAGATTTTAGTTAGATGATATAATTTACAGAAATTTGTGATAATATGACAGTATAACCTCAAATTTCTCTAAGTGACAGCTAATGGAGCGGAGACAAGACCAGCGAAGAGACTCAATTTTTATGAAGTAATGTTGCCAAATTTTGAAAATATTACTCCACGACCAAACCACTTTCGGTGGTAAACGGAGCCTACTGTATAACTGTACTGAACTCGGTCTAGAACGAACGTAGGTACCTCCCAATCTGAAGAAATACATAATATAGAATTCAAAGAAATTATTGCCCAAACATTTTTTGTCGTTTTATTCAATATCTAAGTTATTATTTCTGAATCAAGCGCTCCATGAACCACATTCATTTCGAATTTTGATGATTTTGATGATATTTTTTGTTATTTTTTTGATGATTTTTATGTTTTTTTTTTACTCCTTAGGAGCCATTCATTTAATACGTAAGATGATTTTTAGTAGTTTTTGACCTCCTGCCCCTCCCCCTAAATAAAAAATAAAAATAGACCAACCCCTCGTCCCTGTTTAATATTTATTATATATAACTTTGACAAGTGTGTCGTTTACGCAACAAGTAACGTCTAGTTCACAAGCTGTAGTGCGGGTAGCGCGGATACGTTGCCATGGCAATAAATAGTTCACGTATACGCATCCGACCCCACATCGGCACTCGCTTTTGCCTGCACTTTTTCCTTAACTTTGCGTATTTTTGTAATAATACGTAAGAACTATCAACAAGACTCCCTTCCACCCCCTTGTATCAAAAATATAAGACATGGTTGACTTCCTGCCCCCCAAAATCGTCTAACGTAATATATGAATGCCCCCAAATAAATTTTTATGCAAGTGCTAATATATTTTCTTTCACTGTGCGCATCTATCCTATACGGAAAAACATACTCTGCGCGTATCGTCTCGTTGGAAGGTCTCCCACAAAGCGGACCGATGATCTAGTGAGGATCGTGGGACTCCGATGGATGCGAAACGCACAAGACCGGTCGTTAATTCGTTACGGTGACCCTGGCCTTGGGGAGTCTTTCGGCTGAAATGATAATGATGATGTACCGTTGCGTGTAACGCGATCGTGAATATTTTTAGACGCGTCTTGCCATGACTCACAAACTACTTACCTAAGTAGTGTAAAATTGTATTCGGAAGTCGTTGCGAATGTTTATTGAAAAACTTAACAATGACGACTTTCAAACACAGTTTTACACTACGCAAAATCTTTTTTTAGATTGTTTTGTGGGCGAAAAATGCCTCTCATCAACCTTCCTCCTTTGTAAGCAGCAAGAACGGGGAACTTTACAGCACCTTGTTCATTAAAATCAGTTTAAGAACCGAAGGATCTATTGACCACAATAATGGAAGTTAGGTGTATGTATGGAGTGTCATCTACAATCATGGATAGCGTACTACTATTAATAGTAGTGTAAATGCAGCTCGATTATTGCTGCCATCCAGTAAAATGAAGCTATTATATCTTTAGTTTATTGGATGGCAGGAAAGACTGTATCATGTTATAGCACAATATGCTACATAAAAGGTGATCCTTTCAAGTGGAACGTAACTTAACTTGATACAGTACCAATGCTCATTCTATTTTCAAATGGTATCAACCATTTGATAAACCACAAAAAAGATACGCAAATTCTAAAACAAAGATTCAGTCATTATGCACCCTAATTATGATATCTCATCATCATCATCCTCATCATTTCAGCCGATAGACGTCCACTGTTGGACATAGGCCTCCTCTAAATGTCACCACAACGAACGGTCCTGTGCGTCTCGCATCCATCGGATTATTATGATATCTATTATAACATAATTAATGTGCACATGACTAAAGATTCAGTCATGTCATAATATGACATGACTATCATCATCATCATCACCCACCATACCATATCATATCGTATAGAAAATAAGAAAGAGAGTAGATTTTAGAGTAATTTCATTTATTTATTGAACAATTAACACTGTTTTGAACATTACATAGTCTTGAATACGTGTCCAGTTCTTTCTCAATATGTTACGGTTCTCACTTTTACTAGTTTGGTCAGTTGTTGTCGTTTGTTTTTTTTTTTTTGAAATGCTCGAGCCCAAGTTGATACAAAACCTTTACCGTGACGTTGCAAATTCGAGATTTACGAGTTCATAGTGATAGTTGTCTATTCTATTAGAATCTTAATTAATGGCAAGTAGAGCCGATGTCGACTATTCTGCCAATGTCTAAAGTAAATTGGAAAAGCAAGCGTGTATATTATTATTATTTCAGAAAATAGAAAGGGACAGTAACTGTAGACCAAAATTCAATAAGAAAATTTTGTTGACATTTTGAAAATGTCAATAAATTAAAATGTCTAAACTGCAAGTGGCAACTACTCAGGTCATTTTCCCTGAAATGGAATATTTTCCTAAATAGTGGCAACTCAAGGTAAAATCATAAAAAATCAAAGTCATTGTCCATGGATTTAGAGATACCTCTTGTACACCGTGTATTTGTAGTTTTTTCGGTTTTCTAATCTTTGGTCATATCGAGAATGTAAGTATTTTAGTTTTCACAAACCACATAGGAAATGAAATGAATATGAGTACCCTCTGTCTGTATGTAATCTGTGGATTCACGTCACACACACGTTTTGTTTCGAAGTTTTGTGGGTTTTGTGTGCAATGAATTTGTAAACAATAATACAGCAAAGCAAAACTTTTAACTTGTTTTATGAGAATATTTTAATTTAAGGACAATGGAATATGTAGCAAATTTAGCTAGTTCATTATCACACGATGAACTACTGGAAGTCACGCAGTCATCACTTGCAACTTTGCTGAGTAAAGATTCCCTAATGAAGAACCTTCCCAATGATATGATTATTGAAGAAATTTTATCACAGGTAAATAACTTGCTATTACTGGGTTAATAAATCACATTTGTAATGATTTTTAGATAGCAGCCAATTAATTTAGTAAAGTATGAACTATCTTAATAAACCGTAATTAGAGATACTACAATAGAAAGACAATGAGCGAGCGAACGCCGGCGTTCGCTTGGGGGTTTAATGAATTTACATGTGTAGTTAACATAAGCTAAATATTATATTATACAAATCTCACACTCAATGTAAGGTTCAGTTGATAACCAGCATCAGGCAACTGCTAGATAGTTGCGTGGCATTTTACTGAACTGGACCTATTGGCACTTCGGTGAGATACACAATATAATTGTTTATCATATTAGGTTTATTCTTATTCTTTCCTACTGTGTCAGCAGACACAAACAACAATAATTGCAATATTTATGTGGGGCGGCAGGCTGTATGTCAATGTAAAAGTTTTAACTATGAGCATAGCAGTCGAGAGTTTGTCACACTTGAATGGCTGAACTGATTTCGATAAAACAGTATACATTGGTTACTTTTTATTCTGGCAGTATGTTCTTTCAGGGTAATTTTCTATTTTGATGCGGGTGGTTTTAGTAGCTACATAATTATAACAATGACTCAGGAGACGGTTGTAGGCCCATGAATAAAATGTGTATGTTCTTGGTACCAACAGTATTAGCCCATTTTAGGGAAAGATATTATTAAAACCCTTCTTTAGTGCTCACCTCTTTAGGAGCTCTTGTGTATTTCATGCTTAATAGTTGCTGTGCATTACCTATCAATACATGTATTTTATTAATCATTCTATGGTTTTTATTTCAGACAGCTGTGGAGCATGGGCAGTCCATCACCATTTTTATTTCAAGAGAAAGTGAAGCAACATTAAAAGTTATTGTAAGTAATTTGAATTTAGTTTAGGTTGTCTGAGGCCAGCCACGCCAATTTGTCTTTTTTAAAGGATTCGAGTTTTTTTTTCAGGTTCCCCAAAATGCTACAGTAAGAAATCTCAAGAAGGCAGTAGAGAGACACTTTCAACTATTCCAAAGGAGAGCCGGGGACACTACTAAGATATCATGGAAATATATCTGGAAGACATACAGCCTGAACTTCGACAGTATAGTCTTAGATGATGATAATGCACCCATTCAGGACTATGGAGTCACTAACAAAGTAACCCTAACATTCAAGAAAAAGAAAAAAAAAGAGTAGATAATTAGTAAAAGCATTTATTTATATTTTTGAGATAGACAACTACAAACCCACAAACTACATATCTAGGTAGGTTCTAATTTAAGGTCCTAAAACATAATCTATACTTTTTTATACTATATGTACTCTTGTAAGAATTGTGGTTACATAATTTTTTATTATTATATCTCATAATACACAATATATATTGATGAATAGAAATGGACATTATATGTGCATATTCATGTTTCCATTATAAATTCTACTTTTCTCTTAGTTATGATATAATAATAATCAACAACATTCAAATAGTCAAAGCTGTATAATTGCCACAGAAATCTTATTTACGTTGCATTACTGCAAGACTACCACAGCATTACACTATATATGTGGTCCATAGACAAAGTAAAAAGGTGTTTTAAGCTATTGCATAGCTTCTATCGAGGGCCTTGAGCGCGGGGACCGAATCCAGAAATTCCGTAACGAAAAAAAAACCTCACGCTCCCCACTCCGACGGGCACGGAGGTGTGGCTTGAAGGCCGTGCATTGTCTAACGTCGTTTCTTTTCGGCAGTCTTCGACACGGTGTTTGTGTGCGTGCAACTAGCCGTATTGTTACTGCATAAATAAAATAAATAAATAATTATAATTGCATAAGTTGATACAAAATGCTATGCAATAGCTTTACCGCGGCAGTCCCCGAGTGCCACACGTCTTTTTTTTTTTAACTTTTTCCTACTCTGTGATAAGCTTCCATGTATACATCACCAACTTAAACAATAAGTATATTTATTTCTAAAGCTGTTCAAAGTCGGGCTGCGGCGGGGGCTCCTGCGGCAGCGGCTCGAAGTCTCCGAGGCTGTAGTGGGGTTCTTCATGACGCGGCGTCGCCAGCGGCCGGTCGTACGTGTCTTTTAGTAGTTCTTGATCATGCTGGGGGTGATAGAATAGGGGATCATTAGTTTTGTGTATTCTGATTACGATTGGTGATTTAGTCTTAGATGAAAATGGTGTAAGATATGAAGCAAAAAGTTTTGTATGTTTTTATGTAAAAGTTATTTTAATAAATTGTTTAAATAACAAAATTTTTAGTTTCTTTGTTTATATTAATTTAAAACCATATTAATTAGGCATGATTTCTCGCGGGCTTGCGGATAGCGAACAATGGGTAGCTCACTGTCCGATAAGGACACGCGCGCCTTAAACCCTCGCGTTTATAGGGGTATTATTATTACGTAATTGCGCGTTTTTACGTAAAATCACCAAAAAAAAAGATAAAAAAAAACTTGATTTTTCTAGGAGACCAAAATATTTGGCCGAATAAATTTCGTACACCTATGTGTACAAAACGACAAGCGTTTTTCAAAGTCACAAGTTGTACAGACGTATGTACAATTGGCGCTCGAGGGGAGAAATGCCTCAAGAAGATGAGGGATTTTTTTAAAAGGGAATCTATGGTCCTAGATAGCCAAGATAAACTGACTGCAGCCAGTTTATCTTGGCTGATTCCCTTAACACAAATTTTACGTCGTTTGTGGTGCAGGTCATTTGGATACCTTCTTCAGAGGAGAATTTTGGTCGAAAGCATCGACGATTTCATGGAAGGATACCGAACTATCACGACGCCGTCAATTAGTATGTATGCAATAGTTTATGGATGAATTGATATGGTTTTTATTCGCATAGTATTTAGTAAGATTATTTGTGTATTTTTTCTATAGGCTTTAAGTAGCATGATAATAAAGCACTACAATTATAAAAATGGAAAGCGTGTTGACTGCAACTTTTTTTTTTAAATTTGATACTATAAATAAACTAGTGCTTGACTGCGATCTTACCTGATGGTAATCAGTGGTGCAATCGTTGATGCTGAGGCGTACATACTTATTATTAACAAGTAGTGAGAACACATTTATTATGCGTACAGCCAAGGAGTGGAATTCCTTGCCGGAGTCTGTGTTTCCTGATAGCTACAACTTAGGGGTCTTTAAGTCAAGAGTGAATAGGTTACTTCTAGGCAAGCGTGCTCCATCGTCGACCACATCATCGCTTACCATCAGGTGAGATGGTGGTCAAACGTGAGCCTATCACAAATAAAAAAAAAAGTAAGAATGAAGACATGAAAGAACTACTTTAGAAACCTTCATTTACGTTACCACAAGATTTGTGAGATGAAGGTGTTTCTGATAGTATGTTGCTGGTAAACCAGTGACATTTCATACCTGATCGGACTGCAGCACGGAGGGCGGCGCGAGGTCGTCGAGTGAGAGCTGCGTGTTCAGCACGGACGGCGGCGCGTAGTCCGACATTGTGCTGTCTACCGGCTGGTACCACAAATACACAACTTATTAGGTATCATCCCTTATTCCGTGGTTAGAATAGAATAATACAGAACTCTTTTACACGAACCTAAATTATAATAAATATATTAAGTATGGGTACATTATACCCATATGATAGATATAATGGCGATATCTACCAGATAACTTTTGGATTGACTGAAAGTTTGGAAAGACTAATCAATAATAATTGAACATTAAGATATATATTACATACATATTATATGATACATTTAATAAAATGTGCGTTTTGTTTTTACTGAAACATTTATCAGCATTTTACAAAAACGGGGGCCTGAAAAAACCATATTTAATTATGATTGAGTAGTGTAAAAAATAAGCTTTCTTATAAGGTATATCACATCGGTGTTCAAATTTCTTGGGAACAAAGGCCCATTTTTGACCTCTCCTATTTTCAGGCCCTATTTTTCTCAGGTCCTATTTTCTCGTAGGCTTCAGGAAATTAGGATTTTTCTAATATAAAAGTAACCGTATCAAGTGGCGGCGGCGCGTCGTCCAGCAGCTTGCCCCTGCCGCCGAGCTCGTCGCCCACAGTGTTGGCACGAGCCTCCGCCTCCGACGCGTACGCCGACTTGTGCGAGCACATCAGCAGGTGCGTCAGCATGTCGGTGCCTGGGAAATTCAAATGATTAAGACTGCGAATTGCTTTGATGAATATTTGTTCTAAAGGTTTGGGTAGATCGAGTCTGTGACTTTATAACGAAAAACCGGGAAGGAAAGGATACAACAGAAGTGCTTATGGTTTTTTTTTTAAGCTATTGCATAGCTTCTATCGAGGGCCTTGAGCGCGGGGACCGAATCCAGAAATTCCGTAACGAAAAAAAACCTCACGCTCCCCACTCCGACGGGCACGGAGGTGTGGCTTGAAGGCCGTGCATTGTCTAACGTCGTTTCTTTTCGGCAGTCTTCGACACGGTGTTTGTGTGCGTGCAACTAGCCGTATTGTACGACTCTACGAAGCTCGCACGAATCGAGACGAGCTGCTCCGAAATCGGACGAATACATAAGCAGTTGTTTATGAGAAAGTATATAGGTGTATAGGTATTTATTAATTATAATTGCATAAGTTGATACAAAATGCTATGCAATAGCTTTACCGCGGCAGTCCCCGAGTGCCACACGTCTTTTTTTTATTATTTTGGTGGGAAAACATCCAATGATTTCTGTCGCGCTAAGGCGGAGCGAGAGGGCGCGGGGCGTGTCAAACTTTTACTGACTTAAACCCACTCCTATGTTCCTTTTTTTCCTTGCGTTCCAGGACCCTGGGGTTCCCTTTCGGACTACCCATGGCCCCAGTAAGCTTCGACCCTGCTGGGCCTCTATGGTTTTGCTGACATCTCTTTGAGGTGCACGTGGAACACTACGCGCCGTTGACGAATCAAATTCAGTCCAAGCGGTTACCGGACAGCTGAATGAAAACTGCCTATAGTAAATATACTAGCAGAAATTTCAGGTCTCAGCTCCGAGGCGACTCAAGTTATCCTTTGCTTTTTTAATTATTATTTTACACGAGTAGTACGCACCGACAGTAGTGTTGTACCCGCACACGCAGTGCGAGCGGTAGGGCGCGTCTCGCGGCGCGTCCTCCAGCGAGTGCGGGCCGGCGCAGTAGCCGTTGTGGCGCAGCATGGCGCGGTAGCACGACGTGCCGTACGAACACTTCGTGCAGCGTGTCGTGCCCCTGGGAATTAAACACGATACGATTATGATTAATAACACTACAAAAGAAAAAACCGGGCAAGTGCGAGTCGGACTCGCGCATCGAGGGTTCCGTAAAAACTTACCTATGAAAACAGTTTAATTCCCAAATTGAGTTAGGAAGATTTTTCCGAATCGCAAAAATAGTTTTATTTTGTGACGTAACTACTAATTTACAGTTTTCAGATTTTTCCCTATACCTGTGCTATAAGACCTTGCTTCATGCCAAATTACAGGAATCTTGGTCAACGGAAAGTACCCTATGAATTTTGATTCCCATGAGAATGCCAAAATACACGTTTTTTGCGACATAAACGGCCGTATCTTTTTTATTCATTAACTCAGAAGTTTGATTTTTTAATAGCTACAAGGGATCGCAGACCTGAGTATATGGTTTTAATTTCAACTCGATACTTCCACGCGTTCCCGAGATAAAGGGTCTTGACAGACAGATAGACGAACAACATAGTGATTCCGATTTTTCCTTTTGAGGTACGGAACCCTAAAAAAAGCAGTATGGCATAAGATACTCACAAGAAATGTTTCTCCCTGTCCAGCGGTGTGTCACATTCTCTGCAGAGCATGCCGTCGGGCAGCACCAGCGTTAGATCCTCGAACGTCTCCGCGATCGAGTGGTTGGCCGAGTCCTTTACTGGGGGACGCGCTTTGTTCTAGGAAAAACGAAAAACGTTTATTGTTCAATAAACGTTAGAAAAAGCAGTACTTTTTTACAAGAGGAAATTTAGTTGATGTCAATTATAGGAGGAAGATGAATTTAGAACACTGGTTTCAGTCAGCGGCTTCACCCGCGTGAAAATATATGTAAAACATATAGCCTATGTCACTCAGTGATAAAGAAGCATTCTTCTTCTTTTTTTATTATGTGTAGGCTCGCGTTTGACCATCATCTCACGGTGGTAAGCGATGATGTGGCCGACGATGGAGCACGCCTGCCTAGAAGTAACCTATTGACTTTACTCTTGACTCTACTGAACTCATGAATCTACTGGCCAATTGATACAGTAGTTTTTGAGTTGATTCATTACAAATAAAAATCTTTCCTGTTCATAATATATGAGAGCAGTGGTGGCCGAGTGGTAACGGCCTCGACTTACGTGTTGTAGGTCGCGGGTTCAAACCCAACCAGGCGCATTACTTTGTGTAATTTATTTCGTCACCACTGCTTTCAAAAACGGTGAAGGAAAACATCGTGAGGAAGAACCAAAAATTCGAAGAAATGTGACATTCACCTACCCGTACTGGGCCCGCGTGGTGGATTACGGCCCATTCCCTCTCGTAGAGAGGAGGCCTGAGTCCCAGCAGTGGGGACATTAAAAAAGGCTGATTATGATTTATTAAGCTTTTTTCATAATATTAGTATAGCAGTTATAGATGGGGATTTCGCATTCGACGAAGTTTTTTTTTATAATACGAATATTGAATGAAACTTACTTTTGGTTTAGTAATTAAATGTTCCTCAGAACAGAGCGGGGTGGCGCCATCGACAGTAATGTGGTCCCGTACTTGATGCTCCTTCAGTTGACCTGAAATAAACAAAATATTATTTTACAAATTAAAATATAAGTAATTTATTATTTGTCATACTTTTCTTTGTCTTCGCCTCTTTCTTTTCTTTCACCTATTTCTTTGCAATAACCAAAGATTGATCAGGATAGAAAATGCTTAAGGCATTAAGTCTGTAGGTATTATATAATACTTTGCTGCCCTAACGGGTATCGACCATGTTGGGCCCTTACTGTTTTGCTGATCTCTTTGAGGCTCGCGTGGATCACTACAGCCTTCGACGTCTCAGGTTAGGTCATTACCAGACGGGTGCACAGCGAGCTACCGATTGCTCGTCGTTCGCAAACCCTGTGATGGCCTGTAGTCGTCCTGCGATTCCCGACACCCCTCTCTTTTTTTTTTTTTGTTTTCAACTGTGCTTTTTATTATTTTTTATTTTACAATTTGACATTGTAGATTATTTTTATTTTACAATTTGATTTTTTTTTTCTAAATTATATTTTGACATTAATATTTACTTTACTAAGTAAATATTTATGCCACAGGAGACGCCTGCGTCTCCTGTGGCAATGCCGCCAATCGCCTCCACGAGGAACTCGTGAACATTACGGTTCTAATTCACAAAGAGCGCTACTTCAAAACTCACCAAGATGCACAAACTTGAGTACACATCTGTTGCATCGGAATTCCATCTCCTTATCTTGGTGCTGCTTTAAGTGCTCCAGATATAGAACCACGTTAGCCGTCAGCTCGTGACCGTCTGCGTATACCTTTATGACCTGTGAAAAAATATGGATTTCTTGTTTGACAGTTCTTGGATTATACTATGTATGTCTGCAAAATAGGGACAATAGCATCTGTTTTACTTAATGGTACAAAAAGCTTCCTAACCCATGTGCGCATTATTTCTGATGTTAGATACATAATGTGCACTATCTCCTTTTTCCACGAATCCAAAGAAGAATAGAATAAAATATTATTTCTTTAACACAAACCCAACACAACATCAACAAACCAGCAACATCAACAACATTTACAAAATAAAACCGTTTTAATTGCTGCCAAAATTCACTGAACCGTTGGCAGTTTTGATTGGTCGACAGAAAACACAACAACTTAAAATCTCTATAGTTAATTGGACAGGAATTTAGCTAAGAGTTTCTAAGCCAAACTCTTACCCAATCAATAGTTAGTCAGTCAGTCCCGGTTTTTGACTCAAATTACCCATTATTCTATTTTTTCTGTGTGTTTACATAATAAAATTGCATATCACGGCCCATTTTAATGGTCCTGTATTGTATTTGACATGTAATTCAATCTCTTTGACATTTATTGAAAACTAATTTAATTTGTAATGATGAACTAATTGATATTGAATTTATTAATGATGTGAAAGTTTATTTAAACTCAGAAGTTAAATGAAAACTGACAATGTTAATTATATATTTGTACGCCTCTGGGCAAAACATAGAGGATCTACCTTTCTTTAACACCTCGCACTCTGTTGTAATCCGACCTATGTTAACAAATAAATTATTCTGATTCTGCAATACAAACCTTAAGGCAGTAAGGACAGAACACAGTGTCGCCTGTGCAATGCGTTGTCCTATAATGATCTGCTATCGCACGATGTGAAGACACGCGGTAGTCGCACGCGTCGCACGCATACGGCAGTTCTAGAGGCGCGTGCGTCTTCTGCATGTGCGACGCTAACGTCAGCACAGCGGCGAAGCGAACCTGTAGACATAGTAATAATAATAATTTTTATTCAGGTTTTATACCCATTTACAGAATCAAAACAGATCACAAAGTAAACAATAAATTACAATCAAATAAAATAAATTAAAATTAAAGTCCATTTATACAACCTGTAACCGAAAGGGTATATACATACAAAGTGCACGGCTTCTTGATAAGATAACAAACGATACGGGAAGGGTTTTCTAACATTATATTTACATGGTAGGAAGTTATGAATTATTTCAATACACATGATACCAGAAACCGAACATTTCAAACTGAAACCAATACATCACTAGCAAAAAGTCAGCTGATTGGTGTCAGTGAACTGTTCATGAATAAAAACAAACCTCTTACTCCTGGTATTTCTTCAAACGGTGGATAAAGGGTTCCGGATGTTTATTTTTCTTAACAAAATTTTTCAAAGGAAAATAGTTTTGAGAAGAAAGAAGTTTTTTTTTTTAGTTGAGGAGACTAAGTAGATAAGGGTATTCGTATGGATATGGAATAATTAGGTATCTATCTGGTATCTATGTGAAACAATAAGAAATACCTACTTTTTTATTGTTTTACGTAGATATTATCGACACAGTAATCTACCATAGAATCGAGTACCTACAACACAGTAAATAATACCTAATTTAGTAAGTACATTCCTATAAATTTTCTTACGTACCTAATTCTTTTTATGTCGGTTGCCATACATACGTAGGTACATAGTTTGCGAGAAATTAATTACTTGATGAACGTGCGAAAGACGCCACGAAAAAGGATTTCATAACATAATATTTGAACCCAAAATATCATTTCTATGCAACTTATGTGTCTCCTAGTACAAATAAACTCCCAGTGGGTTCCGTTCTTGAATTTAATTTAATTAGAGGACTTTAATAAGTTGTTACTTTTTTGTAGGGTCGAGATGATTTGAATCAATAGATATTAATAAGTAATTTAAATCTCGATTAAAATCAAATTATTTAAAAAAAAATCGTTGATTTAAATCGACTTTTTTGTACAATTTAGTTTAACTTAAAACGCATACATTGATAGTGATACACTCTTTAAATAATGTTTGTGAACAACAAGCCATGCCCAAAAACTAGAGCGAGTGTGTGCCGGGCAGCTCATTTAATTTTTCAAAATATTAGACACGCAAGCGTGCGACCCGCGCCGCTTTTAGAGGAGACTTTACCTACTTAGGTAGGTAAGGGGGATATGGAATAATTAGGTACCTACCTATCTGGTATCTACGTGAAACAATAAGAAATACCTACTTTTTTATTGTTTTACGTTATTTAATACCTTTGTCATAGATACTACCAACAAGTACCTACAAAGTAAATGAAACCCATGAAACCTCTCAAAATACTGTCAAATGTTACGAAATAATATCAATTTTAACAATTTTTTTTTTCTAAAAAACTATACGTTTGCGCACATAAGTCTTTGCGTAATTACTTCTTAGACATAATTAAACCTTTTCTACAAAAATATTACAAGCTTAAAAACTCAGCAGCCGGTACAGTACCAGTTTAGCCAGTTTAGTCTTTCAAAATAAATGAAAAACATGCAAAAGTACTAGGAGTCCATAAGAAACGAGAATTGTTATTGCTGAATTGAACTGCGGCCGCCGGCCGCAATCACAGACCCCTAATTTCCTTTCAGTATGATATTGAATACGATAAAATATTGTGTCCCAGTCGCACGCGCCGCCTGCGTGTATTATGTGAGAGAGATGGCAATGTTTCTATCGTTCGTTCGGCTACTCCCTTTGGCGGCATGCGGCATCTTTGAGCGTGCCGAAAGGCTAGCCTAAAGTGAAATTAGGTAAATAAATAAAGTAAAATTTTGCATTAGTGGACGACCAATAATCGTATATTGCAGTCGCATATCCGTTCCGGTGCTTGTGATTTGGATTTATTGTGGTTGTGAAAATCGTATGTGATGGCGCTAAGTAATAGTGATTATTATGAGATGATGTTGTGTGTCGGAAGAAAGGACGGTAATGTGCGAGCTGCTCGCGAACTTTATCGTCGCCGATTTATCGAGGGTAGGCCAGAAGCTGAGCGTCGACAGCTTCCTTCGGTGGCGTGTTTCCATCGGATGGTACATCGTCTGCACCAAACCGGTTCCTTCCACGCTCCTGGTTTAGGGGGTCGCTCGAACACTATCGATCCAGAATTTGAGGAAGCCGTACTGGAGCATTTTGAAAATAACCCACGTACTAGCACTCGGCGAGCTGCATTAGCGCTGGATGCCTCAAACCATATGCAAATATGGCGAGTGTTGCACAATGACGGTCAGCACCCATACCACTTCCGTCGCACCCAGGAGCTGACACCTGCAGATTTTTTGCCTCGCGTGACCTTTTGCGAGTGGTATTGCAATCAGGTAGAAGCTTCGCCAGATTTTGGCTCAAGAGTGCTGTGGACAGATGAAGCGTCATTTACGAGAGCGGGGATAAGCAACATCCACAATGACCATGTTTGGTCTCACGCCAACCCTCATGCTTCGACGGAGTCATCATTTCAACACCAATGGCGACTGAACGTGTGGGCTGGTATCGTGGGAGATGTCGTAGGGCCAATTTTTTTGCCGCATAGCTTAAACGGTCAAAATTATTTAAATTTTTTAAGGAACGATTTGGATGATGCGCTCACAGAATTATCAATTGTAGGTTACGCTAATCTCGTGATGGAAAATAATTTAATCTTTCAACACGACGGTGCACCGGCACACTACGCACGTGATGTTCGGGAGCATTTGGATATGCGCTTTCGTCAGTGGATCGGGCGTGGTAGCAGACACGTGGCTTGGCCCCCGCGATCCCCAGACCTAACTCCATTAGATTTCTTTTTGTGGGGATACATTAAAAACATTGTGTACGCAATGCCGTGTGATACAGTGGAGCAAATGAGAGAGCGAATCGAAGCCGCTTTCAGGACAGTAACACCAGACATGCTACGCAATGTTCAGGTGGCCATACACAGGCGAGCGGCCTTGTGTATTCAGTACCACGGTCATCACATCGAACCACATCTTTAAAAATGTAAGTTGAATTATTATTTTTCATTTTAATATTTACTTTGCTCGGACTATGGAAAGATATTTTTTGAGGCAAAATTTTAGGTAGGCAGGTACCTACTAGGCGAACAGAGCGTCTCATGCAAGCGCGCGCCGCGGGCCGCGGCCAATCCTAGCTATTGTGTAAACGGGGAAACCCCGGTTAAACAATGGCGATTGGCCGAGGCTGGGCCCACGTGTAAACGCACCATCAAAATTAGGTAGACAGGTACTAGGCGATCAGATTTACAGAAGAAATGTTTCGTAATATTAGCAAGTGACGTGGAATGTTATTGACCCTCGTAGTGTCGTGACACGTTTGTTATGATTTGAATTCAAGAATCATACGATACCAAGAATTTGGTATCAATTCTTTGAGTAATTTATTTTGAGCTGAAACTTTGTGTAGAGACTCTTTAACACCTGTAATCTTCAGCGCTTCTCGATGTATATACCCGATTTGTTACACGTTGTATACAAATCAATTAAATAAAAACAGATAAAATAAATAAAATAATAGTATAATAATAATTTTCCACAACTATCACACAACGCCGCCTACTCCCAAGCTAAGCAGAGCTTGTGTTATAAGTATTAGACAACTGATAAACATACTTACATATTTCTAAATACATACATATTATAGATAAATTACACCCAGACACAGAACATGGATCTAATGTAGCTTTACAGGTCTAGTTGCCATACAAAATGTATGGAGACCGACGCGCTCAGATCGGCGTACGTGGCCCACGTGTGCCCAATGTAATTCTACCTTAAGTCATCATCCGACGCGCTCTTGTTATTGTACCCCATAGCTTGGTACGCGTGTTAGTAAAAGAGTTATGCATATAAATGTGGATGGATGGACAGGGAGAAGACCAAAGAAAAAGTGGATGGATGGATTGTGTGTGGAGTGATATAAAAGAAAAGGGAGTCAATGGCAGCGTGACTGCTGACAGGGTAGAAAAAATCAGTTTAGTTAGGTTTTGATCTTGAAGATGCTTTGAGGGCATTAAATGAATAGCGTGGGTGGAAGTAAAACCAGAAAACATTTTACACTAGTGGAATATTGTAATCTATGCCATGATTTTTAATTACATAGACTAAAGCGACAGTCAGAACAATAGTTTAATGGCATTTTTCATCGACAACTGGGCATTGTCCACTGCTGTCACTTTGGACCATCTAATTAAAAATCATGGTATAGTTGGTATACAGAAGTGGTGCAAAGTACATCATAAATGACATCAAGTTATTCCCTGTACTTTGACCAGCTCAGAAACCGTGTCGAGCGCCGCCGCGCCGGTCAGACTTGAAGCTATTTGATTTGAAATACACTTGTCCAACACCCATTAAAATATCTCAGCTAACGCCAATAGCATCGCCACCAGCCTGTGTGCTAACAGTAGATTCCAAACCCCCCCTTCAGGTATGTGATCACTAGTGACTTTCCATTTGTTGGGGTATGTGTCGACGACTCGGGCTCGGTCCGGACGGTTACCGGACACTTGGACGGCAAGCTACCCATTGCTCGTCATCCGTAAGCCCGCGCCTACGGTGGCTGAACAACGGGGTTGGTGTCCCGGCGGATGTGGCGTGAGGATATCCGTTCCCTTACGCGTGCGGCCGCCTCCTTTGCTAGCATTAGTGCATCGCAGAAAGAGGCGACCGCCTGCCATTCCTCCTAGTTCCGGACCATAGCCTGTACCAGGGCCCGGTGCCGTTGCCGCTGATCGAACTCACGAGGACACGGCGGTGCTCTACCGTATGCTGCACTGTATCCTCTGGGCGGTCCTCACAATGGTGACACCCGGATGTTTCTTCCGCGCGAATCATGTGAGTCTGGTGAGGCCTGCGTCATGCTGAAGGTGAGGACGTCTTAACGTCTTTCCAGTCACTCCTCAAAGAGGGGACTTACCACCATGATTATGGCGTGCCCACATGGGCTACCTTGGCTCTTTCATCTTGATGACTTAGTTTAGGCGTGTGTTTACTGTATTACTTTATATTTTGAATAAATTTTATTATTATATATTTATATCTTAAATCTACAACTCACCTCACAGATAAGACAAGCATAAGTAAACAGGTCCGGCGACTTAGTATCGGCGGGGTGGTTGTGCTTGAGATGCGTGTCGAGTTCCTCCCTGCTGGGGAAGCGCGCGAGGCAGTAGGCGCACTGCGCCGCGCCCGCGCCGCCCGCCGCCGCGTGCCCGAACACGTGCGACATCAGGGAGATATTCTCGTTGAATTCCAAGTGGCACACTGGACACTGAAACACAGTTTACTTTCATATTTCATCTTTAAAAACGTTGTCCCACACTAGGAATTACTCCTGTATCATGAGTGTGTTTTCAAACATGTAGACTCAAAGACACGGAACAACTGTCTGAATTATTATTAACTACGCTGTAGTTTGTTGTCGTTATAGTTGTTTTTATAGTAAAAGATTTAGATTTTGTTACTATCATCATCATCTTGTTATATAGGGTGACTGGTAATTAGTGTACGATACTTAAACACGTGATTGTGCTAATGATAACCAACAACTTTTACTATGGGAACAAACCTGAAATCGCGAAAAAAAATTAGCTGTTCAGTACATTTATGTTTGCCTAATGTACTGAACAGCTGATATTTTTTTCGCGATTTCAGCTTTGCTCCCATAATAAAAATTGTTTGTTGTACACTAATTACCAGTCACCCTATATACAAATGGATAATATACAGTAGTACACTAAAATTTTGTCAACTAAATCCCAAGTAATTAGAGTTAATCTTGTCATGATAAACTAGACACAATTGTGTTTTGTGAACTTAAAATATTAAAGAAATCCCAGCTTTGTGCTGTTACTGATAATAACACTGCTCTAACTGGGAATCGTACCCAAGACCACGCAGGTGTACTTATAAGGAAGACCAACAAGACAGATAATTAAAAATGATTTATTTTATACCTATTAGAATTTTTTTTAGTAAAGTATTGTAGATCTTTCACGCAGCAATGAGTTCAGAACCTTTAGGATTTTTATCTAGGTAAGTCCTTAATTTTATTTTATTCATAGGAGCGCGTTTGACCACTGTCTCACCTAACAGTTATCGATGATGTGGTTGACGATTGAGCATGGTTGCCTAGAAGTAACCTATTCGTTCTTGATTGAAATACTCCCAGGTTGAATCTATCAAAAAACTCAAGACTGAAGCAGGGAATACTACTCCTTGGTTGTATGCACAATGAATGTGTTCCCAAAACGTGGTGGCGTAACGTCGTACGTGTAGTGATCCGATTTCTAAATGTAAACGATAAAAAACCGTCTGCCCACCTAGCAACTATTTATTATATTCTGGGTTGTAACAAAGCCTACTATTTATATGACTCATAACCTCGAAAAAACATGGTTCTTTAAGACAGAGTACCACAGCCAGTACGCGACCAAAATAAAATAATTCTCTGAACTAACCTCAACAGCTATAGCAGTCTTCACAAAGTCGCCATTCCCGCCGATCTGTCCGAAGTAATACCTCTCCATAGACACAGTTTCTTCTGGCTTTGCTTCTTTCTTGATATTCTTCAGAGGAATATCATCCAAGTCGTCATCCACATAAGACTTAGTTTTGTTTGTGCGGCGACTTCGGGCTGCTGGCGGCTCCGGAACGGGTTTCTCTTTCGGTTTTTCTTTTTCCTTCTCTTCTTTTATTTTAGTTTTCCGACTTTGGGCTAGAGGAATCTGTTACAGACATACAACATAATATAATCTATTTACATTTTTTTGTACACCATAGTAAATTATATAGGCAATATGAATGCAATTTTTTATTTGCTAAATTAAATTTTGCTTTGATAAACAAATATGATTTTTTTATCAACAATAAAGTCATAAAGCTCCAAAGCTGCTAATAATAAAAAGAAAACCGACATGGCCTTTGACGTCAAATACCATGTCGTTTGTACGGCCGTACGGCCGCCATAGAAAACGGCGTTTTGGTGAAAGAGACAGATATATATTTGTTTATAATTGTTCTCGTTTGATTTTCTGCCAATTTTGGAATTGTTTTCACAATTTAGATTAAAATTTTTTTATGCATATTTACTATTAGTAGCTTAATAATAATACTCGTTTATTGGAAAATAATAATAAACTTAAAAAAATTTATAAACCTCAACTAACGTGTTTATTATTTTTTTATGTAAATTACGAGTCTTGCCCTTTAACCCACATAACTTTTTAATGGTTAAATCTATATTTATTTTTTATCATACAGTTTTGTATCCCTTGTGCCGACCCCAAATAAGATGGGACAAGGGCATGAAGATGATGATGATGATGATGAGTTTTGTATCCCTTTCAGTTGATACTTTAATGGGTCATATTTGCAAAAAATCGGTTGTTCCCGAGACCTGAATCAGTACAAACATAATCATAGACGGTTACTGACCTCCTCATCCTCTTCTTCAATGTATGTAGTCTTCTCCTTCTTCCTCTTCTTGGGCGGCGGCGAGGGCGACGGCTCCTTCTTCTTGCGCCCGCGCCTACCGCGACCTGTCTCTGGCTCAGGAACAGGCTCTTCTACCTTGTCTTTTTTCTACAAGTTTTAAGAGTAACTTAGGCTAGCTTTCAAGCCATAAATCGTATAATACATACATTTACCGCTAACAGAATTTAACCTTTTATAAGTAGGATATATCGCGTTTATCCCGCCAGAGTCGCACATCCACGACCAAATACTTCATCTCGCCAACACTTCTGTCACCTATAAGAGCTACACGAGATGGAGTACTCAGTCACAAACACACGACCCTGGCGAATAGGACGCAAAAACATCTCGTCGGACCAATCTGACGCGGACAGTTAAAGGGTTTTTTTTTAGGTGGGGAATCATCTAATGACATTTCCCGCCCTTGGGCTGAGCGAGAGGGCGTGTCAAACTTTTACTGACTAAAACCCACTCCTGTTCCTTCTTTGGCTTCGTTCCAGGGCCCCGGGGTTCACTTTCGCAAAACCCGGTGAAAGGGTTAAAGTTCCGTTTCTGGTACCCGTTTAAAAAAACCACATGCCACATCAAGAATGTACTTTTTCTTTATATGTGTGCTCTCTCGATTGGTGACAAACACTTTTGTAATTGCCTACCTACATAACTAAATATACTTACCTATAAAACTAAGCTTTAACTATTGTTTCTGTACGTAATTTTTTTTAGATTGGTTTATTCTTGCAATCTGCCTGCTTCATGGCATTTAGCTAGAAGTCACAAACTTTCACTCTGGCTGTATATTCATAACATAATTATTGTAAATTTAGTTTCTCAGTAAGTGAATTGTTGTTAATTCTGATGAGGAAATATAATTCTTAAAGCAGAAAAAGACAAAATGGTGAAATAAGTGTTAAAATAAGTTTAGCGTTGTGTTTATTTAGTTATTCATGGTGGAAGTGTGCCATAATGCTTTCAGATAACAGGCGTAGAATGTCTTAATTGGGCAATAAAACCGGTATTGTTAAGATGGGTTATTATGACACACAATAACTCTCAAGTCAACAAACATCACCATAATGTCCTAATGTATGTATGTTTAGGCAGAAGAACATTTTGCTATAGTGTATTCGCGTCAAGAAAATAGTGACTCAAGTGTATTTGCGTTAAGTAAATAGTAAATAACGATGAGTATCATTGTCAGTCAGCTTAGACACGCCTTTTGACCAATTAGATCACAGTTAATTAGAAAGCAGTGTTCACATTGATTAGTTGAAGTAAGCCCTTCAGACAGTACGGACGCGACTTTGGTTTTTAGCCCAGCATGAATACGCCTTTACATTGTAGTTGCACTGATGAGTCACTATTTTCTTAAATCGAATAGACGTGTTAGAAATCGTAGTTAAGGAATATTATTGGTTAAAAAAGATTTAGTACAAAGTTCCTAAGAAGTATTTGGTTGCAAGGGAATTTGAACTCTGTAATGTATGACATTGAGTTGTTTTCAAAATTAGATTAGATAATTATCTTAGATTCAGATTTCAAAATTTCTTACCTTGCCAGTCGGATACTTCCAGTTCTTGAAGGGGTTAGCAGCGATCTTATTGAGACGCACTGTGATGGGGTCCTTGGACTCCATCTTGCTTTGTTCCGATATATGGATCACTATGTTGTCAAACGCTTGGCCTGGGGATATGCCGTACCTAGTGGATAGAATGAAAATATTCTAGATTTATATATTAATCGATAGCGCTGCTTTGGCGATTTTACATAATTAAACTTTAGATGGAACTGCGGACTTCATCAGCTACTTAATTGGCTCTTAAACCAATTCGGCTTCCAAACTTTCCGGAGGTAACAGGATACCTTTATTTGATATAGGGTGACAGATCTCAGAAATTGATCACTTCATGATATAGCCAAGTAAAACTGGCTGGATCTATTCTAAGATCTGACCACGCCACCGACAAAAATCTAGGTAGTCATACCTATGAGCAAACATTAGGATGTGTCCACATCTAGCGAATGCGCCGCATGCGAGCAGCTTGCAAACGGGTCGCTAACGGCGCATTGGCCAGATGTGGATGCCCCGTCAGGTAAAGATAATTTTTCTCTCTAAAATAAAGCTTTAAGTCCTACCTCTCTCTCCAAACCAGTTCATCCAGGAACTGCTGTATAATCTGCCTGGACAGCAATGACAATGTATTCTGGAACATTCTGGGCACGATCCTCCTCAAATACTCCATGATATTGGCGTTGCTATTCCTCGCAGTCGAAGAGTCAGAATGGGCAGACGCTTGATGCACGTTCTTGAAGCCCATAGCTACCAGAGTTCCCTTGTCTACTGTTAAATCTGTCAGGATGACAGACGAAGGGTGCACCCAAGCCGATAGCGGCTCCAGGATCTTTTGGAAGCGTTTCTTATAGTTCTTTTCGTGTTCAGCTAAAGGTTCCACGGCGCGAAGACGGATCTATAAAAGAAAGGTAGGTTGCAGTTTTATTTCTGAGAATGTTTCCCGAATAGTTTAGACCTTAATCAATGATGCGAAATATTAGCTGATCAGCCATAAAACAAGAGTGTGTCGAAAATATAAAAAAAAACGTCAAAGTAGTAAGAAACAGATAAGCTAACAGGAAATAAGGGAACAATCATTATTTTTAGCAGTCAAAGAGCAGTAATGAAATTCTGAAAATCTTCCTGACCTTGTCCCGGTTCAATTGAGTTCGACACTATACGTTTTTTTCTTCTATTCTGTCCTGTCACCACTCTTATTTTTATTTGTTTGTAAGCACTGTTATAATTTATTTTTTTATTATTTCTCATTGTGTAAGTACTCAGTATGTTCATAAAGGATTAAATATCTTACTCACCAATTTTTCAACTGGATCCAGCACACCTAAAACTTCGACCTTCACCTGCCTCTGCGTGCCGTCATGACTAGTTGTCCCCAAGGATATCACTCCAACCTCCACTTTCTTGCCCGATCCACCAAGCAGACCCATATGCTGATGAATGGCTGACGTACAAATAGCCCTTAGCCAAGTAAACAATCCTTTTACATACAGATTGTCCACTTTAACCCATTGCACAACGTTTTGGACGTTAGTCTGGCAAGCCCAGTGGTATATCAACTTGAGGAGGACGCTTGGAGGGAACGTGGCCCCTTCGAAGATCGAGCTGGAGTATACGGAGACGAAGCGTGTGGGACAGCACTCGGATATCCACACGTAGCCGCCCGAGTAAGGGAACTTTGATACGTCAGAGTACATGCCTGAAATAAAAAGAGGCTATTTGAAGAGATCTAAAAAGCCTGGAGCACAGGCGTAGGGTAGGCAGACTTTCGGTATTTTACAGTCATGGAATTTTCGCACACAATCCAAATGCATTTTGGAGTGCCTGGGGTATTACATGACTTGGTTCCGACATCACCTTTAATACCATCGGATAGTTAATATTATTAAAAAAGTATGAGTATTGTTTATTATGACAAACGTATTTTATACCTAGCATATGAGTCGGTCCATTCCATTGAGAGCAAAAGCATAATTAGCCTTGTAATGATTCCAGAGACTCATGCCTCCTTTTTAGGAGAGGAAATGGGCCGTAATCTACCTCGTGGACCCAGTGCGAGTTGATGGATGTCAAATATCTTTGAATGATTTGTTCTAGGACATGCCAGTTTTCTCTCAAAGTTTTCCTTCACCATTGCTCTCATTGGTTTGAACCGGCCTTACAACTCGTAAGTCGGGTTGGTTATATAAGTTTTGGCTTACTTATTACTCTTATCTACTTAGAGTAGACAATTTATGAAAATTTTGCTCTGGTTTCTGAACCAACCTAGTAAATATTTTTACAACATAGGGACATCGTCGATGCAGAGCGTAGTCTTAAGGTAGCCATACACGTCAGGGTGTACCTGACAAGTTTGCCTGCCCAGTCAGGGGCGCCGACTCCGTGAAAATAAACAGTGGGTGCCGAGCACCCCTGAGAATAGACATCAAGAAACAGATCAGTAATCCCCTCTTAGGTTACGTATAAATTATAATATTTCTTGATAATAAGTAATGGTTTCTTTTTATATTTTATTTTTTTAGTAATTACGTACGCAGTATGTAAGAAAGACATTTATTTATTTGTCGGTCGATGAGTGTGCCACATTTCGCCACTTACTTCTCACACTTCGCCACTTTTTAGAGTCATGAAATGAGCATAAGCACCCACGAGGTTTTCTAAAAGCCGACGCCCCTGTGCCCAGTTATACCTGTCAGGTTAGCTTGTGTGGAAACCTGCACAGTTGTGCTACATACACGCTCCGGTTTACCTGTACAACCCAACTGTACAGGCAAACCTGTCAGGTATACCCTGGTTACCTTTAGCTATAACAAGCCGACTTTGGGCAATTCAATGATAAGTTGGAGTGGGCTTCCATTCCACCCACATACAATTGGATAACAGTATTTTACATGAAGACGATTGCCTACATAACCTCCACAACACAGTACCGTCAGATGGTCAGATTTGATATGAAATACAAAAGTTTACTTACCAAGTTTCAGCTTATTTCCAGCATGTATAACGCACCACTGCTCCGATCGGACCAGGCCCTGCTGTATGAGCCACTCGGTGAACTTCATGGGCGTGTGCATCAGCACTGACTTCACCTTGCTGTCTAGTGTGGACCGGTCTGAAGGCGCGGCCGAGTCTTTAGAGCGAAGGTAGGGGCGCGCCACTACTACTAGCGAGGGGAATGTTTTGCCTGTAGGGAATTGGTATATGTTTAGTAGTGTGCCTGCTGCGGTCAACCCGCCCGATTATAAGTAAAATGATTTATTTGCTATGAATGTAGGTACAAAAATATGGTGTTAAGTAATAGAAGGATCCTGTACATTCTACCGTGAGGCATGCAAATTTTTTTATAGTATATAATTTAGGTGTCTTCAAGGCTAGAGTGAATATTATAGGTTCCTAATACTAGTGCGTCTCACCATCAACAATTGCATCACTGCTTACCATCAGGTGGGATCGCAGTTAAGGACTAGTTTATATTATTTAGAAAAAAAAGATAAGGTAGCAAATTGTGCATAATGTTTCAAATGATGGGTGAAATCATCAAAAGATCAGAGGTTTTATTTTTGTTAAATAATCTAATAAATGGTGAAATTTTAATTTTGGTTGGCCTGACTAATGACTGCATCTGTAAAAAGATGGACAGAAAAAACACTAAAACTTACCTTGCAACTTATTAAACGAGACTTCTCTTGAATCAGCAACATTCTTGTTGCCATCATCTTTAGTGAGATCCACAATGGCAGTAGTCTTCGTGGCACTGCCGGTGAGCAAGCCGCCGATAGCCGTGGCTTCGGAGGGACGCACGTTTGTTACCACGCTGTGCACATCTGTGGGAGTTAGTTACATGTAATTATTTTTAATCTGACGATGATGTACTTGTCAAGTCAAAGCTTCAAAGTTTTGAGCATTGACGCTGAGTTGCAGTTGGCTTTCTATTGGTTACATGTCAGAAAGTGTGCATCAGAATTGTATAACTTAATTCAGGCTCGCCCATTCCAACATCAGACTACCAGACGTATGGTGGCACATAGTTTTAGGAACACATTTATTGTAGGTACAGCCATGAGCAGTGGAATTCCCTACCACACATAGTCTAGTGTTTCCTGACAGATACAACCTAAGAGCCTTTAAATCAAGTTTGAATAGGTTACTTCTAGCCAAGCTTGCTCCATTGTTGGCCACATGATTGCTTATCACCTGATGAGAATAGTGATCAAGCGCGAGCTTCAACAACTTAAGCATCTCAACAAAGTATCAAGAGACTATCTGGACACAAGAATACACTAGCTATAAAAGTAAGTGGGTGTGGGTCCAAGACCAGAGGACTACAGGCTTGGCCCTGCACGGAGGGCTAGGGGTTGAGTAGACAGTAGGGGAATAGCACAAAAGATCTAGAAGGGTCGAAGTGCTCTGGCCTAGGGCCAGCCCCACAAAAAGATAAGAAGATAAGTGGGTGTGGATTGCTACAGCACAAAAGACATTGCGTTTGTGCATTGCCAATTGGCAAGGCTTACTGTGACTATAATCACTTCAGATGAATAATATCAGCCAAAAGGGCTTATTATTAATAAAACAGATTGCCCTGGTGAAAAAAAAAAAAAAGTGCAAGCCTATCAATAATAAAAAACACTTACTAGAAGGTGCCAGAGTTTTATCCTTGGTCTTGGTGTTCTCTTTATCTTTTTCTTTAGGTTCCTTCTCTTTCTCTTTAATTTTTTCCTTGTCTTTTTTCTTCTTTTTCTTGGGTTCAGGAGACTTAACTCTTTCAGGAGATGGTGAGTAGTCACGGTCATCTTCTGTAGTGCTGCGAAGCTTCTTTGGACGACCTGGAGGGTTTACTTACATTAGCATTCACCTAACTAAAGATGGTGTTTTTCTGATGGTACACCCTGACCCGACAAGACCTAGCTATGTGTTTGGCCACCTTCAAGAGTGGTAGTATGCATGAGATATTATCAGCTTGGCTGTAGCAAACTACCTATGCTAGACCATAAATGCAGCTGGCTTACATTCATGATGTAAGCACAAACCAACAAGTGTGAGTTGTTACGTCAGTGCGGCATTACATGCACAGCGGGTTTTTATTATTATTGTCTTTTGACAATATTATCTAAACAAATACTATAGAGAGATATGAATTGTTGGTATGAAATATTTGGTAAGGGTATACCAAATATTTTCATTACAATAATTTTATCAGAGATAGATTGACTGAGGACAAAAAAATGTTCTACAGAGCAACAAAAGATCTAAAGGAAATGCTGCGAGATTGGCACAACAAAACTATGGAAGACCGTTTGGAGTCGTTGACAGCCACTGCATCTACCAACTATTCGCTGTGGAAATTCACTAAAAACTTGAATAGACCTCAAATTGCTAATCCCCCGCTTAAAACTGCAAGAGGGTGGGCGAGAACACCACAGGAGAAGGTAGATAAATTTGCCCAGCACCTGGAGCAAGTCTTTACACCGAATGAGGACATGGACTCACAAAATCAGGAACAAGTTGACAACATCCTCGGTCAAGCTTTTCAAATGACACTTCCGCCTCGCCCAATAACAGTACGTGAGGTCTGGAGAGTAATCTCAAAGCTACAAGACAAAAAAGCTCCCGGGTACGACCTACTTACCAAAGAAATTCTCAAACATCTTCCTCGAAAGGCTATAGTGTTCCTAACGTCACTCTTCAATGGAATTCTGAGGATTCAGTATTTCCCATTGGCGTGGAAAGTATCCCAAATCATAATGATACATAAAATAGGTAAACCGCCAACCGAAGTATCCTCATATCGACCTATAAGCCTGCTGCCTATCTTGTCAAAAGTATTTGAAAAGTTGGTGAAATACCGCATATCGCCAATCCTAAGCGAAAGGAATGTGATTCCTGATCACCAGTTCGGTTTCAGACAGGAGCACTCCACCACAGAACAAGTCCACAGAGTCTGCGACAAAATTAGAAAAAGCCTGGAGGAAAAACAATACTGTTCTTCGGCTTTTCTCGACATCCAACAGGCTTTCGATAGGGTTTGGCACAAGGGCCTGCTCTGTAAACTGAAGATGAGCCTTCCCCATCAGTATTACTTACTATTGAAATCTTACCTCTCGGAAAGGATCTTTCAAGTAAAAATAGCAGAAACGAAGTCTAGATTCTACGACATAAGAGCTGGAGTCCCTCAGGGCTCAGTTTTGGGACCTATTCTTTATACACTCTACACTGCTGACCTACCACAGGTTGAAGGAGTTACGACAGCAACTTTTGCTGATGACACCGCAATACTAGCAAGCCACACAGACCCTTCTATAGCGTCAGAAATGTTGCAGGAAGGTCTCGATAAAATAACAACGTGGCTACATAAGTGGCGAATAAAATCGAGTGCAAGCAAATCTGTTCACGTCACCTTCACGCTGCGGAAAGGTGATTGCCCACCCGTGAAATTGGATAACATCACGCTTCCTCACCGAGACACTGTAAGGTACCTTGGATTACATCTCGACCGCCGTCTAACGTGGAAACATCATATAAAGACCAAGAGGCACGAGACCAATATTCGATACAAAAACCTACACTGGATAATGGGACGCAATAGCATATTGAGTGTTGACAACAAACTCCTTATCTACAAAGTACTTTGGGGGGTAAGGGGAGAACGGTAATCAACATCTAACCGATCCAAAAGTCAACCTCACCTGCACGCGCCGGACGGCGGCGGTAGCAAACTTGCAGCCGTGGTGCCCCCTGCTAGATTACAGACGAGGCTCTGGCGACCGAGCAATGGCGGGATAACCATACCCCTAGTCAGGAAACTGAGTAGAAGAGGCTACAGAGAGCCTGAGGACCTAAATAGTCCTTTAAAAGTCTGGAGTAGTTGGGAGAACATGAAGCTGCGTGCAATCATAGGATATATCACCTATTCCTATACAAGTAACCTATGCAACTAGTGTTAAACAAGCATCAACACTGAGTCACAAGAGGCGGCAAATCATCCTATCTTCATGGTGTTCTCACACCAAGAGGAAATTCCTTCTAAAAGAGAGACCCTGGTGCCTTGGTAAGCATCAGGAGTATGATCCTAGGGGAGTAAAACCCTGAACAAAAATCATAACCATGAAAGCAAAGCATAAAGAGAATTTACCCCAGGAGGGTACCAGTTCCACTGGAGAATCCCTCCCTGAGCCCAGCTCAGGCAGCCCCTCGTATTCTGGGGGGGGCAATGATTTGCCTCACGTGGACCTAACAATAGAAGAGAGTAAGGAAGAGAATGAGAGAAGAGGAAGAACATTAGTCCAGCAGACATTCCACCGGTGTATGTTTACTAAACCGCGTTCGAACTCGGCAGGGGCAGTCGCTAAAACACAGCTCGACTTGCCATGCTTCCCACAGCAGAAAACTGTAACAAAAGAAATCGAGACAACTTGGCAACATGACACAGTACCAGCCAACAAGAGAAAAAGACTAGAAAATAGCCCCACTAGCCAACAAATGGAAAATCCAACAAAAAAAGCACTAAATGATAACAACGTCACCTATGCAGTGCAAACACAAAACCAGTTCGAAATACTGAATGATGAACCTGTCAATACCGACGAAACCCGCATGAGACCACCTAAACCAGAACCAATTTTTGTAACAGGAGTTAATGACATTCAGAAACTGAAAGAGTTATTGAATAATATCACAAATAGTAATGACTATACTATGACAACATTAAAATCCGGTCATATTGTTAAAATAATGCCATCAGATATTGATGTTTATAAAACCATCAGGAAACATTTTGTGTCTGAAAATGTCACCCATTACACATACCAACTTAAAAGTGAGCGAGCTTTCAGAGTAGTACTACGAGGTCTACACTCATCGGAGGACATCTCATTAATAAAAAAAGAAATCGAGCAAATCGGGCACGAGGTTCGCCAGGTCGTTAAAGTTCTTCACAGAGCGACCAAAGAACCCCTTCCCTTATTTTATGTGGATCTAGAGCCAAAATTAAATAACAAAGAGATTTACAAAATTAAACATCTAAATTACATGAAAGTCACTTTTGAGCCACCATACAAGAAAAAAGAAATCGTGCAATGTAAGAGATGCCAAAGATTCGGCCACTCCAAAAATCAATGCTTTAGACCATTCCGGTGTGTCAAATGCGGAGAAGAACACTCAACCAGCTCATGTGTCAAAACCCCTGATTCCGAAGCCACATGCGCCAACTGCTATGAGAAGCACCCCGCGAGCTATAGAGGCTGCTCAAAATACAAACAGTATAGAGAACAGATACTCAAACTCGACTCAAAACGAAGGAATTACAGAGACACTTTCACAGACAGACATTTAAACAAAATCGACGATGGGAAACAAACCCCAAAAAAGCCAAACAAAACTCAACAAGAAAAATGGATTCCAGAGTATTCTAGACTCAGACAGCCTAGGGATAATTCAGCCCCCTCAGATCAACCTCGTTTAGAGGTGTACAAACAATTTACCAAACCTGTATCCAACAACCGCAGAACGAACTTAATTAAACCCGGCAAATCTTATGCCGAGACTGTCAAAACCAACTGCACCGAAGGAGATGCAGCAACCGACATCATCTTACCAGGCGACACTGTCGACCTGGAAGTAATCATGGACAAAATGTTTAACAGATTTGAAGTAATTATGACAAACATGATGGACAGACTTATGGACAGAATGATCCAGCTGATCGGCAGCCTTCATTCAAAATGATTTATGACTTACGCATTATGACATGGAACGCCAATGGACTTACCGAACGTAAACAAGAATTAGAGACATTCCTAATAAATGAAAACATTGACATTGCCCTTATTTCAGAAACAAGACTAACAGAAAAAAGCCATATTGCCATTAAAAACTATAATGTTTATACCACAAACCATCCATCAGGGAAAGCTCACGCAGGAGCTGCTATCATAATAAAGTCTAAACTAAAACACTATCCACTCGAACCGTTCTGCTCTGAGATGATTCAGGCGTCACAAATCAGAATAACAGAGGTTGCCTCAGAAATCACAATATCGGCAATATACTGTCCACCTAAACACAGTATATCTGCTGAATATTTCAAAGAATACCTAAGGACCTTGGGAAACCGTTTCATTAGCGGTGGCGACTGGAATGCTAAGCATGTGCATTGGGGCTCTAGACTTATAAACCCAAAAGGAAGACAACTGTACAGCGCAGTGGGTGCGCTTAATCTGGAATGCATCTCTACCTAGGCTCTTGATAAACTAGTGCGCCTCACCATCAATGATTGCATCACTGCTTACCATCAGGTGGGATCGCAGTCAAGCGCTGGTTTATATCAATAAAAAAAAAAAAAAAAAAAAAAACCGGGGAGCCCACTTACTGGCCAGCAGATAGAGCCAGGAAACCGGATTTACTAGATTTCTTTATTACTAAGAATCTCTCTGTCAACAATATGAGTGCCGAACAAAAAATAGATCTCTCTTCTGACCACACCCCTGTCGTACTAAATGTTAACTGCAAGGTACTGTTACATGAAGCGCCACCAAAAATACATAGTCGGCACACAAACTGGAAAGAGTACCAGCAAATCATTACTTCAATGGTAGACCTTAAAATATCCCTTAAGACCATCGAAGAAGTGGAGGAAGCAATTGAAAGCTTTAATAGAACTGTACATATTGCCGCACATAAATCTACACCAAAACACAAAGTATTTGTCCCAAAAGAACATGTTTACCCATCCTTCGTTAAAGACAAAATATTTGAACGACGCCACTTACGCAAGGTCTGGCATCAAACAAGATACCCAAGAGATAAAGCTGCATTCAACAGATCCACAAGAGAACTGAAATCACTTATCAATGACCTGAATAATGATAACCTCCAGGAATATCTCTCGAACCTCACACCAACAAGTGATACAAACTACTCGCTCTGGAAGGCTACATCAAAGCTTAAACGTCCGAAGATGCAAATAACGCCTATAAAAACCCAATCGGGGTTATGGGCTCGGTCAGATCAGGATAAAGCTGATGCTTTCGCTTCACACCTGCACAAAGTTTTTGAACCTCTGCCGAGTGTTAACAAAGAACACGATGAAGAAATTAAAAACTTTCTTACATCACCCTTCCAAATGAATCTTCCATTACCAAGTATCTCACCTAAAGAAATCGTTAAAGAAATCCGCAACCTTCGGGATTGCAAAGCACCTGGTTATGACCAAATAGACGCAACTCTTTTAAAAAACCTGCCTCAAAAAGGAATTATGTCGCTGGTGTTGATCTTCAACGCTTGTTTACGCCTATTGATGTTTCCCAGCCAATGGAAAATCGCTCAGGTTATCATGGTTCTAAAACCGGGCAAACCAGCCCAAGAAATGTCTTCGTACAGACCCATAAGTCTGCTGCCCATTGTTGGAAAAATTTTGGAAAAGGTCATACTGACAAGAATGAGGAAAGACCTTGAAGATATTTTGCCTAACCATCAGTTTGGATTTAGAGAGGGTCACGGTACTATCGAACAGGTACATCGGTTGGTTGACACCATACACAGGGCCCTGGAGAACAAACAATACTGCTCGGCTATTTTCCTGGATATTAGCCAGGCATTCGACAAAGTCTGGCATGACGGTCTGCTCTCCAAAATAAAACAAAAGCTCGCACACCCATACTATCAACTCATCAAATCTTACCTGGAAAGGAGGTGTTTTGAGGTAAAACACAATAATAAATTTTCAATGCTACACGAGATCAAAGCAGGAGTGCCGCAAGGTAGTATTTTGGGACCAATTCTGTACCTAATCTTTACGGCGGATTTACCAACACTCGATGAAATCACCACCACTGCTACTTACGCCGACGACACCTCTATCTTATCTGTTCATGCGAACCCTGAAACGGCATCAAGAAACCTCCAAAGACATCTCAGCTTAATAGAGGATTGGTTTAATAAGTGGCGCATCAAAGCAAACAAAAACAAATCTGTCCATGTTACCTACACTCTCAGACGTGAAACTTGCCCACCTGTTCTTTTATATAATGAACATGTCCCACAAGCCAATGATGCAAAGTACCTAGGAATGCACCTTGACCGCCGACTGACTTGGCAAAAACATGTATGGACCAAACGTAAGCAGCTGGATACCAAAATCCGGAACCTTTACTGGCTGATTGGACCAAAATCCCAACTCACACACAACAGTAAAATAATTATCTACAAGTCTATCATCAAGCCTATTTGGACGTACGGCATCCAGCTTTGGGGCTCAGCAAGCAAAAGCAATATTGCAATACTGGAGAGATTCCAAAGCAAAACGATTAGAAAAATGTTAAATATCCCGCAGTACATTAGCAACCAGTTCATGTACATGGACATCAAGTTGAAAACAGTCACAGAAGAAATCGAGCCGTATAGCAAGAGCTATCAAAACCGACTGTGTAAACACAGAAACGAACTAGCTTCACAACTGCTAGGGCCCGGGAGTTTCACTTTCTCCCGACTAAAAAGACACAGTGTTCAGGAGCTAGCGGAAAGATTCGCAACATAAAATTGAGAGATGCGTCGCTGGACAAATCTACTCACCACATCAAAGACAGATTTCAGCCAGCACATTGGATTATTGCTCCCGAAGCAGATTGCCAATTAGCAGTAGAGAAAAAAAAAAAAAAAAAAAAAAAATCTACAAAGTAATCCTTAAGCCAGTGTGGCTCCATGGAATTCAACTGTGGGGAAGTGCCTGTAAATCAAGTATTACCATAATACAAAGAATGCAAAACATGATTTTGAGATCTATTTCTGATGTTCCTTGGTTCATTACCAACACCAAAATCCACGACGAACTAAAAATGAATACTGTGTCGGAGGAAATACAAAAACACTCACAAAAATACCAGGAGAGACTGGAAAGACACCCTAATGATCTGGCGGCTGCGCTTAAAACCAGAAGTTACTCGAAAAGACTGAAAAGGAAAGACATAACATAGTCCATTTGCTAAAGTGGACTCAGCAACTGATTGGGTAGATGGCTCACTGGAGTCACGCTCATCCCGCCACGTATTCAAACTCCAACACACCTGCTAAAAGTAAAAACTGATTGCAGATTGAGAAAAAAAAAAAAAAAAAAAAAAAAAGAGATAGAAAAACATATTATTGCATTGTTGTTAAATCATTGTTTGCTTCTGTCAACAGCTTCAATAGGTGGAAGTAGTAAACCATTCCAAGGAAATACTTCTAGGATAAAAAATAAATATGCTAAGTTCTATTCTAACCGTGTGCCAAATTTCATTTAAATCCTTTTAGTCATTTGAGGGTGAAGGAGTCATACACATATGTACATAAACTTTTGTCTTTATAGTATTAAGGTGATAATAAACTATGAAATATATACCTCTCTTTCCGGGTTTCTCAGAGCGCGAGATAGACAGTGAGCGAGATCTAGATCTGATGATCTCAGCACTTTGCCGTTCCAAGTCTTTAAGCACCGGTTGTCTGGAAGTAAAAGGTAAGGGTATTTTTTGGTCTATTTTTCTTCTTCTCCATAAGAAACAACCACAAATGGACAACTAGAATTATTTATTATTATTTTTTAAGCTTGACATTCCTAAGTGCCTTTAAAAATAAAATTGAAATAGAAGATTATAATTTATGTCTAATGCTTCAGATGAAATAATGAGCAGGCATAATATTATTAAATATTAAACACAGATTTACATTTCAAAAATTTCTTACTGAATAGATAATATCAAAATAAGATTTCATTACTATTTAGTTGCATTTTTCTAGTAGGTTCTTCAGCAAGCATTCATAATCACTTTTGTAAAAAGACAGTGAAAAATAACTCAACAACTTACTTTCCAAGCAACTGATAAGCTGTAAACTGGTCTCCATTGTACACAATCTCTCCACCTGTATCCTTGACCATATCATCAAGCTTGTTCTGAATACTCTTGTACTCATTGTCAGCATTCTTATAGGCTTGGAGCTGGACTTCCGACAGTTCCTCCTCCCAACATTCCAGCTCCAGGGTAGGCACGTCAGGGCCGAAGTACGAACGCTTATACAAATCGGCTTCTATGATCTCTGCTTGAGGGGGTACCACAGGAGCAACCTCCTGAAATTGTAGAGAAAATACGGATAAGATAGTGTTGTTAATGTTATGATTTTCGTTATTATTGTTGCTTGTGGGATTCTGATAAATTTTGGCTCCAGAGAAGGAATAGAGACAGAGATAGGAGGATGTGAATGTTGTGCCGTAATGACCCTGGTTTAAGTCGCATGTAAACAAAAGGTATTACTATTGAAAATTTACCTCAGCATCAGTTTTAGGTTTTTTCAGCTTCATCATGGAGGTTTAATAACAGTCTGCATGCAAAACTTTCCTTGATTTCTATCGTATTTGACTAAAAATAACAAAACTTTCAATGAAGCAACAACGCTCAGAAAATTGACAGAAATGCCAATAACACCATAGACAATATTATAATAGACCATAGACTTATAGAATATGTATTGATGATGCATTGATGCAACATGGAATGCTTGTTTTCGAGAAGTTACGGTAAATAGATTTCAACTTTTATCAAAAGAACATTGAGAATCAATAATTCATTATTTTAATGAATTTTTAATCCATCGTTTTAGTTTCTACCACAATTGATTAAAAAAATTCTTCTAAGTAGAGAAAAAACAAAAGACTCGTAGTTGCATGACGAGAATATCAGTCTTATGAGAACCGGTACTCATATAACCGTAACTAAATCAAGAGGAACGCCCTCTAAATTAAAACAAAAAAATGACAGTGGAACAAATAAGCTAATTTGTGATGAAATTGTTTTACCGAGTGAAAAATAGTGAAACGGGTAAAAACAGCTGTAGAAAACATGGAAGCCGTTCCAAAATTACCCATGATAAGTTTTGAGCTGAAGGTGACCCATGAGAACACGCATTTTGGACCAAAATTAAAACAGGTAAGTAGGTCTTGTAATCTTGATAAAGTTACTTTCAGAATTTCTTTGTCACGTCTTTACGTCGTGTATTTTTTTCTAGTACATTGCGGAAGCTTATAGAGAGGATCCAGAGAGCTACAGCAATGAGATTCATCAGTTGGAAGGTTTGCGGTCGGCGGCCGTGCGACCTACTATCGATTCTGCGGGGTTGAGTGCCCTAATCAGATATTTTTGTCAACTGCGGTCGCTGCAAAGCCGATTCCCGATGGCCAAAGGTCATCCTGCTGCGTGTTCTTTCAGCTGGTAAATCTAATTATCATTTACACCTGACCACTGTAATCCCTATTGATTTTTCTTTTATTGTTTGTATGAATCATGATATTAAAGGTATCAAGTTGTTTACATTATATCTACATGTTGATAAAATCATTGTCTGATAAAAAGTTTGCTCTGTTTTTGTGAATATTTTATAAACTACCTACTTTGAATTTTATGTTTACCAAATTTTGAATGGCTTGCATGGAAACAAACAATTGTTTTGTTAGGGATTGAGAAAGAACTACAATGATTCAACCAGCTAATAAAATCAGTAACACATTTCACATTTCTTGGTCAGTGTGTAGCCTTAGGGGCGGATTCATTTCTTCCAAATACAACTTGTCTATCAGTGAATTTACATGATTTCTATCTACTTTTAGGAAAGACCTGTATGCAAATATGAACAGAACGCTTGCAGACATTAGGTTTGAAATGGCAAGCATTCTTTACAACATAGGAGCACTTCTCACTCAGCTTGCAGCTTCTGAGCCACGAAACACAGCGGACAGCCTCAAGGCAGCATGCACTCAGTTCCAACAAGCTGCGTGGGTGTTCCAGTACTTACGAGAACAGTTGCCTCAACCATCTGGAGTAGACGTGTGCCCCGAGATAATGAGGATGATGCAGGAGATCTGTTATGCACAGGCTCAAGAATGTATCCTTGATAAAAGTATTCAGGATACCAGGAAGCCTAGTGTTGTTGGTACGTTTATAATACTCTTATGATTGCAATTGTAATCTATTAATACAGAAATGTCTAAATGTGTTAAGATAATGGGTGCTTAGCATTAATGGTGGGAAATCACAAAACCTGTTTTTATAATTGAGAATAAAGTGCACATCAATGCAAAACTTTATATTTTAGTTAAATATTCAAAATTATTATAGATTAAAAAACAAAGTAGATACAGTGAAATAAGCCTGGAACTCATTTGCCTTCTTATCTTTGTTGTCTGCTTTCTGCACTTAGTCCTTGGTGGACCATAGTGCATAGAAACTTGCTTAACCTTTTAATTGCTACATTAAAAAAAGCAAGTGTGATATATTTGCGAATGGGCAACTTTGCAATCTAATCATTTTTATCTAATCATTAACAACTCAAATAAGAAAACAATACATTCTTATAAGATTTATTAGCGTTTAAGTCTGTCATGTGGTTATGGCCGTGGTGGTCAACAGGTTAAGAACAATACTGAATCATTTGTTAATGAATAATATTGCTTATTATTATTATAATTGTGAAAGTCTGTATGTTTGTTAATGAATCACACATTGACTGACTAACCAAGAACCTGAACCTGAGGCCCTACCTTGCTAGCTAGCTCATAACACAATCCATTAATGTGTTAAAGGGATAGAGCTATATAGGGTGCATAGCTCCATCTTTCTTTCTCACTTACATGTCTGACATTTTAACATGTGGTCATCAAACCTTTTTCCCTTGGGGCATGCCAAAATTACACTACTTGAAATAGTTCATTTCAAATTATAATTCAACTACTTAGAGACCTGCAGCGGTCAGTGAATGCTGATACCACCACTACCGCTATGTCCCTGGATTTTTAATCTGTAATATCTTCTAAAATATAAATCTAAATTACATGCTGTAAAGGGCCATATTGATCTATATTAAATGCACAATGTATTTAAGGTACTTAATTGGATAAGGATTAATCCTGTATTGCTTAAAATTGCTTCGAAAATAAGCAATTATTTCTCGTAAAAAGTAAAGGATAAAAATGGTTATTGTGGGTTATCCCTAAGAGATAGACATATACCATCGCGGACTTTTTTGTAGACCTTTTTAAAGTATACAATACTGTAGTACATTATTTTGATCTATCTCTAGGGTTCACGCATCCTTTGCAATGTAAGTGCAAAAAAAAGCCTTTATTTACGACATCACATTAGAATCCTATACCTATAGTTTCTCTACTATATTATGCATGTATTATACTTATAAACCTTGCTCTTGGGTCACTTGTATCTATTAAAACAAAACCGTATCAAAATCCGTTGCATAGTTTTAAAGTACAGTACAGTCGCGCGCGCGCAGCCGTACGTGTCGCTTGTTTTTTGCTACACGGCTGGTTTGTTATACCTACGTCTAGCGAAATGTCCGTCACAGTAAAGTGTCCTCAGTGTAATATTGTGATTGATGAACTGTTATCTTTCGTGCAAAATAAGCTGTCGGTGATTGATGATGACAGCTTAATTCGAATATGTTTTTCGGCTTTTAGTAACGAAGACATCAAAAAGTCAAAGTCGTTACTTTTTGAATCTGTTTCGACGGATAAACGAAATATCCAAAGAAAGCAAAAGGGTAAAGAGCATCGGGACTTAGCCGATATAATTGGACTGTTTAAGTCAACTGACCCTGACGTGATACCGATTTTCGTGGCGCGGCACCTTGAGAGGCTGCCCCCGGTCACATTTGATCACTTAGATGTGACTAAATTACTTAAGGATCTTACCTTACTCAAGGATGAAGTGCGAGAAATTAAAGCGACAAGTGTGACGGTAGATCAATTGGAAAAAGTAAAGTTAGATCTTCACTATGATCTAAAATTTGGGTCGTTGATCGAGCATGCGAAGAATGAACAGTGCGTAAATTCAAAACGAGGGGGCGGCAACGTTGATACCTCTTTCTGCAACTCGTCTTACAGAAGTCTCGAGACGTCCAAACATGCCGTGAAAAGTCCCCCAGCTAAAGAAATATCGGGTAGTCAAAAAACCTCGAGTGCTGGTGCCGCTAAATCGTCAACTGATATCGCTAAATGTGTTGCGAGAGAACAGGCGATGACGTCGTCACAGAGAACCGGTTTTGTGGCGCGCACTGGCTCGCCGTCGCCGGTGCAAACAGCTGTGAGCGTTACGTCACAGGCTCAGTCAGGCAACTTATCGAGTAAACAAGTTTTAGCGATAAATTGCGCAGATATTGTGATTTCAAATGATAAGGATGGATGGAATGTTGCAACGCATCGTAAATCGAAAAAAGGGTACCGTTATTCTGGGAGATCGGGGGTTGCTAAAGACTCAGTAGGGTGTTTTAAAGCCGCTGAAAAGAAAGTACCTATGTTTATCACGAATGTGCATCAAGACACACCAACAGCTGACATCATAAAGCACATTGAGTTGAAGACTCGGGAGGTAGTTAAATTAGAAAAGCTGTCTCTTCGTAAGCAGGCGGACTATGACGCGTACAAGTTTTTTGTACCTGAAACTAAAGTACCTATATTTTTGGACGAAAACATCTGGCCCCAGAATATAATTTTCAGACGTTTTGTGCACTACAGTCAAAGACGTAAAGACGATAATGCGCTTAAAGTCGGCACTGTAAACAATAAGCATGGATGATAATATGTTATTACGATTCGCTAGCTTCAATTGTAAGAGTATTAAGCGTTCTATTGAGGATGTAAGGGCGCTTTGCACAAATTGCGATGTAATAGCGCTTCAGGAGTGCTGGCTGCTGCCAGATGAGCTGCCGGTCCTAAGCTCCATCCATAGTGACTTCAGCAGCACAGGGACCTCGGCCGTTGACACGTCTGCTGGCATGCTGCGTGGCCGACCCTACGGAGGGGTGGCTCTTCTGTGGCGAAGAAGTGCGTTCAGTGATGTGTCGGTAATACCGTGTGATAACCCGCGAGTTTGTGCGATACGAATTAATACGTGTGAAAGACCTTTCCTAGTGATGAGTGTATATATGCCCACGGATGCAGTGAGTAACCTGCCGGAGTTCTCACACTGTTTGGGTCTGGTAAGTGCGATTATTGACAGTAGTGGTGTGGAGGCGGTTTATTGTCTGGGTGACTTTAACGCGCATCCTCATGAACTATTTTTTACGGATCTATTGAACTATTGCAGTGATAATGACTTTTCGTGCGTTGATGTAGAAATGCTAGGGTTGGGCTCGAATACATACACGTATGTGAGTGAGTGTAATGGGGCTAGGCGATGGCTAGATCACTGTCTCTGCACAGAATCGTCTTTAAAAACTGTTTGTAGTGTTAATGTTAAGTATGATGTAATGTGGTCTGATCACTACCCATTGCTTGTTGAATGTGATATTAAAGTAATTAGGCCGAAATCAAGTCAGAGTGTGTTCGGTGACAACCGAGTTACGTGGGGGAATAAAAGCTCAGAGGCCATCCATTCTTATAGACGGGAGAGTCATCGTCGATTGCGAAATATTGATTTTCCACTCGCATTGTCCAAGTGTTGTGATCGCATGTGTGGTGAGCCGGACCACAGAAAAATAATAGATTGCCTGTATCGAGATGTGATATCTGCTCTAAGTGAGGCCGCCATTGTAAGCAGGGAGACACAAGTCTCTAATGGTAGGCTGAGGCGCGTGGTGGGTTGGAATAAGCACGTCGGTGAGGCTCATTTGTACGCCAGGCTTAAATTTAGGGAGTGGCTTTATTACGGCAAACCTACCTCTGGCATAACTTATAGGGAAATGTGTGACAGTCGTAAGATTTTTAAATCTAAGCTAAGATGGTGTCAGAATCACCAGGATCAAATCCAGATGGACATCTTAGCTGAGAAGCACACTAAGCGAGACTTTCGGGGCTTCTGGAAAGCTACGAAAAAACATAACCTTAGGCCTGGTTTACCAGTGAGCGTCGACGGCGTCTCTGCTGAAAGGGATATTGCCAATGTTTTTAAGTCTCACTTTTGTGTCAGCCCGAGTAGTATTCCATTGTCTGAGGTGATCGATGCTGAACCACAGTGTACAATCCTGGAACCAAAAGTTAAGTTCTCAGCTGCGGCCATTGCCAAAACCATACAGTACATGACCAGGGGAAAGTCTCCAGGACATGATGGGCTCAGCATCGAGCATCTACAGCATGCAGGTCCTCACCTGCCGCGCGTTTTAGCTATGCTATTTACATTTTGTCTTCGGCATTCTTACTTGCCGGACGAGTTGATGAGAACGGTCGTAGTGCCGATTGTTAAGAACAAAACAGGGGACATTTCCGATAAAAACAACTACAGACCTATCTCATTAGCAACAGTCATCGCTAAGGTATTTGACAGCGTGCTTAATTCTCAGTTAAATAGGACAGTATCTTTGCACGATAACCAGTTTGGTTTCAGGCCCAAATTGTCCACTGACAGTGCGATATTGAGCTTAAAGCATGCTGTCAGATATTACACGGATCGGAACACACCGGTTTACGCCTGTTTTCTCGACTTGTCTAGGGCTTTTGACCTGGTTTCATACAAAGTGCTGTGGAAGAAGCTGTTTGACAGACAAGTCTCACCAGAAATAGTAAAGATCTTTCAGTACTGGTACGGGAACCAGGTCAATAATGTGAAATGGTCAGGAGCTCTGTCGGACTCGTACAGGTTGGAGTGCGGGGTGAGGCAGGGGGGGTTGACTTCACCAACGCTCTTCAATCTGTACATCGATGATCTTGTTGTCGAGCTCAGTGGTCGCCATGTTGGATGCCATGTTGATGATGTATGTTTTAACAACATCAGCTACGCTGATGATATGGTGCTGCTGAGTGCGTCAATAGGGGGACTCAGGGAGCTCATAAGTATCTGTGAAGCATACGCCGTTACTCACGGCCTAAAATATAATGTTAAAAAGAGCGAGCTTATGGTCTTCAAGGCTGGGTCCAAATGTCCGACGGAAATTCCACCAGTGAAGTTGTGCGGTGTGTCCTTGGAGCTGGTATCGAGTTTTAAATATCTAGGTCATATTCTGACGTCTGACCTCAGAGACAACGCTGATATTGAGCGAGAAAGGAGGGCGCTGTCGGTGAGAGCGAATATGATTGCCCGTAGGTTTGCCCGTAGCTCCAAGGAAGCCAAAATCACCTTGTTTCGAGCCTATTGTACATCTTTTTATACGTGCAGCCTGTGGGTTTCATACACGCAGAAATCCTACAGCGCGCTCCGCGTGCAATATAATAACGCACTGAGGGCACTGCTGCGGCTGCCTCGCTTCTGTAGCGCTTCGGGAATGTTCGCAGAGGCACGCACTGACTGCTTTTACACCTGCATGCGCAAGAGGGCGACATCGTTAGCGAGTAGAGTGCGAGGTAGCAGCAACAGTCTTCTTGCCGTCATTGCCACTAGGTTGGACGGGCCCTTTATACAGCACTGGCAGGCCTTGCATGCACCCGTCAATCAGGCGTGGGGCAGGTAACATTGTTTGTTATAATAATTTTAGTTTCATTAATTGTTTTTATCATGATTGAAAATTTGATTTGTCATTTTAATTTATTGACCATTTTAATTTATTTTATTGTTCTGATTTAAGCATTTTAAATTTCACTGACATTGTAATTTTGACATTTTAATTTATTGAATATTTTATTAGTCTATTTTATTTTATTGTTTTCGTATATTATTATTTATATTTGATGAAGAACTGAAGTACTAACGTAGATTAGAATTACTAACAGAGATTGTGGACCAAATGTTGTCTTATTAATAAATAAATAAATAAAGATCTAGGCATACATAGGGACAGACAGCAGGAAGCGACTTTGTTTTATACAATGTAGTGATTCATCCTGTTTTCATCCACAGGTGCTGTAGCAACTCAAGTGATGTACTTCTATAAGAACTCCTTGGCTCTACTGGGTCCATCCTCGGGCATTGACGTAGTGCATGAGATTATCGGCACAAAACTGTACAACTACTGGCACAGATACCTTTCATTCAAGTTCTCTTATATTGGATGTGTTGTCTGTTTGTATCAAGGTATGTATTTTTGTGAATGTAGGTTTTGAGAAATAGTTTGATTTAGTTAATAAGTTTTTTTTTTCACATCTATCACACAACGTCGTCTAGTCCCAAGCTAAGCAGAGCTTATGTTATGAGTACTAGACAACTGGTAAACATACTTGTATATTTCTAAATACATTCATATTATAGATAAATTACACCCAGACACAGAACAAATGATCATGCTCATCACACAAACATTTGTCCTGGGTGGGAATCGAACCTACGACCTCCAGCATAGCAGTCAGGGCCACTAACCACTGGACCAACAGGCCATTGAGAAATAGTTTGATTTAGTTAATAAGATTTAAAATTGCAAGCAATTGGCTTAGAAAAATAAATTGTTTTCTGAAATGGTGGACAGCTACCACCAGATCTTTCGAAATACCTCAGGCGTCAAATTGGAATTCCTGTGACATGCAGGGGCGCCGACTCCTTGGGTGCGTGGGAATCCCAAATAGTCGATGCTGGGCACCCATGACTACAAAATAGCATAATGCATAGCAATCTGCAGTATTTTCTTAGGTCAATCACTACATACTGTTTTCCTCTAACCTGCCAACTGTTTCTCATTTGTATATAACTTATATGAATAGAAGAAAGAAAATGTAACCAGGTTCCTAAAATTGCCAAGCTCGCATCGCTGGATTTCACTTGGTTTGCTCGCACTCTAAATTCGATTGAATCGGTTTTTGCTGAATTGAGAGCTTATGTTGTTGATATATCAATCACATGATGTCTAAAAACCTGCTCCTCGAGCGACATGATCTATCTCTGACCATCCCAAACGCGCATTGTACAGGCATCAGTGGTAATAAATATGAGGCAAAATGACTTCGTACTGTAGCTTGATATAAAAATATACCTACAACCTAATTGAACCTTGAAATGTACGTCAAGGCACAGAATAAGAAATAGTACAAGTAGTCAAGGTAGAACTACACTGTGCACACGTGTGCCACACACGCCGATCTGGGCGCGTCGGTCTCCATACATTTTATATGGAAACTAAACTTGTAGAGCTACACTTGATACACGCCCCGCGACATCGTTCTACGTACAAATCAGACGAGTTACACGTGTGCGTCGGTCTAATGTAGTTCTAGCTTCATTGTTGAGAGTGTTGAAAGGCAAATAAATTAACCGCGTACTCCCATATAATGATGACGCAGTTAGATCATTGATCTTATGACACATCTAGCTGTTACCCGTAAATTAGTTGTTTACTACGTTGTTTAAACATCATTTATGATTTTAGATAATGGTCTTTCTGGGCTTTTGTTTTATGTAAAATGTTTTTGTTTATTATGGTCTCTAGATGTCGCTTAGCTCAATATTTTTAGTATATTTTGTTTTTAGTGAATGGGAGCACTATTAAGTCAAGGAAATGATAATTACTAAAATGAGACATTTCACTTTTGATATTGATGCCATAATTTGACTATTGAATTTAGTTCAATTATGGCAAAAACATCCACCTAATTCTGATGGCGGCTCCACATTAGTGCCGTGAAGTTCCGTAAACAGGTGTGAACTTGAATGTGGACGGCTTTCCCGGGGTTCACGGCACAAGTCGTGCCCTCCACATTCACGGGATGAGCACAATCGTTCGTGAACGTGAAGGAAAACATCGTGAGGAAACTGGCATGTTCTAGAAAAAATAAAAATTCGATTACATGTGACATCCACTAATCCGCACTGGGTCCACATGGTGGATTACGGCCCATTCCCTCTCCTAGAGAGGAAGTCTGAGTCCCAGTAATAGGAATTTTATAAGGCTGATTAATATTATGCTTGTACAATATTTCCATTTCCCACACAGGCATGCATGCAGAAGAACAACAAAAGATGGGCGAGCGCGTCGCTTTCTATCAGCAAGCTGTTGAAAAGCTAGCCGAAGCAAGAAAGCTGACCAAATACATAGAACCGACACAAATAACGCAAGAAGCTCTCACGTTCACCAACGATGTCGTGGAGGGGAAACGAAAAGCTGCGAAGAATGAAAATGAGTTCATCTACCATGAGGAAGTGCCTGAAAAGGATCTACTGTCTGACATGAAGCCTGTGTGCTTGGTGAAGGCTTTGCCTATCAACTTTAATGATCCAGAGGTGAGTAGGGCTACTGTAATTTGCAAACAATTGGGTACTAAGGTGCCAGATAACCATGACATAATGGTTGTTGACCGTCCTACACTTATTGACATCCTTAATAATAAAAAAACTGGGCAAGTGCGAGTCGGACTCGCGCACTGAGGGTTCTGTACAAACTTGAAAGGTAAATTGCGGTTTACAATTTATGACGTATTACAAAAAAACTACGTAAGTACTAGATTTCGTTCAAACCAATTTTTGGTGGATGTTTGCATGGTAATGTACATCATATATTTTTTTTTTAGTTTTATCATTCTCTTATTTTAGAAGTTACCCGGGGGGGGGACATTTTACCACTTTGGAAGTGTCTCTCGCGAAAAATATTCAGTTTAGAAAAAAAATATATTAGAATCCTCAATATCATTTTTGAAGACCTATCCATAGATACCCCACACATATTGATGAGAAAAAAATTTTTGAGTGTCAGTTCTAAGTATCCCCGAACCCCCAAAATGTATTGTTTTTTTTTCTATTTTTGTGTGAAAATCTTAATGCGGTTCACAGAATACATCTACTTACCAAGTTTCAACAGTATAGTTCTTATAGTTTCGGCAAAAAGTGGCTGTGACATACGGACGGACAGACAGACATGACGAATCTATAAGGGTTCCGTTTTTTGCCATTTGGCTATGGAACCCTAAAAACGGAAAGAAAGACATAAATCTGTCTTGAAACGACATCTACATCACGATCCTGCACATTTTATAGTATTGAAAAATAGTTCTTTATTTGTTTTTTGGGTACCTACGCAGAGATATTAGGAAAATTTAAATGTACTTTATTCTAAGTTTATCTGGCTCCCTGTATAACTGTATTCTGTATTGACCTGTTCTTATTTTTGTACAATGTTTTATAATAAACAACAAATAACAATAAAAAGAAATCTTTTTCTGAAAACGACATCCAAATTGGTTATTAAATTAAACAGTAATTAGATTATCATTTTAAATATCGATATGCGTTAAAGTGGGGGTATATTGGGAACATATCGCTATCTCTTTTGTACGCACCACGTAACTTATGACGGTGACGTCACATTTCAGTTTGTGCATCCTTTTTCTGTTAGTTGACAGTTTCCTTTCTTATCAGATTTAAAATTCTTTCTATTTTCGTTTTTTTTTATAAAGACACTTTTTGAAACAAATAATTAAAAAAAAAAAAATAGTCGACTACCCAATTAACCCAGCCAAATAACAATTTGCACAAATTTTTTTTTCGTCATATTAGTAGCGATAAGAAAATTAACATTATTCATTCTTACAATACTTAGTTTTAATAATTCTAAAAATAATTCTTATTTTCGTATTTTCCTATTATTCACAATCGATTGTTACAGGCTTGTGTAGCATACAATCTAGTTTGACACCACGAGGTGAAGCACCACTTGTAACTAGTTTTGTATTACATTTTTTTCCAGTAAAACATAAATTACGTATATAGTTTTGGTGTAGTGTTGCATATTTATACAGGAACTGTCGCTAGGTAATCTAGAAGACCTTATAGCTATTTGGTTTTGTACTAAGGAGTTATACGACGTTGTGTTGTTGTGTGAGGCATTCAGTGAGTTATTTTGAAGTAACACAGGTGAAGACTAAAAGTCTTTAGTAAAATGTGATATTCTCTCTCGAGCTTCTGCAGTAAGTGTTATAACTCCACCCAGAGCGGAAGGAGTTATTTAGTTCTTCTTCGTTCGTTATCTATATATATAAAAGCGAAATACAACTCACTGATTAATCACGAAATCTCAGAAACTATAACACCTGCTAACTTAAAATTTGGCAGGTAGGTTCCTTATAGGTTGTAGACATCCGCTAAGAACGAATTTTACGAAACTCTACCCCTAAGGGGGTAAAACGGGGGTTGGAAGTTTGTATGGAGAAACCTACTTTCACTCGGGCAAAGCCGGTGGCAGAAGCTAGTATACTTAATCATTTTATCGAAGAGGAAGAATTTTTCAAATCGGTTGAAAAATAAGAAAGTTTTAAAATTTTCTGAAAGGGGAAACGCAGCGTTGGAAGGCCTCCCACAAGGTGGAACGACGACCTGGTGAGGGTCGCGGGAGTGCGGTGGATGCGAGAAGCACAGGATCGGTCGTTGTGGCGGCGCTTGGGGGAGGCCTATGTCCAACAGTGGACGTCTTTCGGCTAAAATGATGATGATGATGATGAAAGGGAAAACTGTCAAGTAACAAAAAATTATGCTTAAACCCCTGACGTCACCGTTATTAGATAAGGCACGCGAAAAAGAGATTTTCAATTTAATTAATTTCAATTCATTGTTCAAAAAATAAAATAGTAGTAATTTCTCCAGGTATCAGGCACCGACGTATTCTCTCGCCTGGTCCCCATGATCGCGCACGAAGCTTCCTCGGTGTACTCGGAGGAGAAGGCGCAGATGTTGCGCAACATTGTCACGCTGGTGGAGGCCAAGAACACGGAGCTGACGGAGTTCATGTCTTCACTGCAGCTGGACCAGCTGGATGTTATCGACTCTGTTCAGAAGTGAGTGACTTTGTTCAAAGTTTTCGATTTGCTTCCAATGGCAGGGAAATGGGGAGATCCATCGAGATATAAGTACTAACGTACTAGAGAAGCTACGTCAAATAACTGAATTGTCCTATTTTCGTAATTTGAATCTTTAGTTCGCTGCAGCGCTAAAATAATAACAATTCGTCTAAACCGTAACTAATTTACCACAGCGCTAGATTTGCTGCGGAAGTGTATTTATTCTCGGCAAAAAGGTCTTAAGCGCCATGTAAATCACGGCACTTAGGCGTTTTCTTCGACAAAGTGCGGCGCGATCGCCGCAGTTGAACGAGACAAAGTAGGAATTTACGGTGTCTTCTCTAGTACGTTAGTACTTATATCTCGATGGGGAGATCACATTGTTGGCAAATTTCCAATTATGGGTGAAGTTGGAGGTTGTTAATGTTGAAGTTGAACAGCTATGATTGTATATCGTCTTTGGTTACTGCTTCGATTCAGATTGGTAGTAGCGTGATGTTATATAGCCTTTTTGGATAAGTGGTCCATCCATCCAACATTAAGAGATTTTTTAAATTCAAACCAGTAGTTCCTGAGTAAAGGACGTTCAGTCAAACAAACAAACTCTTCAGCTTTAAAAACAATATTAGTACAGATTTTCTCTTCAAGTAGGTATATTACGTTTTTCCAGTTTTTTGATTGTTAAATAGATGAGAATAAATATTATTCTATCAAATATATTCTACTGTAAATCTTTAGTATCAATTTAACATTTACAGCGGGTTATGTGTTGTACCATTAAGGGCCATTTTCGTAAATCAATTTTAGCACAGATTAGAAATACAGTTGAATTATCAACTGTTTTTAGTTTTTTTTTTTTTTATTAATGATAGGCTCGCGTTTGACCACCATCTCACCTGATGGTAAGCGATGATGTGGTCGACGATGGAGCACGCTTGCCTAGAAGTAGCCTATTCACTCTTGACTTAAAGACCCCTGAGTTGTAGCTATCAGGAAACACAGACTCCGGCAAGGAATTCCACTCCTTGGCTGTATGCATAATAAATGTGTTCTCAAAACGTTTTGTGCGTATGGGTGGATGTATATTTTTTCAATATTTTCACGGTCCAGGCGCTGCGATTGTGGAACGCGCTGCTAATACCAGTTAGGCAAGTTAATAGATTCTGTTAAAATCTAGTTAAAGACTAGACAAAATAAATAATTTACTAGAAAAACTAGTAATTACAAAGAAAGTTTCTTTCTTTGTTTTTTTATTCTAGTTTTGCTTAATTTTCTTTATTATTTTCTTTTTTTTTCACTTCTTTCTATAAAATTGGTATATAATTTTATTTCTATGTATATTTATAATATTAAAACAAATGTTTGATTAATTTGCTAGCAGTACACCGCAGATTTTTTTATTTTGAGTTCTTACAGTCCATCCAAAGGTTGTATGGAAAATATCACCGCCATTATACCAATAGATTTAAGTTTCTGTATAAATGTTACTATTTTGGTGTAAAATGAGGTATTATATTCTATTTTACCTCCCTATTTTCAATGACCGTATCTGAAAATTTTATATTACAAAGATTCAAAGCACTTAGTTCCAAATAAACCATTTACAGGCACTTTTAAAATGTCAAGAAGTCAGTCAGAAAAAATGTACTGATTGCACATTTCAAAGCATAGATCTATGTTGTATGTGAGAACAATATACATAAAGAAATTTTAAATATAGTTATTAAAATAAGCCACTGGTAGCTAAGAGATGATCAGTCTCAACTGACAGCACCCACCTGTTCACGGACATAACGCGTTTACCAGCACCACTCAACTCAACCATTTAAATAAAATGTGTCTTTCAGAGTACCTCAAGAGATCGTAGACCGATGCGCCGCAATGAACGCTAAAACCGAGATCATACAGACATTGGTCGACTCTATGAACAACCTCGCGGAAATCATAAGCGACGTGGAAGAATCTTTGGGCGAGATCAAGGAAATTATACAGGTATAAATAATCTATAGCACCCTTCAACACCTATTCTATCAATAACTCGTATTTTGTGCATACATTGGTCAAAGAAAAGGTTAAGACTGGGGATAGAATAAAGCGTAGCATAATCAGCCTCATAATGTTCCCAGTGCTGGGACCCAGGAATGGGCCGTAATCCACCACGCGGGCCCAGTGCGGATTGGTGTATGTCACATGTCTTCGAATTTTTAGTTCTAAAACATGCCGGTTTCCCCACAATGTTTTTCTGCATCGTATTAAGAGCAGTGGTGTTGAAATAAATTACACAAAGTAATGCGCCTGGTTGGGTTTGAACTCGCGACCTACAACTAGTAAGTCGCTGTTATTACCACTGGGTCACCAGCCCACCACTGCTCATTGGCTCAAACTGGGGATACTGGCAGCAAATTAATTGGTGATCACAGTATTATTAAGTAGCATACTGTTTATTATTTGGTAGCCAATGCAGGCAATCAATCAGTAGCCATTCTTAGTATTCTTACATGAAATGGTGGTCGTATCTACACTAGGAATCGACCGATTGTTACCGGCTGTTATTCCAGTCGATCTTGGCAAAGAGTAGCATAATTACTTTTAGATCAAGAGGACTACGGCATTACCTTGTGGCTCCTTAACTTCTTGTTTGTCAAAAGAAAATTGATTTTATTCGAGGCAGGTTGCTCAATTTTGACCTCGCTTCGCTCGTTCTTTCATCTTTGATTAGCCGATTTTTCAGCATAAATCGACAAAGTTTTTTTTTCTTATTATTCGTGACATGGAAGTTTATCATATTGAGTCTTTTCGAAGCGTTGTGCTAAAATTTGAGTTTGTTCGCTATTCTATTCTCATTGTTAAATTGATTTTGTAAACAGTAAACCGTGGATCGAATCAAGTTGGCCACCCCTTGTCTACGCCTTTGTTAGGGTACATTCTCAACAACAGCAAGAAGCTATGTAAATCTTACATGAAACATAGTCTTACTGAATTGGCTTCAAATTCTTCAATTTTTCCAGGAAGAGACAGCAAAAGAAAAAGAATACCAAAAAGTGATGGGCCCGCGTCCCCCATCAATAGTCCAGACCGAACTGTCGCGGGAGTACCACAAGTACCAAGAGGCACACACTAGGACCAACGAGAGCAACCAAGTGCTGCACAAGGCTATGACGCTACACATCGCCAACCTGAGGCTGTTGGCGCAACCCTTAGACGTGCTGGAGTGCAAGATACCGAGCATCGATAATATTGGTGAGTGAATATCAAGGGGTATTATCCTACCAACTAACTGGATTGTGGAGTTCGGATAGGCGGTACATAGCTGTTTCTCGAAGCGGAGATAGTCGAAATTAAAGGTTATTTATTTTGTAAATTTAATAAACATTTTATTGAAGTTGTTGAAAATAATATTCAAACAAATAATAATGTATCAAATAATAAACAACACCTAAAGGACAATGTTTCACGTCAATCTTTATTCATGTTACCAGTTACATGCGATGATATAATCAAAATTATTAACAGCCTCAAAAATACGAATACCGTTGGATTTGATAACATATCAACTAAGGTTATTAAAGAAGTTAAGGAGATAATAGCGCCGTTGCTTTCGCATATAATAAATCTCTGTATTTCTGATGGCATATTTCCTACTCGTCTGAAAAAAGTAATAATTAAGCCCCTTTTCAAAAAAGACGACAGAACTGAATTAAAAAATTATAGGCCAATTGCAAAAATTCCTATATTTTCAAAAATCATCGAGAAAGTAATCTATAACAGTATATATCGATGCCTTAGTTCACAATTGCACTAACTACAAAATTTACATTTTTGAGGAGAGAGCTTTAAAGTTTTTTAAAGTTTAGACGAGAACAGTAGAAAATCCAAGTAAAATAACAAAAAAAATATGCATCTATTCATAAGACTAGTCCTTTTACTCCATCATATCTCAATATTGTAATATTAGTTTAAACGTTACCTTTTCAAAATGGGCAAATAAACATAAAACCCCCCATTTAATACATTTGTGCACTAAGATTGATTATGCTGACTGGCATTAAGTGAAAAACTCAAAAATGTTTAACAGCTTTACCAGGCTGGTTCAAGGTCCAAGAAGAAGGATAATAATAGTTATGGATATTGCATTAAATAGACAAAATAATAAACCAGTGATCCATATTCTTAATGTTTATTTTTATTATAAAACACAAACAGTTTTTATCCACAATCAAATAAAATAAATTTCAAAGTCACAACAAAAAAATAAAAGGACTGAAGCCCAATTACAGTACACATAAAATACATCTTTAGCTATTTCACAAAACAATTAGTTTCTGAATCAATAAAATAAGATTTTTTATAAGAAAATTAATAAAGTCAGTCTTCAGTTTCAGGTACAATTATTCATTTTTACTAATTGGTAATTAAAAATTGAATCAAAACTTAAATTTCTTCAACAATGGACTCTTCATCTAGATCATCATCAGACGATTCAGTGTCATCACAATTATTGTTAACAATAGCCGCAGAAGTGGATGGAATATCTTTGTAATAGTGCTCATATTCTGGTGGTATAACCCCATCATTTAAAAGTGTTATCAGATCTTTCTTTTTAGTTTGTGAAACTGCAATCAGTGATTTATATGCTACTTTCAGAGGTTTCTTTAGTTTGCTTATACATATGTCTTTATTTTTCTTCATTGTTTTTGTCTTACAAATGTCTATTTCATTGAAATCTGGATCGGTCAAATCGTATTTGTAAAAAATTGAAGTGGGGGATTCTTTCTGCAGCCGCAGCCACTTAATTTTCAGCCACTATACTGGCTCATTTTTTATATTTTTTGTTGTATTGGAATTCAAAGTTTTTTCGAATCCCTTCAAATCATAGAATTCCCCGTGTTTCATAATAATAACATCGTAGGGTTTTGGCTTGATTCTAGCAGACCCTATCACCAATGCATATTCACGCAAAGTGAATATGCTTTTATGCTTTCGCGCTCTTTCAATACACGCGTGAATTGAATCCACTTCTAAATACGAATGCCCCGATTCCATGAATTTCAAATCGATCGTATTTAAGTGAGGTATGTTATTGACAGCGTATAAAGCCGCTAGAGTAACATATTTATTGCGGTTCTGACCACCACAAGTGTCAGAAAATGATGCGACATGAGTAACAGTTTCGGGTAAACTACTAAGATATTTTAACAATATTGATCCGATTTCAGTAGAACCTTTTTTGCCATTACACTCGTCCCATAAATAGCAGTAGCCAGTGTTAGCATGACAATCTAGGATAGTAAAATTGTACATCGATAATTTACGTAAATAATAGATTTTGCAGTCTCCGGTAAAAGGTACCGATAGGATAGCCTGAAGGTCAAATGTTATAGCCCGGAAAGCTCCATCTGAATTCAAGCATCTTTGCTTATCTTCTTTTTTCATAGTCAGTGCATCATTTTCGCGTTTTTTGTGGGCATCATAATCTTCCTGTAAGGGAGCTCTATTGTCGGATCGTTTATACACGTTGCATTTGGTGCACTGGTCTTTCTTTGGCTTGTAAAATGCTAGTCTTGGATTATAAGAGTGGAAAATTTTTGATACACATAAGGCGATACAGGAGTTATCATCTTTTCGGGGCAAAAAAAATCTTTGCACATTTGATATAAGCGACTCAAGTTGAGATCACTGTCTAAATACTGTTTTTTAGAACTTTTTCGGCAATAGTGGGATTCAACGCGAGGGTACAGGTTAATATGCTCTTTTACAAAGTTAGTAGACTCCACTGAAGTAATGTTTGCGGGCATTTTTCCTATTCGTTTGTCAGTGCCCATAAATATGCCGTTGAGCCCTCTATTTTTTGAACAATTATTAATGATGCTTGAACTAATATTGAATGTATTATAAAAAAACTTTTGGCAAACTCGTTTTTTACCTACAGATTGGTGAAAAAGCCAATACTGACGTGACATAGTGCGATTTTTTTTTGCCATCGTATAAAGACGTAAGACTTCAGCGTGAGAAATCAGGCTACTGAGCATCATTTTTTGTTGTTTTGTATCACCTAGGCTCCAGTACTCTTCAAAGATATCTTGTCTCAGATTTTCTGGAAACAAAGAATTGCACTGATATCGACATTTAGAGCAATCTGTAGGCTTGCATTCTTTTGGTTCCATAAATTTTCCATTTCTACTTGTGTACCTGTTTGGCGTAAATTTTTAAGAACATTTCTTTTCCATGCTTCGGGCATTGCCTTCTTTCTTCGTTTTGGTTGATTTTCCTTTGTAGCTTCTACTGAGTCACTTACGTCAGTTAAATCGCTATCTAATGATAATGGTAGATGGCGTGGTTTAGATGATGAAGGAGCATAAGACGATTCTGAATCAATATATGGAGATATTTCGTCATCTGACAAATATAGATTTTGGTGTAATAATGTATTTTCACATGTTGATGTACTCGGTTTTGGTGAAACATGATCAGATTCGTTGGGAACAGGTAGGTCTTCTAACACCTGTACGTTGAGAACAGATGGGGAAATTTCTTTTGAAATATGATCCGAATCAGATATTTTAGAGGCAGATTCTACATATTGCAGAGACTCAACGTCGTGACCTAAGACTGTATTTGATCCAGCAGACTGTGATGGATCTCTTTTTCGACCAATAGCATTTATGGGTGTAGAGGTGATTACGTCGTTTTCTGTAATGTCATAAATGTCAGGAGATGCTTGTGAAGTTAGAACTGACTCGGATTTGTCACAGTTGTTTATATCTTCAGGTGAATTATTGTTATCAAATTCTGAAACTATTACTTGATTGGCTGTGCATATAATATCAGGCGATGTCGCTGAATTTTGAATGAAAGCTTGACTTTTTGCAGCAATCTCATTAGACATTTTGTCAAATAGAGTATTTAAATTCTTTGCAACTTTTGACCGTGGTGTTTGAGTGACGCTAACTTCATTTATAGCTGGCGATTTGTAGATCAATGTTTTGTTTGAAATTCTGTCCTTATTTTTCTGCTGAGATTTGTAGCTATCTGCCAATAACTCTGCAGAAGTAACATCTGTAATAAAACATTGACATTTGAGTGATATTCAACTAGTAAGAGATGGCGAAAGGTTCGCCTTACGTGCCAGTAGTCTGAAGAAATTAACACACAGCAGTACCTACAGTAAAAGCTCCTTATTCGCGCTTCCTTAATTCGCATTTTAACTATTCGTGGATTTAATTTTTAGGCGACCTACACACGCGCACACCTCACGTGTGATTAACAGCAATGCAAAATTTTTAATTTAATGAATTATAATTATTATTTTACATTCCATCACGTTAGCAAGGTGAACAGTAAACTTATGTATTAACAGCACTTATGGCTATGCACAAACATATTAAGTGCCTTTAGTTTTCTCTCTGAGAATATATAGTTTAATGCACAAAAGTATTAAATACGTTTAACATGACTGACTACTTATGTGGTTGAATAGTTATTTGCTAATAATAGAATTGTAGTGTTAATAAACTACGCATATAAATAATTATACAAAAATAAGGTACAAAAGATCTTAATAATTTGGTTAGCTATAATAATTATTTCAGAATAAGACCCTAAGTAGGTAATAAATAATTTTAACTACAACGTACCGCAAAAGTACGTGAATTACCAATCGTCACAAGTCGTGAGCACAAACATTGCGATCAAACGCTCCACGCGACCGATCCTACAGACGAACTAATCAAAAAACCCAGAAAGGAACCCAAAACTCAAAAAATAAACTTGACATTAATTATTGCTCACGACTCGTGACGACTACTATACGAGTAGGTACCTATAACACTTTCATACGAAATACGGGCGGTCTCAATATTATTACGTTACACTTGATGTCCTGTCTTATATTTATACCATCCCTCAAAAGATTAAACTGTCACTCATGTTAATCATTAAGGTGTTTAGGTACGATTTTCAACGGCAGCGGTAGGTAGCCGTTTGAAGTTATTTAAAAATGAATGACAAGTTATTTAATTAATGTAACACTTATTTTACTTACTTTTGGTTATTTTATGTGATGAACTCTTCACTTCTGCTTTTTGGCCGGACACTGATGGTGGCACGTCTTGCGATTCCGTCTTGTTTCTATCAGTTTGATTCACTAAATCGACTAGTTTACGTCCTTTACTAAAAATTATGGCATTTAACTTAAACACAGTAAATACTCACTTTCCGCAGAGCAAACGAATATTCTGCACGTATAAACTTGTCCGAACGAACCATCCATGACGAAGTAAAGTCGCTGCTCCTTGAAAATTACGCGCCAAAATCAATCTTTAAAACACAAATGTCTTAAATGAAAGTAATACGCTTGAGTATTCACACTACGAAATAAACATTAAATTAAATGGGCTTAGTTTATTTCCGCTTTTCCATTTATTTCACATGTACACTGAGAATATATCTCAAAAGGATTAAATGCATTTGTGCACTTCAAAAATTGTCAAACCCCTTCAAGTAAAAGTACTTAATACACTTGTACAATTCGGACTATATCTCAAAACGGTTTAATGTATTTGTGCACTTAAAAAATTGCCAAGCCCCTCCCAGTAAAAGTACTTAGCACACTTGGGCATCAAACTTTCTTGATCCTTTTGTACTACCAACACATAATACTCTTGTAGCACTGCTAAAAAGTATGAGCAGATATTGCAAATGTATATAATACGTTTGTGTTTTGAAATTTCCTGCAGTTGAGAAACTTAAAATCAGTTAAAGTATATCTTGATTGGTTTTACAAAAATAAAGACCATTAGTATAATACCACATTCATGGAACATTAAACGAACTCATTTAATACAATTGTGACCCACCGTTTTGGTAGAAAGAGACGGAATAACGGTATTTCGATGCGCGGAAACGAAAGAGCATGAAATTTAGTGTATTTGGCATTAAAAAAGTAAAAATTGAAAATTTTGTAGTTAGTGCAATTGTGAACTAAGGCATCGATATGCCTATTTTGAAAAATTTAAACTATTCTGCAATGAACAAAAAGGATTTAGAAAAAATATTAATATAAACATGGCGCTATTTGACCTACTATCAAGTGTCTTAACATCTGTCGACAAGAAAGAACGAGTTTGCGCTATTTATACAGATATGACAAAGGCATTTGATTTTGTAGATCATAAAATTTTACTACATAAACTACATAGCTATGGCATTAGAGGGAATACTCTTAAACTTATAGAATCTTACTTAAGCGATAGATTGCAATGCACAGAAATCACAAGAATTTGTCCAGTAACTAAGATGCAAAAAACATACACGTCGGCAGCTAGGTTGATCAAATATGGAGTGCCTCAGGGTAGCGTTTTGGGACCCCTGTTGTTCTTGATATATATAAATGACCTACCGAAAATAACGGGGCACGAAATGGTACTTTTTGCCGATGATAGTACTGTTGTTATAAAATGCAAAGATCCTAATAACTACGAACTTGACATTAATGACACTCTCCTCGAAAATAATTAATTGGTTTAATGACAATAATCTTGTAATAAATCTAAATAAAACCAAAATTATGCATTTCCACCAACGACTTGTAAATACTCCAGTTAATGTCACCTATAATCAGTCTAGAATAGAAGAGGTCAGCATTGCGAAATTCTTGGGTATTTCTATAGACAGCAAACTGACCTGGAAACCACACCTGGAAGAAGTGTGTAAACGATTAAGCAGATCAGCGTACCTTCTATTTCAACTGTCAAAAAAAGTAAATACTGAAACACTCTTAACGGCGTATCATGGATTGGTATCCTCGGTTTTGCGTTATGGTGTTGTTTTTTGGGGACAGTCAACAAATCGAGAACTTGTTTTTAAAATGCAAAAGAGATGCATACGGTCGATGTTTGGTTTAAAAAGGACTGACAGTTGCAATCCATATTTTAAAAAATACAATATTTTAACCTTTCCTGCTTTGTACATCTTGGAAACTTCTTTATTTGTAAAAAATAATCCCCACTTATTTAAAAAACTGGCCACAGTCAAGAAATTACCAATACGTGCTCAATATATGAACACATTATGCCATGTTAAATGTAAAACTGCACTGATGAAGAAAAGTTTCTTTGGGATTGCTCCCCAAGTTTTTAATAAAGTACGCGATGCAATCAAATGTATGCCAGTAAAAAAGTTCAGAAACACTTTACAGAAGCTGTTACTTAATAAATGCTATTACACGCTAGACCAGTTTCTGAATGACAAATCTAATTAATCAAAATTCTGGAATTATTGTATTTAAAATATTTATTACAGTTAGTAAATTTTGATAATTTTAATTTTTTGTTGACATTGTATATTTTCTTAATGACATTTTGATTATTTTAATTAATTTAATTTTGACGATTGTAATATTGCTGACATTATTTTACCTTTTAGTACTATTTTATTTTAAATTTTTCAATTTTCTATTGCTGACATTTTTTTATTTTTTTTTTAATGAGATTTTTGTATATTTTCACAATTTATCTTGATAGAATATTTTGACATAGCACCACTATTTTGTATGCCTTTCGGCGGAACATAGCATGGACCAAACATTATATTTATAAGATCTTTGTACCCTGTGTTCACAAAATGAATAAATGAATAAATGAATAAATAAATGAATAAATGAATAAATGAGTAAATTGGTTAAAAGTAATACTTTACACGACATTACACATTTTTTTCTACGTAGATTCTAGAAGTAACCCATTCTTTTAATGACCCTTTTTTGAGGGGGTAATCATCAAATACACTTTTCCCGCTCAGAGTGGAGCGCAAGGGAGTGTCACGACTTTTGTTGACTAAAACTAGTGTTGGGTAAATAGCCGGATGCTTTGAGTTATTATCGATTATAATCCATAAGTGTCCATTAATAGCCTTGCAATGGATGATAACCCTGCTATTAATGTATTGTTAAAAATAAATGCTTTATTTTTTATTTAGTGTAAAATCTGTGGGTGTAAACATAAATTGGGTGCGTGTATGCAGTGTGATTCAATGTATTGTAATTCTTTTTATTTATTTTTACTTTTTGTATGTGAAAAAGTGTTAATAATAAAATGAATACCTACACATTTTTTGGGAAATTCAGTTTTGTTAAATTAGAGATCCAATACTATAAAAACCATAATTACTATTGACACATCGCTTTATGATTTAACCATCTACCTAATTAATTACTTAATTTAACAAAGCGAGCTAAATACGTAAGTGTATGTATACCTACAAATAAATTTTAACCGATACGTAAAAATGTAAGGTACAATAAGTAAGTTACTTATTAGCTCTTTTCACAGCAGAATATATTTCTGAACAAATTATTCGAAACATGAAACAATTTGATGAGAAAAAATTCTTTGTTCTAATCGGAGACAATGCGAAGAATATGCAAAAAGCTTTTCAGCTAGTTAAATTGCAACATCCACACATCACAAAGCTGGGGTGCTCTGCTCACATCCTAAAGGAGATGTTTCATTTTTGTATGGGGCTCCGGCCATAACATGTACATTTTAGAGAAGCTGGGAAACTTACCCCTGAATAGAATAAAGTAACATTTTTTTCATATTATCAAATGGATTTTTTGTACAAAATAAAAATTAAAAATGTTTGACGTTTGTCCTAAGAGTTATGACAGCCATGACAGGTCGTAGAGATGACGTTTACTTAACCTATAGAATGGTTTTGTTTTTGTTTATCAGAACTAAACTCATAAATAGTTTAAGATCAGATCTGTGATCTTTCTAATAGAATATTAGACAAAAGTGGCTCACCAAATCACGATCAAATCTTTGAATCATTTCCTAAATTAAAAGGGACAAAAGTCACTTTGAGCGTTCGGGCGGTTAATTAAGTAATATTGGCTTATCTCGATTAATAATGTTATAAAAGTTAAAATAGGTACTGTGTTCAATCCCTGCTGGATGCAAACACGTTTATTTCAATACATTTCCTTCAGCAAATGGGTCTCATTTGTCTAATGTTATACAGAATATGCTGTTTGATGCTGTAATTATTGAATGGATTGGTATGGTATTATAGATAAGGTGAAAACTAAAAACGTAAGTAATTGTAGAACAAGTCAACAACATATCTTCCTTTTTCCAATGGTTTTGGGGTCGGCTTCCAGTTAAGCTGGATGCCGCAGAATATGTGGGGATGTGGGGTTTATATCGAGCGACTGCCATCTGACTTCCACACCCCAGTAACTGGGTAACATGGTACCGATTGACAAGACTGGTATCAGATTTACTGACTTCTATCTATACAGAGACCAATAAATAAGCCATTGCTTAACATGCTTTCTGAGGCATGTTGTTAAACCTTTAGTGAACCACAGAAGGAATGTAGAACATGACCCTACAAAAAAGAAATAAAAGAACAAATCAGGATTCAAAACTTTATTCTTCTTCTCTTACTAATACATCATCAAGGAAAGATGCCGGTGCCACAACATTATTTTCATGTCGAGCCCAACCAAGGTACCAGATTATGGTCATCACGTGTGCGCAACATCCAACTGTTCGCATTCCACAAACACAACTACAGTAATAACCTTCTATACCATTTTCCCAATTATTTTGTCTGGCAGTAATCAAAATATATGTGTAGTATATTTTATTGCTGTGGTGTCGAGATTTTATTCTTCCTCTTACCAATATACTTTCATGTGATGACAGTGTACCTGGCACCATGGTTTCACTGTATAGTTCTACCACAAATGATCCATTCCGCCTTATATGTTCACCAAAGTAGCTACGTGCCTGTTTTATTTGGTATATCCCCAAACCAAACAATATAAGGTCAGACATGGTCATTTGTGGAAAAACTTCTAGCAGCGGGTGATTTGCATCTATATTTATAAAATTAGCTCTTCGTCTATTAACATTATTTTCAATTATGAAATTACCTAATGTATTAGGTAAATTCACCCGCTGCAGGGCTCGATTTAATATTGCCTCAGCATCTGGACGGTCTACCAGGGGAGAATGGAAGGCATTTAAAATAGCAGCACATATCTTGAAGTCATCCATTAAGTGGGAAGATGCTACATTAAAATATTCTTGGCGAAACAATTTAAACTGTAGTTTAAAACGTCCATTAACAACCTCCACAACCCACCTACACAAAGTTACAAGCCTACTTTTATTTGCCTTTATTGTAGACAATTGGGATTCCCCTGCGTCTAAAGATTCAGGTTTGTAGACCTTATATATATTTTCTAATAAAGGTAGGGCATCTCGAAACCCTCTGTCCAAGATAAAAATATCACCAGGTCTAAAATATTGTCTGTATGGCCCATTTTCATTTTGAAATAAAAGCTTCATAATATCTGCATCAGACGTAGATGCTGGATATGGGCCACACACATCTAAAATGTGTCCGTCAGTTGCCACCAATAGAAAAGGCTTAATTAAATTGCGGTATTTGTGGAGGCTGTAAGTCATTTTTTGATATAGATAATTTGATGACTTCTGTATGTATATGTAAGTGCCATCAAAAATAATTATTGGCTTCCTATCTTCCCTGTTACCGAACAAGCCCTCGGGTATTGTTAGGTTTTTATTGATAATGTTTTCACGGTTTATGTGTTCTAAACCTAAATGGTTAGGGACATATTGTATTAATAAGGCTTCTCGAGCCTTCTTAAGGAGACGAGTGACTGTTACTTTACTTATTTTAAATAATGTAGACAGTCTCTCGTGTGAATCTCCTGTCCGAGCTTTTACAAAAAATAACCCGAGTGCTGTTTTAGGAATTTTACAATTTTCTCTTAACTGGGAGACTTCATTAAACACTGTTAAAAACTGGGCTCTATTTAAGCCAGTCCAATACCGTAAGACATCATCATCGATATTTTCTATATTGGAAAAATTCAAATGTACAGTTTGGGGATCATTGTTTACTTCCATCATTTTTTCAATTTCCTCTGCACTGAAAACATTACTCAACATTTCCAAATTGAAAATATGGTCCCAATCATAGGTAGTCTTGTGAACTAGACAAACCCTTGCATTGTCAACAATGTATATTTTATAATTAGACAGAACATTTTTTCTTAAGTACCCAGGCACTATGTATCGTTCAGGGTTTGTACAACCTGGTACAAAACAACTCGAACTAGACACCAACTTTTTTGTACGAATTCAATTCTATATGATGGGGAATATCCAAAACCTGTGGAGGCTCTTCTGGATTAGATTCAGCTTCGACGACAGGTTGTTCATATTCTAGCTGAACAGCATTTTGAGCCCAAGTCCAACAATCATTGCACACCAATGAATGATTACTGACCTGTAAAAACAATACAGAATAAACCCACACATTCACAGATAGATACATACTTCATAATCAATCAATCAATTCATAGATTTACAGTTGACTATTTTACACACCTGTCTAGGGTATATTCTTCTAGAAATGACATCTCTTTCTGGACCATTCAGCAATAAATGTGTGCGACGTCTCACTGTTGAAGTTGAACATACAACACAAACATTCCTACTATTTAGGTGAAGATTGGCTGCACGCTGTACATTTCTTCTAGCAGATACCCAGCATGCATAACATACTCTGTCTCCAGGGAGTATCTAAAAAATAATACATCTGTTAGGATTGTTACCAAGCTCGATAAAACATTTTCATAGTTTTTATTATGTTTTTTGCCCCATATAATTGATGATCATTACCTTATTATCACATCAATCAGTCTATTGCAGGAGAATTGTAAGTGTAATCTGAACATATATAAAGATCATACATAAAGATGGAGGTATCAGACCTGTCGTGGAGTTATCCGTGCTGTGATTTCATCTCTCTCAGGACCATGTGGAATACTGTGAGATCTTCTCTGAGAGAGAGAACGACAACACCATACACAAATATGTTGTGATTGTCCAGAATTTGATGCTGATACATCTACCAGCCTGCAAGCACGCACCCAACATCGATAGCAAACAATGGCATCATCTGGTATCTGAAATTATTATCATGAAGTTAGTGATACTATAAATTGGTGTTTATCATCATCTTTCTGCCCTTATCCCATTTTATTTGGGGTCGACGCAACATGTATTTTCTTTCATTCATTCCTGTCACTCGTCAAGCTATCACTAACTCCCTTTACTTTCATATCACTTTTCACACAATCCATCTATCTTTTCTCTGGTCTCCCTCTCCCTCTCCATCCATCCACATGTAAACTCATAACTCTTTTAGTAACATGCGTTTCATCCCTCCTCTTCACATGACCATATCAAATCATCATATTTCATTTTTTTTGGTATACAATAAAGAATATATCTATCTATCTATCTATCAAGACAAACAACTCCCTTTCAACTTTTCAGTCACTGGCGCCACTTTCAAACTTCCCCTTATATACTCATTTCTCATCACTATACACATCCATCTTAACATTCTCATCTCCGCTATGTGCAATCTTTTTTCATCTGTCATTTTCACAGCCCAACATTCTGATCTATACAGTATGACAGGCCTTATCATGGACTTGTAGAATTTACCCTTCAACCTGAGGGACTTCCGTGGATCACATGTTTTCCCATGGCCTGTCGCCATTTCATTCATCCTGCATTGATCCGATGTGTTACTATAAATTGTTGTTAAAGCAAAATAATAAAAGCAAACTATTTGCAAATATTAGGTACCTGTCTTGGGACAATTGCATTAGATATTGCATCTCTCCCCTCGTTAAACAATGCGTCCTCCTTGAGGTTAAAGATAAAAGGCACCACACGCATACATTTGATTCATATGTTTCACTGATGGGTTCTACTCCATTATCCTGCATTACTTCAGTACTACTACGAGTACTCTCAAGAAGATTGGTAATAGAGTTAAAACATGCCTCGCACAAAGCAGCATCAGTAGCAATCTGAAAACATACATATATATTTAATTATACTCTGAAAACAAGTTCTTTTCATTCACTTGACAGTTGAAAGGATAATAAAGGTTGTAGTCGCACATGTTTAAAACTGTATAAAAATATATTCTTACCTCATGAGCCATGTCTTGTTCAATAATAAACAAAAGCTCTGGACCCAAATCTGCTGCAATATAGTGAACTTCATCACTGAGTATCCTTTTATTGCACTTCACACAAGCCATTTTGCAAAGAACCTGCAAAATACAGAGAGGTAAACTTGTGTTTCTAACTTAATCCAGCTGATTTGTAAATATTTTTCATTCATTTACCTTTAGCGTGAGTAAAAACAAAAGATTTCCAATAGGCAGAAAAATCCAAATCGCAGATTCTGAATTCGAGTACCGTTAAACAAAGCCAAAGTCAATCCAAGAATGAGCAGATATCACAAAACCGTTATACAAAGCCGAAGTCGTAGGAAGTAATATAAAAATGAGAAAACGCAAAATAACACCGAAAACCACGAAAGCCAAAATCAAGTTGAGACTAACAAGACTGACTGATAGTTTCAAGTCAACAAGCGGTTATTTTGAATTCGTTTAGAAACATACTTTTTTGTAGGTACTTCAAAAATGGAGACTAAAGATTTTTGTAACTATGAAATGGTCACACTTAATTATGTTTACTCAAAAATATGTTTAAGAGAATAATAGTAACTTATTTTTAACACTACAAGAATACACACATTTTTAAATTATTTTCTACGTAACATTGATTTGATGAGACATGATTTCAGAACGAATTAAGTCTGCAAGCAAACGAGACGCCATGTTGACTAAAACATGGCAATAATTGAAAAACTAATATTTTTTGTACACAACAAATCAGGCTCAAATTCACCAGAGAATATTTTTCCCCAATTCGTGGTATTTTTTCCTCTTTTTCGATAAATGTACATCTGATGGCCGAAAATGTAACATCTCCTTTGCTTTGCCAAGATTTTATTAAAATTAATATTATAGATAAAGTTATAAACACTGCAACTAAAGTTGTGAACACTATCAAAAACCACAAAGTTCTTAATTCGTTGCCTCAGGACATAGTGAAAAGAAAAGGCTCTGGAGAAACACTTCAACTAGCAGTAAAAACCAGATGGAGTAGTCATTTGATCTTGTTGAAAAGCTTATAGAACACAAAAATAGCATTGAAAACACTAGCTATGGACGAGAAAGCCGTAGAACTTCCATCAGATGTTAAAATCAATTTGCTAGAATAGTCATTTTGGGACCTTTTGAAGCAGATTTCGTGTATCTTAGAACCGATTGCTGATGCTATAAAAAAATTAGAAGGTGATAAAACTAAAATAGACAAAGTATTTCTCAAATTCAAGAATTTAAGGTCCCAAGTCTACAAACAAATTTGCAGTTGCTATTTTATCAGCTCCTTACACGTCAGCAGCTACGGAAAGGACCTTTAGTACTCGAGCTGATGTACACACAAAAAAAAAAAAGAAATAAACTAACTACTGAACGAACAGGAAAAATAACATATATATCACACAACTGGAATTTGGAAAACAGACCTTCAAGTATTTGTATAAGTATTACGGAAAGTGATTTCCACATGGATTCGGAACATTTTTCTCCAACATCAGAAATCGATGAAATATCCTGTGACTGTAATGAACCTGTTCTTCTTTATACACTAGAAATAGATCCATCAGCGTCCGATCCAATCGATGTACCAAACTTGGGAGATTTTGGGCACGCCATAATTATGGCGGTAAGTCCCCTCTTTGAGGAGTGGCTGGAAAGGCAACACGGCGTCCTTACCTTCCGCATGACGCAGGTCCTCACCGGACATGGTAAGTTCGGAAGGTTCCTGCACCGGATTCGGTCGGAAGAAACGCCCGGGTATCACCATTGTGTGGACCGCCCGGAGGACACGGTGGAGCACACGGTGGAGGTGTGCCCCGCTTGGGCAGAGCAACGCCGTGTGCTCGTGGGGGCGATCGGCGGTGGCGATCTCTCGCGCCGGGCCTTGGTACAGGCCATGGTCCGAAGCAAGGAGTGGCAGGCGGTCGCCTCCGCGTGCCAAGCAGTAATGCTAGCAAAGGAGGCGGCCGATCGCGTGAGGCAACGGTCCTCACGCCCCAATCGCCGCCAGGATTTCGATCCCGATTTCCGGCCACCGTAGGCACAGGCTTGCGGACGGCGAGCAATGGGTGGCTCGCCGTCCGACCGTCCGGTAACCGTCCGGACCGAACCCAAGTCGTCGACGGCGCGTGCTGTTCCACGCGCGCCTCAAGATGTCAGCAACTGTAGGGGCCTAGCAGGGTCGAAGCCTACAGGGGCCAAGGGTCTGATTCTGAAAGGAAGACTCGGCCCTGGTACGAAAGGCAACGAAGGAACAGGAGTGGGTTTTTAGTCAGTAAAAGTCTGACACTATCTCCCGCCCCGCCCAAGGGCGGGGGATGTCATAAGATGATTTTCCCACCGAAAAAAAATAAAAAATAAGGAGATTTTGAAAAATCCAGAGTTTCCAGCAGTAATTAGGCTGAAAATTATTGTTGAGCAACAAATATAAAAAAAAAACAACTAAAAACGAAAATAAAAATATCCCAAATAAATGACTGATTAAGAATTTAAAAAAAAACTAAGTACATAAAAATCTAATTATCAAAAATCAATGTAAATAGCTGATTGAAAATTTTTAAATGGGCCAGATTAGTTTTAAATTGCACATTTATTTACTACAAAGAAAGATGATGAAAATGAAGTCTAATCTGACAGTCCTAAACCTGAAAAAACTGAAGGGAAATTTTCAATCACTAAAGTAACATTAACAGCAGGGTTATCATCCATAATTGCTATTTATGGCTAATAACTGAGTTTTAATCGATTATTAGCCAAATGATATTAACCGGATTATTATCATTGCCCAACACTAACTAAAACCCACTTGTGTCCCTTTAGTTGTCCTTTGCCTACCAGGGACGTGGTCATTCTTCGGAACAATCTCGCAGCCCAGGCAGGCACACATCGCTAACCTGTCGATATAATAATCCTTTAGGCGTTCTTCCACTTTGTGTGGTTGGCACCACTGTATATCATTAGTTTTTGACCCAAAACTTGCCACTTGCATGGCATCGCTTGCGTTTTTGGAAATGCAAGCGGTAGAAAACCGATAGGCTAGCAGCAACTCGGCGTCGATGCTCAAGACCAATGATCCTCTTGATCGTTTCTCAATTGACTCAAGTGTATCAAGCTCAACGCACTCGTATAATTAATTTCTTTCTTTCTTCAGTCGGCCTAGACCGCGACACTATGGCAGAAATGCGTCGTGTGGTCGGCAAGGTGCGCGAGATGCAGACACAACGCGACTCTCTGATACAACAGCTGAGAGAAGCCGTCACAAGCGATGACATCACCGCACAGCTGCTGGCGAGGAACAATGAGCCTAAGGAAGAGATCTTCAAACAGGAGCTGAAGAAGCATAACCCTCAAGTTAGGAACTCAGTATTGTAGCTTTTTACCTGTGACGTGCTGTCATGGTCTTTCAGGAACCCTGGATTTTGTGGCAGCCAATTATACTCAGTGATATTGAAGATTTCTGTGATGCGTCAGTGGAAACGCACCCTTACCCCTAGTTTTATTGGGGATATTTTTTTTTTCGGTTGGGAAATCATTTTATGACATCCCCCTTGGCTCCAATAGGCTTCGACCCTGCAGGCTACAGTTGCTGACATCTTCTTGAGGCGCGCGTGGAATAGTACGCGCCATCGACGACTTGGGCTCGGTCCGGACTGCTAGCATTACTGCTTGGCACGCGGAGGCGACCGCCTGCCACTCCTCGCTCCGGACCATGGCCTGTACCAAGGCCCGGCGCGAGAGATCGCCGCCGCCGATCGCCCCTACAGCTTTAGATGGGATGAGTTTACTCCACGCTCACTTCCCCTACATTTTTTGACAAAACTTTTGCAAAATAAATCTTATGCTATCTTTCTTCTCTAACTAAACCTTCTAAGGCCGGTAGGTCTGAAATTTTGCTATCGGTTTCAATGTACCAAAACTATTTTTGTACTAAAAGTATTATTGTTTCAGATACAAATCATCGAAGCCAACCTTGCTGCTCAAGAGAACATCATCAATAAGCTGACTTCAGTGTACGCGTCATACGGCGACTCCAGGCGTTTGCTGTCCGACGTATTGAGGAAACGAGAGGGGCTTATAAATGGTACAGCTTTTCAAGATTTAAAGTTCTGTAGATGTAGAATGCAAATTCCTAAGCTATAATCGTTTTTGAAAAGAAATACAGTCAAGATTCAATTGTTTTCGAATAATAAAAAATGCAGCTTTTTTGGTTTTCCGGGAAACCTATACTCCATCGGTTTAGGAAGTTAACTAAACGTAAACAATCTTAATATGTCTTTTTATTTAAAAAAAAATCGTATAAAAGACATACAAAGATTATTTAAATTTAGTTAGTTACCAAACATCGCTATAGGTAAATAACAAATTGTAAACATTTTTAGATAAAAATTATAGACAACTTTTAGATAAGACATGTCCATTACCTAAACAGATGGAGTATAAGGCAATTCATCATCTCACTAGCCGACTCCAAGTCAGCTGTCTAACCGGATGTAACTGAATGCCCGAGTTTCACATGAACGAGAATGCCTATCAGACCTTCACAACTCAATTACTAGCCAACACGATACTCCTTGGGCAGACTGATGATGGTCAGGCTTTGTGGCGTCTGACAACTTGTAACTGCTGTCAAAGATCTACGAATGACAACCGGGACTTACAGCTTTACGTGCTATCCGAGGCACAGGGTGTCAGTAATGTCCTAGATAAACTTAGAAGAGTACAAGTGCTATTTACACCAGTGATTATTACAAATTATGTTTTTTTTTTCCGTTTTTGTTTTTTCTTTTCCGCTTTGCTGTTGTTGGTCGCACAAAGATAAAGAGTTAACCCCAGACCAAAACTGTACCAGAGTTTAAAATTTTGATAATTAATTTCATTCGACGGTAGCGGAACCAAAAAGAAACATTACCAATGTTTTAGACTCGTTGATACCTTGTTTTACTTTAATGTAAAACTTACTATTGATACTAAAATAACCGTTTCTTTCTCTTCCAGCTCTCATCACATCATACGACACATATGAGGAACTGTTAGGAAAATCACAGAAGGGACTAGAATTCTATAAGAAGCTGTCACACAATGTGTCGCAACTGCTGGCTCGCCTGCGCTCCACGTGCCAAGTGCAGGAGGAGGAGAGGGCTCAGCTGTTGAACAAACACACCAGCAAAGGTATGCTAGATAGTTGGAACGTAACGGACGTGGTTATATCGGAATCGAATTTGGAACCATAGTTTTAAATTTGGGTTTGTCGGTATCGGAACCGAAATTGGAGATGGAGGCAGAAGCGTCAAATGTCAACACTACTAAAATTAATCAGTTTTAGATAAGTGTTGACATGATATTATTTGACAGATGAGGGATGAAACGCATGTTACTAAAAGAGTTATGAGTGTACATGTGGATGGATGGAGAGGGAGAGGGAGACCAAAGAAAAGATGGATGGATTGTGTGAAGAGTGATATGAAAGAAAAGGAAGTTAGTGATAGTATGACGAGTGACAGGGCAGAATGGAAGAAAAAAACGTGTTGCACCGACCCCAAATAAGACGGGACAAGGGCAGAAAGATGATGAGATAAGTATTGACACATAAATCGATCGGATTCGTAATATTTAAACCGATTATTTTTCACCTCCATGAAGGAAACGTCTTGTACATTTTAGTATTATCAAATAAAAAGCCTTAAATATACAGATTACGAATGTATCTACGGTCTGTGAATATTTAATATATTTTTTTTTACGGCAACATGGCCATAATTATAGGGCAAGCACTAAATATACAGATTACGAATGTATCTACGGTCTGTGAATATTTAATATATTTTTTTTACGGCAACATGGCCATAATTATAGGGCAAGCACTAACTATTCCATGCATCAGTTCCATACCAGAGTCTCCTTTTGACAGTCAGGTTGACGGTTCGAGGAGATGCAATGAATTTGGCATTTTCTCAAGAATGAAAACAAGCGCCTATTGAATAATTAATAGTAAAGTTGTCTGAAAACTATAAGATTTGTGAAAAATATCAGTAGGAAGCTAACATGTATATCGTCCTATAACTTTTGAACACATGCTTTAAATAACGTTAAATCTAGTTATTTTAAAAATGCAATTAAAAAGCTATCATATGACATACTCGTAGATCTGCATTCTGGGTATTGCTTGGGGAAAGGCTCTATACTAATTTGGACATTATTCTTTCTTGATCGATGAGTTCAAACTCTTTAAAATGTATTTACTTACGTAGAAAATCGTACATCATGTTTAATCTCGAAGTATTCTTGGGGTCAAAAGAACGGACTGCACAAAGAACAGTATAATTCACTCCAAAACACAAATTGCAGACGTAGGTAACTTAGCCGCCAAACTAAAATGGAACTGGGTCGGTCACATCTGGCGCATGTCGCAACTAAAATAGGTGAAGGCAACCACTGACCGAATCCCGAACAGTAGGAGCTGGTGACGCGATAGACTCAGAAGGAGATGGCGTGACGAGTTGGACTTCTATCTAAAGGAAAGAAAGAAAGAAAGAAAATGAATTTATTTTGTTACAATGCAAGGCACACAAACAATATATATTGTGACTGGTAATTAGTGTACGATACTTAAACACGTGATTGTGCTCATGATAACCAACAACTTTTACTATAGGAACAAACCTGAAATCGCGAAAAAAAAATCAGCCGTTCAGTACATTTATGTTTGCCTAATGTACTGAACAGCTGATATTTTTTTCGCGATTTCGGCTTTGCTCCTATAATAAAAATTGTTTGTTATCATAAGCACAATCACGTGTTTAAGTATCGTACACTAATTGCCAGTCACCTTATATGTAAACACGAAACCAAACAAAAGAGAACCAAAAAAAAAAATTATATATATAATACAATTGTGTGCCTCACGGCTGCGCCAAAATAGGTCCAGTTCAGCATGATTGCCAGACAACTAGTTAAAGGGTTGGCCAGAAGTGGCTAAAGGATAGAGAAGACTGGAAAAATGGAACGGAAACCTTTGCCCTGCAGTGGGGATACAACAATTGGGTTTTTTGGCGGGATTTCTTTGAGTGAAGTTTTTTAATTATTCGCCAATTTATTCCTAGTGGATATTGTGATGTAAAAGTATCTCAAGTGTCTGCGCAACTGGACAGTATGTGGAATCATTGAAACAGGTGTGACCTCGGTCAAATGGAGCTGAGAATTTTATTGTAGTGTTGACTAAAGGTGGGTTTCTGAATTGAATATTTTGAGTTAAGTATGTCTCAAGCCGTACATAAATGCCAAATTTTGACAGGTTTGCAGGTAGAGTTTCAGAAATACTCAACTTTAAATGCTTAAATCAAAAATCGAGGGTAACTCGGCGAAGTTTGTGTACGTCCATATTCTATTATCATCAAACAATATTCGTACATCTAAAATCTAAAACAAATTAACTATTAATATGAAGACATGGCTTAAAGGACTTAGTATCCAAGCGAAAAGCATTAACAAAAAAGAAGTCTTATAATAATAATAATGTTTAATGTGACCAGCATCCACCCCCACGGCCACGTCAGCAGGCAGCCCCGCGGCCCCCCGGCTGGCGGGCGCGGCGCAGGGGGCGGCCGGGGGACCACACAAACTGAAGGACTACTTGCCCTACATGAAAAGTAGGAACAGTCGCAGTGTTACGCCACAAGGTAACTCATTTATTGCATTCATTGTGTTTAAGGCCGCTTGTATACGCTAAGAAAAATCGCCGGGTCTATGCAAGAATTCATGTCCTATTTACACATGATTTGTATACAATGCTCTGGCACTGACAAAGAAAATTATTTTGATACAAGTGTAGAAAGTTTGTCATTGCGACCGAGAGGAATTCGCACGAGCCGTAGGGGAGTGTGTTATGTAGCCGAGGGCTGCAGTGACAAATCTGCACGTGTATCAAACGACTTTTTTCAATACACTTACGAAGAAATAATAAGCGGGGGTTTACCGGCGACTCGTGGGGGTCGACGCGCGCCCAGCCTGATGCGATACATGTACATTGTGGCGGGGAGAGCATGCGCACTTTTCTGCACTAGTGCGGAAAACGTTCTATTGCGTGCTTAAGCTGTTGATCCCCGCACGAACGCCGGCGTTCGGGCGCCATTGTCTTACTATTGTGTCTCTAATTACGCACTCAAAAGGTTAAAAGCGGTGGGATAAGAGCAGGTTTTCGAGTAAGTGTATTGAAAAAATCTTGTCTGCGCTAGACACGACGAGCTCTGTGTTGTTGCGGTGAAGAGAGGGGCGGAGTAGGTGAGGTGCTTCAAGTCTCTTTTAGTTATTATTTACTAATATAGTATTTTAAGATCATACTATCAATTTTCTTGTAATGAATGGATCACTATTGATGTCGGAATTTTATTTTTGCTTCATAGTTAACATGTTTGCATATGCACCATACCCTACGCACGACTGGACGAAAACAATCTCGTCGTTTACACGTCTTTATTTATCTTGTCTGGAGCAAACAAAACAAATTTTCGTGACTAGATCCGACTAAATTCTAGTAGTATATATGATGAATTAGTCCTATCTGACGCAGACACGGTAAAATTTCTTAGCGTGTACAAGCACCCTTAGGGTAGTGACAAAAAAAGTCCAGTAAATGTGCCATCTATTAAAATCTACAGTGTTCCAATTCGTGGGGAAATCAGTTTAAATACCTTAGACGTTGCATTGCGGATGAGGGAACGTAGGGTATTGGTGGTTCAGGCTAACCGTGTTGGTCCGTAGGTTCGCCTGATGTACCGTAACAATCAAACCCACGCACTTTAAAGTATGCTGTAAATCCATGGACTTGCACTGGATCTATTGTGCCAACGAGCCGCCTGCGAGTTTAGTATAACAACGCTTTCAGTGCTCTGATGCGACTGTCACGTACTTCGGAGATGTTTCCTAAAGCCAAAGTCGTCCAGCTTCTCAGCTGTCATACGCAATAAAAGTGCGTCTCTTCTGGCTAGTTTGCGTGGCAGAAGCATCAGCCTCCAGGATTTTACTTCGATACCTGACTATTCTTGTATTGTAGTATAACTTATTGTTTGAGGAGTGCCTGGAAAGGCAACACGGCGTCTTTACCTTTCGCATGACGCAGGTCTAAGTTCGGGAGGTTCCTGCACTGGATTCGTGCGGAAGAAACGCCCGGGTGTTACCATTGTGTGGACTGCCCAGAGGACACGGTGGAGTAATGTTAGCAAAGCAGGCCCTCGCGCCCTGGCCGCCGGAATTCCGATCCCGATTTCCGGCCACCGTAGGCGCGGGCTTGCGGACGGCGAGCAATGGGTAGCTCGCCGTCCGACCGTCCGGTAACCGTCCAGACTGAGCCCAAGTCGTCGACGGCGCGCAGTGTTCCACGCGCGCCTCAAGGAGATGTCAGCAACCATAGGAGCCCAGCAGGGTCGAAGCCTACTGGGGCCAAGGGTCTGATTCTGAAAGGAAGACTCGGCCCCGGTATGAAAGGCAACGAAGGAACGGAAGTGGGTTTTTAGTCAGTAAAAGTTTGACACTATCTCCCGCACCGCTCAAGAGCGGGGGATGTCGTTGGATGATTTTCCCACCGAAAAAAAAAGTATAACTTATTGTTATCTTAAATTCAGTTAAGTGAATATGTGTTGTGTGTAACACGAGATGTGGAAAGTCGCTCCGACGCTTGACCGGCACGTTCAATGAGTCCTCTTTTTTTAACCGACTTCAAAAAGGAGGAGGTTATATGTTCGGTTGAATGTATGTTTTTTATTTTTATTTTTTATGTATGTTCACCGATTTCTCGGTCAATTGTGGACCGATTTTGAAAAATTTTTTTTTGATTGAAAGGTTATGCTTCCGAATTGGTCCCATAGAAATATTGTTATGATCTGATCATGAACTTCGAAGATATGGAACAGAACTCCTCATAGGATCACAGCAGAACCGTCGTAACAAGTAAAATTGCTTTGTTTATACGTGTAGTCGATGACTGACTGAAAGTAGAGGGGGAATATATCGAACTGCTCTGATGATGAAGCCTGAAGTTAGGCACCGGAACTCTGTAATAAATTAATGTAATCTTACCGTGTTTGGGATTATTAGAATTGTCATGAGATGCACTCTGGCTATAAGGTATTTAAGTTTGGCTGAGGGGTACTTTTTAGTGGTGGTACCATAACTAAAAAGTGTAAAATAAAAACTTTTTACAAAAAAAATACAACCGACTTCAAAGTAAAAAAAACACTGAAAAGTGCAAAATAACTTTAATTTCGGAAGTCGGTGTTAAATAACGAAGAGACAAAACTATTAAAGAAACACCGACTTCCGAAATTAAAGTTATTTTGCACTTTTCAGTGTTTTGTAAAAAGTTTTTATATTTAAAAACATTACCTTACTAGGAATTACTCACCTTGGTTGCATAAGACACCCAGACCAGGAATTACTGTCTATAGGCCATACAAATATTTGTTGTGTGTGGGAATCGAACCCGCGACACGAGCAGGAACTAATCACTCAACCACTGCATCAACCGTGCCGTCACATTTGAATGAATGTTGTTCAGGAAAATTCACACCACCAGTTGGCGCCACTTAGCCTTCAGGTCTATCGCGGGATACGGGGTGTGATATCGGACAGCAGCCCCGCATGCGGAGCAATCCCGCATGCGTGGTGAAATCCGCACGATATTAAAAACACCCTAAAACCCGCCCGTGTTCCTTCAATTTAAATTTTCCTGAATACCCTCAGTGTTCAGCAAAATTCACACCATCAGTTGGCGCCACTTAACCATCAGATCTTTTCCTTTGAAAAGGTATATATGACGTTGACATCTCGTTGTCGTTGATGTCTAACTCATGTCATTAACATAAGCGTTTTGACAGGTGCCTGGACCTGACGCCTCACTGCTGCCAACTGGTGAACGACATTTTAGAACAGCCTCATTGCCCTTTGCGTTCGGACCGCGGTGAAACTTTCGAACAAGCTTGCAGCCCTCTCGAACATAACTACTTTCTATTGTTGATTTTTTGTTGTTTATTTTTGCATTGCAGCTCCAGTGGACCCTATTTCTCTAGACTCGTACTATCCTGAAAGCATATATCCAACTTCTGTACGACCAACACCAGTTGGCTCTGAAGGTATGTCAACATTACTATATAGTTTATTTACATCACATCCTACGTCACAACTTTTAAAATGACTCTAAGGGTTTCTACACTAAATGTACTAACTCCATTAATTCATTAACGCTCAGGCGGTAGCCGGCGTCCGCAAGCCATTGTCTTACTATTGTGTCTCTAATTACGCACGTCAAAAGGTTAAATGCCTGAAAAAGACAAAAACTACTTATAGTCTTAAATTCCGTTAAGAATGAAATCCATTGTATTTTCGGGGACTGTGCGCATTTTTATGGATTTTGATGTTTTCCTCTTGAAACGATAGCCATTTTTGAACACCGACTTAGATTGGACCTGCCTAAACGACAACTCGGCTTTTTGTTCATAAACTTGAATCTGGCTTAGATAAAAGGTTCGAAACTGTTTTCTACCTAGTTTGTTGATAATAATTGAAATTGTAATTAGTTTCCCACGATTTGAAGTACGGTTTGGCGTATATTTTATCTTTGTTCATTTCAGGCATTTTTTGCATAGAATATTGGCATTCCTCTTTAACCAAAATGTATTTACCCTTATATCCTGGTAGAGAATGCCTTGTTGAATAAGTCCGCCTATGCACTACTTTGTACATGAAATTTAAATAAATAAATAACCAAAATAAATAAGGAATGCTGCAAATCAATTCACAATATTTGTTCCAGCAACGGACGTAAACCAAATGCAGTTGCCGGATGGCGTGGTAATGCCTCCTCTACAAGCCGTGTCCAGTCCGTACGACCGGTACATATACGGGCCGGACTCCGAGCCCTACGCCGTTCCCTCCAACTACATGTTCCCTAACACCAGTAAGCCTTATGAGAAAACGTCACATGAGGATATGAACTATGGATATTCAACGTATACACCTCCGCAGTTTTCCGCTAATACTTCGGAACAGCAAATATATACGAATCCGTACTACTCAAACTCATATGGCGCGCAGAACAATGCTACAGTAGTCACAGACTCACAGAACTTTTCTACAAATGTCAATGTGAATCCTAATCAGACATACGAACCGTACATAAACCCGATGGGCCCGATACCAGAAGCTTCGTTATCCGCGTCTTCCGCCTACGGTTCTTCCAACCAAACGGACATGGTTACGAACTTTGCACAAATGCAGGTGTCGCAAAAGAAGGAACCTGAAAATGGAGCTGATTATTCGCAGACGTTCTATAGTGTTCAGTATCCGAATGTTTCTACCCCTGGATCAGCTGCCTATACAAGTGCACCTCGGAATTCTAACACAAGTTTGGCGCCGTCTCAAATACAGTTGGATTATACTTCGTTAAATTACCCATATAGTAGTGATTCCGCGCAGTACAGTCAGAAATTACCGACGTATTCTTCTGCTGACCCTGCTTACAGCTTTTCTGCGACATATGCGTCAACATCACAAGGATATACGTATACTAACGCTATGACGTCAACGACTTCAACTATAGATAATTCGAACAATCTCCCTTACCAGTACCCATCAGAAGTTGACTCAAACTACAGTCCGGCTTTAGCACAGTTTGAAGCCTATGATAAGCCGATAAAGTCGCATACCACAGGCGAAGCGCTATCCAACGTGTCGTTCCAACCTTCCTACCAAAATTACAGTGCCAATAATGCACCGGGGTATTCAAATCAGCCCGAGACATATAACGCGGCCGGCCCAACCGGCGCATACGGTTACGCCGACCAAACGAACACAAGCTACGCACAGTCCTACCAAAACCAACCGGGTTATAACTTCAACTCGACCACAGGGGTTTATGAATACAATATCGGTTCACAAAACTCCTATACAGGATATGATGGTACTGTACCAGAAAGTGTGAACTATCAGCCGACGGCGACGGATACCAAAGATCCAAATTGGCATCAGCAAACAATTTATATGAATGCAGGGAATATAGGGACTTGTGAGACAGTGCAGTCGCCTGTTGAAAACTCGCAGATAGTGCCGCAAATGCCCGCAGATCAGCCAATCAACACTCAGATTTACTACAATAATAGTTATGGGTATCAAAATGTGACGTCACCGACCAATGAAGTACCAACTGTTTCTCAGCCTACTAACACCTACCAACCGGTACCCACAAACCAGGGATACATACAACACGTGCCGACCCCGCATGAACAGGTCTCGTATAATAACAGCCAAGGTAAGCCAGCCAGCCTCATATAAATAACTTGTATCAAATAATTGTAATTATTTGTTAATAAACGGTTTTAAACTAAAAAAGGCATTTCATTCGACATTGCAGTGACTACACCGAACGTATCAGAGCCAAAAGTAGAGAATAATTCTGAGGTAGATAATAAAACTCCGGCAGTTGTCGAGCAACACGTGCCAGAGACACCACCAGTTCCGACTGAAGTTAATAAGCCCGAAGAAGTCAAGCCCGAGTTGACTGCCTTCGACTTGCTGTCTGAGATCGACTTTTCAGTAGAAATGCCTCCGTTAATGCCCGAAATTAAAGTGCCACAAATATCTGAAAGCGCTATCCGGAAACCGGTGGTGCCTAAAGTGGAGCCTGTCAAGAAAGTGCCCGTCAAAGAGGAAGTGATTGAAAGACCTGCCAAAAGAGATTTGTTCTCTGATCCCAGTTTGCTCAACCAATTTACTCAAGAAGTAAAAAATCTGCAGAAGTTAACCGATTCGTTGACCGACAAAACTCCTAGTGGGCTTACGGTTTTAGATTCGAAATGGAAAACCTTCCAAGACTTTCAGGTAAGTATTACATATTATTTCGTTACTCACTCATTTAGTTTGCTGATGCATTTTTAATCCACAGGACCAGCTTTTGTGAGCGTTCTTTTGCTTCGCAATCAATTAATATTGTTTTATTTTAATTTGTTGAAAATCTACTTTAAATTGATAATGAATTTGAGGTTCATGTAATATTTAAAAGCGGTAAATCATTTTTTTTTCTAAATTGTTTCATCCCCTAATAGATTTAAAGTGTAGGGATAATTTCGTAATCCTGGCTTCATCATCATTCATTTCCCACAAAAAAAGGCTTCATCATGATCATTTCAACAAGTGCACTGTTGGAAATAGGTATTTCCAAGTACGGTTATTATGGTGAAAACTACGGGCTTGCTCGATGCTACGTCCCACGCCCGCGCTCGCTCTCCTATGCATTCTGTCAGTCTTAGATAAGTTAGAGATATTTTACTATAACAACCGATTCGTCGAAACACATATGTGACCTCCACGCGGCGCCCGCGCGACTTACGCGACCGCCGCGTGGCGTTCGTTTTGAGTACGCGTGATTCATATAAACTCATCCTTCTTCACCACCAAATGTATTGTCTGCTACCGACTGTGAGTACGCTCACTGTCAGCCCCAGTGTGAACGTGGACTCAGTCTGCAGTGTGCGTTCTCGCCAAGCCGGCAATACGATATAGCGTACAATGCCCAACTTGTATGCAAAAAAAAGAGTAGGCTTCTGTACGTTTACACTGCATGCGTACCCTGAGCGGCCGACTATTCTACACATAAATGAAGTTGCTCGCATGTTTTCACAAACGACCTCTGAGTTCGCTCATGGTTCTCATTACATACAACTAGCGTTTTTTTTCCAAATCGGTTTACTGAGTTTTCAAGTAAATGATGCTCATTCAGATAGTTGTCATATTGTCATTGCGAAACTAGAGTAAGATACTCTCCCAATCTTCATACATATAGATGCTATTCTTCCCAAGCGCGTAAGTTAAGTAAATTTATGTTGCTATATTCTTATGAATTCGTATTTCAAATACATTCTCTAAAATGTACTTCTGCAATAATTTTTTCGGTGTCGAACATCGCGAGATACACATCCGTACTCATTGAAGTTTCTCGTGTGAATTGTGCTCGCGGTGCGATGGCACTGCAAACTAATACGATGTTATGTTCGGCAACGTAGCCAATCCGCGTCCGCCGTGCTTAGACGCGTAATACAATAATCGGCCACCGAGAGTCGGCGACAACGTAATACGTAATAGCGTATAATCGGTTCGTAACGCGTCCTTACAGTCAGCGGCCGACAATACGTTTGGTCTGAACAATGCCTAAGCATTATGGTTGGAGACATGAACAGTCAGGATTAGGTGGGTTTAGAGGCAATAACTAGATGTGTGTGTGCTGAAGTGCTCCCATACACTAATAACAAAATAAAACTAACAATGTTGAGCTCAGCTCCATCTAGCGATAAAATGGCTACGATCGGGCTTGTAGTTTTCACCTTGAAGGCGCTATTTGTAATTTTTACTATCCAAGTCAAGCCAAATCACTAAAAGCACTTCATACACATACAAGCATGGGTTTCTATTTTAAACAATATTATAATTATAAACTTCTACTTTTAGACAAAGCAGAACATGACCAGGTCTAAGACGATTGCGATGCAGCACACAGCCGGTAACATAGTGACTGAAGTAGTGCCTTTCGACGACTCGAGACTCACCCTTAAGTCTGATCGCGACGCGTTTATCAACGCCTCTTATTATAAGGTAAGATATCTACCTACACCATAAATTTTCTTGAACTGGCAAGTTTTCAAATTCTCTCCCGGATATGTCTGCCGCACGTTAGATGAACTGTGTGCTAAAATAACCACTTATTGGGTCTTATTAAACGCAAGGCAAGTGAGAGGGCAGTGGTGGCCGAGTGGTAATGGCCCCGACTTACGAGTTGTAGGTCGCGGGTTCAAACCCAGCCAAGCGCATTACTTTGTGTAATTTATTTCATCACCACTGCTCTCAAAACGGTGAAGGAAAACATCGTGAGGAAACCGGCATGTCCTAGAACCAAAAATTTGAAGACATGTGACATTCACCAATCCGCACTGGGCCCGCGTGGTGGATTACGGCCCATTCCCTCTCCTAGAGAGGAGGCCTGAGTCCCAGCAGTGGAGTGGGAACATTAAAAGGCTGATTATGCTATGCTTATGCTAAATGCAAGGCGACATTACGGCAGAAGGTGAATAGATGAGCCTGACAACCACCGGAGTGACTGGTCCGCAATGGCTGAGGACAGACGTGTGAGGAAAAGGGAGAGGGAGGACTTCGCCCAGCAGTGGGACATGATAGGCTAATTACTACTTCTCCCGCCAAGGGTGGAATGAGAGGGCGTGTTAGATTTTACTGACTAAAACCCACCTACGTTTCTTCATTTGCTCTTTGCGTCTAGAGCCATGGTAACTCTTTCGAACGTTCTCACAGAGATAAAATAATATTTGTTATTGATAAAAAACACATCATCAAATAATACAAACTCAATCATAACGTTATAATTTGTACTGATGTCATTTAGTTTTAATTCAAAGAAAATAATTGCTTTGATTAAATGTCAACATTTGTAAACATGACAAAGTTGAAAGTTTTGACCATCATTTCATCGATTTCATAAACTTGTTTTTCTCCATAAATGTTTGCTGGAAGTAATTTGTTAATCGTGTTTTGTTAAAGACAATTTAATTAGATATAACAAAATCTACAAATCCGTGATAAGACCTGTCATACTTTATGGATCAGAATGTTGGGCTGTGAAAAAGACGGATGAAAAAAGATTGCACGTAGCGGAGATGAGAATGTTGAGATGGATGTGTGGTGTGACGAGAATGGATAAAGTGAGAAATGAGTATATTAGAGGAAGTTTGAAAGTGGCGCCAGTGACTGAAAAGTTGAAGGGGAATCGTTTGTCTTGGTATGGTCATGTAAAGAGGAGGGATGAAATGCATGTTACTAAAAGAGTTATGAGCATACATGTTGGATGATGGATGAATGGAGAGGGAGAGGGAGGCCAAAGAAAAGATGGATGGATTGTGTGAAGAGTGATATGAAACAAAAGGAATTTAGTGATAGCTTGACGAGTGACAGGGCAGAATGGAAGAAAAAAACGTGTTGCGCCGATCCTAAATAAAACGGGACAAGGGCAGGAAGATGATGAATAGGTAACAAAAAGGGGGGTAACATAACCATCACTTTTTGAGTAAGAAATCTCCGAAAGAGTTACGGTGGCTCTGGAGCGCAAGGGCAACTGAAGAGCGTGTCAGACTTTTACTGAGTAAAACCTACCTGTATTGGTAGGTTTTACTCAGTAAAAGTCTGACATGTCCCCTGCTCCACCCAGAGGTTAATTGGTGATTTTCCAACTAAAAAAAAAACATTACCTACTTTTTATACGAAAACATTGTATTGGATCACATTAGATAATTTCGTTCTGAGGAATTCAATCTAATATTTACTCGTATAAATAAATTTTTAGCAATGTTTTCTTTGTTACAGCAACTTGCGCCCTGGTGCATTCCACTTGTGATATCTAAGAACCCTAGCGAGCCTGAATACAGCGTGTTCTGGAAGGCAGTATTAGAGAATAAAATTAGCTGTATTGTTTGTTTGTTAAGTGAAATTGAGGTAAGGAGAATTGCTATTATCACCACCAATCACCATAACATTATGTTTGTGGAGGTAAAACTTAATTTTGGTAACATAAAATTACACACAACAACACAAATACACACACAAAACACACAACAAACATAAAGACAAACACACAACACATACATGAATATATTTTTGTTGTACATTTAAAGTTCCTCAATGCAAAATTTCTTTCTCATTACATTTTTTGTTGTACATTTAAAGTTCCTCAAATACAAAATTTCTTTCTCATTCATATGGTTTGCTGAAAGTAAACCCAGCTGTAGGTTAAGCTCGCCTATGTACAGTCAGGGATCAAAACTAATCAAAAGTGCCGTTGCACTCTACCAATGCTAAAATGTCTAAAATTTCTTTGTTGTAGAAGTTCAATAGTCCACAACTAGTTTATTCAATACTTTAGATTCTATGCTACCAATTAAATCAGTCATGAACCATTGGCCATCTTCTACAAAGAAATTTTAGACATTTTAGCATTGGTAAGGTGGAACTGCACTTTTGACCCCTGATTGTACATCGACTGTCCTATTTTTATTGTCTGTTTAAAATTGTGTGTACAATGAAGAATAAATAATAGAATATTTACACAGATAGAGCAGATAAACCAGTATAATGGATTCAAAAATCTATCGATATGTTTACATCACAAACTTTATTAAAAGGGTATTAACAAAACCTTTTTTTTCTACTAGATGCAAGGCAAGACGTACTGGCCAACGGCTAAAGGTCAATCCTTAGACTTGTCAGATGGGCTCAAAGTCCTCCTAGACGACGTGATATGCACCGTGCACTGGACTGAAAGGAAACTGACGGTGACTAGCGGCAAGACTGTGCTCAATGTCACGCACTACCAGATCAATGTGTTTCCTGCCAAGTAAGTTCTGTTATATTGGATTTTGAACCTTATTTCAATAGTATAAGAGTTGTATTACGCATGCTTGTTATGCGTTATAGCTTGTTTTTACTGTTTTTAAAGTGATGAACAATCTACAATAAATCAAAAGATTCTAGTAGCTGATTAGAGCCTAGAAAATATGTACTATTTGGACTTGGAGGAGCATTTTGCCCAAAGAAACATATTACTCATTTTATTTTGTGTATAGCAACTTGTAGTAACAAACAGTAATCATATAAGTGACTAGCTTCTGGCAGCGGCCCGCGTGAAAGAAGGTTTTCATCATACAAACTTTGGACCGCCGTTTCATTCCTTTAGGGTGTGAATTTTGAAAAATCCTCTCTTAGTGCTCGCCTACGTCATAAAAGGAAGCTTTGTGCAAAATTTCACGCTCCTAGTCTTAGTAGTTTAAGCTGTGCGTTGATATGTCAGTTATATATAGTCCTCAGTATAGTCCTTTTATATATATAGATAGATGATCGATTCGTAAATCTTGACAAAAGCCACAGTTGACCTATTTATACCAAACCATCCTTGCAACATTGAATCTTATTACCATTGCATAAAGCCTAATTAGCTCATGTATTAAAATATATCGAATTCTTTAGAATCACCAGTCACCTCAATATAGCTCAACCATCAAAACATTGCGTGTATTTAGGACCTTACCGTTAAAAAGGCGATTCAGCTCTTAAGTACCATAATTACTTAGCTAATGCGTTTATTGTACCATATTATTTAAGTTCTAAAGAACAAGACAGTTATTTCATTTGGAAAATGGTTATTGCAAATTGCATCTGACATTTTGATTGCGAATTAAATTTTTATTTTGTATGTGGGTTGGTCGGTGCCATCAAATTAACATTTACATTTTGGGGGAGTCTTATGTTTTGCTGTCACAAAGAAAATATTGATGGATATACTTGATGGATATACGTGATCTTCACTTGTATAGATAGTGATGTTTGAAATGGCATCTATTTCGCCACATAAGAACTAAAACTAGAGAACAAAATCCTACATCGAGATATCAGAATTTTCCCCGCGATTAGAACATAAATCATCTATATATATAAAAGCGAAATACCACTCGCTGATTAATCGCAAAATCGCAGAAACTGTAAACCTACAACCTTAAAATTTGGCAGGTAAGTTCCTTATAGGGTGTAGACATCCGTTAAGAACGGATTTTACGAAACTCCAACCGGGTGTAAAACGGGGGTTGGAAGTTTGTATGGAGAAACTTACTTTTACGCGGGAGAAGCTGCTGGCAGAAGCCAGTTTATTATATTATACAACAATCCGAAAGCAATTATCGGGTAGTTCCCCGGACCAGACACAACTCCTCCTTCCTTTTCAGCAGAGGTATGCGGCTTTCCACCCTGTTCCACATACCTCTATATGTCTACTACTCTGTATAACGTCACTTGTGTATATTTTGTTTAGATAAACAACATCACTATGCCAATCATGTCTCAGAAATACTGCCAATCATTTATCAATCAGCTTATGACAGGAGTTTATCCTTATGAAATTAAATGCATGTAGCGTTCGTATTATGTAAATTTTACATATTTAGATAAGTTAGCAATTAGGTCAGCGGCTCCTTAATATTCAAACTGAAAACCAGGGGCCTTATCATGACTTGTTGTAGCTCCATCCCTTAACAGTTTAGTTTAGAAATGAATCGCGTTAGCAGCTCGTGGTAGGGCTGCTGTACCTTTTACACGGGTCATATCAAAGAGCAATCCAGGCGTAATAAAAACGGCATGATTTTTTCAATTAATTGTACACAGTCGCCTCTTGTCCTGGCCAGCCACTACGCCCTGTTTTTTTGTCCAATCTTCTACCCTGTTTAGCTGGCTTGTCCGTGTACTCAGATTCGCTTGCTGGTTCTCTTTTTGCATATTTGACCACCAGGTGCCCATCGGTCGTTTTCTTCCTCGCGGTCAGGAACCACGTACTGCAGTACTAAAATCATGTATTTCCACAGAATCGTCTGCTCTCCACTGGTACTTCTCGCAGACAAGATTCTCAGCCAAACATACGACAACAAGCTGAGCAACCAGCTGTGCGGCGCGTGGGTGCAATGCTCGGCGGGGGCGGGGCGAAGCTCCGTGCTTGCTTTGTTGCTGATGCTCATGTGCCAAGTGCGAGCCGGGCAACTGGCGCTGTGTGGTAAGTGTTATATAACCAGATGTAGTGCGTGGAGTCAGCCTTGTTGCTGATACTAAGTGCAAGCCCGATGCTGTGGTGAGTGTAATACAACCAGCTATGCCGGTAATGCTCGGCGGAGGCAGGACGAAGCGCCACGTTCACATCATTGCTGATGCACATACGTTAGTGATTCTGACGATAAAAGCTTTCAAAGTGCTTTTTATTATGGTATAATTGAAATAAGTTATTTGTCTTGGACTTTCTGCAAATGGAGTTTGTAGAGGTGTCAAAATTAGAAAATCATTTTATTAGTGTCTTTATTTTATTTATTAAGAACAGCTACAACATAAAGTTCATGCATAAAAATAACACATTAAGTAGTTGGTAATGTTGCAGCCAACTGCAGTGTCCACCCTATATAGGAATAAGAACAATGATGCTCAAGTGTTAGATAGCAGAAACATTCCGCACACGTAATTGCACTGAGCGGGTATAGATTTTGTCCAGGAAATACGATAATCACTTAGGGCAGTCTTGGAATTTAGGATTTTCTGAAACCTCATATATCGCTATTGTCCGCAGATATGCTGGACGCTGGATGTTTAAACTTGTACACTCACAGAAGTAATGTTTTGGAGGACACCAAATATTTGGCGGACGCGTATAGAACCTCCCTGTTTTACGTCCAAGGAGTTTTGTGTTCCGGTAAGTTTACAATTGAATACATACTTAATTTCTGTTGCATGTCTTCAGTAGAAGTTAGAGGGCTAGTTACTTTTTTCTCGCATAATAGTTTCTTGAAAGGCCTATGAATTTCCGGAGGTGATGTCCGGTGGTGGATTGATGACCTTGTGAAGGTCGCGGGCATCCGATAGTTGCGGGACGCACAGGACTGTCCGTTATATTACAGAAAATACAAAACACAAAGAAACCAATAAATACCTAATTTCGAAAAAATAATAACGTACCTTTAATATAAACCATATTTGAACATATAATTCCAAGTCAATACAAAGATATAACACTTCAAAGCAACCAGTTTTAAAAAAACGGCAATTTTATAGGCAAAGACCTATTATATTTGTTCCATGCGGAAATCGAACCTGCGACACGTAGTACAGTAGCCAATCGCTAAACCACTGCGCCAACCGTGCAAAGGACATCCGTGGTCCTAGAACGCAAAGGGCAACTGAAGGAACATTGGTTTAGTTTTAGTCAGTAAAAGTCTGACACGCCCTCCCGTTATTAGATGATTTCCCATCTTATAATTTAGGTGTCTTCAAGATCTTCTAGAGTGAATAGGCTCTTAATAAACTAGTGCGCCTTACCATCAACGATTGCATCGCTGCTTACCATCAGGTGGGATCGCAGTCAAGCACTAGTTTATATAAAATTAAAATAAAAAAAAAACCGTGCCGGCAGGATTGATGGCATTGCTGTTATAAGTCATTTCAATCAGTCAATAGCTAAGCTTATATTCCGGTTTAAAACCGAATGCAGTCTGAAATAATCAATTAATTACTTTTTTATTATTATAAACAAACAGATAATCTCTGTTTTGGCCTATTTAGTGCCCTACCCTAAAATAATCTCATCTAATCGGCTCTCCATACCTTCAGTTAAGCTCATTGACGTACGAGATAACATTACCTAGACAGATTATACAGAAATACATGCAATCACCATGTTTTACACCTAAACATCAAGGCTGCGGGATTGTTCTAAAGAGATTTTGCGGCCCGTGCACGCAAAGGGCAACTAAAGGAACACAAAATTTGTCAATGCTCGACACTAAACTCGTATATTATATTCCAAAACTATCACACAATGCTGTCTAGTCCCAAGATAAGCAGAGCTTGTGTTATGAGTACTAGACAACTGTTAAACATACTTATATATTTCTAAATACATACATATTATAGATAAATTACACCCAGACACAGAACAAATGATCGTGCTCATCACACAAACATTAGTCCTGGATGGGAATCGAACCCACGACCTCCGGCATAGCAGTCAGGACCAGTAACCACTAGACCAACAGGCCAGTCAAAAAATAAAAAAATAAAATAGCTCTGCTCCCATTCTAGGGTGGAGCAAGAGGGCGTATCAGACTTTTACTGACTAAAACCCACCTGTGTCTTTCAGTAGCCTTTTAGCGTTACAGGCTCACGGTATCTTCCAAAAAAATCCGCGGGCCTGACGGGCATCAGTCCTACTAGGCCCATATCGTTTTGCTGACATCTCTTTACACACTACGCCCCGTCGACAAATCAGGCTCGGTCCCTACCGGACGGACGGACGGCGAGTTTTTTTCTCTTTGGATGTTTGGGGTCTACTTTTCTTTGCATAATGTACTGAATGAATGTCTCGGGCGATCATTAGTAGTGGCGTAGCTATATGTACTCTGTTTTTTTTTTTTTAAGAAACAAGTACTGAAAATTTTGACGGCGTTTCTATTGGTCCGCGTAATCAACATAAAGTCCGTTCCACACAGACGCAGTTTGTAGTTTGTGCGTGTGTCATGGCGGTCATATCTCCTGTAGTTAAGCGTACTAAGCGCCCTTTGCAATCTACAGAAAATCATGAGTCTGATACAAGATTATTATACAAGAATTGTATAATAATTATTTGATTTATGTGTTCTAGTGCCTAATATATACATATATACTATTACAATATTTTATTATTATTATTTATTTATGAAAATATTATATAATGCGAACAGAAAATTTTATTACGAATATAAATCATAAAATAAGAATTTAATTTTACCTATAGTAAATTTCAGAAGTATTTAAGAGCATTCATCCGTTAAAACTACGCAGAAGCCAAAATCAATGATTTCCGACGGACAATATAACAACAATGTGTTTAATTTCTAGATAAGATATTGACGTCATATTATTGGGAATTTCATAATCTAGTGTAAAATCCAAAAACATTTTCAAATGATCGTATAGTTTTCCCATTAGAACAGTTCTTATCCAAGCCGTTTTTAAAACTAGCGACGGTCTACGCAGATGCGAGATAGTAGTTAAACCGTGTATGGTAAACTTACAACATTTTACTTAAAAAAAAAATGATAACATTGACTAGTGCATGGCCCAAAAAAAAACACGATTGCTGTAAGTTTTCATTCAAGAAAAGTAATCTCAAAACTGTCATTTTTAGCCGTTTTTGGAGATATTAAACGTGTTAGTTTAGGATAATATATGAGGCACATCTCACTCTGTCAATATCGGAAATGTCCGAGAGACATACTTAGTACTTGTTTGTTAAAAAAAAACAGAGTATAGTCCCAAAGGGGCCCCATAACAAAAGTTATCGAGGTTTTTTTTACAACGTAGGCCCTACTAGCACAGAGACACGAGACAGAGTCACGATAGGCCTCGAAAGATATAACCAGACTAACTGGATAGATTTCGTCTATGTCATGTAAGACCGAGACCGATGACCTCGTTTATTGGTGTATTCTGGAATAGAAGAGAAATTAAGTTTTTGATGTGATTTTATGTAGAGAATGCTAGAACGAACAGAGCGAGCTATAGAAATGGAACATCCTATCATTTAGTAATTATTCATTAACTACGCACCTCTCATCAAAAAGAGAATTGAAGGTTGTAGATAACATGTTACGAATTTTTACACGGGGCCCCTGCAGCTTAAAGGCCCCGTATCATTGATACGGCTAATACGGCGGTAGCTACGCCCCTGAACATTAGTGAATAGATTTCGTCCCGGGAATGACAGTTTACATATGATGGCAATTATTACGAGTGATGGCCCAAGATAGTGGAAAATAAAAATCGTGAAACTTGAAATACTTATTAATATAATAATATTCCACAACTATCACACAACGCCGTCTAGTCCCAAGCTAAGCAGAGCTTGTGTTATGGGTACTAGACAACTGATAAACATACTTATATATTTCTAAATACATACATATACAGATAAATTACACCCAGACACAGAACAAATGATCGTGCTCATCACACAAACATTTGTCCTGGGTGGGAATCGAACCCACGACCTCCGGCATAGCAGTCAGGGCCACTAACCACTATAAATTTTCACACTCTAAAATAAAATCCACAACTTGCGTAATAAAATAACAAAAATCTACTTGTAAGCGATTTTGCCTAGTACTTTGAACTCTCCTAATTTCGGAAACGGATTTTTAAACCGTAACACTTTATTTTAATTATTTATTTTCTCTTTCCTAAAGGTACAACAATGTTCAACGGCGAGGCAGTGTCCGTGCCATCAGGGGCATCAGTTCTTCCCCCAGTAACTCCGACCCCAACTAATCCTGCAACCGCTGGGCAGAAAGCCACCAAGTTCTCTCGCGAATCCTTCGAAGAAATGAAACAGTCTCCAGGCTTAAAGAGCGGAGACATGAAGGATCCTCTCAACTTCCTCGACCCACTGTGGAGCCTGAAGAAGAAGTGAGGTTTACCGCTCATTCAATCGTTCGTGAATGATGTGTTGTTTGATGACGTCAGTTGACAGCGATACTCAACCCTCGGCCCACTTCATGTCTTTCGGATCTCACGTATAAAGAGTATTACTTAGCATAAAGTCGAGGATGGGAGATAAGTTGGCATACATTGTTCCGACTCCATAAAATAATAGGTTGAGTATCGCTGATGTAGATAGGAGATGCTGAAATTGAATAAAATTATATTTGTGATTTTCTTCGCCTTTTACACATGATTTAAATGTTAGGTGATAGTTACTTAATCATAATTATTTCAATATTTTGAGTGTCATAAATTTTTAAATATTTGATGAACAATGTTCGAATTTTAGAGACATTTGCAGCGTAGCTTTATCGAGAGTTTATCGATATAAGAGCTTTTACAATATAAAATATATAATTCCATCTAAATACGCGTATTCTTATAATTTATTTATGTTATCTATCATGTAAATAGATTTATAACTCGCTCTTAGTTCGAGATTAGAATATTTCAATTATCACAAAACGTATCACAAATTAGGAGTGGATTGTTGGTAACGTGTCTAAATTGAGATTTTTAATTCGGTTGGCTTTAGTATAAAACATTTTGTTAATCATACGGAAAACTAAAAAAAAAAAATACAAGAAAAAGGGTTTATTTGCGTACAAAAATAAAATTGGGAATGGTTGAAGCGATTTTGCGGATCGGAATTTTTACAAAACAAAAATAATGAAACTAAATTACTAATATGTACACTTAGTAAAAATCAAAAGACAAAATAAAACAGTAAGATAAGTACCTAGATTTCTGAATTAAGCTTAAAGGTTGCCAGGTGCTAATTTTCCAATAAATTGCAGTAATGTCTGTGTCGGACAGTTGGCTTGGTTTCCAAGACAGCAATCTGTCTCACCATTTAGATGCACGTTTATTGTCATGGTAACCGGATTTCATGTTTTTTTTTAAGTTATTACCTTTATAATTTAATAATTTTGTTATCTAAATACTTAGGTACTGATACTTTTGTACATGGTTCCTTTGAATGCATTAGCAATTTTTAAGGAGGTGAAAATATTCGTGAATATGGCCAACTTCTACCTTACTTGGGGACCTTCAGGGTTGGTTCCATAGTAAATTCGCAAAGACGAAAAAATCTGAGATCTTTATACAATATTTTTAGTATATATTATATACTAAAAAGATTGTATTTTTTTTGTAATGTATAAACTCAAAAAACCGACCAGGACCGCTTTTAAAAATTATTGCTAGAATGCTACTTTATCACTAAGTGACATAGCTATACAACCCTACTTTTAATTAGTATAAAAAAAATGGAGCTCTATCCGTACCAGTTACTGATCATATTTTTATAGCGAAAAGTAAAAAAAACGAAATCCCAAAATTGTCCTCGAAAATTGTCTTATTTGGTAAATTCATAATAGAATCAATCATTCATAACAATTGCTACTAGAAAATACTACGCGCAGTGATTTTTCATTTTAATCGTCATTTATTCATTCATAATAGCCAGTACAATATTTCCATAAATTGAGTGACATTTTGGGATATAAACAAACGCTAATTACTTTGCTGTTTATGAATATTATTTATTGAGACTTTACATATATAATAACAAGACCTTTTCTAATAAGCCCTTTAAGTATTTGTACTAATTAAAATTTAGAGGTGTATACTATTTTCTTTTTCTAATTTTACGTGGGGGAACCGCTTGCAGAAGGTTACGTATATTTTAACGAGTTGGACGAATGTTGATGTATTGAACAGCATTTTTTTTCGTATACATAAATACTGTCACCCCTGAAAGATTGCCAACATATTGTATCAATTTGATTTTATTGTAGCCAACATGATATTATGACACAACATAATGAACTTAAGTAGTTGGTAATTCGAAGAATAATTGATTGTGTATTGAGATTTAATCGCAAACAGCCCGAAGTGATCGTATTATAATCTTTGCACTATTACAAAATGACTGTTATATTAGTAATACAGATGTTGGATGTTGTGGTGTTTATATTTGAGAAAAATTGTGGGTATGTATGACTATCGCATTCGCTAAATCTGAAATTAGGGAAAGAAACTTGAAACAAAATGGCTATCAGACCTAAGCCTTTGTATACATTTGACTACTTGTTCGATTAGGGAATATAAGGTGGATATTAATATAATTACATTCCTTTTTTAATTATATATTAATTATAAAAATTGTATCAATATTTTTCTTTGTACGCACGTATTTTGGGCTAGTATCTACTAGATTTGATCATTTTAAAATGTGAAAACAGCATTGATGCACATGTGTGCGTCGATCGGTAAATATGAACGTCGCCTGTTTGACTGGGTGCGTAATTATAAAGCAGCTAAAATGTTTAATATTATAGATCATTATACAATAATTCTAGTTATTTGAAATTTCATACATTTTAATAAAAGTTGATTTTGTATTATTAATATTATAACGTGTAACGAATATTGATGAATTTAATATTTGTAGTTACTGATTTTCATAGCATACTCAAATAAAATAAATTGGACTGAGATATTATTGTTTTATTACTGACTTTTCATTTACCTATCTTGTAATTATGATATAATCGCTTAGCTAATATCTTATCTAGAATTTCGATTTGCGAAGTCGGATATTAGCTACTTACCGGGCTGATCCCGGAGTGGTGCCTGCTCGGTGGAGAAAATTCTGAAAGAAAAACTAAGGGAAACTAGGAAGTGGTTCCGGGGTAGGGCGCATCTTATCGCGGAGGCTGATGGCGCCGCGCCGCCAGTCCGCGCCGAGCCGTCGCTGCCGCACCACGTGTCACGTGTCTCAGAGCGCAGCGCGCACGCGCGAACGCGATCGCGACGCACCAAAACATTACAAAAAAAAAAATTCACGCCACCCACTTGCCAACGAAAAGTGACAGTGACGTTTCGGGGGAGCACGGTGACAATAACACGCATTCGTTTTATGTAGTTTATAAAAATTATTTACGTGATTTAGTGAGAAATTTTCAGTGGTACGATCAACTGGTGAATTTTGTGCGATCGATAGTTGTCGCAGTGGTTGTGTTGTTGGTTCCGAGGATGGATGGTAGCCCGGCGGGGTAGGCGCGATGATGCGCAAGGAGAACGCCGGCGCGCCCGGCGGGACAGAGTTCTCGCTGGATGCGTCCGACTGCATCAACCTGCAGCAGATCCTGCAAGCCTTCAACTCCACCATCAGCGAGGAGCACGCCTGGGCGCTGTTCTACCAGGCGGCGCGTGCCTTCCAGAAGTGCCTCACGGACGGGCCCACCTGTTACTTAATCACAGAGCCCAGGAATGTGCTACTGCATAAGGACGGTTACGTACACCCCAGCACGCTGACGCATCCAGGAGGTCAGTACTATATCTATGTTTTATGTGACCCTTCATGAACTTTGAAACTTTAATATTTTATGACAAAATTTCTAGATACCTAATACTATGTTTGTCGGACACGTCATTGTAGGTTTATCACCAAAACTAAACAGTGATAAAAACAGTAACATACCTACTTGATTATTTATTTATTAATTTATTGGATATCGTTGTGTAGCAGTCCGCAGTTCCACACTTGCACCTAATCAAGTATTATCAGGGAGATAGGTACTTACAAAATCTTTGGCAAATTAGCGACCTTGCGTTATCAGTGAAATTGCATCAGCAGCGTGAAGCACCTATTGTTTCTAATTAGAACTTGTAATTATTTAAATCAGTCAGTCCGTTTTGTGATTATGTCTTATCAAGTTCACTACCACAACTCATTACTGATAAAAAAGCTGATCAACTCATTATTTTTAGCCATTACCATTATATTTTTTGCAGACCGATAAAAAAAAATCAAATGGCCAGTGTATATTATCACTGATACTGTATTAAAGTCCATGTTATGTGTATGCAAAGCATTGATTACATCCTACTATCTCAACATTTAAAATAATTTCCTCAACCTACCTTCACGAAGTACAGTCAACTGCTTCTCAAAGGCAACAGCATGATCTTGAAAGGGTGTTTCTTTCCCATCAGTAGTTTTCGTAGGACGCCTGTTGATCGATCCTATCCGGAAAGATCTTAGTCTGCTACTCAATACTGTAGCATGCTAATAATAATCATGCGCAGCGATGTAAGATAACAAATCCTCGCTAAAAACCTCCCTGGACGCTATCTGAACATTCATAGTCCGTATCAATGCATTCATCTATATTTTACGAAGAACTTTAACAAGATAAACAGTGCTTATAACATCTTGGAATTTCTATACGTGAAGAAACTTATTGATTGAATTCGCTTCGGACAGCGATTACATTGAGCAGAAGAGTCGTGTTATCTTCATTACTAGTTATGAATGGGAGAATACAACGTGTAACTTTCCTTGTTAGAAGTTTGTTGGCATTAGACAGTCTGGCAACCAGTTATTGCCTAGCAAGATAATTTTGATATCTAGAATTCTATATTCAGGACCCACCGCGGTGTTTATTATGTGGAGTGTTAGCTTTTATGGCAACTACGTAAACCTATTTAACACATTCATTGTGCGTACATTTATGCAGTGAAATTCTACGGAGTCTGTCTTTCCTGAATCCTGATAGTATATCATTACAGACAGACTTCAGGTTATTTCTAGGCAAGCCTGCTCCAACGTCGGCCACATCATCACTTACCATTAGGTGAGATAGTGGTGAAACGTGATCCTATTAATAATAAAGAGAACCTTGTCAATTTCTCATTTACCTTCTATCAATCTCATTCTCCCCATTGGAGTTTACTGCTGTGGACAAAAGGATTCTCTCAAATTGCTTTAAAGCACTCGACCTTTTACTTAATACATAGGTACCTAACTACAGTTCTCATCTGGTGATCTTCAAACTGCAGACCTCCTCTGGAACTATGTAATTCTTCAGGATAACGTGAAAGTTCACGGGGGCCATAAAACCTACATTGAGAAAAGAGTTTTATTACAAGAACTTTAATAAGTAGGTATTTGACTCGTAAATGTGTCAGTCATTGTTCCACTTCTCATTGGCACGAAATTCAGTCGAAAATAAGTACAAAGCTCAAATGAATAACTTGACAAAACGACTCTGTATCGATCAATGCTTACTCATGTAAGTTCCTGTTATGGACGTTCCCCACGATTCACGTTTACGTGCGCGTTCACGTTATTGTTTCAGTAACATACATAAGTCTTTCCGTATTAAGCCCGGTTTTATGTTCGTGGGTATTTTTGTTTACTTACTCCTGAAGTTTGACCTGGTTACCTTGAACAGATGTTATCTAATTATATGTTGTAACTTTAGATACCTATAGCTTCATGAAAATGCTGATTAGTTCTGTAACTGTCTGCGAACTTTTGTGATACCGATGACAGTACAATTCTTTATTCAGGCTTAGTAGGTAGTAATATTATTATAACTCCAAAACGGTGTGTTCTTAAAGCACCAACTACTGAACCGATAATCATCGTAATTTGGCACAGAGCTTTATTATGACTTGGAGAAAGACTTTTTTTTGAGGTGAGAAATCATCCAGTGCCTTCTCTCGCCCTAGGGTGGAACGAGAGGGCGTGTCGGACTTTTACTGAGTAAAACCACACCTGTGTCCTTCAGTTGTCCTTTGTATTCTTGGACTGTGGGTTTCCTTTTCAAAAATTCTCCTTCGTTGGAGAACTTGTATCCGAAAACATGAAGTAATTTCCTTCACCATTTAATAAAAAGCACACTAGACCGGAAGATCATGTGTTCATTCGAAGAACCGTTGAGGCATAAAATCGACTGGCTAACAGCTAACAGGATTAGCAATGCGTCGTGTTTCCATGCGTTACTAACAGGTTTCATTCAAAACGTTAGTGTATGCAGTTTAACTTAGCGTAAAATATAGGTAATTGGTCACTTTCAAACTGTACTTTACCCATATTATATATTAACCCCCGCTTCTGAATTTAGAATTAGAACTTGAGAACTTTTCATACTTTAGAGACGTAGCAAACTAACACGTTGAAAACATCAAATTACAAACACACGCACAAAACGTTTTGGGAACACATTCATTGTGCGTACAGCTTAGGAGTGGAATTCCCTGCTGGAGTCTATGTTTCCCGATAGCTGCAACCTGGGAGTCTTTAAGTCAAGAGTGAATAGGCTACTTCTAGGCAAGCGTGCTCCATCTTCCACTATATCATCGCTTTCTAAAAATTGCCAAAAAATTAAATCAGGAGGTACAAAAGTAAAGTATTCTGCTTTCAACATTATCTACTTTCCTCAAGCACAAGTCTATCTTCATATCGATACGCCTGAACAGCTATATCAAATAACAAATGCCTAATCAAAGTCTATTGAAAATGAGTCCACCGTCCACATCTCATATGTCCCGGGTATCATTTCATGTAACGCCTTCGCATAAATAGTTGGTTCCAGTGATCGCTAGGTCTCAAATGACAATTTTCTATGTATCTAGAATACTAGACCGAATAGCGCATAGACACTGCACCTTATCGGACCACATATAGTTTAAGATAGGACGTGTTCAAACGTCTAAGATATAGTGACAATCAATTGAAGCGTTTTGATGATCAAGTGACTGATTAGTTATCATAACACTCTTATGCCAGCAGTGCCTATGTTCAGCTTTGGACTGCCTGACTGCTGATGATGATGACACCCTTATACGACCTCTCTTGCCAACTGTGGGCTTCAGGAATATTGCCTAGCTTATCACACTAGTCGGTGATCCCGTTAAGCCGTTAGAAGAATGATGCTGCTGCTTATTCTCCTGGCAAAATCTCATAAGTGACCTTTTACGACATTTACGGAAAAAGAGGGTGATTTATTAATAACTACGAACGTCTCTCACTAAAAAAGAAACTATGCAAAGTCAACCTTGAAAACGAGATGGGAAAACGCTTACAAAGCCGCACAATATTTTCCGGACGACCTTTTCAGAACAAAACAGCTTCGTGGTGTATTATAGTCGTATTAATCACTCGCAGATGGCCATAACCCTCGGCTGCCAGCGTCCCAGTGTTGTCACACATAAAACATCGGGCCGCAGGTTGAGAGCCACTGGAGCGGCCCGACAAAACCCGACACTCTCCGAATGCCCGACACCAATCATTGCTGACAGCGCTTATACATTGTATTGCCTTGCAATTTAAGCGATTTTGCATGCATGTTTCTATTAGGCTATTTACCGCTGACCCATATTCGTAGAATGCTCTAACAAGCCTGACTTTGTTTGCTATAAGTGATAAGTTTTTCGTACTCAAGAAGTCAATTATTTAATGTATTTGGATTGAGTGTTGCACAATAGAATTAATCGATTTTCCGATGTTAATTTAGATTGTTTGCAACAGGTTTGTGGGTTAAGGAGTCAATTAAAGCATTATCGTGAGTTTTCTTAAGAATGTTGCGACCTGATTATTTGTAAGGTGTAAAACTGTCGACGATATTAATGTTGGTCATTACAGGAACGTATTGTCTGTTGTAGTTTGGTTCTGTTACCCTTGAGACTGTAACCTTTTGCATCTGTTATGTTATGTAACTTTGCGTTGTCTTACCATAGACAAAGAACGAAGTAAAGAGGAATACATTTTTCAATTTAAAAATGGATTGGTACCTACAACAGCTGTTATATCATAACTATGGATAAATAATGTTTTTCTTGTTACTCGTAACTTGTTATTACCTATATTTTTATTTTCATATTCTTTCAATTTCTTGTCTCAACTTGAGAAGGGACCCGCCCTTTTTATGCAAATTGTTCCACACTAGAAATTACACACCTTTAATGTTTTTGTTTATGTTTTATTCATAAGTAATTGTCCACAGGTAACTGCCCTCCACCTGTTATTTTGCGCTGATTGAAAATGAACAGGTCTTGATTTTTTGTCATCGATCTAATTTTGCGTGAAGCCTAAAAAATCTCCTCAATCACTAAACAGATTAGTCTGTGCTGTGGACAAAAAGTCCAAATACCGTACATTCAAGGTTAAACGATATATATTTTTGTATCTAAGTGCTGAATAGCTGATACTTACAAGTAACGTTTTACCGCCCACCGTCACGTTAGTTACTGAAACAAAAGCATTATTTGTATTGATCGCCTGGTTCGTTAAGCGAGTGGATGGTAATTATTTATTTAAAGGATCATTAATTAAATTGATTGCATGTCGGCCTTTGAGTTCAACGATTTGGAGATTGGAAAAGGGTTTGTAGATAGGTTAGATTGGCATAGAGGTAATATAGTAGGTACAGTCTGATACAAATGGGCAAAGTGTGTCATTGCATCCTAGGCGGAATACACCGATACAAGCCTGAGACGAAGTCGAGGTCGTTTTGGAGCCAAGAAAGTGCGACAACAATTGCCCACGTGTATCATGGCGATATAGATGGCATTTTAATAACCGTTATAATTAGGTAGTTAAGTATAAATTTTTGTAAGAAATGTTTCGTAGATTTTTATTTGCGCCTGGATGATGTGCGGCTGTGCAACGAACTTGATAATACAATCAATTTAATAAATTGCGGCGTTGCACTTTTTTGCACTAGTGCGAAATGTACACTATATTGCAAGCCTAAAAGCGGTAGGGGTAAAATCGGATTTTCGAATATTACCTAATTGTGTTGAAAAATTACAAAATTGGGAGAGTTTACTATTTGAGTTTCAGTTTGTTTTACCTTGACTGTTTATTATCTATCAGGAAGTCCGACTTGCTTCTTCAAACTTACAATGTTGTTCTCCACAGCTGTTAGTGTGGAAAAGAAGTTTAAATAATGTTCTGAAGTAACAAACTTCTGCTGCAAGTTTAATAGTTCATAATGCGGGCTTAAAACTCGCGTTTTCTTTACATGTTTCTTGGCTACTACTTTTATATCTAGATACTTAAGTAACTAGTGCAAGAAGAAACTCGGTTATCTATACTTCCGGAATATAATCTTCATAATAAATCAATTAAGTATTACAATATCACGATCGATGATGCTCACGCGATCTTATGTTAAGCAGCATGGCATTTCATTGACACAATACTAGATGACAGCGGGGCTCAAACTTTTTCCGTAAATCCGCAACGCCCCTTGCGGGGTTCGTGTCGCAGTGAAGTTTTGATATAAACGCAAGTGGCGTTTATATCTTGTTCTTTTGAAGTATTTCGTTTATGGATTTAGAGTGCGCGTGCTAAGGCTTTCCGTGAAATTTGGAGCAATTGAAGATTATTCATTTAAAATGAGCTCAGGGGCGTTTGTAAATTTTTGTTTTGCAAAACAGATATTTCTTATGATTACTATTTGATTGAATTAATTTTAACCTATAATTCTGTCTTGCTGACTTTCTTGATTTTTTTTTTCTTTTTTCTTTTTGACCACTATCTTTTGCCTCTGGTGGTAAGCGATGAATATAATGTTATCGATTATCGACGATAGAAAACGTTGTCTAAGATTGCTTTTTAGGGTGCCCTTGCTTACTACCACATATGCTTATGTAAAAAATAGTCCAGATACTTTAGCACTAGTAACCCGTCCCTGTTTCGCACGGGTGGTACATATTACTACATATCTTGAATTTTTTGGCTTTTCTATAATATGCATGTATTATAAGTACATCTAAACCTTCCTCATGAATCACTCTCTCTCTATTGGTGCAAACAGCATTAAACAGAGCCCTTAGCACGAGCTCTTGACGTGATCCATTTTACGACCTAAATTGAACTGATGAAACGGATGGAGCTATGTGGGGTGTATAGTTCCATCCCTATTTCTCGCTCGCACGACTGACATTTCGACGGATGCAAAGTAAATAAAGTTATCTACAATTTTGCGATTTTCTGATAATTAGTATTAATAAGTGAATAATAAACAGTTATTTAGTAATTTTTTATTTCATAAATCATCATCATCATCATCATTTCAGCCGAAAGACGTCCACTGCTGGACATAGGCCTCCCCCAAGTGTCGCCACAATGAACGGTCCTGTGCGTCTCGTATCCATCGGATTCCCGCGACCTTCACCAGGTCATCGGTCCACCTTGTGGGAGGCCTTCCAACGCTGCGTCTTCCGGTACGTGGTCGCCACTCCAGAAACTTTAGTCCCCATCGACCGTCTGTTTTGCGAGCCATGTGCCCTGCTCACTGCCACTTAAGTATGGCGATTCTTCGGGCTATGTCTGAAAAATTTTGTGGTAAAAACAACTATCATTTCTGCATTTTTGACATTTGAAAGACGATTTTCCATATCTTAGAATATGAATATTTAGTAAGTTTCTGCAACTATCAGAAAATCGCAAAATTGCAGATAACTTTATTTACTTTGCACTCGTCGATTTTAAAACGATATGGTAAGGACACAGTAGTTTTCAAGTTTCAGACAGACAACAACGAACAACAACAAGAGTAAGGATAATAGAACTAACAGTGTATCTCAACAATTTCTAACAGTTGATCACCGCTGTTCACCGTACAGTCAAGAGTAGTGTATCGCTAGTTTTTGCGGCGGTATTCATGCGCTCGTATTGTTCTGTCAGAAGAACATTTCACCCCACACGCGTGAGAAAGAGGTCTCGGTCCCGGAAGGTCTCGAGCTACGATCAATCGAGGCTTTTTACGCTGCGTGTCAGAGAAATTATATAGGTACAGTTGAATAAGGTAGTTGGTGTACAGACAGCTTAACTAGCGTTATGTATTGCGTGATTATGAATTTTAGTTGATAATAATTGCTAATGCCATACTGCATTGTGGTATGTGTTGTACCGCAGAAACTATATAATTGAGAAAGAAACTGACCTCTGAGTTTGTTTCCCTGAGTAAGACCCTTCCAATGACTGTTATGACACCAAAAATAAACCGGATTATTGTTTAATACCGGGATAATGTATTTTACGGCCGCATAACTGTATTGTAACGATTTCTATTTTATTAGTAGCAGTTCTTACTGTGGACTACATTTTTCTGCTTAAAACCGGATATTTCTGTTATTTATTAGTATACATTTTAACCTCAAATTTAAGATAGAATGTGTTAAATACTGTAGTAAATGTAAAAAAAAGTTTTGATTGATTTATAAAAAGCTGATTGAGCGGGTCGCTTGATTTTTTTGTTGATAAGTAGGTATGTATGCTAATTCATTCGGACTGATCGGTGATAAGTGGTCATTGCAGCCTGCAGCGACATTTTTGGGTTACAAATACCGATAAAGTAATTGCAAATGTATCAAGTTAGAACACAACTGGTTAGTAACCAGTGCTTGTGCCCAAAATCCTACATCTAGATATATATAGGTACATGATTATATTGATAGTGTGTTTCACATGAAGATTATGTAGGTATGTGGGTTCTCGTTCATTATTTATTTCTCTAGTCGAGTTAGAAGTACCTAATCACTCAAACGAATATGAAATAAATTCGGGTTTCGTCCCTAAATCAATTAAAAAGAAGGCCTATAATAAACCAATGTTAGCCACAATTAAATAACATTCGCAATTTATTTCCCAATCATAAAATTAATTTCTTGTCCTATAAATTACAGGATTCCATCACAGCAAAAAAAAATGTCGGTTTCTTTGACTGTTCGCTACAAATACCGATCAACATTGGAATCCTTTTTGTGAATTCAATAAACAAAACTGCCTTCCGAGGAACGGCTTCCGAACATAAAAAAATCTTACAATGGAATAAAACTTTAGTATTCTAAACCTTAAGACCTTGAAATACGGACTAGTTTTTTGATCTATAAAGGTACCTGCCCAATTTCCTAGAATAGAAGAGCCTACAGGTAGGTTGGTGATCGGCTCTCAAGGGAGTGAATGACATTTGAGTCGACACGTAACGTGATGTAATTGGACATCAGTCAAAACGAACGAATGACCTAATGAAGCAATGAACTGGTTCAAATGGAAGGACTTGCAAAAAAGTAATGAAGAAAATTTGACCAAATAGTCGCGCAAAAAAACACAGATGAAAATTAAAATGGGTCTGAAACGTAGGGAGCGTTATGCGGCATCGTAAAAAGACTTAAGAATCTTGAGTGTAGCTATATAATCGAAAGAAAATTTTGTAATTACTAGTTAATAAAGTGCAACTTTTTTAATTTTGTCTCACTCTAAGAATTATTTATTTATTAAAACTTCACGCAACACAAAAATACAAAGGCGAACTTAATGCTTTAGGCATTCTCTACCAGTCAACTTAGGGTGGTGAAGAGAAAATATGGCAGGTGTATAAAAATATAAAGGATTATTAAGAAAATAAGGGTTCAAAAGTAAAGAATTAGGTTTACTATTGTATTGTGGGTGCGTTCATTAACATGTATACTCACATCCATAATACACCCAGACCCGGAATAGTTATCTGTAGGCCATACAAATATTTATTTCGTTTGGGAATCGAAAACGCGACACGCAGCCACAGTATAGATATATGGAACAGTACGGAAACTACCTACAAATGAACATACGCATCGAAGAGACTCCTAAGCGGCATTCGCTACTGACAGGACCGCGAGAAACGCTTAGGAGTCTCGTCGATGCGTATGTTTGTGTGAGTGTGCCGTTTCTAATATTTGTAGGTAGTTTCCGTACTGTTCCATATATCTATACTGTGACGCAGCGCAGCAGCCATTGCGCCAACCGTGCCGACTTTTAGATAGATAGTTATTGATTGATAGACTTTGTGTTTAACCCTTGCAGTATGTAGTTTCTCTCTGAAACGTGGTCGCTAACAATGGGCCTCACCAGAAAGTTTTTGGAATGGTCGGCAGATGTAGCGTTGAGAGGCCTCCAACAAGGTGGACTGATGATCTGGTGAGGGTTTTCTGCTTAAATAATTATGATGATGTACCTACGTCATTTGTTCAACGTCTTATTCTACGTAGGCGCAAAACTTTGCGACTAAATTTGCGCGCACAAAATGAATACGTCAACATAGTGTTGATATTCCTTGAACGGACATTTAGTTTGATGGGTCGGCAAATACTTATTCTGGGAAAGGGTTAACTACCTATAGAGAATTTTGTCTATAACGCTATGCGTCGTTTGAACAATCACCTTTATTTTTAGGGTTCCGTACCTCAATAGGAAAAAAACGGTGCCCTTATAGGATCACTTTGTTGTCTGTCTGTCTGTCTGTCTGTCAAGACCCTTTATCCCGGGAACACGTGAAGGTATCGAGCTCAAATTTAAACCATATGCATAGGTGTGCAGTCCCTTGTAACTGTGAAAAAATCAAACGTCTGAGTTAACGAAAAATAAAGATACGGACGTTTATGTCGCAAAAAATGTATATTTCGACACTCTCAAGGGAATCAAAGTTCATAGGGTACTTCCCGTTGACCTAGAATCCTGAACTATGGCATGAAGCAAGGTCTCATTTTTTTTTTATAGTTGGGAAAATCATCTTATGACAAATGCCGCTTTTGGGCGGAGCGAGAAATAGTGTCAGACTTTTACTGACTAAAAACCCACTCCTGTTCCTTCGTTGCCTTTCATACCAGGGCCGAGTCTTCCTTTCAGAATCAGACCCTTGGCCCCAGTAGTCTTGGACCCTGCTGGGCCCTTATGGTTGCTGACATCTCCTTTAGGCGCGCGTGGAACACTACGCGCCGTCGACGACTTGGGCTCGGTCCGGACAGTTACCAGACGGTCGGACGGCGAGCTACCCATTGCTGGCCGTCCGCGAGCCCGCGCCTGTGGTGGCCGGTAATCGGGATTGGAATCCCGGCGGCTGGAAAGACCTCACGGCCGGTTCGGGAAGTCATTGTCATTGGATGATGTTCCCACCAAAAAAAAAAAAATGACAAATGGTATATAAATATAACATCACGCTAAGTTTCACGAGCGCAGAACACTAACCAACGACACTTATGAATCCGCGGGGGACAGTGATGTAGTTTAAAATAAGAAGGAAAAAGTTCATCCAATCTTTTTAGCGCATTTTAATATCGTTTACCACTTTTTACTTAAACGTAAGCGTTTGTGATCAACACTATATATCTGTCATAAAGATACCAGTGAATTTTACTAGGCCAATAACAATTGCTCTGCGATTCGCGGAATTGCTGATATCGATCGTAACAGCGCAAATTAGCCTAGGTTAGCTTTTTCATCATCTATTAGGCCAAGGCTAGGCTACACTGCAGTTGTGTTGCCCCACTTAAGCACTCTTCATTTCTCCAATGAAGCCTCATTAAAAAGCCCTCAATCAATACTAGAAAGTCAACAGGGTCCGTCCATTGTAATAAAATTCATGTTTGCTGGTGTCCACTGGCTCGACAATGTGATCGTGGTCTCACGACTTCGTGACCCGACCGCACCCGACCTCAGCCGAACTAAGAGGATGACACCACCATCTATTGTGAGGAGATAAGCATTTTTTTTTCCATTGAATAAACTTTTTCTACCTTCATGTAAAGTCTGAAGAGTGTTTAAAAGTGTTTTTTCGTTGCGGTTTTTTCGCGTTTTGGGGTATTTATAACAGTAGTTTATGAGATCAGATATGCCCTCGAAAATAGGCAGTTTAGTTTGGACCAATAGTTTCAGTTGCCGTGACGCTAATGAAATACGACGTAGATGAAAAATTTTCTTTACATCTCGGGGATTCGGTATTTTTTAGTAAAAACACTATCTTGTGTAAAATTTATTTGTGTAAAACTAATCCAGTAAAGATCTCTAAATACTGCTATTTTGCTTGAACTTTGACCCTTCATATTCTACTCATAAATTAAAAACGCAATGAAATTATATTAATGGAAACTAACATTAAATCAACATTAACTTGCACATTAAATCGAAATTCTGTATGACGATATTTTTCCCAAAAACTTTGATTTGAAAAAGAACACGTATTTCCTGGAGCAAGTTTTGTGAAATATTCAAGTGAGCGACGGAAATTACCGAACGTCAACCGAGCGTTCAGGCGCTATTTCTCTTTTTTCGCTTTGCGTCTTTGTCATACATAGCATTGAATGAAACAACAAGCTTTTCAACCACGCTCACGCATTAAACAAAAGAATCAAGTCAGCAAATCAGAGGCAGACAGGCAGAGAAACAGACAGATAGACGGACAACAAAATTATTAGCAACCTACAAAACGCATTAAAGAATACCTAATTAAAAATACAACCGCTAACAACAACTAAATTGCAGAATAACGTAACACAGCATAAAAATATTAAGTTACATTACATAACAGTCTCCGCTGAGCGTCCGATGCGTGCAGATGTTGTAGTTTTAATGAGTTGTTAAAAATGCCGTCGGATAATAATGTGCTTAAATGTAATAACTGTAATCTCGTAGTGAATGAGTTGTTAACGTTTGTGCAACATAAACATGAAGTGATGGACAGTGAAAGCCTTGTGAGGATATGCAGTTCTGCTTTTTCTACGGAGGACATCGAAAAAGCTAAGTCATTATTGTTTCAATCTGTTTCTACTGATATACGTCAAATAAAGCGTAAAAACAAGGAAGGAAAGAGTAAGAAAGATTTATTTGATATCATAGAAGTTATAAAGAATGTAGACCCTGAGAAGATCCCAATTTTCGTAGCTCACGATTTGAATAAACTACCCCCAATAACGTTCGACCATGTCGATGTCAGTAGGCTTTTGAAAGATATCGTGATCTTACAAAACGAGATCAAACTGTTTAAAAGTACGTATGTGACTGTGGATCAGCTGTTACATACTAAGCAGGAGTTATTAAAAGTGAACAGTAACGATAACGGTGATGTTCGCGGTGTTCGCGACGTGACCGTTGGTAGTTTAAATGAAACCATTGTACAGAATGAATATAGAAACATTAACTTAAGGAGAGGTGCTTCATGTTTGCAAGCGAGTTTTGCCTATGATAGCGGCCCTATGGGCCTGCCGCACATGTCGTCAATATCACTGACTTCTCCAAACAAAGTAAATGATACTACGAATGAACAGTCTGAGAAGTATGAATGTGTTCGACCATCCACATTGCGAAATAACATTGATGTTGTGGCTGAGTGTGATAATCCTGTTTTGTTTGCGCCCTATGAACAACAACCGCGGCAAGTGATTGATAAAAATTTTACCTGTGAGTTATCGAAAGCGGGGGGTGCGAGTGAGACAGAGCGGCAGGTGTGTGTTGATGTATCGAAGCCCGCTAGCAATATGAATGTAACGATAGCTGAGGCGGCCGATAACAGCTGTTTGCCGGAGTCTTATCACTCGTTTGCAGAAATTGCACGTGCGCCGGGTGACTGGAAACAGCCAGCGAATGATGGTGAATGGACGGAGGTACGGAGAAATAGATATAAAAATAGATTTATAGGACAAAAAGGCGTGGCTGTTACTACACCACAATGTAAGTTTAAGGCTGCAGATGTCAAAATCCCTTTGTTTATAAATAATGTTGACAAAGGAACCTCACCTGCAGACATTGCGAGTTATATCATGACAAAAACACACGTTTGTGTTACATTAGAAAAAATAATAATGAGGCAACATAAGGAGTACGACGCTTATAAGATATTGGTCCCTCGGCAAAAGTTAAATATTTTCATGGACGACCGTGTATGGCCGGAAGGAATATCTTTCCGTCGTTTTATAGACTTTAGAAATAGAAGAAATTATAATAATAATCAAAATGGACAGTCACTTATCAGGAAAACACCTACAAAGTAATTTTATTACTTATAACTGTAAGTCGCTAGTACGATCAATTGATTATGTGAGAAACCTGTGTCGTCGAGCAGATTTGGTAGCCCTACAGGAGACTTGGTTGTTCCCACACGACCTGCCATTCCTCGGAACAGTCGACTCAGACTTTGACTTCTGCGGCAGATCGGCCATCGACTCGTCTGCTGGCCTAGTGCGAGGCAGACCATATGGCGGTGTTGCGTTGCTCTGGCGTAAAAGTGCGTTTAATTCGGTTACAGTGATTCCGTGCACTAGTGTGCGACTCGCGGCCGTTAAAGTGGTGGTGTGCGATCGCTCTTTCATGGTTTTCTCTGTATACATGCCTGTGAACTCCATTGAAAATTTAATTGAATTTACTGACTGCCTAAGTGAGATAAGCGCTATAATTGACAACACTGAAGTTTCGAATGTGTACATTTTGGGAGACTTTAATGCTAGTCCTTGTGCGTTGTTTGGTAAAGAGCTTTTAAAATTTTGTAGCGACCAACAATGGATATGTGCGGATGTGGAAAAACTAGGAAGTTCGTCGGGCACCTTTACATTCGTTAGCGATGCCCATGGCAGCACAAGTTGGCTTGACCACTGTGTGGTAACGGAGTCTGCGTGGCAGTCGGTGATGGATGTAAGGGTGATCTATGACTGTACCTGGTCGGACCACTGTGCCCTAGAAGTGCTTTGTAACATTGCTGTAATGAAGCCACAGTTTACATTAGCGGAAAGTGCTCCTAACGGCATATTGTGGGCCAATAGGGACGAGCAACAAATACAGCTGTATACCGGAATATGTAATGATCTTTTCAAGTCCGTTGATTTTCCATCAGAATTGTCTCAGTGCTGTGACAGCTTATGCCATAATGTAGAGCATAAAGTAGTAATTGACAGGATGTATAAGGATATTGTTTCGATTTTGTGTGTAGCGGCTGAGGCTAGCTCACATCCTAGAGGCAAAACGCTAAAAAGAAAGTGTAATGTGTTGGGCTGGAATAAGCATGTTCGTGGTGCTCATGAGGTTGCCAGGCTAGATTTTCAAACTTGGTTACAATATGGTAGGCCTGTTAATGGACCTATATACAATGCCATGGTGAAGTCTCGGCGACGGTTTAAATCAAAACTAAAATGGTGTCAAAATAACGCCGAGCAGATTAAGATGGATATCCTCGCAGCACAACACGCAGATAAAAATTTCAAAAATTTTTGGAAAGGTACGAATCGATTAAACTGCAAAGCCACTGTCCCTCTTAATGTTAACGGAGTAACCGAGCCACGTGACATTGCGAACATGTTTATGAATCTTTTCGATATGGAGCCTGCCAGCGGGCCGGGGATGCTCAATGCTAAAGACATCAGGCAAAACGCATTGGGATCAGCAGTAGTACCATCTTTTACGGCTAGGGATGTATCTGCCGTTATTTCGAGCATGACCAGGGGTAAATCGCCAGGGCATGATGGAATTAGTATTGAGCATCTGCGGCATGCGGGGGCTCATCTGCCTAGGGTTCTCGCAATGTTTTATACATTTTGCCTGAGACACTCCTACCTACCGGACGAGTGTATGAAGACCGTGGTTGTACCAATAATCAAAAATAAAACAGGCGATGCATCAGATAATAGCAATTATAGGCCCATCTCCTTAGCTACGACCGTGGCGAAGGTGCTGGACAGTCTGCTTGATCGTATATTGAATAGTCACATAAAGCTTAACGATGCCCAGTTCGGTTTTAGGCATGGGCTGTCGACAGAAACTGCTATTCTATGCCTCAAGCAGACTGTTCGGTACTACACCGATAGGAAAACTCCTGTTTACGCCTGTTTTCTAGACCTGTCGAAAGCTTTCGATCTGGTGTCCTATGATGTGCTATGGCACAAAATGAGGACGGAAACCAGCCTCCCTGAAGAAGTTGTGAAAATCTTTGATTATTGGTACAACAACCAAATTAACGTTGTAAGGTGGGCAGGCGTGACCTCCGATGCGTACAGATTGAGGTGTGGTGTAAGGCAAGGAGGTTTAACCTCGCCTCGTCTCTTCAATCTTTACGTAAACGGACTCATCGAGAGGCTCAGCAGCACTAAAGTCGGATGTTCTATAGACGGAAAATACGTCAATAACATTAGTTACGCGGACGATATGGTGTTGTTGGGTCCTTCCATAAGCGCTGTTAGAAAGCTACTCGCTGTGTGTGAGGATTATGCCGGGGCTCATGGGCTCAGGTATAATGTGAAGAAGAGCGAGCTTTTGGTGTTCCAATCACCAGGCCAGAAGGTCAGGTATGTACCACCAGTATTCATTAATGGTGTGGCATTACCAAGAGTTTCTCGATTCAAGTATCTGGGCCACTGGGTCTCGGATGACCTTTCCGATGGCGAGGATATTGAGAGAGAGCGCCGGGCGTTGGCTGTCCGATGCAACATGTTGGCCCGTAGATTTGCACGCTGTAGCAAGGCTGTAAAAGTAACACTGTTTCGGGCGTTTTGCCAATCCTTCTACACGTGCAGTCTATGGGTCAATTATACGCAGAAGACAATCAACGCCCTGCGCGTTCAATATAACAACGCTTTTAGGATGCTGATGCGGCTGCCGCGGCATTGTAGTGCATCTGGCATGTTTGCAGACGCGCGTGTCGATGGTTTTCATGCAATCCTGCGAAAAAGAGCTGCGTCACTGCTAAGTCGTGTTCGTGGCAGTCAGCAATGGTATCCTTGGCGTTGTGGCGGGTCGAATAGAATGCCCAATATTGTGGCATTGTATTCAATTACATGTCAAGAGGAATGCTTAATTAATTAATCATAATTTTAATTTTTCTTTGATTATTTAATTTAATTGTCCAGTCCAATATAATTTTTAAGGAAACTAAGTCCTGTCCTAAATCTCTATAATCTTTTAATTTTATTGCAATGTTAATGATTTTTAATTATTTCTTTTATTTAAATTAATATAATATTGAATTTTTTGCATTACATATAATAATGTGACATAATAATTTCATGATTAATTTTATTTTTATTTAATTTAAATTTTTGACATTTTTTGTGTAATTTGATTGGTATATATGGTAATGTTTGTTTGTATTTGTTTATGTACATTTTGTTATTAACATAATTTTAAGTGCCTACTAAAAAATATGGATCTTGTATCTGAAACAAATAAATAAATAAAAATAAAATAAATAAAATTTTGCTGACTTGATTGCAAACACATCAACAACAAAAATAAATGTTTATGAAATGCTAAATTATTTTGCTAACTGACGTTTAAATAATGTAGTTTGTACGTTAATAAAACAATGGTTCGCCTGGAGGATCAATTGTTTGAACAGCTTTTGTTTCCACGCAAATAATAGCTTACCTACAGGTACTTTTGTATGGTAGGTACTTCGTTGTATCATGGCACTTTTGTATTACAATTCGCAAGCGCTTAACGTACTTAAATTGATGTTAACGTAAGTACTTAAAGGCTGAACCTTTCGAGCTTAAAGAAGTAGCAAACTTACAGATAGTGATTTTTTTATTGCTTTGCTTACTCACAAACTTCTGCTTTTATAATATTAGTGTAATGTCCGTATCTATTCTGTCAACAACAAGTTAGTTTTCCTCGACTGACTCCTAGGTATTTCGTAGAAAAGATAAATTTTATTGCATATCTTCCGAGTCTAGATAGGTACCTAATCTAGTTTCTTGTTTTCTTGTATAAGTAGGTACTTAATTAGTTTGTGTTCGGAAAAAATAGTTTGTTGACAAACAATTACTTATGTTATATTTTTATTATTGACTTGTTTTTCCCGTGGCTTCGCTTGCATACATAAAATATAGCCTATGTCACTCAGGAATAAAGCAGCTTTCTATTGGTGAAAAATTTTCGCAAAAGGACCAGCCCCCCTAGCCAAGTTACGATCTTTTCGTTTGCGTGGAACGCCCCGAGTAGGCCACGCCTCCGATTCCTTTGTTCTGACCACGTGACTGAGCGTTGAGATGACGTCAGAACAAAGGAATCGGAGGCGTGGCCTACTCGAGGCGTTCGACGCAAACGAAACGATAGTAACTTGGCTAGGGGGGCAGTACTTTCAGAGATTACTTCCTACAAACAAAAAAACAAACTTTACCTCTTTATAATATTAGTGTACGTCGACGATGTGGTCGATGATAGAACACGCTTGCCTAGAAATAACCTATTCATTCTTGACTTAAAGATCCCTAGGTTGTAGCTATCAGGAAACACAGACTCCAGCAGGGAATTCCACTCCTTAGCTGTAGGTACGCTTATGATTTTTGGACTGTGGAGTTGTCATTAGGGTAAACTTTAGTGTACACTAAAATAGAAACAAAACTTATAGGTACATACATTTAAATCTATGCAATGGCAGTCTTGGAAGACGTAGCGTTGGAAGGCCTCTTACAAGGTGGACCGATGACTTGGTAACGGTTGCGGGAGTCCGATGGATGGATGGACGTACAGGACCGTTCATTGTGGCGACACTTGGGGGAGGCCTATGTCCAGCAGTGGACGTCTTTCGGCTGAAATGATGATGATGATGATGAATGGCAGTCTTATCGCTGACAACGATATCTTCTACTAGACAACCTTTGGATCGAAGATAATAGACGTAGTTTTTTTTAATTCTTCTAGTAAATAAATTGTATTTGAGTAAGCAAAAGCTTAACTTTAAAGGCGAATTTTTGGATCCTATGTATATGCACAATATTCACGTATCTACATACGTGAATATTGTGCATATACATAGGATAAGCATATACATAGCGTAAAACATTCGATTTCGTTTGAAACGTTTTTCCGCAATAGAATAAATTTTCTTTTAAGCTTAGCGTCCACTGCGTCGGAATCGGAGCGTACGCAGTGTACGAGGCGTCGGTATTTTCAAAGTGCCGATAGGTGGTTCGGATTTTGCATCGGCAATTTCGGTATTTTCGAAGTAATCGAGTTCGCCTGTGCACATTATGGAGGATGTGACGAGGATACTGTAATCATTAGTTTTTTATTACCAGCAGAGGAGAAGAAAAACAAAAGGAAACGAAAGATGTGGGTTCATAAAATAAATTTAAGAAGGCCTATTTTTGGACAATTATGGTAATGTTTAAGTTTAAGATTTTACAATCTTAAACTTAGATACTAATTTAATTAAAACTTCTTCGCTCATCGTGAATCGTCGCAACAAACACGTCAGAACTCGAAGCGATCGGGATTCGAATGGTGCATTCACTGCGGATGACGTCACCAGTGCACGCTGTACCATACAAATCAATACAAAGCAACGAATCCGTCCGCTCCGTACGCTCCGAATCCGACGCAGTGGACGCGTAGCTTTAATCTGCTGCAACAGTGTCGGGTAACGGTCGTGTCACTTTGACAGTTACTTTTCTTGACATCTCTTTGTTTACATAAATTATCTAAAATACCAAAGGTATGTATAGTTTATCTACTGTTTACCAGTGATTGGTTTACTAGAACGACTGCAATTAATGACCGATATATCGGTACTTATTTATTTAGATTCAAAAAATTGAAACAAATTGGCTGTACTGTAACGTCCCCTTTTCATTATTTCAGGAATTTAATCAGTAAAAGACGTAGGTATATCTCATTAGTTTCCTAAGCTTTCCTTTGTACTAGTGAAGTGCATGTTGTACATAAGATGGGGTGTCGACGTCCTTGCAAAGCCAAGGTCGATCGATACGCGGCCAGCTTGTGACGTCACGTGCCGCCATTTTAGCAGGTGACGTCACTACTCTACAAATAAACGGCTTTCAGAGAATAGTATTTACGTTAGCGTTTACGTTTACTTAAGCGTGAAAGACAGAAATAAATTGTGTTTTGGTGAAAGATTAAACTACCTTGGTACTACGAGTATGTTTTGTTAGTTGAAGCTGAAGGTGCCTACTTGGCCAGATGCCAATAAAGCAGTATTGGCGTCAAACTTTATGTTTTACGGCGTTGAAGAAAATTTATGGAAGAAAATGCATATGGGTATAAAATCGCAGGTCTGCTGAAAGAAATTTCTTTAGAAATAAGCAGTAACTTAGTACTCACATGATGACCTACATAGTGTAAAACAAAGTCGCTTCCCGCTGTCTGTCCCTATGTATGTGTTTAGATCTTTAAAACTACGCAACGGATTTTGATGCGGTTTTTTTAATAGATAGAGTGATTTAAGAGGACGGTTTATATGTATAATACATGCATAATATAGTAGAGAAACACTGATAATTTTAGAGGTTTCTAATGTGATGTCGTAAATGACCATGTTTTTTTCGCTTACTTTGCAAACGCTGGCTGAATCCTACGAGATAAATCAAAATAATGTACTACAGTATTGTACACCTTAAAAAGGTATACCAAAAAACTCCGCGATGGTACATGTCTATCTCTTAGGGATAATCAACAATAACAAATTTTTATCCTTTACTTTTTACGAGAAATAATGGCTTCTTTCAAAGCGATTTTAAGCAATACAGCATTAATCCTTATCCAATTAAGTACCTTAAATACATTGTGCATTTAATATAGATCAATATGGCGTGTTACACCATGTAATTTAAATTAATATTTTCGGAGATATTACAGATTAAAAATGCAGGGACGTAGTGGAAAGCGATTGCAGTGGTATCAGCATTGCACCCGTGCGAAGCCGGGGCGGGTCGCTAGTAAATAATTAAATAAATAAATACACAGCTTAAGAAGTTTTAGGATTTTTGTATTGTTGAGTGGGAAAACGCTGGCTGTTAAATGGTATCATGGGACCCATTAGTCTTGCAAACTCTCAGACAAACCACGAACCTCAAATATCAAAAGTTTAGCAGAGTTTCAAAATTGGCGAGGAAAATCGTAGGCTTCAGTAAGATCCTTGAATATTTGACAAACTTGTTTGACAGTTTGTACTGTACCTAAGTATAAAATATCTGCATATTCTGTTTGTCTGAAGGTTTATTTACTTATAGACTTACGAACTATAGTTAGTGCGGTGTAGGCGTCGCGTGATCTCACGCATTCCCTGTCAATTGGATTACTAGCCGCACACTCACTTTTAAAAGTAAATACACACTTTATTTTCTCATTTTTTTTTTCAGCCAATCTTTTTGGATGAATGTTTTTTTTTTTAGCTTTGCCCCACTCTGGGAATTACTCCAGTATCGTGGGTGCGTTCACAAACATGTACCTAATCTCACATACACAAGACACCACATATTTTTTTGAATTATTTAGCTACACTTAAGATACCATTAAGGACATTGCAGCAAATTAGCATAGACATTTAGACTTTTCTTCAAAACTAAGGTAGACAAAAATAATGCGATGCATGGATAGAGGACTCTTAAACAAAAATGAACCTAATTTAGAAATGGTACCTACTCGAAATTGCCGCTGAGACGTTTGGAGGCCTCAACCGCTGTCTATATGAGAAGTTGAGATCCAAATATATCGGCAACTTGGGAATTTTCGATGCAATCCTATTATACTAGTTTTAATACCGTTCTGCGATCTCTACTTATCATATAAAACTTCCGCCATAAAACAAAATAACCACAAATCAAAAGACAGGTTTTTCTCCATTCTCCATAAATTAAACTCCAGTAATGTGCATAGCTCCTAAGCCATCGGCACGCGTCCAGCACTCGAACCGGTCGGCATCACGTCGTACGCAATTACGCGATCGATCAGAATCCTTCCTTATTTGTTGAGACATCCCTAGAGGCACCATAAGCGCGGTGAAAGCTATTTGTACTCGATGATTAATTATCGTCCTACTTGATGAGCTTTTTGTTAAGAAAAACTTGATCAGTGGTGGCGGCAAATACCGTCGGGAGATAAGATGTTTCTTCTCAGTCTCTCGTCAGCTAATTTAATAATTCCTCAGCATTTTATTGGTATTACTGTAGATAAACTAATGTTTATTGAAGAAGACCGTTTTTCTAATGATGTCAAATTATCGACGACCTAAATAGTGAGCTTATAACTGTAGAAAAACGGTTCAAAGTCTTGGTACCAGCTCATATTGCAACGTCTTGTTTTCCGTGAACAAGCCATAATTTCCAAGACCTGACAACGGTGTTTCTTTTTGAGGTGGGAAATCATCAAATCATTTCTCCCGCACTAGGTGGAGGTGTCAGACTTTTACTGATTAAAACCCACTTGAGTTCGTTCAGTGGCCCTTTGTTTTCCAGGGCCGCGGTTTCTCTTACGAACAAACCCGCAGCCCTGGCAAGCTGGTCAGAACTAACGTACGAATGCTTCTCGTTTTTAACCGACTTCAAAAAGGAGGAGGTTATATGTTCGGTTGAATGTATGTTTTTTATTTTTATTTTTTATGTATGTTCACCGATTTCTCGGTCAATTGTGAACCGATTTTGAAAATTTTTTTTTGATTGGAAGGTTATACTTCCGAGTTGGTCCCATAGAAATATTGTTATGATCTGATCATGAACTTTGAAGATATGGAACAGAACTCCTCACAGGATCACAGCAGAACCATCGTAACAAGTAAAATTGCTTTGTTTATACGTGTAGTCGATGACTGACTGAAAGTAGAGGGGGAATATATCGAACTGATCTGATGATGAAGCCTGAAGTTAGGCACCGGAACTCTAATAAATTAATGTAATCTAACCGTGTTTGGGATTATTAGAATTGTCATGAGATGCACTCTGGCTATAAGGCATTTAAGTTTGGCTTAGGGGTACTTTTTAGTGGTGGTACCATAACTAAAAAGTGTAAAATAAAAAACTTTTTACAAAAAAAAAATACAACCGACTTCAAAGTAAAAAAAACACTGAAAAGTGCAAAATAACTTTCATTTCGGAAGTTGGTGTTAAATAACGAAGAGACAAAACTATTATAGAAACACCGACTTCCGAAGTTAAAGTTATTTTGCACTTTTCAGTGTTTTTTTTACTTTGAAGTCGGTTGTATTTTTTTTTGTAAAAAGTTTTTTATTTATTACATGATTCCAACAACCAAATTAATATAGTTGCTATATTACTGAACCATTGATATTTCCTCAGTATCCAATGGTTTACTTTATGGTCTCTATATTTTAATTAAAGAATTATTTTTTTTTTAAACCCACTCCTGTTCCTTAGTTGCCTTTCATACCAGGGCCGAGTCTTCCTTTCAGAAGCAGACCCTTGGCCCCAGTAGGCTCCGACTCTGCTGGGCCCCTACGGTTTGCTGACATCTCCTTGAGGCGCGCGTGGACCAGTACGCGCCGTCGACGATTTGGGCTCGGTCCGGACGGTTACCGTACGATCGGACGGCAAGCTACCCATTGCTCGCCGTCCGCAAGCCCACGCCTACGTTGACCGGAAAAAGAAGGACAATGGCGGTGTGTTAGCGATAAGACCGCCATTGTACCCGTAGATTTAAGTTTGTGTAAAAGTTTTGTTACTATAATTTTGGTGTACAATAAAGTTTATTCTATTCTAATGGCTGGGATCCAATTTTAGTTGCTTGTTACACGAGGATGTCCGTCTTTTGAATGTCTTATTCCTTAATAATATCTCTTTCCGCCTGCCATGAGTAGCCGCTTCTGTTCTTTTCCTTAACTCCACCAATTATTCCATACGTAACACTTTTAGTACAGCACCCGTCAAATTATCAATTGTGGAGGATGATCTATCAACTTTCTAAAGTAATAGCCGTGTGTTTGTGTAAGTGCTATTATCTGGTGGATAACGAGCGACCTTTGATTTGGATAAACGTCTAAGATTAGCTGGTATGCGTCACAGTCATGTAATGCCTTGCTGCCCGATTTATTTTGATTTGAATTGTCATGTTTTTTACCTTTGTGATTCTGTAATTGATGTTCAATTGCGTATCTTAATCCAGAATAACTATTACTATATTTTTGTAATGTCCTTGATGATAAGTATAATTATGTACTTCATTCAATTTTACATATAAAAGCACACTACTGAAAACAAACTTCGTCTAAGTTGTATGAAATCTGCGCTGTCTCAAATTCTTGAATTTATTTTGACTTATTTTCATAGTGCCGAGATGGTCCTGATTTAGAGGGTTTCTTATTTGTGTCAACTATGTTTCTTTTTACGTCGTCGATCAGCTGGAAACTACCCCCTTTTAGACGTAATTCTGCCTCATAAAGGTCCATAAAAAGTGGTTCCGGTCGGATATTGCGTTAATTATGGTATTATTTCCTTTCTGGAGATTATTGAAAAGAAAAAAAATGCCTTATTTCAGGCTGAGTCGAACTTGAGATTGTTTTTTTAAATAAATCTATACGTATTTTTAACCCTCGTTATCAATTTCAGATAGTTAAAAATTCAAGGTCAGTTTTATAAAATTCAAGTGCAATTTCATGGTTGATATTAGAACGAATGTATATTTTCACATTTGCCTTCATTATCAGATATCATCAGCTCCGCCAAAGGTCATGAGATACAATGGCTATAAGTATGCACATGTATTGAAATCATTGTGAAATGTACTGCATATCAATTAAAATAAATGCTACATACTTATCTTTAGCTCGTTAAATATTTTCGTTATCATTAGTATGTAAGTATTTACAGACTGGATTCCATAGGTCGTAAGTATGCACTAGTGACTCGATCCCCTTGAACCCTTTTGAACTCATGTCCACAACCATGTGATTCAAATGCTTGGATTAACAGGCTGTAAGGCATACACTTCTATATAGTTCATTCAGTCATCGTAGCTTTCTGTTTGGACTTTGGACTTACCTACTTCATCCTTGCCATTTGGTTTTCAGACTTCCCCAATATGCCTTATGTATTACAATTTCGTTTCTAGTAGTTTTACAGTGTCTTATTATTCACGGGAGTCTGTGATTGTATTTTAAGTTGCCTTGTTTGGTATCCTCTCCAGATTTCATCATCTTATTTTTCTATTATATAGACACCTACCTGTATCTTAATATTCATATGCTTGTCTCACAATACTCTCTAAGCTTTTATTTCCATACAGCTATAGTTTACAGTTATTTTAATTGACTTGCGATCTTCCGGTCTGTCCGAATGGTTTGGTAGTGGGAAACAATAAACTTAACGGTTGTATGTAATTGAAGTTCAAGGCCCGTAAAATGTACGCCGGCTGTAACGTTTACATAATACGTTACGTTTTCCGTTTTGAGTCACTTTCATCCGTTTAGTTACGAGTGTTAAGATTGTAACGGTGTTAGAGATTTTACGCATTTTTTTCACGGGTATTCAAAACCTTAAATTTTTTGGAGCCTGTGAAGGATCATCTAGAATCTGAGTGTTTACAAAATATAAGTAGGTTAATTTGTGTCAGGGATTGCTCTTAGGTACCTACCCAATTAATACTCCGCAAACAGGGCTCAAAATTTACCCCGTAACTTAATTAACCAGACTTGGTGATGCCTCGATGATGCCTAAAAGAGGGTTAGTCATTGTTCCACGTTTCCTTTTCAAAGGTGTCAGTAATTTTGAAAATAAGTCGTACCACTTCTGTCTGTTGCATTAGATAAATAAATCTGTAACTAAATTTCTTGATGTTTTCATATTTGCTCCATTTTGTTATTTCCGTAGAACTTTCTTCCCATGCCTTTACATCACAGATCAATACAGCTTAAAAATTAAAGACACATATTAAACATATTTGTACATCATCTATGATCTACGATTCGTTGCATTGCATCTGCGTTTGCTTCACTTTCAATTTTGACAGCTTACAAATTGCGTGCACCTGTGTTGCATTGTCAAAGATTATGTTATGTTTGGATAGGCTTTGCTCTCGTAAGATCAGTTTCTTATTAGGTCAAAGTCATTTGTGTTTCTTATCTTAGTGGGATTTTATTAGAATTCCTCATGTCTGGAAAGAAGCCAAGCGCCATCAAATTTAATATCTCTTGTACCACTAAGGCAACTTACTGATAGTTAGATACATTTGATGTCTGTTTCTTTTATTCCCATATTATCATAAAACATGAGAATCTACATGAATAAGCATATTTTCTGAATTTTTTCTTTGCTAACAACTTGTTAAAGGTGGTGTGGTAAAAGGTCTATAAATTCTAAGATTATTGTCTTTATATTCTAATTAGTCGCACAGTTCCTAGGGATTCCACGGCGTGCTACAAAGCAGGCCTCTGCGGTTGATGCTAAGATAACATTCTCAGTTAAATAATGAATGAACAATAGATTCTCACATTTTAACAAGCCAATCCTTTTCTGGCGTACTCTAGGGAAATCTGACATAAGCTAACGAATGCAATCATATGTCGGTTTACTTTGATTAATATAAAGCGGCTAAATTGTAATAAATGAAAGCTTTAATAACCTACTAAGTTTACGAAAAGCGAAATGCGTTTTTTTCCATTTCTTTTGAATAGGCACATTCCATTGATGTGAAAGAGGGTACCATTCATTTATCACGTCTGGCTACAGAGACCGCGTATTCTGTGGCCGCTGCTTGCACACGTACTAAAACATTTACCATCTTTGCTCTTAAGCAACACCCATTATTTTACCATACTCATCGATATATTAAGTAATCCAGAGATGCACTCCCAACATGCCATCGAATTAAAAATTATGCTCTGCACATTGAGAAATTCAGTGCGTCGAACCGGAACTTTATATTACGAAACTATGTTTATACCGTGTAATGATGCATTTATAAATTGATGAGCCGGCTTTTCTCGATCGTCGAATTAAAATGAGTGATGTTTCGAATGATAACAATGACATATTTATGGTCGGTCTTTCTGTGGAAATCCGAACGAGAGAGCTTCCCATTGCGTGAATGTCGATCGCTGATGGCAATTTGTTTTATTATAAATTCTGTTATATTACGTCATTTTGGGTCAGAAAAAAATATCATGAATAGTGCCACTATAAGTAGTAGTCAACTTTGGTAAATTTAATGTTAAACAGCAAGTAGATTATCAATTTTCTTATCAACAAACTCATCGATTACCATTCGTTGTAGATACTTTCAAAGCCCAAAACTCCGTCTTCCAGACATGTTCCATACAGAAACTTTATTAAACGTAAATGATCCAATATTTATTACCATAGAACGTATTTGTTCAACTTTTTTTTATTGGGAAAGTCCATTGTAGCCCCGGGTGTAGTTGCTTACCCGGGAACCTGTTTTAAAATCTCTGTTGTAGATAATTTAATGAAATTGTAAGTTTCGTAAGAGTTCGCTGTCTAGATACTCCCCATCCTTTGTGTGGGAACCAATGGTAGCTAGTGAGGGTCTGGTTGAATCCGTTTCATCTGAGGAAGCATTTTTGTTGTAGTGATATCTTGTATATTGTGTTACTTCTTTGGAATTTCATTGTGGCAGTTTGTCTTGTCTTAGTCTGGGTGATAATCGTTTGCTGTAGAAACAGTTAGGTATCAAAATAATTACTTTATTGATTTATAATCATGGTGTATCTTTCACTACATTTTTTATGTAGGACAAGGTTTTCATATGTTTACTATCTCAAGCTTTCATCTCTCATCAAAATTATCTTAACATCGTTATCTTGATTCTATAATCGTCTTTGAATCATTCTGTCTGCTTGGAATAACACCGTCATAAAAAATAAACCTTTACCTATCATGTTTAATACAAGCGTTTGTTTAATTAATAAATGTTTAAACATTAATTACCTCAGCTGTTTGCTTAATAGTCGATGAAATGACTGTGTTAATTATTTTATGTCTACAATTATTTTCATTAGATTCTTCATTAGTTTGAACATTACTTGGTTGCCCATCACTAGTACTTAATAGTCAACCGGTCTGTGGTCTTCACTTTGTAACTCTTTTATTTTCATGTTACTTTATGTGGCTTCTATCGTGGGAAATTCGATGATAGGTGCAAATTTCTACCAGCGCAAATCGTACTGATGGCAGATAAGGTAAAAGTGCAGTTTAAACATCCTAAGCGTTACTTGCTCTTTGTTTCTTTTAGATCCAAATCATCATACATAATACGTTCCATTTCCTTTTACGTAACAATATCTTTTATTTATTATCTTTTATATAATGCATGCAAATTCTGAGCTATCGATTTTGTGAATCAAATGTAATGAGAGTCATTGTGGTTGTTAAAACTGTTCTGTGCCTGTGAGAAAAGTGTTAGTAACAGTTTCTGTATTGTGTTGTATAGACAGATAAGTATTGTCATTACTTTCGCGAAGTTCGAACATATAGTCGGCATCTTTCATTTTTGGCTTAATGATTGCCTTTTGTGGAGTTTAATTTCTCTGCTTGGTTGATCGTGCTAAATTATTGATAATAGTAACTGTTTTCGGTGTGTTTCAGTTAAATTCTTTGGGAGCATCTTGACTTCATAGAAAATTTAGACAACCGTTGGGATAGAATCTAGTTTCAAATTAGTCACAGTCAGTTTAAAGCTTTACGTATGACGCCAGCAGCTGTCAGCCATGACTTCATTTGCTTTGCATAACCAAAAGTTGACACAAACCAGTGGGCGGCAGTTTTTGACCGTTTTATGGTTTTGCTTCCTTTATCGTCCTGGTCTATTGTCCAAAGATAAAATCTAAGCGACAAAAGATTTTTAATTTACCAAATTCGTGGCACTTGTAAACGTTCGCTATAATGGGGGACTTTAATTGTTCCGGTAAATGGTTAAACTCAATGGTAGAGGATATAATAGAATTGAGTGTTTGTACTAGGCTCTAAATTATGGTTTCGTCTGTTGAATTTGTTAGTGTTGTTCTTTTGTTACGGGTTACTGATCTAGCTTTACCAATAGTATATTTCATCGAGTTGTTAGGCTTGCGTTTGTTATGATGTTCTATAAAGCCTTCAATCTAACTTAATGGTGCCTGTAACTTCTTTATAGCTTCTCTATACCTCATTTATTATGCTAATAAAGTTACTTCACTTTATGTTTCTTCTATAGCTATTCTAAAACTGATATTGATGGCAACAATTTTGTAGCATTTTTATTTCTTCTGCTGAAATAGTGATTGACAGTTTTTTTCTCATAAAAACTTGTGCTGCCTATGAGTTGGCTCTTTAACTCGATTCAATGACTCCTGCCACGGTTCATCGGGTCCAAGCAAACAATTAGACACGCCAACTATATATTTACATTTTTTGCGTACAAATACGTATTCAGTACCAGGTTTTGCTTTTATGTCTACGGTTTTATTTTTGTCATCTGCCTTGTTTAATGTTCATATGACTGGCAGAAGTAGGGAGGATATCATCCTTCATAAATCTTAATTCCTGCAAATCCTGTGACTCTGTGGTGCAGAGGATTTCCTGTCTGGTTTAATAGCTCCTTTAATATCAATAGAAAGTCATCAGATATACATACTTTTTTATTTTTAATTTTTTAATTCATATAAACCAGTACTTGACTGCGATTCCATAAGCATAAATACATTGTACTAATGTAGTTATAGATTAGATTTCTTACTTAGGTATAGTTAGGGAATCCAATCCCGCAAACGCGGGATCCCGCAAACGCGGGATCCCGCACCTTTTTTGCGAGATTAGAAATGCGGGATTACTCATACGGGATTGATGAATTTATTTGTTGAATTCAGACAACGAGCCGTTTTGAATATGTATTTAAAGACCCAGCACAGCGATGTAACAACTTTGCATGGACATCGTGACTTTTCTGTAGAATTGGTATAGAAAATATTTTTTTTTTTACCTTACAACAATTTTTTTTAATTTTCGCGGTCGTAAGTTTAGTGGAACGTAATCAATATCGGTTTAGGTAGGTAGGTACCTACCCTATGATATTTTTTTGAGGTGGGAAATCATCGAATGACTTCTCACGCTCTAGCGTGGAGCAGGAGGGCGTGTCAGGCTTTTACTAAATAAAACTACCCCTGTGTCCTTTAGTTACCTTTGCGGTCTGCTACAGCAGGCTTCCTTTTCAGAAATTCCCTGCAGCCGCAGCGGGCATCGGCCCTGCTGGCCCCCTACGGTTTTGGTGACATATCTTTGAGGCGCGCGTGGAACTCTACGAGCGGTCGGCGATTCGGGCTTGGTCCGGACTGTTACTGGACGGCCGGACGGCGAGCTACCCATTGCTTGTCGTCCACAAACCGACGCCTGCCGTGGCTGGTAGTCGGGGGTCATGGTCGCGTCGGCTGAGGCGTGAGGATGTCCATTGCCTCACGCGTGTGGCCGTCTCCTTCACTACTAGCATTAGTGCTTCGCAGAAGGAGTCGACCGCCTACCATTATCTGAAGCTCCGGACCATGGCCCGAACCAGGGCCCAGAGCGGTTTTTTGTATATTAACTACTTAAAACAAAAAAATATTTAAAAAAATCCAATTACGCAAATCCCGCGGAATTGATGACTTCAAACCCGCAGGCTTGCAGGATCGCGATTTTGATGCGGGATTGGATTCCCTAGGTATGGTCATATAGAAATAATGATGCATCTTAAAATTGAGGTAAAAAAGTCCGTTGGTAAAAAAAAAAACATGTTAGGGAAAAATATATCTGATATGCGTAGAAAACGCCACGCTGGCTGCGATAATACGAATCTTATACGACTCGTAGGCACATTCAACAAACGTGCAATAAGGCAGAAAGTCCTTGTAATAACAACATTTATATTATTTATCTAGTTTATTTCCATCGCATGTGATACTTATATCATTATCACGATTGATTTTCACGTTGCTTTTATCTTCATACTTCTTCACATTCAGATTTATTCAATCCTTTTTAACAGATTGACAGTCTGTCATGTCAATGTTACCGATGAGAATTTAAACTGATATGATATGGGTCATGAGGTCCGGGTGCACGTCATCTTTTCAAAGATTTCACACTTTGCGGGTCGCTTTGACCAGAAGGCTGGCTCGTTCTTTGCCCAGAGAATTAGTATTACCATTAAATGTGGCAATAACGACAGTCTTCTGTGCACGTTTCTGGCGTGACCAGCGGTGGAGGAGTACTTCGGCGCCCAAGTGTATTTGATATAATATATTATACATTTACGTATGAACGTAGTTAGGTTATGAATAGGTTAAGTCATTAAACAGTACATTTTAGTATATTTTGTCAAAAGGGGTTCAAAAGTTTTAAGCTTATACGGAAACAATGAATATTTCAAAGTATTAACTAAAAATTACGTCCGGAGGTGAAGAACAGCCCATGTTTTTCTAAAAGATACGTTTGTATTTTGTGGACGGATTTCCTGTCCACATCAGACAGATATGGACAGGAAATCTATATCAAGTAATGAAGTCACTGTTATAAAATAAGAAGCGCTCAGTAGAAACTCAAACATTTTTATCTTTAACACAAGGACGTACATAAAAGTTGGCCTCAGATATAAATAAAGTGTAACCCTTACACTTGAAACTGATAAACTTGGATAAGAAACCAATATCAAGGATATTCGAGAACACGGTACTGAATAAAGCGGAAAACGGGGAAACGAGTGAGAAACCTAATTAAAATTTATTGAAAGTAGATATTCGATTACTTGGTAAAACAAATTGATGGGAAGATTGTTAAAATTGAACATCAATTCCTAATTTATGAGTAGAGGCCGCCACAAGACTATCACTTAAATGACTTGTTTTTGACAAGATTTGAATCAATGATACTTGCCTTTACATATCCAAAGTCTTGATCTGATTATCACCAAGATAATGTTTGTGGTCACTGATCGTTTCATTAGATAGGTAAACGTCGTCGCGCTGTCTCCAAACGGCAAATAGAACTGTAATTTGCAAAGAAAATGTAAGAAATATTGCCAAATTTCTCAACTATAATCAACCGTATGTAGACAATGCATGCAAATATAATAGAAATACTCAAACTAGATGTGTCGCAATAGCGACGTACTCGCACCGCTTCAAATCCAAGGCCGCAGTGAGCTGTCAAACGTCATTGAATTTTGATGTATGTATCCATGCCAAGGACAAATCATTGTATGCACCACCTACGAGAATGTGCATGCATACATTACGATGAAGAAGGCTTTGAAGGAAAATAAGAGAGAGTGAGTCATCCTAAAGTGTATCTGTTTAGGAACTAGGATTTGAACAACTGGTTGTTTGAATACCAGTGTGAAAATGTATAGGAAGCGGGGTACTGCCAGTGTCGTATTTCGATAGTATCCCACATATTTCGGTTTCGTCATCTACATCCAAAATCACAAAGAAGTGACCCCTCGCTCCAAATTGTACACAAACAATAAACTCAGACGCAACATTTTTGTCCAATCACGTGTTACTCAACCTAACAAGCCATATTACGAGTTCAACAACATACCTAATCACGACAATAAAGTTGACAATGCAGAATGTGTCTAATAATAGCGCCTAATCGCAGACACATGATTCAAACCGTCACAATAGGTCCTTTCTCCTAACTAGAGCGTAGGTGTACCAATGGCCTTGGAAACCTCACTCGGTGGGCGGGTAGTTGACATTTTGATGTGTTGCATACTCGCGAACATATTGTGATGGCCCATCTGGGTACTTTAGATCCGCTGTCAGTATTTCCCGGGATTTGGCTATAGCCCGCCTTGGGGGCAGGTAATGGAAGGTAATTTTTCTTATTGCCTAATCTTTTGTTGTTGATTCTTTATGTACGTATTCGCAATGGGTTTGTAACGGTTACGTGTTTTTGTAATAGGGTTGTTTACTTACGCAACTATGTCGATCGGGGTAAACTTTTGTATGGCAATGTTTGACCTAATTAATCGCTCGAACGGTCTTTTCATCGATGATATGGCACGTTTTGTTCTTGTTGTCACTTGCGCTTTACTTTATAAATGAAAAGTTTGGGAGAATGGAAACGGATATAGTAAGATTACTTTTAATTTCTGAGGAAATAAAAGTGAGTCACAATAATCTTCAGTTATAAAGTAACTGCAAGACTTGCAGAACTGTAGTCATGAAAATTGAAGGCACGTGAAGGCAATTAAAATACCATTTCCTTCTACTTAACTCACAGAACACTTTTCCTTGTTTTCCTTCGCGTGGAAACATTAGCCGATATAATTCTACGGTTAACCTTACCGCTCGATTTTTGTCCTTGACATAAATCCGCGGAACTTATTTGGTTTTCGTTTCCCAAATTACTTAATCAAAAAATACGAAGCTACTGTTTATACTCGTATATTCTGAAAAGTGGTTTATTTATGTTTATTATGCATTTCGTTAGTTCCCGAGATTATATATTCCGGAAATCTTGGCTCTAGTCTTGAATGCCAACCGAAGCCAACCCCAAAATGCCGCTGTGATTTTCAAATTCACATTTGCACACATTCTTTTAACGCTTTACCTGGAAAATTGCATCAGTGGCTCGTATCACAAGGTAATATTTCCTTGTATTTTCCCGGATTAGGTACATCAAATTTCCCTACTAATACTATATAATAAGTGCCGTGGGTGTAAATATTTATGTATAAAAGGCTATCTCTAAATTCAAAGGGACAGTTAACACGTGATTGAGATAGTCATAAATAAATTATACATGATAATCCGTTGTAGCATGCTGTGTGATAATGACTTCCGTCCTCTGCAGATTAATACGCCATCATTAGTTAAATTTACTTAATTTTGGTTTCCCGTGCGTCTTCATTAAGGAAATCTTATGATCGTGTATCGTTTTTTTTTTTACCTATTAAATTAGCTTTATGGAACTGCATTCTTTAAACTGTAATAACCTGAAATTGTATTAGAATTATACGTTTTTAATAAATTTTATTCCCTCACCTGGAGGGGAGCCCTGAGTCCCAACAGTGGGATCATTATAAGGCCGACTATGCTATGCTATAATAAATTTTATATTTAAAGCATGTTTCCCTTTTTCAAAATCAAGTAATTTTGTTTCTTTGGGATTTGTTTTTTTTTTCTGTACCTAATATTACATTTATAACCATGAAAAATGCGTTCTTCCATTATATGAGTTCCAACATGGAGACAGCGTGTTAAAAGGCATGCAATGTATATGATGTAAAACTACAATTACTTTCTAACGAACGAACTGTGTTATTGATTTAATATCTTTCGTTTTCGATATTTTACCCCGTAACCGCACGGAGAGTGGTAATTTGAGATGTAAAATTTCCCAAACGAAAGCGATTGAAACAAAAATATGTACACAGTTTATTCGTTAGTAATTTTAAGTTTGTAGACGTCATTAATATTGCATACTGTTTGTGACGCATTATTTCTACGGATTTAGTACGAATTATCTTAGATTTCATGCAAAAATAATTAAAACGTTTTATAAAAAGGCAACTTCATAGGCAAATAACTGTTTTTAATTTTAATGCGGGATTAATAAATAGTTACTGTCAACTTCGTTATCACATATAATTTTCTGTTAATTTTATCTAAATTTTAAATCGCATTAATTTTTTCCAGTTAAATTTGTTTTCAAGTAGTAATAACGGTTAACGATACCTAGGCCAATTGCTTAGAGCAATTTTTCAAGTTTCTCATTATCAGAAATTGATGGTCTCTAAAGCGTTTACAAAGATCAATAACACTGGTGTACGTGACCGCGGCGCTTTAATAACCGAACACAACGAGGCGTAAGACCAAGCGGCAAGCGACGACGGGTGGTAAGTAACACAATACTTACTATAACCACAAGGACGGAGGAAAATGCGAATCTCTGAAGAATCTGACTCATTCATGAATAAACCGTGGTCTTTGATCTTTTGCATGCTTAGACCCTTGTCCTGGAAACGCTGGATTTTGAATTGTCTAACAAGGCTTCGTTAGTCCAGTATGTTTTGGAACACACATGTGTGGTAACGTTACACACCTATGTAATCTTGACGCAAATACATAAGTTAGACACCAACTTGACACCAAATAATACATCGTACGTATGAAACCAAAATACCGTACTTTAATCAACGCTGTTTGCACCGGGTGGCGCCGGTAACCTGAAGGGTTGCCGGTGCCACGCGGTGCACTATCCGTACCAGAATCCTTAGGTGAACCAGTAATAATAATTTTTAATTCATAAGACTTTATTGTACACTATGATAAGTTACAACATATGTGAATAACAGAGTTCATGTACATAGGCGAGAAATAAAAAAAATAAACAAATAAAAACAAACACAAAAACGAAACGAAACTAACGAACGAATTTAGAAACTTAAGGATGATTCAAAGCTAGTATCACCATCAACACGAAAGCCACTAGTAACACTAAAATATATTCCAAAGACCCAGGCTTATTTAAGCTTTTATTATACCATTATAAATATCGTGGCCAGATCTTAGAAATTGATCACTTCATGAAATGGCCAAGTAAAACTGGCCAGATCGTTTTAAACGTTAAAGTTTGATGATATTTCAATCCTCTATTGGTCTACTTTCTTTAGACCTTTTATTATCATAGAAATCCTACATCAATGATATGGCCAAACGGGGATTGATATGTCATTAAATGTTATCGTTTATACGATCTGGCCAGTTTTAGTTGGCTATATCATGAAATCATCAATTCTAAGATCTGGCTACGAGATATATACCACAAGACAGAAAAAGATAAATAAAGCAAAATACAAGAAGCAGTCACATATATCTTTGATGTACACGATTGGCGGTGGCGGCGTCACAAGAAATCGGACACAACGAAGCATACAACCGCTGCAGTCGACGGGTTAGTAATGCGATACGAGAAACCGCAAGGACGGCAGAAAATGCGCATCTCTCAAGTATTATAATTTAATAAAAATAGACAATACTGTGGCGGTGTCTTTGGTTTTCGCAGCCTGGCCTAAGGCGTTTGCTAAATCGGTAGATGGAATTCCAGAACTTGCGAATGCTATTTTAAAAACTTAACATATTCTTCATGAGCTGCTGCTGGATTGTTTGAAAGAGTTACCATGGCCCTGGAACACAAAAGGTATCTGAAGGAGCCCAGGTGGGTCATAGTCAATAAAAATCGGATACTCTCTCCTCCCACTCGGAGCGGAGCGCGAGGGGTTATTTGATTATTTCCCACTGAAAAAAAAACATATTAGATATCCATCCATATTCTATTAATAGCTGTTGTATCAATTTCTACTCTTCATTATCGAGACCCAATTTTTGCGTCTCTCACATGGCGTTACTTTCACCGTCACTATAATTTCATAAACGTTTACTTCTTAAAAGATGTATTCATTACACTATTAAATTGTTTTGACTCCTGTCACCTTGAGCTCGGTCTGAAGAACATAAATAACAATACATACTGTCCATTAATACCTCAGAGACTATTAATCATAGAAAATGTACACATGTCCGACCTGACGTTGTTTAATTAATCAGCACTTAGTTAATTACCACAACACGTGAGAAGTTTCGCTTTTTCCTATAACGTCTTCTTTAGCGCCGCAAAAAGGTAATTACAATAGGCTCATCGAAAATTGCCAATCAAATGAGTCTGCGAAAATTATTCGCTATATCATTCATTAAAATTTCAATGTCAAAAGTCAAATTGAACTGAAGATTAACGTGTAACAAAACAATATGTCTGTAGTTTTAGTAAAATGCGAATGGCTAAAGATCAGAAAGACGTTTGTCTTGTAATTGCTGCGACTAATTCTAGCAATTTGCCAATTTGATTTTTAAATATTAATACTTGATGTTATCGGTCTATGTCATGGTCAGCTTTCTGAGTTTTGTTTTTGATCTTGAGCTTCTTCTAGAATGATTTATGAAAAAAGTAAAAACGTCCTTGAACTTTTCACTCTGTAAGCTGTTTATTTTATTTGATAGTCTTTGTAAATTATATTCACCTTTTGTAAGCAAATTGCCGTTGATTTATTCTAAACTAAAGGCCTTGAGGGGTTAGCAGTTTAGCTAACTAAATATTCCAGTCCGTCTTGCGTTGTGTAATGTTTTCGTAATTTAGTTATCTAATTTGCACCTTGTTGCAGTTATTGTTTTAGACGTCGGCGTCGGTTATCTCTTACCGATAAAAATATAATAATTAATGATAAAGCGACGTTGCTGTTTACAAAATAATGACGTTCTAAACGATTCATTAGGTGTATTGTAGACTTTTCCTTCTTTGAGTGTTTGTTCAGCATCAACGTCTCCATTGCATCTTTGTTTTCGGTTCCCGTGTGTTTAACGATTATCAAAGCTATTTTCGTCAAGTCAACTATCCTTTCTCTTTTAGCATCCTTATCTCGGTTTACGTTATTTTGTTCATTTTTGCGGCCAACGTCCGCTTTGACTCTTCTGTTAACGAACTTAAGTGATTTCGATTTGTTAAACGGATAATTGTCAATTCCATGATCACTCAGTTATCCAGTAGTTTAACGACCGTCTGAGTATTTACCAAGTGACACATCTCCAACATAATTTCACTCTAAGGTCGTATCAATCTCTCTGGACTTTTCTACTGTATCATCAGTGGTTGAGTCATCGTCAAACAGCTGACCATTCTTCCGTAAAATTTCAAGTTCAATATTCAAAATCAATGTCACGTGGATCGTTTATTTTTTTCCGTCCGGCGTCCGGCAACCGTTACGTCATTGAAGCCGCGAAGGTAATCCGGCGAACAGCCACCCGTGTCGCCCGCCCGACTTGTTCCCTCTTGCGTAACATTTACTTACTCCCCTACAACTCTGCAACTAAATGGGTTCATTAAAATGAATAGGGTTCCAAATATTACGGCTCATCGATACTCTTCAGCGGCTATTTCTTACAACTCTCAGTTCATTACGGTACTATTGACAAGTCTTTAATTTATCTTTTTCTTTTATCTGAGAAATTCTCTCTTTATAAAAAACACTGGAGTGTTAGTCTATGTTCTGTTATCTGCTTTATCTGTGATCAGGTAGCGTTCATATCAGTTGCCAGGCGGCTTTTTGTCTTGTCCAAAATCGACCGTGAAAATTGATGGTGTCATGTTTTAAGACATAGAACTGTAAGAAGGTCTTTGTCATTCGAGATATTTGAAGCTATAAAATATCAATAGATAAAAGTGTTCGCCACTTTGATTGATCGATATTCTGATTAGATGGGTTTTTACGCGAGATTGGTGCAAAACATGATTGTTACATTTCACAATAGCTCGTTTACATAATGCAAAGTACTAGAGAAAGAAATAACTGATTTTAAATATTGAAATTTAGCGTTAAATTGGACAGGACTGACATGTTATTGACGTCTTAATATATACTCAAATATGCAAATAAATCAGGTAAAAATCAGGACGTGATTGACGTAGACATGGCTCGTAAAAAAGTACTGTTGTGATCAGCACAAGATTTACCACCAAATTTGTATATGTAGATTGACGCTCATCGGGCTTCCGTGGGGTCGCAGCTCATTCGGAACGTGAAAATTAATACTACCTGTCCATGCCATCGAAATCGCAACACCAATATGTAAACGAAACTGCATATTTTTTGGAAAATTTCTCTTTCCGACCAATCTGCAGGTTTATAATGATAACTGATTTACGTCCAGCACCAACAATTATCAGCAGAAATAATTCTCGTTCCACTTGTGTTACTTTCTTAACATCGAGTAACGGTGCTTGATCTTTGTCTCAAAATCCAAGGCTGAGGTGGCCCTTATTATGACATGACAGAATATTCAGAAGACCTATGACTAGAAGCTGAACGTGTGATAAAGAAAACAGTACATAGAATGCAAACAGTATTTGTGTCTGTTATATTAAGCAATTCTCAATTTACCCAAAAACGAGTTCTTTAATGCATTGCATTTAATGGGTTGTATCAGAAGTGATATGAAAGAAAAGGCAAGGGATGATAGAGAGACAATTGACAGAGGGAGAATAGAAGAAGAAGAAGCATTGTGCCGACCTCAAGTAATAAGGAACAAGGCATCATGATGATGATGATGATGATTCAGTCTCCTTCTATAAGAAAGCCATCGCGGTGTTAACATTTCATATACGTACTATAATATTTCTTTCTCTGATCATTCAATATATATATATATATATATATATATACTTTTGACTGTCGTTTATTTGGAGTAGACTTTCTGTATGTTCTAATGTTGCTGACTGGTTGGTAACAAACTGTAACGGTTTGATCATTCGTTTGTAGATGAGTTTTTAATTTCATCTATCACAGCATGAGCTTTAAGCAGTGTTATGGTTGGTGAAATTGTTGGGTTTTATGTACGTAAGTTGTTATGGCATGTAAAAATAACAGAATTCGGAAATCTTGTAATATTTGTAGTCTGTATTTGTCTAAGCTTATGTAAATGTATATTTATTCAGCATAATATTCTAACACGCTGTTAGATAGTCATAAATTCCAGGTAATACTTTTAACAAGTAGAAATAAGTATCTATAATAAAAATATCATAACATTAATTAAGACCGTATCTAAACAGACGTGCATTAGTCATCATTATCGACACTACGATACTCATCGGGCATTCTCTTTTGCCTTTACTTCGTCTCTATAAAGCTGTCAAAGAATTGAGTCCATCTGATGACAGCTGGTAATTATAAAACACCCGTTGCTGTATAATATCCGACTTTTTTCAATGTCAATGTTAGTTTTACCGCTTCGTGACAGCTGTTCGCGTGCTAAGACATTCTAGTTTCGATCTGTTTAATTTCCTTCCCCCAAGATAAAGCAACTAGACTAGGTCTGTTTCAGAAATAGCCTCCTTGCTCTAAGATCAAGATGTCTGTTAAACGTTTTAACATCGATATTCTCGTCTTTCACTACGTTTTGTACTGTCGTCGTACCCATAACATTGAAATTGATTCTGCTAATATTTTACGTCACATCACCTACTTCGCAAAACTTTCGTGCTAATGACTGGAATGATATCGTAATTTCACTCATTACTTATCACCTTACATTTTCACTTCAATTTAAATAATTAACCCAACATTATCTCTCTAATTACAATATTTTGTTAACCTCCCACGCATCGACGTTTTGCCAATAAGGCTCTCACGTTCTCATCTTGAAACCTGCACTTGACACTGTTTGTCGCCGGCAGTTGGACTTTAATCTGCTAAATTGAAAAGTACTTCTTTAGTTTCAACTGAATCGTTGGTGATAATGTTTTAAAATTAGTCGTTTCATACTGCAGTTTTATCGAACCACTCGCGTGAGGTCTGACAGAAATGTTGTATATTTCTGTCTCCGCCGGTGTCCCAAATACCAATTATGAGGTAAAATTTATAGCGTCGACTGCAGCTCGATTGTCATATATCACGAAGGTGCTGCGGTCGGATTTTACTTTTGTAATTATCAGTCGCGTGTTCTGATTTTTTTGGAATTTCCATTTCTAGTGAACCTGCACGGATAGTCTTTGTACATAGACATATTTTTGCTGCAAAATTGCGTCAAATGGTTCTTCGTGGAATAAGTTCATATTGTAGATAGTTAATTGACATTTACTGATGTTTCCATTAGTATGTGTCAAGTTTACTGTACATACCGAAATCCAAAATTCCCCATAGGTCTAGTAACAATCAAATTATGTACAGCTAATAGCTTGGGTACTTTACGTCGCTGTTCTGGGATAGGCTACTGTCAAGGTCTTGTGGGTAACGACTTTATTTATAAGCTTGCGTATTTATTACTCTCTCTTGTTTTCTTGATGGGGAAGAAAGGGGAAGTGTTAGTTATTTTCGCTTCACGGCTTTACGAACAATTACGATTAATAGTCTTCAAGATTCTTCAGAGATTCCTTGGTATATAAAAGTATTTTTCTTTTTTAATAGCATCTGCCAGTTGCTTCGCCTACGTGACAGTAGAAAATTATCCCAAGGGAACATACTCCCGAGATTAAAAAGCTATCCTATGTGCTATTACAGGTCATGGGCTTACCAATACCAAATCCGTTCATCCAATTGAGCGTGAATGACAACAAACACACCCACATACATACAAAATTTCGCCTTTATAATATTAGTCTGATGACTACCATCTGACTGACACCATCAGCATAACATAGGCTGTATATCTAATGAATATAATGATATTGATTTGCGATGTGTTATTGCTCTTTTGGATCTTACCCTTTGTGGATCAGAAGCGTGACGTATATTAATAATAATAATAATAATAATAATAATAATAATAATTTATTACATTATCTCTGGTTGTTCTCGTCTAGCTAACGGAGAGTACTTGCATAGACACAACCTTGTAGCCAGGATTATCCATCAGCAACTTGCTCTGAAATACTCTCTTGTGGAATCGGAAGTGCCGTACTACAGGTATGAGCCCGACCCAGTTCTTGATAATGGTCATATCACTTTGTACTGGGATCGGTCCATCATCACTGACAGGACTATTGTAGCCAATAAGCCTGATATAGTGGTGGTGGACCGAAGCGAGAGGCGTGCAATGATTGTTGACATATCCGTTCCGCATGACGAGAACCTCGTGAAAGCCGAGAAAGATAAACAAATCAAGTATATTGACTTGGCTCGCGAGGTTGTCGACATGTGGGATGTGGACTCAGCGATCATTGTACCGATAGTCGTGTCAGCCAATGGCTTAATAGCCAAGAGCCTCGACCAACACCTTAGGAGGCTCGCGTTAGGCGGCTGGATCAAGGCCTTGATTCAGAAAGCGGTACTCCTGGACACGGCTCGTATCGTTAGGAGGTTCCTTTCTCTGGAGCCCTGACCGCCGGTAGCTTGGACCCTGTTCCCGATACCGGTGGGGTACTATTTTTTATATTTTTAAATGTTTTTTTTTATTTATGTTTTAAGAAATATTTAAAAATGTACAAAATATGTATATAAAGTAAATAAAGGAAATAATAATAATTTATTTCAGATTTCTCCATAAATTGTTAGTAATACGAAAATACTTAAGAGCTAATGTTAGTAAAACAAAACACATGACATGAAACAAAAAAGAACAAAACAAAATAAAACAGATTTTTGGAGAATCCGATACCAGAACGCACACAACATGCTACTTCACTGCGTGCAGTCGTATCCAGCGCTCAAGCATCGGAGAATCCCACCGGTCCGTCAATACGCTCAAGATGCTGTTGGAACTAGTTCGCATGCGAGTTAAGGTCGAGGTGCAACGTTTACGCATGATCGTCGCAAAACTGTCAACGTTGGCCTCGGCAAACATGCCGGAGGCACTGCAATACCGCGGCAGTCCCATCAGCATCCTGAACGCATTGTTATACTGCACCCGCAGGTCACTATATGCTCTCTGCACATAGCCAACCCACAGGCTGCACGTGTAAAAGGATTGACAGTATGCCTTGAAAAGCGTTACCTTTACTTGTGTTGTACTGCGTGCAAACCTGCGAGCCAGCATATTACATCGAACAGACAGCGACCTGCGCTCCCTCTCAATGTCAGTACTGTCCTTTAAATCATCAGTGACCCAATGACCTAAATACTTAAATTTAGTAACCCTTTTTAAAGAGGTACCATTCAAGACTAGATCAGGTACATTTTCATAGTGCTTGGTACCTGATTTAAATATCATAAGCTCAGATTTGGTTGAGTTGTATTTTAGGCCATGAGTATTTGCGTAGGTCTCACAAATCTTTATGAGCTCCCTCAACGCACAGATCGAGGGGCTCAGCAGCACCATATCGTCAGCATAGCTTATATTGTTAATACAGACACTATCTATATGGCAGCCGATTCTAGTGCTTCTGAGCTCCTCGATCAGCTCGTTCACATAGAAGTTAAAAAGAAGAGGAGAAGAGAGTCCCCCTTGCCTCACTCCGCACTCCAGCTTGTATTCGTCTGAGAACTTACCAGCCCATCTCACCTGATTTCTCTGTGCACTATACCAATGTCTCAGTACAGAAACGATCTCCCTGGGTACACTGGTATTCTGCAGCTTGTCCCACAGCTTGTCATAAGACACTAGGTCAAAAGCTTTTGACAAGTCTAAAAAGCAGGCATAGACAGGAGTTTTTCTAGCTGTATAGTAGTTGACCGTCTGTTTGAGCGACAAAATAGCACTTTCGGTTGAGAGACCTGACCTAAAACCAAACTGTGCGTCGCTCAACTTTAGGTGTGACTCTAATTGTCGCTCAATCAGACTGTCCAGTACCTTAGCTATAGTTGTAGCCAGAGAGATCGGCCTATAATTTGCGACATCTGAAGAGTCACCAGTTTTATTTTTAATAACAGGGATTACGATGGTATGCATCATTTTCTCAGGCAAATAGGAGTGGGATAGACACAGATTAAAAAATAAAGCCAGCACTCTCGGAAGGTGAACTCCAGCGTACCTCAGATGCTCGATGCTGAGGCTGTCATGCCCTGGAGACTTTCCGCTCACCATTTTCTTTATTACGGAAGCTATTTCACTTGCGGTAAATCTCAGCTCCAAGGCATGAGCCCCAGCATCGACCATCGTCGGCGAGGCTGGCCCCAGTGGTGACTGCACATTAAAATGACGCAGAAAAACATTTGCTATATCACTTGGGTCGTGGGTCCCAGCCACACTCACGGGAAGGCTAGGTCTAAGATTTAACTGGTTACTTAATTTCCAAAACTTATTGAAGTTCTTATTTGTATGGTGTTCAGCAACAATATTCATTCTAATTTGTTGCTGATTATTTTGGCACCATTTCAATCTTGACTTAAAATAACGTCTTGAAGCACACATGTCATTGTAGATAGTACCGCAGTTAGGTTTATTATTTGCTAACCATACCTGGTAATACAGTCGCGCCCTCTCGTGAGCGCCGCGCACATATTTATTCCAACCCGTAACATATTTACCTTTCCGCTTCATTACAATGTAGCTATATTCTGCGGCTTCGGAAAGTATCGACACAATATTATCATACATTTTATTTATTATTATTCTATGTGTAGTATCATTACACATTTGATCGGCACAGAAAGTTAAATCATTAGGAAAATCGATATCCCTCAATTTGGAATGACAACTATCTTTATACATTTCAATCTGATCTATGTTACGCTCACCCCATTTTATTTTATTTTCACGAGTGGAGCTACACATATTAATTTTAGATTTAAAAAGATTAAAATTGCACTTTAACAAAATGGGCAGATGGTCAGACCAGTATGTGTCATACAATACAGAGCTACTTATAACTGATCGGCATGCAGCTTCGGTCACCACACAATGATCCAACCACCGCTGGCTACCGTGCGCTTCACTGATAAACGTAAAGGTTTCGGCCGGTAGCAACTGCATGTCAATACAGGACCAAGACTGGTCGGCACAAAAACTTAATAATTCAGATGCAAATAACTCACCGGGGTGGGCGTTAAAATCACCTAGCAAGTACACTGATTCCACATTTTGACTTTCAATTATTGCGGTAATCTCACCTAAACACTCAGTAAACTCAATTAAATTGTCCCTTGAGTCTGTGGGCATGTAAACAGAAAATATGATTGCTGAGCAATTATTATGCAACTCGATTTTAATCGCGGCTAAACGCACACTGTCACACTTCACAACTGTAACCACTGGAAACTTGGTCTTTTTCCACAACAAGGCCACGCCACCAAACGGTCTGCCTCGAAGTAAGCCCGCCGAGGTGTCGACCGCTGAGGTACCCGTGCATCCAAAATCGTCGTGAATACTGCTGAGGTATGTGAGATCATGTGGCAGCAGCCACGTCTCCTGGAGTGCGATGATGTCGGCGGTACCACACAGTCTTCTCACACAGTCCACAGACCTCATAATATTTTTACAGTTGAAACTAATCAAGTTTACTGCATCAATTTCTGAAGGATTATCACTATTTACGCAGTTATTCATTATTAGATTGATTAGTTAGTGCATTCCGGTCTCTGTTTTCAACACTATTTTCATACTTATTTCTATTGAAATAAACAAACCGGCGAAACTGTATTCCTTCCGGCCAGAGCGCGTCGTCAAGAAACACTGATAACTTTGTTTGTGGTACAAAAATTTTATAAGCATCATAAGATTTTTGTGTCTTCATTTTAATTTTTTTCATAGTAACGGCTATGCTCGTCTTTTGTACGATATATTCCATAATATCGCTTTCACTCGTCTCCCTATTCACATAATTTATAAAAAGGGGAATTCGATTATCAGCAGCTCTAAACTTAGTATTTGGTTCCGCTTTTCCTTTTACCCCAGTGAACCGATTAGCTAATCTCTTATTTTGCACTTTAATCCATTCTTGGTCAGATTTTTCATGTTTCCATTCCCCGCTGCCGCTTAAGGTTTCCGCGAACGTTTTTATATTGGGGCAAGCGGCTAACGATTTCTCATTCATCGTATTTATTTTGCATTCGCTGACCTTGAGCGGCTGACGTTCCGATGAAGGTGCAACGGAGACATCATCACTTGAGCTTGTACGTTTTGTTTCACTATGCGTAACAGCTGATATATTGCCGTTATCATTTAAGTGAGTTTTTTCTATAATGTGGGGTAACCCAACCGGTCCACTGTCGAGACAAAAACTGTCTATTTTGCAGCTACCTCCTCTTTTTTGATTGATATTTAAATCAAAATTATTTACAATCGATGCTTGTTTTAAGTTTTCCACCTGATTTTTTACTTCAATTAACTGAGTTGAAGTTACGTATGTATCCTTTATCTCAGCAAGATCCTTCTGCAATATCAATATGTCTTTTAACAATCTCGTGACGTCAACGTGATCAAAAGTAACCGGCGGCAGTTTGTGTAGTTCCTTTGCTACAAATATTGGAATTTCTTCTGGATCAGCTTGCTTAAGAACAGATATTATATCATACAAGTCACGGTTGGATTTTCCGCTTCCTTTTCTTGATACGTTGCGCAGTTTCGTTGGTAATGCCTCGAACAAGAGATTTTTTGCACTTTCTATTTCTTCCACCGAAAATGCAGTCGAGCATATTCTCACTATACTTTCCTCGTCCATTACTTTGATTTTGTTATGAACAAAAGCCAGAACTTCATTTATCACTATGTTACAACTTTTACATTTCACTAATTTAGTGGCCATTTCTAACAGCAAAACGCGTCCGCTCATTAGCGTACTGCGTGAAATTTAAGAGTTCTTGAGTCATTAGAATTAATGACTCAAGGTATATTCTTCATCATTGCAAATTATAGATACACATTACTCCCAGGCTTCTTTGTCTTCACCTTAACACACTAACCACATTCATCATTTTCCCTTTCCGACGGATTCCGCGAATCCCACCATTAAATGGTTTAATGTAAGTAGAGTAACCCCGTGGTACCACGGCCACGGTGTCCCGTGGTGCGTGACGCTCGTGTCCTGCGAATGTTCCCATGGGACGCAGGTGCCATTGTAGTAAACTTCTTTTGAATTATTTATGGGATCATTGTTCGCCTTTTACGGTCAGATTATGTTGTAAATTACTTTTAGGAGGTTTCTCGAACAGGAACTTAAAAGTTTTGTTTTAAATGTTTTCCCATTATTTTTAAGTAGAGGTAAAAGCAGTTACAGAAATCAATGTTGCTTGAGTTGGAATAAAAGCTTCGGAGTTGTTTTATGAAAAAAATAACAGGATAAGGCGTCGGAAGGATATTGGTTGCCACGGAAATTGAGTTTGTTGTGCGCTTTCTGGTTGGTATGCCAACTTGTGACGAGTTGGAACGTATACGAAGGTAATAGAATTTCTAAAAGATCAATACCAAGTGAATGTTTCTAACCTCGGTATATTCATGGAATTTTCTGATGTTCATTCACTTCTACAATCTTTAGATAATCTTTAATCTTTTCCACGGTTTCGCATAATCTAACCGTTACTAATGGTTTCTCGTTTTCCATAATTGATACTTAGTTGGGAACTAAGGCTACTAAATATTGGAAATCAGCAAGACATTTAATTACGTTCATTACTTTCAGCATCTTTACGATTCTCGTGTATACGCCAAGTTCGTGTTACCGTATCTACAGTTCTGTTTAGCTCAACAAATTAGCGAAATTACTCTCTTCGCAGATAAACTTTACGCTTTAAACTTACCAGGTTGGTTACAGCATCTGTATTTACAATAACAAACCGATAGTGAGCTCTATAGTTCTTATCCTAAGGTAGGATCTTCATTGGTGTTTGTGGGTTGTTCGCTTTTGTAATTTTGTTTTGTTGGGTACACGTTTCACGGATTACCATCTGTTTACTTTCATGCTCTTGCAATTGTTAGTGCAGGTCATGTCATAGCGTTGCGCGGAGATTCAGCGAATGCACAGGGCTCTTCGGGGTCATCAGTAAGCGTTACTAATTAGTACCCAGAATGATTACTTATGAATGGATGTATTTCTGAATTGTGTGGTTTTAGGCTCTGCAAGTTTTACAGCTGGGCTTAGCAGTTTTGTTATTACTTTGCAACAAAATATTTTATCGTTTAATGTGTTTGAAAAACAAATATAATAATAATATTTCTAAGTTCTTTATTCTTATAAAGTTAGTTACGAAGTTAATCTTTTTTTTCTGTGTTTTACAAAAGCTTCTACAAAAATAATTGCTTTTCTTTGTAACCGGTTCAACTATTTGAGATAAAGGACTACTAAATAATTATACGTAAGTCAAGTTTCTTTTTAATTATATTTATTTCCAAGATAAGTGATTTCTATTTGTGAGATTAATACTCATTGTGGTACTTATTACTTGGAAATATGACATTGTCTGTGAAAATAGTCTCTCTCTACAGTTCTTGAAATTATCACTAAATTCTTGGTTGCCTTATTAATGAAATAATAATAAATAATAACAATCATGAAATTGTATTATCTATTCAATACGTACCTCCTTTTTATTTAAGTTCTTTCAGTCTAACCAACGGTTGTCTTGTACATATGATAAGACGGAGGTCTTATCACTTACAGCGATATGTGTAATTATACCCATAGATTTAAGTTCATGTTAAGGAATAATGTAATTATATGTATTTTGGTGTACAACAATGTTTATGATATTCTATTGCGGTGGGTGTAATTTATCTATATTATGTATGTATTTAGAAATATATAACTATGTTTTATCAGTTATCTAGTACTCATAACACAAGCTCTGCTTAGCTTGGGACTAGACGGCGTTGTGTGATAGTTGTGAAAAAAAAAAATAATTGTACTTTCGTTACAATAATCCCAGTTTTTCTTAAGTTAACTTCATATACTGTGTATGCAGTGTGGTTAAACAACACAAAGTTATTCCAACTTTTCTCAAGTAAATTAGATTTTCTAATTTCTTCACACTTAGTAACCGTTGGTGTAATTTCTCCATGTTTAAGTATTTTTTTCTTATTTCTGGCCTACGTCTAATGTGGTTTTAGTTAAATGTTTTGTTATGTAGGGCGTAGCTTGTATACTTCGCTAGATACTTTAAAAGCAAAGAACTGTTTGAGACCGACATTAGATATTTTATAATTTTATCATCGTTTCTATATCTACAAAAGTTTTTAGGTGTCACTGGAACTGTATAGATTGGGTTTCACGTTAATCAAATTGTAACCTCTATCTATCCTCAAGGATCTATCTTTACGAGCAATTAAATTTCGTTTTATTTTATTCTACAAAAAAGTAACTATTTTATATTTTATCGTGTCTCATGAAGCGGTTAAATATAGATCGACGTGTGCCTGTATCGCCGTGAAACTCAGTTGGTTTTGAATATCATTGGTCCCAATCCTAACCTAGAACCCTTTGGAAAAAGCCGGTCACTGCCATTGAAGAAAAGGCTAATTAACTTCGCCTCACATTCTTATTTTCACTGACACCCTTTCTATTTCAAGACATTCTCCGTATCAACCATTGTCTGCTATTTATTTCCTTCACCGATTTCATCTTCTCGATAACCAGTCATTTACACCGCAGTATGAAAGCAATGTTCATTGAGAGTGCCGCAAATGGCTCGTTGCCTCTGTGGAATTACCTGCCATGTTTAACTATTCGCGTCCATTGTTACCAAGTACACTGTTTGGACTCTTTAGTCTCATCTCAGCTTAAATTATGACCTTCGCTGGACCGTTCCGGTTTAATGGGTGAAATTTTTGCCTTCGTATGATTGACTATGTTACTGTTACTTTCTTCTGTGTTATGCTTCGTGTTCGGTTTTGTTTGAAGTATTGCGATGACATTCAATTTTGTATAAAATAACTGCTTGATTTTCTCTTTTAAGTGAAAAGGAGAGTACCGTAATTAATGTTTTCAGATTGTGTTTGTTTCCTTTCACCCTATCCACTTTGTACAAAATATCATGTGAAGGCACACAGAAACGACAGCATTAATTCAGCTAGGTCAAATATAACCACAGAACGTTTTTTCACTTAAATGACTACTTTTCCTGCTTTTAGCTTGAAATTGTGTCTGCCATTTGGTTTTGCTCTAAACTGCAACTTGGGATCTAATCTAGCGTACAGTAAATCCGATATAACAGTTCTCTCGTTGAGTTGCGTGTACGAAACAGTTTGTATTTCGACTAATGGTTGTCAAGCACGGAAGCGGCCGATCGTGGACCTTTAACCTCTCAGCAAATTATTGGTATAAATAATAAAATTACGACTTTCTAAACGGTTATTAAGAGTCACTTAGCACAGTTTTGGACAATGTGATGTAAAGGTAGGTTAGTGGCGTCTCGTTATTTGTTGTCGTGACGTGAACGCGCGCGTTTTTGCGCGTTCAATTTCACTTTCACGTCATGTCCTTATTAGTCAGATATTGTTCAAAATTTCGATTTCGTTCGGATGCCGCGGGCAGGCGGGTCCGATTATGTTCTAAAATCGGAACAGTTATAGTTTCTTTGTACCCCGTTGCGGTTGAATGCTTGTAACGCATTAAGGCTGTGAAGCCTAGTCTTCTGACACGCGATTGCCGCATTTTTTTAGTTTCATCTAGTGGAAACCTGAGATTCTTTCTAGTGCATTAACCCTTTCTTACGTCAATACACATAGATTAGTTAATAAGCTGATTTTTACCCTTCTTTATGAGGCATCGGAAAAATATTTAAAGTTGTATACCAAAATGATGTCATGTCAAAAAATACGGAATTTGAGCAAGGAAGATAATGCAGTTTTATAATTTAAGAGTTGTGATAATTTAAATGTCAACGTAACTAGAAACGAAGATATTAGAATTAAGATTATATTATCTGTTTAAAATAAAAAGGAAGCCCTATCGTTCACGTAACTCTTGACCCTGACGATGTGCGATTATGTTTGCAAAGATTTGTAGCTTTTTAGCATTGCATAATTATTTCGCAAGATTGTAATAATTAATTTTATTGTACCTAAGATCCTTGTCAATTGATGTTCCTAGATAAGTCCAAGATTCCACATCACATCATAACATCGTCACCCGTCCTTTGATTTGAGGTCAGCTTAGCATGTCTTCTCCTTCCATGATTTTTTTCATTTACTATACCTCTAAAGTCGTCTCATTCCTGGGCTTATCATTTTTCACAAAATACGAGTCACACATCCCTTGTTTCTTTGGTCTACTTTTTAACCAACTAACCAAATCGGTGTGGTTCTTTCTCCAAAAGACCATCTCAGACACTAATGTGCATGGTTCTCATATGATTTGACGATTACTGTATGTACAGTTAATGTATGGACTTTAAAATACACTGATTTATGAGTTTGTTTCAGTGTTTCTTCTCAGGTAGTCAGCTAGGAAACACCGGCCTTATGTAGTTGTTGAATATTGACGTGTAAAAGTGTTGTTTATAACCTATTTGCAAAATAAATATCATTTATCATTATTTCCCAAAACTTTTTCACGATATATTCCTTCACTTTTACCATTATTGAAATTTCATAATTTTCGATGTTTTTTTTTTTCGATGTTAATAAAGCCTTGACATGATCGATGCTTTTGGAGCAGCCATCATCTCTTACAGTCCCTATTTTTTTTTTGTAAGTAGCTTCTCGCATTTCTACCTATGAGGTTGTCGTCTGCTTAACCGTACTCGCCTGTGGTGACCTTAATCAAATTCAAGCCTCTAAGCAGGATTTATCACGGTTCTTAGCTTCCTTAACTTCTTTAAGAGAACTGAAGCTAAGTTCAGATAAAGTTACTCAGACGCACTTACCGCTGTCCATTGAACGATGCAAAACGTATTTTACAGATTTTAACCGCACTAATAAAAGGTGTGTAAATTCTCATATTAACTTTGCCAAGCTTCTCGCTCCATTTATGACGTCATAAATTTTAAGGAGACGGTCAAGTTGAAAGGCAAGTCGGCTTACTTCTCTGTGTGGTGTAATCTCATGAACCATTAAGTTTTAAGAGGCGATTTGCATCCTACGCATTTGTAAGGAAACTGTATTTTGCGCAGCTATTTTTACTTTTCTGATGCACAAAATCCCGTTTGTCATGTGACTGAGTTATTATTTTTTTACAAATATCCTACCGGCTTAGAATCAACTCTACTCTAGATTCAGTATCGTTGCATAGCCTGTGTTTTATGGTTTACTGAATTTTGCTAGTGCAATTATTTTTTGTATATTCGAATAGTTTTCCAATATCAACTAAATCAGACCACTGTTGGCCATAGCATTTTTATAGCACGCCGCCAAAATCATCTTTTTCCTTTTCCTATCCCAAAATATAAGGTGTGTTCAGGCCCTAACCATCGTGCATCGTCGCCGCGTCATCGGTCAGCCAGGAAGCGCTTGTGCACGATCACCCAGGGCGTTTGTTTTTCGTGACCCACTGCAGATCTTATTATTGCCTTACTAAATGAAATTACGTACCGTTTAACCTTTAGTGTATCGAATGAACTTTTCTGATCAGCTCGAGCCTCGACCAGTATTGCAAAAGTTTTACCGCGGAGATGTAAAATGGTGCAAAATAAGCATTGTTTGAGGAGGGGATTTGAGCGTCAGGATTCAAACAGAGAAACTTTTTGCTGAGGAACTCAGAACAAAGGATATATTTCCTGCCTATTGTTGCTTTCATCTTTGCAAACAAACATACTAGTCAAACAACTCGTAAAAAAAGTTTATGTAGTATGTATATCTATGGAGTGGCTGAACTGAATAAACGGTAATTTTCAAAATCTTATGTCAGTATAATAATTTCAGATCTTGTTCGATCTTTAAGGTAAACACGGAACCCCGATGAAACTTGACTCTCTCACTTGCCTATCAGTATCTATATCACTGAATTTAAAATGTGAATTACTCGTTTCACTAGCGGAACACGGCGATATCGTGGAAATCGCAAGCGCATTTTCTTCAAGCGTCGTTTTAGCGGCTTTCCTAGAGATCGGGTGAAAGCATTTGCCTTGCGGCCTATTTCTATCCATATCTCTGTCACATTACAAATTAACTTTCGAAGCTTCTGCTTCGACATGTGATCAGTCAGACGTTGATAACCACTCATTGACTGATGCTGAGAAAAAGTGGTAGCACGGCCTAGCAACTTTGCAAACTCATTTGTAAAAAAATGTTTAGTAACTTGGAAATCTATGAAGTTTCATAAAGCTTAATCGTGAAAGCTGGGGTGAGAGTTTTAGCTGTAAGCTTTCGCTCTATATTTTACTTTGATAAATTATAATACACGATATCTAGATCCGGTACAAGATGAAATGTGGGGCGTACAAATATTTCCTTCAATGTGGAGAACGAAATCGCTGCTGTCTTCAATGTTCGCTGTACGTGGCTACACTTCATTTCCAACATTGACAACTCTGTTGAATGTGTTGATGTTTTTCTCAAATACCATGTGTAGATAATATCTGCATGTCTTGCACTGCACTGATGGAATCACATGTTTCGTGTATACCATTTAAATTGCGTATATAATGGGCACTTACCATCTTGGTATTGGTAAGTTGAATGATCTGCAGTGTGTAAGTAAATACTTGAGAACTAAAAGGAAAAATTGGTTATTGAATTATGTAGATCGGATAAATTAACAATTTATATGTACGTAATCAATAGTGCCTCCAGAGCAAACCGCCGAATTCTTCAAAATATAAAGATATCAAGTAATCATACGCTACGATACAAGATATTTCTAGAACTAACATGATGTAACATATATCGATAAAGAAAGCAATACGAAATGAGATAAAGCATTTTGCAAAAAAAGTAAATAAGTACTTTAAAGCATTGTCGTCATCAAAGTAGACTGAACAAGATTCTGAAGAGAAAGAATTACTTATATAAGTAGACTCAAGTGGTACAAGTGCAGACACAGTAGTAAACGCTGAACAGTTATTAAATGATAAGAATCAGACGATAATTCGATAAGTTTTACAGTTTTCAAGTAAACACTATCGTGAATGACGGAAATAAATTTAACGATCGATTGTTCTAAGATATAATCTATCATTATCTGATCGTTTCCACCATTTTGATGTTATAATCTAATTTGAAATGAGTAGTTGCGTTGCCAGTAGTTTTGAAAGATATAATTTTATTATTGCTTCTAGTTTTATAGTTCTTTACTACTTTGTTATCATTATTGTTGTCATCAACCTGTAATTCTGCTCCTAGTGTTGCCAGCCTATTGTCTAGACCACTTGTTTGGATTTACTCATTGTGCACTTGCAAATGAGCGCTGGATTCGTCATCCGTGATATATGACTAGTTTTGGGTTCCACATAGAGTGAATCGACTGTAGGATGATTATGCGTCATCAGGGAATCGGGGTTTCTTTTATCTCCTATTTTAAAACTCATTGAAAAAGAACTGAAATTATTTTATTTATATTGCTTTGCATGAGTTTCGTAACTAAGGTTATGGTTGATTCTCACCTTTCATGACTCAATATTGTTTCATTTGACAAAGTGTTATTTTATCTTGAAGGTCAAACTCGGCAGTAGCACTTAGAAGCCTATAAAGCTTGACGACAAAAAATGCCGTAATGATTACATTAGCGTTAGCACTGTTACCCCACGTAACTAAGGTTAGTTCATATTTCACATAACAACAGTTTCCGGCACGCATAGTAGCTACACGATATGGTTTAGTATTCAAATCACCTTTTATTAAAACAATAAACCCTTATTATTAAACGTCTATTGATTCAATAGTTCTATAAATATATTGGAACCAGATTTCGTTGAAATGGTTTCAGAATTTCTAAATTGAAAATGTCGTTCGAAAACTTTTTTCATTACCTGTTCTAAAATATTCATAGCTTGAACGTGACTGTTATTGTAAGACAGATTTTTTACGTTTGCGAGCATATTGGCTGGATCTGCGTCATCGGAGGCCTTGTTGCCTCCATTAACATGTTGACAGTCGCTATCACAAAAGTATCAGATACCTAGGCCTAAATGGTGCCAAAAAACAATTTATCCCATTAATGCAGGGTCGAATCGATGGCCTTGAGCCACGCCACTATCAAGCCAAACAAACTGCTCCACTATACTTATCTTATCACCATCAACCGTGCATTTAGGTCAAGTGATGAAATGCCCTGCTTCGTTTATGTGCATCCTATGCCGATTAATTTCAGATTTACACACTTTTAATACGCTTTTAGGGATTATGGTTGTGTCATTGTTGCCCCAAATAGTTTCAAAGAGATTTCTCTTTAAGAATGCTTAAGGCAGGTTAATTAAACTCGTGAATATTCATGTTCTTACTTTTAAGGGGTGAACGTAAAAGCTTTAGTATCTAGACAGAATCTTAATCATTAAGACTTGTAAATAATTTCGGTTTTCATATTAATTGAGAAGGTAGGTACTTCAAGGAGTGAAATGGAGCTTAGTGAAGTGGGACCTAAATACACAGAGAAAAATGTAGAAAGTATAGATACAACCCACATGATAGTGTTAGATACTTAAGAAATTTTATCGTCATGTAATTTTCCAGACAGTACGGTGCCTAAATCATATATAGTCCGTTATCGTGAGGCAGGATTGTGCAATGACATAGCGGTAAAGTTAGCACGAGTATTTCTGGTGTAATACCTAATTGGCTTCACGTGACGTTAATATTTCCTCAAAACAGTGTAATGTTTGAATTTTGCGACTTTGTTTTGGTAAACGCACGCGCCTACGTTTGGCCCGTGTTGCCTTCGTCTCGCCGAAACGGGACAAATCAACAAATGTTTTTGTTCAATTACTGTTTGGACTGCTACAATATTGTACAAAACAATTTGAATATAGGTTTGTTTATTGAAATGTTCGTAACTTGGCGGTGTTTTGCTATTTACTTGATATTTTGTGCTTTATTAGGCCCAGAATATTATTTGTAATTCAATTAGGTGCTTTCTAATTAGTTTTATTCTCCAATTATTGAGTAAATATTATACCTACAATTAGTTTTAACTAAATGTCAACTTGTGTGGCAAATATTCTTTGAAATTTATTTCATTAACCATGTTCATTTGACTTTAACGCGTGACATTTACTTTACTGGACGTGATAACTTTCAATTTCTCTCTTACGATCTCTGATGGAGCATAATTACTTAGGCATTAGCTCTTCTGTATCTTTACTCTGATCAATAAAGCTAATAACAAGACTAATTTGATAAAATCTTGATTGCCGTTAGCCATTAACACGTGAAAGAAATTGCTTGAATTAATTTACGGAAGCAATTTCATAATGAAATAACATTCCAATATGATACATTATGCAACTTTTCACTTTAGTTTGCAAATAAAAAGTAAGTATTAATTAGCTTTCTTATTAAGTCTTCAGTTTATAGTAGCTTTCTTATTTCAGTGTATGATTTGTTTTCTAACAACTTTAAAATATTCACTGAATAATCTGTTTTTTATCCGACTGCGTGACGTAAAGGAGGGAAATGTGTTTTTAGTTTATGTATGTTATTCCTTTGTGGCACTCTAAAGTCTTTTTACCATATCATGGGTAGGATGACAGCAGGATGAAAATATGCATCTTTAGGATGAGAGAAAAGAATAGTAGTTATATATTGTGTGAATCCGATAGCTGTCACCCGCACCATCCTATAGTAATTGTAGTGTAAAGACCAAACGCGTGGGCCGATTTTGATGATTCTCCCGTCAATCGATTTGTCTTAATCTTGTGTGTCACTAAAGACATGAGAGTTATCAAATTTTATATGGCGAGAACTAGGTGCAAGTGAAAAGTTGATGAACTATGTGAAGTCGGATATTATGAAAATCATTCATTCGCATCCACGGTATATCAATGTTTTCAATAATGACAGACATTAATTATCAGATATAATTTTATATGTAGTTAAAATGACAACAAGATATTGCAGCACCACAGCCAAATGTAAATATGGCATGGCTCTAAGAAATGATAACGTATCTCATAAACAAATGAAATGCAATAAGACAACTGTTTGATTTAGAGCAACACAAGATAATGAAGAACACGCCAACTGAGTATGAACATTTTGCATAAATGCAAAAAATGATGCCAGTGATGTCACCAAAATATTTAGTGTTTGAATAACATAGTTTTAAGTGCTGTACCCACGGCAACTCATTGTTTACCGTTCTCGATTTTAAGTGTGTACTTGTAGGAAATGACACAGAAACGGGTGTGAATAAAATTTTATAGAGTTACAAGAGATCATCCGGAAATGTTGTTTGTAAGAATAGACCAAGAGAAAGGATTCCAGGTAGCTTAGTTTCTAATGGAATATAGATATATTTAATAAGGAAAATCTGCGTACCTAATAATCGTTCGTAACGTTTTCTACCTCCAGGGAAGTAATGCTTGCCTTGCAAATTATAGCGGTAACATGTTTCGGACACTTGGTGTTAATGTTGAAACTAGGGAAAAGCTGTTAATCTTTAAAACACGAATACTCTTACTTGATGCTTGCATAGTGGCACATAGTACCTAGGTCTAGATATAATGTAAAGGAATCAATTTTTTTACCGACTTCAAAAAGAAGGACGTTCTATGTTCGGCTGTAAGTATTTTTTTTGATTGAAAGGTTAGGTTATGCTCCCAAGTTGGTCCCATAGAAATATTTTTATGATCTGATGATAAACTTCAAAGATATGGAACGGAGCTCCTCATAGGATCACAGCGAAATTATCGTAACAAGTAAAATTGCTTTGTTTATACGTGTTTTCGATGACTGACTGAAAGAAGAGGGGGGATATATCGAACTGATCTGATGATGAAGCCGGAAGGTAGGCCTGGGCTTGGTTTATTGGAATTGTTATGCAATGTTTTAATGATTAAATTTTATAGGTACCTTACTATAGAACTTGCACACTATTAAAGTTTGGCTGAGGGGTACTTTTTAGAAGTGGTACCACAACTAAAAAGTGTAAAATAAAAAAACTTTTTACAAAAAAATACAATCGACTTCAATGTAAAAAAAACATTAAAAAGTGCAAAATAACTTTAATTTCGGAAGTCGGTATTAAACTGCGAAAAGTCAACTATTATAGAAACACCGACTTCCGAAATTAAAGTTATTTTGCACTTTTTAGTGTTTTTTTTTTTACATTGAATTCGGTTGTATTTTTTTGTAAAAAGTTTTTTTTTAAAACGTTTTAGAATGCAGACGTGAAAAAACGAAGGTAGCGGATATTAAGATGTGTTAAGTCATCCTAATTACTTCTCAATCAACCAATGTTTATCTTGCTAATCAATCCATAAAAAGTACATTACAGAACAACAGGAACTTTGGACAAAAATAATCATCGTTTTTTATCCATTTATAACAATTTAGTGAAGGATTAGCATAAGGTAAGGTGTTCTAGAACTTAGACTAGCAGTGGGCGAATATTGAAGCTTGGCAAATAAAAATCAGATTGTGAAACAAAACACCTACTTTGTTAGACAAAGCAATGCCGTAGGTACGTAAGCATTCAATATATGTGGGCTGAAACCCTGCGATAATACACTCATTCTCTGAACCGACTGGTTCATGATAAAAGTTGATATGTGATATATGGGCGTTGCAGATTTGGCAAATGATGTCATTAGCATGTCAGCAATGACCGAAGCCAAATTTAGAAAGATCAGGGTTGGTTTAAATAAATCTTGTAAAGACATTATCATTCTTGATGTAAATAAAATTTGTTTTATTGAAACTCTGCAACATTTAGAAGCACTTAATGTAAGGAGGCAGCACTGTTCTGTTATAAAATTCTATAATTTACTTAAGGAAGTACACGAAATGCAATGTCATTACTTGAAGAGCGTAGGCGAGTTATTACACTTCCTAATAACATTTACATAATATTGTCAACGAAGGTCAATGTCTTGCTTGTTATCTACCTACATTGTATGACTATTACAACCCTCCTCAAGGTTATGTGTGTTTACCAATAAAGAATTACTTAAATTTACTTGTCGCTCTCTATTTTTGTCTTTTTATGATTTTGCACTTACTGGATTGAATAATTATTCTTGTGGACCATCTGTATAAACTAATTTGTGCCTGTTTTTTGTTGCTTGTCTAAAACGACTTTACCAGCATCATTGCAATCCTCTACTGCACGTAAGGACTGTGTTCTCCAACTACCTTCTCCATATTCTCAAATTATATAATAGTTAGGCCTATATCCAGCATAGGACGTCTCTCAATGATGTTAGACTGTCTTCCCACGAAAATACTGGTTCTGCTTCACTGGCGATTGTTCCATCAATCTCAACTTGAGCTATCTGATTCTTAAATGCCAATTATGATTCGATAATATTCCTCTCTCAAAAACTGCCATCCACAAAAAAGGTTAATTCAAAGTCAACTAAACGTCCACAAACTCATTACATCTTACGTGTAGCTATTCCCGTCTGTCAGTCTGTCGGTCCTCGTTGGAGCATACATTGATTATATTCATCATTACAAGCGTTCCGTACGTGATAGCTAGGCTTCTTACGTGACACCATCTTGCTTTTTGCCTGCCGCCCTGTTTGACACTGGTTTTCAGATAAAATGAGAATTTAATACACGTAGGTGTTTTTTTTGGGTGCTTTTTGTTAAACGTTTTCGATTCGGTTTGTTAGTGTTGACTGAAATGATGTTGATTGTTTGGTTTTGATGTAACATTTATTATTATCATCAGTGTTTGCATCTCTTTTTTAGCACTTTCGATGCGTATAGCCAGGCGCTGCATATCAAATTGTTTTTGAATTAGAAGTAACTTGATCAACCTGAATCTATTCAACCAGTTTGAATTCAACACCTGTGCGTATCCAACACCTTGTTTCAATTCTCAAGACATGTAAATTAAGCTTCAACTGGTTACAAAATTAGACACAATATAACGAGACGTTGAACTACTCCTACAATTTGATGAAACGGTTATCTAAACGCGAATGTTTTTTTGCATAATCAAGGGAACCAGATCGTGGAACGAAGTCCATTCGGTGGAACCTCTTTAATCTTTAAGCCTCCGCCACATATTTGTCGTTGCCATTTAAAGTGTACAGTTCGCAAATTGTCGATTCAGAGAAATGCTGCTATATTTAGTTCAAGTTTAAAGTTGTCCAACTGCATCGGCAAGTTGGTTATATAAAAGTGTAATGTGTTATAATGTTATGCCAGGATGGGTTTGTCACGAGCCTGCGGGGGTGAATGTACTGCGCAAATATCTTCGCTCCGTTAAAATAAATCTTTGTACGTTTCATTATTTTTCATTACTATGTGCCCCGTTGGTGTTACGGTATTTCAGATTTTGTTTCTCTTTCCGAATTTTTCTATTAATGAAGCTAGGCAATACTTAGCTAAATGTAGACTATAATCGAAATGGAAAACGTGAATTTGCATTAAAATGAGATCATACGATGCATATGAAACGGCCCGATAAAAAGAAGATTGATTACGTTATTGTGAATCTTCCCATAGACAACATAATATCAATGCAGCATCACCTATGTATTTGAAGTGTGAAACGAGAATGTGATAGAAATAATTAACGCACAAGTTATCTGTAGGACAGCGGCGTCTTTATATTCATCAAAGTTAATCCAAAGATAACGGTCGAACTTAATGAACTCTGAAGCAATTATTATGTTTAAATGATGTGATAGGTGAATTGTAAATATGTTCGTATCCGCATGTATGAACATGTGAAACAATCCATGCTAATATGTTGATAATATTGAAACGGCTCAACGGATTTGGATGACACTTGGCACACGGATTGACTATGACCTAGAATAGTATATAAAATACAAAGGATATAGGACTTTTCATCGCGAAAGTATGTAATAATTAACCTGAAAATTATTCCACGGGAAGTAATTTTCATGCGGGTGAAGCCGCTGGTAGACTAACTTCTGCTTGGGGCTTCGACTTTGTCTTTTTGTTACGGTTAAGAATTGACCATTTGTACAGATAATTTACAATTCGCAATTAATAATTCTTTGCACCGGAGTCAACGAAAAGTTGACTCCAGTGCAAAGAATTATTATCATATATTGAACTAAATTGTCTCGTTTCTAACATATTTATCTCAATCATGATTTGACGGAGCATGAATGTTGATTCCTAAGTTTTATTTATCGAATTTGTAACTCCAAATGCAAAAGGAACAATCGGAGAGTCTTTCAGAGATATTCCAAATTAAGTAGGTATATATTATATTAAGTTATCAAGCAATTCATCCAAATTGCTTCTGGAATTGGAATATCTATTGATAAGTCAGTTAGTACCATTTGCAAAGGCAAATGGTACTAAGATAACTAACGGTCCAAAGTCCAAAGATTGCCATCTTACCTTCAAGTTATATTGAAGTATCTCAAGTTGCTACCGTTCGGAATTTTGCCCGTCATTGTAAGGGAAACGGCATTATGCAGACTTCGGCGCTTTCTGCGGACCAGTTCTCATAACCCAGATGTATTAGCGGTGTAGTATCGATGGATTTTTAAGTTTTTGAAGTAGGTACTGTTTAATTACCAAGGAATATTATCCCGTTTCATGTGTTGGTTGTGAAATGTGATTAAGTGTTTTGTGAAGGGAACCATCTGTCTCTACGATCTGATTGCCAAGAGTCGTGGTAATGGCGAAATAAACGATTATATTTCATATTAATGATCTTCATTCAATGGAGGGTTTACTGCTTTATATGATGAATGTTGAAGCACTGAGTACACCATAATGTCTTGAATAATTTTCGCCCGTTACAAATTTAACTAAACGTTCGATGCGTGACCGGTCCCCATAAAATGAAAGGTCAATAGCATCAGTACTGGGTTTAGTTTATTGCGAATTGTGTGTTGCGAAAGTAATGTCCGTGTATTAGGGTACATTTTTATTTGGTGTAGTATAGTTTTATGGGTCGTTATATATCGTTTTATTACTTCGTCTTGTCTTGGAGTTCGCCAAATTGATTGGTGTTTGTGTTACCGCCATGATTGATTCTGTTATCTGAGTAGGGTTTCATGAAATTAATTGGGAAATTGTGTCCCAATTTATTTCTCTGACCTTTACTAACTCTACGGTTTTACTAAACCATATACTCGCTGCTATATTATACACTGTATTGTTTTTTTTGCACTGTATCATTGTTCATGTCAACATTTAATAACTGAATGAACTTATTAAGCTTTCATTCAAAGTGACAACTTTGAATGAAAGCTGCGCCCTTCTCTTTATGATAACAAGCTGCGTTTGTATAATTATCATCTTTTTCGTCTTGCTAGCACCCTTTTTTTAAGTGTAAAATCATCAAATATCTCGTTTTGTTCTGCGTGCAGCGAGATTATCAGGGTTTTATAAAACCCACACGTGTTGCTAAAGTTTTCCCTTTGCGTTCCAGAGCCGCACTAGCACTTCACACACACACTAGGTTTCGTCATTTATGCTGGTTACTAAACCCATAGTGGTTTAATTCAATTTCTATTTTTAACCGACTTCATTTAATTAGTTTTTTATTGTTATTACTTATCTACATTGTGCTCACATAATAGAAGCAACAAAAAATATGTAACTAACATTTATGTTACTCATATGATTTAAAAGAGTGTCCATGGAGTTTCTTGCACGTTCTTCTCCATAGAGATCTACGCTCTATTTGAAGTAAACATTTCTGATTTCATAAGGTACCGATTACCATAACACTTGCACATCCAATCTAGTGAGACGTTTATTAATAATTCTGCATTTTTTAGCACAGCCTTATTCTTGAACGGAATCTTATGAGTCATCACAATAAAAGCTTAATATTTTTTATACCATTTTGCGAAGCAATACAAATAATTCGCGCATCCACCTGCACAAAGCTAGCTTGACGTGCTTCTCGTTAGCCACGGCTCGTAAAATGGAACGTACCGCAACTGCTCTTAGATACGCCAATAGAAGCGAAGTGCGGTGATAAAGAGTGACTGTGTTTGTCTGTCTCGGGCGATCCTCTTCAGAATTACTGAGCCGTTTTTGTAGTGCTGATGTTTATTGCCATTGGAGGTTTCTTAGCCTGTATGTTTTTTTTGTAACCTTGCTTATTTACTTATTAATATCGTAGCAGCTTTTTTGTACCATAAGTCACTGATCATCTATACGCTTTCTTGACTACGGGCGGGATTCTGAACTGAGTATTTTTAGTTGACAACGTTAAGACGTTGAACCCTACTTTAATGCCAAATGACAGGTTTTCAGGCTGAAGTAGAATTTGAGAAATAGCATGGCATAGCATAGCATAGTCGGCCTTATAATGTTCCCACTGTTGGGACTCAGGCCTCCTCTCTAGGAGAGGGAATGGGCCGTAATCCACCACGCGGGCCCAGTGCGGGTTGGTGGATGTCACATGTCTTCGAATTTTTGGTTCTAGGACATGCCGGTTTCCTCACGATGTTTTCCTTCACCGTTTTGAGAGCAGTGGTGATGAAATAAATTACACAAAGTAATGCGCCTGTCTGGGTTTGAACCCGCGACCTACAACTCGTAAGTCGGGGCCGTTACCACTCGGCCACCACTGCTCTTTTTAATTTGAGAAATACTCAACTTTAAATCCTTAAATTAAAAATCGGGGCTTAGTATCTAATTATTTTGAGTGTAGCCTAAACCTTGCATAATTTTCGTTCAATATTCCAGTTACATCGAACAAAGCTGATAGCGTGTGAGCGTAAAAATTCAGTTAGATGGGCGGACAGGAAGTGACGTGAAAATTGACTGAAACCGGGTCGGGCCGGGTCGTTTCGCTAGTGCTGCATGCATTGATTGTGTTATGTGTGCACCGTGAAATTGTCGCTAGGTCGTCGGGGTCGATGACCTGCTGTCAGACTGTGACTCAACTAGGCAACTTTTGATTTTTAGTAGAGAGATTTTTTCTCTCGTATGCTGTTCAAACTGTTTTTTTAATTTGAACCTATTTGATAGTGGTATCCTCCTAACAGCCGTAGGGTGCGTGAAAATATAGGCAGGTCTATCATTGTATGCCTGGTTGTTGTTTTACTCGGTAGGAGTCCGATATAACCCTCAGCTCTTTCCAGATTGAGGGTATTCTTTAGAATTTCTCTACATAGAAATGGAGATACTGTTTGACATCAACATAAATATTCATGTTGTTTTTTGATTGTGTATTTTATACTTACTATAAAATTAGTTCTAATATGATTAATATGGATAAAGCTAAGACCTCTTCAGATCACCTAGGTCGCGTCTACAGGTTAACTCTCTTCGTAACTATGACTATGGTAGTTAATAGACTGTGACCATCTTGTCATGGTATTCGCTATGTGGGGATGCAATGTAACTTATCTTGTTATAGTTTTTAGGGCATAACGCTGAGCGAACTAAGTGATTCTAAGTTAAAAGTTGGCTAATCAAGAGCATGATTTTTAACTGACTTTAATGATTGTGATTTGGAGTCTCATAGAGAATTTTATACGAATTCTATAGGGTAATGCGAATGATAAACTTACTATAAATATTAGTTTATCAATAAGACTTAAAAATTGCTCTTATTCTACCTGAATCTTTTATTATGTAAAACTAGCATTTGCGCGCAGCTTCGACCGCGTACATAATATATGGCCTATGTCACTCAGGAATAAAGCAGCTTTCTATCGGTGAAAAAAATTTAGCAATCGTACCAGTACTTTCAGAGATTACCTCCTACAAACAGAAAAACAAAAACAAAAAAAAAACAAACTACCTCTTTATTTATTTATTTATTTATTTAATTACGGTTCACCAACAGTTGTTACAGATTTTTAAAGATAGGAACTTATAAATAATTGTTTCTTAAATCTAACTGTACAACCAATTACAGGCAAACACCACGTTCAAAAATATAATATTAGGGTAGATAAAGAGTATATATGTATATCTATACACTAAATAACTATGACACAATATTTTAAAATGATGAAACAAACCAACTCAGAAACTACAGTGAAAAGTACATTTTGGAATCATTGTTTTATAATTCTAGCCAATTTCAAATAAAATGGATCTAATTTCTTCATTGGCAGCATCTCTAAGAAAACATGTTTAATGTGTAATAACACGTAAATTAAAGCTATTATTTCATTGTTACAGATGACAGCAGCAGAGAGGAGGTTTCTTCAGAGCAACAGGTATGATTACGAGTTATTATAAATTTTTAATTGGATCTTTGCGGTGTTATCCGGTCTGTTCGCACAGTAGGTGTCGCTAGATGAGTAATTGTTCTGCGCTAGATGTGTCAGGCCGAAGCGTGAAGAGTAAAGTTGAATGTCAGTTTATGTATGTCTAAGTTTGCAGGTCTATTGCCCATTTTTACTACGACTATCCACTGTTGGACATAGACCTCCCCCAAGTATCGCCACAACGAACGATCCTGTGCGTCTTGGATCCATCGGATTCCTGCGACTCACACCAGGTCATCGGTCCCCTTTCTGGGAGGCCTTTCAACGCTGCGTCTTCCGGTGCACGGTCGCCCCTCCAAAACCTTTCGGCCCCGTCCACAAAAAAGCAATTTTAGATTATCACAATATGTTGACAAACTGCAGCTGTTTCTAAGTATTTCACTTTATATAATGAATACAGAATCGACAAGTAGCGTTTATGGTTATGTCAATTATGTAACTGTTACCAAAGTTACAATGTATTTAAGAGTTTAAAGTGTAAACATGACACACTCTAATTAATTGAGTGTTTGTAACAGCTGGATTAGATACCATTAACAAAAATTTATAACCCGGTAATCTGTGACCTAATTCTTGCATTATCTCTTGATATCAAACGACTGCATTTTGTAGTAAGAACGTTTTCAATGTGGTAATATACAACGTTATAACTGGAATAATTAGAAAATTAAATAAAACCATTAATCAAATAAACTCATTTCTGTAACAATGAATTAAAATGAGTTTGTTTTTTAAGAAACCAGTTATATGGTAGTTGTAGGCAAATGGACGTCGACGCAATTACATTTGTATTGCATCGGTATTGGTATCTATGTACGTAAACACTAATACGCTGTGACTCAATCAAGATTTATCGAGAATTTATAAATTACTTAGTTTACTTTAAAAAAATAATTAAACTAGCAAAATTTTACTCGGTAGACGATTCTGAACATACTCATTTTAGGATGTGTATTTATTATGTTACAAATTTAATATAGTAATATATACTAATAAAATATTACGCACAATTATTTCGAAATATTGTCTGTGTTTTTTATCTCGATTTAATTTCCGTAGTTTTTTTATGACTCAAAGGATGTCGGTAGTAATCTGCGTCGAATTCATTCGATTAGGCAGTGAGATGACACTTTATTGTTTTGACAATATGCGCAATAATAAAATGGTAAGCCTGAGGAAAATTCTTTACTGAAATCCAAGCATGAGGGGTCGGGACCAGGACTGCGTGATTGTTCGAAAGAGTTACTGTGGCCCTGGAACGCAAAGGGCCACTGAAGAAACACAGGTGGATAAAGTGTCAGATAAAAGTCTGACACTCTCTCTTACTCCACCCAGAGCAGTAGGAGTTATGAAAAATTTCTATTCCCACCTCAAACAAAATGATGTCCATTGCCAGAATAATTACAAATTGATAATCACTGAAACATGAATAGATATAACTTCTCATTTAACTCTCCTGTCGGCGATCGGCTGCAACATTATATTTTTAAAATAAGCTGCACCATTGTGCCCTTCTATCGGTTTGAATTTTTGTCTGTGCTATTTTGTGTGATGATAATTAAATACATCATAACAGTTATCCTTTATAAATACTTTTAAACCTTAGGAATCATATCATATTTAAATCATCATCATTTCAGCCGAAAGACGTCCACTGATGGACATAGGCCTCCCCTAAGCGTCGCCACAACGACCGATCCTGTGCGTCTCACTTCTATCAGATTCCCGCGACCCTCACCAGGTCATCGGTACACCTTGTAGGAGGCCTTCCAATGCTACGTCTTCCGGTAGGTACGTGGTCGCCACTCCAGAACTTTTCGTTCCCATCGACCATATTTAAATAGTAGCTCTAAATCATAACCCTCCGTAGTCGGGTAATTATGCATAACGTTAGTTCAATGCTCCCATTTCTACGATACTCTATGTCTATGTCCTCCACCAATCACTTCACATTAATACACTTCTAGCCATCAAAATAATTCACCTTATTCCTCGTAATAAATTCAGACAGTACGTTACCATACGTCGCTCCGGTTCTCCCATTCATCCTGCACGGTCAGGTAGAGGACCACCGTGCGGAGGGTTACCCCACACGATGTTGTCCTAGTCCCCATTTGTAAACTCGTCTGAACAACAGTTAACCTGTATTGTGTTTGGACGTATCGATTTAGGGTTATCTGGTTGGATATCGATTTCAGAGATCTTTTGATAGTGCTCATACGTTTTGAATCACACTATTGTTAAGTTGTTGTAAAGGCGAAAGTTCATATGTATCTATGGTGTGTGTGTGTTTGTTACTCCTGCACGCTCAAACGGCTCAATGGATTTGGATGAAATTTGACACTCAGGTAGACCTTGTCCTGGGATAGTACATGGGATATTTTTTTTATCGTAAGAGTGTTCCCTTGAGATGATTTTCTACAATAACGTGGGCTAAGACGCTGGCTGAAGTTAATACTGTCTAAACTCTGTCAATTTCATCTACCACTTAAAATGTGTGTGTGCAATCGAAAAGAAAAGAAAGCAATTTACTGTCGTAGATAGGGAAAAGAAATGTCGTAGATAGGAAATCCTTGGTTACCACTGAAGATAAGTGGGAAGTTTTTTGTTGGTAACTAGGTCAACCCTATGCAAGGGCGTATGTGTTATGTGACGTAAAACGCAGAGAAAATCCCTTATATGGTGAAAGCAAAGGTCACATAAGGTTCATTTTCCTGTTACTCACTTGATATACCTACAGGGTTATTTCTCAATGACCAGGCGCACATTTTATCATGTCGCAAAAAAAAATATATGAAGAAAATCCTAATTTCTTATTCTTTATTGTACACATAATTTTATCAAACAAAATCTAATCTGATTTTTTATTTTTTTTTAAGGTGCATAAACTTGCATAAATTGCGGTTTTGATTGATGCGTAATGCCTGGAAAAAATTGGTTAAGCATTGAAAAATAACCGAGGATTGACATGGTTTAAAAAGCTTCTGAAAACAAAACTCCTTTGCTTCATTTATTTATATATAAAACGTCAGTGAATACATTAAATAATGGGTACATTAATAAAATTTTGTATACCTAAATTGTAACGTTAGGTACTCAAGGACGCGTATCATAAAAATTTTGCACGTAATTCGTATGCGCAACGCTAAACGTACCCGTATGAATGAAATCGTTCTCCGTTTGAATTATGCAAACTTGTGAACGGTTCCGAATTTATGACAAGATTAACATAATAATTATTTCTGGGCTGTTAATTTTCACGCAAGTGTAAATGTAACTGTCTTAGAAAATAAAGGGTGTTTAAATATTACTTACTTAGATATTATAGGTGTAATTATAATTAGAAATGTTTGTTCCGTTTTAATTTTAAAGGACAACGAACTTTTATGATTCAGGTACCTACTTACTGGCCTACCATAAAATTTTATTCTTTCGTACATACAACCCACCCAAAAACTAACTGTATTTTTTAATTTTATTGTTTAAATAACACTTATTTTTATTTTATAATGTTTTGTATACCTACGGAGTGACATTCGCACTTGCGAAAAAATTCTTTAAATAAAGATTTAAAAAAAAGTTAGAACGGCTGATACATTGTTGTTACTAATCTAACTTATTAGATCTTTGTTGTCTGTTTATGAAATAAATTGTTATTATTTTTTTATATTTTTAATTATATATTTTTGCAGAATTGTTTAAGGATTTATAATTGATAATATTTAAAAAATAGTATAAAATTTATTTTTTTGTTGCGCTTGATTTCAAGCGATTTTAGTAATGTGCCTAAACACATACATACAATAAAAAATAAATGAGATGGAAATAGAAAAATTGATACAAAGATAATGATTATTTCTAAAAAAATCTTCCAGTATATCTGCGTAATGAGAGTTGAGAAAATAAAAGATCCATCGTAAAGTAATTGGAAAACAAATAAATTAAACAATTAAATTATTTTTTTTCTAAATATTTCACACATAGGTATATCAAAATTCCGAGGCTGCTATGAATTAAATTACTATTTAAAAGATGTTATTACGTATATTTCATTTCTTTTGTTTAATACAGTATTTTAATCCACGAGCTGGAAAAAGTGTCGCCGCGCGTTTTACGAAACACATGCTTCAAAATCTCAAATTTTGGATTTATAAGCAACATTTTTTACTGTTCAAAATCTCTAGGAGTCAATTTATAAAACTTTAACAGTACCAAAACCATACATCTACAGTTTACACTTACGCGCAAACTTTAACACCACAAAACTAACTGTACCTTCCTCCTGTCTCCCGTTCACAACGCTAAGGTTGCACTAACAAGTTGCACGTCAAGTTTCTGAGCGAGCACGTTGCACGACAGTTACCGCCATCTGTCGGCTGCCCCCAACATCAATCAACATGATAGATGCACTGAAACTAGGCCTGAGAAATCGCTCGGGTATATAAAATGTTTATTTTGATACTTACTTTTATGGCAAGGTTCGTCCACTTTTTCTGGTGAAGCCTATGGGATACATAATGTATGAATTACACAGTTATCCCGTACGTTATTACTGGCCGCATATGGGTCGGTAATTCGTGCATTATGTATACTGCGGGAAGTGTACCTACGGTTTGAGGCATTGGTAGTCATTTGTGTGGTAAAATATGTTGGAAAGATTAGCATAGCCAGAGAATGTAGACAAGTATGTAATTATTTTTATTTATTTTTATTCTTCATTGGTTCCCGCTTGACCACTATCTCACCTGATGGAAAGCGACGATCCGGTCGATGATGGAGCGCGCTTACCTAGAAATAACCTATTACTACCTATTAATGATTATAACTAAGTAATGAAAAGGACCACTACAGATAGTGCGAATTGGAGACAGCAGGTATTTTAACAACACCTGCCCAACCTTCTGATACATTGATATCTCGATAACATTTGGTTAGCCTGCTGCAACGCTGCAAATATTTAAAAAAATGTCACAGCTGTGGTGCAGAATGTTTGGAACATAATCAGACGTCTTTCTCCATTCTTCTAAACCGTATTACAAGATCTTAACCAGCAGCACCATAATATAAATTCTCATCCGTGGGAATGTACTATTTATTTCACTGCATCTAAGAAGAAATAAACACTAACATATGAAGAGTTTCACGTTGCTTTATATAACACTATTCAATAGCGACCAGTTCTCAAGGATACTAGCGATCTGGGTTCAATCACATCGCTCGCGGTGAATGAAATACAATCCGACCGAAAGTAGTAGCACAATACTTCATAACACTAATAATGGAGCTAAAACACGTTTCAAATTAGTAAGGTTTTACAGGAACCGAGGGGGTACCGGGGCTAGTGCTGCCCAACTACTTTTTGCGATAAGAATCGATAGCAGCGAAAGTGATTCGATCGTCGTTATCGATCTCGGGGTAAAGTTGCAATCTCTCGCTGTCGAACGCTTGTGGGAAAAGTATCAAGAAATATTTAACTCATTTGATTTTGTGAAGCGGTTTAAATCTTGTAGTAATGATTATGAGGTGGAAAGTTTGCTGTAAAAGCTCAGAGATGTATCGTTTGGAAATATGTTCCCGTTTCCGAAGTAGATTGTGAGATATTGCGATATTTGAAGGAAGATAAGTTATTGATAGAAAAAAAGAGGTAATATCGATGATGATGACCTTTGGGGTTTTCACATTACCTACTAAGTAGTTTTTATGCAATATAAGCCTCAATGATTAAAAGCATACCTGTCCAAAGATCAATGATGTTCTATTAACAACATTTTGCTAACGAAACAAAATGCCACCGCGTTCCTGAACTCTCTGTACTTCCGCTAATTACTTTAATTAATACATTGGTCCGATACTTGTCATCATAAATCTTTATTTTCGTGTCCATTACCATTAACTCAATTATAGTTATGAAGCTGTTAGTAATGTAATACTTCCTCCGAACGATTTTAAATGTCGCATTTAATTTCGTTAATGAATTCATACTGCGTCTATAATCAAGCTCATTCAATCTCTACCCGACTGCGATGCAGCAGAGGAACGGTTATGAGTTTTAACGAGATGTTTTATTTCTAACATAAACCAATTATCACTCAAAGTGCCATAAAACTTTTTCAATTTGCTGGGTAAGTGTTCCAAGAAATTTTATAATTAATACAATGAAATTTTTAATTTTTTAGTTTGCCGTATTATTATTATCTATTGGTTTGCTATATTTATCTGCATTCCTAGCCATAAAAGAACTATTTCTATAACCGCGCTGAGAATTGCAATTTTCTTTTAGTAACTTGAAATTACAGCTGCAGTTAGAACTCGTGAGAAATGTATAGACTTTGCATTTTCAATCGGTTTACTGCTCAGAATGATGATATGGCGTTCAAACATTTACCAGACAATAGACATCATCGGTACTAATATTATAAGGCTGAAAATTTTGTTTGTTTGAAAGCGCTAATCTCAAGAAATACTGATTCGGTTTGAAAAATGCTACGCTATGACCAATAAAAGCGGAGCAGTAATCAAAGATGCTGGTGAAACCATGAAGGACATTGTAGATAAAATAGCTCGTAGAATTTTGTGACTGCACTATTTCGAACTGAGACGAAAACGTTTTTTATTGTCACAAAGATAGTGTACAGCAAAATGTTTTGGTCCTTCTAAGACGATAAAAAAGTCTACGAAACTTTAAAAGGTTTCAACAGAATTTTCTCCTTTTCAAGCAAAGACTGTTGACACCAACCATTTAGCACCAGGCCTTTGGCCTGTCTCGTTATTTTTTTAAATAAAAAAAGTATAGTTGTTTAAAATACAGTTTAACACTTCGAATAGTGTTAAAAGTAATTCCAGACTGCTTCGCTGCAAAGTTGAATGGTTATTTAAATTGTATTAACAGTAAACATGAAAGCCTGTATTTGTATGTTCATTTAGTTTTTGTAGCGTCTTGTGATCTCCTTCATTCGTCGTCTGATTCGACAAAAATAATTGAATGTTTTGTTGTAACGTATGTAGCGAATGTTATGTCAGCCAATTATAAATTAAATTTAGAACTTGTATGTCTGAGGGTAGACGTTTAACAAGTTTAATAGGTCTTTAGATATTAGTCTACAAAAATCATCAACACAGTCTTCTAACAAGAAACTTTCGCTCAGCATTTCGTGCAATATATCGTTGCTATCATTGCCATATCATTACCCAGAACCTTCCACAGAAGGGTTTAATAACATTTCCACGTATCTACCGTTATTATTCATCAGTTAAGCTCTTAGTGTGGAAATTATCGGAGCCATAGCAAATGAGTAAGTTCATAGATTAGTGTTCGAACCTGACCGCGACTGGTTTACGCATTAGCTTTGACATAGAAGCCTTATTAACTGAATAAATACGTTGCCTCTGTTACGAGTTATTACCGATACTTAAAATGTTATTATGCATATCTTATTAATAAACTATCACCATATTGTTGATTGATTACTGTACATTGATTGTTAGCAAAGTGGTGATTAATATTAGCTCTGACACCTCTTTCTAAGTTTCCTGGTTTTACGTTAACGTTAGCAGTAATTGTAGGTCTCACAATTTCTATTTCTTTATTGAGGAAATCATTATCTTTAATACGTTTATTTTATTTTATTGGTTAGACATGTTTAGACCATATTTACTCGTTTATTTTATCAATAAATGTTGCTCATATAATTGTCCATGAAAATATCTAGATAAATGTATTTATATGTATGTAGTCCAATGACTGAACTTAATGTCTGGACTTCCATAAGTGTGTCCGTGGCATCACAGCGGGCCCTACCATAATACCAGCGCCATGCGTTATTTATTGTTTTAAATGTCTTATTAGGTATATGTTGAGATAGACGCCTTTTTTGGCCTTACACAGATTTTTAATCTATTGTTTTTTATTATTTATTGTTTTGTATTTCTATTTTTCTTTCTAATTGTATGCTTTGTTGTTATTATCTTTAATATAATGTTTTCTGCATCATCGTCAGTCTTTGTGTTTTTCTTAACACTTGAGCACATGGCTAATGATCCTTCTTAACTTGCAGATTACACGCGGTCATCTCAAATTATTTATCTAAAATCAACTTCCCTAAGATACTGCTTATAGTGCTTAGTCTGATTCATTAACTGTACTTTAACGTTGTTTTTATGTTCTAAAATAATTATGTCGATGTTATGGTAATTTTTGTTTTTTTATTTGACATTGCGATTAATGGGTCGTGCAGATGAGGTAACATTATCATCGTGTTTCCGTTGCTGTTTGTGTTTCCTGGTAACAATTGCTTCCGGTTCAACAGTGTGTTATGGCGGTTTGAAAATTCCATCGACTCTTTTTTTTGGAGCAGTCAAAAATAAACTCTTTAATTTTGTATCTCCAATCTTTCTAGTCATTGGCGTTGTATTGGAATAATTTATTGGTTCTATCGGTTTATATTTAACTGAAATACGTACTACTACAAATATTTTAGCATTTAAACTGAAACATATTATTTTGTAGTTATTGTAAAGTACAAAATAATATATTTGCCAAGTGATCTACATTATATACTACGAAATGGATTTCGTGTCGCAAATAGCAAAACTGTATGTTGAAGACATTATTTTCTCATCAAGTCTTCATTCATTTGTAGTACTCATTAACTCATCTTGTAAAAACATTTCATTCATTTGTAGTACTCATTAACTCATCTTGTAAAAACATTTATTGTCGGTTCAAAAAAAACGTTATTCGTGTTTTTGGTGGCGTTTAATTACTCAACATACTTCGCATTGTAATGTCATAATTTGTAACATCACCTACCTTATTCCACAAACTATTAAAATCCAAAACATAATTGTTATATTACCAGAGGCTTTTGTTCCCCACGGCTCACTTTGCTGACCCCAATGAGGTCTAAACTGCTTGAAGTTATTGAAGATAATATGACACTTGCATGTCATTTTGCATTACGTCCATCTTTAACAAGATCTAACTTTGACTTGTTTATAGTTATATCATAGTAAAATGTACGTTTAATTTCAGAGCTGTCGGGTTTCCATTAGTGGGCCGGAAACAAAGTGTGTCGTGCCTTTCTTCCTGCGTTGCGCTAGAATCCACTGAGGAAAACATTTCAGCTTTTACTGACACTTCCTTCTTTATATTTTGGTTCGTGTTTACATACATAATCATCTATATGCACTGACAAAGCTTTAGTATTTTTAGTTTAAAGATATTTTTCATAGTTGTTTAAATCAGTAGAGTAGGTCGCTTCATTGACCTGTACCATTTGCATAATATGATTGGTAAAGTATACTAACATTCCAACCAAAACAGTCATTCTGAATTTTACAAATGCTTTAGTCTGTAGCTAAGCCATAATGGCATACTTCCTCTAAATACCGTTCGATAACTTGCTTAATAATTATGCTAAAACCAGCGATCCACATATGCCTTAGCATATAATTAATATACATAAATATTAATCAAAAATTATATAAATGTATCTTAGCTAAGATTAAATAAAAATTCTGACGCCAAAAGGTGAGTTAATTAATATAAACAAATTCTTGTATATAATTAACAATAAAACACAAGATTTTGAGCTTTGGACAGTAAGGTAATATACGGCTGATCAGATAAACCTGTTGAACTACTCAGCTTTTAGATTTTAGGCCAAGTTGCGTTTATCAATCTATTGACAACAAAAACACGGAGGAATCTATGGTCGAGCTATGATTTTTGAAGGTCACGAAAGCGGTTTGAATATGGCTGTTTATTTTTGGCACTGAGACCGATTTTGCAGTACCTTCGCTATTAATGGAATCATTGAACCTATGTCATTCTATGCAACCAGTTACCGAATACCAGTAAGCAAAACTTAGACAACCCGCGGTCTGTAGTTAGATAAAAACTGTTCTGCTTACAAAAGGACCATTTTTTGCTCAATTAAAAATAACAAAGTCATTTATCTGATGCGTAAGATTACGACTAATGTGCACTGATAAGCTTAGACTAGTAATTTATATTTAACTAATATGTAGTTACGTATAGCCTCGAGGTTTGCCGGTTTGAACTTGACACAGTTTTAGAGCTTTTAACGCAAACGCGAGCGTTAACGTAATGATATCATGCCTGACGAGTTTTTTAAATGAAAGCACAGTAATGGAGACGTGGAAATTTGAAATGTTTTTAATTTTATTGCATTTCAACGGATCATCATCAAAGTCATAAATGCAAATAAACGTTATATACCGAAGTTGCGTGATTGTTGTTCCTTTATAATTTAATGGGTTTGTTAATTTTCATTCTTATAGGTCATTAGGATCGTAAAATAATGCACATTTGTAAATAGAATTAATTGCCATTATAAAATAACATAATGATTCGTTGAAAACCTTTGATGATACAATACTTAGGCATCACTTTTCGCAGCTAGTCGTAACACCGTGCCCAGTTTTCTACGAAGCTATTGCATAAAGCGATAGACCACAAATATATTACGTGTTTAATACACGACATTAAACACAACATCGATGTTCATAAAATCTATAAAATATCCCCAATGGCATTTTAATACCAACCTGCAATTACCTCTATAAAAACTCATTTATTCATTCACTTCGTTACCAAGAATCTTTAATCGGTGGTCATCTATGCAAGCAGCAAATTATCAAAGTCCCGATATCGTTTGATAAGCTTGCAGTAAACTTAGTGGTGTTTGAACCACCGTTACCTGTTGATAGGAACTTCTAATGATTTGCAGGCTTCCCAAGCACAGTTAGATTGTTCCCATCGCCACGGCGGGCTAGAATCACCTGCAGGCAATCAGCGGCTCTTCGAAATAACCTGATAAGTTATTGCTTCTGTTCACGTAATTATAGACCTTGTACTTCAAAGTAATTGATGGGAATTTTAGCGGAAAAAATTGGGTCGCAATATCAAGTTTAAATGCCTGTGTAATTGTGTAAAGAATTTGCGCGAAATTAACTTGAAATGCAGGCAGTTATGAAGTGAATGCGTTAATTTAAACAGGCTTAATTTATGAAACGGTTTTATTGATTGTTCGATAACTTTAATAATCTCTTATTTGCTATTTAGTCAGTCACACTAAAATCTGTAGCATTTGTAAAGAACTAACAATGCTAAATGAGGGGAACGAATTCAGGATTCGAATCACTGCTTTAGCATTCTTTCATGCTTCTTACGAATCAAGAGAAAAAAAACTGCTGTTCAATTCTGTGTTCTCTTAAACTCGTAAATGCATTAAAGATAATATTTCTCCACAAACGATTAAATTAGATGTACATTTGAATCCAGCTATTAGAATTGCTAAGCCATAGACATGCGTATTGAGGCCCAGCAATGTGTTAATAGAACATTTCGCAGCATGACCACTTGTAATGAATAAAATACATAAAATGTCCGCACAAGAGTTACTATTATCAGTCCTGTCACGCCCAGTTATTCTGACGTTAACTTTATTAACGTGAGCACCGATTTCAGCGTCGTTAAATTTTACATCAGTAACTTTGAATTTGCCTTTATCAAGATTTACAGCCATTGGATTTTGTGCCGTAATATTGTTTAGTTTAAAGTCAGCTGACACTTCTCTATATGTATCACTAAAGTTATCGTGATTCGTACTATTAGTATTGTTAGGATTTGGTGTAATGTTCTCAAAGATCACTCCCACGGTAGGCGCTGTTATTATTGTCCATTTGGTCCCCTGAGACAATTCTTGACCTTGTTCTAAATTTTCATGTGATACGATTTTTGAGATCATTCGTTATGTGTAGTTGGTTTATTAATAGTCTTGGTTTTTGATGCTATTAATTTTAAGCCAACGGTATTTATATGCGCAACCTCTTTCTCCTAAGCGCATGTTGAATTGTATAAATCCATTAGTAATCTATCGCTGTGCATATTTGCATATCTATAGCTTTCTTCATAAACTGTTACAGTCAATTCATTATTGTACCATGAAGTTTCATGATCATCAATTTCCTACGAAATAGTGCTTAATTTTACGACACTTTCTTCAATTATCTAAACTCCATTAATAAGATATCAGAGTTTAATAGTTTTTATCGTCGGCTTCCGTTTACCTTATTATTGGCATATCTGATGCTCTATAAATATTATACGGAGCTGCATAACTTAATACTTGATTGCTTAGATTTAAGGCGTAGATTAACACTAATGCTTCCACGCCGCGCTGGTCGTGGCTTTCATATGCTAATTAAAATGTATGTTTTGTAACAGTCTTTGTAGAAGTATTTTTAAATTGTCGGGTATTTGGAACATTTGCGTGACTTTTCAATTATTTTGATGGAAATATGGTAAAGAGGTTTTTGTAGATCTTAATTAAATACCTGACTATACGTACGTGCCTGTACGCGCATAAAGATATATGGAAGATGAAATATGCTGCGCTGAATTCAAATAAATTGGGATAAGAGTAGGAGGATGATGACCTTTGAGCACTGCATCCGATTCGAATTCAATAATGAAGTAAGTAGCTACCAACTAAACAAGCTTGACATAAACAAGCTTGGCAGTTGAGAGTTTGTTATGCTCACTCAAATGTCTCGCTGATGGTGGTGTTGTTGGGTCATTCAGTTCCCTTTAAAATGGTGGGGCAGATGCACGCGTCATGCTCGAGAACGGACGCCCTCGGTTGAGATTGGTCGTCTCTTAGCTGTCAGTAATTTATTTCAGTTTATATTTTTTAATTACTTTTTCTTTTTCATTGTTTATTTACATTGTGTTCACATAATAGAAGCGACAAGAAATATGTAACCAAGATTTTTGTAATATGATTTAAAAGAGTGTCCATGGAGTTTCTTGCACGTTCTTCTCCATAGAGATCTACGCTTTGGAATGTGCACTATAGCTTCACTTTTTTGACTGACCGACATTTTGACTTTCAAAAGTGCCTGTAAATGGTTAATTTTAAATAAACGTTTCTAATTTGTTTGAGGAGAACGGACTCGAATCACAAGTAGCGCGCAAGCACACTTGCGCCAATAAGCTAAATAAGAAACAATCATCTCTAGAAACAATGGCATAAACCTAGCTTTATTTCCACTTACATCATCAATTTGGTTCGCCACCAAGTTAAAAGCGCAAGCACCCAGCCGTAGTAAAGCACCCACTGAGTTAAACTTAATTCGCATCGATCGAGAGCGCTGAACTTTCGCGGGTGATAAAAAGCGAACGGCTAGCCTTGACCGTGCGCCTGCGCCGCGCACCGTAGCTCATTCGTCCGCGTCGTCGTAGCAACGAACTTATTATGCTAATTAATTGATACGTATTAAGAAATTTTGTTGAATTTTTCACGTATATGGAATTGATTATTATAGATTATTTTTGGGGATTTGGGAGTGAAAGAATGTGCGTGATTTCTTCCCACGCAAATACGGAAGGCTTTAAGTTTGATGAATATTGTAAGCGATGACGGCCAATGATGCCGACGATGATGATGATGGTGTCTTAATTGTTATTTATGTAGATAGAACATATCGGTTTGATATAGAAGCAGATACTCTTTAAAATTTGAAGATTGCTGGCATTAATTGCTAATTTGAAACGAAAAATGTTATGAAAGTTACAAGTCCCCGTATCGATATCAAATATAAAAAAGACATAGTAGTCATGCTCATAGGATAGTAGAATCAGCCATACGGGTCGAAATTTTAGGTTAACCAACGCTTACTGAGGCTGACCCGTGGAGGGATGACCATTTATGACATGCCGAGACTCCTCCGTATCTCCGGAAGCACACTTTAAGCGATGGCTGTCCCGGCTCTCATTTGTACATCTTTGACAGTCCTTATAAGTAGTCAGATACCTAAAATCTGACATCAGTCTTGCCAAGGAGTATCAGGCAGCGGCTCAGATACTGGGTTGTGGAGGTGAGACGGGCAGTCACTATATGTAAAATACTGCTATCCAACTGCATCCGGTTAGACTGGTAGCCGACCCCAATATAATTGGCAAAAGCCTAGGCAGATTACTAATCAATGCATATCTAGCGGTTGCCTGACCCGCGTTCATTAGGTCATCTCTAACTTGCAAAAAGTGAGGAATGTGTATAAAAAACAAACCAAAATGATTGAAAGTCTAGAGTCACGACTTAATATTTGAGTCTATTTTAATATCCTTTACAAAGTACCTAAATGGAGTTGTGTAGTTTAATAAATGTACTATCAATAGGTAAATATAGAAAGGGCAAAGCGTAGGAGGAGAACAATTTCATGAACTCGGTTATGTACAGTCCATTAATGAAGTAGTTATTTTTAACTACAAAGGTAGCGAAATATGGCAAAGCTTTTCACGAGCTTGGTGAAAAATTGTACAGAAAAATACATGCTATTTTGGTATTTACGCAAAAACGTGTAGTGTGAGTAATATATCGAAAATCAATAATTATGAACGAATTATATTGACGATTGGACAGAATTGCATTAAAAACTGTGTGTAATACTTATATCGCCACTTGTAAAATCACAATCTACCTCATGTCAGTTATTTTAATGTTTTGGAAAGACGATTGTATTTGCCAGTGTTAAAAATAACTTAGAATAAAATAACTAATGTTTTATATCACTGCAAACATTGTGTATCTAATCGAACTAAATAAATGTGGGAGGACCAATTTCAAGTTCTGGTTTTGATAAAGGGAATTTACGGGTGATTCAGAAATACATTGTATTATGTCAATTGTAATTTAATAAACATGTTAAAATAAATTGATGAATGTTTGTTTTAATTAATTTGTGACAGTTAGTTCTGTTATGATTGGAGATAATTTGTTAGTAGTTTATTGAATTATAAGGTCGGTTTTATGGAGCGCCGGTATGGGCGCCGTCACTGCGAAAGCGACCGGCGGCCAAGCTGAACGCATGCCACAGCTTCATGGCTATCCAGATGGTGCGGACGCGGATTTCTTAGAAATATATTTTAGGTTTGCTGTAAGAAAACCCAATTGTTGGTTAAGCTCGCCTTTGTACATCAGCTGTCCAATTTTTTAAATAATGTGTTATTTTTATGTACAATAAAGAATATAAGAAAAAGAATATAAGAATGGTGCGGACGCGAAGCGGCGAGCCACTTTGCTGGCCTGCCACCATGGGATCTAGAGGAAGCAGTCCTTGCAAGCATGCACGATTTGCGCGTGGAGATGCAAAGCTAGGGCAAAACTCCGCTGCCGTGCTAAGTTGCGGCATGGCGGGCAGAGTTCCGACGGGATCTCATGGTGGAATGGCGAGAGCGACTGTCGCAACCCAGTGCTGGGCACGCCTCAATTATGGCGGTAAGCCCCCTCTTTGAGGAGTGGCTGGAAAGACAACATGGTATTCTTACCTTCCGCATGACGCAGATCCTCACCATGGTCAGTTCGGGAGGTTCCTGCACCGGATTCGTGCGGAAGAAACGCCCGGGTGTCACCATTGTGTAGACCGCCTAGAGGACACGGTGGAGCATACGGTAGAGGTGTGCCCCGCCTGGGCAGAGCACCGCCGTGTCCTCGTGGGGGCGATTGGCGGCAGCGATCTCTCGCGCCGGGCCTTGGTACAGGCCATGGTCTGGAGCGAGGAGAAGTGGCAGGCGGTCGCGTCTTTCTGCGAAGCAGTAATACTTTGCACGAGCGAGGGAACGGCCCTCACGCCCCAGCCGCCGGGATCTCGTTCCCAATTTCCTGCCACATTAGGCGCAGGCTTGCGGACGGCGAGCAATGGGTAGCTCGCCGTCCGACTGTCCGGTAACCGTCCGGACCGAGCCCAAGTCGTCGACGGCGCATAGTATTCCACGCGCGCCTCAAGGAGATGTCAGCAAGCCGTAGGGGCCCAGCAGGGTCAAAGCCTTCTGGGGCCATGGGTTCGTTTCTGAAAGGAAAACCCGGCCCTGGAATGAAAGGTAACGAAGGAACTAGGAGTAGGTTTTAGTCAGTAAAAGTCTGACACGGCAGGGTGAGAATGATTTACCAACTAAAAAAAAATACAGTAGGACATCAAATGTTAGTAGACAAATGTACTGCATTTGATAGACGACGAAGTGCACTTGTGTAGTCATAAAGCCGTTCGTCTTGTAGATATAAACTGCTGTTGGTAGTGAATTGACTAGCTACTAAAGTGAAAACTAAATACACTTTTTATATTTTGGTCCTAAAGTACGAATGCTTTTCGTTTCTCATTCAATAATAGAAATAATAAATAAATAAAATATTTGCAGCTTTAAAATAAATAAAGTGGCTCCGAAGTTTGAAAAAAAATATAAATGATACAGATTTATACATATACACAACTGACAAATAAGCCAATCCGCACTGGGCCCGCGTGGTGGATTACGGCTCATTCCCTCTCCCACAGAGGAGGCTTGTGTCCCAGCAGTAGGAATATTATAAGGCCGACTATGCTATGCTATGCTATGACAAATAAGCTAAGCTTGAACTTGTGGTATGGGCGTAAGGGCTCAAAAAATTTAGCCAATTTACATACAAGTCCAAGGGATATATAATAATAGTTGACGAAATACTGAACGATTGACATTTCCTTAGTTTAATGGTCACTTAATGGTCTTGGTAACTTAATTAAAAAAAAAAAGATATCCAATTTGAATGAATGATGTTAGATGTTTATAAATTCAATTTTGCATTATATACTACCGTACAAATGTTTTCACTTTCGATTTTACAAACTAGTGAACGTCTACAAATAAGTGGGTTTTAGTAAAAGTATTGTATAGCATATATATTATATATTATCTATAATATACAGTATTTAAATTTCACCTGTCCTTCCAAACAATGAAATTTCTAATATTATTGCTGCTCTAGAAATTGTTCGCCGACGACTGTGTTGAGATATTTGAAGAATGAATATTACCGATACTCTATCGAAAGTAGTCGGTACTTACATGAAAATAGACATAACTTGGAAATTAGACTTTCTGTTTCGTTTCTTCTCCCGAATTTGTAGTTTAATATTGCTATTAACCTAGTTTTAAAACAATAGGATTAGTTTCTGCCATAGAATAAAAAAAAAATCTGTACGTGGGCCATAAAATCTATAGTGAGTATAACTTTTTGGAGAATACTATTCCGAATATCAAGCATACTTTGCCTTTTTGCACCTCACAGGTTCTTTGAATAGACAAACAAACATGCACAAATATAGACAACAATACATTTTCTGACCACTGATTACCGATTACACGGGAGTGGCGCGTGCGACCCCGCGGCTCGACGCGCGTCGTCGCGGGCGCAACGATTTGCACGCCGACACAGTACCTACGAGCAATATGCGCAAGCGCAAGTTGCGACCGTTGACTTTGAACGCTGATTACCATTTATGTTTTTCTATTAGTAAGCAGGTTTTAATTTTATTGATTTGTTCTATTGACAGTCTTGAGCTTTGGAGCTTTGGTAATTTATTGTATTAAAATAATGTTTTTAACTAATTGCATTTATGAGTTAAAGAGAAGACAAAAGAAATAAAGGAAGCGAAAACCAATCTAACAAAAAGTGTATTACGAAAAGCCAAAAAGCCATGGTTCTGACTTCTATTTCGTAGGTAGATATACGGATGGCTTTAAAGACAAAAAAGTGGTGACAATACCAACTATTTACTGCAGCCGCCATCTGTCATGCCACCTACGCAATAAAAGTCAAAATCGGTTGAACGGACAGTAAAATAGTTTTGTTTAAATGTCTAATCTTATTGCGAATGGGGTATTTTTTTCCCGGTGGGAAAATCATCTTATGACATCCCCCGCTCTTGGACGGAGCGCGAGATAGTGTCAGACTTTTACTGACTAAAAACCCACTCCTGTTCCTTCGTTGCCTTCGTTGCGAATGGGGTATAGGTACATGAGAACTAGCAAATTAAGTATTACTTCTCTTCGATAAAGGGCACAGCTAGACTGAACAGTCCGTACATTAGTCAGTACATTCTGCACAGAATTTTTCAAATGCGGTTATTTTATAACCCCTTTCCAAATCAGATTACATGATATTATCAATTTATTCCCTTCGTGCAAGACAATGCATGTTATAATAATAATGTTTTCAAACAACTGTTTTCTGAAGCGTGATAGTAACAGCCCACTATCGCACACTAAAGTGTACTTACATTGTAACAGGACCACAGAACAGTAATCAAATGGAGTGACAAGGGACAAACTATGAGGGCCAAGATTTCTCTTAAATTACTTTCAATAATTATTATAATGTTCTACAATCAAGCCATCTAAATATTAATAAATGATCGGATTGTTTTTTTTTATAATGATACAAACTAGCGCTTGGCTGCGATCCCACCTTATGGTAAGCAGTGATGCAATTGTTGATGGTGAAGCGCACTAGTTTATTTAGAGCCTATTTATGGGATCTAGTCTTGAAGACACTTAAATTATAATCAAATTGTTCCAGTCCTTCGATGTACGATATGTAAAATATCTTTAGGTTAAGCAACGCATTCCGAGCTCAGTCCATGGACGGGACCATTAATTTATTATATACCGAGACTCCTCCGTGATTCGGAAAGTAGTTTAGGCTGTTCGTCCTATGAAGATATTTGACAGTTGTTAAGTCAGAAGTCGAAAAATCTGACACCAGTTTCACCAAGGGGTGTTGTGTTACCAAGTTACTGGGTTGTGGAGGTCTGATAGGTGGTAGTGGTGGTGGTGGTGGTGGTGGTGGTAGTTCCGTTTAAAATACTAAGTTGAGTTGGATGCAGACCCGAACATAGTTGAGACTAGGTAGATCGATTGAATCAAGCGAATTTGCCTTTAATCGAGCAACTATTAAATATATAGTACATAGATCTATAACTTTAATCGAGCTTGGATGCTTTTGTTTTATAGTCGATGTGCCCGCGCATGTAATTCCCTCGCGCCACTGACACGGTGAACTTAAGCGACCGCCGGCCACACTGCGGTGTGGTCGAAGGCCGCTATGAAATAAGAAAAGAAGATCAACTTGAAACAGCACCCGTTGAAATAATTCCCGGACACATGGATGCGGACCGAATCTCGCTGAAAAGTTTTTACAACTAATAATGTAAAGAAAAATGCCAATGATCTATGATAGCCATTATCATCTTTATCTTCCTGCTCTTATTTCATATTACTTGAAGTCGGCACAACACGTTGTTTTCTTTCATTCTGCCCTGTCAACCGCCATACTAACACTGAATCCCTTTTTTTTCATATCACCCCTTATACAATCTATCAATATTTTCTTTGGCCTCTCTCTCCCTCATCATCCGTTCACATGTATCCACTTATCTCTTTGATGGCCCTAGTGTAGTTGATGTTGTTTTCTAATATAACATTGCTAAGAAGGACTGTGGTGCTGGTAGAAAAAATACCATCTTTGGTTATGTAAAGTGGATCAAAGAGATAGATAATTCCTAAACCCATCAAGGTTTGTAAATGATTCGTTTCATGGTTCTACTTTTCTTTCACGTGACATCCTCCTCAATGCTAAGGGTCGTGTGATTCATGGTAGCGTTTTTATAGATAAACGGTTTATGCTGTTAATACAAATTATACTTCTGTGTATTATTATTTGTGTATCCAGACACCGGTTCCTTCCGGATGTGGTGCGATTGTTCCTAATAGACTTCTCTATATTTGGCGTTTGATTAAACGATTTAAGTTGTTGTAGAAATGTTTAGGTAGTTTGTTTATATTTGTTGTTGAATAGAAAAAGAAAGAAAGAAGAAAGAAAGAAAGAAAACATTTATTTGAGACTCGCACAGGACAAACAACAATAAAATAAAAAGTAACTACTTAATCTATAAATACTTAACTTAAAAATAATAGAAAAAACAATATTAAAAATAGAAATAAAAGACCTGCGCGAGGCCAAAAAGGCTCCTATCTCAGCATATGCTGCGATTTTAAACTAAAAAGTAAAAATAACGCAGCGCTGGTAATAAAAAGCAGCTGGAAATAAACTGGTACTGGTGGTGGCTGGTAGCTGGGAATAAATCTGTTTATTCGTCAATAGAGGTTTGTGCTCCGTGGACATCTGGACAGGTTTGCTTAGTTTCAATATTTCTTCTTAGTTTTGTTTTCAGCTCAATCCTATCATAATCTACTTTTCGATAAAAAGGCTTCCTAATTTGTGAAGATATTTTTTTTCTTTTTTGATATTTTTTACTTTATTGTGCCTTTGTGTTGTTTTTTTGATTCTGAATAAAAACCTGTGGTCACGAAAATTTTTTACACAACCATCATTTAAATACTCGTATATCTATTTGTTTGTATACTCATAGATTAATAGTCTATTATAAAATGACTACAATATGTGTTATCTTGAATATCAAAACGTTAATGCTATTTATATTGTTTCAGGTAATTTCAGTTCCATTAACACCTACTTCAACAACATTACTATCGGTGAGATAAGTATCAACAATCGAGTTTGTATTATTATTACCTTTAACATCGATATTAATTTTCTAACTATTAATTTCCAATTTGCAACTGCAGTTTCCATCATAAACAATTAGACTTAAAAGATTAAAAGTCGGTGAAGATATAAAATTTCTCGACAATTATACAATTAAAGAGAAATTCTATGTAGCAGGATTTCCTTACAGCACCATAAACAAAGAAAAAAGAATTGAACATATAAAATGTCAGTCTATGACGACTGTTTTCCATTCTTGCAATCATACCTCTTATCTCACGTTCTACCAACCTATAAGGGTTCCCTTCGATCGACTGGTAAATCAACAAATATAAATTGTACACCATAAAATATGCCTTCAATTAAGGTTTATTCATGTTTTACTGTTTATAATGCTTATTACACATAAAACGTAATGTAAGTTATTTTGAACGAAGATGCTGTTCGATCAAAGATATATTTATTTTTAATAGTGTCTTTTTGGGTTTCACTAAACAACATTGGTGGTTAAAAGGCGCTACCCATTTCATAAGTAATGTTGTTTAGTGTGTATTTAATTATTTAGTTGTAAGTTGTATTTGTTTTCGAGTTGAAAGTCATCAAATGACTTCTCCAGCTCGAGGGTGAAACGAGAGGCAGACTTATACTGAATGAAACCCACCTATGTTTTTCAGTGCCCTTTGAGGTCTATACTATTTCACTATAACTATTTCAAACGTTCTTGCAGCCCTACTGTAGGTTGTCGGAGATACCTTTGGAGAGGAAATTATTGGTGAATGCTTACACTCCTAAACTACGAAAATACAAGTTTTCTTCTTTTTTAATTTCTCACCCTTTACACCGATTGTGTTCAATTTATCCGTCGTTATTTCTATTGCACATCCAAAAGCAATGAAATTCTACCAGAAACAGGTGACATTTCCCAAGAAGCTTAAAATGAATTAGAACCTAATTAAAACTTGTACCTAGCTATAAATTCTCCTACTTCTCGAGCCATTTCCCACGAGCCAGTCCTCCCTTTATACTATAAACCCTGTACCATTATTTTATCGTTCAAATATTGCTAATTAAATACTGAATACGTCCTCATTTCACACCGTTACTGGAGAGACTCGTGTCTGACGTTATTGCTCGGATTGGGGCCGGCAAGATTACTTCGTTAACGGTGTACGCCGCGCCCTGCCACCGTATGTATGTCGATTTACTACCTGCCGACTAAGTAATTAACAAGTTACATGAATATTTGATAATGGCTTTAAAAGCTTTATTATGTTTGGCAAAGTTAACAATGTAGGGCCAAGTTTGTCGATGTAAACTTAGCAAATATCGCTAATTGGCTATAGAAAAATACTCCAGAGGAAAATGCGAACTCGAAAAGCTATTTCGGATCTTATTTAAGTAATAAAACTCATACCATCTAAAAGCAATATGGAAATAAGACATAGAACCGATAGAAATAGTTTAATTAATAATTTAAATTCAAATGCGTGGTAAAATAACTTGATTTCATAAAGCTCATTCTAGTTTAATTAAAACACATTAATAATTGTAACATTTCAAATCTTGACAGCATCTTGCCAAAATATGAAAAACCTTATCGATCTCATTTGTCGCTTTCATATTCAATATGAAGTTATTGCTAATTTGAATTCAAATGAGACGTTTTATAACGATCAAGTGATTTAAATCAAGTCTAACATGTCACACCATTTGTGATTATTAATTAGTATATGTAGATGATTTTATAATTTATATTCGAGCAAAACTTCCAATTTTTAATCAACTAGTTGATACTTAAATGGAAGATCCGTCTCAATTTCAAGGGTTTTTTAAATAAATTTTGAATTGCAGATGTTATTTCATTTTGGCTGATTTTCCATATAAGCAGTACTCTCACCAATCTTCACTGTGGAGTCAGTGCTCATTGTTTTTTAATATCAGAGATCTTTGTGATATAACCTTCAGAGCTAGGAGTAGTGCTTTGCTTTTAAGAAAATCGCAATTTTCTTACTTGAGAGAAATTCAATCTTGCTAGTGCCTACTCATGATACTCACATATGAAAATTCCCACTTTTATTTGTACCCTTCAAATTAATTTTGTACGATTCATCACTTATAAATCTTTTACTATTCACCACTCTTTCATCTCATTTTGTTAAGTGCCATCAGAAGTACTGGTATTTTCACACAAGATAAATCTTTCAAGCATAATTTATGTAACAGTTAGGAGTACCTCAAGGTACCATCATCTCACCACGTTTCATACACGTGAACAAAGATGACTCCTACTTTAGACGTACCTAGGCTCGTGGCGACATCGATGGTAACCACAATATTAACACCAGTGATACAGATCGGATGGTATCTCAACCGCAACGCTTCCTTGTTACTTCTCTTTATTGATATGTTAGTGTTCCGGGGTCAAATGAACATAGATATAATCGCTTTTAGTTTACGGTTATAAGTCGTAAGTACTTTATAGGTCTTACTAGAAAAAGCTTTTGTGTTAATAAACTCTGAGGTATCATCGACGCGGTATTCATATGAATAAGATTCATCGTAAATATTGAAAACGATTCTAAAAATATCCCTTTGATTACTATTCATTCAAGTGTAATAAGAATAGCATGAAGACTTTCGATCTAACTAGAGCGAGAATTCTCAGTAAGTTGGCACCAAGATGCGAAATATAATAATTTCTCATGAAGCGCACTCAAATCATGAGCAAGTAAAAAACTGGTTGTATTTGCGCAAAGTAATTAGGATTGAGAACACTTTTGCTTTCATTACAGGTTGTAAGGTGTAAATAAAATACTCGCGGTTCAGTTTCATTCTTTTGTAATTTCGTTGGAAATAAGAGTAATTTCTATGATGATGTGGTGTGGGAATTAGACGAAATAATAGACCGGCAATTTTATTTTCTAGCCGAGTTATTACGATCTAAATTTTATTGCGCTAGTCCTGAACTAGTTCGGAGTCGCTACCGAAGAGCATGAATTATGTTTAATGGCCTATGTGTGGGTTCGTTGCCATCGACTATTGATGGAGATCGTGAGTAGAAAATTGGCAGCTAGTCCAAGTCTAGGATTAGCAAGCCTGGCTTTAATCAAGCTCTGGGTAGTTTGCCTCAAATTGTTTATTGTAAGGAATTTTAATTTCAATTCTTTTACACGTTTACTCGTCACAACCTACTTGATAAGTACTAAAGTATCAAAGGCAACAGTAAACCTCTCCCAACAAGGCACCTACACGCCTTCACCTTTTTCAACTCGGTTGTCACACTTATCTTGACCATCGTCACCCAAATCGTTGGTTTAACACTATAACCGACTTTTTGTGTATCATCTTCATCTATAATTCCAAGTTGTTCCACATACGAAGGGAACAGGTTTTCATTCGACGGTTTACGCCGACTGCGTTTCAACTATGATTTGTAAGCGCGGTTTTTTACTTGAAAAACGAATCAACGCGACCGGTTGCGGCCATTGATATATCGTTGAGCTTGGATTATGTAAAGGCAAGATAATCCGTGCTATACTGTACTTATTGATAGAATAATTTATTGATTTGATGATTACCAAATTCTCTAGTTTTTATTTAAGGACTAAGGTTTTTCAAAATTAACTTTATGAATTAAAATGATTTAAATTATGGTATTATAATAATTTAAATGTTACAAGTAGCTTCTTTCAGAACTCTGTTCTTTAGAATGATTCAATACAGCATGTCTAATTCAATTAACTCCATGTCATCGGCTAATCCTCATCAGTATAATCTAAGGTAGCATTCAGATTTATAGACGATTGAACGAAAAACCTGTTTGGGCGACCGTTAAACTTATAAGAAGGTCAATTCTCATGCTGAAAAAACGTTTAAATTCAAGTTACAATTTCATCTCGCTGACGATTAATGTCAAAAAATTGTCAAATTTTTTGAAAATTTGCACGTATTTTGGTAGTTTGCGACTGAGATTCAAATGCTAACATTCTCTCTGATTGGCTTTTAACGTATGTCCGATAAGTCTAACCGTTTGATACGATACCAGTTTTCGCGTGTATCCGATAATAGATCAATATTTGCATTGTAATACTTCACTTCACTCAACGAGTAGTGTGGAATTATTTGCTTTAATATTTTGTCAATGGAAAAACTAACTGTTGCTTTTTAGGGTTCCGTAGCCAAATGGCAAAAAACGGAACCCTTATAGATTCGTCATGTCTGTCTGTCTGTCTGTCTGTCTGTCTGTCTGTCTGTCTGTCTGTCCGTCTGTCCGTCCGTATGTCACAGCCACTTTTTTCCGAAACTATAAGAGCTATACTGTTGAAACTTTGTAAGTAGATGTATTCTGTGAACCGCATTAAGATTTTCATACAAAAATAGAAAAAAAGCAATAAATTTTGGGGGTCCCCATACTTAGAACTGAAACTCAAAATTTTTTTTTTCATCAAACCCATGCGTGTGGGGTATCTATGGATAGGTCTTCAAAAATGATACTGAGGTTTCTAATATCATTTTTTTCTAAACTGAATAGTTTGCGCGAGAGACACTTCCAAAGTGGTAAAATGTGTGTCCCCCCCCCTCTAACTTCTAAAATAAGAGAATGATAAAACTAAAAAAAATATATGATGTACATTACTATAAAAACTGCCAACGAAAATTGGTTTGAACGAGATCTGGTCAGTAGTTTTTTTTTAGTACGTCATAAATACGTAATACGCAGCAGCCAAATATGAACCTGATACAAAGATTATTATTATGTTACTTGCTGCTACGGAACCCTCCATGGGCGAGTCCGACTCGCACTTGGCCGGTTTTTTTAAGTGATTAACGTCATTTAATTTAAATTGTTTGGCTTTTGTATTATGACGATTTTGAGAACAATGGGTTTTTGGGGAAATGTGCCTTTAATTCTACGGTTTATGGATAATGTTTACTGATTGGCTGTTGTTAGATGCAGTAGTTGAGATTTCAGATTTTCATGCTTATGATTGGAGGTTGGAACTGGAAACAGGTTTTAGCCAAATTACATTTACAAACTGATATAATGATTTTCCATTGATTGCTGTAATTATAGAGAACGTAACATTTCAAAAAACAAAGACATAAGGTATGTTAAATACAAATGGAAAGTGCTTACTAAAGACTAACAAGTCATCAATACAAACAATAGATCACCTTATAGAAATTTCCCCAAAGGCCATATAAATGTCATTCGTTGGCCACAAGGGGATGTCCTGGAGGTTAACCAAAGTTTAACCACCCATCGATCGTTAGCTTTCCATTACTTTGCATTCTAAAGGTTGTTACTTTCGAATGCGTTTGTTGTGTGCGATAGTATCGCTCTGTTATCGCTTCGGACGACTATCTTCGCCCCTTTGTGCGTTTATCAGCTCATCAATGTGTGGGAAGTTCGTGTTACGTTAGATTTGTCTTGGCGGCAATCACTGTCGTGTGTTGTCTGCTATCTGTTTGTTGTTCTTTTATTATGTTTAGCATTTTTTTGTTGCCTTTTCTTTGCATATTTAGTGTGATTGGATTTGATTCTGTTGATGAAAGCAATATTGCTATAGGACAGATTCGATAAGTAGATTTTAAACATTTTATTATCATTCGGAAATCCTGTAGTGTTGCATTTAGTGCTCATAGTATTTATATAGATACTAAAGAAGTTTATGAAATATTGCACAGTATTAAACCAGAAGCTTGCATGAACATTACAGCGCTCAAGCTTGTTACACATCATTATCATTGGAAGTTTTACGACTAGCATGGGAATATTTATGGGGTAATATCTCGTTTCCTCTGTAATTATTGCTCACGGACCCCGTACATTGATATTTGCTGATATAACTCATGTGTTCACCGTTAAACCAACAACAGGACATGGGAAAATTATCACGTTTGTAAGATAGAATTATGACTGGTGTAGAATTTTATTTGTTTGATCGCCTTTACGATGTGTAGTTGTAAAATGTTAATGCTTTAGTCTAACGATGAAAAATGTGCAGCAGCATTGAATTATGTCCAGTGACATTTATGAGAGTTCCAGTGAAAATATGGCCAGGTCATGGAATTCCTCAGGTGTCGTAAACGTGACTGAAGGATAAAACTAACTGTAGCAGCATTCACCTGTCAATTAGTGATGTTATACTGCCATCAACGGTTCGCACGCTGAGTGGTTGAAAATATTTTCTCCGGATCAAATACTCGGTCTTGCACTAATCGAAATTGGATTGCAGCAAGCAAGCATCAAGTGTCATGTTCATTGAGTAAAACAAAAACTGCTTTAGTAATATAACAGAAATTATGCCCGTCTGACGATTCTGTCCATGATAAATATTAACCGTGAACTCGTTTAGCTTTTGACACGACATCAAGAGCATTTAATCGATGATTTTTTAAATTTTATAAAATTAAATTTATCATACCATTTCGAACAGTAAGAATTACAGATAATATAAATGCAGATTTTATGTACAAAACGTCTTTAAAATAAGAACAGTTTTGTCAAACGTTTAGATAATGGATTAATCTACATAAAAGAGACATATTTTATAACTGTCGTCTCAATTAAGCTTTTGCGCAAGATATTTATATCTGATATAAATTAATTTAACTAAGATGAATATTTTTTTAAGTAGTATATCTAGAATTGAAGTTCCGTTACTCATGCATTAAAAGCCCAAACCACAATCTAGCTTACTCTAATTGTTTAGCGATGTAAAACGACACTTAGATATTATATACATTCCTAAATACTTACCAGCTGTGCTTTATCATTTTCATTATTTGGCGTCACTTAAGTTCAAAATAAATTCTATCTTCATAAATACTGCTACAAATATAATGACCAGTATCCTTCACATTCAGCCTAGATCAAGAATCACAATAATAAAACCTCCAACGAGTCTTATAACTGCCATACTAAACCAGCAGCTGATCCCGAAGCTATCAAGAAATTCTTCGTACACAGTTAAATAATACTGGCACTACGTAAGTCCTACAGGTTTGTTCTGTAATATACCATAAAATTAAAGATCGCATTCCGTTGACAGTAATGACGATTACTGTTTTTGCGACAAATGCTGCAGGTGACACGAGGGAATGGCGACCAACGTGCGTGGTCCGAGCACCTGCCTTGGTAAAAATAGTTTTATCATGGTCTATATTTAGTAGGCGGCTGTCTTCTACCCTTTGTGAAGTGTTGTTTTATTTGAGGTCAGTTTTCATCATTATTTTAACCGAAAGACGTCCACTGTTGGTCGACTGTTGTCAGTTTTATTGTGTGCAAAATGTAAAGAATTCGTTCTCAACTACGTCAGATCATTTCTTATTGATGGCGGTTGGCATAGTAGTTGAGCTGTAGGCTTCTCTCCTGCGTATCGTCAGAGCCATTCGACAAGTTCGAACAACTATTTATATGGTCTACAGTAAGTTGTTTCGGGTATGGATGCCTAGTGTATGTGAGTAATACAGGAATCATTCCTAGTGTGAACATAAATTATCCATCAAATATTTTCAACTCATCTTTTTTTCCAGTTGCCATAGTTTTCAGACTTACCAATAACTTGTTAGCATCCGGTTGCGCTTTACCAACTACACTTAATTTTCTCACGAATAACAAGGCTCCAATTTTCACATAATTAGACACTATCACATCAATTGTTACAAGTAGTTTTATTTATACATTTATACCAAACTTGTTCATATCGCGACGTGCTTCTTATATAATTTAGCATTGCACTAGTATTTGAGAGGCAGCATTTTGGATGACTACATAACAAATATCACTACGTCGATATTGTGTAGTGTTAAGAACCCGATAAGCAGATGGCCCATGTTCTGTTGATTTGTTCTATACAGGGTTGAAAATTCTCAAGATATGATTGATCTAGATAAGAGTTTTTTGGTTTTTGAGAGTTAGGCGATAGGAAACCATATCATGTCAGGATTGATGGTTTTTCGTATGACTATAAGTATCATAATACTGAAGTGTATTTTTATGATGTCATAACAATATTGTCAGTTCTTACACTTCATTGTTTGGTTTTATATGTAATATCAGCTCCGTTGTTATTACATATTTCGTTTCATTGAATAAAACATCCCGTCTGCCATCCTCAGCTTTGTCATGCATGAAAGTAGATTCTTTTCCACCTGTCTGAGCCATCCGTCTATATTTAGCGTCTTCTACAGAATTCCAATGCCTCAACCCTGTCCCGGTACTTTCCTTCCGTGCGGTTCAAGAATGTCAATTAACAATTACAAACAGTCGCAGTGATCGGCGCGGGCGCACGCTCTTAACTATCATTACGTAGAATACCGTATGTCTGTCTCTTTGTTGCTGTTGTGTCGTTTTTGTTCGGCTTTTTATGTGTTTCATGTGGATCTGCAGGCATTCTTGGTTTAGATAAGTGGATATGAATTGTAATGCTTAAGAACGGGATACCGGGAGCAATCGCAAACAATTTTCTTAAGAGGTAGGAAAATGTTTTCTAGGCAAAAGCAATAAAGAACAAAAACTTAGTTATACTCTTTTAGCTTATTAACGAAAATATGAGTCGATGCAACAATGTTTTAGAATCCAATTATAAAATCATCTTTTTTAGGGTTCCGTAGCCAAATGGCAAAAAACGGAACCCTTATAGATTCGTCATGTCTGTCTGTCTGTCTGTCTGTCTGTCTGTCTGTCTGTCTGTCTGTCTGTCTGTCTGTCCGTCTGTCCGTCCGTATGTCACAGCCACTTTTTTCCGAAACTATAAGAGCTATACTGTTGAAACTTTGTAAGTAGATGTATTCTGTGAACCGCATTAAGATTTTCATACAAAAATAGAAAAAAAGCAATAAATTTTGGGGGTCCCCATACTTAGAACTGAAACTCAAAATTTTTTTTTTCATCAAACCCATGCGTGTGGGGTATCTATGGATAGGTCTTCAAAAATGATACTGAGGTTTCTAATATCATTTTTTTCTAAACTGAATAGTTTGCGCGAGAGACACTTCCAAAGTGGTAAAATGTGTGTCCCCCCCCCTCTAACTTCTAAAATAAGAGAATGATAAAACTAAAAAAAATATATGATGTACATTACTATAAAAACTGCCAACGAAAATTGGTTTGAATGAGATCTGGTCAGTAGTTTTTTTTTAGTACGTCATAAATCGTAAACCGCATTTTACCTTTCATTCAATCAACTCAAATATAAAAAAAAAAACATTTAATTTCATAAACATAAACCTTATAATTATGTACATACACCGTGAACCAGTGTGTCACTAAGGAACTGAAAACGTTCTTTAAGATAAAACGGGGTACAAGGAATAAATAGCACATTATAAAGCAAAGAAAGTATATGGGCGTTCCGGCGAAGGCAAATAGGAAGCCATTTGAGCCTAGTACGAAATTCAGAAACGTGGTCATACTTGCGCAAGCCAAATATGAACCTGATACAAAGATTATTATTATGTTACTTGCTGCTACGGAACCCTCCATGGGCGAGTCCGACTCGCACTTGGCCAGTTTTTCTTTCTTTGCATACGGACAAAGTTAGGCCCGGCGCCTTGTGTTAGAGATAATGAGGTTTCATGAATACCCATACGGAGTTTAGCATCGAGCATTTTGCTTAGAATGCGACGCTCACGTATATAAATAGGAGCTGATTAGTTCGTTTAATTGGAAAACGTTTGATGCTAAACGAAGACAAGGCAGATAATTATAAAGCCTCTGCTTTTAGTTTACTCTGTTTTTCGTTTGTTTATAGGGCTGGCTAGGTATTGTATTCAAGTTTTACAAGTTTTTGGGCCAACTATAATAAGTTGCAAGTTTTAGATCCTTCACCCAATGTTTGATAGGTCATTTAGTGATAGTTGATCTTCATCAGGCTTTCTACGAAGATCAAAAAGTTTTTCTAATCTAAATCACATATTACTACTTACAGTCTTTATCCTTTGCTATCTCCTCTTTATCTCTTAACTATTTTTCTCAACTAGAAATAATTTATTTTCATCATCCATAAGCTTAGTTCTTATTACGTCACCATACGTTCTTGTCTCAGCTTTAACTAGAAAAGTTATGGAGTCACTGTTAAATGATTTCAATAACGGTGTTTAGCTCACTCGAGTACCGAGGAAAGTGCTGTGTACTTCCTACCCTCATTTAGTACTTGTTGGATTATTAACGGCTGTTTATTGCATTCCTGATTATGTCCCATTAGTGTAACAGATTTCAAGGTATGTGCTTGATGCTCTGTAATTTGTTCTGGAGATATTTCCTATGTGAATGTTTCTTTGGTAATGCTTTCTTGTGTTAGATCATTTATGTACGCTGCTTGGTGATTTAGTTTATCTTTGAGACGTCTGTATTATTTTTTCAGACACTAATATTATTAAGAGAAAAGTATGTATGTTTGTTTGTTCCTCCTTCTCGTTTAAACGGCTGAATGGATTTGGATGAAATTTGACATACGTGTAGACAATGTCTTGGTATAGCACATAGGATACGTTTATATCCCAGGAGAATGTTCCTTTAGAATAATTTATCTACTTTCACACGGGTAAAGCCGCTGGCAGAAGCTAGTTTATAATATAAAGGAGATCACCCATTCTGGGAAAAAATTAAGAAAAAAAATTTTTTTTGGCGTCTATCAATAATAATTACTTACACATTTCAACGCATTATTTTTTACTATAGCGTCTAAGTCGAAAACTATTTGGGTACAGAGATATATACCGGTAAGAATTAAAATAACAACGATGGAAAACAATTTTAAATAGGGGTTTAAATCCATATCAAACTGATTACAGATGTGTTAGTTAGTAGTGTTGTAAGTCTCAACACTAACCACATCATTAACTCCTTGAGTAGCGTAATTAGAGACACAATAGTAAGACAATAGCGCACGACCGCCGGCGCTCGTGCGGGGATCAACAGCTTAATATCACTCATCATTGTGAAATAGTGGAATAATAATTATATGGAATTTTACACAAAATGGTGGTGATACATTTAGAGATCGTTGTTGTTCCCAAATTCATTACAGCATTGTCGCCATACAAAGAAATGTTTCTACTCAAGCCACTAGCCGCCGACTAAATAACGAAGAGACAAAACTATTATAGAAACACCGACTTCCGAAAAGTTATTTTGCACTTTTCAGTGTTTTTTTTTACATTGAAGTCGAGTGTATTTTTTTTGTGAAAAGATTTTTATTAACTAGCTTAGTCCCTCGAATACTCACAATGATTAGGTTTATTACAATCAACAGTTACTATGTATTCCGTTGATTTGGATGCCACATCTGAAGCCACCTCACGCCAACCAATATAGAACTGAACTGATATTTTCATTTCATATCTGTCTCCTCATATTTATTCAAATTCTTATTTGATTCTACCACGATTTCTCGATCTTAATCTGACTTACATCTAGACAAAACACAAACATATTAATGATCACGTTTGCGTCTAATGCCAGGAGTGCAAGCAGTAGTGGAGCTAGAAATTGACTTTGTAGCACTGGTCTAGTCTTAATTCCAGCACTTGTGTTAATCGTTTAGAAACCTAGAGAGGGCGTTAACTGATCGTAAATAACCAATAAACATTGCTTTTAACTTTGACGCTTGTAAGCGTCGGTTATTATTGATATTAGGAGTTTCGTTTTGACTAATACGCAGGTTAGTCACCCACTTTCCTAGATTTTATGAAATAATAGATTATTAAGTTGGAGAATAAGTTGTAGGTAACTTGTACGTTGGTGTTGGTTGCGGTGTGTAATTTGGAGCTGCTTGTTGGTCAGTTGCTCGATTATCTGGCACGATGGTTGATAGTGGATTCATGATTGGATCTCCAAGTAGGATGATATTAAATTGAGGGTTTTGATCGTTTAGACAGTTCTTACATTTACCACGAGCATTTTTAATATCATTGATGAATTATTGCTTAATGGTGAAGCAATGGTTGCGGCCTTATCTCTTTCGGCTTTTCTGTATTTAACCGACTTTAAAAAAAGGAGGTTCTCAATTCGGTTGTATATAATTTTTTTCCCCTAAAAGGATATGCTTCCAGATTGGTTCCTTTTTTTTCAAAATCCGGTTCTGATGATGGGATCCCTGAGGAATCGAGGGAACTCCTCAAATATTATAGGCAACCAATAGTGATTTTGATATTTTCATCGAGAACATAGCATGGAATTTACAGTCAAAAAGTAACATTTGATGAAGTGGACCTGGTGAAGAAGACCAGAAATGGCCATCGGAACTTCATCCTCTTATAGATATCACAATGATAATAGTTAAGCGACTATGACAGTACAAATAAATAAATGGTTCTGAATAGTTATGTTAAAAATGGTATTATCGAAGTGATGATGATGGAGCCGGAAGATAGGCACCGGAACTCCGTAATTAATCAATGTATCCTAGCGTAGCGTTAATAATTTTAGTTTTATAACGAAATCTAAGTTATTTTTTGTGTTATTTAACGCACTAAGCCTCATATTATGGTTTATATTACGTATTGCATTATATAGATTAGATCGTACTATATTTATAAGTACCTGTGTAAATATATCAATTGATGGACTACATAGTAACTTTTTTTTAAAATCGGTCTATAGGAGGTTGTAGTACCTAAGTTGTACTGTATAGTCCAAAAAATTCGATAATCCTACACAACTTTGCAAAATGTTTGTCGGATTATCTCTCTAACTTTCGCAATATCTTCCATATCATTTATCAGAATAAGACGTTCTCAAAATGAAGATACTCGATGTTTTATTACACGTAAAATATTCACGTATCGCTGTCAATTTTCGTCAATGGGTCACCGATCGTTACACTACTACTGATTTTAAAGGAAATCACACAAAAATATGACCCATTAACTGCCCCGTGCCCACTTCGCTGGGTACTTAACATTTTTGGCGCAAAAAATATTTTTTAAGTTTATTCTATTTTATTTTAAATATAATCAAATATAGCCTACTAGGGACACGCTTCAGCTTAGCACGGGTGTAATTTTTTTATTTTTATAAACCTGAAATTATTGACTCTTCTCTACTATAATACCATGTTTATATACCCAAACCTTCCTCATAAATCGCTCTGTCTACTGGTGAAACTGCATGAAAATCTATTCAGTAGTTTTTGAGTTTATCGCGTTCAACACACACAGACGCGGTGGGGGACTGTTTTGTAATATGTAAGGACTCAAAAATGTGACTTTCTACTGACGAATGAATTTTCAAAATCGGTTTAATAGTGTCAGTGTTAAAAAAACGTACAAACTTTAACTGTTTAGAATGATAATGTACATTTAACATAATTGCGACAGAGTTAAAAGTTTCTCACAATAAAGAATGAAAATATTTCAATATTATTGCGATTATCTGAAAAACGGAAACATTGTTTTTATAGGCAATGAAATAAATTCCATTTAATAATTCCGTTTCATAAAAAAACCGTTACGTATTTTATTTTTAGTATTACCGTAAAACTGAAACAGTCGGCTGAATGTCGAGATCGGAATGGTTTCAATTATTGTAGTCTATGGCATAATGGATTTTTAGATGTTAAAAATGTCAGTTCTAAAATAAAAAAAAACTTTTTGTTTTTTAGTGAGACTAGACAAGCTAAATTCAATTTTAGGGATTTTATTTCAGCAGTAAAGAAATAAATTCTCATTCTTATACTATTAATAAATTTGTTAACCTAAATAACACGTGTTGAAATCCTACTTTATGTTATGTTTAGTTTCGATTCGCTTCGGAATGCTGATTTCCCACGAGATCAATTCCGTCTTTATATTCGCCGAACATGGGGACTATTCAATTATTCAAGCTTTAAATGGATTAAATAAAAATTCGGTGTTACATAATAAATAAAAAGCGCCGAATTTAATTTTTATGTAGCGTCTTGCATCAGCCAATCTGGTAATCGGCTTACTCTAATTTATGCAAGATTAAATAATAAGGTTCTTTATATTGGTGAGCAATAATTATCGCTAATAATGTGTAATTTACCATAACACGTTCTTTTTATTGACTCGTCGGTGAAGTTGTTGCAAGCGGTATTGCTGAGAAGCCTCTTCTCGATTCCCAGGTAAAAAAATATTTATTTGGCTTATCTATATATATATAAAAGGAGAAACTGACTGACTGACTGACATATCAACACACAGCCGATACTACTGGGATTAGGATTGTGAAATTTTGCATAAGGTTTCCTTTTACGACGTAGGCGAGCACTAAGAGAGGATTTTTCATACTTCACCACCTAAAAAAACGAAATGGGGGTCCTGAGATTGTATGGAAAAACCTTCTAATACGCAGGTGATGCCGCTGGCAGAAACTGCCGGAGTCTGTGTTACAACCTAGGGGTCTTTAAGTCAAAAGTGAATAGGTTACTTCTAGGCAAGCGTGCTCCATCGTCGGCCACATCATCGCTTACCATCAGGTGAGATAGTGGTCAAACGCGAGCCTATCAATAATAAAAAAAAAAAACTAGTCGAATATACATTTCTTTGTAGCAGTTAAGAGCTTGAATTTGTGCCCGAGTTATGGCAATAACGGCTGACATGTGTGTTGATAGTGTTGCTGCCATCTGCTACTGCCATCCTCAAGCTATAATTCCGATATCTGAAAAATTCACATTTTGAGTTACACACACACAAAAGCTGTAAAGAATTATACAGAAATCGAAGGAACTTAATGGCGATTTTATTTATTTATTTCAAAATCGATTGTTAGTACAAATATCGTGGTTAGATCTTAGAATTGATCACTTCATGATATGTCCAACTAAAACTGGCCAGATCGTATAAACGTTAAAGTTTGATGATATTATGTCAATCCTCGTTTGGCCATATCATTGATGTAGGATTTCTATGATAATAAAAGATCTAAAGAAAGTAGGTCAAACGAGGATTGACACACCATCAAACTTTACCGTTTAAAACGATCTGGCCAGTTTTACTTGGCCATATCATGAAGTGATCACTTTCTAAGATCAGGCCACGGCAGAAATATATGGTTTAAAGAGATCGATATACAATTTTTAGCTGATTACCATGGTATGAAAAAACGAAATTCCACCAAAAGTCTAGTAATAGAACTTAAGTATAAGAACGGTAAGCTATAGGTAGATTTCTATCTGACCCTCCAAGAAATACAGGTGAGATATTATGTTATTCTTCTGGCTATCGACAGTAAAAGTTGTAGAAGGGGGCGCGGTAATGCGTACGCGCATACGTACGAGATGAGAATTTATGGCATAATTTAGTCAATAATGTGTGTCACCCTTTCATCGGTGCGGAAATGTATTGTACGTAAATTGTAAAAGAAAGTAGTATTTTGGTTATCAGAATATTTACCTCAATGAATAATTTTGCCGTACTTACCTTGCAAATTAAAGAATGAAAAATAGTTTTTGAGCTACAGAATTGAGTTCATATTTTCTTTAAATATAGAGAAACTTCTTAAGATTTCATAAATGCTGAAACTTCTTCAATCAACTTTTTTATTTTTTGAAGGTGGGAAATTATCTAATGACTTTTCTCGTTCCAGGGCGGAGCGAGACGGAATGTCAGACTTTAGCTGGCTAAAACTACACCTATGTTCCTTTAGTTCCCCTTTGCATCCAAGACCAGGTGTACCCCTTTCAGAAGTTGACCCATGGCCCTAGTCCTAAACAAGTTTAAAATTAACATGAATAACAAAGGCTCACTAATACAAAAATATAATAAGTAATATGGAATGTATCAGCTGTTCCAGTTCTTGGAAGTTGTAAAAAGCAAGTGAGGTAATTGTGTTATAATCATTGGTATAGCATACCTATTAATTACAGCAACGTTCTTGCGATATCTTCGCGGCATGCGCAGGCGCCGGCTGCAAGCAGTTTAAGCCCGGTTGCAAACCAAGAGCTAAGCTTGGTTTAAGCTAAACTAGTATAATGACGTAACTTTTTAATCTAACATAGCTTTTTTTTAAATTGATATTTAAACTAGCGCTTGACTGCGATCCCACCTGATGGGAAGCAGTGATGCAATCGTTGATGGTGAGGTCCACTAGTTTATTAAGAGCCTATTCACTCTAACCTTGAAAACATCTAAATTATAATCGGATGGGTTGTATTTGAATGAAAAATTTGGCTCTTATTTTGATAAACAATAAAAAGTCGATGAAAAAAAAAAATCCACAGCGCATGAGAAGTGTTTAGTGGTCTGAAAGGATAGCAGATGATCCCTCCCGTCGACCATTTCAATTTGGCACACGATGCACCAAACACCGTGTTTATTAGACTGTGGCAAACGCCGGCGCCGGCCGACTGCGTCCACAAAGCTGTTGGCGTCGCTGCGGCCGGGCTACGCGCCGCCCGTCCTTAATCCTTAATTTGGTATTGGACCCAACTAATTTAAGGAATTTACCATTGACTCGAAAAAAGAAGGGACTCCACTATGAGCGGGAGACGTTATAATTGTCGATTTCCCACCTAAAAAAATAAATAAAAAAATGAGTGGTTCTCCGTGGTTAAGTAACGCTTGTCGAGGTCGTTCTGTGGACGAAAAATGGTTACCCCGACTATCACAAAGTAGGCGAAAATATTTTTTTTTCTTCATTGGCTTGGTGAGCTAAGCTGTAACTAACTTAGCTTGACTCTTAGTCTGTAATCAGCTTTAAAGTTTTAATATACTTTGTAGTAAACGACCGTCTACCCAGTATATTACCCCTAGTTGAAACCGCTCAGTAAAAACATAAATAATAACGTAATTTTAAATGTAGTTAACATAAAATTACAATTTTACGATACCATAAGGATTAATTCAACTTTAATTAGTTATTACAGAAGGGGTATATGTTGTTTCATTATCCGTGGAACTCGTAGCTATAACCAAGGGACTATAAGACTATCTATAGTGACCGTAGCGACTTCTATGGCGCCAAATATGAACTAAAGTACGAAATCCTGTATCGAAAATTAGAATTCTGATCCGATTTGAACATATCGATGCTTGAAAAGCAAAAATTACCAAGCGAAATTGAGTAAACTTTACAGGAGAGTGAAATTTTTAGAAATAAATGGTTAAAAATGACGAAATAGTCGCATTTATTATTAACATCATGGTAATAGTATCTAAATCCGACTTTTATTTATTAAACAATTTTTTTTCTAATTTTTTTTACTTTAAATCGCTCTCCTGTAAAGTTTACTCAAAGTCGCTTAGTAAGTTTTGCCTTTCAAGCGTCAATATATACAACAGCCCGAAATCATCATTTGGGCAGGTGCCCAAACCAGACATAACACCCGTTTGATCCCTGCGACCAGACGGGTGTTGTCTGGTTTGGGCCTCCTTTTTCAATGAAAGTTTACGGGACTTTACTTTCTGTTCTGCTTACCTCTAAATTGGTGATCCCGACGTGATAAATGAGTAGTTCTATTATTTCTAGATATGCGTGCTTAAGCTTCAATCTCGTCATCCCTTAGGTACTATACCATGAGGTAGTGGTCCACGGGGAATTTATGAAACGGAAGCCATGCTCCTAGAACACAAAGGACTACTAAAGGACACAAGTGTGGTTATGGTCAGAAAAATTCTGGCACGCCCTCCTACTCCACCATAGAACGAGAGAAGTCATTGAATGAAATTAAAAAAAAAAATTATATGGAGGTCAAGCGCGGTTTTTAATTAAAATAAAATAAAAGGGGTCCTATCATTGAGAGAGTCAGCTGGGGAGCTGCTGGTAGTAAAATTTTATATTCAAAATGAGCTTTAAGCTTTTTTTTTAAATAAATAACGTGACTCGTCTACAAAAAAGTAATGAATGAAGCATGTCCCATTAAAAACGCTTATAACAAAGCCAGTCTCGTGATTACCCTTAATGGCCAGGAGTCCCAAAATGTACCACAAACCCTCACAGCGGAACAACTAGTTTAAGAATTCAACAAAAAATGTTTCAACTAAAATTCCTTTTAAACTACCCATATCAAATTAAATTATACGTATTCTATAATAATTAAGGCGTGGGAATGTAGTTTTTTTGCGAGCAGCCGTGACCGCGATTAAGAGGCTTTATGATACAAAAATCGAACAAAATTAGTTCGATTTTTGTAATTTCACACTTCCATTTTTCCATTAATTATGTTAAAAGTATACATAGTTATCGCTTTTGTGACCTGAAGCTGTTAGCTTTGAGTGATTGATGACTTACATTGTATCAAGCTCTGATTCTGAGACGAGCCCGTCCAGACACACCTAACAATCGGAGATGTTACGAAGTTGAAGGCGCTTTAAAAAATACTGGTCTTTATTGGTTTCTAATGACTGGTCCTTATCGCTATAATACATATAAATAATGATAGTAGAAAAAAGTGATTCTTTGGGGAGGTTTCAAATAACTTCTCCCACCCCGGGTGGAGCTAGAGGGATTGTCAGTTTTCACTGATTAAACCCACATGTTCCCCGTGTTCCTTCAGTTGCTCTTTGCATTCTAGGGCCGTGGTAACTCTTTCGAATAAGCCCATAGCCCTGGCTAGCATAAACAAGTGAAAAATCTAAGGAGGTAAATTTTCCTAGTTCTTAAAATAATATGCTAAATTTTACGCTACATTGAAAATTTTAATTCAGTCTGGGTAGAATGTCAAATTACTGTACTGAGCATTCATTTCAGTTGTAAAAAAGCAGTTTCAGGGGACCTGGTAAGGTTTAAAATTTTATTAAAACTAGAATTTTTGCTTTAATTTTGTTAAATTTTTTCTCGTTTAAAGTAAGGACCCTGAAAATAGGCAGAACTTTTGACAAAGCTTTGACTGGCATTTGAGTCTAATATGTCAAATGTCAGATAAAAATATATTTCCCTATAATTGAGATAGTTTTTGGGTAGTGCTTTTTAAATCATATATTATATACCTCCTATATTTTAAATTATGCTTAACGCTTCAACAATTTGGATACTTATATCCTAAGGTAATCGTTTGTGATTGCCATAAAAATTAAATGCAGGTTTGAGTATTTCCTCTGATAAATATTGCAATGACGTGTTATCAAATCATCTAGTGATTGGATCCGTTGATACCTTTAGTATACCTATTTCATTATCTATTAATTTGTTCTACTTTATCTTTACTTAACCAGTTGTTATGATGAATTAGTTTTTGTCTTCATAAGCAAAGCAGGTATCAGGTAGCATCATAATATTCTTGCCCTTCTCCCATGTTATTTGGGGTGAGCGCAACACTTTTTTTCTTCCATTCTATCCTGTCACTCGTCACGCTGTCACTTACTCCCGTTTCTTTCATATCACTCCTCACACAATCCAACCATCTTTTCTATGGCCACCCTCTCCATCCATCCATATGTATACTTATAACTTTACCTTTAGTAACATGCGTTTCATCATCATCATATGACCATACCAAGATAAATGATACCCTTTCAACTTTTCAGTCACTGGTTCCACTTTCAACCTTCCTCTAATATATTTATTTACCATTTTATTCATTCTCGTCACACCACACATCCAACTAAACATAATCATCTACGCTGCATGCAGTCTTTTTTCATCCATCTTTTTCACAGCCCAACATTCTGGTTCATACTGTATGGTTGATTTGTAGAACAAAGCAGGTCTGAAATCCCCCATGTAAAATAAACTTTAATAGATAAATAATTTCTGATATTTTTGAAGCTCGTATTTATTTGACCGCTTAGCTAGGTTCATAAAAAGATGTACAATCAAAGACCTGAACACCTAATAATATAAGCGAGTTCCTACAAGCTTGCCCGTTGACAGGGTCTAGCGGCTTTCGCGCCAAAATTAATGGCACCTGTAGAAATTAGTGCGCCAGCGCAGAGTATGCTCGTTCGTTACGCTCCACGAGATTTTTGATTGGCGTTTTTAGCATAATGCTATACAATTTTAAATATAGTTGTCAAACAAACTGGAACATGAGATTAACGTCTGTGGTCTGCAATTATTGCTTTAAGATCTAGGCGCCAATGTTTTATGAGTTTCATTAGTAAGCACTATGTTTAGTTTCAGCACGGTATTTATCAAAGGCAGTTTTTATCAAGATTTTAAGTGGTCTTATGAATCGCGGCCAAATTTGTTTACACTTTTTTTTTAAATAATTGCACATCCTTCGCGCAAGTGCCAAAATAACAGAGTCAAAATAGAAAGCAAGATTTCTCGATAAAAAAATCGACGTCGTTACCAGTAACATTTATTTTATTTACAGTTCAATAAATGTCAATTTCCAAAATTAAAGTTAAAAGTAAAATTTTTGTACAAAACACCAAAACATATGACCCCTAAAGTAGTATTATGTGTTTGCCCTCAATTCTTGCAATTGTCACAACACTATCAATAATTTATCATTGACCACTCGACAAATTACTAGTAGGTAACATTAACCTACCTACATACCATTCAGTAAATGTCAATTTCCAAAAATAAAGGTAAAAGTAAAAATTTCGTACAAAAGGACCAAAAATATGACCTCTAAAGTAGGCTTATGTTTTTGCCCCCGATTCTGGCAATCATCACTACACTATCGATTGACATCGATGACCCGATAAGTTTACTAGTAACATTTAGTTACGTCATTCAGTAAATGTAAATTACCAAATTAAAGGTAAAAGTAAAATTGTTGAAAATAAACAAAAAATATGACCTCTAAAGTAGGCTTATGTGTTTGCCCCTGATTCTGGCAATCGTCATTACACTATCGGTTGTCATCGATGACCCGACCGACAAGTAGCGGGTGCCCAATACCCAATACTGAACAGGTTCCCAACAACCTGCTCAGCCACTTACTGCGGTTGATTCACAAAATGTTTTGTTTTGTGGGCCATAGATCTAAGAAAGGAGGAAGATATGATATCATTGCGAATAGTTTTAATGTAAATTAAGCAGTTAAACTTGACCTGGTGATTCGTTTTAACCTAAAAGTTTGGGTAATTCATTTAAAAAATTAAATTTGACATGTTATAAAAGTCGATAAATTTTGTTTTGTATGAGTTGATAAGTCTGTGATAAAGCGGGGGGAAATACGACCACTAATGGGTACTTCCACGTTGCCTAAATCTGCCGCCAAAGATAACTACAACGAGTTGGTTGGTTAGTTTGAGTATAGTAGCGGGAAATTCCAGTGACGTGAGACCTTTTAACTTTGTGCTTATGGCCTGTCCTCTGATCGTAACTGAGTAGAACTTACATTTTACTTAACATATTTGGTGCCAAGGACCCAGCATGACCCGCTTGTACAATAAATGGAACATCTACTTTGGTTTCGTTAATCGGGTCTTGGGCATGAACACAAGTCAACAATAGGAACGAATCGAAAGTGTTAAGAATAAATGTGAATGGCAAAAAAGTACAAATAATTTATAATAAACAGTTTCTGAATAATCCGATATTGACCGTGTCATGTCTCCCTTTCTAAGATCCCAGTCAACTCTTGAATGAATGAACTTTACTTACGCATCTAACGGTTCCTTTACTTCGTTTGTGGTGACAATTTGGAACGTGTTAAAGTCATTCATCAAATCAATTGTTTCTTGTCTGTAATGAGGTTTTAGTACAATCATACATCATGCTTATGATGTCTAATGACAGAGCTACAATACAATGAGTACTAAATATATAATTGAAATCACGTTTGGCACGGATGGGTATAAGTTGATTATTTGGGTTATTGGTACAGCGTGGACATTTGTTAACTTTCAGATGTGATAAAGACGTGAAAAATATGGTAAAAATGCAGTGGTTTCTTTATTAGAAACGATCACTAGAATTCGTATTGTACTTAGAATGTCGTTACCATCGTCGACACAACAAGAAAAAATGAAATTGTTGTGAACGTACCGAAGTGATTGTTGGATATTTAAATATTATTTTTCAGTTTAAACCAATGTTTTATAATTATAACATATACGTTTAATATGACATTGTGATATCATTTTTATCGAGCACTAACACATCAAGGCTCTTTCCGTTATAATTATAAACATGTGCCAATCGTTCGATAACTTTTTCAGTTCTAATTATAACTTGCAATATTCAATTCCATTTGTATGTCACCGGTCACCGGTACCAAATTTACTTATCGGAAACTATAAGGAAAACGAAAAAGCAGCTAAAAATCCAAAATTCTCAATAAAAAAATTGTTGGAACAAATAAGGACGCGGCAATTGCTTGTTAAGCGCCTCTTGTGAGATTACTTTCCATATTTATCGTGAGTTTAGTACTCTCACCGGCAGAATCTGTGATGTGGGTCATTATTTCGCGTTTTTCTGCATCAATTTTTTCAAAAGATCTTGGTATATTGGCAGAGAAGCTCTTCATAATGTGAGCCCTTGTAATGCTGAATATGACTTCCAAAAAGACCGCTAAGGACAAAGCGGTAGGAATATTGACACCGCCATTTTAATTCCAGTGGTCTTAAAAAGAGGGATGATTAATACAGCAATAAGAAACCTTACAATATTACTAAGTTTGCCTGTCTCTGTATCATTTTAGTATATTAACTCTTTAACTGTTTACGGTCGGATTTCACCAGGGACCATTCACCAGGGTCGTATATTTACGACCAAATACTCCATCTCGTCAACTCTTCTGTCACCAACAAGTGACACTGGGAATTGAAGAGTTAAACGAGATAAGACGAAGCGATTAAGCTGTTGATCCCCGCATTAACGCCGGCGTTCACGCGCCATTGTCTTACTATTGTGTCTCTAATTACGCACTCAAACTTAACTTAACAAAAAAATACTAACTAGATTGATGATATAGGGTCCAAAATTTTTGACAGAATATTGTAAATCACATTTACATATCTGCTCTACACTGAATTACACGTTCATCCCGTTCAAAGGAAAGCGGTTACAGTTTTTTTGGGCTCGCTTTGAGCACTTTCTCACCTGATGGTAAGCGATAATGTGGTTGACGATAAGCTTGCCTAGAAGCAACCTATTCACTCTTTGACTTATAGACCTCTAGATTGTAGCTATCAGGAAATACAGACTCGGAGTTATGGACTTGTGGGTTCATAACTAGCTGTTTACGTTTCCATGGAAAATCCCTTGCCGTAAAATTAGCAAGTGTACAATACAGTAGCAAAGTAACTGCTAATAAAGCTATTTAATAGCTGTTCCGTTAATAGTGATAGTGTACTAATTGTAAAGTGCTATAAAGTGTCTTAAAATATCGTAAAAGTTTGATTGATGATGATTTGTAAACCAATAATCTCGTAGACGGTTGTTAACTCACGGAAGCTGCTATTGGCGATGTCGTAGTGAACTTTCAAAGTTAATTCATTCTGCTGCTTTCCTTTATAAGACTACTTCTCTCATACAAGAAAGTGAGTAGCGAAAAGTGAGACTGTTTTGTTTAAGGCTTTGTAAGTCTTGTTGCAGTAATTTTATGAAGAACATGGGACTTCTCATGACGTGTGATAAGACGTGTGAAATGACAGTCGTACAAGCGAGAAAAAAGGATGCAGCCAAACATCCTATATAGCTCCATCCCTTTGACAGTTCAGTTTAAGTCGTAAAATGGATGGCATTAAGAGCTTGTGGTAGCACTACTGGTCCTTGTAGCCGTAAGATGAAATATTAATACATACTTGGTCTGAAATAAAACATTCTTTCACTCATATTGAATATGAGATTATTTCATCCATTTTATGTTTCAACTGTCGCGCGTACTGGATTTGTGGTCTTGGGTTCGATTCCCTGGTTAAACAAAAAGTGCTATGGGTTTATTATTAGATATTATTCGGTAGAGTTTTGAAAGGTGATTCGTTAACCCCGTGCCTTACGAAGCTCGTAAAGCAGTTGATCTTGTGCCTGATCTCTTTTCGATCATCTCGGATTGCCGTCCCATTGGACTATTGGAGTAAAGGAGTAGAAGCAGAAAATGCGCCTGCGCATGTTTGCGCGTATGCTTGGGCATAATAATATCTACTGCATACCGGCGCAATCTTTTTAGAATTAAGCTAAACAGAGTATAAAGTTCCGGCAACCTCCGTTGAAAAGAGAGACCTCCAACCAGACATGTGTTGTATCTGGTCCGGGCAACTGTCCATTGATTTTAGACAGTTGTATATGTTTTGATAATTAGAGAGCAGTGATGGCCGTGTGGTAACGGCCTCGACTTACGAGTTGTAGTTCGCGGGTTCAAACCCAGCCAGGCGCATTACTATGTGTAATTTATTTCATAACCATTGCTCTCAAAATGGTGAAGGAAAACATCGTGAGGAAACCGGCATGTCCTAGAACCAAAAATTCGAAGACATGTGACATTCACCAATCCGCACTGGGCCTGCGTGGTGGATTACGGCCCATTCCCTATCCTAGAGAGAGGAGGCCTGAGTTCCAGCAGTGGGAACATTATAAGGCTGATTATGCTATGCTATATGTTTTGTCGCATAAAAAACTCTTATACTGGATTTTAAATTTTTAGTTCCAATGTGACGTCATATGTGTTAAGGCCTGTCATACTGTATGGATCAGAACATTGGGCTGTGAAAAAAGATGGATGAAAAAAGATTGCACGTAGCGGAGATGAGAATGTTGAGATGGATGTGTGGTGTGACGAGAATGGATAAAGTGAGAAATGAGTATATAAGGGGAAGTTTGAAAGTGGCGCCAGTGACTGAAAAGATGAAACGAAATCGTTTGTCTTGGTATGGTCATGTGAAGAGGAGGGATGAAACGCTTGTTACTAAAAGAGCTATGAGTTTACATGTGGATGGATGGAGAGGGAGAGGGAGACCAAAGAAAAGATGGATGGATTGTGTGAGGAGTGATATGAAAGAAAAGGGAGTTAGTGATAGCGTGACAAGTGACAGGACAGAATGGAAGAAAAAGTGTTGTGCCGACCCCAAATAAAACGGGACAAGGGCAGGAAGATGATGATGATGATGTGGCGTTACAGGTGTCTAAACCTTTGGAAAGTGAACTGTATTAAGATTGAAATGTCGATAATTTATTGTTAATTTGCTTTCCCCTTTTCATTTAGAAGTGTTATTTAACGATGTAATTAACGTCTTATGTTTTATCATCGATTAACTAGCGACAGTTACAATCATATCGATCGATCAATCAGTTTATCGGGATCGATAAAAATAGCCCTAGTTACACATTCTGTCAGATGTTCACGTTTGCCCTGATTGTTTTTTTTTACCAGTTTAATATTTATTGATTTTAATATAGGTTAGTGTTGAAAGTACTTATTGATACCCGATAATCTTAAAAACAAAAAGAGAAAATAAAGATTTTTTACTTGAAATTATAGTTTTGTATAACTAAGATAACGTGCGCTTCTAAATAAATTGATACTTTCCCACTGCTGGGCAAAAGTTTCTTCTCACTTTTTTTTTTGGTTGGAAAATCATCCATTGACATTCCGCGCTCTTGGGCGGAGCGGGAGATAGTGTCAGACTTTTACTGACCAAAAACCCACTCCTGTTCCTTCGTTGCCTTTCATACCAGGGCCGAGTCATCCTTTCAGAATCAGACCCTTGGCCCCAGTAGGCTTCGACCCTGCTGGGCCCCTACAGTTGCTGACATCCCTTTGAGGCGCGAATGGAACACTACGCGCCGTCAACGACTAGGCTCGGTCCGGACGGTTACCTACCGGACGGTCGGCCGGCGAGCTACCCATTGCTCGCCATCCGCGAGCCCGCGCCTTCGGTGGCTGGTAATCGGGATCGGAATCCCGGCGGCTGGGGCGCGAGGGTCATTGCCTCGCGCCTCGCTTTGCCGAAGGAGGTGACCGTTTGCGGCGCCTCCTCGTTCCGGACCATGAAAGTTTCTTCTGTCCTATTTTCCTCTCTCTAGGATCACAGGCCCTATCATGACGTATAGGTATATAGGTATATCACAAACGACATTCCCCTTTTCATCCCAATAAAGAGTGAATTTCCATTAACCCCTTAGTGCTCAATTACGTCATAAAAGGAAGCCTTATGCAAAATTTCATGTTTATAGTCCTAATAGTTGACCGGCCTGTTGGTCTAGTGGTTAGTGGCCCTGACTGCTATGCCGGAGGTCGTGGGTTCGATTCCCACCCAGGACAAATGTTTGTGTGATGAGCACGATCATTTGTTCTGTGTCTGGGTGTAATTTATTTATCTATATATGTATGTATTTAGAAATATATAAGTATGTTTATCAGTTGTCTAGTACCCATAACACAAGCTCTGCTTAGCTTGAGACTAGACGGCGTTGTGTGATAGTTGTGGAATATTATTATATTATTATTATTATTATAATAGTTTCATGTGTGCGTTGATATGTCAGTCAGTCAGTTTCTCCTTTTATAAATATGGATATTAGATAACATGAAAACGAATTGATAGTATGTGAGAAATATGAGAGTACAATATAAGTTATCAATATAATGTGTATTAAAACGTAAACACGGAAAACAGATACCCTTACTACTATTAAACTGCGAACGAAGTATGAATAGTTTCCGCATCTAATAAATAGCGATAATTTCGCGCACATGTCCAGCGATAGTATGATTGACATACATATGAGTCACTCTAACAACTTTGTCGCACAATCGGTGTCAATACACTTTGGTGCGCCGGCGGCGCATGTATTGGTGGATACTACGGTTGTCATAATATCGACAGAATATTTTACTTCAAACTGTAAAATTTATAAATGGATTGTCCATTTAGGTTGGTTTTGTTATCTACACTAATATTATAAATAGGTAAAGTTTGTTTTCTAGTTTTTATGTTTTTTTTTGTTTGTAGGTGGTTTAGCTCTGAGTATATGAATTTCAACTCGATACCTCCACGCGTTCCCGAGATAAAGGCTCTTGACAGACAGACGGTCAACAAAGTGATCCTATAAGGGTTCCGTTTTTTCCTTTTGAGGTACGGAACCCTAAAAAGAAAATATTATTTAGAAAATAAGTATCCTAAGTATGTATAGTATCCTGTGCTATTTCAAGACATGGTCTATCCGTGTGCATCCAAATATGTTCAGCGGTTTGAGCGTGAATAAGTAACAAACATATAGGTAAAGGAGAGCAGTGGCGGCCGAGTGGTAACGGCCCCGACTTACGAGTTGTAGGTCGCGGGTTTAAACCCAACCAGGTGCATTACTTTGTGTAATTTATTTCACCACCACTGCTCTCAAAACGGTGAAGGAAAACATCGTGAGGAAACCGGCATGTCCTAGAACCAAAAATTCGAAGACATGTGACATTCACCAATCCGCACTGGGCCCGCGTGGTGGATTACAGCCCATTCCCTCTCCTAGAGAGAGGAGGCCTGAGTCCCAGCAGAGGGAACATAATATGCTATGCTATGCTATGCTTATATAGGTAAACTTCCGTCTTTATAATATTATGTGATATAAATAGATAGATTATGAATTATTTGTAGCGAGTGCTAACAAAATACTCAAATGCACTTGTACAAAGCACGTAAAGTAATCCGCGGATCAATATTTATCGTTCACGAGAATATCGCATGACATGTTTTCAATATACTCACGTGAACAACGCGTGAGTTTTCCTTTCGTAGTACGGTCAGCTGTCACAATTCGGTGCGTCCCCAGACCTTGCACGTTTCCTCTGCTTTGTCACGCAATGCGTACTATCAATCACAGTGTCATACGCAGACCGAGGAATGATAGGTATGCTTTTAGACCCCCTGCACACTTGTACAGGTGTACCTATGTATGCATAAGTAAGTTCGTTTTTAGCTGTTTTTATTTATTTATCTTAATTTTTGTCCAAAAGGTATCCGCTAAATCTCAAAGAGATATGATTTACAGAGGTGCTACATTTCCTAAGATAAAAAAAAGTCATGTTTTTAATACATACTTGTAGATATATACGAGTACTACATACACCGTTTCACTGTGCGATTGTTCGAAAGAGACACCACGGCCCAGGAACGCAAAGGGCAACTGGAACACGGATGAGTTTAGTCAGTAATAATCTGATACTCCCTCTCGGTCCAACCAGAGTAGAAGAAGTTATGTGATGACTTCCCACCCAAAAGAAAAAAGAATGCATTTCTTAAGTCTTCCAAGGTACCTGATCTCCAAAATACGATTATACATCAATTTGTACTCCACTGATGTAATATAGCTGTAAAGTGGATCCAAAGATAAAGCTTTTCGTTTTATTATATTACTGGCAAAATGCGACCTCATTACCTTCACCTATTTCTTTGGGTAATAGCAACATAATATAGGAATCACATAGGAAGGCAGAATTCGATTAAAATAAAGAATTTATACACCACCCTGTTTGCGGATGTAACCTTTGCTAGACGTCTTTTGAAATGTGCAAATAAAGAAAGAAAAAGAATTTATTTACGACAAACATGGCACATTACTAAAATATATATATATATATAATATTATAACACATAACATACTAAAGAGTGAGTTATGCTACGCATCCGCGCAAAACGGCCAGCGCTCAGCAAAATGCTGGTGCTCATGTACTGAACACAGCCACAGCGCTGATTTTCAGCACCAGCCGTCGTCGAATGTAAAGAAATGTATAAGGAAAGTACTTACTTATAAACATAGGTACCTACCACATTCACCGATTGTTTCTAATCAACGAATGACTGAGCACAATTAAATAACTTGATGCTCTGACATTGAAACAAGTGAAATTCTAGACCTCCTCACGATGTGTCAATAACTATTCGAATACTGGTACATAACAACAGTGCATTCAGTAAGAAAATACAGAAGACCAATGCAGGACAATTCAGATGCCCAAACATTTGGTGCGATGAAACCGCAATGTCGATTGTGCGATAGCTCCTTCCAAATTTTGGGCTTCTACGAAAAACAGCCGTAGGAATTGGAACAGTTACTATTTGCATCATCATTTCAGCCGAAAGACGTCCACTGATGGACATAGCCCTCCCCCAAGCTTCGCCACAAAGACCGATCCTGTGCGTCTCGCATCCACCGCATTCTCGCGACTCGGTCCACCTTATGGGAGGCCTTCCAACGCTGCGTTTGCCGGTGCGCGGTCGCCACTCTAGAGCCTTTCGGCCCCATCGATCATCCGTTCTACGAGCAATGTGCCCTGCCAACTGCCACTTTAGTTTGGCGATTCTTCGGGCTATTTCGGTGAACTTGGTTCTCCTGCGGACATTTTCATTCCTGATGCGATCACGTAAGGAAACTCCAATTTATATACATATCCCTATTTAGAGTCAAGGTTCGTAATAATTATATCTCATCCCTCCTATCTTATCTCTATTGCAAGGGTTGGGACTCCGTCATTAAGTATCAGTCTGAACCATTCTCCTTCATCATGAACCTTCTGTACCATCATACTCTGTGTCAAGACTGCCCATCGCACGAAAGCGAACTCAATCACTTTCATCTCAGCTTTTTGTGAACCACGTAATGAACGACACAAAAAGATATTTTGCATCTATGTGGTACATCTTTTTTTTGCCGTCAAATAAATTTGGGCACCTTGAAAAAGTGATGGTTAGGTGTGTGGTACACTGAATGCTATAAAAAAGACGTCGTCGTCAAGATTCAGTTTATGCACCTCCTAAACTACAATTGTCTCCTCACATGCACTAAATCCTGATGAAGATGAAGCCGTAATATGAGCAGTCGTTAAAGATACGTTTTTTTTTCATGAACACAATAAGTTATTGGTGAAAACTTCTACCGACATTATTTAAAACTTGTATTTTATTTTCAATATCATACCTGGTAACTGAGTTAATAGATAATTGTAGGCAAATTTTTTTACATTTTTCCAAAAAAACAGTTAAGGTTTATGTCTTGTTTCTAAAAAAAAATTGTGATCAGAGAAATTTAGAGTCGACATAAAAAGATTTTTTTTTTAAACCAAGATTTTAAGGTCCATTGACATGTTATTGCTGCATGCTAATAATGTAGCATAGCAATATCTTATCTTCACCATCTTGCACTGGACAAACGACCTAATACACAACCAGTTTTCACTTCGACCTGTTGTCCGTCGTCCATTAATCAACACGATGAACAAAAACATTCATTTTATTAAACATCATTATACATCAATTTATTAACAAAACTACTCTTACTTTGTTTTAAATTGTATTAAAGCACAATTTAGCGTGATTGCCCATTGTTAGGACTTGTGTTACTATTCTTCTAATATGATTAATCTATGGTTATGATTCTTCCGGACCATATTTTCCAATTTGTAACTATTATGTCAGTGTAATAAATTGTCCTTTTTGTAACACGTTTGCCTGATGTAATATTGAAATGGAATAATAGTATTAATAATAGGAACGAAAGTGAAGGCTTTAATGTGAGGTGTGTTGATCTCATTAGTGATTATTATTGTTAGGTTTTTGAACTGTTTTTTTCCTATTCCGGTCCTGGGCAAAGGCCTTTCCCCACTCTTCCCATCTTTTGTGCGAATCTACTATTTCCATAATACATAATGATGATTTCGTTATGCTTTTGTTAAATTTACATATTGGTCCTTCGAGCCGGATCCGTCAACTATTGTACTATCTCCCAACAAACTCCTTTAAAAATGCTTTTACTTTCTAATATAATATATAAACCCGACTAAAGACTAGCGTAACCAGAGCGGTTTAACCAAATTCACGAACATCACTTCTTTTTTACAAAAAGTCGTGTCATATGAAAGTTTCGAACCAGCATGTCATTTTCAATAATTTATAAAAACTCAAATCGTTTTGAAAGTTCAACATTTATTTAGTAAAATGCTACAATTTCACCGGTAAGTAGGTAATTTACTTTCGATTGTTTGTATGTTATTGGTAAATTTGGGTTTAACACGCGATAATAATGTTCACAAAACTAAAGACGTAAGTGATAAAATTATTTACAACCTCTCTCCAAAGGAAATTGCCGTTTACGTTGACTTTCTTGTTTGCTTATTCTTAAATGACTTTATTTTGAGATCGAGTTAATGAACTAGTTCCACCTTAGATGATTGTGGATCGTGGTAGATCATTGATTACTCACCAAAAAATTTTGTACTGAAAATAATAAATTAAGTGCTAAAACAGGTTTTTTTTTTTTTAATTCATATAAACCAGTGCTTGACTGCGATCCCACCTGATGGTAAGCAGCGATGCAATCATTGATGGTGAGGCGCACTAGTTTATTAAGAGCCTATTCACTCTAGCCTTGAAGACACCTAAATTATAGTTGGACGGGAAGACCGCAGCAGGCAAATTGTTCCAGTCCTTCGATGTACGCGGTATAAACGACGAAGCGAAACGCTTAGTCCGGACGCTTAGGTGGGTGCTAAAACGCAAATAAAGTAACACGGGTGCCTGATTCTGAAGTCTGAGTGAGAAGTTATTTGATGATTATCCTCACTCAAAATGTATTTAGATCTTTCTCATCTTGACGTTAATAAAACATGTTAATTTATCGTATTTTCTTAAATTCATTAAGTTAAGATCATAGAACCACCTACTACTTATTATGTTTTTTTTTTTGTAAAACTACAAGGTTGGCTTAATTGCTCCGTGATTATCTTTTTTCCAAAAGAAGATTAAAAAACCGGGCAAGTGCGAGTCGGACTCCCGCACTGAGGGTTCCGTACAAACTTACCTATGAAAACAGTATAATTCCCGAATTGAGTTACGAAGATTTTACCGAATTGCAATTTTTTTTTTATTGTGACGTAACTACAAATTTACAGTTTTCATTTTTTTTTTCTAAACTTGTGCTATGAGACCTTGCTTCATGCCAAATTTCAGGGTTCTAGGTCAACGGAAAGTACCCTATGAATTTTGATTCCTTGAGAGTGTCGAAATGCCCTTTTTTTGCGACAAAAACGGCCGTATCTTTTTTTTTGTTAAATTTATAGTTTGATTTTTTCACAGCTTCAAGGGACAGCAAACTTGAGTATAATTATGGTTTTAATTTCAACTCAATACATCCACGCGTTTCCAAGATAAAGGGTCTTGACAGACAGACAGACAGACAGACAGACAGACGGACGGACGGAAAAAGGCAAAGTGATCCTATAAGGGTTTCGTTTTTTCCTTTTGAAGTACGGAACCCTAAAAAGGAACTTTTATATATTATTTCAAAATTTTAACCAACATATTGCCTTTAACGACCTCCACGGACCGACCACAGGTCATTCAACGTCTATCACGCATAAAACAAAATAACGCCAGCCGAAAAAAAAAAAACATAAAATATAAAAATAAACAAAAATAATTTGGAGATGAGACTCATTTGGCGGTACAGGCTCAATGAGTTCCGGGAACCCGAACAAACCCACTTCCCGTGGACGGAAAGATGTATGACGAGACAATTTTTCATGAAATGCTCGCACGACGTCATCTTCCAGAACGTTATTTGGGTTTAATACATAGGAGAAAGTATCATCAGCCAAGGAATTCATACTTAAAATAACACTTAAGTTTTATTTTATTATGAGTACTAAGTAGGTATTATCGAAGTAGGTAGGTATAATATTTAAGAAAAGAAGAAAGAAGAAAATCTCAAAACTTTTATTAGGTTGACGTTTTATAGTAAGTATTTACCTATTTCTAGGCAGTAAATGAGTTTAAAAGAATAATTTCGATGTTAATTGAAATTAATTTTATCTAACGAACAGTATCAAATCGTAAACGTACAATATTTAGCATTCGCAAATGTATCGAAAAATTCGCTCCGCGCACACGACTTTCAACGACGTCTGCCCTCACGTGTCTACCCGTTCGGGTAAGCGCAGTCGGAAACCTGCCCCCCTCCCGCGCGCTCCGCACCCGCTACTATCAAGCCACGCCCCGCGCGAATTATAATTATTATTTACTTAGGCACCTATTACAGATTTATTAATAGAAAATAATGGTTCACGGTGTATGTACATAATTATAAGGTTTATGTTTATGAAATTAAATGTTTTTTTTTTTTTTTATATTTGAGTTGATTGAATGAAAGGTAAAATGCGGTTTACGATTTATGACGTACTAAAAAAAAACTACTGACCAGATCTCGTTCAAACCAATTTTCGTTGGCAGTTTTTATAGTAATGTACATCATATATTTTTTTTAGTTTTATCATTCTCTTATTTTAGAAGTTAGAGGGGGGGGGACACACATTTTACCACTTTGGAAGTGTCTCTCGCGCAAACTATTCAGTTTAGAAAAAAATGATATTAGAAACCTCAGTATCATTTTTGAAGACCTATCCATAGATACCCCACACGCATGGGTTTGATAAAAAAAAAAATTTTGAGTTTCAGTTCTAAGTATGGGGACCCCCAAAATTTATTGCTTTTTTTCTATTTTTGTATGAAAATCTTAATGCGGTTCACAGAATACATCTACTTACAAAGTTTCAACAGTATAGCTCTTATAGTTTCGGAAAAAAGTGGCTGTGACATACGGACGGACAGACGGACAGACAGACAGACAGACAGACAGACAGACAGACAGACAGACAGACAGACAGACAGACATGACGAATCTATAAGGGTTCCGTTTTTTGCCATTTGGCTACGGAACCCTAAAAACAAACAATGAAAATCACCGATGATGAACGAAATTGACTGACCATCGCAATAGCTCATTCAAAAATAAACTATTAAAGAAAGTGACATTCGTCTCTTCGTCATTCTTCATCTGAAATTCATTCACTAGTCTCCGATAGTACGATAACGTGTCATTGTGCACGCAAACCGAATCTTATTACAGCACTCGAAAGTTTTTAATTATCACTACCAATCCCGTTTAATAAACTAACACAAACTTAACTTTTCCGTCCTTCGAATGTCTTACCTCCGGCTTCCCTAACAGTACTCAGTTTTGTAACAGCAAATAGAACTTTGTAATCAAATGCTTTATTAACGCCAATGAAAGCATAATACGTAACGTTACGAATTCGCATCGAGAGTACAACTTTCTTCGTACTATTGTAGTTACGAGATAATTAATACAGTCCAGCCTCCGGGCTAGTCGGGATACGTGTCGATAGAATCTCACTTGCTTTCATCTTCTATTGTGATAACATTGGGCGCCTTTGTGCCCAGTTTTCACTATCATTTGGATAATATATCCTGAGGTATGCAGCATAAATGTCATTTGACAGCATTATGATAATAGCCTTTTCAATAGCTGTTTAGCTAAATCGATAATCCGTTCATTTCACTTCCTTTGTCAAGAAGACTATATAGTCTTGAAAGTAGTTAAGCGATAAGTCAAAGATATGGGTTTTAAACAGAAGATGCTTTGAATAGCTGATTGTACAATGTAGTTTACCACTGTAACAATTGAATTACATTCTCAACAATTGTTCTGCGACAATAATACTACGAAATGTACAAAGGGTTGAGAATGTTGACGTAAAATTGCTAATTGATTACACGATATTGATCTTTTAATTCAAATTGGCCTTAGCAACAAATTAGACAACTGTGTGACTGTGCGGATGATGACGAAGATGTTAATTACGAAGAACAAAAGTTTGATTAGTCAAATATGGTCAGCAACTACAAAAATAAAAATACCGGTCAAATAATATCTTGTTCGATGTCCGTAGATGTAAAAATGTCATACATAAATGGTGAGACAGCCATTAGCCCGTCAAACAGACAACGCTAATAGTGTCGATTATAATCGGACACAAAGCGAGCATTAGAATGAAGACAATCCAATCTGTTCGTGTCCACCCACTCGCACTCTTACGCATTATGTTGCGGAAATTCCGATAACTGTGGCTCATAACTTTTCCCTGTTTTGGAAAAAGCAAGAGTATATCTGACAGCAGTTTAGAATAACCAGTTTCAGATTTGATAAATGGTTCTAGGATTCGGTTCAGTGGGACTTGAGTTCCGGATGAACTCGTATATGCATGCAGTTGTCAATCCAGAATGATATTTAACTTACTATTTAGTTTAGAAGCGCAGACTAATATATATAGAGGCGGAAGCTTAGTAATGAAAATGACGAAACAATACGTGATGTTATCCTTCATAACACCAATACATTATGCAATATTAAATCCCTCTAGCTTATGGTATAAAAACCCTTCTTTTCCCAGTGAGCCTATTAAGTACTAATTCAATATTCAGATTACCCAACGTTGTGTGAAAACGGTGCAATTTTCGCGTAACTCATATTAGACGCAAGTAGAAAGGCGTCGGCACGCGATCGAGCCATCTTTTACCTAATTCATCAATTTGTCTTGTAACAGCATCATTTTGGATCGTTGCGGTTTCGAAAATAACTGACGTAGATGAAGATGAATTAGCGGAACATATGGATTGAACTTTTAAAGTAGGAAGTGCACTATTATGGTTAGCTACTTACGTTTCTATAATGATGATGGGATACACGTGGATATCCAGGTATTGCTCACAATTTGCTGTAACGCAGGAATTCACATTCGAGGTTCAGTTATGGAGTTTTTTGATGGTTCCATAGGAAACGACCATTTAGAACCGTACACTAGCTTTTGACCTTTTATAAGTACCCAGAGGCCTATGTGAAATAAAAAGATTTCGAATTTTGAACTCTGTAAAGAAAACAACTATTGTTGTTGTGGTGTCGTCTATTGCAATATGACTTGACTAATTGACTTAGTCATCAGTGTTTGTGCAGCAGCTCTCCGCGGACCATGTCCCATTTTCGATCTTGCGTTACATGCCCTGCTACCTGTTCACGTAAGGATTATGATGTGTCAGTGGACGGTGTTACCGTGTCCAAATACCGGGCCAGGCAAGGAATTTAATTTAGAGAAATTTACAAATTTTACCATTGACACGGTGAGAACAAGTTGACTTAATCAATTGATGTATTCTGTTCATCTCATAGCAACTATATACATGCTTCCCATATTGGGAAAGCCCATATCCAGTACAAGATTACCAAGTTTGGCTGATGATGATATAACACTTATATTTATAAAACAAACAATTTTTTTTAACTTTATTGCCGCCAATTATAACATTTGACAAATACACAGTCATGTAAGTGGGCGCCATACGATACCATTTTCGTTATGTTATACCTCCCACAATGTAATTCATACGATTTTATTAAGGATAGAAATCAAAAGTCCACTTTCGCTATCGATTCGGTAATTAATACAAAATAAAGCAGTCTCCAGCCAATTGGACAATAGAAATGTATATGTTGAATTTTAATTTGGCTTGATGAGTCGTTTCACAGGTTTGAAAGCGATTTCATGATCGTTAACTTTGTTGTCTTGTCAATCAGTTTCACATTGTAAATGTCTTTTAATCAGGCTATGCCTATTTTGTTTTCTATTAGGTACTTCAATCATCTATGTATACCGGATATATCATCAGGATTGGTGGGTGCTTTTCCTGTTCCAGGACAAATAGGTACATAAAAATATAATCGGACATAATATTATTATCATCACAATAATATTACAGAGGCGAAAGTTTTTATGTATGTATGCTTTTTACTGCTTCACGCTTAGATGGTTGAACTGATTTAGCCGAAATTTGGCAAGCAGGCAGACCTTGTCCTGAAATATGATATAAAATACTTTTATCTCGGGAGTATACTACCTTGGGGTAATTTGCAATTTTTATACAGGCGAAGCCGTTGGCAGAAGTTAATTTTAAAACAATTTGCAGTTGATGACATCGAATAGCAACGATTACATTTCGATAGGTGCTATTCTCTTATTACGGACGTTTTAGCGAAAGTCAACGAAGTACAAAAAAATCTAAGGTCGATACTGTAAAAACTATTCCTAGTACTCAAAAATTACCTAGTATGTTATATATTGACATGAAAATTCAAATATTTTTAGAATACCTTCTAAAAGTCTTTGAATTTAATGATATGATAATGTTTGAATTTATTAATACATATTTTAATATTGGAGTCTTCGCGTCATTCATCAACAAAATATAATATTTCATTAATACATTCTTATTTATTAAACCTGTCGCCATTGTATCACAACATGTGAAATCATGTCTCTGAACAAAGCCGCAGCCGGGCATAATATTGGTAATGAAATTCTAAATTATGACGCTGTGGTGCATAATGCAGACTCTCAGGTTCATTATTATTAGTTGTTTTATAGCCTCGTGGAGGATTTATATGAGAAGAAAGTGTTGAAGTGTACGAAGGAAGCTATATCGCCACAAACACTTAAGTGAATCGAGAACATGATGTCACTTTCTGACACATCTGTGTTTTATTAATTTCCATATCCATAATTTAGACTTTTAGATTTATTTACAGACTTTCTTATGTTTATGGGAACTAATTAATTTAGTGGCCGACTGTGAAACGTTACAGTTGCAAGTCAAGTCATTAGGAGTTAGAGAGAAGCTTTTACTTTTTGAGGAAATCATTAGTTGGATAGGTTTCGTGAGAGCCGCTAAAAGGATAATTTCTAATTGAAACCGAAAGGTAGATGACATTAAATTGGAAGTTCACTAATAAGGAAACCAAAAAGCGACGATGAAATTTGTGATATTTTTAAACTGTTAAAAGAACCGGAACAGTATCCGACACATTGCATTTACGAGGAAAAACAAACAATGTCTCCCATTGTTGTCATATTTGTTGGTATGCCTTACAAAGCCGTCTCGGACACTTCGGCGAGTATCTTTGGTTGACCCCTTATGTCACGAAACCGAATTGTTTGCACAACACCCACATTATCCTCTGTTTAGTATTGCAAAAACTTTGCAATGATATTTTGTTCTCTTCGGATATTGTCCGTTTTGTTACGACATCGGAATTCCGTTTTAAAGATGTCATCATTAAGTGGGTTTTGGTTATTTCAGTTTTGAGCCAGATGAGAATGTAAGTCAGTAGGACGATTAGATTGTTATGTATTTTCCTTATGTCATACATTTTTACTTCGTTTGGCCTGTAGTAATTGGCAATCCAGAAAAGCGCTCGTGGGTTGCGGGATTATGCGAAAAATTCGCCGGAACTCTGAAACACAAAGGGTAACAGAAGGTGTTCTTTCTGTTACCCTTTGTGGTGGGTTTTATCAGTAAAAGTCCACTCAGCTCCACCCAGAAAAAAAAAGTTATTTTATGATTTCCCACATCAAAAAAATTAAAACAGGAGAGTGCTCTTTATATTTTGCCATATGTGGTCTTTTCAGTGTATCTTATACAATTCTGGTTATTTTACAAATTTGAAATGTATACACATACCTACACTCCAAGCATAATTTTCATCAACATCTAATTTCAATATAGTCAAACACAAAAGGCTCGTTACACATTTAGATCCACTTTGTTTTGACATACCTTCATTTAATAACATGTGTAAGCCATTATGTGTCCATTGTTTGGTCGCTGTCACTCAGCTGTGACTGGTATATCCTACTTCCGTCCTGAAGGGTGTAGCTGTAATTTAATTATGTGCGTTTGATATGTTGTCTTATGTTATGTAAATATCGTACTTTATGGTGTTTGGGTTCTGTTTTTATTAATCGTTCTTCATTGTTAGCTTAATTTTACTAAATTCAGGATCATCAACAATAATTCCATGTGTTAGTTGATAGCTGTTAGATTTGTTTTGATGTCAACTTACAAGTATAGCTTTCTATATAAGCAATCATTTTGTCTTCGTTTTAGCTAAGCTTCAGACATATTCATTGCAGCAATACTTAGTACAAGCTTAATTTTATGAAGTCTGTATTTGTATGTTAGCTCATTTCAATAGCCGTTTTTTCATCAATTCGTTATAATGCTTCAGCATCATTTGCATATTATCTACCGTCACGCTGTGCTCTTGAGATCACTTCCATTCTACTTTAAGCAAATGCGCATAGATTACAATGTTCACCATAATTACTTTTATCTCAGTTTTTTGTAACGATTACAAACAAAATAACTGGGAAAGTAATTCGCGAAAGTATATTTGCATCGCAATTATGATGTTGGAATTTAAAAAGTTTTCAAGGAAAGACGAAAGATTGACGTTTCGATAAGATAGTACTTAGTGCGAATTAATATTATGATCTCACCTTTCCCTTATACATTGTTGCACAACAGTGACCGTGAGAAGTTAAATAATGAGACATTGTGGATTTGAAGCAGTCGCTGCTCTAAGAACTATTTTGGAGTTGTTTTAGCAGAACTTTTGTTTGGAGATCGTCTTCAATTATGATGGAAAATGGGTTAAAAGCATTTTATAAAGAACATTTTCTTTTTTCAGTGCTATCAAGGTGTTCGGTATTATCTATATATATTTGGAACACCAGTGGCTGCTTTTAATTGCAGAGATTCGATATTGTCTTACTGATTTAGTCATAATCTATCAAGCGAAACGATTATGCAATTATCATGCAATTATTGTGGCTCTATAATTTCCTATTAGTGTTTTTCGGCCCTTGTGATATTAATTTCGTTTTTCGTTCTTCATGTTATGAAACCCTTACGACACTCTTATAGATATCCCTTTCTTAAAAAATAAAAGAGTTCATCAATTTTGTAATGAAACTATCAACTCGTATAGAAATTGGTGCACGCACTGTTTTCGTTGCTAGCGTATTGTTTACTAACAAAAGATTTAGTATGATATTGAATAACAACGACAGTTGAATTAGTTACGTCATTAGCGCCGCGGCGCCCGACGCGAATTAAGTTTTGTAGGCAAATACACCTAAGTAATGAATAAGTGCTTAAGTTTTCCATTACGCTTAATTTGCTGTTACATGTAGTGTACGTGAAATAGCAGTAGACAATTATCATATTACCCACGGCTCTGTGAAATCTATTCTGTCTGACACTTTCTTCTTCAAACGTGATATACATATTTTGCCGCTAGTTGGACCTTTTCGGATAGAATGTTTTATCATGATTGAATAACGGTATTGAGATAAGTAAGAAGAGTCAGTCAATCAATTTGATTAGCCTTTGTAGCTTCTAAGTTGGTCAGCTACCAGTCTAAACGGGTGCAGCTTATTTTTAATTTACTTGGCGCGACTATCTGTCCTTTTGAAAAATCTAGGAAAATAATTAAACTAGTTTCTGCACTCAAAAATCTATTTTTCTAACCTAAAAATCCCATTATGTTCCATTCCGTGACTTTCACACGTCACGAAACTGAATTTATTTTCATATCACACGTCAGGGGCTCAGACAATAGAGTCATATTCCCATACGCATCGTGAAAGCTATTCAATTACTGGGGTGTCGTGGTGTCAGTGAAGTGAAGCCCGTTGGTACTAGCTGGAATGGGGGAGTGGAGATTGCAAAAAGTTTTGCGTCCAGGGACAGGACAGGAGGACAGGGACGATTATATAAGTTTGGGTTTAGTATTTTTTAGATTGTTCATGTTATATGTACAAAGACATTGGTATATGACGACGACGATTGTATAGACGTGTAATATGTATAGTTTGTTCTCTTTGGAACCGTAATTTTGATAAGTGGCCATAGATCAACCATGTTAACAGAAGAAAAACTACTAGGCATAAAGACGCAGTTGTCATACTGTTTTGTCCTGACCATGGTTGGGACATTAGTGTATAGGTAGGCCATGGACAGGCGGTCAAAAATATAGGTAATAACAAAGTCGACAGCATAGAATAAACTTTATTACACACCAAAATAGTATGAAAAACCTAAATTTAAGGGGTATAATGGCGGTCTTATCGCTGACTGCGCTGTATATACCAGACAACGTTAGTCAATAATTATATTCTTAATATGACGAGGTCTATCATAGGAGGTCAAATTTAAACTGAACACGTTCTTAGACTATTTACAGTCAATTTTTTACGCAATATTTCTTTAACGTAAGAATAATAATAATTTATAATATTCTAAAACTTTCACACAACGCCATCTAGTCCCAAACTAAGTAGAGCTTGTGCTATGAGTACTAGACAACTGATCAAAGTACTTATATATTTCTAAATACATACATACTTATTATAAATATAACAACATTAGAATTCTTCTACGTCACTTGATCCATAACCAAGCATCTTATTCTTTTGCTAAACCTTGATTTCTAAACGACAATCTGATAAGAGAAATTGTAATGTTAGTGTGAAATTGAAAAACTAACTCCATTAAATTCAGCTATTGTGTTTGTGTGTTTGTGTCCAGTTGCGTTTGCGTGATAATTTGACACCGTTACGTCTGTGTTGCGTTCACGTGTCGCATCTTAGGCTGAGCGCAGACTTGAGTCACGACAGTTTTAAGACAGACTATTGCTTTACAAAATATATGAAGATGTGCACACTTCAAACAAAATGTCTCATAGACAAAATTGTCTAATACCTACAAAAACTGCACAGCGACAAATCTGACTAACGATTGTCAGCTAACCTTTTGTATGTATGTGGGCGCGCACATCAACGACAAAACAGTCCAGTGACGTACCTCCACTCTAATAGTCTCGTCTAGGGATGAAACAATACCATTGAGATATCGATACTTTTACTCGATGCAGTATTGGTCGTCAAGTATTGATTACTCGGTATCACATATATCATCTACTCGGTATCATTTGAAAAGTATCGATACTTATTGGTATCGAATCATTTTTGGAAAATTTAGAGTAAAAACCGTAATACTTTTAGTATCAATACTTAAAGTATCGATACTAAAAGTACTTGATATCGGAGAAAAGTATCAAGTATGTAAGTACTTGTATGGTAAATGATGGTAATAGCTATATTATTAAAATTATTATTATTATTATTTATTCCTTGTAGTTGACGTAAATCGTTTGTGTATTTAGTTCAGCAGTGAATCGAATCAGAAATAAAACTATTGCATCAGTATCTTCTTTCTTACCTAGAAAAACAACAAGAACAAATTCCTAAACAAACAAATTTTTTCGTTGTAACGTAACTTCGAACAAAAACGTTAGACTTCAACAAAAATAATAAGGCCATTGAACTGAAGATTCAATCGTGAAAACCCGTTGATAATAAAAAGTGTGACAAAAGAGAAACAAAACAAATACTAAAAACAAACGGGCGGATTGTTGATGGAGTTAAATTGTTTCTAACGGTAGTATTAGTACAAGCAGGGGAAGACTGTGTTCTTAACCACTACATCAGTTAACTCTATGTTTTTGGTGAGGGAAATCATCAACTAACTTCTGCCTTTCAAGGGTGAAACGAGAAGAAGTCTGTGTTCCTTTTGTTGCCCTTTGCGTCCCGCTGTGGCGCCGTAACTATCCTGCAACCCGTCGATACTATGTTAAAATGTGAAACGGTGTAGGTAACCTATCTACAAGTATCTACCAAAAAGATTTGTATCAAATTCGTATGTATCAAAATACTCGTACATATTATATCTCAATTTTTTTTTATGTAAGGAAATGAAGAGAAACTTTTGTAACTCGTATCTAAGCTGTGTCGAAAAATAATGAAGTAAATGTGAGATTTCACCAAATAATGAACGTGCGAGATTCGGTTAGATTAAATCGATAAATCACTCTACAATTACAATTATAAAGGGTTAAGTAAACTGAACCCATTACGAAATATCTTTCAACAAAGGAATAGTGTTATACCTGATCTGTGTTATAGGCTACTTCAAATCTCGAAATTTATGGTCCTTGCAGGGAGCGGAACCGAGAAAAAATCTAAAATTAAAAAGCCTTCTAATAAAGATAGTGTTTCTAGACATACCTAAGTACCAACAAGCCCAATGAATTCCCAATTTGCATGCTTATGATTATCATAACCACATCTAAATGCCTCACTCTTATGTAAATCGCGAACGGATACAGCAACGTGATACGCAACGCGCTACGAATAGCTCGCGTGTTGACAGCCGGTGACATTCCTGCGCTTGCGCCGCACGCATAACGTGCTGTAGTTACCAGTGTCAGGCGCTAACCTAGTCAATTGAGGCATTATCTTTGTGGTGGGATGTAAGGTAGAGGAGATGGCGGATACTCTAGTTACCTGAGGTTTTTTTTATTATGTATAGGCTCGCGTTTGACCACTATCTCACCTAATGGTAATTTTAAGCTATAATGTGGCTGACGATGGAGCACGCTTGCCTAGAAGTAACCCATTCACTCTTGACTTAAAGATTCCTAGGTTGTAGCTATCAGGAAATACGCAGACACCGGCAGGGAATTCCACTCCTTAGCTGTACGCATAATGAATGTGTTCCCAAAACCTTTTGTACGTATGGGTGAGATGACCACTATGTACCGGTGGCACAACTTCGTACTTCCAGTGGTCCGATGATGGAATGCAGGTGTTCTTAACCGGAGTTTATCTGGTAATAGTACTACTATTCGTTCCATATCATACCGTAAATGTAGGTATTCCGGTACATAAGCACCTATTGTGGGATCCATAGCTATGTTTAGTTAATCTGAAAACCTAAATCAGGTTCTCATCAATTAAAAAATTGTTGGCTTCTTGATATGATCGTACAACTATTAGGTATGACGTATTCAGATGACGATAAAGCGTGTTTGGCAAGCAGATAATACAAAATTAAATATATTTCACTTTTTTTGTTTTGTTTGAGAGAAGTTTTCGTGAAAAAAAATTGCAGTGCAAAATTAGCAATATACAATATGTGTAAAAACAAATCAGAGAGTAGGTAAATATTTAGCGATAATAAATCTTATCTTATCTTTTAGTCACACGCACACAATACAAAACCGTATTTGGACTGAGCAAACAAGGGCGCCGTGGCTTAGTTGGTTAAAGCGCCTGTCTAGTAAACAGGAGATCACGAGTTCGAATCTCGTCGGGGCCTACCATCGAGTACGATGTGGTACTTTTTGTGTAACGAAGAAATTGTTGAGTGGAAAATATTAGTTTCTCCAAATGTTTACAAAATTATCTAGATTTAGGGCCCTATCACAATTTTGCGCTTTTTCGTGCATTCAAAGTTCAAACAGTTACATGGATACTTTTGTAGTTGTAATTACGTTTTATTTTAAATTTTCAATTAAATTTTATACCTATTTTTTTAAAATTTTATTTCAGGAATCGGTACAATTTTTTTTTATACTGATGTATAGGTATTCTGTTCCTTTACTTATATATTTTAGGTACCTCGTAATATTAGTGTAATAAGGACAAATTTACAGTTAATGTTTCTAGTAGTTTTATGGATAGATATTCAACACATTATTAAAATTTCGAGGCCGCTATGAACTATATTATATAATAACAGACTATTCTCCACCATTCGTTTTGTTGTTGGTAATTTATTATTAATTATGTACTTAAATTGTCGTATAAACTGAAAATGATGATGGTTTGTTTACCAATTTGTGTAAAGATAAGATAATAAACTAAGTTTATGCCTTCCACCATTTCTGAACTAAAGTTTTACTTCAGGAAGACTAGTTAGCGACACAAGACTCAGATCTGCGACCATTCTGCCGTCATTTATTTGCATAGTCACTTTCTATTTCCGCTAGATGGCGTTATTTAGACTACCTGTTGCGCAAGGAGGCCGTATAGTTAAGTTTACACGACTTATCTATTGTTTTTTGTAAACAATGCTACCTATAATTTACTTATTGTTTCTAATTTGCATGAATTTCTGTGTGAAATAAAAGGAAAAGTGAGTCTTATTTTTGTAAAGAGACTAAAGAAGGATCATGTAATAGGAGATTTGTGTGTACTTACATACAAAAACATTGCATAACATAATACACAATATGCAATTTTTTTTAACTATTTTTTTTTTAGAACGACAGCTGGCACTATAATTAAAAACGAGAAATGTCACAATCGAGTAATCCTTTCAAGTTTTGCTTTCATATAACTTGTTACGTATACTTAATTTTGTACTCGTATTTGAAGTATCTACCCGCTGAAAGATATTTCAAAATGAAAGAGACGCTACTAAAATTATTAGTTTTAATTCAATTACTTACCAAGATTATATTTAAACCCTTCACTAAAAGCTCCGTTACATAGCGTGTCGAAAGAAACCTACATTAATTTTCCAACTGTACATTTGTATCAATACATTTCAGTTCTGATTTACAATATTCCTCATTCAATCATCCATCTGTTGTATAAAACATTAGCTTCCTCAGGGTTGTCACCACTCAACAAGAGGTACTGACAGCTGTGAGTTATGTTCTCTTGAATATTTAGCAGCTGACTGAGAGATATTGAGGTTTAGTGACAACCCTACAAGGGTATGTAAATAGAAGTCGTAAGCTAGACACGAATCGGAATGCTGGCACACTATATTGTGATTTTTGCGAAAGACAAAGAAATGCAGATTGAATTTCGAACTGTTTCTTTTTATTTTTGATTTGACAGGCAAAGAAAAAGTATTGGTTATCTTTTATTGTGGTGGTCTCGATTTGTAGATGTCTGTATCGTGTTCCGTATTCGTTGCACTTTCCAAGTAATGCTGCGTTCTTTTCTTCGTCTTTCAGAGAAAATTTGTGATATTTGCTCTTAGAGATATTAAGGATAAACTTCGTGTGCCCTTTTGTTATTAGCGTCACAAGAATTATTTGTCGATGAAAGCGACTAATTCTGATTCTAACAAACAATAGGCGAAAGTCTTTGCAGAATGCTAGACATCTTAATTAAAATTCTCATTCCAAACGTGCATATACAAAGTTTAATATTAATTACTATTCGCCATTGCAATGTTGTATTGTTCTTATAATTAATGTTTAATCATTAGTTTAGCTATGTGCACGATGTGGACAGCCAGAATTGTTAAAGCATTAAACGTAGTTGTCATAAGAATAACAGAATTCCCTACCTTTTAAGTCTCCTTTAAAATATGTACGTGTTTTCTGAAAGTAAAACAAACATATGACATTATGGCCTTCCTTAGAGTATTCTCCGTCTGCGTCAGTCCTTTGTAATGCAAATGTTTCATCCGATATATTCATGAAGATGACTGTTGGTGAAACAGAAGCGTCGATGTAAGTTACGGACTTGTAAATTATGATGATGAGCGCTTTTGTATGGTTTTGTATGTAATGCTCACAGGAGCTGTTTAGGAAGAATGGTGTTTGTATAGATATTAGCTGGTAATGATCCTTTTGATGGAGACATCAAATGTAAATATATGACTTCTAGTAATTCGGTACTTGCATTTACGTTTGAATTTGTCGTGTTTTTGGCTCCCTTTTCCACGGTTGTTGTTCTGTTCTTTCCTTTACTGACATCAGTCGCTTGCATTGGATCTTTGCAGATGATTTAGGATGCCTAGATACATATGACTTTCATTTTCCTACCCTTACCCCATGTTGCCTGAGGTCGGCGTAAAACATTTTCTTTTTCCATTGTGCCCGTTGTCGTTCAATCCATTTTCTTCTGTTTCATTGTATCAAGCTCTATATTGTTTACTTGCAACCGCTTTACCTTATGATGCTTAACGCGCACGTCTTTCTATATCGTTCTCATTTATAATGTAAGATTTTGACATTAACGATGTTGACATAATTTTGTCATTATTGATTGATTTAAAAACGTATGGTGTTTCTTGCACATTCTTCTCCAGAAAAATCTACGCTTTGGAACGTGCTTCGTTTTTTTTCTATGAGTTATTATATCTTCTCTAGGTATGGCTATTTTCTCTTCAGTCAATTATCCTTGTTATTTCCTTTCTTTGGTGTAGTTGTAGTCTATCATAACCCACGTTCCCCGTCAATCCTGCATACAATTTACCAGCGGGTCTGCTCCTAATTCGGCTAATGCAATATAAAGTGCGGCCGCAGTCCGTCGTCCATGTGTGTTAATTAATTTGATTTGTCGCCTGTCTCTGCTCGGATTGTGACCAAAACAATATGTACAGGGTGTTTAGGTGGAAACTGTTGCGTGAAAGAATGTTGCGGTTTGTATGAATGACTGTTATTAAAATAGCGCAGACCTTTTTGAATTTGTGTACTATCTGCAAATTGTGTGTTAATATTATTGCCCTAAGTAGGCAATGAAGAATATTCATACTAGAACAAATAGTATATTTGCCTAAGAGATACAAAGGAGGAGATACAAAATAAAAACATTACATTAAAAAAAAAAACTTTTTGTTGGTGTTTCTATAATAGTTTTGTCTTTTCGTTATTTAACACCGACTTCCGAAATTAAAGTTATTTTGCACTTTTCAGTGTTTTTTTTTAAATTGAAGTCGGTACTAAGTATAATTTTTTTGTAAAAAGTTTTTTTATTTTACACTTTTTAGTTATGGTACCACCAAGTGATGAGCCAAACTTAAATACCTTATTGCCGGAGTGCACCTCATGACAATTCTAATAATCCCAAACACGGTTAGATTAACTTCAGGCTTCATCATCAGATCAGTTTCATATATTCCCCCTCTTCTTTCAGTCGTTCATCGACTACACGATAAACAAAGCAATTTTACTTGTTACGACGGTTCTGTTGTACTCCTATGAGGAGTTCTGTTCCATATCTTCGAAGTTCATGATCAGATCATAACAATATTTCTATGGGACCAACTTGGAAGCAAAACCTTTCAATCAAAAAATAAAAACCCAAAATCGGTCCACAATTGACCGAGAAATCGGTGAACATACATAAAAAAAAAAATACATTCAGCCGAACATAGAACCCTTTTTGAAGTCTGTTAAATAATTAACTGGTCCTATTGTCATTGAAACGAACTTTGCTTCTTTTTGGTGCACTTTTATCAGGAAAAAAAAATTGTACTTACACTCCCATTATTTTTCTGTTAATAATTTTTATTTTTATTTTTGTGTGGACAGCATGAACTGTTGCCAAATAAATGTATTTTCTTTCTATCATTTTAGATCATAATAGGTAAATCTGACTTAAGCAACCACTGTCACCCTGTATTTTACAACGAGCGTATATACAACAATTGAATGTCATTCACGACTAATTTAATCGAATTGTCCTACACCTAAGTACCAAATAACAACGTAGGTGACATACTTACAGATGTGTTTATCTGTTGTATATTTATGGGATTTTATGATATATCTACCTACTTAACATTTATATGAGCTTTTAGCAAGCCCTGCCCCCCTAGCCAAGTTACAACCGTTTCGTTTCGATTCTCTTTTCGTTGATCGCCTCGAGTCGGCCACGTCTCCTATTCCTTTGTTCTGACTACGTGACTGAGCGTTGAGATGATGTCAGAATAAAAGAATCGGAGGCGTGCCCTTCTCGAGGCGATCGACGAAAAGAGAATCGAAACGAAACGGTTGAAACTTGGCTAGGGGGGAAGGACAGTGTTCACACGCGCCTCAAAGAGTTGTCATCAAAACCTATTGCGGCCTAGCAGGGCTGAAGCCTATTGGGGCCAAGGGTTGACTTCCGAAAGGGAAACCTGTGGTCCTGGAACGCAAAGACAAAGAAGAAACATAGGTGTGGTTTTAGTCAGTTAAAGTTTGACACGCCCTCACGTTCCGGCCTAGAGCGAAATAAGTTATCGGATAATTTCTCACCTTAAAAAAACATTCATTTTGTTGCCATATTTATATGTTTATTCGTGAAAGATTTCTTTATAATCAATCCGAAAATCTAACTCTTGCTTGAAAATTTGTGTCTCACTGTGAAACACTCTAAGGAAAGTCTTTACCCTGCAGTGATAGTCTCACTAAGGATAAGGGCTTCACTTTCTTTCTTCCACTTTTGTCCTTAGTTACATTTGCCCCCCTAGCCAAGTTACGATCGTTTCGTTTGCGTCGATCGCCTGGAGTAGACCACGCCCCCGATTCCTTTGTTCTGACCACGTGACTGAGCGTTGAGATGACGTCAGAACAAAGGAATCGCAGGCGTGGCCTACTCGAGGCGTTCGACGCAAACGAAACGATCGTAACTTGGCTAGGGGGGCTGGACTATCCTTTAGAAATGCGTTCAACTCGTCTCGACATATCTTTCTTTGGCTACTGCATTGCCGGTTCCTGTTATCCGGGATCCAGTCAGTGGTTGCCTTCGCAAAACCTGTATCGGATTGTATTCATATTTATGAGGGTGGATAAAAGTGGCAGGTTATATTAAGTAGAGTTTCAATGTACTAATAATAATATTCCACAACTATCACACAACACTGTCTAGTGTCAAGCTAAGCAGAGCTTGTGTTATGAGTACTAGACAACTGATAAACATACTTAAATATTTCTAAAGACATACATATTATAGATAAATTACACCCAGACACTGAACAAATGATTGTGCTCATCACACAAATATTTGTCCTGGGTGGGAATCGAACCCACGACCTCCGTCATAGCAGTCAGGGCTACTAACCACTAGACCAACGGGCCAGTCAAGCCAATGTATGTAGACTTTTATCTATAGGTGAAGCAAATAACGTATCTATGTGGGGCGGACGCAAAGAATGGAGTAGGTAATTATTATATCGGTATACCTTGAGGGTTTTTCTTATATTTTTATTATTGACAGTTAATGAAATTGTGCCTGAATTATATGGAACTTTCTTTATCTTTTCTTTGAATTGTTTCACTTAACCACCTGCTACAACAACATCCTACATGCGATGATGCGACATAAAATCAATAGAGGCTTGTCTCATCTATCAGCGTCCTTACAAACGCGACGCCCCGCGTTATCGGTTTGCGTTTACCTTGCACGAAAGACTGACGAGGCTTCCTTCCGGAATTATAGGAAACAGGTGATAATCTTCTTTATGGACTATTGTGGTTCATATGATGTGGGTACAAAAGTCGTTAAAATAATGCCTACATCTTAGTATGGGGTGGAAGTAATTATAGAGCGACTATTAAAGTATATTAGGAAAGATAATAAAGGTAACTATGGCATCGATGGATGGACTAAGTGCAAGATGATACGGCTAGCCCATGGCAGCCGAAGATCGTTTTATTCCTTCTAATATTTATGGGACATTGAGAATAGTTAATTATCAATATTTTTGTTGTTTTTTTTTTATATTTCGTACAGTTTTGTACACTTAGCCAGTGTCAAGTTTAGGTAGTATTTAGTTTTTGATACAGAGTACATAGTCGGCCTTATAATGTTCCCACTGTTGAGATTCAGGCCTCTTCTCTATGAGAGGGAACGGGCCATAATCCACCACGCGGGCCCAGTGCGGGTTGGTGGATGTCACATGTCTTCGAATTTTTGGTTCTAGGACATGCCGGTTTCCTCACGATGTTTTCCTCCACCGTTTTGAGAGCAGTGGTGATGAAATAAATTATACAAAGTAATGCGCCTGGTTGGGTTGGAACCCGCGACCTACAACTCGTAAGTCGGGGCCTTTAGCACTCGGCCACCACTGCTCTACATACAGAGTACAGTCACTTTGTTTTCCATTAGATTCCGGATGTAATACATTATTTTTGCAGTATTTGTTAGCAAATCAGCCTTCCCGGCAAGCTTCGCAGAAGTAGGTAGTCATTGTTATAATAAAATTCTCAGCTCCATTTTACCGAGGTTGCACCTGTTTCAATGATTCTACATCAGTTGCGTAGATGCATGAGATACAAAACTACACCAATTTGACATCACAATATCCACTGAGAATCTACTTGTGAATAATTAAAACAGGCATAAGAACTTTACTAATAAAAATCAGCCAAAAGAGAGAAAGAACAAAAATATCTGGCGACAGTTATCAGATTCACACAACAGAAATAAAATGAATTAATTAAAAAAGAAACAATGTGTGTGTTGCAGCCAAAAATTAATTCGACAATGTTGCCAGACAGATTCTGTCTGACGCTGGTCTTTCAATGAAACTTGAGTGACGAGTGACGATGATAAAACTGATTGGAGAAGTATGTGAGAAAAGGAAAAGTAGGACCCTTAATAAAATTGGATAAAGGTGTCCACATCGTGTACAAATCTCAGTTACCTATAGTTCGGAATCCGATTCGATCCTTTGATCTGTGTTTCCGTAGTTTTAAATTGGGTACAATCCGATTTGATTGATCCAACTAACGTCAATCTAGATACGGCCAGGTCTTTCGTAACCCCTTTGTGGTAATAAGGCTATGTGTACATAGACCCTTTTGTTTGGATGAAATTCCTTTCATTTATACCAACATTCTCTATCCCTCCTAGATTAAATTTAATCGGCGTCACTTGTAATACGAAACAGGTCCTACAATAAACTAATTTTCACACATCAAGCCTATAAATATCTAATAACTTAACCCTTAGCTGCACGGACTTTCTCTCCACACCGTATAAGGGTCACAAAGACCGCGTGTTTCCTTGTAAGACAGTGACCGAGTGAACTTCGGTTAACTAGACAGTGAAGGGTTATCGCGGGCCGGTCATCGCGCGATTGGGTACTCTCGGTATTAGAATACGAGATTGCCAGTGTTGGGACAAGTTATTCGGTTTTTGAGGGTTAAGAGTTACGGTTCTGGTGAATTTAATGACTTCGCAACGACTTCGCAGTCTTTACTGAATTAGGATATCGGTATTCTGAAGTAAGGTTAGGGGAGGTCAGGTGGTGGTACCGTGTTAAATACTGGAATTTGGCCGCATTTGGCATGACTAGAAGTAGAGTCTAAGATAAACGGGAAAGGCGAGGTAGTAATGATGGGTAGTGCATAGTGTTCAGATTGATTTAGTTGCAGCTTATAAACAAAATTAAAATTTCTTTACGGTTCAAATAAATTCTTTGTTAAATTAAAATGGCTCAAAGGTATCTGTTATAGATTCTTATGTTTCAATTGTAATTCTGAAAACTATGAGAACTCAAATGTATGTAGAATTCTCAGGTATTATGAATAGCAAATATTTGTAGAGCCTTAAAGATTTAATGTCCTTAGTTTTTTAATCCACATCACAAGATAAACCATGGTTTTGGACAACACCAATTTTGTCCTGCGGCAAAATTGACCAACACTTGCTTCACACAATAATTTAACATAGCAAAAAATCATCTTCAACACTACGATCTCATACAATCTCAAGAAGCACTGACATCATAAAGACAGAAACTATTACCAGCATTCACATAACATGCAGTTTCTCACAATCTGCGCGAGTGATTGATGCGCTGTCAAATCAGCGCGTATATTTATGTCTAATAAATAAGTGAGGATTATACAATATGCGCTGGAGGTCTGGAGTTAGATATTGTTTTTGCTGACATTATTATGGTGTCGGTTATGGGAAGTGAGGCTAGGGAAACAGCAGTTGAAGAACGCCGTAAACCCGGGACTGTAAAAGCTGAAAATAACGTCAACAAGATTCAATTGACAGAGTATGTTTTAGAGACAAACATAGCAGAAGATAAATTTAAATCAAGGGAAATAAAGACTAAGATAACTATCAGACTTCAAAATTAAACCTTAGCAAAGCTTTTCACTTTTAGCCACTTGCCTAATTGAGACCTATTCTTTTAGTAACTAGTTACTTCCTCTAAAACTATGAAACCTTTATCTTTTCCATCATCATGGTAAAAACAGACATTCATTTCTGTCTCCATCTAATCCTATCATTTTTTCTAATTAGATATTATCGACTTCATCAGTAATCTTTCGATCAGCTGTATCATCCTCCGTTCTAACAGCCCCAGCTCCTTCACTAAGTGCTGCAACAAAAAGCTTTACAGCACCACGTTATTATGGATCACCAGCTGAATATTCTGCATCCGGTCTCCTAATTGATTCCGCACTTATTAGCCACGCTTCATTGGACATCGCGAATCTCTTTGTTCTGTTCTAAGTGCCTGATAATCTAGTTCTTGTACATATTTTTGTTATGCTACAGCATTAACATTGCAAATGAGTTTAGTTTTAGAAAATGTTTTGTATTCTAGATCATGTTTTACATGTTTCCTGTTTTGTTTGTTGTTTTGAGTGTTATTATGATTTGCAGAGATTTTAAACCGGAAACGATCGTTAGTTACAATGACAACCTTATATTCTTGTTCGCGTATGTTAGGAACATCCGTCTGACTTCTTTTCAAAAAGCCTTTACCTCAATAGATTCCAATCTCTCCTTGCATAGAATTTTACTAATCACCGTACAAAGGACTTTCATTGTTTACCGGTCATACATCGATCGTTACAGTTGCGTGCGTTCGCGCAACTCCGATCATATTGCAAGCGATTTGCATACAATGGGCGCGTTAAGCGATGCTCCGGAGTTTGGCTAATCCGAAATAGTTACATACTGGAGTAGAGTGTTATTTTAAATTATGATATAATCTATAATTGGCAGTTCGCGATAATGCCCATACATATAATTTGGAAGATATGATCGATTTTACAGGTGTACATTCCGTGAACATAATTGATTATTTCCTATGCATGCCTTCTATTAACTATTTATTAGCGTTAACTCCGTGAAGAATTTCTGCTTTCAGTGATGCCTATGTGTTTAGTATCTACTATAGGAAGTAGAACACTATTCAAATTAGCTTAATAGTCTAATATTGTACCTGCTACAGTTCTCGCCACAAACCACAATTACCTTAATAGAACAGAATAGAATAAACTTTATTGTACACCAAAATAGTAACAAAAGTTTTACACTTAATGTTAATTAATAGCTTCACAACGGAACTAATCTATCCATTCTATTGTTTCACCAGTTTGCTAATTAATTAGCACTTCAATTGCGACTTCATAGAAGAGGTTCAGTTAAAATCACCTACGCTTTGTAATACAAAAATTTAACAAAAGGTTCACTTATGGATGCGTAAACGGCACTTCACGAAGATGGTTAACATTGAATTTGGACATTTCTTTCAGCTGTGCAGTTTAGGCTGAGGTATCAAACTGTCTGCTAAATATAGCTCTGTCTAGTTCCTTGGCTGTTAAACCTCGTTTTTTCGTCTTAATTCTTTCACTCCATAAAACTTTCTTAGGAGTGGTCCTTCTATACAAACTATGAAACTTCCCTCCACCATTAATCTTGTTTCCAAACACCGGTTTAATGGAGTGTGTAGTTGCATGTACGGGAGCGGTTGCATTCAGATGAGTTGGGCAACACACGTCGTACAATGGACCGGGGGCTGGCGATACGGTCGGTGCGTACGATAGTTACGGTGGCTGGTAGCTTTGTGGACCACTTCTAGTGATGAAACGGATGATAGATCAAGGATCTGTTTTTTTGGAGAAACAAAAGCTTGAAGTTTTTAAAGACGAAGATTAACCCGTTGTATGGGAACGCTGATCTACGCGGGACACAATAGCTTTTTAATTGTATCTCTAATTACGGCATACGAAAGGTTAATACGATGAAAGTATTCCTGCTGATAAATCAACACTCCTTTAAGTGTTACCTGTTCTTGATCAGATCATGAAATAAATTTTGATCTTGAACAAACTTTTGCATCTTGCCCAGAAGAGGAGTGAATGTTGATGCTAAAACAAGTGGTTATAATTATTCAAGTGCCAGCTGCGTCATAATCAGCTACAGTTTATAATATATATTAACCAGTCTCGTGTGTAGTGTCACGCCATGTAATATTAAAGACAGCAACAGTAGTAGTATAAATAATGACCTCAAATTACTTAATTCACAGAAAAATACTTTGAATGTTAGTAGGGCGTCCAAACTTCTGTTTTCCTTTTTGTTGTCATTATCTGCGTTCATATTTACATTATTATTCTCGTATTTGACTGCGGGCCAATTGAAAACAGTGAACAAATATCTTAATCCAGGTTTCCGGCTATTTCTTTCTATATTTTGCTACAGCAAATCTTACGAAAGAATTTGCTAGTTAGTGTACTGCATGCGCTTATTGCTCCTATATTACCGGTTATCAAATGAAAAGCGTTTCTAGATATGATATTATTTCTACAACGAAGTACTTCTACATGCAAACCGGATCTCAATGAAGCTGGCTGTCTAAATTTTTCTTCTAAATATAAATAAGTCTAATCTATCTATCAACATGATCCATGTTTCCTCCGTCAAAGTTGATAATCTAAATATGGAACTAACGGTTTATTTTCCTGTGTTACAGTTGGTGGTAAACCTGGCGCTGGTAATCTACCATGCGCTGGACTACACGCACTCAGAGGACGAGGAGAGGCTCATCTCGCCAGACCTCGAGGGACTTATCACCGAGATGACGGCGTGTGACACTACAGGTAAGAGTTACGTTGGCACCATCTGTTAAGCGCCACGACAATGATCTGTGCTCTGATACACAGATATTATATCCTAATATATAATTTGTTTATTAAAGACTACGTCATAACCCAATTGTTAGTAAAAATGAAATTCTACGTGTTAGTAACTTAAACGGTAACCACACACAAAAGTGCAGACATATTATAAACGACTAGGTTACCTTTATCGCACCAACATACTTACAAAATACCTCAGTATTAGGACACTCGGCTCTTCAGTAAAAGCTTTCAGAAAGCTAGTAGACAAGCGATGTTCTTTCTACGAATCGCGATAAAAACCGTCGTCGTTCTTCCGCGAACGTAGCAGATGCATTACATTGACATTGTAGCCCTAACAGCACCTTGAAGGCATTAAACTATTGCATTCGTAGGACTTTCAGCACTTAAAGCATATAGTTGACCCATAGGCTGCTCGTGTAAAAAAATCTGTAGGCTGCAAACAGTGTTATTTTAACTTCTGAATGCTGTAGTTAATTTATGCGCCAAAATTATATTTAGCAGCTAACGCCCTTCGTTCACGTTCCATGTCCAACGTATTAAAATGAGTCGACTTCTTATTAACTCATCTTTGAGAGTTAATATAGGCTTAAATGGCACTTTCCAGGAACCTCAAAAATCAGGTTTCTTGTCACTTTTTTAACATTGTACATTAAATACTGTTGACTAAAACGTTCGCGCAAGTAGCGATGGAGAAAGGGGAGTTTACCAATGTGAGGGATGAAAACTGGACGCTTGTTCAGAGAAATAGGCTAAGAAATAAGTTCATAAGTTCCAGAGGACAGGCTTTAATAGATGCTGAGGGAAAATTCAAAGCGGCAGATTTAAAAATTCCTCTATTTGTTAATAATGTTGACAAAAATACTTCAGCAGAAGATATTTCGAATTATATTCTACGAAAAACGCAAGTCGAAGTAACTTTAGAGAAAATTAAGACAAGGACACAGCGAGATTATAATGCTTATAAAGTATTAGTGCCTAGGTCAAAGTTAACCATTTTTATGGATACGGGCCTGTGGCCAGATGGCATAATATTCAGGCGATTCGTCAACTTTAGGCGAACTGAGAAATTCGGAGGAACAAACTCCCCGAATTGATAAGCATATCAAAATATAAATACTTATAAAATGAATGATACACAAACATGCACCATAATAACTTTCAATTGCAAGTCCATAAAGAGATCCGCTGGGAATGTAAGACAATTATGTAAAAATGCGGATATAATAGCCCTGCAGGAAACGTGGTTGTTACCCCACGACATCCCGTTCCTTGGCTCGATACACGATGATTTTGAATTTTTCGGAAAATCAGCTGTTGATACGACACAGCGTTTGATTCGCGGCAGGCCATATGGAGGCGTGGCGTTGTTATGGCGAAAAAACCGGTTTCGTTGCGTCACAGTACTTGCGTGTGCGAGTGCGCGCTTATCGGCTGTTAAGTTTGAGGTAGACAATAAGACATTCGTCGTGTTTAGTGTATATATGCCTACACAGTGCACAGACAATCTGCCAGACTTTTCGGATTGTTTGAGTGAAATTAGCGCGGTTATTGATAGTGCGGGAGTAGAAACTGTGTTCATTCTCGGTGACTATAATGTACACCCGGGTGAGTTATTTGATAACGAGTTAGTGAGTTTTTGTGACGATCAGCGATGGCTTTGCGCTGACCGTGAGAAGTTGGGTATTGACTCGGGAACGTACACATTTATCAGTGACGCACACGGTTCTCGGAGATGGCTGGATCATTGTGTTGTGACGCAATCGGCCTGGGACACCGTTAGAGACATTAAGGTATGTTATGATGTTGTCTGGTCGGACCATTTTCCAGTGTTTATTGAATGTAACTTAAGTCTAGTTCGCATGAAATCTATTTCTGAGAAAGTTATATCTAATAAAGTTATGTGGGGTGAGCGGACAAAATCACAAATAGATGTTTATTATAAATACTGTAATGATAAACTTAAATCCATTGATTTTCCGGCACATTTATCTTCGTGTGCAGATAAGTTTTGCTGTGACGTAGCTCATAAGGACATTATAAATAGAATGTATGACGACATTGTAAATATTTTAAAAGAATCTGCAAGTTTTAGTTATGAAGATAGAAAGAGTAAGCGTTATTCACGTAACGTTACGGGTTGGAACAAACATGTGAGTGCTGCACACAGGGAGGCCAGGTACAAGTTACAGATGTGGATTTGGTACGGTAGGCCAATTAGTGGTATTTTTTATGATGAAATGTGCGAAAGTAGGAGAAAATTCAAGGCTAAATTAAAATGGTGTATGAAAAACCAAGACCAGATTAAAATGGACATAATCGCCACTCACAGATCTGCCAAGAATTTTTCTCAATTTTGGAAAAGTACAAATAAGCTTAATTTGAAACATGGTCTCCCTGTGAGCATTGCAGGACAGACAGAAGCTAAAGACATAGCAAATCTTTTTGGAAAGAACTTTCAGGTTGAATCACCGCTAAATTCCTGTACTGAGCGGGTGCTCAGTGCTGAGTCGCCGCAGAATGACATGCCATGTAGTGTTAGGTTCACGGCAAAGGAAGTAAGAGTTACACTTCAGAACATGAGTAGGGGTAAATCGCCAGGCCACGACGATCTTAGCATTGAGCACTTGCAGTATGCAGGATCACATCTGCCGCGGGTTCTTGCTATGTTCTTCTTCTTTTGTGTTTCACATTCTTATTTGCCAATGGATCTGATGAAGACTATTGTCGTACCAATAGTTAAAAACAGGACAGGAGATATTTCGGATAAAAATAATTACAGGCCGATATCGTTGGCTACTATTATTGCGAAGGTTCTGGATCGTTTAATGGACAATTACCTTGAAAGGCACATAAATCTGCATGACGGACAATTTGGTTTTCGAAAAGGTTTGTCTACAGAAAGTGCCATTTTGACACTAAAGCACACTGTGAGATACTATGTCGACAGAAAGACACCAGTATACGCGTGCTTTCTTGACCTCTCCAGGGCTTTCGATATGGTAAATTATGGTGTGCTGTGGAAGAAACTTCGTAATACTAGCTTGCCTAAAGAGCTATGTCATGTTTTTGAGTATTGGTATGACAATCAGATCAATTATGTTAAGTGGGCAGGTGAATTATCGGATGCATATGGTTTAAAGTGTGGTGTGAGGCAGGGAGGAGTAACCTCTCCTAAACTTTTTAACTTATATGTTAATAACCTGATAGATGGCCTCAGCAGCATGCAGATCGGTTGTTCCATAGACGGTATCTTTGTCAATAATTTAAGTTACGCAGATGATATGGTGCTGCTGGCGCCATCTGTCAGCGCACTTAGAAAACTATTAAAGTTTTGTGAGACTTTTGCTTTGACCCATGGTTTGCTATACAATGTTAAGAAAAGCGAATTCATGTTGTTTTCAAGGGGTGGTTTAGGACCCGATACTGTGCCGCCCGTGATGTTGAATAATGTTACTCTTAACAGAGTTGATAAATTTAAATATCTAGGTCAGATCGTGACGGCTGATCTAAAAGATGACGCTGACATCGATAGGGAACGCAGGGCGTTGACGGTGAGAGCGAATATGTTGGTCAGAAGATTTGCAACTTGCTCGAAGCAGGTTAAGATTACGCTGTTTAAGGCATACTGCCAAAACTTCTATTGCAGTAGCTTGTGGGCAACGTATTCGCGAAAAACCCTCGACGCCTTGCGCGTCCAATATAACAACGCCTTTAGGATGTTATTGCGGCTACCACGGTTTTGCAGCGCATCTGGAATGTTCATGGAGGCGCGTACAGATGGATTCGTAGCCATTTTGCGCAAGAATGTGGCCTCCTTATTAAGCAGGGTTCGTGTGAGCGGCAATGGCATTCTGGCGGTTGTCGTTGACAAATTTTGCTGCCCTATACTAAAGCATCAAATTAGGGTGCTGATGGAATAGGGTTAAAATAATTATAATGTAAAATTTTTAATCTTTTTAATATTTTAATTTACTAACACCTAGATGATAAGTTTTCTACTAACCATTGGATCAATGATGTCTGAATGAATAAAATTATTATTATTATTATTATTATTATTAAATGCCATCTAGCAGCTTAACAGTGGGCGGGAATTGCATAACTTGATTTCGTCATATCCTTTCTACTATCGGACAACACGACGTACGGCGAGTATCCACCCTTACGTTGTGGAAACCTCTACAGTCCAGACTAAGCGTTTCGCCTCGTCTTTTATACCGCGTTCATCGAAGGACTGGAACAATTTGCCTGCTGCGGTCTTCCCGTCTGATTATAATTTAGGTGTCAATCATCAAGGCTAGAGTGAATAGGCTGTTAATAAACTAGTGTGCCTCACCATCAACGACTGTAGCACTGCTTACCATCACGTGAGATCGCAGTCAAGCACTAGTTTGTATTTATTAAAAAAATATATATATATACACACTTGGCCGTATCTAACATTTCCCTGACTGAGCCAACCATTGAACTCAGCAGTAGCGTGAATATATAGCTTGAACATAAAATCTTACAAATTAAAAAAATACACAGCTACATACAAATTATACGAGTATTATGTAATTATGTTTTTTTAACTAAGATTTTTTTGAGTAAATACCTTTATCATCAGGATCAATGCATAGCATAGCATAGTCAGCCTTATAATGTTCCCACTGTTGGGACTCAGGCCTCCTCTCTAGGAGAGGGAATGGGCTGTAATCCACCACGCGGGCCCAGTGCGGATTGGTGGATGTCACATGTCTTCGAATTTTTGGTTCTAGGACATGCCGGTTTCCTCACGATGTTTTCCTTCACCGTTTTGAGAGCAGTGATCAAGATCAATGGTCAATTGAGTCAGGATCAATGGTCTTACGTCAATGATCAGATTTGGCCGCAGTGTGATTTAACATATATTATGTAGTATTTTTGCTTGAGTATCAATCAGTAGCTTTGAGCATATTTTGAACACAACATTTCGTATTATAAATGTACCTATTGCTCCCGGAATATTATGTAATAATGTATTTTTTTAACTAAGATTTTTTTGAGTAAATACCTTTATCATCAGGATCAATGGTCTTACGTCAATTATCAGTTTTGGCCGTAGTGTGACTTATCATATTATGTAGTATTTTTGCTTGAGTATCAATCAGTAGCTTTGAGCGTATTTTGACCACAACATTTCGTATAAATGTATCTGTTGCTCCCGGAATATTATGTAATAATGTATGTTTTTAACTAAGATTTTTTTGAGTAAATACCTTTATCATCAGGAATAATGCTCTTACGTCAATGATCAGATTTGGCCGTAGTGTGACTTATCATATTATGTAGTATTTTTGCTTGAGTATCAATCAGTAGCTTTGAGCATATTTTGACCACAACATTTCGTATTATATGTATCTGTTGCTCCCGGAACACTAAGACCTCTTACAATATTTTAGCAATCCTCTGTGTCTCAATAGCCCTATTACGTTCAGTTGTCTATCAGTAATTTTCTGACCACACTCAATTACATGACCGCAACGTTTTTCCATTTACAACCAATAAATATCTCCTAGTATTTCTTGTTAGGTTAGTGTGTAATGGCGATGAGTTTTTTTTTGAGGTGGGTAATCATTCAATGACTTCTCTTGCTTTAGGGTAGAGCGAAAGGGCGTGTCAGACTTTTACTGACTAAAAACATACCATCATATCTGTCCTTCAGTTGCATTTTGCGTTTTAGGACCACGGTTTTCTTTTTCAGAAATTCCTCGTGGCCCTAACGGACATGGCCTTGCTGGGTTTTGAGGCACGTGTGGAACACTACACGCGTCGCCGCCGACGAATCCAACTCGGTTCTTACCGGGCGAGGCGGACGGCAATCTAACCATTACTCGTCGCCCGCAAGCCCGCCCGTTCTCTCACGTATGCGACCATTTCCTTCGCTAGCACTACTGCTTCGCAGGAGGCGATCGCATCCCATTCCCTCTTGCTTCGGACCATGGACTGAACCAGGGCCCGGCGCAGCCGCTGATCACTTCAACGAGGACACGCCGATGGCGATGAGTGACAATATCTTACTATTTTCTAGGATGAGTTAGATAGGACATTCAGTCATCATCTTCCTGCCCTTGTCCCGTGTTATTTGGGGTCGGCGCAACATGTTTTTTTCTTCCATTCTGCCCTGTCACTTGTCATACTATCACTAACTTCCTTTTCTTTCATATCACTCTTCACACAATCCATCCATCTTTTCTTTGGTCTCCCTCTCCATCTCCATCCATCCACATGTAAACTCATAACTCTTTTAGTAACATGCGTTTCATCCCTCCTCTTCACATGACCATACCAAGACAAGATAGGACATTCAGTCACCATCTTAAATTATATCTTCAAGTATTTCCTGCTAATCGTATAGGCCTATATCTATTTCCTTTATCAAAGTGTTTCCAAAACATACGTTCAGCTGTACACGTTTTTGTTTGATATGACAAACACCATCATACCATTTACTTTTCTGCTTATGGGCAATTCATCTCACTTGTTACTAAGTATTGGTACAATACTCAGAACTTTCACCCTGTTGACCTTTATATGCGTCGCGTGTATACGTGATGATCGCTAACGATAATTCAACGACTGTTTGTTTGATCATATTTGCATTATTTATGTTCTATTTGCTGATCTTGTTAGAGTTCATACTAAGCTTTGTTTGTTTAGAAAATCAGGGTTCTGTGAAGTTGTTACCGCCGCCCTGGAACTGAGTGAACACAGGTTTTTTTTTTTTAGGTGGAAAAATCATCTTATGACAAATCTCGCTCTTAGGCAGAGCGAGAGATAGTGTCAGACTTTTACTGACTAAAAACCCACTCCTGTTCCTTCGTTGCCTTCGTCCCAGGGCCCCGGGTTTCGTTTTCACACTACCCATGGCCCTACTAAGCCTACTGAGGCTTCGACCGTGCTGGGCTCCTACGGTTTGCTGACATCTCCCTGAGGCGCGCGTGGAACAATACGCGCCGTCGACGACTTGGGCTCGGTCGGCGGGCTACCCATTGCTCGCCGTCCGCAAGCCCGCGTCTACGGTGGCCGGAACGAGTGAACACAGGTGGATTTTAGTCAGTAAAAGCCTGACACTCGCTATCACTCCACCCAAAAAATGGGTTCTATGGAGTTAGGTTATGGTTGGCAGGTATACAATTTTGTTAACGTTAACACAGGGTCTAAAGAAAATGGTCATATTTAAAATGCTGCTTCTGCCCATAGAAATGAAAAATATACCGAAAGACAAAGAAGAAGAAGACAATACCGAAACAAAAAAAAACGTACCCTATTTTTGAAAATTTGTATTGGAATGAATTTTGATCAGCCGATGATAACTTTGTATGAAAAGTCTAATTTCTTTTTGAGATTTTATGATATAAGAAAAAATGCGTTAAAGAATGTTGTTCATGTTGATAGGCACAAGCACTCTTACTGTATCTAAATCTAAAGGCTAAAAAATATCCGACGAGTTGGACCGATGACCTGGTGATGGTTGCGGGAATCCGATGGATACAAGACACAAAGGACTGGGCGTTGTGGCGACGCTTGATAGAAGGCTATGTCTAGGCGTGGACATTTTTCGGCTGAAATTATGAAGATGAGGATGAAGCCATCTAACATGTGATCATCTATTTTTGTTATGCCCTGTATGTGACCTACAAGATAACTAGCTCTTTGAGTTATCTAGTAACCTTATCTTTTGATTCTTGTTTCAGACCCTAAAACGATAGTTCCTTTGATTTTTCCTTTGTACATCATCTTTTTCATGCATAACGTAAAAAAGACCTTTGCTGAGGGTTAATGATCTTTAAATAAGCATCACTTTGATCCCAAGCGGCCTTTACCCTAACATCAATGTTCGTCGATGCGAATGATTCAAAAGTTCCAAAATGTCCATATTTACCATGGAAATATAATATTTAACGCATGATTTTTCATCACTTACAATTCGATTTTAATAAACGATATAGTTTTCTTCTTAAATAATTGAAAATTCCCCGCTGAGGTATTATTATAGACGTGCGTGCGATAGATGTTGGCCTAAGATATTATGTAGGTACTGCTGTGCTTGGCAAACGTTTATCGGCCACGGCCAATGTTGGTAAAAAAATATTTCCATTGCTTTTCTCACAAAAAGTTAACTCCCCATAGAGATGGTTGGTATTGAAGAAACGTTGGCATTACGTTATCAATGTTTGCGTTGGTTGGCCAATTTATGAAAACGGGGTTATAAATCTGATGACCATGTGAATTCGGACAGTAATGATTGATGTTTGCGTGTTTTGCCCTTTTATTTCTTCCTTGGATAATTTTGCTAGGAATGTGACCTTGATTAGTGTGAGTGTGTTGACTATCAGTTTGTTATACTTTTCCTTTTAGTTATTTTTTTTTTAAATTCCGTACTGATTTTAGGTTAGAAATCACTTCAAGGTAAGGTCTTCAGTTAGCTTTTTTGAAATTATACGGTTTCTGGGGTATTCGCTTTAAAATTGCGACTATTCAATTTGCTACTACTGGTTTCTAATCTTCCGGTCGTTTCAATATTGCAAACAAACAACGTTTTGTTTGTTGGGGGAAAAGCAAATAATGAGCTTGTTGTTATCTCCATTGTAATAATTAGTTTATTTTTGTTGATCTTCGGACTTTCAGTAACTTCCAAGTCTAATTACGAGGTGTTACAAATCCCTTATTGAATATTTTTTTCTCTTTCTCTGTAATCTCTAGCTGCTAAAATATTCACAGTTAATTTGAATTTGGTCTTGACCTTTCAGTAGAAATGAATATATTGAAGGAAGTTTGAAATTGGCACCAGTGACTGAAAGGTAGAAAAGGAATCGTTTGTCTTGATAAGTTCATGTGAAAACAAGGGTAGAAACGCATTTTACTAAAAGGGTTATGAGTAAATATTCATGTAGATGAATGAAGTGAAGAAGATGAGAGGAAGCCAAAGAAAATACTGAGTATCGTGTGAGCAATGACATGTTAGAAAGGGGAGTCAGTGATAACGTAACGATTGATAGGACAGAATGGAAGAAAAAAAAACGTGTACAACTGATTCCAAATAAAATGGAACAAGGGTGGTAAGATGATGATGTTGATGGTCATGACCTTATTTGTAAAAAAGCTTTCCACCTTCATACATCTTTGTCACACCATAAAAACCTTTATTACATCTATGAAATACCGTCACTTACTTACACACACCGGCAATTAGCACTAAACAAAGCGCCATTAACTGATGACATGCCATAGAATAGGTTACCATGGGAATATCTTCACCATATCATCATAGTATGGGATCTTGGGAACTTCTTCAGTACCCGATATTAATATTGCCATGTTATTGTTCACATCGAGGTCAGGTTTAATTAAGTTTTTGTTTGTCATTTTACATCGTGCGTGTGTTGTTGGAATGTTGCTTTATTGAAGGTCCGTTAGTTTGTGACGTTTGTCTTTGTTGGGTTACAAGTCACTAATAGTCTGTGATTAGAGCTTTGTAAATTTAGAATAACAGTAGGCAAATGATTTCAGACTTTGGTCTTATCTATGAAGTAGGAAATTGGTGAATGGTAGATGATTTAGATTTAATTGAGTAAAGAATCATTGTGGTTCATGATAATTTGTCAAGTATAAAGTATGCCTAAGTCACTAATGGTCCATGGTTAGAGCATTGTAAGTTTTAGAATAACAGTAAGTAAACTATTTTAGACTTTGGTCTGTCAAGTAGGAAGTTGGTAAATGGTAGATAAATTTGATTGAGTATAGAATCACTGTTGTTCATAATAATTTATCAAGTACCTATAAAGTATGTTTACTCATTGAAGCTAAAAAAAAACCTGTAATTACTATGGAAAATGCTAGAACAGATGTAGTCTGTAAATCTAAGAATCTTGACTCATGATTAGGTAGTGCCTATCAGGCAATTGGAAAGATCCAGTGGGTTTAAAGGGTAGCCTTAAAGGAATTATGGAAACGACATGGTGTCAGACTCAGATGGAGATATCGGGATATGCTGCACTTCTTTTACAAAAACTGGTGATTGGAAACTCTGAATGGAATGAGGAGAAAGAAGAGCAAGAAGACCTTAGTCCAACAGGGGGTCTTAAAATAGACATAATATCAGAACCAAATCTGTTAGATTTGCACCACCGAATACAGTAGGAAAAATAAGATTTACTTGATCAATATGAGATCTTCTATCCAATGATACAATCGTAATGAAATTCTTTTATTACTGTGTTCTCATTGCATTCCAGTCCACCAACGGTGATACTTCCGCTCATTCTCAATGTTGGTTTACCTGAATTGTATCCACCGAAATACTGACACTGTTCACAAGTAATTAGATAAACGTGTATTTGAATAACTCCCTTTTACATGTTCTTTGTAAGTGATGTAAAGTTTTTTGAGAGCAGAGCTTTTTGGGACGAGATAACACTGGATTTAGATTGAAGGATTAAGATTGTAATCGTTTTAGTTTATACCACGAAGTTTAGATTGAAGATTATGACTGAGTTTGAGGATAATACCAGAGTATATTCATGCTGTCTTTCTTTCAATAACAATATTCAATTTCTAAAGTGTTGGACTTAGCACAGTCTAGTACAAATCCATGTTCCTCATGATATACAATCAACTCATCGTGGTTCACACGCCCCATTTCATTACATACGCAGATTTCGTCGTGTTCTACAAGATTGGGTATTAATTCTCACTTTCTATAACACGGTCGTGTCCACCTTATGCATGCTTCTATCTCAGCGAGACAGGCTGTCTACTCGATGACATTTGGGCCGCCACGACTGTGTTATCAGGGACCTTTGCTCTCGCACTAGCACCGTCGCCTCCCATCGCGTTTAATTCACAATGCAATGATATAATTCGTTCCGGTTGTCTTTCACCTCCCTTTCCAACTCTCACGGACCCACTCAATCTAAATTAACTTGTCATATTTTCTGCTTTTCCCTCGCGAAGGCAGTTTTTGCACCAACATCGAGCCGACACAGTCGCGATTCATAATCGAGTTGTAATTTCTCCGACTACATATTTACAGCTTCCTGCAATGTTTCCTATATGTATAGGCTAAGATGAATTTATAGCCTTTTAATAGCTCACGCAGGAAAGTGTACCGTTTTGTATCACCCATAATTTTGTGCCAATCAAATTGTAAACACCTGGCTGGAGCTGTAATGTCAACAGTTTGTTGTTTATGAATAAGAAAATCGTGCTGTGGAACAACGCAGAGCGGATAATTTGTGAGTGTCTTGGAGGGAATGTACACACTTGTTTCGATCGTAATCGAGAATCGATCGTGTTGTATCGAGCGCCGGGTTGTCTGATCAACAGGGCCATCATAAATCTTACAAACGATTTTGATCATGAAGTTCACGGGCGTCTGTTTTTGACGTGTAACTGTTTATTTTGTTACAAGTGGGCAATCGAGTTGAATCGCATCGAAAGCATCGATCGAATCGAGAGATGCGAGATGTTAATGCCGGTCAGTGGGTCGTATCGGACAGGTGAATAAGTCGAGAACACAATGGATGATGTGACTGCTGGGCCATTGTTCGTAAACATCCAGCTATTTTTAGTGGCGGAATGTTTGGACGATGACATTATCTTTATTGATCTGACGTGTTCGATGCTGCCTGCACCGTTTCGAGGTCGTCGGTCTTAGATCGCATTTTCGTCTTATCAATATTTTTGAACACTTTCCTTTTAAGTATTACGAGCAGATACAATGTTCTGCTCCATCGTGTTATTGATTTGATCGATGTGCTATAAAACTAGGACATGAATTGTGTTATTAAGAATCGTGTCCAACTAAAATATCTAAATAGAAAATCAGAGAAATGAAGAAAGTGCCATCAAAGAAAAACAGCCTAAACAAAATAATTTCTAATTCATTACAAAGAGTAGGCTGACTAGAGCGCAGCCCTAATTACGGAACAATACGTCACCGCAACCACAAGGCCACATTGGGCCGCCACAAAAAACTCTACGAAAAAGAAAAGAAAGAAAGTTTCATTTATCTTTAACTTTTATATGCAGATCTAGGGAACAATGTTCACGTTTTTCTCACGGCTGCGGCGGTTTTGTATGGTATGATTCTTTTATGGACGTAAAAGGTTAACGCTATCTTTAGTAATGATTTGATAGCTCTACGGGTTTGGAGATGCGCTCTGCGATCTTTAAATCGTACCTAACTGTATTTTTTTTGTATTTTTCTCTATCTCAGGAATCCTTCGAAGGAAGAAACATTGAATGCTTAACTTGATACTATGCTGTATTTTTAGGGTTCCGTACCTCAAAAGAAAAAAACGGAACCCTTATTGGATCACTTTGTTGCCCGTCCGTCTGTATATCTGTCTGTCTGTTAAGACCCTTTATCTCGGGAACACGTGAAGGTATCGAGTTGAAGTTGAAACCATATACTCAGGCCTGCGGTCAAAGCTGAAAAAAAACATCTGTGTTAACGGAAAAAAAGATACTGCCGTTTATGTCGCAAAAAACGTATATTTCGACACTCTCAAGGGAATCAAAATTCGTAGGGTACTTTCCGTTGACCTAGAATCCTGAAATTTGGCATGAAGCAAGCTCTCATAACACAAGTATAGGAAAAAATCTGAAAACTGTAAATTTGTTGTTACGTCACAACAAAAAAGCTTTTTTTTGCATTCGGAAAAATCTTCGTAACTCAATTCGCGAATTTAACTGTTTTCATAGGTAAGTTTGTACGGAACCCTCCGTGCGCGAGTCCGACTCGCACTTGTCCAGTTTTTTTATTATTATTAATAGGCTCGTGCTTGACCCCTATTTCATCTGATTGTAAGTGATGATGTGGAGCACGGTTGCCTAAAAATAACCTATGACTTAAAGACCCCTAGGAAATAGACGACTCCGATAGGAAATTCCGCTCCTCGTTTTGAATGTGTTCCCAAAACGTTTTATGCGTATGGGCAAAATGTCTACCATGTAATTCAATAGTTATATTCTTCAATGTAATTTATTACATCACTATCACAATTATTTAATTCCTAGAATTTTCCGCACTTGCAGCTGACCTCTGAGACCTATCTAGAATTAACGTCTTTGGAATGTTATCTCATCTTACTTTCTAGGAACAAGCGCATTTTCACAAAGAAGAAGAAAATGAACCAATTTGTTCGAGCACATCTCATAAAACAATACGAATTGTAAAAGAATGAATGGAATAACCGTATTCTTAGACGATTGTAACCATTCTTCAAATCCGGAACTATTGGACAGGCATATATAATAGCGTATCACATGTAATAGACAGTTTTGCATCAGCAACGCTTACATACATTACTCATACGAGAATGCGGCTCGTCCAAGTTTGTTTGGACGAGATAAAATTTTGACGATTTCCCGGTACATTCTGCACGGGCCGTTATTTTGTTTACTTGAAGATAAAAGCTACAATTTATTTTGAACTTTATGTATTACGAAGACAGTTCTAAGTCGTCTTGGTTTGGTGTTCAGTTATTTGTTCGATAAAATGTGAAGAAGTTGTAGATAATTTAATTGCTAACCGTATAAGATGGATAATCTTAAGTTTTATGTGATCACCTTTAGATTCAGAAACGGGAAATTGATTGAATCTTTGTGCTACGTGTGTACGTTTCCTATTTATTCGATACCCTCTTTGCTATTGAAGCTTCCTTGAGACAGTTATGTGAGATAGTCTGGAAATGTGTTAAAAGCTAGTTCAGTGAGAAGTCCCGTTTTTACTCGTCAACGGGATAATGTCCTATAAACTATGCTTTTTGCTCGCCTCGTGTTCTGAAACTTTTATAAAATTAATTAACAGTCCTGTGACTGGCGCTGTTAGTTGACGATAGCTGGGTATTAACTTTGTTCTTGTTACAAACTCACTATCGTTATTTCCTATGTATTTTACTTTTACTGACTCAGAATAGAGGCAACTGCCAGTGCCTCCACTCTGAGCCACTCTCATCCATCAGCCTCCTCTATTTTTACCAATTTTTGTATTTATATTACAGTCGTGGTCTTTACTCATCTGTCTTTGTTTCATGTTGCTTGATGTCGGCGTTACGCAACATGTTTTCTTCTTCCATTCTCCCCTATTAACGGTAACGTTATCATGCACTCCTTTTTCTTTCATACGATTAAACAATTTATCCTTCTATGTTTTGCATTCATTATTTTATTTATTCTGTCTTTTACAACTCTTTAAGCGTCACGCGTTTCATTGAGGTCTTCAGCAAGGTCTGAGGTCTTAAGAATACAATATTACTCGTAGCTTATGCTAATTGAGTAAAAGCATTTCTCCTTGTACGTATAAGTGTGCACAAAGCAATATAAAATTACTGTTTTCCTTACAAATTGATTGTGCAATAAACTGGTATATTGGACCATAATGTGAGCACGCCTTGCACGGCTATTGGAAACGCTTTATTGGAAAATAATGTGCCGTAGTTAACATTGAGGACATTTTTGTTGCAAGACTACTAGTTGGCTGTGACTTTCCTCAGTAATTTTCATGTTGCTTTGGATTTTAAGAGAATATCAATTCTGGGATTAGGCTTAGCTTAATAGACGCGTGAGCAGGCGTACACCAAGCGTATAATGACGAAAACGCGTCTATGAAGTTACGCGTCTGTGGACAGTACCCCTGAGTCTTCTATTACATTTGTTCTTATTGTAAAAAATCAACACTACGACAAATAATATTGTTTCTCTTGTTTAGCTGCTAAAAACAAAACGTCAACAGCTAATAAATAACCCAAGTCGATGATATAGAAACCCCATTCCCACATGCCATGGAGATAGCGTAACATTTAATCTATTTTACCATAAATCACGAGAATATTAGCACAATGGATGGTTTCGCGATGCAGCACCATCGATCATTATATTATGGTACGCTCGATAGCTGTCCATGTAATTGATCTCCACCTATCTGGTGTTGCTATCTTTCTTGGCGAATCAATGGTTTCCTTATATATTTTTTATATTAATTTTGAGTATCGTTTGTTCTACTTTACTTTTCCATATCAAAATTACATACAGGGAGAATTTGTCAAACGGGCGTGGGTGGCTAAATCTTAAGCGATGACGAAGAGCAAAAAATCGACTATTTTGGCTAGAATTTGATAAAAATTGAGACAAAATTATTGTATTTTTGAAAAAAAAAAAAAAAACAGTATTCGAAGGCCCGGAATCAAACCCAATAAATTTAAAAAAATACACGCCGTTTTATTTCACTATTCGATAGTCTCGCTAATTATGATAACATTTTGGGACGTAATTATGTCCTAAAATGTTTATTTATTTATTTTATAATTTTTATACACACATTATATTGGAAGAAGATACAGTATCATAAAACCCTTCTGATATTCTCTCTAAAAAAAATGCGGACAAAGTGCTAGTATTATACATAATACCAAATCCATACTTTAGGTATGCCTAAAGTATAGATTTCGATTGGTATTGTATTACGATATTAAATGTTCTTGAAAATGTTGTACTTTAATTTTGTTTAGTTCGTTCTTCAGATCGTATGGGCTCTCGTATTCCCAGAACTAATTTTCTAAAACCTTGTTGGTCGTCACCGCAATTTTTACTCTGTAGTTTTTCTTTTACATTTCATAGAACTCAGGGAATAACAATTGTATAAGATTTAAGGGTTTATTACTTTCTCAGATTTATTCATGATTCGTTGTGTCGAAGTGACGTCTAAATTCGTATACAAAAATATTGAAAGTATTTTTTTCTTTGTCGTCTTAGGCTTGCTTCTGAAGTGCAGTTGTTTCTTACGAATTTGTGCTGTAAAAATATATTTCTTTTAAAAACTTGCGTTTCACCTGGACAGACACACAGATGTACATATACATTGTCCCTTCCATAGCTTAGCCCTGTCCTTTGTGTCCAAGTGTCTATATTTTCTCCGTGGACTATCAGATTCTCACTCGCAAATATAATGGTTCTATTTGTCCATTTTGAGCTGAGCTTTGTGTCCATGTTCAATGTTATCGCACTATATGTATTATTTATAAGCAGGATTAGTAAGTGTTTAGGCTTTCTGAGCTCCTGTGAAAGTTCTGGTTTGTACCTGTTGGAGATTAGTTCCTAATAGTGAAAACATTAGGTGCTTAAATAGATTATTTGCTGTTTGTTCGAATATAGTTTTAGGTAATTAATTACATAGATGTAGAGCCGTCGCCGCGTCGTAAGTTACCGATATACCCCAAAGAATCGCCAAATTTAAGTGGCAGTGGGCGGGGCACAATGCTCGTAGAACAGATGGTCGATGGGGACGAAAGGTTCTTGAGTGGCGACTACGTACCGGAAAACGCAGCGTTGGAAGGCCTCCTCCGATGTCGTGGTGAGGGTCGCGGGAATCCGATGGATGTGAGACGCACAGGACCGGTCGTTATAGCAACACTTGACTTATGTCCAACAATGGACGTCTTTCGACTGAAATGAAGATGATAATGATGATGAGCCATTAAATAGGGTATCGGGGGGATGAAATACTACTACTCGTACTATAATAGTAGCAGAAATAGGTATACATTTATCTCGGAATGTGGTTTAATAATTTCATTTTCATTCGCTAGGCTTGCTGGCTATTTATAAACTAGAAAAGCCGTTTTCCCGCAGTTGAACTATCGAAACTAAACATTTTTGACGCGCTTTCTCCGTAGCTCTTTGAACCTATAACATTAACATACTCGTAAATACTTCATGAAATAGACGTTTTGCTTGCTTATCCTAACAGTGACTGGCTAAATTGTACTATTAAACAATAGTATAAAACAATGCTCGTCTCCACTGGGTCCATCGTAAAGTTGAAGCGTGTCCTGTTTCGAATGTGCGAATTTATGGTCATCTTATGTCTTGGGTACCGTTATTACGTTTAGGAGTCGCACACACTGTACCTTTTTCTCCCTCTCAGCTGCCTTGTCAAGCCTTTCCCAGGAACTCTGGAGAATGTTGACCAATATCAATGGAAAGGAAAAACTATAGTCTTTATAAATTATTATAAAAGAAAGTCCCTCACCGCGTCTCTCTGTCGTTATAAACGTGATACACTCAAAAACTGCTGAACAAATTTTCATGCAGTTTACAGCAATATATAGAATGATATATTATTCGTGTATTATACACTAAAACCCATTTTCAAGAATGATAAGTTTACAATACACAGATATTATAGTAGAGAAACACCGAAAATTTCAAATACATATTTCTAACAAGCAGGGGCGGGTTGCAAGTTTAAAATAATTTAAAACACCTGAGTTTGTACTACACTGACAACTTTTGGTTCTTCGCGAGAAGACCAAAATTCTCAATAATATCCATTAGAATCAGTTAAAAATCATATGTAGCAATACATATCCCACAAAGGTATTGTAGATGCTTCAGACAACAATAACGTTAACACTCACTTTAGCGCAGCTTACAAGAGAATGAAAGCTAAACCGTAATATGTGGAGGTAAGAGTATGGGAGAAAGAGAACGGAAATCCGATAAGTGTGGAAAAGACCTTACTAAATGGAAAACTAAAGATGTAACCCAGTCATAAACAAACGTTTGATTGGAGGCATCGCCTTGCAAATTTTATTGTATCGACTCATTTTATTGATGTCCTAGTATTTGTTAGTTTTCGCTAAGAAATATTTAATATATTCATCAACTGACACTATTAAAATTTCCTGGGTCAGAAAAACCAAATGTTTTAGTAAACAAAGGCTTAGAATTCTCTGCAAGCCTCATAAGTTCAACTAATTATTACCCGTCTGCTTCCATAGCAATAGTGATCTTCTAGACACGCTTCGTTAGTTTGTCGATTTTCTTTTCTGTATAGCTGGAAAAGATTTAAAAAAAATCTAGAACTCAGTGGGTAAGTCAAGCCAATTACAGACAACAAAGAAATTCCAAATCTCTTGGGCGGTGAATTGTTTTGGGACTTACAAACAGTTTGATCAGGACAAACAACAATTCAAAGGTCTACAAATTCGAATATAGTGATTTCCTTTATTTGTAAAGGCTTTCTTTTATTAGATTGCTTCGTCGTTATCGGAAAGGACTTCGACATAGTTTAGAAAATCTAGTTCAATCGATCGATTCTAATACGGACTGCGTATTTCATTCTGAACCGACTGATTTCTTTCATCTGGTTCAATTATTACTTATGCATGATTTTTATTCATTTTCAAAACTAGAATTTTCTCAATAAAAGATTACATTTCGTCAAAGCTCTTAAAAATTGATTTCCCAGACACCACTCCGATGATTCCACCCATAATCGTTATTCCGGAGAATAACAGTACAAGACAAGTAAAATCCAGGTTTCAACCAATTACAGTCCTTATATTGCTTCGAATTCTGCCGGTGACCCAAACTGCTGGCTTGAACCCATGTTCGGTGGAGAAAGTTGGTTCACAATATTATAAATTGTTATTAATAGTCCCCATGGTATGGTCGCTTTGTTTGGCCACTTGATAAATTATATTGTGGTGAGGTATTTCGTTCTAATGGGAATGTTTAGATGATTGCAAATTATCCAATTTTTATATTTTTTAAATTAAATTTAAATCAATGATGGCAAGAATTGAAAACCAATCCAACCGCAATAAGACTAATCAAAACTCAAAAATTTTTTTATTTCACGGGGCCTACATGGGCACTTATAAAACATTAGAAGCTAGCGTACGGTTCCAATTGGTCGTTTCCTATAGAGAAGAACTGGAAAGAAATTCTAAAATTATTGTTTAAAAAAAAAAGTTTCTACAATATTTCCATATTACAATATAAATAGATATGAGAGGACAATGCAGACCAGTCAACTTTGTACCCAAAAGTACAATAAAAAAAGTAGTCTATGAATCTGCGGCGTCTACAGTGTTCTCATTCACATTACTAAAAGAGGCTATACAAAAATAAAAGTAAATCTGTCAGTAAATGATAGTTGCATACAATAATAAATTACTAATTAAATTAAGGGATCAGTTAGCCCTTTGAGTCTTAGATTGGCATCATGTTTACTGCTTCAAGAACTTGAGAAATAATTCTAAACTTTTGGAGCGTGACCGTGGGAGTCAACCTCATTAATTTCGATCAACATGTAGTTTGTCACATGAAAGTTTGTAAATCTGTAAAGTTTCTACCCACCACGTGGTTATCTAACCAACGGGAGCTTAAAAGGAAAATTGAATCGGTGCGGTTTCCTCCGAGACTGGTCCCTATTCATCATGGTCGCGGGTTGCCTCGATATTTCCGTCTTCCAACTTTGCATAATGTACGTCTACGTATACAAAAGTTCAAGAATGTTATGTAAAAGGGTTTCTAAATGTAAAGAAGTTGGTGCTCATCTTAAGTATGTGCTTTATCTAAGTGTGATGGAACTGTTGTTTTGAAAGCACCGATTTGAATAGGTATTATTGCATTACAGTTGATATAATGTTTCTAGAATTAGCTTTTATTTAGCAAATTGACAAAAAGTAAATCACGCTACGGAAATGTTTTAAAGAGTTACTGTGGTACAAAGGTCAACTGAAGGACACAGGTGGGTTTTAGTCAGTAGAAGTCTGACATAACCTCTCACTCCTTCCTACAGCGGGAGAAGACAAATCAGAATGTTTAAAGGTTCAGTTAAAATGACAACTACACAGGGTATATTTTTGAGAAGGGAAAGTAAGGGAAGGTACATCAACCATTACAGCTACAGAAAAACGTTCCTGGGAGACCATCCATAACTTCAAAGATTTTGTAAGAAAAACATAGAAAAAAAAAGATAAAATAACAAAAAAAACTTTGCCTTTGCCTTTGGTGTGGGTATGGGTTCCATTTAGGGATCAAAATACCCCTTGGGATCATACAGGTATGAGTACCTACTAGAAATTACAGAAATCAAAAGATCTGCGAGTAGTAGATAACTTTAAGAACTTAACTTATCCACTGTACACACTTATTTTCGATTGTAAAAGGATAGTTGCTCACATCTTAAATCAAAGAGATACACACATTTACCATACGCCAGGAAGAAAACTAACTGCCGCTGCGTACAGAACATAGTGCTTTCAAGATAAGCCGCCACACGCAGCCCTGAGAAACAAGGCTTATCTGCAACAAAACGCACAAACCGTTAACATTCTGTATCTCCCACGATAGACGCAAGTTTGTCGATTACAACCAACTATTACATAGAAACTATTACATGCCGATGTTTCCGACTGCTTACTGCTTTTTGTTTGCCGTTCGTTTAATTTATTTCTGTTCTCAGAAAGAAAACGCTTGTTGTTCCGACTCTGGTAATGTCAAATGGGAAAACTAATTTGAATTTACTAAGGCTTTTACTCAGTTCGAAGTAGTCGTGCTCAACGATGAATGCTCACTTGATTGGAGAAAAGCGGGCCCTTGCAATATACTAGGAAATGATGAGATGAATGAACTCCAATCATCTAATCCAGTAGCATGTGAAATTCCGAATAACTTCACACATGTTCATAATACTGACGTACTAAGAATTCATAACACGAGACAGTAATAAGCTCATGCCATGCTCACTATGTCGTCATAATTGGCGCCGAGCGCTCTCGAGCGAATAAATCTACGCATAGTTTATTCTCGCTACTAGACGTCTGACGCTTGCGTAACGAATTCGACTCTATTTATTACTATTAGCTCACTCTGACTCATGACACCCTGGTATTAGCATGTCGTCTTTGTGAATTTGACTTAATAGCGTCATAATTTGTGCATTGTTGACGTGTTGGTGAATAGAGATGAATTAGACGGGTAAGGTCCACAACAAAAGGTAGACAGATCTTTCATATCCTTGATACTATGGAAATCAATTTCTATTATTCGATGCTAGTTTTCTCACCTTTAACTTTGTGCAAATTGCTCTATTTGAACTCAATATTTCACTACCGAAGCTTCTGACATCATTCGCAATTAATCTCACTACATAGCCTTGGGGAAATTCTAGCTTTCTTTAGTCCCCCGTCGTCTGTTAAAGTTTATGTACTATCCTAACATAAAATATGAGCTATAAACAAAGGAATATGTTATAACAGATTCTACAGGAGCCATAACGTTTGTCATTGATAACGTTAATTTGACTGTAACTTTCAGAAAGTGTTACTTATGGAACCATAACTCTATTGATCACTATAGTATGCCGCACATAGCTTTCAGGTAAGGACGTTGAATTTGTTACATAAAATCTCTCCGCGCTTATTAGCATAGACTTAGCTTTTAGTGCTAGTGTTTGGTAGAAATTATTAAAGTAATAAAGTAGTTTGAAAGTGTTTATTAATGGTTAATAAGGAAGTCGAAGCCGTTTCAGTTAGAAATGTTCGCGGTAATGTTAGAAAGTGATTGCCTGAATATGTTTATAATAGATCAGATAATAAAGACGTGGATATGGATAATGATTTTAATGAGAGGTGCAAACATGTTGGAAATTTTCATGTTCTCAGCTCGTAAGATAAATTCGTTATCAATGAATAAGAAAATGTAGCCAAGTAACGTCCAAAGGTCTTATTATTTCGCCGGTTTCTTCCTCGAACTTGCAGCATATCCAAGTCTATACTTAGGATTTCTAAATTATCCAATTAATCACTTCTGGTATGTTCTCATCTCTAACGACATCTTGGACTACTTGTATGCAATCTGGATTACCAGTTTTTTCACCAGCAATCTTGTTAACGAAATCTCAAATGATGGATTGCAAGTTAACAAAGCAATCAGAAGAAGCTTTGTCGACTTAAAAAAATATATTACCTTTTTCAAGCTCAAAGCACCGCAGAAGAAAATAAATAAAGTTCCGTCCCGACGAATGGTACCTGTTATATTTCACATCAATCAAGTTATTTGGAAGTCGACTATCGTGATTACCACTTATGGCTTCCCATTGTTTCGTTTATTGTCCACTGAACAGAAATAATAAAGTTTATAACAGCTCTATAGATCTCCTGGTTAAAGGGTCTTACACATTCGAAATGGGAACGATATGTGGTATCAAGCTTGTAAAAAATTCTTACAATTGTTAATAGTTTTAATATTTAGATTGTAAGAAATTTTATAAACATGACTTAAGAATGATAGAGAATATAATAATGTCTTTCAAATACAACATGAAATTGTCACAGACAATCGTTAATTATGTTCGATAATTAACACAAAAGGAAGTGAATCGATAATGAGTTTCCCTATGGGCTACAGGTTTCTGTCCCACGTTGGAATTTCTATTTCTACGTAAAATAACAATGTAATGTTCAACAATCTATTCACTCAGGAAGTTTAAGAACCTGACTGAAAACCAGAGTAAGAAGAGAATGAAAACGACTGAATGTTGAACTCTGTGATCCTAGTGAGGTCTTTTATAAGAATATATCTTTAAATGCTTATTTGTCAAAACAGGCACAAATGATACTTAAGAGTATTGACATACGAGTACTCGTATAGTGGTAGAGGATTCAATTACAATTTTTACAATCATGAAGATAAATTAAAATTAACTTTAATGATATATATTTGGCGCAATTGTACTTTTAATTTAGCATGGATGTTTCTCTCTTCATCTATGCTGGATCGCACTACTACCATTCATCAAGTTATGTCGGTGCAGGCACCTATTGAGCTTATGAAAGCCACTAAATCCCTGATTGCCAATAATATAAGTCAGACACGAGACTCCAAGAGCCAGACCTCTAAGATGGATTCAGAAACATTTTGAGAACACATACAGATAGATAGATGTGTGTCGTGAATATCTAAGATTTTGTAAGAAGACTAACTTCTGCCAGCGGCTTCGCCCACGTGAAAGTCGGTTTCTCCATACAAACTTTGGACCTCCGTTTCATCCCCTTAGGAGGTGAATTTTGGAAAATCCTCTCTTAGTGCTCGCCTACGTCATAAAAGGAAACCTTGTCCAAAATTTCAAGCTCCTAGGCCCTGTAGTTTCTGCTGTGCGTTGATGTGTTAGTCAGTCAGTTTTTTCTTTTATATATATAGATGGATGAAAGATAAGTACCTAAAACATTGTTTTATTTGTGTTTTTGATTAATTGTTTTGAAAATTTATATGTTTATTTTTTGATTTATAAATTCCATGTCATATCTTTAATGTGTATGGATATGTTATGGTATTAGGTTATTATCGTTTTATTAAATTTTCATTTTTAGTTTGTAAGTTTCCTCTGTACAATACCTTGGATTTCCAGTACTTGTAAATAAATGAATACATTGTATGTGTTCCAAAAACGTTTCTTAACATACTTATATGTGAGTGGGTTACTTCTAGGCAAGCGTGCTTCATCATCGACCACACAATCACTTACCATCGGGTAAGATTGTGGTCAAGCGCGAACCTGTCAATAATAATAAAAGAAATCAACTCTCACTTGTGGCTACAAACTGAACATACATCGTCTACCACATAGTCTACAAACCCCTTTACCGAAGAGTTGTCATTCAAAGATATGTTTACAGAAAACGTAGTAAACAGTCGGGAACCATTGTCTGTTTGATGGATGGTTTCACATCGATTTTGTTACTTTTAGTTGTTTGCTTCTATTCGTCGAGAACCCAAACATAATGGTTTAATTTTGGGGTTATTTTTTGTGATGTCATGTGATAATTACTCATAGCTGACGATGAAGGCTAACCGATTTTAGTTGGAAGCGCTTTTTAATTATGTTTATTTGTGCTTTCAACATACTTTGTAATATCGCCGGGGGTAGGTTCCTGTAAAAACGTGATGAGTTTTAAAATTGGATTTTAGATTTTTGTTGATGTTAATGATAACCGGAGACACAGTAAAGTCCTTTTCAAGGGAAAGCATTCTATTCCAGATTTTTGAAAAATGATATTTTCTTTGATTCGAAACGAACGTGAATGAAGCAAAGACTGAGTTTATGTTGAATGTAAGATTATGTTTTCAAGGCAGCAGTAGTATTATTGTGAGCGCTATGTACGCCTTAATTGTCATGTGCATTAGTCCTTTTGTTATTTAGATTCTTCTGTGGACGTAAAATGTATGTGATGTGGCTGTACTTAATTTAAATAAATAAGACGAAGCCGTACTTTTAAACACATCGGTTTGTCTTATTAACACGTTTAGTGCGAAACGAGGTCTAATATGCCTCGTACGTGTCTTCCTTGCAGTGCAGCTAAGAAAAACATTGTCTTCTCTGCCGTGCGGAGGACGTAACTTCAATTTGGTTTAGTTTAGAAATGAGATGAATATATGTATTATTTATTGTGATATATTATTATGATATATTATTAGGTACATTATACCTATTACAACAGAGTGTACTGGTGTATCTATTTTAATACGGGGTCACTTTGTTCTTGTACTGCACTTAAAGACACGGGGTTTAAGCTGTTGATCCCCGCATTAACGCCGGCGTTAACGCGCCATTGTCTTTCTATTGTGTCTCTAATTACGCACTCAAAAGGTTAATAAGCCCCTTACCGTCATAATGATAGTTTTCAAACGAGGTCTTAAACGCCCCGTATCATTGAAATGGAAATAATACAAAAATGAGTGCCGGAGTCAACGTGTTAAATTAAATTTTCATGTCATGGGTGAAACATTATCACGATGTGGTACTTTTAATGAATACTTTCGTTACCTCGCCTACGTACTTACCTTCTCAATTAAAATTATATTATCTATAAAAATCGTGACATCTTATACACTATAACAGCTTATAGCACTCAACGGTAGGGTTGTCGCATGAAGTAAAATAATTGTAATAACTCGAAAGGCGGAACAGCAAAAGTCAAAATTAATTTAGTTGTATTTAAATTTATTTAGCTAAATCCTACATTGCTTTGGAGTTTTTTTCTGTCCACCTGAATACGAACATTTATACACAACTTACATTTTTATCTCATATTACTTGGGGTCGGCGCAACACGTTTTTTTCTTCCATTCTGTCCTGTCACCCGTCAAATTATCACTAATCCCCTTTTCTTTCATATCACTCCTCACACAATCCATCCATCTTTTCTTTGGCCTCCCTCTCCCTCTCCATCCATCTACATGTATACTCAGAACTCTTTCTGTAATATGCCCCTCTTCATATGACCATACCAAGACAACCGAATTCCTTTCAACTTTTCAGCGTCACTTTCAAACTTCCTCTAATATACTCATTTCTCACTTTAGCCATTCTCGTCACACCACACATCCATCTCAACATTCTCATCCCCGCTACATGCAATCTTTTTTCATCCATCTTTTTCACAGCCAACATTCTGATCCATACAGTATGACAGGTCTTATCACGGCCTTGTAAATTCTACCCTTCAACTTGAGGGGCATCCGTGGGTCGCAAGTTGTTCCCGTGACCTGTCGCCATTTCATCCATCCTGCGTTGATCCGATGTGTTACGTCTCGGTCTACCTCACCATCCCAGAGGTAGAAAATGATCAAATAATAATAAAGTCGAGAGCGAGTCAGACCTTTACTGATTTAAACCCAACTGTCCTCCTTCTGTTGCCTTTTGTGTTCCAGAGCCCTACAAAAAGATACCTCCAAAGACATTAGGTAATGCAAGATTTTGGTCTCCAGTCAGTAGATGATGGTAATGAATTAATGATACTAATAGGTATTTAAAGTGTGGCAAAGTCCCAGCGAGATTAAATATCATATTTGTTAGGATCTCCCCGTAAACCCCGGCCCTAACCTGGTTCATAAAAGAAAGTTTACCTATTAAGTGGAAGTGTAATCAATAAAGTCGTTTTCAAAACTAGAATAAGACAACCCTACGTAAAAACAGATCATTGACACATAGTCCGCGTTCAATGTCAAGAGTCAAGCTTAACCGGTGATTGGTCAGCGGCGACTCAAAGCTCGCAAAACGCTGCGCTTGCGCAACCGAGTCGTAACGCGTTGACGTTGACGATGCAGTGTTAACTATAGATATCGATTTGATATTGACAGGTCATGATTACGTATTATGTGTATAGCATGCAATGCGACCTCACGTGGTGTCTAGATCGATTCAGTAGTTCGTTTTGTTTGAATAGAATTTAATTGGATCAATCTTATCTGGGTACTTGGAAATTAAATGTTGCATAAGCCTTTTGGCAGTCCTACCGTGAACAAAAAGTTTCCTTCAGTAGATTTATAAGTATAGTTCCGTAAAAGCTTAGTTGTAAAGAATTAAGAAGTTTTCTAGCAGTTAATATCTCGTAGAAAACTGCAGCATAATTTCGTTTCTAAACTAGTATACAGGGTGTAAGGGACAGATCTCCGCAAACTTTAAGGGCTTGCTCAGTAGACGAAACTGAACAACCTACCACAAGATTATTTTTCAGGAAACGAAAAAAAAAAAAAAAATTCGGCCTCTCCATACTAAATTATAAACTTATTTGGACAGTTTGTATGGAGAGGCCGATTTTTTTTTCGTTTTCTGAAAACAAAATCTTGTTGAAGGTGGTTCAGTTTCGCCTACTGAGAAAGCCCTTAAAGTTTGTGGAGACCTGTCCCTTACATCCTGTATATTGAACATTAGAGCTAGCTTACTAGTTTCTTCTTATTAGCTTCTGCGAGCAGCTTGCATGAAGTTAAGAAATTATCTCAATTAAACGTACTCTCTAAACAAAAATCCTATTTGCTATTGCATCATTTCATCCAAATCGGTTTCAACGTCAAAGAGTAACAAACATAGACACACACAGGGGCGCCGGCTTTTAGAAAACCCCATGGGTGCTCATGCTCATTTGATGACTCGAAAAGTGGCGAAGTGTGAGAAGAGAAATGCACACTGACCGACCGACAAATAAATAAATTTAATAACTAATAATAAATTAAGAAAACATCACATACATTGTCCTGGTCCCAAACTCAGGTTTTCCCTTGGAACTTAGCGCAGTGGTTTACACTGCGCTAAACGGGTCGTCGGGTAATGAAAAAACGCCCATCCCAAACAGGCGATCTGTTTCTTGATGTCTATAATTCTCAGGTGTGCTCGGCACCCACTGTTTATTTCTCATGGGTGCTCGAGCTCCCGAGCACCCACGGAGTCGGCGCCCCTGGACACACACATACATTCCTAGATGCATACAAACTTTTGCCTTTGTAATATTTGTGTGATAAAATCTCTTCTTTGGCAGTTTAAATTTTAATCTTCCCTGTTATCATAGTTTTTCTTTTTCCCGAAAATGATGTAGAAGAGGAACAATTTGTGTACGCTTTTTACGCATAGTACAAAGGACAAGGATGTAATATAATCGGGGAAGGGGAAACTATTCCGCTTCGTAACAGAATATTCTGCTTATATTTGATGTTAATATTGTCCTTTGAGTTCAAAGTGTGTTATAAAGTGGATAGATGTATATAGGGGATACACGGAACATAATATTTTGAATTCTCACTTTGATGTTAAGTAGGACGCTCTATGAAGGATTTACGAGCTATATGTTGTTGCTGTTCTCAGATTATTATGATGGAACCGTAGGGGCCCAGCAGGGTCGAAGCCTACTGGGGCCTGGAAAAATGGCAAAGAAGAAACAGGAGTTTTTTTTTGAGGTGGGAAAATCATCTAATGACAAATCTCGCTCTTGGGCGGAGCGCGAGACAGTGTCAGACTTTTACTGACTAAAAACCCACTCCTGTTCCTTCGTTGCCTTCGTCCCAGGGCGCCGGGTTTCATTTTCACACTACCCATGGCCCCAGTAGGCTTCGACCCCGCTGGGCCCCTACGATTTGCTGACATCTCCCTGAGGCGCGCGTGGAACAATACGCGCCGTCGATGACTTGGGCTAGGTCCGGACGGTTACCAGACAGTTGGACGGCGGGCTACCCATTGCTCGCCGTCCGCAAGCCCGCGCCTGCGGTGGCCGGAAATCGGGATCGGAATCCCGGCGGCGGTTGGAGCGTGAGGACCGTTGCCTCACGCGATCGGCCGCCTCCTTTGCTAGCATTACTGCTTCGCAGAAGGAGGCGACCGCCTGCCACTCCTCCTCAAGAAGGAACAGCAGTGGGTTTTTAGTCAGTAAAAGTCTGACACTATCTCTCGCTCCGCCCAAGAGCGGGGAATGTCATTAGATGATTTTCCCACCCGAAAAAAAATATTATTATGATTGAAAACTTCATACTGACTGTGTAACTTTAACAGTATTCATTTATAATCTGCCTAGCCGTTTTCCAACTACGTTGGGGTCGAATTGCAGTATATTCTAAAGCGCTATTAACCTACGTAGCTCAATTTTTGCGTTACGCAAAACCCCTTACACTCTATTCGCAATATGATTAGACATTTTTACAAACCTTGTCCGATCAACCCATTTTGACTTCTATGGCATTGGTAGCAAAACAAATTGCAAGTGCAGTAAAAAGTTTGTATTGTAACAACTTTTGTTTTGCTTTGAACGCCATCCTTATGCCTACGGAATAGAAGTTAAAATCAGTTGAATGGACGGTGATAAAAGTTTGTTTAAATGTCTAATATTATTGTGAATGGAGAATAGTAAGACAGATTTTATATAATTTTCGGACAAAAGCCTATCTGTAACTACGGTCAAAAATCGAATAACAGCCAAAACCATCGGTATTTAAAAGTGTCTTCTCATCAAATATCTATAGGTATGTCCTCTTCTCATTCCAGATGATGACGAGGAATGCGGCGCCCTATCCGAGGGCTCAGAGACTTCGGAGTGCGGCCGCGCCGACACCGACGACGAGGGCATCGAGCGGGACTCCGAGCCAGCCCCCAGAAGACGGAGACGGCGCAGGAGGTTCATGCTCAAGGATGTCATTGAGGTACATATATCTTTATTTTGTTAGCCTACTTTGTGCACTTGGCGAAGGTGGAGAGATGAGCTGGACAACTTTTGGACGGACTGGCCCGCAATAGCTGAGGATAGACGTGTGTGGAAAAGGGGAGGGAAACATTCGCCCAGCGCGGGTGGGACATAATAGGCTAACAATAACAACAACCACTTTGTACACTGCCTTCTCTTTCTCCTTTCAAACCTATCGAGTGCGATATCTGACCAAGTTTGCACCACAAACATGATCGGAACATATATCACACCACCTTCGCCATTGAACTATCTCTAAGCAGTTTAATACAACTTATTTATCTAGTCTATTTATCAGGCCTTCTTTTGTTAGAAATCAGAAACGTTTATTTCAAATAGACCAATTATAGGCACTTTTGAATTGTCAAAATGTTGGTCAGTCAAAAAGTGAAGCTAAATTGCACGTTTCAAAGCGTAGATCTCTATGGAGAAGAACGTGCAAGAAACTCCATGGACAGTCTTTTAAATCATGTTATGAGTTACATAATATGATTTTTATGGGCCAGTCCATTCGGTTGTAGTAGAGTTGGTCTCACCATGTCGTTAGTTGATTGCGATCACATCGATGCTTCTCCAATTTATGCGCTCGCCCTGCAGTGTATACCGCTGGGGAATCTTTTCTTATTCTTTATGGTACCTTCACTGTTGAGGATCGCGATCACATCTACGCGTCCTTATGTTATACGGTCTTCTGCCGTCGGGATTGCTGGCAAAAAGTTTTTTTTGGTTGTTCCCACACTGTTGAGCATGACAACTACATACGAGTTGTCTCCAAGCTATGTGGTATTTTGCAGATTGGACCACTTAATATACGAGTATATGCTACCATCATTCCAGCTTATGCTGATGATGGATGACGAGATGTTGTTCTCTGAAAACCGTTTAAGAATTCTACTGCTTATGTTGAGAAATTTGTTCCTCATAAACTATGTCACCTGATGCTAATAGACTTCGCTTACCTAACATAGAATTTTCTGATATTTTACTTCAATAAGATAGTCCCTTTTTGTGGCACTCATTATTAAGGATTTACGAGAGTCTCTTAACGAATCTAAGTAGGTACTTACTTTGTCTAGAACAATTGCCGTGACCCGAGATGGTACTAAGTGGTCTTTGGGTCCACAACGCCCTTAATTTGAAGAAAATGGGAATAATCGAATTAGTTAGTGTTAGAAGGTACTTAGGTACCTACACTGCGCAGTTTTATGAACTAAATTTAGTAGTTGTGATAAAGATGTTAAATATATAATTAATCGATAATATGTATGTATTTAGAAATATTATATGTAAGTATGTTTATGAGTTGTCTAGTACTCATAACACAAGCTCTGCTTAACTTGGGGCTAGACGGCGTTATGTGATAGTTGTGGAATATTATTATTCTATTTATTTATTAATGTATCATATAAGTTATATTTTTAAATAATGCAATAAAAAAAACATTTAAAAATATAAAAAATAGTAGCCCACTGGCATCGGGAACAGGGTCCAACGGGTCTACCGGTGGTCGGGGCTCCTGAGAGAGGAATCTCCTAACAATGCGCGCCGTGTCTAGGAGTACTGCTTTCTGGATCAGGCCCTTGATCCAGCTGTCTAACGAGAGCCTCATTACATGTTGTTCGAGGCTCCTAGCTATCAAAGAATTGGCCGTTACGATTATCGGAAGCGTATCGTTGTCTATTACCGGAATTATTTCCTCTAAATAAATATTACTTATATTCAATTTATTTAACAGTAACCAGTTTTGAAGATCCCAATTCTGATTGCTCCAAAAATCAAGTTTATCTCATCCTTATCTTAAAAATAAGACTCTAAATCACACTGTCAACTTTCTCTTAGATATCAATCCTTATCGAACTAATAAGGTCTGGTGTTCATTTACTGTCGAGCGATGACAATGTCCCGAAGAACATGTAGCTGGTTTATTTTGATCGGATAAGAGGGATACACACGTTATATAGAGAGGGATTAAGATTTAAGATTTAAGAGATAAATCATGCCTTATAGAGATGTATCTCAGATAATTCTATTAAGGGAATTATTTTAAAAGGTTCTAATCGATTTGATATTGTACTGGATAAATTGTTAGTTTCGTAAATGATCCTAAAAAACAGTCGAATTTATTTATTATATACTTTATTGTTCAGAAATCAGAAACGTTTATTTCAAATAGACCAATTATAGGCACTTTTGAATTGTCAAAATGTCGGCCAGTCAAAAAAAAAAGTGAAGCTAAATTGCACGTTCCAAAGCGTAGATCTAAATGGAGAAGAACGTGCAAGAAACTCCATGGACGCTCTTTTAAATCATATTATGAGTTACATGAATCTTGGTTACATATTTCTTGTCGCTTCTAATATGTGAGCATAATGTAGATAAGTAATAATAATTAAGAAAAAAAAACTAATTAAAAAATAGAAATTGAATTAAGCCACTGGCAGCTAAGAGATGACCAGTCTCAACTGACGGCACCCGTTCACAAGCATGACGCGTGCATCAGCCCCACTCAGTTCAACCATTTTGAAGGGAATTGTACACCATTGTATTGCATACAAAAAGGAAAATAAAACATATTTAGCGAGCGACTTGTCGCATTCCGCAATCTCTTCCAAGCCTCACTATTTGCGAAAATGCTATTTTTGCTATTTGTTTCAACTGTAGGTCAATAACAATCGAGCAATAACACTAGTTCATTATTTATTTCACTGACCACGATTAATCGTATCGTATTTATCTATAAAGATATTTGTCAAACAAAGGCTCCTAAATTAAATAAGCCGGAAATCTCATGACAAAACACGTTACTGTATCCATAATATCCCTTCCCACGAGATAAAACCACGAAGGACCAAAAGTTCCCTTCCTTTTAATTGTCCTACAGACGTGATGTAACACCATAAGTTCAATGCGCCACCGGTACATGGTGGACATCCCGCCCATACGCACGAAACGTTTTGGGAACACATTCATTGTGCGTACAGCTAAGGAGTGGAATTTCTTGCCGCAATCTGTGTTTCCTGATGGCTACAACCCGGAAATCTTTAAGTCAAGAGTGAATAGGTTACTTCTAGGTAAGCGCGCTCCATGGTCGACCGCATCGTCGCTTTCCATCAGGTGAGATAGCGGTCAAGCGCGAACCTATCAAGAATAAAAACCCTTTTATTGGGTAGGAAGTTATCAACTCTTCCCATTCTGGGTTAAGCCAGATGGAGTGTTTACTGACTAGAACAACATAATCATAGGTAAGTGGCTTTTTTAGTTACAAAGAAATGTAACTGGCCAGTTTATTTGTTTATAATTACATACTTATATATTTATTGTATTACAATTACAATGTGTAATTTTACTGTTGAGTTGGGTGCATAATCATTAGATATGTATATTTTTAAGCATATGTTGTGCTGAAAAAATGTAACACAGATAGATTTAAGTGAAGTATTTTTTAATAACATTTATGTACCTATTACCAATTGTTGGTGAGCCTAATAAATAAAAAAAACTGTGTAAATGCAAGTCGTACTCGCGCACTGAGGGTTCCGTACAAACTTACCTATGTAAATAGTTCAATTCCCGAATGGAGTCTCGAAAATTTTTCAGAATTTTAAAAAGGTTTTTTTTCTGACTTAACAACAAATTAACTATTTATTCCTAAACCTGCGCTATAAGACCTTGCTCTATGCCAAATTTCAGGATTTTGGGTCAACGGGAAGTACTTTATAAATTTTGATTCTCGTGAGAGTGTCGAAATATACGTTTAAGTTTGATTTTTTTCACAGCTTCAAGGGACCGCTGACTTGAGTATACGGTTTTAATTTCAACTCGATACCTCCACGCGTTTCCAAAATAAAGGGTCTTGACAGACAGACGGACAACAAAGTGATCCTATAAAGGATCCGTTTTTTCTTTTTGAGGTACGGAAGCCTAATAAAATAAACCCACTTGTGTTCCTTTAGTTGCCCTTTGCGTTCCAGAGCCACGATACTCGTAACTCTTTCGAACAATCCCGGAGCTCATGGTATGGGGACCTTGCACTTATGATGTTGCATCATCCGTTCACGTCTAATGGAGCTCGATGTCATCCACTTTCTCCTTCACGTATTAGGAAGTTATTAGTGGATAACGTGACGTTAGGGGGCGCTGATGGACTTGTTAAGTGAATCCGATAGTGAGTTTAGGTGGTTAAGGTGTCGGCGCATTCGTGCGGTCGTCGGAAACCGGAGTTTTGTTGTGGCTTTATGCGTAAAGTTTCATATGAACAAATTTGAAGGTTTATACTTGTAGTTGGTATGCGTGTTTTCACTGATACTGAAAACTGCAACGATAAAATGAATAGGTGAATCTTAGCGGAAGTAGGTAGGGCTAGATAATTTTGATTGAAGCGCACAAAATATGTAATTCATTTAAACATATAAATAGGTGTCTATATCTACAAAATTTTTTAGTTATTATATACTTTATTGTAGTTACAATACGATACATAGAAATGAAAACTAAAAACTAAAACACAGCCGAGCTCAAATTATCTATTGAGCATCTTTATGTCAAGAGTGAATAGGTTACTTCTAGGTAAACGCGATCCATCGTCGATGGCATCGTCGCTTTTTATCAGCCCCCTAGCCAAGTTACGATCGTTTCGTTTGCGTCGAACGACTCGAGTAGGCCACGCCTCCTATTCTTTTGTTCTAACCACGTGACTGATCGTTCAGATGACGTCAGAACAAAGGAATCGGAGGCGTGGCCTACTCGAGGCGTTCGACGCAAACGTAACGATCATAACTTGGCTAGGGGGGCAGGTGAGTTAGCGGTAAAGCGTAAACCTATCAATAATAATAAATGTAATGTCGCTCGTACTCGGTTGCTCTAGCTTAAACTCACTTTTACGCTCTAGTCCGTCGAGACCCTAACGCTTATAATTTTTATGTAATAAGATAAGTGTTGATCTCAAATTTCTATGCGTTTGTTTTACGACCGCTGTTAATATCCACAGTGGAGTTGTCATTAAGCCCGTAATTAGCCGGTGTAATGGCTTTCCGAAAGATATCGATGGCTTATTATGAAATCGTATTATGATATCACCGAGTAAGTGAGTAGGGAACATAAATTCTAATGGAGTTGCATCATTTTTGTTTAGAGTTTTCAGAGTTTATGGTTATTTTGTTTGAATATAATAAGTGGAAATAGTATCAAGTATTTTATGTTTATTATTGATCTAAGTAATTCTTTATAACAACCGACGCAAAAAGTGGGGTGTGATAAAGGCCGCTGTCTGTGACACCGTAAACCGATTTGGATGTGTTTTTTTAAGTAATTTTTCCTAGTAATGAATGGTTCTTAAATATGTTTTATAAAAACTCGGTTTAGCCATATAAGTTATGACGGGGGGTAAAAGTGGGAATGAACAACCAACTATTTTCAAATATGGTTAAGTGGGGTATCAAATGAAAAGGGTGAGATTTATATTACAAAACTGAACTTTGTAGTTATAAGGTATGAATCGTATTTTAAAAAAACCAAAAGTCGTTCGGGATATTTTGAATTTAGTTTTATTTAGAGTTAGCGCAGATATTATATTTATCGTGATAAATCTATCAGTCATTTTGTTTGTAACTGAAAGTTTTATGCGGTACCTTGAAAGTTACGAACTTTTGATTACTCCATTAGAAAAGACTTAAAATACTTTTTGTGATGAAAAATACTCAATTGTGTATTTAGTAAAGAGAAAACCTTAATGCGCAAAAAAATATTGGAAATAATCAGGAAACCATATCTATTGATTTTTATGACAAATTGCGATAATGTAGATAATGATATTTTTGAAAAAGTGCGTAATATCTGTTGTAAGTAAATATCCTATATGAGCTTCTATACCATCAGCTTCGGGATGAAAGTAGTAAATTATCCCAAGGCTGATGCGAGGCGAGCCTTGAGCATCGATGCCGAGTTGCTAGCCTGTCGGTTTTCTATCGATTACATTTCGGGGAGTGTGCGTTGGAATTGCACAATTTAATTCAGACGTACGGCGGCGTTGCGCCATCGGTACATGGTGGACATCCCACCCATACGTACAAAGCGTTTTGGGAACACATTCATTATGCGTACAGCTAAGGAGTGGAATTCCCTGCCGGAGTCTGTGTTTCCTGATAGGTATAACCTAGGGGTCTTTAAGTCAAGAGTGAATAGGTTACTTCTAGGCAAGCGTGCTCCATCGTCGGCCACATCATCGCTTACCATCAGGTGAGATAGTGGTCAAACGCGAGCCTATCTATAATAAAAAAAGGCTGCAAGGGAACATATTCCCGGGATAAAAGGTATCCTATGTGCTATTCCAGGACATGGTTGCCGTGGCAATGTACTCCATTTCGTCGAAATCCGTTCAGCCGTTTGAACGTGAAGGAGTAACAAACATACACATACAGACAAACATTCGCTTTTATAATATTTGTGTGATTTATTTATACGGAGGAGGTTTTGGGTAGTAGTCTATTTACTTGTGAAATGATTCAGATTCATTTATTAATTTGACAATTTGTCAATTTGAAAGTGACAGACACATTTATAAGATAACTTTTGGTTCAAATAGAGCTGATTTAAGCTTAATTTGAAAAAAATAAACAGTTTTGATTGATTCTTATAACCTTGTGTAGATTGGTCGCCGCGCATCTTAGAAATGCTTTGGAATTGACAAACTTCAAGGTCTAGGTCGGTTTAAGTGTGCTGAAGAAAATGGTTAAATACATTTAAAATCAGGACTGTTTGAATACATATTGAATGAATCCTGCTGCTGTTAATACTGTTTTAGGGCCTTCCGATAATATTTTACAAAAAGCTTTTAAAACTAGTGGTCCTTTTTTACTGAAGTAGAAACTTCCTCCGCGGTGACCGGGGATCGCCTTGCGACTCCTAACTCCCGGAGTGTATCCTGTCATGGGGCCTGAGTCGTGAGGATCTCGGTTCTCTCACCATTGCGGCCATGTTTCTTAGCTCGTATTACTGCTGCGCAGGAGGCAACCGCTTCCCATTCCCTCTCGCACCCGACCATGGCTTGAACTAGTGCTGGATGCGAGTGATCGCCACCACCGATCGTCTCCACGAGGACAAGGTGGTGCTCTGCCCAATTGGGGCAGACTTCTACCATATGCTCCACCGTGTCCTCCAGGTGATTCGCACAATAATAACACCCGGACGTTTCTTCCGTCTGAATCCCAAATAGGTATTTCTCCAACTGGCCATGTTCGGTGTGGACCTGCGTCAGGTGGAAGGTGAAGACGCCGTGGCGCCTTTCTAGCCACTCCTCAAAGAGGGGACTTACCGGTGCTTGTGTTGTGCCCAAAGATTAGCTTAAATTTTGATATTTTTCCCATTGAATTGAAATATGAATTTCAAATATATAAAAAAAAAAACATTCAGCTGAAGTCCAGTGAGATTGGCTTCAATCAGTGTCGAAACGAGTTGATTATTCTTTATTTCACGTGCAAATTAATGCTGTTACGATATAATTGATGGATTTATAAATTAGCTCCAATGCGTGTTGATTATACTAATTGTTGTTTCAAGTTAAATTGGGCATTAAATAATCTTGCACCAGATCTATCGAGGTGTGGATGTAACATGTGAAAAAGTTGTAAAAGTAGTACGGGTTGGCGGAATTAATCGTCTGATTACTGAAATACTAATACTACTCGTATACTACGAAGTAAGGTTTTTCATTGGTCGTTAGGAGTTGGAATGGCTACTGTAACAGTATTAAGTTTATTGAGTACTAGTGACCCGCCCTGCTTCGCATTGGTAAAGAATAAGAGAATTTCACAGAAAACTGTGAAATTCTCGACTTTTGTCTATTATAATATGCATCTATCTATATATATATAAACTAGCGGCAGCCCGTGGCGGCGCTCGCGTGAAAGCAGGTTTCTCCATACAAACTTTGGACCCCCGTTTCATCCCATTAGGCGGTGAATTTTGGAAAATCCTCTCTTAATGCTCGCCTACGTCATAAAAGGAAACCTTGTGAAAATTTCACACTCTTAGTCCCAGTAGTTTCGGCTGTGTGTTGATATGTCAGTCAGTCAGTTTCTCCTTTTATATATATAGATGAATAGCTGTTCGTTAGTCTCGCTGAAACTCGAGAACGGCTTGACCGATTTAGCTAATTTTGGTTTTGAAATATTCGTGATAGTCCAGGGAAGGAATTTAAACAGTGAGAAAAAATGGAAAAAATCACGAAAAAAAATTACGAATACAACGCCATGTCTAATTAAAATGTCATTATGAAATGAATTATGTTGTTCTGGTAATGCCAGTAGATGGCGTTATCCTTACTACTAGGCGGTACGAAGTTCGCCGGGTCAGCTAATATATTATATACCTAAGCTTTCCTTGTGAATTATACATAATATATCTAAATATCTGTCTATTAGTGATAATTACATGAAAATCCGTTGTTTCTTTAATTCTTTATCGTACACCGTAACAACATTTAAGTGGGTAGCTGCTAATGTGTAATTTATAACAATTAGGCATTGAGAGCAGTGGTGGCCGAGTGGTAACGGCCCCGACTTACGAGTTGTAGGTCGCGGGTTCAAACCCAGCCAGGCGCATTACTTTGTGTAATTATTTCATCACCACTGCTCTCAAAACGGTGAAGGAAAACATCGTGAGGAAACCGGCATGTCCTAGAAGCAAAAATTCGAAGACATGTGACATTCACCAACCCGCACTGGGCCCGCGTGGTGGATTATGGCCTATTCCCTATCCTAGATAGGTGGCCTGAGTCCCAACAGTGGGAACATTATAAGGCCGACTATGCTATGTTATGCTACGCATTAGCATCTACATGGATTGGCCTTTTCTTTTCTCGTTTTGGTGTCAGATTTGCTGACTAAAACCCCACCCGTAATACTTTTTTTTTAGATGGGCAATCATTTAATGACTTCTCTCGCCCTTGGGCGGTGCGGGAGGGTGTGTCAGACTTTTATTGACTAAAACCCGTTCCTAGTTCCTTCTTTGCCTAGCATTCCAGGGCCGGGTTTTCCTTTCAGAAGCGAACTCATGGCCCCAGTAGGCTTCGACCCTGCTGGGCCCCTACGGTTTGCTGACATCTCTTTGAAGCGCGCGTGGAACACTACGCGCCATCGACGTCGTGGGCTTGGTTCGGGCGGTTACCGGACGGCGAGCTACCCATTGCTTGCCGTCTGCGCCTACGGTGGCCGGTATCGGGATCTCGGGGGTAAATCGGAATCGGGATCCCGGCGGCTGGGGCGTGAGGGTCGTGCCCTCGCGCATGCGAGCACCACCTATGCTACACCCATGATACTTAAGGTACCCTCTTTAGAATAATACTGCAGTTCACAAAATCGGGTGTGCAGGCGACCTTGACCTGGATCAGGATATAGATTACTTTATATATTACTCTAGACTCTAGACACATACACGACTGGCCTGTTGGTCTAGTGGTTTAGTGGCCCTGACTGCTATGCCGGAGGTCGTGGGTTCGATTCCCACCCAGGATAAATGTTTGTGTGATGAGCACAATCATTTGTTCTGTGTCTGGGTGTAATTTATCTATAATATGTATTTATTTAGAAATATTTAAGCATGTTTATCAGTTGTCTAGTACTCATAACACAAGCTCTGCTTAGCTTGGGACTAGACGGCGTTGTGTGATAGTTGTGTGAATATTATATTATATTATTATACATGACATACATAATATGGTAGTATATTACCATGGGATATTTCGACCCTCACGCAAACGAGACCGTTTGCAAAATTGGGTAACTACATAATAAAATAACAAAGGGAATATAAAAGTACCAAGACTACATTATAGTTGGGTATCAAAGTAAAATATGGCAGAATTTTTAATCAAAACACTTCGAAATTAAAAACTTAAAATAAGTTGTTTAATATATAAATAATTTTATCTCAGTAGGGGTTCTCATGTAAATTCTTTATATCTCGCTGCTTCGTATTAAAGTCGTGTCCGAGTGGGTACCTTCATACTGATTTATTTATAATGCCATAGACGTGTGGCTTTCTGCCAAACCTTGCCAGTATTCCCCTCGTGGGTTGAGTATAATAAAATAACCATCCTTTTTGGTGAAAAAATGGCAGGCATTGTATTGTAATTGGTGTAAGTTTATTTTTCAAAATGTTGTCTTATTTATTTTATATTGTGTGGAGACTCGACACCAGATAATGAAAACAGAGACGGACAAAGAAGATTTGATGTTGAAAGTGTAAATAGGTTAATAAGACAAAAGATAATATTATAAAAATATAATATTGATATATGTATATCAGTTCTCAACCTAGTAATTTTTTTTTTGTTAGCTTGTTCTGGCCCATTTTTGAGCAAAGTCACTTTTGCACCTTTAAAGAACTCGTGCTTCCTCCTAACAATATCTATATCCTTATTAAAAACATGTTTCATTTATTAAGACTTTATGTAGGTACTACTAGTAGAAACACTACAGTGTCAATGCCTAAGACATTTTCTACCAATCAAAATTTTTTAGGGTGATGCAGAAACATAACATATAGTCATTGAAATATGATGAATTTATTAAAAACAACACTTTTCAAAATACAAACAATTTTAAAATATTTATTTTAATTTTTAAATCGACACGATTTTCCTTGCACACAAGTTTCAAGTATGCCATTGAAACCCTCAAGGAATCAAATGAACATTCCCACTATTGTTAATTTAATTAAATAACATAATATATCGTGTGAATAAAACTTCAATGCTGTAGTTGTATTTCCGGAATAAGCTGATATTTATAAAGCTAATAGGTATTGAAATAAAGCCTCTTCAGAACTTATCAGCCCCAATCGACCTTATTATAATTATAGACGATATTCTGTTCTTTAAACTTAATTATCTATTTATATAAAAATGAATAGCTGTTCGATAGTCTCGCTAAAACTCGAGAATGGCTGGACCGATTTGGCCAATTTTAGTCTTGAAATATTCTTGATAGTCCAGGGAAGGTTTAAACGGTGCACCAAATACAACGCCACCTCTAATTAAAATGTCATTTTAAAATGAATTATGCTGGTTCTGGAAATGCCAGTAGATGGCGTTATCCTTACTATTAGGCGGTACGAAATCCGCCGGGTCAGCTAGCCATAAATAAATAAAGATCCTTTACTTAAAAGACATGTAAACACTTGAAAGGAAGTAGAAGCGTGCAATTTCCTTCTTTTCTTTGCGAGCTATGTAAGCGAGCTGTGTGGGGCGTGCGGGTAAAGTGGGTCACTGGGCCGGAGAGGACTCATCAATAATAAATGTCTGGTGCACACTTACTTAGATTCATTTGTTGTTTTAGTCCCTGATTTATGTAATGGTTTTTCGTCTCTTCAAAATGTAATCAATATGCCATAATACTTATATAATATATAATAAATCTATATATATAAAAGGAGAAACTGACTGACTGACATATAAACGCATAGCCGAAACTACTGGGACTAGGAACGTGAAAGGCAATTGCAAACTATTGGCATGCTTTACTTTTTTCTTTTCGCCAGAAATGAAACCTAGGTTATATGTTAGAGGCCAATACGAGAAATCAATAGCAAAAATAACCAGGTCTTTAAACCGTAACCGAACGAACATACGTATAGAAGCATTGCTAGTATATTTTTGTCAGGCGTTACCTATTTTCGTTAGGTACATTATAATGAAATGGAAACATAATACGTAATATTTTGGATTCCATTGATAAAATAGATTAAATTGATTATTACTGTTATACTATTACTGTTATATAGATTTTCCACACTCGCAGTTTTTCATCATTAAAACTAGTCAAAAAAAAAAAAGTGATAAACGAATCGAAAAGATACGATTTAGTGTTGTGATAGTGATTGACACTATTTAATGCGTACTCACCATAAAAACCGAAACTAGAACTATTTTTAAGAATAGTTAACTTGAAATATCAGACATACAGTATTTTTATTTAAGAAAAATAACGTGATAACAATATACTAAACAGTCTTTAACTTCATTTGATTACGGCTGGTAGACATAATTCTTTTTGCTATTGATTTATCATACAGTCCTTTAAGATATGGCCTAGGTTTCACTTTTGGCGAAAAGAAAAAAATACTTGCCAGTAATGTATGGGAAAAGTTTTATTCCCCTTTCGCAGAAGACAGGAAGTCTTTATGACGTAGTCGAGCACTACGAGAGGATTTTCCAAAATTCATCCCCCAAGGGTATGAAATGGGGGTCCAGTGGGTCCAAAGTACTTTCACGCAGGCGAAGCTGGTGTCAGCAACTGGTATCTGATATATAAATATCTCGCGTCACAGTGTTTGTTATCGAAATCCTCCAAATGATTATTTGGAGCTTTTAAAAAAAATATTACCGTCGTTTTGGGTTAAAATGAAGATGTTTTATAATATCATATTTGTTAATAAATTGTTTCTCCTTCTTTCATGACCGGTTAAGAAAACTTGGTTATTTTCTTGTGTCATCTGTTTTTAGCTTATATTATCAACCTTCTTGACACTTCAAAATATTTTCACAATTCAAATACATATTGCTATATCTAATCGTACATTCTTTTGAGATAAAATGTTATTGACAGTATAAGCCCGTTAATATTAAAAAGGCCTCAAGGAGATGTCAGCAACCCTAGGGGCTCAGCAGGGTTGAAGCCTACTGGTGCCAAGGGTCTGATTCTAAAAGAAAGACTCGGCACTGGTACGAAAGGCAATGAAGGAACAGGAGTGGGTTTTTAGTCAGTAAAAGTCTGACACTATCTCTCGCTCCACCCAAGAGCGGGGGATATCATTAGATTATTTTCCCACCGAAAAAAAAAACCATCCAGGGACTCGCTCATTAAGTATACACACAGAATTTTATCCAATTGGTCTAGCCGTTAAGTAACAAGTGCAGATGAATTCTTAAAATAATATAAATATAAAGATAACGAAATTCATGATGATTTTCCCACTTACAAAAATAAAAGGCAAAAGTTCTATTTTTGAATATGTATGTTTGTTACTCGTTCACGCTTAAAACGCTGAACGGATTTGGATATAATTTATCATAGGTGTAGACCATGCCCTGGAATTGCACATGGGATACTTTTATCCCGAGAGTATGTTCCCTTGGGATATTTTTGTACTCTCAGGTTGGCGAAGCCGCTGGCAGAAGCTAGTCTTAGCATCATCATCATCATCTTCCTGCCCTTTGTCCCGTGTTATTTTGGGGTCGGCGCAACATGTTGTTTTCTTTTTCTTCCATTCTATCCTGTCAACCGTCAAGCTATCACTAACTTCCTTTTCTTTCATATCACTGTTCACACAATCCATCCATCTTTTCTTTGGCCTCCCCTCTCTCTCCCTACCCATCCACATGTATACTCATTACTCTTTTAGTAACATGCGTTTCATCTCTCCTCTTTACATGACCATACCAAGACAAACGATTCCCCTTCAACTTTTCAGTCACTGGCGCCACTTTCAAACTTTAATATAGGTACTCATTTCTCACTTTATCCTTTCTTGTCACACCACACATCCATCTCAACACTCTCATCTGCGCTACATGCAATCTTTTTTCATCCGTCTTTTTCACAGCCCAACATTTTGATTCATACTGAAGCTAGTCTTAACCTATTTTTATAATAAAAATATTACTATAATCATATACTTTTAAGATAAAAGGTTATTGGCAGTATAAATAACAGTGAGTCTGCAAAAAAAAAAGTCTTTATTGTTATCGTATAATTATCCAATGATATTAAAATTGGCAGAATGGAAGAAAAAAACGTGTTGCGCCGACCCCAAATAACACGGGACAAGGGCAGGAAGATGATGAAGATGATGATGTACACCAAAATAGTAATAAAACTTTAATTTAAATCTATGGGCACAATGACAAAAAAACACATTATATTAATGTTGTGGGAACACATACATTGTGCGCTCAACTTAGGAGTGGAATTCCCTGCCAGACTGTGTTTCCTGATAGCTACAACCTGGGGGTCTTTAGTCAAGAGTGAATAGGTTTCTTCTAGGTAACCGTCAACCATATCGTCGCTTTTCATCGGATGAGATACTGGTCAAAGGCGAGCCTAATCGCGTGTTTTGTGCGTATGGGTAAGATGTCCACAATGTACCCGTATTGGACATTGGACACCAGTCTTGTCAAGAGGTATTGAGTTACCCAGTTACTGGGTTATTTAGGTCAGATAGGCAGTCGCTCTGTGTTAAAATATTGGTATTCAGCTGCATCTGGAAGCCGACCCGTTCTAGTTGGGAAAAGGGTAGATATACTACTAGTGGTCCAGACAAACGTAGTCCTGTCCGAAAACTGGCTTTTAGTCAGAAAAAAAATTGAGAACCCAATTGCAGCGCCACCTACCAGGTTTACTTATATTTTCCAACCATCCCAAGTCGTCGACGGCGCGTAATGTTCCACGCGCGCCTCAAGGAGATGTCAGCAACTGTAGGGGACCAGCAGGGTCGAAGCCTACTGTGGTCTGATTCTGAAAGGAAGACTCGGCTCTAGTACGAAAGGTAACGAAGGAACAGGAGTGGGTTTTTAGTCAGTAAAAGTCTGACACTATCTCCCGCTCCGCCCAAGAGCGAGGGATTTCATTAGATGATTTTCCCACCGAAAAAAAAAACATCCACGGACTTGCTCATTAGTATACACACAGAATTTTATCCAATCGGTCTAGCCGTTAAGTAACAAGTGCAGATGAATTCTTAAAATAATATATTTAAAGATAACGAAATTCAGCATCAAGAAATTTACTTCCCTGCGATCCAAAATTCAAACTCCTGATCCAACACTCGATTAGATAAGTCATATTCAGGGGCTCCGAACCATAACTCACTGTTTATTCAAGATTTATAGATTAGAGGTGGCATTAAGATAATGATAGTAATGTGGGTGTCTGTCTAGTCGTCGACCGCTCGTTATAATCTTGTCTTTGATTCGGTGTGCGGACAAAGGCGTCTTGCGAAAGTGGTCGTGTTTGCCCCCGTCGCTCCTAGCGCCCTTGACATGTTGAATCATATTGGTAGACAAAGGACGGTAGCTTTGGATCTAGCGCCTCTGGAGTGGGAACCTCGTCTTTTAGAAATTTTAGAGTACAACGTACCTATCTAATAAGTGATTGGTAAAGGATTGGTTTCATGTCTTAAGTTTTTATTGGAAATGTTGGAATTGAAACGTTAGAAGCTGTTCTCTAAGGCGATGAAGCCTGAGTGAGCGCGGCTCTGGATTGCGCGGCGCAAAGGCTAATTGAAGGCACACGGATGGGTTTGAGTCAGTAAAAAGTCTGCCATTCGCTCTCATTCCAATCTAGATCGGGAAAAGTAATTTTCTTCCTCATAATCTCATCATCTTCCTGCCCTTGTTCCATATTACTTAATCGGCGCAATACGATTTTTTTTCTCCTGTTCTGTCCTGTCATCCGTCACGCTATCACTAATGATGAATTTCCAGCGAAAAAAAATCTTTCGCCCTAACGAATCCTGCTGCTGCCTTACATTCCACCCAAACCTGGAGGCGTTAATTGGATACTTTTCCATCCCAAAAAAAGGGTGGTAAAGTCTCCTAAAAGGGGCTATTACTACACATTTTGTAAGAGATTATGACACAGCTCTATGTGTCATGTAATCTAATACAAAATAAATAGTTACTGACAAGCATTCAACAAAGCATTTAGCTGAAGTCCTTCACAGCCTCTATAATGTATCATTTCATCTTTCATCAACAGCTTCCCAGCATTTTTATTACAGCACAGGGGCCAGGCTTAAATGTATGTCGAGAACTCGCCAACATATTACCAACACCCACTGAGCCCGCGAGGTGGATTACGGCCCATTCCCTCTCCAAGAGATGAGACCTGAGTCCCAGCAGTGGGAACATGATGATTTGATTATGCTATGATACTAGGCGAGTGACAATGAGAGATGGAGCTACGCATCTTATGTAGCTCCATTCCTTTAACAGTTGGTAGGGCCTACGAACATCAAAAGAATCTGTTCACTGTTCTTTCTTGTTGCTATTTGGCCAGTTTTGTTATACATATCTGTCCAAAATTCAGCAATTATGCCTAGGCAATGACAAGTCCAATGTTCTTTTGTAACCCACTTCACACTTTATGGGTATATTTTATTGTGGTACGTATAATGTTTCCATGTGCAATGTTCAAAATTGCGTACGAAAGCAATTATGTGTCCGTTTTAATGGACAAATTGCTAACTATAAAACTAGTGATAATGAACAGTGATTTGCAAATTTAATTGGCTTTCGAATTGGTGTTTCGATTTTTGTATGCTAAATTCAGGCGTTATTGCGAAGCATCTATATCTTAGTGGTAAAGGTGCTCAGAAGGATTTACTGTATTATTAAAATACTAGTGTTAAGAGGTATCTGGTTAGACTTAAAACACTGGGCAGACAGTAAGTTATACATCACATCGAGTCCAGTTCCCATTAATCTGTAATTATTTATTCTGTATCTGTAGGTACTAATGCTGACCCGGAAAACGTTCTTTCGCCATATAAATAATCTAAAAAAATGAGGGGTGATGGTAAGTGTACACAAAAAAATTCAAAAAAATCGGTCAAGCCGTTTCGGAGAGTTGGATAACAAACACTGTGACACGATTTTTTTTACATATTTGAAGAAGATTTTGTAGAGGAAAGATTTGTATTTTTGTTCGTAATGAACTAACTCAAAAACTAGAGGGCCGATTAATGTAGATCGCTACTTTATCTCATAGTGGCATAGGCTATTATATCTTCTACATTCACGTGTTATATAGTGTTCCTAACAAAGTGGTTGTTTTAGAGCTGAACTTAGGAATAACAATATAAATTGGTCCAAAAGTTGATTTAATTCTAGTGGGATAGTTCAAAAGAGATACCATGGCTCTGTAACGCAAAGTGCAACTAAAGGAACAGAGGTGGGGTTTAGTTAACAAAAGTCAAACAACTCTCCCCTCCCCCAAACAGTTAATAATAATAATATTCCACAACTTTCACACAACGCCATTTAATCCCAAACTAAGCAGAGCTTGTGGTATGAGTACAAGACAACTGATAAACACACTTATATATTTCTAAATTCATACATATTATAGATAAATTACACCCAGACACAGAAAAAAAGATCGTGCTCATCACACAAACATTTGTCAGGACAAATGCAGAAAAAATGGATGAAATGTATCAATGGGTGGAAGTCGTGGGTTCCCAACCTTGGGTGGGAATCCACAACCTCCGGCATAGTAGTCAGGGTCACTAACTACTAGACCAACAGGTCAGTCAAAGTTACTTTTGTTTCTTTTAAGTTTGCCTACGATCTTCATGAAATAATCATTATTTTAATTATCTTATTTTAATTTTAATTATTTTAATTATTAAACTTTTCAAATACTTTTTAAAACAAATTACCTTTTTAAAATTGTTTACAATTAATTTGGGAGGGCGCTGACTCCTGACATACAGGCCCGCCTAGTTCGGGAGTCAGAGGCTTCATAAATTATACCATCATTATTATGCCAATAAAGAATTATTATTATTCCCGGTAGTTTTCTAAGTGCGATGACAAACATACTAAAAGGCATCGGCATTTAACACTCCACAACTATGTTCACACGATTAAATTTGCGAATGCAAATGGCGGAGGGCTCACCGTCGTCCATTCAGAACAGGCGTTGAGGTACCATGTGTGAATGTGTACGCATTATCTATGGGCTCTAGTTGCAACAGTATGCTAACTAATAACTATTCGTGTAGGCTGTGATGGCATTCCTGGCAGTCAGTTTAGTGTTATATTTGTATGGGAAAGTGGGTATTGAATGCAGAACTATAATAGAAAATAGTTCTGTAGCAGCTAGTGATATTTAAAGTTTAACATTTAAAACAAAAATTATTAAGAATTAATAAAAAAAGAAATCAATATTCACAAAAAGCTATGTTTCCGCCCGGGATCGAACCGGGGGCCTTCTGCGTGTTAGGCAGATGTGATAACCGCTACACCACGGAAACTTATAACAGTCCGTTCAAATTTACGACCACCTTGCGGTTCTACAAACAAAATGCTTTTTCAACGTTACTGTAATTCAGTTAAAATAAATATAAAAAATAAAAAAAAAAATAAAAAAAAAAAAATAATAAATAAAAATAAAATAAAAATACTTTATTTCAGACCGTGGTCCATATTATATTAGTAATCACACAACTTAAAAACTATGTTAATAAAAGATAAAATAACAGAGAGAGAGAGATTTTAATTTAATTTAAATATCTTTTGCGTACACCTGACACACCGGGTACATGTACGTGTACATGCACCCAGTGTGCCAACGTGGCATTAAAGGAAACAGAAAGATACTTATTATTTACTAGCCAGCGGCTTCGCCCATCTAAAAGTAGATTATTATTATTCCAATGGAATATGCTTTCGGTATAAAAAAGTATCGTAAGCGCTATTTCAGGACATGGTTTACCCGTGTACTAAGTTCCAGTTGCATTCCAGAGCCACGATAACTCATTCGAATATTCCTACAGTAACCCATCATTACATATAAAATGTCAATCGGATACCAATCGTCTGATTGTCAAAATAATTTCCGTAAATGTACACATCGTTAGCGATATAGCGGTGGTGTTAAACAGCGCGTGGGTACTACTGTCTGTCTACTTTTACGGAGACTGAAGAGTCTAATTATTAATTGTCTAATTGAAGAATAATTCTTTTGTACATAAATCACGAGATATTTGTTCTATCATGACATCTCAGTAGATGTCTAATTTACTTCATAAACTCTAACATTTTTACTGTTGCCGTAAACTTTACCTATCAACCCTTTTACCTTAACGAAAACTATTGTTAAGCCGGGGATCTTAGATATAGTTTTGGTAAAAGCAACATGCTAGTAGATATTCTGATCACTAGTAAAACAAGGAACGTTGAGATTCAATTAAAAATATTTTTATTTCACATGACTATACGTTTTATAAGTACTCCTGGCTTATAAAACGTTAGAAGCTGATGCACGATTCAAATTGGTCGTTTGTTATGAAGAAGAATCGGTTAGAAACTTCATGATTACTCTTTTAAATAGAATGTAGAAATGGACACTATCAGAAACGTCGCCTTTTGATTTTGTCTAGACAATTAAAACACTTATTTGTTACTGCGAAGCTTCAATAAAATATTAGGTTTCAGTCTACATGTCAATATGAGACAGTAGCTTTTGCCCGCGGCTTCGCCCGCGTACATAACATACAGTCTATGTCACTCAGGAATAAAGCAGCTTTCTATTGGTGAAAAAATTTTAGCAATCGGACCAGTACTTCCAGAGATTACCTTCTACAAACAAAAAAAAACAAACTGCCTCTTTAAATTTAATATTAGTGAAGGTATGGGCTGGATCATTATCCAGCCCATACCTTACTGTCCCTCATCAGCTACATCCTAAGTCGAGGCTTGTATCCTAAAAGTCCTCTTAGGGTGTAGTCGATTAGTTTTTAGTTTGGTTATACTTTTTTTCTTATAACTGGTGGTTTACATTCTTGATAAGGTCATAGGCAAGTCCGGTTAAGCAGACACCGACAGGTCAACCTAAAATGTTGACCTGCGAAAAGCTACTAATAAAAAGTAAAAAAAAACAATTGTTCATTGCCGTCGATCAGTCTAGAATGTACAAGAGTTACGTCATAGTGAAAAGTTAGATTAGATTAAGTGTTAGAGGAAGCACAGCAAATATGAGCCCCATTATTTTTCCTCGAACAGTGTCAACTACAGAGACCATTAAATTTCTTTCTGTTTTTATATTTGTCGAATAATAAACAATCTGCAAAAAATAATGTTAAAAAATAAAATAAATAACAAAAAAACAATGAACTCGTTGTGTTTCAAATTATTTAGTTATTTTCACACTCAATAGTCCAAATTATAATAGCAACATACCTAATTTAGAACTCCATGTCACAATATTAATTCTAAAAATATTAAAAATATTAAAACCATAAACTATATTTCTATGAACTTTTGCATAATCATGTTTATGATTTTTTAAGGTTTTAAATAAAAATATTTTTCGAGTGAATATCAGCAGAAATGTCAAGAGATATTGCAATGTTTTTAGTACTCGTCAATATCATGGGTATTTTTATAGTGATAAAACATAGTCATGCCACATTCATAAAGATATCCGAGTAGGTATTCCAAATTACCGGCAGTATCCCAAATATGCTGCCTTTCCTCTATAACATAAATGAATTGGTGATAAAACTGTCACGCTGGCAATAGAATAATCAAACAATATTAATACACTATCGGTTATTGACGTCAGATCGTCCCACGTTTGTGGAGATAGAAATTGATTCCGAGTAGGTATCCTAACCTTACCACATAAAAGTAAATAGGTACTCCTATATCGAACCTATGTTACCAATTTTATCCAAGGTTAAAATGTTATTTTGAGAAGAAATTTACAAACGCACTAGCCAGTGGCTTCGCCCACCTGAAAGTAGTTAGGTTTCTCCTTACAAACTTTAGATTCGCCTTTATTCCCCTAGGGCCTGAATTTTAGAAAATCCTTTCTTAGTGCTCGGCTACGGTACAAAGGAAACCTTGTGCAAAATTTCACGCTTCTAATCCTAGTAGTTTCGGCTGTGCTTTGATATATCAGTCAGTCAGTTTCTTCTTTTATATATAAAGATTTCTACATGAATCTACCTAATCCTGTTAACTTTTAAGAGGCAATTTTACCCAGTACCGTACTGGTCTGGTTGGACTAGACGCCGACTCCTAGATGACTAGGCAAAATTGATTTATCTGGAAAGTTAGAAGAAAAAATTAGAGATTATAGATTCCTTGACTTGACTTGATCTTTCCTTATGTGACACGTGATCATAACAGCATCGGGCACAATGGCACATTGGTTGCATCACATGTGGCCTATAGGGCTGAAAGTTTCTGAGGTGGTGACCGCGTACCGGAAGATACAGAGCTGGAACTTAGTGAAGGTCTCGGAAGTCCGCTGGATACGAGACGAACAGGACCAGTCGAGGTGCCGATCCTTGTGGTCACCTATATCCAGCAATGGATGACTTTCGGTTGAAATGATAATGACGATATGTATGACGTCATTGTAAGCTTACAATTGGATCGGCTTACAAATACCTAATATTCTTATTCTGCTCTTCCCCAGCGATGTGTTTGGCACTGCGGTGGCGGCGGTCGTTGTGCCCGCGAAGCCGCTGCAGCGCACTACCGCGCTGTGTGCCGCGCACTCGTCGCTGAAGCGCTAGAACTGGCCTCCTTCCTCGCGAGGGTTCGCGTCGGAGGAGCCAGGGACATGGGCGCGGCTGAGGACACCGCCAAGCATCTCGACACGCTACGGTTTTCAGACTGGGTGGGTATCTTGAAGGTAGGATTACGGAAGAGGTGACTAAAAGTGATGATGTTGAATGAATGAAGCTGTTACTGCTATTAGAGAGTAAATTGAATAAATGTAGTCGTTCATGTCAATTCTCTACGTAGGTAATTAACTAGTGGAGGGATGGTGGAGACAATTTCAGTACGGTATCTACTTAACTAAGTTCAAACTTAACCCAGAGTAATTAGAAAAGGGAAAATGCTCGGGCGGGAAAATCAAGAATTTCTAAGAATGACTGAGACTTTCAGGGTTTTGGCAACTAGGAACTTTGCTGATGTCTTGAATTCCACAAATTGGCTAGGAAACTAACTTGAAGTTCGGGGAGTTTAAAAGCAGGACTTGGTTAGAATTGTAGGATATGTCCCAGCAGTTTTGAAGTTCAGTTAATAGAATAGGAACCATTAAGAATTACTGCTATGAAATCGACACCGCTACAAAGGGCCTTAACCATTCTGAAAAAATAAACTTTTTGATGCACACTTACTCAGTTTTTTTGTGTTCTATCAATCTGTATATTTAAAATTACACTCTGGTTGAAAAGAAGATTTTTACTATCCATAATTTCCTTAATGCTCTCAATCACTTGTTCGCAAAACCTTTTTCGTTTTTTACTCATTGCCAAAAGTATGTGAAGTTACGCCGCTTGTAGTTGAAAGGGTCGAAATGTTAATGAAAGGTTTCAACATAACTTTTTTTTTCTGGAACTATCCCTTCTGTCACTATTTGCTGTAAGAAGGTATATCGAAAATATTAAGACGACCTTCATTCTTCGTTTGGGGCATTCTTATAATAACCAGGGCCCACCTCCGCGATAGTACCTCAATAGGTACTATCGCGTTCAGTTCTCAAAGAAATGCATGCAGATTGTTACGCGTTACCTAATGTACCTCGCGATGCATTATTAATGTCCCGAGCTATTCTCAAGTAATTCGCGTTGGGTCAGTGTAAGACTGAGAGCGGCGCGATTAGCGGGTAAGGCGACAAAATCTAAAGCTAAACTTCTAAATTATATAGGTATTATAGACTATATATTATAAATATTCTGTCTTCTCTTTGTTTTTCATGTCTAAACCGTTTAAGGTGAAAATTACCTTCCTCACCTCTTGTCTGTCTGCGCAACAACACCTGTTTAGATGCAGATGCATAAGTTAGTTTTACTGAGCATACAGAATAGTCAGAGTTCCTTGACTGCTTGGCTGAATAATAGAAAATGCACAGCAGTCTCAGAGTGCAACTAGAACGGGGTGGATCGACATTGAACGTCGCATTAAAATGGGCCTCCGTACTGTTACTAAACACAGTCATAATGTTATGTCTGAGAATTTGCCACAATGATATCGATATGCCTCGGGTTTGCATATCACCTCTACACCCTCAAACACTGAAGATGGGAACATGAAACGATTATAAATTTTATAGTGGAGCACTAAGCCGGGATGTTTTGCATTGAACCCTTTAGCAGGTTAGAATTTGTATGCGAAACAGACAAGGGATAAGCTAGCCTATACAACAACCCTTGGCTTGCTAACCGCGCAGCTCTTACACAAACGTAGCCCTAGTATACGCGTAAATATTTATGGCACTCAGGTCTAGTAATGAGAATTCCTTCTACCTAATGTATGCAAGGTATTTATGCGTACTTTTTAGCGGCTGCTCTGGCTGTATGAAAATTGGAGTTGTTGAATGGTGAAAAACTTGTCTGGATTTGTATTTGAAGTTTTAGTCTAGTCATGGTGTAACTTTAATCGAAGTGTTGGTAAATGAATTGATTGAGAAGCAGAATTTAGTGCTGGTATTTCAAATAATAATTATATTACGTTTTCTGCCTAGGTTTCATTCAGATACTTCTAGGTGTATAGTTTCCGTTCTGTTTGGTAAAATTCAAGCAAAGTTTTGCTCATTTATTGAAACGGCAAAATTATTTGTCTCTGGTGTTTCAGGATGAGAAAACAAAAAAAAAATCATAGACAACCTTAAGCAGAACTTGACATCTGTCAAAGCTGTCATATAGCCCCCCTTTTTGTAACTTACCTACGTTATTATATTTGTAACATGATGTTATTTTCAATTGTAGTCAAACCGAAGGATATGGAGAGCATTACAAGTACGTAGACAGACAATTGATGGTGTAGTGAAATAGCTTTTAGTTTGTAAATAAATATTAATGCTGAGGTTTACCCAAAAGCCGATAACTTGGAATGCATGCTTATTAGACGTCACAAAGTTCAACATCCTCCTGGAATGTAATTGTATTGTCATTAATTGATCATTAGTCACTCAGACTTTACCTACATACCTACCGTAGGTTATAACAGATAGATTAAGAGTTTATATGTCAAGGCTTCCCTCCAAGCATACATTACCTAATCATAATCACTACGAATTAAGGGTCAAATATTCATTTTAATCTTAAATTAAACCCCAGCTCAATGTGTTTCTAGGTTACAATTATTATTATAATTAATTATAAACCCAGCAGAGGTAAATCCTCCACCGCTTCAAAATTAATAAAAGCTTTTTAATGCTACCTGCGAAGTCTTGACGTAAACGCCTGCAAGAAATATTATAGCAAGAGTACCGCTCAACACTAATTGCTCTTACAATTTTTTCAGGCGCGGTTTTGGATGCAAGTCATCGGCGAATTAAGGATGGGTGTTAAATTAAAGAAAGTAAACTATTCAAGGACACCAATAGAGTACGAGTTAACGCCGTACGAAATATTAATGGATGACATTAGGTCGAGGAGGTACACGCTACGGAAAGTTGACGGCGCGATACCTCCAAGGTAAGAACAAATTGCTTTACTAAATTTCTAAGTTACTAAATTCCTGCAATATTCTTGCAATTTTGAAGATTGTTGCTCTGTATATTTGCATATACAGAACATTTAATTAATAACTAATTAAGGTACATAGGTAACTTAAACTGATTAAATATAAAAGTAAGCTTTTAATAATCAAAATCATTGACTGTATGACGAATACAGTGTTTCAAAAATGCGAATGAACAGTTGTCAAGTGTGAAACTTTTTTGAATTTGCTAATCCATTTTTTTGTTTACAGTGTGAAGAAAGACGCTCATGCAATGATTCTCGAATTTATTAGAAGTAGGCCCCCACTTAAAAAGGTAAAGAACCCAATTATTTTGATGTTCACAAATACTTTAACTAATTTTAAAATGTTCTTATTCAAGTTTCAACATTTGATTTTAAAATCTTTTTACTTATATAGGTATATCATCATCATCCTATCCTTGTCCCATGTTATATGGAGTCGGCTGACTTCCATTCTGTCCTGTCACCCGTCATGCTGTCAATAACTCCCTTTTCTTTCATATCAAAATTATTATTGTCTATTCCCTTACGGTCCGGACTAAGCGACGCATTTGGCCTCGTCGTTTATACCGCATTCATCGAAGGGCTGGAACATTTTCCTGCTGCGGTCTTCCAGTCCGATTTTAATTTAGGTGTCTTCAAGACCAGAGTAAAATAGGCTCTTAATAAACTAGTGCGCTTCACCATCAACGATTTCATCACTGCTTACCATCAGGTAGAATCATAGTTAATGCACTGGTTTATATCATTTAAAAAAAAATACTCCTCACACAATCCATCCATCTTTTCTTTGGCCTCCTAACATGTTTTTATTAGCTGTAAGTTTTCCAAATAAAATAAATAAAATAAATAAAATATCTCCCTTTAAATCCATCCGTATGTATACTCATAATTTTGTTACTTATAAACGAAATTAAAAAACAATCTATCGCCTGTCAGATAACTCTATTTGTTCTGGGTTTAATTTTTTTTTATTAATGACCGTAGGCATCAGACCGCAAGTTACCGCCACCTCGTCGGGAAGTGACGCCTCGGGAAAGGTTGCTCGCCTCCATCCAAGTTGGCAGACAACTGCGGCCCACCCCGTACTCAAGGAGATTATGTAAGTAGTTATAATTATGACTTATTTGTCTTCAAACTTACGTACATTAAAACGGGGCAAGTGCCTGTAGAATATTTGAAACAATTATCCGATCATTTGTTACTTGTGATGGTCGATTTATTTATGTTTCGAGGCGCTTAACGCATATTCATATTAAATTATGTCAACAGCTACTTTCCTAGTTCATCCTCTTTCTGATCCTAATACAGCAACTTGTTGCAGATCCTCCTCTTGAATCCTATTCCCAAAGAAGATTCCAAAAGAGAACCATGATCCGCTGTTATCGACTTGTTGGCCTAATACTAATGTCTGTACTTATCTATCGGTTAATGCGAATAGGTAATGTAAATAAATTTTTTAAGATCCCTAACTTTTCATTAATTAAATACATTTTTAGGTCGTATTTTTGTAAATAATGAGTTTCTATAACTTGTGCCTTATGAAATGATTAGAGCAACGTGTAAATTGCAACTTATTGCTATTGCATTGGTTAAGGCGGTAGAAGTCGACGCAAGAGGACTTAGTGCACTGATCTTTTTTATTAATATACTACATTGTTTACTTATATTTTATTAACTATTTTTTTATTTACTTTTATATTTTATATTTTTCAGTAGAAAATAAAGAACTATTTTTTAAAAATCGTATCGTCAAAATGGTTTTTTTTTTTTTAATAAATTTTTAATATTGTTTTGGCTCTGATTTCGAAATTGACGTCTTCAAGATTTATTTAATTATTTAGGGTTGCATCGGTAGACCCGGAAGGGTGATTAATTAGCCTCTTATCGTAAAAGATTGGCTAGATATTTCAAAAGACAGTGAAGCATGAGTCTTTTGCCCAGCTGTGGGACACAACAGGGTCACAATAATAATAATTTGTTTCTCTTGGCACCATGTTCCATAAAAAGTGTGTAAGGAGGGGGGGGGGGGGGGGTGAGTGTTGGGTTCGGCTCCTTGTACGCCTTTCAAAGCTCCAGTGTTCTGAGATATACCTATAAACACATTATAATAATCATTTATTTCTGTCATTCATAAAATTATGTTTTTACAAGCGTGCATCATGGAACGAACTTTAGGGCAGGACTAGGACAAGTTAATGCTTAGGTCGAGGAGGTCTATGCCCAGCAATGAAGTTCTTTCGGCTGATTGATGATAGACGTAGGTACGCATCAATTTGCGGGATTGTTCGAAATCGTTCGGGAACACAGATGGGTATTAGTCAGTTAAAGTCTGACTCCCTCTTACTCCACCCACAGCATTAAAAAATGACCTCATTATTAGGGAATATTCGTGAAAAAAATATTGGTTATTTACACATTTTAACTATGAAACCAATATCAATATTGATAGAAAAACAGACGAGATAAAACAATTTTAAACAAAATTATGTCTGTCTCAATTCCTCACGCCAAGACGCCGTTTTCTGAGGCGGCCTTTGACGTCAAATCCCAGACTGGATTTCTCTTTCATATGAGTAGCTTTAAAGCTTTTTATGTTCGTTGTTTTTGAAGATATTTTATTTGTTTCCTAGAGTATTTTTTTTTTAATTTAGAAATTAAAATAAAACTATTTTTACCAATACACTTCCTAGAAAACACGCTCTTATCCCACCGCTTTGAGGCACGCAATAGACTAGTGTTTTTTGCACTAATGTAGAAAAGTGCGCCCCTCGCCACAATTTTATTACATGTATCGTATCAAGCTGGGCGCTCGTCGACCCCCACGAGTCGCCGATCAACCCCCGTTTATTAATTTCTTCGTAAGTGTATTGAAAAAAATCGTTTGATACACGTGCAAATTTGTCACTGCAGCCCTCGGCTTCATAACACACTCGCCTACGGCTCGTGCGAATTCCGCCTCGGTCGCAATGACAAACATATATTATATGTATATTTACTATTGTTCATCCAGGCTTTGACCAAGATCTACCTTAGCAGCAGACTTTACTTTGGCAAAAATATAAGAGACAGTTTATTTTCGTTTCACGCTCATTGCATCACGTACAGTATGTACTTGCATACAAGATGTACGGTGCTCCAGTTTCGTACTAGATAAGTACACAATGGTGTATGGTACACAATGATTAGATGTTTTATAGCGCTCTTGATAGAACTTGTTTTTGTTTGAGGAAGTGATTTAACGGTAGATAAAATGTAGACAAGTGGTTACTTTGGCAATTTTTATAGTAGCATTTTAAGTGTCTTATAAGATAACAGTTAACAATGTACTCAAACGTAACTGAGAAACATAGTACAATACGCGGCATATAAGTTGAACCATAATGGTGATCGATCTTGAATGCTCAGTAACAGATTTTCGGGGATGTTTTCGGGTCTCAAACGAAGTGGGGGGCTGCGCGTAACCGTAGCAACGACGGCCATTTTGGTTCAACTTTTTGTCGCGTACTATAGGCGATGATTATGTGTTTGATCATAAGATAATTAGGTATCTGATCTACTCACTATGAAAGTTCTGGATTTCAACCCACGGTAAACTGATCTTACTAGTTTCTTTCTATTGCCAAAACTCCCTGCCCCCCTAGCCAAGTTAGAACCGTTTCGTTTTGATTCAGTTTTTGTCGATTGCCTCGTGTCGGCCTCCCATTCCTTTGTTCTTACCACGTGACTGAGCGTTGAGATGACGTCAGAACAAAGGAATCGGAGGCGTGGCTGACTCGAGGCGATCAAAAGATAATTGAAACGAAACGGTTGTAACTTGGCTAGGCTAGGCTGAAATATTTCAAAATCTGAATTTTATCCATACAGCTTCCAATTAACCGTCATAGTAAAATTTGGGTAAAACAATGTTTCTTTAAGTATTTTGTGTAGGACACAATACAATAAAACTAGCCATATTAAGGACTATGGCTTCTGCCAGCGGTTTTGCCCGCGTGAAAGTAGGTTTCTCTATACAAACTTTGTTTTAACCCCCGTTTCATCCCCGTAAAGGGTAATTTTTTTTTTTTTTAATTTAAACTAGTGCTTGACTGCGATCCCACCTGGAGGAAAGCAGTGATGCAATCGTTGATGGTGAGGCGCACTAGTTTATGAGGTATATAGTATGTGTGTACTTGTATGTAGCTTGTCACTAGTGTTGTCAGGCGTTCCGGTTTGAGCGGGACGTCTCGATTTTTAGAGGTCTGGGGACGCGTCCTTATTTGCGCCTGATCGGGACGCTAAATGTCCCGATGAATCAATAAATTATTAAAGACTTTTATAATCACTATAAAGTAACATGTACTACATCAGTCGCATTCGCATCATTGTTATATGTCAAGTGCGTTAAAATGACGGCGCATTACTAGCTTTTTATCTCTCTCTCGCTCAGAGCTGCGTCGTCTTCGTCTGTCACACGCAACCGTAATGTGTTCTGCTTCACTCAATTCACTTAAATATAAGTAATATGCATCGGGAGTCGCAGAGCGATTCCCGGTCATCGTAGCCATGGGCACCGGAAAATCGCATCGTTGGAAGGCCTCCCACAAGGTGGACCGACGACCTGATGAGAGTCGCGGGAGTGCGGTGGATGAGAGACGCACAGGATTGGTCGTTATGGCGACGCATGAGGGGGGGGGGGGGGCTATGTTCAACAGTGGACGTCTTTCGGCTGAAATGATGTGGGCATGGGCTGGCGGACAACGAGCAATGGGTAGCTTGACGTTCGCCCGTCCAGTAAGGATCGGGCTCGAGTCGATGGCGCGTCGTGTTGCACTTAATGAGATGTCAGCAAAACTGAAGGGGTCCAGTAAGGCCAATGCCTGCTAGGGCTGCGGGAATGTCTGAACGAGTGACCGTGGCCCTCGAACGCAAAGGGCAACTGAAGAACTGTGGTAAGTCTAACACGCCCTCTTGTTCCACCCTAGAGTGGGAGAAGTCATTGGATGATTTCCTACCGCAAAAAAAGGCATTATTAAAAAAAAAAAACTTGAGAGGTGTCAAGGGACACCCGGATGGAACGAAGTTCATTTAACTGGCTTGCTTTCTATGAGAGAGAGAGAGACAGACAGAGAAACACGCGCACGCCGCACGGCTTACAACTATAGCAAAAAGTGTCGTTACAACTTTTGGTCTTAATTTTTTCCGTCTAGCCCCCTTTCGCATCGTGCGATAAGGAACTTCGTTCCAAAATTGTCCCGATCTAAAACACTGAATCCCGATTTGTTTTACCCTCTGTCCCGATTTTAATCCTATCGGACCTAGCAACACTACTTGCCACCCCATCCATAATTTTCCACGATACACAAGTACTCATATAGCAGGACCCATTTATTCGAAGCTGCCCAAAATAAACCTCGCAAAAAGCTCCCCAATCTGCCGAACATCCAGTTGTAAACACGTTCCTTCCAGTCACGGTATCATCATCAATATCACATCAATCATATCTTTGTACAAGTTTCCACGGCAAATAGGAACTCGAGACACTAATATCTCTCTTATTACAACGTGTGTTTACGTCATAGATTAAAGTATAGTGTATCTCGCATGTATTTATTAACTTATACACCCCTATTTTTTATTAGTACAAAAAAAATGGGGGTCTATTCCGTTACTGATCATATTTTTGTCAAAAGTATAAAAACGACATCCCAAAATTGTCCACGAAAATTGGTCATAATTGGTAAATTCTTAATAGAATCAATCATTCATAACAATTGATGCTAGAAAATACTACGCGCTGTGTTTTTCCATTTTGATCGTCATTTATTCATTCATAATCAGTAGTCAGTACAATATTTCCATAAATTGATTGACATTTAGGGATATAAACAAACGCTAATAACTTTGTTGTTGAATATTATTTACCGACACTTTACTTAAATAATAACAAGACCTCTTCTAATAAGCCCAAAACTATGCGTACCTATGAGTAGATAGCTCCTCACGATAGTTAGGATAATAAAATCTGTGTAGGATGCAGGTTTAACATGTAATTATCATAGTTACCTACGTTAACTAACCATACATACATATTCAGCCTTTTAATGTTCCCACTGCTGGGACTCAGGCCTCCTCTCTCTAGGAGAGGGAATGGGCCGTAATCCACCACGCTGGCCCAGTGCGGGTTGGTGGATGTCACATGTCTTCGAATTTTTGGTTCTAGGACATGCCGGTTTCCTCACGATGTTTTCCTTCACCGTTTTGAGAGCAGTGGTGATGAAATAAATTACACAAAGTAATGCGCCTGGCTGGGTTTGAACCCGCGACCAACAATTCGTAAGTCGGGGCCGTTACCACTTGGCCACCACTGCTCCCCCGTTAACTAACCAACATTCAATTATTATTTTATGTTTGTAACATAATTCTAACTTGGAAGTTTTATGCTCACGCAATAAAAAGTTTATTCACAAGCTCACTATTTCATAAAGTTCAGTACAAGTTTGTAATAGTAATGCCAATGGCTTTATAAGACGTGAAGCTTTTGTTTACGATTCAATCATCAAATTCGACCTTTCTACTATGTGACCTAATATCGATTCTAATTCTATGAAACGTCTCTTCAATCCCATTTACTCCTGGTAAACTAATAAGTTTTTCATTATGCTTTTATAAGACGTGAAGCTTTTGTTTACGATTCAATCATCAAATTCGACCTTTCTACTATGTGACATAATAGCGATTGTAATTCTATGAAACGTCTCTTCAAACCCATTTACTCCTGGTAAACTAATAAGTTTTTCATTATGCTTTTATAAGACGTGAAGCTTTTGTTTACGATTCAATCATCAAATTCGACCTTTCTACTATGTGACCTAATAGCGATTCTAATTCTATGAAACGTCTCTTCACTCCCATTTTCTTCTGGTAAACTAATAAGTTTTTCATTATGGCTTTATCAGACGTGAAGCTTTTGTTTACGATTCAATCATCAAATTCGACCTTTCTACTATGTGACATAATAGCGATTCTAATTCTATGAAACGTCTCTTCACTCCCATTTTCTTCTGGTAAACTAATAAGTTTTTCATTATGGCTTTATAAGACGTGAAGCTTTTGTTTACGATTCAATCATCAAATTCGACCTTTCTACTATGTGACCTAATAGCGGTTCTAATTCTATGAAACGTCTTTTCACTCCCATTTTCTTCTGGTAAACTAATAAGTTTTTCATTATGGCTTTATAAGACGTGAAGCTTTTGTTTACGATTCAATCATCAAATTCGACCTTTCTACTATGTGACCTAATAGCGATTCTAATTCTATGAAACGTCTTTTCACTCCCATTTTCTTCTGGTAAACTAATAAGTTTTTCATTATGGCTTTATAAGACGTGAAGCTTTTGTTTACGATTCAATCATCAAATTCGACCTTTCTACTATGTGACCTAATAGCGATTCTAATTCTATGAAACGTCTTTTCACTCCCATTTTCTTCTGGTAAACTAATAAGTTTTTCATTATGGCTTTTTAAGACGTGAAGCTTTTGTTTACGATTCAATCATCAAATTCGACCTGTCTACTATGTGACCTAATAGCGATTCTAATTCTATGAAACGTCTCTTCAATCCCATTTTCTTCTGGTAAACTAATAAGTTTTTCATTATGGCTTTATAAGACGTGAAGCTTTTGTTTACGATTCAATCATCAAATTCGACCTTTCTACTATGTGACCTAATATCGATTCTAATTCTATGAAACGTCTTTTCACTCCCATTTTCTTCTGGTAAACTAATAAGTTTTTCATTATGGCTTTTTAAGACGTGAAGCTTTTGTTTACGATTCAATCATCAAATTCGACCTGTCTACTATGTGACCTAATAGCGATTCTAATTCTATGAAACGTCTCTTCAATCCCATTTTCTTCTGGTAAACTAATAGGTTTTCAATGAAAAACAGTTTTTTAGAACAAGTTTTTACTGCGGGATACAGGGGCCCTACCACGAGATCCTAACGCGATCCATTTTACGACCTAGACTGAACTATTAAAGGGATATCTATATATATAAAAGGAGAAACTGACTGACTGACATATCAACGCGCAGCCAAAAGTACTAGGACTAAAAACATGAAATTTTGCACAAGGTTTCCTTTTACGATGTAGGCGAGCAATTCATTAAGGGCCTATTACTTTACTCGATATTCAGACAGTCTTAGTCGATTTTGCGTAGTGTAATAAGGGTTAGACCGATCTTACTCGGAACAAAAATTAAGACAATCTGAATATCGTGTGCTGAATATCGCGTACCTAGTGTTATAGGCCCTTTAGAGAGGATTTTCCAAAATTCACCCCTTAAGGGGATAAAACGAGGGTCCAAAGTTTGTATGGAGAAACCTATTTTCACGCGGGCGAAGCCGCTGACAGAAGCTAGTAGAGTATATAGTTCCATCCCTCTTTCTCGCACGCACGCCTGACATTTTAACACGTCATGGTAATTAAGGCTCCAGTAGTCATCAAGACCATTCCAAAGAGTTCAAACACGATGGGGTTATCTCGTTGCGCTCAGTAGTTCCTATGGCCAAGATTCAAGACTCAAAGATTCAAGATTCAAAGCATTTTATTTCAAATAAACCATTTACAGGCACTTTTGAAATGTCAAGAAGTCAGTCAGTCAGAAAAAATGATGCTAATTGCACTTTCCAAAGCGTAGATCTCTATGGAGAAGGATGTGCAAGAAACTCCATGGACACTCTTTTCAATCATGTTTTGTAATTACAAATATCCCTGTTACATGTTTCTTGTCGCTATCATGTGAGAACAATGTAAATAAAGTAAAAATAAAAACTGAATATAGATATTAAAATAGCAACTGGTAGCTAAGAGATGACCAGTCTCAACTGACAGCGCCCGTTCACGGTCATGACGCGAATATTAGCACCACTCAGCTCAACCATTTCGAAGGGAACCGAATGAACCAACACACGCGCCACCATCAGTGAAACATTTGAGACTACTATCCGACTCCATCATCAGACCAGGTCCATGGTACCATATTCATGCATTGTCATTCAAGTTACATAGGTCATTAGGTATGTATATCAAAGTTTAACTCAATCCGTTAGGGGTATCTGGAATCCATTTGCAACATTTGCTCTAAAGAAACATAGAAAGCTAAATAAAAAAACTTGTAAAGATCTACCAAAATAGTACATAAAATAATCACTTGACTCGCATCAAATTAAAACCGTTCACGCCAGTAGGGAATGATCTCGAACTTATTTAAAATGTTGGACAAAACCTATTCCATGTTATGCAATCCTGGTATCTAAGAACCACATCAGCAGTCGCAGTGTGCTCAGAATTCTCATTAAAACTGCCATATATATAATTATGTATGTACATACTTGGAATATTTGTGACAAAATTGCATAAGACTGCCTCGTTAACCTAGTGGTGAAAAGTGTGACTGTGAGTAAACATGCTGAGTTCGATTCCAAGGTCGGTAATCGTCCGGACCGAACTAGATCAACGGCTAGTAGTGTTCCACGCAGTTTCCAGCAGGACCGAAGCCTACTAGGGCCATAGGTTGACCATGAAAGGAAAACCCGTGGTCCTGGAAAGCAAAAGGCAACTGGAGGTACATAATTATAACAATAAATTCTCCCACTCTGGGTAGAGCGAGAGGTAGTGTTAGACTTTTACTGGAAAAACCCACCTGTGTTCCTTTAGTTGCCCTTTGCGTTCCAGGGTTACGGTGATTCTTTCAAAGAAGCCCTCAGCTCAGCTCAAAGCCTCTACCTTAGGTACTCTTTATTGAACTTTACTTAAGGCCAGGTTTTACTAATTTTGTACTTTTTTGAACCTCTGGAAATCTACAAATATAAAAGAAATCACCATGAAAAATTATTTTACAACGGCTTAAAAGATCTTTGACATTCGTAGCGTGCGTGGAACACAACTTAAACTTGATCATATGACCAACCGCTGGGCAAAAATCAAAACATGATAAATTAGTTGGCTCGGTAAAAAAATCACGAATCAGCGATGAAAAAAAATCCACAGGGCATGAGAAGTGTTTAGGGGTCTGAAAGGATAACAGATGACCTCACCCCAGACCCCAACTTATGACTTGAAATATGTATATCTACGAGATTACGTCACGGAAATATTGGAAAGTTACATAAAATAATAAAACATGTTTTTTTTTTGCAAAAACAAATATCTTGCATAGTTACTGTTTTTTTTTATAAAAATAAAATCGCTGTTACGGGGCTGCGAAACCGACATAGACCCGGGCAACACCCCTACAAAATACCTATTCTGTGACTACATCCAGCTCATAACTTTTGGTAACTTACACATATGATTCTCTTCCTATGAAGTTCGTATAATTATGATTATTTGGAAGAGTTACCTCGGCCCTGGCAAGCAAAGGGCAACTGAAAGAACACGGGTGGGTTTTCTACACTAATATTATAAAGAGGTAAAGTTTGTTTTTTTGGTCTGTAGGAGGTAATCTCTGAAAGTACTGGTCCTATTGCTAAAAATTTTTCGCCGATAGAAAGCTGCTTTATTCCTGAGTGACATAGGCTATATTTTATGTACGTGGGCGAAGCTGCGGGCAAAAGCTAGTAGCCAATAAAAGTCTGACAGTCCTCGCTCTACCCAGAGAGGGTCATAAGGAGAGAGGGCTCTAAGTGGTCATTTGACGATACCCTATTGAAAAAAAAAAACTAAATTTTTGATAAATTGAAAGAAAAAGTGTTTTTAGCATACTAATAAAGTGTAATTATTGTAATAGAAGGAATAGCAGTCAGTGCATGTACCTACTAGCCTAGATTGGCAGTAAGCCATAAATTGTGAAAGGCTATCGGAGAAAATTAGTTTGAAAGTATTGGATTTCTAAGTTTATACAGGCGCGATGGTACATTCTCCATGGTATTAATCATTTTCTATGATAAATGTATGCGATACCACAGAAATTGCACTCCTTGATAGCAAACATACGAATTTAAACCTACTAATAACAGCACTAATGTTCATAATACATTGCACGGCACGGACACGACCTTGATTTTATTAGCCTACCAGATCCAGTGGCGCTCGTAACGAATCAAAATGCACCGTAAGTCCGCGCGACGAGAGTCTCTTTTATTATGCCCATTATGCGCCTTTGAACAGGCCGCTCTTGTTATAGGGTTAGGACTTGTGTGTTTTTGAAAAATGTGAAATAGGTACTTACTTACGTTTTACTACATAAAATATAATCAGATTTTCTAAAATTATATGGTAGATAGGTACCTAATTGATTTCTACCTATTTACTTATATCCATATTTTAAAACATATTTTTATAAGTCATCTCATAGAAGTGTCAAGAGATTTTACATTTAGTTAGGTATCTAAACAAATGAAATAGGTAATTAAAATGAAGTGTATACATATAACTTTGTTGGTTTTGTATGTCGTTAGCTTTGCGTTCATATATAATTTTTAAAAGGTAGGTCGTTTAAGACGTTATTATACATAATAATTAACATTTTGTAAGATATAATTGCAGTCTATGTTGACCTTGCATTAGTAAGGTAGTCACTAGTACTGGAAGGTCTACTTATATTGAAAGATCTTTAAGGTCATTGACTCGTTTACGTGAAAAATGTCGCAAATACTTGAAATAAAAACTCGATAAAGAATTCGAAAATAATTTTTGTTAGCGCGGGTCAAGCGGAAAATCGAACACGCGTGTGACACTCTACCGAATTTAGCCTCGCAAGAGAGGCCGCGGGCGTAGGCATATTTCTATACCTATAGTTAGAAGTGCGCCAGGCCTGGCGATACTTAGGTCGAACTTGAAACTTTTATTCATCAGTTGCAACTTGCAAAACCACAGTAGGTATAAGATAGAAATTTTCCCCCATTATCATCATTATCATCATTTCAGCCGATAGACGTCCACTGCTGGACATAGGCCTCCCCCAAATGTCGCCACAATGAACGGTCCTGTGCGTCTCGCATCCATCGGATTCCCGCAACCTTCACCAGTATGAACTGGTCCACCTTGTAGGGGGCCTTCCAACACTGCGTCTTCCGGTACGCGGTCGAAACTCCAGAACCTTTCGGCCCCAACGGCCATCTGTTCTGCGAGCAATGTGCCCTGCCCATTGCCACTTAAGTTTGACGATTCTTCGTGCTATGTCGGCAACCTTGGTTCTCCTGCGGATATCTTCATTTCTGATTCGATCACGTAAGGAAACTCCGAGCATAGCCCTTTCTCTTAACCTTTGGGTGACTTTGAGCCTTCTGATGAGGCCCATTGTGAGCGACCACGTTTCGGAACCATATGTCATCACTGGCAACACGCCTGCGCGGTATCTTCTCGTCCAATATACACAGTGTTTTCCCCCATACTAGGAATTAATCCTGTGTGGTTGGTGCGACCGCTCACATAAACAAGATGTACAGATCCGGAACAATTATCTGAAAAAAAAGAAAGAAAGAAAAGAGTTTATTTACGTCAAACATGGCGCATACCTTAAAAAATAAAAACAAATAACAATAACGACTTATATTATAAGTGGTAGGATATGCGTCACATCCGCGCAAAACGGCCAGCGTTCAGCAAAATGCTGGGGCTCGTGTAAGACAGAGCCACAGCGCTGATTTTCAGCACCAGCCATCGTCGACGGTGAGACGTTGATTCGCCTCAAGGATTACATATTAACTTAAAATCACTGAATAAACAAACCAAAAACATAAATAACAATAAACCATTACATACAATACGTAAAGGGGTACAAAAATAAAAATAAAATAAAAACAACAAAACACAGTTGGCAAATAATAATTGACGTAGTCAATTATTATAGTCGATCGATAAACGATCGAACTTAAAACTAGAATTGTCAATCTGTGGGCCATACATCTATATATATCAAATCAAAGGAGACACTGATCGGTTGACATGTCAACGCACAGCCGAAACTACTGGGACTAAGCGTGTGACATTTTGCACAAGTTTTCCTTTTATGTACGTCATAAAAGGAAAACTTGTGCATGTATGTATGGCCAGCACCATGTGGGGATGTTTCAAAATTCACCCCCTAACTAGATGAAACAGGGTTCCAAAGTTTGTACGGTGAAAACGACTTATATTTGAGCGAAGCTGCTGGCAGAAGCTAGTACCTATATAATATGTTCCGCCCGGGCATCGAACCCGCATCACGCAACGCAGCAGCCAATTCCTCAACCACTAGGTACGCCAACCGTGTTGTCAATTGTTGTGATCTCGATCTATAAGAGTCAAAAATGGTCTTCATTTTTCTTTTCCCCACGAAATAAATCGAGGGTAACTTTTATACATATACTTACGGAATTCTTGTTTTGTCCAAATATTTCAAAAACAAAACCATAATATTATAACGGAATGTTTGGTCGAGCTGGACAATGAATGCTCTAGAGATTCTGACTTACTGTAACAAGCTGAACAATCTCCTAGTCTCTTTGAAGTTCCAATACTGTCACAACCAATGAGATCTAAATAAGATGCTTTGCCTAGATAACTTTTTTTTTATTGCTGATAGGTTCGCGCTTGACACCATTTCACCTGATGGAAAGCGACGATGTGGTTAACGATCCATCGTCGACCGCTTATCTAGAAGTAACCTATTCACTCTTGACTTGAAGATCCCCAGGTTGTAGCTCTCAGGAAACAGACTCCGGCAAGGAATTTCACTCCTTAGCTGTACACACAATGAATGTATTCCCAAAAGGTTTTGTGCGTTTAACTCTTAGAATTTACCCACCTATACGCACAAAACGTTTTGGGAACACATTCATTGTGCGTACAGCTAAGGAGTCGAATTCCTTGCCGGAATCTGTGTTTCCTGATGGCTACAACCCGGAAATCTTTAAGTCAAGAGTGAATAGGTTACTTCTAGGTAAGCGCGCTCTATCGTCGACCGCATCGTCGCTTTCCGTCAAGTGCGAACCGTTACTGCAAATATTTTTTTTTGTACTTGATAAGTACAAAAAAAAATATTTGCAGTAAAAAAGTCCGTAAGACATTTTCCAAGTAAAAAGAACTTACATAATTCACGCAAAGGTCATATCCAACTCCCTAGTTCCTGTCAAGAATCACAGACCGAGAAAATCCAATAACTACTGAAAATGCCATAACCGAATATTTTTTCAGGTCACTTAACACTTCCCCCAAAAGTTGGCCTATAAAAATAAACTTCTGTCCTTTCACTTGATTTTAAACCTTACGTTAAGAAGCAGAAGGTTCGTTTACTTCGTTTGGCTGTTGTAAGGTTAGGCGCCTTTCTGTCTCCGCCGTAAGATAATCTAGCCGTCTAGGTCACTGGGAACTCGAATATCGACCTGGATACTGATAGTTACGTAATGGATACCCGCTTTATATAACTGGGTTTTTATTTCAATTATTTCTTATAGTATATGAGCATTGGTAACGGTTGCGGGAGTCCGATGGATGCGAGACGCACAGGACCGTTCATTGTGGCGACACTTGGGGAAGGCCCATGTCCAGCGGTGGACGTCTATCGGCTGAAATGATGATGATCATGATGATATGAGCATTAAAGTCTGCAAGATAAAGACGCAAAGATTGTTCTAGAAATAGGTCATCATGAATTCTTATCAGCATCCCATATATCTTCTGTGTTGATGTCAAAACAAAAAGGAAAAGTGCAGTGAAATTGACTGAATTGATATCGAAAACAGTGCAGCGTAAAAATCAATTAAATAATAACTAACTACCTAGTAAATGTTACCAAACAACTAATTTTATAAACAACAAAAGGTGTACAATGTTTCTCAATGTTTCAACTTACTTTTCTTTTGTTTTTGCTTGTTTTGAACTTGGTTTCTCAATGTCGTCTAGAGACAAAAATGTAAAAAAAAAGAATTTGTATTTTCTCGCTCAAAATAGGTAAGTAGTTTGCACTTTGCAGCAATATAAGTTATGTAAAACTGGTATCATTTGGTCTGAGGTTCGATAACTTTAACACTAAACCTGAAATATCACCTTTAATAAGAAGTGACATAAAATATTATGTGATTTTCTCTGAATAATTTTGTTTACGAAATATTTCAGGTCTAATACCTTATTTAAAGACTGTACAATTTTGTTTTCTTTAGGAGGCAATACTAAACAGTAGAATAACAAAATATTTTATAACAGAATTTCCCAGTAGCAATAGAAAACGGCATTAGCAAATCAAATACTTAGTCACAAACAAGAGGTTTAGTTACAATACAGCTGGAAATCCCGAAAGATTGAGAGCCGTTTGCTCAAAGCAAAGTATAGCCTACTCTTGGTACCGCAGCAGTCTGCGCCGGATTCCGTACGCGGCGGTCGCGTACGCCCGATCTAAATTAAAAAATAAAAATGTCACTCTAATGTCAGATTCTACCGGTAAATTTAAAAATCGAATGTTTAAATTCGAAGTAGGAAGGCACACGTAATTAGATTAAAGTTTCTATGAGGCTTCAGTCAACTCAGTGAGTTTAGCTCACTAACAGGATTTTGTGTTATATCAGTGTGTTCGTATCAGTATTTACTGGGAATCAGTGCGAGTGGTGTGTTTTGTTCAAAAATTGACTCTAGGGTTGAATATCAAGTGACTTCTTCCTAGTTTTTTGGAGTTTTAGTGATCAAACTGAAGATGGGCGTGTGTATTACGAGCACCCTAGCTATGGATATCACCCGTAAGTAACTCTTTTTTCAACAGTTTTGTGTCAACATAGTTAGCTACAAAACTTAAATCACGCTTGCATCACAAATACATTGCACCAATTATGCATTTTCGCAGTCATTGTAAACTGAACTTTTGTACTGCAGTTTACAACTCAAATTCGCGTGTATATGCAAATTGATATTATTTTAGCCAAGGTGCTAATATTATGACGTGTTTGCAGAATTTGTCATCAAAAATTCGCAAAAACGTCATCGAGACCCCGTTTTGTAAACTTGGTAATGAATTTGGACAACATTTACCAGGAGACAATTTCTTGGTAAATTAAAAATTTAATTAGAACTATGAAACGCGTCTTGGAAATAAATGGAGCATTACGCTTTAGAGCGTTCTTAAGTGCAAAGTAGGCTTACAGTGGAACCAGTATTGCTTGAAATTCTTCAAATCGTTATAGCCATACCATTTTTTGTAAGGCACGTCTTGTTTTGAACTTGACATGTTATTTTATGTGTTCTAAGTAGTAGCTACACTTATTTATTTAACATTCTGTCCGGTTCATTAATGTGTTACCTAGTAAAGGTAAACGGTGTACAGACTGATTACATCCTTTAAATGCTTGATACATAATTTTAATGTGAAAATCTACTTGTAAATACAATCAATATCTATAATAGTCCAGATTCATGGATTATCTTTATTAATGTGTTAGTAAATCGATGCGGTATTGAACTAAGTGAAACTGCATAAGTAATAAGGAGACGAAAAGACCTTGGGATGTTGCAGGGAAGAGTTTTAGGGCCACAACTGTTACGTAACCACAGTCGCCTCTAAATGTTTATTCAAGTAACATTCAAGATAATCAAAGCACAGTAGTAAATACCTACAGTAATAAATCACTCGTCCTATATAGAGCAACTGTACATAGATCGTGATTCAGTACTGATTGACGTCTTCACGACTCTTAGTCAGAAGCTAAAGTAACTGTTTCTTCTGCTGACATTGACACCTTCTTAAGACATTTGGTAGTTATTGGAGATGCAGTGTAATCGTTTAATGTAACGTCATCTTTATTACATAATTTCTTGTCATTAAACTTAGATGCGTCAATAAATTCTATGAGAAAAAAGGTAATGGTTATATGTAAAATACTTTCTTCCTATTCAATGAACATTTAATCTTATCTGCCATCTCTAAATGAACTATAACACTTTTTTATCAGCGCTTGATAAGAAATCGTGGAGTATTGTTATGTAAGATTATTTTCTTATTTATTATTTCCATGTTCTTGATGACGCAAATAATATGAGCTCTTGAAATCATACAATTTAGTTACAGCATAGTTGTTTTAGTCATGGAGTGTTTTTCATTATTAGTTTTTATGAGCCTTACTTATTCAAAATTATTTTTAAACGCTTGAAAATCGACTTGTCTCGGGTCATTTTCTTCGCGTCTAATTCAGTTTCATCAGAAAAGTGAGATCAAATCGTTTCGTCAAACTTTCCTTAGTTAGCTGTACTGTTTCACTTTGGTTTACCTGCGGTTATCAACGACCACATTTTTCATTGGTTTGATTGGGAAATCTATGCTTATCGAGAATAAAAAGAACTTGATAAAGGGAAATCGATAGGAAATTCAATTATGGAATCGTTTTCTTTTCAAGATTAGTTATTTGAATCTGTATCGGTTGGACCAATTACCAGTTGTGGAGATCGGTGTGCAGGTAGTTGAGGTATAGAACTGTTATTTTGGTCTGGCGTATTTACGAGGCCACTTTCGACAGGGTTTTTGTAGTTTGTTCGTCTTCTCTTATCACAGAAATACGAGTACTATAGAGTAGTTTGTTTTTATGTCTCCAAAATCCTGCTTTATATTCTTTGTGAGTCCTTCGAGCCGGATTTCTCCTGAATTCCTTAATAAACTGTCAAGTTGATTGGCCACTCTTCCATAGTTAAATGCTCTAAAAGGACAAGTGGTCCCTTTTGTGGTCAGGAAATTAATATTAAAGACATAGTTCCTCATAAAGCTTTAATGGGGCCACAAATCAAGTTAATAGTTTTGTTAATTTATAAGGTACGCTTAGTTATTTATAAATTAAAGCAGTTAAATATAAATTAAAACAGTAACTACGTATTTAGACTTCCTAATTATTGATGTAATTAGATTGATAATAGCAGTAACAGGCAATAAGATTGTAAGTAATTGTAATGAAATATAGAGAGAGAATAACAAAAGTATATGCGTTAATCAATTTTAAATGATTATTGATTTGTCCCATTTCAATAATTTGAGTAAAGGCAAACGAACTGAGTTTATCTAAAGACAATAGCGTTCAATGGACTAATCAGCTATGAAGATAGTCCTTTGTCATACCAGCTATTGAGTTCTTTTATAAAGGAAGACTTATGACGGAACATCATCTTCCTGCCCTTGTCCCGTTTTATTTGGGGTCGGCGCAACACGTTTTTTTCTTCTTCCATTCTGTCCTGTCACTCGTCACGCTATCACTAATTCCCTTTTCTTTCATGTCACTTTTCACACAATCCATCCATCTTTTCTTTGGTTTCCCTCTCCCACTCCATCCATCCACATGTAAACTCATAACTCTTTTAGTAACATGCGTTTCATCTCTCCTCTTCACATGACCATACCAAGACAAACGATTCCCTTTCAACTTTTCAGTCACTGGCGCCACTTTTATGACGGATCGTAGATCTTTAAAGATTGCTTGCAGTTTCACAAACGTATTGAGAAAAATATTCACTGCTCAATTATCTGTAGACTAGTCAGTAAACACGGTTACGGCTAGCAAAGGGTCGTAAAAATAATGGTTTCTTTCTTAATGGTATACCACAGCTATTGATTTATTCATTGTACTGATGTAACCTCTGCCGATGTAGCAAGAACAGTACAGGGTTGTCACATACCATCACAATTCACAGAATAGTTTTCTATTCTGTGGTTGTTACTCATCTTTTTCTCAAGTGTCAAAAAGTTGATTGAACTGATCAAATGCTTCGTCCTTTTATCATTGTGTAATGATTTCTTTGACTTATTTAAATGTATTAGACTTGGGTATGCAAAGCTGTTAAAATAACTGCCATCATTCGTGCATTGACCGTCTTGTTAGTCTTAAAAAGCAATCACGACTGCTGAGCGTTTGACTTAGGCGACCCTATCCAGATTGAATCCTAAATTAGTCTCTCGACTATGGGAATCTTGGTCGAGTAATTTTTATATTTATCCTATAGGAAACTTTTAGTAGCAATTAATGGTGGCAATGGATTTATTCCTAGTAAATTATTAGCCTCCTTATTAAAGGGGCAAAACATATAACCTACATAAATGTTTTCTGCCCGTTATATTATGCTTCATGGCTTCTATACCATTATTTACTTATTTATTACCAACCCATACTTACGGTCTACACTACTCATATAAATTATCTGCAGCTGAATAAATTTACGGATGTAATAAAGGTGTAATAAATAATAAGGAAGGAACAGTGACATTCGAGAATTTACTTTTGTATAGCGACAACCCTAGAACAATAACATAGATAGCCACCCAACACATAATGTCGTATGACCAATTGTGTGCATCATGCAATAATCGTAATTATCTGCAATTTATACCGAAACTGATTGGCCAAGCGATTTTTATATAATTGATACTATGTAGTCCTACATTCACCGGTTGACCGATTTAGAGGGGAGATATAAAACTTGTATCTTATATGCAAACCTTTCGCTCAATGCACGAATGAAGTTACATAAGATTAGCGACTTATAGCTACTTTGATATGATATGTGGATTTTTTTGAGGTTCCCACCTAAATCATCTAATAACTTCACTCCCTCTGGGTAGAGTGGGAGATAGTGTCAGACTTTTACTGACTAAAACTCCATTGAGTTCTTTCAGTTGCCCTTAGTCTTCAAGGGCCGCGGTCCAGGGCGCTTTTGAGCCCTTAGAGGAATATTGAAATAATTTTAACCTCAAAATATCGACTTTGCTTTAAAAATATTGTCTACAGTCTAGTCTAAGTTAATGAACTTATTAATTAAGACATCATCGTCTAATAAATCAGGCAGCTAGATACATCCTGTGAAAACAATGTTCATTCAGTTGTCATTTATAAACTCTTTTTTTACAAAACACTATAAATACTCGTATCTAAGTAAAATACAAAGCTGAGTCTGAAGTAGTATGTCGAATCCAATTTCAATCCATCAACACGCGACTTGATAGGATTTTTTACTTAAATAAAGAAATAACTAGGAAATAAATTCTTAGTCATTAAACTGTGCGCGCACGCAAGCGATCGTCATCAATGCTATTTTGATGATTACTACTCGTAGTTGTTTTTCAAAATACGTGTTTTATATCCCATATTTAAGTCGACCCTGCCCATAAACGGCATAAATCCAAATCGCATATTTTTGGGCAATCAGCAAAAACGTAAAAGTTTTCAACGTCAAGTTTTCTTAGTTCGAATTTAATTAACCTTCAGGACATATTGGGTAGTAAAAATTTATTTTTCACCATAGTGCAATTTAAAATAGGTATACAGATTTATGAACTTTTTTTTTTAAAAAAAAACATAAATGTCTAAGTAAAATACAAAACTAACTAATGCTATGTATATATGTATAAGTGGAATGTCGAGTCTGATTTCATTCCATCAACACGCGAATTGGATTTTTTACTCAAATAAAAAAATAACTAGGAAATAAATTCTTAGTTAACTTTTTGTGCACGCAAGCGATGTCATCAATGCACCGATGACCTGGTGAGGATCGTGGGAATCCAATGGATGCAAGGCGCACAGCAACGGTCGTTATGGCGACACTTGGGGGAGGCCTATGTCCAACAGATGACGTTTTTAGGCTGAAATGAGGTTGATGATACAGATTTAAAGAGCGTGAAAAACTGAGTAAGGGCGCATCAAAAAGTCCGTTTCCCCAAAATGGTCTTTACGCCCTTTGTTGAAAGAGTCGATATCTGCCTGCATCAGTAATTTGTGTGAGGAAATTATTGACATCCTTGTCTTCATACCGTCAATAAGAGTGAAGAATGTTGATGGGGTTTTCCAAAATACCTCTGGGTATGATTAATACGGAGAAGGTTGATGTGATTGCGTGTGGCAAGCGCGAAAGTAAATCAACCTGACTAACTTAGCTGACTTAACTTTAGAGGCTGTTACATCAAGTTTTTGAAATACGAACAAAATTAGAAAAGACTATACCACAGACTACCAGACCGTATAATATCATAAAGAAAAAAGAAATTGAAGTAGTGCAGACATTCAATGTTGTTTTTTCCTTTCGAGACCAACATCTAAAAGCCAATCTCCCAACAGCAATCAAAATACAAAACACCCACTTATCAAGATACGTTTTTAACCTTGAAAGCACACACGAAGATCTGGCCTAACATACGGAAACTAACGAGGCCAGCCGATTCAGTTTTTGCAACTTCGGACAACTTCGGGCAGCTTCGGACCTCCTGAATGACAGCTTAACCAACTTTTTTTTGGTCGTTGTAATGGGTCGTGACCGCAGACTGCCTTTCCCGCGTCTTCTTACGAAACTAGACAGTCTGATGCATTTTAGAGGCCCAGTAATAGATTGTAAACGTGAGATTGTATGGAAACAAGTCATGCCTCCAGTCAGGCCTAAGATGTAACTTTTGAAATAGTTGAACGCGAAGAATATTTCCTTGTTTGTAACCTTTATTGGTTATCCTTTCCTTTTCCTTATAATCCGGCTCGAAGGACCATGTAGAAGCTAGGAATTGTTCTAAATTATACTGCTGCTTATAAAGTGAAATTAAATATAATTTAAAAATATTAATCTGACCAAAGGAGCGATGACCGCTAATCGTGTACTGAATGCTCTTCTAAAATTAATTAGCGAAATGAGCTAAAAATGCATGAATAAGCCTTAGTTATTAGTGTATGGTTTCACTGTACACAAATCTTAATTGGTTTGTCTGTCTTTATAACCTATAACATCAGATACTTTGCAAGCAATCCTGATAGATTTGTTTACAAAAACGAAATTGTTAGGTAATTGAACTTGTAGTTGCGAAACATAATAATATGCCAAACACATAAGAATAGTAAACTGCTTAAAATTATATTTTATTCACATTTTAATACGCAAGCCTTGAAAATGCTAATTAAGCATAATTGTTTAGGCAGTTGTGTAAATAGTAAAATATAATGTTTCGCTGAAGAATACGACGACTGTATTGTTTCGCGTATGTAAATGCAACAAGAACATAGATCTTCGAGTCACCATAAAACCGGGCTTTTCACGCTTGTTATTCTACAGAAACACATTTTAAAGTAACGGCAGATATAACACAAAATATTATACAAACGGTATTTGTATAATGGAGGCTAGACTTCTAAAATTGTATCCATTACAAAGCTTTTGTCCATCATATATGGCAAGCAAGTAAAATATGTTTACTACAACTAATTCGTTCCCCTATATTGTAAGTAATAAGATATTTCCTCTACTCTAATCAATCAAATTGACAGAACAGTTATAGCTTTTTTGATTGTTATTGACTTTGGTAGAAATAAAAGAAAAAGATAGAATAATATTAATTTCGTGACAGGTACACACAACAGAGAGAGCAGTGGTGGCCAAGTGGTAACGGCCCCGACTTACGAGTTGTAGGTTGCTTTTTCAAACCCAGCCAGGAAACATTACTTTGTGTAATTTATTTTATCACCACTGCTCTCAAAACGGTGAAGGAAAACATCGTGAGGAAGCCGGCATACCCTAGAACCAAAAATTCGAAGACATGTGATATTCACCAACTCGCACTGGGCCCGCGTGATGGATTACGGCCCATTCCCTCTCCTAGAGAGGAGGCCTGAGTCCCAGCATAGGAACATTAAAAAAGCTGATTATGCTTATGCTTCACACAACAGAAAAAAAAGTAACAGTCAAAATAAAATAAAAAAACAATAACAGTCGATTGGAGTTTCATTTTTCTTGATCCTGGTAGTAGTGCATCCAAAGGATGGGCCCTTTTTTTGATTACAATCAAGTTTTATTTATAAAAGTAATTTAATGTATATCCTAAACTAATAAATTGTCTTTACTAAGAATGTGTCCAATAGCAATTTTCTTATTGTCTCTATTAAGGCGAATACACTTTGCTCTTGTGTTTATTAGATAGCAATTATGCTACATTACAATATTCACTATCACTAAACACTAACTCGAACGGTTTTGTTCTTTTTAGTCTTCTCATTATATTCGTGTGGTCAAGAAGCTGTATTGCTTCGATGTTCACATGCTGATGAAGTCTATTGGAGTGTAGGAAGTTCCAAAAGAACTTAGAATGTGGGTCAGAATAATCACCTCAGTAGTAAGTAATGACGCTGAACTACACGCTGCAAAAGTTGTAGAAGTTCTGAAGGTCGAGACACAATACGCTGTTTTGCTATTGAACTATCACAGACAAGATTGATGATTTCTTAGCGTGATTTTCAACTTACTAATGATTGTAAAAACGCGAACAGATAACCAAGTTACAAAACTAGCGTATTATATTATATTATCAGGGTCGCTGCTGAGGTCTTAAAGAACGGAAAGCTCCAGGTCAAGGAGAGAAGGCTTGGAATTCTGCCAACCGCAGTGATTGGGAAGCGACGACGGTCTTAACTTGGAAAATAAAATAACTTGTCTTGATTGTATAGTTTTTGTTCTTATCGAGACTATTGCTTACGAGAAGTTATGGATGCAGCTCGTTTCATATAAGTAAATTTCGTTTTTCTTTAAATTTATATAAATTACTTAGTGCTTGACTTCAATCCCAACTGATGGTAAGCAGTGATGCAATCGTTGATGGTGAAGCGCACTAGTTTATTAAGAGCCTATTCACTCTAGCCTTGAAGACACCTAAATTATAATCGGATGGGAATACCGCAGCCGGCATAATGTTAATTTTCAGCTTTCGATTTCTGCTTTGGTTGATTCCTCATTAATTTTAATATCTCAGTAAAGATTTACCACGTTCTATGCAACGGATATTACGTAATCGCAAAGATTTTTCTCCAGATTAAATATTGTTTTAGAAGTCAAAAGTATCGTTCTTTGTTCACTTAATTGACTTGTTACCCAAGACTTAAGAACACAATTTGCTCGAGATCCAAATTGAGTTTCCAGTTGCGCCGTGATTTCATTCCTAAGTTGGTGCTAATTGTTGTTATTAACTTTTATTTTAGTGCTGTTAAGTGGTTCTGCTTTTCTGTTATTTTATTTGGACCGATTACGTTTATGAACGTAACAGTTGCGTATCGATTGGTAAATGAAGTTACGTATTACGAAGGCAGAGAAAGATACACAAAAAAAAACTAAACAAAACTGAATTAACAATGAAAATAATAAAAAATACCTCCTTTTTTTGAAAGAGAAATTATCAAATAACTCCTCTCCAAATTAGGTGGAGCGAGACACTCTCCCTGTTACACTTTTACTCATCGAAACCCACCTGTGTTTCTTTCATTGCCTTTGCGTTCCAGAGTCGCGGTAAGTCTTTCGAGGTAAGTCTTTTTTGCGTTTTGGGAACACATTCATTATGCGTACAGCTAAGGAGTGGAATTCCCTGGCGGAGTCTGTGTTTCCTGATAGCTATAACCTAGGGGTCTTTAAGTCAAGAGTGAATAGGTTACTTCTAGGCAAGCGTGTTCCTTTGTCGGCCACATCATTGCTTCCCAACAGGTAAGATAGTAGTCAAACATGAGCCTATACATAATAAAAAAACCCAATCCCGCAGTGCTTTCTTGCAGAGTAGGAAAGCAGAACCTGACAAGAGCACAAAGAAGAAATAATCTGAATAAATTATTCTACAGTAAATCTAAATTAGCATCTATAGTCTAGCCACAAGATCATTAAAAAATTAATTGACCGGTTTACTTGACACGATATTAACGACCATATCAAGTGCACTCCCTGATTAAATAGCCCCATTGTGATATAGATTGCATACGTTTACGTCATGACCTTTATCTGTTCAAGCAGTTTAACCTATTTAGATAGTAAGAGCTTTATTAATATCAATTGAATTCTTGATTGACATGACTTTGTTGGTTTACTGTTAGAAAACGTTTCAATTATGAATTGACAGCTTAAAATTTTTAGGTTTTGGGGTAATATCTTGTCTATCTGCTTTATCATCATTATAAAAATTCAGCTAAAAGTCATCTACGGCTAGATCTTTGACTCCCTCAAGGTTAACCATACGCACTGACCCATACGCACAAAGCGTTTTGGGAACACATTCATTGTGCGTACAGTTAAAGAGTGGAAGTCCCTGCCGTAGTCTGTGTTTCCTGATAGCTAAAACCTGGGGGTATTTTAGTCAAGATTGAAGAGGTTACTTCTAGCCAAACATAATCCTTCGTCGACTACATCGTCGCTTTCCATCAGGTAAGATAGCGGTCAAGAGCGAGCCTATCGACAGTAAACAAAAATCTGATCTTAGTATTTCCAAGTTTTTTTTTTTTTTTTTTTTATTTGATATAAACCAGCGCTTGACTGCGATCCCACCTGATGGTAAGCAGTGATGCAATCATTGATGGTGAGGCGCACTAGTTTATCAAGAGCCTATTCACTCTAGCCTTGAAGACACCTAAATTTTAGTTAAGTTTTGCATAAAGAGTAAATTGTTTATATCTTGGATTTCAAAACAGCTTGCTTCTATAGTTGCAATGTGTTATGCCAGCTGTTCTTTTAGTGCTTAAGGGAGATAATAGCTGCAATTGATGCAATTTTGTTTATAATCATCTCCTCTATTGTCTCTATTGATATAACACGTTATTGTGTTGGAGAATAGCACAATGTTTGATGTGTTGTTGATGATACATATGATGAAATAGAAAGGAACAAAGGTGGAAGACAATGCGGTGGCCTCTTTTCTAGACTTACTGCATGAAGGTAACGCAACAACTGAAATGTTTTCGATTTTTTAATTTTTAACCTCTACCCTTAATCATGGGCCTTTAGGTGTCTATATCAAGTTATAAGAAAAGTGTAGCCTACTAATAACGAAGACATCCCGAGTTCCGCATTTAACGGAATAAATTGTAACAGTAACCGTTTAGCACATTTTTGTGCGCCTGCGCATCAGACCGTTATTCCTCTCACAATCGGGTGGCATTGCGTCATCGTAACGTTACCTCTTTGTTGGCTTTGATCACTTTTCTGTAATTCCACGGTCAGTCGAAGAATTTACTGAGAGTTGCCTGAGGAAAGATGTTGTTCACTTTTAGAGTCATTCAATTGATACGCAACCGTATCAATATATAATTGAAGGTCTAGTTTCAATTGAATAAATTCACACTTATGTCCAGGAGCGTACTGCAAAATTTTCATTCCACAATATTCTGTTTTCCTGAAACCAATTAAATTAGAGTGCTCTCTCAATATTGTTATATTGGACATGGTAAAAGCTTTTTGATGTGTTCGAAGTTCGAAACGTAAAACCGAGATGAAGAAACCGAAGGCTGTAAGTAAATATTATTTGTAAATTATGGAGTCGTACGGAATCCTTTAGATGAGTTCATTTTGAATCTATGTGCGATGCATCTTTATGGTATTGCAAAATTGTGTCTTTTAACGTACTTAGGTACTTAGAAAACATAGAGTTTTACTGAATCGTTTCGTTCTGAGTTTGACATTGATGGATGATCAAATCATTCACTTTACTTTAGTGTAGGGTAATCAGCCTTATAACAATTCCACTTCTAGAACTCAGGCCTTTTGGCTCTAATCCACCACGCAAGTCAGTGCAGTTAGGTGGATGTCACTTCTCTTCGCATTCTTGGTTCTAGGACAGGCTGGTTTCCGCACGATGTTTTCCTTCACCATTTTGAGAGTATTGGTGATGGTAATTCCACGACATATGATTCGCAAGTTGGGGCCGTTACTACTGGCCAACCACTACTCACTTTAAATAATTAAGAAGTTTAGAATCTTGCTAGAACACTGAGATAACTTGATAGCTCCAAGAGTAAGCAAAGTTAATAAATTACTCAAGTTTAAAACAAATGATATCTCCATCTGGAATCACAGTAGTCAGACTCATTGTTAGCTTAGATTAATGATTGCGAATTAAATTAACTTGGTTATCACGTCATATCGCGTGTTTGCTTAGATAATAGTTTTAATAACCGGGCGGTTTTCTATTATGTGATTATGAGGTTTCTATTGAATTGTATTCTGAATGGTTATCGACGTATCCTATCCATGATTGTTTTTTTTGTTGTGAGGTCAGCAACATTGTTTGTTGTTATATCCGTAGTGTCCATTTTCATCTTTCTGCAGGAATTCAATATCGAGATTGCGAATCTCCTTCTCTTTCGAGTCGATGGGTAATTTCTAGATAATTTGGCCCCAATCGGTGGTTACGTTACTAACAGCAGCAGTGACGTTCATTTGGTCCTCGAAGATAAAAGTGTATCTAGCGAAGGTATCTTTGGTGGTAGATTTTTATGGGTGTTTTTTTTTAGCTCTGAAAATCATCTTATGACAAATCACGCTCTTGGGCGGGAGCGAGTTAGTGTTAGACTTTTACTGACTAAAAACCCACTCCTGTTCTTTCTTTGCCTTCGTCGACGACTTGGGCTCGGTCCGGACGGTTACCGGACGGTCGGACGGCTAGCCACCCATTGCTGACCGTCTCGCAAGCCCGCGCCTGCGGTGGCCGGAAATCGGGATCGGAATCCTGGCGGCGGTTGGGGCGTAAGGACCGTTGCCTCACGCGATCGGCCGCCTCCTTTGCTAGCATTACTGCTTCGCAGAAGGAGGCGACCGCGTGCCACGCCTCCTCGCTCCGGACCATGGCCTGTACCAAGGCCCGGCGCGAGAGATCGCCGCCGCCGATCGCCCCCACGAGGAAGATTTTTATGGGAATTGTCTGTTATATTTCAGTCACGAACATGTTTTGCAAAAAGATCATATTGCTCAATAAATCGTGAAACAACGGCACCGATTATGTACGAATGCACGGAGCTATTATCTCATGATTTTAACATTGTCACGATTTTGTTCCTTCACTTGTAAGCTATGATGTTTATTGCGTGACGATAGATTGGAAGATGCTTTGTCACCTTTGGAACTGTAGCCTTACCATTTTGTATTGTGTTCGTGGGTAGAGAATATAGATTTATCTGGAGTGGCGCGTACCGGAAGATGCAGCGTTGGAAGGACCTAATCGGACGGTAAGCTTCCCGCTGCTCGCCGTCAAATGAGCGTGATATTTTCAAATCATAGAATGTTGATAGCTTTGCCCAAGTTCCAACAAAGGGGAAATTCCTTGCCTAAAAGACAGTAACCACTTTCTTCTAAAATCGCTGATTTAGCTTGAACAATTTGAAATGGTAGAAAGTGTGGTAATTGCTACCAACTAGAACACTCAAATAAAATGTGTTTAAATGTTTGTGTGTCATCCATCGTGGTCATGTCATGCACGGGAAATGCTTTTTGATATCAAATATCCGTTGATTAATTTACGTATGGAAGTGTTATGGATGATCTCATACCTACTGTTCCTTGGTGACATTGATAAATTACAGTTCACAGTAATGTTTAAATTATTTATAGCAGGAAATCTGAAATCAATTGCTTACCTTTATGCAATAGTTAGCTTAGGAACCAGTCTCCTACAATATATACTTATCTGTTACGAGATGTCAGCAACTCCGTAGGGACCCAGTAGGGTCAAAGCCTACTGTGGCCATGGGTTGTGCAAAAGAGAACCCCGGAGTCCTGGAATGAAGGCAAAGACATAGGAGTGGGTTTTAGTCAGTAAAAGTCAGACACGCCCTCGCGCTCCGCCCTAGGGCGAGGAAAGTCATTGGATGAAAAAACCTGTTATGTGTATCTTTTTAAACCTGTATATTGTGACATCTGTATGATGTGATGAGAAAATAAACCAAATTGATAGATTGATTGAAACTTTTTGATGTGACAGTGATTGATGCTCGTTCATAATTTGTATGAACAGGTGATATCAGTGAATTTGAAAACTTGTTCTGTGGACTGGCCAGACTTTCATACTGGCATTTATGCTACTATACAGGGTGTAACAGATTGCGAGACCATATTTTAGATACTGCACCCACTTATGGAAATGAAAAATTGCCTTCAAGGAAGTCATAAGAATTTCCAAAAATAAAAATTTGTATGGGTCGTACAAGTTCTGTGACTTTCTTGAAAGAAGTTGTTCATTTCTAAGAGCAAAATAAAAACTTTTTACAAAAAAAAAATACAAGCGACTTCAAAGTAAAAAAAAACACTGAAAAGTGCAAAATAACTTTAATTTCGGAAGTCGGTGTTACTATAATAGTTTTGTCTCTTCGTTATTTAACACCGACTTTAGAAATTAAAGTTATTTTGCACTTTTCAGTGTTTTTTTTTTACTTTGAAGTCGGTTGTATTTTTTTTTGTAAAAAGTTTTTATTTTGCACTTTTTAGTTATGGTACCACCACTAAAAAGTACCCCTCAGCTAAACTTAAATACCTTATAGCCAGAGTGCATCTCATGACAATTCTAATAATCCCAAACACGGTTAGATTACATTAATTTATTACAGAGTTCCGGTGCCTAACTTCAGGCTTCATCATCAGATCAGTTCGATATATTCCTCCTCTACTTTCAGTCAGTCATCGACTACACGTATAAACAAAGCAATTTTACTTTTTACGACGGTTCTGCTGTGATCCTATGAGGAGTTCTGTTCCATATCTTCGAAGTTCATGATCAGATCATAACATGATTTATGGAGAAATCTGAAATAAATTATATTATTATTATTATAACAATATTTCTATGGGACCAACTCGGAAGCATAACCTTTCAACAAAAAAAAATTTTTTTTAATCGGTCCACAATTGAACGAGAAATCGGTGAACATACATAAAAAAAAAAACATACATTCAACCGAACATATAACCTCCTCCTTTTTGAAGTCGGTTAATTAGTATTTAAAATATGACTAACACATTGCCATTACACTCTGTATCTTACAACAGTCTTATTAAACATATTCCTACAATTTGTTAGTGAACTAAGTACTTAGGTACAGGACCTACATCAGATTGTGTTTACTCAATTAGTACAAATACTTAGGTATACACTTAATATTAAATTACATAGGTAAGTAAGTAATGTAACTGCAGCAGACATATTTAAAGGACATGTATTCAAAAGCTCCATTTATTCGCAGTAAAACAAGATATGAATGTCATTCCTAGGCTGGCCTGTTCAAAAAACATTTAACTTCCAACTTTATTACCTTATAAGTAAAGTGTAAATTGTTATGACAAATTAATGGTCACGATTGTCGAGATTGGTCAGCAAATGCCAGCTTCGACAAGGCTAGCCACCGCTCTCACGGAAATGATAATAATTAATGTTACAGTAATTTTATGAAGCCAGTCATATTGTGAAAGGGCTAACTTGCGTCTTGTTGACGTTGACACAACCTTAGGAAACTCTATTGTTAGATAGCTCGTTTGTACGTTTAATTATGTCGGTAGGTAAGTAACTATACATTGTAATATGTAAGTATTGCATTGAAAAATAAAATGGTTCTCTAATAGTTTTTTTCGTAATTAATTGTAGAGGCCTATATTGCTATGTAGGTCAATAAAAATGTTTAAAAAAATTCAATAACCTAACCTACATATTATGAAACAAATTCTAGATCATCATTCTGATTCTATTTCTGTAAGCTATTTAGTAATGTCTAAATGGTTAAGCAAAATAATATAAATGAATAAAATTAGACATTTCAAAATAAGGCTAGCAACACACGTGAACTGAAACTTTAAAAAACCGGGCAAGTGCGAGTCGGACTAGCGTACTGAGGGTTACGTACATACTTACCTATGAAAACAGTTCCATTCCCGAATTAAGTTACAAAGATTTTTGCGAATCGCAAAAAAAGTTTTTTGTTGTTGTTACGGTAACAACAAATTTACAGTTTTCAGATTTTTCCAATACTTGTGCTTTGAGACCTTGCTTCATTTCAAATTTCAGGATTCTAGGTCAACGGGAAGTACCCTATGAATTTTGAAATATACATTTTTTGCGAAATAAACGACCGTATCTTTTTTTTCGTTAACTTAGAAGTTTGATTTTTTCACAGCTTCAAGGGATCGCAGACCTGAGTATATGGTTTTTTTTTAGTATATGGTTTAATTTCAACTCAATACCTCCACACATTCCCGAGATAAAGGGTCTTGATAGCAGACAGACAAATGGGCAACAAAGTGATCCTTTAACGGTTCCGTTTTTCCTTTTGAGGTACGAAACCCTAAAAAATATTAATTGAAGATTGAAATGGTCTTCAAGTATCTTTTAAATACTTTTAGCAGTAACAAATCAGTGTGTAGTAAAAAATTACAATACGGCGTGGCATTTTTAACGTTCTAGTCTTTTGTATCATAGGTTGTGTATTTTATTCTTAAATGCTAAGGACAAAATGTCTTTTAGAATATAAGGACTCGGTATTCAGGTATCAAAGACTCTTTATAATGTTACTTACTACTATAGTTTTCTTTGTATGTGCTCCGAAAAGGTCAAGCGCATTATTACATTCTTGTAGCTTGCTTCTTGTTGCTTTGCTAGACTTGAGAGAAAATGGGAACACGGAGATTTGGCGGGATTTTTCCTTGTAAAGTTCAATTACTGTTTTAATTATTCGCAAATTGATTTATAGTGGATATTGTGATGTAAAATTGGTGTAATTAGGGTTCCGTACCTCAATAGGAAAAAACGGAACCCTTATAGGATCACTTTGTTGTCCGTCTGCCTGTCTGTCTGTCAAGACCCTTTATCTTAGGAACGCGTGGAAGTATCGAGTCGAAATTTAAACCATTTACTCAGGTCTGCGGTCCCTTGAAGCTGTGAAAAAATCAAACTTCTAAGTTAACGAAAAAAAAGATACCGCCGTTTATGTCGCAAAAATCGTAAAATTCGACACGATTCGTTGATCCAGAATCCTGAAATTCGGCATAAAGCAAGGTCAATAGCTCAGGTATTGAAATAATTCTGAAAATAGTAAATTTGTTGTTAACCCAAAAAAGACATGGAGATTCCATTCGGGAATTGAACCCTCTGTCCGACTCGCATTTACCCAGTTTTTATTTTATCTCAAGTTTCTACACAACTTGACAATATGTGGAATCATTGAAACAGGCGCGATATCGGTAAAATGGAACTGAGAAATTTATTGTAGTATTGACTTCCTCCGCGAGGCTTACCGAGAAGATCGACTCGATACATCTGCTGCCAAATACTGCAAACATATTATTAGAATGTGTTACAACTGCATTCTACTCGAAAATAAAACAAAGTAACTGTATCCTGTATCAAAACGAAATACTTTCTAAACTTGAGACTGGCTAAATGCAGAAACCGTAAAATCAAACAAAGCCAAAGAAATATAAAACTTTTTACAAAAAAAAAAACAGACTTCACTAAAAAAAAACGTGCCCTTTAGACGTCTTTCAATGATTTTCCACCAAAAAAAAAAGTCGTGGCTTTGATTATATATATCGTCTTACAACAAATGGATCATCGTAAACTATTGGCTACAGCATATGCCAATATTTTGCATGTTTTTTAACCCTTTAACCTTTTACGTCGATTGATTTAGTGTCCGACCGAAAGTTCAGTTTCGGTTTCGGTCTAGTTTTGGCAGAAAAACGAGTTTTGGTTTAGTTTCGGTTTCGGCGGCAAACCTGCCGAAACTACGACCAAAACCGAAACTGCGTTCGGGAGTTCTCGCGCTGTGATCGGTCATGTTCGGCGCGTTAAACTGAGCCAAGCGAGTAAGCGACGAAGACTTTTTGCCGCGTCCACGTGCCATATTATGTCGTGAATGGCTTGTGTTTGCGGTTCGTTTTGTGAGTTATCGTGTGATTTATTTTGAATTCGGTAAATTTTATTACTACGTGTCATAAGAGTAGGTAATAAAAATCAAAAAATAGTTCACTATAACAAACTAATACATATATTAAAGTAGAATCAAGTTTAACTATCTAAACATTTTTTTGGTTTATTTAACTCACTCGCTAATGCTGTACCTAAACAAACATTAATTAGGTACTTGGTACTTACTATAGTTCATTAGTGGTGATAGTATTATGGATTCAGATTTTCAAAATTCATTTTAATACTTATTACCGAGGTATTCAATAATTATTTTTCCCTCAAAACATGATCCTTCTAAGAAAGTTTCGGTTTCGGCCGAAACTGGGACTGTTGCCGAAATTCGGTTTCGATTTCGATTTCGTTTGTAAAAACCAGTTTCGGTCTGACACTACGATTAATACGAAAAAACAACAAAGACAAAAAAAATCGTATTCATTTTGACAGGTTCGTATAAGTATTTACGACCAAATACTCCACCTCGTCAGGTCTTTAGACATCTACGGGAACTGCCCCCCTAGCCAAGTTACGATCGTTTCGTTTGTGTCGAACGCCTCGAATAGGCCACGCCTCCGATTCCTTTGTTCTGACGTCATCTCAACGCTTAGTCACGTAGTCAGAACAAAGGAATCGGAGGCGTGGCCTATTCGAGGCGTTCGACGCAAACGAAACGATCGTAACTTGGCTAGGGGGGCTGAAGAGTTAAACGTTAGGAATATCAGCTATTCGAACATAGACTTTGACAATAGGATTACAAATAGATTGTATTAATAAATGTTACAGTCTAAAAAAATTCAATAATTTGCCACTTTTTTCTTAAGGGTCCGAATTATTCCGAAAGATGTTATAAGGTAAGTTACGTAAACTCATGTTTCCTTCCCAGACTATTAGATGAATACTGTTTCGTAGTACTAAGAATACAGAATACAGATGTCAATTTTCTTCATAATCTAAACACAAAGAAAAAATTGCATACCATATTGCAATTACCAAGAACATTACCTTTTTCTTGTATAATCACATGTATCTACCCACCTACTTGTAGTTTCAGTCTTCCGCATAGATAATGAAGAGATTTTCCCATAAAACTCAGATATAATTGAATAAAGAACAATGAGTTCACTTATTTACATAAGCTAGTTAATTAGAATTCGTTGTTTAAGTGTCTCTTCGTAATTTCAATAGATCGTTTGATATTAATTGGTGTAAAAGTGAAATTAGACCTCTGTAACATTTAGTTCTATCTAATCGTAGCTTTTGAGAAAGTGTTAATGGTTCGTCCCTATTTAAGGCTAACCCCCGATTTCTGAATTAAGGATTTCCAGTTGAGTATTTCTCAAACTCTACTTTAGCCTGCAAACCTGTCAAAATTTGGCGTTAAAGTACGGTTTGAGACATCCTTAACTCAAAATACTCAATTCAGAAACCCGCCCTAAGGGTCGAATTTTGAATTGAGAATGTTGGGTTTAGAACGTGATGAATCCTAGTTTAATGTCAAGTTTGATAAATTTTCAGGTTAAAGTACAACTTGAAAAAAAAAAAAAGAATTAAGAATTAAAAGTTGAATATGTGTCAACTTTTAATAAAATTCTTAATTCGTTTACTCTCGGTGGAGAGCGAGGGAATGACAGACTTTTACTGAATAAAACCCACCTGTATTTCATCAGTTGCCCATTACGTTCCAGGACCTTGCCGTGGTCCTTTCTAATAATCCCGCAAATCCTTAATTCCTACATCGGGGATGTAGTTTTAGTCTAAGCTTTCATTCGTTCGAACGGTTACACGAATGTAACTTTATTGTTTCTTGCATAGCAAATCTTTTGTGTATCGATAATGTTTTTTGTTGCTGCAACTATTTAGAAAAGGCCATTGTAAATTATCTGCCCTCTGATCATAGCGGCCTAATGGTAACTTTTGAATCCAACTTACCCATACAACAAGTGCAGATTCAGTCCAGACCAATAACATCCGGTAAACTAAATAAATTTAACAGCACTTTAATTAGCAAGTTAGGTGATTGGAATCTTGAAGTGAAGAATGGTAATTTTTTGTATAACGATTTTTTTTCAATAGTCCAAACTGAGTTCAATAAGACTTTTGAGAAAAAAACTAAAAGTATCTGCCCTAAGTTTAGGTTTAGTGACTGGGCAACTAAAGGAATCAGAATAAGTAGGGAAAAACTTTTTGAGCTGTATGGCCTTAAGCCTATTATTAACACTGAAACTTTTAATAAGTATGTTGCTACATATTCAAAAATGTTTAAAAACACTTGTAAGGCAGCTAAGGCCTTCTACATTAGCAACAAAGTTAAATCGGCAGATAACAAAATAAAAACGGTTTGGAAAATTATAAATAATGAAACCAACAGGAACAAAATACATAACAATGATTACACATTGGAGACACATCATGGTCTTATTAGCGATAATAAATTAGTTGCAGAAGAATTTGTAAATTTCTTTGCCAGTATACCAATTAAAACTACTGAAGCCCTAAATTCGTCGCCATCGCATGCTTTTAGTTTATTACAGGCGAACGTTGCAGCCTGTTCGACTGAATTTAACTTTAAGCATATAAACCCTATAACTGTAATAAAAGCTTTTAAACAAATCAAGGTTAAATTGACAGAAGATTTGTGGAGTATATCTATCAAAGTTTGTACCTCAATTATTGAGACTATAGCGCCGTACTTAGCTATAATATTTAATTTGTGTATAGATCAAGTAGTTTTTCCGGATCTGATGAAATATAGTAAAGTGATACCACTTTTTAAATCTGGGGACAGTAAAGACACTAATAATTATAGGCCGGTGTCCGTGTTGCCGGTTTTTAGCAAGATATTTGAAAAGGTGATGTTAAATCAAATGCTTAATCATTTTAACACAAATAACATCTTACACGATAAACAGTATGGTTTCACCAAAGGACGTTGTACAACTGACGCTGGTGTCTCCTTACTAAAACACATTTTTAATGCGTGGGAAGAGGCACAGGATGCTATAGGCATCTTCTGTGACCTGTCTAAGGCGTTTGATTGTGTGGTTCATGAAACATTACTCCTGAAACTTGAGCATTACGGACTAGGCAAAACAGCTTTAAGCTTATTAAAATCTTATTTGATTGACAGACAGCAAAAAGTTCAAATAAACGGTGTCAATTCGTCGGGATTAAATGTGAAAATGGGGGTACCCCAAGGTTCAATTTTAGGTCCTTTTTTATTTTTAGTTTATATTAATGATTTACCCTATTTGTTGCAAAATAAACTTAATATGGTGTTGTTTGCCGACGACACTTCTTTGATTTTTAAGATAAATAGAAGGACTAAATATAATCTTGACGACGAAAATAACGCACTACTGCAGGTCCAAAACTGGTTCACTGCTAATAATCTAGTTTTAAACGGGAAAAAAACTAAATGCATAAGATTTTCCTTACCGAATGTTAAAAGTAGTGATTGTGACGTAATACTAAACGATGAAAAACTAGAATTTGTCGACAAAACTGTTTTCCTGGGGATAACGCTTGACTCAAGGCTACAATGGGGTCCTCATTTAACATCTCTTGCAGGACGGCTTAGCTCAGCTGCATATGCTGTTAGAAAAATCCGCCAATTTACGGATGTTGATACCGCTAGACTAGTCTATTTTAGTTATTTTCATAGTATCATGTCATACGGTATCTTACTATGGGGACGGGCTGCAGACATCGACTCAATTTTTATTCTACAGAAAAGAGCTATCAGAGCTATTTACAGTCTCCGCCGGTGCGATTCTCTAAGGGAACTGTTTAAGGATATTAACATCATGACGGTGCCTTGTCAATATATCTATGAAAACATCATGTACGTTAGAAAAAATCTTCATCTTTTTAGCAAAAGAGGCGATAGACATAATTATGTTACAAGAAATAGGGACCAATTAGTTCAACCAGGTTTCAGACTGGCTAAAGTGGCCTCTTCTTTCATGGGGTACTGTTTGAAATGTTATAATAAAATACCTCCACAAATATTAGAACTCAATGAAACGAAATTTAAATCTTGTATTAAACGCACACTATGCAGGCAAGCATATTATAAGTTGGAGGATTATATTCAAGATAAAAATGCTTGGCTCAATGCTGGTCCAGCTCCACTACCACCGGGGGTACAAATTGATTAGTTTTGAAACTATTATTACTATTCTTTAATGTTTTTTTTTTTTAATTTGTTAAATTTGTAAAGTATTATTGTAGTTAATTATTATTGTATTTAGTATTGTATAATGTAGAAGCATTTTTTTTCAAACTTTGTAAATGTGAGTACCATGGAGCTATTTTATGGTTTTTGGGTTACTATTGGATTTGTTTGACATAAATGAGCATGGCAGTTGAGAGTTTGTCATGCTCACTCAAATGTCTCACTGATGGTGGCGCGTGTGTTGGATCATTCGGTTCCCTTCAAAATGGTTGAGCTGAGTGGTGCTAATATTCGCGTCAGGTCCGTGAACGGGCGCTGTCAGTTGAGACTGGTCATCTCTTAGCTGCCAGTTGCTATTTTAATATCTATATTTAGTTTTTATTTTTACATTATTGACATTGTTCTCACATGATAGCGACAAGAAACATGTAATAGAAATATTTGTAATTGCAAAACATGATTGAAAAGAGTGTCCATGGAGTTTCTTGCACATTCTTCTCCATAGAGATCTACGCTTTGGAATGTGCAATTAGCATCATTTTTTTTTTTTCTGACTGACTGACTTCTTGACATTTCAAAAGTGCCTGTAAATGGTTTATTTGAAATAAATGCTTTTGAATCTTTTGAATCTTTGAATCTTTGTAATAAACGAAAATTATTTGCTTTACAGAAATTCTCTTGCTTCTCGCGTCTGATTTTAAATCTGTGCCTCCTGTGATAAGTGATATAACTCGAGTTGTACCCTTTTTGTGATTTTCACATGAGCATTATCAAAAAAAAAAATACGTCTTTTTTGGTCTAACTCACGTTCTTCTATCTGCTATAGTTTCGGAGATAATTTTGTGCAAAGTGATACAACTATAGGGATTTTGGCAAAAAATTCGTTACAATCGATATTTGTCAAGATGTAACCCCAAAACCGGTCACTTAACACACAATTTTTCGTGCTTCGTGATTTAAATAATAATAATAATAATGTTTTTTTTTTATATGATTTTGTTAAAAAAATATTTAAAAATTTAATTAATATGTATATTGAACGAATAAAGAAATAATAATAATATTCCACAACTATCACACAACGCCGTCTAGTCTCAAGCTAAGCAGAGCTTGTGTTATGAGTACTAGACAACTGATAAACATACATATATATTTCTAAATACATACATATCATAGATAAATTACACCCAGACACAGAACAAATGATCGTGCTCATCACACAAACATTTGTCCTGGGTGGGAATCGAACCCACGACCTCCGGCATTGCAGTCAGGTCCACTAACCACTAGACCAACAGGCTAGTCTAAAATAATAAATGCTATTGTATTTAACTTCACATTTTATTTTTCAGTTCATTTATCGTGAATTTTGATGTGACTAGAGTAACTTGTATTTATTTACACATATCACTATCTTTTTTTTTTGAGGGGTACATCTTGACTTACATCATTTAACATATCTTCTGAAAGACTAAGATTTTAGTAAATTGATACAGTTCAACTAAAATATGTAAAGAGGTGACTGATAAGTAAAAAAAATAAATCTTAAGGGTTATATCTTCATCTTTTGTTTTAGCACATTTTGCTAGAATCATTATTCTAATGAGTTATTAGACGTTTTAACTTGATGTATATCAGTTTACACTAAGACAATTTATTGGTGCAAGCTTGGTGCAACGTAATATAACTGTACAAGTATCATTAATAACTTAATTTTAGCACATAAAAACTAAGTAAAAGTTACAAGTCGCAGGTTTTTCATGAATTACTTCCAAAATTAAATATCTATCAAAAAATCTAAATTATATAGAGAAAGAAAATGTTTTGTTCTACAAAAGAGTGCACTGATATTTTACCTAGCCCACTTAATTAACGAACTAGATTTTTTAAAATCTTGTTTTTGCTGTCCTGTAAAATGACGTTTTTTGACTTGTATCACTTATCACAGGAGGCACAGAAATATACTTAGAGAAATCTTAATAGGTATCACAATTATCTGCTACAATAAGTTTGTTTGCAGACACTACAGCTGTTTGTTTTATGTACCTAATAAAATTATATAATGTGTTCTTTCTTTGTCATTTATTCATATTATTGTATTATAGTAATAAAGAAATAGGCGAGATATATTTATATTCACTCATAATAATTACAACACTGTACGGAAAATAAGTAAGAAGTCTTTAAAATTTAAAGATTGCTTATTTTCCGTACATATTTTGTAACTAGCTGGTGCCAGCGGCTTCGCCCGAGCGAGTGCTAGTAGAAAATTTTCCCAAGGGATCATACCTACTCCCGGAATAAAAGTATCCATGTGCTTTTCCAGAAAATGGTTTAGGTCGTTATCCCTCTGGCGTTTTACGAGCGATGGCGCTTCTCCAACGTCTGCGCACCGCCAACGATGCGCAGACGCGAAATTAACGTCGCGAGTTTGTAGCGGTAAAGCGCCAACGTTGAGCAGACGCGATGTCAACGTCGTGGTTTGAGGTGTACGCTAGAAACTCACGACGTTAGCACCACGACGGGATAGCGGCCTTACTCGTGAATGGATGAATAAAGGTCAATATTTATCACAAATAATAAACTGTTATGCAGATGCACTTAATTTGAAGCTCAAACGCTCAAAAGGATAGTCTACATGTCAATACTCTCAGTCAGTCTTGTCTCAAAATTCTCAATACGTCAATCTACCCGACTCTGATTAAGCAGACAGAATTCTTGCAACCAGGTCACCAAAATCAATCTATTAAAAACAAGTTTTTTCTCTGACGTAATGTGTAAAATGATCGATGCTTTCTGTCTGTCTGGTCACTTCCCTAAAAAAAAAATAACTGTTAGCTCTATGCAACAGTATAATTAGTTATCCGAACAGGTTTCATAGAACCCAAATATATTATTTCTATTTAAAATTTGCATTAAAATCACTTATCTAACATATTTTATGCACTAGATACATTTTAATTATGGTAATGTATGTTTGAAATCTGCATTGGTAATAAAATGTTGTATTTGATGATGTTATTTTGTTTAGGAAAGACCAGGTCAATCGTCTGTATATTAAATAATGTTGATGAAATGTAACGTGGATAAAGTAATAATGGCCAAATAGTTCGGTTACCGAAATCGAACTATGTGGAAATTATATCGGATGAAATAACAAATATTGGCAAAAATCTATTATTAGAGACTGAATTGAGAATTGAAAATTGAAAACTCTGACTTTAGAGTACTTACCTAAGTTAAAGAACTTATCAAACCAATTTCACTACTCAGTGAAATTGGTTACTTAGTGAAACCAATTTCACTACTTACCTACAAACCTCAAGTCGTCAACAGGGGGTTAGCAGAGCTACTTCTTTAATTCTTTATTGTACATTAAAACAACTTATAAAATAAGTGGATAACAAAGTTCATGTACATAGGCGAGCTTAACTCAAAGTTGAGTTTTCTTCCAGAAAACCATTGAGTGATAGAGAGAGATCACAGTAGAGGGTAGGATCCAGTGTACAATTTTAAAATTACAAATAATACGAATGAAATAATCCATAAATATACCTACATACATAAATACAAACATAATTATACTGTGGTCCGAAACTCCGACACATGGTCGTATTTGCGGAGGCCAAAAATGAAGCGGATGCACAAGGCACTTCTTCTTAGTATACCTATGTTCCTTCATGTGCCTTTTGCGTTTTCAAAGAGTTACCGTGGTCCTGGAACGCAAAAGACAACTGAAGGACACATGGACATGGGTGGGTTTTAGTTAGTATAAGTCTGATACGCCCTATCGCCCTCCACCCAGAAAAGGAGAAGCTATTTTAATCATTATGATTTCCCACCTCAAAAAAAAAAAACGGTTACTCTTTGGAACCTTCCCGCAGCCTGTACTTACGTGCCTACGATTTTAACATAAAAAATGGTCTAAATAGAAACGGAAAATATTTTCTAATTTTTCTCCATTGAAGTAAACAAATGAACTGAATTGAGAACTCAATTAGGACCTAAAAACGCGTGGGCAAAGTACAGAGGCAACGTGTGGGCAGAGGCGGCTTAAGACGAGTAAATAAGAAAAAAAAACATCAAACAAAAAGTTGTTATTATAAAGAACAACATCGAACTCTGTGGGTGTTAATAAGTAGAACAAAACACGGAGAGTTAGCAATTATTATCGTCTATTTAAAATAGCTGTATTATTAACGGGACTATTCTGGGCTCAATACATCATCTTCTTAGCATGTCGATATCAGACCTGCCCCCCTAGCCAAGTTACAACCGTTTCGTTTCGATTCTCTTTTCACGTCGACGTCAAAACAAAGGAATCGGAGGCGGGGCCGACTCGAGCCGATCGACGAAAAGAGAATCGAAACGAAACGGTTGTAACTTGGCTACGGGGGCTGGCCCAGTATTCAGCCACGGCAATGTCATCCGCTAACGCTGTTATTAGATCCTCACGTGAACAGCTAATAGAGACCCTACCACGAGCACTTAACGCGATCCATTTTACTACCTAAACTGAACTATTAAAGAGATGGAGCTATATAGGGTATAGCTCCATCCTTCTTCCTCGCTCGCACGGCTGACATTTTAAGACATCATGGTAAGCTCCCAGGTCACATTGGGCACGACGGAGAGTGGGACATGATCAACGGCTCAATACTGTTTCGTTTTTTTTCGGTGGGAAAATTATCCAATGACATCCCCCGCTCTTGGGCGGAGCACGAAAGTGTCAGACTTTTACTGACTAAAAACCCACTCCTGTTTCTTCGTTGCCTTTCATACCAGGGTTGAGTCTTTCTTTCAGAAGTATTCCTTTGGCCCCAGTAGGCTTCGACCCTGCTGGGCCCCTAGGTACTAGGTAGATAGTGAGAAGGTTGCTTACCTACTGATCCTTTCAGCTACCTTACAGTATGCAGGCTGGCAGTTAAGTAGTTAGTTAGTTAGTGAAGGCATCCAAGTTTATTTATATCTTTAGCGAGGTTAACGCGAAAATTTAGTTAAATCCAATACAAGTCAAGGCAGAAATTAATATCCGGTCAATTAAAGGCCGGATATTCACTCAGTTTTAGCTCTCTTTAGTACTTACATGAATTTCATTAATTGCGATATTTGATGTCGTTGGTAGCTTGAAATAAATAGTGTGGAATGTTTCATTTTAAATACAAGCAATACTCACTACTATAATTTTTCCGCGGTTTAGCTCACGTGGCATATTCGAAAGGCAACCAGCAGCTTTTCTTCCTTGATATAGCATATTATTATAATTATTATGTTAATAGTGTAGAATAGAATAAACTTTATTGTACATCAAAATAGTAACAAAACTACTCTACAAGTGTATTTTTTTTGTGTGTGAGAAAAAAAAAGTGAAATCCTCCAATTTTTTTTTTTAATTGATATAAACTAGTGCTTGACTGCGATCCCACCTGATGGTAAGCAGTGATGCAATCATTGATGGTGAGGCGCACTAGTTTATTAAGAGCCTATTCACTCTAGCCTTGAAGGCACCTAAATTATAGTTGGACGGGAAGACCGATGATCTTCTCGCGCTCTAGGGCAGAGTGGGAGGGCGTGTCAGACTTCTACTGACTAAAACCCACTCCTATGTTCCTTCTTTGCCTTGCGTCCGAGGAGCCCGGGGTCTTTCGGACAACCCACGGGTTAATAGTGTACTTAAAATTATGATTACTTTGTGAGAGTGAATGCATCTCTACAATAGGTGCACTTTATTTAAAGAATGTAATAGGTAAGTGTATTTAAATATAGGACAACGATTCAATCTAACAAAGATCAATTTTAACTTATACACATACGTTTGTCTTTTAATATATTAGAGTGATTTCTTCTGTATCATATTACTTTAGATTTAGACTACTAGCTTTTGCCCGCAGCTTCGCCCGCGTACATAAAATATAGCCTATGTCACTCAGGAATAAAGCAGCTTTCTGACGGTGAAAACATTTTAGCAATCGGACCAGTACTTTCAGAGATTACCTTCTACAAACAAAAAAAAAAACACAAAAACTTTACCTCTTTAAAATATTAGTGTAGATGTAGATATTTACTTCTATGTTCCTGTATTACCCTGAAAAAAAAAGATAAAAGTCAAAGGTACAGCAGAAAATTGAGCTAAAGAGTAAAGTTACGCGGCTAACAAGGTGTTTTTTTGGCCAACCCAACCCTTATATTGAACAAAAAAGGGTAACACATGTAATCTCTTAGGAAAATGACCTTCTTGATGTTATCCTTAACCTTTATATAATGTTTACTGTACCTACCCCACGCAAACATCTTGATTTAAACTTGAACTTCTAATGAAATGGTATCGTTGTACGTGGGTTAAATTGCCTGAAGCGATGAGGCTTTCCAACAGTTTGCATTAAGAGGGTCCTTTTTCACTCGTCTATTGTCAACATCGAGCATGGTTTAAAAACTTGTTACTTCATCTAACGGAATCCAACGCGGTGTTTGAGATAACGCCTGAAAACTCTGTTAGCATTCGGTAATTCCGTGATTTACTCGAATATTTTACAAAACTTGTTTCAGGAAATGCGTGTTTTTTTTAAACCCTTAAAAGTTTTTGAAAAAAATTGTCGTCATTTAGAATCTTGATTAAATGGGCCAAAATTCACGTAAAATAGCAGATTTTCAGAGGTTTAAAATATAAATTTATATTTTGATTCCTATAAAAGCTGGGGGATGAACTGCTTGCGTCCGTAGGATTTACTTAGTTATGAACACCCTACACGTGTCCCCTGGGTAGTGCTAAACGAGCAGTAAAGACGGTGGTAGGCCATAGCATCGGCTGCCGGCTTAAAGGTTACCACCCATCAGACAAAGCCATGCCGCCAAGCGATCCGTCGTGTTCCGGCGTGATGTCTGGTGAAGCCGTATGATGGAAGATGGGTCTGAGCAGTTGTGTTGTGACGTATACCGGGTATGATGCGCCAGCTGTTGTTGTGTCGGACGTTTGATCGTGGAGGGTAGCGGGATCCGAAGCACGGTGCTCCGCTGGCCGACCGTAGGTAGATGGGGGCCCAAGTAGTGTGCCAGCCACACACGAAAGGCTGCCCCGCCAACTGCGAAAAATCCCAGGGTGGCCCCATCGTGCCGGTTGGCGACCGGACGAGAGGACCCGATGGCGATCCCTGGGGGGGTTCGGGCGTCCCCGCAGTCTCCAGATCAACCCTCCATTGGCACAGCAGCTCTGGTTGTGTTGTTGGGTTCAACATCGCATCACCTCGCTCAACCGCCATCTTCCATCTCTCCTATTCACTCCACAAAAACCATGAAAGGTAAAAAGAAAGGCAAGTTGTGTCAACAGCGGATGCACGTCCTCTCATTTCAAGTGCAGTTCTCAAATATTAGAGGGCTGCACTCCAATCTCGTTGCGGTCCACCACCATCTTGAGACTGACAAGCCACACTTGCTTTTCTTGACGGAGACCCAAATTAGATGTCCGTCAGATACGGCGTACCTCAACTACCCGGGATACTCACTGGAGCATCATTTCCTGCAGCGTGCCGGGGTCTGTGTGTACGTCCGTAATGACATCTGTTGCCAGCGTCTCCGTCACCTTGAAGACCCTAATTTATCTGCGCTGTGGCTGTTGGTGGACACTGGTACGGACAAAATTGTTTATGCCTGTGTCTACCGTTCGCACAGCGGTGATCAGGAGACGACTCGGTTGTTCGACCACCTCAGTGAGGCTGCCGATAAGGCTCTGCAACGGCACCCTGATGCGCAGCTCGTCGCTCTGGGGGACTTTAACGCCTGCCACCAAGACTGGCTGTTCCCATACCAGAGGACCGACCACGCTGGGAGAGAAGCGCGAAAATTTGCAATATCGATGGGCCTTTCCCAGCTGGTCAAGCAAGCGACTAGGGTGCCTGATGTAGATGGTCATACTGCCAATTGTCTGGACCTTCTGCTGACCACCGATCCGGACAGATGTATCGTAACAGTTTCCTCACCACTTGGAACTTCAGATCACTGTCTGGTGAAGTCTGTTTCGTCCTTCTCCCCACCTGACTGCGACTCACGCGGTAAACGGCGAATGTGGCGTTACAGGTCAGCAGATTGGGATGAGATGCGGCATTTCTTTGCATCTTATCCTTGGCAGCAGGTCTGCTTCTCTTCTGAGAGTCCGTCGAGCTGTGCGGATGCTATATCCGATGTGATACGTCAAGCTATGGAGTTTTTCATCCCTTATAGAGACGTACCCGTTGGAGGCTCTGCTCACCCATGGTTCAACGCCGATTGCGTTCAAGCTGAAGAGCGTAAGCATTCGGCGTTTCTCGCCTGGGTTGACGCTCGTGACCGCAAAGCTCCGGATCTGAGCTCAAAGAAGAGAGCTTTCAACCATGCTGCCAAGTCCTACAAAAAGGCACTAAAGAAGGCTCGGTTCGACCGCATTACTCATATCGGCGCAAAGCTCTCTGCACAGCCGTCCGGTAGCAGAGCGTTCTGGTCCCTTGCCAAATCGGTCGAAGCGAACTTCTGTAGGCCCACATTGCCTCCGCTGGTTAAGCCTGATGGAACACTGGCTCACTCGGCGAGAGAGAAAGCAGGTCTCTTTGCATCTCTCTTCGCCCATAATTCTCGTCTTGATACTAGCAGTGCTACTCCACCGACTCTACCTCACTGCAACACCTCGATGCCTGAGGTTCGCATAAGAAATAAAGAAGTATTGAGAGCACTGTGTCGCCTAGACGTGAATAAAGCTAGTGGACCAGATGGTGTACCAGCAATAGTTCTCAAGGCATGTGCGCCCGAGTTGTCTCCTGTATTGACGCGCTTGTACCGCCTCTCATTTAGGACTGGTATAGTGCCCAAGTCCTGGAAGCTTGCCAACGTACAACCCGTGCCCAAAAAGGGCAGTCGTGCCGATCCTGCCAACTATCGGCCGATTTCAATAACCTCCATACTCTGCAAGATTATGGAGCGTGTATTGAACTCGCGCCTCTTGGCATACCTGGAAGGTAACGATCTCCTCAGTGACCGACAGTACGGGTTTCGCCACAATCGGTCTACTGGGGACCTACTAGTGTATACCACTCACATGTGGGGCGAGGCCCTCGAGAAGAATGGAGAAGCGATTGCTGTCTCCTTAGACGTCTCGAAGGCCTTCGACAGGGTATGGCATGCTAGCCTTCTGAGTAAGCTTCCAGCGTACGGTATTTCCCCTGGTCTGATTAACTGGGTAAAAGACTTCCTGAGTGAACGGTCTCTCCGAGTTGTTGTCGATGGATGCTCATCAGAGCCCATGACCACTAATGCCGGAGTTCCTCAGGGGTCAGTTCTCTCTGCAACTCTTTTCCTGCTGCATATTAACGATCTGCTGATGCCCGGTATCTATGGGTATGCAGATGATAGCACAGTTGTAGAGAGATACCTTCCAGGTGCTCGGGCTAGTAAGGAACTAATCCGGTCCGAACGAGAGGCTATGGTGGAGCGCACGAATGTCTCACTTCAGGCAGTCTCCAAGTGGGGCGAAACCAATCTAGTAGAATTCAACGCCGCCAAAACACAAGCGTGTCTGTTCACCGCCAAAAGGAGCCCGTTCACCTTGGCTCCTGCTTTTCGGAATGTATCCCTGGAGTGCACCGACCGCCTTCAGCTCTTGGGAGTAGAAATTTCCTCAGACCTCAATTTTGGGCGGTTCATTGAGTCCAAAGCCAAGGTAGCTGCTAGAAAACTAGGCGTTCTTGCAAAGGTCCGACGGTACTTCACACCGGCACAGCTTCTAATGTTATACAAAGCACAGGTCCGATCGTGTGTGGAGTACTGCAGTCACATATGGGCTGGTGCTGCAAAATGCCATCTAGCAGCTCTGGACTCAGTGGAAAGGCGTGCGAAGAGGCTAATTGGGGATCCAGATTTGGTTAAGTCCAATCTACAAAGCCTCGAGCACAGGCGCAGGGTAGCCAGCCTATCGGTATTTTACAGGTTGCATTTTGGAGAGTGTGCGCGGGAATTGCATGACTTGATTCCGCCATCTCCTTTCTACCATCGGACAACCCGACGTACGGCGAGTATCCACCCTTACGTTGTTGAAACTTCAACGGTCCGGACTAAGCGTTTCGCTTCGTCGTTTATACCGCGTACATCGAAGGACTGGAACAATTTGCCTGCTGCGATCTTCCCGTCCAACTATAATTTAGGTGTCTTCAAGGCTAGAGTGAATAGGCTCTTGATAAACTAGTGCGCCTCACCATCAATGATTGCATCACTGCTTACCATCAGGTGGGATCGCAGTCAAGCGCTGGTTTATATCAATTAAAAAAAAAAAAAAAAAAAAAAAAAAGCCTAGATAATATCCATAATATCTGTGTATCCAAAATATCTAGAGAAAGATGTGTAATAACATCATAATCACCTAAGAGCGGTTGTATGGAAATAAAATGAAGTCTAGAGTGAATAGGCTCTTAATAAACTAGTGCGCCTCACCTTCAATGTTTGCATCACTGCTTACCATCAGGTGGGATCGCAGTCAAGTACTGGTTTATATCAATAAAAAAAAAGTAATAATAACAAGACCTTTTCTAGTATTTGTACTAATTAAAAATTAGTGGTGTATAACACACGACCACTAGGAGCGGAGAAACTAGACGTGGGTAAAATCGCGGGGCCAGATAGTACAATAATATAATTAATTTATCAAAACATGCCCTAAATATAGAATTTCTGGAACAGTGGTTAATGTAGGTCTGATACAACGGGAAATTGTTTCCAAATAAATGCACTTCCATCCACAGCCTACGGTTCAAAGTTTTTGTCACTTATGAAGTAACGGTTTCACACTTCACAAAAAGTTGATTGATGAACTCTTTGAGCTAATAATTCACGAAAAAAATTCCAATGGCTTGTGGCTCGAAGAAAAATTATTACGTTCTGTAAAGAAATACTGATTTCAGTAAAAATGGAACGTCAGGTTTTTTACGAAACGAATCTTAATGATAGGAAGCCAGTAGTGAATGTATAATACCTACATGATAGGCTGTTCTAATAGTTTTTTAGCTCGCTCCGCTTGTTCTAGCTTATTCTACGTAAGGCGACAATAAAACTTAACCTATTCAAGTACCCTCAGAATGATCCAATAAACGAGCTCATTTTCATTTTCGAGGCCTTTCAAAGCACTAATTCTTTGCTAGTAAGACCTATTTACCGGCCTCATCTAGTTTAAAATTACGAAAAAAAATAATTGACGTGTACAAGTGTTATTTTAAACCTATTTGCAAAATAAATATCATTTATTATGTATAAAAAAAAAAAGTGAAAAATATTTGCCACTGCTGACTGCTCTATGAGGCTCTATAAGACCCCTGAGAGATACACTAAGCCAAAAAGCATGGCAGAAGAAAAGGGAGGGCAACACCCGACCCAGAAGTTGGTGAGTCTGTACCTGGCTTATATTGTGAACGATGAAAGAAGTACCTACTCGCTTTACCGTTCGCTGTTTATAGGTCGATAGTTAACATGATTGGCCATTAAAAGGTAGCCATTTTTTTTATTAATTGGCAATCACACTAACCATCGAAACAACCGTCCAATACTTTTCAATTTTCAATTTGACAAAAGAAATTCCTCCGAGTGATAAAAAAATAAACTGAAAACTTCAATGGTATAAAGCTTGCACAGTTCGACGGATCAAATTCTCGGTATTGAAACGGCTCTGTAAATGTCCCTTTGAACATAAAACCTCCCGTTTTAAAACGTTTTTCTTTCATGAAAGCTCTACGGTATAATTTTAAAGCTTCTTCTGTAAAAGCACGTGCCTTATCTCATAGTTCGCACACTCAAAGCTTACTACAATCCCTGAAGCAAAGAAGTGACTTATGCTAGAACATTATTTTGTCTAAAACTATAAAAGAATATTATTCCTATCTGGTTTTATAGGTTGACCATTTTGATACAGTGACAAGAATTTATGTTTGGAACTGCATTAGTTAGTTTAGTTCATTAGGTATTTCAACTTCAACAGAAAGACTAGGGGAGAAGTTCAGTCTTCAGACTTCAGTCGATACTAAGGTCTAAAGACTAAACTTTCCCTAAGCGTTACTATACTGTGTTAGCTTTACTTTAACACAAAAACTCATCTGATTCTGCATCATCGTCATCATTAATTTATTTATTATTTGCGTCAGGGTGCAGATAATTGCTTGCCGTCTTCATTATCTATATCTTTGGTAACCACGCTTATATTTAATCTAAAGATATGTAAGTATAGTTTTACTGAGAATTTGATGATATACTGTGCGTTTGATGAAGAATAAGATTTGACACTTTCTTAGCTAACTCTTCACAAAAATTTAATGCAGCTCGAACATTTTTGGTTTTGTCTCGTCTTAAATGGAGCAAATCCGTAGCCACCTTTATTTACCTTTCAACTCATATTGAGACAACAATCCTGCAACCGTACACCACTCCTCAAGGCTCCCTTCACGCGCCGATCAAGGCCGTCCATTGTCCTAATGATCACTTATCTTGCTATTTGCTCGACATTGCACGATTCTGTCTGTAGCAAACCTTAACAGATCATTTAGTATTACAACATCGAATTATCAGCACGATTTTTGGATTAGAGCGTTTGAAAATACAGCGGTGGGTAATAGGTTTTTAATAGGCGATATAAATTGTAAGAAACACGATCAAACTGTCACAAATTGGTATCCAGCTATGAACTAGTCGCTTGCAAGTCTCAATGATATAAAAAACTGTAACGCCGCATGAGGTGATAATTAAAAGTATTTGTTTGTTCTTCTATCTTCAGTGGGATAGGTCATTTTTTTTTTATCAGACAATTGGTCACGTAACTTTATTACAATATGTCAATACAATACACTGGAATGTCTTCAGAACATCAGATAACTTATAAATGTTTATAGGAAAAACTCGAAAAGAAACAGATTACAACCTGAAAGGAATTATTCCAATTCGACCAATACGTCTTTAACTGTATCGTCTCATCATCATCATCATCATCATCATCATCATCATATTCCTGCCCTTGTCCCGTGATATTCGGTGTCGGCGCAACATGTTTTTTTCTTCTATTCTGTCCCCCGTCATGCTATCACTAACTCCCTTTTCTTTCAAACAATCCATCCATCTTTTCTTTGGTCTCTTTGTAATCATCTATTGCGTCCATTATAGAAATAAAACGTTTTTTAATACACTTACTCGAAAACCCACCCACCACTTATCCCACCGCTTTTAGGAACGCTATAGACTGTTTTCCGCACTAGTGCAGAAAAGTGCGCGTGCTCTCCCCCGCCACAGTTTTATTACATTTATCGTATCAGGCTGGGCGCGCGTTGACCCCCACCAGTCCCCAGTCAACCCCCGTTTATTCATTTCTTTGTAAATGTATTGAAAAAAGTCGTTTGATACACGTGCAAATTTGTCACTGCAGCCCTCGGCTCCATAACACACTCACCTATGGCTCGTGCGAATTCCGCCTCGGTCGCAATGAAAAATTTTCTGCACATGTATCAAAATGTACTATTTCAACTAAACACCATTGTTTAGTTGATATGAGAAAAGTGTAGGTAATTCATAAATTGAACAGGCTCACCCTCTATTACATGGAACTTAACATATGTAACAGGCAAAATGAGGGTGTACTACTCGTATATAAATATGCCCCTGGCTAACCCTTTAAGGAAAATAAGCAATGTTGTGTTTGTCTTGAGTATCTTGTATTTGAAACACGTTCAATGTTCATGTGGTAATCAGAACATTTTGATTTACAACGTGATTACCTACCTACACAATTGGATTAGACTAGTCATAATGTGTCTACAGTTGTAAGATTTAAGACCGTCTTTATGTGATTGAGACAGCTCAATGTGCAATAAGAGCTATCTAGAATCAAAAGTTTTTAGAGCTTTCGTCAGACAAGATTAGTATTTTGTCTGCATTGGCGAAGGCCATACAAATTTTAATAAATTACAAATCATATTTGGCTTTACCTTTGTCTAATTTACGTTACGCATGATATTAATAAATCGTCTGTTCCCAACAAATCCTCTTAACCATAACCACATTGTTAAGGATACAATTAATTTTGTACAGCTCAAGTTCTAACACAAACACCCTAGGTAACTGTGACCTTTGCCATTAGGAGCTTGACGTCATTTATTTTAATTTATTCTATAAAAGGCATATCTTTTTATATTACGAAGGTCTCCTCTTGAAAATAAACAAATCGCAACTCACGGACTGTGATCATTACTCAAAAACTTACGACCAACATTTCTCTTTGGTATTCATCTCCGCTTTTCTAGGTCACCGCTATTGTTTTCACTCAACACTCCGCGCGATGGTAGTGGTGTGAATTATTCGCGTCGTAGTAGCTAGAACGAGGTGGCATTTTAAATAAAGAACCCCGTAAGGGCTGGAAGAACTGCGCATGCGTTAACTGGAGCAACCCTCATGTTTCCAATATGGCGCCGACCGCCACAAGTTAAGCACGCGTTCTCTATTTATAATACATTCCAATTAGATAAAATTTATAAATGACTTGAATATTACAAAATCAAATATTTTAATTAATAGTTCGTTTAGATTTCAAATTAAAAATGACTTTGTGAAATAACTGTTGTGGTGTTTTCCGTGACGCAGTGCAATCAGATGTGTTTGATCACGTTAAAAGTGTAGCAGGACGTTTATCGCAGCTCAACGCTGTTGTTTCGTGCCAATGCATCAATTAATGTAGCCAATTCCTTACAATTTAATTAGCTTAGTTAAAGAAATACTAAAAATATTTATAGTCTGTTATCAAATAATCTGCATCGATTTAAAAAGTTGGATATATTTAATAGTAGTAAAATCTCTTTCAAAAAAAAAAAAACAGTCATAATTCCCGCGTTTAGAATCGCGTGTCCTTTAAAAATAAAACCTTCCAATTACAAAATTTTCGCGGGTTTTCCACGGAGTGAGCAACATCAGTCAAGCTGCGTCGCTCGAAGGTATCGCCCGCGGCTTTGCTGCTGGGTACCAGGCCGGTCTCAGGACTGGTCGAGCCCATCAGAAGCCCCGAGGAACCAGCATTAGACGTCGCTTCAGACAAAGCTTATTGGGGCAGCGTCGCTACGGCTATGACGAGTAATTAAATTTTTTAAACGTAGAATTATACTTTTTTATGTTTTGGCCATTTATTTTTATTTGAGTTAATTTTATTCAAGATATTTTTTTTATATGCCAGGTAAATTAGGGCTAGTGAATACGAACAAAACTTTAAAGGATATTTCTGTTACTTAAATATTATTTGCAGCATTTAACTACTCCAATTTATTAATGCACAGTATTTTCTCTTTAATCGAGAATTAGTTAGTGGGTAACCAAAAATGTAGTATCAAAGCGAAAAGCCTAATCAAAGTTTTGTTTCTATTTGTCCATTTATCTTCGCATTCGTATTCACCCTGTTTTTAGGTAGGTCATGACTGTACCGAACAGCTGATGTACTGATGTATGGCGCTATACCATCACCATTCATCATTTATTAGCCCTGACTTTTCCATTTCCTAGTATGCCCGGGTTTCAGACCGAGGTATTTTTTGCTCGCTAAAATGTCAGCGTCCATTAGGATACTACTATCCATCAATTATCTTTAGTTTGAAGTTTGGCCTTACTTTAACAACAGACAGAAACCATATTATAAAGTTTAGTATCCGCATAAATATTTTCATAAAACTTGCTTTAAGGACACATAATTAAAAAAAAACGAAAATATTATTTAGAAAACAAGGGACAACACTATATAAAATAAACATATAGGCATATTTAATAGCCCTATTTAGCCTTCCATTTAAAGGAAATTGCGAGTCTAGTCACTTAACATGTGCATTTATTAGTTTTTATGTGAAATCCGCACTGTGACACTGAGTCATACAGCCATACACATAGACGTTTCCTAGCAACTGCGATGAAAAATTATTATGAACGCATCCTTATTGTAGGGTTCTTTTTTTAATCTTTTTAAGCTTTGTCACACTATGGTTCGACGGTGAATAGAATTTGAATTTGGAATTAGCACCACAAAAAAAAGAAGTTGTATATTTTTATCGCTAATAAGATCGTCTTTGTAATTTAATTCAAATTTTGCTTAGTAACCGTTCAAGTTCACGAAAATTGCTTAAAAAAATATTTCAAAACATTTAAGTTTCGTTTGACGAGTTTCTCATCTGAATATAGTTGCCTACTGTAAGGAACAACATAATTAGCTAAGTAAATGTTTATTTTTATAACTTCAGCTCAATTACGAAAAAAGACCTGGGGCAGACATGTTAATTTATTTTCAAAACTTTGTTCCGGCTTTGGTCGAGTGATATAGAAGCACCCAATTTATGTTTTAAGACTTTAATAAACGTATTTCCGATATTTCTCAAGAAAATTAAAACGGTTTACTGCGTTACGAATCAAAAGGTGAACTGTCAACGGAATAACTTAATTGATTGGTCAAGCAACAAATTAGGGTATAAAACAATGACGTAAGATTTTTTTATTGATATATACCAGTGCTTGACTGCGAACCCACCTGATGGTAAGCAGTGATGCAATCGTTGATGGTGAGGCGCACTAGTTTATTAAGAGCCTATTCACTCTAACTTTGAATACACCTAATTACAATTGGACGAGAAGACCGCAGCAGGCAAATTGTTCCAGTCCTTCGAGGTACGCGGTATAAACAACTCAATGAGCGGGAAATGCGACTGTGACCATATTGTTGGGCTTAAATATCAGTGGTAGAACACTGCATCTCAAAAAGATGTCAACAAAACCGTAGGGGCCCAGCAGGGCCGATGCTTGCTAGGGCAATAGGGAATTTCCGAAAGGGAACCCGTGGTTCTAGAACAAAGGGGCACTGAAAACATAGGTGGGTTTTAGTCAATAAAAGTCTCAGACGCCTTCTCATTCCACCCGAGAAAAGTCATTGAAGTATTTTCCACCTTAAAAAAGAAACTTAGACATCTATTTAAATATGTAGGTACATAACTAAAATGTTGATATGATTTTCATAATAAAGTATTTAAATACGCTAGCGTTACTATAAAATATCGTAGCATAAATCTGCAAAATATCAAAAATTTATAGGTTAAGTTCATACTTTAAAATTAACAATGCAACAGTTTCCTCTCAAAGAAGAAGTATTAAAAGAAACTTTAACAATTTTGTCGTATTAACTTACGACGTAGAAAATATTTATTCTCGCTGGCAACCCTGTCTACTTACACATTTATTATTTACCTACGCATAATTTAAGCTTCAACCCTACCTTTGCACGTGATTTTTAGGGGGTTACGACGAAAAATTTAAATAATAAATTCGGTTCCCATGGCTAATTACGTAAGTAGTCTGATTGAATGGTAAATAGTAATCAATTGAGCGTGAACTTTATAGACTTCACTCCACTTTCTTTGTTACATTTAGGTTATAAGCGTTTAGCGAGTTAGAGAAATGATTGGAGTTAATTTGATCTACTGTTCGTTCCTTGGAATTCCTTAGAGTTAAGTTTACAAATTGCTAGTTTTATAATAATTAAGGATTACTGAACTAATTGAGAGCAGTGGTGGCCGAGTGGTAACGGCCCCGACTTACGAATTGTAGGTCGCGGGTTCAAACCCAGGCAGACGCATTACTTTGTGTAATTTATTTCATCACCACTGCTCTCAAAACGGTGAAGGAAAACATCGTGAGGAAACCGACATGTCCTAGAACCAAAAATTCGAAGACATGTTGACATCCACCAACCCGCACTGGGCCCGCGTGGTGGATTACGGCCCATCCCCTCTCCTAGAGAGAGGAGGCCTGAGTCCCAGCAGTGGGAACATTAAAAGGCTGAATATGTATGTATGTATGTATGAACTAATTGAAAAGTGATTGACAAATGAAAGCTTCTAAAGTTTAGGTACATAATGCAAGTTTGTTTGACTTCTGTTTCGCAGATTCGTTTATTAATAATAACAATGTTATTAACGTTTTCTGGGAAATCATTTCTGAAAATTCTTGTCAATGCAAAGATGGCTTATTATTCCCATGCGGTCTAAATTTGTTGTACTCAAGAACTGATTATTTACTAAGTATTTTTACCGCTAAATGATTGACATATTATACAGTAGAATAAGATTGATTATTTTAATCAGAAATTGTGATATTAAGTATTTTATACACATACATAATTGACAGTTCATGTTGTAAGCAAAAACCGATTTTTGATATCAGAATCTGAAATTCTGTAGTTCTTTTTTGTAATCGAATAGGTTGTTTTTGGACGGAATCTTAAAAACTATGTTAAACAAATTTAAATGTGAGTCATAAGTGTTTATTATTATTATTCAAAAAATATTATATTTAGCATAAGCATAATCAGCCTTTTAATGTTCCCACTGCTGGGACTCAGGCCTCCTCTCTCTAGGAGAAGGATTTATATATTTTATATATACTTAATTTATAATTTTTCGTTCCCAAAGGCTCCAAAAGAAATTTCTTTTAGAGCCGTTGAAGGATAAAAAATTGGGAGCTCATGGAAATAGCCACCAAGATATACATAGGTTGTTTAAACAAGTTGTAGGTGTAGACGTTATTATAGACTGTTCCGTACTTCCTAATATAAAATTTTATCTGTGCTCGTATGTGAGAAAATTCGATAGCCGTCCTTTACAATTGGAAACCTTGTACCAGATTTACATTGTTTAAACATAACTTAAAAGCCGGATATTGGCTATCAGAACCGCCAGAGTACCCGACTTGTTCCCTTTACGCAAAATGTCAAGGTTCGCGCGCTTTACGTCACTCATCCCACCAGTTTCTATTAACAGCTGAAGCCTTGGTAATGAAATGTGTATTTTCAATTAAATCTAGCTTTCATTTATAAGATTTTATGGAAACTTACAATATAACCTATAGGTGTAGGTCAAATAGGCATTCCCTCCATGTAAAATATTGGTATTCAAATGCATTCGGTTAGACTCGAAGGCCAACCCCAATAATGGTAAGGGATTCTTACAAGTAATAGTTTTATTTTTTATTTTTTGACCAGTCAAAAAATTATCAAAAATTCATTATAATAAAAAAAAAAAAAATGTCAAACCAATAATAGAAACAAATAAATAGAAGTCAAATCACACATAAAAATAATTAAATCAAAAGAAAAATCACAATAAATTACAGTCCAAATAAATATTTATGTCAAAGTTGAGATCATAAATTCGTCAAAATAAGCTGAAGCTGCCTATAGTCGGGGCACCAGAAATAGCTGCTGTCGGTTGATTATAAACTGTCAGGCCTATAACGTGGGTATAGAAAAGGCTAGGCAGGGTTAATAACTAGAACCTATCGTAACGTTATTATATTACCGATTAATGTTTTAGTTAACCTTAGTAATAATTAGATAATTCATATTAGGTATATTATCTTTCTAGTAAATGGCTTACTTAAAAATATATGATAATATTTTTAGTGCTAATCAAAGCATTCGATGACTATTTTGTTTGTAAACCAGTATCTTATTAACGTTTATTATAGCTTGATTCCGCCATCACCTTTCTACTATCGGAGAACCCGACGCGACGTAGGCGAGTGTCCATCCTCACGTAGTTGATTGACACATCTACGGTCCGGAATAAGCCTTTCGCCTCATCGTTTATACCGCGTACATCGAAGCACTGGAACAATAATTTGCCTACTGCGGTCTTCTGTCCGATTATAATTTAGGTGTCTTCAAGGCTAGAGAAAATAGGCTCTTAATAAACTAGTGCGTACTGCTTACCATCAGGTGGGATCGCAGTCAAGCATTAGTTTAAAAACAAGCGTCTACCTCAGACAAACAAAGAACCGTAAAACAGCACATTTATAAAAATAATCAAGAGTCTTGTTAAAAATTCCAATAAAAAGCTCCTAACAACATAATTTCCTTCGTAACAATACATTTTTATTTAATTTAACCAAAAATATTCCGCCCTTTTTTACGTTTAACCTTTTCCGACTAGGTTTGTTACAATTTGATGTTGATTTATGACATGGGTCACGTTAATATGTACGTAATAGCAAGCTGAATACAAAATCCCGGAATATTGCTACCGACGAACCTGTTGGGTAATTTGAAAACCCTGTGCTTCAATTTATTTAGATTACACCTTTGCTGCTGTATTACTCAGGATATGTTAAATCCTACGATCTCAAAATTATATTATCGTGTACCTGGTGGTGTAATTTGCATATACTCGTATAATATCTACAATACATATACATATATATGTTATAGCAACCCAGTGGCCCAGTGGTAACGGCCCCGAATTACGAGTAGTACCTAGGTCTCGGGTTCAAACCCAACCAGGCTTTTCCTATTTTTTTTTTTAACATTTACTTTTTTTTTAATGTAAACTGTATAAATTAGTTATTCTAACATTTTTAGTGAAAAAATGAATGAATTACTTTTAAAATTAAAAATGTTATCGGGGTTGGTTTTTTTTTTAATTAGGAAAAAGCCAACGAAAAATTCCACCACTGGGGGGTCCAGAATCATGTATTGGATCCATGGTATTTGTTTGTGCGTTGATTTCAAAGATACGGTGTATAGAACTTAAAATTCGAAGACATTGTGACATCCACTAAACCGCACTGGGCCCGCGTGGGGGATTACGACCCATTCCCTCTCCTAGAGAGGAGGCCTGAGTCCCAGCAGTGGGAACATTATAAGGCTGATTATATATGTTATGTTATTAATTTATTATGTAAGCACAACAGCTTATATTTACGTATGCAAAAGCTTAACATAAACTTGAGAATGCTTAGAGTATGTAACCTCGGCTTAAATACTTACTGAAAACTACGAGTAAGGCAAGTCGCGCGTCGCGCTGTCCTTAAAGCTCCATAAAGGATTTCACAATACTATGAGGTTCCTTCTAAGTGTGAAAATGACGCAAAAATTTTAAGTATATCTAGTACAAACTGTCGGCAAGAACGTAATAAGCGTATATTTTTGTAACTAAAACCTCATAAAACTTTTTGTACAGTATAGTACATAGGCGGACTCAATGCCTTTTGCTTGGTTCACAAATTTTCAGAAAGGCGATAAATATTCAAAAACAATACTTTAGCGAAAAATCAAAAGGAATCCGTTAGGGGGTATTTTTATACCTTTTTATGAAGATGGATGGATTGTGTGAACAGTGATATGAAAGATAAGGAAGTTAGTGATAGCATGACGGTTGACAGGATAGCATGGAAGAAAAAAACGTGTTGCGCCGACCCCAAATAAGATGGGACAAGGGCAGGAAGATGATGATGATGAAAATAATTGGAGAAATTCCTATGCAACTGTTGTTGAAATGTTTCCGTTTTTTGTTTCAACTTCACTGGTACAATATATCCCTCTAAAACTTAAACAAAAACATCGCTTAACCCACACTTGCGGTCACTAACAAAAAGCAGTTAAACTTTTAATACCCTTAACGGCTAGTTAAATAACAAATAACCGGTTAATTGCCTCCGCAGTTTCCAGTTCGAGATTGGAGTTAACGCTTTGCGCTATGCGGCGCAATTACTTTCAGTTAACATCAATCAATGCCGCCGTACTGTTAACTTTATCAGTTTAGTATCGTGTACCAAGTTTAGTAATATCGTCTGAGATCAATTTATGTAAATTGATTGCCGGTCATTTCCGTTTTAGCGAGTAAATACCTTGTACCGTGCAATTAGTGGCACGAAATCCCTGGCTGAAGCTGTCAGATGCAAAACTATGGCTTTTATAGACACGAATTCATCTAGGTAGTAAAATACTGCACCTAAATTACACATAAGAATCTGTTGATCGCCCTGATTGCTCAGGAACTGAAATTCGACATATTTTTATATAACAGTAAAGCTATGATCAATGTTTGTATCAAGTACATTTTTTACTTTGTAGATGGTTGACTTTCTTATACGCTTTGGTGCATACTGTAAGCAATTATTAATAAATAATTAAGACCATTTTATCACGGACCATTTCCATTCTGAAAGAGCTTCGCATCAAACAAAGACTTTCATCTACCTATTCTGTAAGGGCGAATCAAAATGTTTGGACATATTATCAGCAATGAAAGCTCTCTGGAATGTTTAGTGGTACAAGGAAGAATAGAGGGCCAATATTTTCGTGGCCGATCACCCACCAGATGGACAGGTGGACAGACCTCATTAGATCATCTTCTAAGTGTTCCATTAGATAGATAGATAGGGAGAAGTCTCGCAAAAGTCGCAACCAACCTACCTGACGATCCATAACCACGACCACTCCGCCAAGAGTGTACAAGTTAGAAGATACACACACACATATGTACACCATTCTATACTCATACCTAACGAAAAGTTATACTATCGGCAATAACATGCAACAATCACACATTCCCAATGGTTTTAAACCGGTTTCTAGTCACATACTCGAAAGTACTTGTCTAATGAACTGTTCCCTACTTCCGATGATTGCATCACTAATACTTCATATCATAACACCATCAACACTAAGCATTGGTGAAATAAAAGTGTGAAATAGAATATAATAAATGTTATTGTACACCAAAAGTAACACTTCTCTTAAACGGTATTCTAAATATCCATTGATAAACATAACAATTGAAAAAGAAACTGTTGTAACTCCAAAACAAATGGATCAAGTTTTTAGTATGGTTTCACAACAACTCCTTGAGACTCTGTTCAAAGTGATCCAGCTGAAGTCATGCACAAAAAAACTGTGAAAAGTAATATTAATGATACAAAATTGACAGTGATAATCTTTTGTCAATGTAAAAAGGCCAGTAATAAAGTTGAAATATTTGAAGGTGATTTAGGTGTACATTTTGCTGAATCTCAGTCACACAACGGCCCTTAAAAAATAAAAATGTCCTCCAAATAAGGTCGAGGTTTGAATGTCATAAAAACAACGTTTCGACGGCTTGTGATGGGCAACGATGAGCCCGCGCGCGGTTTGTTGCTTATGCAACTGATTTAATTTCGCACACCAGTCGCACTAATACTCTGCTTTTGTGATTTTTGCAAATGTAAAACGTGCCTTGATATAATCTGCATAGGCATGTGGGAGTAACCGTCCGAAGGGACCGAGCCCAAGTCGTCAAAGGCGCGTACTGTTCCACGCTCGCCTCAAGGAGATGTCAGCAACTGGAGGGGCCCAGCAGGGTCGACGCCTACTGGGGCCAAGGGTCTGATTCTGAAAGGAAGGTACGAAAGGCAACGAAGGAACAGGAGTGGTTTTTAGTCAGTAAAAGTTTGACACTATCTCGCGCTCTCCCAAGAGCATAAGATGATTATTATGTGATGTTCTTATGTCATAAGATGATTTTCACACCGAAAAAAAAAAATAGGCATGTGGGTAGTTTGAATCGCGATTAGGATTCAAAGTATTTTCAATGAATCTAGCTTGCACTGAAGCACGGTAATATTATCTATATAATATTACCGTGACTGAAGTTGCAGGCGTTGCTTTGTGGAGTATTTTTGATATCCTACTTTTTATTTTTACTTGCTGTCCCTCGTTTTCTCCTTATATATCTTCTTTTCTCCCGCATTTTTGGTTACTGCTCTTCTCCTATTTGTCGTAGCATAATGTTATATAGCCTTTGGCGATAAATGGGCTATCAAATATATATTTTTTTAATTCGAATAACCAGTAGGTCTTAAGATTAGCGCGTTAAAACAAACAAACTCTTTAGCTTTATAATGATAAAGATTAAACAAAAATGTTCATGAAAGCTTCTGGGAAACGCCTAATAATCTTTTAACATAAATACTTCCACCAGCTTTAATTTTGTTTATGATAATCGAGAGTAGGTGAAAGTAATCTAAATTCGTACGTGTATACAAGCAATGATTGCTCGCTAGAAACATACAAATAGAGCAATGCTACACATCGTTAGTCACGCAGTGGGGCGAAACTGACAATTTCGAGGCTTCTTTTGTTTTTCTTTCTGCCCAGTTAAGTTTGTGGGCTAGATAGGTTTTTAAGTGATTTGAAAAGTAGCTTGAGAGAAATTATATTTTGAAGTAAACAAAAACTTTTTCTTGACATTTGAAAATTTTGCAGTTTACCAGTTTAACTTACAATTTTAATTGCTTTTTGAACGCAGTCGTTGCTTTTACTAGGCCTGTAATTAAAAGCTTTTTATTGTTCATTGCGCTATTAAACATTTATAACTAGTTACTCCAATATAATGATGGGCACATTTCTTTGAAAACTGGCCGGTCTTTGTGTACAAGCTAAAAGTGTTCCATATAGGTTTTTAGACAAAAATGATTTGTCTAAGGGACCTTATGTCTAAATTATTGGGAATGCGAGATATTTACAATTTAATATCTATCTAACTATATCTATTATTTTTATAGGAACTTACAGAAATGTCGTCATAGAAAACAAAATCAACATAAGCCTAGATCTTTCGCATGGAATAACTTAGATCTAAATACGTCGAACGGCAAAACTGCCCGTCATTCTTTAACCCCTTCCCGCCGAGCTGAATTACACTACAATTTTCAAGTAAATAAAACTTGCATATATCCAAATTGCACTATCGACTTGCCATATTCTTGCGAAGCCAGCAATTTACATAATAATACATATTTTATTACCACATACACTCAAAATAATTTACGACGGAACATAAAATGCAATGCACTGGCCGAAAAGAATCCGCCATTTTGTTTTCGACACTGGGACGGGGAATTTATCGTTAGGCCGTGTTGCAGTACGGTCGTGATGTTGAGTTCGCAACGAACTTACGTAGGATAGTAAGTTGGTACCCGTGAGAAGTAATTACGACAGTTCATCAGGTGTGAGGTGTGCTAATGGCTTGTACTTGATCGAAACGAAAGGTCTGATGGAGAAGCTAATACTGTGGGTTTACTAGTACGACTAACACCCAGTTTCAAAATTGAGAATTTGAAGTTTATAAGTTGTTAAAATCTACTTTCGCATGTATTTCTTTTTTGGGTTCGGTACCATAAAAGGAAAAAAACGGAACCCATGTAGGATCACTTTGTTGTCCGTCTGTCTGTCAGTCTGTCTGTCAGTCTGTCTGTCAAGACCCTTTATCTCGGGAACGCGAGGAGGTATTAAGTTAAAATTAAAATCATATACTCAGGTCTGCGGTCCCTTAAGTTTTGAGTTAACGAAAAAAAAACATACAACCGTTTATGTCGCAAAAAACGTATATTTCGTTTACTCTCAAAGGAATCAAAATTCATAGGGTACTTCCCGTTGACCTAGAATCCTGAAATTTTGCATGAAGCAAGTTCTACTGAAAACTGTAAAGTAGTTACGTCACGATTTTTTTTTGGGATCGGAGAAATCTTCGTAACTCAATTCGGGAATTGAACAGTAACCTCAGTGCGCGAGTTTGACCCGCACTTGCCTGATTTTTTTTATTTTTTATAGGCTCGCGCTTGACCACTATCTCACCTGATGGTAAGCGGCAATGTGACCGACGATGGAGCACACTTGCCTGAAAGTAACCTCAAATTCACTCTTGACTCTAAGAGCCCTAGGTTGTAGCTATCAGAAAACACAGATTCCGGCAGGGAGTTCCATTCCTTAGCTATACGCACAATAAATGTGTTCCCAAAACGATTTATGCGTATGGGTGGGATGTCCACCGTGTACCGGTGGTTCATCGCTGTACGCTTTGTGGTCCGATGATGGAACGGGCTTGGCGGAATTGAATAAATGTTAAACTAACATTTAGGCAGAGTTTGACAAGGCCTAAACTTCAAATTATTAATTCATAAACCACCCTCTATTAAGGCTGCGGGTTTATGCAGGTTTAAAAAGTTGTATACAGGAATCAAAGTGAAAATCGATGGTTCCAATAAGGTACCGTTCCATTTTATACCAAAAAACGTAATAACCCTTTTTAAGCTACTTCGCTCCTCGTTTTGTAATCCATTGCTTTCAAATTGACCTATTTCCACGATATTGTAGGTACGTGTAACAAATGAAATCCATACAATATTATAGTAGAACAACATTGAAACCTTCTAACTGCAATCAGTAGGACGTAAACTATAGCAACTCTATTGTTTACAACTCCTAACAACAGTCTACATGAAATTACGCATTGAAAGCATTCTCACGTCTGCTTTTTATAGGGTGTAACACGCAGAAATATATCACAGCTGCGTTGCATAACCAACCCTCAAACGCGAACGGATCATAAAGACCATGCGAAAATTATACCGAAAATATCATTATGAAAGTTCCATTTGAAATTGGAACAGGTTGATGTGTCTTTTGTTGTTTTATTTTGAGGATTTATTAGGACTGCGAAATGTGTTAGTTTTGTCGATTACTGTGGCGTGTTGCCAGATCTATTGGTGAAATGAAATGTGACTTGAACATCTGATACCTGATTTATTTGTTTATCTAAATGAACTCGAGCATTGGATACAAAATCATTAATAACATTTAATTTACAAACTTAAAAGTTACCTTGAAGCATATTAATACACATTACGACAAAAAGCCACGTTTATACGTTCATATGACCATATTTCACAGCCGGTGTGCGGTTATGAACCGTTTTTTCGTGTCGCCGATAAAGGGTCATTACTTAACTGGGTTACGTTACGTTTATACGCATTTACGGGTTGATTAAACAAATTATTATAGTAAGATTTGTTGTGGAGGTGTAACGAAGCGTGTTTATAGCCCCTCTGAGTATTTTGGAAGTTAATTTAACTGGCTGGAATGTATTATGAAGCTTTTTACTTTGTACCAGTATTTAAGTTCATTTGTGTAGAGAATATTTGTGTACTTGTGATAGGTCAAGCTAATTAGGTTAAATTCATGATGGGTGGGGGTTTGTGACGAACTGTTCAAGTCTCTCAGCACTCCGGCTAAAGATAGTTACAAAATACCGTGTGGTTTTATTTAGTAACATCCTTATTTTAGTGTCTTCCTTCTTTTTCTGAGATAGAACCATCAAATAACTTCTCTCGCTCTGGGGTGGAACGAGAGGGCGTGCCAGACTTTTACTGAGTAAAACCCACCTGTATTTTAGGGCCACGGTAATTCTTTTAAACGTTTCTGCAGCAGTTAGTAAAACCCTGACAGACTCTTTTATCCACCCTAAGGCGGAAAACTTCCAGGATGATTTTCATAAGCAAAAAAAGCCTTTGTTTCGATAAACTTTTCGCTATTACGCTCTTTTGATCAAAGTTAAAAAATATTTCATATATTTTTTAACTTTGATCAAAAGCAGTTACAACCGTTTCGTTTCGATTCTCTTTTCGTCGATCGCCTCGAGTAGGCCACGCCTTCGATTCCTTTATTCTGACGTCATTTCAACGCTCAGTCACTTGGTTAGAACAAAGGAATAGGAGGCGTGGTCGACTCGAGGCGATCAACGAAAAGAGAATCGAAGCGAAACGGTTGTAACTTGGCTAGGGGGGCAGGTTACTTTAAATCATGTTCTTTTAACCTTGTCCATTGTCAGAAGATACTAAAGTAATGTTAATCGTCATCTTTCTTTAAGTCTTCTTTGCTTAATAATACCAATATTTTTAGCGCCTATAAAATTGCGTCATAAAGTTTACCTATCTGTAATTCTGGATCTGTAAACTCGACACTAAGCTCTTGAAATTACGTTTATATCCCTGAGGATTAAGCGCGATATGAATATAATCCTGGCTGATTGTTTGTCTCCGGTATGTAATAACTGATTTTATCTATGAATTTATTTTAGGTATTTGGAAGGGAACATTATCCTTGTAAGACGATGGTTACTCCATCAATTTGATTGTCAACTTGATCGAATACTTTGGTCAGGATTAGGGTAATCTACCGTAGAATGCGCCTATAGATTGATGAATGAATTGTCCAGATTGTTGGCTTTTCTATAATTATTTTCCGTTATCCCAAAATTGATATCAAACTGGGTATCAAATTTAGTTCTGTTGTTGTAAAAATTTAAAACAGATACGTTCTAGCAGGCTTTTTCTTCATAGATTTTATCAAAGTTTAATAATACCTTCATCTTTTTAGTCGGCATCATCATTGTCTGTCTTATTCTTACTTCCACTGTAGAGTGCATAATTGTTTATCTCTCCGCTATTGTACCATAAAATTTATTGTACTCTAATCTCTCTATGATTTTCATGCAGGTCCTATTAATATAATATTGTCCATACATGAAACGTATCTATTCCGTCGAGCTACATAAAACATAAATGAAACAAGTCGCTTCCATGTCCTCGTTTCCCATCATTAATCTTGCACCTAACACAGTTTTTGGCACGAGGTAAAAAATCACCCTTCACTCGTCCATCCATATATCTTCGCAATCTGTCTTCTCAGGGTTATCGGAGCTTTTCAATTTAGAACGACTACCCACGCTACAGAGAACACTGGCTGTTTTCAGAAACAGCCAGTATTTTCTATAGCGTGTTTTGTTTATTGAAAACAAGTGAGTGTGAACTGTAGAGTTTTGGCGGGCGAATTCAATATGGCGGATCCAATATGGCGGAAAAGCCGTGCATTTGATTTCATTGTGATGGTCGTAAATGTTTTCGTACGCCGCATTTTGTTTTGAACATTTCGGCATTGGCAGCGTTATTGTATCATTCTACAGATACTGAAAAGAATATTCACATTTATAAATACTAAATAAAATAGGTACCTATTGTTTTGCGCTGGGTATTTGAACTTTAGAGTACGGAGTTGTTGTATCTTTACTTAGTGAAAAGGAAGAGATATATGTGCATGTGTGGCATATGTGTGTGCATATGTGCGTTGGAAATGTTTGCGCAAGCACAGACAGACGATTTTTATGAGATCATACGGAAAAAAACAGCTTCGATGCTAAGAAGAATGAGGGGCAGTGGAAACAACATCCTAAAAACTGTAGCAGAGAGCTTTAGCTCTCTGATTTTAAAGAAGTTTGTGCAGAGAGTAATAAATACTAACACTAGTTTATAAGCAATTTTAATGTTACTATCACTATATGGATTAATCGGTCAGAAATAAAGTTATTATTATTTTATTATATGTAGGTAGAGGTACTGTATTAACAGCATTTCAAAACAGGTACTGAATATCCATTGTTCTTCAATACACAATGGTATTTTGCTCTTGAATGTAATTAAAAAATCAAACTAACGCAGACAACCCCATATTTTTTCTTGTTCTCAGATTTTTTTACTCTTCTAACATAATTGTCCCTTGTTACAGCCACTAGTGGTACCGGTAGCGGTCCAGGTGGGGGTGACTCAAGGCGCGGCGGTGACGTCACACCGCACGCGCAGCCCCAGAGGCGACTCATCAAGGTGGACTTTGATAATCTTGAGGTGAGTTATAACTTTGGCTGGTGTAATTTGTATAATGGAAGTCGGGTTAAACATGAATCTTGGGAGAAAGTAGGTATGTAATGTAAAGGCTGCTAGGTACATATACAGGTGCAGGCACAAGTAAAGTGTACGGAAAATGGGGGAAATTAAAAGGTAAACTGAAAAAATTTGATAAACCGCTATTCACAAAAACAATGTAAATTTTTAAATAACAAGTTAAAATTGGGTATTTATATTATTTTTATATTGATACATCAATATGCTTAACTTAAGCTAATTAAAACTAACTGACAAAATAAAAATAAAAGCCCTAAAGTACTAAAATCTAAAGTACGGCGTCGAAAAACTCCTCCGCATCGTTCTCGACTGTACCCAAAAGACTGGCGGTATTGCCACGCTGAATGGCAATGCTTGTCCTTTGTCCAAAGTAAAAGCCAGCCCTTGGGTCACGCGAACTGTCAACAAGGCGTTTTGAAAGTTCTATATTTATTAAATTAAATTTTGTGTCGGGATTCAAAATCCTGGGTCCATTTTGTCACTGCCATCACGTAAAGCACTTGAACCACGCGGCTGTAGCGCTTACCAATACCAGTCTCGGGGAAGTTATAAGGAATAAAGTGTAAGGGATTGTAAAACTAAGTGACCAAAATTGGCTGAGGCGTTTAATAGCACAGGTTAGAATTCCTTTTTAAATTGAACAATGAAACTTAAGAGGGTCCTTTTTCACTCGCCTATCGTCAACATCGAGCATGGTTTAAAGCTTATTACTTCATCTAACGCAATCCAACTAGATGTTTGATTAAAAGGCAACGCGAAAAAAGAGAGATAACGCCTGAAAACTCTGTTAGCATTCGGTAATTCCGTGATTTACTCGAATATTTTACAAAACTTGTTCCAGGAAATACGTGTTTTTTTTAAACCCTTATAAGTTTTTGAAAAAAATTGTCGTCATTCAGAATCTTGATTAACTTTGCAAGGCTTCTATTGCTATTTTTTTTTACTTTTTTAATTGTTGAGTAAATTATGAAGTGTCAAAGTTCATGCAAAATAGCAGATTTTTGAAGGTCTTTACTGGATTAGTTTTACACAAATTTATAAATTAATTTCAATAGAAGCCTAGAAAATATCCACAAAATACTGTGTTTCCAAAATATCTAATGAAAAATGTGTAATAAAGTCATAATCGCGTAAGAGCGGTTGTATGAAAAACAGTGAAAATGTATGTCGAGTTGCATCCCCTTAGGACAGGTAACATCAAGCCATAATGTTGAATAATTTGACGGCTGTCTACCAACTTCTGACGCAGGTTGTCAACATAGTATTAGTTTCTAAATAACCCAAACTTTATTGCCATCCAACTAACAGCAGAGCACTGACCATTAATAAATTTTACAACTAAAGTTTCCCTCTTAGTCGAAATGGGAGCAAGAGCCTCCTCTCATGAACAAGTATACACAAGAACCTAGAATATATAGCAGCCGGGAGCATTTGCCTGTTCTTGGCACGAAGCCACACGGCCGAATAATTTCTGATATCTAGATTATGTTAGAACTATGCCCCAGTGGTTTGGATCAGTGGCTAGATAAAAGAAATGCCAAGAAAAAGCTTGCAGCCACGAATTATTCGAGAAATTTTCTGTAGTTTATTGTGTTAAAAATTTAAGAAACTGCAGTTAAAAGTGCAGTTTCTATTTGAATTTCATTCTTGTTTGCCATTTATTCTGTAGTTCGTCAGTTCTATTTCAAGAGAGGTACCTACGTTCAAAACAATTCGATGCTGCTCCAATTTATTTCCGTACCAACAGATAACGTTGCTGAAGCTATTTTAAACCAATTAAAGCTTGAATTCACAAATAGATCTTCAATTTCGGTTGCTAACGAATAACAACCTCAGATCCTAATAAGCATGAAATCGAAACAGAATTTTGGACTATATTTGGCAAAAAATCTGTGAAGGATCGTGCTATCTGGCCAGTGACACGAAACTTGGCAAAAAATAAATGAGAAACGTAACGTCATTTTGTGGGTAAGATAGCTATAGTTGTTATGTTGGTACATGCTACTATTATATCGAGGTATGTATGTGTTTATATACTAGCACTTTACCAGTGACTTCGTTAGAGATATTTTTTTACAAAACTTTAACACCTCTTAAACCATATTTTGAGAGTAGTTTATTAACCTAATCACTACATAGTATAAAACAAAGTCGCTTTCCGTTGTCTGTCCCTATGTAGCTCTCTGTGCTTAGATCTTTAAAACTCCGCAAGGAATTTTGATGCGGTTTTTTTTCAATAGATAGAGTGATTCAAGACGAAGGTTTATATGGATAATAATGCATAATACAGTAGTAATTTTGGAGGTTTCTAATGTGATGTCGTAAATAAACACATTTTTTTGCGGTTACATTGCAAACGCTGGCTGAACCCTACGAGATAGATCAATACAATATACTACAGTATTGTACACCTTAAAAAGGTCTACCAAAAAGTCTTCGATGATATATGTCTATCTCTTAGGGATAACCCACAATAACCATTTTTAATCCTTTACTTTTTTTTAAATAATGGCTTATTTACGAAGCAATTTTAAGCAATACAGCATTAATCCTTATCCAATTAAGTACCTTAAATACATTGTGCATTTAATATAGATCAATATGGCCCTTACAACATATAATTTAAGCTGTTGATCCCCGCACGAACGCCGGCGGTCGTGCGCCATTGTCTTACTATTGTGTCTCTAATTACGCTACTCAAGAAGTTAAATGAATATTTTCGAAGATATTACAGGTTTAAAATGCACCCGCGCGAAGCCGGGGCGGGTCGCTAGTATAATTATAAGAATCTTCAATACAATCTTTAAACCCCTCGAAATTGTTCTATTGGGGATAGTTCTGAAAACAAAAAATGACAATCTTCATTACTTACTTTGGTCACTATTTGTCCTAACTTTCATGCTTATTGGTACACGGAAAGAGATTTTGCATACAAATTAAATTCCCCCTTTTCATCCCCTTAATGGTTGAATTTCCAAAAAACCCTTCTTAATGCTCGCCTACGTCATAAAAGGAAGCCTTGTGCAATATTTCACGCTCCTACTTCCAATAGTTTCAGCTGTACGTTGATATGTCAGTCAGTCAGTATCTCCTTTTATATATAGATAACTAGCTGAGCCGGCAAACGTTGTTCTGCCATATAAATAAAAAAAAAAAAAAAATAGATGTTGGCCGATTCTCAGACCTACTCAATATGCTCACAAAATTTCATGAGAATCGGTCGAGCCGTTTCGGAGGAGTTCATGTTCGAACACCGTGACACGAGAATTTTATATATTAGAATATATATTATGAGCCAGTTGAAATGGTTGAAATTCGTTGGTGCGTGAAATGAGTTCTGTATCGTTGTATTATAGCTCTCTCATTGTAACTACAAACTTGAGTCGAAACAAGATGGAAGTTATATTTATTGTGTGTACACTAATTATGAGAACAAGCAATTAATGCTTGTAAAGGAATAATTACTGTTTTCATCTTGTTAACACGTTTGAACACGAGCATACTTACTTTGTTCGCTTAATAAAAAATATGATTTAGGTTACCTATAACCTAACTCGTATTTTTTATTAAGATAACAATATTATATGCTGGAAGAAATTTCTTTGGAAGTAAGCAGTACCTTTGTACTCTTTTCTACTTTGTATTGTCTTTTTCTGTTTTTGTGTGTACATAAATAGTAAAATAAATAAAGACGCAATAACAACAAGTGCCTAATTGTTACAAAATACTTAATCAACAAACGAATTAATAATATAATAATATATTGCATAATTATCACACATCGCCATCTATTCCCAAACTAAGCAGAACTTGTGCTATGAGTACTAGATCCTGACAAACATGACACAAACATTTGTCTTGGATGGGAATAGAACGCACGACCAGCGGCATAGCAATCAGGGCCACTAACCACTAGACCAACATACAGGGCAATCAATTAAAAACGAATAAATCTAATAAAGGTTATGCCGTATTGTTGATGAACCAATTCCTATGACAGAAATTGGTTCACCAACAATACGTTGTGAACACCTAAAAGCTGGACTAGAGTAAAAGTTACTTTTGAGTTACCATGCGCCGCTACAGCTTTTACCTAAACCAGAGGAACAAAGAAATTAAATCAATAAAACGCTCCGTGTGGCCACTTAGGCAGGAGTCGTATATTTGGGTCACAGGTGAAACCGTATATTAACTTTATAAATCCCATAACACCCAGAAAGTGATGGAGTCCCTTTTACGTAACTAATTGGCTTTTTTAGCCCCATGAAATTAAAAAAATTAACGTGCACTACAATATACTCACTTGCAATATAATGTAGATAGTATTTATAGTTTTTTCAGTCTGTCTGTCCCATTGCAGGAAAATGGCCTCTCTTTCTCCCTACTAAAAATTCTTTTTTTTGTATTATCGTGGACCATTTACGCTATTTGTAGGCTATAAGCTCGTCCCGTCATTTTTGCCTAGGTCTGCCGTTTCGTCGTGATGTTGAAAATTATATTTGAATTTAAAAAACGAATATTAATATCTAGATTTTCTTTTTGTGAAAGCCAAAAATATGGCTTTTCTGTACTTTGTCTTTATTAGGCCTCCTACTATATTTTTGTGCTCTTATTTTGTTTCCGATCAGTGTTATGATAGTCCTCATCAAATCTCTGACCTTCATTTTATTTTAAAATTCGAATTAGTGTTTGTCTTATTTATAACGTGTCCGTAGTTCTAAATGTTCTAACAGGCAAACCTACCAATGAAAAATGATCTCTACAGTTCTTTGACCCTATAAAATATTTTCAATGTATTAAAGTCAGATAACAAAAATATAGGAGAAAGAGTAGCAAAAACTTTAAATTCTAAAAAGATTTACCAATACTCACTTTAGTTTAATCTCCATTCCTTGCTTTTATCAAGAAAAATATCCCACATCATTACACACATGAATACGATGCCTTTCATAGTACACCGCCGTTCTCGATAACGTGTTCTTCGAACAATGCGTGCTTAAGCCTTATGCAAGCTGTTGCAACGTTTTGCTTCGAATCTTACATGCACAGCCACTTTTACGTGTCAACGGTCGCAACAAAGACATGGTGTTCCTATGCCTTGCTGTTTATTAGTAACACAATATCTAGCTATAGCAAAAGCTCATTCATCTTTCTACTAATGTTTTCTATCGGTTTGGCACGACAAACTGGTACCATCATTGAAGACGGGACGTACTTGCCAATACCGACTATCAGTGGTTCCATGACGGAGAATATTGAATTCATGGAGAAACCCTTAGTTTGGGTTCCAAGAGTACTTACAAGCTAGCATTATTAGTGTCATTTCATTATCTTTCTGCCTCTGTACCACGATATTTTCATCCATCACATCTTGTCAATCGTCATACTGCCTCTGACTCTATTACCTTTAATTTCTGATGAAAGTAAAGGCAATAAAGTCAGGGATAGTGATGCAGCTATCACTGTCCCTGGCTTTGTTGCCTTTACTTTCATCATTGACAACATGAGTTGAGATTAGTTCATTCTAATAAGAATGAACTAATTTAAAATAGACTTCTTATTTGACTATTGGATGACTCATTTGGTTCACCGAGAATTAGTTTGCGGAACAAATTAATATCTCCGGATGTGTTAGATCCATATTTTCGAAAACTACAGGAGAAAAAAATATTCTTGTAAAGCATCTTTTTATAATGTGAATGTGAGTACACTGTAGACACCGTGGATTCATATTTTACTATTTTTATTGTGCTTTTGGGTACAAAGTTGACTTGTCTACATTATCATATCATATCTATTAATATTGTAATATGAAAATATTGTAGAATCATTTTTTTTTTTCTAAAAGAGTAACCATGAAGTTTCTTGCCAGTTCTTCTCCATAGGAAAGGACCATTTAGAACCATGCACTAGGTTCTGACGTTTTATAAGTGCCAATATAGGCCTATGTAAAATAAATAATTTTGAGTTAGAAAAAACAACACCAAATAACGTAGTGCTAGACAAAAATAAACTAACCCAGAGGCTCATAAACACCACTTTATCCATTTCCTCCAGCCATCTTTGCGTGGGACCATCGTGTTTTATTATGTCCCATCATGCATGGAAAGTAAGTAAGCTCATGCAAATCATACACTATACAAGACAGTATATCTAGGTTGCTTTCCGTTTCTATGAAACATGGCAACTTAGGCATATTACTTTTGAAATACTACTCATTAAAATGTCTACCACAGATGTTGGAAATAAACCAATAGCGCTAGAATTTCAAATAGATAGAAACATAACTACGTCAGAAAACTTAAGAGTGAATTTTGGCAATAAAAATGTCATTACAAGTGATACACCATTTTATCGTCATGATGGTATTTTAAAGATCTCGGATTAATACCACTTGTTGAATGTAAAATAGACCCTAAGCAGTCGGTACCTAAATTATAGGCTCAAGCAAAGTACAGACAGAAGTGAATAATTTGGAAAAGCAGCCTTATCAGTTAGTAAACATAATTTAACATGAAGAAGAAGACGAGCAGGAAATTGCTAATAAAAGATTCATAAACTTGAGTCCATGTTAAGAGAATAATAAATTCAAGTACAAGAAACGTTTCAAGCTTTGAGCATACAGTTTCATAACATATTTATTTAAATACATATGTCTGCATCCGATGTCTCCACGCTAATTACCACCTAACTGAACTAGAAATGTATCCACAAAACTTGTACACTTGTGCAAACTAGTCTCACAAGGCTTCTGTGCCCTACTTCGTAGCATAACGGGACTTTCAACTGTAACTTAGGAAGCTTTAGGTCGCTTTTTGTGAAGCTAAGGAAATTGCTCTGAATAGTCTTAAAGTCAGCTTTGAATTTTAGATAAGTTAATCATAAGTTTTAAATAGCATTTTATGCTTATAATATAACCCTTTAGACTTGATTAACGCCTTTGATCTACGCTTTTAAAATAACTGCTCAATAAGTAAGTGGGCAGATAAGCTCATGGAATACCCAGACTCTTAAACTTTTCTGCAAATATCACTTATTATTAGTCGCTCAATAAACAAAGAACTCTTGAAATTCCAGCTGAGCTGAGTAACGTGCAAGAAGCGGTAAAAGTAAATAAATATATGATCAAAAAATAATATTCCAACCATGCAAAGCTACATGGTTCCAGATATTTTTTAAATAAAACTTTTCAATAGAATAACTGAACATATAAGAATTTTTTGTACATCGAATATCAAGGCGCCTAAAAACTGTTTTTTTAATCAAATCAGCGTTTGATAGTAGGTACTGCAAGCTTAGCAACGTTCCATTTCATTAGATTCTCGTTCGAATTGAATTTATGTGTGTACACGTGGCTTCTGTCCATACTGTTATGTACCATGTATGTACATAATAATTTTCCTAATGAACGATGCTGCTCCATTAGTCCATTTGAATGTCAAAGGTAATACTGGGATTACCTTTATGAGCCTACCTTTGCGTATGTTATTTTTTACACTGATAAAGGGCTGGTTTATTTTAATACTATGTTGTGCCTGTATGTATGCTTTTTGTTCTACAGTGTGGCATTGAAGGCTTAGGTTCTAAAGGTCTCCTATAAAGGATGTACACACAAACAGAGAAGGTATAATGGAATGGAGTTTTAGGTTAGTGCACTCCTTCGATTAGAGACCAGATTAGTTTTAGAAAAAAGTACCTATTACCAACAAATAGAAATATCATTTTCTTGGATATGGATATCTTCACGGACTTAGAGTTCGATACAATCTATAAAACCGTTGATAATCTTATGCAGAAATAATAGTTTCATTAATCTTTAAAAGATGTCGTATAGCTGTGTTAAAAAGTTTCCCTTTGAATGATTATTACAAGGTGAGCTTTTGTCTTTGATGTGGTGTCATCTTCACTTATTTTTTCATGCCTTACCTTCCCCGGTTGTGTTACGAAAATTTCTTCTTTTATTACGATATATATTATCGTCATAAAAGAAGAAATTTCGAATGGTTTCGAATTTTACTTTGATCATAATTTTGGTAAATGCTACGAGATCTTTTGCGTAGTGTAAGGGGTAATTATATGTACTGTTAGACCATAATTTTTTTTCTATAGACAAGATCTTCATGTGAAAATATAATTATGTTAAACACAAATTAGAATTCCTACAAATTCTGCTGCCTACCGACAGTAGTTTTCCTGTTTACCAACTGTTAATAACAATTTTACTATGAATTCGTGGGAATTCAACAATATCTAACTATGTAATTCAACCTTTAACGACACAGATAAGTACAAGTTATAACAACTCATCGTAGTTCCGAGTTTCGACGACCCATAACTTTCCCTTCGAGTTATATCTCGATGGGTAATACTTGTGACTCTGTAGGTACTCTGTTGTAACTTGCATTCACGTTATGCAATGCATCACATGCATCGGTGCATGATCTCTGACATTACTCGCTTTCTTTCTCGATGAAAAGTTCTGTATTGTTATTTTGCTTTCCTTTATTTACAATCCAAGCTTAGGTTCACGGATTTTCTTTATTTAAATTTACAGTAAAATCTTTCATCAGGCAAAGTCTACACACCATTTTAATTTTAGTATTATTTTGATATTGTACCTTAAGAGAGTAATAGATACTGTTTTTTTCTTCAATAACAACTATTATTCTGTTACCCTAATTAAAAATATTAACGACGATCTTTTAAGTAAAAAAGGTGAGATGGGACTTCTATCATTTGTTATGCATTAGTTTTCTTTTAAAGTTTTCGTTTAAGGAAACTCCTCTCCCGTGGGTTCTCGCTCAGAGCCTTTGGGCGTAGAAAGTGTCATTTAGCTGTCGTTCGCACTGTTATCAAGTTGACGATAAATGGCGTCGTTTCCACCCTTATCCCGTTGACATAACGTTGACTTCCGCGACGATTATAATAAGGATGCCCTAGGGAGTCATGCTTGGTTTATGGGTAAATGCATCCGCTTGAGATTTTTTAAGTATATCATGATAAAAGAATATCTAGTTACGTTTTGCCTCTTTTGACTAAGCTTATGCCAAGTCACTACAAGCTTTGGTAAGTTGGTGTTTGTCGAACAATCATCGCTTTTGATCATAGGAACTCGATCGTGTGTTTATGATCTATTGTTTTTGATAAAACGTCATCCTTATGTTTCCATGTCAACTTGGTCTTTTTTTAAAATCTGTTTTGCTCCTTAAAGATCAAGTACCTAAGCAAGTGGACTTCTAAAAGCTGATAAAATAATCCATTATACTATGTCAAAGTGTTTTACTTCCTAAATCTGCTATACGATTGACACTAGCGAAGCAACTGATACATTATTGATCATTCAATCTAAGTGCATGAATAACAAAGCTAGTAAAAGAATAGCTACTAAAGTCTGTAAAATATTCTCAAGGGTCGAGGGAAGGTTAATACTATTCATAGATTTCTTACAGTATTGAAGTATTCTGATCAGTTTTCTGTCTATAACAAGTTGCGCTACTTTGTGTGCTTCGGATGCTATGGCAATTTATTTAGAAGCGAAATCTATAATGGATAGATATTTGCCAAATATGCCAAGATAAATATATAACACTGTAAGTCGTAAAAGACGAGAAGGGACCATCTCAAACTTCACAGATTCTGTAGTCATGTGTCATATTACTAGTTAGGAACAAACAACAGGTACCTACTAGTCAGCCAAAGTGCCAAGCTTGGTAATTACGTCTTAAGTGTCTTTACTTTCGTTGTTATCCAGGGGTCTTATATGTATATTTATTTCCACTTTTAGCTGAAAATTATGCGACTTTGGTCCATACTAGTAGATTATCTCTTAAAAATCGGAATTCGAAAATTTAAGGGCCAACCCCTTAAATTTCCACAATCGAAAATATGTAAAAATGTAACCAGTGGATTCATTAGTTACTAATTACTTAATTTTAATAGACTTGTTTGTAACTTATCGTGTATTCACAGTGTTAATTTAAAACAATTCTAAGAACACGTCATTAGAATCTCTTTGTTTTGTTTGCATCCTTGAAATATATAATATGTATGAATATATTTAAAAAAAAACGTTTAAGTCACGAAGTAATATAAAATAATATATATTATAACGTAAAGTAAATAATTAATTAAATAAAACATGAGGTATCTATTGAGAACTTTTGAAAATAATAAGTCGCGTGATATATCATGGCGGTATACCGCCAATTCTAGTAGTGTGAACTATTTGACGATCATAGGAAATGATGTAGAGGAGCCGATTATATTTTTTTAGTCCTTCAGTTCTTATTTTGTAGACTCCTGTTAATTACTTTATTGATAACCCATTATTTTCTTTCTAGGACGATGAAGACGAGGATGACACAGAAACTTGTGCTAGTCCAGAAGTTTGCGCACCCCAACCCTTTCCCAGGCATATGGCGCCACAGCAACAAACACCCAAACCTTGGAAGAGGACCGGTAAGCCACACTTAACTTCACCTTACTCAATATAAGTCTAATTTTTCAAGTGTATTTGTGCTAAGATCCTTCGAGAAACTACTGTTGAAAATTAACATGACCAAGTATTCATCACAAGCACTTGATTTATCTTATTGCACTCCTAGTCTCCTTGACAATGACTTTCTTATTGAAATTGGTGACTTCACGCAGAGGAGACGCCTCCTCGAGCTCCGCCGCGCACGCGCATCTCCCACGACGAGTACCACCAGTTCTGCGACGAAACCCTCGAATGTATGACAGCATGTGTTACAAGCATGTCAACGTTACCACGCTTATTCCTTTGCAAATTTCGTTCGCTTCGCAAAAATCACCTGTCATTGTTTTTTCAGTTCAGTGGTTCTGCGGACAATAACGAATCGAATACTGCGAATTTCTGACGTCCATTTGCGTCTTTTTAAACTTAAGTGCTCTTTTGTTTTATCAGATTTATTAACTCATCTATACATATTTATTGTTATCATTAACTGTATTGTAATCAGTGTTAGTACTCTGTTTCATTAGAATTTCGATGTTGACTGTATAAAAATTAGCATCATCTAGGATTAGGATAGATTTAGTTCACGTATCTACATATATTTATACGTTGTAACTCAACTAATTTCACTGTTTCAAGATTTTTGTTTTCTTTATACACGTTTTCTACTAATTTTGTATTCACTATTATCATTGTAATACTTATTGGTGTTAGATGTTTAAATAAAATTTTATTCCCTTTTCCTATAATATCAGACTTTTCTTTAATTTTTTTTTATATCTCTCAAGTTTATTTTCTTAAGTACTTCATTGTCTTTAAAGCTCTTCAATTCTAACTTTCGATAATGGCTGTTATTGAATAGCAAGGTGTTGTAAAAGCCTTGAATTTATTGTTTGAAAAATTCCCTAATATGACGATATAGTCTTCTAAGCAACAATGTATAACGGTTCTTCTGTCTGCAGCATACGATCTGGCCACACAGTGTCCGTCACGGCGGGCGTCCATGAGACGCCACACCGTCACGCACGCTGTCTGCCCACCCACCGATGGAGCTCATTCATTGCCACATTCAAGGTTAGTCTTACATGATGTTAATGGCTTGAAAATAAGTCGTACAAAACTTTGATTTCTGAAGCTTTGTAGTTAACTTATCAGTAGTTCTACATATATAACCCAAAAAGTGAACGTACAGCTGCTATAATGCTATAATGGTGTGTATGATAAAATGTTAGCCTATTACTGTCTCACGACAGGGAAAACGGAATATTATATTAGTATTATTATTATAACCTTCTTTGTATGCCAACTAAAAAAAAAAGCTAAATGTTTTTGATCTGACTCTTTCCTTCTCGATCGCCGCGTCACATACACTCAAGTTTATTTACGTAGCTGTAGGTATCAATTCACATAATGCATCAAAGGCAATGTTTTCGTTTCAAACTTCTTCAGAATCTGTCTCAGATAGCAAGGCACGTGTTAAAGTACAGTTGTTTTGTCTGGTATGAACAATAAATCGCTGTGTTAGAAAGTTGCCACTTGAAGTCTAATGTCAGGAGGTCAAGATTCAGTATTTCTAGGTTTCGACAGATAAGGTCGTTGTTTTTGCTTTATCTTTTTGATATTTATTTAATTTTAATTTATTATGTGAGATTTATCTTGATAGAACAAAAAAATAACACTCATGTTTTGAGTTCAAAAGTGAATCATCATCTGCCTAAATTTTTCTCTACTATCTTGGAGTCGGCTTCCATTATAACCGAGTGAAGCTGCAAACGGGTATTTTTCAAGGAGGGAGTCTGACCTCTACAACTTCAACCTTCATAACCGTACCAATCGATCGATGACATTGATCGGTGTGGTAGCCGTTGATCAACATCGACGGATCTATTTTATACTGATGATCTATTGATAAATATACTGAACCTTTCTGGAACGGTCCTTTTTTAATTCGTGTGTATTTCGTAAATTATATATTAACAGTCATTTTTCCCACAGGCCTGGTTCTCGAGCATCTTGCGCGGGCGCCGCCTCTCTGGCGAGTAGTGACGCAGACGCACAACTAGGGGAACTATCCTGGTCGAGATCCAGTTTGCAGGACGAGCTCATCAAGTCGGTTAGTGGCAGCCCCAACAATGGCTCGCATGTGAGTAGAACGTAGCTTAGATGGTGGACGGAATTGAACTTGGGGGTCGAAGAACCATAAAAGGTACTTTGGAAGAAGCTATAGGTTCACCATTCGCAATACGATTAGACAATTAAACAAACCGTTTTTTTACTGTCCATTCACACGATTTTGACTTCTATTTCGTAGACATAAGGATGGCATTAAAAGCAAAGAAGTGGTTACAATACCAACTATTTAATGCAGCCGCCATTTGTCATGTCACCAACGCAATTAAAGTCAAAATCCGTTGAACAGACAGTACTAAAAGGTTAGTTTAAATGTTGAAATTTAATGCGAATGGAGTATAGTCTTTTTGGGGAATGTAGAATGACTTAGAAAAATATTGCACCAATTATTTTGCAGCGTGAATGAATCTAACTTATCACACTAGAATGGGGTTTCATGGACTAAGGGAGGAATTCACCAATAAAACTAATCGCGTTTTAACGTTTGTCTCGCATAATCGCGTTTAGCCGCTGTCACTAGTGTCACTTGTCTGTAATTTTCTTTTGTTGTATTTTTACAAGTGACAGCGGCTAAGCGCGATTATGCGAGCCAAACGTTAAAACGCGATTAGTTTTATTGGTGAATTCCGCCCAAAGTAGTTTAAAACCCAGAAAAATCCAGAGTGACATAAGTGTCACTGTTTATAAAGCCGCCGAATTTTGGCGTAAGTAAATCCTTGAAATCTAAAAATTCATCTATTACTTACCTAGAATCATCGAAAGCAGAAAAAAAAAACTGAAAGGAATAGTTTTTGTTATATCTTGGGCTCAACGTGTAAAAAGGGGTGCAATACTTTTATGGTCAACATATTATATCATCAATAAGCATCTCCTGAAGTGTGCTTAATCAAAATTATACAATAGAAGATATTCTATTGTCTTCCGTGATCAACGGATATTGGCAAAATCATGCTGAAAATTGCTTGGTGTATTGTTGTAGTAAGATGGTTGAAGTCGCGATGTAGTTATATCCCTAGGGATATAGTTATACACATAATATAGTTATTCGGAAGGGGTTTATAATTGTCTTACTAGGAATATAACTATGATGCAAGCACAATAGAATAGTGAAATGACTATTTTCCTAAATTAATGTAGTGATTGTAAAGCGAGGAGCAGACGCACTTATTTAAACATTTGGAGGCTAAGGCTTTTGATTGAAGATGTTATTATAATATTCAAGATTACGTGTTCTAAAAAAAGTAAATTAGTCTAGTAAGATAGTTATACTACCAGATCGTGCTCGTATCATAGTTAAATTTCTAGTAAGACAGCTGTGAACCGCTTTCATATTACTACTATTATAACGGTAAACAGGCTGAATAATTCAAGCGGATGTGAATAGCCAAAAAAACCGTGGAATAGCCAAATATACTCGAAGGAGTCTCGGGCTCGATTATGATGAAAATTAAAACAGTATCATTGGATTAAAAAAAAAATTCAAACACTACACCATTCGATAGTTTTGCTAATAAGGATCAAGTTTTTTGAAGTAATGTTTATGACATCAGTCTCAACCATTTTACTGTAACATATCCATCCTAGAGAATAGCCAGATTAATGTAGACTTTAATCTCTCTCCTCTAGTAAACGCTATTTTCTTGCACATAATGCATGTTAGAAAAGTGACTACCTAAATGTTAGCGGTTTTTAAAGATAGTACTATAAAAGCATGAATCTCTGTAGCTTTAGTTGTGAGAGAGCTTCGTGTATTTTGTATACAGAGGTTTTTGATGTTCACTGCCCTACATGTACCTAACTATAGCCATCTTTCCTTTTGTTATTTCTCTTTCTCTGTCAAATCTATCCAAACGTTGTCTGTAAGAAATCCACTCGAACCGACAAGACTGCCAATTGTTACACCCTATTAATTTTAAGTTTTTACTGTAATTTATTAGGGGGTAAAATAAAGAGTCTAGCTAAGTATAGAAAAGTTTTGTAAAAAAAATGGTAAAAGTAGTAGTAAAAAATGGTAATGGTAGTGGCAGTGGTAAAAATACCTACGTATGTTAAAAAAATACCTACTAGGTACCATTTTTGTAGACCAACAAAAATACAATTATGATCCATTTAATGACTGAAACCATTATGTTTCATATAGCTACCATAAAGTAATTGGCGAAAGGAAAGGTTATTGATAAACGTAATAAGTACAAATTTCATTATTTCCATTAACAAACCTAAAGTTCCGTCTACAATTACCTTTGTATACTTAATTCCGTAACAGGAACTGTCCAAAACGTCAGGGTATTTGAACTATTTATTTTATTTTCAGAAACAATGGCAAGATGCCATAATGTCTGACGACCGGTTGTCTCTGACCCTGGAAGAGATTGTCCACATCAGGTCTGTGCTGACGAAGGCTGAGCTAGAAGTACTGCCCGTTGAGGGCAGGGTCAAGGAGGACGTTGAGAAGAGAAGAGTGAGTACCTTTACAAAAATTACCTAAAACAAAAACCGAAATCTATCGAGGTCCAAAAGTGATCGAGAATCTTTCATCATCATCATCATTTCAGCCGAAAGACGTCCACATAGGCCTCCCCCAAGCGTCTCCACAACGACCGATCCTGTGCGTCTAACATCCACCGCATTCCCGCGACTCTCACCAGGTCGTCAGTCCACTCTAGAACCTTTCGGCCCCATTGACCATCCGTTCTACGAGCAATGTGCCCTGCCCACTACCACTTTAGTTTGGCAATTCTTCGGGCTATGTCGGCGACCTTGTTTCTCCTGCGGATATCTTCATTCTTTTCGAGAATCTTTAATTAGATTTATTTTAAGAATCCAACTAACCTAACTACACTCCATTCACAATAAGATTAGACATTTAAACAAACCCCTTTTTACAGTCCTTTCAACTGATTCTGACTTCTATTCCGTAGGCATAAGGACGGCATTCAAAGCAAAAAAACTGGGCAAGTACGAGTCGGACTCGCGCCCTGAGGGTTCCGTACAAACTTACCTATGAAATAAATTCAATTCCCAAATGGAGTTTTGAAGATTTTTCCGAATCACATTTTTTTTTTGTTGTGACGTAACAACAAATTTACACTTTTCAGATTTATTCCTATACCTGTGCTATAACACCTTGCTTTATGCAAAAATTCAGGTTTCTGGGTCAACGGGAACTACCCTATGAATTTTGATTTCCTTGAGTGTCGAAATATACGTTTTTTAAGACATAAATGGCCATATCTTTTTTTTTCGTTAACTTAAAATTTTAATTTTTTCACGGCTTCAAGAGCCCGCAGATTTGAGTATATGGTTTTATTTTCAACTCGATACCTCGCTATCACGCGTTCCAGAGATAATAGGTCTTGACAGACAGACAGACAGACAGACAGACAGACAGACCGACGGACGGACAACAAAGTGATCCTATAAGGGTTCCGTTTTTTCCTTTTGAGGTACGGAACCCTAAAAAGTTTGTCAACGCAATAGAAATCAAAATCGGTTGAACGGACAGTGAAAAAGGTACCTTATTGAGAATGGAGTATAGTTTAGAATATTCTGCAGTTAATAAAAATTGTTCAGTCGCTTCAAATCATTTTGTTTGTGTGATCCCACTGCTGGCTTAATTGGATCCAAAACCTTCACTCTAATATTAAGAAAGTGACAGTTTTTATGTAATATGTATGATTGTTTTTCCTTCACGCTCAAACGTTCGAATTATTAGAAACTTAGGCACACAGGTATATAAACCAAGAATAAATACTACACACATACACATGCCTATGTCCAGCAGTGGACTCTTTCGGCTGAAATGATGATGATGATGATGACATACACATACATACAATAAAACATACACACAACACACACATAACACACACAACACACACACAAACACACAACACATAACATAGAATAAGACGTTAGCATAGACCGATTGCAGTAGCTTGTACTGACTAAAGCTGCCTATACGCGTCAAACTCATCCTGCCATCGGGGATTGGTCAGGTAACGTTTTTAATTAGCAAGGCTAATTTTAATATTTTTTTGTTCTTTTTCAGGTATGTTTTCTGTGTTTGAAGACCAGATTCGGCATTTTTGGTCCTTGGGGCCAGAAGTGTAAACTTTGTAAAAAGACTGTCTGTCAAAAGTGTTGTTCAAAGGTGAGTTCAATGAACATCCTATTCTTTGATTTATTCTAGTTTCGTAGTCGTATTCTAGTCCTAGTTCTATTCTAGTCTTCTACTAACTAAAATATTAAATTCTAATGAGTTCTAAATGAAACGATTTCAAAGCTTTTGTTTATGTTTACTATTAGGTAAAATGTGTTATTGTTACGCGAAATGAAAGATGTACGCAACTTTCCCGGTAAACTTAGCCTGGCACAGGAAAATATTTACCTAATTGTTTATATTCTTTACTTTTGAAGGGTTACAAACTTAATTTTGTAGAGATATATACATTGTGCAGAGATACAAACTTAATTTTGTAGAGAGGTATACAAATATTGTGCAGAGATACAAACTTAATTTTGTAGAGGTACAAACTTAATTTCATAGAGGTAAAAACTGAATTTCATAGAGATACAAACTTAATGTCATAGGGGTACTAACTTAATTTCGTAGAGGTACAAACTTTATTTTGTTTTTATTTCAAATATTTAAATTTCGTTCTAGATGCGTATCCCCACGGAGCACTTTGCGCACGTGCCGGTGGTGCTGCTGAGTCCGTCACTGCTGCCCTCCCCGGAGGACGAGGCGCACTCCTCCTTCCCCAGGAGCCTCATGTCCAGGCTCGTGTCACCTGAGTACTCGGTGAGTTACATACCTCCTAACGAACATACCTAAAAAGATTTAAAAAAAAACTACAAAGAATAAATCCACGCTGGAATCTCGAGACGCTGGTGAACTGGCTTTTTTGGACTGTTTAGATGATATTGACTTAATTATAATAATAAACGTATAATATGTCAATAAAGATGTGTCACTGATCTATAATTGTCTGCAATTATGTTCAGTAAGCTCGCAGTCCAAATGCAGACCATTTGTATTGATCATAAGCGTTTGAGTCTCTCTAAAGTTCTATCGCGCCTATTATAGCTTTTTGTTTCTTGTAACTTTTAGTGTAGTATTAGTCCTATGATATACTGGGGGGCTATTGGCTAACTTTTTCAATAACAGTTGACAACTAGCATTCGTTGCACACTAAACTTAGTTGTCAACTGACAATGTCATAAAATTGGTATTACGTATCACACAAGTGACTAACAAACTACGGTGGAAATGTGGTGAATTATAAAAAATTACGGTGCCTATTGTGACCACTCTACAATTTTATCGACTATTATACAGCTTCAAAATCTTACACAATCGCAATTTTAGAAGTATCGATACAATAACATCTGTCAAAACGTGATACGGTGGCTATCAACGGCCCCAGTGGCTAATGACGTCACTGCAGTTAGTCACTGAAGATAGGCAATACGAAATTAGCTGTTTGACAGTTCAATGATGCACATTGTTAACAAGTGATCATCACTTGAACTGTCAACAGAGTTACGCAATAGCCCCGCTGGTAGTATTAGGCAAATGACGTTTTTGTTAGCGTTCCCGCCAAACGATAAAGTAGGTACAAAATATATGGCAATGACATAACCTGTCACGTCACTTGTCATGTGATTTTACCACAGGTAATGTCATTGCCATTCATTTTGTACTTAGGCCGCGTTTCCACTATGTCGTAAGGGTTAATTTATCGGCGGACGACTATCGTCTCTAGCTGTTCCCATTATAAAGACTATTTGTCGCAACAACGACACATAACTTACCGTCGCGGTTATTTGTGACAAATTTTTATAGTTTTACGATTGTCGCGCTAGCCGTTCCAAATGGTCATGACAATCTGTTGCCACCGCAATAAAAATCGTAGACGACAGTTAATCGTGTCGTCCTATATGTAAACATCTCAATTTAAATATATAAGCCACGACACTTAATACACACTACACCATTATCTGTCGTCACGACAAAATGGGAACGCTTGGTATGATATTAAGTAAATTTTGCATCTTACACGGTGCAAGTGAAGATCAAATTCCGGAAGAACAAAATACCTATCAATACATGATAATACTCTACGATTATGTTTCCCGTAACACGATCAGTGATGAGTGATAATGCTGCGTGGTTCACCGCAAATCGTACCGACACTGCCGACAATAGACGATCGTTGTCGATCATCTACTTTATGATGTCGTTTAACTTCTTCCGTTATACACCGCAAATGGGTACCTATACTCATATAGTGTCGTTAGTAATATGATCGATGTGATACATGTATCAGTCAAGTGCTTTGTTTTCCGAAGAAGTATAGAAGACGAATCATCGTTACAGTGTGGGTAGTTATTTGTAAGCGATAGTTGACATAAACCCCCAAACAACACTTACAAACCTTTTTTTTTTGTTGCCGGGGTGGAAAATCCTCATGGATGTCCTTCGCCTGGGGCAGGCGAAGGGGTCTGTCAGACTCTTACTGACTAAAAACCACCTCGGTGTTCCCTCCTACACTTGGACCGGGGATCGTGGGAGCTGATACGCCATCCATGATCCCTGGCTAGTGCCGGCCCGCCTACGCAGGCCACCTCAGGCCCGCGGGGAGTGTGATGTGTCCTACCCCGCGACGTCGTCAAGTTGAAAAAATTGCTGAATTTCTGAGGTTAAGGGGAAAGTTATGTAGTGTAGGGACAGTATACAGGGTGGCTTTGACATCGACGCACAAACGCATAAAAAAAAATTTGTATATCTAATATTAGAAGCATTTATGTATTGTCTCACCTACATCAGGTACTAGAACTTCCGACCTCTTCTCCACAGAGCATGGTCGAGAACAGTGTGGGCAGTGCGCCGAGCAGCCCCGCGCAGGTGCGGCGCGCCAGCGCGGCGGGCCCGGCCGTGTCGGCGGCCGCGCACAGTGCGCCCGGCTCGCGCGGCGGCTCGGCGCTGGGCTTCTCGGACCAGCTGTCCGTGCCGCCGCACTCCATGTCGCGCAGCGTGGAGGGGCCGCAGGCCATGTCGCTGGTGAACACGCCTCCTTCGACGCTAGACCGCAGGTTTGTACCCATGTAGCTTTATATAGGTGAAGACTTAAGTACAACATGGCTTTCCTCATTTTTAAATATTCTTCATATCAAAACACTACACATAACAGAGAAATCAACCATTCAATAGCAACAGCCTTATATTTAGTCTTTTCCAATCCTGCTGTCTGCAGCAGGATTAGGAAAGAAAGAAGAAGAAAAAAAAAAAAGAAAAAGAAGTTCGGGAAGTAGTGTTCTGACACTACTCCCCGAACTTCTTTCCTCACCCCCAAACTTTTTTAGTCAATCCCGAACTTGTAACTGTTGAGTAGAGACTCACCCTCGAATTTCTCTGCTCACCCCGACCTCATCTACTCACCCTCGAACTTCTCTACCCCCCCTCCAAACTTCTCTATCGACCTCCGAACTTCTCTACACACCCCCAAAATTCTCTATCCACCCCCGAACTTCTCTACTTCCACAATCACCTCAACTTTTTTCGCAATGATCTCCACTTTCGCATTCACATTCCTATCATCCCAATCTTTTGCATTCGTTTCCTTTTCTTGCATTTGGTTCAATCCGATTTGAATACTAACTTACTAACAAATGGTTCTGTTGTATTGCAGAGGTCGGTACGGGCGCAGCACGACGGGCGTGACGGCTGCGGAGCGGCTGCGCGGCGTGCAGATGGCGGTGTGCCACGACTGCAAGGCGATGGTGCTGCAGATCATCAAGTCGTCGCGCGCGTCGCGCTCCGCCAGCCGCGACCGCGCGCTGCGCCACCTGACGCTGGACCTGGCGCCCGTCTACACCGCCGACTGTTAGTGCAAGCGTCATGCAGCCAAGTGACGCCTAGCATGTTGCACTGCCCGGTCATGAGTGCATTTACCTTAAGAACCCAGATATCACTGCTCCTACCTAAGAAGCCAACTATGAAAGCGTTCACCTTAAAATCCAGCTATAAATGCAACCATCTTAAGAGCTGCTTTGAGTGTTCCGTACAGCGAAATATCGCATTCATCAGATCCATTGGTGTTCTATAATAGTCTTCGCAGCGGCTGAAAGTGTTTACCACCCACGCAAAAAATAAGCGGTTTACAGAAATTTTACATAAATAGTTGAAAGTGATTCTAAATGTAAAACAGTGCACTCAAAAGACAATTCCGGCTGAATGTTAGAAACATCACAGTTACTGGTTCATTTACCAGATGGATGGCTGTTTAGCGCGTTCACCACACAGTCCCGGCTGTGACCGTGCGTGTGCGCATCGACCCAGTGGAGATACTAAAGTTGAACTAAACGTATTTCTACTGCGACGCAACATAGAACAAATTGGAAGGACCGTCAAATACCTTCGCCTTATATGAAGCTTACAAACGAATTGTACATATATTTTTTCCCTATTTTTTACTATGTTATTTTGATTTTTCATTACATCACTAACATTGGAATCAATTATTATGTTATTAATAGAAGTATTATTTTATGAATCTTCCAATCATACCTGTTGGTTTTTTTTTTGTTAGCCCTACTAACCCAATAATCTCTTTATTTTATACCAGACCAGGTTTTTTTTTGAATTCCCAGTTCATTTACCCAATATGTATATTATGTATTTATGAAAATTAATTATTCTTTATTCTGTACTTTACCTAGATCCTATGAAATAGTAACGTTAGTTTCCATTATGTAAATACTCAATGACATTTAAAAATAAATTTATAATGTTTTAAAATATCAATAATAAATAATATTTATCAGGGATAGTCTTTATTGACAATCCGAATAAATTTATTGAAGTTGACACATATTTATTGAAGTTGTCACTAAAGGTTCAAAAATCGAGCTTCCAAGGTTGTGTAGTGTCTATGTTGTGTTTCGTATGTGGACCATACATTTTGTTTACACAAAATGAACTTTGACAATATTCTATGACCTTTGACAGACATTACTACCACTATTTTTCTTTATCGCACAAAATCATGAATAAAAAAACATTAAATTATTAAAAATATTTACCCTACATTATCACTTTATCAGAGATACTCATAGTATATTGAATGAATAAAAAATAATATTATATTCCAGAAATTTACTAAATAAATATTTTGTCACTTAATAGATATATTTTTCTCCAAATGATAGAATGTTTTACCTAATATGTCTACAATATCGATGTGAAATTAAATAATTGTGTGTTCAAAAATATTATAATGTACTATGAATGTTGTTGTATAAAACAAAATTATATTGTATAAATGTTATGAAAATCTAGTAGAATCTGTGTTATCAATCAAACATTTTGAAGCATGAAATTGTTTGTGTAATAACGTCAAATTGTAGAACAAGTTTTTTTTTTCGTAAACTCTACCCACGTGTTCAAAAACGTGTAAACTTTCTCTAAAAGTATCGAAATCCAGGTTATTGCACCAGATATTCTACAAATTGACGTTAGGATATCGTTCTCCTGTAGCTGACCCCTGACTCAATTTCCAAAACTAAAGTCGGATTCACACGAATGATTGATTACAAACTATTTGACTTTTATGTCTATAGTAAAATGTTTACAAATTATTTTGATATTTGTGTAAACAATGTGAATTTAACAATTTTACAGACATGGTTGCAAGATTCATGAGGATCCGATATGAAATTGATTGCTTTTAATTACTTACTAATGTGTGACATTCAGAGCAATTGTGTTTTCAATAAGTTAAGTTTCCTGTGCCATACCAATCGAGATGAATAATTTTAACAGTGACGAATAATTGCATGTGCGTTTAATGCATGTCACGACATTTTTTGAAAATCCTACGTGCCTATCTATGAGTACAGATCAAGACCATATTTCGTTTTAAGTTAATATTTTTTCCACTTAAGTTTTTGGTTCATTTACAAAAAAACACAAAACTACAAAAAAAAAAAACTGAAATATTTAATTTTCATTGAAACCGGTTGCGTGCTTTTGATAAAACTGTTATTTTTCATGAAGGATTTTAATTTAAATTTCATTTTTATAAAGGATTTATTTTCCTGGTTCTTCAGTAATTCGTGATATAAAAATTGCGTTTGACAGTTCAGTCGACAGTATGCAACCAGCTTGTTAAGTCTGATTGTTTGTATGAGATTTATGATTGTGAAAACGTTGATTAACTTTCATCATTTATATTCATATAAGTCAAGATCTCTGATGCGGCAGTAGTAATGCAGAAAGGGCATGGTTTTAACTTTATTTCTTCAGCCTTTACAAAGTCTGTATTTACTATAGTCGCAGTAAAAGACTTGGCTTTAAATTTATTTAGAATTAACTAAATTATTTCGCGAATTATACCCACTATCTAGTACTCTCTGTAAATATAGATTTCTAGAGTAAAAATATAGTAGCGGTTCAAAATAAAACTGTAGAACTATTTTCAATGTAATTAATCATCTTAATACAATTAAAACTGGGTTTTCCCTTAACTCTTACATTCCCTCCGTTAATTTAGTTATTTTTAAGTTAAATAATAACAACTGATAAAATATATTGCAGTAGGTATTTTACTAAAAAATGGCCTAATATTATTCTTTGACATTTTCGGCACTATAATGATTTTCCGTTGCGTCATTAGATTTTTGTTTACAGAAATAGTACTTATATTTTCAAAATTTATTTGTAAGTAAATTCATTCATTTAAATTAAATTAAATCTTGTACATTAAAAGCCCAGTTAATATTACTTGTAAATGTGTAATTTAGTAGTCTGTTAGACGTTACTTAGATTGTAACCGTTTAAAAATTTAAGTACTAATGTAAGTGGAAATAATCGATGATGAAAACAAAAACCATACTTAAATATACATGAATACAAATCGTTGAAAACTTGATTTTATTTAATCACTTTTACCTACAGTCTATCTCACGTAAGAAGTCTTTGGAGACGTAGCGCTAACAGTTAGGCGTCCACTACACGGTCATGCAAGCGTCAATCAAAACCATCAATCATGAATGATGTTTGAATGACGGAATGTTATCGCCATTATGTTTTCGTCATGCAAACGCCAGTCATCGCATTAGACGGTAGGTTTTTAGTCAATCAAAATATTTGACTGTGGCAAAACTGACAGCAAAACCTATCGTGTAATGGACGCCTATGGTATGCGACTTCTAACAAATCTTAGTTCCGTATATATTTAGGTACATGAGCCAGAATTTATCTGGATTTCGAAGAGCCTATTATTTAAACGCATCCATGGCGGCCGAAAATCGTTTCGAGCTTTACTTGGAACATATTTAGTTAGATACCTACTTACCTACCTATAGGCCAAGAAACTTTAATCATTTCAAACATGTCTGCCCGATTTTTAAAGAATTTAAGAAAATCAGCTAATTTACGTTTTATGAGGGGTACTTGTCTCAGAGGACAGTTGGAAGTGAAACCACTTTGTAAACACTGTACTGATGTAATAAAAGTTCACACTTAAAGGGTTCGACGAAACCTAATGTTAAAACTATACTGCTTCGGTAACAATCTTCTGTGCACTAGCTTCTGACGTTTTATAAGTGCCCATGTAGGCCTGTGTGAAATAAAAATATTTTTTATTTTTATACATTTATTTATCTCAGCACCCTAAGGTCCTGGACCTTTGGAAGGCGTACGAGGAGCCGAAACCAACTCGCAGAGGCCCTTTTAGACGCTTTTAATGGGAAGTTGTACAAACCGGTGATTATCCCTGTACGCACTATGCTAGTGCATCCAAGGACAACCCCCGGTTGGTGGAAAACTATTGCGACATACGGAAAACTAAGATATAAGGCTATGGTTTTTGGAGTCTTAAGTGGACTGGTTACCAGGAACTATGTTAAGACTATGGCCCCTGCTTAAGCTGTTGATCCCCGCATTAACGCCGGCGTTCACGCGCCATTGTCTTACTATTGTGTCTCTAATTACGCACTCAAAAGGTTAAACAATGTTATTAATATCCATCGACAAAAGGCAGGGGGTGACTTGCACACTCAATAAATGGGCCCCCATAAACGGTCGCTAGCACGAAGTGACGTAGCAACAAGAGGGCAACATATCCTGAGGTGCTTAAGGAGTGGAGAGGTATACAACGGCTATCAGGACAATCCCGGAAGTACGGTCAAGATCCCTACCAGCACCTTACTGGATTATACATCCTTCTCCCGAGCACGTTTGCTCTTGCGAATCTCCACTCAAGCCAGCCAATAAAGGCAAGAGAGAGGTGGGAGCTCAGTTCCTCGTCAGTGTTCACTACGGCCGGCCAATAAAGGCAAGCCGGAGATGAAGAACAAGAATTCTCCCGGGAGATCGGGTCCGTGGGGTCGCTAATGCCCAACAGTTCGCCACAAAACTGCACTGCGGATTGTATCTCTCTTAGTCTGGCCCCTCACCCTCGGCATATTACGGCAAAGCAAACTTCACCGATACAGACCTAGAGTATATTGGAGCACGCAAGCCCCACCACGACGTCAACGTAGAGATACGGCGATGGGTTTTTTATTTTATTATTATTTAATCAAAATAACGTATTGTACTCGTCAGACTTCCACACGCGACTGCCACGCGCATTGGCCCGTACGGACCGGACGTGTCGCGAGTCGGCCACGCCTATGGGTGCGACAGAGATTCACTATACAAATATCTTGGCGGAATACGACCCCGGGACGCTTTTATTGGCCGTGAGGATGTGTGTGTTGCTATAGTTTTATAAAAGTACCCTGCAATTCGTTATTTAAATTCCCTTTATAATTTTCCCTTTCCCGTTTTGTAGAAGCGTGTAATTTCGATCCTATAAAGAAAATGTCTATTGAATTCCATGATGGTGAACCCACTGAGGTTCACCTAATATTTTTAGCCCTCAAAGATTTCTCAAAATACTGTCAATTAATTTCCTAATTTGAGCTGAAGATTCTTTGTTCATTGGTTGAATAGCAATTACAGCCTTAAAATAATTATGCTACCATAAACTACTATTATTACCTATAGCGATTCTCAAGCAAATCCCAGGCAACACAATAATTACGGTAGAGGTGTGCCCTGCTTGGGCAGAGCACGGCCGTGTCCTCGTGGGGGAGATCGGCGGCAACGATCTCTCGCGACGGGCCTTGGTACATGCCATGGTCCGAAGCCAGGAGCAGTTGTCGCCTCCTACTGCGAAGCAGTAATGTTAGCAAAAGAGGAGGCCGCACGTGCACGCGCGAGGGAGCGACGTTCACGCCCCAGCCAGTGCCAGCCAACAGTTTGACATACCCGCTCCCGCGTTTGCAGTCTGGCTGAAGACTTAGCGAGCTTGTGCTTGTAATGAAAATCCAAGATTGCCATCTTGGATTTTCATTTCGCGACAAAAATTTCTTCGTCACCGGGGTAATTTTTATGTTTTCGGGGTTCTTATGAACGATCTAGGGCTCGAGCCGCACTCATGTTCACAATTTTGTAATCTTACGGAGCTTGCAATTAATTATGTGGTGACACAAACTAACATTTATCCTCAAGTGTAAATCTCTCAAATATATAAGGTGTAAAAAAATTAACTTTAAGAATTTCGAGGGGACATTGTACTCCTCATTATGAACAACTTTTACTATGGGACCAAACCTGAAATCGCGAAAAAAAAATCAGCTGTTCCCTACGTTTATGTTCGCATAACTCGTCAAAACGTATGGAGCAGCTGATTTTTTTTCGCTATTTCAGGTTTGGTCCCATAGTAAAAGTTGTTCATAATGAGGAGTACAATGTCCCCTCGAAATTCTTAAAGTTAATTTTTTTACACCTTATATAATAAGGTTTGCTGTAAAAAAAACCAATAGTACCCACACAATTGAGTCGCCTGTGTACATCAGCTGTCCTATTTCTATTGTTTTATTTATTTAAATATTATATTAGCATATCATAAATAAAAACCCCGACATAATAGCAATGACATTTATTGATTGATTCTGAACCTTTAAATTTAAATATAAATAATGTTATTTAGCTTACTATTAGCAGACCCTCCTCGGCGAAGGTAGTGGGGAACTTCAAGATTAAGCGGAGCGGGACCCTTGCGGATGCGTCCTGATACGATGTAGTGCGAGTCGCCGGCGTTGGCGACGAACACGCAGTCGAGATAAATGGACACATACATCGATGACCAGCCAATTGAAGTGGCAAAACTATTCCAGCCATCAGGTTTATGGTATCAAAAGAAAATGGTTATAACAGAATTCCGTACAAACTTACATAGGAAAACAGTTCAATTCCCGAATTGAGTTACGAGGATTTTTCTGAATCACAAAAAAAAAAATTGTGACGTAACTACAAATTTAGTTTTCAGATTTTTGCCTATACTTGTGCTATGGGACCTCGCTTCATACTAAATTTCAGGAGTCTAGGTCAACGGGAAGTATCCTATGGATTTTGATTCTCTCGAGTGTCGAAATACACTTTTTTGCGACATATACTTCGTAACTTTTCTTATCGAGTTTGATTTTTCACAGCTTCAAGGGACCGCAGACCTGAGTATATGATTTTAATTTCAACTCGATACCTCCACGCGTTCCGGAGATAAAGGGTCTTGACAGACAGGCAGACAGACAGACAGACAGACGGACGGAAAACAAAGTGATCCTATACGGGTTCCGTTTTTTCCTTTTGAGGTACAGAACCCTAAAAATAAAATATAAAAAAAAAACGATATAACAGCAATCACATTTATTGATTGATTTGATGACGCCTATTAATTGATTCTGAATCATTACACTTATATAAATATATATTGTCTAATAAATAACGTCGTTTAGCCTACAACTAGCAGACCGTCCTCGGCGAAGACGTGGGGGGGAACTTCAAGGTTAAGTGGGGCGGGGCCCTTGCGGATGCGTCCTGATGCGTCGTAGTGGGAGCCGTGGCAGGGGCAGTAGTAGCCCCCGAAGTCACCGGCGTTAGCGACGGGCACACAGCCGAGATGGGTGCAGACGCCGATGACGACCAGCCACTTGGGGTTCTGCGTGCGTTGGTTGTCGTGCTGAGGGTCACGCAGAGTGTCTACTGGGACCGCCTGCTCGGTTGAAATCTCGTTTTCGGTTCTGTGGCAAAAATAAAGAAAAATATTATCAACTACACTCCATTCGCAATAAGATTGGATATTGAAACAAAGCCTTTTCACAGTCTGTTCAACCGATTTTCACTTCTATTCCGGAGTCATACGGATGGCATTCAAGGCAAAAAAAGTGGTTACAATACACACTTTCTACTGCACCTGCCATTAGTCATGCTACCAACGCAAATGGGTTGAAAGGACAGTGAAAAAGATTTGGTTTAAATGTGTAATCTTTAAGGCAAATGCGAGTATAAAAACGAATAGGTCCTAATATACCATCAAAATGTAGGTACTCTTCACTTGTGCTCAATTATGGGTCTTTAGCCACTCAAATGTCCAAATTGCGGTGACGTCAATCATTTCACCTGTGAACGATGTCACCTGTCACTTTTTTTGTTATGACCGCGCGAAATCCTTTAAAAAAACAATTAGATACTACTCCAAAACTCCTAGAGCTAAGAACACTTACGAAAAGCTCAAAGAATCCAGAATTTAATTAAACTAAAATTAAATTGTTCAAAAAAAAAAAATGGTGATAAGGCATTAAGTCGGGAAAATGCGTTTTTTTTTTTGCATTATTTTCGTATTTATTTTCTATTTCGAGTCTTTTAAGAGAAGTATGTTGAAAAGTCTTATAAGAAAATTATTGTTTGTTTGGCTTCGAATCTTATTAGAATCCTATAAGGTCAAGAGTGAATAGGTAACTTCTAGGCAAGCTATGCCACCGTCGTCACCACATCAAGTGAGATCGCGAAGTCAAGCGCGAGCCTTCGTATCATTATTATCTATACAACAATATAGGCAAAAAAATCACATTTGTTGTATGGGAGCCCCACTTAAATATTTATTTTATTCTGTTTTTAGTATTTGTTGTTATAGTGGCAACAGAAATACATTATCTGTGAAAATTTCAACTGCCTAGCTATCACCGTTCATGAGATAAAGCCTGGTGATAGACATTCGGACAGTGAAGTTGTAAGTCTTCTGAAATTCTAAAAAGCAACCCATAATCTTACCACAAAATACATTTTAAATATGATTAAAGTACAAAATAGTTGTGTTCTCCACTAGATTTCTAAATACCTATCATAATATTATTATCTATTAATTAGTTCTGAATGATGACCTTAAAATGTATAATTATAATCAAAACAAACAATATAGTACTTATGGCATCAGAATAGATGAATAGCTTGTGCTATTATTAGTCTATGGTGCGAAAAATGCCGTCATGGCATAGATCATTCCTGTTATTAACTGCGCATTTGAGTTTTGGTGCCTGAAGCTACATTGTGATGAATTGGCAAAGAAGTGCATAAATTCAAACTATAGATACTATACTACTAGATGATACTAGATGAGAATGTTAAGATGGATGTGTGGTGTGACGAGAATGGATAAAGTGAGAAATGAGTATATTAGGAAGTTTGAAAGTGGCGCCAGTGACTGAAAAGTTGAAAGGGAATCGTTTGTCTTGGTATGGTCATGTAAAGAGGAGAGATGAAACGCATGTTACTAAAAGAGTTATGAGTATACATGTGGATGGGTGGAGAGGGAGAGGGAGGCCAAAGAAAAGATGGATGGATTGTGTGAAAAGTGATATGAAAGAAAAGGAAGTTAGTGATAGCATGACCGTTGACAGGATAGAATGGAAGAAAAAATCATGTTGTGCCGACCCCAAATAAGATGGGACAAGGGCAGGAAGATGATGATGATGATGATGATGACATGCTCTCATTATTCGTTCAGTTGTCTGCCCCCCTAGCCAAGTTACAACCGTTTCGTTTCGTTTCTCTTTTCGTTGATCGCCTCGAGTCGGCCAGGCCTCCTATTCCTTTGTTCTGACCACGTGACTGAGCGTTGAGATGACGTCAGAATAAAAGAATTGAAGGCTTGGCTACTCGAGGCGATCGACGAAAAGAGAATCAAAACGAAACGGTTGTAACTTGGTTAGGGGGGCTGGTCTGTGAACCTAGCAAAGCGAGCATAGCCAATGAAAGTCAGATCTTTCTGACTCAATGAACTCACCTGTGACGAATGAACAGTGGCTTTCCACGCCACTTGAAGGTAACGGACTTGCCCTCAGGGATTTCTGCCAGCTTGATCTCGATCTTGGCCAGGGCCAAGACGTCGGCGGCGGCGGCCATAGACGACACGAAGTGCGTCACCAGGGACTTGGCTGCGTACGCGCCCGCCACACCACCCGCTGAAATTATTAAAAAAAATTGTTAAAATATGATATTCTTAATGATTAGATTTGTTTTTTAATTCATTAGAAATTTATATAATTTTCTTTCAGTTTTGTGTGTCTATTGACAAGAATTCTTAGACGAAACTAGACTGCCACTAGTATTACATGAGCATTGAAGTGCCTCTAATAACATACCTACTTACAAAATAAACATACATACTGGCATGTAATACACATATAAAAAATTTACAATAGTGCCTCACTGTTTAATTTATCTCCCCAGTCACACTATCATTAATTCCCTTTCTTTCTTATTAGTTTACACAATATTGTTTTATTTTATACTTTGTAAACTGACATGATGGTAAGCAGTGATATGGTTGCCAAATTCACATAATGAACAGAAACATATATATTGCAATGTTATATACTTAAACAAGAGATATATAATAGTACCCCACTTTTTAATCTCAGATAGCAAACAACAGTAATTATACACCTTCTTTACATATTATAAAAAACTTTTTACAAAAAAAAAATAACCGACTTCACTAAAAAAAACACTAAAAGGATCAAAATAACTTTAATTTCGGAAGTCGGTGTTTCTCGGTATTGTTTGTTTCTTATTTAACAGCGACTTCCGAAATTAAAGTTATTTTGATCCTTTTAGTGTTTTTTTTAGTGAAGTCGGTTATTTTTTTTTTGTAATAAGTTTTTATTTTACACTTTTTAGTTGCGAACCACTTATAAACAGAGTGCCTATTTCTCATGACGATTCCAATTAACCCAAACACTGTAAGGTTACATTGTTTTATTAGAAAGTTCCTGTTCCTGTTCTACCTTCCACCTTCCGGCTCCACCACCACCGATCGGTTCGATAGTACCTTATAGCCAAAGTGCATCTCATGACAATTCTAATAAGCCCAAACACGGCTAGGATACATTGATTAATTACGGAGTTCCTATGCCTACCTTCCGGCTCCATCATCAGATCAGTTCGATAGTACCTTATAGCCAAAGTGCATCTCATAACGATTCTAATAAGTTCAAACACGGCTAGGTTACATTGATTAATTAAAGAGTTCCAATGCCTACCTTCCAGCTCCATCATCATCATCAGATCACTTCGATGATACCATTTTCAACGTAACTATTCAGAACCATTCATTTATTTGTATTGTCATAGTCGCTTAACTATCTTCATTGTGATATCAATGTGAGTGTGAAGTTCAGTTGACCATTTCTGGTCTTCTTCATCAGTTCCACTTCATCAAATGTTACTTTTTGACTGTAAATGCTTAAGTTCTCGATGAAAATGCCAAAATCACTATATGGTTGCCTATAATATTTGAGGAGTTCCCTCGATTCCTCATGGATTCATCAGAACTGGATTTTGAAAAAAATGGGACCAATCTGGAAGCATATCCTATAAAGGGAAAAAAAATATTTGCAAATCGGTCCATAAACGACGGAGTTCTGAGGTAACAAACAAAAAAAAAGGTTAAAATTAAAAAAAAAATACAACCGAATTGAATAACCTCCTCCTTTTTTTGAAGTCGGTTAAAAACAAAGTCGCTTTTAGCGTCTGTCTGTTTATCCGCTAACTCCTCCTAAACCACACAACAGATTTTGATGTAGTTTTCACTAATAGAAATACTAAACAAGAAAGGTTTATGTTAATTTACACTAGTGCAAAGCGACTAGGTCACTAGTAATAATTATTATTAAGTGATTGAGCTTCAACAATAGTTTTTCAATTATATATTTTATTGCAGTCATCATTATAGATATTCAGCTATATGTTTGATAGTTCAACTGTATCAATCAAAGAATTTTGATCTACAGTTACTGTCCCTTTCCATTTTCTGAAATAATATTATACACACTTGCTTTTCCATTTTGCTTTTGACATTGGCAGATGTCGACCATCTTGCCATTAATAAAGAATAGAATAGAATAGAATATGTTTGATAATAGTAACAGGTTTATATGGAATTTGTTCAGTGACTGCCCAGTTTATTCTTGTAGCTTCCTAAATTAAGTTTTGGGGAATCTTCTTTAGTCTTCTTGCAACTGTTTGGGTGTTCATCAGGTTTGCTGCTAACTTGATTGGATGATTTGAGATTCGTTCTTTTAGTCTTTTCTGAAAAACTTCCATTACAGTTTGTGTTTATTTTTCTAATTGTTTTCTTCCACCTGACTTTATTAATCTGAACTTTTGGCAGTCTGCCCTTACTGAGACCAATAACTCAAAGGCCAGCAGTATAATGCTAGTTCATCAAGCACATAACACATAATAGTACCTACAGGACATTCATATTTTACCAGTTATGTCTCATATGTGGAGCACTTGGCTGAGCACTTATTGTCACCAATTAATCACTAAGTATTTTAAGAAAAATATTTTAAAAAGTCACAGCAACCATCCCAATATCCTGTATACCAAGTTATGCATTCACTATATTCAGATTTTGTTTTTTTTTATTTATTCAATCCAGGTTTATTTTATTTATTGCATAAAATTTAGGTTTTTTTTATAGAAATCCTAAATGCGGAGAGTAATGAACTCCATGAATACTTCTACCATGAATTTGTTTTAATTTAAAAGCATTATTAAGGGAATCTGACAATGGTGGTCGTTTATACATAATCAGATCTCTGGGAATAAATAAAAAAAAATATATATATATATTTTCTTGCTGCTAATTACATCTAAATTTATAAAGAGGAAAGATTTGATTTTTTGTTTGTTTGTTTGTTGTTTGTATATTACGATTTAACTCAAAAACTACTGGGCTAAAACTACTGATTTTCAAAATTCTTTTACGAGTAGATTGCTACTTTATCACTGAGTAGCCTATATTTACTATTTTTACGCAGGCGCACGTGCCGGCTAGTACACAATAATTATGTTGAGGAAAGTTTTTACTTAGAAAATTTTAGTCATCTTGGAATGCACCTAAGATGAAACACACTATTGATTTTATTTTCACATATCCCCTCAGGCGTTTCATAAGGATAAGGAACGAGGTATGCTGTAAACATAAAAGAATGCTCCGGTCCAGTGTGATTGTTATATATTTAGTAGCAAAATATAATTTAAGTACCTTGAAACCTTTTAAAGCAAAACATTTTAGTCATGTTTTCCTTAACAAATCAGATTATGCTTCTCTCTCATTCTATCTCAGGATTTCAAGTAAATGCCTGGATCATTTTCTTAAAATAAGCATTGATATTTGAACATGAGTTATACCGCAAATCTAAGGCAATTTTAACCTATTGAGTAGCGTAATTAGAGACAGAATAGAAAGCAAAGACGTTCGAACGCGGCATTCGCTCGGGGTTTAATGAATTAATCCATGGTGGACAAGAAATATTAATAAATACGTATGTATAACTATAGCTATGTCTAATGTAACAATATGGTGAAATACCATTTTATGTTTTGTTTAGATAAGAGACTAATTATTATGCTTCATACATGCTTTGCAGCACTATCACTGCGTGCGTTAATATGCTTACGATAAATAAACACTGTTGGTACAATTCAGTTAAAAAATTTCAAGGACTAACCTCCAGCGATAAGATAAGTGAAGGACTGGCGTCCATCAACGCTCTCGGCGTTCTTCGAGGTAGGTTCCTGGGTCTCCTTGCGACGGTAAGCCGAGAAGTCAGGATAGCCGATGTCAGTGTGCGCGAAACGAACATGACTTGGAGCTAGAAATGACAAGGTGTTATGTAACAAGATTTTTCGTCACAATTTATGAAGTTATTGAAAGAAATCACAAAATAACAGTGAAAATAACTCACCGCGAGTGCTTACTTTAACCTTCAAACCCTGGAGAGGTAAGGCTCCATGCAAAGACTGTACAGTCGAGGTTTTTGGTAAGGGATGAATCAACACCTTTTCGTTCGATGTGGGCGCAACAACCAGGGGCTTTAACCCATTGGCAACCACCGATGAACTTGCCTTAAAGTAAGGAGCCAAATGCCCAGCCCTTGTGACCGAAGTCATTTTGTATCACAGCAGAAATACGCAACAAAATTGCTTTGATATTTTCGCTGAGCGAAGTGCTCGATTAAAGAAATGTCAAAAATTGTGTTGCCATTTGTAAATTTTGACACGGTTTATGTCATGGTTGTTCCGGCCTCAGTATTTACTCATATTTTAAACATACCAAAGGATTTTGCAGAGGGGTTCAAATATAGATCCTTATCAAACTGCTTAAATGATTTAGATGTTTAGTAATAATAATATGAAATTAATATTCATTGCAACTACAAACAGACTGGCCTGTTGGTTTATTGGTTAGTAGTCCTGACTGCTATGCCGGAGGTCGTGGGTTGGATTCCCACCCAGGACAAATGTTTGTGTGATGAGCAAAATCATATTTTGTTCTTTGGGTGTAATTTATCTGTAATATGTATGTATTTAGAAATATATAAGTATGTTTATCAGTTGTCTAGTACTCATAGCACAAGCTCTGCTTAGCTTGGGACTAGACGGTGTTGTGTGATAGTTGTGGAATATTATTATTATGCTTTAGGCTTTTATTATTATCATTATTGCAATTTCATTTATTTATGTACACATAAAACCTTAAAAATTAAAAGAACAAATACAGGATAGAAGAGGACAAAGATACTGCTTATTTCATTTTTGATTTAACTCAAAATCACTATTTGTGATAGCTATAAATATGCAATCAGTTAGATTTTTGATATTGACGTTCCTATAATTAGTAAACTCATGTGATAATAAATTATACTTCAGATGGTATTTATTTATTTTCTTTATGCTTAAGATAATGGAAAACATAGCTATGATGGAACGTATACCTTCGTATTGATTGGACGATTTGGGGTTTTCTAATGACAGCACATTGTTTTGTGCCCTAGTAACATTGGGTTATGGATACGTTCAGTGAATAATACACATTCATAATTTATATTTTAGTAAAAGACTGTCTTATTTATAACAAAATGTTTTTGTTGGATAATTTCCCCCCTTAAAAAGACCTCTAATAAGTAAGCACTATTAGTAGATAAATACAAGAAACTCCTTAAAAAATCACTCCTAACCCCTTCTGTCAGTGGCGTAGCTAAATCAACTGTTTACTTTTTTTTGCCTTGTATCAAAAACTTTTCGGCCCCTGGTTGACCCGACTGTGGCAAAGCAAAATAGGGATATTATTGCTTTTTATTTTTACAAAATAGGTCATACTAGAATAGCATAGCACTATGCTATGCGACAGCAGGTCGTAAAAGAGGTGGTAAGACTAAATAAATAGTTTCTGCCTATACTGACAAGCTCTTGGAAGATGGAAGCCTCTGCAGTAACCTGATTCGTATTATCTTGACCAGGATAGGGTCTCAGTTTAAGATGAAGCGTTCTGCACTAGAACAAGTTTAAGCACCCAATGGTGAATTCATTACGAGAATATGCGAACAAACGAAGCAAGCTCGAAAATTGCAGCACCCTTTAATATCAATGGCCCCCTTTAACTCTGTTTTTTTTGTCTCTTTGATACGGCTGATGCTACGACCCTGCCTCTCTGGCACGCTTGTTAGGGTACAGTTCTGGAGAGATTGCCATCGCTGCAGTAGGCCCTGGATCTCTCTCCTCCTCTCCTGTCTTGTACACGGCAGTTCACTATCACTGTGTGAGTGACTTTCCTAGAGTCATTCGGACGGAAGATAGAGTCTCCGTGGCTAGGGTTGTCTCCCTGACCCGATGACTTCTTCTTTAAATCCAATCTACAAAGCACAGGCGTAGGGTAGCCAGGCTTTCGGTGTTTTACAGGATGCATTTTGGAGTGTGTGCGCGGCAATTATACGACTTGATTCCGCCATCACCTTTCTACCATCGGACGACATACGTAGACGTACGGCAAGTGTCCACCCTTACATTGTTAATACGTCTACGGTCCGGACTAAGCGTTTCGCCTCGTCATTTATACTTCGTACATCGAAGGACTGGAATAATTTGCTTGCTGCGGTCTTCCCGTCCCGATCATAATTTAGATGTCTTCAAGGCTAGAGTGAATAGGTTCTTAAGCTGTTGATCCCCGCATTAACGCCGGCGTTCACGCGCCATTGTCTTACTATTGTGTCTCTAATTACGCACTCAAAAGGTTAATAAACTAGTGCGCTTCACCATCAATGATTGCATCACTGCTTACCATCAGGTGGTATAGCAGTGAAACAAATTGAGTAAAATAATATAAATAAAACAATCTTTATTTATTAGGATTGTTAAAGGCACATTATTTGACACAATTCAAGTTTTGAAACACTTAGGGTGCAATCTATGGTTTCGGCCAGTTTCAGCCAAAAAACTGGTTTCGGCTAGAGTTTCAGTATCGGCTAAAAAGGGGCCGAATATTAAGCTTCACTTAAATTATCGTTGACAACTGACTGATTCGTTTGTCTATCTATTTTATAAATGTTATGTAATCGTTGGTTTATTTGATTTATTTTATAACAGTTATAATAATTAAGCTATAAATAGAGGGTCTGAGACTGCTGTTTTAGCACACATCTCAAAGTCCTTTAATTCTTCTTTGCTCCACAGCACGCGCGGGGAGAGGGGTTATTCGGGAGGGAAGGTAAAGAGACACGGAGACACGTCGGGAGACACGTGCGTTCGTCATTATTTAAAATAAATAAAAATTTAACGAAATACAGTTAGGAGTAACTGTATCAAAGCATTATTTTTATGTTTGTCACTTTTTCTGTAATCATAGACAGAAGTCTGAAAGAGAAGTCAAACATTACGGTTTCGGCAGCGAATCGTGTTTCGGTCGTTCACACTGTTTTACAAAAACAGTATTTCTTCTTTGGCATCTCCATTTCTCTTTCTTCATCGAAAGTTCCGCACTAGCAAAGACGCAAGCGAAGTCCCTATATACTCGTACTTACTTACAGTCTTAGTTTTAAAAGTTTGCCTAAACCCTGTAAGTATTCTTATTTTATAAAGATTGCGGTGCACTGGTCCTCATCCTCAGCTTAGCCTTGGACTGAAAGTAAGTAGACACTGATCATCGAATTTTGCATTAGGTACCATTGGCTTCCACGGACGGCGAGCAATGGGTAGCTCCCCGTCCGGCCGTCTGGTAACCGTCCGGACCGAACTCGAGTCAAAACCGTAGGGGCCCAGCAAGGTCGTAGCCTACTGGGGCCATGGGTTCGCTTCTGAAAAGAGAACCCAGGGTTCTGGAACGCAAAGCAAAAAAGGAACATAGGAGTGGGTTTTAGTCAATAAAAGTCTGACACGCGACCCGTTCTGCCCTAGAGCGGGAGAAGTCATTGGATAATTGCCCACTTGAAAAAAGGAACCTTTGGCTTGACATTTAGCCCGCAACCGTAGATCCTACCACGAGCTCTTAATGTGGTCCATTTTTACCCGACTACGGCAAAGCCAAAGGAGTGGGACAGTTAGGGCTGGTTCTTTTAAAATTCAGTATTTTTACCCGACTACGGAGGGTTATGATTTTGACAGGCTTATGATTGACAGGGTTATGATTTGTATGTATGTGAGTATGTTCATCTGTTCCCTCATAGCTCCTAATCTACCTATCGGAACTCGACATATGAGATATCGTTAAAACCGTCTTGATTGTCCGCTGAACGTAGGCTTCGTGACGTGTCACAAAATTCGATATGGCGCCCTCTAGCGGACAAAAAGGAATGTGTTAAAAATAAAAAAGGGGATAAATATGCCGTGTTTGGTATCATTTGAAAGGGCTTCACTTGTACATTTCCAAAATATTGCTCAAATTTAAAGTGACGCCCTCGAGCGGACAAAAAGTCATGTGTTAAATTTAACACCAAAATTGTTTAAATAAAAAAAAAGTAAAAAACTAAAACCCGACTACAACAAAAAAAAAAAATCGACGCTGAAAAAGTTTGAAACAAGATTTTCATACTTCGAACAGAACAAAAAGAAAAGCCGTAGTCACACGTTATAGGTACCAACCGAAACACTTTAATAACGTGTGACTACGGCTATTCTTTTTGTTCTGTTCGAAGTATGAAAATCTTGTTTCAAACTTTTTCAGCGTCGATTTTTTTTTGTCGTAGTCGGGTTTTAGTTTTTTACTTTTTTTTTATACGATCTAAACTGAACTGTTATAGGGATGGAACTATACAGAGTGTATAGCTTCATCGTTTTCTCTCTCGCACGACTGTTTTAACACATCATGATAAGGATCCAGTTTCGGCTTTTGAATAAAATATTAGGATTACTATTAATGAGAATCTTATCACTCATTAGCCTTCTTGGCCGAATGTTGCATAATTTCAAGATTTCTAGTACCGTGTAGGCTGGTCGAATCTATTTTTGCCGTTTGAAATGTTAGGCAGTGATCGACCTCTCTATGACTTTTGAAATCCGGTATTTAGCATTAATTATTCAAAGATTCATGAATGCGTGCGGTTACTGGCACGGGCATCTATTAGCTGTAGCTGTGGTTGTGTAGTGATTTTCAGATATTTGATCAAATATTGGATCCAACAGACAATGGCTATGTTCAGAGTTTTCTTACGTGATCGAAATAGAAATGAAAATATCTACAAGAGAACTAAAGTTATAGATATGCCTGAAGCATCGACAAACTTTAGTGTCAGTGGGCCCCAGTCACACTGCCCACACAGTGCTTGCAGAACAGCTAAATAAACAGGAGAATGCGCTGAAAAGTTCTGGAATGACGACCGTGAAGCGGAAGACGTATCGTTGGATGGTCAGTCCATCTTATGCAAAGCCCATCGCCATCGCCTGGTGAGGGTCGCAGGAATTTAACGGACGCGCGACGCACAGGACCGGTAGCTGTGGTGACGGTTGAGGGGAGGCATTTGTCCAGCGTGTTTGACTGAAATGATGATGATGATGACAGATCAGAGCTTTTCCTGTCAATGCCTACCGTGCTTTTTGATACCTAAGTACTTCACCGGACTACTTTGAAGGTCTAGCTTTCTTGTCCTTTTTTAGAAAAAAAAACAGCGTTACTTCGTTCAGTAAAGTAATAAAAGTCTTAGATTCAGATTCAGATTTATTTATTTGTAAACATAGGTTACAGATACACATGAGTGTGAGATGTTACATTTTTGTTGGTTCTCTATGCTTTTCCATTATGCGTACAAATGTTAATATTTATTTAATTATTTATTTTGCAATATTTAAAAATTATAGAAAGCGCTACAGTGTTAGGTAGATTAGCAATTCAGAGTCAGACATTCACCTGACAAAACAAATAAAAATTACATTGTCAAAACCAATACCAAACTAATAGAATATTTAAAAAATGTCAATTACACACAACAATTAAAACTAATACAAATTACAATGTCAAAATAATACCACAAATAATAGAATTTCTCTCTATCATAAAAAAGGCTTTCACAGATTCATCTAATACAGCGTAGTCTGCATAAGTAGCATGGGTCTATTGATGGCAACGCCTTTTTTGAGGAAATTCAATAAAATAAAATAGGTTAGGTAGGTAATCATTAGCCAATTTTCCTGAGCAGATACCTACTTACTATAATATTTACTTTTTCATTATTTAGTTCCCAAACCATAACTACCCCTGAAGCGGTGGTCCTTTTATTCAAATAATAATACTTGCGGAAAAAAGAGGGGGTGGGTTTTACAAGGGCATGAACCATCCCTATACCATCCCTTAAAATCAAAATCCGGATCGCGAATTCGCGACAAAGCCCGGATGCGTCCGCACGTGATCGTACCGCGTCGTCTCATTTGATACGATTTCTATTCAAGCAGCGATCGCCACGTGATTTGTTATCTGTACTAATACGGTGTTTATTATTTCCTTTTTACTATATGTAGTAGTGGCGCCATTGCCGAAATACCAAATGTAGAATAGGATCGGAAAAGAATGAAATGTTTTTCAGCAGTTTCACGTTAAATAGGTAGGTAGGTACGTACCTAATACTAATGCAGATTGAAGCATTCATGCATTTATATCTTTTTTTTACAAGAACTGTTTTGTCGATACTCAATATTATTGCTAGGTACAAGCAATTACCAGCCTACCTATCGAATCTAGATTCTAGATCATCTGTTCGTAGAAGAAATTGACGTTTGTGTGACGTTTACTTTTTCATTGATGGTATTCATTTTCAAACTATCATGATGACAAACAAAAATTTAACGAAGGACCAAAATGTTTCAGTGCAATTATTCGTGAAAAAAACGGGTCCTCGTATCCCAATGCGTAATTAATAGCGCAAATCAATAACAGATGGCGCTACAGGCAAATAAACCTGTACTGGCAGCAACAAAAATATCTTAAATAAAACCTTTATTGGAATTAATTAATTTTCAGATGGCCATCTGCAAGTAGGAGGTATACCTACTCTGTTGGTGACCTCGAGATTTGTATTTGATAGGTATTTATCGGAGGGCTGGCGTACGTTTTGATTAATAATTATAATGTAAGTCGTAGGATAACTACTATTATGTGTTATTTATTATATTGGTAATTAGTTTGCTATATGTATATATTTACAGGCCTGCTTATTAAAGGGTTGGTAGAATATAGGTCGTTTTCATTGAGGACTGAGAGAATGTAGGTCTTTATAAGTTTCTTGGTTAATCAGGAGTTTCCGGTCTTATTTATTTAAAAAAATACCTAACTATCTTTATAAATATATATGTACACAAAATAAATAAAAAACTGGGCAAGTGCGAGTCGGACGAGTACCCTATGAATTGGTTGGTTTTGATTCCCTTGAGAGTGTCGAAATATACGTTTTTTTGTGATGTAAACCGCCATGTCTTTTTTTTTCGTTAACTCAGAAGTTTGATTTTACAGCTTCAAGGGACCGCAGACCTGAGTATATGGTTTTAATTTCAACTCGATACCTTCACGCGTTCTCGAGATAAAGGGTCTTGCTTGACAGACAGATAGACAGACGGACGGACAACAAAGTGATCCTATAAGGGTTTCGTTTTTTCCTTTTGAGGTACGGAACCCTAAAAAAACCCTAAAGAACTATCTAAAAATAATCTAAAGTACGCATGGCGTCAAAAAATTCCTCGATACAAATCAGAGTTTGCACAGACGAGGTGTGTTGGTTCAAAAAAACAAAAGTACCTATATCGTGTAGCTACTAGATTTATGTAGGTACATAGGTACTGCGTTTTATTTACGATCAATTTATTTAAAATAACATCGTAGGCAAAGGTATTTCCTCATCTACTCACAATGACAAAATATTATTAAGTACTTAGAGAGTAGGTACTGTTTTATTATAATTAATGAAATCCCAAGCTTAAAGTTCATCCAGAATGACATCACGGTTTATACGAGTAGTTCTGAAAGTACCTAGTTATTAAAAAAATTGTAAGCGTGTTACATTTAAACAGCTTATAAGAGGCAGCCCTATTAGGCAGCGGTACAAATATTTTCATGGCCATCGCTGCGCTTTGTTCGACGTCCGTGAGCACCGCAGCCTCTCACACACGCATGAAATGTATGTGTGCGTGTAGCTGTTACAGTAGGGTTGGTGCACGGCTATCTATGCTGAAATGAAAAAAAAAATTGAGTAGCTTAGATTAGACTCGAGTGTAGTCAAGTCTAATGAGTTCATCATCATCATCATTTCAATCAAAAGGAGTCCACTGTTAGACATATGCCTCCTCCAATTGTCGTCACAATGAATGATCCTGTGCGTCTCGCATCCATCGGATTCCCGCAACCTTCACCAGGTCATCAGTCCACCTTGCAGGAGGCTAGTGAATTGGTTACTCAGAATTAGGTTATCTGCTATGGTAAGCAGCTTGCAACATTCAGGTTGCTAAAAACACTTTTTGTTTAGGTAGGTACTTACCTAGATTTTTTTTCGTGAGCATTTGTTTTTTTTCTGCATTGTTTATGATCCAGCAATGCAATCACTCATAACTATTGAGTGATTGCATTGCTGGATCATAACAGTTAGCACCAAGAAGTATTGTTTTATTCTATATAGTTTCAAATTGTGCATGGTATACATAATACCTTTTAGTTTCTCATACATCCAAACAATTCAACAAAAGCGAAACACATCAAATTAAATTCAATACATCTCGCGGAACGTAACACCATTCCTCTGAAACGCGACACATTTTCGCTGAAATGTGCTTCATGTGCACTAAAACGTACAATGAGCCATTACACCGCAGGTGGTAAGTGGCAGCCCTTACACACACACCTATAAGCGATCCTTGAAGACGCCACACTCACTCACACATCTCAGGTGTGACTGTGTTTGTGACTTGCGTGCGCCACGTAAATTGCTCTACGTCCGTTTATTTTGCATAGAATTATGTAGGTACTTCTGTTAACTTTTCTTTCAGGTAATAGAACCAGCATTTTTATTGCTTCAGATTTTTGGGTTTTTAATTACTTAGGTATAGTCAGCCAAAAATTGGTAAAAACCAAGATTTAGGTAGCAGTTTTCTTGGATAAGGTATCAAGGGCGGATATAGTGTTTGTTTACCATACCTACTTCTGCTGTATCTATGCTAATTTGACCTAAACCATTGTTTTTTTTTTCAATTATTTGGTGACCTAGTTAGTTTTATGATTAGGAGTTCGCGTTTCCTATTAAATTCAGTGTTTGCCGTCCCACTAATATTTTATCTAATCATCTAATACAAACTCTAACCACAACGATTTCCTTTATCAATTGAATAGGTACCGTTGGGAATCATTTGATGAAACTGACTATCCGTACGTACGGCCTTTTGAAAAAAAAATACTACCTATTAACAATTAAGCAAGCCTTTAAATTTTACGATAGCCGTTAAACATTTTTTCTAACTATTTACAACTATGAGCCTACAGGATACCGATCAGAATCAAAGTAATAGTTTTACGATTCTATTCAATACCCTTGAACTTCAATCTGTAGGCAGAAAATAACGTAAACGAGCATAAAACGCATAATTTAAATAAATTTCATGTTTTTTTTTAAACCACATGATTAGTCGACCTCATAGAAATTTACGATTATTATTGTACAAGAATAAAAAGTATAATTTTAATGGCTTTGATGACCTTACATGCATTGGACTGTTTCCGGAATGTCGGCATTACTTGGTCACGCACATTTATGACGCTACGTGGACTACGTAGTTTGGGAATAGAATCAGAGATGGCGTTGCTTATTTAGTTTGTGAGTTCTCATGGTTTCGTAGATGCGTTTAGTGAATAGTGTAGCTGTATGACAGATAAACAGCGACGATGCGCGGGGCACTCTTGGGAGGGACGGCCCAATTCGATGCGCGCTCTACCCATTACACAATGAATTTATTGCCGCATACGGCTGACACATATAGCTTGCATGTCATGTGCGCCATGCCGCTAGAATATTTGAGCAATTAGCGATCTCAAACGTAACGCAGCCACGTTGAGACGTTATTGTATTAATACATAGTATCATATTGTAGTGGAAAATTAGAAATGATTAGGTACCTACCTAGGTATCTACTGTTATTGGTTAGGGGAATAAAGAATCTATAACCAATGCCAATGCATTGATTATAGGTTCTTTATTCCCAATCTAATCAGATCAATATCTGATAGGTACCTATATTCGCTTGCTGACTGCATGTTGGCAACTTAAATCTTCTTAAAATAGATACTTACACAACACACGGAATTTAGCATTTTCATAGGCTAGGGCCGATGCCTGCCAGGGCAGCGGGAATGTTTGAGAGAGTGACCTCGGCCTTGGAACCCAAAGGGCAACTGAAAAAACACAGGTGTGGTTTAGTCAGTAAAATTCTGGCACTCCCTCTCTCTCCAAATCCAGAGCGGAGAAGTTATTCGATGGTTTCTCACCCGCGCCGGGCCTTGGTACAGGACATGGTCTGGAGCGAGGAGGAGTGGCAGGCGGTCGCCTCCTCCTGCGAAGCAGTAATGCTAGCAAAGGAGGAAGCCGCATACGCGAGGGAACAGCCCTCACACCCCAGCCGCCTGGATTCCAATCCCGATTTCCGGCCACCGTAGGTGCGGGCTTGCGGACGGCGAGTAATGGGTAGCTCACCGTCCGACCGTCCGGTTACCATCCGGACCAAGCCCAAGTCGTCGTACGCAACCGTGGGGGCCCAGTAGGGTCGAAGCCTATTGGGGCCATGGGTGATGCGAAAGAGAACCCCGGATCCCTGAAACGAAGGCAAAGAAGGAACAGGAGTGGGTAAAAGTCTGACACGCCCTCGCGCACCACCCAAGGGCGGGGGACGTCATTAGATGATTTCCCACCTAAAAAAAAAACCTAAAAAGGGATACCTATATATTTCTAAGTATTTAGGTCCATTTCAGTCAGCATACCAGTAACGTTAGTAAGGTATATTATATAGGGTAAAACCGGGATGGATGCCCCACTTTTTGAAATAGCCTCCTTATTTAAAAAATATTAATCTTATATGAATAATTTCTGTGAGTGTAGCTAGTTAAATTATTTATGTTGAATTATAATTATTATTTTTTGTCCTATCAATAATAAATATTGCAGAATTCAGCTTTTCGTGGAACACTTTTTTTGAGGATAGATGCCTACCTGTATGGATAGTTGCCCCACCTTGAAAAAACTAAGAAGGATAGATGCCTGCAGTGCGGGATAGACGCCCTTTATACTGTGTAAATGAAAAACCCAACGAAATATGAGGTCGAACTACGAAAAACGATTTTTTTTTAATGTTTATTTGTTATCGTTGTAAGATAATTCTAATAAGACACAAACAAACATAATAAAATTTTAAAAGCATTTGTTGAACAAAAATATTTATTTTGATTGAAAATTAATTATTAAGTGTCAACATGCATAATCATACTTTTTTTTAAATTAAAATAACACAATAAAGAAATCATTCCTAATCCTACTTAAATGAAGTTAAACCGGATAGTGCTTTCAGTTTTCCACATCTTGAGCAATAATTTCTGAAAAGTATACAAGTTTCATGTAATCAGGTCTGACATCACACATTGAATCCAATCGGATTTAGACTTCGTATTTTTATAGATTAAAAAAAAAAAAAACAATTTACCTCTGACACCATAGGATGTAGGTAGGGATAGATAAAGGGGCATCTATACCTCAAAAAATCAGGGCAACTATCCTTTGTGATAGGTATAGATGCCTAAGTATTTTTTAAATAAATTAAAAACAAAAGTGCAACTATTAATACCCAGATGAACACTTAATGAACCAGTACATTGATGTAATAAAAAATATAGCGGGATTTATTACTACTTATAAAGTTATACAACGGCAAATACTAATCTTTAAATCTTTGACATGTTCGTGAAGTTCGCCGCGGAGATGATTGCACACACGAGCGAAACGTGTCCTCGCCGTATGACAACCCGGGGGTAATTTAGATGAGGGGTGACTGCTGGTCCTACTTACACTTTTAATTTATAGTTGCGAGTTTGGGAAGTTAGGTTTTTTGAAAATGAGGCATCTATCCCACTGCGGCATCTATCCCGGTTTTACCCTAGGTACTGCTCTTTTACAACATAATAACACAGAAAACAAGCTTAAAGTGCCCCTAAGGGAAACTGCATTAGGTGCTAATAACTGTACCTAATGTACCTTTGATCCGATCGCAGCTAATAAGGGCCATTTGGGTCATTGCGTACTTCTCACGGTACAATCAGTTGGTACCTACATAACTAAAGGTACAACAACAATAATTGGACAGTAGTACCTACTAGAAACAATAAAAAACGGCTCGAAAACATAATAAAATTAGTTCTGATTGAGTACCTTTGAAATCGAAGATAGCGTGTTATGAATTCTTCGCGAGGTCATTTCCTGGTAAAAACCGTAGTTGTAACAAGGAACTAATAGGTACCTACCCACAAATTTGGTACTTTTGTATTCTGTACCGGTTGTGAGATCATCCAATAACTTTTTTCGCACTAGGGTGGAGCGAGAGGGCTTGTCAGACTTTTACGGACTAAAACCTACCTGTATGCTTCACTTGCCTTTGCGTTCTAGGATCACGGTTCCCTTTTCGATTTCAATCAAATTCCCAGTGGCTCTATTGGGAATCGGCTTTACTGGGCTCCTACGGTTCTCTTGGAGGCGCGCGTCTCCACTATGCGCCGTTTGCGACTCGGGTTTGGTCCGTACCGGACGATCTACCCCTTGCTCATCGTCCGTAAGTTTACGCCTACGATCGCCCTGTGACTTCCGAAGACCCGGGGCGTCTCTTGCATTTTCTTTAAAAGAAAGTCTGCACATATGTACATAGGTCTCTAACATTTTTCAGTTCTTTCAGTAGGTACTGATTAATTTATGTATTATTTTTTGTGGGAAATTATTAATTTTAAGATTTTTACCATTTAATTATGTTCCTAATGAGCGCATAATCTGATCCGTGTTGTTACATGACCTCTCACAATGATGAATTTTCTTCATATCATTCATTTTTGGTAGCCTCACGTTTGACCACTATCCCAACTGTACACACTTGAAATTTAGGCCATTTTATAACTTACAATAATAATAATAATTTATTCATAAACCTTATCACCATCATCATTTCAGCCGAAAGACGTCCACTGCTGGACACAGGCCTCCCCCAAGTGTCGCCACAATGAACGGTCCTGTGCGTCTCACATCCATCGGACTCCCGCAACCGTTACCAATTCATCGGTCCACCTTGTAGGAGGCCTTCCAACGCTACGTCTTCCAGTACGTGGTCGCCATTCCAGAACCTTTCGGCCCCAACGGCCATCTGTTCTGCGAGCAATGTGCCCTACCCATTGCCATTTTAGTTTGGCGATTTTTCGTGCTATGTTGGTAACCTTGTATTAGGTTCATAAATCTAATACAATATAAATATTTTATCATCATCATCTTTTAGCCGAAAGACATCCGCTATTGGACATAGGCCTCCCCAAGTGTCACCACAACGAACGGTCCTGTGCGACTCACCTCCATCGCATTCCCGCGACTCTCATCAGGTAATCGGTCCCCCTAATACAATAGCAGAAAAATATTTTCCAGTAAATATATATTTAACGTAAAAGTAATAATCCAAATTAAGTTAAGGGTAAACGTTGGTACGTGCATAAAATTTGAGACTTTTAACATGTGTCCAGTACCACAAGTGTCAGCGATCTTTCTAGGCTTTTCACAATAATTATGCAACTCAAGTTAAAATTGAGATAAATATTAAACTGGAAAGGAGTAATATATAGGTACATTTTTAACATCTGATAGCAAACTGCAGAACTCTTAGAACATAGTCCAAGCAGCTAGTTATCAGTCTGGCGGCCATCCAAATTGACGTGACACTTTATGTAATTTGGCAAGTTTTCTTTTAAACACGACACCTGTCGTCACGAGATCTGTCTCTGAAGTTTAGACCTTCGTACGGAAGGGTTTTTATTGAAATGCTCTCGTATGTTATGTTTATTTTATTATTGTGCTGATAAATCAAAGGAGGGCTTGTCAAAGAGATCGACTGTAAGCTGTAAAAGTCACAAGAAAAATGATGTTGGTAACAGTGTTCGCTCATTGGCAAAGGCCGTTGAAGAATGGTTGCAGATGGTTTAGGGATCTTGTTATAATACAAGGGTTCATGGACTTTCCTTGACCTTAAAAATCCTTTCCTCCATTGTCTTGGGGTACGTACGTATGCATAGGTACTCGTACTTCTTTTCCTTTTCGAGTTGATGGAGGTTTCAGATTAGAATCCAGCTTGTGGACACGTTGATGACGGATATTTGTATGTACATATTGCATTCTAATAGGAATTTTGTTCTATTCTGTACTCGTAATTATGGACGTTTGTGATTGATTCATTTTTTTAAATTTTTATTTAGGTGCTTAGTTTTGTAATTTCCTTATGCTTATTTATTATTATATATTTATTTCGAATATCAAAGACTCATTTCAGTAACATAATCACATACAAACAATATATACCATAAAGTTACATACAATTGAAATGTTAAAATTAAAATTATGTATTGATTGATTATGTATTGATTTTTTTTAATTATTATTACTTTCTACATTGTGCTCACATATTAGAAGCAACAAGAAATATGTAACCAAGATTTATGTAACTCATAATATGATTTAAAAGAGTGTCCATGGAGTTTCTTGCACGTTCTTCTCCATAGAGATCTACGCTTTGGAACGTGCAATTTAGCTTCACTTGTATTTTTTTTTTTGACTGACCGACATTTTGACCATTCAAAAGTGCCTGTAATTGGTCTATTTGAAATAAACGTTTCTGATTTCTGATTTCTGATTTCTGATTGTCTGTTAATTTCTGTGTTGCATTGAATTTATGTTGTATCTATGTATCTATCATAACTTTCCATCTAAAAAAAAAGAATATCTAATGATGACTGACGGGCAAAACACTGTAAGCCATAAAGCGAATATTGATAATTATTAAACTATACTAATACTAACTAACTAGTCGCTAAGGGCATTGCAGCATACCTACTATAAATAAATGGACACGCCGTGTTATAGGTATATACCGATAATAGGTAGGTATTTGGGCCTCTGTTTATGAATAACAATCTCCGACACAATGATTCACGTGGACAATTCACGTGACAGTACCGCTAACGCATTTTGTGTTGTCATAGAAGTCTATCACGGTGTAAAAAACTTTGAGACATTCTTAGTAAAAGATTGTTTTTTTTTTAACCCCCAGTATAGATTACATTTTATGCCAAAAACCACAAAAGCCTTTAATGGCTTATATATGGTTATTGAGTTCGGAATAGGTACCTACTAATATAATAGGATTAAATAGTAAGTAAAGTAATTTTTACATTTAAAGATGGTCACATCAGACTAAACTAACTCACAACGTGTAATTTGCAATTTTTTTTAATTATTTGATATAAACTATAGTGCTTGACTGCGATCCCACCTGATGCCAAGCAGTGGTGCAATCATTGATGGTGAGGCACACTACTTTTTCCTTTTTTTTTTTAATTGGTATAAACTAGTGCATTACTTTGCTTAAGGGAGGCTCCAATCTCAATTCTGTTTAAATGTTATTTAGCTGAAGAAATAAATGTATTTTGATTTTTTGACTTTTTAGTATTCAAAAATGCTTTTTAATTCACTCTTTTGATTATTTAGGGTTACAGAGGTATTTATTTTGTATGTCCACACACAGGTAGGTCGTTTGGCATTTTTTGGAAGTAGTAGGTGTCTGTTCTCATATCATATGAAACAGCATTTAGTCAAGGTAAAGGTTTCTATGTTAGCTAAGGTTCTTAGCTGTGTATGTCAAACAGATAGGTACTTGATTTACCCCCGATTTGTGACTTAAGTATTTGAAGTTGAGTATTTCTCAAACTCTAGCCTGAAAACCTGGCATCAACTTCAAAATTTGGCATTTAAGTGAGTTCGAGACGGTCTTAATTCACCATTTCAGCCGAAAGACGTCCACTGCTGGACATAGGCCTCCCCCAAGCGTCTCCACAACGACCGATCCTGAGCGTCTCGCATCCACCGCACTCCCGCGACTCTCACCAGGGCGTCGGTCCACCTTGTGGGAGGCCTTCCGACGCTGCGCCTTCCGGTGCGCGGTCGCCACTCTAGAACCTTTCGGCCCCATCGGCCATCCGTTCTACGAGCAATGTGCCCTGCCCACTGCCACTTTAGTTTGGCGATTCTTCGTGCTATGTCGGCGACCTTGGTTCTCCTGCGGATATCTTCATTCTTTATGCGATCACGCAAGGAAACTCCGAGTATAGCCCTTTCCATTGCCCTTTGGGTGACTGTAAGCCTTCTGATGAGGCCCATTGTAAGCGACCATGTTTCAGTGTCATATGTCATCACTGGCAACACGCACTAGTCATAGACTTTCGTCTTGAGACACTGTGGTATGTTGGACGAGAAGATACCACCAGCTTCCCGAACGCAATTATTTTCAACAATTAAAATGAACTAAGGCCTTAAAATGTTAAAATATCAGACGTGCGAGAGAAAAAGAGGGATAAGCTATACACCCTGTATAGCTCCATTCCTTTAAAAGTACAGTTTATGCCGTTAAATGGATCGCATTTAAAAGCACGTGGTAGGGTTTCTGATAGTTTGAAATGAACTGCTGGTAAAAACAAGCTACAGGATCTCGAAAAGAGATATAGTTCTTATTGACCCCTAGGTACTAGCTGACGACCGCGGTTACGCTCGAATTAAATTAGTAGATACTTTTAAACTATAGATTATATCTTAGTCCGGAATATAAGCTACTTTGGTACTGAATTTCATTCAATTCCGTTCAGCCGTTTGAGCGAAAAGGAGTAACAGACATACACACATACATTTACAGGTATATACAAACTTTCGCCTTTATAATATTACTCAACGCAGGATAAGGTCACACCTTATCCTGCCTTGAGACTTCCTATTGGTCCTTTGAGTCGCCTTACTCCAAGAAAGGTGACTCAAAGGACCAGCATACAATATGATAAAACATGAAGCCATATTCTCCAAAGGGTTAGGCAAAGATAGTTAAAATCCTCCAAAAGATTAATTCGCCGTCCGGCCGTCAATCACTCGCCAGCCAGACAGCGAGCTACTCATTGCTCGCCGCCCGTCAGCAAGCCCGCACCTGCGGTGGCCGAGAATCGCCTTACGACGACCAGGGCATCTCCTGTCGCGGTGCTTCTGTCCTTGGCCCTTAAATACATAATTCAACATAAATAATATCTTTATTTACATAAATTACGGTTGGTATTCAACTAGTGACTATCAATTCACATTGGAGGGCAAGGGCACGCTCAATGCCATTTCAATTCAGTTCTGCTGTTATATAACCACTCATTTCCGTAAATAAATTTGTTTTAATGTTTTTATTACGTTTTAAAGACGACCTGATCATTAAAGATATCAATATCTAACTAATCATCTATACTAATATTATAAAGCTGAAGAGTTTGTTTGTTTGGTTGAACGCGCAAATCTAGGGAAATATTGGTCCGATTTGACAAATTCTCATTTATTGAGGAAAGCTATAGGCTATTATATTATTGTTCCGTATGGTGTTCGGACGTTAAGAATAACACCATCCCATCTCTTCCCGAGGGTGTCGTAAGAGGCGACTAAGGGACATACCAGAGAATGGGCAGCAGCATCCTCTGTGCATTACAACAACCAAACTGCGATCGCCAACCCGTCTGCCAAGCGTGGCGATTATGGCAACCCCCCCCCAACATGAAAAACAGAAGGAAAAAATGGCCCCTAGTGCCCGGCAGCCCGTCTACCCTTGACTCCGGTAGCGGTCAAGGCCACGACGAGGCAAGGGGTGCGAAGAATCTCCGGATGAGATTTGGCTACCCATCTATTAAACGACTCGACCTGGCAACTTTCAACACGCGTACACTGAGGACTGACGAGAAGATCACCGAACTGGAGGAGGAATTGAGCAGGTTGCGATGGAGTATTGTGGGATTGTCTGAAGTCCGAAGACAGGGGGAGGATACGATAATTCTCAAATCCGGTAACCTGCTCTATTTCCGGGAGGGTGACCAGCAGTCCCAGGGTGGTGTCGGGTTTATCGTCCACAAGTCCCTTGTGAACAATGTCGTGAGGATCGAGAGTGTGTCGACCAGGGTGGCGTACCTTATACTCAGAATATCATCAAGATATTCGCTGAAGGTCATACAGGTCTACGCCCCGACCTCGACACATCCCGACGACGAAGTAGAATCCATGTATGAGGATATATCAAGAGCCATGCATGGTTCTAAGACTCACTTCACCGTGGTCATGGGGGACTTTAACGCGAAACTGGGCAAACGAGACGGTGACGAGCTGCGAGTGGGGCAATTTGGATTTGGACGTCGGAATCACCGGGGACACCTACTGGCTAGCTTTATGGAGAAGGAGGGCCTCTATATGATGAATTCCTTCTTCAAAAAGCGTGAGCATAGAAGGTGGACCTGGCAAAGTCCTGACGGTGCAACTAGAAATGAGATTGACTTCATCCTGTCGACGAAAAAGCAAATATTCAATGATGTCTCTGTGATCAACGCGGTGAAAACTGGAAGTGATCACCGCGTCGTAAGAGGCACATTGAATATTAACATTAAGCTTGAAAGGTCTCGACTGATGAAGTCTACGCTCCGTCCAGCACAGATCCAGATCCAAAACCCCGAGAGCTTTCAGCTCGAACTCCACAATCGTTTCGAGTGCCTAGGAAGCTCCGTGGATGAATATAACGATGGGTTCGTGGAAACTGTCCATACGGTCGGGTCTAAGTTTTTCAAGACTCACCGTACAAATAAAAACAAGAAGCTCTCCGATCCGACCCTCGAGCTAATGAAGAAGAGGCGTGAGATTATTCTGCAGTCTTCAGACGATGCGTGCATATACCGGCAGCTCAATAGACAAATCTCGAAGTCCCTGAAACGTGACCTTCGCCGCTTTAATACCACAAGGATTAAGGATGCGATTGAGCGGAATAAGGGCTCTAAAGTATTTGCACGAGATCTGTCTATTGGGCAAAGCCAGCTCACGAAACTGAAGACCGACGATGGCAGAGTCATATCCGCCAAATCGGAGCTTCTGGGAGAGATCGAGGCTTTTTATGGACAGTTATACACGTCTACCGCTAAACCCGCTGTAAATCTAGTAAACGACCCAAGAGCTAGATTGACTCGACACTATACCGAAGATATCCCGGACGTCAGCCTGTACGAGATTAGGATGGCTCTGAAGCAGCTGAAAAACAACAAGGCGTCGGGTGAGGACGGAATTACGGCCGAACTCCTGAAGGCGGGTGGAAAACCGGTCCTTAAGGCCCTTCAGAAGCTATTTGATTCCGTCATACTCGAGGGGAAAACGCCACAGGCGTGGAGCAGAGGCGTGGTGGTACTCTTCTTTAAGAAGGGCGATAATGCCCTGCTTAAGAATTATAGGCCCATCTCGCTTCTGAGCCATGTCTACAAGCTGTTTTCCAGAGTCATCACGAATCGTCTCGCGCGCAGGTTCGACGACTTCCAGCCTCCCGAACAAGCCGGATTTCGAAAAGGCTTCAGCACCGTGGACCACATACATACGCTGCGGCAGGTTATACAGAAGACTGAGGAGTATAACCAGCCTCTCTGCTTAGCGTTTGTGGACTACGAGAAAGCCTTTGATTCGATTGAAACTTGGGCTGTACTGCAGTCTCTCCAACGGTGCCAAATTGACTATCGGTATATCGAAGTGCTGAAGTGTTTGTACAAAAACGCCACTATGTCAGTCCGACTACAAGACCAGACCTCGAAACCTATCCTCTTGCAGCGGGGTGTGAGGCAGGGAGACGTTATTTCTCCGAAACTGTTCACGGCAGCAATGGAGGATGTCTTCAAGGTTTTGGAATGGAGAGGGCTAGGCATTAATGTCAATGGCGAGTACATCACTCACCTTCGGTTTGCCGACGACATAGTAGTCATGGCTGAGACTACGGAGGAGCTCAGTACAATGCTTGGTGACCTCAGTAGAGCTTCCGAAAGAGTGGGACTTAAAATGAACATGGACAAAACCAAAGTCATGGTAAACAGCCATGTAGCACCCACTCCTATCAAGGTCGGGGACTCTACACTCGAAGTTGTAGACGACTACGTTTACCTGGGACAGACGGTCCAGTTGGGAAGGTCTAACTTCGAGAAAGAGATCAATCGTCGGATCCGACTCGGCTGGGCAGCGTTCGGGAAGCTGCGCGGTGTCTTCTCGTCCAATATACCACAGTGTCTCAAGACGAAAGTCTATGACCAGTGCGTGTTGCCAGTGATGACATATGGCTCCGAAACGTGGTCGCTTACAATGGGCCTCATTAGAAGGCTTAAAGTCACCCAAAGGGCAATGGAGAGGGCTATGCTCGGAGTTTCCTTGCGTGATCGAATCAGGAATGAGGATATCCGCAGGAGAACCAAGGTTGCCGACATAGCACGAAGAATCGCCAAACTAAAGTGGCAATGGGCAGGGCACATTGCTCGCAGAACAGATGGCCGTTGGGGCCGAAAGGTTCTGGAATGGCGACCACGTACCGGAAGACGTAGCGTTGGAAGGCCTCCTACAAGGTGGACCGATGACTTGGTAACGGTTGCGGGGGTCCGATGGATGCGAGACGCACAGGACCGTTCGCTGTGGCGACGCTTGGGGGAGGCCTATGTCCAGCAGTGGACGTCTTTCGGCTGAAATGATGATGATGATGATGATAGGCTATTATTATAATCACAACGTTATGACCAATAGGAGCGGAGTATCAACAAAAAATGTTGCGAATACGGGGGCAAATTATTCCTTTTTAGAGTTTCCGTTGCGTGCGCTGCGTAAACGGTTTGACCGTTTCGCAAAAATTTTGTATGACAAAATTGTTCCCCTATAAAAGATCTTAAAAAAAGTCTACAACAGCATATGTCTATCTTTTAAGGTTGGCACATTATAAACCTTTTATGGTAATCGAGTTTGTTCTAAAATAATGCATTATTTGCGAAGGTGTTTTTATAAACATAATATTAATCCATATCCAAATAAATATAATATCCATTCTAAGTATTTAATGTTGATCACAATTGCACTTTACATCATTTGATTTCAATAAATACTTTAGGAGTTATCATAGTTTTAAAATAATTCCGACACAAAATAATGATCAATTATTACACGCGCTCATTTATGATGTCGCCGGCAAAAGCTAGTTATCTATAACCATAAAATATGGGCTGGGGCCTACAATTTTTCGATTAAATAAGGAAAACAGAGAAATATACAAATAAGAAGAAAACAAATAGAAAACACATTAAAAGTGGCCCCAAACTAGGCCAGCAGGTGAGGAAATAAATTAAATTTTAAATTAAAGAAAACAGAAAATAATAATAATTACATACAATATCAAAATAACAATAAATATAAAAACTAAACCAAATTACATATGTCATTACGATAAAAAATACTTGAATTTTACGAAAGCCATTCAAAAAACGAGCGCAACGAAAAATTAAAAAGTAAATCATATTAAATTAAATTTAAAAATAATTATAAGAAAAAAAAAACGGTTCATTCTTTCTTCTAGAGAGTAGGACTGCATGTCTCCGCAGTTGGAGCATTATAGGACTGATTGTGTTTATTTTATGTACTCTTATGTTATATTTCTAATTGAAAGCGTTATCAACCAACTTATCACTAGTCCGCAGCCGATACGTCAATCGGTGTGATTGCTAATCAATTTATCAAGGATATTTGTACTATGTAATGCGATTTCTTAGTATAATCGGTTAATCATTTTTGGATAAATACCCTAGCCCTTTCTGTGTCCCTAGTACTAAGTCATCAATGAAGTATATGATCATATACTTCATTGATGACTACGAGTACGTTCGCTAAGGCCGGTCCGTGTTTGGATGCCCATATCTATTTTATAAGTGGTCCCCCACGTCTTTGAAAAGTCGACAAGTAAGGTCGTTCAGTTCCCTTCAAAATGGTTGAGCTGAGTGTTGATTATACATACCATCATGTTCGTGAACGGGTGCCGTCATTTGACACTGGTAATCTCTTAACTGCCAAGTGTCAGTGGGTCAATTTAATCTTAATATTTCGAATGGCTTTCTTTTTTTTTTATTCTTGATAGGTTCGCGCTTGACCGCTATCTCACCTGATGGAAAGCGACGATGCGGTCGACTAAGGAGCGCGCTTACCTAGAAGTAACCTATTCACTCTTGACTTAAAGATTCCCGGGTTGTAGCCATCAGGAAACACAGATTCCGGCAAGGAATTCCACTCCTTAGCTGTGCGCACAATGAATGTGTTCCCAAAAGTGAAGTGAAACATCACTTAGCAGGAGTAAGCCGGCACGTTCTTCGCCATACAGATCTACGCTTTGGAATGTGCAATTAACTTCATCTTGCTGACTGACCGACTGAAAGGACTATTGACTACTGAAAACTGCCTTTTTTTAGTTGGAAATCATCCAATGACTTCTTTTGCTCTAAGGCAGAACGGGTGTGTCAGACTTTTGCTGACTAAAACTCACTCTTAAGTTTCTTCTTTGCCTTGCGATTCAGGTCCTCGGGTTTCCCTTTCGGAAGCGAACATATGACTCCTGTAGGCTCTGCCCTGCTGGGCCCCTATGGTACTCAAACTGCCAGTAAATGGTTTGAGTTTTGCAAACCTGATTACTTTACAGTCAACACAGTATTCCTTTCCTAATTTTCCTGTCTATTAGTCCAGGTAATCATTTAAATCTGATTCTAACACTTTACAAAATTCTCTAATGTACAAATCCTGATAATAAAGCTCCCCCAAAAATCGATCACATTTGCGCACCAAACAATAATGCCGGTCGAAACCGGTTGCTGATCTAAAGGAGGGTAAGATACGTCCAAAGCTTGGACCACTTTTGTTAGATGTCTCCTGAGTAACAATTGACGGGATCCGTATAGATTCTAAGGGGGATTCAGTAGGGAATGTTTTGGATTCCGATTTTAGTAAATAAAATACAAATGTATCTATATAAATACATTAGAATTAACGAGTTTACACTCGAAGCTTCGCCCACGTGATAAGTGTGTATTATTACAAGGAAACACGACTTGGATAGACGAAATTCCATTTCCTAATATAATAGGTCATGTTCTAACCGTATATCAAGTTTCAGCACAATCCATTCAGCCGTTGAAGCGTAATTGATTAACGTACGTACAGACAAATTTATAATATTAAAAGTAGTATAATAAAACCACTTCCTTTTTTTAAATAATTGATATAAACTAGTGCTTGGCTGTGATCCCACCTGATAGAGAGCAGTGATGTAATCGTTGATGGTAAGGCGCACTAGTTTATTAAGAACCTATTCATTTGAGCCTTGAAGAATCCTAAATTATAATTGGACGGGAAGACCGCAGCAGGCAAATTGTTCCAGTCTTTCGATGTACGCGGTATAAACGACGAGGCGAAACGCTTAGTATAAAATAAAATATTTATAACTCAAAGCATTTATTTCAAATAAAACATTTACACGCACTTTTGAATTGTCAAGAAGTCAGTCAGTCAGAAAAATTATGTTAATTGCTTATTTCAAGACGTGAATCTCTATGGAGAAGAATGTGCAAGAAACTCTATGGACACTCTTTGAAATCATGATCATCACACGAAAATGTAACCGAGATATTTGTAATACGTTATGTATTACAAATATCTCGGTTACATATATCGTGTCGTCGCAAGAGATAAATTGTGCGATAATCACAAATACGTTTCGGTGTTGCCAGGAGAATTAGTCGATTGCAATGAATAATCGAATACAAAATAAATAAAAAATGTTCTTGGTTACAAAAAACAGAATGAATAATCTGAATACGTGTCAAAACCTAACAATAGGATAGGATTTAGCAGAAATTACGTGTTATAAATGTATGTTATATCATAGGTTAAGGATATATTTAACTAACTCGATAATAGCAGATAGTGTCATGCATTAAATTGGTTGCGGTTTTAGTGACGTAGATACTAAAATACCAACTATAAATTACCGAATGACCGAAAATTAACTTTAAATTCCATTCAAATTATTACAAAAAATTCAATACAATTCACTCAAAGGGCAATGGAAAGGGCTATGCTCGGAGTTTCTTTGCGTGATCACATCAGAAATGAAGATATCCGCAGGAGAACCAAGGTTACAGACATAGCCCGAAGAATCGCCCAACTTAAGTGGCAGTGGGCAGGGCACATTGCTCGCAGAACAGATGGTCGATGAGGACGAAAGGTTCTGGAATGGCGACCACGTACCGGAAGACGCAGCGTTGGAAGGCCTCCCACAAGGTGGTCATGACCTGGTGAGGGTCGCAGGAATCCGATGGATGTGAGACGCACATGACCGGTCATTATGACGACACATGAGGGAGGCCTATGTCCAACAGTGGACGTCTTTCGGCTGAAATGATGAATGATGAACTTAAAATTAACTCATTATATACATTATATTTTTTTTTGAGGGGGGAAATCATTAAATGACTTCTCCAGTTCTAGGCTGGAGCGTATCAGACTTATACTGACTAAAATCCACCTGTGTCCTTTAGTTACCTTAGCGTTCCAAGGTCACGGTTGCTAAGATTAGAATGTAAAGAACAGCATGTGTCGCATATAGAATTCTTTTTTTAGTTCCTTCGCGATTGTTCGAAAGAGTCTCCTTATGTCCTTATGATGTTGGCTCTAGAACGCAAAGGGCAACTGAAGAAATACAGGTTTTTTTTTTTTCGGATGGGAAAATCATCTAATGACATCCCCCGCTCTTGGGCGGAGCGAGAGACAGTGTCAGACTTTTACTGACTAAAAACCCACTCCTGTTCCTTCTTTGCCATTTTTTTTTCCAGGGCCCGGGGATCTCTTTCGCATCACCTATGGCCCCAGTAGGCTTCGACCCTGCTGGGCCCCTGCGGTTGCTGACATCTCCTTGAGGCGCGCGTGGAACACTACGCGCAGTCGACGACTTGGGCTCGGTCCGGACGGTTACCGGAAGATCGGACGGCGAGCCACCCATTGCTCACCGTCCGCAAGCCCGCGCCTACGGTGGCCGGAAATCGGGATCGGAATCCCGGCAGCGGTTGGGGCGTGAGGACCGTTGCCTCACGCGATCGGCCGCCTCCTTTGCTAGCATTACTGCTTTGCAGAAGGAGGCAACTGCCTGCCACTCCTCCTCGCTTCGGACCATAGCCTGTATCAAGGCCCGGCGCGAGAGATCGCTGCCACCGATCGCCCCCACGAGGACACGGCGGTGCTCTGCCCAAGCGGGGCACACCTCTACCGTATGCTCCACCGTGTCCTCCGGGCGGTCCACACAATGTTGGCACCCGGGCGTCTCTTCTGCACGAATTCGGTGCGAAGAAATACAGGTGGGATTAAGTCAATAAAAGCATGACATTCCCTCTTGCTCACTGTGATATTGTGAATAATTTTCGAATTACAAGCGGGCTCAAATGCTATAAAATAAATAAATAAACCTTAAAAAAAAACAAACTAAAAATACATGTTCACAATTCAATTTACGTAATAATTGTATAGCATTTAGCTATCCTACGAAACTATTTTTAGACTACATTGAAATTTTCCACGGAATACATTTTAAGTAGTATTGTTTGTCAAAATGCACTTGTGTTCAATGCTATTTGAGTGCAAAAGCGACACGTGTAATGAATCATTGTTATCCTCCTAGTGAGCTTAGTTGCACTAAGGTCATTGGCATATGGACCTTGACTGATCATTTCCTTTATAAACGGATGTAGGTATAAACTTCAGTTGATTGCACGCTAACATTTTACTAAATAACGATTTCGTTGCTGCAAAATTAATAGAATATTGCTGGGATTTTGTGCAACAACAACGGTTTCAAGGCTGTGTTACTCACCATCACTGAATTCAGCGTTTTTATAACAAATCATACAGCGTTGGCTGAGTGTTTGGAAGCACTACTCGCGAACATTAAGTGCATTAAGACCGCAGCAATTTGCCTGCAGCGGTCTTCCCGTCCGATTATAATTGAGCTGTCCTCAAGGCTAGAGTGAATAGGCTCTTAATAAACTAGTGCGTCTCATCATTAACGATTGCATCACCACTTACCATCAGTTGGGATCGCAGTCAAGCACTAGTTTATATCGCTAAAAAAAATAATAGATCCTGAGATCAATGCCTTTTTTCTGTAAGAAATTATGTGTGTCATTTAGTTTCCTTCAAATTTTTTTATTGTGTCTATTAACTGCTCCATCTTTGTTTTAAGAAATATTTTTTTTTTAACTCATTGCTTTTGCAATATTTTTTAAATTATTTAGACTTGAACTACATACCTTAAATTCGTTAGTAATTTATTTTGTTTACATCTCATTTATTGATAGTTCTTATTATTCATATTTTTCTTGCTTTTTTAAATAGCCTCTTTTTATAATGTGAATATGAAAACACTGTAGACTCTGGTAGACTCCACGAATTCTTAGACTACTTCCTATTACGACTCACTATTTTTTTAATATGATTATTTTTATTGTACAGTGTAGACCAGTCAATATTGTACCCAAAAGTACAATATTGACTGGTCTACACTGCCCCCCTAGCCAAGTTGCAAACGATAAACGTGAACGCTTAGTAATCTCCATTATATTTTCAACTTTATAACTAAGAGCATAAAGTTGAAAATCTATTAAAGACTACTGAGCGTTAACGACCGGAAAGAACGAAAACACTATGTAATCTTCAATAGATTTACAACTTTATATCCAATAACATAAAGTTAAAAATCTATTAAAGACTACTGAGAGTTTACGTTTATCGTTTGTGACTTGGCTAGGGGGGCTGTTCTTACATAATATCTATTAATACTGTAATATAAAAATATTGTAATCAAAAACTTTTTTTAAAAGAGTTTTTTGGGGTATCCGTAAACCCCTCAAAGTGTCAGGCCATTATTATTGGAAGCTCGCGCATGATGGGTAAAGTGGTGGTTAATTCTCTTTCTCCAATTATTTTTAATGGTGCCGTCATTCCCATCAGTCCTAGCGTAAAGGATCTCGATTTGCATCTTGACTCGACCCTTGGCTGGCAAAGTCAGGTTTCCAGTGTCTGCCAAAGAGTCAACGGGACTTTGCGGTGTCTGTATCGTCTGAGGAACTTTCTGCCTGTATTATAGTATGTGTATTATATATGTATGTTTATTGTGTATATATATATTCTTTTGAACTATTATTTTCTTAATATTCTTTTGTATTTTTATGCAGCTACCACATTTTCTCTTTACCACCCTAGGTTGACTGGTGGAGAATGCCTACGGCATTAAGTCCGCCTTTGTACTTTTGGGTTGCATGAAGTTTTAATAAATAAATAAATAAATAAAAGAGTAGCCATGGAGTTTCTTGCCGGTTCTTTTCCATAGGAAACGACCAATTTGGAACCGTGCACTAGCTTCAGGCGTTTTATAAGTGCCCATGTAGGCCTATGTGAAATAAAAATATTTTTGATTTGATTTTGAATGGTTAGGCTGAGTGGGGGTCATACACGCGTCATGCTTGTTAAGGGGCACCGTCTGCTGAGACTGGTCATCTCTTAGCTGCTAGTGGTTTTCAATTTCCATTTTTTTTATTTTTTTTTTATTTATTACATTGTGCTCACATAATAGAAGCGACATGAAATTATGTAACCAGGATTTTTGTAACTTTTATCATGATTTAAAGGAGTTGCCATGGAGTTCCTTGCACTTTCTTTTCCATAGAGTTCTACGTTTTGAAATGTGCAATTAGCTTCATTTTTCTGACTGACTGACTTCTTGACCAATCTTTGAATGAATCCTAACGCTCTGGGTAGAGCAGCAAGGAGTATCAGACATGTACTGACTAAAATTGACCTGATTTTTCTTCAGGTGTCCTTTGCGGCTCTGGGCAGTAATTCTTTCGAGCAATACCACAAACTTGGTAGGTGGGATTTTTGTTATTTTTTTCCAACTGAGGTTTCTCAAGTAACAGCTTTGAATCAACCAAGATTTGTGATCAGCTGTTGACAATAAGCTCACCTACTTATTACGTAGAACTTACTCGTAAAATATGGCTGTATTACATATTATATTTTCGACTGGCCTGATGGTCTAGTGGGTGAGTGGTAGTGGTGGTTGGTGGGTTAGTGGCCCTGACTGCTATGCCGGAGGTCGTGCGTTCGATTCCCACCCAGGACCAATATTTGTGTGATGCACGATCATTTGTTCTGTATCTGGGTGTAATTTATCAATATTATGTATGTATTTAGAATAATAATATAAGTATGTTTATGAGTTGTCTAGTAGGTACTCGTAACACAAGCTCTGCTTAGCTTGGGACTAGACGGCGTTATGTTATAGTTGTGGAATTTTAATATATTTTATTTAGATATGTCCACCTTTTTACCCTTCAGGGAAAACTTGCGATTTCGTCCCAAAAATCTACCTAAAAGGCGTTCACTGAATTACGAAACCTACACAGTAAACTCTCCCCTCAAACCTAATTGAATGGAACTTTATAAACATTAAAAAGAAAATGAAAACCTCACCCCTTTTATTTCGAAGTCAAAGATAAAAGAGAAAAAATTAAATGCATTGTAAACGTGAGCCCTTTGCAAGAAAACTTCCAAGTGCAGGCTTTCTCAACTCTTTCAAATTTGGGGAAAAATTCGGTTGCAAAACGTTAGGGCTGTCGCTCTCTGTTTTGCAACGCTATTGTTACAACACGTGCATTTTTTCACCCCTCGTGAAATCTAAACAATATCATGAAAGTTTTCTTTTTGTTTTGTTTCAAATTGACGTTGAGTAATATGTTATTTATTTTATACAACCGGCTGCCAGTGGCTTTGCCCGAACGATAATACAAAATAATCCAAGGAAACATCACATCATTATCAGTTCAGCCGAAAGACGACCACTGTTGGACATAGGCCTCCCCCAAGTGTTGCTATAATGACTGGTCCTGTGAGTCTCGCATCCATCGGATTCCCACGACCCTCACCAGGTCATCGGCCCACCTTGTGAGAGGCCTTTCAACGCTGCGTCTTCCAAAGGAAATATGCTCCCGAGATAAAAAGAATGCGCTATTCCAGGACATAATCTACCGTGTACCAGGTTTCATCGAAATTCATTCAGCCGTTCTGAAACAAATATACACAAACAAACTCACAAACTCTTTCTTTTATAATATGAGTGTGATGAAGAGTAAAACGAGTTAGTTTGTAGGATACTTCCTATCTCTGGAATTACAGCCCCAAGTTACGATCGTTTTGTTTGCTTCGAATGCCTCGAGTAGGCCACGCCTCCGATTCCTTTGTTCTGACCACGTGACTGAGCGTTCAGGTGACGTCAGAACAAAGGAATCGGAGGCGTGGCCTACTCGAGGCGTTCGATGCAAACGAAACGATCGTAACTTGGCTAGGGGGGCAGAACTGATTATGAAAATTCTTTTACCCACAGAATGCTACATTAGTCCTGAGTAACATATTTAATTGTGATTAGTTTTTTTACGCTAATAATGTTTGACACCCAGCGAAGTAGGCAAGGGTCAGCTTAGTTTATACTGTAAACCCTGGATCATACCGTGAATATTAGCCAAGGTTTTTAAGAACTTTGGTTTTGCGTTCTAAAATTGAGACGCATAAAGAAATAGCATCAAGTAGTTGGTTAGTCCGGGTCGAAAAGCTATAAACATTATTTTGGCCTTTTGGGAACTTAAACTTAAATAAACAATTAATTAAAGGCATACATCACTACACAGAAAGGTAGTTTAACGATCATATAATTATAAAAAGTCACACAAACTGTAAAACCAGAATACTAAGATGGGCTATTAATCTTCTTTAGGGTCAATAAAATTATAGTTTCGTGTTTTTTTCTAGAAAAAAAAAATCTTGTAGGCATTTTTAGGTTGTTAGCTTCTAAATGTGCATAGTACGTTAGCATAAACATGATAATCATTATCTATGGTATTTGTCACTATTTTATCAGAAAAGCAAGTTATACGATACGTCATGGAGTATCTATTTGATATTTTAAATGTAATGATTTCTTGTATGGGTCATGAAACATGTAATTTTTTCGGGATTTTTTCGAGTAAAGTTCAATTGATGTCTTATTTTGACTGGCCTGTTGGTCTAGTGGTTAGTGGCCCTTACTGCTATAATAATAATAATAATAATAAACGTTTATTTCGGACCTTTCCGTCCATATGTAACAATTACAGCATTTTTACAACACACACAATATTACAAACAACACACAACAGAAAAAAAAAAAGAAACAGTTACACACATATACACAATTAAACAAAAAGAAACACATACAAAACAAAAAACTACACACATTAAGTGCGGTGAGGGGGAACTGTCCAGTACTCACCGTACAGCGTGCAAGCTTATCCAGTGGTGCAGCAGTGGAGAGTCCCACCTGTCCGCAAACACGTTCACAATATTGTTGCTACTGGTTCTAACACGGCTCATCAGTGACGCACATTGCTTCCTAATAAGGGCATGAAAGCCATCAGTGTGCGCTTCAGCGAACATGGTGGAGGCACTGCAGAACCGTGGTAGCCCCAGCAGCACCCTAAACGCGTTATTGTATTGAACACGTAAGGCGCTATATGCTCCCAGTGTGTAGAATACATTTCTATGGACAAATCTTTGTGTGATTAGCACGATCATTTGTTCTGTATCTGGGTGTAATTTAACTATAATATGTATGTATTTAGAAATATATAAGTATATTTATCAGTTGTCTAGTACTCATAGCACAAGCTAAGTAGAGTTTGGGACTAGATGGCGTTGTGTGATAGTTGTGGAATATTACCTACTAGTTTGTACTGCCAGATTGGGCCACAAATATAAAATAAAAATATAAATGTTTTGTACATCCAACTGCCAGTTTAGCTGCATACATACATCATACTCATCTCTTTAAAAATCTGTTTTGTCTTTCCAACTAAATCCTGCAAAAGAAAATTCACGCACACATTCGGAGCGCAGTCCTAAGATTTGGGGCCCTCATACCGGTCCGAGAACTGGTTGTATGGCCTTCGAACTGCGGAAGGTTTCAATGCGGCCCCATCAGATGCGACGCTGTGAATGGGTTCAAGCAACGTTTTTTTATAACTGGTATGTTATTGGCAAAATGGAGGTCCTGTTATAAATATTGATGTTTAGGCCGTTTTTGTTTTATTCAATTATTTATATTTTATTTAAATAAGTTAACATCATACATCAAGAGTTATTATCATTTATTTTATTTTATTTTACAGAAACCTTAGGAAGATTGATGGATTGTGTGAGGAGTGATATGAAAGGCAATTGAGTTAGTGATAGCGTGACGGGTGACGGAACAGAATGAATGAAAAAAACGTGTTGTACCGACCCCTAGTAATATGGGACAAGGGCAGGATGATAATGCTTTTACAGAAGGTTTACAGACTAATAAACCAATGATATGAAGAGTGTAATTTGTGCTAATTCATTTTTTTGTTTATAAGCCTTGCTATTCAACGCAGTAATGCTTTTTTTTGCATTTGTTTTTAATTTATTTTTTTATAGTTATTGATAGGCTCGTGTTTCACCATCATCTCAACTGATGGTAAGCGATGATGTGGCCGACGATGGAGCATGCTTGTCTACAAGTAACCTATTCACTTCTAACATAAATACCCCTAAGTTGTTGCTATCAGGAAACACAGACTCCGGCAGGGAATTCCAGTTCTTGACTGCACGCACAATAAATGTGTTCACAAAACGCTTTGTCCGTATGGGTGGGATGTCTACCATGTACCGATGGCGCAACGCCGTACGTCTAGTGGTCCGATGATGGAACGGACTTGGCGGAATTAGATTGTGCAATTCCAGTGCACTCTCCCCGAAATGTAAACGATAGAAAACCAACAGGCTAGCAACTCGGCGGCGATGCAAAAGGCTTTAGAGCTTCGACTCAACAAGTGCATCATTGCCGATGATTCTCTTGGCTCGCCTCTCAATCGACTCTAGCGCATCAAGCAGGTATTTAGCAGATCCATCCCAAAGATGAGAACAGTATTCCATACACAATCGAACTTGCGCTTGATAAAAGTTGAGCAGCTGTTCCGGCGTGAATTACCGTCTCACCTTTACTGTGATCCCCAATTTTTTGGCAGGCTGTTGAGCCTTTGTCTCGATGTATGCCGTGATATTGATTAGTTATAGTATTTGATGATTTTAAACTGACTTCTCGCGCTCTGGTTAGAGCGAGAGTGATTGTCAGACTTTTACTGACTAAAACTCACCTGGGGCATTACCATGACGTGTTGAAAAGTCAGGCGTGTGTGCGAGAAAGAGGGATGGAGACATACACCCTATACATTAGTTTTAGTGTATGTATGCGAAACCCGAAACCCGTGTCTAGTATTTTTATGTAAAGAATCTGTGTACTGTACACGATTTCATAACTGTACGATGAAAAATCACGAAGTTATAAGCTTGTTATGTTACGTGGTTGGCCGCACAAATACATGGTCACCGGACAATCCGGGCGACGCGGGGTTGTTTTGCTCCCGCACCCAGCTATACGCTCTCCTAATGCCTGCTATGACCTGCCATGATCTGTGTTGTACTTAGAGTCGGTGCTGTCCAACTTCTGACCTTTCTTAAATATTTTTGGGAATAAATCTAACAGGGTGTAAAAATTATTGGAATCGATTCAGTTACTGATTCTGAACAAATTATATTTAGGTTTCGCATATACTAAAAATAATGTTGTTTAGCTCCATCCCTTTACAAGTTCAGTTTAGGTCGTAAAATGGATGGCGTTAAAAGTTCGTGGTAGGGCCTAAGTTCTATCAGATACCCTTTACGGTGAAGGGCCATGGTATAGTAACTCCTACAAATGATCCTGCAGCCAATGTAGTAATGCTGTCAGTCTTCTGAGTACGTTTCTGAATTACATTCATTACTTCGAAGCCTCAGCATCCTTACAGTATAGATATATGGAACAGTACGTAAACTACCTACAAATATTCAAAACGGCACACTCACACAAACATACGCATCGACGAGACTCCTAAGCGTTTCTCGCGGTCCTGTCAGTAGCGAATGCCGCTTAGGAGTCTCGTCGATGCGTATGTTTGTGTGAGTGAGCCGTTTCGAACATTTGTAGGTAGTTTACGTACTGTTCCATATATCTATACTGTGGTTTTGTTCCATTGCAACGTTTGTTTTTATTTAAGTGTAGTTTTTTTTTACACGGATGTTTGCGTGTGTTGTAAATTTGAATTTTAAATGTGCATAATATGCTGTTTGTTTGAGTGACGAGGCAGGTTTAGTATGTAAAGTTTTATGCTAGAACTTAAAATACTGTACATTTTTGGTTTAACCTTATCGTTTTTAGGGTTCCGTACCTTAAAAGGAAAAAAACGGAACCCTAATAGGATTACTTTGTTATCCGTCTGTCTGTCAGTTAAGACCGGATGTCGGGAACGCGTGGAGGTATCGAGTTGAAATTAAAACTATATACTCAAGTCTGCTGTCCCTTGAAGCTATGAAAAAATCAAACTTTAAAGCAAGGTCTTATAGCAAAAGTATAGGTATAAATCAGAAAACAATAAATTTGTTGTAACGTCACAAAAAAAAACTTTTGCGATTTGGAAAATCTTCGAGACTCCATTCAGGAATTGAACTGTTTACATAGGTAAGTTTGTACGGAACCCTCAGTGCGTGAGTCCGACTTACACTTGCCCAGTTTTTTTTGGCTTAAACAAACGATCTCACACAGAAAGAATGCAAGACATCCTGCTAAAGGCGTGGCAAAATCTTACTTGTTACTTGACGGTGTAGTTTAAGTAGATAGAAACCTAATATAATATAATTTAATAATTTTATTTGTACACTAGCTTCTGCCCGCGGCTTCACTCGCGTGAATATAGGTTTTTCCATACAAACTTTATAATTTAGGAAAATCCTTTCTTAGTGCTCGCCTACGTCATAAAAGGAAACCTTGTGCAAAATTTCACGCTCCTAATCTCAGTAGTTTCGGCTGTGCGTTGATATGTCAGTCAGTCTGTTTCCCCTTTTATATATATAGATTTAACATACACAGTGACAGAATAGGATGACATGAGCTATATTAGTTGTACAAACTGATTAATGGAAATAAAATGAACATTTGACTCCTCAACTAAGTAAGACACATTAGATCACATTGCGCCTGTGTTTCTCAAAATTTATAGAAAAGCGAATGATATATTATGATATTTTTTTTATAAACATATCTGTCTCTCTCGCAAAAACCTCGTTTACTAAAGCTCTCATATGAGCATGATGGACTTCTCTTTCTAATTATGAGCTTTGAAACTTTTTAACTTCGTCGTTTTATTTTGGTTTTTAATAGCATAGCATAGTTGGCCTTATAATGTTCCCACTATTTGGACTCAGGCCTCCTCTCTAGGAGAGGGAATGGGCCGTAAAATGGCGCGGGTCCAGTGCGGGTTGGTGGATGTAACATATCTTCGAATTTTTGGTTCTAGGACATGCCGGTTTTCTCACGATGTTTTCCTTCGCCGTTTTGAGAGCAGTGGTGATGAAATAAATTACACAAAGTAATGCGCCTGGCTGGTTTTGAACCCGCGACCTACAACTTGTAAGTCGGGGCCGTTACCACTCGGAAACCACTGCTCTCCTCTCTCTTGTATACACGTACTTCTTTCAAATTAAAAATCAAAATTATTTATTTCACATAGGCCTACATGGGCACTTACAAAAGTCAGAGCTTGAGTATATGGTTTTAATTTCAACTCGATACCTTCACGCTTTCCCGCGATAAAGGGTCTTGACAGACAGACAGACAACAAAGTGATTCTATTCTATGATATAAAAAAAAGAATATGCAAGTATATGCATTTTTCCTATTATGTTCCTCTGATGATATTTTAAAAAATACTCGCATATTAATGTAGCCTCAATCAGCATCATCATCATTTCAGCCGAAAGACGTTCACTGTTGGACATAGGCCTCCCCCAAGCGTCGCCACAATGACCGGTCCTGTGCGTTTTGCATCCATCGGATTCCCGCGACCCTCACTAGGTCATCGGTCCACCTTGTAGGAGGCCTTCCAACGCTGCGTCTTCCGGTACGTGGTCGCCATTCCAGAACCTTTCGTTCCCATCGACCAATGCCACTGTATCGTTCTGCGAGCACTGTGCCCTGCCCACTGCCACTTAAGTTGGGCGATTCTTTGGGCTATGTCTTTAACCTTGGTTCTCCTGTGGATATCTTCATTTCTGATGTGATAACGCAAGGAACCTCCGAGCATAGCCCTTTCCATTGCCCTTTGAGTGACTTTAAGCCTTTTGATGAGGCCCATTGTACGCGACCACGTTTCGGAGCCTCAATAATTTTATATTAAACTCATTAGCATTAGTAAACATCTGTTTCACACATTTGTAACGTTTCCTGTTTTAGTAATATTCCATGACTGATTACCAAATAAACTAATTAAGAATTTATTTAAATACAATGCATGCAAGGTCGACTTGTTTAAAATATTTTATTTTGCCGTAATTATTCTAAATTAATTAAAATAAATTTAGTTCGTGGAACGATAATTCTATTGGTTTTTGAAACTAATAAGATACGAAGCTTCGAAATATTTATTCCAATTAACAAGCTGTTCTGACAGATGCTGTCCTGCCTGAAAACTGTCATTTTGTCAGAAAAAACAATTGAACCCGATTGCAGTGCCACCTACCGGGTCCAATTGTATTTTTAAACCATCGATCATAACCACGAGTTAGGATGCAAACGGTGTATTTACTCATTCCCTGCATCTGTGAGCGACGGAGCGATTATGAACGAGGTTTCTCAATTGATTTCTTCTTGCTGCGAGTTGCATTGAAGGTGCAATAAAAAAATACAGTTATTATAAAAGTTGAATGCAGAGCTGTGCATAAGGTATTTTTTTTATATATAAAAGAGGACTACAAGTACGGAAGGTAAGCGCAAATTTAATAATTGATATAATCATAATAATTCAAAATAATATATGTAAATAATAATAATAATATAATAATATAAGATGTCATTTAAATCTGTGGTGTATTATCTAAATGTCCATTTGATTTTTCAGTAATGTTTCAATATGAAGATGTACTTTCGGACTAGCCACCTTGAGACTTCAACATTGCCAGGCTCCCTGTGGAAGGCGAATGGGAATGAAAGGCGCTATCCAGACTACGTGCGCCTGTCGCAAGCAAGTAGGCCAAAAACAGTGGGTACGTTGAGGAGCAAAAGTTTTAAATATTATAGAGTTAAAAAATAGTGTAAGTAATGTGCTGCTTTGTACTTTACAGGTCTTACACCCGCGACAGGACGCACATTGCCGTGGACAACATAACAACCCCCTCCAGGCCGAGGGACAGAGAACCCGAGCGGACCTAGTGTGAGTAACTCCCACCATTATGGATCAGCACCTAATTAATTGTCCTTACTTGAAACACTAAATGATGTGAACACCAAGCACTAAAAAGTATTATCAATCAAGGCAGGTACACGGGTACTTTATATTTATGGCGGGCTCCCATACAATAAATGTTACTTTTTTGCTCGTTTGCTACGGACGGCACGGAACCCTTCGTGCACGAGCCCCACTCACACTTGACCGGTTTTTTATATTGAAGATATATTTTTTTTTGCCATCCCGGACCTTAGTGATTCTTTCAAACATTCCCCCAACCTACTGTAACAGTATCCTTCTATGCACCAACAAGTGTTGTAGAAATCTCTATTTCTTTTCCCTTCACCGTTAATTTAATTACACAAAACAACATTGAATAATAACTTTGCAAATATTTTCTGCACGTATGCAATTTCGTAGCATTGCTACGTCGTAGACGCATCGTAGCTGCATCGCTACGCGGTGCATCGCTGCACGTAGCGCAGTTCGTAGACGTCTACAGAATGCGTTTCGTAGCAGTCGATTTTAACATTTTTTGATCCTTTAGATTGTTGATTTGTGGACTTTCTTATTTGAAATTTTTAGCAACTAACTTTTTTACTACAGTTTTGTTCTTTAGGCTTTTAAGACATTTAGCAGTATTGGAACTTTCTGCCTGTGAGAGAACAGTATAACCTCTTTATAACATTATTTTATTTGTACTTTTTTTTTCCTTTTACCTTTACACATGGTGTCTACAACTCGTTTTTCCAATTTTCCTTTCGCAGGCATGCTGGAAGAGATTTCCGTAGAAATAAGCATCACCTATGTATCTATTTTTCTGTTTCCGTCTTCTTTTCTTTTATTATATAAGTGTGTAGGTATATGAATTGTAAAATAAGTAAAAAAACATTCGTTTAAATCTTCTAAAGGCAATTTCTCGTACTTCAAATGCGTTAAAATATAGGAAAGTTATAAGTGTTTTGTTGAATGTGAATGCTCTGTAAAAAAACATATCAAATTCAGTAATTCGATATTTTCGACACCTCCTACGCATAAGGTTCGAAGGCAAAAATTTTTTTTCGGAGAAACGTTTATGTAATCGTTAATTGTGTAAGTGATTTGTGAAAATCCTTTTAACAGATATATCATAGTACCAGATGCTAGATATGATAAGAAATAACAATATTTATTTTACATTTTTGTAATAATAGGTCTTTACCTAAGAAATAATCATTGGTCATAGAATATAATTAATTTTAAGCGTTAATTATAATGAAGCTGTAGTACGCATGCGCGCGCGACGTGACATAGGATGCGCGTGAGAACGCTAGCGGCTAACGAACTCGCCACTCGTTTATTTTCATTCCTATGTTTTGGCCAGTGCGATAGCGCAGTAGGCAAAGACGCAAGAAATTGTGGATAAGTATGACTAGAAAGAAAAAAAAAAAACATGTAGGTGACGGACAGTCCAGGGTTCACAAAAAAATAATGAAATAAAAAATGATAATGCATACATGGGAGCAGTGGTGGCCGAATGGTAACGGCCCCGACTTACGAGTTGTAGGTACCGGGTTCAAACACAGCCAGGCGCATTTCTTTGTGTAATTTATTTCATCACCACTGCTCTCAAAACGGTGAAGTAAAACATCGTGAGGAAACCGGCATGTCCTAGAACCAAAAATTCGAAGACGTGTGACATCCACCAACCCGCACTGGGCCCGCGTGGTAGATTATAGCCCATTCCCTCTCCTAGAGAGGAGGCCTGAGTCTCAACAGTGGGAACATTATAAGGCCGACTATGCTATGCTATGCTATGCTTACATATTTAATATCACAAATGTGGAAGTAACTATCTGTCTTTTATGGTAAAACTACTGAACAGATTTTGATGAAAAGTACGGAGTAAACTTGAACCTCAAAGAAGGACGTAGGCTACTTTTTATTAGGCTTCGACTTTGATATGTATACGAACGGAGTTGGGGTTTTTGCTATACTCCAACAGTAGTAGGTATTACCTACTTTTTTACTATTTGTTTCGGGGAATCTCGGAAAGATTTATCCATAGCTTAATGGTTTTGGACACAACGTCACAATGTTCCCCTACCACATACTTAGGGTTTAGAACTTTCTTGTTGTTTAAGCAAATGATACTCACTGAACACTCCGTTCAATATCCCGCAATGTTTCTGCAGCACTCGCGATCGTAACAAGGATGAAGGTAACACAAGTAAAACCACTTCACATTTCGTATAACTGTATATTCAGAACTTATTTCAAATAATACTTATCGCGAACCTAGTCACAACGCGGAAAATCTCAACATCGCGATGTAGAAATCGGCGCTCATCTATCAGCGCCATCTATTGGTCAAAAAATAAACAAAATTTCCAACACTTACCACAAACCCATTAGGTGTTTGTTGATGAGAAGGAAGTTTTCACTATACCTACTTGGTTTTGTAATCTAAAGTTATTTCGGAAAGCATGCATTGATTGTTGCTAATTGGCTGTTTATGTTTCACTGATATAACGATTAAATCTTTACTTTTTCTTGTGCAATCGATATTCATTATTAAAACCCTTATTTATACAATATCTGAAAATGATTCCTAGCTGTTTTTAATTTTGATAAAATGATAAATATATGTATTTTATTTTCAGCCAACTAAGGTCCCTAGACACTATACATTATTTTAAAATAATAAAATATTACATGTTAATAAAATACAAATTCTATTTATCTATATCTTATCTATTTATTATTACAAAATAAACTGCACTCGAAGCGACAGCGTCGGTTTTCGCTGTGAGGTCGGTATCCTTCCATGAAATCGTCGATACACGACACCCTTTGGCTAAAACTCTCTATTAAGGAAGATCTCCCAAGTAGTGAGTCATCACCTGCACCACTAACGACTTAAATGAGTGTTATGACAAGAATCTAACTGCACGACTCATGGAGTTCAGTTTTTCTTGACACGTACATATTCCACGATCTCCTCATCTTTCATGGTGTGATAACTTATATGATTTTGGTGTTAATTAGATGGGAAAAATGCTTACGTAGGCTGTAAAATTATTGATTTTAATTTTTTAGATGCATTTTAGATTTACAAATCATCATCATCATCATCATCTTCTTGCCCTTGTCTCGTTTTATTTGAGGTCGGCACAACACGTTTTTTTCTTCCATTCTATCATTAGATTTACAAATATTATGTTTAAATAAATACATGGATGTGATTATGAGTTTGTATATTTTTAATAACATCAGTGAAAATTGCTTTATCAGAAAATAATCAATTCAATTAACTATTATTCTCCTTTAAACCCAAACAACAAAACAAGAACAATTTTGCCACTGAAATAATGACTAGAAGGTATTCAAAATAATGAAATCGCAATCTAAATACCTAAAGCACTAGGCATTACAGAAGGGAATCGCAAAGCTTGACAGAATGCCTCCATTACGCACAAATCTCTCCTGACCGATCTCCAAACATCTAAGACAATGGCTAGACCTCGATCCCTATTAAAGTAAATAGGTACAGGTCGTAAACACATATAACAACAGGTAAGGCGCCTTAGAAACTGGATATTGCGATAACGACTTAGGTACAACACATCAACCTTGATAAGTAAACCATTGTTTCAATAATAATTCTTATCCAACTGCTATTTATTCTAAGACGCTGCTAAAATAGTACACACTCAGACGTATATTAAACACATGTTCTATAGAACCACAGTCTAAAATATTTTCCCTGCTATTTCTTTTCAAATGCCAGAGCACAAGAACATTCCTTTGTTATTTTTTTAGCATGTGACAACGTCATTTTTAAACGATGACTGGATCGGAGCGGACAAAGAAATAGACCTGCAATTTGACAGTTGAGTGAACTTTTGTGATTTTTTGTTGGCTATCCATTTTCTACGATTGTTGTTTTGCTAGATTTTTAGACCTGTCCTGACTTTTTTGACCTAGTTAACGAGGAGAGTCATTTGTAAGCAGTTTCTACGATTGTAATGTTCGTATTACAAGAAGTCCTTGACCAAAACCTTGTGGACATTATTGTTTTTTTAGGGTTCCGTACCTCAAAAGGAAAAAACGGTACCTTTATAGGATCACTTTGTTGTCCGTCTGTCTGTCTGTCTGTCAAGACCCTTTTATCTCGAGAACGCGTGAAGGTATCGAGTTGAAATTAAAACCATATACTCAAATGTGCGGTCCCTTGAAGCTGTGTAAAAATCAAACTTCTGAGCTAAAGAAAAAAAAAGATACGGCCGTTTATGTCGCATAAAACGTGTATTTCGACACTCTCAAGGGAATCAAAATTCATAGAGTACTTCCAGTTGATCTAGAATCCTGAAATTTGGCATGAAGCAAGGTCTTATAGCACAAGCATAGAAAAAAATCTGAATACTGTAAATTTGTAGTTACGTCACAAAAAAAAAACTTTTTGCGATTCGGAAAAATCTCCGTAACTCAATTTGGAAATAGAACTGTTTTTATAGGTAAGTTTGTACAAAACCCGGTTTTTTATTACTATTGATAGGCTCGCGTTTAACCACTATCTCATCTGATGGTAAGCGATGACGTGGTCGACGATGAAGTACGATTTCTTAGAAGTAACCTATTAACTCTTGACTTAAAGACCCTCAGGTTGTAGCTATCAGGAAACAAAGACTCTCGCACGGAATTCCATTCCTTAACTGTACGCACAATGAATGGGTTCCTAAAATGATTTGTGCGTATGAATGGGATCTCTACCACGTACCGGTGGCGCATCGCCGTACGTCTAGTGGTCCGATGATGGCTTGGCGGAAATAAGTAATTGTGCAAATTTACAGTAGCTACAATCTTTTTTAGGGTTCCGTACCTCAAAAGGAAAAAAAGGAACTCTTATAGGATCACTTTGTTGTCTGTCCATCTGTCTGTCTGTCTGTCAATACCCTTTATCTTGGGAACGCGTGGTAGTATCGAGTTGAAATTAAAATAATATATTCAAGTCTGCGGTCCCTTGAAGCTGTGAAAAAATAAAACTTCTAAGTTAACTAAAAAAAAGTTACGGCCTTTTATGTCACAAAAAACGTATATTTCGACTCTCAAGGAAATCAAAATTCATAGGGTACTTCCCGTTGACCCAGAATCCTGAAATTTGGCATAAAGCAAGGTCTTATAGCACAGGTATAGGAATTAATTTAAAAACAGTAAATTTGTTGTTGTCACAAAAAAAACTTTTTTTTTGCTATTCAGATAAATCTTCGAGATTCCATTCGCGAATTGAACTATTTACATATGTAAGGTTGTTTTATGTGAGAAATCTTTAAATGACTTCTCCCACTCAGGGTGGAGCGAGTGGGAGAGTCAGACTTTTCCTGTCTAAACCCACCTGTGCACACGTTGTAGCTATCGGTAAATACCGACTCCGGCAGGGAATTCCATTCCATATCTGATGTTAAAAGGAAGCATTTGCTTGCTAACTAATGTGCAGCCTATCATAATAATAATAATAAGACGAAAGAACGAACGATGCGATCCATTTCAAGACCGGAACGGAACGAACGAAAGCGAACGAAGCGGAACGGACGAAAGATTCTGGAATGGCGACCACGTACCGGAAGACGCAACGTTGGAAGGCCTCCCACAAGGTGGACCGATGACCTGGTGAGGATCGCGGGATTCCGATGGATGCGAGACGCACAGGACTAGGGTTACCATATGTAAATAGAGGGATGCCTGTCTGTGGAACCTAAAATGCCTGAATTTTCAGAAAAATGCCTGTCTAAAGCAAAACGCTGTAGGTAATAAGTAAAAGCCAACAGATAATAATGAAGAAGGATATTTAATTTATTACTGATATTTGTCAGAGGACATTATTTTTTTTAATAGTTCTTTCTTTTAATATATAAAAAATTTGAAAATGAAGAAATTTAAAAATGCCTGTCTCAGACCAGTGCCGGTCGCAGACCACGCCTGTCTAAATCTTAAAATGCCTGTCAAATGCGGCAAACGCCTGTCATATGGTAACCCTACACAGGACCGGTCATTATGGCGACATTTGGGGGAGGCCTATGTCCAACAGTGGACGTCTTTCGGCTGAAATGATGATGAATGATGATGAAATGAAATAAAGAAAATAATAATAATAACTTTATTCATACCATACATTGTAGGTACACAATAACAGGTTCCCTGGCTCCCAAACTAGGCTTATTCCCTGTGACTTGGGAGTCAGTTCCTCCAAAAATACATATTCATATAGGTATGCTTAGAAAAATTACATAATTATGAATTACAGATGACTACGTAGTTGGTTGCAATCATAGCAGTGTGGATTTGCGTATGCGTATCTGTGTGTGACGGTTTGTGTGTGTATGTGTGTGAGGATGTGTGTGTATGATGGGTGTGAGGGGAATGTAGAGAGGTTTAGATGTATGTACTTGTCGTTTCTAAGTTGAGGGAGTTAATAGTTTGTAGCGACATCTAGGACGTCACATAAGAACTAATCCTGCATCGCGCAATCAAAGTTCTCTGCGCGATTAGAACATATAGAACAGCCCGAAATCGTCTATCGGGCAGTAGCCCGCCAGACATAACATCCCGTCTGGTCGGAGGATCCTCCCTTTCAAAGGAGATTTGCGGGACTTTACACTCTGTTCCGCATACTTCCACAAGTTTTTCTGTTTCTTCATAACTTTGTTCCATAACCATAAATATAATTTAGCCCATAATATTCCCACTGCTGGGACACAGACTTGGGGCCTTACCGTGGCATGTTAAAATGTAAGTCGTGCGAGCAAGAAAGAGGGCTGGAGCTATATACTGTATATCTATATATAGCTTCATCTCTTTAGCAGTTTAGTTTAGGTCTTGAAATGGATAGCACTAAGAGCTCGTGGTAGGGTCTATGGTTGCGGGGTTAATGGCAAGCCAAAGGTTCCTTTTTCTTAAGTGAGCAATTATCCAATGACTTCTCCCACTGTAGGGCAGAGCGCGAGGGCGTGTCAGACTTTTACTGACTAAAACCCACTCCTATGTTCCTTCTTTTTTTTGCGTTCCAGGACGCCGGGTTTTCCTTTCAGAAGCGAACCCATGGCCCCAGTAGACTTACACCCTGCTGAGCCCCTACCCGACGGTTACCGGACGGCCGGACGGAGCTCGTGGTAGGGCTCCTGGGCTCTGTCACAGGTAGCGGGTGACAAATCCCGCTCTTGGGCGGAACGAGAGATAGTGTCAGACTTTTACTGACTAAAAACCCACTCCTGTTCCTTCGTTGCCTTCGTCCCAGGGCCCCGGGTTTCGTTTTCACACTATCCATGGCCCCAGTAAGCTTCGACCCTGCTGGGCCGGCTGACATCTCCCTGAGGCGCGCGTGGAACAATACGCGCCGTCGACGACTTGGCTCGGTCCGGACGGTTACCGGACGGTCCGACGGCGAGCCACCCATTGCTCGCCGTCCGCAAGCCCGCGCCTACGGTGGCCGGGTGTGAGGTTTAGAGGATGTCACATATATTCGTTTGTTTACTTCTAGAAGATACCAGTTTCCATTATCCGGGATTGCTGCAATCGCATGTCTGTTTATTGTAAACACCATTTCATAATATAACATAACGCCGCGGCGCGCATTGTACCACGCGCGCTTCAAAGAGATGTCAGCAAAACCGTAGGGGCTCAGCAGGGTCGAAGCCTACTGGGGCCATGTGTTCGCTTCTGAAAGGAAAACCCGGGGCCCTGGAATGCAAGGAAACGAAGAACATAGAAGTCGCGCCCCACCCAAGGGCGTGAGAAGTCATTGGATGATTTCCCACTTAAAAAAAATGTTATTGGGGTTCTCAATTTACATTAACTTTTTTGTTTCGGCTCCGATCTGGATGATGATGGGTTAACTCAGTGACAAACCCATTACAATTATATTTAATTTGCCAATCCAAAAGCAGAGTGTAAATTGAGTAATCATGGGTATTTTGTCATTCCTTTGTGTAGCTTTACCAGAGAACTTTCTCTCTATTTAGTTTTATCTGTGGAGTATGACAGCTAAAAAATGAAAAAAGTTTTTTTACAAAGAAGACTGTTGTATTTTTTTTTAAACATTTTTAGTTTTTCTTTTCCTTGGTTCTTGTGTCGTCATAGTTTGAAGAACAGTTTATTTGCGTACTTGCTGCAGTCCTTGGATAAATATCTTCTTATTCAGATTGAGATTTGACGTCAAACTGACTAACAGTTTCTAGAAAACAAATTGCATAGTGATGTAAAACAGACAACGTTCGTGAACCACTCGAACCTGTATAGCTGATTCACGGTCATCATATTTCAAGGCTTCCGTTGCGGTTTTCCACAAATCTGGGAACGTTTGGTTGTTTTGTTAAGTTTAATTTACAGCCTGGTTAAGAATTTAATTGAAATGTTGAATTCAATGAATGATAGAGCTATCTCTTTTGTCTCTCTTTTTTTATATGTGACGCGGCTCGTGTGAGTCGTAAGCTCTGCTAGGGACTGCAAAATGACTTAATTCTACCAAACGCGTTTCGTCATCGGACCACCAGATGTCCGTCAATGTGCTACCGGTATATACAAAACGTTTTGGGAACACATTCATAGTGCCTACAGCCTAAGGGGTTTCTGCATTTCCTTATAGCTACAGCCTGGGGGTCTTCAAGTCAAGAGTGAATAGGTTACTTCCAGGCAAGCATGTTCCATCGTCGACCACATCGTCGCTTACAATCAGGTGAGATAGTGAAATAAAAAAGGATTAAAATATCAGCCATGACGTATTGGGCTGTGGAATTGTTTGAAAGACTCATTGCGGTCCTGAAACGCAAAGGAAACTGGGTGGCAATGAAACAAGATTGGGCTTCAGTCAGTAAAAGTCTGACACACCCTCTCACTCTACCTAGGGCGAGAGAAGCTCTTTGATTATTTCCCACCTTCAAAAAAAAAACCTACATGTACTCGTATATCTCATTACTTGGAAAATAGCATATGCAGATTAAAAGTTCATTCTCTTCCATTTGGGTAATTCCGGTTAGTTCTTTTGGTTGATCTACCGTGGCACCCAAATTCATTATCTTTTTCTCATTTTCTTTTTTTGTAGATCATCAACCTTTCATTTCTATATTACACACATACATATCTTTATTTTTCATTTGACGCCTGAACCAAAAAGCCTTTATATAACCTTATATCTTATTACACATTTTTTATTATATTACATTTGGCTTTGCTTTTGGCAAAAGATTTTCTATAGCTCCGACTAATGTGTACTTAAATATTGTCTAACTTACAGTATCTATCCCACTGACGCACCTGTTTAAAATATACTAATTAGCACTAGACGCGAATGTTGCATATTTAATTACTTACCCGTGACTTTTAATCGTGATATTACACCTATACATAGATCTCTACCTACGCATTATAAGCCTCAGACAACATATACTAACTTGCGACTTCCCTTTGTCTATGCAAATAAACTGCCAACGCATTGATGGTTACTATTCTCATCGATGAATTATGTAATGATCTCTAAACAAAACTCTTCAAACAACCAACAACCGAAGTGAAAATAATAATAAAAGCGTACTCACTTCCTAACAAAACTCAAAAGCACGAACCTTGTAATTTCCTTTATCGATTTATCGAAAATATACGTAAGAACTTGTTACAATCTAAATTATAGTACGCCTTTAATATCGAACGTTTTTTTGTGCAATTGCCCCCTAGCCAAACCACACGTGAACTAAACATATGCAGAGGTCAATCAACCCCACATTATTATTGACAGCACTATAAGTTGCAGGGGACATACGAAATACCAGTACACATTTAATTAATAATGAGGATTTTTCGATGCTAGAATTCTGAACAACCCACAGCCAGATTACGTTGCCCTCCTTCGCCCCTTGGATTTGTTTGAATCCTTGGTGTTTAAAGAGGTTTTTGTATAGTATGTAGGTGTCTTTGTAAGCTGGTCGTGTAGCGAAGCAACGCACTCTGTTGCTAAGGGCTTCGTTCACGCATAATTGGCCCCCAGCCGGTCGCAGGCTTACGTCATCGCTATGTGCGATCAGAATGTATAGAACGCCGAGCACCGATGCTACGAGAAGGAAGTTTTAAAACAAACGTTAATAGAAACTTTCATGAGTTTGTGCAACACTGGAAAAACACTCTTGTATGGGATACATAAGAGTGTTTTTCCAGCTAGAAAATTACGTAAAAATCTAATTTAAGGACTGAAATTTTACTTAAATGCGCTTTTGTAGTGTTTTCAGAATTGTAGGTGAGAAATATGAGTATCGACGCACTATATTGGTACCGCATAGGTAGGTCTACGCACGCACACACAAACATGCTAGTGACGCAACTAAGATTTAAGATTTATCAAAATAGGTTATAAAATTACCGGTTTTAAAAATAGCTAAAACCGATTTCGTAGCCGATTCTGAACATACTACTTCAGCATATGCGTTTATAATATTACATTTTGTAAGCAGTTAGTTAAACTTGTATTTCGAACAAATTATTTATTTTATTTATTTATTCATGTATACTTTATTGTCTTAAGCATAGCATAATCAGCCTTTTAATGTTCCCACTGCTGGGACTCAGGCCTCCTCTCTCTAGGAGAGGGAATGGGCCGTAATCCACCACGCGGGCCCAGTGTGGATTGGTGAATGTTACATGTCTTCGAATTTTTGGTTCTAGGACATGCCGGTTTCCTCCCAATGTTTTCCTTCACCGTTTTGAGAGCAGTGGTGATTAAATAAATTACACAAAGTAATGCGCCTGGCTGGGTTTAAACCCGCGACCTACAACTCGCAATTCGGGGCCGTTACCACTCGGTCACTACTGCTCTCAGATTGAATGAAATAAATATTAAAATTTGAGCCTCAAAAAAAAATCATAGATTTTAGTTTCGTTTTTTGAACAACGTTTGAAAAAGCTAACTCGTAATTACTGAATTTATCCAATTTGAGATGGGTATCTCATGTCTGGGTATATAAGCATCACTATTATATTTTCACTTCCAATCATTTCTTTTCCATCATCATCATCATCATCATTTCAGCCGAAAGACGTTCACTGTTGGACATGGGCCTCCCCCAAATGTCGTCATAATGACCGGTTCGTCTCGCATCCACCGCATTCCCACGTCTCTGACCAGGTCGTCGGTCCACCTTGTAGGAGGCCTTCCTACGCTGCGTTTTCAGGTGCTTTTCTATGCATGTGTATATAATTCTGAAATTATTAAAATTACTGCGATCTTCATTTAATTTTTCGTACTCTTATACCATTTTGAATAAATTCAAAAACTACTGGATCGATTTTAAAAATTCTTTCAGAAGTAAAATGCTACTTTATTAGTTAGTGACATAGGCATAATATATTTTTTACTTTCATGCAGACGAAGCTGCTGGCAAAAGTTAGAGCCATATAAATAAGAATACAGCTATTAATAATAATTAAGAAAAAAAAAATATATAAATGAGGAAATAATTAAGAATGTACATTAATTTTAAACGGCACGTGTAATATTTTAATAAGGCATTTTTGAGGAAAACTAAAGGATATTGTTTTGCAATAATTATTTAAATATCGAAACAAAACTACTTTAATCTGCAACACTGAAATCGGTGAAAAAATACTTCATGAGGAAACTTTTTTTGAGGTTTGGATAATCACAATCATATCACTCTCCCCGCTCTGGGTGGAGTGAGAGGAAGTGTCAGACTTTTACTGACTAAAACCCACCTGGGTTCCTTCAGTTGCCCTTTGCGTTTCAGGGCCGCGGTAACTCTTTCAAATAATCCCGGAACTAATCTTGAAGAAACCCTGGACTCAAAGTTAGTATATAAGTCTGACAAAGTCTAAAATCGCCAAATCAATTTGAGCAGCTTGTAACCATTGCAGGGTTTCTAATACAAAGAAGGTTCAGACATTAATCAATATACTTCTTCAGGGCAGCATCGCAATTTCAAAAGATTTTTTTTTCCTAGCCAATAATGTCTCACTGCTGGGCAAACTCCTTCCAGGCACTCTTCTCCCGCACTGTCTCATACCAGTCCTCGTGAAACGCGTCTAGATCATCTCACCAACTCTTTCTATCTAAGCCGGCCTCGACGGTGCTTTCTCTTCTCATTGTCATAATTTCTTCACTCTTCATTATACTTTACAATTTTTGAAAAGTTCATAATGCATTTGATTACAATGGTCGCAAATATTCAACGGAACGCAGGATATAGATTACCCATAACTTATTCTTATCGCTGACTATCTTTCACTTGCTGCAAGAAAAATAAATAAAGCCTCCCTCCCTCCCCCTCCCACGCAGGTTTATAGACTAGTTACGCTCACGTCGTTTGTAGAACACAAACAAGCGCCGCGCCGTTCATAAATACGTAAAGACAGCCCTAGTCTTTGTTCCACAACACATTATACATCTACAAAGTCTAGGCCTTCAGCGCCGCCTCATCTGCAGCCGGCCCTGACTCCGACACTAAGCCCTTTATCTAACGAGACACTGCATAAAGACGAGCCCCAATTTGTCCCCCAAACTTTACCGGCGATTACGACTTTGAAGTCCGTGCTAATGATTTGAAGACCAACTTTAATCTCCCCACCTACCCATCAGAACAAAGGGCACTTGAAAACTAACCCAACCAAAGAATATTTTTAGATAAAGTTACATTCGTCAGCTCGAACCGGGCATAATTTAAAACCTTAATAAAGCTCAGTACCCACACTCAAAATTGTTAGAGAGGCTTTCAATTTGCTTCATAATTGGCACCGTTCGGATAGGCAGATGATGTTTAAGTGCTTTTAATGTTTGGCGCTCGCAATATTATGTCGGGGATATCTGGCCGGTCCCGGCGGAGCGCGAGCCGGATTAGGCCGCCGGTGGGGTTGCAGCTCCCGGCTCACCTTGGAGAGTAATTATAATGATCGGCGCCGGAACCCTAGTCTGGGACGGGAGTCTTCCTGGAGAGGCGTGCCGGGCGCGGGTGGCGCACCGAGGTACGCCCACGCGGCGCACCCCGCACCCCGCGCCGCCGCCCGTCGGCTCGTGCGAGTGCGAGGCCCGTCCACCCCACCCCCACGCACCGTAATAACCCAATTTGTAAGAACCCCCCATTTTCAAGGACGGCCGTCGGTCTTTATGGCGGCGGCGACGGCGGCGTTGATTCCCGACCTTGTTTATTTCAGTTTCTTTTTGTTTAGGAACTGGCTGAACTTATTTTCGTACGTCTGTACCCGGCCGGGTCTCGCTTGTTTTTGTAGTGTCCGATGGTGATTTGATATGTCGATCACAAAGGACGCCACGGCTACCTTTGTGTACCTGTCCGTGGTGCTCTATATCAATTATGTAGTTCGCTTCAAAGACGAAATACAGAATTTCTATTCCTTTAGCCGTGACACGATAAGTAATTGGTTGTATTTTGTTTGAATGTCGATCACCAGCCCGTGAATTTGTTCGTTACGCTGGGTAAACACGAAGTTTGGGAATGGTTTTAATGCGAGCATTTGTGTAAAACTGACCCAGTTTAATGATATCTGGAAGTGGGTCCAGTATTCTCCGGGCGCTCGATACTGCTGTTCCAGGCTTATGTAAGATGTAAAAACCTCTGTTACATGCAGACATGTCAGGCGGGGGTAGTCTCATTTGTTTAAGCGGTTCTAAAGTTCAAGGTCGTCCAAGGCACCCTTATCAAAACCCGTCCTTTTGGTCCGTCTAGACGGCTTCACACCTCTAACCCTTTGGGGGACCAGTTCAATTATGGATTGTATTTTTTTCTCGGACTCTTAACCGAAATTATTGTTTCTACAATTCCAGTGTCTCCAGAAAGCCGTTGTCTTCGGCCAGTTCCGATATCCATAGAATATTGTTTGTTATAAACTTCATAAACAGTTTATTAGAAAATATAATGTTATTAAACGTTTATAATTTGTTCCTCTCTGAAATAAATTTTACCTAAACATCGTCGTTAATTAAAATGCCCTTTGCGTTTTGATTGGATTTTATGAGGTCTCATTAGTTACGTAGACTTCGGTGATATTAAACAATATTATTTTCCTTATTTTTTTTTTGTAATGAATTCTGTTTGGTGACAAGAAGCGTGATGTATTGATTACGTGGCATTCGTCGTGCAACACTGGAGCTGAAGTAAAGGAAAATTTGAAGGGTCTGCACAGTAGACCAAGGCCATACATATTATATCCTTATGCGCATGCGGTTTGTGGGCCTATATTCGATCGATAAGTTCAATTAAATAGTTATTTTGATATAAGCCTTCTATTGAAGCAAGGTATCGATAAAAGCGATAATGCCGTTCGCATCTGGACTGTTCAAGTTTAGATGAAAAATCGGTTAATTGCAGACCGTCCTCCATTGTCCAATGTTTAGCCTTCAGGTCTCCCGCTAAGGGCTCAACTGGGATTTGGTTTTTATCTCATGTCATTTATAAGTTTATTTTTTATAATGTGAATATGAGAATAATATTGTAGAAGGTAGCTATGGAAAATGTTGATGTCATCAAATAGGAATATATGTTGTCCATTTGCTCGAAAAACCTAAGGTTATAAGAATCGTCATTTGATAGACATGTTTTAAGCTGGACATTGGGCAATCCCGTAGACTGTTAGGCTGCGGGATAATTCTGAGGGTGTTTCTAATATCGTGCAAATTTCATCACGCATGCGGGATGGCCCCGCATGCATAAAATTTCAAAATGCAAAAAAAAACGTGCGTATTCCACGCATTACAATAAATACTGGTATGAAATGGACATTTGCGGGGGTTACGTGGGCGGGGCAATGTGTGATCAAAACCGCACGATATTAAAAACACCCTAAAGAGTTACCACGGCCCTGAAAAGCAAAGCACATTTTATTTTATCAGACAGTGCAGCAAAGGAACTCCTTTTCTTCTCGCATCATTATTAGCCGTCATGAAATCCGACTACAGTCGAATACAGTAACTGTCACCATACTTAATAACTGGGCAAGTGCGAGTCGGACTCGCGCACTGAGGGTTCTGTACAAACTTACCTATGAAAACAGTTCAATTCCCGAATTGAGTTACAAAGATTTTTCCGAATCAGTTTTTTTCCTATACTTGTGCTATAAAACCTTGCTTCATGCCAAATTACAGGATCCTGGGTCAACGGGAAGTGCCCTATGAATTTTGATTCCCTTGAGAGTTGAGAGTGTCGAAATATACGTTTTTTGCGACATAAACGGCCGTATCTTTTTTTCGTTAACTAGTTTTTTTTTTCACAGCTTTAAGAGACCTCAAACCTGAATTATTTGGTTTTAATTTAAACTCGATACCTCCACGCGTTCCCGAAATAAAGGGTCTTGACAGACAGATAGACAGACAGACAGACAAACAGACGGACAACAAAGTGATCCTATAAGGGTTCCATTTTTTTCTTTTGAGGTACGGAGCCCTAAAAAATTACATAGTTAGAGTCAGATATTTGACAAACTAGGTAGTTTTTGAGGTAATCATTTAACTAAGTTCAATAAAGTGAAACGTTCGATTTCCGCGGATATAATTTCCTTGACGTAATAATTCAATAAAACAAAATAAACTATTTTTTTTGATTTCTTCGCCATCTAGTGATAAAATGGTCACGCTCGGAGCGGTAGTTTTCACTTTTAATAAATTCTCAGTTATTTAAATAATAGTTATAAAAAACAATTCATTATTTTGGAAGTTACTCAAAATGAAACTTTTCATAATAATAGTTAATTAAACCTCTAATAACGCTCACATGCCAATTTCATTTTGATACGAATTTAATTATTCGCAAAGTTTGCACAGTTTTAATTTGAATGGGTACTATTGGGTACGTTAGGGTACCTACACAAATGTTTGTTCGCCATTTAATATTCGAGAATCATGTCAAGTGTACAAGGCCTTGTTGAAATTGTAGATGTATCTTAATCAGGATACGTGTGAATAGCAGGCGTTACTGAAACTAGTACTTTTAGGGTTCCGTTTAAAGCAAACGGAAAAAACGGAACCCTTATAGGATCACTCTGTTGTCCGTCCGTCCTTCTGTCTGCCTGTCTGTCAAGACCCTTTATCTCACGAACGCGTGGAGGTATCGAGTTGAAATTAAAACCATATACTTAAGTCTGCGGTCCCTTGAAGCTGTGAAAAAATCAAACTTCTAAGTTAACGAATAAAAAAGATACGGCCGTTTATGTCACAAAAAACGTATATTTCGATACTCTCAAAGGAATCAAAATTCATAGGGTACTTCCCGTTGATTAAGAATTCTGAAATTTGGCATAAAACAAGGTCTTATAATACAGGTATAGAAATAAATATGAAAACTGAAAATTTGTTGTTACGTTACAAAAAAAAACTTTTTTGTGATTCGGAAAAATCTTCGTAACTCAATTCGGGAATGGAACTGTTTTCATAGGTAAGTTTGTACGGAACCCTCAGTGCGCGAGTCCGACTCGCACTTGCCTGGTTGTTTTCCTGGTACAACAAAAGCGGTATCTACAAAAAAGCCTGAGGAATTAGCGTACAATAACTAAGCGTTTCGCTTCGTCGTTTATACCGCGTACATCGAAGGACTGGAACAATTTGCCTGCTGCGATCTTCCCGTCCAACTATAATTTAGGTGTCTTCAAGGCTAGAGTGAATAGGCTCTTGATAAACTAGTGCGCCTCACCATCAATGATTGCATCACTGCTTACCATCAGGTGGGATCGCAGTCAAGGGCTGGTTTATATCAATTAAAAAAAAAAAAAAAAAAATTGGTATGGGAAACAGTCAGTTAAAGTCTGACACGGGCTTTCACTCTGTGAAGAAAAGCGAAAGAGGGAGAGATCTCATTGGAACACATGATTTTTCGCCTCAAAAAAGCCCTCACTAGAATACCATCACTTACACTGATATGTAATTGAAAGACCAAGTTTTTAATCAAGTGGTAGTTTTCCAACTCCAGTTTTGTAATTTTTTCTTTGTCCAAAACTCAAACGGTAACTCATATTCATAGCATTTCTTTCACTGTTACAGGCACTTTTCAATTGTCAAGGTCGGTGAGTCAGAAAAACTACGTATGCTTTTGTTTTTTCTACAATATTATGCGCCACCATATTTTTTTTTAACTTATAATCCATCATATCTTGCCATTAATTACTTTTTTTTTGGGGTGGAAAATCATCATATAACTTTTTCGATACATTTACTCGAAAACCCGCTCTTATCCCTACCGCTTTTAGGCACGCAATTTACTGTTTTCCTCACTAGTGCGGAAAAGTGCGCAAGTTCGCCCCCGCTAAAATTTATTACATTTATCGTACCAGACTGGGCGCTAAGTTACCCCGACGACTCGCCTGTCAACCTCCTTTCATTTATGTATATCTTCGGAAGTCTATTGAAAAACATCGTTTGATAAACGTGGTTTGTTACTGCAGCACTCGGCTCCATAGCACTCTCGCCTGCGGCTCGGGCAAATTCTGCCTCGGTTGTAATGACAAACTTTTTTTTTTGTATCAAAATGTACTGTTCTCGCTCTGGGTAAAGCGAGATGGCGTCAGACTGATACTGACTAAAACTTACCTGTATTTCTCCAGTGGCCCTTGGCGTTCCAGAGCCACGATAACTCCTCCGAACATTTCCACAGCCCTGCTATTACTTACCTCAAAGCATAGGAATATTATAATTAAGTCACTGGAGAGTAAAGTAACTTACAACTGCCTGCCTGCCTGGCATATACACGATTATTAAATTACTGCCTGTGTTTGATTTGGGTCTACTCTAGCCTGTGGTTGGGACCTACTTGAGAATTGTATGTTAGTTCGTTCCTGGTGGGATAAACTTAGCGTAATGTGTTCTTTTCTGTAATAATGTGTAATAAAAATGTAAACTATATTTTTCCTTTTATTATTGTGAACGTGAGGACTATGTTGATTGTTTTTTTTTTCCTTTTCAGTAATTTTAATGTATGTCTGGCAATTTGAGTATTTTCTGCGGCCTACCCAAATGTCCTTTCCTTGGTATTGTTCGTCAAGTCGTTGAGCTCCTTAGTAGTCCTGAGTTGAGCTTTACGAATACTGACAAATGCTTGCACTGACTGGACAGGTCCACTCAAATCTGTATGGTTCTTTCTTCAAAAGACCATTTCAGACAAATCTGCATGGTTCTCATGTGATTTGACCTTTACATATTTACTGTATGGACTTTAAAAGAGACTTTGACCCCTGAGTTTGTTTCGGTGTTTCTTCTCAGGGTAGTCAGCTAGGAAACACCGGCCTCATCTAGTTTAAAAATGACGAAAAAAAAAATTGACGTGTAAAAGTGTTTTTTAAATCTATTTACAAAATAAATATCATTGATCATTTATCATTTAATAAAGGGGACTTTATGTTATACATATTATATAACTAGCTTCTGTCAGCGGTTTTGACCGCGTGAAAGTAGGTTTCTCCATATATACTTTAGACACCCGTTTCATCCACTTAGATGATCATCATCATCATTTCAACCCAAGGACGTCCACTGTTGGACATAGGCCTCCCCCAAGTGTTGCTATAATGACTGGTCCTGTGAGTCTCGCATCCATCGGATTCCCACGACCCTCACCAGGTCATCGGTCCACCTTGTGAGAGGCCTTCCAACGCTGCGTCTTCCCCAGGAAATATGCTCCCGAGATAAAAAGAATGTGCTATTCCAGAACATAATCTACCCGTGTACCAAGTTTCATCGAAATTAATTCAGCCGTTCTGAAACAAATATACACAAACAAACTCACAAACTCTTGCTTTTATAATATGAGTGTGATGAAAAGTAAAACGAGTTAGTTTGTAGGGTACTTCCTATCTCTGGAATTACAGAACCGATTATCATCGTATTCCTGCGACTCTCACCATTATGGGAGGCCTTCCAACGCTGCGTCTTCCGATGCGTCGGCCACCACTCTAGAACTTGTTGACCCTATTGACCATCCGTTCTACGAGCAATGTGTCCTGCCCACTGCCACTTTAGTTTGGCAATTCTTTGAGCTATGTAGGTAACCTTAGTTCTTCTGCGGATATCTTCATTCCTGATGCGATCACGCAAGGAATCTCCGAGCATAGCCCTTTCTATTGCCCTTTGGGTGACAGTAAGCCTTCTGATGAGGCCCATTGTAAGCGACCACGTTTCAGTCCCATATGTCATCACTGGCAACCCACACTGGTCATAAAATCATCACGGTAAAAGAAAAGATAGCGAAGCCATGGAAAAATCATAGTGAGAAAATAAATTTAAAAACGAACAAAAAAGGTCGAGTTTTCAGAGCCCGAGACTTCACAGCGAACAAAAAGGAATATTCTTTCAAAGTCTAAGCCATTAGACAACACAATGGGCACGTGTTAGGGTTCATAGATCTTAAACACAAGTTAGAACTTGAATAATAGTTGTTCGACCTGTCAATATGTTAGGGTTTGGTTAGACGAAGGGTGAGATAAAGGCAGTATTGAGATGATGGTGAAGATACATAATTGTATGATAGGGCAGAAAAAGAAATGTTGCTCTGATTACAAATACAATTGCGATAAGGGTTAATGATAACTAGACAATGGCAGTAAGCTAGGATAAGGGGCGTAACTACCACCGTATCAACCGTAGGGCCTCCGGGCTACAGGGGCTTCAATATGTGTAAATCATATGTTATCCATAACCTTAATATTTCTTATTAGCCAGTAGCCAGCCAGTGGCCAGTAGTGAATTAATAATTATTATATGATAGGACGCTCTAGTGCTCTAATTATCTCACAACGCTTGTTCTAGCATTTTCTGCATAAGACAACAGTAAAAACTTAACCTCAGTACAGAATGCTCCAATAAACGGGCTCATTTTCACGACTTGGCCGCGCAGTTTTAAAGCATTTATAGTCAACAAAACAAAAAAAAATTATACAGGGCCATTTTAGAACTACCTACGCCCTGGTAAAGATGATGTAAAAGGAAGTCGTGTAGGTGCACTCATACTGATGGGTATTAAGGGCAAAATGGCGCACACTAAAAATAGAAACGGCAGTATTACAATTATGAAATAGAGGCTAGACACCAAAAAGCGTAAAATGGCCAATGGGGAAATGAATAGCCGTTTTCATGAAGTTTTTCGCGAAAATATTAAAGGCGTTGTGTAAGGAGTGACATGAAAGAAAAGGGATTTAGTGATAACGGGTGACAAGACAGAATGCAAGAAAAAAACTTGTTGCACCGACCCCAAGTAATATGGGACCAGGGCAGAAAGATGATGATGATTAAAGATGCTGGAAGATCATGCTGTGGTATATGAAGGACGAGGATAATGTCGATCGATCATTTTGCGTTATCCTTGGACCGGCGCAAGACCTTATTTTTTTAGTAAAACACACAATTTACTTTTTGCGGAAAAATATTATCAGATAATTTCAACCGTGCCCATGACTAAAATTCAGTTACTCTTTGCATTCCAAGGCCACGATAACTCTTTTAAATGTTCCCGCAGCACAAAATTTACGCTTGCATGACATAAAAAAATGCGTCATCAACAGCACTACAATTAAAATAATATATTTCATTAACAACGTGGTTATTAAAGGGGTGAATTGTGAATACAAAAGTCATATACAACTCCCCAATCTACGATAACATCAGAAAGAGTAGGATGACTCATGAATGTGCTAAAATAACGAAATTTCCTTAGACTTTTATGCAAGCATAAATATTGTTGTCTTGCATTCACGTTGCAAAACACGCGTGCCTGTAATGTCTCATGCTAATGTGGTATCGACTGTAATAAAAAAGTTCATAGCTCCAAATTTTGTTTCTATTGTACTCTATTTTGATGGATTATATTATTTAAGTACGCATCATCATCATCATCATTATTGCAGCCAAAAGACGTCCACTGTTGGACATAGGCCTCCCCAAAATGTCGCCACAATGACCGGTCCTGTGCATCTCACATCCATCGGATTACCGCGACCCTCACCAGGTCATCGGTCCACCTTGTGGGAGGCCTTCCAACGTTGCGTCTTCCGGTACTTGGCGCCATTCCAGAACCTTTCATCCCCATCGACCATCTGTTTTGCGAGCAATGTGCCCTGCCCACTGCCACTTAAGTTTGGCAATTTTTCGGGCTATGTCTGTAACCTTGGTTCTCCTGCGGATATCTTCATTTCTGACGCGTTTTTCTAACCTTTTCATTGTAAAATTGCATCAGTTCATGAATTTTTTTTTTTTACTTTTTAGTAATTTAGGTACTCTTATTTCATTCTATTAGGTACTTCAAAAACATTGTATACCTTTTATATTTTACACTTTTTTTAAAATCATCTGATGACATCCTTCGCTCTTGGGTGGAGCGGGAGATAGTGTCAGACTTATACTGATTAAAAACCCACTCCTATTCCTTCTTGGCCATTGTTCCAGGGCCCCGGGGATCTCTTTCGCATCACCCATGGCCCCAGTAGGCTTCGACCCTGCTGGGCCCCTACGGTTGCTGACATCTCCTTGAGGCGCGCGTGGAACACTACGCGCCGTCGACGACTTGGGCTCGGTCCGGACGGTTACCGGACGATCGGACGGCAAGCTACCCATTGCTCGCCGTCCGCAAACCCGCGCCTACGGCGCGGTGGTCGGAAATCAGGATCGGAATCCCGGCGGCTGGTGCGCGAGGGCCATTGCCTCGCGCGTGCACGTGCGGCCTCCTCCTTTGCTAGCATTACTGCTTCGCAGAAGAAGGCGACCGCCTGCCACTCCTCCTCGCTCCGGACCAAAGTAGCATACCAAAAACTCTAACGAAAAAAAGTTGCCTTAAAATTGTAGGTCCTTTTGTCCGTGACGTAACCATTCATAATTACAGTCGAAATAACAGTATTATTTTATGATACGTCTGTCTTCTTTTGTTTACGCTCGGCTGCAATATCTAGTCGTGTCAATGCCAAGATCACGCACTCATCCCACCATGTTTTATTCATATCCCAGACTAAATTATGCACGAATTACAACGAAATTTCGTAAAAAGATGTAACTGTCTCTTAAAATACGAATGATGTATCGTTATTAGAAATTCATGATAGAATTTAGCTACTTAGGAACATAGGCGCGGGCGGATTCTATCGATCGATTTTTCAAGGAAAGCTGCACCTTGGTTTCAAATGTTCGTGATGAGCTTTCCCACCTTGTGTAAGATAGTTTCATAGACGGCTTGTTAATTGCCTTGCCCGTTGATCTCGATCCTGAGATACTTTTAGCAGATTTAACGAAATTGGGGATCCAGATTTATTGAAGTCCAATCTACAAAACCTCGAGCACAGGCGCAGGGTAGCCAGCCTATCGGTATTTTACAGGTTGTATTTTGGAGAGTGTGCGCAGGAATTGCATGACTTGATTACGCCATCTCCTTTCTACTATCGGACAACCCGACGTACGGTTAGTATCCACCCTTACGTTGTTGAAACTTCAACGGTCCGGGCTAAGCGTTTCGCTTCGTCGTTTATACCACGTACATCGAAGGACTGGAACAATTTGCCTGCTGCAGTCTTCCCGTCCAACTATAATTTAGGTGTCTTGAAGGCTAGAGTGAATAGGCTCTTAATAAACTAGTGCGCCTCACCCTTAATCACATCACTGCTTACCATCAGGTGGGATCGCAGTCAAGCACTGGTTTATATCAATTAAAAAAAAAGGTTATTTGTATTTTCAGAAATTATCAAAGTCTGGAGTTCTGTAAGCGGTTGATGCGCAAATTAGTCGCATGCGAATGGCGATCGGAATAAAAATTTGATATGGGGAAGGTTTGATAAAGGCGCATGCATTATCTGGTAGCCCGTCTTACTAAGGTACATTGAGTATGCATGAGGGTAACTCAATTAATGATGGCGTCTGTACCCATACGACTTTACTGTATAGAAACCAGCGACATCAGAGGGATGGGTGATGAAGACTAATTCACTGACTAATACCACCATTTAATGTCCCAACTTGTGCGGAAAACAGCTTCTTCAGCCTATTTTTCTTAGATCTTGGAAATTAAATTAAACGCAGACATCAATTTAGGACGTCGAGGAAAATATCTTCCAAATGACTTTGTTCCTAGCTCGTCAGTTTGACAAATCATTCGATCTTTAGTCATCGCTTTGGCGTGAGAAAAAAATTGGTAAAGGCATTGAGATTTTGAAAGGTCAAAGTTTCTTGCGTTCAGTTAGGTTCTGCGATTGTAACTAGAGCATTTTATCAAATACAGCACCATCAGGCTTTAGGCTACTGGGTTTGGGGTGGGGCCTAGCTCTGGGATGGGGGTGGGGGCGGCCCGTCGCGCCAGTTTCACCCCCACATCGGCGCATAGACTGAAATGTGCCGCCGATAAAGCAGCCGCCAAAAACATGAACTTATTTTTTTTTGGATGTAGGGCTGGGATCTACATCGCATTTTATGTCGATGTTTGTCGTTCTAGATATTTGAACGGTTCCGCAGTTCTTTAGGGTAGTGTTGTGATGTTATCTGTGTTTTAATTTTTATGGGTTTTAATTTTTTATTACGGTTCGGTGAAGAATACTTTTAATAAGTATATGTTAATTTTGAATTAATTTAAATGCATTTAAAAAAAAGTTACACAAAGGTAACTGAACAGAAAACCGTTTCAATTGAGGCAAAAATTTCATAAGCGAGAGTAAAACTCATACCCTTGCCATTTGTTGATGTGCAAAATTCAATAACATTACGTTCAAACATCACAAAAAAGAATAAAGAAAAAATCATCTTTTTCGCAAACCCTTCAGTGCTTGCCTCCCCGACATGATAAAGCAAAAACGTCAAAAGATTTATTGCTTCAAAAAACTAGGTTTTATTAAAAAGAAAATTCAAAGGCCTACACATCGTATGCAGGGCGGAATAACTTATAGAGGCATAAGCGTTGAAAATTGAGGCCGCCTAGTCTGATATTGAGGGAAACTGACTCGAGGCACGCACTGAACCTCACGCCAGTCCAGTTTTGTTCCTATTATGACACTGTAAACGGTAGTGATTTAGACGCTAACATCTGTACGAATGGTATCCATTGCGCGTTTTGTACGATGCAACGAAAGTGTAACTGTATGTAAACCATCAATGTATGCCAAACTTTTCTCAGCGTCAAGCTAACTCAACTATATTGCGCACATGTACAATAATCTGATATTCCCCGCTTTTCCATTACGAGCGATAATATATTCTACGATGAAGAAATAAGGGTGAGAATCGCGTGAATGCAATATTCAAAGATTGTTATAGGGCTTCCTAGGAGCCGTTTTGGGGGTTTCATCGCCGCCTAGATATAGGCTCTGAGGTTTTGTAACACGCGAATAATAACTTCAGTTATAAATAATTATACGTTGTTATTAGTTATTAGATGTAGTTACCTGCCCTTGTACTTAATCTGATCCGTAACTTTATTTTTTTTTTTTAAATAAAATTGTGACCGTGTATTTAGAGTGCTTTAGGTAAAATAACTATGTACCTATTTAAAAATAAATATGTAAATATTGCATTCATGTTTTGTGCAAAAATCGAATTTCAAATATATTTAATGATTTAATTGTCAAAATCTATATAAAACAGACCGATTTCCACTCTCAAAATGAAACCAAACACTCGATAAACTAATCACTTCGCAACAAGAACGCATAAAACCCACAGACTCACGAAAAACCCGAACAGAAATGCAATGCAAGAAAAATAGCCGGACGACCTTGAAAAAAGAAACAAAAAAAAGCATCTAGTATACATTAGCGGAAAACGCGTTGTTTAGAACGTCGCCAGAAACGCTGGCGAGCGCAAATTGATAGCGACAAGTGACATTAAGTAGGTGGGAACAGAAGTACTAATTGACTCAGATCTCATTTTGAAAATTTTCGCAAAAAAAATCATGATGAAAAGCAGTTTCAAGAAAGCGTTTGTTTTTTTTTAATTTGAGCCGTGATTTTTTAAAGACAAAAAAACACTGGTTTATAAAATATCACAGAGTCATTTCAACTGGGAATGACGTGAACATTAAAAGATAAAATAAATTTATTTCCGACTTTGAATGTCCATGTTATGCAGTGGCTGAACTTATAACAATGTTAGTAAGAAATATATATATGTGTATAATGATTAGAATGAGCGAATTAGTGTGTTTCTAGGCAAATCTTACTTGTATTATTGTTAAAGACAAGGTTTTATAAATGTTACAATTAACAATTAAGAACATAACTGACAAAAGTGATCCCTAAGCGTGGCGCCACGGGTACAGCATCTAGTCTTCACAAACTAGTTTTTGCCCAGGCTTCACGCAGAAAAAGAAGTTACTTTGCCCCCTTATGTCGACCTGTCGGAGTATCTAAAGAATATGCTTAAGAAGCGATTTTTTTTCCAATATTTCGCGATTTTTGTTTTCATCGCATAGTAACGGCCCATTCACGAGCGCAGGGCAGCGAGCGGTAACATCAAAAGTATGAAAATGTTTGAAGAACGCTCCAAGACGCACCCATCCCACGCCCGCGTACCAATGCCGCTTCGCTCGCCGCGCCGCTCGCCGCTAAGACAAGGGGCCTTGGGATGCAACACGTTTAGCAAGTAGTGAACTCAGAACATGGTGTCAATAGGTTATATTATAAAGAAGAAGAATGAAAAAAATTCTGTTTTTGTTATAAAAAGAAGGGGATCGACAATAAAAAAAAGATCATTGGGTACAGAAACGCTTCATCGACTTTGCCTTTCCCAATTAAATACTACTATAGTACCCATTGATAGTTCATATAAAGAAGAAGAAGAAGAAAACAAATTCTGTTTTTGTTATGCAATAAATAAAATTCATTACAGAGACGCTTCGTCTACTGACTTTCACAATTAAACACTTCGCTATTGATTAATCAAAGGATCTCATTGTCCGTTGTCATCCGTGAAACTTCTGTGCCATCTTATTTTACGCTTGCAAGTAGACGGGGCTATTGCCCTCCCCACACCATTGCAAGGCTACCCAGGGCCGCACTCGACTCGCTCCGGGCCTCGTAGCCATGGCGATCGCTCGCGAGGGCTCGTTGCGATAGTGACGCCCCACCCTCCCCCGCGTCGCTTATTATGGGCTCTTTTCAATTCGCCCTCAATGGCGGCTAAATCTTTACCTGAAGGCCACCGAATGATGTCAGGTACAGCCCTGGATCTGAGCTCTGATTCCGCGATATTTTCAGGGTGTTTGTACTATGTGGGGTGTGTTTTGTTTATTAAGATATATGAATAAATATTTATATTGAAATTATGAGCGTAATTGGATGATTTTTCTGTCATAAAAAGTACTCTTGACAAAGAAACGTAAGGAAAATAGCTGCTTCTTACAGAGTCGAAGTAAAAACATTCCGGACTGTTTCTGCTTATAAAAATAATAATTTACTGTTAGATTACTTTTCATGTAAGACTTGCGCCTGCCAGTGGCTTTGTCTGTGCGAAAGTAGAAAATATTATCCTAAGGGAACATATTGCCGGGAAAAAAGTATCCTATCTTATTTAAAAACATGGTCTAACCGTGTACTAAATTTTATTCATTTTTTTTTCAGCCATTTTAGTGTGGAGAAGTAACAAACATATACACAAACATACAAATTTTCACGTTTTTAATATTAAGTGTGATGAAAAAAATTGTTTTGTGTAGATTTGATACACGTGAAAAAAAATACATATACTTATCGGTAAATTTCAAAGAATTTATTAAAATGCTATTGTAATAATTTTTATCTTTACGATTAAATATAAATAATCTAATAGCGGAAACGTAATATTTATACATTATTTGTATAGCTGCACCATATTATTATTTTGGTAGCAGTCAAAGATGGATCCGATCCATCTTCGATGGCGATATAGATATAGACAGTATAGATAGATAGATATAGATTGTAGCAGCCGGAACAGTTCAAGTAAATAACTGTTATCAAGGACGGTAGATACGGTCACTGGTCAGTAGGGCTGTGGCTACTGTTTTTCAAATAAATATATTTATGTCACCAGAAAATTGCAAATGCCGTAAGATTGTAAAATGTCGCGACAAATTGTAAACTATATTGTTTTTTAAATAAGACACGGCTATTTTGAAAAATAATGAATTTGGATGTGATTTATCGTATACAAAACAATATTTAGGGTTCCGTACCTCAAAAGGAAAAACGGAACCCTTATATGATCACTTTGTTGTCCGTCTGTCTGTCTGTCCATCTGTCTGTCAAGAACCTTTATCACTAAAACGCGTGGAGGTATCGAGTTGAAATTAAAACTATATTCTCAAGTCTGCGGTCCCTTGAAGCTGTGAAAAAATCAAACTTCTGTGTTTACGAATATAAGATACGGCCGTTTATGATGCAAAAAACATATATTTCGACGCTCTCAAGGGATTCAATTTCATAGGGTACTTCCCATTGACCTAGAATCCTGAAATTTGACATGAAGCAAGGTTTCATAACACAAGTATAGGAAAAAATCTGTAAATTTGCAGTTACGTCACAAAAACACTTTTTTGCTATTCGGAAAAATCTTTGTAACTCAATTCGGGAATTGAACTGTTTTCACAGGTAAGTTTTTACGGAACCCTCAGTGCGCGAGTCCGATTCGCAATAAATAAAAGGAAGTGGAGTGTTATCTTATGGCACCGACGGATGCTATAGACATTTTCAAAATCATTAATGAACTAAAAAATACTAATAGCACGGGGTATGATGAAATCTCTACTAAAATTTTATAATTAGTGTCGCATATAATTGCACCGGTCCTAAGTTTTATAATTAACCTATGCATTGAAAATGGCCACTTTCCAAACTTATTAAAAACGACTATAATTAATCCACTTCATAAGAAAGGAGACAAAGCAACCATTTCAAATTATCTTCCAATAGACTTAATACCGGTATTATCAAATATTTTTGAGAGAGTGATCTACGAATCCCTTAGCTTGTTCTTTGAAACAAATGATATACTCGCAAATAAACAATATGGGTTTCGGAAAAAAAGAAAAATTAACAAAGTAGTTTATGAGTTAATTGCCAAAATTTAAAAAAATGCTGACAAAAAATATCCAATTGCCGCGGTACTCATGGACATATCTAAGGCATTCGATCACATGGACCATACAATATTACTGGGTAAATTATAGCGTTATGGTGTCCGAGGAAATATATTGAGCCTAATAAAATCTTATCTATATGGAAAGAAACAAATCACGGTTATAAACAGAATTTGTCCTAAATCTAAAAGAGAAGTTGCTCACAAGTCATCCATTAGGTATACAACTTGCGGTGTACCCCAAGGGAGTGTCCTTGGGCCCTTGCTTTTCCTCATTTTTATAAATGAATTGCCGAAATGTACCGGCTATCAGACCGTCCTGTTTGCCGATGATAGCACAATTATTATACCGTGTAAAAACTTAGAATCATATGAAAATGAAATAAATAATTCCATCCATTGCATTAAAAACTGGTCATGTAAAAATAAACTTAGAACAAATACAGATTTTGACGTGCCAATAAAGAACAAAAAACAAAATTTAAGTATAAGATATGCAGACCAAAAAAGAAACCAACAATGCCAGATTTCTAGGACTTTACTTGGATAATCATCTAAATTCGAAAGATCATGTAGAAAGTATTTGTAAAAAATTAAACCAATATTCTTATGCGCTATTATAATCTTGCGAAAATATCTAACGACTTGTGGTATTGATACACATAAATTTATACACATATAAGTATACAAACATTCAAGCACATTATATTAACTTTATAAATGTATATTAAAATATTACCTACAAATATATAAGTATGTTATATAAATCTACACACCTCCACTCAGTGGCGTGCCTAGGGTTTAAAATAAGGCAAGCCCAATAAAATTTTAACCGATTTCAAAAAAAGAAAGTTCAGTTTTCGACTGAGTATGTAGGTACCTACGTATGTATCATCGCAATTTTCTCATGAACTACTGATTAGGTACAATAAATTAAAAGCCCAAAAAACAGTCATGAATTTCATTTATAATTATATCTGAGAATCAAGCACAGTTGTTTTCTATGACTAACATCGGGGGTTTCGTCAATAATAATTGAAACAAATTTTGTTTGCCTAACTTCGTAATCGATGCAAGTTTGCATCACATCGGCTACGGAATGAATAATATCGTTTTGAATTTTGTTAGATAAATAACTCGGCCCCGATTTGTCACTTTTCTAATGCTCCATATGCTTTTCTAAAACGACATCGTATTTTGAAATTAACGAGACCAGTTCTAAAAAATTGCCTTTATTTTTGAATATTTAATTTCGTTATTTTAAAAAGTCGCTAGTTTTTATTGTTACTAAATCTTAAAAAAAGTCTCCAAACTCGTTAAAAATCTCCAAGATCTCACAACGTCGCTAAAACGGCAACACTGCAGAGTTGGCAAGGTGACAAGGTCACGCATACGCGAGCAACTTCATACGAATGCCCGGCTTAAATCTTCCATACTGATCGATTTGTAGACGCATAAGGTCCTAACTCGTTATACGGCACATCGCTATAAGTGCGAAAGTGACAGAGATAGTATTTGAAAGCCCGGTAAAAGCCGGTACGTGTAAGCGAGATAGATATAGCTCTCGCGTAGATGCTGCTAATGCGAAACTCTGCGCGCGCTGTGTAGTAGTGTGGCATAGGTAGATACTTTGTGTTATTTTGATAAGAATTAAAGCGCGCGAACTTTTAAATAGTTCGGGTTTGATATTGATTCTCTATCGAGCATTTTAGTAAGGCATGCCTGGCTTTTCTGCTTGTATGAAGGTACCGCCACTGCCTCCACTTACATAATACACACGTCCATATGCTCTAATGCACAAAGCATTGTCAAATATTTAAGTTTTTTGATTATGGGGGGCCTGGAGTTCTAAGATACAGGCTTAGGCTTAGTTTGGACTCCAGATCTCCCACAAATTACAAATTCAGATATTTAAGTTTTTATGTTTTTCCTGCTAAATAACATGTGTAATTTGTGGAGATTAATAAACACTTTTTTGATTTGATTTTTTGATTTTGATAGTATGTACATTTACGAGACAGCAGTATTCGCAAAATCAAACTTTTTTGCATTTCTTTCAAACACAGATCGAAAAGACGATATAGAGAAATATGTGTTATTCCACACCAGACTGCACTATACTCAAAGATCTTTTTGGGTATGGCACCCAAGTTATATAATAAGTTGCCAAATACATTAAAAGATCTTGACAGCATACACCATTTTAAAAGGGATTTTCTTAAAACTTACTATACAGTCAATGAGTACCTGCTTGGAAGACAAATTAATAGAAGGACATAATCGTCTTATTTAATTTTAATATTTATTATTTGGTTGAATTTATAATTAATTTTATTAATGGTACTTTTGTACTGTATTTTATTTTTGTTTCTAATTATTATTTTTGAATTTGTTTTAATTGATTTTAAATGTTTTTTTTTTTTTAATTTTCCAATTCTTTATTATAATTGTAATTTGAATATTTGTACGCCGTTATCGGCAAGACATAGTGTTCATTTTATATTGACATCAAATCTGTACTTTTTGTTTACCTACCTATGTTCTACAAATAAAAATATCTGAATCTGATATTTTTTTAAGTGTTACTAAAGTACAGCCTTTTTAAGTATTTTTTTTTAATTGAAAGAATGAGATGGCGAATAGAATAAAAATGTGATGGAGATAGTAGATATAGACATTGGACAGTATAGATACATAGATATAAATTGTTACAGCCGGAAGGGTTCTAGCAAACAACTGTTATCAAGGCCAACAGTAGATACGGTCACTGGTCAGTAGGGCTGTGGCTATTGATTTTCAAATATCGAATCTTTTTAAAAGAAAAAAAAAACGTCGTAAGCGACAGCTTGAGTTTTTCGCGGCTATCGTCATTTTTCCTAATTGAAAAATATTTACGATAACTTTTTAAAAAAATAAAATACATCTTGGTATTTATAGAATTAGTGATCTTTTAGAATAGTTGATATCGACAAATTGTCATAAATACTTCATAATTAGAAAGGAAAAACCCCTTTCTGCAAAAAGCGTAAACTGTCGCTAACGTGACATGGCTCGATACATACCGCATATTCGGCGTTGACATAATTAGGGTTCGAAGTTCGAACAATTTCAAGTTCGTATAATTTTTAATTCTTCTCAAAGTTCGAACTTCGCACATTAAGAAAAGTTTTTGAAAAAGTGATTAGTGCATTTGTGATAAAATTATAATTGTTTACAAAAAGTAAAAATTATACGTATTAGTAGGTAGGTACTTTTTTTGGATCTTTTTTGTATTTTTTTAGATGTGACTGACATACAACTTATTTAAAAGTTTTAGTTAGTTTAGTAGTTATAAGAAGATACATAATATTTACTGATATTAATAAGATACCAGTGTGCCACATATTCTATAAATATTAATACAGTTTTTTTATAACACTATAAAAAATCTATTAACATTTGGTAATTTGGTTATAATACATTCATTGTCTTTTAAGATCTCTGAATAAAAAAAACACTAATTATGAATATTGTTGATTTTTTGTCTGTTTATTGTTTTTAAAAATATATTCACGTATTACATAATTGGATTTTGAATTATTGTGCAATTTGTTTATATTATTATACCTTTAGTATTATATAAATTGAATACCTCTAGTAATATACAAATTTCTCGTTAAAAGTACTTTTAATATATTTATTTATTTATTTATTTAATCTTAATGCAACACAAGGTACAAAAGCGGACAAAATGCCGTGGGCATTCTCTACCAGTCAACTTAGGGTGGTAAAGAAACAATATGGTGGTGGTATAGTTATATAATAAGCATTCATTTATTTATTTAGTTAGATTCACCCACAGCACATATATACACACACATAAAAAAAAAAAATAGTTACAGTTCTAATAATGTATATTAATGTATAACGTACGCGCCAATTACGAGTAAACACAACATTTACAGTACACATGTCAGTTTACCGCTTAGTTGCTAACTTAAGTTTTTTTGTACAATTGTGACACAAAACGAAAAACAGAGGACAATAAAGGAAACGGGTTACGAGAGAAAAATAAAATAAATAAAAAAACAGAACAAAACAAACAGAGTAATTATAAGAATAGACTCGATTACATGTCCCTGGCGTAGAGGGATTTGAAAAATAAATATATGAAAATAATCAAAGTTATGGTTTCAAAAGAAACCGAAACAATCAATGGCTACCAAACCGTCATGGTTGTTGTGTCATTTTGATGGCATAAAAACTTCTCAGAGTCAAAATGTTGAGTATTCCGGACCATTTTCTCAGAAGCACCTTTTTAAAACCTTGAGGTTATTCTCTAAATTTTATTTTAAACAGAATTTCCGTTACGCGATCCGATGGGGCTGTGACATACATAATCTGATGGCATTTTGTGGGTTTGTGAATTAATAGAAGTTTTGCGTCTAGCGTTTGTGTGTTGCAAATATGTTAACTTAGTTAAGATTTAACAAAAACTGAACAAAGGATATTATTTTACTAATGTTTCCTTTATTGAACATTGACACAAGATCATCCAGTTCACCATCATGATAGACACAGAAAAATATAGAAAATTAAATTCATCATCATCATCATTATCAAATTAGCCGAAAGATAAAGCACTGTTGGACCAGGATTACCCCAAGTATCGCTACTTCAATCAGTCCTAGGCAATGGCCCTCGCGCCCCAGCCCAGTATTCCGATCCCGATTTCTGGCCACCGTAGGCGCGGGCTTGCGGACGGCGAGCAATGGGTAGCTCGCTGTCCGACCGTCCGGACCGAGCCCAAGTCGTCGACGGTGCGTAGTGTTCCACGCGCGCCTCAAGGAGATGTCAGCAACCATAGGGGCCCAGCAGGGTCGAAGCCTAATGGGGCCTGGTATGAAAGACGAAGAAGGAACACGAGTGAGTTTTTAGTCAGTAGAAGACACTATCTCCCGCTCCGCCCAAGAGCAGGGGGGGTCATTGGATGATTTTCACACCGAAAAAAAAAACAGTCCTGGCTTTTTGCATGCAGCGATCTCCAGTGGTTGTCACCTAAGACCCTAATAAGTCACGCAAAACATTTCGTCATCGATAACGTGGTTTGTCTATCCATAACGATAAACGGAAAGTTATCAAACTAATTAATTAACATACATAAATTATACAGGTGAAAGTTTGTATGTATGTATGGGTGTGTTTAAGTTTGTAACTCCTTCACGCTCAACATCTGAACAGATACGACTGAAATTTGGCATATGAGTAGACCATGCTGTGGAGTAGTTTAAAAAACTGAAACCCGGAAAATGAAAAACCAACAGTGATCTATAAAGTACGAAACAGGAAAATATTTTAAACAGAAATCAAGATATAGGTACAAAACATGGTCTAGGTAAAGCCGGTATACACGCCTTCTTCCTTAGTATTTGCTATACACGGGAAAAAATGTAAGCGATTGACAACGCATTATTTCCAATGCATTTAAAAACGCTGAGTCACTTTTTCTAGAACCACAGGTCACTGAATGCTCTAGGACTGCAGGATTTCTTCGGAAGAGTTGCCTTGGCCTTGGCTCTAGAATGCAAAGAAGAACGCAAAGAAGAAGGAACACAGGTAGGTTTTGGACAGTAAATGTCTAAGGGCCGACGCGACGCTGCGTGAAGCGGGCGCCCACGCGGTCTCATACATAAAGTGCTCCGTTGCGGGGAGCCGCGCCCGCGCCCGTTTTGCTATGTAATAATACATTAAAGTTCTCCATCGACACGACTACATGCACACCGTTAAAGTTGAAATGGTGATACTGCGCAAATAATAATCCGGTTTCCACTACGGGGACCGTCGCACACGAAACACGCGCGACGTCACGCCTGCGCGGGCGCCCGCGCTTGCCCCCGCTTAACGCACCGTTGGCCCTGACACGCCCTCTCGCTTCACCCAGAACAAGAGAAAGCACCTTCTTATCATTATTGACAGGCTCACGCGTGACCACTATCTCATCTGATTGTAAACGATGATGGAGCACGCTTGCCTAGAAGTACTCTTTACTACATGATCCCAAGGTTGTAGCTTCAGGAAACAGACTCCGGCGGGAAATTCTACTCCTTAGCTGTACTGTAGGCATAATGAATGTATTCTCAAAACGATAAGCGCATATGGGATGCATAAAAAAAAGTCATTCAATGCTGAAAAAAAAAACAAAAGCAATAATAAATACATACATAATCTATGCTAAATAAACCAAGTGCCTCCCTGCACTAGAAGTACAGTGTATGCCAAATCGCAGCTTGCTATTTGTGCGCGCCGCGCCGGGCCTCTAAACTGCGCACCGCCGCCTCCGCAAGAGGGGGGCCCCTCTGCCTAGTCCATTACACTAATAGTGCAGTATAATAGTATAACGTACCTATTGATCTAGTCTATTGAACTATTTGTTGAGATTTGTGTCATATCGGTTTATTTATTTCAAAGATGTTACTAAAAACAGGCGTCATCATCGAGGCAGGCCAAAAAAACGTTGGTATCACTACATAGTATAAAACAAAGTCGGTCGCTTTCCGCTGTATTTCCCTATGTAAGCTTAGATCTTTAAAACTACGCCACGGATTTTGATGCGGTTTTTTTAATTAGATAGAATGATTCAAGAGGAAGGTTTATATGGATAACACATGCATAATATAGTAGAGAATCACTGGTAATTATAGAGGTTTCTAATGTGATGTCGTAAATAAACACATTTTTTTGCGCTTCCATTGCAAACGCTGGCTGAACCCTATGAGATAGATCAAAACAATTTACTACAGTATTGTACACCTTAAAAAGGTCTACAAAAAAGTCCGCAATGGTATATGTCTATCTCTTAGGGATAACCCACTATAATCATTTTTTATTCTTTACTTTTTACGAGATATAATGACTTATTTACGAAGTGATTTCAAGCAATACAGCATTAATCCTTATCCAATTATGTACGTTAAATACATTGTGCATTTAATATAAATCATTATGGTCCTTTACAGCATGTAATTTTTATGAATATTTTCGAAGATATTACAGATTTAAAATGCAGGGACAGCGGTTGTGGTGGTATACTATCAGCATTGCACCCGTGCGAAGCCGGGGCGAGTCGCTAGTATTATATAAGGATTAATTCCTGATAAAATGGCCGGAAACCGTGCAGTGGCTCAGTGGTAACAGCCCCGACTTACAAGTGGTAGATCGCGGGTTCAAACTCAGCCAGGTGCCTTACTTTGTGTAATTTATTTCATCATCACTGTTCTCAAAACGAGGAAGAAAAATGTCGTGAGGAAACTGGCATGTTCTAGAACCAAATGTTTGAAGACACGTGACATCCACCAATGCGTACTGGGCCCGCATGGCCCATTCCTAGAGAGAAGGCCAGAGTCCTAGCAATAACAACAACAACACGACTACATCGAAAGCATCGTGTTTATTATAGATAAGGTTGATTATGCTTAAGTTCCCTAAAAAAAAAAAAGACATTAAAAGAGCTGGATAGGGAAACTTTTGTCCAGCAGTGGATCAACGTAGACTGTATTTTTATACTTAGTCTACGTTGATCCACTGCACACACACACACTTGGCCGGTTTTTACCGACCAAGTGTGAATCAGACTCACGCACGAAGGGTTCCGTACCATTATCTATAAAAACGGCAAAATAATCACGTTTGTTGTATGGTAGCCCCTTAAATATTTATTTTAGTCTGAATAAAAATACATCATCTGTAAAATTTCAATTGTCTAACTATCACGGTTCTTGAGATACAGGCTGGTGACAGACAGACAGATAAGTTGTAAATACTTCTGTAACACGGACTAGCTGTATGCCAAAATGTTCATTTTATAGTATTTTATGTGACTATAATAATATCCACCAGCCACCATCAACGCTTATTGTCATGTCGTGTCGATAATTAGAGATGCCCAATCAATTGTAAATTTAATTTATTTGTGTTATTTTTTTAAAAAGTGTATTTTTAAAAACCTAATAAGTATGCTTTATAAATGAGGTCATAATCGATTTTTAAACAAAAACAAATATATTTCATCATGATCATTGATCATTTTTCTAATGATCGTTTAGAAAAGTGTGTTCTACTCATAACCAACTAAACTATTATTTACTACAAATAACGCGCCGTCGACGAATCGGGCTCGGTCCGGACGGTTACCGGACGGTCGGACGGCGAGCTACCCATTGCTCGGCGTTCGCAAGCCCGCGCCTACGGTGGCTGGATGCGACTGGGTACTCCATCTCGTTTTGATTTTCAATCCCCATAGAAGACAGAGTTGAAGAGATGGAGTATTTGGTCGTGGATGTGCAACCCTGGCGGAATAAACGCGAGAGTGCTTGTCGGATATATCCGACGAGGCGGTTAAAAGGTTAAAAAAAGAATCCTTTCTCTCGCTCGGGGTGGAGCGAGAAGGAGTGTCAGACATTTAATGACTAAAAATCACCCATGTTCTTTCAGGTCATCATCATCATCATTTCAGCCGAAAGACGTCAACTGTTGGACATAGGCCTCGCCCAAATGTCGCCATAATGACCGGTCCTGTGCGTCTCGCATCCAATCCATCGGATTCCCGCGACCCTCACCAGGTCATCGGTCCACCTTGTGGGAGGCCTTCCAACGCTTCATCTTCCGGTATGTGGTACGTTCTTTCAGGTGCCTTTTGTGTTTCCGGGCCGCGATGATTGTTTTGTAAAATCCCTTACGGCCCATTCACGACCTTGCCGCTATGAGCGGAAGCTAAGTGTGGGGCGGCAAGAAGTAAGATCAAAAGTATGAAAATGTTTGAAGCATGCCACTTACCGATGCCGCCCCGCTCGCCGCACCGCGCGCCTCTAAGACCGAAGTCGTCACCAGGCTGTTAGGCTCAACAAGCATCGGCTCTAACGGGCCCCGTTAATTATCCTGACATCTCTTTGACTCCGTAAGTTACGCGCTTACATTGGTCAGGAACTAGCCACGACTCACGCCTAGGGCGTCTCCTGTATCCTGCTATTCCTCTGTAGTGAAAATTTACGAGTCTTTTTCACCTTTCTGTAACATCGTTACAGAAGCAAATACAAGACAGCACATGCCGTGGTTTTAGCTTGCTTAGTCAGGAGGTGATTTTGTTAGTTTGTTGTGGTGCTAGTCATATGGAGGCCAATTCTTGTATTAAAAAAAAACCATTCAAATTTGCAATGCCATCTAAGCGACAATCAATGTCAAAAACATGACAATTTTTTTGAAAACTTGAGTTGTTTTTGACAGTTTGTAACTGTGGATGCTCATGCGAATGCTCCTTGAAATTAGGAGAATACCCCCCTTTTTTAACAGAAATGCTCGAAAAAGTTACTGGCATTGGAACGTAAAGATCAGAAGGAACACAGGTGGGTTTTAATCAGTAAAAGTCTGACCTTCCTCTCACCCTACTCAGAGCGGGAAAAGTTATTTGTTATTTGGTGTTAAGTTTTCTGTTTTGACTGATCTAAACCTAATAACCTAATGGATTCTGTTGATGAGTCTGTGTCATTCAAACAAAAATATACTTAGTATTACTATATTTATTAATAACGTTGTGTTATTTTAATTTTGTGGTAAGTAATAATGCATTACCATTATCACACATAGCTAATTAACCACAGTTTTATCCGTTTTAGGGAATGCTATAATAATTTGCATTGGGGAATTTACAGAAGTTTGTTTTACATGCTGTTTGGCTTTCCTTAATTAAAAACATTTTTCGATTAACGACTACTCGAAATTAATCTCTATTTATGAAATGCTTTTTAGGGTTCCGTACCTCAAAGGGAAAAAATGGAACCCTTATTGGATCACTTTGTTTTCCGTCCGTCTGTCTGTCTGCCTGTCTGTCAAGACCCTTTATCTCAAGGACGCGTGGAGGTATCGAGTTGAAATTAAAACCATATACTCAAATCTGCGGTCCCTTGAAGCTGTGAAAAAACCAAACTTCTGAGTTAACGAAAAAAAAACGATATGGCCGTTTATGGCGCAAAAAAACATGTATTTCGACACTCTCAAGGGACCAAATTCATAAGGTAGGTACTTCCCGTTGACCTAGAATCCTGAAATTTGGCATGAAGCAAGGCCTCATAGCCCAAGTAGATCTGAAAACTGTAAATTTGTAGTGCCGTCACAAAAAAAACTTTTTTTGCGTTTCGGAAAAATCTTCGTAATATAAACTAGTGCTTGACTGTGATCCCACCTGATGGCAATCGTTGATGGTGAAGCGCACTGGTTTATTAAGAATCTATTCACTCTAGCCTTTTTTTTATTATTGATAGGTTCGCGCTTGACCGCTATCTCACCTGATGGAAAGCGACGATGCGGTCTTAAGCCTTAAATACACCTACATTATAATTGGATAATGAATTTATTTTGACAATTTATAATGAATTTATTTTGACATTTATAATGAATTTAGTTCTGACAATTGAAGAAAATATTTTGACATTTAATGAATTTATGACATTTACTATTTTTATTTGCTATGTTAGTGACATTTGTATTTCATTTAATTTGAGTTGTATATCCGATTTTTTTTTCTAATTGTAACTTTGTTCTCTTAAAATTGTACTTCTACCTGTTTTATGTATTGTTTGTAATTTCTGTGCCCGACAGGGTCCATGTGCACTTGTTTAACTACTCTTAAGATCTTATGTAACACATGTGACATAGCAATAAAGAATTGAATTGAATTGGATGGGAAAACTGCAGCAAGCAAATTGGTTCAGTCCTTCGATGCATATCATACTAGAGAAAAACTTAGAATTTCAAAGATTTCTAAAACTCGTACGAAGCTGGGGCGTATATCTAGTTCACAATATATAAGTTTAGGGAACAGTCCCAGCACTAGTTGTAAATGTTTGATTCGTCTAACTTTGATGTCGTAAATTAAAGGAACTATTGATTGAAAGATAATTACGGCACAGTCGAATGTTGGATTGCTGGCTTTAACATGTGAATGTAGAATATTTACATGTCACTGTGTGAACGTATCCTTTATATCAAGTTTTTGGATTTAACAGAGTCCAGTTAAAATCTGTTATCTTTGGATTTTTTATTTATTTATTTATTTTTATTTTTTTTTGTCAAATATACAAAAGAAGATAGGTATCTTATTATAAATATTTGTACAAAGGTACTGCTTATTTCAAAAAGAAATTTCTTCCAGCAGACCTGCGAAAGGAGAAATTAGAAGAGATGTAGACTAAAGTGTGTAGAAATAAGCAAAAAAGAGTTTGTGAAATCTTAAATCAAACTAATAAATACTTATATAACTATAAATACCTTATACTAAAAATAAATAAACGGTGAAGGAAAACATCGTGAGGAAACCGGCATGTCCTAGAACCAAAAATTCGAAGATATGTGACATTCACCAACCCGCACTGGGCCCGCGTGGTGGATTACGGCCCATTCCCTCTCCTAGAGAGGAGGCCTGAGTCCCAACTGTGGGAACATAAGGCCGACTATGCTATGCTAAAAATAAATACATAATATATTTATATATATATACATACATGATTATCACACAAGAGAGGAAAGATAGTGCTCTTTTACTTGAGTCTTAAAGATTTAAACAGTTTTCAAATCACAAGTGCTTTTTTACCCGACTGCGCGACGCAAAGGAGGGTAATGTGTTTATCAGTCTATGTATGTATGTATATAAGTATGTTTGTTTCTATGTGGCGTTCTAGAGACTAAATGCGTAGGCCGATTTTGATAATTCTTACGTCAATCGATTCGTCTTAACCTTGCGAGTGTCACTAAAGACATGACAGTAATCAAAATTCACCACAGCTACAACCAGACGCCATATTGTCAAAATGAAAAAAAAAAGTCGATGAACTATGTCAAGTGGGGTGTCGTTGAATAGGTATTTTAAAATCATCTTTAGGTTCCTTTTATCATTTTTCATTTTAAATAATAGTTTAGGATATATAACGATTTAAAGTTGTTTAACAAAACAATCATTCTCGCTAATTTTCTTACTTATTGATTTAAGTTTTCATTTCAAGTATAAACGATACACAAATAAAAAAAACAGTGAAAAAGCATGAAGAACAAATATTTTTGGTAAAAAAAAGTTTACCACCAAACTCGATAGATGGCGTTGTTCATTTGATGCACGTTTGTAAATCAAATCATTCGAGTTTTCCCATCTACTAGACAGGTCGATGAACATAAGCAAAAGATGACAACTATATTGGCAAAAACTACTAGGTTGTATAAATTACATGCAGTTGATATCTAATCAGTAGAATCGATGGTGATGATGGTTATGGTCAAAAACCGAAAGATGTAGGTATATGTTTCTGATGATCCTAACAAAACTGGAGGAATCGTTAAATATTTAACAATCGGTTTAGGATCACGAGTTATGTTACGAAGAAATTTGAATGTTACCCATGGTCTTGTTAACGGAGCAATGGGTGTTATAAGGACAATTGAGTGGCCAGCTCTTCGGAGGGACCAATTGGAACCCGGAGAATTGCCACAAGCTGTTTATATAGAATTTGACGACAAAGCAATTAAAAACAATGTTCCTGGAGTAGGAGTCAGAATCGAACCATCGACGACAGAATTCGATGCACTTCGCGGACAGGGTAAAATAGAGCGAAAAATGTTGCCATTGATATTGTGCTGGGGTGTAACTGTACACAAGCTCCAAGGAACTACTTTGGACTTTTTGACCGAGCTGTGGTTGACTTAAGTTCACGCATTTTTGTTAAAGGTCAAGCATATGAAGCTTTGAGCCGAGTTAGGTCTCTAGAGGGACTAATCATCAGTAGTTTAGACCACCGCAAGTTACTTAATAATCCCCACGATATTAACTCCCTCAATGAAATGACTAGATTGCGAAATTTACCATCTTCTATCGAAGTCAATGAATCGTAACTAAAAAGTATAAAATAAAATAAAAATATTTAAAGAAAATCAAAAAACCCGACTGCGTCGAAACTAATTTTAAAAAATACGTAAAAAAATTAACTTAAATAAAAACTAAAAAGAAACAAACAAGCCCAGTAGTTTAGAATTCTGTTATGTAATACTAAATAACTACACAATTTAAATAGTTTTATAATCGATACACACATAAAACAAATCATACATTCTAATGCAGAACAGAACGACTCACAGTCGGGGCCCCTTGGGAAGATTTGATTGGTAAAATTTGAATGGGCCCCGACTGTGAGTCGTTCTGTTCTGCATTAGAATGTATGATTTGTTTTATGTGTGTATCGATTATAAAACTATTTAAATTGTGTAGTTATTTAGTATTACATAACAGAAATCTAAACTACTGGGCTTGTTTGTTTCTTTTTAGTTTTTATTTGAGTTAATTTTTTTACGTATTTTTTAAAATTAGTTTCGACGCAGTCGGGTTTTTTGTTTTTCTTTAAATATTTTTTTTTAAATTTTAAAAGTTTTTTGTTAATGTGTTCATTTCAAAACCAACACCTTGCTAGAGCAGCTAAAAGCTTTTAACAGAGCTTTTAAAAACGTGTTCGGCGCAACTTTTCTTGTTCTTCTATGGTTACACATATGATATTATCATCAGGATGGCATCCAGTCGGGTCTCCTTTATGGTGGACGCACACCGTGAACGTGTACTTTTGGTACAAAGTTGACTGGTCTACCTTGTCCTCTCATATCTATTAATATTGTCATATGGTGATAATAATAATAATTTATTTATTTCAGATAACAATGATCCATAATGGTTAGTAACAATTTGAACTTATAAACTAAGTTAGTAGGTACAAAATACAATCACAACATTACATACATACATATTATTTTACAATTTTTTGAATAATTATAAATTTAAAATTGAATAATTTAATAGTTTAACATTTCATAATTTAAAATTTAATATAATAAAATTGAATAGTTTGATAATTTAAAATAATTAATAATAATAATATAATAATAATTTTATCATTTGTTTTATTTCACCGCCCCAACCACAATGCCTACCCAGAGCGAGTGCATCAGACACTGATATATATTAGATAATTATAATCCTCAGAATGCTGTTGCTGCTGACGCGTACTCTGCCTAATAGTGACGACACACGCTTACGTCGTATTGCGTAAAAGTCATACGTACGCGCCGCGCGCGTCGCGTGCGGATATTGTAGAACCAAAAATATATTTTTTTTAAACCGGGCAAGTGCGAGTCGGACTCGCGCACAAAGGGTTTCATACAAACTTACATATGTAAATAGTTCAATTCGCGAATGGAATCTCGAAGATTTTTCCGAATCGCAAAAAAGGTTTTTTTTTGTGACGTAACAACAAATTTACAGTTTTCAGATTTATTCCTATACCTGTGCTATGAGACCTTGCTTTATGACAAATTTCAAGATTCTGGATCAACGGAAAGTGCCCTATGAGTTTTGATTCCCTTGAGGTAATCGAAATATACGTTTTTTGCGACATAAACGGCCGTATCTTTTTTTTCAGTTAACTTAGAAATCTGATTTTTTTACAGCTTCAAGAGACCGCAGACTTGAGTATATGGTTTTAATTTCAACTCGATACCTTTACGATTTCCCGAGATAAAGGGTCTTGACAGACAGACAAACGGACAAAAAAGTGATCCTATAAGGGTTCCGTTTTTTCCTTTTGAGGTACGGAACCCTAAAAAGAGTTACCATGGAGTTTCTTGCCTTTTCTTCTCCATAGGAAACGAGCAATTGGAACCGTGCGCTAGCTTCAGACTTATAAGTGCCCATGTAAGCCTATGTAAAATAAAATAATTTTGTATTTGAGTTTGAACACATTGGCGAGATTTCATGGTGAAATAGGGATAGCGACTATCGCAACCTAGCGCTGGTAACGCCACAATTATGCCGGTAAGTCCCCCTTCTTTAAGGAATGGCTGGAGAGGCGCCACGGCGTCCTCACCTTCCGCATGACGCTGGTCCTTACCGGGCATGGTTAGTTCGGGAAGTTCCCGATTCAGGCGGAAGAAACGCCCAGGTGTCATCGTTCCCGGGGTTCAGTTTATAATCCTTTTCCTTATTTATTGAAAGGTGTGTTTGACTAATTAGATATGTGATCCCAAGCATTGTTAAAGGAATACAGTATCTGTAACCAGACTAGGGATTTCAGTCCCGTGGTGACAAGGGACTCGGATCATAATAAACAATATTAATGGGTTAAAAAGCGAAAGACTATAGTTTTGAAGTAGGATAGATTTGTTTTTATTATACTCCAACAATTATGATATTCTTCATGTTTATTATCTACTCTACTACTATATACCTCATTAACAGCACAGTTGGGTGGTTCGAGAGGGAGTGTCAACGTGTCGTGAAATGTGCTTTGCATTCTACAGAAGCTGCGGGCCCGCATCCGCAGCAGACGCGAGTGAAAACCGCTTCGTGAGTTCTTGGCCTCAGACTTTTACTGAATAAAATACACCAGCGTTCCAGGGCCAAGGTAATTAATTCAAACGTTTCTGCGCCCTACTAGGCTCCTTCTCTTTGAGGTGCGTGTGGAACCCTACACGCCGTCAACCTGGACTCGGTCCGTACCGGACGGCCGGACGTCAAGCTACCTATTGCTCGTCGTCTGTAAGTCCGCGCCTACGGTGGTCAGGAATTACATTACTCCCGAGGCCAAGAGCATCTCCTATGGCGGTGGCTGGGGCGTGAGGATGTGCGTTCCCTCACTGTTGCGGCCATCATCTTTGCCCGTATTACTGCTTCGCAGAAGGAGGTATCCGTTTCGCACTTCCTCTCGTCCTGAACCATGGCCTGACCTAGGTCTGGACGTGAGGAGGGTATCTGTCAGTTGGGAGTACCATGCTCACTCAAACATCTTGCACATGTACTGGAGCTTAACCATTTTAAAGGGAACCAAATGATTGGTTGAACCGAATTGTGCTATCGCATGAGTCATGTTCGTGAACGGGTGCCGTCAGTAGGGACTGGTCATCTCTAAGCTGCCACGGATTATTTTAATTAGTTAATTGTTCTTTTTGTACACTAGACGCTTTAAACGTCTACATCTTAATCGTTCTCACATTATATGTATAATTTCAACATTAACGATGTAGCCATAATTTTGTAATAATTTATTTATTTAAAATAGTGTCCTTGGAGTTCCTTGCACGTGCTTCTCCATAGAGATCTTTAGAACGTGCAATTTATAGCTTCATCTTTTTGTGACTGACCGACCTTGACAATTCAAAAGTTGTAACATGTAAGGTTCACCTCACACTAGCGCAGAGTCGAAGTGTTTGTGTTTTTTGTTTATATATATTCAACTCTATTTTCCCACTGTTAAGGTACAAAATGTTATGTAAATATTAAATCGCGCATCGGTGGGTGACGTTGCACATTCACGCGTCAGCGCTTGGTTTAGAGTCGAGCGGTTTCGCGCGTAGTGACGCGTCAGCTGACGAGCACGAGCGCCATTTACGAATGTTCAAAATTCTCAGAACTGGCCTCGAGTGCCTAGTGTGAATTTGTTTAACGCTAACGCAATCGATACGTTTATGACATAAGGCGCTCCGATTGGCCCGCTCCAAGCTCTTAATCAATCAGAGAGCCAAACGCGGTAAACGATCGCGTTAACGTAAAAACAACTCGCATTCAGCACTGCCCCTCTAGCCAAGTTACAACCGTTTCGATTCTCTTTTCGTTGATCGCCTCGAGTCGGCCACGCCTCCGATTCCTTTGTTCTGACGTCATCTCAACGCCCAGTCACGCGGTCAGAACAAAGGAATAGGAGGCATGGCTGACTGATCGACAAAAAGAAAATCGAAACGAAACGGTTGTAACTTAGCTAGGGGGGCTGCACTGTGATCTGGACGCGCTAATGCGGTAATCGTACGTAATCGCACGATGACGCGCGTTGCCACGCGTTGTAGTTGAAAAACAGAACTCTTAATTAAAATAAATGCTTTGAATTTGACTCTAGTTTCTCCAATTAGCCCTTCAATCCACTAATCACCTGTATCAAAATCTATTCACAAGGTTCTGTACTATCATAAGTTTCAAAATTCCTATTAACAAACAGGAGCATGACATTTGGAAAACCCATTCATGAATGCTTATCGTCAAAGATAACACATTTAGTATACGCTACATGACATTATCCAATCATTGTTCTTGATAGCGAGCACGCGCTATATAATCTCGTGGCGCGTGCATTTGTATACTTAGCTATATTTTTTGGGTTTATTGAAAATTATAGGTAAAAGAAAAAGTAAAATATAATTTAAATTTTTGTTTCGGTTAAGACTATGAAATAATGGCTATGGAAATAGTCTGAAATCCTTTCAAAAGCTACCGAGAATTATGTGGGATGCATGGTTATTTGAAACTTCTAATTAACCCAATTTATCGTTGAGAAATTATTGAAACCTGAGAAATTATACCATGAATGTATGTCCTTCACTGCAATCGGTTCAGTAGAACAACTGTTAATTTGATAAAGAGGTACCTATTTAAGCACGTATCGATCATTTGAAATTGTGACACTGACGTCACGTAAAAGAGCGTATAACAAATATGTTTAACCTCAGCGATGACATGCCTAATTTAGTTTTAATGTATGCGAAAGTAGATTTTATCGCGAATTCTTTGCATTGAATAAAAATAAACATGTGCGCAGGTTTACAACTGTATTAAATTATTGATTGATTCCACCAAATTTGATATTTTTCACTTTTATAAATTCATGTGTGCTGCGCGGATTTGAATTTTAAGGGAGTTTATTGCTTTTAGGCAGTTTCTGGTGTTATATAATCACACACAGACACACTATGACACTAATATTATAAAGGCGAAAGTTTCAAGGCGACATTTGTTACACATGCTCGAATGGCCGAACGGATTTGGATGAAGTTTGGCACAGCGATAGACCATGTCCTGGAACAGCACATAGGATACTTTTCATCCCGGGAGTATCTTCCCTTGGGACAATTTGCTACTTTCACGCGGGCGAAGACACTGGCAACAGTTAGTCTAAACTAATATTATAAAGAGGTACCTACAGTATGTTTTTTTTTGTTTGTAGGAGGTAATCTCTGAAAGTACTGCCCCCCTAGCCAAGTTACAACCGTTTCGTTTCGTTTCTCTTTTCGTTGATCGCCTCGAGTCGGCCACGCCTCCTATTCCTTTGTCCTGACCACGTGACTGAGCGTTGAGATGACGTCAGAATAAAGGAATCGGAGGTGTGGCCTACTCGAGGCGATCGACGAAAAGAGAATCGAAACGAAACGGTTGTAACTTGGCTAGGGGGGCTGGTCCGTATACGATTTTTTTATTTCTTATGTCCTATTTCAGGACAAGGTCACCCTGTATGCCGAGTTTCATACAAATTAGTTCAGCGGTTTGAACGTGAAGAATGAACAAACATCCACACATACATACAAACTTTTGCCTTTATAATTTACTAGCGTTTGCCCGCGGCTTCGCCCGCGTACATAAAATATAACCTATGTCACTCAGGAATAAAGCAGCTTTCTCATCATTATCTTCCTGCCCTTGTCCCGTGTTATTTGGGGTCGGCGCAACATGTTTTTTTCTTCCTTTCAATAAAGCAGCTTTCTATCGGTTTTTTTTTTTATTGGGTGGGAAAATCTTGGGCGGAGCGGGAGATAGTGTCAGACTTTTATTGACTAAAAACCCACTCCTGTTCCTTCTTTCCCTTCGTTCCAGGGTCCCGGGTTTCAGCCAGTTCCCCGGGTTTCACATTTTGTCTGCTAGTGTATCTGAGTTTTTAAAACTACAAAATTGGTAGGCAAGATGACATAACAAATTCGGCCGGTTTTAAATTAAATACTTGTAGGCAACCTTATTATGCAGTTATTTTCTATTTTTAGCACGTTGAAGTTTTTGTTGTTTCACTTTCAAAGACTGCGCAACTTGAATTAAAATATTCACGTTTGAATGCATAATTTTTCACAATTATGTAGTTGTATAATAAAGCTGAAACTAGAGTATTACATACTTTTTTTGAGGTATAAGCATAATCAGCCTTATAATAGTCCTACTGCTGGGACTCAGGCCTCTTTTTAGTGGAAGAAATAGACCGTAATCCACCACGCGGGCCCAGTGCGGATTGGTGGATGTCACAATGTTAAAATTTTTGGCTCTAGGACATGTTGGTTTCCTCATGATGTTTTCCTTTACCGTTTTGAGAGCAAGCACCGTGGTGATGAAATAAATTACATAAAGTAATGTGCTTGACTGGGTTTGAACTCGCGACCTATAACTCATATTTAAGTCGGGAACGTTACCACTGGGCTACCAGTGCTCCCCTTTTGAGGTAAGAAATCGTCAAATAACTTTTCTCGCTCTGAGTGGAGTGAGTGTCAGACTTTTGCTGACTAAAACTAAACTAACTAACTTTCTTAATTTAATTAAAATGTTTTTATTTCACATAGGCCTACATAAAATACACTTATAAAACGTCAGAAGCTAGTGCACGGTTCCAAATTGGTCGTTTCCTATGGAGAAGAACCGGCAAGAAACTCTATGGTTACTCCTTTAAAAAATCGTTGTTCTTATAATATTTCCCTAGTACAGTATTAATATATATTATGTAAGGACAGCCAGGCACATAAAAATAATCATAATAAAAAAGTGAGTCGTATTAAGAAGTAATCTAAGAATTCGCAGAGTCTACAGTGGTTTCACATTCACATTATAAAAAAAGGCTGTGTATAAAAAAAAAAAAACAAGAAAAAATAAACAATTACAACTATCAATAAATGAGACGTTAATAAAATAAATTACTAACTAATTTAAGGTGGTCCTACAGTTGGTCTTTCCTGTTCAGGGCCACGGTAACTTTTTGAACAATTTCGCAGTATATTAACTACATACTTACCTATTATTAATTATGACATAAATCTTATCTCCACACATCAATATTTGGGTAGTTATATTATGTGTATATTACCTGATTCCCGATTCCCTTTAAATTTAGGCGGCGGTGGGATGGCCCTGTGATTCGGGGCAAAGGGATCGTTACTATAGAAACGACGAGACTTACCAGGTCTCGAATTTAACACGGAATTATTGATTAGGCGAATCAAAATGTTCAAACTGAGATTGTGGCATCCATCTTGTTAGTTATCGTTACACTATTTGAACATGGAATTTGTGTTCTAAATTTTTTAAATTTCGATCGCCAGTGCGTTCTTTTTGTCGTGATGTTTCGTTTTTAAGTCATTTTTTTTTTTTCAGTTTAATCGAGAGCATTTTGTTTTTAAATGTGACTAATTAGAAGAAAAATAAGTTTTTATTTAATTCAGACTGGGTAAAGATTGAGATGGCAAAGGGCGTAAATTTCAATTTCGGGAAATTCAATTTTTGATGCACTTATACTCAGTTTTTCACACCTTTGCAATAAAATTGGTATATATAAAATTGGGCTACGAGAAATAGTATATTTTGATACAAGTGGAGAAAGTTTGTCATTGCGACCGTGGCGGATTTGCGTATCGAGGTATTCTTGAACCGAGTGCTGCAGTGATAAATTTCCACGTGTATCAAACGACGTTTATCAATACACCTACAAAGAAATAAATAAACAGGGGTTGAACGGTGACTCGTAGAGGTTGCTTAGCGCCCAACCTGAAATGATACATGTAATAATTTGTAGCGGAGGCGAGCTGGCGTACTTTTCCGCCCTAGTGCGAAAAATAGCAAATTACATAGGAACTGGTTTTTAAGTAAGTGTATTGTAAAAGGTTTATACTTTCCAATATCTCCTGTTCTAAAACCTTTACTTTTTTGTGCATTGCCAAAATATAACAGATTTGGAGTTATTACACCTTTTCTATCGAAAAAGTCTATATTATTGCATTATTAACTTAGATAAAAGAGACATTATTATATCATCTATTGCTCACTGCTTCCTGCTAACGATCGCATCACAGCTTACCATCAGATGGGACCGCAGTCAAGCACTAGTTTATGAAATAAAAAAACATCTAGCAATGTTGATCTAAACACAGATCTTGGCTTTATTTTTTCATTTGGTCCGATCAATCGAAAGCTCTGAATAACTTTCAGAAACTTCTTTTGTACAATCAACACTCGCTTTCTATAAAATTCTAGGTGCTTAATAAAAACTGCTTCGGTTAACTTAAAATCCTTTGTTGCGCGGTCTAAAGTCTATATTTTTTGAGTAATGAGGTTGTAGAACTCGGTAAACTCACACTTTTTGCTGTTTTCGAACACTTTTTCGAAAACAGCAAAAAAGAAGAGTTTGAATTTTTCAGACCAGATAAGTCTTTGTTTTGGTTTTGAAGGTTATTTAAATGTTAGATTGGTATTTTTTTTTAGTGGCGACTTTAAAAGTTTAATTTAGCCAAAATTATATATACACAATAACTTCTACCTAACATATGGCGTCAAAAATTCCTCCGCATCGCTGTCGACTGGAAGTGTGCCCAAAAGTCTGGCGGCATTGCCACGTTGCATGGCAATGCTTAATCTTTGACCGAGGTAAAAGCCAGCTCTTAGGTCACGCGAAGTGTCAACTAGCCGTTTGGACAATTCTTTAAAAAGCGTATAAGCACTCGGACCCCACGGCCCAAGAGTTTCAACCCCAAACGGCTCAAAAATATAACTGCAGCTTCGGTCGTTATATTTTCGTCGCTTGAGGTTCTCCGGCCGCAGCGGCAGCATCAGCACAGCACGACGAGCTAGGAAGATGGGATGGCGCAAGAGTGTCAACACAGGTAGCGTCCCACACTAAAGGCCTACCCATCTTCCATGGATTGGTAATTAGATTAAAACTATTGAAATTATTTTTGTATTAAATTATATTATTGCATTTAAACTTAGTTAAATACACAGATTAAACCTGCTTTTACTGTTAACCTTGTCGATATTTTTAAACTTATTTTTAGAGCTGTTTGTTCTCACGTTATGAATAAATAAATACCGTGTTTCCGGACTGCTTTAGCTAATTATTATACGTTTTCGTTTGAGTATTTATGTGTAATTTGGTACTTTGATAACGTGACATTATTTTTGGAAATGTTTTATTTATTTATTTATTAAAACCTTATGCACTAGCAATAAACACTGTACAAAGGCCGACTTAATGCCTTAGGCATTTTCTACCAGTCGACCTTAGGGTGGTGCAGAAACAAACATGGTAGGTGCAGCTTAATGGCAAAGAAATAGAAAAGAAATACAATATTGATAATATTTTTTAATACCACTAGTGGTCCTTCTGTTACTTCTCCCGCTCTAGGTGATGAGAGAGTCCAGACACCCAACCCAGACCCGGATGGTTCGGGTCTGGGTGTCTTTTTGTATGTGAGTTTACTTGTCTATGAACGCACCCACGATACAGGAATAATTCTTAGAGCGGAGGAACGTATCTTAAAACAAAAATCTGGTCAAGTGCGAGTCGGACTCGCGCATTGAGGGTTCCGTACAAACTAACCTATGAAAACAGTTCAATTCCCCGAATTGAGTTACAAAGATTTTTCTGAATCGATTTTTTTTTGCGTCGTAACAACTAATTTACAGTTTTCAGATTTTTTCCTATACTTGTGTTATAAGACCTTGTTTCATGCCAAATTTCAGGATTCTAGGTCAACGAAAAGTACCCTATGAATTTTGATTGCCTTGAGAATGTCGAAATACACGTTTTTTTGCGCCATAAACGGCCTCCACATAACTTTTTCCGTTAACTCAGAAGATTGGTTTTTTCACAGCTTCAAGTGACCGCAGATTTGAGTATATGTTTTTAATTTCAATACGTTTTTTTTGCGACATAAATGGCTAACAGACCTGAGTATATGGTTTTAATTTCAACTCGACACCTCCACGCGTTCCCGAGATAAAGGGTCTTGACAGACAGACTGACGGGCAACAAAGTGATCCTATAAGGGTTCCGTTTTTTCCTTTTGAGGTACGAAACCCTAGAAAAAAAAGCTTCTTAAACTTAGCTTCATAGAAACAACATTATAACAACCTGTTTTCAAGAAAATTTTTGGTCGAAAAGTACAAAAACATGTGATAAACAACGATTCCGACATGGATGTCGTACTTAGAACGATGAACGATAAAGACAAACAAGGAAAGTCGTCGGGAGAGAAACATTGAGATGAGATTAAACAATACAGAAAGTGTAAATATTGTTTCAATATGATCCAGAATTTTTGTAAGTGTGACTGTTGCCCTAAAACTCAAAGAGTAACTGAAAAACACAAGTAGGTTTTAGGTTTAGTTTAGTTAGTTAAATTCTGACACGTCCACTCATTCTGCCTCTCGCACTAGGCCCTGGCCAGGCCATGGTCCGAAGTAAAGGGGAATGGCAGGCCATTGCCTCCTTTTGCGAACCAGTAATGCTAGTAAAGGAGACGAACTCATGCGTGAGGGAACGAACATCGGCTACCAGCCACTACAGTGGACGTCCGGTGGTCTAGTAACCATCTGGACCGAGCCCAGGTAGTCGACAGCGTGTAGTGTTTCACGTGCTCCTCAAAGACATGTCAGCAAACCGTATGGGCCTAGCAGTGCCGATACCTGCTAGGGCCATGGTGATTTTGTAAAAACGAAATTCGAACGTATAGGGCAACTGAAAGACATGGGTGTGGTTTTAGTCAGTAAAAGTCTGATACGCCCTCGCGCTCCTCCCTAGAGCGAGAGAAGCCATAGGATGATTTCCCACCTCTAAAAAAATAAATACGCTAGAGCTGGTTTGAGATTGGAAAACTATCAAATGACTTCTTCATTTGATAGTTTTCCCATCTCAAAATAAAATTGGTTTGTTTATTTTATTAATATGTTTGGCATGTTATTATCAAATGTCAATTATGACGTGATAAAAAACCTTGACATTGGAAACAAGCTTAAAGCTAGCGCGACCATAAACGCATAACCACATAATATATATGTAATAAGGTAGGTAACTACTAAATTCCATTCATCTACTATATAAAAACCTTAACTTGATTCATTGACCGAACCCAATAGATCAGCCCCCCTAGCTAAGTTACAACCGTTTCGTTTCGATTCTCTTTTCGTCGATCGCCTCGAGTAGGCCACGCCTCCGATTCCTTTACTCTGACGTCATCTCAACGCTCAGTCACGTGGTTAGAACAAAGGAATCGGAGGCGTGGCCTACTCGAGGTGATCGACGAAAAGAGAATCGAAACGCAACGGTCGTAACTTGGCTAGGGGGCAAGGGCCTTACGATGACATGAGCGAGAAAGAGTAATGGAGCTATACACCCCATATACGAGTAGCTCCATGCTTTAAGCAGTTCAGTTTAGATCGTTCTGGTATGAAACTGAAGTGTGAAGTCGTGGGCACTGTCTTCACCTCAAGTTGTGCCAGCTTACTAATAATTTGGTTGTTTCATTTATAAACTCGAATCCCTAAATAATTATTTTAGTGAACGCGTTAAGAACTCGTGGCTAAGGCCTCAGCTGCCGTAGCCAAGTTACAACCGTTTCGTTTCTATTCTCTTTTCGTTGATCGCCTCGAGTCGGCCACGCCTCATATTCCATTGTTCTGACCACGTGACTGAGCGTTGAGACGACGTCAGAACAAAGGAATCCGAGGCGAGGCGGATTCGAGGCGATCGACGAAAAGAGAATCGAAATGAAACGGTTGTAACTTGGCTAGGGGGGGCTAGAATCATGATTTGCGTAGCGTAGATAAGTAGTTCCTGATACAACTAAAGTGAGCCCTTGTGTGGAATTTATGATTTTATATTCAACCCTTTTTTTTGAGTTGGTAAATCATCAACTAATCACTCCCACTCTGATTGAAGCGACAGAGAGTGTCAGACTTTTACTGAACAAAACCCATTATGTTCCTTCATTTGCCCATTGCATTCCAAGGTCACGATGATTCTTTCAAACGAGCCCAACAGGGATAGAACTTCATCATCATCATCATCTTCCTGCCCTTGACCCGTCTTATTTTGGTCGGCGCAACACGTTTTTTTCTTCCATTGTATCCTGTCACCCGAAATGCTATCACTAACTTCCTTTTCTTTCATATCACTCTTCACACAGTTCATCCAATATTTTCTTTGGCCTCCCTCTCCCTCTCCACCCATCCACCTGTATACTCTCTCTTTCCATGACCATACCAAGACAAACTATTCCCCTTCAACTTTTCAGTCACTGGCGCCACTTTCAAACTTCATCTAATATACTTGTTTCTCACTTTATCCACTCTCAAGAGGGATAGAACTTAGGGGACAAAATAGATCGTATGTTAATTCGTCTCTTGTGCAAAGGGTTTCATCGGGCGAACGTCTTGTACGTAATAAAAAATTCATAAAAGGACTTTAAAACAAAAACAAACGGCAATATGACTCCAAGTAAACAGCTCGGCCTAATGTTGTGAACGCGAATTCTTAAAAAAAAAATCAAACTTTGTGCGGTAAAATCCAAGATGGCTGCAAACGTAAATGATACAATCTTTGCTTTAGAAGTTAGATGTTGACCTTTTAAGCATACATAGCCGTGACCATGAATGCTGAATCGACTCCATTACGTAATCTATGCGCTCATCTTTCCTTAAACTATAAATGGGTGGAAATCAAACTCTAGTTTCTTTGCTTCAAGGTTGAATTTCCCTTGTTATGGTTTTATATAAATTTGACATACCAGTAACTTGTTGCATTGCTGTTTTAGGGTTAACACTAGTTCCTTATTGATATTTTTAGTGTTATGATAACAATTTACTTAGTCATTTTGTGTGAGTTTTGCCTGTAAACGTGGTTTTATGCGTTAGGTGGCTTTATTTTGGCAAATTAAGTTTGCTACGTGGTAGCTATTTTGGGAAAAAAATTGTGAATAAACTCAGTAGTCAATTCACACATTTTTTGTCACGTCCGTCGACGTGCTGTGTTGTGAGAATATCAGTTTACTTACAGTACGTAGATATTGTAAGGACTTGGCAGGATTGTTCGAAAGACTTACCGTGGCTCTGGAATGCAAATGGCAACTGAAGTAACATAAGTTTTAGTCAGTCTCTGATACTCCCTCTCACTCCACCCAGAGTGGGAAGAGTTATTTAATAATAATAATAATAAAAAATTAACAATCAGACTTCATAAAACATTGCACATACAGAAAAAATTACACACACAGAAACAAATTACATAATTATACAGAAACAAAATTACACATACAGAAACAAAATGACTAGCTGCTGCCCTCGTGAAGGGAACATACTCCCGGGATAAAATGTGTAAGTATAGTGCATATCCTATGTGCTATTCCAGGGCATGATCTACCTGTGTGCCAAATTGCATCCAAATCTGTTGAGCCACTCGAGCGTGAAGAAGTAACAAATATACATAATATGTGCGTGTGTATAAATATACACACGCACTTACAAACTTTTGCCCTTATATCTGTGGCCCACGTGTAGTGATAAGGGGTATAAATCCGATTTTGTCGAAAATGAGTTAAGTATACCGAAATGATTAGAAAAAAATGCTCTATCGTTTGGTGAAAACGGATCTAAAAAACTACAAAAGTTGGTTTCAAGTCCATTTATATCCATTTAAACGGAAAAATAAAAACTTTGTTTTGTGTTTTTTAATCTAAATTAATATTAAACACCCACATTTTAATCTGGTTGGTGTTTATCGATACAACAACACTTAATCATTAAATATGGTTTAGTTAGTAATGATATTAGACTTATATCCGTTTTCACCAAAATAAAGGGAAATAATTTCACTTGTAAGAATTAATATTTAACTTAGGAGAGAAGGGGTCTAACTTATTTTATACCCTCAAGGAAAGGAAAAGGAATCTTAAAAACTCTTAATTTAACATAAAAAATAACCCAATATTAATAAAGAGCATAAATCGTTTGCCTATAAAAAACATCACATGTATTTCATTAGGTAGCAGTTTAAATGTCACACGAGGTCAAACACGAATTTGAAGCGCGCGGAGTGTTTTTTGCGTTTCCTGTAAAGTTGCATTTTTGGACTTAGATCCATTTTCACTAGGGCGACAGACATATAGGGGTCTTTAAGTCAAGAGTGAATAGGTTACTTCTAGGCAAGCGTGCTCCATCGTCGGCCACATCATCGCTTACCATCAGGTGAGATAGTGGTCGAACGCGAGCCTATCAATAATAAAAAAAATATAATATTAGTTTGATTTCCCAACAAAAACAAAAACTACTGTAAGCATTTCCAACTAATTTAAACTACCCTATTTCTAAAAAAAACTGGGCAAGAGCTAGTCGGACTCGCGCACTGAGGGTTCCGTAAAAACTTACCTTTGAAAACAGTTCAATTCCCGAATCGAGTTACGAAGATTTTTCCGAATCGCAAAAAAAGTGTTTTTTTTTTTTTTTTTTTTTTTTCTACTTACAAATTTACAGTTTTCAGATTTTTTCCTGTACTTGTGCTATGAGACCTGGCTTCATGCCAAATTTCAGGATTCTAGGTCAATGGGAAGTACCCTATGAATTTTGATTCCCTTGAGACTTGAGAGTGTTGAAATACACGTTTTTTGCGACATAAATGGTCGTATCGGTTTTTTTTTCGTTAACTCAGAAGTTTGATTTTTTCACAGCTTCAGCAGGACCCGAGACCTTAGTATAATATGGTTTTAATTTCAACTCAATTTTTCACGCGGTCCCGAGATAAAGGGTCATGACAGACAGACAAACAGACAGACGGACAGACAACAAAGTGATCCTATAAGGGTTTCGTTTTTTCCTGTCATGTTTGGTAAATTGAACCGTGTGTTCAATATTGATTACGCAAGTCATCTTTTGTTCATCATCATCACTCCAGTCGAAAGACGTCCACTGTTGGACCTAGGCCTCCTCCAAGTGTCGCCTCAACGAACGGTCATGTGCGTCTCGCATCCATCGGATTCCCGGGACTTTCACGAGGTCATCAGTCCACCTAGAGGGAGGCCTTCCAACGCTGCATCTTACGGTTCAGTTTCTGCATAATTCTATATATAGTAAGTTCAGCAGTACTCATTTATTTAGCTAGATGTACTATAGTTAATTAGCTGTCCGCTGCGGTTTCACACGCTTCTTTGATTACTGTTCCACTCCCGTGGATTGTAGCGTGGTATTATATAGCGTTCGTCGATAAATGGGTTATTCAACAAAAAAATATTTTTTTGATTCGAACTAGAAAAAGTTCCTGAGATTGGCGGGTTCAAACAATGAAGAATAACCATGTAGTTTCTTACCGATTCTTCTCCATAAGAAACGACCATTTGGAACCGTGCACTAGCTTCTGACATTTTATATGTGCCCATGTAGGCCTATGTGAAATAAAAAGATTTTGAATTGGACAATTTTATTTTGAACATACGATATAACAAGAAAAATAAAAACACTTAACTAATTAAAATTACATAATATATACATATTATCTCCTATCTAAAATATGGCGTCAAAAAATTCTTCCGCATTGCTGTCGACTGGAAGTGTGCCCAATAGACTAGCGGCAGCAATGCTTAATCTCTGACCGAGGTAAAAGCCAGCCCTTTGGTCACGCGAAGTGTCAACTAGCCGTTTGGATAATTCTTTAAAAAGGGCATGGGCACTCGGACTCCAAGTGTTTCAACCCCAAGAGTTTCAACCCCAAACGGCTCAAAAATATAACTACCGAAGACATTGTTATATTTCCGCCGCTTGAGGTTCTCCTTTTTGAATTTGAAACAAACTCTTCATATTTATAATATTAATTTACATAAATCGAAGATTCTTTTCGATGTTCCTGTATCTGGCCTAGCACCTGATCTATCTATCTAGTACAATTTCTTAGATAAAAAGCTAGATTTATCTCTTTGACTGATGATAAGGCGGAGTATTCAAGTGGTGTGGGCAAAGATTAATTAACAGAGCCTACATTACAAATGTAAATACTTAGGTAGGTATTGTGGATATGTTTGTGTATGTACGGAGATCGCATGAATTAAATGATAGTTTTTTTTATTTCTTCAATGTGTATGGATGTGTTATAAGGTTATTATTGTTTTATTAAATGTATTTTTAGTTTGTAAGTTTCCATTGTACAACGCCTTGGACATCCTCTGTAACGTTGTACAAGTGCTTGTAGATAAATAAATAAATGAATAACGTACCTTGTTAGCATGCTGGCTGGTTGGCCGAATATACTTTAAAAGTGTTGTGCAAAAAAGAAGGATTTGAACCTAACAGAAAAATGTTTTTTTTTTTTGCTTTGTCCTACTCTAGCAATTACTCTTTTGTCAGTCAGTTTTTGGTAGACTATGTAATAGGTGTGTACGTAAGTATTAGCATCAGAATATTGCTGTCCAAAGCTTCTCGTCATACACACCAGATACCATTAGAATAAATAGACCTGGAATGGAAGCCCATGCCCCCAGTCTGTACAGTTATAAAAAATGTGGCGTAGATAGGTAATAGGCATGTGGGTAGAAAATATCCTAGAATAGGGATAATCTTTTATTTAAACATGGGCGAAGCCACTAACAGAAGCTAGTGAGTAATAATTATTGAATGAATTGCTCTAAAACATAAATATTATTTTCTTGAGTTACGCACTTAATGCACTAACAACTGTCAGTATATTCAGTTTCTACCATACCATCCACCGTGTTCTAGTGGGGGCGATCGGCGGCCGCGATCTCTCGTGCCGGCCCTGGTTCAGGCCACGGTCCGGAGCGAGGAAGAATCTCAGTTGATCGTCTCCTTCTGTTAAAACAATAGTGCTTATGGTTAACGGCGATACGCGTGAGGTAAGGGAAATCCTCAAGCACGCCTCAAAGACATGTACGTCAGCAAAACCGCACGGGCCCAGCAGGCCGATGCCTACCAGGCTCATGGGTTTGACAAGTTGAAATAAGGAAATTTGCATGTACTCACTCATTCGTGCCTGCTTGAAGGAGGAGGGACTCCTAAATTGAAGGAAAATATAACATGACAACTGATGATAATGGACGCTCTGATGTAGAATATTCAGGAAGAGGCTCCCATGATGTATGTTGTTTTCCGATGGCATTATGCTAATTGCCAAGAATAACTTGAAACCTCTAGGTCCAGAGCGGATTGGAGGTGTGGTGGCAAAGATAGGATAGTATTAGTCTTATATTAAGCAGAACAAAAACAAAATACATGTTCTGCAATTTCGGCGGTTTCTCGTGGTCTTTAGTGGTCCGGAAAACCCCATATCGATCCGACCTATAGTATCTCATTTTTTTATATGGTTTGCATAGCATCACTTGATTGTGTGCTATTTGAACGCTGTCTCACCGATGGTGTGCGGTGTAAGCATGACGTAGCAAAATTAGCAAAAAAAAACCAATTCGCTAGTGAATAAAACTTCAAGGTACACAGGTTATTGATGTTGGGAAACATCTCTTATATCATCGCTTTGTCAAAGTTAAATAATAATAGGGTATCTAATAAAGCTATAAATGCATGGGATTTAGATGCACAGTTGGCATTACAGTTAGAATGTCACTTTTTTCAAATTATAAAAAGGTGTTCTCTTTTCATAATGGTATGCACAGCGTTTCCAAACGCTTTAGTTATTTTAAACATGGGCGTTATTTTAAAAAAGCTATGCATTTAAGAATGGATGATCGGAGGACTGTGTTTGCAGTTGTTCAGCTATTTGTTTAGTCTATATCAGTTTGAGAATGGTCAATTCGGTCTTAAGATATATTATGTCGACCCCTTGGAGACCGTTAATAAAGATGGGAAAGGTGGTGCCAATATGTTTAGCTGTGGTTGATTGCACGTAAACTGGCTTTTGAAGTGAAAAAATTAATAAGCAAAAATTTAAAATTGAGTTGAGGCTCCAAACTCTAAAGCATCGACGACGAGATGCTAGCTGTCGGTATTCTTCCCGTTGCATTTCGGGGAGTAGGCGTCGGAATTGCATAGTTTAATTCCACCAAGCTCGGTAGATGGTGGACATCCAACCTATACTCATAAAACGTTTTGGAAACACATACATTACGCATACACCTAAGGAGTGAAATTCCCGACTGGAATCTATATTTCCTGGTACCTCGGGATTTTAAGTAAAGAGTGAATAGGTACTAAATAGATACTTCTTGGCAAGCGTGCTTCATCACCGACCATATATCATCAGTTACCATTTATTTAATTATTATTAAATACTTTATGCACATAAAGGTTGCCAGTCAACTTTTAGGTTCTGCAGAAAAAAATAGTGGTAGGTCCAATAAAAGAGAGAAAAAAGAGGCAAATATATACAAAAAAGATAAATAAAACGTACATACAAAACAATCCCGAGTCCTCAGCAGTGCCACTCGCGCCTCAAAGAGATATCAGCAAAACCGTAGGGGCCCGGCAGGGCCGACGCCTACTAGGGCTATGGGTTGACTTCCGAAAGGGAAACCCGTGGTCCTGGGATGCAAAGGCAAAGAAGGAACATAGGCGCGGTTTTAGTCAATAAAATTTTGACACATCCTCACGCTCCGTCTTAGCCTCCACTGCCGACTTCTTACAAATCTGGTGAGACAGGTGCAAGCCTACCAATAACAGCATATAAGCATTTATCATCCTTATAATTTTCCCACTGTTGGGACCCAGGTCTCTTCTCTAGGAGAGGGAATGGGCCGTAATCCAACCACACTGGCCCAGTGCGGGTTGGTTAACTTATTTCTAACACAAAACGCGACTCATTGGCGTTTTGTGTCTGGTTTGTATAAAGAGTCAAAGCGTATTTTTTTTCAGCAATAAGAACTAAAAACAATCGTCGTTATTCAGCAACTCGTGTTCAACAAAGCTTATGAACCAGGCAGTAATTCACAAAACGCAAATAAAATAATCCTCAACCATTAAATCTTTTAAGCTCATTCAGCTATGATTATGGGTTATACTAAATCAATACAATATTCTACTCCTAACTACTACACAACCGGCATGTCCTAGAACCAAAAATTCGAAGATATGTGACATCCACCAACCCGAACTGGGCCCGCGTGGCGGATTACGGCTCAATCCCTCTCCTAGAGAGGAGGCCTGAGTCCCAGCAGTGGGAACATTATAAGGCCGACTTTGCTATGCTAACTACTACAAAATTACAGGAGTAATTTAAAAACATCACGACTAAAACCAACTATTAACTAGTTTTTTTACAAAAAAAAAAAAACAAGTGCGAGTCGGATTAACGTGTATAGGTTCCGATCGAATCATATTTTTTTAATATGTTATAATAATAACCATAAACTTCTTACTGAATCGTGGTATTCTTCTTGTTGTGCAGATCGCCCGGAGAACAGGTTGGAGCATACGATGGAAGTCTGCCCCGCTTGAGCGGAGCACCGACGGGTCTTCGGGGGATCGGTGGCGGCGACTTCTCGCGTCCGGTTCTGGTTCGCCTCCTTCTGCAAAGTAGTAATGCTAGGGAAGAAGATGACCACAACTGTGAGGGGATGGACACACAGAAAAAGGGCATTTCCGATCGTTGCAAGTCGTCGACGGCGCGTAGTGTTCCACGCGTGTCTCAAGGAGATGTCAGAGCAACCGTAGGAGCACAGCAGGGTCAAAGCCTACTGGGGCCAAGGGTCTGATTCTGAAAGGAAGACTCGGCCCTGGTATGAAAGGCAACGAAGGAACAGGAGTGGGGTTTTAGTCAGTAAAAGTCTGACACTATCTCTTGCTCTGCCCAAGAGCGGGGGATGTCATTGGATGATTTACCCACCGAAAAAGAAAAAAAAAGGGCATTTCTGGCAACAGCAGGCGCGGTCTTACACATGACCAGCAATGGGTAACTTGCTGTTCAGCCATCCGCTAAGGACCAAGCCTGAGTCTGCGGTGTTTTACAGGCGCCTCAAAGATTCATCAGCAAAACTGGACGGGCTCTGAGGGCCGATGCCTGCTAGGGTCACGGGAACGTTTGAAAGTGTGACCGTGACTGTAGAACGTAAAGGGCAATTGAAGGATATTGGTGGGTTTTAGCCAGTAATAGTCTGATACGCCCTCTTGTTCCGAATAGAGTGGGAGAAATTATTTGATAATTTACCAACTAAAAAAAAGAGTTATTTATTTCAGTAGTATTATGATCAGAAGTTTATATATATTTTTTTAAATATTTATTATGAAATTAGGACAAAAAAAAAATGCCAAATAGACGAACAGGTAGGCAGGTAGGTGTTATTATTATTATTTTTATTTTTTTAAGTTATGTGTCATGTTTGTGCAAATAAACTGTTTTTCTTTCTTTCTTTCTTTTTCTTTCTAGGTAGATAAACACACGAGTGATCTGAAAATGTTGTATTTTTTTCATTCTGCCGTACGGACCCCTGAAAAGAATTTGTTTGTACTATTTCGTAGCCTGCTCCTAATGGGTCAATTTTGACGGTCCAGGGACTACTGAAATTATCTGTAACAAGTACTCTTTGATAGTTATTTAGGCGGTGAGTATCAAAGGTGGAGGAGAGAAAATGTATTCTAGATTTTAGCACTTAGATTGTATGTGCTAATATCTAGATTGGGTCTTTGTTGATAGTAAGTTTGTTAAGGTGTTATTAAAGAAAATTTATGCCTACTATACGTATGTTTTTATCTTGATATATGGTCTAATTTGTGTCTCAGAATATATTCTATGTTAGTACTTAAATGTAATTATTTGTAGAAATTCTGTCTGAAAAGGAATATCATCGTAATCATGGCTCCTGAAATACAGGCACCTAGAACAATCAGGAGTCAGGGTTTTTTTACTTATTTGTTATTAAGTATTGTGAATTATCTGAGGTTGGCACACATGTGATTGCCGTCATTTTCTAATCGACTTCATAAAGAAGGACGTTCTAAGTTCGACTGTATGTCTTTTTTTTATGTATTTTCAACGATTTCTCCGTCAAATGTGGACTGATTTTGAAAATTATTTTTTGATTGAAAGGTTATGTTTCCGAGTTGGTCCCATATAAATATTGTTATGATTTTATAATGGACTTCGAAGACATGGAACGGAACTCCTCATACGATTACAGCAGAACTGTCGTAACAAGTAAAATTGATTTGTTTATAAGTGTAGTCGATGACTGACTGAAAGAAGAGGGGGAGGAGATATATCGAACTGATCTGATGATGAAGCTGGAAGGTAAACACCGGGAGTCCGTGATAAACCAATGTAACCTAACCGTGTTTGGGATTATTAGAATTGTCATGAGATGGACTCAGGCTATAAGGTACCATCGAGCTAATCTGATGATGGAAGGTAGGCACGAAAACTCCGTAATAAAACGGTGTCTTCAAGGCTAGAGTGAATAGGCTCTTAATAAATAAGTGCGCCTCACCATCAGCGATTGCATCACTGCTTACTATCAGGTGGGATCGCAGTTAAGCACTAGTTTAAATCAATAAAAAAAATGTATCTTAGCCGTGGCTTCGCTTATTGGAATTGTCATGTAATGTTTTGATGATAAAATTTTATAGGTACCTTACTACAGAACTTGCACACTATTTAAGTTTGGCTGAGGGGTACTTTTTAGTTGCGGTACTACAAATAAAAACTGTAAAAAAACTTTGTATAAAGTTTTGTATAAAGTTGTTCACCGAATAACGAAGAAACAAAACTATTATAGAAAAACCGACTTCCGAAATTAAAGTTATTTTGCACTTTTAAGTGTTTCTTTTACATTGAAGGCGGTTGTATTTTTTTGTAAAAAGTTTTTTTCTAGAATTCATCAACACAATACATCCATTGTTTCTTATTTTTTAATATTTTTGTTAATCTAAATGAGAAGACGCTCTGCGTCACTGGGGCAGGCTCAGCAAGAGGTGGTGAGACGACCTGGATGCGTACTGTGAAAGCTCATGCAAGGTAGTGCGGGAAAAGAATTCCTGGAAGGACTTGGGGAGGCCTTTGACTAGCGACTAACAGTATAGGCTAACAATTAAAATAACGATTGAAGAGAACACATTAAATCAGAGAGTGACATATTTAATAACAGGTTGAAAAAAAAAAGAAAAAGCTATAACTGTCTTAATCATTTACATATTATTGTTTCTAATGTATCATTCTAATAATATAATAAATTTTCCAATTGCAATGTTTACTAATTCTGACTGTATTAATATTGTGTAAATAATGCTTGCATACCACATTATTATAAGTGATAAAGATCTGTAATTATTTATTTATATCGAAATTATACCAATACTTAATAGCATATAGCATGGCATAGCATAATCAGCCTTTTTAATGTTCCCACTGCTGTGACTCAGGCCTCCTCTCTTTAGAAGAGGGAAATGAAGGAAATGAAAAAAGAAATTGATTTGATATGTGAATACTTAAAAAATAATAATTCGACCAATACTAAAGAATCAGTGAAATTCAATAAAAGAGCAACCTTTACCGCGTCTTATAAAAATCAAGAACTATAAACAAAATACACATTTCAAGTGAAAAAAAATCTATAGCAAAAACATTACAAACACTGAGTTCGATGTGTGTAGTTTTTTTGCCAACACCTGGTACAATTTGCATGTTTTCAAAACTTGTTTCTATGCCAAGATGATTATGAACGCCCTTTTGCAAGACGTTAGTGGATAAACAACGAATAAGACCATTGCTTTAAGAATGTGTTCTTTTAGCTTCTGCTAGCGGCTTGGAAAATTGGAAACTACACCAAGAACTTTCGCCTCCTTCTGCTAATCAGTAATGCTTGCAAAGGAGACGGCCGCACGCGTGAGGAAACGGACTTCCTGACGCCTCAACCGCTGGGATCCAATAATTCATTGACATTTATAATTATAAATGTCAATTATGACGAATTAAAATACCTAATTCTTATAAAATTAGTTCTGAAGAAGACCTAGTAATCGCTATTATTAAAATTACTAATACAAACTTTTTCTTAGTTATAGAAATAATACCGATTTAAGCCATACAAGCCATAGAGCAGTGATACTCCAGTAGTAACGGCCCCGACTTACGAGTTGTAGGTTGCGTGTTCAAACCCAGCCATTACTTTGTGTAATTCATTTCGTCGCCATTGCTCTCCAAATGGTGAAGGAAAACATCGTGAGGAAACCGGCATGTCTTAGAACCAAATAAAGTCGAAGACATGTGACATCCACCAAATCGCATTGGGCCCGTGTGGTGGATTGCGAGGCCCCTCTTAGTGTCACCGCACATGGGCCACATGCTACAGCCACAAACGCTGCCATGAGAAGCTAGAAGCGGCCACAAGCCACTTGTAGCCAGTGGCTGCTACTTTTTGTAACCCATGCGCGCAGCATCATAATGGACTCTATCGAAGAAGGTTTAAATGAGCGAACGGCGTGCGGCGGCGTTTTATATCGGCATTTAGTGGCCAGTTCGGGCCACAAGAAGTGAGCAGCGGCGATTTATAACGTGTGGCGGCCACCGGCGACAACCATCTGCGGCGAGTCCATGTAAAATGTATGAAACCTACAGGAAATATGCCGGTGGCGGCGTTTTGTGGTTGTGGCCGGTGGCCAGTGTGCCCTACCCTTAGAGAGGAGCAGCAGTGGGATCATTATAAGATTGATTATGCTTATATGCTATGAGCTATACAATGTTAAACATCTTCATAATGTGCTTGATACTGCGGGTACTCGTATATAATTAATTCAATGCTTCAATGACGATCAAAGTTCTCTTCTTGACCCAGTACTGCGCAGGTGCCATTTCCTAAACACGCTTACACATGCAAGTTACATACAAGCAGGTATTGTTTACAAACAGGTACGATTGTTTAATTAAACTGAGCGCGGTTGATACCTTACCATCAAATTATCTTAAGGTGTATGGTCCCTTGAACATCTGGCCGGAATTTAATGATTAAATACTTACTCGTACTGCCTCCTGCGCCCGCATAGCGCCCCGCTGACCATTTCATTTAAAACCATTTTCTTTGTGAGATATTAATTGATTTACATATTATGCTATATATATTCTGAAGAACATTTAACCAGTCATTTTTTTGTGTAAAAATATTTCTAAAGATCCAAGCCGTTTGGAAAGAGTAGGGAAAACGAGCAAAAAAATAAAAAAAAATTGGCAGATGTTGTATTAGTCATACGAAAAAAATATATGTTGATAATGTTATTATGTGATTTTTTTTTTTTTTTCAAATCTATTAACCCAGCCGTTACCGAGGAGTAGGCTTCAGAAAGTCACTGTTTTATGACACTAAATGGGAGTAAGGGCCTTAATTAAACTGAGCGCGGTTGATACTTTACCATCAAATTATCTTAATGGGCATGCGACTAGGAAGTTACAACGGCGTTAATGTAAAGAAGTGGAAGTGACAAATTAAGAAATGTGCTCTAAAGAGTAACCATGGAGTTTCTTGTCGATATACTGACTCTGCCTTCTCTTTATATCTTAGAAAGTATTTTGTATGTTCGTAAAAACCTAGGACTCTTCTGTAGTAGTATCTTCTCTTGTGTAGGTTTTTCCTACCACAAACTCATTTGGATAGATAGGGATGACATGAACTCATGACTAAATGACCCATTTTTTAATATTTGTCTGAAACATTTAGTTCATTCTTAGTAGATAAGTAATAGTGTAAAGTAATCAACGTCAAATAAACTAGCTTTTATCCCACAGCATCCGTCTTGCGGTCTATCTTCTAGGATCCGTTTATTTTTTCCGGTACCTATCCAGAAACGACTGGTCCGTAATCGGATCTGGGGCCCTACCGTGTTGTCTTAAAATCATCATTCTTCCGGAGTAAGAAAGAGACGGAGCTCTACAGGTCGTATAACACTATCCTTTTCTCACACCGGATTCAAGATGATTTTATGATATCATTGTAGGGCCCCAGTACACCCAGAGTTTGTTTTTTGTTGTAAACAAATTCAAGTTTAGATTTAGACAACATTGAAGCAATATTAAAAGATAATCGGTTTTCCAAGGTACATTCATAAACAAAAATAAAGAACTCACACTTACACCATTTTGCCTCACATTCGATACACTTAATGTTATGCAATTTGTTCGTTGTTTTGTTTGCCGATGACGTCACGCAGCGTGCGAGCTAGTTCACGGCCATGATCAAGTTCATACAATTTTTCATACACATGAATGCTTAAACATTGCACTGTTGGATTTTCGACTCTCTGCCCAGCACCAAGCGTGGATAATTCAATAGTGCAGTTTTACTTAGATCTCGGCTAGTGACGTTGAAAATAAGGATAGGTACTTCTTCGTGTGTGGGTTAGTTTATTTTAGCGTTTTTATCGCTTGCAACATTGTGTTGGTTGTCATGCAATAGATGCATGAGTCATTTAATTATTATAGTTTAAGTGAGTAATGGTTATTTCATGGTGATTAAACATTGAAAAAGGCTAGGTTTGAAGTATTGCCGTGTGATCGAGCAAATCGAGCTCCAAAGAAAAATCGAGATATCCGATATGGTTCTGGAGTTGCTACCACGTACCGCGGTGTAAGGCCTCACACAAGGAGAATCATTGACGTGGTGACGGCCGCAGGAGTCTAAAAAAGCATAAAAATAATCAGGCTTATAATATTTTCACTGTAGGTCATGATCCACCTCGCAGATCCAGTGCGGGTTGGTGAATGTCACATGTCTTCGAATTTTTGGTTTTAGGACATGCCGGTTTCCACACGATGTTTTCCTTCACCGTTTTAAGTGGTGATGAAATAAATTACACAAAGTAAGATGCCTGGCTGGGTTTGAACTCGGAACCTACCGGTCGGTCCTACAAGTCGGGATCGTAACGACGGAGCCACCTGCTCAAAGACTACGCTGGTCAAAATGAAATTGGACATAAATACTTTCCCGTACACATCTTATTGCTCGATTTCTCTCTTCCGATTCCGATCACTAACTTCTCCGTCTTTATAAGCACTATGTATCAAGAGGCCCTTCTTACCCTCGTCCCATTTGTCTTGCATTAATTTTTTTTCATCTATTCCGTCTTGCAACCGCCACGCTGTCACAGACTCCATTTTCTTTCTTCAAACTCCTTATACATTCCATTACTCTATGTTTTCCTATATAACCCTTGTCCCATATTTTTTAGAGTTAGCGCAGAACGTTTGCTTGAATTCTAACCTGTCAATCGTCAGGCTATTATATAATAGACTGAAAGAAAAGACAAGGGTTCCCTACTTCTTTTGTCTTTCTTTTAAAACTAACCCCACTAAACTTGATTAAAACCTTAATAATACTGTACATATGCTGGAATTTTCCAAGTTGTTTTTCCTTACTAACAATTCTCTATAGTAAAATTGCTGTGCATCAGTATAAAGTGGCTGGATGCTACTTGAAGATGCTTCGTGTTCCTGTCATTTTCCAATCAGGACCAGTCTACGTGACCATGTACCTACGACGTAGTTCTATGTCCTTGTTGGTGTATGCATCTTCGACCTTATGGACTTGTTTAAGCCGGTCTATACTGTAAAAATAGGCTTAACCTTTTAACCACTTGTGTTGGATTTAGCTGACCAATACTCTCGCGTTTATTTCGCCAGAGTCGCACATCCACGACCAAATACTCCATCTCATCAGATCTTCTGTCACTTTAGCAGCAGGCAGCAGGGCGTGGTGTTCCTTCGCTTCCGCGGACAAGTGCCACAGAACAGCACAAAGTGAACAAGTGCAGTGAAGTGTTACTAACATAGTCATAAGTCGTATTTATTAACAATAAATTGTATTTAATTTACTTTATATATGTTAGTCTGTAAGGTATTTATCTATGGGCCAAGATGCCTGAAAATAAATGATTTATTATTATTTAGGGAATTGAAGAGCTAAACGAGATTTAGTACCCAGTCACAAACACACGACCCTGGCGAATCCGACGCGGGCGTTAACCGCTCGCGTCGGATTCGCCAGAAGATAGGCACCGGACCTCTGTAATTAATTAATGTATCCTAGCCGTGTTTGAGCTTATTAGTATTGCACTTTGGCTACAAGGTACTATCGAACTGATGATGGAGCCGGAAGGTGGAACGTAGACACAGGAACTTCATAATAACACAATGTAACCTAGCAGTGTTTGGGTTAATTTTAATTGTCATGAGAAATAGGCACCCTAGTTATAAGTGTATAGCAATTAAAAAGTTAAAAAAAAACACTTTAAAAAAAAACCGAATTCACTAAAAAAAAAGCACTAAAAGGATCAAAATAATTTTAATTTCGGAAGTCGGTGTTGAATAAGAAACAAACAATACCGAAACACCAATTTTTATTATGAAGTGTAATTTGAAAGTAGAATTCAACATTAGGGTATCGAAGCCTTGCCAGAGCTGCGAAAATGTTCGAAACAGTTACCTTGACTCTGGAACGCAAAGGGCAACTGAGGGAAAACAGGGGGTTTTAATAGGTAAAATTCTGACATGCCCTCTTACTTACTACACGCAGAACAGGACAAATTGTTTGATGATTTCCTCCCTAAAAAAAAAAACGAAAAAGTAGGGTATTAAAACAAACGAGATATACAACATTCTTCAGAGTGTATTTACTTAAATATTAATTAGCATACGACAATAATTGATAGTGTCGTATGCTAATTAATCTTCTTCTTCTTCCTGTCTTTACCCCAAGTAATCTATATATTATAAAAGCGTAATACCACTCACTGATTAATCACGAAATCTCAGAAAATATAACACCTATAAACTTAAAATTTGGCAGTTAGGTTCCTTAGGGTGTAGAAATCCGCTAAGAATGGATTTTTCGAAATTAACCTCCTAAGGGGATGAAAGGGGGTTCAAAGTTTGTATGGAGAAACCTATTTTCACGAGGACGAAGCCGCTGGCAGAAGCTAGTATGGGATAAGGGCAAGAAGAAGAAGAAGAAGATTAATTTATTAAACCCAATCAAGTCTTTCTATTGTGTCTCTAAATATGGTATTCGAAAGGTTAATTAGCATACGACACTATCAAATCTCAATTCAGTTTTCATTACATATAGCGTCTTCATTACCCAAACATTTCCTTTAAACTATTGATTACAAAACAAGAAACTAGAATATCTAACAGAAACTAACTATTCATATTATGACTAACACATCTAAGTTTGGCAACAATTTTGTTCATAGACGTCTTAGATGTCCGCTCAATTTCCAAAATGGCTGACTTCTGAAATGGAACCAGTGAAGTCTTATTAGAATCCCTCAGAGAGCTTGTAAATACGCAGTAGGAATAACAGATTTTGTAAATTACAAGTCGGTAGGTAAGTAGGTATTACTTACCTATTTTTACAAAAACAGAATTCTGAATTTGGAATGTTTTTTAGCAAAAGAGGATTTTAATTTCATAAAACATCAGCCTAACATAGCTCTAAGAATCGTCAAATTTAAATGACAGAAGAATATACCCTGCAAATTGATCGCAAATCAGTTGGACGATGGGGCCGAAAGGTTCTGCCTCCCTAGCCATGTTACAACCGTTTCGTTTCGACTCTCTTTTCGTCGATCGCCTCCAACAGGCCACGCCTTCGATTCCTTTATTCTGACGTCATCTCAACGCTCAGTCACGTGGTCAGAACAAAGGAATAGGAGGCGTGGCCAACTCGAGGCGATCAACGAAAAGAGAATCGAAACGAAACGGTTGTAATTTGGCTAGGGGGGCTGGAGTGGCGACCGCGTATTCGAAAACGCAGCGTTGGAAACCTCCACAAAATGGACCGATGACCTGGTGAGGGTTGCGAGAGTCCGATGGATGCGAGACGTACAGAACAAGTCGTTATGGTGATACTTGGGGGGTGGCTTACGTCCATCAGTGGACGTGTTTTGGCTAAAATGATGATGATGGTGATAAACTTGATGTGCAGGATAAAAGGAATTCTATGTTAGGACATAATATAAAAAGGTTCCAGGACACGGTCTGCTGGGCACACCATAATTATGGCGGTAAGTCCCCTCTTTAAGGAGTGGCTGGAAAGACCTCACGGCGTCCTCACGTTCCGCAAGACGCAGGTTCTCACCGGACATAGTCAGTTGGGTTTTTAGTCAGTAAAAGTCTGACACAAAAGAGATTGTGTATTGTTGTTGAGATTGATTGTTTTGTGTCATTGGATGATTTTCCCGATTTTTGAAGGACTCAGTCTGTGCCTTTCTTCTAAATCCGTTCAGTCATTTGAGCTTGAGCGTGGAGGAGTAATAACATACACACACATAAGGGTGATTTTCAAATTTTTTGTACAATTACAAAAATGAAACAAAAATGAATATCGTTACAAAAGTTACCATCGTTACAAAAAAATAACAAAAAGGAAATATTAGGACTATTTCACAACACTATTAAAACAATGAAATTAGAGCTTAATCATTTATTGATAACATAAGCAGTCTCTTTAAATACTCATAAGTGACGTATAGCTACTACGAGTAGTATCTATACGTCGCTTATAAATAATTAGTAAGGAAACTGTTATATCTACACCGCGAAATTTTGATCGTTTTAATCCCGTGGAGGGTCGATCCGGTACATGAAACACTATTGATTTGTACGTCAGCTGATCGAGTCCAATGACCTGTAAGTAAAAAAATTGTGCACTAGTTAATACATTACCCTGTATGTAGGTACGCATAATTAAAAAAATAATTCCATTATGAAATCGGCTTTGCTTCATATTTGTTACATCCTTTTTGTTACGCAACAAAAATATGTAACAAATCGTTACGAAAATGAAAATCAACGGTTTGATGAATAACGACCTTCGACATTTGAAGGTTAAAAATAATGTTGTTGGACTTGTCTATCACCTTAATCAAATTGAATCAATATTATTCTTTGAATTTACTCAAAAATAGTAAAACAGAGACTTACCGTTGTTTTTATAGCTGATCAACTAAAATGAAAACTTTATTGTGGAAAAAATACTACACCGCAAGAAACACACTTGTCACAACAATGACACCTGCAGACAAAATGGCGGAATAATATTTTGTTGCCATCGGATTGGATGTCTTTGACAAGAATGTGTTGCTAATAAAGAATCTCAAATATCTACTAATATTTGTGTTACAATAATGAACAACAAAATTGAATGAAATAGAAGACACATTTTGAAAGGCTTATATTATAATTATTACATAAAGTTTTTTATTTCAATTTTGTATAATTTACATAATAATTACTCATTAAGATATTCCGCAAACAGAACTTACAATAAAATGAGTAGGTTAATCTTTATGATGGTTTTTGTAACGCGCTCTCGCTTAGAGACACGTAGTAGATGTATGGAAATATTATGACACTAAGAGCTTAAATGTCATATATTTCAGACTACTTATTTTTTTTTAAACTGAAATGTTGAAATCCTTCTCAATAAACTTTTATTCAATGATAATAACAATAATTTGATCGTTTAATATGTTATGTCTGGATAATATTCCGGGGGACGTTTTTACGTCCTAAAATGTACATAAATTTTGAAAATCACCCATAAATCAGAAATCAGAAACGTTTATTTCAAATAGACCAATTACAGGCACTTTTGAATTGTCAAAATGTCGGTCATTCAAAAAAAAATACAGTGAAGCTAAATTGCACGTTCCAAAGCGTAGATCTCTATGGAGAAGAACGTGCAAGAAACTCCATGGACACTCTTTTAAATCATATTATGAGTTACATAAATCTTGGTTACATATTTCTTGTCGCTTCTAATATGTGAGCACAATGTAGATAAGTAATAATAATTAAAATAATAATAAAAAAAAAATTGAATTCAGTCACTGGCAGCTAAGAGATCATACGATCTGTCCCCTCTAAAATATTAGTGTTAGCCTTTGATTCTTTCTATCTTACATTTAAATGAATGGCGTAAAAAATAGGCCATTTAGTAGTTGCTAGGTACCTGAATTTTCGAAAATCCATAACGATATAAATCGAAGCATATTAAAATAATTATAATTTCCGTATAATCAAACGGTTATTGAGATTAGTTATCTACATTAAAACTTCCTGGAGTCATTTCAATATATATATTTTATGACTTATGTTTTAAAGGCCTTGAAATATTATGGTATGACCTTATGTCTTGAAATGGCCTTGGATCGTAACATTATAGTCATAAAATGCAGAGCTAAGTATATTTAAATATAATGATGAGACCAACTGTATATATGTGTTGTGTATCATACAGTCATATGTGTCTGTTTGACTCCTAACATAATTACATAAGACTGTAAATATTGAAGCAGTTTTGTATACTCGTACCATAGTGAGTCATTTTGACTGCATTTTCTTTTTATAAAATGGATAATCTTCATGTCCAGACAGTGTCTGTTTAGACAATACAATAGTCATATTGGAAAATGGATGTTGTTGAACCTGAAACAGTGAAACTATAGTGGACAAAGGAGCTTACAATGACTTTATAATTATCTCAATATGGCAGCTGTCCAAATTATTGTCCAGCTCCTTGCACCATGTAATAAAACATACTCCACAAAAAAAAATCTCGCTCCCAATGTAGGTGGGTATGTAACTGCCATAATAAGGAGGTATCTTAAAAAAAAAAACAAAAGAAGGATTCCTTTTTCAAAAACTTTTAGCTATCCTAACAAGAAACACACGAAGGATTCCTTTTTCAAAAAGTACAAGCGTGGCCTCGAATGTTCGGCGTGGCCTTTAATTCTACAGTAGTCAAGGCCAACATCGCGTCACTGTTATGTTATACATATAAACGCTGCGTTGACGCTGCGTTTACGTCAGGATTCTGGCAGTGCGTTAAAAACCTTGGCCTTACAAATGTTCAACATTACGCGGTATCTATCTACATACCTAGGCACATACCACGGATATGAGAAGTATGTAGGTACTTAAATTTTTACGAGTTCATGTATTGACTGTTAAAATTTATAACATAATACACGGTAGGTAAAGTAGGTGATTTATTATTGTTTTATAACATCTCTCGGTTACTCGTCAAGGTAATTAAACTACCGAACGAAAAGCAAGCATTTTGATTAGTCTGTTTGAATTTGTAACAGTTATATTTAATTGTTTCAGTTTTTGAATACAATGCTTTTGTTTTACGTGAACCTGACATTGCAGTTTAAATTGGTAAATGTTTGTAATTGCTTAAAATATGCTAGATATTTTCAAGTGCTTCACTCATTAAGATTCATTTTACTAGAGCCCCATTTTGCATATTTACGAATGAACTCTGTTACGAATAAATTTACAATCAAAATGCATAACACTTTCCTAGGTGCCCTGAGTAATTTCACACACGGAAATCGAGAATTTTCCCCCATTTGTATGTGTGCTAAACTGTTGTGTGCATGTGTGGGTGAGAGAACCGCGTGCAACTACGGTCGAGGTCGCCCACATTCGATCTGTGCAAATTTTCGTTCGGCGGGATCACTGGCCGCGCTCAGGGTCGCACAGCCGTATCTCTCAATTTTTGTTTGTTAATTATAAAAATAATGCGTTATATAACTAGCTAGTGACCTCTCGCTCACACTTAGGCCAGTTTATATCGCTCCTTCTCATCGCCACCGGCGTTGCGCACACACACACAAAACGCCTAGAAAAATACATCTACAAAATTCGGCGTTGCGTGCCTCTGTGTGCGTGAATGACGTTAGCGTACAATGCGATTGCAGGCCCGCACTGGATGAATTTATTTAATAACTACTACGCATTTGCAATATTATTTATTTTCATTTGCGTGTTTCAGACTTTTAGATATCGACAGTTTTGGATAATTACTTCACAATCTCAATAAGGTTGCTAGCAATGACCGTGTGTCGAACCAGCCTATTGATTTCTCGCCAACAAAATTAAGAATAGACGAAAAGTGAACGTGCCAAGTTTTAAAATCGTTTGCAATAGAACCGGAATTTTAGATATTTTCCCAAAACGGGTACAAATGATTTTTTAGAGCGTTTTTATTTTATTTTATTTTTGTGATTTATTTGATAAATAGTTTATTACGGAAAACGTACATTTGAGTACATTCTACACTATTATTGTTCAAGAAAAAAAGTGATTCATAGATACCGACCTAACTATTCAACACACGTGCGTTCTTTAGATGTTTAGAAAAGATTACTTTGCTAATCAGATTTACTCCAACTGTAGCAGTGGAGACTGGTTCCTAAGTAGTATGAGGCCACAGTTTAGGTTAATTTGTAAAAAATGAAATCTGCAGTATACTAATGGATACCGTAGCAATAAGAATTCGTAGCATATGGATATCACAAAAGTAAAAGTTTGTAGCAATTGGATATCGTAGCAACCAGAATTTCTAGAAATTTGACATTGTACCAGTTGGAACGTGTAGAAATTAGACTTTGAACCAATTGGAATTTAATTAAAGGAGACATTTGTAGCAAATGGATATAATGGCAATAAAAATTAGTACCAATTAGATATTGTAGCAATAACAATTTGTACAGATTGAATTTTAACTTAAAAAACTTTAGAAATTGAAGAAATTAATTATTATAAATCCTAAGGTAACAAGAAGTAGTAAGCGAGGAGTGTACCAGAAAGATATCGTAGCAATAAGAACTTGTAACAATATAAATCGTAGCAATAAGACTTAAGTTTCATAGTAATAATAGTGTGTCGAGATGAATATCATAGCATTTAGAATTCGTAGCAATAAAAATTTACTGCAAAAGGTGCAATTAGGGTTCGTAGCATTTGGAATTTCTAAAAAGCGAAGTCTTTAGAGACGGGAGACTTTGTTGGATTCATGATTCTTTTTAGAAGTTAATTTTTCTAAAAAAAAAATAGCGGTCAAAATCAGTTGCTTTTTTTTTAAAAAAAAGTTAGGGACTTCCCTGACCTTTACACACCATAATTTGACCCAACTTTTATTGCCAGCACTTGGATTTTGGATTGTTGGGACGTATTTCTCCTGAACCAAAAAAAAAAAACTGCCAAAATCTGCAGTCAAAACAAAACTGCATTACAAGTTGCCTCCCCAATTCGTCTCTGTCCTTACACGTGCCGCGGTTTTTGTCCGGGATGCGATGTTTGGCAGTCATTGTATGCAGCGGGTATTTGCGCACCGAAGCCTTGGACCCCGCGCCCCTTGCCCTCCTCGCTCCGCGCCTGTACATGCACGCAGCCAGTAACGCATAGATAACGTTAACTTTGTTCGAGCTATTTGAAACGTGGATATTATTTTGCATGGAGATTTGTCGATTGAGCTTGTTCTTTGCTGTTTTGTTTTGTAATAAGCTGGGATTTTAGAGTTAGGAGTTGTGTTTTCAATGTTTTATTTTTTCAGGCCATATTGGTATCTTTTCTTGCCGTAGATTCGTTGGGCGATTCTAATAGAAGTTTTTTTACATATCCGGATAGGTATATCTAAATAATTCTGATATACAGCTTTTTAGGTGTTCAGTTTTATTAAACACATTCTAGTGACCGTGCTTATACGAGAAACAATGCAGGAAATACATAATGCTTCACTTTATATATTATTATTTTTTGCAATTTCTAATTTTTTTTAAATGGGTTTGTTAAAACTTTCTACAAACAATATTTTTTTGTGAATTCATTCAAAAATGAAAATAGGTACCCAGTTTGTTACTTTGTAAATATCCGTTTGAAAACTTATGCAAAAGCTAGTTAAGTGGACACAGTTATATAGATATGCACGTACGTAGTTATATGGACTTTTTTTTTTGAGGTGAGAAATCATCCAATGACTCTTCCCGGTCTGGGTGGAGCGTGAGGGTGTGTCAGACTTTTACTGACTAAAACCACACTTGTGTACTAGTCAGTAAAAGTCTGACACGCCCTCCCCCCGTTGTGATGTTTTATGACTGAAGGAGCAAACGTAATAGTAATGTGATTTGTGTTATATTTAAGTATGTATCTCTTGTCGAAAATCCAAATATATCAATCAACTTTCAAATATCCGCATTTGAATAATTCTTATATGAGTTTATAAGCTTACAGGCACGCAACATTTTTCATAGTCATTATTCATTCACGCCTAGAAAGCGCTTTGCACTCAATGTGCGTACATTAGCATGCACGAAACGCTGTGCAAACCCAGCTTTGAATTTAAAACTACCGAGTTATTGTTCTATTTCAGCGTCGCGAGTCATTGGGCATAAAGTTTTAGCTCACACCTCTTTGTTAGTTAATGCAGCGATTATTCGAGCACGCACTGTGCCAAAATGGGGCAACGCAAAACCTGCGTTTGGGGTCGCTTCTCGCACCCCAATTGACTTAGGCTCAAATCATGTATGCAGAACATGAATTTAAGGCCTGAGCAGGCGCGATGAAACAATGCGACAACATATTTTCGAAGATTTTTTTTCTATTTATTTGTCAAAACCGCAGAGTATAGACCTGATAGCTATAACCTAGGGGTCTTTAAGTCAAGAGTGAATAGGTTACTTCTAGGCAAGCGTGCTCCGTCGTCGGCCACTTCATCGTTTACCATCAGGTGAAACAGTGGTCAAACGCGAGCCTATCAATAATATAAAAAAAAGATTACATATTATGCTAAAAACCATATGAATTAGGCTCAAAATCATGTATGCAGAACATGGATTTAAGGCCCGAACAGGTGCGATGAGACAATGCGACAACATATTTTCGAAGACTTTTTTTTATTATTTATTTGTCAAAATCGCAGAGTATAGATTACATTTTATGCTAAAAACTACAAACGCCTTTATTGGCTTGTTATGGCTAGTGAGTTTGGAAGAAATTTAGATAAAAATAATAGTTATTTTTTTATGACTAGATTAAATAGTAAGTAAAGTAAGTTTTACATTTAATTATGGTAGTAAGTGAGTATAACAACATTATGTGTAATTTGCAAAAAATATTTTTTATTCTGTAGAATAGTTTCTATAAAAACGCGATTTCGATGTGGTGTCGTTCCTTAATGTAAGCGTTAGCCTTAGGTGCTTTTGTTACAATTTATTCGCAGAGGTTAGCTATTGTAATGTGCAGGAAGTATACGTATTTATCCATAACCTTTTGACAGGTATGACATGCGTTGATTTCCGGGGTTCTTTAGCTAAAGTAGGTTTCGAATAATTTAAAACATAAGGGTTCAATAAATTGTCATACAACAGATTGACCATTTTTCAGAGTTTATTTAGCACTTCCAAAGAAGAAAATATTTTAACCGAACCGAACTCCCACGACCAGGTCACCAGGTCCACCTTGCCCTTCAACCTTCCAACCCTGCGTCTTAGCAGGTTAAAAAATGTCTCATAACGAATTTGACATACATGGTCTTTGGTGTGTCAAATTTCATCTTAATCCGTTCCGCAATTTGATAGAGGAGCAAGTTAATAATTGCATAGTACTTAACACAAAGACTCTTCTGTTGTTTGAAGTGTCACTTCAATAAACAAGCCGTGATGTAGGTGGGCACTGGTTCAGAGTAACGAGCTTGGCTAATGTTGTGGTGTCAACTGACTCCATAACACTTGGCCGTGTGTGTTGCAGTTAACTTTAAAAATAACTCATCTCTCCTTGCAGTGAATTAGTGTAAGTAGGTTGTAAAGATTCAAAGATTCAAAGCATTTTATTTCAAATAAACCATTTACAGGCACTTTTGAAATGTCAAGAAGTCATTCAGTCAGAAAAAAAAAGATGCTAATTGCACATTCCAAAGCGTAGATCTCTATGGACAAGAATGAGCAAGAAACTCCATGAACACTGTTTTCAATCATGTTTTGTAATTACAAATATCTCTGTTACATATTTCTTGTCACTAGAATGTGAGAACAATGTAAGTAAATAAAATAAAAATAAAAACTAAATATAGATGTTAAAATAGCAACTGGCAGCTAAGAGATGAACAGTCTCAACTGACAGCGCCCGTTCACGGACATGACGCCAATATGTATTAGCACCACTCAGCTCAACCATTTTGAAGGGAATTTTGTAAATGAATTTTTTTTGTAATCACAAGGGTCAATAAGAAATACTGTTTGTGAAGTTCAATTTATAAAAAACTGACTGACTGACATATTAACGCACAGCCGAAACTGTTGAGTCTAGGAATTTGAAATTTTGCATAAAGCTTCCTTTTGTGATGTAAGTGAGCATTAAGAAGGGATTTTTGAAAATTCAACTTCTGAGGAGGTGAAAAGAGGAAAACTCGTTTTATATATAAAATTTTATGTACTTGAAATTTAGTGTAAATGGTAACCCAAGTAAATTAAGGTTTACATTATTCGTTTTTCAAAACTACTTCTTTTTAGGGTTCCTTACCTCAAAAGGAAAAGTACGGAACCCTTATAGAATCACTTTGTTGTTCGTCCGTCTGTCTGTCTGTCTGTCTGTCGGTCAAGACCCTTTATCTCGGGAACGCGTGGAGGTATCGAGTTGAAATTAAAACCATATACTCAAGTCAGCGCACTCTTGAAGCTGTAAAAAAATAAAAGTTTTAAGTTAACGAGGAAAAAAGATAATTTGGTTTATGTGGCAAAAACGTACATTTCGACACTCTCGAAGAAATCAAAATTCGTAGGGTACTTTATTCTGTTTTTCAGTATTTATTGTTATAGCGGCAACACAAGTACATCATCTGTGAAAACTTCAACTGCCTAACTATCACGTTCATGAGATACAGCCTGGTGACAGACGGACAGACAGACGGATGGACAGCGGAGTCTTAATAATAGGGTCTCGTTTACCTTCTGGGTACGGAACCCCAAAATACTGCTAAAAAGTTGGATCTGCAGAAAACATCTCGGCTGTTTCCGGTAAAAAAATCTCGATAGAATCATTGTCAAACTTACCTCCATATTTGACCTTTTACAAGTCAACGTTCGTGGGTAAAATTAATAACAATAGCAGATCGAATCTTAATGTAAAACTTGGTTATTTAAGATGTTGAATAACTTAACAAATGTTTGAGAAAATGGACAAAATGCTTCACATTTTGCAATAAATTGCAAACATTGTGTCGTTTCGCATCACTTTCTTTTGAATGCAGTCCGAGAGTGATCGCGCTATAGATCGCATCACCACAAGGAACGGTCCTGTTCGTCTATCATCCATCAGATTCCCTCACCAGGCCATCGGTCCATCTTGTGGGAGTCCAACACTGCGTCTTCCGGTAGACGGTCACCACTCTGGAACCTTTCGGCCCTATCGACCATCTGTACTGCAAGCAATGTGCCCAGGGCACTACCACTTAAGTTTGGTAATTCTTCGGGCTATGTCTGCTACTTTGGTTCTCCTGCGGATAACCTTCATGTTATAAACTAGTGCTTGACTGCGATCCCACCTGATGGTAAGTAGTGATGAAATCGTTACTGGTGAGGCGCACTAGTTTATTAATAGTCTATTCACTCTAGTCTTGAAGATACCTAAATTATAATCGGACGGGAAGACCGCAGCAGGCAAGTTCTTCCAGTCCCTCGATGTTCGCGGTATAAACGACGAGGCGAAACGCTTAGTCCAGACCGTAGAGGTTTCAACAACGTAAGGGCGGATACTCACCGATCGTCGGGTTGTCCGACGGTAGAAATGAGATGGTGGAATCAAGTCATGCAATTCCTGCGCACACTCTCCAAAATCCTGTAAAACACCGAAAGGCTGGCTACCTTACGCCTGTGCTCAAGGCTTTGTAGATTGGACTTAACCAGACCTGGATCACCAATTAGCCTCTTCGCACGCTTTTCCACCGAGTCCAAAGCTGCCAGAGGGCATTTTACAGCACCAGCCCATATGTGGCTGCAGTCCTACTCCTCTCTCTCACTCAACATCTCATGTCACGGCCTTAATGTTTTCACAATTGTCAAAAAGTCCAATTTATCAGATAGTTGAATGTATCTGTCAATCCCTTATATATTATTTTGAAACCATCATTGTTGAAACCTCTCTCATGCCCTTAGAGGAGCACGCAGATTAACATCTGTATATTTCAAGGTCCTGTTTTTAAAAGTATACCTAGTTGTTTTACCTGTAATGAATAATGGAACATGAAAAAACGCTTTGCACCGTCCAGAAGATCTAGAAAACAAAATAATACATTTGTTTTTTTATGACACATTGACACCTAACTTACACTTTACAGTACTTACTAGGTACTTCTGAAAATAACTTAGGTGTGTTGAACAAATTAGTTTTTAGGGCTAACAGAATGGAAACATAAACCTAGGGTCCTGAAACGCAAGGCAAAAAGGTACATAGGTGGTTTTAGTCAGTAAAACATATACCCTCTCGCCCCGCCATAGAGCGAGAGAAGTCATTGGATAATCTCCCACCTTAAAAAATACTTATCAGGGAAATGACGTTTGCAGATATTAGAGAGATAGAGAGAGTGGTAGAGGAGTCCTAAATGTGTTGACGATATTTCATTGTTTTTTCAATTTATACTGTATAGCAGCAGAGATGACAGCTGTGGTGGCCGAGTGGTAACGGCGACCTACAACTTGTATGTCGGGGTTACAAGTTGTAGGTCGAGAGTTCAAATCCAGACAGGCGCATTACTTTCTGTAATTTATTTCATCACCACTGCTCTCAAAACGGTGAAGGAAAACATCGTGAGGAAACTGGCATGTCCTAGAACCAAAAAATTCGGAGACATGTTTTTTTTTAGGTGGTAAAATCATCTAACTGACTAAAAACCCACTCCTGTTCCTTCGTTACCTTCGTCCCAGGGCCCCGGGTTTCGTTTTCACACTACCCATGGCCCCAGTAGGCTTCTACCCTGCTGGGACCCTACGATTTGCTGACATCTCCCTTAGGCGATGTGACATTCACCAACCCGCAATGGGCCCGCGTGGTGGATTACAGCCTATTCCCTCTCCTAGAGAGGAGGCCTGAGTCCCAGCAGTGGGAACATTAAAAAGACTGATTATGCTATGTTATGCTACTGTATAGCAGGCCATACAGCATACGGGGTGAATCACTCAAGTGGCTGTGGATAGCCAAATACAAAACTATGAGGAATAGTGAAAAATATTCAAAGAAGCCTCAGTTCCGATTTTGATAAAAAATCACTATAATTTTTCAATGTTCAACAATGCATATCTATCATTGGATGTTTAAAAAATCACTGGTTCTGGCCAGGAATTGAACTCATTGATTTTTATATAATTTTGGGGAGTACCGACTGAAACCTGTAGTAATATACCAAAACCATAGTATAACTGGGATGTCTAACAAAAATAAAGATTGGTAAAAAAATACCGAGACGGAAAATAGACGCGCTAGTTCTGCCCCCCTAGCCAAGTTACAACAGTTTCGTTTCGATTCTCTGTTCGTTGATCGCATCGAGTAGGCCACCCCTCCGATTCCGTTATTCTGACGTCATTTCAACGCTCAATCACGTGGTCAGAACAAAGGAATAGGAGGCGTGGCCGACTGATCCGATCGACGAAAAGAGAATCGAAACGAAACGGTTGTAACTTGGCTAGGGGGGATGGTGTCCTCCGTTTTCATTATCTGCTGCGCATGCAGTACTTACACGACTCTTTTGATTTTTAGGAACCAGATTTGTGCTCAGAAGCTGCTCGTAGGGGGGTCCTTTTAAGTTACATTAATGTATTTTTAATACGAGTTACCATGGCCCTAGAAGACAAAGAGCAAATATATAATATAATAATAACTCAGGTGGGTTTTAGTCAGTAAATATCTGACACGCCCTCGCGCTCTTTTCTAGAGCGGGAGAAGTTATTTAATGATTTGTCACTAATAAAAATGTATTATAAGCACGCATCAATATTTACAAAGCCTTCTTATGACCAATGAAAATGTTAGCATACTTTTCCCTTTTGATTCTGGTGGTCCATCAAAAAAGTCAACGGCCTCCCCTCCATTCTTAGGAGATTTCTATTCTTAGGCGGTCCCTCCAATTTACGAACAAAACAAAGAACCTAATACTAGGAAGCTAAACAAAGCTACAAACCAGTTGGATGACGTCACCCATACTCCCTAACCTTCGCTCGTGTCATAGGGTTCAAGGCACTGGAGAATAGTGCATCGAAATCGGAATAAATGCTTCGTTGATCGCCTAGGGACTTTTTTGTTAGGTTTTTTGTGGTCTGCCTTATCTTCCGAATTAAATGGTTGCGTTGTGCGCTTGCGGCTGGCTTTGAGCTGTGGGTGGTTTAGAATATAGATTAAATTGAGGAAGCTTGTGAACTATTTTGCATGTAGACTATTTGTAGGCATGTAGGTACTTTGTCACGATTATTCAGTTCTCCTTTCTTTTAAGTAAAGGCAGGAAAGATATTATGGGACAGATGGTGCAGCACTTCCCGTTCTGATGGAATAACTGAAGAGAAGCAAGCCACAATAGCGACCGTAAGTTCTGTTTTGATGAACTGGCTGGAAAGACAGTACGGCATCCTTACTTTTCGGTTGCTACAGGTAATCTCCGGGCAAGGGTGCTGAGGAAAGTACCTGTGCTGAATAGTTCGGGAACCGACGCTTGCCACCATTGCAGCTGCCTCGACAATATGGTGCAGTCTGGAGCGTGCAGTGCCGTGACGGCGTCGTAGCAATTTCTACTATGGATTATTATCAAACGTTAAATAAAAAGCTTTTTACAAAAAAAAAAAATACAACATACTTCAATGTAAAAAAAATACTGAAAAGTGCAAAATAACTTTAATTTCGGAAGTCGGTATTTCTATAATAGTTTTGTCTCTTCGTTATTTAACACCGACTTCCGAAATTAAAGTTATTTTGCACTTTTCAATGTTTTTTTTTTTTTAAGATCATTACGCAGTATTCCTGTATACATTGTAATTGCAGATTTAAAAATAGCAATACAAAGTATCGCGAGCAGTTTCCTATGGCTGCGTTCAGGCCATGTATAGAATGGAATCTCTCGCGCCAGGCCTTGGTACAGGCCATGGTCCGAAGCGAGGACTGACAGGCGGTCGCTTCCTTCTGCGAAGCAGTAATGCTAGCAAAGGAGGAGGCCGCAATGCACGCGCGAGGGAGCGGCCCTCACGCCCCAGCCAACGGGATCTCGATCCCGATTTCCGGCCACCGTAGGCGCGGGCTTGCGGACGGCGAGCAATGGGTAGCTCGCCGTCGGACTGTCCGGTAACCATCCGGACTGAGCCCAAGTCGTCGACGGCGCGTACTGTTCCACGTGCGCCTCAAGGAGATGTCAGTAAACCGTAGGGGCCCAGCCTTTCTGAAAGGAAGACTCGGCCCTGGTATGAAAGGCAACGAAGGAACATGAGTGGGTTTTTAGTCAGTAAACGTCCAACACGCCCTCTCGCTCCGCCCAAGAGCTGGAGATGTCATTGGATGATTTTCTCACCTACAAAAAAAAGTGTAGAATGGAAATACGCTCAGCCACACGTCGATCGAGCGGTGGGCCGGCAAAACAGAAAATTGGTTCGCTGATATCGCACGACGGGGTCACGGCAGATCATGAAGGAGATGGCGGGACGACTTGGATGTCTTCCTTAGGAACTGGCTAGTAGTGACTCAAAGTCGGGAATAATGGAAGGAAATAAGAGAGGCTTATGCCCAGCTGTGGGAAAGTGTGGGCTAGATATAATAGTAACACATTTAACGCTAAGTTATTAGATGCAAAGGTACAGCATATTCGTAAGAAGTTGGCAGTAGTATCATCACAACGTTAATGTTACTCTGTTTGTCGATTTGGACCAATTTTTGTTTTTTTTTGAGTATATATATTTAGTTCATTAAATGATGTATTATATTATATATATATATTTTTTATTAATTATAGGCTCGCGTTTGACCACTATCTCACCTGATGGTAAGCGATGATTTGGCCGACGATGGAGCACACTTGCCTAGAAGTAATCTATTTACCTGTATTGTATTGTATCTGTGATTCATTTATCTTTTTTCTATTAACCTATTTTTCTCTCTCTCTTTTATTGCACCTACCACTATTCTTCTCTGCATCACTTAAAGATTGACTGGTAGAAAATGCCTAAGGTATTAAGTCCGCCTCTGTACTTTTAAGTATGTAATAAATAAATAAATAAAAACTTATTGTGACAAACATTTTCGAAATCGGCGTTTTCAGTTCCACGAAAAGACAAGTAAATTCAATATTATGAGCCAGATTAGGAAACACTTCACTGATTTGACTGTCGATTCGGTTCTTATTATTACTTGTTTTTATTTATAAACCGTTTGATTTGTCATATGATATTGATAACAGTGAGACACGTGTCTGTGACGATCGATAACAAGGGTCTTGGCCTACTGAGGGTGACAGAATGAGGAAGTACGGCTGAATATCGTTGTACACCCACACTTGTACATTTTCAGGGTTCCGTACCTTAAAAGGAAAAAAACGGGACCCTTATAGGATCACTTTGTTGTCCGTCTGTCTGTCTGTCTGTCAAAACCCTTTATCTCGTGAACGCGTGGAGGTATCGGGTTGAAATTAAAACCATATACTCAAGTCTGCGGTTCCTTGAAGTTGTGTAAAAATCAAACTTCTGAGATATCTGAAAAAAAGATACGGCCGTTTATGTTGCGTATCATAATTCATAGGGTACTTCCCGTTGACCTAGAATCTTGAAATTTGGCATGAAGCAAGGTCTGTAAATTTGAAATTACGTCACAAAAAACAAACTTCATAACCCAATTCGGGAATTGAGCTGTTTTCATAGGTAAGTTTGTACGAAACCCTCAGTGCGCGAGTCCGACTCGCACTTGCCCGGTTTTTTTATTTTTTTAAGCATTTGTTAGTCAGTTTATCATCACTGATTTAGTTAGCCAGTACCTTTGACATTGACCCTAATTTAGTAGATTTGGTCATCTGGATTTTATTATTATTATTATTATTGATAGATTCGCGTTTGACCACTATCTTATCTGCACCCCTACCCAAGTTGATAATCTGCAATCGTTAACGCTAGTCGAAAACTAATCAAATGTAATAAGGGAATGACATCATCTCAACGTTAAGTCACGTGGTCAGAACAAACGAATAGAAAATTCGTAGCCAAGTTCGCACCGTTCAAAATGATAGAATGAATTGTTATCAATTCTACAATTTTCAACGCTACATCCTTTGTTATTGTAGAACGAGCGGCCGACTCAGGCGCGCCAACATGGCTACCAATTTATCGTTTTCTACAATTGCTGACACGGAGGCGTTACCGATTAGAGAACGGAATTCGACACGAAACGGTTGTAACTTGGCTAGGGGGGCTGATGGTAAACGATGAGGTGGTAGGTACACGATGAAGTACGCTTACCTAGGAGTAACCTATTCACTCTTGACTTAAAGATCCCCAGGTTGTAGCTATCAGGAAAAAGGGGTAAAAGTTAAATGGATTTCTAGCAACTTCAGAGTTTAACCTTATAATGTTTCCCATTGCTGGAACTTAAGGCTTCTCTCCATGAGAGGGCATGGGCCGTAACCAACTAAGCGGGCTCAGTGCGGGGTGTTGGATAATTACGTGTCTACAATCGTTGGGTTTTAGGATATTTCGGTTTCCTCACGATGTTTTCCTTCACCGTTTTCAGTGCAGTGGTGATCAAATGAATAACACAAAGTAAAGTGCAAGTCTGAATCGTCGGGGCTGCTTATACTGGGCCACCACTACTCCAATTCCAATACGCTGCTGAAATACGTATTGGTTACAGATGTTACTCTTTTTTTAAGATGGGAAATCATTTTAATGACTTCTCGACGAAAAAATAGACGTGTAAAAGTGTTTTTTAAAAGCTATTGGTTAAATAAATATCATATTTAACTGCTCTTATATGGATCGAGGGGGCGTGTCAGACTTTTACTGACTAAAACCACAACTATGTTCCTCCAGTTACCTTTTGCGTTCTACGACCACGGGTACCTCTTTCATACTTTTCCACATGGTCTCAGCAGGTATCAGCCCTGCTGGGACAGATATTAATTACCCTGAAGTTTAGTTTTCCACTTTGAATAACACATAAAGATAAAAAACTTTTTACGAAAAAAATACAACAGACTTCAAAGTTTTTTTTACATTGAAGTCGGTTGTATTTTTTTTTTGTAAAAAGTTTTTTATTTTACACTTTTTAGTTATGATAACCACTAAAAAGTAACCCTCAGCCAAACTTAAATACCTTATAGCCAGAATGTATCTCATGAAAATTCTAATAATCCCAAACACGGAAAGATTACATTAATTTATTACAGAGTTCCGGTGCTTAACTTCAGGCTTCATCATCAGACCAGTTCGATATATTCCCCCTCTTCTTTCAGTCAGTCATCGACTACACGTATAAACAAAGCAATTTTACTTGTTACGACGGTTCTGCTGTGATCCTATGAGCAGTTCTGTTCCATATCTTCGAAGTTCATGATCAGATCATAACAATATTTCTATGGGACCAATTCGGAAGCATAACCTATCATCAAAAAAAAAATATTTCTAAATCGGTCCACAATTGACCGAGAAATCGGTGAACATACATAAAAAAAAACAGCTGAACCTATGTTCAGCTGTTTTGTTTTTGGAGGTTCTATAACCTCCTCCTTTTTGAAGTCGGTTAAAAATGGCATAGAATACTCGTGTTTGTTAGTCTGTTGCATTTAGACAAGAGTTCCGTAGCACATCACAGGGGTCAAACGCACACATTTGTGACCCCATTTTGACTTCTCTACGTTAATACGTATTGAGGTATCTGTCATGTGTATGTGTGAATTTTGCGAATGTGTTTTTAAAAATATGTATACGTTTTGTGTTTTCTTTTGTCTTGACACGGTTTTATGGTTGAATGGGGTCGAAATTAATGTAATTTTATCACACTAATATTATGAAGACGAAACTTTGTACGTGTGTGTATGTTTGTTACCTCTTCACGCTCGAATGGCTGAACGGATTTTTATGAAACTTGGCACAAGGGTAGATTATGTCCTGAATTAGGATATAGGATACTTTTGTTCTGGGAGTATCTTTCCTTGGGATAATTTCCTATTGTTACGTGCAGCTACTGGCAGCAGCAGCTCGTAAATTGTAAGACTAATATCAAGTCAATTACTGATTATGCCCGTTCGTTGTAGCGATGCTTGGGCTCCCCAAAGTGTTGCCACAATGAACGGTCTCCTAGGCCTTCGCCTAGGTCTAACAGTGGTCGTCTTTCGGCTGAAATGATGATGATAATGACTATACTTTTAGGTAAGCGTGCTCCATCATCGGCCACATCATCACTTACCATCAGATGAGATAGTGGTCAAACGCGAGCCTACATAAAAACAAAATAATAAAAAAAATCTTTCCAATAGTTTAGCTCTCAAAACGCAAACATCGTGATGAGGAAACCAGCATGTCCTAGAATCAATAATTCGAAGACATTCACAAATTCGCACTCGTTCCCTAATTACCTACAATATGTTGTGGCAAAACCATCACCGACTACTAGTTGAGGAGTATGTCTACTCTATCTGAGCCATTTGCATGAGTCTAACTTAAAACCTTTGCCAAACCAAAGATATTTATGAGAATTGGTCTTGGCTTTTTATCTCTAGATGAGACGTTGTACATATACATGACTAACCGCTGTTTCACTTCGCGCGTCCGCTGTTTCACCCGCGTCTTTGGTTACTGCTCCACTCCTATTTAGTGTAGTGTAATAGTATTTAATTTACGAGTATAGCCTTTCTCAATCAAATATAGCCCATCCAACACTAAAAAATAATCTGCATTTCTAACGGGTAGTTACTGAGATGTAGGAGGCCACCGGCCATTGACCACGGTGTTAGAACATCTAGAGAGACCTTAAAAAAGCCAAATTATCAAAATTGACAATCCAGCCCCCCGCCAAGTTACGATCATTTCGTCATCTAAACGCTCAGTTACATGGTCAGAACAAAGGAATCGGAGGCGTGGCCTACTCAAGGCGTTCGACGCAAACGAAACGATCGTAACTTGTGACGCAAAATTGTAAGGAGACACAATCCCAGATAATAGAAGCAGGGATGGATTAAAAAGAAGTCTGAACGCCAAAGTAGCTTTCGAGCAGCGATAATTGGTTGTCTCTGGACATCTGCCTAAGGAAACAACCTAGCCTATTCAAAAATTAAAACTAAAACCTTCATATTACATAGAAATCGAACAATATCTTCTGCAGCAGCAAAAAAAACATCAAGATTTGACCTACATACTACAAATACTACAACTGTGCACAATTTAGACGGCGGATGTCTTCAGAATGCATTTTTCGTTGAGAAAATGTTGTGTATTTTTAACTAGCGGGTATGGAGTAGGCTACCCCGATTTTGCGTCGGTGTCAAATGAGTTCGTAACCGACTTATTGCGGACATTGGATTGTGCATTAGGCAGCTCATTGGAATCACGAGTTCAGCTCAATCCTCGATCACTCTAATCCAGATTTCACTGATTTCTTTATTTTCTTTTCTTTCATGACTTTTTTTATTGATTTTTAATTTATTTCAAAGTTTCAAAGCATTTTATTTCATTTACAGGCATTTTTGAAATGTCAAGAAGTCAGTCAGTCAGAAAAAAATGATGCTAATTGCACATTCCAAAGCGTAGATTTCTATGGAGAAGAATGTGCAAGAAACTCCATGGACACTCTTTTCAATCATGTTATGTAAAACAAATATCTCGGTTACATGTTTCTTGTCGCTACTATCATGTGAGAACAATGTAAATAAAAAAAAAAAATTAAAATAGCAACTGGCAGCTAAGAGATGACCAGTCTCAACTGACAGCACCTGTTCACGGACTTGACGCGAATATAAGCACCACTCAGCTCAACCATTTTGAAGGGAACCGAATGATCCAATACACGCGCCACCATCAGTGAGACATTTGAGTGAGCACGACAAACTCAACTGAACTCAATTTAATCTTCATGCAACACAAAAGTACCTACAAAGGCAGACCGGCCTTAGGCATTCTCTACCAGTCAACCTAGGGCGGTGAAGAGACTATATGGTTGGTGCATACAAAAAAGGGCTTAGTAAATATTTAAAATATAAAAAGTAGTGCATTGTTATTACTGGCCGTATGGAGCTGCTATTGGGAAAAAGCCTCACTTTATTCCTTACAATCCTTAAGGTACACGTCTAAAATGGTGGAACACAATTTTCTTTGTAGTTTTCCGCAGCCCAGAGTTGCTTTGATAGGGTACCAATCCTAGGTTTACAGGTTCATAGCTCGTTAGGCATGCGGCAGGCATGCCTGACCCATTTAAGTCCCATTTAATTCGGATAACCTTTTAAGCCACATCAACGATTTGCGTTTTGAGGTCTCTACTATTAGAGTAGGCTGAACAACAGATTTAATTATAGTAAATTGTTTCTTTTAGAAAAAACAAAATTCATCATCATCATCGTTTCAGCCGAAAGACGTCCACTGTTGGACATAGGCCTCTCCCAAATGTCGCCATAATGACCGGTTCTGTGCATCTCGCATCCATCGGATTCCCGCGACCCTCACCAGGTCATCGGTCCACCTTGTGGAGACCTTCCAACGCTGCGTTTTCCGGTACGTGGTCGCCATTCCAGAACCTTTCGTCCCGATCGACCATTTGTTCTACGAGCAATGTGCACTGCCCAGTGCCACTTTAGTTTGGCGATTCTTCGGGCTATGTCTATAACCTTGGTTCTCCTGCCGATATCTTTATTTCTGCCGCGATCACGCAAGGAAACTCCGAGCATAGCCCTTTCCATTGCACTTTGACTGAAAACGAAATTGCTATTATAAAATTAAACTAACAAACACAAAGTTTAATAATAAAATAAAACATACGAATAAAATAGCACAGACTAAAGGAAGGGAGTACAAGCTTAACGTCTAGCTATTTATGGGTCCACCCCACACCCTGAAGGGGGAAACGTAGTAACTGTGAGTCATAGACGGTGCAATGGCTGCATACATAATATTTATAGCTCGAAGCGTAAGGGGGTTGGAGTAAATGCACCCTTGAAAAGCGGGGGTGGGGTAGTATTCTAGCAGGATGCGGATGACGTAATGGTACCGATCTAGGTGAACTTGTTCTTGGTAAGGTTAAAGTTGGAAAAACTAGTGAATGAATACAATTTTTTTTTAAATTATTTTTTCATGCACCTACTATGTTTTATTTTCACCACTCTTAGTTGACTGGTAGAGAAAGCCTCACCTTTGTACCATTGTGTTGCAAGAAATTTTAATAAATAAATAAATAAATTTAATTTCAGCAAGTAATTTTTATGTAGTTAGTTGCATATGAGGGTTGAATAAACTGCACTATAGAATGGCTTGGTGGGGTAGTATTCTAGATATTTATGCTGTTCTAATCACACAGAGTATTTCTAAGTAAAATATATATAGTACTTTGTAGTAAGTTTAAAAATAAATGGAAACATGCCACACAACTTAACGAACAATATTTTTATTATGAATAGTAGCGTAAGGGGGTTGGGAGTACCTAAATGCACCCTTGAAAAATGGAGTGGGGTAGTGTGCTAGCAGGAGACTGGTGACGTAACGATACTATTAAAGACGATCAAGGTGAACAGTTGTAGGTAGTAAGTTTAAATAATAATTGGGGACATTGCACTGGATGAAATACTCTCATTCTAAGTTAGTTTTATTAACAGTTTGGAGCGTAAAGGGGTTGTAGTTATGCACCCTTGAAACGTGGGGTGGGAGAGTATGTCTGGAGGAAGCAAATGACGTAATGGATGCACCATTCAAACACGGTCTAGGTAAACTGTTGTGTGTAGTAAGTTTAGTAGTAATTAATAAATACTTATTAATTATTATTTTAGGACTGAGCCTTTCGCCTCGTCGTTTATACCGCGTACAACGAGGGACTGAAACAATTTGCCTGCTGCGGTCTTCCCGTCCGATTATAATTTAAGTGTCTTCAAGGCTAGAGTGAATAGGCTCTTAATAAACTAGTGCGCCTCACCATCAACGATTGCATCGCTGTTTACCATCAGGTGGGATCGCAGTCAAGCACTATAGTTTATATCAATAAAAAAATAAAATTAAATTAAAAACACTGCTGAATGCGAGTCCAATAATTTTATTTTGAGGAAGTTATATGAACGATTTGAAGCACAAAAAGGTTGTAGTATTTTTTTTTTTTTTTAATTTATATAAACTAGTGCTTGACTGCGATTCCACCTGATGGTAAGTGGTAATGCAATCGTTGATGGTGAGGCGCACTAATTTATTGAGAGCCTATTCACTCTAGCCTTGAAGAGACCCAAATTATAATCGGACGGGAAAATCGCAGCAGGCAAATTATTCCAGTCCCTCGATGTACGCGGTATAAACGACGAGGCAAAACGCTTGGGCTATTGCTATTTTGAAAAGCAGGGTTTTTTTTTTAGTTGGGAAATCATCTAATGACGTATTCTATTCTATTCTATTTATGTTTGGTTTCCGCACTTAGTCCTATGTGGACCATTGTACGTGGGCCCTCATCATCTAATGACTTTTCCGGCTCTAGGGCGGAGCGAGAGGACGTGTCAGACTTTTATTGACTAAAACCACACCTATGTTCCTTCAGTTTTTCTTTGCGTTCTAGAACCATAGGTAATCTTGTTAGAAGTCGACCCACGGCCGTTGCAGGCATTGGCTCTGCTAGGCCCCTACGGTTAGGTGAAGTTAGGTTTGGGAGTGTATGTCTAGAGGATGCGGTGCCATCATAAGCGACCTCGATGAACTGTTGTTTGCAGTAAGTTTAATAGTAATTGAAAACACAACTGAATAGGTACAATATTTTCATTTTTAGGAAGTTATATGAACGGTTTGAAGAATAAGGAAAGTGTAATTAGGGTGTAATGCACCCTTGAAACGCAGGGTGGGAGAGTATGTCTGGAGGATGCGGACGATGAAAAGGTACTCAGTCATAGACGATCGAGGTGTATTGTTGTATGTAACAAACAGTCTGTTAGATATCTTTAAACAAGCGAATAGAAAAAATACTTTTGCATTTCGTTTAGCTTTATAAATTTTTCAGTATCTGCATCTAAATTAATTTAAAACTAGGCTATGAAAAAAAAAAATTAGAAATAGTTTTGAAATGACATTCTGATATACCTCTACACTATTTAGGTATCCGAAATAATAAGGGGTCTGCTCGATACAAGGGAGCTGTCATAAGGCATCTTTCATAAAAAAAAACAAAACTATAAATTACTTTCCCATAGCAGGAACAATCAAGTTTCGGTCTTTATTTATTAAAAATGCCTTTAAATTCATCAATACCTTTGCTATTCAAAACGTCACTGCCATAAAAATATCTGTTTTTACACAACCTAGAATTTTTAGACTAATACTTTAACAATGGTGAAAACCATTATGATATTTCATATAAAATCTTACAACAGTGTTAATGAACTGACAACTATTTAAAAAATGTAAGCTCTCAAAAATTTTCGCCAAAAAAGTTGTTAGCCAAAGCTATAAAAATCCGTTATTCAATTTTATAGGCGCACTGTGGTCAATTTGCAAAATAAATTGCGTATGGTGAAATAATAATGAGTGCGAGAAAGCTGTGTTGCCAATTTTAAATAAGGTTTAAAATTGTAATCTTCACGGTATTTTGGAAATTAAAAAACGGAAATTTGCAAGTCTCCATCATTTCATGAACAACTTTAAAGGCGTTCCTTCCAAAGGCGTCATCTCCTTTCTTGCTCGGCATGCAACCACCTTCCACGATTTAAACGGGGCAAAAGACAGAGCTATCCAGATGGCTACATATTGGTAAAGAAAATTAAGTCAAATCGACACGAAAGAAGAAAAAGAAGAATTATCATTTCACACAGACAGAGCAGGACATAAGCCAATCTTTTGCGTGCTAATCCTTATGCTCCTATGTCAATTTCATCCAGATTCTATATTCTATGATAACACTGTCTATTGCCGGTTTTGTCGCCAGATTATTACTATAAAATTCTGATAAATTGCAACTTTAATTTGTACCAGATGCCTTTCTAAATGTACAAAACCAAATCCCAATTCAAAATTCAATTTCGTCAACAAACACAAATGATTTCACAAAACCCATCAAAAATTTACATTATAAAGCCCCTAGATTTCGCACTGTGTAGGTACCTAGCTGTCAAAACAAATAGAAAAAAAAATCTAACGTATCGAATCGTGGACGCATCATTCGACCCAGTTATCGGAGCGGATTCTATTTCGGAAAAGAGCACAGTTGCTGCATTATTTTTTGGCCAGCCATGGTGACCCCGATTCACTGGGCGGCTCGGGAGTAGGTCCTTTGTCTACGCAGAATAATATCAAGGTGTGGATGTGATGTACTGTACAGTGTGTTTATTAATACATGGATGACTGTGTATCGTTCGGGTTTGCTGAAACTTTAGGTCTGAAAGTTTTGAAGCTTTTTTTCTTCGAATTTCTATATTGAAACTTTATTTCAGTTGTGATCTAAATTGACAGTTAAATGTTGAGATTTTGTGTCAGTATCATGTTTTTTTTTCTTCCGGAAGTGTCTCAGTCAGTGATCAGTAAGAATAACAAAATTAATTAGCGAATGGTGTTATACTGAGCAGTTCTAGTATAACATTAATTACTGATAAATCTTACTGGCTAATATTATAATAAATAAAATTATTTAAAAGAGGGCCCAAATAGTTTCTTGCATGTTCTTCACCATAAAGATCTACGCTTTGAAATGTACAATTAGCTTCATTTTTCTGACTGACCGACTTCTTGACAAAAGTGCCTGTAAATGTTCTTTTTTTAAATAATTATATTTTTGATCGATGGATTGATTTTACAGATATTAAAATCTAGACTTAATAACATTTTTTTCTTGCTAACCCAGTATTTAAATGGGTGTGCATCATTTAATTTCCCTAAAGATATTTTCAGTTCAGTAAATAATAATAATCATTTACTTGTCAGGAAATTATTCCCATATTAAAACACTACAATTAATTACAATTTACACAAATACACACATACATACACAATTATGTAGATTATATTAAAATTCAATTCATATACCTAATTGTTATTACTGGTTATAAACTCATGTTAATTATTTTTCCTATATGCCAGCGGCGTCGGCGTCAAAGTAATTTTTTATCAAATTCATCATAAAACTATATGGTTACGTATGGCACACGAAAACTCTTAAATAGTTTAACAACACGAAACGTAAATTTGTGAAGTTTTGACATATAACCACCCAAAGAAAACAAACATCGAAAGAAACGAACTGAATGTATAATTGACACATCTATTTCAAACGAATAGTAACCCCTCAATCAATAAGACGGTACATTGTCAACCCATTCCACACCATGAGCAACTCATTTGTATATTCCATTCATGATACAATTTTATTAACCCTTTTTTAACGTTATAATTAGTAAAAAGTTAAGAATCTTACATTATTTTGTCATGTAATGGGCGAAGCCCAAGTCACAGTTCTTACTGTGACTTAGACTTTATCGCGCGGGCGACCACGACGACTACGAACAATGGTTAGCTCGTCGTCCACCGTTCCGGTTAGGACCAGGCCTGAGTCGACGGCGCGTAGTATTCCATGCACGACTTATAGAGGTATTTTTTTTTTTTCGGTGGGAAAATCATCTAATGACATCCCCCGCTCTTGGGCGGGGCGGGAGATAGTGTCAGACTTTTACTGACTAAAAACCCACTTCTGTTCCTTCGTTGCCTTTCGTACCAGGGCCGAGTCTTCCTTTCAGAATCAGACCCTTGGCCCCAGCAGGCTTCGACCCTGCTAGGCCCCTACAGTTGCTGACATCTCCTTGAGGCGCGCGTGGAACAGCACGCGCCGTCGACGACTTGGGCTCGGTCCGGACGGTTACCGGACGGTCGGACGGCGAGCCACCCATTGCTCGCCGTCCGCAAGCCTGCGCCTACGATGGCCGGAAATCGGGATCGGAATCCCGGCGACGATTGGGGCGTGAGGACCGTTGCCTCACGCGATCGGCCGCCTCCCTTGCTAGCATTACTGCTTCGCAGAAGGAGGCGACCGCCTGCCACTCCTCCTCGCTCCGGACCATGGCCTGTACCAAGTCCCGGCGCGAGAGATCGCCGCCACAGATCGCCCCCACGAGGACACGGCGTTGCTCTGCCCAAGCGGGACACACCTCCACCGTGTGCTCTACCGTGTCCTCCGGGTGGTCCACACAATGGTGACACCCAGGCGTTTCTTCCGCACGAATCCGGTGCAGGAACCTCCCGAACTTACCATGTCCGGTGAGGACCTGCGTCATGCGGAAGGTAAGGACGCCGTGTTGCCTTTCCAGCCACGCCTCAAAGAGGGGACTTACCGCCATAATTATGGCGTGCCCAACGACTTATAGAGGTGGACTGTCAGCCGAACTGGAAGAACCCGGTAGAGTCGATGGATGTTTGGGCTGCGGGAACCCATCTGTGTTCAATTCAAAATATTTTTATTTCACATAGGCCTACATGGGCACTTCTAAAACGTCAGAAGCTAGTGCACTGTTCAAAATTGGTCGTTTCCTATGGAGAAGAACCGGCAAGAAACTCCATGGTTACTCTTTTAAAAAAGTGATTGATTTTACAATATTTCCATATTACAATATTTCCATATTACAATATTTCCATATCTATTAATAGGTACTGTATTAATAGATATTATGTAAGAACAGTGTAGACCAGTCAATATTGTACCCAAAAGCACAATAAAAATAATCATAATAAAAAATAGTGTCGTCGTAACAGGAAGTAATCTAAGAATTCGTGTAGACTACAGTGTTCTCACATTCATATTGTAAAAAAGAGGCTATATAAAAAAAGAAGCAAGAAAAATATAAATAATTACAAATATCAATAAATGAGATACACATATGCAAATAAACACAGGTTTTTGAATTGAACATAAAGAATAAACTACGAATATTATATGGTTTTAGGATTTAGTTAACGTACGTATATTGATTGGGAGTGTATTAAATCTTCACATGTGATAATACTGAAGTACATCCTAACATACCCTCGACGGCCGGCCCTTCTACCAAACAAAATAAAACAAAAGAACACCGACCGCATCGACCACCGCACCCGCTGGGGTCCCCGATAGGGTGTGAATCGAAATTCGACATTCTCCTTTTTGTTTTCTGAAAACGTACCTACACTCACGAGCCTTTCATTAAAAGGATTGGTGATAGCAATATTTCAATGTCCGCTTTAGTTTATTTTATTTATTCTGTATGGACAACATTATTGAAATAGCGAGTGGAGACTGCATGAGGCATTTTTTTTTTTGAGGTGTCATCCAATAGTTTTTCTCGCTCTAAGGTGGAGTGTGAGTAGAAACCACACCTGTGTCCTTCAAATGCCCTTTGTGTTCTAGGACCACAGGTTTTCTTTCCAGAAATTGTGTGGGCGTAGTGGGCATCGGCCCTTCTGGGGCCCTACGGTTGTCTGCACGAGGGACCTCTATGCTCATCAGAAGAAGTGAACCTAAATATTTAAACCTTTTCCGGCTGCCTACCAGAATTTAACACAGGCCTATTGTCATTTAGAAAGAAAGAAAGAAAAGAGTTTATTTGCACAAATATGGCATATAACTTAAATATATATATATATATATAACAAATCAATAGGGAAAAGTGAAGTTATGCGACACATCCACACAAAACGGCCAGCGCTCAGCAAAATGCTGGGGCTCATGTACTGAACAGAGCCACAGCGCTGATTTTCAGCGCCAGCCGTCGTCGACGAGTCGTTGAACGGCTAGCAACATCTTATGAACAAAAACAACTTAATAAACAAACTAAAGATAACATAATAAGAAACCATTATACGATTAAATAATAATAATGAACTTAAACAAAACACATTGAAAAATATGCACAAAGTAGTCGATTGTTATAGTCGATCGACTAGCGATCAACTAGAACTGACAATGCGCAGTTATAAAGTCACATTCTTAATTCTTTACGAATTTTGTTTACGAAATAAAAATTTGTCATCCACAAACCAATTACTTTTTTTTTTACATGGGAAGTCATCAAAAAAGACTTCTCCCGTGCTATATGCGCCTCAAAGAGATGTCAGCAAAACCGTAGGGGTCAGCAGGACCGAATCCTACTAGTGCCATGGGTCGACTTCTGAAAGAGTAACCCGTGGTCCTGGGACGCAAAGGGCAACTGAAGAATTATAAGTGTAACTTTAGTTAGTAAAAATCTGACACACCTTCCCACTCCGCCCTAGACCAGGAGTAGTCATTAGATGATTTCCCACCTTAAAAAAAGACGTTTTCACATACTCACCGTATCTCTTCAATTTAGCCCTTTGCGAGGACTATGGTAATTCTTTTGAACAATCCGTTGGTCGGACAGGTCAACCCAATTACTGCGCAACTGATTATATATGAATGGTATAATCTTTTTATCGCTTTTACAGCACCAATGGGAATCCATCCTATTTTTAGTACTCCACTGAAAATGTATGATAATAACACAGAAGTCTAGTTTGAAATGCATACTACGGTAAGATCTATTTTGAAATATAAGGTGGCCAAAATCGATATGGATAACTTATTTTAGTCACCATTTCGATTCCAGGCTAATTGTTGATTTTCGAAATTAATTTATATGGATAACTTGTAAAGCTAAAATCGCTGTAATTTCAGTAATAATGTTCTAAAATGCCTATGTTAATTAAAAAACTTTTTTTGTTCGACAGAGCCTTGATTTTTCCATGGACTTTCTGTTGGATAACCCTTTAGATAATTATGGTTAATCTAAAATACTAAAAGCAGAACATTTCTTACTTTGATAAAGGGTTCATAAAATAATGTGAAAATTTAACACACATACGCCATCACACACACACACACACACACACACACTCATAAACGCATCTTCGATTTTTCTTTTTTGAGTAGCTAACTTTTTCCTTTTGTTTATTTTTTTTCCTTTAAATTCGAAGAATAATAATAGCAAAATATACACAAAAACTGCATTTATTAATTAATTTGTAAATTTACGGAAGGGACTGGACCTCACGGCACAGGGTATCCTTGTGTGGGGGCCAGAGATATAAAGTTTATTTTAGTTTATAAGTCAACTGATGTACCTAATTTTGTATATCTTGTACTAACGTTTTGAACAAATAAAGATTATTATTATTTATGAAAAACACAACAAGCATTGTTAGTCAGAGGACAGGTAAAGATTTGGTAAATCTTGTTATCCATATAAATTTGCAAAGCCTTATATAAATAAAGAAAAGTCTTTATATAAAGTTGTGTATATATACATCCGAGTTGACCACTCTGATCTTTATAGCAATAGGAGGACTAAGACAGATGCAAACCAGGAACTCATATCGAACAATAAACAGTAGTAGGGCAACGTTCCACAAACTATATTTTTGTGTATTTCTGTGCTTCAATAGTACTTGTATATATTCGCTTCAGATGCCGACCAATCTCAGTACAATGAGTCAGTAGTTCATTGGTTTAGAGTTTGGGCTTCGAATAGAACATTCTGTGTAGAAGAGGCAGCTAAAGGGATATCAGGTGTTTAACTGAAGTACAGTTGAGAGAATTGTATAGTAGTACTAACAGTGTTATTATAGAATTATAGCTTAAAAGAAAGAAAGAAAAGAAACACGAAAAAATACGCACAATACATAGAAAAACAGTAATATAAAATAGTCAAGAGCCTCCACCAATATTTGTGGAGGCTCTTGGTGGGCAGTTAGATATAGGGTTTGATCCAGAAAGTAGTACTCCTGGACATGGCGTGTATTGTTAGGAGGTTACTCACGCAAGAGCCCAGACCACTGGTAACATAGATTGTTACTGATACCGATCGGCTACTATTTTTAAATATTTTTAATTGCAATTTAAAAAAAATACAAATAAATTAATTAATAAAGCAAATATACTCGTATACGTAACAAAATGAGAAGTCAATGTGATTGCCTCACGGTTGCACTAAGTAGGTCCATTTCAGTGATATTTTTCATAATTCATACTGCGTATTCATACTGGTTTTCTTTGAAACCTTCAAAGAATGAGTGACGATTCATCTGTAGCTAACAAAACTTGCTGCAATAATTATGTATCTTATGGGGATTTAATTAGTATAGAAAATGATGGAAATAAGTCACACTCAAGCTAAAGTCCTGACGATTAGAATGAACATATAACATACTTCCGTCCTACTCTAAACCCAGACATATAATAAATAGATGAACTTGAACTTTATGGTAAGGTCGTCAATTAGAATAGAACAGAATAATAAATAAAAAAAAAAAAAAAAGTCTTTTTTTATTTCTTGCAATTAGAGATAACAAAGTAAGTAAAATATGAATCTAAAATTAAAAACTAATTGGTGCAAAGTAAATTAGTTGTTAAAATTAATCCTAATATAATATTGTTTGCTTATTATGCAAGAACCCCTCCGCAGGTGAAGGCCTCCTCCAAGGAACTCCATCTTTCTCTATCTTGTGCTGTGTCCATCCAGTTAGAACCAGCCGTTTTCAAAATGTCGTCTGCCCATCTTGTCAGCGGTCTTCCTCTGTGTCGTTTTCCACTTGGGCCTCTCCAACGAGTCGCCCTTATGGTCCAATTCTCTAGAACAGAATAGAAAATGTTTATTCGATGCAGAAACAACCAATTAATTTGATTTTCGAAACAAGCGTAACAAAGAGGAGAAAACTGTATTTCTCTTTCCGGAACCTCTAACAGAAGTCAGAAAAATAAAACATAACGAAATAAAGATAAATCTACATCTCTCCTAATCTCTCCTTTCGCAGGTCTGCTGGAAGAAAATCTTCTTTTTGAAATAAGCAGTATCTTTGTTCAAATTTTTATATTAAGATACCTATCTTCTTCTGTATATTTGTGTGTACATAAATAATAAAATAAATAAATAAATCTCCCCAAATTGACTAATGAATAAACAAAAATGTGTTAGGACAAGAATAATTTTAGTGTAGTGATGTCAAAATTAATAGCTAAAAAGAATATTGTAAATAAAAAACAACCTGATAAAAATATTTTCCCGAAATAAGGCTTGAAATCAGAAATCAGAAACGTTTATTTCTTATATACCAATTACAAGCACTTTTGAATTGTCAAAATGTCGGTCAGTCAAAAAAAAAGTCAAGCTAAATTGCACGTTTCAAAGCGAAGATCTATAGTGGAGAAGAATGTGCAAGAAACTCCATGGACACTCTTTTAAATCATATTTTATGTTACATAAATCTTGGTTACATATTTCTTTTCGCTTCTAATATGTGAGCACAATGAAGATAAGTAATAATAATTAAAAAAAAAACTAATTAAAAAAATAGAAATTGAATTAAGTCACTGGCATCTAAGAGATGACCAGTCTCAACTGACGGCACCCGTTCACGAGCATGACGCGTGCATCAGCCCCACTCGGCTCAACCATTTTGAAGGGAACCGAATGACCCAATAACACGTGCACAGCGTAACACACGTGTAACAGCGAGACATTTTAGTGAGCATGACAAACTCTCAACTGCCATGCTCGTGATGTCAAACAAGTTGTAACCTAATAAAAATGCTCCATGGTACATTCACAAAAATTGAAAAAAAAAGTGCTTCTACATTATACAATGCTATTATTTCCAAATACAACAAATAAAAATAGACATCTAGAAAGAATCAGGTCCTAGTTTAAAATAGGAGTCCAACCCATTAGAAAGAAAGATGATGAATAACAGAAAGAAACAGTATGCGGAATGAAAGTAAGAGAGGCACAGAAGAAGGAACTGGTATGAAAGGATATTAGATAGAAATAAGCTCCAATCGATGCGGTGGATGCGAGACGCACAGAATCAGTCGTTGTGGCGACGCTTGGGGGAGGCCTATGCCCAACAGTGAACGTGTTTCGGCTGAAATGATGAAGCTCCAATCAGGTTGGGGTCAGCTAAAGAAAAAAAAATTACTACTGAATAAATAGAACAGAAGAGCAAAGTGTACCCAGCCTCCGTAGGCGTGGATTTGCGGACGACGAGCATGGTTAGCTCGCCGTCTGGTCGTCTGGTAACCCTCTGGGCCGAGCCTGAGTCGTCGACGGCGCGTAGTGTTCCACGCGCGCCTCAAAGAGATGTCAGCAACACTGTAGGGGCCCAGCAGGGCCGAAGCCCACTGGGACCATGGATCGAATTCCAAAAGGGAATCCCGGGGTCCTGAACGCAAAGTAAAGAAGGAACATAGGTGTGGTTTTATTCAGTAAAAGTTTGACACGCCGTAGAGCAGGAGAAGTCATTGTATGATTTCCCACCTTAAAAAAAGTGTACCCATAGGAAGGGTAGATAAGCAACGAATGAAGGAACTATCTCTAGAAAACTTGTATTACTCACCTAGTTTTTTTTAGTTCGCTAAACAAATGCTGTGTTTACGCTAAAAACTGTTATCATAGTGATTCGTGGTTTTAGAAACTTTTTTTTTTAAATCTTGGTAGGTTCGCGCTTGACCGCTATCTCACCTGATGGAAAGCGACGATGCGGTCGACGATGGAGCGCGCTTACCTAGAAGCAACCAATTCAGTCTTGACTTAAAGATTCCCGGGTTGTAGCCATCAGGAGACACAGATTCCGGCAAGAAATTCTACTCCTTAGCTGTACGCACAATGAATGTGTTCCCAAAATGGAAACTACCATAAAAAAAAAAACATTTCTATAAGTAAATCGTTTTTCAGCAGCACATTATGTGGACCAGATGAAAAACGCAGAACTCTCAACAAATTGTATGACTTAATGATATTGAACAGAAACCGACATAAATATTTGGAGATTTAAAATCCCTAATACAGAGAGGAACAGAAATGTGGACCAAACCAAATAACGCATGCAGAGTTATGTACATAATCGATACCAAATTGCTTTGAAGTTTTATCATTAATTTTCCGTTTAATTTCCCAGGAAATGTGAATGAAAGAGACAAGCGCTCGGAAAAACTGAAGAAACTGAACATTGGAATGAACCAATGAAATTGTTTGTGCTAGTTTCATTTAAAAATGTTTCAGTTTATATATATGATCGGAGAGACCATTAGTGAGGGCATTGTGTCCTCGCCCGAAGCAGGTGGATAATTGATTGGGCAAACATTCACGGGAATTTATAAAACCGTTACGCAATGCATTTTTTAGGGTCGGCGCGGGTAGTCAGCGCTTTTCAGAAATTACACGGGGGGTGGGTGGTGCGAACGGTGTGCGGGATATGACGTTCGATTTAAAGGGTAGGTCGGTGGGTTGGGGTGGCCCCGTTGGTTGCAGGGGCGCTGTTGACGGGCGCGCGGCGCATGCGTGCTAGGTGCTCGGCGCTCGCCGCCGCCCGATTTCCGTGCCGTTGACAGTTCGCCGGGACTTACTTCCTCGATACCGCGCGTCCGCGGCGTCGCTGCATCCAGGCCGTCCGAGGCCAAACGGACCAGCTAGCTAGCTACCTCCACGTCGATGGCACTCTGAGCACGTTGAGCACACGTGAGTACAATCGCCGACTGCATTTGTGACGTCCTAGTGTTCTACGATTTTGAAAATAGGTTACTTGGTTCGTTTGTACAGTTATTATTACTACCAGAAGTCTTCTTTTTATTGTTTTTTTTTTTTAAATTTATTTTTTTATCTGTTTTTCAAAAGCGTAGAGCAGGAGTTAGTTGTGTTGTTAATTTTGCGGCTCAGCTGTTTCGGTGTTTGGATTTTTTCGTGTTTGCTTGGATGTCGTCATTGTTATCTATATTGGTTTTAAGTAATGAATGTATTCGTATATGTACTTAACTCTATAGTCACTAATAAGTGTTAAATGTGGAAATGGTCTTTGAAATATAGTTTGGTTACCAGGTAAGTTTATTTACGTCATACGCTTTGCATATAATCTGCTTCTTAACTTAATTTGCGCCGAGATGGCGTTTCACGTTTGGTGTTAAAGACAAAAATCATTGCAAATAAAGAAAACATGAAGACGCATAAAAAAACAATTAAATGGGCTTAAATGCGAAAACCTTGTATCTACCTTCCTTTGTTTTGTTTTTTTCTCACTTCCTTATGTGATTTTTTTCGATTGTGTATTAATAGCTTAGTAGTACATAATTCATGCTAGGTTTGACCGTCATATTTATTTTTACATGGCTGTAAAATTTTTAATTAAAAAAATACATGATTTTAATTACTTACCCAGTTAAATTTTGTAAAAAAAAAATCCATTGTCGTACTTGTCACTGCATTATTAAAACCAAATAGACGTCGTGAAAAAAATAAAAAAAAACTTAATTATTATTATAATTATACCCGTTTTAAATGGTGATTATTTGAATAGTAAACTATCTTAAGCGTACAGCGCCCTCTGTTGCTGATACCGTTGCAGCTTGCAGTTCTACATTTCGGGTTAAGCCCTTTCTTATTGGTTAAAATAATTCGTAATTAGAAAATAATTCAGTTAAAAAAACACACTGTTTAAACAACTCATAAAAATTGGGTTATTCTAAAAATATAAAAATTGTTTGTTTTCTTGTATGGAACTGCAGTTTTTGTATTCTTTACCAAAATTGCTATCAAAATCTAAAAGGTTGATAACAAAGATAAATATTAAATGCGGAAAAATATAAAATATGTACCCTAACTACGCATTTTACGATCACATATTCTACATCAGAAAATTAACTCATATAATTATGATTGTCACGTATGCAGTTTAAATAGCGCTATAATATGAAAAAGTTACATGAAAAAATAAACTTTCTGAAAGTTACATTGAAGTACTAAAATTAGTCACCTTCCTGCATATTTTATGTAATTGAACAATGATTAATGGGTTTTATGTGACTAATATTTAGTCTGTTCAAACTAAATTAACAGATTAAAAACCATTCAAGGCAGTTTAGAAAACCAATAAAACAATGAATATTAAATGATTTTAAGTAAAACTTGCCTATTTATCAGACAAGATGCAAGAGTTTGACATTGAACGCCATACGTCCTTTTACGCATGCGCCAATATTTACCCAGATGTATAGGTACCGTTACAACACCGACCCAAGTTAATTCAGATCGCACCCGCTTTTGAAAATTATTTCCAATTTGAAATTAGAATCTTGAATTTAATTGCTTTTAAAATGCTGGCCGGCTACGAACTGCACGCGTATTTTCAAATTAAAATTAGAACGTCAAACGTTTTTAAAATTGTTAATTCGTAATAAATAAAATAGCATAACCCGGAAGGCAAATTAAAAAAAAAATGCTTGTTTAGCTTATAGATAGTGATGACATTTCTCATAATTATCACGTTATTTTCATGCGTTTGATAATTAATACGTTAATGTCACTAGGTGACATTGAGATCTACTTTTGACTAAGAGGTTTCATTTAAAACAGTACTAATGTGTTTTTTTAATATTTGATAGTCAATTAAATATGCATTCTGTGGCATTAAAGCCTAGGAATTTAAGATTTATTGGGGTCTCATGTTTTTAGTAGAACATAAAAACCTACAAAATAATTACAAGATATCAAGAACAAAAGGACCAAAATGTTCGTATCACCTGTCAATTTAGGCGCGTCAGCCAATCAGTATCGGTGAGAAGGGGAAAGAGGGTGTGGACAAAGGTAGAGGGGGGTATTTGCTCTAGTTCATGGATTTTATATCAGGTGGAAACAGAAGATAGTGCATCGAAGTTTTCTTTCAATGTGATTTTAATTAGTTTGTAGGCAATGCCTAATTATCATATATTTTTTTATTCGTACCTAATAGTTTATTTTTTATTATATTAGCTATGTAAACTAAAATGTGCTTTTGTATTCTGGTTTGTAATTTATTTTGAACAGTGGATACATTTTGTAATTTATAGTTTTTCTAAATAAATAAATTTTGTTATCAAAACCTGATTGACTTTTTATTACAACATCCCAAAAATATTTTTAATATGTTTTCCAAAGTTAATTTCTAAATACATAGTTACTCGTCATAAATTTAAAGTCACATTACATTTTATAGCCCGCTCTTATAATTTTCTTTTGTGTAAATATTTGTACGAAAAGCTAACAGATTATATTACTAATAATTACATATTACATACATAATTACATACAACCCATTATATTACTAATAATTACATTTAACATTCAGAATTAAATGGGATACATTAAATGTGAGTGCATTTCATTTGCACTATTAGTGTACTGGTTAAAATTATTTTATAGAAAGTTTTATAAAGATTATTTTTATATTGTTTTTCGTTTACTTTCTGTAAAAACTTTCAAAAATATCTAAAAAACATAAAATATTTTTTTCCTGCTATTATTTCAAAATGATTTTTATGATTGATTGAATTTAGAATTACCCTATTTCAATATTTCCTCAGAAGAAAAGTAATGGCGCTACATTTATTTTGTTTTAATGTCAACACATACTCGTAACTTACTATGTGTAGTCTTCTAAAGAAAATGTACTGTCTTATGAGAATTCTGATAGGGTATGAGGGGTCGGGGGTTGAGGGTTAGACAGACACGTGTAAGCCATAATTAGGTATTGCGTAGGATAATAAAAGGAATAAGAAGACATGAACGACCTGGATATTTAACATGTGGTTTATCCTCGTCTTGTAATAATTCGTAATTATATTATTCATGATTATTATTTTCAAAATGAAGGTAATTTGGTACATTTCGCCAAGAAAAACAAAATACAAAACTGCTAGAATAAAATAATTCAGTACCGCCAAACATAATAATTCGTAGAAAGCGAATCCCGGGGCCCTGGGACGAAGGTAACGAAGGAACAGGAGTGGGTTTAAAAGTTAGCAACAGTCTGACACTATCTCCCGCTCCGCCCAAAAAATAAAAAATAAAAAAAGGTAATAATATATCATCTTTGAGTAATGCTATTTGCATTAAATAAAGTTGACAGAACGTGGTTAAAACGTCTGATACATTAGGGGACAAATTGTCCCCTAAACTTGACCTGCAACGCTATATCTAAGTGATGCTGCAACGTTGCCCAGTGCCCCACAACTTGCCTCCCAATATTTTACAACGCATCCACGCGACGCTGGACATGTTGTTGTACAATTTGACAGCGTTGCGCGTTATGTTGGGGGACGTTTTTTCCCATAATATATCTGAAGCTTTAAAATGTCATGCACTTGAATACGAAAGCTATTTACAATCAAACAATAAGAACAGCAAAGGTCCAGTGGTAACTAACTGCCTTTGAGCTGTTCATCGAAAAAAAAATCAGATTATACGTTTTGGGAACACATTGAATGTGCGTATAAAGTTGTCAAAAAATAAAAGGCCCCTTTTTGACATTTGTATTTTGACTACCTGGCGCCTTGTCCGGTGTAGTGTAGCTACTATTTAAATAGCTACTGCTACACCGGACGGTTACTATTTATTATTTTATTGTTTCTTTCTGTTTCGTTCCAAGTTACATTGTAGGGTTTTTCTCAAATGTCAAAACCTACCTTTTATTTTTTGACAACTTTAGCTAATGAGTAGAATTTCCTGCTGGAGCCTGTGTTTTCTGATAGCTGCACATTAGGGGTCTTTATGTCAAGAGTAAATAGATTACTTCTAGGCAAGCGTGCCTCATCGTGGACCACATCGTCGCTTTCCATCAGATGAGATAGTGGTCAAGCTTACAATAATTAAAAAAAAAACCCTTCTCCCACTCGCATACACACAGCACATGCCGTGGTTTTAGCTTACTCAGTCAGGAGGTGGTTTTGTCAGTTGTGGTACTAATCACCTGGAAGCCAATTATATCGTACAAACTTTTGCCCAATGCTTCGCTCGCATACGTAAAATATAGCTTATATCACTCAAGAATAAAGCAGCTTTCTATCGCCGAAAAAATTTTAGCAAACATTTTGACAAAGAAAAAAACATTTAATCAAACTTTACCGACCTCTTTATATTCATCATCATTTCAGCCGAAAGACGTCCACTGTTGGACATAGGCCTCCCCCAAGTGTCGCCATAATTACCAGTCCTGAACGTCTCGCATCCATCGGATTCCCGCGACCCTCACCAGGTCATTGGTCCACCTTGTGGGAGGCCTTCCAACGCTGCGTCTTTTGGTACGTGGTCGCCATTTGAGAACCTTTTGTCTCCGTCGACCATCTGTTCTGCCACTTAAGTTTGGCGATTCTTGGGGCTATGTCTGTAACCGTGGTTCTCCTGCGGATATCTTTATTTCTGATGTGATCACGCAAGGAAACTCCGAGCATAGCCCTTTCCATAGCCCTTTGAGTGACTTTATAATATTAGTGTAAATTTAAAAAATCAAGAACAGGCTCCTTGAACAACAAATTTGTTATCTTTAGCCGTGTAGTTGCATATCTAATGTTCTTTACGAAGTACAATAATAACATCTAATCTTATTTTTTGTAACATTATCCGAATGATAAAGCGTACACGATGCAGCCATTTAATCAATGTGCGTACCTAACGCTAGATAAGATAGCAATGCAAGAATGTTGTAAGCTTTATGAATGTACAGGCTGTGAAAAAAATTTCATAGGTTTTCCCTAAAAAAAAAATTAATAATATTTTCCTAAATTTTCCACGATCGAGAAGGAAATGTAATTCCAAGGGCATCATGCTTGTTCGATAAAGTTATGGCTGCTTGGAACAGTAAGGGTAACTGAAGGAACTTAGGTGGGTTTTAGTCAGTAAAAGTCTGAAACGCCCTCTACTCAGAGCGGGAGAAGTTATTTATGATATAGCGTAATCAGCTTTATAATGTTCCCACTGCTGGGACTCAAGCCTCCTTCTTAAGAGAGGGAATGGGCCGTAATCCACATCGTGAGACCAGTGCGGGTTGGTGGATGTCACATGTCTTCGAATTTTTGGTTCTAGGACAAGCCGGTTTCATCATCATCATCAGTGAATAGGTTACTTCTAGGTAAGCGCGCTCCATCGTCGACCGCATCGTCGCTTTCCATCAGGTGAGATAGCGGTCAAGCGCGAACCTATCAAGAATAAAAAAAAATCACGATATTTTCCTTCACCGTTTTGAGAGCAGTGATGATGAAATAAATTACACAAAGTAATGTGCCTGGCTGGGTTTGAACCCGTGACTTACAACTCGTAAGTCGGGGCCGTTACCACTCGGCCACCACTGCTCTGCCACTATTTATGATATCCCATCCAAAATGGTATCACGTAATCTTTTTTCAGTTCATATGTTGACTGGAATGCCTTGTTGCATTATGTCCACCTACTTCTTCTTCTTAGCGTGTCGCTGACAAAACTAGTTAAATTCTTTACCTGGCACTATGGACATAGTTTAAGTAAATAAATAAATCATTTAAAATATTGAAATGGAACGAAACTGCAAAGAAGTTAACCCTCAAATTGTTTACTCAAGTTACCTTGAACGTTAATCTTCTATCTGAATAGTCTGTTAGCATTGTTTAAAACGACGAATCAAGTTCCTGTGGTCTGGGCACGCCACAATTATGACGGTAAGTCGTCTTTAAGGAGTGGCTGGAAAGACAACATGGCGTCCTTACCTTCCGCATGACGCAGGTCCTCACCGGACATGATAAGTTCGGATGCCACCATTGTGTGGATCGTCTAGAGGACACAGTGGAGCATACGGTAGAGGTGTGCCCCGCCTGGGCAGAGCATCCCCATGTCCTCGGAGGGGCGATCAGCTGCAGCGGTCTCTCGCGTGGAGCCTTGGTACAGGCTATGGTCCGGAGCGAGGAGGAGTGGCAGGCGGTCGCTTTTTTCTGCGAAGCAGTAATGCTAGCAAAAGAGGCGGCCGCAAGCGCGAGGGAACGGTCCTCACGCCGCAGCCGCCAGGATCCCGATCACGATTTCCAGCCACCGTAGGCGCTGGCTTGCGGACGGTCATCCGATAACCGTCTGGACCACAAGCACAAGTCATCGATGGCGCGTACTGTTCCACGCGCGCCTCAAGGAGATGTCAGCAAAATCGTAGGGGCACAGCAGGGTCGAAGCCTACTGGGGCCATGGGTGATGCGAAAGAGAACCTCGGGGCCCTGGATCGAAGGCAAAGAAGGAACAGGAGTGGGTTTTAGTCAGTAAAAGTCTGACACGCCCTCCGGCCCACCTAAGGCGAGAGATTAGACGATTTTCCACCTAAAAAAAATAGTTCCTGTGGTCACTATGTTATTAGGTTTCGTGAAAATGGAAAACTAGCCCAATTTATTAACATCTTGATTCTATTTTTGTTATATTCACGAAAAATAACAAACAGAAAATTAGCCCGATTCACTTCACTTCACTTTTCTTGAAATAAGAACATATTTATTTGTATAAAAGTTTAATTAATTTGAATTTATGCAGAAATAATGCATTGAAATATATTTTTGAATAGTGTTGAAAAATAACTAAATACTGAGGACTTAAATATTAACTATGAATACTTTGAAAAATCATTGATTGTTATTGCTTTTTTTGGGAGCTAGTTAATCATTTAATGACTTCTCTTACTCTATGGTGGGGTGAGAGGGCGTGTCAGACTTTAGCTGACTAAAATCCACCTATGTATCTTCAGTTGCCCTTTGCGTTCTAGGAACACGGTTTTCCTTGTCAGAAATTCCCCATGGATGAATCAATATCGTAGCATATATCGTTGCAGCGTAGCCGCTATGCCATGGTTTCCAAATTCAAATGAAACTCTCCAATAACAGCCAATAATCGAAAACAAAACTATTACCTCGTACTATAATAACCTAAAACTAGCACAACACAGCCTTGGCAAAAGTTTGTTACTTTTCTCAACTCCAAAGTTTTTTTGTTCTCTCAATTCCGAAGAAAAATCTATGGAACAGGAAATGTCGTAGAGTCTGTGAGATGCAGTAAATATTTTTTTTATAGCGGTGACGTATACAAGGAAATGTAGTTTTTTTGGGTTAAGTTGCGGTAGACTTTTTGTATGACTCATTCACTGGAACATTGCGTTATATTTTCAATTGTTAAATAGTTTGACTTGGTTCAATATTGAACGAATTACTACTGAAATTAATAGAAGTCTATAATAATAACAATAATAATTTTTTTAATTCAGACATCATTGATCCAATGGTTAGTAGAAAACTTATCATCTAGGTGTTAGTAAATTAAATGATTAAAAATTTCACATTAGAATGAAAGAAAGCTAGAAAAATATTATGTCTGGACACACATATTTTCACACAGTTTTCAAACAACATGTAGAAACTTAACATTAAATAGGAACACTAACATTGTGTCTCACGGCTGCACCAAAATAAGTCTGGTTTAGCAAAAATACCAGACAACTACGTGGTAGGTTTTTTTTTTCGGTGGGAAAATCATCTTATGACATCTCCCGCTCTTGGGCGGGAGATAGTGTGTCAGACTTTTACGGACTAAAAACCCACTCCTGTTCCTTCATTGCCTTTCGTACCAGGGCCGAGTCTTCCTTTCAGAATCAGACCTTTGGCCCCAGTAGGCTTCGACCCTGCTGGGCCCCTACTATTTGCTGACATCTCCTTGAGGCGCGCGTGGAACACTACGTGCCGTCGACGACTTGGGCTCGGTCCGGACGGTTACCGGACGGTCGGACGGCGAGCCACCCATTGATTGCCGTCCGCAAGCCCGCGCCTGGATCGGGACCCCGGCGGTGGTTGGGGCGTGAGGACCGTTGCCTCACGCGATCGGCCGCCTCCTTTGCTAGCATTACTGCTTCGCAGAAGAAGGCGACCGCCTGCCACTCCTCCTCGCTCCAGACCATGGCCTGTACCAAGGCCCGGCGCGAGAGATTTCCGCCGCCGATTGCCCCCTACGAGGAGTTGCCTGACGCTGGTTTTCATCTTACCCAAAACTACAGACTTTTGTTTGTGAATTTCTCATTGTTACTCTCAAATTAAATGGGAAAAATGAAGGCTTGGTCTTATCGTGCGGACCTTCTTCTATAATTATAAGCTTGCTCCTATGTTCTTGATCTTCGTAGATCGTCTACCGTGGCTGATAGTCAGGGTCGGGGTTTCGGCGGCCGGGGCGTGGGGATGGTTGTTCTCTCACGCGTGTGGCCTCCTCCTTCGCTGGCATTCTGCTACGCAGAAGGAGGCGATTCTATTTATAGGTATAATCGCTAGATATATATGCATTTATGTTAGTGACGTCAGACGACATTACGTCTTCTTGTTTCAAACTTTTTATAGGGTTTCAAGTTGAATGACTCGTTTATTTAATGGAACATGGAGATAATTGAATTAAAATGTGTAAATAGACCTTATCTTACCTAAATTTAACTAAATAATTTTGTTGCTCGAGTTAATTAACCGTCAATAGACAAAAATAGAACTGCAGAACACGACAAGTTTTTCGTATCTGTTTTGTTTTTCTTTCTTTTACAAATGAATAATCACGTATTAACACCAATAAAGTCGGAAATCGTTGATAAAGACATAGTAGGAGTTTGTATAGTAAATTCTAAACGGATCAATAATAAATTAATCTGAAGATTTTTTTTTAACTTAGTTGGCAATACTACAAACCGAAACAAAAATTTTGTACATTTCTGAAAAGAAATAATAAGGTCCTTATAACCCTGTAATGACGATTTGACTTCTTCCATGACCTGGCTGGAGAAGGCAAAAGATAAGATATTGATTGGAAAAATCGTAAAATTATATTGGTGACTTTTGCCCTGGAGACAACATAGTTTAAAAAAAAACAATTATAATACTTACCCAAAAATACTGATGAAAATTAGAAACTTAATTTCGTTTTGCACTAATTTGTAATCAATTTAACTTGAAGATAGGATAACCCGCGAAATACATAAAAAAGTCATTCAATTACTATAACTCCGTAAATAAATACTACCGCCAATCATTTTATTCATCACTAGCTTTTGGCCGCGGCTTCGCCTGCGTACCTACATAAAATATAGCCTATGCCATTCAGGAATGAAGCCGCTTTCTATCGGTGAAAAAATTTTAGCAATCGGACCAGTACCTTCAGAGATTACCTTCTACAAACAAAAAAAAAAAAAACAAACGTTACCTCTTTATAATATTAGTGTAGATAATTTGAAAATATAAAATACGCAATCTACCTTGGAGGATCCTCCTTCATCATTCTTGCTGACAGATGTCCGCTGCTGGTTATAGGCCTCCCCTAAGTTTCGCCACAACGACCGGTCCTGTTCGTCTCGTGTCATCAGTCCACCTTGTGGGAGGCCTTCCAATGCTGTGTCTTTCGGAACTCCACTGCAACTTGACTCCAGAATCTTTCTGACCTATCGAACATCTGTTCTGTAAGCAATGTGCCCTGCCTACTACCACTTAAGTTTGGCGATTCTTCGGGATATGTCGGCAGCTTTAGTTCTCTTGCAGATATTTCATATCCCCCTTCAAAGAAAAGTAAAATTACGGAGCAACTACTACATCTCACCCTTTTTTTAGTTGGGAAATCATTCAATGACTTCTCCCTCTGTAGGGTGGAGTGCGAGGGCGTGTCAGACTTTTACTGACTAAAACCCACTCCTATGTTCCTCCTTTGCCTTCGCTCCAGAACCCTGAGGTTCTCTTTCGCATTTTGTTATTTGATATAAACTAGTGCTTGACTGCGATCCCACTTGATGGTAAGCAGTGATGCAATCGTTGATGGTGAGGCGCACTAGTTTATTAAGAGCCTATTCACCCATGGCCCCAGTAGGACTACATCCCAACTAGTAAAATAGCCATAAGAATAATCCGTAATAAGAGTTTAGACCTTATTAAAAGTTTATATCTGTCTTGGGAAAAATTGTGTAACTTATAAAGGCACCTTATAAGACGTATTGTGCTAAAAGACACTTGTAAGTGTATTTGTTCTTACAAAAGCATTATCAAGTTTAATGTAAGATGAAAAAGCACTTAATGAAACCATCATACAACTACTATAAGGGCAAATAATCTTACAAGGTGCGCCCAATTCCATACTTACAGACGTTTAGAAGTCTGTTATAAGAGACATTTTGCTAGTTGGGATCTTACCCTGCCACGTCAAAGCGCGATATTGCCGAACACAATGCGTGTACGCACATAACACACATCCCGTATTCTAATACTATTCAGTGCTATCATAGCTTACGTGTCCTTGTCAAACGGCACTGTGATAACACTATGATAATAGTAGGCGCCGATTTTGTTAGCGTTCTTTTTGGTTACTGCACACCGTTAGATATGAAATTAATAATAATAATAATAATATTCCACAACTATCACACAACGCCGTCTAGTCCCAAGCTAAGCAGAGCTTGAGTTATGGGTACTAGACAACTGATAAACCTACTTATATATTTCTAAATACATACATATATAAATAAATTACACCCAGACACAGAACAAATGATCGTGCTCATCACACAAACATTTGTCCTGGGTGGGAATCGAACCCACGACCTCCGGCATAGCAGTCAGGGCCACTAACCACTAGACCAACAGGCCAGTCAGTAGTCAGTGTTCTGTGAAGGGTAATTTTATTTAGGCTGCGAGATTGTTTGAGAGAGTTGCCATGGCCCTGGAGTGCGAAGAGCAACTAAAGAAAGAAAAAGAATTTATTTGGTACAGCACAAGGAACAAACATGATTTTAGGTAACACGAAACAAAAACAAAATATAAAAAAGAAACAGAAGCAAAAAATATATATAGATGTGTGCCTCACGGCTGCACCAAAATAGGTCCAGTTCAGCATAAATACCAGGCAACTAGTGTCTGACGCTGTGAAGGAACACAAGGTTTTCTTTTTTAAGGTGGCAGATCATTTAATGAATTTTCCCACCCCACCCTAGAGGTGGTGCGCGAGAGGTGATAGACTTTCACTAACTAAAACCACACCGGTATTCCTTCAGTTGCCCTTGGCGTCCCAGGAGCACGAGTAACCCTTTCAGAAGTCGACCAATGGCACCAGCAGGCTTCGGCCTTGAGGTTTTTAGTCAGTAGAAGTCTGATACTCTCTTTCACTCCACCCGAAGAGGGAGGAGTGATTTGATGATTTCCTACCTCAAAAAAAGAGTAATTTTATGTTGGAAGGGTAAAGTTATAGCCCACCTATAACTTTACCCTTCCAACATAAAATGATTAATATCCAACATATAATTATACTTAATTCGACTTTATATATTTAATTATTTATTGTTGCACACTACCACACTTGTGCAGAGGTGTTGGTTGACATTATGTCCACCAATGTACCACTTCTGTGCATAAAGTTAAAATACATAATGTTAGTTTTTTTTGAGGAAAATATTGACATAGCCTTGAATATTTTGTGCTCATCGTTTTATCCTAAACGATGGTCTGAAAGGCACACTATCTTTAACTTTACATATTACAAAACTAAGTCCCCTACCACGTCTATCTATTTGTTTGTGATAAACTCAAAAAGTACAGAGTGAATTTTCAGGCGATCTTCGCTAATAGACAGATTTATTTTTTTAAAGGTTTAAATTTAAAATACATGCATATTATAGTAGAGAAAAATGTAAAAGAATTTTAAACATTGGCACACCCCTGCGAGGCTCCCGGCGGGATCTCATGGTGGAATGGCGACAACGACTGTCGCAACCCAGTGCTGGGCACGCCATAATTATGGCGATAAGTCCCCTCTTTGAGGAGTGGCTGGAAAGACCTCACGGCGTCCTTACCTACCGCATGACGCAGGTCCTCACCGGACATGGTAAGTTCGGGAGGTTCCTGCACCGGATTCGTGCAGAAGAGACGCCCGGGTGCCAACATTGTGTGGACCGCCCGGAGGACACGGTGGAGCATACGGTAGAGGTGTGCCCCGTTAGGGCAGAGCACCGCACTATCCTCGTGGGGGAGATCGGTGGCAGCGATCTCTCGCGCCGGGCCTTGGTACAGGCCATGGTCCGGAGCGTGGAGGAGTGGCAGGCAGTTGCCTCCTTCTGCGAAGCAGTAATGCTAGCAAAGGAGGCGACCGATCGCGTGAGGCAACGGTCCTCACGCCCCAACCGCCACCGGGATTCCGATCCCGATTTCCGGCCACCGTAGGCGCGGGCTTGCGGACGGTGAGCAATGGGTGGATCGTCCGGTAACCGTCCGGACCGAGCCCAAGTCGTCGAAGGCGCGTAGTGTTCCACGCGCGCCTCAAGGAGATGTCAGCAACCGTAGGGGCCCAGCAGGGTCGAAGCCTACTGGGGCCATGGGTGATACGAAAGAGATCCCCGGGGCCCTGGAAAAAAAAATGGCAAAGAAGGAATGAGTGGGTTTTTAGTCAGTAAAAGTCTGACATTATCTCCCGCTCCGCCCAAGAGCGGGGGATGTCATTAGATGATTTTCCCACCCGTAAAAAAAAAAACCCCTGCAAGGCTTGGGTGGGTCGCCAGTGAATATGTATAATAAAGCTGAAGCCTGTCACCGGAATTGCACTACATTAATATAATTAAATCTGAAGTAAACTTAGGTTTTAAAAAAATACCACTTACCTTGAAACTTCAACGGTCCGGACTAAGTGTTTCGCTTCGTCGTTTATACCACGTACATCGAACGACTGGAACAATTTGCCTGCTGCGGTCTTCCCGTCCAACTATAATTTAGGTGTCTTCAAGGCTAGAGTGAATAGGCTCTAAATAAACTAGTGCGCCTCAGCATCAATGATTGCATCACTTCTTACCATCAGGTGGGATCGCAGTCAAGCACTGGTTTATATCAATTAAAAAAAAACCCTACCAACATTACCTTAATGTTTGACCAAACGGTTTTTACGTCCTGCAGCTTATAAGTAAGCCAAGGACAGTTCCTCTAGGAAAATCTCGATGAAATTCAATGAGTGTTGACGTAAACACTCACACATTAAGATTATGATGTGAATTTATTGAAGTGTATTACGTGAGCTCCACAAATGAAAGTGCGATTAACGTTAGTGCGACCAAATTGTACAGCGAGTCACCATAGTTCCAATGCATGCTTGTGCGACACACTAAAACTCGACATTATTCTAGTGCGACATTGGGAATTAAAATATTTTAGGGCACCCTGATACGGACAAGTTACCTAACTTGTCCGTGTTAGAGTAGAAGGTTAAGGCGCGAGCGAAACAGAGCGGAGCTCCCGTCTTAGCATACGTGGTTATTTTTTATATAACCATCCAGATGTAGGAGTCCGGCGGAACGGGGCTCCGTCGAGCTATCTTGGCAGGCAGGGTAGTGTCAAACTACTGTAATACTGTAAATAGTAGTGACGCGATTGTTTGTCGCACTACCGTAGTTTTGAACTACTGTCGCACAATCGTTTGTCACACCAGCGTGATGTCGAGCTTCAGTGTGTCGCACAAGCATGCATTCGAAATAAAGTGAGTCGCAGTACAGATTTGTCGCACAATCGTTATTCGCACATCCATTTGTCGAGCTCACGTAGTAAACTCAAATTATTGTGACGTTTGTAGTAGCTAATGCATGTACTTTAAATGTGTCCTGTAGACGATAGAACTAACCTCCGAAATATAGATGGATGTAAAATGCATGACCTCAAAATAGTACCTTTTATATTGATAATTCATAAAAATATTTTGTTCCACATGTCCGAACCACAGGCTGTTTAATATGAAAAGGTAAGAAATCCATTTAGTTATAAAAGATTGATGTGAAAATGAGGAAAAACATGTTCCGATGGTCCGGACATGTGGCTAATATGCTGTACAGTGTCAATAATATAAGGAAAATGTTTTATAAGAAACTTATGGGCAGCCGATCCATAGAACAGGGAATTAAGTTGATAGCCGGGATTGTAATGGTAGCTCGTAGCTAAGTAATAATACCCACACGTATCGTTCCCCATTGCAAAAGTCAGTTTGTAGTTTTTTTTTAACGTGGATCCAATGACTTTTTGCGCCCTAAGGCGGAGCGTGAGGGCTTGTCAGACTTTTACTGATTAAAATCACACCTATGTTCCTTCTTTGCTTAACGATCCAGGACCCCGAGGTTCCCTTTCGGAAGACAAACCCCTGGCCTCAGTAGGCTTCAGCCCTGCTGGGCCCCTACAGTTTTGCTGACATCTCTTTGAGGCCCGCGTGGCCGGACGGTGAGCTACCCATTGCTGGTCGACCGCAAGCCCACGCCTTCGGTGGCTGGAAGTCGGGGTCGGTATCCTGGCTACTGGGGCGTGAGGATGTCTGTTCCCTTGCGCGTGCGGCGGGCCTCCTTCGCTAGCATTACTGCATCACAGAAGGAGGCGGCCGCCTGCCATTCTGTATGTGTAGATGGTTAACCATTTTATCATCCTGGTTGTCATTTTCAGGGTTTCATACCTCAAAAGGAAAAAAAACGGAACCCTTATAGGATCACTTTGTTGTCCGTCTGTCTGTCTGTCTGTCAAGACCCTTTATCTTGGGAACGCGTGGAGGTATCGAGTTGAAATTAAAACTATATACTCAAATCTGCGGTCCCTTGCAGCTGTGAAAAAACTTCTGAGTTAGCGGAAAAAAAGATACGACAGTTTATGTCACTCTCAAAGAAGTCAAAATTCATAGGGTACTTCCCGTTGACCAAGAATCCTGAAATTTGGCATGAAGCAAGGTCTAATAGCACAAAATTATAGGAAAAAAAATTAAAAACTGTAAAGTTCTAGTTACGTCACAATAAAAACTTTTTTTGCAATTCGGAAAAATCTTCGTAACTCAATTCAGGAATTGAATTATTTACATAGGAAAGTTTGTACGGAACCCATTAGTGTGCGAGTCAGACTCGCACTTGGCCAGTTTTTTAAGTCTTTGATAGTCGTTATGGATAGTCAAGAGCCAGGAAATCTGACAATAGTTTTACCAAGAGTTAATATTATATTTAGAAGTGCTACGGTTGCTACGAAGCTACGATGTTTTAGGAGACCGAGAATAATAATAATAATAATATTCCACAACTACCATACAACGCCGTCTAGTCCCAAGCTAAGCAGAGCTTGTGTTATGGGTACTAGACAACTGATAAACATACTTACATATTTCTAAATACATACATATATAGATAAATTACACCCAGACACAGAATAAATGATCGTGCTCATCACACAAACATTTGTCCTGCATAGCAGTCAGGGCCACTAACCACTAGACCAACAGGCCAGTCCGAATGATAATATAGTCGATGGATAATATATACGTAAGGTTAAGGTAGAACAGTTAATGTACTAATATGGAAATAGTTGGTCTCTATTTTTTTTTATACATCCCGCATTCTTTTGGCGATTTTTTTTTTAATTTTAGTTTTTTATTGACAAATTTCTTCATGTTTTCCCTGCTTTTTTGTAGAGAGTCTTCTGGATTTGTTTATTCTATCGTAGACCTTACTGCTTGCTTACCATCAGGGGAGATCGATTTTAAGAGTAGGATCACCAGAAATTAAAAACAAAAATCTATAATATTAATCAAGATCGCATGATGTACACATGCGAGTTTTACTTGAAAATTGAGATTTATTACAAGAAACCCTTTTTTTTGTACGTGGGAAAATCATCTAATGACATCCCCCGCTCTTAGGCGGAGCGGGAGATAGTGTCAGATTTTTACTGACTAAAAACCCACTCCTGTTCCCTCATTGCCTTTCGTACCAGGGCCGAGTCTTCCTTACAGAATCAGAACCTTGGCCACAGTAGGCTTCGACCCTGCTGGGCTCCTACGGTTTGCTGACATCTCCTTGAGGCGCGTGTGGAACAGTACGCGCCGTCGACGCCTTGGGCTTGGTCCGGACAGTTACCGGACGGTCGGACGGCGAGCTACCCATTGCTCGCCGTCCGCAAGCCCGCGACAAGAAACCTTAATTCATCAGAAGTTTTATACATGACAAAATAGAAACTAAGATACAATTATTAAATCTACTGAAAATAAAAATAAACTATAATATAATAATATAAATAAAAATATACATATGTGTGTACAGGACACAATACAAAACATTATATATAATACTAGTTGACCTGGCACTCAAACCTTGTTCTGCCAAATAAATTACCAAAAAAATCAAACTTAAGTATAAATAGAAACAAAAGTACAAAAATTGCAATAAAGGGGGGGGGGGGGTAGGAGGGTAAAAAAATAGCCTACGACCTAATTTCAGACTTACCAAATATACAAAAAAAATTGCATAAAAATCGGTCAAGCCGTTTCGGAGGATTCGACAACAAACACTTTGACACGAGAATTTTATATAATAAATAATTTATGTCATAATATTTAAGTTTGTAGTTTACGCCACTACAAAGGTGTCTTAATTTTAATACCTAATAAATAGGTACTTAGATTAGTTAGCATTAGCATAATCAAATAAACACTTTATTTCTAAAGCCTTTTGAGCGACAAGAGTTTGTCAATATCGCAATCGGATTCAGTACGCATAATAATTAGAAATTCTTTGAATAGTACATATTTAGTACCCAAAATAACATAAAACACTACACGTTCGCTTCTGTGGACGTAGTGTCAATACCCTGCAAACATAATACAGCGGCTGGAAGTACTCGAATAGTCAAACTAGACAATCTAAGCGTCGCCTATTCTAATGTGCTCGGCACACGAGTGTGTGTGCGTGTGATCAAGAAAAATGTACGAATGCGGCAGTGAGGCGCTGAGCGGTGAGGCGTCGCGTTTGCAGACCGACTGCATCACGAGGGCCCCGAGGGGCGCCGCTCTAGCCGTCTTTTTTCATTTTGCGTGCGTCTTTTTTTGGCAGCGCGCGGTTAACCTTGGATTTTTTCATAGCGAAGCGCAGCACGTACACGCGCAAGTTTCGGATAGTCGTAGAGCGTCCCCCACCCGGCGCGTTCCGAATTTTCTGCATTCGGCCGGCGCGAAGAGTTTTCGGCGGTCGCATTCGCGAGCGAGGCTCCCCACGGCTCGGAGCATATACACGGCCTAGCGGCGCGAGCGCAAGCGCGCCATGCAAGATGCGGAAGTGATCGACCACGAACCAGCGGTGCTAAACTAAACGAGTGTAACTCAAGTGTAGTGAACGCACATTCAGTGATACATACTATGGTATTTGTGCATAGCTCGATACAGATCTAATGGTTTTCTAATACCGATACAAGGACTGTGGAATTTGCGACATGGAATCGAGGAAAGTATTGTCTTTATTAGTATGTACAAACTAGACTAAGCAACACACGATGACCCGACTAGATCATTTGGGAATTTTGGGTGTGACCCGACCAGGAAGTCGCAATGGGGTTACAGAGAATATGCGACATGCGTAACTTCATTTGAGAGTCAATCTTGCTGATTTTAAAATAGGTATCAAGATACAGTCATTGATAAATATGCGTTGACACCCAGCGGCATATGATAAATGTTAAGCGCGCCAGGGTGTACAGCAGTTTGCACCTTAAGTTGTTCTTGCATGAGAACGTTTTTGCGCAGTTTCGAGTGGTCTCCGAATTTTGCATACACGTGCTGCCGACTTGGGGCTATTGAACTTGATAATGAGACAACCGTATCTTCAACTTTTTGTTCAACGATATTGCATCACTAATTCTTCTGCGCGATCTGCGCCGACCGGTTCTCAAACTTTTCTTCGTAACTGTAGGTGTGTTATCTAAGATGATTCACGTGGTGCGTTGGGCGCACATCATCCCAACTGTTCACCCGTAGTTCGCAACTCAAACATGATTTCTAACGAGCCCGTCAAAAATCCAGTTCTACGAGATAAGTTTGGGATTCATAATTAATGTGTGCGTATAAATCGCGCTCAAAACTCGGCCCGGAACCGCGGTGAGGCGAAAACTGGTCGCGCAACGCATTAACATTTGCATAGAAACTGTCAAAGTGGCCTCGTGCGGCCACCGTCCATGTTCGAGCTATTAGCACCTAGACAGCGGCCGCGGTCAGCGTCAACCGATCGCCTTGTTTCGTTTGCGCTTCTGCACATGTCTGTCTTCACGTCTATGTCTCACGTCATAGATCCGCCTCAATAATAGACCTTATGACCTTCAATATACAGCTGCGTTTCGTTATTCTCTATTGGCAGAGGCGTATGATTTGAATTTTCGGTTAGGGCCTCTCAATTCTTGTCGTATAATTTAATTGCATTGATAAATATAAAAGAAGACATCTAATTGTCTGAGACTTTCATCTTCATTTGTATCTATGCTACCGTTTGTTGAATCAATTCCCATGTAAACATAAAACTCGTTAGTAGGTACGTTCGCCATCGAGTATCCCAGTGATATCGTTTGTAGTTTTATCTTGAAGGTTGACCTTACATAATAATTTGTGGCAACACCTAATCTTTGTTTATCATTCATAGATTCTTCTAATTACAAGAATTATTTTGAATTAATTTAAAACTTGACCATTATAACAAGTTATACGGCATACGGAATGTAATAAAAGGGTATCAAAGTCTAAACAAAGATATTACAGATGCGAAAACATTTAAGTGTATGATGTTGTAACAGCTGAATCGAATTGGATGAGATTTGTCATGGCATTTAACTAATAAACCTGAAGTTCTTTAAATCGATACGAATGCTAGCTAGCAAAATTTCTTTCAATAAATGTTGCGCAGTGATTAACATATTCTATTTTTGGATATAAAATTCTATAACTTTTTTCTTTCTGCGTCCATCGTGTGCCTAGTGTCATTCATCCAGTGACTTGCTGAACTCGTATTTCCTGTTTCATTCTCTAAGATTTTTTTTGACATCAAATCTTGTTATTTTATCTTTTTTTTTTTAATGGCTGTTGCGCAAAGTCCACTTTTAGACTTTTCTGAATTAACTATGCGTTTCTTGTTTAACTTTGTACTTTTAGCTTATGTCAATGAGTGGGTTCCTGCAGGCAGGCGCGTTGTGACAATTCGACAACCGTATTTCATGGTATAAAAGCTGCCCGATTCGGACCAGGTCCGCGAATGAACCTTTAGTGTTGATTTGTCATTTTTTTTATTTGTTTACGCTTGATGCCTAGTTCTTCGAGTTTGGTCAAAAATGCTTATTCAATGGCGTTATGAATTCCAAAACAACATTTTACATTCAGAATGTCATGATCGCAGTTGTTGACAAGCACTGAAGATATACAGTAAAAACTTTGTTAGTAATTTAGATCACATGTGTTGATAATATAATAGGGATAAACTAGATATTTGCAAATATTGGACAAAGAACTTCCCAGTGTTACTATGTGGCAAAAATAAATACTTATCTAAAAGTTGGCAAAAGTTTTCTATTACTATCTTCATCTGTTTCCTCTATTATAGTTCAATGACCTGTAGTAGTTAGTTATACAACAATTAGGCTTGAATATGCCTGTCTATGAGAACAACTAATTAAAATTTTTATTACTGTATGTAGATCAAAGTAATAATTTAAAACGAATCAATATTTTCCTAAACTTTCTTAATTTAACTATTAATAATGCTTACATTCTATATGAAGATAGAAATACAAAATATACGAACACATAAAATTACAACGTGAATATATAAATAGAAAAACATTTAATTAAGTCTAAATATACAAAGCATTAGTTCCAAGTGAACTAAACAGGATTGAAGTTGGTAACATTATAAATATGCCTAAATATGTGTTCGTGAAGGTCGCACATAGATTCAACGCGTCACGAATGGAAACAGCCAATAGGAAGCGTTGGTTCGTGTCATACGAACGCACTATTCCGAATTTAATTCAGAGTTTGATTGTTTGTAACATTACTGTGTAGACTTTCTCAATTTAAGTTCTATTATTATTGATAGACTCGGGTTTTACAACACAATCTCATCTGATGGTAAGCAATGATGTGGTGGACGTTAGGACACGCTTGACTAGAAATAACCTAATCACTCTTGAAAATAGGAAGGTTATAGATATTCGGAAACACAGATTCCAGCAGGAAGATCTACTACTAAGCTAAACGAAAGTATTCTCAAACATTTTTGTGCATTAATAAATAAGTTAATTACTTAAATTTCGTTACGAGAATATTGTAACTGATATTCATAAAATATGTACAAGTATGTTAGGTGCTCAAACATTTCATAATATTTTTGTAAAAAATATTACATTATAACCGTCATTCAATTCATTTCGTATTCCAAATAAATACTTAATATATATTGCTAGCATACTAAGGCAAAAGGACCTTTGCTCCTCCAAGACCTCACACACACACTCTTCACTTCTGAGAACCTTTCATTAGATTCTCAGATTTTGTCGACAGTGTAAACATCAAAATACGCACGGAACCAAACAATAGTTTTGATACTTGCAATTCATTTAATTGTTATAAAACTATAATATCTAGGCAAATGAAGAGATAATGAATAATCAGCATTAGAGTGAGAGATTAGAATTAATCAGTGAGACCTAAGTCTTGCTGATTAATTCTAAATTTAGCGATAAATTCATTCAACATACTAAACATACCTACGTACTGTTGCTATTATGATGTGACTGACTGAGCAAATCAATTTGGTAGAAGGCATTTAAGATGACCAAAACAGTAGTTACTATAAAAAAATACAATATTTTGGCAATAGGCTCTGATAATTCTGATTAGCATTATCAAAAATAAAATTGTTACCGTTATTATACAATACTGAGGTTTGAGGTTTATATTACTGAGGTTTTGCGTTTAGGCAATCCTATATAAGATACCTACAATAATTACCAAACATCTAGACTAATTTTGTTTCAGAAACAGCTGATAAAACTAAAATTATCGGTTTACAGCATATGCAGTTCATTGATACTCAACGGATTACGTCAACACGTTTCTAATGCGTGACAAAATAATACTAAAATTAGACCAGATTTAAAATTTGAAGGACGTAATAATAATGACTCAAAAAGATATCAATAAGTCCCGGCTAACTTATCTAACGTAATGATGATTTGCGAAAAAAAGGCCAAATTTATGAATTTGATATCGATTTTTAAGATGGAGGACACGAACTTGTAGCAAAGATACTCGTACTTTAACAGATAATAACAAAGTATCACGTTGTTGACCAAGAAAAAATATTACGGAATCTAATTATTGTACGGTTCTAACAACTGCTTAGAAACATTTTCGGTACCTACACACGTGGTATCTTTGCAACGAAAGATAACCTCAAGCCCAACGCACAATGATAAGAGTGATTAGTTAGAGTGAGTTACATTTTACAGTGCGTTGAAATTCAATATAGTTGTTAAATGGTCGTATTTTTAAGAATTAACAAAATAATCATAATGTAACTTGAGAGTTGTAGAATCTAATTCTATGATCCTATAATACCTATTTAAAAGAGTTCAGGAATTGTTCTATAAAGTTAGAATAGAATAAACGTTATTGTAAACCAAAATAATGACATCAATTTTTCACAAACTTACACCTATGGGTACAATGGCGATCTTATCGATGACTGTGATACCTAGCAGATAACCTTAGGCTGGACTGTAAGAACTTAAAATAAAAAGATTACTGTATGAGCTACCGTGGTCAAAAAAGTGACTGAAGGAACACGGGTAGGTTTAGCCAGTAAATCGGTATATCTTGCATGATATGCAAGATTTACTTGCGTTTGAACACTAACTCACATGGTGGTAAGCGAAAATCTGATCGAAGATGGTACGTTTGTTTAGAAATAATCTATTCAGACTTAAAACTCCCAGGTTAGAACTGTCAGAAAAGTCACACACCGGTAGGGCATTTTAATCCTTAGATGTATGAAAAAGAAAAGATGTTTTCTGTTCTATTAATGATCATAGTTCACAATGATTAAGGCAGTTTACAGATTTATTTTCCTGATGATGATTTGGGTCTTTCCGAATAACCCTTAATCATGAAATGATTCACCGGGAAGTCACAACCTATTTACATTAATATCCATGATCCTATAAAATAGAAAATATTAGGACTATTTTATTGATTTTTATCTTGTTTGAATTTGTGGCTTTTGACAACGTGTGGTGATTTCTTCACAAATCTTTTACTAGCGACCCGCCATAGCTTAACATGGGTGTTATAAATAATATAAATTCACGATTTTTTTTACTTGGTCTTTGTCTTTGTCTGAAAAACTTTGTCTTCTGGTGAAAACCGCATGAAAATCTGTTCAGTAGTTTTTTTTTTAATTTATCGCGATCCTACAGACAGACGTGGTGGGAGACTTTTTTTTGTTTTATAATGTGTTTGTCACCAGAAAATTGTAAACTCCGTAAGATTGTAAAGTATCGCGAGGAATTGTTTTTTTTTTTTTAATAAGACACGGTTTTCTATTTCATTGGTTTCAAACATAATTTAGACTTGATTTATCGTACACAAAACGATTTTTTCATAATATATCGAGAAATTTTAATCTAATAAAGATTTATTACAATCATACTGAGTGGTTGCTTCTAGGTAAGCGCGCTCCATCGTCGACCGCATCGTCGCTTTCCATCAGGTGAGATAGCGATAACCTATCAAGAATAAAAAAAAAACAGAGTTTGCAATTTTCCGGTGACGTGTATAGTGTTTAAGGATATACTTAAATTATATGCTATCCTCACTGAATAAGTTAGGTGTGTTAATGTTTTTTACTTGTTAATTTCTCTCGTTGATAGCAAACTGCTTTGTTACATGTTTGCATAAAAAATTGAAGGTTTTACTACTAAAACCACACCGTTTTGACAGTTTGATTATTTATAACTGAACTTACATTAAGAAAACCTACAATATAATATATTGTTATGACTATAAAAATATTTTGGTTGATTTCCAATTTTGTGTCATTTACGTCGTTCACATAAAAACTTGTAGCCGTAAAGATCAAACCTGATCGATAGAAGAAATATTTGCCAGCGGTTAGCACTGATTTGAATAAATTTTTATTCGATCTAAATTACATTTATTATAATTGCCGTGTATTTTCTCGCACGAAGCTAAGTATCTTATTGAACAGCTGTTTTTTATGGATTATTTACAAGGATTTCGGCGCTTGCTTTTAAGAAGTCTGTGCTAATTACACTTCTTTGTTCAGATAAAAACTCAAGAAATTGCCATTTTCTGGACTAAAGCCGATATAGGTCGTAGCAGTCTTACTAACACTTTTCGAATTAATTCGTCAATGTCCAAAACTAGACTAGCTGCGAAAACAAGTATCACTTTCATACTACGTATCTAAATATGTACCTATGTAAGTAGGTACATATAAAAATCAGAACCTTGAAAGGTACGCATGATGTATACTGAAAAGGTTTGCACGCACCAACCTATTCTAAATTTCATTTCCTTTTGGTAAATTGGTCATTACTATGAGAATGGAAGTCAAAAGAAGTTTAAGGGATAAGAATAATGATTTTAATTCGATCGCATCTAGTAAAGCCACAATGAATCCCATAAAATCTTCTAAATCGCCTAATAACACAACCGTTAAAAAAATATTAGCTAAAATGGCGTAGGAACATGGAACACATATTTGATTTGATAGAATATTTAAACGTATATTAAGGGCCACCCACTGATTTTCTAATAATGTACCAAATATTATTTTCAATTCCGAATGGCCTTGTCTAGGTTTGGTCCTGGGGTTGGGGGAGGGAGGAAAGGGAGGACCAAGGACACCCTTCGAGGTCCTCTGGGGCGCGACGCTTACGTAACGTAGCAACCAAGGCCGTTGCGTTAGTGCGCGTGCAATATGTAGTAGACCCTACTTGATGTCTATTATGTGTGTGTGTGCGTGATAATTCCCACCCGATATTTAGTGTTGGGAATTTTGTATGACGTCGTTTTTAATGGCCAGTATTGATTTTATGATTTTAATGCAGAAAATTGGTATTGAGCGAAAATCTAGATGTGTACGTAGCTAGTGGCACCAAGTAAGTACTTGGAATGGGTACACATTTTTTACGACATGCAGGGATATCGATTTTAGCTAACACGCAACACTTTGAAGCCGATTATGTTTATGTTTGTCGCTGCTTTTTATAGCACTTGAAGTTCAAGTTAAAACTGTAAACAAAATAATAAGAACTGGGTATTTTAGTATCGCTTATAAAGATTTGTAAAAGTATCTTAATTAAAGTAACTTTAAATAAAATCCGGATATATAAAATGATGTAATTAAAGCATCAAAACGATAGGGGCGTAGTATTTCTTATTATATTTTTCTTTTAAGAAAAGTTGACTCATTTAGTTTCAGCCGCTGATTTATTTGTAAAAAGGTTATTACTGTAATTGATTTTATCAAAGTCCATTTAAAAGATACGAAAAGATTAAAGTAATGATGAATGGACACACATATAGTTTTTCAATATGAAATCGCGGTAAAGAACTTTTTTTTGCTTACTTTACCTACTTACTATGTTGTAAGATCCATGTTGGGCGAAATAAATAAATATTATTATAAGCCTTTAGGACGTATGTGTCTGTATACATTAATAAATTATCGTTTAAATTATTAGATAATTAAAATCGATAATCACCAGGAGGGTTAGGTACGTAGGTATGTCGTTTATATTTTTGTGTGATGGCAATATTTTTTTGTCCGAATAATTTCAGTGATTTGCACTTTACAGTGACTGAAAAATTGTCTAATGGTTAGTTAGGTATCGATACACTTAACTAGAAGAATAGAAGGGTTCAGACAAAGAATAAGGAATGTTCTCGTAAACTGATTTTGAGATAAAACCGATTTAAAATTTAAGTATTTTTATTAAGATCAATTTTGGTAGTAACTTAGTTGTAGCGACATATTATGTCGAGTTTTTGTGAAAATTAACTAGGTGATAGGAAAATTATGACGTTCCTTATATTTTGCTTGTATTCTTATTCTGTTTTTTTTTATGTATTAAGACTATATTTCCGTCTTTGAACCTTGTCTAATTATTTCCCAAACCGCTGACTACTTTCCCGAGATCCCAGCGCCCTGGAACGAGGGCAAAGAAGGAACAGGAGCAGATTTTAGTTAATAAAAGTCTGACACGAAAGGGCAGGAGACGTCGTTGGACGATTTTCAAACTTAAAAAAAAAAAGTTGGTCAGAAAAAATCTAGTTTGAGAACATCGACACGAAAAGAAGAAGAAAATGATTACATTTGAAACAATTCTTAGATAAGTATTGTAGGTAAAAAGACAAACAATTATAACTAGTCTAAATATTTCACGCACAAATATGCGTAAGTAAACTAATTGATCATGACTTTTGTATAAAAGTTCACGCTGAGCCATCAACGCTTGCCCGCTCAGACAAGTGACAATCGACCCTAATTTTTAAATTACTAAGGACGAAAACTGTTGCGGGTTTTCAGTAACAATGAGAGAAATCTTTTTCTAAATGGAACTCTGATTGAGTCATCTCCGAAGTTGAAAATGTGGGCTCTTTAAGCCGAGTCCTGTGTTTGATTTAGTATTTGTAAAGCCTAGATATGGGGATGAGGGTTGAAAGAATTTCTTGATGATAAATCGACAAATAACTCCTCGCACTCTTGGTTTTCATTTATTCATTTTGTGAACACAGGGTACAATGATCCTATATATATTATAGTGTTTGGTCCATCCTATGTACCGCCGAAAGGCATAAAAAATAGTGGTGCTATGTCAAAATATACTATTAAAATAAATTAATTATGAAATTATACAAAATTGTAATCTCATTAAAAAAATTGTCAGCAAATAAAAATTGTAAAATTTAAATAAAATAGTACTTACTAAAATATAATGTCAACAATATTACAATCGTCAAAATTAAATTAATTAAAATAATCAAAATGTCAATAAAGAAATATATACAATGTCAACAAAAAATTAAAATTATCAAAATTTACTAACTCGAAGTTGTAGACGACTACGTTTACCTGGGACAGACGGTCCAGTTGGGAAGGTCTAACTTCGAGAAAGAGATCAATCGTCGAATCCGACTCGGCTGGGCAGCTTTCGGGAAGCTGCGCGGTATCTTATCGTCCAATATACCACAGTGTCTCAAGACGAAAGTCTATGACCAGTGCGTTTTGCCAGTGATGACATATGGCTCCGAAACGTGGTCGCTTACAATGGGCCTCATCAGAAGACTTAAAGTCACCCAAAGGGCAATGGAGAGGGCTATGCTCGGAGTTTCCTTGCGTGATCGAATCAGGAATGAGGATATCCGCAGGAGAACCAAGGTTGCCGACATAGCACGAAGAATCGCCAAACAAAAGTGGCAATGGGCAGGGCACATTGCTCGCAGAACAGATAACGGCCATCTATTATATCCAAATGCTATTACACGTTACAACAAATCTGAAAATTCTGGAATTATTGTATTTAAGATATTTATTACAGTTAGTCATTTATTTATTTATTATTTATTTATTTAATCTTCATGCAACACAAGGTACAAAGGCGGACTTAATGCCTTAGGCATTCTCTACCAGTCAACCTAGGGTAGTGGAGAGACAATATGGCAGGTGCATAAAAAAAAGAAAATATTATTTAGACAACAAGTACCTATTACAAAATTATATATAAAACTAAAACTAAACATACATACATAATTAATAAAATATATACCTATACATACATACATAAAATTATATATATACACAGTAAAGGAGTTTTGAGATAATTCTGCTAATTGTGTAGAAAGTAATTCCGCAACTTTCGCTTAAATGCATACTTACTCGTGGCCGTCCTGATATCAAGAGGTAGCGAATTCCACAGAAGGATGGACTGTATATAGAAGGAGGAATGAATAAAATCAGAAGTATGAGAAGGACAAAGCAGTAGGAGATTGTTAGAAGAACGCAGATTCTTAGCGTGTAAAGAACAGAAATATTGAAAGTGAGATATAAAATAAGAAGGAGGGGTAGGAGAGTTGAGCAAAGAGAAAAGGATTGTCAAAGCTCGCAGACTCATCATCATCGTCATCATTTTAGCCGATAGACGTCCACTGTTGGACATAGGCCTCACCCAAGTGTCGCCACAATGAACGGCCCTGTGCGTCTCGCATCCATCGCATTCCCGCAACCTTTACCAAGTCATCGTTCCACCTTGTAGGAGGCCTTCCAACGCTGCGTCTACTGGTACGCGGTCGCCACTCCAGAACCTTTCGGCCCCAACGGCTATCTGTTCTGCGAGCAATGTGCCCTGCCCATTGCCACTTAAGTTTGGATATTCTTCGTGCTATGTCGGCAACCTTGGTTCTCCTGCGGATATCTTCATTTCTGATTCGATCACGTAAGGAAACTCCGAGCATAGCCCTTTCTATTGCCCTTTCGGTGACTTTAAGCCTTCTGATGAGGCCCATTGTGAGCGACCACGTTTCGGAACACTCAAATCAGTTCACTCAGATTTTTATAGGCAAAATCAGTTCACTCAGATTTTTATATTCTAAATTTCATAGAAACGTCTCATTGAATAATTGTCTTAGTAAAGCGCATAAGTATAAAATATAGTTGCTGTTCGCTTTGCATACACACAGACAGTAGAATTAAATTTGATTGAATGGTTTTATGATGCTCTCCGACTCGGCTGTTGTTTATTTTTCGTTTATGATTACGTCACATCTTTGGTGCAGTATTGAGGTTTGAGATAAGTTTATTCTTCTATTGACTATTGACTATTGTGTCCATTAAGACCTTTAACCTGTAAGTTATAGCATCGATTGTTTATGAAAGGTGGGTAGATAATGTTACGCTTTCGAAAAACTATAAGGTCGCATTTGAAACTAGTGATACTATAGTGTAGTAAATAATAATAATAATAAACCTTTATTACAGACCACTTAGATCCATTATACAATCTTTAAAAATTAAAACTTAAAAAAAAGAACACAAAAAAAAACTAATTATTTTAAAACAAAAACAATAAATTAGGTCAAAAAAAAAACAAACATTAATCAAATGTCAAAAAGTAAAAAATTTAAAGAATTGAAAAATAAAATAACAAGGTACAGTCAAGTTTCTAAAACTTGACGCACAGGACCGTTCGCTGTGGCGACGCTTGGGGGAGGCCTATGTCCAGCAGTGGACGTCTTTCGGCTGAAATGATGATGATGATGATGAAGTTTCTAAAAAAATAATAATTAATTCATTCATTGAAGCATGCAATAAATTTGGTTTCTATTAAATTAAATTGAAATAATAAATTAAGCAAAAAAAAAGTGGTTTCTGGATAATATTTGTTTATTTTGTACCGCTCAGAAAAGGCGTCATTATCATCATTTTAATCGAAGGACGTTCACTGTTAGTCATAGGCCTCCCCCAAGAGTCACCGCAATGACCGGTCCTGTGGCTTCTCGCATCCATCGGAGGGTCATCGTATTCGATGGCTATCACCAGGTTTACCTTGTTCCCGGCCTACAAACGCAAAAAAAAAGAAAAGATGGACCAAATTATTCACACAAAATCACGTTTAAGTTTTTGTTTCGACAATTCAATCATAGGAGGTAATATAGTTATGATAGAGGTAATTTTGTACTTACCTATTTTTTTTCCTTTGTTGAAGCATACAAACTCTCAGTAGGGTCTTTTACTAATTAAAACCGACCCATGTTCCTACAGTTGCCCTTTGTTTTACTGAACTGCAGTGACTCGTGAAAAAAAAACAACAATCTGGTTTATATAGTTGTGGACTACCTGCACATAGCAACACTGTTTTATTGTTAGTAGTATGTACCTATTTTGTATTTGTTTATGAAACGCATCAAGTGCACCATTGTGCCTGGACATCGCGGAATGCGATAAGGCCGACAATTATACGAGTATGTTTTATTTTTTTAATTTAAGTCATCAATTGTGTAATTTATTTTCTTGGTGTACGATATATGATATACATAATTATCTATACGTATACTTGCTTGAAATTATATCTTTAAAATCAATACAAGATTTCATCAACGGCTAAAGAGTCTCGATGGCCAATGCAAATGCTGTCTATAGAGTTGAAATATTAAGGTGCACTGTTTCGCCCAAAATTCTGATAATTTATTTTTTGTATATCAATGCTTAAAAATGATCTAATCTAGTGTTACAGCTGTCTTATTTTTTTTATATTTCACAACCACGTTCCTGATATTACACAGGTGTCTTTAAAATATTTAGAAACACTGCTTCGAACAGATTGTTCGCTTGGCCTTGCATGATTTTGTTTGACGTCATTGGTTTACGTCGAAAAATACAAAACAATGAGCTATGTAAGTACTTTATGTTTACCCGGTTACTTACACTGCTTTGTATTCGAAAACTAACTTTTTAATGATTTTTATTTCATAACTATTGGCCTGGCCTTTTCGCCAAGGTTGGTCCAGATGGATCTATTGCGAATTGAACACGCTTTGTGTCCAAATCACGTAAGCCCGTTGGTCTCTGCTGTTATTTCTAAATCTTTGGCAGTCAATATGAGTGAGAAGACCAGTCAGTGGCTCAGTGGTAACGTATGTGCACCCGCCCCCCGATTTACGAGTTATACGTCGTGAGTTCAAACCCAAGCAGACCGTTTACTTTGCGTATTTTTTTTCATAACTACTGCTCATAAAATGGTGAAGGAAAACTTCGTGAGGAAACCAGCAGGCTCTAGAACCAAAACTTCGAAGACATGAGGGTTAGCATGATGAATTATTAGGCCGATTTCCTCTCCTAGAGAAGAGTTCTGAGTCCCAGCAAAGGAAATATTATAAGACTGATTGAATGTACTATTATATACTATGGGTAGTCAGGACCCAGACCGACTTATTCCAAAACGCGATCTAAATGTAGTGTAGTTCTGGGTTTATTACTAGGTTTAAGACCATAACTAAATAAAACGTTATTAAAGAAAACAGGGCAAGTGCGAGTCGGACTTGCGCACTGAGGGTTCCGCACAAACTTACCTATGAAAACAGTTCGATTACAGAATTGAGTTACGAAGATTTTTCCGAATTCTAAAAAAAGATTTTTTTTTGACGTAACTACAAACAGTTTTCAGATTTATTCGTATATCTATATTATAAGACCTTACTTTATGCCAGATTTCAGGATTCTGGGTCAACGGTAAGTACCCTATGAATTTTGATTCTTTTAACAGTGTTGAAATGTACGTTTTTTGCGACATATACGGCCGTATCTTTTTTTTTCGCTAACTTAGAAGTTTGATTTTTTCACAGCTTGAAGGGACTGCAGACTTGAGTATACGGTTTTAATTTCAACTCGATACCTCCATACGTTCCCGAGATAAAGGTTCTTGACAGACAGACAGACAGACGGACAACAAAGTGATCCTATAAGGGTGCCGTTTTTTCCTTTTTAGGTACGAAACCCTAAAAAGCAGTACCAAAAGTTTCATTTTTTCATTCAGATTTACGAAACACTGAAAAGATAGAAAAGTTGCGTTTGTGATAGTAAACAAATGCATTATCTTGTAACGTCATATTGCTATGCGTGACCAAGCTCATGATAAGATTATTTTACTTTAATCTATTACACGTGTAAACAATTTTATTTCGCCTAATTTCATGTGCGTAAATACAGACTACCTTCCTTTACTCTCATAGTCCGATGGGACAGCAAACCGATACGATCGAAGAGAGATCTATGTCCTTACTATCACGTGTTAAAAGTTAGTCGTGCGAGTGAGAAAGAGCTCAATTTAGGTCGTCAGACTGGATTGAGGCCCTACCATGAGCTCTTAAATCTCAGGTGCAGGACTGACGCTTTTGTTTGCTTTTCGGGGCACGGGGGCACCATACCATCGACTTCCAAGCTTCGGATAGCTAAAGAGTAATTTTAATGGAAAAGTTTAATACTACTTTTTGCTTGAACACAGGACCACAAAGCCGATCGACGGCAACGATCTCTCGCGCCGGGCTTTGGTATAGGCCATGGTCCGAAGCGAGGAGGAGTGGCAGGCGGTCGCTTCCTTCTGTGAAGCAGTAATGCTAGCAAAGTACTTTTTGAAAAAAGTAAAAGTACTTTTTGTTTTCTATACGATTTGACACAAGCAAACGTTTACATTACCGCGATCGTATCTACGTTAAAAACTGGTACAAGGCCCTCAGAGCTAGCTTCATACAAACAATCGGATAAAAAATCGATTCTACGTAGGTACTTCTTTTTTTAATTTAGCTTTTTATAATCTTATTTCAGATGTAGGAAAACCTAAAACCTAAGTTGCCTTACCTAATGCCAAAGCACTTCTTTGACGCTCTATGTGCACATTTACTCGTGTACTTTGTGTTAGGAGATAGAATATTTTATTTTAATATAAATAATATTTTTTAAGTTATGAGGACCATGAATTCTGTCGGATATTTTTTTTTCCTATTTGTCCATCAAGAAAACCCGACCGCAATCCTATGAACCAGTAATTATAAATGATTCATCGGTGCATAACATACGCATTTGTTTTAATTAACCTAACACTTAATAAATAGGTTAGTCGTAGTTATAAAAGCAAAATGGTATTCATTACACATTTATTTGGTCAAACTATGAACAGAACACAAGGAAAATCATAGATTTAGGTTCGAACAATATGTATCAACGTAGTTAGAATATGTTAAATACGTTACTGAGTTCAATAGCAATGTTTTCCCTTTATATAGTATATTTAGAATAGTTTTACCAAAAAGAAAAAATCGAACACTCACTGAATTCAAAACGTTTCTTAATAATCAAGGAAAGAAAATCTTGAGAAAATAAAATATCCATAACACGTCCATAATTAGGTCGTATGGATCATAATTAGTACTCATATAAACATAAGCAGTCAATGAGTAACAGCTTTTACGACACTTGCAATTAATGGCTTATTAACATTTTATTACTACCTTACACTAACGTTAGAATTAGTAATATACTCATAATATGTATTAGTGGTTCAAATAATCCTCGTAGAAAACCACCATACATAATGTAAAAATCGACTTATGAATGAAAATAAAAAGTCGTGTACAAGATCATTTTTACATTTATGTCATTCAATAAAAACTCCGGTTTGTATAAGCACAAACATGCACATGCAATAATTGACCAACACAGTACTATCACAGGCGAGCAAATAAGCCCTAATGTTCCTAAGCATAACCCGGATATATGAACACAAAACAAAAAAGTTACATCTCCTTACACCTTTAAAAATAAGTGCTACAATCGCATGGCAGACTTAAATAATCACGTTGTCAACAAACTTTTGTCGGAACAAGAAATTATCTTGCACATTCTAAATTCTAATTATTATTTTCTGGTAACAATACGTAATTTAACCTGTGTGGGACAGTCCCAAAACTGGTTTTCCATCTGGTTTTGGACATGAAATCGGGTCAAGGATTGTATCCTTTACAAAAGGGACGAAGGTCCGGTTGTTGCATTATTTTGGCCACCCTACACGGAACTATGGGAGTCGTATTATTATTCTCGATATAATTTTATGCGGAATTATTGTGGGGTATATAAAGAGTGATCTGCTGAATTAGAAAATATAAGAAAGAGATAATGCTCACTGAGAAACATACATTATGAATATACTGGGGCATGAGGGGTTGTGAATCTGTATGTTACCCCTTTACTCAAATATGGTGAATCTGATTCTAATAACGTTACTTGACTTCAGACCATTGATTATTAATTTGACCTTGTTTATAGCAGTTGTTGAGAATGGAATAAATTAAAGAAATTTTAACAATCAGATTCAAGAATTGAATATAACTGAATGCTTTACCAACAATTTTTCTTTTTCATTTTTTATTATTGATCACACTTAACTACAATCACACCTGATTATAAGCGATTGTGTGGTCGATGTGATTTCATTAAACAAAACATATATTTTTTAGCAGATTACTCTCAAATCATATCATTCATCATCATTTCAGCCGGAAGACGTCCACTGCTGGACATAGGCCTCCCCCAAGTGTCGCCAAAATGAACGGACCTGTGCGTCTCGCATCTATCGGACTTCCGCAACCGTTACCAAGTCATCGGTCCACCTTGTAGAAGGATTACACAAATGAACGTACTGAAACACAACATATACACAGAAACACCACATTATTTTATTGTTACATCAAAGCAATAACATAAACATCATTTAGATACACATCTACAATAAATTTTCAAACGATCTAATTCACAAAAATTATGCAATTGAATGAAAGTTGTCATCCATGAACGACTGTAATAACTTTATATGTATACAAGTTGGCTACGTAATTTTTATGGCTTTAGGAACTTTTAATGGGTTATATTTGATTAATGACAAGACAATTTCCTTTAGTTTAGTTGAGTAACATAAAGGTACTCATTGCCATTTAATACTGAGACATAAATTTTGATCACTTCATTGCGAGATGATTTATGTCTGTTTTACGCCGTTTCGACATTTGTTAGACTTAAGTCACACCTGGAGTTTCTAGTAAGATTTGTCTGGTTAGTTAGATGCTTGTAATTCTTCTTTTATTCTTGGAATTTTTCGTCTATTTTTTTCCTTCTTTCTCGTCACAAAATTATGTAACTTGTTGCGCTCTAGGTTGACCGAGAGGGACTTACAACGCACCCATGTTCTTTCAGTTGCTCTGTGGGTTTCAGGCCGCAGTGACTCTTTCGAACAATCATATGATCCTGGCAGGTATAGGCCCTGGCCAGGCTCGCGCGCCTCAAAGACATGTATTTAAAAAAAATATATAAATAATTATAATAATTTAAAATATGATCTAATTAATTATTGATTAACGTTTAGCGTAATGTAATAATAATAATAATTAGTTCCTGGTAATCAGTCCACTTAATATTCCAAAAACCATAGTCTTATGTTTTTGTTTTCCATTTAACGCAATAGATTTTCACCAACCGGGGGTTGTCTTTGGATGCACTAGCATAGCGCGTACAGGGATAATCATCGGTTGGTATTACATTTAAAAGTGATTAAAGGGCCTCTGCGAGTTGGTTTCGGCTCCTCGTACGCCCTCCAAAGTTCCGGGACCTCATGGTTCTGAGATATACTGGTACATAAAATAATAATTAGTATCGATAGAATATAATGTAATTTAATCATTTTAAATGTAAAATTTGCAATGCCTCAGGGAGATGTCAGCAAATCGTAGGGGCCCAACAGGGTCGAAGCCTACTGGGGCCACGGGTAGTGTAAAAGTGAAACCCGGGGCCCTGGGACGAAGGCAAAGGAACAGGAGTGGGTTTTTAGTCAGTAAAAGTCTGACACTACTTTTCGCTCCGCCCAAGAGCGGGACTTGTCATAAGATGATTTTCCCATCTAAAAAAAAAAAAAAAAAGCCTGGGTGCATGTCTTAATACTGCATCATGTAATGCATGCTTAATTTCCAGTGCTTTACATGTCAGCAAATAAATGAATAAGAAAAAAAATATAAATGTCAAAAAAAAATGACAAACGGTGATAGCATCTCTTTGTGGCGCGCATGGCACACGTCGCGCCTTCGACCCGGGCCCGGTCCTCGGACGGCGAGCCACCAATTAATAGTCATAAAAAATTCTTCATCTAACATTAAGCCTTGTACGCACGTACGAACAAATTTGTTGCGTTGCATGATACGCAAGAACTTGGTTCGCACGTGTGTACCACTAACGAACATCGAACTCTCTGTTCGTCAAACATGTTTTTGGCGATCCTATTAGTATGTTCTGTATGGATGGTGTTCTTCATGAATCAATGCGAACACCAAAAATCTTTTCACTACCTCAAAATCGACCACTTCCAACGACACCGCCATTGTTACTAATTCACGACTGTTGTGCGCGAACTCGATTTGAACTATGTTCGCGTTCGTGTTCGAAAATGTCGTCCATACGAACGAACCAAATGTTCAAGTTTGGTGTTTGTTCGCTATGTTCGTGTTCGTACGTGCGTATACGGTTTTAGAATGTTGCATTGTGTCTACGTATTTTTATTTATCGGTTTACTGTATCAAAGGTGCATATATTTAGTCAGACACTTTTTGGGTTATGATCTTCCATTACTGGTAAGTTGTTGGTTCAGTATTAGTGTGCCTCACCATCACCGATTTCATCACTGCTTACCATCAGGTGGGATCCTGTTGGTCTAGTGGTTAGTGGCCCTGACTGCTATGCCGGAGGTCGTGGGTTCGATTCCCACTCAGGACAAATGTTTGTGGGATGAGCACGATCATTTGTTCTGTGTCTGGGTGTAATTTATCTATATATGTATGTATTTAGAAATATTGTATAAGTATGTTTATCAGTTGTCTAGTACCCATAACACAAGCTCTGCTTAGCTTGGGACTAGACGGCGTTGTGTGATAGTTGTGGAATATTATTATTATTATTATTACTGGTTAAACAAAAGTTTCTTTAGGAATCTGCCAGAAATGTAGGTACTGTAGCTTTTATTATTTACTAGCTTTTGCCCGCGGCTTTGCCTGCGTACATAAAATATAGCCTATGTCACTCAGGAATAAATCAGCTTTTTATCGGTGAAAAAATTTTAGCAATCTGACTAGTACTTCCAGAGATTACCTTCTACAAACAAAAAAACATAAAATAAAAAACAAAATTTACCTCTTTATAATATTTTTTTTTTATTATTTTTATTATTCATGATAGGCTCGCGTTTGACCACCATCTCACCTGATGGTAAGCGATGATATGTTCGACGATGGAGCACGCTTGCCTAGAAGTAGCCTATTCACTCTTGACTTAAAGACCCCTAAGTTGTAGCTATCTGGAAACACAGACTCCGGCAAGGAATTCCACTCCTTGGCTGTACGCATAATAAATGTGTTCTTAAAACGTTTTGTGCGTATGGGTGGGATGTCTACCATGTACCGGTGGCGCAACGCCGTAGGTCTTGTAGATAGGCTCGTTTTTAACCACTATCTCACCATCAAAGCTTACATGTCAGTGATGATCATGTTTCGGTGAGGCGTCGCTCGATAGTCTTTCGTACGTTTTGATGAAATTGCTCTTCTCACTAAGAAAAAATTAATGTGCCAAAACTTTTCTCAACTACGAGTATATTGAAGCCGGTATTTTGCATGAAGTTACTGTCTAGCTCAGCTCCACAACCCAGTAACTGAGTGACCCAATACCTCCAGGCAAGATTGGTATCAAATATTCTGTTCCTCTTAATAAGGACCACCTATTAATATCATAGTAGGTGGTCCTACTAAATCTTTCTTCAATTTAGTCCTCCCAAACTTTATTAGGGTCCCACCAATTTAATCATTTAATTCACCTATACCTAGAGCCACCAATTAAGCGGCATATGATTGATCTTAAAAAGCCATTAAATATTCAGTAGACGATTGTGTAAACAGCCAACCTATATTATTTAACAGATTCACGGAAAATTATAGGACAATCTGAATACATTTTTTCATTATTGCGACGTATTTTAGAAGTAAACAACATGTTTTGATAAACTTGCACAAAGCGCAGATAGCGACTAATTTCATATGAATAACAGAAATGTAATAAACAAACCGTTGAAAACATACGTATGCATTCTGAGAATACATTCATTGTGCGTACAGCTAAGGAGTGGAACTCTCTGCCGGAGTCTGTGTTTTGTGATAGTTACAACCTCTCTTTAAGTCAACAGTGAATAGGTTACTTCTAGGCAAGCGTGCTCCATCGTCGGCCACATCATCGCTTACCATCAGGTGAGATAGTGGTCAAACGCGAGCCTATCAATAATAAAAAATAAACATTACAAGGCTTAAGAAATAAGTTTGTTCCTTGGAGTGGTGTAGCTAGGTGACCAACGGCCCTGGGCCAAATAAAAACTGGTGTCCCTTTTTTACAAGGGAAATCATCAACTAACCTCTCCTGCTCTGAGTGAAGCGGGAAGGAGATTAAGACTTGTACTGACTGAAGTACTGTTACATAGATTTCGAAGGAGGGAGAATTTTTCGGTAGTTCAAAAAGAGATTTGGTAATCAGGTTTTGGAGGCCCCTAGCTTGCCCCCCCCTTGGTTGGAGGCCCCGGGGCTCTACACCGCCTAGCTCTTTGATAGCTACGCCAGTAGGTCCTTCTGTGACACGACGACGCTCCCCAGATCTACGAGAATCTAATTTTCCAATTTGATTTATCCACTAAAGGTGCCGCGGATGTGTTTGTTCCGTATTCAAACTATATTACACACACATAACGTAGGTAACATTGTACACGAGTATTTTTTTTATTAGAAGATAACAAACAGAGACTCATACAATTGTAGAGAAAAAAAAAAAGATTTTAAACAAATATTTTAATTGAAGTCACATCGTGCTAGATTACAATCAAAATATAAGTAAAATTAATATAATAATAATAATATTCACACAACTATCACACAACGCCGTCTAGTCCCAAGCTAAGAAGAGCTTGTGTTATGAGTACTAGACAACTGATAAACATACTTAATTATTTCTAAATACATACATATTAAAGATAAATCACACCCAGACACAGAACAAATGATTGTGCTCATCACACAAACATTTGTCCTGGGTGGGAATCGAACCCACGACTTCCAGCATAGCAGTCAGGGCCACTAACCACTAGACCAACAGGCCTGTCATTTCAGTTAACACTCTATTCTTTTTTTTAACGGTTATATACAACAATTTATTTTGATCATAGATAGAACAAGAAAAATAAAAACACTTAACTAATTAATATTACATAATATATACACAATAACTCCTACCTAAAATATGGCGTCAAAAATTTCCTCCGCATCGCTGTCGACTGGAAGTGTGCCCAAAAGACTGCCGGCATTGCCACGTTGTATGGTAATGCTTAATCTCTGACCGAGGTAAAAGCCAGCGTTTGGGTCATGCGAAGTGTCAACTAGAAAAATACAAAACAATATGATTAAATGTTTAACCAACAAAATTTTCCACGGAATACATATAAACAAAAATTTGCAAAGCATGCGTTTAAACAATAAAACCTACAATAAAAATAAATAAATATTATTTTAAGCTGCTTTTACGGACACCAAGAAGCAAAACAAATCTTTATCGTATTAAAAGAAAGGAAAATAGAGAAAATTTAAAAAAGGATGATGAGAAAATTTAAAAAAGGATGATTTTGAGACTGACATTAGAATGCAGAAAGAAAACTAACGTAATTTCGATGTAAACTTTTCAGGCCAGCTTTTGATTGCTAGTTTTTAGGGTTCAGTATCTCATAAGGAAAAAACGGAACCCTTATAGGATCACTTTGTTTTCCGTCGGTCTGTCTGGCAAGACCCTTTATCTCGGTAACACGTGGAGGTATTGAGTTGAAATTAAAAGCATAATTATACTCAGGTTTGCGGTCCCTTGAAGCTGTGAAAAAAATCAAACTTCTAAGTTATCGAATAAAAAAGATACTGCCGTTTATATCGCAAAAAAACGTGTATTTCGACACTCGAATCAAAGTTGGGTACTTCCTAGAATCCTGAACTTTGGCATGAAGCAAGGTCTCATAACACATGTATAGGAAAAAATCTGAAAACTGTAAACTTGTAATTACGTCACAAAAAAAAATTTTTTTGCGATTTGGAAAAATCTTCGTAACTTAATTCGGTAATTGAACGGTTTTCATAGGTAAGTTTGTCTGGAACCCTCAGTTCGTGAGTCCGAATCACACTTGCCCGGTTTTTTTTTTATATTGCTAGTCTTTTCTGCCCCACTTTTGAGTAAAGGTCGTCCTTCCATTTTTGGTAAGCCCGCGCTTCCTCTTTCCAGTTCTGGCGAAATCTATTCAGTCGTCCCGTCATCTCATTCATGATCTACCGCGATTTCGTCTCACTTTCTCAGGGCACCAACTCTTTACTACGGCCCACAGTTTGCAACATACATACATACACACATTTATGGAAAGTAAGTTATACAGTCACTTTATTTGAAAAAGAAAACATCTAATCTGAAAAAAATAAATTAAATCTTTTTACAATTCCTTAAAATTATTAGTTTTTAAATGTGCATTATGCTTGTTACCTACAACAACACGACGAGGCTGTAACAAAAAACCTCAGAAAGATACAAAACCATGACGCCAATTACGTAAATGCAAAGATTAATTGCAAACACGATAAAAGCGAAGATTATTTAAATAGTCACACTTTTGCATAATAGTATTTTTTTTTTCTTAAAAATTTTGAGGTAATTGCTCATGTCAAATAAACTAATTATAATTAGCGTTTGCTATAATTCCCGTGTACCGTTATATAAGAGAAAGGCTCTGCTTTCGAACTGCAGTGAGTGAAAGGCTTATTTCATAATGCACGCACTGGTTCGCGCTGCGTACGCATCTGATCTATGCAGGAAGCGCACGAGTTGATTTTTATCTTGTTTTATTTCATTTTTGGTAATGGCATTTGTCGAGAATAACAGTACCTAACTAGTGATTTTTTTAAAAGAAAACATACTTTTGAGCTGATGCTGTTGTTAAAACAAAGATATTTGTACCTATGGTGATTAAAAACAATGACTTAATAGGTAAAATACCGCCCATGTTTTGATACGTAAATAATGAAACATCGTTTTCAGATGTTAGATGTGTGATAGCGTAATTATAAGAACTTACGCCGAGTTGCTAGCCGGTCGGTTTTCTACCGGTTGCATTTCGCAGAGTGGGCGTCGGAATTGCATACCTAACCTAATAAACCTAGCCCGTTCCATCATCGGACCACCAGGCGTACGGCAATGCGCCTCCGGTACATGGTGGACATCCCACCTATACGCACAAAACGTTTTGGGAACACATTCATTGTGCGTACAGCTAAGGACTGGAATTCCTTGCCGGAATCTGTGTTTCCTGATGGCTACAACCCGGGAATGTTTAAGTCAAGAGTGAATAGGTTACTTCTAGGTAAGCGCGCTCCATCGTCGACCGCATCGTCGCTTTCCATCAGGTGAGATAGTGGTCAAGCGCGAACCTATCAAGAATACTTTTTTATTTTTAATAACTTATGATCGTTTAATGAATGCAGTATTAAAAGATTAACAATAAACCCTGAAAGTGTAATTCCTATATTTTTCTGAAAGTTTTGAATTTAAATCGCGAATTTGAATTTAAAAACTCTGGTACTCGATTGCATCCGGTTAGATTGAAAGATGACCCCAATATAGATGAGAAAAGGCTAGATAGATTGATGGATTCGAATAGGTATAAGCATAATCAACCTTTTTAATGTTCCCCATTGCTGGGAATCAGGCTTCCTTTCTAGGAGATGGAAACGGTGAAGGAAAACATCGTGAGGAAACCGGCATGTCCTAGAACCAAAAATTCGAAGACATTTGTGACATTCACCAGCCCGCACTGGGCCCACGATCCACCACGTGGGTCCAGTGCCTCTCCTAGAGAGGAGGTCTAATTCGAATATAAATCGCCAAAATTCATGGTCTACGTTTTAGCAGCATTGCGTTGTGCGCACGCATTGCAACGCGTGTCATGCAACTTTCTATTTTGACGGGCCTCCGCCCCCTCGACCCGCGCAACGCGTTTTGCGTCGGGAAAACGTTGCAATAGAAAGTTATTTTTTGTTTGCAATGCAAAGTGACTTAGGCTTTGTGTTGACTCGACAATTTTACTAATCGTGTCCGTTATTTGCGTAGAATTTTTATATTTGCAAGTGTTGATAAATGATTATTCGCTTACTTTTATTTTACAGACGTAAGCCAAGGCACCACCGGTACATGGTGGATAATTCAGCCATACGCAGAAAACGATTTGAAAATACATTCATTGTGCGTACAGCTAAGGATAAGAATTTCCAGTTGGGAAATTCTTATCCTTAGCTGTCTGTTTTCTCTCTCTGTTTTCTGATAGCTTTATGATATCTTTTACCATTAGGTGAGACAGTGGTCAAGCGTGGCCCTGTCAAAAAAAAAAAAAGGTGTGCAATTGTGCATCAGATAGGTATAGAAAAAACAGCATCTCAACTTTCTTTCAAATAGCGATAATTGTGTCTCTTCTACTAATTCTGAAACTTTGTTGCTTTCATTTTCACTAAATGCTGTCAAAAATTACAAAAAATAAGTCGACAAACTCAACATTGATTCGTCGTGGTACTATAATATTATTCACATAAAAATATTTATGGCCAATAACTTTTAATAACCAACAGGCTGTATCCAGCACCTGTTCAATTCAAATAAAAACTAATGCGATACCCACACAAACGAACAACCATGCAGTTCATCATTGCACCTAGTTGTCGTGTGGGAATTTAGAAAACCCGTTCCGTAGTGCGTCCGATTTCGACACCGGCTTGCGTAATACAACGTACGTTGGGATTATGAGGGCCTAGTACACACGCGCGAAAGGCGCACCTTGCTGTGCAGGCCCGCACCATTCGTAGCCTGTGCAAGTATTGTTTGACAAGTCTGTGAAATATGGATGTCATTATTCTTAAGACTTTATATTTGTTCCGAGTTGTTTTTCATTGAGGAAAACTCTTTTGTGCTCAGTTTAAAAACTGCAACCGCAAAAGAACTACGGTGCCAATTTATAATATAGGCAGAAAATTCGTCTTAATGATGAATTACGTACAATATCATTACATCCGCACGATCGAACCTTACACATCACAATAGTATTATAAAATACATGACTATGAAGGCGCCGCCTCTGCCTTGCAGTGAGGCACGTGTAGAATATAATTTTATTTAAATGCTGTTTTGGATATCCGGGCCTACTGTTTTGGGGTGCTATTACTTTATACATTAGTCATGGATCGATTTATGTCGGAAGAAACTCATTGTTGTAACTTTTGATTTGTGGCTTATTGATCTTCTAACTTGTTTTGCTCTGTTGTTTTTTGGGCAGACAGTTACAATTTTTTTTTGCATAAGCTCTTTTTTGACCACTATCTCACCTGATGGTAAGCGATGACGTGGCCGACAATAAAGCACGCTTGCCTAGAAGTAACCTATTCACTCTTGACTTAAAGACTCCTAAGTTGCAGCTATCAAGAAACACATACTCCGGCAGGGAGTTCCACTCATTAGCTGTACGCACAATAAATGTGTTCCCAAAACGCTTTGTACGTATGGGTGGGATATCTACAATGTACTGGTGGCACAACGCTGTACGTCTAGTGGTCCGATGATGGAACGGACTTGGTGGAATTAGATTGTGTAATTCCAGTGCACACTCTCCGTGCACACAACTGTTTTAATTATCAAATGGTTACAAACCAGTACATGAATAAGAGCACTTTTAATACAAAGAAGTACTAGCATTGACGATCACGCTCACTAAATTCGTTTATCCAATATCAGTAACTTTTTACATTATTTTCCTTGAATACAATTCAATCCAATACAAAATATTAGATACTAACCGCAGCAGTATAAATCAAAATTCGTAACCGCAAAATTAAGTCCCGTTTTAGTCGTACGAAGCGCATACAGATGCGGCGATGTCGCTGTCCGCCAGTATGACACCAGCTTTACAACTAAATGCATTTACTACCGTCGCGTCGTCCAACTCAGTTGACCTAGAAAGCTGGGCGTTGTATGAGGAAGTTTTAAGTGCCGTAGTTGTGTATCTGCCTAGATTCATGTGACTGTAGACTATAGGGGTTTGATAGTGTTTTGTTGTAAAAATATGGGTGATAGGTAAATAAATTTATTGTACGTAGGCACATTAATGCAGTGCATTCATTAGAGCAGTGGTGACTCAGTGGTAATTGCCCCGACTAACGAGTTGTAGGTTGTGGGCTCAAATCCAGTCAGGCGCATTACTTTGTGTAATTTATTTTATCACCACTGCTCTCAAAACGTTGAAAGAAAACATCGTAAGGAAATCGGCATAGAACTAAAAATTCGAAGATATGTGACATTCACCAACCCGCATTGGGCCCGCGCGGTAGATTTACGGCCCATTACATCTTCTGGAGGGAAGACTTGAGTCCCAGCAGTGGTAAAATTAAAAAGGCTGATTATACTACTACTATAGGCTCATTAATAGGCCATCCATGTATGACTGCCTCCGAATCTCCAAATTACAAAATGCGTATTAGAAACTCTTAAATTTAGCTACAAAGTTCCGAGTATTATACATTACATTACAATCACATGGTTTTAAGGCCTCAAATCTGTTGTAACGCTCTCCTGAAAGTTTCCAATAAAAGCATATTCGTAGATACCTTCGTAGCACCGCGTAGCAATTTTCAGTACATTCTGTATTATATGTAGGTTGTTATGGTTGTATAGGTGAGGGGGGAAAAGGGCAAAGGGGCGAAGGGCGGTGGGAACTCAGTGCAATAGTTACGAGGCGTTCGATGCAGGCCTTTGTTTAAGAACCGTTAGGGGCCCGGCTCTTGCACAGAGTAACAACTTACAAATAGTTGTATTGTGTCAGTTTTGAATTTGGAATTATAAAATGAAAAAAAAAGAACATCCAGCCAGTCCGAAGGTATGAAAAAAAAGAAACTGTTCGCAGAGTAATGATTCAATTATACTATAGAACAGATAAACCAATTTTAAATTTCGAATAAGTAACATGAAGAATCAATAACTAGCCGATCGAAGGTATAAAACATTGGTTGACAAAGGTTTGTTGTAATGCATTTATTTCGAAGTGAAAATATGGGTTACAAACCAGCCAGTAAAAGGTATGAAAACTTTTTGTTACAACCATTAATTTTTTTATGACCCAGAAAGTATTAAAAAACAAAAAGCTTCTATGGATAAAATTTCGTAATTAAAGTAGGTATGTAAGTAAGTATTCTTATTAAAAGGTTGTGCCATAATTTTATGTGTGATCTCGACCATAAATCGTAACTGATTGAGGCGTATAAACAAACAATATAAAAATAGGTCGAGTAATAGAGCTATAAATTAATGTAGATCAATCAAATTTTAAATAAGCTCTTGTAAAGTTTTCAATACCTTTTGAAAACGTGATTTTCCACTAGTTGCACAACATGCAACGAGGAACTAGTTGAATGTTTACATTACTGTGGTGTTTAAGAATGGCATTGTTTTGTAAGTATTTAGGTTTGTAAACAAACAACACGGCATCAATTGGACTGAAATCCAGAATTGCTGTAACCTATCTATTGTAATAAAGCATCAACATTTTATTATGTCATCGAGTTCATTAAAAGGGCTATTAGCATACTGGTGTCACTCGATTTCAATTAATCTGTGGTTCGGCTGCAGAGTGACCGCTGCGTCAGTTTGCGCAACTCGGTGCAGCCGCCCCCCGACCCTCCAGCGCCCCTCTCGCCGCTCCGCTAGTACGCTTGCGCGTGTGCTGCATGCCGGAACCGGGTCGCAACCGAAATTCCACTTCAGCCAGCTTATCTAGGCCTACCCCACGCCTCGCGCTTACCTCCAATCGCCCCAAAAAGGGGACGCTAATAAAGCCATCGTGGTTCAAAGTTGACTGGCTCAGTGTACTGCACGCATGCAAATATACAGTTAGGCTGTACTGTAACGGAGGTGATGGGAATCGAATCGATAATGTATTGACGGTCGGTCGGTGCAGTGTGCGTACCTTTGTTAGACGCTCGTTATAACCTGACTCGGACTGTCCGCCGTCCGGCAAAGTGCGGGAGTGCGTTATTCGCGAAGGTGACGACTGATCGTACCTCGTTTAGTAAACGTAACACGGTTCGGTGACTACCTAATTATGCTAATGTAAAACACTGTATTGTTCATTCCGCTGAAGTAGGAAACGAAACTTTTGAAGTCTTTCAACGACAATTCTGTGTGACGTTAATATCAAAGCAAAGGTCTTTTGAGAACTAGGAAATTGAATTATTCCAAACTGGAGTATTCACTGAGCGATCTCTTAGATTACTTAGAATATAAGAAGACTTTGAAGAAAGAGAAGATGAATAAAAAACTTAAGAAGCCAAGGTACTGAATGACAAATGCGTGTCAAATAGATTTGACGTAATCTATCTTGTAGTTTATATGTCAAAAGGTTAAGCAGAAAAAACTGGCACAGAATTTAGAAATTCACTTTATGACACTAATTTTTATTTTGTACTTCTAATATGTGGGTAGTTTTTGTTTTGGTGTCGTTTCTTCTAACTGGTCCTTCTTGCTCTCAACAAAATATTGCAGCTTGATGCAATGAATCAAGAATCAATTCTTGATTCTTGATTGAAGCTTCTTTCAATATAGTATTTTCATTCACTAGTTTTATTGTATTTTTACTTTATGTTACCGTGACATCTTCAAAATTCACATTCGCAAACAATCTTTTCTATAGATTTGAGAGTATTTGTTCAACTAAAACCTGATATTCTTCTATTATCACACTATGCGCAACAAGCGACAGATGACTTGCGTCTTCATCTTACGTGTTATTTTTGTCCATGCATTTCTCTTGCCTCTAAGCCTTTTACCTATATTTAATAATATCTAGTTCATCGCTTAGCTTATCTCCTAACAATTAACTAATCTCCATTAAAAATTGATCTGAATCCTTATCGTCTAAGAGGGTAGTTTTGCTACATTTTGAATCCATTTGAATGTTAAATTTTATAACTTTCTCGCTCGTATTAATAACAGTTTGTTGAAACAACCCTCTAGAATGTAGGCGTTGGTACTTAACCACAATATGGTGTTCATTCTTAGTTACCAGAAGGGTTTTATCTTTTGAATGCGAAATTAAGTATTTTAATGTTTCTGCATTTCATTCTAAGCTAATTACATTTTAAATTGTGCTGGAATTGAAAACTATTGTGTTATTTATATTAGCACTAGCTTTTGCCAGCGGCTTCGCCCGCTTGAAAGTAAGTTTTTCTATACAAAGTTTGGAACACCGTTTCATCCCTTTATAGGTCGAATTTTGGAAAATCCTCTCTTAGTGCTCGCCTACGTCATAAAGGAAAACCTTGTGCAAAATTTTACACTCCTAGTCCTAGTAGTTTCGGCTGTGCATTGATATGTCAGTCAGTCAGTTTCTCCTTATATATATATAGATAATCATTGTTAAAATTCTAATTAATCGACCTTCATAGAAAGGAAATTACGAACTTGTTTATAAACTAACCTATGGTGAATAATGGTGATGAACATGATTTTTAATACGAACAAGAAGACTTCAGCTATATAAGCATATATATATAAAAATAAGTTCCTCATCATCTTCCTGCCCTTGTCCCGTGTTATTTGGGGTCGGCGCAACACGTTTTTTTCTTCCATTCTGCCCTGTCACTCGTCATACTATCACTAACTTCCTTTTCTTTCATATCACTCTTCACACAATCCATCCATCACAATGAATTCCATAAAAATGAATTCCTATTTTTTTTATTGATATAAAACAGTGCTTGACTGCGGTCCCACCTTATAGTAAGCAGTAATGCAATCATTGATGGTGAGGCGCACTAGTTTATTAAGAGTCCATTTTCCTTGGTCATGCCAATACCTATAACTTGAGAACATCTTTATCGATTTCATGATGATGATGATGATGAAGAAAAATAAAGAAAATTGGGCAGAAGAAAATTGAGAAATTTCAAAAAAGTATGACTATTCAACGTTCACACCATAGACAGTTCATAGCCAAAACAGACACATTACATCATCTGTCAAGCTAGTATATAAATAAAGATATACAATTTTCTTTGACTTCTGTCTGTATCTATTCTTTACTCTTTTAAGTGTTTTATGTGTACATAAATGAATAAATAAGAACTGAAACGTGAAACTGAAAGCCGGAAAACACAGTAATTACAGACACGTGACGAGGAAACAAAAGTCTTGAATTATATAGAGCCATTATTAATTAATAGTAAGTTTCGACTACGCCGAAGCAGGTTAAGGGGTCGATCAATAGTTGAGCACTTACGTCGCTGCAGCTGACACTATACCTGCATATGAATGTATATCACCTACAAATATAGCTTCTACAGAACAGTGATCGATCGATTTGTCTTGAAAGGTCGGTTAGGTAACTGGACACATAGAAACAATTGTAAATGATGATCATGTTTGCATTTATAGATGGTTTTTCTGTACAGTTCCGAAAAGAACTAGGTCATATAAGGATATAGTGAATCTGATGATTCATAACGATGATAATGATAATGATTCACCATTATCATCATCATCATTTTAGCCGAAAGACGTCTGCTGTTGGACATAGAACGCCCCCAAGTGTCGCCTCAACGAACGGTTCTGTGCGTCTTGTAACCATCGGATTCCCACGACTTTTACCTGGTTATATATATATTTACGCAGCGTTTTGCGCGGTCGTCACCCCAGAACGTTTCGGCCCCATCGACTATCTGTTCTGCGAGCAATGTGCTCTGCTCACTGCCACTTAAGCTTGTCGATTTTTCGGGATATATAGTGAATGATTTTGTATAATAACTAAGAGTGTTAAGCCTAAAACATCAACAAGCAATGGCAACTAATGAGGTTCAGTTGATACTTTGAGCGCCTTTTTATGAACCTGTGTGATATCGTGACATATATACAAGGATAATTACACTCATTACGGAAATAATAAGATACTAATAGTCCAAACATAGGTACATTGAATACTGTTCATCTTGATTTGTACAAAAAATATAATATACAATTTTCTTAAGCGTGTTTCCAAAGTACCTACTTATCAACAATACCATATTCTGATATATATTTTACACATAAACCAAACAAACGATTAAGAAAATGATTTTTTGAAAATTAATAAAACAACAAACGATTATGAAGAGGCAGGTATGACAGAAATGCGACGGAGTGCTTTCTAAGAACACTCCCATTGCTCACAATAGCCCTCAATAAATTCCCTCTTTTAACATTATCCGGGGCCAGTCGTGGGAATCTAGGATATTACGTATTCAGCGAGCGGGCGGCATCGATCATACATCGGGTTGTTCACCCCACGACCTTCGACCAGCCCAACCGAGCCCAGAACAATGAAATTATAGAAATAACCCTTTATTTTATTATACTATTTTAACGTTAAGTTTGGAGCAAAAGGAAATGGCTAGTTGAATTAGACTCCTACCTAAAGGAGGCTTGGCTTAGATTGCCTAAGATAGAAAAAAATGAGGGATGAAAAAGAAGGGAGGGAGGGCATTGCCCTGCAGTAGGATACTACAGGTTTGTAACAATTCAAATTAATCATATCAATACGCCACATAGTTTCTGATCGCTCTCGTCTAACTAACAGAGAGTATTTGTATAGACACAACCTTGTTAGTAGGTACAAGGTAGCTTCGGACCATTACCTGTACCAATAACTGGCGCGAGAGATCGTTGCCACCGATCTCCACCACGACGACACGGTGGTGCTCTGCCCAAGCGGAGTACAACTCTACCATGTGCTCCACTGTGTCCTCCGGGCGCGGGCGGTCCACACAGTGGTGACACCCGGGAGTTACTTCCGCACGAATCCGGTGCAGGAACTTCTCGAATTGACCATGTTCGGTGAGAATCTGCGTCATGCAGAAGGTGAGGACGCCGTGAGGTCTTTCCAGCCACTCCTCAAAAAGGGGACCTACTGCCTTAATTATGGCGTGCCCAACATTGTGCTGGGATGGATCTATGATCACTGACATGACTTTTTGGCTAATAAGCCTGATATAGTATAGTGGTGAAATGAATAGAGAGGTGTGCTGTGATTATTACTACATATAACCGTCCCGAACGAGAACCTCGTGAAGGGCGAGAAGATAAGCAGACTCGTTAGGTTGTGGATATGTAGGTAGGATGTGGACTCAGTGAGCATTGTATTGATAGTCGTGTCATCTAATAGCCTAATAGCCACGAGCCTTGATCGACCCCTTCGGAAACATTCGTTAGACAGCTTGCTCAACGGTTTTATTCAGTAAACAGTACACGGCTTGCATTGTTAGGAAGTTCCTCTTTTTGGTGCCCTAACTCTTTGTAGCTTGGACCCTGTTCCCGGTACCTGTGAGCTACAATTTTCTATGCTTATAAATGTAAATGATATATTAAAAAAAAAAACAGTAATAATAACAATGTTAAGTTTTCCTTCCACACCCCAGACTCCGTTGTTTGTGAAAATACGTTGTGTTTTCACAAAAATATCTACGTTATCATCAGTTTTCTTTTTTGTTTTGCGCTCTCGCTCCGGATGAGTTGACGGATAAAACGTTAGATATGGTCCGGATTTTATCATTTATTTACTCTTACTTTTACGGAATATATTCGTTGAAATCAGCTTTTGATTTCGTTGTTGGTTTTGTATGAAAAAAAAACACCTCTTTTTTTGGGTCAGGAGGATATTATGTGCTAGAAATGAAAATATTATACGTTTTGTGAAAGTATATTCCAAAACAAATTTAATTTCGTTTTACTCTATGAAATTCCCTTTTATCTTTGGTGCTTTAACATCAAATACTGACGTAAGCTTTCCATTACAGGGCAGGTATACGAGGCGGCCCGGGTATGGACTCCCAACAGCAACAGTACTGCCTAAAATGGAACAGCTTCGGTTCAAACCTGGCCACTTCGTTCGCAAACCTGTGGAATTCGGAGAGTCTCGCCGACGTCACACTGTACTGCGAAGGTAAGTCGAAAATGCCATGAACTTTCCAAGAAAAGCGTCATGAAGGTTGTTCAATACCAAGAATCTATTAACAAAAGAATCGATTGTGCTAGGAAATTCTGATATATATTACTTTGTTTTCCCATAATAGGTAACTAAATAACATTCCGTGAACTTTGTTTATAGTATTAAGAAAGAAATATAGTTTCTACAACATAACTATGCAAAAATAAAATTATATTATTATTATAACAAGCCAATGCGGTCCCACAGCTGGACAAAGGCCTCCCTCGATTGCTTCCCCTGTTCCCGGCTGTGAGCCACTTCTTGCTGATTCCTGAGGAAGACATCTAAGTCATCCAGCCATCTCTTTCTTGGTCTGCCGCAACCCCGTCGTACGATTTCAGGGCACCAACTTTGTGTTTTACTGGGCCACCGCTCGATTGGCATGTGGTAGACATATCCAGCCCAGTCTCACTTAAACTGGGCAGCCTTCTGAGCCACGTCATTGATATACGTTTTGGAGTGCAGTATAGTGTTTCGAACGCGATCCATTATTTTATCACTTAGTATATTGAGCTCCATAGCATGCTGGCAAACCTTAAGTGGATGGATGTTATTCAAAGACCAAGTCTGTGCACCATAGGTCAGGATGGGGAGAATACACATGTCCATTAACTTATGCTTAATTGATATGGGCAAGGTGCCTTTAAATATTTATGTCATGGAACTTATTACAAAAAAACATACAACCGACTTCAATGTAAAAAAAAAAAACACTGGAAAGTGCAAAATAACTTAAATTTTGGAAGTCGGTATTTCTATATTAGTTTTGTCTCTTCGTTATTTAACACCAACTTCCGAAATTAAAGTTATTTTGCACTTTTCAGTGTTTTTTTTATATTGAAGTCTGTTGTAATTTTTTTTGTGAAAAGTTTTTTATTTTACACTTTTTAGTTATGGTACCACCACTAAAAAGTGCCCCTCCGCCAAACTTAAATACCTTATAGCCAGCCTTCTCATAACAATTCCAATAATCTCAAACACGGTTAGATTACATTAATTTACCTTCCGGCTTCATCATCAGATTAGTTCGCTATATCCCCTCCCCCTTTTCTTTCAGTCAGTCATCGACTACACGTATAAACAAAGCAATTTTACTTGTTACAATAGTTCTGCTGTGATCCTATGAGGAGTTATGTTCCATATCTTCGAAGTTCATGAGCAGATCATAACAATATTTCTATGAAACCAACTTGAAAGCATAATCTTTCAATCAAAAAAATAATTTTCAAAATCGGTCCACAATTGACCGAGATATCGGTGAACATACACAAAAAAAAATACATTCAGCCGAACATAGAACCTCCTTCTTTTTGAAGTCGGTTAAAAATAAAAAGGCAATGAAACATAAACACTAAGCAGCATCTAACCAAAACATATGACTAGACAAATTTTGCAGTTTTTACCCATGAATTGAGAAACCGAAGCCAACAGCGTATAGATATCTGCGCTAACACAAAAATGTCACTAGTCTGCTAATTGCCTACGTCCACTCGACATCAAATCGAGGCCTTTACTAATGTCCTTAATTTGAATACCTTTGTAAAAAAAAGACGTGGATATTTAGTCATTTTGCACCGAACAATATGCTGATGAATGAAAATTTGAGCGAAGGAAAAGTTATAATATAGGCACAGCTTTTTTACAAGAAGGTTGATAGGTAAAGTCATTTTGAAGAGGCTGTGAACTAAATACAATCGGTGTACAATATTGGCATGAAATTATATAATTCTACTTTGTACCGATTATGTAAATTATCAGCCACTTTATTCCGTAATTTTTCCTGTAAATTGTTTCCCAGAATGTTTGTGATCTATGTTTGTAGCTTTTTGTCGAAATCATATTTCAATATTCCTTTCCGAATTAAAACCACAAGATCTAAAAAGTACAGCTAGAAATTCTCGGCCCATGAGTCAATTCAGTCAATAAGGTGTTCCGAAAAAAAATCATCCTTCTTTTCTCTATTCAGTTTGTTATTAGCTAAGCGACTTTATAATTTATGACAAGAAGATCGTAAACTTTCCGACCGTAGCCTGCCGGATGTCAAACGACCAAATTATAACTAATTTACGTTTAAAACGAACTCTGCTTGATTATTTAATGAGACTTTCGAATAATGATCTTTGTAATTTAAGTAGCCATTGATCACAAACACTTGTAAAAAGTTGAACATTTTCTGGCCTTGACATTTGGAGTTATTTTTGGAACCAAATTTATCATATTTACATTTCCGTGGTATTTTTATGATATGTCATAATGAATGGCAGTGCATTAACGTCTATTAGGGGGTTTATCTTTTGTACCCCTCCAAATGACTTAATCTCTATATTTGAATGTATTCACAATTTTGCCTTATTTATCATTAAATTTTATATATGTAGGATGTAGGTATATATCCCTTTATTTTGTCACTCAAAATAATTAGAATCAAGAACTTACAAAGACTTGATTTAGTTTTGCATGACTAATTTCATCATGAGTATCATCTGAAAGAAGCCAAACATCCAGATCAAGGTCTTTTGATTCATCATGCACGGCTGAGTAAATTTTTGCATAGTGGTATCTCACCTTTTATTTATCTACTTACTGTAAAAAATGAATTACTACGCACGTAGTAACACAAGTACACAAATATTTTGTTACTCGATCAATCAATTCGATACGTTTTTCCATCAGATTTTCATGATCTTCTTGCTTGTCACTATAAAATGACATTAATTCGTCGATAGACCCTTTGCTATTACTTTTATTAACTGTAATGCATTTTTAGGAAAAATACTGTTAGATATTTCTGTTCACAGCACAATTCAACAGCATACATACGTAATGGCATCTGATAAGATCGCAAGGCTTAGCTGAGTTTTACGTTGACAGTTAAAATTGAAAGTAGGTAGGTAGTAAGTAATTAAACAAGAAAATACTATGCCTTAGTATTTTCTTGTTTCAAATTCAACTTTGATATAGTACTTAGATAGCATAGTAAGCCTTATAATGTTCCCAATTGAAGGAATGTCTTCGAATTTTTGATTCTAGGACATGCGTTTTCCTTCGCCATTTTGAGAATGTTCGTCATATATACCAAATATTATATACAGTCATTCATATCCCCGACGAATTTAATGTACGTATTTCGTAACATAGCACATTTTATTATCACTATTTATCACTTAGTGCCTACCTACATAATGCCGTACAGGCTTGCATGTCCGCGAAATCTTACTAAACCGATAAACAGGTCATTGACTCCGTCGTGCGATAAATTTCCTCTATATTATATTTTTTGGCTGTTTGCGATATAAATTATCAATTTTGTCGCCAGTCTGTTGCATATTAGTATTATTTGCGGATTTGGCCGTGAATTATTTTAGGGTTGTGTGTTTAATGAATATTGATATTTTACTATCTGCAAATTGATCTTCGATCAGTGATATGCGTTTGTGTTGTCGAGTTTCCCAAAATCTAATCGATTTTCCTCAAATTTTTTGATAATAATTTACGTAGAACTTCACACATAAAAAGAGTAAGTACAATGTTATTTTGTATTGTTGTAAATTAAATTGGATTCAAATATTTCAGTAGCGTCTGATTTATGAGATACTATTCTAAACGTACTACGAACGTAGATTTTAAACAAATAAGATTTGATGTACAACTGGAAAATATTTGGATTAACAGTATTATTTGTAGTAGGTACCTACACAAAATGTAATGCTAAAAATATATTACAATACTACAGAATTCTAAGAAGTATACGTTGACGAATCAATCTAATCTGATACGCGGAAATAGGTGAACATTTGTCTCTAACATTTTCCCAATTACGTAACAAAAATGTAAAGGAAAAACTGTGCAATATTTTTTAGTCAACCCTGTGGTTTTGTGACGTTTATAAACTACGCGTAGAAGAAAAAAAAAACAAAGATTCGACAAATATATTACACGACAAGTGCATTTTATTTTTCGATGTATAAAAAATTTGGCCTCCAAACTTACACGTGTCGAGTCTAGATAATGACCGAGGGTTATCTAATTGTAGCCGGAATTTAAAAACAAAATGACGAATGCATTTTGCGTGTTATTTACGCAGATGCTAAAAAACTGGGCAAGTGCGAGTCGGACTCGTGCACCGAGGGTTCCGTACAAACTTACCTATGAAAACGGTTCAATTCCTAAAAATTTACAGTTTTCAGATTTTTTCCTATAATTGTGTCATGAGACCTTGCTTCATGCCAAATTTCAGGATTCTAGGTCAACTGGAAGTACCCTATGAATTTTGATTCCCTTGAGAGTGTTGAAATACACGTTTTTTGCCACTTAACGTACGACCGTTTGGTCGTATCTTTTTTTTTTCGTTAACTCAGAAGTTTGATTTTTTCACAGCTTGAAGGGACCGCAGACCTGAGTATGGTTTTAATTTCAACTCGATACCTTCACGAGTTCCCGAGATAAAGGGTCTTCAAGACAGACAGACAGACAACAAAGTGATCTATAAGGGTTCCGGTTTTTCCTTTTGAGGTATGGAACCCTAAAAACATGTTGGCACTTCTATTGATTCGATAATATCTGTTTTCATGAAATGCGTTTCGTGTCAGATTAGATACGCTACTTTCGTCAGCCTGAAAATGCGACGCATTTATATTAATAGATTATTTTTTGTTGATTTTCCGCGTGTAATGATGACTATTATTTTTATGCATGCATGAGATTAGGCTGCTCTGGGTGTGTAAAAATAATTTTAATTAAACAACATTTTTTTTTGTGAAAACTTATCAACATCATTAGTGAATCTGGAATGAAAATATTGATGACAGTAAAATAGGTAAATTAAAACAAAATTTTACATCTGTCTTCATTATGATCATTATTTGTATCAAAGAACGTAGATATCGGTGGTAACAAAAATTTGATTTTAATTTCAATATCTCTCAAAATGAAACCATTGCTAACTGCGACAAAAATGTTTTTTGCAAAGATATTTCAACGCGTAATGTTCTGCGCATGACGCCAAAGGCTAGACCATAATAAATCGCTTACACAAGAGGCCTTAGGCTCGAGAGGGTTAGGGTCAAAGGACTTTCTGATACTAACAGATGTCGCATGAAAAAAAAAATCAGAAAAAGTTGATTTGATTAAAAACTGTAACATTTTTTCGTGTTCCGTATTAATATTGAAAAACTGCTCCCTCGTTTCGGAGTCACGCAAATACCTGTTCCTAATATTTTATATTTCACAAAAGGACATTGACTCTACTCTTGCAGGCATCAAACCCAATATATATATCATTATTTTGCGAAAATCGAGTGTAACCCGCTCTTTCCCCTAATTATAATCCTGCAACCCCTCAGTGAGGAAGAGATGGGGTGACGTATCCTAATTAGAGGCCACTAAACTAATCCCCTTTTAGAATACACCTTCAAAGTTACATTTTAATCTCCCTTTTACTAACGAAATATAAAACAATCCCGTATATTGCTCATTACGTAATATTCGATACTTGAAAAGTTTTGATAAAAGTGGAGAAAGTTTGACCGAGGTGAAATTTGTCCGAACTGTGGGCGAGGGTGTTCTGAAGCGAAATACTGCAGTGTCAAATTTCCACGTGTATCAAAATGTACTATTTTTACGAAGATTTAAATAAAAGGGGGTTGACGTGCGACTCGTGGGGGTCGCTTAACTTCCAGCCTGATACAATCAATTGTGACGGGGACGAGCTCACTTACTTTTACGCACTAGCGCGAAAAACAGTTAATTGCGTGCCTAAAAGCGGTAGGGATAAGAGCGGGTTTACGAGTGAGAGTATTGAAAAAATCTTTTACATCGCCTTATTAGTAGTTAAATTTCAACTCCTTTAATTACTCGAAATGTTAGTCGTGCGGCATAACACAGGTACTAACAATTACTCTAATTTGACTGTTAATATGACACGACACGTCTTTGGTGCGGACTCTGAAACTACGAACTTGTTTAAATTCGAAGAGGGTATTATCATGGCAAGGATTTGTTTCAAAGGAAATGATATTACAGGAAATGTATTTTGTGTTAATCTATTGAAAAGTAAGTAAGAGCAGTGGTGGCCGAGTGGTAACGGCTCAGACTTACAAGTTATAGATCGCAGGTTCGAACCCAGCCAGGCGCATTACTTTGTAAAATTTATTTCATCACCACTGATCTCAAAACGGTGAAGGAAAACATCGTGAGGAAACCGGTATGTCCCAGAACCAAAAATTCGAAACCAACCCGCACTGGGCCCGCGTGGTGTATTACGGCCCATTCCTTCTCCTAGAGAGGAGGCCTGAGTCCCAGTAGTGGGAACATTGAAAGGTTGATTATGTTATTGAAAAGTTATTTCGTGGTATAGGTCCAAAAATAGCTCCCTGTGGGACACTTTTAGAATGAACTAATCTTTGCCTTCATTAATAAATTTTATTATTTTAAAACATAGATAACAGATTTAATAATAAAAACGCTACAAGTAGTAGGTATACCAGCAGTGAATAAGACAAACACAATAATTTATTGAAATCTTTTTCCTCCTTTCATAGCAAGTGAACTGAAACATAGGCGTGACCAAGAAATAAATTACTCTTACTTTCAGTGGCAATGACTAAAACATTCAGTTATGAAAACCGTACTGCATCGTGAATATACCTTTATGAATTATAATTCAATATTAATTGCTGAATACAGCAAAATAACCTTTATCATATACCAGTACACTAGCGGTCCCAGCAGACGATGTTCTGCCCGAAAACTAAGGTTAAGTCAGAAAAAAAAATGAGAATCTGACTGCAGCACCACTTACCGAGCTCAATTCTATTTTCAAACCATCCAGGGACTCACTTAAATATACACACAAAATTTCATTCAAATAGGTCAAGCGGTTTAGAACTAAGCAGTTAGGGACAAACACACGTACAGAAGAATTTTACATACAAAGATATTTAAAGCCATGATAACCCTAACGTCCTGAATCTAAAGACATCTCCGTAACATAGCATTGTTAAAAATTGAAATTTTTTGTAAAATGTTAACAGCTCACCAAACATTTACCATTTAAATAACTGTAATCATAATACGACAGAAATTCTCAAGCATAATCACTCATTGTTGGATGAAGTAAAAAATTCAACCAACTCTAATGAAAAGATCGAATGAAAATTCATCAAGTTGTAACAAAGACTCGCTGGCCTTAAACTTAACAATGATGCTGTAATTGCAACACGTTTTTATGGAACAGCTCACGTTATTTTACGTGGTTTAGTACTTTGTGGGGCTTCCTCAGCAATTTCTATGGAGAACGCTGGCGAAAGAATTTCAAGTTCGCACACTGTTTTCTTATTATGTAATATTACAGCAAAATATTTTATTGTTGTTGTGAATTTTCAAGGTTGTGTTTTGATGATATAATTTTTTGAATGAGTGTCGTAGAATCCTAAATGAATAGCCTTGTAAGAAATCTTTTCATTTATGGTTTTTTTGCACCTATATGAAAAATTGAGGAGAGACGGTAAATACTATTTACTTAATTAGAAATAATCAATTCAAATCTTTATTATATTAATTTTATAATTGCAATTTTAACTTTGTCAGCTACAGTTTTGAAGGCTACAAACTCTAAGTACCTATTGAAATTATTTTTACCCTAAGGGATAGCGATCCACACGTGAAAAATATAGCCATATATTTCTTCGTCACTAATATTACATACGTCAACTTTGGGCCTAAGTTTTCGAGGTCGTACCGAACAAGTGCTAGACGCCAGAGGGGGTGAGGGGAGGGACGGGGCTGTCTCCCCCCCTGGTGCGTGAGAACTGGTAGGGGGTAGGAAGTTTGCACTCATGGCCCTGCCAAAATGGAAGGCTTATAGTTTAAGCGACTCCTCTTGAAGACATTTTAGTTTTAACGTGGCAATTTGCAATAATTATGAAGAGCTCATTGGATTTCATTGAGGATGAATTTAGATAATATTTTTTTCAATTGTACTTTTCTATCAAATGAATGGCATACTGAAATTATTTGTTTCTTATTTTATGAAAGGTATAATGTTTTAAGGAACGGAATAAGTCTTAATAAAGTGTTGCCCTGTAAGTAAGAGTAAACTTAAGGACAGGGCTCAAGACTACACGAGTTATTACAGAGCGTCGCAATTTGTCACTGAACAAGCAATTTAGGGTCCCTTAACCCTGACAAATTACTTACATACTCGCAGTTACAACAAAGTTTATCATACTACCCGTGAGCTTGAAGGCTAAGTTTCAAATCAATGAAAATTACCAACTAGACACAGATGTGCGGAATTCTGCCTACAATATCTTGATGTCATCGAAAAAACTTGATGCGAACTGGTTTTTAAACCGGTTTGGTAATTCAGCACGTGTAGCTAATCGTTATTGTAGAAATACGTCAATGCAAATTTTACTTGCCTCTTATATTGAGTAAAAAAAATATATATATTAAGTTAAAAATAAAAGAGACTATTTAAGAAATGATTAGAATTATCGTAGTTTTTAAGCCAGTTTGACGACAACAACATCTAATTTATTGTCTAGTGTCTATTTTAGGCTAATACACAATTAACGAAACAAAAAAACCTTAAGTGTATTGTCTCAATTCCTGAAAATGTGAGGATATAAGAAAATCTCTGGAGACACGGATAAAGCCTGGATTTCTTCTACCACTTACCTCTCGAGTTAAGGGGGGTGATTCTTGTTTTCTACTTCGCTGGTTCGTGTCCTCGTTATTTTCGACGTACTTCCTAGTTGCCGAAAATTGGAATTGGGTTCCAGTGTTCTCCACGGATATTTTGTTTTAATGCAGTTTGAGATTTTCAAAAAAAGAGAAAGGAAAAGAGTTTTATATTTAGAAAGATCGTCATCGTTTCCAAAATTAACTTTAAAACATGAAATAAATGTTTCTAACTATTTGGCATTAAAATAACTTTATTTAATTCTTTGCGTCTTTAAAAAGTAAAAATATCACGCAAATGTAAAGTTTAAAAAACTGACTTGTTTACAAGGTCGAAGGTTAAGTTCTAGGCAAATCAAGGCTCCATCATAGAAGTGATTTTAAAATCTCACAATGTATTAAATACCCAGATTTACTAATCTAATTAAAACCAATATAAAATAAGGCGTTAAAAAACTTCTAAGCATCGCCGTCGACCAGTAATGAACCTAAATCACTGGCGATATTACCACTGTATGACAATGGATTTCTAGACAGGATAATGTCCGAGGTAAAAGCCAGCCCTTGGGTCACGTGAAGTGTCCACATGTGATACATACATATAGCTGTTAGAATATTGAATACACCATAATTCACGATTTACACTCCAACCAGCCGCCGTAGGCTTGGGCTAGCGGACGACGAGTAATGGGTAGCTCGCTGTCCAGCCGTCCGGTAACCGTCCGGACCGAGCCCGAGTCGTCAACAGCGCGTATTGTTCCGCCGACTCAGCAGGGCCGAAGCCTACTGGGATCATGGGTTGACTTCGGAAAAGGAAACCGTGGTCCTAGAAGCCAGAAGGCAACTGAAGAAACATAGGTGTGGTTTTAGTTAGTAAATGTCTGACACGCCCTCCCGCTTCGCCTTAGACCGGGAGAAGTCATATAGATGATTTCCCATCATGAAAAAGAAAAACACGATCTTTTTATTTTCTAATCACCCCCTAACTTAAATAAACACAGCTCACAAATTCTATAAACTTGCACTGTTTTTCTTTCAACAGAAATCGAGAGTAATATTCCCAGAAGCTTTCACTTTCAAGCAAAATCCCATTCAATTTTAACAGTCGAATTCACTGCGTTTTCGAAGTCTATGCGGAACGCATCGAGTCGGCCCGCTTTCCTTATCGACCGAGCCGGTATATGTGTCGCGAGGCAACCAGCCCCCAGACACCCCCCGGAACACCCACCCCCTCACTGTCTCTGTTTTCCCGCTGCGAACACAGAAACTACTGTGCTCAGTGTTCCAACCGGACAAGTTTCCAATACTTGGTAATTTTGATGTTTAAAGCACAATTTTCAGTTTGGAGCCTCGTTGAAATCGGTTTTAGGTTAGTCGACTAGCTTAGTTCTTTCGGTCACTTTCAGTGCAGACGTACTGCGTGGGTGCTTAGTTAATATTGATTTTGAATCCTCCTTCATAAGTACACCTACATCAAACAGATTTTTGGTCTCTCTCAAAGGTATTATGGCCGCAGCGATACACAATGTGTCACTGCGAGGGTGGAGGGAGCGATCACCGATTCTTTTTGCATCATTTTTATGGGTTCACCCTCTGGTGTGAATTGGGCTTGCATTTATTCAAATTTACGCTCGAACTGTTTTATGTTGACTGTTGCCGGCAAATACCTTCGGTTTACGAGCCTAACATCTGGTAGGTTCATTTGTAAGGTAAACGTTTCTACATTACTGAAAGGAATATTTTAGTCTACATTGTTTGAGCTAGGAATAATAAAAATATCGTAGACGACACCAAATTTATTAAAAATGAAATGAATCAATAGAGATCTAGTTTAGTGATTTTCAACTAGAGCATAGGCAATATCGATGTAATATACCTATAACACAGATAAGGGTATCTAGTTTCTACTTTTTATCATAGAAACGCGATAAAATTGCGATAAAATTTTTCGACAACAGCTGAAAAAATGGTCAAATGCAAGATATTGAAAATGATAACGTTTAAATAGAAGGACAACGATATTGCGTTCAGTTTTGATTGAAAATTTATTGTAATAAAATGATGTTAAAGACAACAATTTATAACAAGAAAGAAAGTCTTATTAAAGTGGCGTTGACTGTCATGACTGTATTATAAATGAAGATAATAGTGCAGATTCTCGTGTACGCCAACTAAACTGATTTCAAACTATCGCTCTCTTTTACTAGTCATTGAAACTAGAAAGAGATAGCAATAATTTCACTCGTGTCAAATTAGTTTACGTGATGCACTTCTATGTATTATTCTTATCCAACTGTTAATCTACTCATTATGAAATCACGTCTAAAATTGTATGGCCAACGAAATTCTGACTAATTTCACAGGAGTAAAATTCTTAGTATATTTTTTTTAATTTTTTTTTTTTATAAGAGAGCGTTTGATTAAAAAATACGTTTAGTGCACAAGAGAATCGGTGCCAATGTCTATTTTATTACTAAGATTGCTGTCCGTCTGTCACTAGGCTGTATCTCATGAACCTTGATAGCTAAACAGTTGAACAAATGATGTATTTCTGTTGCCGCTACAACAAAAAATACTAAAAAAACAGAATAAAATAAATATTTAAGGGGGTTCCCATACAAAAAATGTGTTTATTTTTGCAGTTTTTGTGCTACAGACGGTACGAAACCCAGCCAGTTTTTTTTTTTTGTATTTCGAATCCGGAAAACCGTCTCATCCAAATTTAATCGGGAACCAAGGCAGCAAGGCCATTACTTAGTGATTTTATTGACATCCCTATATCACTGGCAACAGTTACAGTTAAGGTTACAGTTTGGTTCTTGAATACTTGATAAGACCCGCCACTGTTCAGTTTTACGTGTTGTTCGAATCTTTTATGTGATATTTATAGCTTTATTCGAATCGGTACTATCGATTTTGTGTCCTCACGCGGATTTCGTAATGAAATTGTATTTAAGCTCGCTATAAAGGAAATGTTTTGTTGTATATGCTTTTAATTAATTTTGTCTGTAAAGGGTTACGTATATTCATAGGGGTAGTAAGAATTGAATTACCTACTCTTTAACGTTAAACCAGAATCGTATTTTTGCGTTTACGAGGGACCTTTTCCACTCGCCTATCGTCAATATCGAGCATGGTTTAAAAGCTTGTTGCTTCATCTAACGCAATCCAACGCGATGTTTGATGAAGAGGCAATGCAAAAAAAGAGAGACAACGCCTGAAAACTCTGTTGGCATTCGCTAATTCCGTGATATACTCGAATATTACACAAAACTTGTTCCAGGAAATACGTGTTTTTTTTTTACTTTTAAAAGCTTTTCAGAAAAACTGTGGTCATTCAGAATAACGTAAGAGCGGTTGTATGAAAATGTACCTCGAAAAGGACGCTCTTAACACGTTCACAGGAGCATTCATTTTTGTATTATTTCCATTAATGTGGTACGGGGCGTTTAAGACCTCGTTTGAAAACTATCATTATGACTTAGGGGCTTAATGGACCCCGTAAACTTTAAAAACTACAAACTTGTTTTGGCTTAGTGTGATACGAGGTCAAAGTGATCCCGTATTTAAGTAGATACACCACTGCATTATGTTTTAATATCTTAGGTATATATACATTTCTTTTCTAAACTAAATCAAATTGAAGTTAAGACCTCCGCACGGCAGAAAGGAGTATGTTTTTCTTAGTCATACCACAAGAAAGAAACGAACGAGGCGTATTAGACCTCGTTCCCTATTAAACGTGTTAAAATGTTATGTTAAAAACAAAAAAAAATGTTGGTTTTTGCAGAGGGCTTCCAGCTGAGTCAATAAATCTATCATTAACACAACTTTTGGTTGTCGCTATATTAAGTCTCTATACATCTTCCATTTTATCGCTTCGATATCGAAATATACGCACACGTCGACATTAAAGGTTATTTCTACAAAATTTATATCGTCAGTAAGTAATTTTATTTACAGCGATTTCATCGATTGATTGTTAAATAGGGGGTTTAAGGGAAAAGCCTTGGTGTCGACAGCTGTGCATATGAAATGATATGGTGAGCCTCAGATAGTTGGTACTTACTAATAACCCATTTTCCCTGTTGGTCACTTACAACCAAACCACCGTGGGAGAGTAACCAGCTGAAGGGTATTATAATTTTTTTAGTGATAACTCTGCCTAAGGTTTTTATGGCGTCCTTGTGTTAAGTTTAAACTCGCCAATTATACGGAAAGGTCACATGGTTTTTTAAGTGATTTAAACTAGTGCTTGACTGCGATCCCAAATGATGGTAAGCAGTGATGCAATCGTTGATGGTGAATCACACTAGTTTAATAAGAGCCCATTCACTCTGGCCTTGAAGACACCTAAATTATAATCGAACGGGAAGACCTCAGCTGGCAAATGGTTTCAGTCAACAAAGCAGACAAAACAAAAGTCTCAACAAAGAATAATTCATCTTTTTAGGGTTAGGGGTAGGAAAAAACGGAACCCTTATAGGATCACTTTGTTGTCTGTCTGTCTGCCTGTCTGTCAAGACCATTTATCTCGGGAACGCGTGGAGGTATCGAGTTGAAATTAAAACCATATAGTCAAGTCTGCAGTCCCTTAAAACTGTGAAATAATCAAACTTTTAAGTTAACGGGAAAAAAAGGTATGGCCGTTTATGTCGCAAATAACGTACATTTCGACATTCTCAAGGGAATCAAAATTCATAGGGTTACTACTTCTCGTTGACCTAGAATCCTGAAATTTGGCATGAAGCAAAGTAAAAGCAAGCTCATAGCACAAGTATAGGAAAATATCTGAAAACTGTAATTTTGTAGTTATATCACAAAAAAAAAACTATTTTGCGATTCGAAAAAAATGTTTTGAGTCTCAATTCGTGAATTGAACTGTTTTCATAGGTAAGTTTGTATGGAACCCTCAGTTCGCGAGTCCGACTCGCACTTGACCGTTTTTTTATATATAGCTAATTTGCTAGTCTTTTCTGCCCATACTGATATGCGAGTCCGACTCGCACTTGTTTCATTTTATTATTAAAAGTTCGTACATATTTCGCCTAGAGTTTCGACTATTCTTTCTATTTTATTGAAATTTTAGGCGGATGGCTGAGTCCTAGTTACTTAAATTGTACAACCGGTTCCTTCGATAGATTTGCCTGGCCATAATTAACGGTATCGTGAATATTAATGAAATCTTAATTTTGTCTGTAAAGGGTTACGTATATTCATAGGGGTAGTAAGAATTGAATTACTCTTTAACGTTAAACCAGAATCGTATTTTTGCGTTTACGAGGGACCTTTTCCACTCGCCTATCGTCAATATCGAGCATGGTTTAAAAGCTTGTTGCTTCATCTAACGCAATCCAACGCGATGTTTGATGAAGAGGCAATGCAAAAAAAGAGAGATAACGCCTGAAAACTCTTTGGCATTCGGTAATTCCGTGATTTACTCGAATGACAAGCAAGACTTGTTCCAGGAAATACGTGTTTTTTTTTTTAATTTTTAAAAGCTTTTCAGAAAAACTGGTCATTCAGAATAACGTAAGAGCGTTTGTATAAAAATGTAATGAAAAAAATGTTTTGAGTCTCAATTCGTGAATTGAACTGTTTTCATAGGTAAGTTTGTATGGAACCCTCAGTTCGCGAGTCCGACTCGCATTTGACCGTTTTTTTATATATAGCTAATTTGCTAGTCTTTTCTGCCCATACTGATATGCGAGTCCGACTCGCACTTGTTTCATTTTATTATTAAAAGTTCGTACATATTTCGCCTAGAGTTTCGACTATTCTTTCTATTTTATTGAAATTTTAGGCGGATGGCTGAGTCCTAGTTACTTAAATTGTACAACCGGTTCCTTCGATAGATTTGCCTGGCCATAATTAACGGTATCGTGAATATTAATGAAATCTTTTTTTCTATCTATCGAATGCTTAAAAATCTCGTTTTTATGAATTATAATTTCTGCAATAGAATAAAAAATATTCGAAAATTCTTGTTTTCTTATCGTAAAGACGAAACACAATTGTGTAAATTATGTTCCCATTGCTGGGACTTAGGCCTTCTCTCTAGGAGACGGAATGGGTCTTTATCCACCACACGGGACAAGTGCGGGTTGATGGATGTTACATATCTTCAAATTTTTACTTCTAGGACATTACGGTTTTCTCACGATATTTTTCTTCACCGTTTTCAGAACAGTGGTAAAGAAATAAATTATACACAGAAATGCGCCTGTCTGGGTTTGAAGTCTCGTAAGTCGGAGTAATTACCACTGGGTTATCACTGCTATCATCTGTTCTCTTTGTTGTATTAAATTTTACTGTAATCATGTTCTCTTTGTTGTATTACAGTAATAAAGGAGTTTTTTAAGCTGTTGATCCCCGCATTAACGCCGGCGTTCACGCGCCATTGTCTTTCTATTGTGTCTCTAATTACGCACTCAAAAGGTTAAGAAGAAAACAAAAACAAATCATGTAGTTACGGCTATCGATAAAAACAAGAATTATTACAAACGTCGTGAAGTACAATTTACGAAAAACAAAAGAATAAAAATAGAAAATATATATTTTATTGGTGTGCTATCGAGCTATTTCAGTTTCCAAGCTGTAACAACGAATATGAACGATGATCTGTTTAGATAAGTTACGATCGGCGTACGCGCCCACAGCTTTATATTTTACGCACAAAAAACTTATAGGTACGTAAACTCGTTCGTGCCAATACGACCTCTATTGTTATAAACATAAATTAAAATGCGCTACATTGAGCGTAATAAAAAAAAAACCTATAAAAACTAACAAGGCATAACTCACATACTAGAAAAAAAAGAAAACTTCATCACGCAGGTTTTGGTCGAAAAATCAAGGTGTTGCTGCGGTCGGCCAAACATCAGTATGGCGGGGTGGAGGGGTGACCCCCTCTAATACCGCAGCGGGTTCCATCCCTCCCCCACAGTCTATACTCGAGTGCATTATACACGTAACCCTCCCCAGCGGGCCCTGGAATCTCCTGTATAGTTGTGCATATTTAGTGTAGGCCTAATTTCTACCCCCGTCGCATGTACCCCTATTGATTTGCGAGGGATGCGGCGGAAGGGTTAAATTTACCTTTGCTAAAATTGTTCAGTCACGATGATTGAGCGGTTTCGGTAATCAAAGAGATCGATCGTGTGCAGTAGGGGCTGCTTTTTCGTTAATTTTCTGTTCAGCGACACATTTTCCATTGGTTTAGGTTTAAGCACAGGGCTTCTGGGTTAAAATTAGGCACTCAACACTAAAGGCGTTTGCTTAACTAGACTGACGTGGAATAATTTTAGTTCGCATTTTAAAATTAGGTACGTACATGGTTATGCACATATTATGTGAAGTAGATTGGTATTGGTAGTTGGGGAAAATTATTTTATTATTTTTAGCAATGTTCAAACGTACCTTCAGTTTGTCCAGGTAGGTATATCAAAGACAAAGCATTTAGTGAACCTGTTTCAAGGACTGTCATCTCACAGATGTTTTTGTGACGTCTTTCCGAAACATTCTCCTTGATTTTCTTTTGTGAACTTCCGTTTTACTATTGACTATCAAAATATTTTTTAGCGACCGGAGAATGTAGAATTAAAATGTCGGCCTTTGTGTTTCAAATGTCGGCGCTGCTAGACCAAATCTAGGCCTCGAACCGTCACCTACTTTCGACCGCCTTCGGAATAACGATCTAGTGTTTCAATGCGATTATCGATCCAAATACTTAACAAGCTTAGCCCAAAACGTATCCTAAAATAATTGCAATACTATTAACAATCACCTCACGTACAAAAACCGAACGTCCGAAATGTTCACCTAGTTTTCCAGCCGCCCCACTCCGTGCAAGATTGATTTTCTCTCGCGCATTTCGCTTGCACTTTCAGCGGGGGTGTGTGTTGCTGTCTCGCTCTCGCGAGCCTGCGTGCCTCCCGCACCGACCTTGAATTCGGGAGGCACACCCAGCGGGTGGATGCGTTGTCATATACAGGCTGTGCGTGTGTGCGTGGGCTCGTGGAATGGGGTTAGTCGTCCTCCCCCCGTGATGTCGTTTTCACTTGCATCCGGGCTTTGAAGCTTATATCTGACGGTGGGGAACTCAATTTTCAATTTGATTTCGCATTCGCTCCGAATTTTCGGCTTTCGTCCCCGGATGTTGGGGAAATCGCAGATGTTTGTGCTATTTTAATATCGGCCCGTTTATTAATGTTATTACGTTTTACTCAATTTTCATTGACTTTTCAGTTTTATGAGGAATTGGATTTTTTAAAGTCATTATTAGCTTTTAATGTAAGTCGACTTGATTTTATAAAAGTAACCTGCTAAAGATTTTAAGCAATTATTTGATTACAATTGAATTTATTTGATACATATTGTTTCATACCGTAATGTGAAATGAAAACGCCAAATTGAAATACACACAAACCGCATCTGTTTCTATTTGTAAAGGGCTGTGTCAAATAAAACAAACGTCACTACAACATGATGACTAAACTCATGAATTCAGCACATATATTAAAATGTTAAACACTTTCGTGCAAAATCACCACCATCCCAATGTTTCGCATCACAATACACATACGTTTTGAAACGTGATTTGGGGATGTATTCGCAATAATTATGTGATAAAATATGATTTTTTACGTGCAATACAATAAAACTAACCATGTGATTGACAAACAAAAATGGCATTCAAATGATGAATAATACATTTTTACAAATAACTAATTGACATTCTTTTTTGTTCATTGTTGTGCAAAAGTTATAAAAAATTCAAGACACAAAACTAATAATGACACTAGTTCTACAAGGATATCTTCTATGAGAGAGTCCCAGGTCCAACAGTGGACATTTACGGGCTATAAAAGAATATACGTTTATGGTTTCGTAAATGTCCCAATCGTATTTGATTGGTCTGAATAATGGCATTGTTAAATCTAAAATCAATTGTCAGTAATCTCGTTTCGGGTAGTCAAACGTGCTCTAGTAAAAATAAAACGTGTCTATCATAACCATTCATTTAAGAACAGCATAGACAACGTCAATAAACAGATATTATAACTAGCTCTTTGTAAACAAACGGCACACATACGTTACAATTCAATCAATAACGTTTTGTCATTGAAAATTGTATGATATCATTGAATTTTTAAAGGTGTTCTACATAAAAGAACGACCACTCGTAACCATCCTTATAATCTATTCAGTTGCTGCTGACCTATTTACGCGTCGCTCGTTGCAATGTCGTATGGTCACAGGGGCCCTCGAATGATGAGAACAGCATGTTTGGGTTAACACTCGACAGAATTAGGACGCTCCGCGCTACTAAATAAACTCGTGCGATAAAACTGAATTAGATATTATTATTAGTTGTAGTTTTATTAGTGGAACTTTTTTTTTGGCCCGCACTGTAATTGTTGAAGCAGAAAATATCGGTTATTGTAAAATATTTTAAAAATAGATTTTTTTTCTTTTTTTTATTGCCTGTGATTTTGTTTAGTGTTACGTGTGACCAGAGACAAATTAAAGGTTATTGCAAGTTTGAGATTTCGACCTAGAATTTAATTCGATATGACCTTACCCGAAGATTTTTCAGCATTTAAAAATCGCTTATTAACAATTTTGCTAAGGACCTGAAATAAATATTTTGAAGACAATTTTCGTTTAGTTTACTTGGAAAACAGGGTTATAATTATCACAAAAATTAACAAAACAATTATCATAAAGTAGAAATATAGCGTCCGTAGCTTGCACACATGCACGATAACGTTTGTAGGTCCCGAAATGGGGCCAATGTCAGGTGTGTTGCAAGTTGCGCGAGCGTCCAATGTCGTTCGCTCATTTCCTCGTTAAATCGCGCCGGCGCAGGCGCAGGACGGTGGGCGCATGCGTTGTGAAACTGCAGTGATCTATGCGACGATGATGGGCGTTTTAGATGAAGCGTGAAATGAGATTATCGAAAAATTGGTTTTGATTATATAAATAGAATTGAGCAGATTCTTTTGAATTTTTGGTTCTAGAATAAACCATTAGTGAGCAAATAATTTACTAATACAAAGTAAAGTGCCTGTGAATAGCGACTCTAAACCATCACTCTGAACACATTTATTATGCATACAGCTAAGGAGTGGAATTTCCTGCCAGAGTCTGTGTTTCCTGATAACCTAGGAGTGTTTAAGTCAAGAGTGAAAAGGGTACTTGTAGGCAAGCGTGCTTCATCGTCAACCACATCATCGCTTACCATCAGGTGAGATAGAGGTGGGAACACTGCTCATCACGGTCTATAGAAAAAAATCGGGCAAGAGCGAGTCGGAATCGCGCACCAAGGGTTCCGTACAAACTTACTTATGAAAAAAACTTTTTACAAAAAAAATACAACCGACTTCAATGTAAAAAAACACTGAAAAGTGCAAAATAACTTTAATTTCGGAAGTCGGTGTTTCTATAATAGTTTTGTCTCTTCGTTATTTAACACCGACTTCCGAAATTAAAGTTATTTTGCACTTTTCAGTGTTTTTTTACATTGAAGTCGGTTGTATTTTTTTTGTAAAAAGTTTTTTATTTTTCACTTTTTAGTTATGGTACCACCACTAAAAAGTACCCCTCAACCATACTTAAATGCCTTATAGCCAGAGTGCATCTCATGACAATTCTAATAATACCAAACACGGTTAGATTAAATTAATTTATTACAGAGTTCCGGTGCCTAACTTCAGGCTTCATCATCAGATCAGTTCGATATATTACCCCTCTTCTTTCAGTCAGTCATCGACTACACGTATATACAAAGCAATTTTACTTGTTACGTCAGTTCTGCTGTGATCCCATGAGGAGTTCTGTTTCATATCTACGAAGTTCATGATCAGATCATAACAATATTTGTATGGGACCAACTTGGAAGCATAACCTTTCAATAAAAAAAAAAATTTTCAAAATCAGTCTATAATTGACAGAGAAATCGGTGAACATACATAAAAAATAAAAATAAAAAACATACATTCAGCCGAACATATAACCTCCTCCTTTTTGAAGTCGGTTAAAAACAGTTCAATTCCCGAATTGAGTTACGAAGATTTTTCCGAATCGCAAAAAAAGTTTTCTTGTTTGTGACGTAACTACAAATTTACAGTTTTCAGATTTTTTCCTATACTTGTGCTATGAGACCTTACTTCATGCCAAATTTCAGAATTCTAGGTCAACGGGAGGTACCCTATGAATTTTGATTTCCTTGAGAGTGTCAAAATATACGTTTTTTGCGACATAAATGGCCATATCTTTTTTTTCGTTACCTCAGAGGTTTGTTTTTTTCACAGCTTCAAGGGACTGCAAACCTGAGTATATGGTTTTAATTTTAACTCGATACCTCCACGCGTTCCCGAGATAAAGGGTCTTGACAGACAGACAGATATATAGACGGACGGACAACAAACTGATCCTATAAGGGTTCCGTTTTTTCCTTTTGAGGTACGGAACCCTAAAAATATATAAAATTCAGAGAACTGATTGAAGTTTGGGCGTCACATTTATTTTCTGAGATTCTGGTAGTACCTACCTCCATAATTACATGAAATAATTGAGTACGTCATGCTTTTTATCAATTATGATTATTTTTTGTGAACTTCATATTCAAGGTTTTATGTATCCCACGAAGAATTTATCTATGATAGTCTTATTAATAGTTCTGATAAGTTATTAAAACCAATATACATTTTAATAAAACGATGAATTAAATCAGGAGTATGCTTTTTTGAGGTGGGAAGTCATCCGATCCGAATACCGCTTTAGGGTGGAACGGGAGGGCGTGTCAAACTTTTATTGACCACACCTAGGTCCTTCAGTTGCCCTTTGTGCCCCAGAAGTAGGTATGCTGGATAACAAATATCTGTAGTTATTCAGTTTTCTGCGGTCTTCCCATCCGATTATGATTTGGGTGACTTCAAAGTTAGAGTTAATAGGCTCGGTTAATAAACTAGTGCGCTTCACCATCAACGATAGCATCACTGCTTACCATCAGGTGGGATCGCAGTGAAGCACTAGTTTATAACAATAAAAAAAAAATCACTATCCAGCCATTATTTCAGATATAATTTATATAAACAAATAAATATAAAAAAGTACAATTACCAAAGCTATACGAGATTGATGCAAAAAAAAAATACCAGAAAATTTAAAGGAATTTAAATGTAACTGCGGAAAAATATTAAAATAATATTAGACACAAAATTCCATTATTACGAATGCAAATCGCCTATTTACTGTTTTACATAACTTATTTTAAAATCGGTGAAAATCTGTTGAATGGACTCTTGGAAATGCGTCATTCAATTCATTCAGTAAAAACATTCATTCACAATTTTAAGTGACCACAGTAATTTCACACATTTATTATGTATGTACATCTTCATTCACTTGAATACCCATACGAAATTCTTCAAGGTTGAGCCTGTTAGTTAATAACATGATCCGTCCATTTACATACATTACAGATGTATAATATATGTATGTATTTTATAAAACGTATGTAAACAATATTTCCGTATCTTCTTTATGTATGTACTTCTAACAACTCCCTTTGTAGGATAGTATCTCATTTTTTTTGGAGAGGCCACGTGAGTTATGCCCAGATAAATCACACAGGCGACAAATTGTATATAGGTGTATGTTTGTTACTCCTTCATTCATTTTTTTATAAATTTATTTAATTCAATAAAAATTACAATTATATGAAATAGCAAATTGACTCGATCGAGGTTGGATCCGAAGTGCGCGGGCTCGGTCACGTAGACGGTGTCCTTGGGCACAGTATAGATATATGGAACAGTACGGAAACTACCTACAAATATTCGAAACGGCACACTCTCACAAACATACGCATCGACGAGACTTCTAAGCGTTTCTCGCGGTCGTGTCAGTAGCGAATGCCGCTTAGGAGTCTCGTCGATGCGTACGTTTGTGTGAGTGAGCCGTTTCGAACATTTGTAGGTAGTTTCCGTACTGTTCCATATATCTATACTGTGTCTTGGGCCTCATGGTCTGTGTCAGCAGATTCCCTCGTTCGGTAGCAACAGTGACGATGCGCTCGCGCTGCCTCGTGCCTAGGTGTCAGCGCTGTCCTTTGTAATGACGCACGTACCTCACTCAAACGGCTGTACAGATTTGGATGAAATATATCACACGGGTAGACACTGTCTTGGAATAGCTCATAGAATACTTTTTATACCGGGAATGTGTTTCTTTGGGGTATTTTTTTCTATTTTCACGTGGGTGAAGCCGTTGGTTGAACCTAGTAGCTAATATGTCATGGAGTTCCTGAGGTAGATGCACAATCAAGTTATTTTTAAATATTAAACTAGTGGTTTATCTTTTGTGTAGATACAGGGTGTCTTTGATATCGACGCACAAACGAATACCATGGATCCAGTACATGATTCTGGACACCCCAGTGGTGGAATTTTTCGTCGGATTTTTCCTAATTTTTTTTTTAATCTTTACGTTTTTTTGAAATTTCTTTAGAAAGATTTTTTTTTTTAAAGTCAAAGACACCGTGTGTATTTTGTCTGTGTATCGTCAATTTTAAATGTAAAATGTTTGTTTGATTAATTTATTTGTTAGCAGTACACCGAATATGACCCCCTTTTTTAATTTTAGTTCTTTTAGTCCATCCTAAGGTTGTCTGGTATATATCGCTGTCAGCGATAAGACCGCCATTATACCTATAGATTTAAGTTTCTATAAAATTGTCACTGTCCTTACAAACATCTACTTATACATTCCATAATATGGAAATATTGTAAGAACAAAAATTTTTTTTAAAGAGTAACCATGGAGTTTCTTGCCGGTTCTTCTCCATAGGAAACGACCAATTTGGAACCGTGCACTAGCTTCTGACATTTTATAAGTGCCCATGTAGGCCTATTTGAAATAATAACTTATGACTTTGATTGTTACTATTTTGGTGTACAATAAAGTTTATTCTATTCTACAATGAAGTCAAATATTTTGATTAAAGTTTATTTGCGAGTAACGTTGCAGGTTTCAACTAGTATCGTCTACGTGTATTTCAGTATTAAATTATCTCATATGGCTTCGTATCGTGGAAAGGGCTTGAAGGCACCTGTCTGATACAAGATTACAATAGATAGATCGGATTAATAATTGATTGGCGCTACTTTTCGTCGGCGTATCTATTTTATAGAACTACTTACGAGCAGTTATGTGTACGATTTTTAGATTATTTTATTATGCCCTTCTGATAGTGACTAAAAAAATATGCGACTTATATAATTATTGTACAGTTGACGACATATTTTTTTGCTTATTTCTTAGTCTATTTATGAAATATAACCGCTATTTAATTCGCTTTATTACACTAAAGAGTACAGCGTTACACGAAAAAATACCTAGTTTTTTTTAGTATACAATAAAATTTAACCACATTATTATTTTAATTTTCACAACTTAATACAGGTTTAAGATAAAAATAATCAAAAAGTTAACTACTACTACTTCTGTTGATGTACAAAGCTGCCTTCATTAGTAATATAGCAACCACCTATTAATATTCTACAACAGAGAGAAATAGAACATAAATAGACCGGCGTTCATGAGTACCTACGTGTTCAGTCGCCGCCTACACCAAACAGTTTCGATTGAAGCAAAAACTTGATTAAAAATCATGATTCTACTCAAAAACTCCGTTTGAAACCGTATGGAAACAAAAGCCAAACTTTAGTGTTCAAAAATCGTAGCAAAGTGCTACGAGATGTCGTAGCGGCTCGTAGCGCTCGTAGAACCTAGGCATTCTAGATTTCTTCGTGTTTGAAAAGTTGCTACGAATTTTGATATTTATGGAAAATGTATTACATAAATGATTATTACTAATGGCCAAAAATATTTTGACTTCATAAAAACATGATATTTGTAGTTACTTCGAGTGTTTTGTTAGTAAAACGAGAACTAAAGATATACAACCTAATAGAATAGATCGAAGAACGAGGAAGCATTTGAAATAAATCTGTGGGCGGGGTTTGTAGAAGCGATACGGTCGTGCACCGCTGTGAGTCGACCATTAGGCTGGTTGCAAACTTACGATTTTATATGATAAAAAAATCTAGAACAATGTATATTTTTTTAATGATGTTATTGTTGCTTTTTAACCGACTTCTAAAAAAGGAGGAGGTTCTCAATTCGGATGTTTGTATTTTTTTTTTTTTTTTTTATGTTTGTTCGCGCATAACTTCGTCGCTTGCCAACCGATTTGAAAAATTCTTTTTTTGTTGGAAAGGGTATACTTTTCAAATGGTCCCATAGTCACCAAATCGGTATCTGATGATGGAATCTTGGCGAAATCGAGGGAACTCCTCAAATATTATAAGCAATTATATAGTGATTTATGTATTTTCATCGAGAACTTAAGCATTTACAGTCAAAAAGTAACATTTGATGAAGTGGAACTGACGAAGAAGACCAGAAATGGTCAACGGAACTTCATACTCGCATAGATATCACAATAAAGATACTTATGCGACTATGACAATACAAATGAATGAATGGTTCTGAATAGTTACGTTGAAAATGGTATCATCGAAGTGATCTGATGATGATGATGGAGCCGGAAGGTAGGCACTGAAACTCCGTAATTAATCAATGTATCCTAGCCGTGTTTGGGCTTATTAGAATTATCATGAGATGAACTTTGGCTATAAGGTACTATCGAACTGATTTGATGATGGAGCCGGAAGGTGGAAGGTAGACACAGGAACTTCATAATAAAACAATGTAACCTAGCAGTGTTTGGGTTAATTGGAATTATCATGAGAAATAGGCACTCTGCTTATAAGTGTACCTATCGCAACTAAAAAGTGTGAAATAAAAAACTTTTTACAAAAAAAATATAACCGACTTCACTAAAAAAACACTAAAAAGATCAAAATAACTTTAATTTCGGAAGTCGGTGTTAAATAAGATACTGTATAATAATACCGAGAAACACCGACTTCCGAAATTAAAGTTATTTTGATCTTTTTAGTGTTTTTTTAGTGAAGTCGGTTATATTTTTTTTGTAAAAAGTTTTTTATTATAAAAATCTTTAGAGATAATTCGTGGTTTAAGTAAGCAATAATTGCAGAATTTCGAAAATTCTGCTTAGGTAGTGGTAAAATTTAGAGTAGATCTTTATTTTTTTCCTATGGGAAATCCCATCGTGCAAATATTTTATACGCAATAAGTACCTATTATATTATAAAATTGAAAGTAAGAATTAGTAGTATGTAAGTATAGAAATGGTGGTAGGTTCTTAAAAACATTTTTTTACCGAATTATCTAGCAACTATGTACCTGTAATTATGTACCCCGTGAACATAGAAATTAGAAAAATAAGGAGACTTCCTATTTACAATCTCTAATTGGAAGGTAAAAACGATGGTTACAAATAAAAAAAAAAATGTGGTTGTTCAACGGTTGAACTTCATACCTATGTATAATTAACATGTAAAAAATGTACGTTTTCTGCATGGATTGAAGACAAATTCTAAAATAGGCACTACCTATATCGTTAATTTAAAACGCACATGTGTTAGCCATATTATCATAGAGTACCGTTAAGGTAAATTGTTTGAATATCATGTAAATTATTACTGCTGTACCATTTTTAGAGGAAAATGCTGTTTATGTGCTTTATGTTATAGTTCAAGGACCTTCCTGTAAGTAACGTTTTAAAATTAAAATTAACCTTACTAGTTAGTAAGTGTGTAATTTATCTCCAATTTTTGATTGACTAATTAGAACATACCATTGACATTTATTTTAACACGTGTAGGTTAACATACGCTTTTTTCCTCTTTAATTGTCACTGTTTTTATTTTGGTTCTACCTCTAAGTACTAATTTTATAACAGCCTACTTCTTATAATTATAATTCTTAATTATTTACAATACGCAAAAACATAACATAGTACACAGTTATTTGACAATTCATTTACAAAGGTGAACTGAACTAAACAATACTAGTCTATAAATACAATATATTATCGTAATCATTATCATTGCCATAAATCTAAAAAAAAAAATATATAAAACACAAGACAAACTCTACAATGACCACATAATAATGAAAATTACGTAATGGCAACTTCAAAGTTCAAATCTAGTTATAAAATGTTTTTTTTTAAACGAGCTAGCTCAAATATTGAATATTAAAATAAATAAACAAAAGATTGTCTAAACGGCATTCATAGCACTGGTTGAAGGTAATCGTGTGCTAAAAAAAAACTGCGTGAATATCATTCAGCCTAAAATTTGTTTATAAATATGATGAATATGCAACATTCGTAATGACTATATTTACTTTTAAAATGTATGTGAACTTTGTTGGGATGCTTATACATATTTATTTTGCTATTATTTGTGTTTAAATAATATCTAATAACTTTTTTATATTTAGTTCTTAACAAAATGCATGTCCGCATGCATTTTTGCTTAAAAAAATCTACTCATATACTTAATATTTCTCATAAAAAAGCAAACTTCTGACTACGATCGCTGGCTGCTATCGATCGTCATGTAATCGGAGTGCGTGCGGGCGGCCTTCCGTAGCGCATACGACCGCGGGTCCAAGGCTAACCGTATTTTGTTCCGCGCTCCGTGAGTAATGACGTAATGGTATAAGTACTCCGGCTATCTATAGGGCGACCGGCAGATATGCGTGGCCTATATCATTATAATAGAAAAACGTAGACATAAAAATCATGAACAGGCAAGGGCCTTACACTGAGCCCTGTGAAATTCCAAATACTTGAAATAAAATACCTTGGCTTACTGTAACCTTGAGTGAGAATCATTAATCCCAAAATACATAATTTACTACACTTTCAACGAAATCGTAAACTAAAAAGAAAATTACGAGAAAAGTGAGGAAAACAAACAACGTACTCTGTCTTAAGCTTTAGTGAAATCTAGGATTATAGTAACGCCATCTGTGATGTTGAAAGTAAACTAGTTACTGTGTTTACGATTGAAACGAACTTGTGAAGTGTTTGATAGTGCTGTTCTAATGCTTTTCTTTTTATAACAGTATTATCTTTTTTGATATTTAAAAATAGTAAAAAAGTAGCTTTAAATCACAATGACGCAAGATTAGTATTGTTACGGTCCTAAAACAATATAAATGATGTTGCGATAGGGATTCATTAATTTCAGGATAGAACGATATAATTATCGCATTTGACCTATTTTTACGTCAGTGGGCCAAGGTTAACTGTTAGAAATACTTGAGGGAACTCTTTTGAAACAATTATATACTAATAACTTTGTGACAAACCATGACAATGGAGATTATTTTCTGAACAAAATGCAGAACTTTTAATGCTGTTTTCTCATTTTCTGCCAGAATAAGTTCCTTAATGTCTGTATGTGATAATGAAAGTGTTTGCGCTCAGTACATGCAATTTACTTTTAAGCTAAATATAAATCGAAAATAAACTCTCCAGCCGATCCATATAATACACATAGTTAAGATGTTCCCCTCGTACGCTTCTGAGAATTGCTCTGGGACCAGTTACCTTGACTTTTGTTTATTGTTTATTGCATTGCGTGGGTTGGGACTTACGATGTTTAATATATTCTCCTAATATATAAAAATAGACAATAGGGTCATCAGGGTTAGTCGAGATTCATCAAATAGCCGCTTGATTCCTTGAAACGGCTTTGGGATTGGAGTGTTTATCTTTTGTTTTTGATTTTTTTTAAATTTTTTGTGAGTAGCTACAACTAAAACCTGAATTGAATATATTTAGAACACTTGTTTTGTATACATATATTTTTTTACATTTTATATTTACAATTGCATAATATTTACTGCACAAAGGTTAGTAATAATTTTCGTTTAAGGAATAGTTAGGGACTCAACATAATAATATATGTTACCCCAAAATAATTGATAATAATAATTAATTTCATACAAAATTTAGTACAATATTTGTATGGCCTACAGATAATTGTTCCGAGTCTGTGTATCTTGTGTATGTGAGTTTACACGTTTGTAAATGAGATACAAGAGTAATTCTTAATGTTCAGCAATGTTTTATTTAAAAAACTACGCTGTCACGAAACCGAAAGCTTAGCTTAACTCCATTTTTTTTTTGTTTCAGGACGCCAATTCAAAGCTCACAAGGTGATCCTGGCAGCATGCAGTAAGCACTTCCAGGAGCTCTTCGACACAGCGCCCCCCAGCCATGCCGGCGCTTGCTATGTCATCCTGGAGGCAACCTCGGCTGACAACATGCAGGCACTGCTCGAGTTCATGTACAAGGGTGAGGTGCACGTCAGCCAGGATGCGCTCTCCAGCTTCCTTAAGAGTGGGGAAAACTTGCAGGTGGGTTTCAATAAATTCTTTTGGCTTATCAACGTAGAAGAAATTCGGGTTTCATTTACCACACTTATGAAGATAAGTAATGGTAATTTGTGACGTAAACGTATTTCTTACTCCAATAAGTACAAGCCAAAGTAAATGGATTATTCAAATGAATACTATCTGCAGCATAGTAGAAAAATAACTGATAATATTAACAACACGTTTGCAATGTAAATAGTTTTGAAACTGAAAATATACAGTTCTTAAAAAATCCAATTTGCTGAAGAAACCCACGCGATAAGGCCAAAGCTACACATGTGTATTGTATTTACATATACGTCAATGATATTGACATTTTTTAACCCAATAATTTATTCAAGAGCGTCTATCAAAACTGTCCTAATTTTAATCATTTCGATTCCAGGTCAAAGGCCTGTCAATGGAGATGTCTCAGGATGCTTGGGTCAAGCAACAGACCCAGCAAAATTCTGGAGACCGACATCAGACTCGCATAAAGACAAGTCCGGTGTCAGGGTCAGGGAATTGTGAGGTGCAGGAGTCAGCTGCTCCGTCGTCACACACAGCCACGTTTGCTCCGATCATGCCTCAGTATGGGATGCCGATCCATGGCAGTGGCAGCATGGGGCGGTATGCTCCCCCAGCGCACTTGCCGATGCACGCGGGAGGGCACCGCAGACCAGCGCCGCCCAAGCAGTCACCGTCTCAGAGCCCACACGCTAGGAATTACAGGTAAATAATAAATCAAAAAGTAATTAGCTTCTGGTAGCAATTTCGCCCGTGTGGAATTAGTACTTTACCCCATTATGAATAGCCTATAATGTACGTATGTTATTCTACTGTGAGATGTATAAGCTACAAAGTTATATTACTGTAAAGTTTCATAAAAATCTGTTCAGCTGTTTGTGTGTCTAGAAGTAAACATACACACACGCACACATACAAACTTTCGCCTTTATAATATTAGTGTGATTAATTATAAGTCATGAGATTATTTGAATTTTATTTGGAACTTAAATTCTGGTTGCAATCATTTCAGCCAACTAAATTATTGCATCTTATGGTCACTGGAGTTTTAGCGAAAAATCGAATGTTCGAATGCATTATCTTCAAGATATTAGGTGGAGATTTGAATTTGTCAATATTGCGTTAGCCTTATACACGATCATATTTCTTTTGTGGTTTGTCTACTAACGCATTATATGCATTTCAGAAATAAAGAGTCGTTTTCGAGGTTACAGCTAACCATATGTATTCCGAACTGATTGATCTTATTTTGAATATGCATAATTGATTTAAAATTTCGAAGGATATTTCTGTTATTATAAATACCCTTAGAATATTTGAAGTATGATGATTTAGTAAATGCAATTTTCGATAGCCCAGATAATACCAGTTATAAGCTTTGTGATAAACAAAATCGAACTTGACCTAGAAATGACGCATCACTAAATGTGTATCCATTAATGATTTCAATGTTCATCTAATGCTTATCTTTTTTAATTCACGTTTCTAAAATGTCTAACACAAGTTTCATTTGATTAATCGATGCTCTCGTTCGATCCTGTACATAACCAGGATCATTATCATTTTCTGCAGCTTCTACTACAGTTGAGTCCTTAACAAGAGTGGATGTCAATTCCAGGCAAAGCTCTTCGTCATCACACTGCGGCAGCGTGGCCGATGAACCCGACACCCGCTCTTCTCCGGGCGCAGGCGCCCGCTACGAAGAGAACCCGCCTGACTGCACTTCGACCCTCGGCAACCCTATCAAAAACAACGGATATGAACGCAGCGCCTCGGCCAACGACGACATGCCTGAACGCTTAAACAATGACCAAGGTGCTGAAGGTAGGTTTTAGAAAATTATGTATTTGCGTGATGATTTGGAAGAGGGGTTCTAAATTAACCAAATTTAATACTAACTAAGCTTCTGTTAATAAAAGCGGAGCTTCAATCAAAAAACCTTTGGTCTTTTATTCTTTACAGCTTTCAACAGGCTTTCATATTATTATTCAGCTCTTCAACTCTAATGCTGAACACATGTTATCGCTGTAATGAACGATCATTGGGAAATCTTCATGTCATTAATTTCATCATCATTCATCATCATCTTCTTCCATAATCACCACGCCTGGCGAATGAAGATTGATGATCGCAGTATGATGTTATTGAGGATGTTGCATCCTCTTGAATTCTTTGGTCACCATTTATGACACCATTAGGAGTCTTTCTATGAAAGTCATCCTTTGGGCCCTTCAGGTTACGATCAATTCTTCGCCAGAAAATACGCAGCTTTACCAATTCGCATGCTTAGCTGTAGATTGTTTTTGAGTAGTTAGTGCAGGTTATATAGTAGAAGTCAATAAAGTTGGAATTCTCAAAGCTATAATATTATATCTCTATTATTTTTAGACTTACGGATAAAGAGTGAGAACGACTACCAACCGCCAACTTATAACAACTCTCCGCCACCCGCGACGTCGCTGCCCAATGCTAACTATCACGACAAGCCAATGGAGACGTCGCCCGTGCCGCCTAAACCAAGCCCCGACATCTGGCCTGCTAAACTGATCACCAGCAAGTCTGGTGGAATCGCTACTGCTGACGGTGAGGACAATGTTGCATTAGGAAGAACCCTTAGAACTACGTTCGAGTTTGAATTTGAATATTTTTACCTTCTTCATTATAGACCAGCAGACTACAATCTTTTGACCAGCTAACTTGAAATGGTCCTCTCAGAATGAAAATTGATCGACCAGCTAATTTTTAACATCATATTAACACGTGCATACAAAAATTCCAGGTAAAAAGCTGAAATGCCCCTATTGCGAGAGACTTTACGGATACGAGACGAATCTGCGCGCCCACATCCGGCAGCGGCATCAGGGCATCCGCGTGCCATGCCCGCACTGCTCGCGCACCTTCACGCGCAACAACACCGTGCGGCGCCACATCGCGCGCGAGCATCGCCACCAAGTCACCCCCCACCTCCCCAACCAAGGCCCCCTCCATAACCATACGCAGTAAGAACCCACGAAGTTTTGGTCTCAATCTAATTTCAACCGAACTACCTCTGCTATTTAAGACCGGCTCGGGCAACTGTTTTATCTACCTCTGAACGCGTTACCATAAACTGACGGCTAACGATTGGATTACGAAGACGGTATCTGTTATCAACTCATGGTCGCCCGAGCCGCGTCTCAAACTGTGTATAACACGCGTACAATAATATACCTCGTTGATGCATATTATGTAATCAGTATCTACCTCAGAATTTGATCTTAAGATTTTTAAGGTTTTGAAATTGTGCGATAATTGTTACTTAATTTAATATTCATGTGTGACTTTGAATGGTTGCTCAGTACTCGTCTCTGTCTGGTACCATGTTTGAAAAATATCGTACCTTTTATTGCACCCTCATTTCGTTTAAGTACCTTAATATTTTTTGCAAACTTTAGTAATATGTCCAGTTGACTGTGAGATGAAGTTACCTTTATAGACGATTTATTTTGTGCTCTCGGTGGAGTTATGACATAGCTTATATAAAATACCTGAGCTAGGGAATCTTAGAAATGTTGTTGAGACTGATGGTCATAGGCTAAGTGTATGTAAATAATAGGAGAATGTTGTAAACCGCCTTGGCCTAGGTTGAAACACGCGTATAACGAAACTCTGTGGCAAAACTACCTCTGTTTTACATTTTTTTATTTTACTTTTATTACTAAACTACACTACATAATGACAATAGACTAGATAAATATGATTTAGTTACGCTTTCGACATATCTGTGATACAATAGAGAACAGGCTGTATAATTTATTTTTTTCACTTTGCCACACTGTCGATAAGGAAACAATCGGAAAAAAGTGCGAAAATATACGGAAAAGTAGAGTTTCAGCAGTTTTTTACTGTACAATGAATGAGGAACGGTTTTACTTTTGTACAAAGTACAATTTTGCCCTAGATACATAAGTAGTTAGGAAAAAAAAACGTCTTATTAAAAAAAAATTGCATGTACGGTTTGAAGCATGAATGTGTAAACAAATCTATCACTGTCGTTGGTAACAGGCTCGCCTAAGCGGATGTTACTATTGAGACCAAATAATTATATGTTTCAATGGGATGGTGTCGATTTTAACATTCCGTTATATAAAGTTTTTTTTTTTCGTCTTAGTGCATTTATATGAAGGCCACTTACTACTTTTATATTCCTAGTCATTTCAAGTGCAACCAGTTGAGATTTTTTAAAGAAAATAATTATTTAAATGATAAATTTAGGGGCGCCGTCGGTGTCATTGTATTATATTTTGTTGTGTTGACATCGGCGGGGCCCAAGAGTAATAATACTTCATATGTATACATTCAGCTGCAATAAATGGTTTTAGTTACATAAAGCAGATGGTACAGTGCCAAATATCCTCAATATTAAGTTCACATCGTATTATTTATTTTATTTTTTTGTTAAGTGTGAATGTAGCGACTGTGTGTAATATTCCTGATATTTAGGAATAAGTTGCATTCATATTTATTACTATATTTATATTTTAGGATACACGTCTTATTGAATATATTTATGACGAGAAAGATTTATAAAGGCTCAGTGACTTTTAAATATTTAGTTTCTGTTGTTTAGTACCATTTATAAGACAGCGTTTTAGTTCTCTTGGAATGGTTACCTCGTTTTTGTTATGAAATACAAAAAAAAAACTATAAAATTCTATTCATATATTAAATACAAAACTGTGTCGTTAAATGAGAATATGTAATCCAATAGATAGTATAAATTGTGCAAGTGAAATAGTCTCTAGTAGAGATACCTGTTAGGAAAATATAAAGTAGAGAATTTTTATCGATTTTATCTAACAGTTCCCGAATATAATTATATTATTATTGTATTATGGTATATGAATAGAATCAGAATACTAATAGTATCAATAGACCGAATAGAAGCTAATAAACCGTTAATATCTGAATATTTTTAGATTCGAATAGACAGGCTATTTTAAAATCTATGTGTACACTACACTATACTTGTACTACTTTTAATTGATATTTATATTGAAAATCTCTTTTTCTAAAAAATTATAAAAAAATATCGCCAAAAAATTATGAGTAAATCTGTACTGATTTCTGTCTCATTCAATATCGGGTCATGGAAGGGTGGTAGAAAGTGGCAAGAGTTCACAGGCTTTGCTTTATAAATAAATGTTACCTTAAAAAAATATTTTAATTTAATTGAAAATAAACGGATTGACGTAATATTTTCTCGGAAGGGCATTATGAGTGAGCGAATGAATAGCTGCTACATCCAAAATAAGAAAATATTTTTTATTAAAATCCAAAAAAAAGAAAAATATGCACATTGCTGTTTGGGGGGAAAAGCCCGGGGGAACAAATGTCGATTTTTGAGAATTATCGCACAGAAAATTCCTTTTATTTAATTTTAATGTCTGTGACCTCTCTTGGAGTTGGTAGGGTGGTATTTAACCGATTAGTTTAGGTTGCTTTACTTGGCAACGATGCACGATGTGACACTGTGTGCTGCAATCTTATAAGACAATGACCGATAACGTACTTTGCTCTGTCGCGTTGAACATCTACGGACACAGTGCCTTCGGTAACATCTAGGTGGAAACGGACTGTAGAAGCTTTGGAGGGAACCACATACTTATACTTTACGTTGACCGAATAATGAATAATTATTGTATAAAAATGTTTATCATTTATTTTACTATCGGCATTCTTTATTAAGTATAATATTATTGTTAAGAAAATGTTTTTGCTATTTCAATTGCAAATTGTTAACAATTATGTTTATTATTATTGGCGAGAAAAACATTGTTCTATTTTGTCTTTTCATTTTTTTTTCTCTTATGAATTCTAAATTCATAGTTGTGATTTCTTTTGACATTTAATGTTTTTTGTGATACGTAAAAGAGAATTGCATTAATGCATCACGTTTTTAGCTTTTTTTCGTTTAAGTAAAATGAGGGATTATGAGTATGTCTATGGACGGTTGCTAATGTTAGCGGTGGGCACTAGGGGCTCGTTATTTTGAAATCAATTATTGGATTTGCTTGTTTCTAAATTTTAGAAGGTACATAATTTAGATTACAATAACATCACATCATCAAATTTGATTCTGCAACATGTTTGTGTCGTCGTTCCACAATATTGTTTGTGACTAAAATGAAAAAAATAATTTCAAGTGATTATTGTACAAAATTCAGTATACATTATGGGATATTGGATAACACGTCTAAATTAAGTTGTCGCATTGTTAAAGCTAATTAGTGGACAAGTTACTAGTGGTCCCTGATATAGTTGTAATGTTATAATTGATGTGATAGGAAAATTCACATTTAGTCGGTGTATTGCAATCCCTTTATCATTGGACTTGGCCGGTCTCCCTTTATATGTGGCTGTAGCTCTGGTTAGAAGGTTATGGTCTAGTCACTATGAGATCTGCATCATGCAGATTTCTTAGTGTTTGGCATGTGTGGCCAACATTTGTGAGATCTCCATGGCGTCAGTAATAAGATTGGATCCAACAATGCGCCATACAAAACAGCTTCATGCGAGCGATGTCAAAGGTTTAGTTTTGAGTCAAGTTGAGTATAACATTAAAATAACTTTACTTTAGTTGCTTGCTATGAGGCATTATTGCTGGATCAAAACTGCATTTAAATTTAAGCACATCAATTGGTTCCGTTTTGAGTTTTGTTTTTAAGATTTATGGTTAAGTTTACTTTTAATTTTTTTTTTCTCTTTTGTGTACATAAATCGCGAGATGTCGTGATGGTAAAGCCAAAGATTGTTACGGGTATGGTGACCCTCTGCCGTCACACGGGCTATGTAGGGACCTTACATTCAGGCTCATCGCCTCTGGAGGCTCTATGCTGGACAAGTTATACACAACAAATCAAAGTATAACTTCGAATGTAATTTTCTACATAGCCTCTTAGTTATAATTATGTACGTTTATCTACCTCGAGGATGTAATTTAGGTCGTAAGTAAGCTTTTAAGTAGATTTTTTATATGATGGAAAAATATAAAATGTTAGCGTTTAAGAGTAATGTGAAAAATTAAAAAAAAATATTAATAAATTTTAAAGTACAAATATGCTACCTCAGGATTCAATTATAGGCATTTATCAAATTCTATAACTGTCCCGCAGATGTATTTTATATTATCTAATAATGGTTAAAAATACTTGTCAGATTTTTTCTAATACTTGTTCTTATTAAAATGCTGGTCATTACATTTTTGGAATTTATGAAAATAGATTTAAAAATGTAAATAAGGATGTAATTCAGTTGGAAGTTGTCGATAATAGTATGAAGCACGTTTATTTGAATCTCTGCAAGGTAGTCAGTGCTCTCAACTCAGTGTCATGCTCAAAAGAGGATATACATCGACGTCAGTGTTTAGCGACTCTGTGAGCTCGGAACGAGCTGGGTTGACGGTCTAAGTTAGTCGTAAGTGTTAATTAGGTTAGTTGTAATAATCTCATTGATGTACCTCATCTGTAAGCGCAACACCTGCGGGGGATCGGCCACAAGTCAATATCAATGTAATGTAATTAATTGTACCTTCCTTCACTCTCCGGAGTATAAATTTTTATTCGTAATTTTTATTATTATTAATTTTTCCCAGTTACTTTTTTGTGTTTCATAGATGTTACTATGTTTTAAGGAGACGAAAGAAAAAATGGAGAAATTATTGTTTGTTAGGTTTCTGCGAATTAAAAAAATGTAACAAAATATTTTTTTTGGTTTTTATTATTTCTTATTTTCCTTTTATTCATTTTTATTTTCCTGTTTATTTTACTTCGACAAGTTACACCCGTCCATCGTGTTTAATGTTTATTATAATACATTTAAGTATGTTATTTAAGGAATTGACATTTAAGTACCTATTCATAAAATAGTTGCACTTAACTGGACAGGAAATATTTAAGTAATCATTGGATGTTTTTATATTTTAAGGGTGCACTATTATTAAATTGATCGCGAGAGTACCTCGGGATCTCTACGAATTTGATAATGAAAAAAAAAATTAATGTTCTTTCGCATTACATTATTATGTAAGTTGTAAAATTATGCTCACTCCCTCATTAGTATAAAATCACAACTTCTCGGACTGAGCGGAATATGGGTGAAAACTGAAGCTATGGTATGTACGAAGAAATGAGTTTGATCATTGAGTAATTATATTCCATTTACTTCACTTTTCATGATAAATACTGGCTCTTAATATATTATCATCGTACATTCAGAATAATTTCAATGTTTCAAAATAAAATGATTATAGTCGTACATGACTGTATATAAAACATTATATTTCATAAAAATATACTTACGTGTTTAACCTTTTCATCTTGTTAAGTTCAAATGAGGTAATTCTCAGTGTCACTTAAAACTATGTTCTTGGTGTCATCTTTGTGTAAGTGTACGAGATATAAACTCTTATTGATATGCAAAAATGAAAAAATATAAAAAAAAGCAACGAGCACTCTTGTCTGCAAAGAACTAAAGTACAAATTTCTGAAGTCTTACGAGTTACTGCCAGTACAAATTAATTAATGGGAAAAAAATAAATGGTATCCGTTTTTTTATGTAAACGTTGCCAAAATTGTATTTTTTGGGCATCAGTAAAACTAATTTAGTGTAGGTTATTTCGTGGAAAGTACAAAAACAAATGATGTATGATGTACAACAGCCCGCATTTGGTGATTGGAGGACGGAGGGCGACGTGGATATCATTTGATATGTTTTCATTTATTCAGTTGCATTTTTATCATTCGATAGTCAAAATGGAACGTTAAAAAACGATGACTTATCGATTGGAAACCAGGATGGTTGTAAAACTAAGTAGGATTTTGTACGTAGAGAATTAATGCTTAAAGGAAAAAATAAATGGTCGTCGGTTTGGTGGTCTATGTCTGTAAAGGAAAAGTGATTGTCTGTGATTTTTTTAAGCGACTTTTTTATATATATGGAAGAATATATAATTCTTTAACAGTAAGAATAGCACTACTTGTGATTTTTACATTAGAAATTATTAGTTGACTTCATCTTTTTGTACTATATTATAGGGTAATGTAGCGATTGGTGTAGTGGAGAAAGGTGCGGGTTGAGTGTACATAGACTAATCATAAAGTATAAATATATCTATGGTATTGATAAAGCGTTCTTGTAGTAGGGGATTGTGGAGTAGGATGAACATCATTGGGCTCGCTTGCATGTTGATGGGTGGCAGGTCGGCGCTACGCAAATGTTGGCGATCCTCTACTACAAGAACTGTCTCCGACATCGGGTAACGTTCTGCTAATGGTTAGACCACATGCGATGCTTGTTTGTTTTTTAGAGTCTCGTGTTCTTCAAGAAGGCCACCTCAAAGGCCATATACGAATTAATGACTACAGTTTGAGGGACGCGGGACTCTTTCCGGTATATTAGTAAATTAATTTGTGCGTAAATTTAAAACGGTAATAACTTACCGAGTTCTAGCGAATTTTTTAGTGTGGTAAACATTTTGGCGTATTTTGTTATTTATGTGGTAATCGTAGTGATTAACTGTTACGTTTGCTTCGGGAAATTGGTCTTGTATTAGCTGAAGAAATGCCCTTACAGTTACAATGTCGCCCTAATAAAAAAGAGAATTTACTCATCTACCATTAACCGATTATATTTGGACCCATTTATTTTTCATAAGTACAATTATTTTACTGTGTACTGAAAAAATTAAATACGTGAAAGTCTACTAATAAAATGCTTCATATTTTCTTGTAAAACATTTATAATGTATTTTACTACCTCTTCACGTGTCCGCTTTAAATCCATTTATTTCGAAATGGAACTTTTCTTTTGGTAAGATTTAAATAATTACATTTTCTGATTATTACTTTACATTTATAAAAATGCTTTACAACAGAAATGAAACCAGTTTTCAGAAAAATATTTACGGGTCGTAAACATTGGATAATTAAGTTTAATCTACTTTGATACAATTTTATTGTAGGATAATATCTGACGACAGGGTTATTCTTCAGCTTTTCAAGTTCTTGTGTGATTATTTATTTCGATCGGATACATGGCCTGGTATCAGGTTTTAAAAATACAATTTTTTTTTTCTAAAATTCTTCTTAATCATGAATAAAAAATGAATTCGTAGTAAACAATAACAAATCTTATAAATAACAAGTAATGACATTGTCCGATACTTGTCCACTAATTCGTATGATCGATTTATTGCTAACAAAAATTTAGTAGGCGGCATTACAAAAATGGAGATCACTATAATGAAAATGTTAAAGGTTAATAGATACATTATTTCATAACACCTTCTAAGTTTAACGCATGCCGTGGCAGCCTTCCATTAAGGCTACATTATAAAATGTAAGAATACTGCATCATTAGCGTGTTAATGGTGTATGCTTTGTTGGTTGTCCTTAAACGAATAATCCAGTTCACGTATCCGATCGCAAACAAAATAAGATCAATGATTGTAATTGTATACTTTGGGAAATAGCTTCTTTAACGTAAGCGATCTTTCAAAATGTGCAACAGTTTGCATCGTCGTAAATAACCCAATTATAATAATTTTCCGCTATTTCCCAAAGTAAACTGAGTGTACGAAGCGGGCTTAGGATTCTAATACAGGTATTATAATTGTCCATTTGTGCACTAATTATAAATTTGCGTAAAATAGATTATAAAAACTAATTAAACGAAAATGCAGTACCCACAACACAGTATCCTACAATCTGGCTTAGGTCTAGATATTGTATTGATGAAACATTTGTTCCATTGTGGAATTCTTAAATTAATAAAAAAATGTTGCTAAAATTATCTTGCTGTGTTGTTTATTTTAGATTTAATACCCTTAGTTAAGTTATCCTTACTGTTATTTCCCCAGTTCTGTAATAATCAGCTGCATCTATATGTGAGCGGGTGTTTCCCAGATATTTTTCGACCGATAAATATACAAAGCAGTTTTGTATAAAAGGCTGCTCAATAAAATAGATGCTGTATATTCTAGTATTAATTTATTTACGAGTCAATTACTAGACAATAATAATTACATACCAAAATGCGAATTATTTCGAAAAACATAAGCTATCGAAATACGAAACAGCAGAAAACAAAATTGGCATTTTAAATAGGAATACGTCTGTGACAGACACAAGTAATCATAAAAAGGTTACAACTTCGAAAGAATCCTATTACAAAATTAAGTTTAACCCTAGACACCTAACCATCGTCGATTCGACGAATACGCTACAGAAAAATCACAGTTTTTTTTGCGTCTGCGGCATTAATCCCACTTTACTTGTCAACTAAGTTTTAGAATTCTATCGGAAAGCAATCAAGTTCAACAGATATAATATAATTCAAAATTTTACAAAAATGCTGGTCGTTTCGACGAATGGTTAAGGTTTGTGTCATCATTCTGCTACATATTTCCGATGTTCTAGTTCTTATGACGCTTATAGTTTTCATGACGCCTTCAAGAGTATAACACTGTCTGATGTAATTCTACGCGTTGCTATTGTACGAGGAAGATGTTAGTGCACCAGATGAATTATCTGAAAGCGAAACTGAAGATTATGTCGAACTGAATTGGGTTCAAGGTTTTAAAATTAATAACATAACATACATACATAATATAATCAGCTTTATAATGTTCCCAGCTGCAGGTACTCTGGCCTCCTTTCTAGAAGAGGGAATGGGCTGCCAGCCACCACAGCTGCGGGCCCAGTGCAGGTTAATGGATATCATACGTCTACCAAATTTTTGGTTCTAGGACATGCCAGTTCCCTCGAGATGTTTTCCGTTTTGAGAGCAGTGAAAACTACATCTAGAATAAATAAAAGTAAGTAAAATATAAATAAATTGTTTTACTTCATGGAATAATAACTAATTTACTAGCCTTGAAGACAACTAAATTATAATCGGAAGGGAAGACCGCAGCAGGCTGTATTCCGGTTTTTAATTGTAAGTCCGGTGAGGACATGCGTCGTGTAGGTGCGAACGCTGTGACGCCTCTATAGCCACTCCTCAAAGAGGGAACTTACCGCCGCAATTGTGGCATGCCCTCTCATGCCCACTCATATACTGGGTTCTTGCCATAGGAAGCGTTAAAAAAAAGGTAGACAAGCCTATGTACAATATAAAAGCACCATACACGAGGTCAAAACCAACATAATCTTCCGGATAACCCATAACGGCTAACAGGCTGTTCGTTTACATATTTTATTTTATTCGGATAACACTCATTGTATGCAAATATAAGTCCATAAGTACAAACTCGTACATACACACTTAAATATTTATTTAAATACTGCTAAATGTCAGCTAGTAACCACTGACATTTCCATTTTTTGCAATTTAGATCAATTAAGATAAGCGCCATTTAGATTTGAACCAGTATTTGAGATATTTAGTTTAAGGGCAGAAGATGTAAAGGCTTTGTATTGCATAATGCTTTTATAGAAAAATGTCATGCTACCGTTGCGCAAGCGTGCTCCACCGTCGACAACTTACCAACAGCCCCCCTAGCCAAGTTACAACCGTTTCGTTTCGATTCTCTTTTCGTCGATCGCCTCAAGTAGGCCACGCCTCCGATTCCTTTGTTCTGACGTCACCTCAACGTTCAGTCACGTGGTCAGAACAAAGGAACAGGAGGCGTGGCCGACTCGAGGCGATCAACGAAAAGAGAAACAAAACAAAACGGTTGTAACTTGGCTAGGGAGTAGGGGGGCAGGTGATATAGTGGTCAAGCGCAAGCATATTTAAAAAAAGTTACAATCCACTTGCGACCGATGAAGATAAAAAAGTACATTCCTATTGTGTAGTAGATATTATGCAAGAAAAGATAATAATTATTGTTTGGTTGCGGGTTTTTCATAAACCAAACTAAAATATCCTAAGTTTTATCCAAGCTGAACTATGCTGACACTGTGTATGGGGCGTGCATTCTCGGTAGAAGTGATAAGCTAATTCAGAGAGTACAAAATGCTTGTGCGAGATTCTGTTTTAATGTTCCTCCCAGATCTCACATCACTCCATTTCTAAATAAGGGTAATTTGATGAGAATGTCAGTTCGCAGAAAACTTCATCTGGCCACCCTACTCTTTGGCATAATCCTCACAAAGAAACCGGCTTATTTATATAATAAATTGACCTGGTCGCGTGATGTGAATAAAATTAAAACTAGAGCTTCTGCCTACCTTTTGTTGACCTTGCCCCATAGAACGGCTGCATTCCGTGGTAGTTTCAAGTTCATGGCTTCCCATATCTGGAATGCCCTGCTGCCACCTCTTCGTGCTATGAAAACAGTTGGAGCATTCAGTCAAAAGTTTAAGCAATACTTGTTGTGCACCCAAAAGGAAACCACCACATGAACTTACCCTGGGTCGGCACGCAGTTTGTGTGATGATTTTTAAGTTCCATGTGCCTACTAAGCAGCAATTTTTATCGGCATTACTCTTGCGACCAGCACAACACTTCCAAAGAATAAGTAAAGCTAACGTTTTATACACTTCACTTTTCACTAGGTACTCACTTCATGTATATTCTTTGCTTCACTACAGTCACAGTCAGTAAAAACAAACAACACTTATATTTTGTATTATTTGTATGCACATTATTTCCAGTTTATTACTTAAAATCGTTTTATTTGAGCTGTTATTTATTTTTGTTTTCCTCATTTTGACAGCCGGCCATTACTTGGCCATTACCACAGACTATAGCCTACATCTGCGCCCGCGCGTTCCATTCGTTTGTCTGCTATAGATAAATGCTTATCGGAGCATCGGGCGTATATGAATGGTTAAATAGTGCTTTTATTATACACTTTTTTAGTAGTTTAATTGATTTGTCTATATGTTTAGTATATTTTATTTTATTATTTTGTTATATAAATATTATCTTATTTGTTTCTGTGTTCCGTGAGTGTGTCCGTGGCATCACCAGGCCCTATCAGAATACCAGCGCTGCGTTATTTACTTTTTAGTTAAATGTCGCAGCATATGCTGAGATAGGAGCCTTTTTGGCCTCGCACAGGTGTTTTATTTTTTATGTTTGTATATTGTTTTTTTCTATTATTTTTAAGTTAAGTATTTATAGATTAAGTAGTTACTTTTTATTTTATTGTTGTTTGTCCTGTGCGAGTCTCAAATAAATGTTTTCTTTCTTTCTTTCTATCCTTGAAAATCCTGACGCCCTGGCCGCTGCAGGAACCGTCTATGTGGGTTCGCAGACGGCGAGAAGTAATTAGCTCACCGCGTGACAAGGGCCAGGCCTGGGTCGACAGTGTGTTTCACACGTGCTTCATAGAGATGTCAGAGTGACTTACGGGGCCCCTTAGAGTCGATGCTTGTCAGGGCTGCTGAATTTTTCGAAAGAGTTTCCACGGCCCTGGAGCGCAGGACAACTGAAGGAACATAGGTAGGTTTTAGTAAGATATTACCTCTCAATCCACGCAGTACGGTAGAAGTATACCCCTATTATATGTATACCCCTATACACCCAAAATAAGAGATCCAGAAAAAACAAAGTCGATACCTATCAGAAAAAACCAATCGTCCTCCTTTCTTCTTGGTTCTTGGCACCTTTTAATCAGCTGCTACCAACCATCTTGCGTGGATTGTCGCTCAACCTAGCATACATAGTATATACGTATTCATACCTTACAGACTAACAATATATAAATAATTAATCAATCTTATTTATTGACAAAAGTCTACCTTCACCATGAGGGACATAAAAAGTTTTCAAGACTCGCACCACGAACGCCTTGAAATTGACGTTACGGTGCGACTCCAGCAGCTATACCCGCAGTGCGAACTTTGTATTATGGTGCACGTACTCCACGATGTCTTCCACCCTTGTGGTGTGATGCAGGTGGAAGATGTACACGGGAGTGTTTGGCTAAGCAGCACGCAGACTCACGCTAGGAGTTGGGGGTGCTATGCCGCAGCGATTCTTGTTGGTTTGAGTTCGACACATCCTCCACAACCACAACGATACCATCACTATTCTCGACCTTGTTCTTTGCCTTGTCAGGCACAGGTTCCAAATTAAGAGCGATAGGCTTACGTCACCATAAGCGCCCCTTACAAATAATGACGACTACGGATGATTACATGGATGGTATCCATGGTTCTTGGTGGAAGGAATGGATGTTTGCTAATGGCGATCTACCTTACATGAGACGGTATCATCATATTTTCAGCCAAAAGACGTCCAACACTAGCCTCCCCCAAAGGTCGTCACATCGACCGGCGCTGTACTCGCCACCAGTAAATACTGCAGCCCTCATCAGGTTGTGGTCGCCACTCCAGAACCTTTCAGCCCTATCTGAGACGGTATGAAACAATCTAAATATTCACCTATCTATCAGTCATCTATCATGAATACATATTAAGTAACATACATATATAGTACATCTAATTCTCTGTTCTGACCTGGCGTGATGCCAAGTACTCTGCGAAATTACCAGGGAGTAATGAGAGAAGGTGGGAGCACTTTATTTGTTAACACATCTAGTTTCTATAATATCACAAGATAAATCGTTTTCTTTACTCTTGGAGTAAGTAGTGGTTATCTAGTAATGCCAAGGTGAATAAAATGTCAACGAACGCTAGTAACTATGCGTTTGTTGAAATTTTATTCTTATGAGCTCAGAATGAAAAATTAAAAATCTAGGAAGGCTCAAAATAGCATGCTCGAAAAAGGTCTCAAATTATTGGTTTGATTCACGTATTATTGATCGATTAGTTATAAATTACTGGCAATTAGGTACTTTAATATCTATTATTAATTCAGTTCTGATAGACTTTATTACCTATTTTATTTAATAATTATAATTATATTAGTGTCGGAAGTATCACTCTAAAATATGTAAGCCCCAGGCGTTAGCTTAAGCGCCTTCTACGATGATCCAATTTGCGCAGTAAGAATTGCGGTTTTATTCTCAAGGCTCAATCCCTGACGAATTTAATTCTTACGAAATTGATAAACAAGGATAATCGAATCTCCACCAAGGTACTCGTTTAATGTCACCTTTCTCGTACATTCGAACAGCGATTCCCATTTAAAGAGGAGTTAACTCGATCGAAATACAAAAAAAGATAAATAAATTTATGTAAAGCATTTTGTAAACACGAAAGGTTAAAAGAAATGAACTGGTCGCATTCTTGTAGACTTGCACTTACATCGATGAACATTTAAGACATTCTCAAGGTTGGCTGAGAAAATAAAACCATGTAACGATGCGGAAGCTAGTGAAAATTAATACCGAGGAAGTATCGCAAGACGGAAGATTAGAGCGATACAAATGTGTCACATAACACAATGTGTTTTTGTCTAGATATCAAAGGTTTCCCTCTATATTTCAGACCGTAAACATTTTTTTTTGGGTGATGTCAAAACACCACTCTCTTTTCTGAGCAGGGCCGTTAATTTATGTTATTTATTTATGTACACACAAACACTTAAAAATGAAAATAACAAAAGCAGATAGAAGAGCACAAAGATACTGCTTATTTCAAATGAAATTTCTTTCAGCAGACCTGCGACAGGAGAGTTGAAGGAGAGATGTAGACACAGTGTATACAAATAAGTTAAAAAATTATCAATTAATATTTTTATTTTTTCTGTTATTTACTACTTACTATAAAAAGATTTACTTTATGATATAAAATATTATTAAATCTTCGTCTATATTTTTGAATATTTTATGTTTATTTTATTACATTTAATGTGTTGTAGTTTTATTTAATAGATTTTTGTGTATAAAATATATATATTTCTGTTTATATCATTATAAATACTTTCTATCCTCCTTCGACCGTAACAAATTTAGATTCAGTGTCTTTGTTTTGAAGACGGTAATTTTAGAGGATAGTCAATACTCAATTCTTTATTGCATTCCACAATGTAGGTTTAAGTGGTAAAGATTTGCCAAAAGAAACAATCGTCGACCCTGTAGAGCACATCAAAAGAAGTCATATCCTTCTTTTGATGTGCTCTTCGGAGATGAGGACTTATCATTAAAATATCAATCTAACATAATCTAAGTAATCTAAGTAGTGATCTAATTTAATCTAAATACATTTTTATAAAGTAATTAATTAATAATTAATTAATTAATAATCATGTGTTTCAAGGATTTGTCATTTAAATATATTTGACACTATAGTAATATTTGCTTATTAATAGCTTTTTAATTTATACGTAAATAAATATACACGTTTTTTTTTTCGGTGGGAAAATCATCCAATAACATCTCGCGCCCTTGGGCGGAGCGCGAGGGTGTGTCAGACTTTACTGACTAAAAACCCACTCCTGTTCCTTCGTTGCCTTTCATACCAGGGCCGAGTCTTCCTTTCAGAAGCAGACCCTTGGCCCTAGTAGGCTTCGACCCTGCTTTGCCCCTACGGTTTGCTGACATCTCCTTGAGGCGCGCGTGGAACAGTACGCGGTGTCGACGACTTGGGCTCGATCCGGACGGTTACCGGACGATCGGACGGCGAGCTACCCATTGCTCGCTGTCCACAAGCCCGCGCCTACGGTGGCCGGAAATCGGGATTGGGATTCCAGCGGCTGGGGCTCTCGCGTGCACGTGCGGCCTCCTCCTTTGCTAACATTATTGCTTCGTAGAAGAAGGCGACCGCCTGCCACTCCTCCTCGCTTCGGACCAAGGCCAAATAAATATATAGGTACAGTTTCCATTACTAGAATACCTTCCAACAGTCTCATAAAAATTTGTACCCGTTACAACTCGTCACCTTTTGAGGTCAGTGGTGTAGAAATCGAGTATATTGGGTTTATATGTAGAATATTAGTTTCAACCGGTGGCTTCACCCCAGTCTCTTTGTCACTTAGTGTCAAAGTAGCATTCTATTGCTGAAATATTTTTAAAATCAGTCCAGTAGTTTTTTCATTACATTCAAAATTACAAACGTACAAAAATACAAATCTTTCTTCTTTATAATACATGTATCTTTACATAATATAATTTTTCTGTACGCGTGTTGGTCTCCTAACTCCTCCAACACGGCTGGATCGATTTGGATGAAATTTTGTGGGTATTTTAAAATGAGTCGTTGGAAGGTTTATAAATACAATTGGACCCGGCTTGTGGCGCTGTAATCGGATACTCAAGTTTGTTCAAAATTCAAAAAATTCAAATTCAAAATATTTTTATTTCATATAGGCCTACATGGGCACTTATAAAAAGTCAGAAGCTGCACGGTTCAATGTTCTGACGAATAGCCAGCTTTCGGACAGGACTTCGTCTGTCGGGACCGCTAGTTATTATATTTATTATTTATTTATTTATTAAACACTATGCACAAAAGTACAGCGGCGGACTTAATGCCTTAGGGATTTTCTGTCAGTCAACCTTAGGGTGATGCAGAGATAAATAGCGGTAGGTCTTAATAGTCGTTCAAATCGACAATTGAAAAACATTAACGCTGTGATGACACTACTGCCAACTTCTTACGAATTAGCTCGCGAACTTTGGTTTTGAATGTTAATCGATTTGGTGCCATCCTAATCTCCTAGGGGAGCGCATTCCACAAAGAAATAGCCTAAACAAAGAAAGAACAGTGAAGAAAGTCAGTACGATGAGTGGGCCATTGAAGTAGGTGGTTATGGGATGAGGTGAGCGGTTATATATGTTATAGTATTGATTAGAAAGGAGAATTATGTCGCTACAAAAGTTTTGAGTTTAATATTATAAGATGCTAACGAAGGATATAGGAAAGACGATGAAATAATAACTGATAGTGACGTCAGGTACAATAATAATATCTACGGTTTCTAAATATTAAGAATTTGAAGTTGAGTTTTTGTTAAACTCTACTGGAGACTGAAAACCATCATTTTGCGTCAGAGAAGGATAAACCAATTAAAAAATCGGCCCTAGGACCATAACTCCTTGACGTTCTTCTCATAGGTTTTTAATAAGAAAAAATTGTAAAAAAAAACATGATTATTAAAACACGATTGAAATTGATCTAGTTTTTTTGATGGTCATACATTATTCTTAAAGATAACACTTAAGAGGGTCCTTTTTCACTCGCCTATCGTCAACATCGAGCTGGTTTAAAAGCTTGTTACTTTATCTAACGCAATCCATCGAGATGTTTGACGAAAAGGCAACACGAAAAAAGAGAGATGACGCCTGAAAATTCTGTTAGCATTCCGTAATTCCGTGATTTACTCGAATATTTTACAAAACTTGTTCCAGGAAAAAAATTGTCTTCATTCAGAATCTTGATTAGATTTGCAAGGCTTCTATTATTATACTTTTTGACTTAATATAATAAATTATGAAGTAGAAGTGAAGTGTCTAAAATCAAGCGAAATAGCAGATTTCCAGAGGTCTTTACTGGATTAGTTTTACACAAATTTATAAATTGATTTCAATAGAAAACCAAGATACTGTGTCTCCAAAATATGTAATGAAAAATAAGAATTAGAATAATGTTTATTGTTCATTGTTACAGTAAATAAAGAATACCTTAAAATTATTATATAATAATTATAATATTGTCTGTAACTAATTAGTAATTATACATATATTTGGATGGTGGTTTAAATGTAAGTAACCTCATAATCGCGTAAGAGCGTTTTTATGAAAAACAGTGAAAATGTATGGCGAGTTGCATCCCCTTAAGAGACTCGTTTAGGTAGTACATAAAGTACGGGCAATCAAATTTTTTTTTTTGTAAACGACTAGGAAAACGTTAAGCTGATTATTTTCGTATTATTAATTGTACTAAATCGAATTTGGCAAAGTAGCTCCACCCTCTTTTGTATCTTAATAGACTAGTTACATTAAGAATTAGGTCGTAAATATTCAAATTGAGCTTTGTTTTGAGTTTAGTATGTATTAATCACTATGTGTATTATGTACTAGTGATGATATAAATAGGGTTGGCAAAAATGTAAAAGTACATGTATTCAAAATATTTTATTATAATTCCGCTTGATTTAGTTCAATTCAATTTTAATTTAATTGTTTTATTTGTAATTATGTAACTTTATATTAACATTAGATATTAAGTGAATTGTGACTTCTAATACTATGGAATTTTGTCTAAAATAAAATTTAATTCATTAAACCCCAAGCAAACGCGCGTTCGCTCTCTCATTGTCTTTCTATTGTGTCTCTAATTACGGTATTCGAAAGGTTAAACTATTATTATTATTGCAGACTTTGCAGACGCAACGGCAATTTTTTAAGTCAAAGTGTTTCTAAAAATAAGATTTTTTTTCTTTTTGTGAGGTTGAAACATGCGCAGGATCAGTACCAGTATACGATCAGTGAATAGGTACTTTTTCAGCAGAACTTTTTATTAAAAACTATAATAGCTAAGTATAATTCGCCTGCTCATTACTTCAACCTACACTCCAGAATTTTGCCTCAAATTATTTTCATAACCCATAAAAGTTATTACTTACACTAAGCAGCCTGACTAGCTCGTGGACCTCATTATTTTATCTTCCATTGTTTTTTTGCACAGCTTTCGCCCACTTCTTTATAGCTCCCAAATATGGCGACCCTATCTCGGTCGTCATCAGAATCCGGCCTATATCTCAAGTTCGTCAAGTGACCGCGCGTCGGTGGCGGCTAGACGAGTGCTATATAAGCTCGCTCTGGTTTGTGGTCTGCACTCATTCGATCAGTGATAACCTCAGGATCAGCAATGGCAGCCAAGGTAGGTTGTCTTGTGAGATGTGTTCAAAAATACAAGTGTCATCGACGAGTAAAATATATTTTAGGAAAAATAGATTAAAATTTGCAAAATTTAGATTGTAAAAAAATTAAAACTTGTGTAATATTGTGTAATTTCAATCCAGAGATCACTTCGCTGAAACCAATTCGCAAGCAATCATCAACCTTACTACAATTTTAATGATGATCTGTTTCCATTTTTTCCCATATACTCGTAATATTACATTTTTATTGGTCGTCAAAAGCTCTCCCAATATTGTGCACTTTTGCTCTATTCCGGTTTCTATATTAAAAAAAAAAAACATTGTTATTTCAGTTCGTAGTTCTCGCCGCCCTGGTAGCCATGGCCCACTGCTCAGTGGTGCCAGTGGCGCGAGTAGACAACGACTACAGCAGCTTCTCGTACGACGTGGCCGACCCCAACACTGGCGACTACAAGAGCCAGGTGGAGACCCGCTCTGGCGGCACCGTGTCCGGCCAGTACTCGCTGCTCGACGCCGACGGCACCAAGCGCACCGTCGACTACACCGCCGATGACGTCAACGGCTTCAACGCTGTTGTTCGTAAAGATGCCGCTGTTGTCTCCGCCCCAGTTGTTGCCGCTGCTCCCGCTGTTGTAGCTGCCGCACCTGAAGTGGTTGCCGCCCGCACTGTTGTCGGTCCTTCCGTATACGCTGCTCGTGCCGGTCCCGCCTTCTACGCCGCTCAGTCTGCTCCCACGTTCTACGCCGCTCAGGGCGCTCCCACTTTCTACTCCGCTCCCTCAGTCTACTCCTATGGCGCTCCCTCTGTCTACGCCTACGGTGCTCCTTCCCTGTACTCCGCTCCCCTGACTTACGCCACTAGGTGGTAAATAATGATGCATGTATATCTTGATGGTGCTCTTTGTATATATTGTATATTTTAAGTAAAAAGTGAAACTACCTAATCTTCTTGTTTTTATTAATCGACTTCAATAAGGAAAAGGTTTTTTACGATCGCTGATCCCATAAGAAAATATCACTTTCTTGTTATCATAAATCCGAAAAAAACTTAACTTGTTTAAATACAATTTCGTGTTGATAGATGAAATTTAGAAATCGCTGACTGTTTGCGTTATTATCATGTTTCATGGAAACCTGTATTTTAATGGATTTAAATCCTCGGGGATACCTTCCACTTGGTTTGGGCGTAGGGGTCTGTTAGACGTTTATGTTGATGCTTTGAGTATTCTTCAGCCCAAATTGTCGACGGCGCATAGTGTTCCACGCGCGCCTCAAGGAGATGTCAGCAAACGTAGGGGCCCAGCAGGGTCGAAGCCTACGGGGGCCATAGGTGATGCGAAAGAGAACCCCGGGGCCCTAGAACAAAGGCAAAGAAGGAACAGGAGTGGGTGTTTAGTCAGTAAAAGTCTGACACACTCTCCCGCTCCGCCCAAGGGCGGGGGATGTCATTTCCCACCTACAAAAAAAAAAACTACCCCCAAGTGTCGGCACAACTACTGGGCCTGTGCGTCTTGCATCTATCGGATTCCCGCAACACAATCATCAGTCCATCTTGTGGCAGGCTTTCCAACGCTGTCTTCCAGTACGCGGTCGTTATTACAGAAACTTTCGGCCCCATTAACTATCTCTTCTGCGAGCAATGTGCCCTGCCTGCTGCTGTCATTTTAGTTTAGGCGTTTCTTTGAGCTGTCGGTCTCCTACGAATATTTGAGTAAAGATATGAATTTTGATATCCCTGCTCTTCTAATCATAAGCTTGTATATGCTGCAAAACCGTAAAGTATATTTGCTTGCCAATCATGATAGGTAATGTTTAGCAACATAAACGTTTTTTCTTTCTTTTTCACCGAATTGGCACAAACATCTAGTTTGCATCTATTTGCTAATTCGCATAATAGCCGAACGGCGTCGACCTTCAAAATTAAGCAACGTTTGCCGAACATGAGCCATAGATGGGTATCAACCGTTACCTCGGTAGGATGGGAGCTGGGTGTAGACTACAAATGATACGAGAGTATTTAATTAAGGGCTATATTTCACCGGGACACCATGGCGACGCGACCAGTTGCGCCGCCATGGTGTCCGTAAGCTACCAAACTAGATACCATACGGACATCAAAGTCGCTACACCACATTGAGACAGTATCAAAATGGACCTTAAGTGCACGCGTCCGAGTTGGTCGCGTCGCAAAATTGGTTGCGCAACCAAACGGACACCAGGTGAGTAACTCTCTATAGAGCTGTATACATTTTGTTGGTAGCGGCGACTGGTCGCGCCGCCATGGTGTCTCGGTAAAATATAACCCTAAATTATAATGAGATAAACCAGCACCTAACAAAGCAACAAACTTAAGTGGCAGTGGGCAGAACAGATGTTCTGCTAGCAATGTGCCCTGCCCACTGTCGCCGATGGGGCCGAATGGTTCTGGAGTAGCGACCACGTACCAGAAGACGCAGTGTTGGAAGGCCTCCCACAAAGTGTACCGATCGATGACCCTCACCAGGAGGGTCGCGGGAATCCGATGGATATGAGACGCACAACACCGTTCGTCATGGTAAAGCTTGGGAGACGCCTATGTCTTGCAGTGGACATTTTTCAGCTAAAATTATGAAACTAGCACCTAAAAGTCAACAACTCGTTGGTAGTCAAGTCATAGAAATTAAGTTTGTACTTAGACCGATCATTGAACAACTTTTATTACCACTAGCTATTGAGGTGTCCAACAGTGAACCATGAAAAAGTTGCAAATTCAAAGCTCAGCTGTTTTTAAACACAATGAAATTTTTTTTTGATAGAGGATAGCTCTAGAATTATGTTTATAACTTTGCATATTAATTTTTGACCCAAACTCACAGGATAGGATATATTTAAGATTTTTTTAAGGCTAGGTCAATATGTACACAGTGAACCATCCTATTTATTTTACAGTAAATTATGACTATTTATGTCACAAAACTAAAGGTAAACCAAATAAAACTTCTTGTATATGTTACCAAGGAATCAACTTTATTAATCGTAAATGTTTTTAATAATGGTTCATTGTGTACCATACTTACCATTCAACATTTATGGTTTTGTTAAAAACAAACGACAAGAGTTACCATATTAACTTCAGTTTTATACGATACTCCAATAAATACTATAATAAGTATAATAAATGTCACACAGAAAAAAAATATATAACAGAAGTAATAACAAAAGATAGAAGTTACGTTTATTTTTTTATCTTTTAGCCGAAATTCATAATTTGCTCCGCCACACTGGTGTCTTTGGCGCCCTTGGAGTACTTTCGTGTCCAAGACAGGCATTGACCACGTCACGTTTACAAAGTAAGAGGGGTGGCTCAATGTGTACCACTGGTTCACTGTAGGACATCTCACCCTAATGCTTACCCCATTACTTAGGTCAAAGCGGTTCTTCATAATCCAAAACATTATTATTATCCAAATTAATTAAAGCTTACAGCATGCATTTGGTTTTAATTGCTTTGCCAATTAAAACAAATCATGTAGGTAATAATTGAACTAACTTCAGTTAATAAAAAATAAAACTGTTTCTCCGTCCTCTTGATATAGTTTAAGCAAAATATAAACTTGTTTATATAAAAAATATGATATATATTATGTCATTTTAATTACGGATACAATTCTTTTTATGAACACATTAACATACTATACAACACCGTAGTACTGGCGTAAAGGTCGGTCAATCACAGTAATGCAAAGAAATCATTCGATGAACTCAAACCTGTTAAACCACTTGCACTGAACAAGTACATAATAATTGCAGCTGTCGTCATAACTTCTCGATATCCGGCACAGTCGCGTAGCGTATACGGAGCCTCTTTGGGATCAAGGGCCCCGTATTAATATATTTTTTTTTACAATTTTGGCCCTACTAGCTCATATTTAGTACCCAAGACACAAGAAAGACGGAGTCGCGATATGTCACAAATGAAATGGATAGGCGGCTAACTTGATAGGTAACGTCTATACTAACTATAAAACGTGCGGGTGGAGCAAAATATGGAAGAAGTGGTTTTTTTACACACTCACTACTCTGATTACTCTGGAATAGATAATAATATATACTCTATATTATACATCATAAACAATTATGAATACGGTATAACAATTGGCAGTTTTATCGCTAAAAGCGATTTTTGGACAGATTTTTTTTATTATTATTGATAGGCTTTTATTTTCTTTTTTTTTGGTGGGAAAATCATCCAATGACATCCCCCGCACTTGGGCGGAGCCGGAGATTGTGTCAGACTTTTACTGACTAAAAACCCACTCCTGTTCCTTCATTGCCATTGTTCCAAGGCCCCGGAGATCACTTTCGCATCACCCATGGCCACAGTAGGCTTCAACCCTGCTGGGCCCCTACGGTTGCTGACATCTTCTTGAGGCGCGTATGGAACATGACGCGCCGTCGACAACTTGGGCTTGGTCCGGACGGATACCGGACGGTCGGACGGCGAGCTAACCATTGCTCGCTGTCCGCAAGCCCGCGCCTACGGTGGCCGAAAATCGGGATCGGAATCCCGCGACTGGGGCACGAGGGCCTTTGCCTCGCGCGTGCGCATATGGCCTCCTCCTTTGCTAGCATTACTGCTTTGCAGAAGGAGGCGACCGCTTGCCACTCCTCCTCGCTCCGGACCATGGCCTGTACCAAGGTCCGGTGCGAGAGATCGCTGCCGCCAATCGCCCCCATGAGGACACGGTGGAGCTCTGCCCAGGCAGGGCACACCTCTACGTATGCTCCACCATGTCCACCGGACGGTCCACACAATGGTGGCACCCGGGCGTTTTTTCCACACGAATCCGGTGCAGGAACCTCCCGAACTTACCATCCGGTGAGGACCTGCGTCATGCGGAAGGTAACGACGCCGTGTTGTTTTTCTAGCCACTCCTCAATGAGGGGACCGCCATAATTATGGCGTGCCCAGCACTGGATTGCGACAGTCGCTGTCGCCATTCCACCATGAGATCTCATCGGAACTCTGTCCGGCATTGAACTTGGCGCAGCAGCGGAGTTTCACCCTGGCGTTGCATCTCCACGCGCAGATCGTGCATGCGTGCAAGGACTGTTGCCTCCAAATCCCACGGTGGATTGATTATTGATTGGCATGCGCTTGACCACTATCTCACCTGATGGAAAGTGATGATGTGGTCGACGGTGAGCACACTTGCCTAGAAGTAACCTATTGAGTCTTGATATAAAGACCCATAAGACTCCTATATTCATTGAAAATGAGCTCGTTTATTGTAGCAGTCATATATAGTCATTTTTCATTCTCTACTGGTCTCTTATCAATAATGGGTGCCACGATGTATGCAAAGATTTTAAGAATTTTTCGCATACATCGTGGCACCTTTAGCTCGGGGGCCCCGTATAATTGATACAGTTGATACAATACTACGCCCCTGATCCAGTAGCTAATCTTTGTTTTAACTGTAAAGTTAACTACATCAATCATAGCGTCAAAGTTATTTATTTCGGGGTATAACAGTTACTGAGAAATAACTTCTAGAATCCATTTATCAACGAAAATGTCATCTGTTATTAGTAATAATTTGCTATAAGTCAGTTTAGAACGACCGAATTTAAAGCTAGAGGTGTAATGAGTCACAAAAGATCTAAGTCGCAATTTATCTGAATTCGAGTACAGCTCACAAAATGGCACGTTAAATTTGCATAATAATTAACTGTTCATATTAATTTAATACCTTGCATGTCTGATTAGTCAGTTTATGTAAACGCATGTTTGACAAATAAATTATCTTTATTTCTTTCTTAGTTATCTATATCTACGAGTATATTAATATTATGAAGTCGGTTAATAAAGAGGAAAGATTTGTGTTTTCATATTTTTGTTTGCAATGAATAAACTCAAAAACTACTAGACCGATTTTGTAAATTCTTTCGCCGGTAAAATTCTACTTTATCACTGAACAACATAAGTTATATAATTTATACTTTTACGCGGGCGAAGCCGCTGGAAAAAGCTAGTTAGTAGTACTTACTCTAAATTCTAGCAGTAACTGAGTCAAGTGAACCTGGAAGTATACTTGCAGTCAGCCCAAGATGTTTTCAGATATATTACGAAAAAAAGGAAATTAAAAAAATATAGTAGGTAGTTCCACTTTTTATTACTTAAAAATATACAGTATTTACAACATTCTATGCAGACTAGACGCGTCACTGTTTACCACTGAGTGGAGTACACCGAGGGAGCTCCGTAAGCGTAGACAGAGGGGGCGCCATAAGAGTAGACTGAGGGAGCGGCGTAGAAAGTGGGAGCGGACTGAGCGGCGTAGTAAGTGGGAGCGGACTGAGCGGCGTAGTAAGTGGGAGCAGACTGAGCGGCGTAGTAAGTGGGTGCAGACTGAGCAGTGTAGAAAGTGGGAGCAGACTGAGCGGTGTAGAAGGCGGGAGCGCCAGCAGCATATACGGACGGACCGACAACAGTGCGGGCGGCAACCACTTCAGATGCAGCAGCTACAACAGAGGGAGCAGCGGCAACAACAGGGGTGGAGACAACAGCGGCATCTTTATGAACAACAGCGTTGAAGCCGTTGACGTCATCGGCGGTGTAGTCGACGGTGCGCTTGGTGCCGTCAGCGTCGAGCAGTGAGTACTGGCCGGACACGGTGCCGCCAGAGCGGGTCTCTACCTGACTCTTGTAGTCGCCGGTGTTGGGGTCGGCCACGTCGTACGAGAAGCTGCTGTAATCGTTGTCTACTCGCGCCACTGGCACCACTGAGCAGTGGGCCATGGCTACCAGGGCGGCGAGAACTACGAACTGAAATAACAATGACTTAGATTAATATTTAAAAAAAGTGAGTAGTTTTCATAACATGTATTCAATAAAAAGGTAGCAAGTTGATTGAATGATGCTGAAAGTCAGATTCACAGTGCACAATCAGTTTCACAATAGCACAAAATATTACAATAATTTTGAATTACGTGTTGCTTGCCAATAAGATTTTTTGTTTACAGAAATATTTCTAACACCAAAAATCACAAGACAACCTACCTTGGCTGCCATTGCTGATCCTGAGATTATCACTGATCGAATGAGTGCAGACGACATACCAGAGCGAGCTTATATAGCACTCGTCCAGCCGCCATCGACGCGCGGTCACTTGACGAACTTGAGATATAGGCCGGAATTTGATGGCGCGACAGACTTCTGGTAATTAGAACAAGTTTTGGTTGAGGTAGATGAAATGATAGGTGCAAAGATCAGTCATGCTATTGGTAGTTAATGTGTTGTTACTGCGAATACAATGTTAATTGGTCCGATGACTACTACAAGCACAAATAGCTTTATATTGTTCCCACTGCTGTGACTTAGACCTCCCTTCTAGGAAAGGGAATGAGCCGTAATCCACCACGTAGGCCCAGTGCGGTTTGGTGGATGTCACAATGTCTTTGAATTTTTGGATCTAGGACTCGCCGGTTTCCTCACGATGTTTTCCTTCACCGGTTTGAGAACAATGGCGATGAAATAAATTTCACAAAATAATGCGCCTGACTAGGTTTGAACCCACGACCTAAAACTCGCAAGTCGGGGCTGTTACGACTGGGCTACCTCTGCTCTAACGAGCACTATACTTGCAGCAGCTGCCTTTTCAAATTGGCTTTTATGATTTGATTTGGATAAATACTGCTTACCTTAATATCTTCGATCTTCCTCTATTACCTAACTCCTGGAAAGAAGCCAAGTTGACGATGGAATATTTCCTGTAGCCTATATTGGAGTTTAACTAAAAGAACTTTGAAGCTAGATAGGACGTAAATCTATAATAAACTAAGGTAACAATTTAGAAAATAAATAAAGCATTGCACCACCGGTATATGCTGGTCATCCCACACATTCGTACAAAACGTTTTGGGAACACATTTATTGTACGTACAGCTAAGGAGTAGAATTCCCTGCCGGAGTCTGTGTTTCCTGATATCTACAACCTAGGGGTCTTTAAGTCTTAGAATAGGTTACTTCTTGGAAAACGTGCTCCATCGTAGATCACATCATCGCTTCATAATAAAAAAAAAACCAGGCAAGAGCGAGTCGGACTCGCACACTGAGGGAACCCTAAAAATACAAAAAAAAAAATATAATTGAAGGCGTTAAACTATTTTTTTACTTCTTTATAACTACAAAAACAGAATGTCGTCAGACATAGCAACACAAGAAGCTACGAGTAGTACCTATAATTCATGCAAGGAAATCCGTTCAGCTATTGGTAACAACCTTCACGCGTGGGGTGTTGGACGGAAGGCTGTTCGTAACATTATGATGTCGCGTCGTTTATTGATACCGGACATTAAGACAGGTCTAAATATTTTATTAGTTGGTATTATGAATTATTCAAATAGATTTTGAGATGATTAGTGTTCTGTTATAAACCTACATTCTTCTGGTAGCTTTATTCAGTTCTAGGTAATAAGATTTTTTTTAAACCCTTACGGACCCATGACTGCTAGGCAAATATCTCCCTTAAATTCGTTTAGGAACTCTATCACAGCACGAATTTGTCATCTTATGACTTCTCCCGCTCTAGAGCGCAGAAGGAGTGGATGTCAGACTTTTACTGACTAAAACCACACCTATGATCCTTCAGTTGCCCTTTGCGTCGCAGGACCACGAGTAACCCTTTCAGAAGTCGACCCATTGCCCCGGTATACTTCGATCCTGCTTCTGATGTCTGGCGAGAACCTGTGTCATACGGAAGGTATAATAAGGACGCCGTGATGCCTCGCCAGCCACTCCGCAAACTGACAGACTTACCTGCATAATTATGTCGTGTCCAGTGTTGGGTTGCAACAGTCACTGTCGCCATATCGTCATGGGATCTTGTCGAAATTTTGTAAGCCATGCCGCAACGTCTTCGCGATATGCATCCACGTCGTCCCTCAAACGCTTTTTGTGCTGTCTTCAGATCTTCACATTTTTAGGCAATCATTTACATATGTGAAGCATTTTGCCTAGCGATCACTTCATGCGGCTAAGGCATTAAATTATGCTGTGGTAGTTTAGAGCAAAAAAGATAAGCTTTATGAAAAGGAAAACCTAGCTATCGAAAACCGAATCGAAAACCTACAGATTGATTTTCCAAATCTAGGTGTCTTATGCATGTGAGATTGCATGTTTGTGAACGTACCCACGATGTAAGATTAATTTCCAGTGCAGGGTAAAGTTTAAAAAATACCACATCGCCTCTATAAAAATAACTTACTTCTATAAAAAATATAGGCCAGTATTCTACTGGTAAAATATATTTTTTAAATAGTTCAGTATTTTTTGAGTTTATTTAGTACAAACAAAAGTATGAAAACCAAAACCTCTTCATAATATTAGTAAAGAAGTAAAATAAGTACATTTATTTCGAGCCATATAATTATGTATATGCCCAAAGAAAAATTATTAACTTAAATACATTTGGCTGATTTAATACAAAAATATATATATATTAAAAGTAACCTTCAAAATGTGAATGAATTAAATTTAAAATTATAGTAAATGTATATTTAAATTAAAAGGTTAATAAATAAAATTTAAAACAATATATATTTTTTTTTAATTAATGCATTCCTGTAAACTAAATATGTTATAAAATAAACAAACAATTTCACTAAAATAAATTATCTCATGTTGAAGATGTGATTGAGAAATATGGAAAATATACACTTTTCTTGGAAACGAGAAACAAAAGATATCCATGCCAAAGAGGAGATAAGATTGTCCCCTCACGAGGTGACAAGGGACTAACGATGTGTCAGGACGGCCGTTTGCAAATTGATAGATGTTTACAATAGTTACGAAGTTAAGAAGTAAGTGCTCTTTATTTTTTGTTTATTTTCTGCCAAAGCCATGGAGGTAATCTTATACAAGTGATTTGTAGGCGAACCTAGTGGACCTTCTTCTAACTGTATTTTATAAGTTAGTAGATAATGTCAAAAACCGACCGCAAAAAACGACTGAAATGTTCAAAACAAGTCACTATAAATAGTCTGACGTAGTTGATGGATTTTATTTTAATTCAATCAGATGTGACGCCATCAACTGCATCAGAGATTTTATTTCTTGTATTTTAGTGAGTAATTATATATTATATGAGTAATTATATAGTAGTCAAGCACTTTATTTTCATACCCAATTTTTTTTTCGGTGGGAAAATCATCCAATGACATCCCCCGCCCTCGGGGAAGAGCGAGAGATAGTGTCAGACTTTTACTGACTAAAAACCCACCCCTGTACCTTCGTTGCCTTTCATACTAGGGCCGAGTCTTCCTTTCAGAAGCAGACCCTTGGCCTCAGTAGGCTTCGACCCTGCTGGGCCCCTACGGTTTGCTGACATTTCCTTGAGGCGCGCGTAAGATTAATTTAAAAAAACCGGAAAAAAAAATTAAATGTTTTTTTATACCTGGAGACAAACAACTGTGATGAATCTAACGAAACCTCTCAAGCTAAAATGCAACAAGCCGTTTAGGCTCCAAGGTGTGCCAATACTTACAAACATATACATCTACATATAAATAATTAAAATAGATAATTAATATAGCTGACGTAGACGGGTAAAAAATGAATGAAATTGTGACGCTATAAATTCTGCATCAAGCAATATAGAACTTCGTGCTCTTCTATATTATTATTAGTTATTTTCGCTTTTAAATGTTTGTGTGTACATAAATTAATAAAGAAAGAAATAAACACGATAGTTTTACTTTGTGCAATTTGTCAGCATCTTATGTCATTTATGTTATTTATTCTTTTATATTTTTACATAGGTACAATAATAACGGTGAAGCAAGATAATAAAGAGAACACTATGTTATGCCAGAGGGCGTACAAAGTTTGTGAGAAATTCACAATCAAGCCAGCCAAGTCTATCTATCCGGGATAAAAAGCATCCTGTGTACTTGGCATATATCTCACTAGACCTCCAGTATTGGGCTTGTTGACAAAATATATTTAATTTCGCTCAACCAAGCTGTCACCAGGTGAGATATCCTCCATAGCGCTGAATATATTTTGTTGGTGATGGGTCTGGTTACTCCGCTATTGGAGTCCTTGTGAGATATAAGTTTTAATTCAAGTCATGCTCTATTCGTATTCATAATCATATTTGTCTTTTTTTTTGATTCATGCAAATCCATTTGACCTTTAAGTGTGATTCATTTAAAGATGTATACTTTCACGTTTTTAATATTATTTTGAAGGATATTTAAAGGATAGGAATTAGTAGGATAGTAGGTGTAATGAAATGCTTTCACTTACCTACCAGTTTTACTAAACTTAAATTTTATTTCTTGGCCCTTACTGTCTGTCTCATAATCAGCCTTTTAATGTTTCCACTGCTGGGACTCAGGCCTCCTCTCTCTAGGAGAGGGAATGAGCCGTAATCCACCAGGGCCCGAACCCAGTGCATGTCACATGTCTTCGAATTTTTGGTTCTAGGACATGCCGGTTTCCTCACGATGTTTTCCTTCACCATTTTGAGAGCAGTGGTGATGAAATAAATTACACAAAGTAATGTGCCAGGCTGGGTTTAAACCCGCGACCTACAATTCCTAAGTCGGGGCCGTTACCACTCGGCCACCATTGCTCTAACTGTCTGTCTCACTACTGGGCAAAGGCCTCCCCCAAGTTGTTCCAGGCATTCTTATCCGTGCCGTCTCAAACCAGTCCTCTCGATATGCGTCGAGATCATCCCACCACTTTTTTCTAGGCCGGCCTCGAAGTCGCTTTTCCTCTGCAGGAACTTCAAATACATAACAAGAACTTTAATTCCTCCTCCTTAGTCGTTCACTCTTGACAGAGTGGTGGTGGTTGACATTGTTGCATTTTCGTTGGCGAGTGAGGCTCCCGCGATGCGTCTTCACTTGTCATGGTTTACTGCGTCTCGGGAACTCTGGACTATGGAGGTTTGTGTTGCAGCTCTGATGAGGTCTGTCCAACGCGTAGGTAAGCACCCGCGTGACCACTTCCCCTCCACGTGTCCCTGGACAACGAGTCGCTTCATGGAGTGAACTTTAATTAAAACTTATTAAATCAACAACTAAAATCATCTGAATTTGAGTTTTCAGATGGAATTTTAGCAATAATGACGATGCAACAGATTTCCTGTTATTTTTTAAAATACATTATTATTAAACAATACTTATGAGTTTTAATATATTAGCTATAGAAAGACAGACAAGCACACATAATAACCATAATACATGCTTGTGTGTAACTTGTAAAGGAAGTTCTTTAAGAGATCAGATAACTAAACGGACTGCCAGTGAGTCATTTAATTATAAAAGGTAGTGCAATCATGATCCGGTTATAAAGCTGGTCCATTCTTCCCTATTCAGTGTGCTTACTTTAGTACCTACAGATTTATTTGAAATGGGTATGGTCTAGATTTTAACCAACATGATATATATATTTATCTATTAAAACTTTATGCGCTAGTAAATTGTACCGTTCAAATGCAGACTTAATGACTTAGGCTGTAAGCGCGGATTTGCGGACGGCGAGCAATGGGTAGTTTCCGTCGGACCGTCCGGTAACCGTCCGGACCGAGCCCAAGTCGTCGACGGCACGTAGTGTTCCCGCGCGCCTCAAAAAGATGTCAGCAACCGTAGGGCCCTAGCAGGGTCGAAGCCTACTGGGGACAATGGTTTGTTTCTGAAAGGAAAACTCGGCCCTGGGACGAAGGCAAAGAAGGAACAGGAGTAGGTTTTTAGTCAGTAAAAGTCTGACGCGCCCTCCCAATGTCATTAGATGATTTCCCACATAAAAAAAAAAATGGTTTGAGCATTTTCACACATGGCATACATGGCATGGTATATGGCATGGCATATATTTAGGGCTTGTGTGTGCATAATGATAAAGTTAACTTAGAAGTCTATAAGACATACCGCAGAGAGCTATCATTGTCCATACAGTGATTCGTAAGAAAGTCGCATCACTGATGCACAGAACGCGGGTAAGTGGCAATAGCATCCTGAAAACAGTGGTTGAGAGTCCTTACTCTCCCCTATTCTGAGGCACTATGTGGAAAGAATGATCAGATAGTTTACTTCTTGCCATGATAGTTTTGTTCTCTGCACATCTTGCCTCAGATACACACTTCACTGTATGTTTTTATTATTATTTCTTTGTTTATGTACTACTAACACTAATTTTAAGATATTTTACTAACAAAGTGGACAATATTGTTGTCTTATCTTGAAATAAATAAATTTAAATTTATATTTGTCGGGTCCTGCTAGAGTTGTAGGATTATTAGAAAATTTTATTGCGGCCTTGGAACACAAGGGATCATTGAATCAACACAGGTGGGGCTTAATCTGTAAAAACCTTACACTCCTTAAAAGACACTAGCCTAATTTGTGTTTCCGTTATTTTATCCCAAAATCAGATTCGATATCTATCCAGAACAGTGAGTAGGCAAGCCATAAAGCCATAATTGTAGCGGTAGCCGGTAAGTCGTCTCTTTGGTGCTGGAGAAACGTCACGGCATCGTCTCCATTCACATGACACAGGTCCTCACCGGACTTGGTAAGTTCGCTAGGTTACTGCACTTGATTCGGGCGGGAGAAACGCTCGGGCGAATGGCGACACTATTGTGCGAACGGACTGGAGGACACGGTGGAGCATACGGTGTAATAAATCCATCCTTAATCACAGTGAGGTGGGTATTAAAATTCAAGGTCATTATGCTATTGCGATAGTACCTACTCTATTCACGTCACGTCCGTTAAAATGTAGGTAAGACGTGATACAATTCAAAATTCAATAAACCAAACAAGTAGTTAAAAAATATTCATTTTATTTTTATACATACAGGTATGTACAAACTAGTTACAATATTTACATGTCGTTTAATGAAACACGTCGTGTTCTATCACTAAGGAGCCTTAAAAGGCTATCGAAGTTTACCAGTACGAGACGGGAGCGGAGTAGGCGGCGTAGGTCAGAGGAGATCCGTAGTAGGCGGGCCCGTAGGAGTGAGAATATACAGAGGGAGCACCGACAGTGCGGGCGGAGTATACGGAGGGACCCACTACGGTACGAACACCGGTCGTGTAACCAGCGGAGTAGGCAACAGGGTGACCAGCGGTATAGGCAACGGGATGACCAGCGGTATAAGTCACTGGCGTACCAGCGGTGTAAGCCAAACGAGCACCAGTGGTGTATGCGACGGGGGATGACACAGTACGAGCTGCTACAACGGGAGCAGACGCAGCGTAGACAGCAGGAGCGGCTACTCGGGCAGCGTAGTACGTAGGTGCGGCATAAGTGCGCGTCGCAACAACTGCAGGAGTGGCAACTGTGCGAGCAGCAACAACCGCGGGAGCGGCAGCTACAACCGCGGGAGCAGCCGCAACAAAAGCGGCATCTTTACGAACAACAGCGTTGAAGCCGTTGACGTCGTCGGCGGTGTAGTCGACGGTGCGCTTGGTGCCGTCTGCGTCAAGTAGCGAATATTGGCCGGACACGGCGCCGCCGACGCGGGTCTCCACCTGGCTCTTGTAGTCTCCGGTGTTAGGGTCAGCCACATCGTAAGCAAAGTGAGTGTAGTCCGTGTCTGCTGGCGCCACTGGCACCACTGAGCATTGAGCTGCGGCCACGAGGGCGAGTACTACGACGAACTGGAACAATAACAATAAATCTTCGTTAGCATAATGTTCTTTAAAAAAAGATGGCACATTGGAATATGAAAGCTGCCATATTAAATTAAATTAAATTTTCATGTATTAAATTGCAAGCCACAACGGCAACGTAATCTCAATTTGGTAAAGACAATTATAGGTATAGTTCTGAACAATACATTAAAATAGTCTAGAGAGAGGGAAAATAGATCTAATGTATTAAATCTCAATTAAATAAATAAAGAACGCAAAAAGAGACAAAAACAACTGTAGCATTGCAAAATTTTAGGTTTACTTAGACGCTACTTTTCTTTTTTTTTTTATATAGGTAAGGAAAACTTAATGACGTTAATTTCAAAAACTGGTGCAAGAAATCTGATATTAGAAATTGTTTTTAAAATCTTCACTTCTTCAAATATTTATATTACAAATCTACACTTTTCCGCTTCACTAGATATTATAAAATAATCACCTTGGCTGCCATTGCAATAGACTGAGGATTTCCACACGGCGACTGGTGCTATGCTCAGTTCGCTAGGAGCTTTTATATGAGCTTTGAACGCGAGGGCGTGGCTGACGACTATGATTACTTGTTGATCTTTAAAAATTATGTGAAGTTATTTTTCTTAGGCCTGCACGGGTTCTGTATGTATTTTTCTTTATATTCTTTTTCTATTTTTTATTCCCAATAAAAACATACACAAATACGATATAGATAGTTAATGTGCGATGGCTCAGGTCAGCCCAGAATTTTGGTTCCATTTGAGTTGATTCTTCTTCTTCTGATATTCTTTTTCTATTTTTTATTTCCAATAAAAACATACACAAATACGATATAGATAGTTAATGTGCGATGGCTCAGGTCCCAGAATTTGGGTTCCATTTGAGTTGAGCAATTTGTATTTTCTCAATTTGTGCAGCCTGAAATTTGATTAATAGGATAAAGTATTAGTTATGGTCCGTGTTTTTATTTATAAAATAGTCTTTTTTACATCGTGGAATAATTCAGAAGGCAACCTTTGTGATTACCACAAATAGAATGGGACAAAAGCTGGAGGATGATTATGGTTAATCTAAAGAACATGCAATCAGAATTTATAAAATAAACTGTTCAATAAACAACCTCTATACGAGTTACAGAAGAGAACGAGACAGCAGACCATCTGCTTCTAAGCAGCCTAGTGGTAGCTGAATATAGGGCAAAGGAAACCAATTCACTCTCCGTGAGATTTTTAGTCACAATTAACATCAGGACACTGATAACTTTTTATGAGGTGCTGGGGTAGATCGAATGACATACTTGTGTAAAACAAGTATGCCATTCTTATAATGCGCCCCTTGAATGTGCAGTTACAGACACTCACAACAGCACAAAAACACACAGAAAGCAGATTTTGGGGACCCAGCAGGGTCCAAGCCTACTGGGGCCATGGGTTGTGCGAAAGAGAACCCCGTGGCCCTAGAACGAAGGCAAAGAAGAAATAGGAGTGGGTTTGAAATAGTCATAGAAAAGTTTGACACGCCCTCCCAGTCCGCCCAAAAGCGGGAGAAGTCATTGGATGATGATTTCACACTTCAAAAAAAAAAACCATACCAAAAAGAAAAACCAACGGAACCCTAAACAAGTACGACAAGCGTAATCGTCTTTATGATGCCGACGGATCCGGAAGGGCAAGGTCACTGATGAGAATCAGTACTGACGTCGAAGAAATGGTCCGCGCATCAAAAGTTGCATCTCCGTGCACGCATCATTGGCTATGGTAATTTATTTTCGGTCATTTTTTTTTTCTTTTGCTCGCTGTGGCTTGTATTTCTTTTTCGTTCTGATTTTAACTTCCTGGTTCATGTTTTGTTTTAATTTGAGAATGACGTTTTGTATTGAGATAGTTATTGTACTAAAACAAAAGATACAATGAGAATTTGCCTTTTATGACTCAGGTATGAAGTATATGAGATAGAAGGGAAGGTGATAATGTTAAACTACCTATAAGGCAGGTGAATCATGTGTCACAGCTTTATGCAAGTGTACAGCACTTGCATAAAGCTGTGTGAGTATGCAATTTTATTATAAACATATAGGATAATGGACCTCATCAGAAGGCTTAAAGTCACCCAAACGGCAATAGAAAGGGTGAAAACTCGGAGTTTCCTTGAGAACCAAGGTTGCCGACATAGCCCGAAGAATCTCCAAACTCAAGTGGCAATGGGCAGGGCACATTGCTCGTAGAAAAGATGCTCAATGGGGCCAAAGGGCAAAAGGTTCTGGAGTGGTAACCGCGCATCAGAAGACGCAGCGTTGGAAGGCCTCCCACAAGATGGACCGACAACCTGGTGAGAGTAACGGGAATGCGATGGATACGTGACCCGTTCGTTGTGGCGACACTTGGACGAGGCCTATGTCTAACAGTGGAGCTCATTCAGCTGAAATGATGATGATGATGATGATAGAGGATAAGCATAATCAGTTTTATAATGTTCCCATAGCTTGAACTCAGGCCTCTTCTCTAGGAGAGGTAGTGCGGGATGGTGGAAGTCACACGTCTTGGTATATTATGATATCATACATTATTTTTCTTATCCTATTATTTAATAGCCTCGCTATACTTGTTCGAACCTATAAAGTTCGAACAAGTATAGTAAACTGTGTATAGTATACTAAAGTAAGCGAACTACATTTGATTACCCATATATTAGCAATAAATTTTAGTATAAACAATAATATAACCGTGAGTTAATTTTGTTTTTATATATTTTTACAACATTATTATATTTATATAAGCCTGAGAGATATATGTACATCGTTCTATTATATTTATTTGTGTAGTTGGACTACTTGCCTGTGTGAATTAAGCTTGTAAATATTATATAAATATAATAATTTCTTCGAGTTACTGTTTTTGTTAATATTTTACGAGAATTATTAATTACTAGCTGTTGCCCGCGACTTCGTCCGCAAATAACCATTATATTTCTAACACAATTTGTTTTTTCGGATAAATCATAAACCAAAACTTTACTTTTCTTATAAAACTTCTCTGTAAACCAAATTTCTAGTCCTACTTTCAGGAGCCGAAATGTACAGAGATTCAGGACTGGTGACGCGGGAGCGAGCGATATACAGCTATCCGTGTGAGAAGCAGCTGTCCTGAGATCAACACCTGCAGCCTTTAGATTATTATTATTGCGAAGCATACGCTTACAGGGAACTGCACACGCTTGAATTAGAAGGGGTAATTGTGAGAGATTAGTGGTATTCGGGGTATAAACACTGTTTCCTCGACGCCACAACCCTTTAGAATTTCCACCTCAATAATATTTGAGAGATGACTTTGAGCTAGGCCCAGTTACATAGTTTAGGTGGAATTAAATTCCGTAGCAGCATGATCGGGACACCGACCTTCAGCTGGATAGTGTGCGCCGGGAGTCCACTTACCGTTCCAATACAGAAACTCTACGGGATAATATATAGCGTCATCTTGCTCTACAACAGTATTTAAAGAGGTATAGAAATACCACTTCGTTCGCATCAATTTGCGAGAGAACGCTTTCGTTAATTGCTGCAGCTTGATCATTTTTGGGTGTTAAAATGGCCCGTTCACACACCCAAGAATTCTCTTGTAGCGGTATTCGACCGACGTCCCCGTACACCAGACAAATTAGTTCTTCAATAGTGGGAACTACTTTGCTTAGAGTCTAGGTAGGCGCACTTCAGAGCTCTCTTCTGGTAAGTTGCCTTCACCAATCTTTTAAAAGAACATCCAAGAATTCTTGAGTATATCCGCCCAACTGAGCTCGCATGTTAATGGTCAAGCGCAGTCTGTAAACTCGTGACCATAGAATCAATCGTTTCAACGAAGCATTCACCTCGTCAACCCTAATTTCTCGCGACACCACAGGCAAAGTTTGCCGAAAATCGCAGCTAAACAAAACAGTGACACCTCCCATCACATCTTGATTCCTGCGTATGTCCTGCAGGGTTCTGTTTACAGCCTTCACTACTTTTCTATTCGCCATAGTACATTCATCCCATACGATTAAAGAGCAATCCTTGAGTACCCAACCTTTGTCACAGTTGCGTGATAGCCCACACACTGGCATTTCGTTGCTCTCTAAATCGATGGGAATGTTAAACATTACGTGCGCTGTTTTGCCCCGTGGAAGCAGTGTGGCAGTAATTCCAGAAGAGGCAGTCGCAATCACTATTTTGCCTTGTCACCTTATTTCTGCAAGGATGCTAGTAGCAATGAATGTTTTTCCTGTTCCTGGAGCATTAATGCAAAATATTTTACCCTGGCTGAGCCTATCGCGACGATGTTAAAAATGCAGGGACATTTTGTTCTGAGGTGAGTCGTGATCATTGACGATATCACCCCGATTTCCTCGACCTTGATATGCCAATGATTGCGGAGCCGGTAATCCATATTCGACCAGTCCAGTGGATTGCCACCGATGGAAATGACCCGGCGCGAGAGATCACTGACACCGGTCGCCCCCACGGGGACACGGCAGAGCTCTGCCCAGGCGGGGCACACCTCTACCGTATGCTCCAACGTGTCCTCCGGGCGGTCCACACAATGGTGGAACCCAGGCGTTTCTTCCGCACGAATCCGGTGCAGGAAGCTCCCAAACTTACCATGTCCGGTGAGGACCTGCGTCATGTGGAAAGTAAGGACGCCATGTGGTCTTTCCAGCCACTCCTCAAAGAGGGGACTTACCGCCATAATTGTGGCGTGTCCAGCACTGGGTTGCGACAGTCGCTGTTGCCATTCCACCATGAGACCCACAACCGACCTGGGTTTGTGACTCCACAAAATACTAAAATAATGGCAAACAAATGTCGCAGTCGTCTGGGGCTATCGGTGATGCTTGCCTCCGTCACTGTCAGTGTCGTCCCAGTGTTGATCGTGATGACGTTGGGGCCCGTACAGTGTGAAGCAATCATTGCAAATAATGACACTATCCATTATTGGGATGAACGGTGTAAACCCTTCCCAATGCGCTGTCTTTAAAGTGATGATAGAAGTTCTGAAGTTAAATTTAAAAATAATAAGATGTAGTACTGTAAAAGAAATCAATGAAGTTTTTAATTCGCTTTGATATTAATACGAATTGATTAATTTCTAGAGATACAAATAATACGTATAAAAACTTACTACACAGATGAATTGTATTTATTCATTTTATATACATTTAAATCTAATAATAACGTAATTAAAACTAACTTACAAAATAAAAATAAAAGCCCTAAAGTACTAAAAAAAGCAATAATATAAATAAAAAATAAAAGAAAACAATCACAAAAATTACGCGAGGTTCGAACTCGCAACATAGCAAACGCGGATCCGTCACTATACTACTGCGCCACGGTCCTTGCAGAGTCTAGATCTAAATAGCCGTTCTTAAATACACGTCATTGCTTGTCTGCTTGACTCCTTGTACAGAATAGCGTGATGATTTTCATTTTTGACCTTAAATTCCTAACCAAATTTAAAAAAAAAAGTGTATTTTTATCTCCGGTTCCATTTTAATATGAGTTTTGATGGGTTTTTACTGAAATATTTGGAAAAATATCAAATAAAAATGTCGATGGCAATTTAAAAATACATAAAAAGCCATTTTATTATTGTTCTGGAAATATCATTCTTTAATATGTACAAAAAAACACTAAAACAATCACAAAAAATTAACTGTACCTGAGGATCGAACTTAGAGCGATTGTCGTTCAATTGGAACATTTTGGAATATTGCTCACCCCCCATAGCAAAAAGCGTGATAATATGTAGCCTAACAGTTGACCCGGCCTATAAGGATTATGTATGCAAAATTTGAACAGGATTGGTTCAGTAGTTTTTGCGCCAACTAATACCAACGCTCCACCATTTTACTGTTTTATTATATGTATAGATATATCATTTTCAGTAGTTTTTGAGTTAAATCGTAGCATACAAACAGACAAAAAATCAAATCTTTCGTCTTTAAAATATTAGTATAGATTACAATAATATTTCTTGCAAAATATTGTCACATGATTTCATATTTAAATATCTAGACGATATTGTAACCTCCTTCCCTTATGGGAGAACTGAGCATACACAATAAATTCAAAAACCAAGTTGTCAAAGTTAAAAATTAATTAAAATATAATATTGAGAAATAGGAAAAAGGGACTTAATATTTAAAACATATCAAATAATAACGACAAAAACTAAAACTGGTTGTAAAAAAAATAAGAACTGATCTAGCTATCTATTTAAAATGTAAAGAGGGAATGAACTGTAGGTATTATGAATGACGTGGAAACAAGATCTTTATCATTATGCGTTTGCTCTACATTCGCACTTCAAGGTAATCTTTGATGCTTACAATATTTACATGCAACTTTAACTTTCTTGTTTAGGGTTTAGTCGCAATAATATATTTTAGTAGTAATATATAGCCCGAAGAATCGCCAAACTTAAGTGGCAGTGGGCAGGGCACATTGCTCGCAGAACAGATGGTCGTTGGGGACGAAAGGTTCTGGAATGGCGACCACGTACCGGAAGACGCAGCGTTGGAAGGCCTCCCACAAGGTGGACCCGATGACCTGGTGAGGGTCGCGGGAATCCGATGGATGCGAGACGCACAAGACCGGTCATTTTGGCGACATTTGGAGGAGGCCTATGTCCAACAGTGGACGTCTTTCGGCTGAAATGATGATGATGATGATGAGTAATATAAATTTACAATAATTGAATATTCTGTCTTGTAAAGCGCGACTGGTGAACGTGAGGTCCTGAATTCGATACCTTGGTCAGGCAAAGTGTCATTGAGTTTTCAGTAACACTTAGTCATTCAGTAGAAATTCCTCAGTAGCAGCCCGGTTTGCAAGTCCGTGGTGTGAAACTGTGTGTTTCGGAAAGCACGTAACGTTAGTAATCCTGCACTTCAACTCTCTCCATTCGTGTCGGATTGTTGTGCTATCGAATTAGGAGTGTAAAGGAATAGAGAGTGCATTTGTGTTTATGTGCACACTTGTGCACTGTAATATTACATGCGTACTTGGTTGATCTCTGTTGTGGTAGAAAAAAAGAAAGCAGAAAGAAAAAAAAAGTTTATTTGAGGCTCGCACAGGACAAAATAAAACTGTTAACTAATGCCAATGAAAACTCGGTTGGGAGAAATTTTACTGAGCATGGTACAAGCATGCCTATTACATATTATGTTCCCACTGCTGGGATACAGGCCTCCTCAAGACAATTACTTTATAAATACAAAAGTAAACATATTATACAAGTTGTCTTGTCCAATACCATTTTTTATTCCAGAACATGCAAGGCCTCCTCACGACAACTACTTTATAAATACAAAAGTATACATATTATACAAGTTGTCTTGTCCAATACAATTTTTGATTCTAGAACATGCAGGACCTCCTCACGACAATTACTTTATAAATACAAAAATATACATATTATACTAGTTGTCTTGTCCAATACAATTTTTGATTCTAGAACGTGCAAGGCCTCCTCACGACAATTACTATATAAATACAAAAGTATACTTATTATACAAGTTATCTTGTCCGTTACAATTTTTGATTCTAGAACATGCCAGTTTCCTCAAGATGTAAATCTTTTAATTAAGTGCCTTTTTAGATTAATGATGCTGTTATAATATTACCTATAAAGTTATCAATGATATAAATATTTATATATATTTGGTATAATATATTTATAATATGAAAATGTTTGCTTTCAATTTATGGATTACTTTAATAAATAGGTTTTATAAATTATATGTGTATGTTTTTATTTTTATATTTTCTATGAGATGAGTGATTGGAAAACTGTTTACCGCTACTTTGGTAATTCCAAATCAAAAATAGTATCAACCTATATCCTGTATACGTATGTGTGAGCAAAATTTTAACTACTGCATGAATTTTAATACTAAATGTTAAGTACTATGTGGTAGGAATTTTAAGTTTCTGCTGCTATAGAATTTTGAACTATCCGATAAAGAAGCAAAAAGTTTATTTTTGATTGTGTATAAAACGATTTTGTCATCTGAAACATAAATAATAGTGAGATATTTTGGCGTAATGGCAATTTGTTACTTTGTGTTTGCAAGTTCAATCTCAAAACTGGTCAACCAGGAAATATTAAATTTATTGACGAAAATGAAATATTTAAAACGAGTAATCTTACTAATGTAATTAATATCGGTTTTATTATCTATGTTGTATCCAGACTGTTATAGTTTATTACTATTAAGTTATAAACTATTGATTTGAAAATTAATTGTGTAGGTATTTTATTGAACTAATGAATGCCATTTGAGAACATTGTCCTTTACTATTTATGAACTTTTACAAAAAATCCGCATAATGACAACTCTTTGTCTATAAATTCAACAAGATTTTAAAATGAGTTTAGCATAAATAAAACTAAAACTTTATTGTTAAAAAACTCTTGAAATATTTTATTAATTTGTGATTTTACACATTAGCATGATTAAAGATAGTGCTAAGTACACAGGTATATACTATACACAGGTACATTTTATTTAAAATTTATAAAAACAATTTTTGACACAAGAGATCAATTTTTTCAATCACTATAAAAGAAAAGCCAAAAAAAAAAAATTATTTCACAAAATCAAAGCTCGGTCGTATGTCAGTCCTATCATTAGTGTTAACAAATTTACCAACCCACGTTACGATTGCTGTAACTTACAGCATTACTGCCATGAGCTCCATAACCACTGGCAAGAGGATTAGCCCCATACCCACCATACCCGGAAGCTCCATAACCACCGTTGTTTTGGGGCCAAACATTTGCGCCGTAAACTCCATTGGCACTATTCTGGGGCCATGCGTTAGCAGCAGCGTTGTTGGACCATCCATTGGCACCAACGATTCCATTAGTTCCAGCACTGCTGGGCCATCCGGTGGCACCGTAAATTCCGTTTCCACCTACATTGTTTGGCCAGCCGTTAGCTCCATAGATTCCATTTGTGCCAGTGTTGCTGGGCCACCCATTAGCTCCGAAGACTCCGTTAACGCCACTGATGGGCCATCCGTTGGCAGCACCATTGTAGGCTCCATATGCACCATTCGCACCACCGTTAGGACTGCTAGCATACGCTGAGCTAGCTGGGTTCCATGCGTTCTGACCCCCATAAGCCAGAGGATTGGCACCAGCATATCCTAGACCACCGTAGCCTGGAGCGGTATTAACTCCATTGTATCCAACAGGAGAGGGTGGGTGAACACCAACAGCAGGATCTTTATGTACTACTGCATTAAACCCAATCTGGGGATGAGAACTATATTCGACAATACGTTTAGTTCCATCGGCTTCTAGCAAAGAGTATTGGCCGACAACGGTATCTCCATCTCGCTTTTCATGATGGTCCTTGACGTCACCAGTGTTAGGATCTGATACTCCATAAGAGAAGCTGGATGATCCCCCTGAAGCACTACAGCGGGTGACAGCTGCCAGTAGCGCCACAAAAGCAAGCTGTAAAGTTGAAATGATTAATTTTACTATTAATTGAACAAAAAAATCTAAGTTATCTAATAAATGTTTTAGATTTGCGATAAATGAGTGGATAATAAAACCGTAAATGTCGACTTGCTAGACTAGACCATAATTGAACTGTCAAGAATTATTAATATATCTGTTACAATTAAGACACGGGAATGGAATTTTGATAATGTCACTTGCTATAATAGAATTATTTCCCAACAAAGTCTCACTTAATGTTAATAATAATCACAAAACAATAAAAAGGAAATCAATGTCTATATAGGTAAATACTGTTACAATTCGTCTGATTAAAAAATATGTGAATTTTGGCATCAAGGAGAAAAATCTCTTAACAAAACTTCAAAATGCAATATTTAACAAAATAAAAATAATAAACAAGCTTAAATTTTTGTTGTGCATTTGTTTCAGTTATTTTCATAAATAAAAATTTTTAGAAATATATTTTGGTTTGCTGTAAGAAAACCCAATTGTGGGTTAAGCTCGCCTTTGTACATCAGCTGTCCAATTTTTTTAATAATTTGTTATTTTATGTACAATAAAGAATACAAGAATAAGAAACAATTTAAGCACACAACTGCACACCGATATTATTAAACTAAGTTTACTACTAACCAAATTCACACGCTGACTATAAATATACCAAAACATAATCAAAATCAGTGAACCAAATCAAAATCCACCAAGCGAATGGGAACAGTACCAACTTGCACAGTTGAGAACATGATAATTTTGAACTAATTAGACAATATTGGGCAACTACATAAGAATCAAATCACAAATTTTCCCAAGTTTTTGAGATTATTTAAATTATCAACCAAATTGTTCTTTGTAGTTCTAGTTTACTCAATTACCTTTGAGAACATTTTTTGGTATTGTTTGCACAAATACTGATGAATTTAGATGTTCCATGTCTTTATATAGGGGCTTTTCATAATCTTTAGTATATGTGCAATCAGTTTTGCAGGAAACATTTTCGAATTATTGTTGACCTACAGTATATCTCCTTCTTTTGATGTAATTTTAACTAATGTATGTAGTTGAACGTTATCATGATGGGTTTTATGTCCATCTTATGCTGATAAGAAGAAAAATAATTCAATAGTTTGGATTAAATTATAAGGAGAGCCTTTTGTTATGTTTAGGTAGTTTGCTGAAAGTCAAGGTTGCTACTGAAACTTTGAAAATTGATGAGTTTGGAAATAAAAAAAAACCCTTGATGCCTCTTTTGGTAGAAATATAGCTGCAGTTTGGTGGTAAAATAAGTAGACATTCTATTCAGTTTAGAAAACAAAAACTTACATCACAGCTATATTCTCTAATGGACACGACTTAATCATGGCGGTAAGTCTTTTCTATCCCACATGATTTCTTTGTTTTATTTATTTACTGGCGTGGTATGGTGGCAACAGAGGCGACACGGCACTTTCCGCCTGACGCAGATTCTTACCGGACATGGGTTTGGTAGTATTTAGTATTATTTGGCGGGAAGAAACGCCCGAGTATCATCAATGAGCCGATCACCCAGAAGATGTGGTGGAGTTTACGATGGAAGTCTGCCCCACTTGGGCGAAGAATCACCTTGTCCTCGGGGAGGCTATCGGCGGCAGCGACCTCTTGCATCCAACTATGATTCAGGCTTTGATAAGGGGCGAGAGGGAACAGAAAGCAGTCACCTCCTTTTGCGAAACTATAATGGAAGCAAAGAAGGTGGCCGAAACTATGAAGGAGAAGACCTCCCTTACGCCCTAGCCGCCGCTGCATGGAGATACTCCGAGTGTTGTGAGTTGCAGGGTTATTCCCGGCCAGCGTAGGCTCGGGCTTGTAGACGATGAGAATTGCGTAGCTCACCGTTCAGCCATCCGGTAAGTACCGAGCCTAAGGCTGAGATGCCAGCAAAACTGGAGGGATCTAATAGGGCCGATGTCTGCTAGGGCTGCAGGAATGTTCAAAAGAGTTACTGTGGCTTTGAAACGCAAAAACCAACTGATGGAACAATGATGGGTTTTAGTCTGTATAAGTCTGACACGCCCCCTCACTCGAATCTGAGCGAGAGAAGTTATTTGATGATTTCTGACCAAAAAAAAAAACTATATTCTATGAAAAGCGAGACGGAGGTGCAGCAGACCTAGATTTTTAATTTTGATTTAATATGAAGAATGAGGTTTTTGAAAGTCTTGGTTCTTGCGATGTAGCCAGCTGAGAACAAATCATCATCAGCCAGTCTATAGACATTTGTCTCTAATATAATATATAATAGACCTTATTCTGCCTTCAATATTATGTTACTTTTAAATTAATCAATCTCATCACTAAAGATATGGGATCGTAATATTTTTTTTCTGGGAACTACCGAGAAACATTCTATGCTCACAGAATACAAAAGTAACAAACAGTTATTAGTTTATTGTCATCACTATCTCCATTCACACTTTAGCAGCTATAATTCAACTGCTTGTAGCATTTAAACCTACACGTAGAAATTAAATGATAACATCTTAATTCAGAACAAGCAAATCGACATCTTAACATGTATTTAACTCATCAACGAGGCCAATGTTACCATTCTAAGTGCAAAATTAATTTACATAATAGGTATTTCAGTTCCTAATTAACCTCTGAAAGAGAATCTTTCGAAATTTAAGAGCAGATGTGAGCGCAATGATTTCAAACTATGACCCCCAAAACTACAATGCGGAGCCTCCGTGTGAATATAAATATTTGGAACCGACAGGGTTAAATCATTCACAAGCCTAAGTCGAAGAAGAACACAGCATCATGGCAGCTAAGGTAAACAATCATATTAAAAGAAAAGAAATTAAAAAATAGTGCGAACTTAAGTGGTCCTAGTGTTGGTCCTTGCGGTACTCCTAATTTTAATGGACATTCACCTTTGCTATAACCAATCATTTAACTACAGTTAACTGGTTCTATATTCAAATCCTCATTTTGTTCCTGGCAGGACTAATATAATAAAATTTTATTTTTTTCCAGTTCATCGTACTCTCCTTGTTGGTGGCATCAGCCTACGGCAGCGGTGGTTACTCAAGCTTCTCCTACGGCGTGTCCGACCCCAACACCGGTGATGTCAAGGATCAGCACGAGAAACGCGTTGGTGACAGCGTCGTTGGCAAATACTCACTCCTGGAATCCGATGGAACCAAAAGGATTGTGGAGTACGCCGCTGACGCCGCCACTGGATTCAATGCTGTTGTACGCAAAGAACCTGCTGTTGGTGTTCATCCATCTGGACCTCATGCTCCGCTGGGAGGAGTTGCTCCCGTACCTGCAGCCCACCCTGGACCGTTGGCTCATGGACCCATTACTCCTGGTCTAGCTCATCCCGCTGCTCTCTCTCCTTTGGCTGGTGCTGGCCCACTTGCCCGTCCTGGTGCCTTCGCCCACCCTGGTGCACATGGCCACCCTGGTGCCCTTGGCTATCCTGGCGCCCTTGGTCACCCTGGTGCCCTTGGCTACCCTGGTGCTCTTGGCAACCCTGGTGCTCTTGGCCACCCTGGTGCCCTTGGCTATCCTGGCGCCCTTGGTCACCCTGGTGCCCTTGGCTACCCTGGTGCTCTTGGCAACCCTGGTGCTCTTGGCCACCCTGGTGCTTACGGTCATGCTGGTGCTCTTGGCCACCCTGGGGCTCTTGCTCACCATGGCGCTCTTGCCCGCCCTGGTGCTCTTGCTCATCCCGGTGCCCTCGCCCATCCTGGTGCCCTCGCTCATCCTGGTGCTCTCGCCCATCCTGGTGCATTCGCTCAACCCGGTGCCAACCGTTACCCTGGTAACCAAGCTTATCCCGGTTACGCTGGTGCCAACGGTTACGGCAACCCCTTGGCTGGCAATCTTGGAAACCGTGGAGCTCCCTCAGTTTCTCACTACTCCCACTCCATTGTTCATAATGCTGCCCGTCCCTACCCTGGACCTTACGCTGGAGCAAACAACGGTGCCTACGGTGGAGCTTATGGTGGTGCCTACGGTGGAGCTTATGGTGGCGCCCACGGCGGATATGGTGCCAATGGCCTGAACGGTGCCTACGCTCCCTTGGCCCATGGTGCTGTTAACCCTCATAGTCGTGGACTTGCGCACAGTTACTCTAACTCTGTAGCCCACCCTGCGTCCCATGGTAATGGCGCTCATGGAGCTCAAGGTCTCGGAGCTGGTTTGGCTTGGTGAAGAACTGACTGCTACTGATCTGTGATTTAAACGACTAATAAATTATGAACCATTTTTACCGTATTTTATTTATTTTTATTCTGTTGTGTAACAATTTCTGACAGCACATATTTCAAGCTGTTGAAATCATTTTTCATTGCGCTTGACCACTGACTCACCTGATGGAAAGCGACGATATGGTCGACGATGGAGTACGATTGCCTAGTGACTTAAATATCCCCAGGTTGTAGCTAACAAGAAACACAGACTCCGGCAGGGAATTCCACTCCTTAGCTGTGTAAACTTGAAGCAGTGATAGAACCGAGTTTCTCAGTGATACAGTTGTGATTCATTACAAAATAGACAAACTCTCTCAGGAGACAAGGTGTAACAATGATATAATTAAATTAACGATCCGTACGTGTTTCACAAAGAGCGTGGAATTCAATGATGTGTTTGCTACTAGGGAACTGACCTACTGTTCTTATTAGATTGTGTTTAACTTGTGTTGTAAAGTAAGAATTATGAGCATTTATGCTCTACCTATTTACTAAGTAACATGTCCAAAATTCTGTTTGATTTGAAGGAAAAATATGTTCACGGAGAAAACTTCAATATTCAAATATCAATCAAAAACTGTATCTACAGTAGCTTAGTTGGATAAAATATTTTAATTCGCCATTTCTAACCAATACTTCATAGCTTCTAATTCCTACTAATCGTAAAGTCAAAGTTGTGAGTGTGTCCACCACTCATATTTTATCTTTATTAGGAAATAAGATATAAGAAACTCGTACGTATACAGTGCTTCATAAAATGTTAAATAAGCTTACATCATGCCCTTAAGTGAGCGTAAATTTATTAATGTTATTTTCATTAGGACCAACATTTGCGTAATAGGTTCGTTTCCTACTACTACTACTTAATTTCCGTACATTTCCTAAAATTTGTTTACGAATGGTAAAATTATTAATTTAGCACAATGCACGGCCATTCAAGGTGAGCTAGATTTTTGCACTTAGTTTCGGTATTTTACTTGCTCTGTTATTAGACCTGCGGATACGGTTAGACCTTCTCGTCGTTAATTTTAGTTATTAACACACAAAGGTTAAATAAGCCTTTGGAACCCAATGGCCGTAACAATAATGAATAAAATCTTTATTGTTATTGTAATAGGTATTTATGCTTCAATCTATTAATCGTTCTTTTGTTCTTATAACTCTAATGATTTCAGGAATAGAATATAGGTACTTGTTTTGCAAAAAAAATATGAATCAAACAATAAATAAGGTACTTCGAACTATTTTATTTGATCACAGCATCTTTCATTGGGGTTGCAGTATAAATAATTAATATCTTATCATTATTTAATAGTGGGCGCCGTAGAGACCATGAGCGCCGTAACCGATGGCACCATGACCGCCGTAGACTTCGGCGCTGTATGCTAGGGGTGCGGCATGGGCACCGTACACGCCGGCGCTGTAGGCGAGGGGAGCGGCGTGAGCACCGTACGCGACGGCACCATGAGCCAGGGGAGCGGCGACCGCGCCGTAAGTGGTGACACCGTGGGAGTAGCCATGAGCCAGGGGAGCGGCTGCGTATCCGTGGGCGAGAGGAGCGGAGTAGGAGACGACGGGAGCGGCGTGAGCGACGACGGGAGCAGCGTGAGCGTACAGAGCGGGGTCTTTGCGGACGACGGCGTTGAATCCAGAGTGGGCATCAGCGGCGTAGTCGACGGTGCGCTTTGTGCCGTCGGAGTCGAGAAGCGAGTACTGGCCGACCACGCTGTCTCCGACGCGGGTCTCGTGCTGGCTCTTGACGTCACCGGTGTGGGGGTCGGACACACCGTACGAGAAGCTGCTGTAACCACCGTGGACAGCGCTGCCTTGGGCAGCCGCCACCAGAAGAGCAACAACGACGAACTGAAAATAGAGAAAAAGGTCATTAAATATTTGTCAAGAAAAGTTAAAAATTTTAATACCTCATTTTCATTAGTTTTATAATTTTTCTGACTACACATTATTAGTATCGCACAGCTTTTTTTAAACAGTAAATGAAATTCCTATTGAAAAAGAAAATCTAAAAAGAAAGTCTATTGTTACAGAGTGCTAGATACAAATAAACCCGAAATAAGATCTGTCAAATGCAGAAAGATAAGGATAAGAAAAGTTAAGTTCAATATTTGCTTTATATTATGTTAGAGACAGAAGACAATATTGTTTTACTGCCTATTGATAAAAAGGAAACATCTTACTATTAAGACTTTTCTTATAGTTCTTTTTTATTCCCATATAACCATTGATTAGTAAATCACAAGATAATATATATGTAACTTTGTTACTTTTGCATCACTCATTTATATTGAAACCATTCAAGTTGCTTTTTTTTCGGTGGAAATATCATCTAATGACATCCCCCGCTCTTAGGCGGAGCGAGAGATAGTGTCAGACTTTTATTGACTAAAACCCACTCCTGTTCCGTCGTTGCCTTTCATACCAAGGCCGAGTCTTTCTTTCGAAGCAGACCCTTGGCCCCAGTAGAACCATTCAAGTTGCTAGAATGACAATATCAATGAAAACACGTGGCCCTATTGAACTCCTAATCCATTACAAACTAGTACAACTTTTTTCGCACTAAATATTGCACCACAAAAACTACACAAAAACAATTAAAACAAACCTTAGCTGCCATTTTAGTTATTGGTTGTAACACGAGTAAACTGTGAATGATAAATCAGGGTTACCAATTCTCTTTATATACTATATTCCTGCAAGACTCTGGCTGTAGGTACTATTAATAGGAAGTAAAAGACATGCAGTAGCTACAGACTAAGGTCACGCATTTGAACGTTTTTTGAGTATACATTTCGTTGGCAGTGAGATATGCGGAACTCGGTTTTAACCGACCAGTGGGTATTAGAGTTCTTGTGGGTGTCTCGGTGCAGGATCATATGTTACATTCTTGCTTTTTTTAGTTACATGTATATATGGGGTGTTCTTCGACACCCGCATCGAACAAGGCAGTATCTCGGATTATGTATATATAATTTTTTTATGGTTTTAAAAATTTGTTTTAAATTTATTTTACATATTTAAAAAGTCGTGTCTTAAGAGAGTACTTAGTTTGCTTGATTTTTGAGATACCGTGTTTTTGATATTAAAGTGAGGAGACGATGGTGTAAATAGGGTCTCTGTAAACTTATAATATAGATTACTTAATTTTAGGCAGTGACAAACGATAGAGGATTTAAACATCAATTGTGACGGCCACATAATAGAAGAAGTAGAGTCAACCAAGTTTTTAAGATTATACATTGAACAAAAAATGACTTTGAAAAAACAAATAGAGCATATAAGTAACAAATTAAACAGTTATTCGTTTGCTTTACGTGGTCTTAATAAAATCGTGGATATTACAACCTTGGTAACTGCTTACCATGGTTATCTATCATCTACTCTTCGATACGGTGTTATTTTTTGGGGCAACTCCACTGATTTGGAATGTGCGTTCAGGGCACAAAAAGAATGCGTAAGAGCGATATGTAGATTAACTCAAACTGACTCATGTGAGCCTCATTTCAAGAGATTAAAACTATTAACATTACCCAGTATCTACATTTATGAGACAACACTATTTATTCACTCTAATCTTGAACTGTTTGAGTATCGTCTAGAAAGCGTCACGCAGATAAATTATGCGTTCCACCTTGTAAAACAGCGCTCCTTACTAAAAGCTTTATTTGCATGGGCCCAAATATATATAATAAACTACCCTCAATTATACGCAGTTCAAATAATGTGAACTTATTTAAAAATAAACTTCGGTCTTTTCTTATAGATAAGATTTATTATTCGGTTAAGGAGTACTTAAATTACAAAATGTAATGCAATTATTGTTAATAATATAATTAATTAAATAATAGCAATTCAAATATATATATATTTTTTTTTTTGACGTAATTAATTTAAACTTTATTTAATTTGACTTTTAATTTATTATAATCATGATGTACCACCTGACTTTTTGTAATCTTGTTAATAATTTTTTATGTTTATTTGGATTGACTTTTATCAATGTATTACTATATTTTAAAGACATAACCATAATATCATATGACATTTTATTATACATTTGCATGCGAACATAAGCTGAATATGGTGAAACTGTACCTGTCCAAACATCTTTGTAAACCCATATCATGCAAATAAAATGATTGATTGATTACTTATTCAAATAAAATTTTCACTATCCCAGTAAAATATGTACCGACACGAAAACAAAACATTAAACAATACCATATTAAAGAAAGCAGTCCTTCAAAAAACTCCTTAGCGACACATCAAGTTTGTATCTACATAAATGTAAATATACACTACGGACTATCTTTGTATCTTATCTCCCTGTCTGTCAAATCCATGTAAAAGTTGTTTTTAGAAAACGATTTAAGCGATAGGACCACCCATCGTTTGACCTTATTCATTTGAAGTTACTGATGTATTTTTATATCGTTTCAGTAAAAAGTATATACATATATACATATAATACACATATATATTTACCTGTCATGCATGAGGTTCCGGGTTCAAAACCGGTTAATTACTAATGGGAATTTATCAAGTCATATATACTTTTCTAAGTTTATCTAGAACATTACTGACGGCCTCGGTTGTCATTCGGAAATCTTTGACAGTTGTTATACCTAGGTATTCAGATGTCAGAAAGTCTGACCATGAATCTATCCAAGGAGTATCGGGTTTCCCAATAACTGGGTGGGTTGTTTCCAAAAGTCCATGAGTTTATTGTTCTCGAAATATGAAAGTTCCACGTCATTTTAAAATATTAAATATTTTCTTTCCCTGTTTGGTACAGTCAGCAGTAAAAACTTTGCTAAGGGATAAATGTATATTATATTATACATTGGGTCTATAAACCACCTCGCACCTCGACCTTAACTCGCATGCGAACTAGTTCCAACAGCATCTTGAGCGTATTGACGGACCGGTGGGATTCTCCGATGCTTGAGCGCTGGATACGACTGCACGCAGTGAAGTAGCATGTTGTGTGCGTTCTGGTATCGGATTCTCCTAAAATCTGTTTTATTTTATTTTGTTTCATGTCATTTGTTTTGTTTACTAACATTAGCTCTTAAGTATTTTCGTGTTACTAACAATTTATGGAGAAATCTGAAATAAATTATATTATTATTATTATAAAATAAAAGACAATGAATATTTTTATTTCATAAGCGCAGTAATTATGAAACGGTAAACATTACTCTACATACATGTCTCCAAAGAGGCGAATGGTCTTAAACATGAAAAAAAAGTTTTATAGTAAATAATTTTAATCTTACACTAAAATAGACTTTGCATTACAATAAATCACAGGTTCAGAATAATCACAGAGAATAATAATCGTAGCTAGTATATTTCTTTTTCCCAAGGTAAGAAATGGTACTTTGAACTTTTTCCAGTCATTAAGGAAAGGCTGCAATTTTAATTCGGCGACCTTCTAATTCTCAGCATACTTTACATTGTTAACGATATTTATTTATTTTATTTTTTGACGGATGTTGTTAGACCTTCTTCAAACGTTTGAGTAATTAAAGTAATTATAGAGGTCGAATTGCTCGGGGTTGTCTGCGTTGCTCCAACACGGTAGTGCATGTAGCCACGTGTCGGGGCGGCACGGATCGCGAGGCACTTCTAGTCATGCAATCTGCGGGTGGAGGTTACGGTAATATCCAAGATAACTGAGGGACTGCTTTCTGACCACTTGAGATCGATCCTCCACTCAAAAAGAGATTCCGGACATGAGAAATTTTCTTAGAGCCAAATCTAAGCCTAAGGATAACTCAGTACCCCATTCCTATAACGCCAATTGATTTTATCCAGGTTGGTGGCTACACAAGCGCCAACTACCCTTACTCCATTTGCTACAGATGCGCCAAATGGCACTGACCTGACCGCTGCACACGCCAACCAGATAGACACAAAGTATGCCCTCTTCGAGTACCTGGCTACAGAGCATCGTTAGAACGAGCATCAAAAACCACTTTTTTTGAGCCATAACCATAAGATTATCATCAATAGCAAGAGCTTTTAAAAAAACCATTACTACTAAAATAATTCTTGCTAATAATTGTAAGTCCAATTGAAGATAAAGACCTAAATAAGTGACAAATTGTATTCAGAAGTTACGGTTTTCATTCGATATCTAATAACCATAAAATACTTAAATAACAATAGCTTTTCAAGAAGATTTTTTGCCATTAGAACCAATCTTTTGCTAATTGTTAGCTCGTTCGGAGTTAATGACCTAAACAGGAAAATAATAACTGGGTATCAAAACATAGTATTGTTTTGGCACCGCATAGCCATTTTTTTTTAAGTGCGAAATCATCCAATGACATCTGACGCCCTTGGTCGGAGCGAGAGGGCATGTCAGACTTTTACTGATTAAAACCCACTCCTAGTCCCTTCGTTTTGCTTGCATTCCAGGGCCGGGTTTTTCTTTCAGAAGCGAACCTATGGCCCCAGTAGGCTTCGACCCTGCTGGGCCTCTACGGTTTGCTGACATCTCCTTGAGGTACGCGTGGAACAAAAAGCGCCGTCGACGACTTAGGCTCGGACGGTCCTGACGGTTACCGGACGGTCAGACGTTGAGCTACCCATTGCTCACCGTCCGCAAGCTCGCACCTACGGTGGCTGAAAATCGGGATCGAGATCCTGGTAGCACGGACGTGAGGGCGCCTTCTTTGCTAGCATTACTGCTTCGTAGAAGGAGGTGACCCCCTGCCACTCCTTCTCGCTTCGGACCATGGCCTGTACCAAGGCCCGGCGTGAGAGATCGTTGCCAACGATCGCCAAAGAGGGAACTTACCGCCATAATTATGGCGTTCCCACATAGCCATAAGATAATTATATACCACTGGAAATATTCTTTCAAGAAGAACTATCGGTAGTACACAGAATTGAATGTACATCTCTAATATTCGACACCAAACACCGTTAAGGATGGACATGGTAAGATCATCGAGTATTGTCAATCTAATATATAAAATTCTCGTGTCACGGTGTTCGAACTTGAACTCCTCCGAAACGGCTCGACCGATTCTCATGAAATTTTGTGAGCATATTGAGTAGGTCTGAGAATCGGCCAACATCTATTTTTTTTTTTTTTTTTTTTTTTTTATATGGCAGAACAACGTTTGCCGGCTCAGCTAGTATATTTATATAATTCTACTATACTTGTGTCTTGTGTATAATTCTACTATACCTATCTCCTCTTAAATGGCTTGACCAATTTAGTTGAAACTTTGTGTGTATATTTAAGTGGGTATCTGTATCTTTAAACAGTCCAGGTGTTTAAAGATACAGTTGAACCCGGTAGGTGGCGCTGCCATCGGATTCTAATTTTTTTTCTGACGTAAAATCAGCTTTTGGACAGGAAAACATGTGTCGGGGCCGCTAGTTTAAATATAATTTGTCTTTACAAAACAAAAATGCATGTTGGAGACAAAAATGTAGAGATGGATGTGTGAAGTGATGAAAATGGATAAAGTGAAAAATAAGTATATTAGAGGAAGTTTAAAAGTATCGGCCGACCGAGACGGAAAAGTAGAAAGGAAGTCACTTGCAAAAACGAGGGAAGAAACGCATGTTATACTAAAATAATTATGAATATATATATATAAATGACGACAATTATTAATTACATAGTTATATGTACCAAAGGGTCCAATATAATCTTAGTACAAATAACAATCAGTCTTTGGATATGTTTATTATTATAATCTAAACGATCGCTTAAGCATTAAAGTACACGCAGTAGACTGAGTCTGACTCAAAAGAGTCAGATTGAACAAGAGGGTGAATTTTTCACAGAAACCTGTGTGTGTGTGAGTGATGAGAAAAGCTAATGACGTACATTAGACAAAAGAAAAGGGCTTATGTTTAACTAACCACCCAGCATAGTAAAATGTTACAGCAAAAAAATAATAAATGATCATCACCAAAAATAATTGGGGTTACAGGTGTCGTATTTGTGGACTTTTCAGCTGCATACGACACCATAAATATAAAAAAGCTACTTGCTAGAGTCAGTACGCTAACTAACGATCAAGGGTTTGTCAACATTTTGAGCGAGCTATTGCACACTTGCACAGCCGTCGGTTTCAGCGCGTAGGGGCCTAGCAGGGTCGAAGCCTACTGGGGCTATGGGTGATGCGAAAGAGATCTCCGGGGCCTTGGAACAATGGTAAAGAAGGAACAGGAGTGAGTTTTTAGTCAGTAAAAGCCTGACATTATCTCTCGCTCCGCCCAAGAGCGGGGGATGTCATTAGATAATTTTCCAACCAAAAAAAAACCAGATAAGGACGCTAACGGTCACCCAATCATTCACCAATACAATCACAGAGATTCACTCGCTTACACTCGTAACTTATGCGAATACTAGACTACAATCAGCGTCCATACATTTGTATTCCAATTATCATACACGCATACTATAAACCACCTCTTTCTGCGAAACAGTAATGTGAGAGGAGGCGGCTGCAGGCGTGAGGGAACGGACTTCCTTACGGCTCAGCCGCCGGGACCCGATTTCCAGTCACCATAGGTGTGGGCTTGCGGACGATGAGCAATGAGTAGCTCGCCGTCCAGCCGTCCCGTAACCGTCAGGACCAAGCACGAGTCGTCGACGGCGCATAGTGTTCCACGCGCGCCTCAAGGAGATGTCAGCAAAATCATAGGGGCCCAGAAGGGCCGAAGCTTACTCGGGCCATGGGTTGTCCAAAAGGGAACCCCAGGGTCCTGGGACGCATGGCAAAGAAGAGACATAGGTGTAGGTTTTAATCAGTAAAAGTCTGAAACGTCCTCTCGCTCCGACCTAGGGCGAGAGAAGTCATTGTATGTTTTCCCACCTAGAAAAAAATTCCTTACTATAAATAGTACATAAGCCTGCACGCCATAATTATGGCGGTAAGTCCCCTCTTTGAGGAGTGGCTACAAAGGCAACACGGCGTCCATACCTTCCGCATGACGCAAGTCCTCACCGGACATGGTAAGTTTGGGAGGTTCCTGCACCGGATCCGTGCGGAAGCGACGCCCGGGTGTCGCCATTGCGTGGACCGCCCGGAGGACACGGTGGAGCACACGGTGGAGGTGTGCCCCGCTTGGGAGGAGCAACGCCGTGTCCTCGTGAAGGCGATCGGCGGCGGTGATCTTTCGCGCCGGGCCTTGGTACAGGCCATGGTTCGGAACGAGGAGGAGTGGCAGGCAGTCGCCTCCTTCTGCAAAGCAGTAATGCTAGCAAAGGAGGCGGCCGATCGCGTGAGGCAACGGTCCTCACGCCCCAATCGCCGCCGGGATTCTGATCCGGATTTCCGGCCACCGTAGGCGCGGGCTTGCGGACGGTCAGCAAAGGGTAGCTCGCCGTCCGACCGTCTGGTAACCGTCCGGATCGAGCCCAAGTCGTCGATGGCGCGTACTGTTCCACGCGCGCTTCAAGGAGACGTCAGCAAACCGTAGGGGCCCAGCAGGGTCGAAGCCTACTGGGGCCAAGGGTCTGATTCTGAAAGGAAGACTCGGCCCTGGTACGAACGGCAACGAAGGAACAGGAGTGGGTTTTTAGTCAGTAAAGTCTGACACTATCTCTCGCTCCGCCCAAGAGCGAGGGATGTTATAAGATGATTTTCCCTACGAACAAAAAAAAAAAGCTGGAGTAAATTCATCTATATTTACTTCTTCTTTTCGATTCGATGGTAAACTCGTCAAACTGTTTGGGCCCAATAGGTGGCTACATTATAATAATAATAATAAAGTTATGTTAGCAGCGGCCTACATGGGTCTACTTCTTATAATCTATTATATCACCTTACTTCACTATCCTCTTTACTAAGACGTCTATCCTCTACCAAGGTCTTCAATTAAGTCCTTAGGATCCTTTAGATCTTAAAATATTCAGGATATTTATCCCGTTGTCGAGCCGGGGGTCCTGTTTGCCTTGCCATATTCCTTCAGAAATCCATAAACAGTCGCTTGCGTGTTTACGTATTTTCAAAATAGCTTTATGAATATTTATACAATTATTTGGGTTTCTCCCGCGACCCGTTTATGTTTAGCAGATGTAGCATTAGTTTTTTTGAGTTGCGAATATAAAGCACATAATTTCCTCGTATTTTTGGGGTTCCGTACCTCAAAAGGAAAAAGCGGAACCCTTATAAGATCACTTTGTTATCCATCTGACTGTCGGTCTGTCTGTTTATCAGGACCCTTTATCTCGGGAACACGTGGAAGTATCGATTAGAAATTAAAACCTACTCTGGTCTGGGGTTCCTTGAAGCTGTTTTTTTTTGACGTGCCTGAGTCGGCCGCTCGTTCTACAATGTCACTCTACAATAATAAAGGATGTAGCGTTGAACATTGTAGAAACGATAACAATTCATTCTATCATTTTGAACGATGTGAACTTAGCTACGAATTTTCTATTCGTTTGTTCTGACCACGTGAGTTAACGTTGAAATGATGTCATTCCCATACATTTGATTAGTTTTCGACTAGCGTTAACGATTGCAGATTATCAACTTGGCTAGGGGTGCAGGACTTCTATGAACTTAACTACGCACCATTTCACAATACTTGCGATTTGAATAACATGGTATTGAAGCCGGCCCGTGCCGCGGCTACGGGTGAGCGCAGTGCGGCGGCTTACCGTGAACTACCTATATAGAGTGACTGGTAATTAGTGACCGATACTTAAACACATGATTGCACTCATGATTACAAACAACTTTCCCAAAGAAACTTTTTTTTATATTCTCATTAGTTTTATCACAATAATAAAACAGCTTTTTAAATACACGCGCGCGCCTGAGACCGGCAACCGCTCAGCTGTTAGCCGAGTGACACCGTTGTACCTACAATGGTGATAGAACACTCGCGCAGCTTGCAAACCCATAGGTGTACGTACCTAATCAGTGAATGTACCTACAAACTAGTGAGTATATAAAAAAAGTTTCTTTGGGAAAGTTGTTTGTAATCATGAGTACAATCACGCGTTTAAGTATCGGTCACTAATTACCAGTCACCCTGTATATAAAAGAGCGAAAGAGATATTTCTCTCTTTCCACACCACCTCACTCAATACCTACGTTTCGTTAGGTGACCACGCAAATTTGAAATTATGGAAAGTCTTTGATTTGTTTTTGAAATTTTACCTACCTTTTTTATTTCAAAAATGGAATGTTTGAATGACGCCTAGTTCTCAAAAAAATATGGAAGGTGATAAAAAAATCTTACTGTATAATATTTTGTTATTTATCTGAAACAATAGCATTATAGCTAAAATCGGACCTAACATGTAACGAATGCTAATTCGGCTTAACCTTCAATCAGCAGTCTAGGTTGTAAGTGTCCACAGTCAGTTTAAAGTTATCCTTTTAAACAATCTGTCTTTAATTTACTCGTTTTTTTTTTTAAAGTCTGCTATAATATTTTTTGTTCTTTTGCCATTAAAAGGACAATTTATGACTTTTGAAGTGGCCTTGTAACATCTGTGGTGTTTTAGAGATAAATTATAATATTTTGTTATTAATTTGGACTCAATGACCGACACTCTCAGTATAAAACAGCTTTTTCAATTAAATTAACCATCAGTCCATATTGTGCAGTGTTCTGCTAAATGTTGGAAAATGTTGAAGTCCCTACTTGGTATAACATTAATGTTTGCAACGGGTAAGTTTTTTTACAACAAGACCATTTCTTATAAACAATTTTTTTTGTAATAATTATGAAAAATAGATTTGTTTTTGTTTTAGTATCTGTCGTGGTTTGTAAACCTGACTACCATTTCAATAACAGCGTGAATGGTTGGCTCAAACTGCATGCAGTCCCTGCGACATGGAATGAAGCCTTCCTCAGCTGCCACTATGAAGGTAACTACTGCCGCAGTGGTGTCCTGGGGCTTAATTATGTCGTGTTAAAATATCAGGCGAGCTAGCGAAAGAAAAGGATAAAAAAACTTTTTAGAAAAAAAAAAATAACCGACTTCACTAAAAAAAACACTAAAAGGATCAAAATAACTTTAATTTTGGAAGTCGGTGTTTCTCGGTATTGTTTGTTTCTTATTTAACACCGACTTCCGAAATTAAAGTTATTTTGATCCTTTTAGTGTTTTTTTTAGTGAAGTCGGTTATTTTTTTTTTTCTAAAAAGTTTTTATTTCACACTTTTTAGTTGCGATACACTTATAAACAGAGTGCCTATTTCTCATGACAATTCCAATTAACCCAAATACTGCTAGGTTACATTGTTTTATTATAAAGTTCCTGTGTCTACCTTCCTCCTTCCGGCTCCATCATCAGATCAGTTCGATAGTACCTTATAGCCAAAGAGCATCTCACGACAATTCTAATAAGCCCAAACACGGCTAGGATACATTGATTAATTACGGAGTTCCTCTGCCTACCTTCCGGCTCCATCATCAGATCAGTTCGATAGTACCTTATTGCCAAAGTGCATCTCATGACAATTCTAATAAGTCCAAACACGGCTAGGTTACATTGATTAATTACGGAGTTCCAGTGCCTACCTTCCGGCTCCATCATCATCATCAGATCACTTCGATGATACCATTTTCAACGTAACTATTCAGAATCATTCATTTATTTGTATTGTCATAGTCGCTTAACTATCTTCATTGTGATATCTATTTGAGTATGAAGTTCCGTTGACCATTTCTGGTCTTCTTCATCAGTTCCACTTCATCAAATGTTACTTTTTGACTGTAAATGCTTAAGTTCTTGATGAAAATACTAAAATTACCATAGGGTTGCCTATAATTTTTGAGGAGTTCCCTCGATTCCTCATGGATTCCATCATCAGAACTGGATTTTGAAAAAAATGGGACCAATCTGGAAGCATATCCTGTATAGGGAAAAAAAAATTTTGCAAATCGGTCCATAAACGACGGAGTTCTGAGGTAACAAACATAAAAAAAAAAAAAAATGATAAAAAAAAAAAAAAAAAAAAAAAAAAAAAAAAATACAACCGAATTGAGAACCTCCTCCTTTTTTTTGAAGTCGGTTAAAAATATGTTTATTTCAATTACAATAGATATTTTGATACAGATTATTGGAGATCACCTTTTAAGCAAGGAATGGCTTGTAATAAAAAGGTACATAACATAAAAACCTCCTTCTTTTTGAAGTGGTTAATAATTATACTAACAAAAGCTCAGATCGCGCGTGTAGGTGTGATATAAGTATTATGAGTGAGTGTGTTTGTGAGTGTGGATATGAGTGTGACTAGTGAGGTTATGTGGTGTGTGAGTTATAGTGAGCAATGGTTAGTTCACTTATCCCAATTTATATCTCGTCTGATTATTTATTTGTTTGTTTATTAGGGATGGAGCTACACACCCTATATAGCTTCATCCATTTAACGGTCCAGTTTAATAGTCAAATGGAGAGGTCGTTTAGAGGTCGTGATAGGGCCTCTGCTCGTTCTTTTCATAGGATTTACTTAAGAACCAGGCGGCTTCAACTTCATCATCATCATTTCCGCCGATAGACGTCCAATGCTGGACATAGGCCTCCCCCAAATGTCGCCACAACGAACGGTCCTGTGCGTCTCGCATCCATCGGATTTCCGCAACCTTCACCAGGTCATCAGTCCACCTTGTGCCTTCCAACACTGCGTCTTCCGGTATGTGGTCGCGCCCATTGCCACTTAAGTTTGGCAATTCTTCGTGCTAGCTAGCTTCAACTTACTTTAAGTGAAACCTTCCTTAAAAAAATTATAACTGTATGATTTTTTTAGTGTCAAATATAATTTCTGATATTAATATATCTTTGTGTATTTTTTCTGTCTTTCTTTGCAGGTGCTGTGTTAGCGTCTCCTATTAACACGGAACTTGCTACAGCTTTGCGTGGCATTATGGTTCAATCAGAACTGGACAGTCCTATATTCATAGGAGTTACTTCGTTAACTAAAAAAACCTTCTCCTCCATCGAAGGTAAGTACTTAACATTATTTAGTAAATCAAGTAATCAACACACATGAGCTGGATTTAGTCGATCTATATCTAACTGAACTTATACTTAAACACCTCAATAAGTTACAACAGGATTTAACCCTTTGGTACACCTAACTGCACTAGCTTCCCAGCTAAGACGTCTATTCTTTATCTCATCTTTATTCATGTAATTATGAATTTGTTCTTGTGTGCTTTTTTTTGTTAGGTGGCAAAATCATCCAATGACATCCCGGCACTTGGGCGGAGCGCGAGGGCGTGTCAACTTTTACTGACTAAAAACCCACTCCTGTTCTTTCGTTGTCTATCATACCAGGGCCGAGTTTTTCATTCAGACGCAAACCCTTGTCCCACTGGGGACAAGGGTTTGCTTCTACTAAGCCTACTGAGGCTTCGACCGTGCTGGGCTCCTACGGTTTGCTGACATCTCCTTGAGGAACAGCGTGTGGAACAGTACGCATCGTCAACGATTTGGGCTCGGTCCAGACGGTGACCGGACGTTCGAACGGCGAGCTAGTACCTAGTGCTCGCCGTCCGCAAGCCTGCGTGAGGCGTGAGGGCCGCACCCTCGTGCGTGCACGTGCGGCCTCCTCCTTTGCTAGCATTACTGCTTCGCAGAAGGAGTTGTCCGGCACTCCTCCTTGCTTCGGACCATGGCCTGTACCAAGGCCCGGCGCAAGAGATCGTTGCTGCAGAGTTCTTGTATGCTTATGTTCTGCGGATATAATGATACTTAAATATTTTTTTTTATATGTAGATATTTATGCATAAGCAAAAGTCTTGTTTTCTCTAAACTTTCAAACTTTAATTATTTTCAGGAGTTCCACTAGCTGACTTGTCAATTACCTGGGGCACATATGGTGATGGAAAAGAGCCTGATCATTGTCTAACTTTGTCTACTGATGGAAAAACGTACATCTCCTCATGCCGATTATGGCTTCCGTACATATGCTATAAGAAAAACGAAATATATACTGCGAACTTTAATAAATGCGGCACTTTTGATGAAGGTGAGTGTTAGAATTTTTTTTTAAAGTAACATGAGTGAACACGATTTCTGGTATGCTTTTTACTAACACTAAATATCTATATTAAGCAACTATCTGACCCGGCGAACTTTGTAACGCCTTACAGTCAATTAAGTGTGGTGTGATATTTTACTTCTTGAACACTTTAAACTCATATATCTTTCGATATAGTCAACCCATTTTGGTGAAATAAAGTCTAAATAATATATCAAGTTACACACAATTTTAATTTATAAAAGTTATCAACATCGATTTCGTACGTTTTACGTGATGGGCGCACAACTTAGATTTTTATAAAGATTTATTATATGTAAAGATAGATTTTGATACAAGTGGAGAAAGTTTGTCATTGCGACCGAGGCGGCACGCATCCGAGCCGTAGACGAGGGTATTATGGGACCGAGGGCAACAGTGATAAACCACGTGTACCAAACAACGTTTTTCAATACACTTACGAAAACATAAATAAACGGGGATCGACGCGTAACTCATGGGGGTTGACGCGCGCCTCTTGGAGATCGCTTAGCCCCCAGCCTGATACGATAAATGAAATAAAATTGTGGCGGAGCAAGCGCGCGCACTGTCCCGCACTAGTACGAAAAACAGTAAATAGCGTGCCTAAAAGCGGTGGTGTTAAGAGCGGGTTTTCAAGTAAGTGTATTGAAAAAGTTTTATTGTTATTGTCATATTTACAGATTATCACTTGAACACTACCTTGGGGAGCTGCTACAAGTTTCACAAAAAGCCCAGGTCGTGGTATAGGGCATACGACATATGCTCAGCCGAAGGAGGTCACCTGGTTATTATTAACAACGATCAAGAAGCAAACTTTATAACATCTCACTTGGACGATCCCACATCTGCTGGGAACTGGGGGGAACGTGTGCACATTGGGATACGAGACTGGATTGAAGACGCGACCTGGCTAACCATTCACGGTATGTCTAAGCCCGGTGGTTCCCAATCTATATATATGATCGATCCATGATAGGTCTAAAACAGCAAAAAAAAATCTACTGCTCAATACTTTTGATTTCAAAGACCTGGTGGACTTTAAAATTTATGATATAAGTTTTTTAAGACAATGTAACGTTTTGTACTGGACTACCGATCCCTGCTAACAACAGAAAAGCTTAAGTGATCTCCGGTCAAAAAAGGGCTGGAAACCGCTGGTCTAAACGAATCTCTAATACTTAAATCTGCTATAAGTTCATATATGGGTGACTGGTAATTAGTGACCGATACTTAAACACGTGATTCTAGTCATGAAAACAAACAACTTTTACTATGGGACCATACCTAAAATTGCGAAAAAACTGGTCAAAATGTACCTACTGAACTAGCAGATTTTTTTTTCTAAGCCCTTTTTTTAGTTGTTCTTTATCATGTACAATCACATATTGAAGTATCAGTCACTAATTACCAGTCACCCTATAGATCTATGAAATAAATTCTGTATAAAGTTATGACGGACTTCTTCTGTTGGGATGATTTATCATAATTCTTATTATATTTTCCAACCTAGATGGTGTAGTTTTGTAGACCCCCAATATAGTTTCATCGTCATCATCATTTCAGCTGAAAGACGTCCTCTGTTGGACACAGGCCTCCCCCAAGTATCGCTGCAACGAACAGTCCTATGCGTCTCATCCATCGATTTTTTCGACCCTTACTGAGTCATCGGTACACCTTGTGAGAGGCCTTCAAACGCTTCTTCTTTCAGTGCATGGCCGCCACTTCAGAATCTTTCGGCTTCATCGGCCATCTGTTCTGCGAGCAAGATGCCCTACTCACTGCCACTTAAGTTTGGTGATTCTTTCACAAAATATAATTTGAGTAGACTGAACTGTCATGTACATTGTTTCAGGTCAGAAGATGGATAAGGTGTACAATTCGTGGGCTCAAGGTCAACCGGACGTTTCTGAACATTTGTATTGTGGCGTTATTTGGACGCGAGGATATTTGGACGACATTAGTTGTAGGCAGAAGCTTCGATTTTTTTGCGAGAAAGACCCTAATACTTCTCATTTTCGAGATAATACCACATTTGATAATTAGGTGTAATCTTGTTGTCAAAAATGTTATGAGATGATTTTATGACTGAATCATGATTTTGAAAACTGGTGTTTTTACAAACCTTCAAAATATACCCACACATGATATGTTTCTAAAGTTTAATTTTATGTCTATTTTCATTACCTGGGTGCATTAAAGGTACGTTAAATATTTAATTAGTGCTTAAGCTAATATAGTTTTTATGTGTAATTGTACTTATTATATTATATTTATTATTATATATTATTTAATAATGTACACAAGTAATCTGTGGAAATGTTGTGAATTATAAATAAAATAAAATGTTTTGCTTATTCATTATTCTAACTTCTTAAATACATTTTTAAGTATTCCATCATTATTTTTTCATTGGTATTTTTGTGATTTGCATTTTCTGTAATATTGCAGTTAATGCAAACCGGCCTAACTCTATCGTACTAGTTGTAACTGGGCATAACTAATTTTGGTGTAGCTAGTCGTATTAGGGCACACGCTTAGGACTCTTTGTTCACAAATATCGAAATACATAAGGAAGACTGGACTGTTATATAAAATATGCAATATTTTTAATTTTAAATTCAGTATTTTAGGTACATTATGATTTTGTTCGTATTAATGTATAGTCCAGTGCCTGGGGCGTTAAAATCATCAAATCCTGGGTTTTTTTTTTACTGTGGATGATATTTAAAAACAAAATATGATTTGTATAGCTAATAATATGCAGAAAAAAGTTTAAAAAATTGTGATCTCGATTTTGAAAAAAGAATGAGGATTGCAATGGTTCAATTAGTATCTCAGGACCTACTGGTTCGAATTGAAAAATTCTTTCAATGTTGGATGGCCCATTTATCGAGGAAGCCTACAAGCTATATAACATTACACTACAACTAATTGGAGTAAAGTAGTAACCAAGGACGCGGGTAAAACCGCGGGGACAGCGAGTAATGTATGTATAATATTTTGGTGTATCAAGACTAACTTAACGTATATAGGGTGACTGGCAATTAGTGTACGATACTGAAACATGTGATTGTGCTCGTGATAACCAACAACTTTTACTATGGGAACAAACCTAAAATCGCGAAAAAAATAATCAGCTGTTCAGTACATTTATGTTTGCCTAATGTACTGAACAGCTGATATTTTTTTCGCGATATCGGCTTTGCTCCCATAATAAAAATTGTTTGTGATCATGAGCACAATCACGTGTTTCAGTATCGTACACTAATTGCCAGTCACCCTATATATTTATACAGCAACATATTTGGTTATTTAAACATTTACATTTTTGTCCACGTCAAATATTTTCTTCGACTTTAGTTTTTTTTTTATACTTAGTAAAAAAATATCCCAAGAAAACCTACTCCCAGTGTAAAAACGTATCTTATGTACTATTCCAAGACATGCTCTACTTGTGTACCTAGTTTCAATTAAATTAAACAGACATTAAAAAAAGTTCGAGGTAAAAAGGCAGGCCACTGGACTAGTAGCATTAGTTACCCATAATATAATAACCTCGTAAGTACAGTCAGGGACTCAGGGATCAAAAGTGCAGTTGCACTCTACCAATGCTAAAGTGTATAAAATTTCTTTGTTGTAGAAGTTCAATAGTCCAAAACTAGTTTATTCAATGCTTCAGATTCTATGCTACCAATTAAATCAGTCATGAACCATTGACCCTCTTCTACAAAGAAATTTTAGCATTGGTAAGGTGGAACTGCATTTTTGACCCCTGGCTGTACAATAAAATAACTGCTACCTAAATAAAATCAAAACGCTTCGTTTTCGCTTTGTCGGAATCGGTTCAAATGCTTTTAGTAATGAATGAAAGAGAAAAAAGAAAAATTGGTTCTCCAAACAATTTTATTTGATCACAGCATCTTTCATTGGTGTTTCATAATAAATAATATTATATCTAAACATTATTTAGTACAGGTGGGCGGCATTGTAGAGACCGTGAGCGCCAAGACCGCCGTAAGCGAGGGGAGCGGCATGAGCACTATAGACTCCAGCGCTGTAGGCCAAGGGACTAGCATGGGCGCCGTATACGCCGGCGTTGTAGGCGAGGGGAGCAGCATGGGCACCGTATACGCCAGCGTTGTAGGCGAGGGGAGCGGCGACCGCGCCGTAAGCAGCGACACCGTGGGAATAGCCACGCGCCAGGGGAGCGGCGGCGTATCCGTGGGCGAGAGGAGCGGAGTAGGAGACGACGGGAGCGGCGTGAGCGTACAGAGGGTCTTTGCGGACGACGGCGTTGAATCCAGAGTGGGCGTCAGCGGCGTAGTCGACGGTGCGCTTTGTGCCGTCGGAGTCGAGCAGCGAGTACTGGCCGACCACGCTGTCTCCGACGCGGGTCTCGTGCTGGCTCTTGACGTCACCGGTGTGGGGGTCGGACACGCCGTATGAGAAGCTGCTGTAGTCACCGCCGTGGATAGCGCTGCCCTGAGCAGCCGCTACCAGAAGAGCAACAATCACGAACTGAAAGTAGAAAGAATACTCGTTAAAAATAGTTTTGCACTCTATTATCACACAATAATTATAGATTATGCAGTTGTTTATTTTAATGAGTCACTTGAAATTATCCTTATATATCTTTATCATTATAAAAAACCCTGACAAAATAACATTTTTTATAGTATCAATTACTACAACATTTCTTCTTTTTTATTACTGCACAACTTTTATCACATCACAAAACTTTTTTATCTTCATTGATTTTTCAAAACAATTAAAAAGCAAAACCAACCTTGGATGCCATTTTATTTAGTTATTGTTTGTTTCACAAGCGAACTGCGAATGATAAATCAGGGTTAACAATTCTCTTTATATATACTATTCTCACTTGACCGTTTCTTTGAAATTGATAGGAAGTAGTGGACGGGCAAGGAAGGTCACTGGTCAAATCGAATCCTGGTATGTACTGTGGGTAATTTATAATTAGCATTTGTCTAACAGTAGCACCGCATCAAAGAGAAAGGATCTTATAGTTTTGTGTATTGTCTTTGAGAACTCTTCTCTTAGATATCTTCTCTATAAAAAATGTATCTTTGACATTATTATTTCTGAATTTCTCGTTTGTTTTTTATCTTTTACTTATTTTTTAGTTTTCTAATTTTAAAGTAATTGTTGACATATTAATTTTTTGACATACACTGGACAGCCTACAATTAATTTCTATTATTTTAAATATTATTGACTAATATTAAAGTTATAAATATAATACCTACATTTACACGCCCTCGGGCATAACATAGCGAGATTATTACCTATTTTAAGAACCACTATTTACCTATGTTAAACAAATGATTAAATGATTATTGATTATGGTGGCTTTTCGAATTTAGTCGGATTGTTTACATTGTTAATATTAGCGGCAATGACAATGCAATAATGTATTATTTTCTTCGTTGTCAATATTATTCTAAGTTGCTTGGAAGAGATCGCGAAATGCGATAAGGCCGCCAATTATATACATATATTTTTAAATGTAAGGTTCAAATTGTATTATTTATTATCTTTATGTACATTTTTTTTTTGTCTGAACGAAAAATATTTATTAAACAGAAACTTAAATCTAATCATAACGTAATTAATACTAAATTACAAAATAAAAATAAAAGCCTTATAGTACTAAAAAAAGCAATCTAAAGTACGGCGTCCAAAAAATCCTCCACATCGCTGTCGACTGGTAATGTAACCTAAAAGACTGGCGGCTTTGTCACGCTGATTGGCAATGCTTATCCTTTGTCCGAAGTACAACATGAAAATAAAAAATATATATATACATAATTTGATCCCAAATTAATTTATCCTGCTTATTTTCTCTTAAAATACTGAGTACGTTCTTCTCTGTCAAATCCATACAAAGGTTGTCTGTGAAAAATTGCTTTTAGCGATGAGACCGCTCATTGTTAAATCGTTTTAATTTATGGTGTACAATACAGAGAGATATACTCTGTATTGTACACCATAAAAAACACAGTCTATCTACGTTGTTTTTCTCCAAGTTTTTTTGAGGTGTTAAATCATCCAATGACTTCTCCTACTCTAGGGTGGAGCGAAAGGGTCAAAGATCATCATCATCATTTCAGCCGAAAGACGTCCACCGCTGGACATAGGCCTCCCCCAAGCGTCTCCACAACGACCGATCCTGCGCGTCTCGCATCCACCGCACTCCCGCGACTCTCACCAGGTCGTCGGTCCACCTTGTGGGAGGCCTTGGGTTATTCATCTAACTTAATATTGTAAAGTTTATGAATTGATTAATATTTCCTAGATTAATTTATACTGCGTGTACATTTAGTTAGATTGAACCAAATAAGTTACTAAATATTCTTTTAAGTTACCGCTGAAGTTATCGAGATTGCGTTAACAATATAAAAACAAATCTAATTAACCATTGTGTTGGATGTATTTAATTAAGTAATTGTAACTGCGTATGATTTCAAGATATCATTTGACTAATATTAATTACCCTAATGCCAGAAACTGTCATTCTTAAGGTCAGTTAAAATCAACGTACTTTTTGTTTATGACGATATTGCAACATGAGTTTAGTGTTCGGTATTGGTTAACGCTTTCATGAGTAAGTACATGATAGACAGTTTGAACAAAGAACATGTATTTACAGTGTCATGTACCTAATTAGAGAGGGCTATATCCTACGGTAGATTACTACTAAGATGATTTTTATTGACTGCTTCATTGGTCTCGTGGTCGCAAGCGCGATTGCTAAGCGTGGAGTCCTGGGTTCGATTCCCGGGTCGGGCAAAAAGTGCTGTTGGGTGTTTTCATAACGAATTACTCTGGGCTGATAGGTCATGGTCCGAAGCGAAGAGGAGTGACAGGTGGTCGCCTCCATCTGAGCGGCCCTCACGCCTCAGCCGCCGAGATCCCGATCCCGATTTCCGGTCACCGTAGGCGCGGGCTTGCGGACGGCGAGCAATGAGTAGCTCGCCGTCCAATCGTCTTGTAACCAACCGGACCGAGCCCAAATCGTCGACGGCGCATACTGTTCCACGCGCGCCTCAAGAAGATGTTAGCAAACCGTAGGGGCCCAGCAGAGACGAAGCCTACTGGGGTCTGCTTCTGAAAGGAAGACTCGGTCCTGGTATGAAAGGCAACGAAGGAACAGGAGTGAGTTTTTAGCCAGTAAAAGTCTGACACACCCTCTCGCCAGCCCAAGAGCGGGGGATGTTATTGGATGATTTTCTCACCGAAAAAAAGGCCCAGAGTTTGGAAGTTGGCGGTGTGACACCCCCATGCTTTGGTAAGCACTAAAGCCGTTAGTCTTGCGCCTGATCTCTCTCCTGCCGTGTCGGATTTCCATTCTATTGGACTATGAGAGTAAAGGAACAGAGAGTGCAGCCCCCTAGCCAAGTAACAACTGTTTCGTTTCTATTCTCTTTTCGTCGACCGCCTCGACACGGCTACGCCCCCGATTCCTTTGTTCTGACGTCATTTCAACGCTCAGTCACGTGGTCAGAAGAAAGGAATAGGTGGCGTGGCTGACTCGAGGCGATCAATGAAAAGAGAATCGAAACGAAACGGTTGTAACTTGGCTAGGGGGGCAGCTGTGTTTGCGCACGAACATGTGCATCATAATATCTCGTGCGTGCTTGGGTAATATCTGTTGAGAATGGCCACCGTGGTCGAGGAGGGAGGATTTATTTATTTTACTAAGATGATGTACGTACTTCGAAACAAAATGCGTGATTACATTAATTACATGCATAAAGTTTTGTGTAATATTAAAAAAAAAAAACACTATCCGTGGAATTACTTGCACATTCGTCTCTATAGAGGTTGCAATTTGGGCTACGGGATTGTTCGAAAGAGTTACAGCGGTTCTATAACGCAAAGGGTAACTGGAGAATCACAGGTGGGTTTTAGTCAGCAAAAGTTTGACATTCACTTTTTCTCCACCCAAAGCCAGAGAATAAATGTTAAGGATTGTTTTTTTTTATAATTTGATATTTTTCATAGTATTTATTACTTTTTTTTATTATTATTAATGATAGGCTCGCGTTTGACCACCATCTCACCTGATGGTAAGCGATGATGTGGTCGACGATGGAGCACGCTTGCCTAGAAGTAGCCTATTCACTCTTGACTTAAAGACCCCTAAGTTGTAGCTATCAGGAAACACAGACTCCGGCAAGGAATTCCACTCCTAGGCTGTACGCATAATAAATGTGTTCTCAAAACGTTTTGTGCGTATGGGTGGGATGTATACTTTATAATTTTAGCATATTATGTATTTTATTATTATAAATGTTTGTTATGTTATTTGTTTATTGTGCAAATCTACCACAGTGTTGTCTTTTTTAACCCAAATATAATGCAACAAGGCATTCTCTACCAGTCAACCACTGGTAGAGAATGCCTTGTTGCATTAAGTCCACCTATGTACCACTACTGTACATGAAGTTTAAATAAATAAATAAATTTCCCACCCTAAAAAAGCTTCATACAGACAGATCGGCTTTTAGACAATATTTAAAAGTGTATAATTATATGAGTTCAATTCAAATGATTCTCAAATTAAGCTATGCGTAACTATGACGTTAGATGAGTCCCATCAGTATTGCTAAATGTGGTTCGAACTCTTGACAATACGCTCGCTGTGTTACTCTTAACCGTTAAGCTATTGCCTCTTACTGCTCGTAAGATAAGAGCGATGAACTTTTGGATCTACTTTCAATTCATACGTAGTTATCTTGAACTTATAAAACGTTCAAGATAAGTACCGGTTTTTTGACTCTCAATCTGATGGGATAAGTAAGCGGCGGCGATCTCTCGCGCCGGGCCTTGGTATAGGCCATGGTAGCAAAGGAGGAGGCCGACCGCGCGAGGCAACGGTCCTCTCGCCCTAACCTTCGGAATTCCGAACCCGATTACCGGCCACCGTAGGCGCGGGCTTGCGGACAACGAGCAATAGGTAACTCACTGTCCGACCGTCTGGTAAACGTCCGGACCGAGCCTAAGTCGTGGACGGCACGTATTGTTCCGCGTGCGCCTCAGAGAGATGCCAGCAAATCGTAGGGGCCTAGCAGGGTCAAGGCCTCCTGGGGCCACGGTTAGTGTGAAAATGAAACCCGGGGCCTTAGGATGAAGGCAAAGAAGGAACAGGAGTGAGTTTTTAGTCATTAAAAGTCTGACACTATCTCTCGCTCCGCCCAAGAGCGCGATTTGTCATTTGATGATTTTCCCAACTAAAAAAAAAATAGGATAAGTAAGTCATAATTGCTTATGGCTAGTGGCCATTGAGCGACTTGTGGTCCAGAGAAAGGTTGAGGGTACCAGGCCACGAGAAAGATCGCCTATGAGGTGGACTGACCAAATTGAAGCGGCAGTAAATGGCTCATCATCACTGCACGAATGCACGAGGAAGGCGGCCATCAGAGAGGAGTAGCGGCATGTTGTGAAGCTTGCCACCAACACCTGAAGTGATGACCACGACCACTCTGTCAAGAGTGATACCGACAAGGAAGAAGAATTGCTTATAGCTTATGTAATAATTGCTTTCGCCTAAATTTTTGTATTAAGATCCTTAGTAAGGAGACCTTCCAACGCCGATGGACCGATGCCTTGGTGAGGGACGCGGGAATCCGATGGATTCGAGCCGCATAGGACCGATTGTTATAGCGAAATTCGGGTTACGCCTGTGCACAGTAGTGGACATCTTTCAGCTGAAATGATGATGATGATGTTCCAAGTCACTACCTATTTTCAGAATAGCGTAAGCATAACACAGTTACTGGGTAACATAATAAACCTTGGTCAGACTGGTTGTCAGAATTTCGGGTTTCCGACTAGACAGTGTGATGTTGGAAAATCAACGTTTATGTCCGTACTTACTTACATGATTGAGCTAAAGCTATCAACGGTTCATCTCAGGGATCCTTCACAGGAGTCTGTGTGCTCTGTTCTTACGCTTACTTCTCCAGCACTCTCCAGTACAAAGACGAGGTGAGTTATAGAAGCTAGATTAAAATTTAGGGATTTTCGTAACCCCTAAATTGTGTGATTTGTAATAAAACTTGTAATATAACCTTGTTATGATAGTTGTTTTTGACTTTTCCATAATATTACATACCTTCTATAAATTTACTGCGGCTCGGTTAGGAGTCCCTATAGAGTCCCGGGATCTAGGTTACAACATAACGGCAGTAAAAAATCTACAAATACCAGCTATTCCTATCAAAACAATAAACTACTTACTTTTCCTTGCAATTAATATTGACATAATTAAACCAATATGGTCAGATTCATGGAAAATTATCAACTGTTACAAACAGGATATAATTCAGTTTCGTAAACTCATTTGCATGTGTCTTATTTCCTATTAATACTACGTACGGTAACAGTAGGTACGTTATGCAGGATTCGTATATAAAGAGAATTGTTAACCCTGATAAAACATTCGCAGCTTGCTCGTGAAACAATAATAACATATCAAAATGGCATCTAAGGTTTGTTTAAGTTGAATTGATTTATGAAAAAAATCAGGCAAATTATTATTAGCATAATTATATTCATTACTGTGCATAAGATTACAATTTACATAATAGAAATCTTTCCTGTTAAAAACATATGAGTTAAATATGTTTGGAAAAAATATTTCACTACTTTTTCTTTTGGTAAAATATTTATTTAATATGTTAATAGTGAATCTAATATATAATGAAACTGTTAAAATACGCCACAGGGAAAAATATTCGTCATAAAATTTATTATTACCGAGGTTTCAGCAGGAGTAGGTATTTACATATATCAGCATAATACAACCAACCTTTTCTCATAAGCTTCTTTTCTACTTTCAGTTCGTGATTGTTGCTCTTCTGGTGGCGGCTGCTCAGGGCAGCGCTATCCATGGCGGCGACTACAGCAGCTTCTCGTACGGCGTATCCGACCCCCACACCGGTGACGTCAAGAGCCAGCACGAGACCCGCATCGGAGACAGCGTGGTCGGCCAGTACTCGCTGCTCGACTCCGACGGCACAAAGCGCACCGTCGACTACGCCGCTGACGCCCACTCTGGATTCAACGCCGTCGTTCGCAAAGACCCCGCTCTGTACGCTCACGCCGCTCCCGTCGTCTCCTACTCCGCTCCTCTTGCCCACGGATACGCCGCCTCTCCCTTGGCGCATGGCTACTCCCACGGTGTTGCCGCTTATGGTGCGGTCGCCGCTCCTCTGGCTCATGGCGCCGTCGCGTATGGTGCTCACGCCTCTCCCCTCGCCTACAGCGCTGGCGTGTACGGTGCCCATGCTGCTCCCCTAGCCTACAGCGCCGGAGTTTATGGTGCTCATGCCGCTCCCTTGGCTCATGGTGCCATCGCTTACGGCACTCATGGTCTCTACGGCGCACACTACTAAATCATGATAAGATAATAATTATTTATACTGAAAGCCCCATGAAGATGCTGTGATCAAATAAAATAGTTCGAAATACCAAATATTTTGTTTTTAATCGACCTCAAATAAAAAACTTATTACAAAAAAAAATACAACCGACTTCAAAGTAAAAAAAAAAACACTGAAAAGTGCAAAATAACTTTAATTTCGGAAGTCGGTGTTTCTATAATAGTTTTGTCTCATCGTTATTTAACACCGACTTCCGAAATTAAAGTTATTTTGCACTTTTCAGTGTTTTTTTTTTTTACTTTGAAGTCGGTTGTATTTTTTTTTGTAAAAAGTTTTTTATTTTACACTTTTTAGTTATGGTACCACCACTAAAAAGTACCCCTCAGCCAAACTTAAATACCTTATAGCCAGAGTGCATCTCATGACAATTCTAATAATCCCAAACACGGTTAGATTACATTAATATAATACAGAGTTCCGGTGCCTAACTTCAGGCTTCATCATCAGATCAGTTCGATATATTCCCCCTCTACTTTCAGTCAGTCATCGACTACATGTATAAACAAAGCAATTTTACTTATTACGACGGTTCTGCTGTGATCCTATGAGGAGTTCTGTTCCATATCTTCGAAGTTCATGATCAGATCATAACAGTATTTCTATGGGACCAACTCGGAAGCATAACCTTTCAATCAAAAAAAAATTTTTCAAAATCGGTCCACAATTGACCGAGAAATCGGTGAACATAGATAAAAAATAAAAATAAAAAACATACATTCAACCGAACATATAACCTCCTCCTTTTTGAAGTCGGTTAAAAAGGTGGAGGTTCTAAGTTCGAGTGTTTGCATTTTTTTATGTATGGCCAATTTTTCCGTCAATTTGGAAGATATTTATTAGTTGTGATGCCATTTTTTGGTTAAGATCTCGTGATTGACACGTTAATGACGTTCGGCACTCCGATTGGCCCGCCTCTAAGCTCATAACTAATCAGAGAGCCAAACGCGGTAAATGTTTATCCAGAATTGGACTCTGCAATAATATTGTGTGAAAAAAGTTCCAGTTACGACTCAAAAGATCTTCCAAGCTTACATGATCACATATCTGATGACAGACGATTACTCTAGCTACATTGTTGTCATCTTCTACCATCTCATAACTTACACGCCGCAAAGCATTCCAAGCAAGGTTTCTATACACAGTAACCTTGCTTGGAATGCAAGGAAGAAAATATACACACTGAAACAAAGAAATAAGTAGTTTAATAATATTATTATATTGACGTTCGTAACTCAGCCTTGTAAAACAAACCGTCATTGCGACACAGCTACGTCATATTATGAGCAGTTTTTTCAGATTTATAAACGAAGTCTTGTTACTAAACCGTTTGCGAATAGATCTCATAACTAGAGATGGATGTTATTGTGCCATCGTCTTAACCAACATCTTGTTGGTTAAAGATGATAGTACCTTTATAATTAACTAGCTCTGTTCAACGATACGGCTATATTATAATCTTCCATATTACTTGGTTTACAAAAGATTAGTTTCACAAAGGATTTTTATACTTTAGGTACAGCTTCTTCAGTTTAACTTTAGTTTACGTACAGGATGCATTTTGGAGAGTGTGCGCAGGAATTGCATGACTTGATTCCACCATCTCATTTCTACCATCGGACAAGCCGACGAACGGCGACGATCCATCCTTACGTTGTTAAAACTTCTGCGGTCTGGACCAAGCAAAGTTTCGCCTCGTCGTTTATACTGCGTACATTGAGGGACTGGAACAATTTGTCTGCTGCGGTCTTCAGGTGTCGTCATGGCTAGAAAGAATAGGCTCTTAATAAACTAGTGTGCCTCACAATCAACGATTGCATCACTACTTACCATCAGGTGGGATCGCAGTCAAGTACTAGTTTATATCAATTAAAAACAAAGGATAATAAACTGCAAAAATTAACTAAGGGCTTCGCTCCCATGTGTAAGAAAATTATCCCAACATACTCTTGGGATAAATAGTATAGATACCGGCACGGATCTAGAGCGCTGACTTCTACAGTTCTACTTGCGCAGAAGCACGCAGAAGTGAAATAGTGTGTCTCTTTAGTGGTTTGAAGAGAGATACGGGGGCATCCTTGTACAGTGATTGCCTCGCCGATATTGTACGATGTGCAAAGCGATCCCCGCTCTTTCGCCGAGCGCACAAGATTCGTGCCACTATCTGTATCATATGTGCTATTACAAGATTATGACCCATGTTTCAAATTTCATAAAAAAAAACATTTAGCCAATTGAGCTTATGGCAGTAACAAAAGTATACACATATAAATACAAACTTTCTCCTGTATTATATTAATAGGGCAACGATGACGGTTTGTTTTACAAGGCTGAGCTACGAACGTCAATATATTATTAATCTACTTATTTCTTTGTTTCAGTGTGTATATTTTCTTCCTTGCATTCCAAGCAAGGTTACTGTGTATAGAAACCTTGATTGGAATGCTTTGTGGCGTGTAAGTTACGAGATGGTAGAAGATGACAAAAATGTAGCTAGAGTAATTGTCAGTCATCAGAGATGTGATTATGTTAGCTTGGAAGACCTTTTGAATCGTAACTGGAACTTTTTCACACAATATTATTGTAGAGTCCAATTCTCGATAAACATTTACCGCGTTTGGCTCTCTGATTGGTCTAGTTGGTTTGGTTGATTGGTGAGCTTAAAGCGGGCCAATCGGGGTGCCAGACGTCATAAACGTATCAATCGCGAGATCTTTACCAAAAAATGGAATCACAACTAGTAAATATCTTCCAAATTGACGGAGAAATTGGTCATACATAAAAAAATGCAAACACTTGAATTTAGAACCTCCCCCTTTTTTGAAGTTGATTAAAAACAAAATATTTGGCGTTTCGAACTATTTTATTTGATCACAGCATCTTCATTGGGCTTTCAGTATAAATAATTATTATCTTATCATGATTTAGTAGTGTGCGCCGTAGAGACCATGAGCGCCGTAAGCAATGGCACCATGAGCCAGGGGAGCGGCATGAGCACCATAGACTCCAGCGGTGTAGGCTAAGGGAGCAGCATGGGCACCGTACACGCCAGCGTTGTAGGCGAGGGGAGCGGCGTGAGCACCGTACGCGACGGCACCATGAGCCAGAGGAGCGGCGACCGCACCATAAGCGGTGACACCGTGGGAGTAGCCATGCACCAAGGGAGAGGCGGCGTATCCGTGGGCAAGAGGAGCGGAGTAGGAGACGACGGGAGCGGCGTGAGCGTACAGAGCGGGGTCTTTGCGGACGACGGCGTTGAATCCAGAGTGGGCGTCAGCGGCGTAGTCGACGGTGCGCTTTGTGCCGTCGGAGTCGAGAAGCGAGTATTGGCCGACCACGCTGTCTCCGACGCGGGTCTCGTGCTGGCTCTTGACGTCACCGGTGTGGGGGTCGGACACGCCGTACGAGAAGCTGCTGTAGTCGCCGCCATGGATAGCGCTGCCCTGAGCAGCCGCCACCAGAAGAGCAACAATCACGAACTGAAAGTAGAAAAGAAGCTTATGAGAAAAGGTTGGTTGTATTATGCTGATATATGTAAATACCTTCTCCTGCTGAAACCTCTATTTTAACAGTTCCATTCCAGTATATATATTAGATACACTATTACCATATTAAACAAATATTTTACCAAAAGAAAAAGTAGTGAAATATTTGTAACAGGAAAGGTTTATATTTTGTAAATTGTAATCTTATGCACAATAATGTATATAATTATACAAATAATAATTTTCCTGATTTTTTTCATAAATCAATTCAACTTAAACAAACCTTAGATGCCATTTTGATATGTTATTATTGTTTCACGAGCAAGCTGCGAATGTTTTATCAGGGTTAACAATTCTCTTTATATACGAATCCTGCACACAGTACCTACTGTTACCGTACTTAGTATTAATAGGAAATAAGACACATGCAAATGAGTTTACGAAACTGAATTATATCCTGTTAGTAACAGTTGATAATTTTCCACGAATCTGACTATATTGGTTTAATTATGCCAATATTAATTGAAAGGAAAAGTAAGTAGTTTATTGTTTTGATAGGAAGAAATAAGACAATTTTTTTATCGTATAATAATTGATCTTAGCTAGTATTTGTAGATTTTTGACTACCGTTATCTTGTAACCTAGATCCCGGGACTCCATAGGGATTCCTAACCGAGCCGTAGTAAATTTGTAGAAGGTATGTAATATTAGGGAAAAGTCAAAAACAAGTACCATAACAAGGTTATATTACAAGTTTTATTACAAAACACACAATATAAGGGTTACAAAAATCCCTAAATCTTAACCTAGCTTCTCTAACTCACCTCGTCTCCGTACTGGAGAGTGCTGCAGAAGTAAGCGTGAGAACAAAGCACACAGACTCCTGTGAAGGATCCCTGAGATGAACCGTTGATAGCTTTAGCTCAATCATGTAAGTAAGTACGGACATATACGTTGATTTTCCAACATCACAATGTCTAGTCGGAAACCCGAAATTCTGACAACCAGTCTGATCAAGGTTTATTATGTTACCCAGTAACTGTGTTAAGCTTATGCTTATGCTATTCTGAAAATAGGGAGCGACTGGGAACATCATCATCATCATTTCAGCCAAAAAATGTCCACTATTGTGTATAGGCGTAACCCGAAATTCGCAACAACAACCGGTTGTTGCCGCATAGGACCGGTCCTATGCAGCTCGAATCCATCGAATTCCCGCGTCCCTCACCAAGGCATCGGTCCATCGGCGTTGGAAAGCCTCCTTACTAAGCATCTTAATACCAAAATTTAGGCTAATCTTAATAAGCAATTCTTCTTCCTTGTCGGTATCACTCTTGACAGAGTGGTCGTGGTCATCACTTCAGGTGTTGGTGGCAAGCTTCACAACATGCCGCCACTCCTCTCTGATGGCCGCCTTACTCGTGCATTCGTGCAGTGATGATTTAATATAATGCATAAATAATACTCATTATACACCATAAAAAATACAGTAGGAGCTTTAAATTAATAGGGTGTAACGATGGGCGGTCTTATCGCTGAAAGCGATTAGAAATATATTAATTTATTATATATATAAAAAAGTAATTAATTCAAAATACTCCACTCAGTAAACAAACATAATAAACAAGTAAACATAATATATTTTTATTTTTCTGATTCTTGATTCTTTCCATAACGCACCTCACGTCATTTTAATGTTGACGACGTCTTATAAACATCTACAAAGAAAAATACATGCTAAAGCTATAATTTGGAGCGAGCAATGGGTGGCTCGCCGTCCGACCGTCCGGTAACCGTCCGGACCGAGCCCAAGTCGTCGACGGCACGGGACAAATATTTGTATGGCCTAGGGCTCGGCGCAAATGGGCCACCGACCACAGCCACCGGTGTCTGTCGCGCGCTACCGCCACATTTCTAAAAGTGTCAGAAGCGAGCGACAGCCACCGGTGTCTGGAAGCCGCCACATTTTATAACCCGCTCGTTGCTGCTTTCCGATTGATTTCCGATATGAATGTATCAACATCCATTGAGACGTCGTGCTCCATGATGGTACGCGTGCGATACGTAGAACGTCGGACGGTTAACTGCGCGGGGGGTGGAGCAATGCGACAGTGGCGGGTGTCGGCGTTTTGTGTGGCACGTAGTGACCACTAGTGACGAGTCGCGGACACTACTGTAACGAGTGGCCGCCACCGGATACACGTGTGCGGCGCGTCTATACAAAATATATTAAAAAGTGTGTTAAGTCGCCGTCGCTGGCCACCGGTGGCTGTGGTCGGTGACCCATTTGCGCCGAGCCTACAGATAGTTGTCCCGGATCTTGATGTCTTGAGTATGTGTGCTTACATGTTTGTGAACGCACCCATGATGCAGAAGTAATTCCTAGTGATGAATATTATATATTAAAAAAAAAAAAAAACAAGAAAACCCACTTTTTGGACCGAATCTTTTTTATGTATGGTATTTGGAAATTTTGACAAAATATTCATTAATTTAAAACGAAATTTCCGTTATTCATAAAGTGAATTAGTGCATGAAGATAAGTAATTAATTTGTTAAAATAATTAAATAGTTCAGCCAATGTTTTAGGTGAGGTCAAAAATAATTAGTTTCTCTTTTATAGTAATTAGCTCATTAGCGAATATATAAAAAAGTGCGATTTACTTCCTACCTGTAAGGTCATTATATTATTAGAAGAGAGTCGTTAAAAATATATATTACAATTTGTTTTTTAATTCTTTTCAAAATATAGCGAAAAATTTTACCAAACAAGTTATTATGTACATTTTTATTTTGATGCTAGCGCAGTATGTTAGCTTAAAATTAAGTTCTTGGAATGTAGGGTATGAGGAATGTTTTTTTATGTGTATCTACTAATCTATAGTAATAATATAAAGACAAAATATTTATATTACGCATTTTTGTTTGTTACGAATGAACTCAGAAATGACACGCTGCGCCCCATAACGGGCATAATAGATGTGGACAAAAAGGCTGCCAGACTCAAATGGGATTGGGCAGGTCATGTCAGCCGTATGCATAGGGATCGCTGAGCAAGCGTCGCCACACAGTGGGTTCTTACAGAAAGAAAACACCATCTTGGCTGGCCTAGAAAGAGGTGGTGGGATGATTTGGACGCGTACCGCGAGGACTAGAAGGACTAGATGAGAAGAAAGTTTGGAAGGACTTTGGGTAGGCCTTTGCCAGCAGTAGGACAGTAAGGGCTAGTAAAAAAAAAGGAATGTACTCAAAAACTACTGGACTGATTTGAAAAAATATTTCATCAGCAGAATCCTACTTTATCACAATTTTTTTTTTACTATTATAGGCTTTATTTTCTACATTCACGTGCGTTAAGCTGCTGGTAAAAGCTAGTATTCTATTAAAAAAAACTGAGCAAGTGCGAGTCAGACTCGTACCCTAAGGGTTCCGTAGAAACCCTCTTATGTAAATCGTTCAATTCTCAAAGATTTTTCCCAATCGCTATTTTTTTTTGTGACGTAGATAACAACAAATTTTCTGTTTTCAGAATTATTCCTATATCTGTGCTATAAGAACTTGCTTTATGCCAAATTTAAGGATTCTGGATCAACGGACAGCACCCTATGAAATTTAATTTCCTTGAGAGTGTCGAATTATACGTTTTATGCGACATAAACGGCCGTATCATTTTTAATCATTAACTTAAGAGTTTGATGTTTTCACAGCTTCAAGGGACCACAGACCAGTGTATATAGTTTTAATATCAACTCGATACCTTCTCGCGTTCCTGAAATAAAGGGTCTTGACAGACAGACAGACATACGGACGGACAACAAAGTGATCCTATAAGGGTTCCGTTTTTGCCTTTTGAGGTAAGGAACCCTAAAAACGAGTTTTGTGTGCGTGTGCATATTTATTATTTTCTCACGCACAAATCTCATAATGGATTTGGATGAAATTCGACACATGGGTAGACACTGGTTTTGGAATAGCATAGCATAGCATAATCAGCCTTTTAATGTTTCCACTGCTGGGACTCAGGCCTCCTTTCTAGGAATGGGCCGTAATCCACCACGCGGGCCCAGTGCGGGTTGGTGGATAGGTTAGGTTTTGGAATAGGGCACTGGCAACAGCAACTTTGAAAAATAAAAATCAGATATCACTAAAAATTCAGAAAATATATAATTTTATTTACAGATCCAATATTTACAAATACTAAGTCGGCAGTCTTGGTTTAATAGTAACGGGCATAGGGGAAGGGAGCTCCGTAGTTGATGGCTCCGAACTTAGCGAAACCAAAGGGAGCAGCGGCGTAAGAGATAGGAGCGGCGATTGCTGGAGCAGCATAAGAGATAACGGGAGCAGCAGCGATGAGGGCAGGGTCCTTGCGCACGACGGCGTTGAAGCCTTCGGCACCGGCGGCGTAGTCGACGGTACGGCGGGTGCCGTCAGACTCCAGCAGAGAGTACTGACCCTGCACGTTGTCGCCCACGCGGTTCTCGATCTGGTGCTTGAAGTCTCCGGTGAAGGGATCAGCCACGCCGTATGAGAAGCTGGAGAGGTCGCTGGCGTTGGCGACGGCCATCAGGGTGAAAAGGACGACGAACTGCAACAAAACCAAAGTAAGATAAGAAAATTTGTGGATGTTGATCCTATGGTCCTTGGTGATGACAGTAATTCTAGTTTCAGCAACAAGTCGAATTCTATGACTTAATATATTTTGATTGCTCAAATAATTTTATAAACTATACATAAGTACTGTGATAATCGAGGGTTTTATGTTAATTACTTAATTATCGAAAATAGTAAAGACAAAGAAACAAGAGTGTGTTTACCTTCACAAACATTTTGAAGGAGTGCTTTTTGTTGTTGTGACTACGTCGAGGAATCCTGTGGATCTGATGCTCTTCACAGTACCTGCCCAGCTTTTTATATGTACCGACAATTGTTCCAGTTTTATTTTAAATGTATATATAATGAAGAAATTCAGGAAATGTCTTAAAGTCAAGTTCATATCGGGGCGATGCACCGAATTGAAAGGTCTCAGTTGCTCGAGCTTGTATAAATAAACTAGTTTAAAATTATTTTAAGGCTCCACCTTTAAGTTACTGGGATTATAAGTATGTACACCGACCATTTTTTTTTTAATAACTATATTTTAGTTACTGCCAAAGTATAAAATTCGGATACGAGCAGATCTAAATTGTATTTTTTTTAATTGATATAAATTAGTGCTTGTTTGCGATCCCGCCTGATGCTAAACAGTGATGCAATCGTTGATGGTGAGGCGCACTAGTTTATTAACACCTAAATTATAATCGGACTGGAAGACCGCAGCTGGAAAATTCTTCCAGTCCTACGATGTAGAAATATATAATAGTACTAAATCAGATCACAAAAATCAACGACCGATAAAAACTCAGAAAGGTCATTGCAATTTTTTATTTTACAAAAAAAGTGATAGGTAAATTACAGAATACATATTATATCTACTACAAAATATATACAGTACATTTGTTATATAATTAAGATTCCGGCCGTACATTTTGTTATTAAAGCTAATTTCCTTTTGAACGCTGACCACAACGTAGCAAGGCTATCGGGGTCCGGTCGACTATTACGTAGGTACATTATCACTTAGTCACTCTCATAGATATTCATAAGAAAATATTATACAACTTAAAATATAAATGCAATATAACGGAGTCCGTTTCACTGGCCGGGTTCTTCAAAACAGATATTTTTTTAAGCCCAGGGGTTAGGTTATTGTACCTGTATTAGGGCACTATGGACAGCAGGACCATGAGCAAAGGTTTGGGTGATGGAAGACCTGGATATGGCCACAGGAGTGGAAGCTGGAGAAGGACTGGCACTAGGTGTGGGCCAAGCTTGGTATAACTGGGCACTGGGGGTGGGCCAAGCCTGGTAAGATGGGGCACTAGGTGTGGGATAAGTTTGGTACGACTGGGCACTGGGAGTGGGCCAGGCTTGGTAGTTTTGAACTGCTAAGTTCTGGTGCCTGATGACGTCATTTGCTGGCTGCGCGTGAGGGGCGGGCACTGGTCTGCCATCATTGTGGACCGTGGCTAGGAAGCCTGTATGGTCATTGGCTCTGTAGTCTACAGTTCTTCTGATACCATCAGGTTGCAGCAAGGAGTACTGTCCTAAGACAGTATCTCCTCTTCTACTCTCTTGTTGGCTCTTGATGTCGCCTGTGTGGGCATCATTGACTTCGTAAGCAAAATTGTAGTTCGGGTTTGTATCGTATTGAAGTCCAAGGTGGATTGGCAAATGAGGCTGATGCAAGACCATACAGGTGGCTGATAATACCAGACCGGAGAGTACTGCAAACTGTAGAATAAAGAAAGAGATCATTAGAAAATATTCGTTAACAAATTATTATAAAGAGGTTTCTAAAAAGCATAATGTAGTTTTATTTATTTATTTAAACTTCATGTACAGTAGTAGTACATCGGCGGTCTTAATGCAACAAGGCATTCTCTACCAGTCAGCCTTAGGGTTAAAAAAGACAACACTATGGTAGTTTTGCACAATAAACAAATAACAGATACTTCAAACAGAAAAAAAAATAAGTTATTTATAATAATAAAATACATGTATATGTTAAAATTATAAACTAATAAATACTATAAAAATATCAAATCATTAAGAGAACTTAATAATAATTCTAACGAAGACCGAACTAAGGTTGAGAGAACTTCAGGTCCAAGGTTTTTATGTGTTGTATATTATTATTAAACCTAATGAAATGACTTGATAAAAAAAATATGGAATTAATTTGGCGACGACACGGTAGGCGCCGTGGTTGAGCGATCGACTGCTGAGTTACGTGTAATGGGTTTGATTCCCGCACAGAACAAATTAATGGAAATATACGTAGACATATTTGTGAACGCACCCACGACAAAGTATTTCCTTCCTAGTGTAAGGCAATTTTTTTTTTTAGAAAAATGGAAAAACTAGAAAAATAAAGAAATCACTAAGTCATATACTAAAAGAAAACGTTGAAATTTATTGTATATCCAAGATCACTGGACACAAAATTTGATTAATGTCAAAAGACCAGCGGACCAAACCCGTAATTTTTTTTATTTATTTTTTTTATTGTTAGTCTGGCGTTTGACCACTATCTCACCTGATGGTAAGCGATGATGTGGCCGACGATGAAGCACGCTTGCCTAGAAGTAACCTATTCACTTTTGAATTAAAGACCTCTAGGTTGTAGCTATCAGGAAACACAGACTCCGGCAGGGAATTTACGAAGTCTTAAAAATCAGTTGCACTAAATAAATTATTTAAAGAAAATTTACCTTGTGGAACATGACGATGTATTTTGTTCTCTCTTCCACAGTTATGAGAAGTGTGATTCTTCGTTAGTTTTCCACCAATTTATATACAAAGTAAAATGAAAATCAATACTCTTTGTGCAATATATATCGAATTTCTAAGAGTATTAGACCGAGAATAAAACTGGGCCTAGGTGGCAAGTGCCAACTACATCTTACTTTATACTTATTAAAATTAAAACAAGGATTCATTACGAGTGTCGTAAGTAACTGAAGCTTAATCTTTGTTCAAGGTACTGGTTATTTCTAAGAAGAATCGAGTGTTCTGTGATCGACTAATTTATTGGTCCTTCTAAATGTGCTCGATTGTATTTCGTAGAGAATATTGTTGTGAATTGGAATATACTAAACTTAAAAAGGAATACTATTTCGCTATTTACTGCAAGTGAATTCCTATATCACATACGATAGAATAGTTTGTTCTAGTTTTTTGAACTTGGAAAAAAGTCACAGTTATTTTATAACCTTTGAAACTTTTATATTTCGGAACTTAGCTCATCACTTCTTTATAATATTTCAGTTACTAGATTAAACTATTCCACTGTTGAGCAATTACCTTCCTTCACTATTTTTTTTATATATAAGTTGTGCAGTTTTTTTTACACTTCTTATACTCGTATCTAGATCGTCCCGTTATTTCCTTCGGGTTCTGTTGCTGTCTTGTGTCATTGTTTCAGGAAACTAATCCTAAATAATGGAGCCTCAAAGGTCCTTTAAATGTCACCATACAATATCATTTTAGTATTATACAGCTGTCTACAGAAGGTCGAACAATTAATATGAGCAAAATTGATTAAAGCTGTTAGTCATTCGATATAAAAGTCAATAGAATAATTGAAGAGAATGGTGCTCGCAATTAAGTATCTCCAGACAAGTTGCCAGTCCACTACCTACTATTACAACCATAGTAGTAAGACGCTTACGTCATTTAAGGTATAATAGGTACAACGTGCTTACAACTATCTATATAATATTATATATCTATATATATATAAGGAGAAACTGACTGACTGAGATATCAACGCACAGCCGAAACTACTGAGACTAGGAATGTGAAATTTTGCACAAGGCTTCCTTTTATGTAGTAGGCGAGCACCAAGAAAGGATTTTTCAAAATTCCGCCCCTAAGGGGATGTAACGGGGTTTTAAAGTTTGTATGGAGAACCCTACTTTCATGCGGGTGAAGCCGCTGGTAAAAGCTAGTGTATTTACAAAGAACTAAACTAATAAATAATTTAATTGTATTTACATACAAACTAAAAATTATAATATGAACAAACACATATAATAAAAGTTGATTGGGCACCAATTTTATTGCCACGTTGAATAGCATGCTGATTCGTTGAATAAAGGAAAGACTAGCCCTCTTATATCATATATAATAATAAGCATAATCAGCCTTTTTAATGTTCCCACTGCTGGGACTCAGGCCTCCTCTCTCTAGGAGAGGGAATGGGCCGTAATCCACCACGCGGGCCCAGTGCGAATTGGTGAATGTCACATGTCTTTGAATTTTTGGGTCTAGGACATGCCGGTTTCCTCACGATGTTTTCCTTCACCGTTTTGAGAGCAGTGGTGATGAAATAAATTACACAAAGTAATGCGCCTGGCTAGGTTTGAACCCGCGACCTACAACTCGTAAGTCGGGGCCGTTACCACTCGGCCACCACTGCTCTACTCGGCCACCACTGCTCTCTCTCTCTCTTATATCACTTCTACATAATGTAATCATAATAACCTAGTTATTATCATGGTCATTTGTCCTTAGAATGAGAGTTGAATTCTATGTACTTTTTATCAATAAGTTCTGACTTGTTTTACTTTGAACAACTTCCCAGTTTTGAATGGTTTTAATGTGTAATCTATAAACTATATCGAGAAACAATTTGTTTTTGTTTTTTTTGTCGAACTTTATTCCCTCTGTGATGTTTTTTTTGTGTATCGTTTATAACACGAGCTTATTTGAATACTATCTCAGCTGATGGTAAGCAATGATGAAGACGACAAAGGAGCACACTTGCGTAGAAGTAACCTATTTTCTGTTGGCTATATAGACCCCTAGGCTATCTGGAAATATAATGATATAGACTTTAGCAGGGCCTAGAACTAAGTTATATATGGACCCAATTAAAAAGGAAACACGCCTTAGGTACTATACTACGAGTATATTTATTCGACACTAGCTTCTGCTAGCGGCTTCGTCCGTGTGAATTAACGCGAAGTCGAAGACGAAAAAAAAGTAGCCTGTGGCCAAAAGCATGCAAAGCTATTTCTTAATGACATAGATAGGTCTTGGACTCAAAAATTATGGAAATACAGCAGATCACAGCTCAGAACAATCACAGGAGTCTTCACGGGGCACTATGCCATCAACAAACAGATCCACAACATGGGGCCAGCAAGCGACCCGACTTGCAGGATCTGTGGAGATGCAGAGGAGACTATTGTTACACTTGCTGTGCGACTGTGCAGCACCAGGCTCCAAAAGACTAGGGTATCTGAGCCAACCATTCCCAAGACCAGAGGAATATAGGCTCAGCTCCATCAAGGCCATACTGGGACTCATGAAGGAGGTGCACGGAGGGCTAGGGGTTGAGTAGACAGGAGGGGCATAGCACAAAAGATCCAGAAGGGTCGAAGTGCTCTGGATCTGAATGCCCAGGGCCAGCCCCACAATAAGATAAGATAGCCTATGTCCATCCTTGGAGTTCAAGCTTGCTCCATACCAAATTTCATCAAAATCGGTCCATTAGTTTAACCGTGAAAGCGTAACAGACAGACAGAGTTAATTTCACATTTATAATATTGGTATGGATTATTTATTATCAAAAGAGCATTGTATGACAGTAGTACGAGTACCAACCAAATAAGCTATCAAACATATTAATAAGAGAAACGCCCACTCCCAATATCATATCGTTTTTATGACATATCAGAAATTCACTTATTCAATGCGGAATTACGAGCAATAATGGTCGGCCTTGTAAATGCACGCCCGCGTTCTGCTTGTGGGCCATTACTACCGTTTGGAATTGGTTATACTGTAGGCGGAAAGCGATTTTGCGTTTGTCCTTACAATGGATCGAATGGTATTCACTGTTTTTAGTGTCCAGGAATTTTATGTAGTATTACGTTGTAAAAATATACGAGGGCGGCACTGAAATTTTCGGGAATCAAGGAAGTGACACAACATTACAATTAAAAAATGTATTTATTGCTTTTCGAAGTATTCTCCGCGAAATTTGACACATTTTTCCATACGATGGAACCAATCATTGAAGCAACCATTCCATTCGGAAGTTGGGGTCTCCAAAATGGCCGTTTTGTAGGCGTCCACAGCTTCTTCAGGTGATGAAAATCTCTGACTACGCAATTTATTCTTTATTTTAGGGAAAGTATAGAAATCATTAGGGCTTGTTTCGGGGCTGTACGGCGGATGGTCTAATAATTCTATGTTTTCTTTCTCTAAAAACTCTTTTGTTCTGTGCGCGGTGTGAGAACTCGCATTGTCGTGATGGAGGATGATGCGGCGGTTGCAGTTCTCTTTACGGAGTTCATAAACGACCTGTGGCAAACAAATGCTAGCATACCATTCTGCATTAACCGTTCTTTGTCCCTCAAGAGGAATAGTCGCAACACGGCCGGTTTTGGAGACAAACGTGGCCACCATTTTTTTTGCAACACTCCGTGAACGAACAATTTTTGTTGGCTGTAACTCATTTTCGAACACCCAAACTCGTGACTGGTTTTTTGTTTCGGGTTCGTACGCATATATCCAGGATTCGTCACCTGATACGATGTTGTATACAGCATTTGAAGATCCTGCGTAAAATCTTTCGAAAGTTCTGACGCACCAAGTAACGCGAGCCGCTTTCTGCTCTTCACAGAGTGAATGCGGTATCCATCGGGAAAACCACTTTTTTATACCTAATTGTTCATGCAAGATTATTTGTATTTGACTCATGCTAATGTCTAAAGTTGCCTGAATTTCGCGGTATGTTACATGTCAATCTTCCTCAATCAGCTTACGCACAGCATCAACGTTTTCTTGGGTGACTGCAGTTTTTGGACGACCTTGATGGGGATCATCACTAAGCTTGACACGTCCACGTTGAAATTCAGCTAACCAGCGGTAAATTGTGGTTTTGGATGGGGCTTCATCACCAAATGCAGAAATCATCCAGTCAACACACTGTTTTTGTGTTAAACCACTTCGAAAGTTATAATAAATCATCGCTCTTGAATTTTCTCGAGTCAATTCCATTTTCTCAACGACTAAACAAGTTTGACAAGACTTTGTGACAAGACCGAGAATCTTTTTTAAATAAATAAATGGTATTCGATTTTTAAAACCAAGGAGTTTTCAATTTAAAAGATTTTAATATGACAGGAACAGTGGAAATATTCCATTCCCGATACTTTTAGTGCATACCTGTAACCGTGAAAACTTAATTGAAATCAATCCCTAGCCTTAGCCTGTTCATGACGTGTTAAAATGACAAGCGTGCGAGCGAGAAATTGGGATTTAGCTATACACTCAATATAATATAACTCCGTCCTTTTAACAGTTCAGTTTAGGTAGTGAAATGGATCGGGTTAAGAGCTCGTGGTAGGGCCCTTAGTCTTGAATCCTAGGTCAAGATGACAATTTCTTTTTTAAAGTTTCAGTTAACTTGTCATGGATGGTTCAATAAATTACTGTAATTCAAAAATATCTAGATAGGTAAATTGTGAACATAAACTTTTAAATGTTATTATCAGATCAAGGACGTCAGACCAAGACGAAGGATGAACTAGACTGTTACCGGAGGTACTGGCCCGTAATGGCGGAAGACAAAAGTTTGTGGACTTTTTCCAGAGAGACCTATGCCTATGCTATCAGATTAGATAAGTTGTTATGGAATATTGAATACGGTATCCCATTTTTTACACATAGCTGTCGATCAAGCAAGAAATAAATATCCTTTATTTCACCTGCTAAAAGATGGTAATTGATTTTCGCCAAATCGCTCGCAGTGAAGCATAGGGTCAAAAGTTTTCCATAAAAATATCATAAATTCCGTCACATATTGGATTTTATTTTAATGTTTCATTAATTCTCTTGTTCTTTGTTTTGATTCTGTGTCAAAAAGAACTTTTATTTTGCATCCGAAAACAACATGAAATGCTCTTCATAATACAATCATTGGGGACCAAATTTGCCTTTTTTTGGAAAAAAAGGAAATTATTCCTATATGTCGGTGAAGTCAATAGTACGGAAGCTTGAGAACGAATGAACGAGCTAAGTGAAAAGTGACACATGTCACTTTGACAGAATCCGCGCTGACGTTTGCACGAACCGAGCAGATAAAAGGGCCGACCGCAGAGGTCCGTGGCTCATTCCTCTGTTGGCAGCCGTGCGTACAACGTCTAAGTGTCGGGGACTGTCTCACTGCTCGTTGTGTAAAGTGAATACCTAAAGCTTGCATCATAATAAATCAGTTGTGTGATCTAAAATAGTTTGTTTATTGCTCGTTACCCAGCCATCGCCCACAAGACATAGTCTCTGGACAGAGCTTCAATGATGATCGGCATCCTGCGCCGACATCAGAAGTGGGATTCCGAGCAAATAAACAAGAGCAGCACGAAGGTTACGTAACGCCGGTCACGAAGAAAATAGCAAGAGCCAAGACAAGTAGCGGTCATTATTTGAAATGGAAAATTAGAAAGTGAAGACCTGGAATGAAGCACTGGACCGAATAAGATTCAAAGTTCCGTTAATCAATGTCATTATCAGTTTTGGTCTGATTAGGTTTTTTCTGGGGTTTTTCCCTAATCCTGAGCAACGAATGTTGGACCATGATGACATTGTTTCCCCAGAAAGAAATAGGAACTGACTAAATCACCGTGTACTACCCAGATTGTGACCGGGACAAGACCGACGCAAATACATGTTCACGATGTACCATTTTCCGATACGTGCTTTGCTGATAATCCGAAGTCACCAGTGATTACAGCAAGAATTACAAACTTTTAGTTACCTGAAGTGTAAAATGCAAAGTGCAGTGCGTGTGTGTATGCATGCCTGAGATGCAGTGTGTCAACTGCGCTACCAGATCAGAAAATATTTGACACAAAACCTATGAAGACATCTCAAACGTCACCTGTCAAATGTCAGTCAGGCACTGTGGAAAAATTGGACGAAGCAGGCAGTGTTTTCATAAGCAAGAAACAGTAGGAAACCGAAAGAATAACGTGATATTCAAGCTTCAAGACTCAATCCCATGGTCAGCCACATCGTATGCTGCAAATGTGGAGAACAAGGTCACATCTCCTTCCGGTGTCCTGATGAAAGTGACGCAGCGGTGACGGTGACGCCAAGGCATCACGTAGTAAGCGAGAGGTTGACTGACGGGTGTTGTCGATCCTACACCAGGAACAAGGTCAGGTATTCACATTCCATTTTAATTCTGGTGCTGAGTGTTGTCTCTCTTTCACTTTAAAGTCTGTCATCACTATTTCACGGCAAACGTAAACACAGTATTGTTACATTGAAGGGTCAGATCAGTGTGTTCAGATCTATTTGCGAAGTGATATTTTGGCCGTGAAATATTGTTGCAAGGGTTCAGTTCAAATAGTAAAATTGCCAAAGTTCACGACGTAAACAATTGTAATTACAACTACCCTCATTAGATCCAGTAGATACCGTTTCGATTTTTTTATGACAGTGATAATTCCTCCATAGATAATTTTGACGATATTGACACTGACGTGTGACGTGTATCGGTATGCTACAAACGCGTGTTGTAAAAAGTAAACTTCTCCGTTTGATTGACTCGTATTTGACTGTATAAAGATGACCATAGAGGTCTAGCGCGGAAAAATTAATAATGCGTGAGCGAGTAGATGATTGTTGCACTACACAACTCGACCGGTCAGATATAATGAGCAAAGATTACTGTGAACTAAATAACAATGTGCCTAACCGAGATACCACTTACCTTAGACAAAAAACCGTTTGTGGTAGGGTTCACTAGGCGAAGTCTAACTCGTGATTAATTGTTCAGTTACGGACGCTAAACCAAACGACGAAGGCAGGTGGTCCCTTAGCACTGTTAATTGACAAGGCTGCGTTTTCTCTACCGTTGATGACAAAAGACGATGTAGACTCAGAGTTAAATTTTAGTACCGTGAGAAATGATGCGTTACGCCATATAGAGAGTGCGTAGCAACCTATGAAAAGTGTAAGTTTAATCTGACGAAGTCGAAAGTTGATAAATTTTTGATAAGAGACTTTTTCATATACGAGCAGAGCAAGTAAACTGAGTAAGATCCATTTAAAGATTAATTTGAAGTAATAGAGAGAGAAAGAAAATCAGCGCATAACTGATAAAATTGGGGTAGAGTAAAGTAGTAGAGATAATGAGATAAATAAGTTTACATGTTGATCGGACTATACCAGATTTGATTTGTAGCCGTAGCTTAACAGAAATCGGTATCTAGTGGTCACAGTAGTCCGTGAGTACGCGGTATTGCGATCAAACCTGGGACGTAATGTGGGAAACCATTAAGTCGTGAGAGACTTGGCAATCCTGGAATGGTTGAGTGACTAGAGGTTACTGGGCTATTAGTAGCCAGAGATCACGTGCAGTGATTAATGATTAGTGTTTTGGATTAGTTTGATTGATTTGGTGGAGAAGTTACCATGATAATTAGTTCACGGTTATGCTTTGAATTTTCTGATTATTGATTTTGATATTGAAACGATATAGAAATTTTGATGTTAATTTATTTTCTTTAATTGAACTTAGCAGTACTATGAACAGTAGTGAGAATTAGTAGGTTAGTTAATAGAAATTTAGAGTGACTGCTGCGCTGCGCGTTGCGGGTTCCATTCCCGCAGGGGGTAGACGTTGTTATGGCCTACAGAGAGAGGGATAATAAAACATGAGGTTCCGGTTGAATTAGATGTATAGGAAGTAGGTGGGGAAAGTGATCATGGCACTATTTAATCACTGCTGCTTTAGAATTAAGGAACGATTAGTGAGTTATCCTCGTTTACGTTGGTGCGTAAACGAGATGAGTCGTTGTAGCGACGCCTGTAGTGAGTTATCCTCGTTTACGTTGGTGCGTAAACGAGATGAGTCGTTGTAGCGACGCAATTAGTGAGTTATCCTCGTTTACGTTGGTGCGTAAACGAGATGAGTCGTTGTAGCGACGCCTGTAGTGAGTTATCCTCGTTTACGTTGGTGCGTAAACGAGATGAGTCGTTGTAGCGACGCCTGTAGTGAGTTATCCTCGTTTACGTTGGTGCGTAAACGAGATAAGTCGTTGTAGCGACGCCTGTAGTGAGTTATCCTCGTTTACGTTGGTGCGTAAACGAGAGGAGTCGTTGGTGCGACGCCTGTAGCGAGTTAACCACGTTTGCGTTGGTGCGTAAACGATTTGGATTTATGGTTGGATTGGGAATTTCATTATACATAGTCACTCATGATCAGGATGTCTAGTGTGTGTGAGAGTTTACATGTTTGGGAGCGCACTCACGGTGCGAGAGTAGTTCCTGATGTTTGTCAGGAGTGACCGAGCTATATGATACTGCGAGATGTATTTTGTTTCAAATCAACACACAGAGACCGACGCCTTGTTTGGAAGTCTCGTCAGTGGACCGTCTTCTGGCTGAGGTGGTGAACTGGTGATGATGAATACAGCGACGGATGTCTTATTGGGACGTCTCGTCAATGGATATCTTCCAGCTGAGGTGACGATGATGACTAACACACAGGGACGTGTGTTCCGCAGGATGGCCGTGTCGGTGAAGTCAATAGTACGGAAGCTTGAGAACGAATGAACGAGCTAAGTGAAAAGTGACACATGTCACTTTGACAGAATCCGCGCTGACGTTTGCACGAACCGAGCAGATAAAAGGGCCGACCGCAGAGGTCCGTGGCTCATTCCTCTGTTGGCAGCCGTGCGTACAACGTCTAAGTGTCGGGGACTGTCTCACTGCTCGTTGTGTAAAGTGAATACCTAAAGCTTGCATCATAATAAATCAGTTGTGTGATCTAAAATAGTTTGTTTATTGCTCGTTACCCAGCCATCGCCCACAAGACATAGTCTCTGGACAGAGCTTCAATGATGATCGGCATCCTGCGCCGACATATATATAATTTCCTTTTTCCAATTTTTTTTTTGCCTTCACGCACTGCCCTAGAGCGAGAGTCTAGGGCAGAGCGTGAAGTCATTACTTCTCTCGCCCTAGGGCAGAGCGTAAGGGCGTGTCAGACTTTTACTGATTAAAGCCACACTTATGTTCCTTTTATGCCTTGCGTTCCAGGACCCCGGATTTCCCTTTCGGAAGTTAACCCATGGCCCCAATAGGCTTCGGCCCTACTGAGCGCCTACGGTTTTGCTGACATCTCTTTGAGGCTCGCGTGGAACATTACTCGGTTCGGACGACTACCGGACGACCAGAAGGTCAGCTGGGTAGCTCGTCGTTCGCAAGCCCAACCAAATTTGCTTTAGAACCATTTATTGTTGTATAGTACCTTTTAGTTTTAAAACTTTGCTTATAGTTTGAAATAATCTAGCCATCTAGACGACTCATTATTTACGATGAATGTCTTTCACCATATACATGGACATGTGGTGGATGGATGTGTGTGTGATGTTCGCAAACTGATGTAATGTGCACGTAATGCACAAAATGCAAAATATGCATTTCACAGTTGGCGCAGTGGTCGAGCGATTGGCTTCTGTGCTGTCTGTCGCAAGTTCGATTCCCTCATAGAACAAATATTTGTATGACCTATAGATAGTTGTTCCGGATCTGGGCGTCTTATAATTATATTTTCCATGTTTGAGAACGCACCAATGATACAGGAGCAATTCCCAGTGGGTTTTTAGTCAGTAAAAGTCTGACACTATTTTCCGCTCCGCCCAAGAGCGGGATTTGTCATAAGATGATTTTCCCACCAAAAAAAAAAAAAAAAAAGTGGGGGGCAACGTTTATTAAAAATAACAGAAATGTCATCATTTTAAACATAATAATATCGCAATAAATTAAGAGTTTTTCTATAAAATATACCTACTTACTGTTAAATTAATAACTTTCGTCAGAGATAAAATAAAATGAACCTGTAAATTCCCAGTGCCTATAATGCTGGCGATTCTAATATAAATAAATCCACTACTAACCCAGACCACCAACGAGACTATCAACGATTGCATCACCATCAGGTGGGATCGCAATCAAGAATTCGTTTATATATAAAAAAGATGCAAGCAAAAGCATTTGCGATTTTGTCTGGTCCTATTAATTCATAGACAGTGTTAATGCCGTACTCCGTTTTCTCATACCGGCTGGTTTTTTTAGAGAAATATCTTAACACTAGACAGTCAATGTAAATCTTCAAATCTAAATCTCAAATCTTTATTGACATTCATAATGTAGCTACATCTTCCTTGTCGGTATCACTCTTGACAGAGTGGTCCTGGTCATCATTTCAGGTGTTGGTGGAAAGCTTCACAACACGCCGCCACTCCTCTCTGATGATCCTCGTGCATTCGTGCAGTGATGATGAGCCATTTACTGCCGCTTTAATCTGGTCAGTCCATCTCATAGGCGATCTTCGTCGTGGCCTGGGACCCTCTACCTTTCCTTGGATCACAAGTCGCTCAATAGCCGCTTCCCCTCAGCGGCATACGTGACCAAAAAAGGTGAGAATATGAGACTGTACCAAAGATGATAAACGTTGCTTGATGCCGAGTTCTCGAAGTATCTCTCGAGACTCCTTGGTACGGAATTCAGTCCACGATACTCCGAGCATTCTCCTCCAGCACTACATCTCTAGGGCGTCTATCTTCTTCTTCTCTATTTTTCGTGAGATCCATGTTTCTGCGGCGTACAAGAATATACCTGGACACTACATATCCTGGTAGCTACATATCAGTGGTAAATATAAAAAAAATGGAAACAATCATGGAACAGGTCGAGTACAGCTCTAGGGCCTTGGAGAATTTTGGAAAATGAACTATTATAACTCATACGCTCTCTCGCTCCACCCTATAGCGAGAGAAATTATTAAAGTAAGAAACAGCTAAATTTAAAAAACCGGGCCAATGCGAGTCGGACTCGCGTACTGTGGGTTGTTACAAACTTACCTATGAAAACAGTTCAATTCTCGAATGAGTAGCGAAGATTTTTCCGAGTCGCAGACTTGAGTAGTTTTAATTTCAACTCGTTACGCGTTCCTGAAATAAAGGGTCTAGACAGACAGATGGACAACAAAGTGATCCTATAAGGGTTCCGTTTTTTTCCTTTTGAGGTACGGAACCCTAAAAAATACAGGTTTTATTCCTGTACTTTTTAGGGTTCCGATTTAAGCTGTTGATCCCCGCATTAACGCCGGCGTTCACGCGCCATTGTCTTACTATTGTGTCTCTAATTACGCACTCAAAAGGTTAAATTAGAAACATTTGTAGCTACTTTGTATACATTTTTTAAAGCAGTTGTAGAAACAAAAGCATCTATCGATCTATACAAACGTACAACAACCTTGTACACCATCAAACCAGTTTAATTAACCAAAACAAACACACGCAATCGTAACGGCGCATTATATTAGCTCATCGTATTGTAAAAAACGTGCTCATCTCAACCAATTAAAGTTTACGTAATCGCGACCTCATAGTGACCGACCGTGGCATTGAACTCCGGACTGCACGCTGCGCTTGCCTCGAGCGCCGAAAACTGACGACGATCGTTGCATAATAGTTGGTGCAAGGTACAAAATGTTAGCGTTTTGTTTTGTCATTATATGTAGGTAAATTGAATAAATCCAAAATATAGAAAAAGAAAACGAGTATTAGTTTATTATATTAGCATATATACGTATTTTATTATTATAAGTCACTTAATTTAACGATACTACATTTTATTTCAAATAACTGTTATTTATTTATTGTGCACACACCACAGTGTTGTCTTTTTTAACCCGGTGATCATGGGTGACTGGTAGATAATGCCTTGTGGCATTAAATTCGCTTAAGAACCACCACTGTACATGAAGTTTAAGTAAATAAATAAAACGAGGTAAACAGTTTTGAAGATGAAAAGTCGAAATAAAGGTAATAGGCAAACATGGACTAGGAAAGTGCTGAACAGAACAAAGTTGAAAGAAATGGAAGAGGCTTTTGCCAAAGTTGGACAAACAGACAATGTTGTAGGTGTCATCGACACACTAGGTTAGTTAATTTAAAATTGATTTCTGTAAATCATTTTTTTTTTTGTCTGACTAAAAGCTGATACTAGAATTTCTAGCGTGTTCAATAACTATGCCAATCAAAACTGGGTAAGATAATATAATATATAATATCTAATATATAAAATTCTCGTGTCACGGTGTTCGAACTTGAACTCCTCCGAAACGGCTCGACCGATTCTCATGAAATTTTGTGAGCATATTGAGTAGGTCTGAGAATCGGCCAACATCTATATTTTTTTTTTTTTATTTATATGGCAGAACAACGTTTGCCGGCTCAGCTAGTATAATATAATATTCCACCACTATCACACAACGCCGTCTAGTCCCAAGCTAAGCAGAGCTTGTGTTATGGGTACTAGACAACTGATAAACATACTTATATATTTCTAAATACATACATATATAGATAAATTACACCCAGACACAGAACAAATGATCGCGCTCATCACACAAACATTTGTCCTGGGTGGGAATCGAACCCACGACCTCCGGCATAGCAGTCAGGGCCACTAACCACTAGACCAACAGGCTAGTCAAATCGATCGAAAGTTGTTATAAATATCGAAACTTCTTAGTGTTCCCAAGAAGGGTATATTTATTACAAGTAGTATTTGATCACTTTTATGGCCCGTTCACGACCTAGCCGCTGTGAGCGGTGGCTAAGTGCAGGGCGGCGAGCGGAAAATCAAAAGTATGAAAATACTTTCACGAGATCCGCTCATAGCGCCGCGCCTACTTACCGATGCCGCCCCGCTCGCCGCGCCGCTCGCCGCGCCGCTCGCCGCTAAGACCGAAATCGTGAACAGGCCGTAATGCTGCTCCTATGGAAATGTTCAGTATTAAATTTGAGCTTCAGTTTTCCTTCATAATCATTGTCACCTTACTCGTAAGTGAGATTAGCTTAGATCAATGTCAAAATTCTTCTTTCGAATTACAAAGCCAATTCTGTTGTCTGTTAGTGGTCTTCGGGTTTTAAACTACTATTATTATTTGCTTATAGTGCAGTGCAGTCATCAATCTCATACAGCCTTTAATTCAATGAGAATAAACGCTAAACTCTTAAGACTTGCGTCCTAACATAACGGTGAGCGATTCTTCGGTAATTATTTTCTGTCTCACATGATGTAACTTGCTCTCACGTTCTTTTTAATAATTATATTGTTAATCTAATATGGTACTGGCTTGTTAATTCTGTACTCTCAGCAAGATATAGGTACTTGCATTGTGGTCGAAAATCGCTGTGCAGCGAGTTTCACTCCGGCGTTGCAACTCCTTGTGCAAGTCGTACATGTATGCAAGGACTGTTGCCTCCAAATCCCACGGCAGCAGGCCGGCAAGGAGGCTCGCCACTTCGCGGAAGACCGTGCGGTATCCTCGCACCATCCGTATGGCCATGACCCTTTTGGATGCGTTTAGCTTGACGGCCGGTCACTACCGTAGCGACGGCACCTACACCGGCGGCCAGTAAAGCACGATCCCTGCGTATAGCCGTCAAGAGGTGTCTTTTTGTTTTTTCGGTAGGAATGCCATCCAATGACATCCCCGCTCTTGGGCGGAGCGCGAGATAGTGTTAGACTTTTACTGACTAAAAACCCACTCCTGTTCCTTCGTTGCCTTTCATACCAGGGCCGAGTCTTCCTTTCAGAAGCAGACCCTTGGCCCCAGTAGACTTCGACCCTGCTGGGCCCCTACGGTTGCTGACAGATGTCACGCGTAGTGTTCCACGCGCGCCTCAAGGAGGTCCTTGAGGCGCGCGTGGAACACTACGCGCCGTCGACGACTTGGGCTCGGTGCGGATAGTTACTGGACGGTCGGACGGCGAGCTACCCATTGCTCGCCGTCCGCAAGCCCGCGCCTACGGTGGCCGGAAATCGGGATCGGAATCCCGGCGGCAGGGCCTGGGGGCCATTGCCTCGCGCGTGCACGTGCGGCCTCCTCCTTTGCTAGCATTACTGCTTCGCAAAAGGAGGCGTCCGCCTGCCACTCCTCCTCGCTCCAGAACATGGCCTGTACCAAAGCTAGGCGCAAAAGATTGCTGTCGCCGATCACCCCCACGAGGACACGGCGGTGCTCTGCCCAGGTGGGGCACACCTCTACCGTATGCTCAACCGTGTCCTCCGGGCGGTCCACATAATGGTGACACCCGGGCGTTTCTTCCGCACGAATCCGGTGCAGAAACCTTCCGAACTTACCTTGTCCGGTGAGAACCTGCGTCATGCGGAAGGTAAGGACGCTGTGTTGCTTTCCAGCCACTCCTCAAAGAGGGGACTTACCGCCATAGTTATGGCGTGCCCAGCACTGGGTTGCGATAGTCGCTGTTGCCATTACACCATGAGATCCCGCCGGAACTCTGGCCGCCATGCTGCGACTTGACGCGGCAGCGGAGTTTCGCCTCGGCGTTGCATGTTCTCCACGCGCAGGTCGTGCATGCGTGCAAGGACTATTGCCTCCAGATCGTCAAGAGGCGTCTGGTGACCTCCTAGATTGGACAAACAGACGTCGGAAGTGCTCTTCGAATTTCCACTTGCTGTCGAGGACGAATCCTAGCTATTTCATCGTCGACGACGCCGATGTGTGAAGACCCTCCTACTATTATTATTTGAAAACTTGGTGGCAGTGTGTTCCAACGGCCATGAAAGCACATGGTCTTGGTCTTGTACAGGGTCACCGCGAGTCCTAAATGTCGGATTTCCACGCCTTTTCATTCCTTTAAACTTTTAATTTCGAAAAATTTGTATTTTATTTTTCGTTTACGTCTTAAAAATAATACCTGTGAAAAAATTCAGCTCTTAAGGACCAAGGTCGGGCATTGATGAGTCAGACCTTTTAGTTTCATACCCCCATGCCAGAATAAGTTCTCTGATGACGATGAAAATCACATCAAAATCTATTGTGGAGTTTATATGAACACAATGGCCACACAAAACGACACGAAAAGCAAGTTTTATTATTATTATCAATGTAAGATTGAAAGAATTTATGTTTGGTCGTCGAAGTTCGTTAACAGAGTAAGCCGGCAATGCTACCTCTGGCGTCTGGCCATTAAGCTATTTATAATTACAAGCAGGATATAGCCTCTTATATACTCAAACGTATCGCCTGCAGCGATAGTGACCAAAAAACACAAAGTAAGTACGTGTAGACGACCTTCCATTTTTTGCAAATCATTAAACCGGCTGGTGTCTGCACGTATGGGCAGATCATATTATTATTTAAGTGTTTGCGGAACTACAAATTAAGCAACTACATAGCACACCTACATTGGCATTTTATTCGATGTTTAGCGAGTATTAACCACATTATTTAGATCAAACCTAAATTAAATCAAACCTAACGTCTAAGCTTGTGGCATACAGCAGCGCGTTTTGGGTGAGGCCTATGTGCAGCTTGAACTGGTCTGCAATAGACTGAGTCGATTAAGTTGTGTAACTATTTTAGTGTACAATACAGTATTATTCTGGTCTATTCAAGACACTCTGATAGGCTAGAAGTTACTAGCTAGCTAGTTTTAGCTAACTAGTGACTTCTAGCGTATCAGTGCACACCTTGTCAATCCAAAACGAACAATTAACGAACACTAAAAGGCTGGTTCGTTTTTTGCCTAAAGACTTGCCAGTCTTCTGGGCATGGTTTCGGCGTGCCGAAATGACGGTTCCAGTCCGAGCCCAGTTTCCTATCCCTCGTACAATCTTCGCGCTCAACGCTCTTTTGCTTGAATGCTAAAACTGATTGTGATGTGTTTACGGATGAATGGAAGAAGATTTTATCTGTCTGTTTCTCTGGAGTATTGTGAGATAAGTGAATAACTGCCGTGTAGATAACTATTTATTTCATCATCATCTTCCTGCCCTTGTCCCGTGTTATTTGGGGTCGGTGCAACACGTTTTTTTCTTCCATTCTGCCCTGACACTCGTCATGCTATCACTAACTTCCTTTTCTTTCATATCACTCTTCACACAATCCATGCATCTTTTCTTTGACCTCCCTCTCCCTCTCCATCCATCCACATGTATGCTCATAACTCTTTTAGTAACACGCGTTTCATCCTTCATCATCAGTTATATTTATTTCAGTGTTATTTTGTTCAAAATTTGTTTTTTGTATAAATATAAATTTTAAGTCGGAAATGAGCCTAAACTAACTAACGTAATAAGTAAATAAATTATAAATAATGACAACGATATGGAGGAGTACTTCGACGCCTAAGCATGTTGTTTTTTATACATATATACGTATAATATGTCTGTAGTTATTTTTAAGTCATTTTTTAATTATAAATATTTTGTTGTTATATAATAAACACGACATCAAACATATAGTTTAAATAAAAAAAGGGGAGATTTCAAGACAGAACACAAACAAAATAAAAAAGAAACGGATAGGTAATTAAATGTCTACTGTTCCTTTGTGGCTGAGATTTAAATACACCTGGGTATTACCGTGTCCTGACAGCGATATCTGTATAATAGGTATTTATAATTATATTACAAGCTCGCTCAACACGTCCGCACGATGAAGGTTGATACTGCCTTTGTAACAAAACGAAAAATGTGGTAAATGAAAAACGCGATAATGTCATGAGTCATAAATTGTTTGACATTTGAAGTTGAGTCCTTTTTATAGTGCAGTTAGCTAGGACATCTGGCAAGAATCGATGAGTAAATGTCTGATGAGGAATTATGGCTGTCCAATTTGTTGAAGATAAAGTCGAAGTAGCGGAAAATACCTGGATAAGGGACGTGCGGAACCGAGAAGCTTTTGACTAACGATGGGTGGTTCTGCGGCACTGTTTATTTTACCGAAGAAACGGGCCTTAATTCGTGTGGGGAGACATCGATCTAAGTTCATGGGATTTTTTTTTCGGTGGGAAAATCATCCAAAGACATCCCCCGCTCTTAATGACATCCCCCGCTCTTAAGTTCATGGGGGTGCATTTCGTAATGGATAACATTTTTTTTTACACAATTGCTCCAAAAAAGGTGAGTAATGTTCTTAAACTCCATGTGAATGAAGTGACAGCTAGTCATTTATGAGATAAAATCGAAAGTACCTACATATCTGACCTCAAAAAAAAAACAAAACACGATCAGACTAATGACATAACAGAAAACGTCTTCGAGAAAATTAACATAAAGAATTCTCACGATATAATGTATTCAGGCGTATTAGCATGGAGATGAGTCAGATGAGTGATGCGGCTCATCGCGCGGTCGATGACACCGGTCGGATGAGCTTATGAATGGAAGCACGTGGTGTATGAGAGGTGACTTTGTAGGCGCCATGATAGGGTTGGCACGAGATGGCAACAGTTCGTTTTTAGAAAAACGGAACCCTTATAGGATCACTTTAATTATTTATTTATACTTTATGCACAAAGGAGTACAGAGGCGGACTTAATGCCTTAAGGCACTTTGTAGTCCGTCCGTCTGTCTGTCTGTCTATCTGTCAAGACCCTTTATCTCGGGAACCCTCCATGGGTTCCCGAGATAAAGGGTTCGAGTAGAAATTAAAACCATATACTCAGGTCTGCGGTCCCTTGAACCTGTGAAAAAAATCAGACTTCTGACTTAACGAAAAAAAAGATGCACTCTTAAGGGAATCGAAATTCATACTTCCCATTGACCTAGAATCCTGAATTTTGGCATGAAGCAAGGTCCCATAGCACAAGTTAAGAAAAAATCTGAAAACTGCAAATTTGTGGTTACGTCACAAAAAATACTTTTTTTGCGGTTCGGTATAATCTTCGTACTTAACTTAATTCGGGAATTGAACTGTTTTCATAGGTAAGTTTGTACGGAACCCTCAGTGCGCGAGTCCGACTCGCACTTACCTGGTTTTTTAAATATTAGTCGTCTTATTTACAAAAAAAAAAAAACATATTTAATAATTATTGAGAAAGGTTACTCCATTACATCCTAATTAATTTAAGAATACCATAACTATGTACATCATTATTATTATAGAGCTAGTTATAACATCGCCTTGGATTAGTCGGAAAAAGGTGTTATAATGTAATAAATAAATAAATATACACAGTTGAAGAATGACTGACAGTTTCTTGACAGACCCAGAGTGGCAGGCGGTGGCCTCCTTCTGCGAAGCAGTAATGCTAGCAAAGGAGGCGAACGCACGCGCGACGGAACGGCCGTCACGCCCAGCAACCGGGATCTCGATCCCGATTTCCAGCCACCGTAGGCGCGGGCTTGAGGACGATGAGCAAGCGGAGGGTAGCTCACCATCCGACCATCCAGTAACCATCCGGACCGAGCCCAAGTTGTCGACGGCACGTAGTGTTCCACGCGCACCTCAAGGAGATGTCAGCAAAACCGTAGGGGCCCAGCAGGGTCGCAGCTTTCAGGGGCCATGTAAAAGAGTACCCCGGGGCCCTGGAACGAAGGCAAAGAAGGAACAGGAGTGGGTTTTAGTCAGTAAAAGCCTGACACGCTGTCCCGCCCCACCCACGGGCGGGAGAAGTTATTAGATGTTTTCCCACCTAAAAAAAAAACGGTAATGATTGATATGCAGACTAGTGCCCATTTATCATCATAAGTCCTAAGATACAAATATTAGAAATAAGAAAGGCTCTATCCTACTCTGCCATTTTATCTTTCCGATATCTTCATTAGAATAACCATTTTTATCTTGCACCAAAAAGTTTCAGCGTTGATCGTGCTATCAAATTGTTAATAAATCGTCGGCTCACTAAAATAATAACCACACTTTATTCGCAATAAAATTAATTGCATGAACGACTTTTCCGGGTTTTTATTAGACTACTAACTTAAATAAAATGCTAAACATGACCTATTCACATTCATTCATTCAACAGGTTTATTGAGCGAGTCATATTATGCGCTGTCAGTTTCGATAATTTGCTTTGATAACCCTATCTTAACGTATTTATTATGAGCGTGCTGTGCAAATGATTTGAGCATTACACTGCATAAATTACATGATGTGTTTTGAAATGAGCCAATCGCAGTCTGCCTTGGACTGTGAATATGTTAAGAGAAATGTTTTTCAATACACTTAGGTACCTACTAGAAAACGAGCCAACTTCTTAACCCTACCGCATTTATGCATGCGATTCATTTTCGTAAATATATTGAAAAAGATCATTTGATACCGCTAGTCTAATAGGCATATGTCACTGCAGCACTCGGCTCCATAATTCCCTCGCCTACTGCTCGGGCGCATTCCACTTCGATCGCAGTGACGAACTTTTTCCACTTGTATCAAAATGTAAAACTGTCCGTAGAAAGCGGTTTATTTTCCTAGAAATTCCTCTATTTGGATTAAAATGAGTGAGATTACAGATCCAATGAAGGACTCGGACCCCACGTTGAGAACTGTTTCAACCCAATTTCCTAAAAAGAAATAAGATATAAATAACATGAAAAGTGCAGATCTGCATTTCCAATTATAATAGGTCTTTACCAATGAAATTGGAGATTTTTAAAACGGGTTGCTTTGAAGTGTTATATCATTGGATTGACTTGGAATCATAAGTTCAAATAAATTTTATATTAAAGGTAGGTATGTTATTCTTCTTTTGAAATTAGGTATTTATTGGTTTCTTTGTGTTTTGTATTTTCTGTAATATCGCAGTACTTATAACCATGAAAGCTAATAAAAAAACGTTTTTTCATATTAAGAGTTTCAACGTAGATACTATGCATTGCAAAGGGCAAACAATATCAATGTCGCATACCTACGACTTTCTTCTAACCAAAAAACTCTGTGTTCTTGGTTTAATAGATTTCGTTTTGGAAATTTTGTCTTGTAGCCGCCCTAAGAAATAAAGTTATTCCTGAGATAAAATTTCTCACATGAGAGTGATTGAAACCAAAATAGACATCTCATTCATTAGCAGTTTTAAGTCCGTATATATCATCAATATTGCATATCACTTGAGTCCCATTGTTTCCACGGTAGAACTCATATTACAAAATAATGCGAGTTTTCTTAGATTTCATACAAAAATGGTTATAAGTACTGCTATATTACAGAAAATATAAAACACAAAGAAACCAATAAATACCTAATTTCAAAAGAAGAATAACATACCTTTAATATAAAATTTATTTGAACTTATGATTCCAAGTCAATCCAATGATATAACACTTCAAAGCAACCCGTTTTAAAAATCTCCAATTTCATAGACTAAAGACCTATTAGTTCTCAAGTCATCAAGTGTTACAAACAAGTGCGAGTCGGTCTCTCTCACCGAGGGTACCGTACACATTTACCTATGTTAATAGTACAATTCCCGAATCCAGTCTTGAAGATTTTGTTTTTAACTACTTTACTGTTCTCAGATTTTTTTCTATACTTGAATATGGCATGAAGCACTCTCTCATAGCAAGACAGTGCTTCATGGGAAGTACCCTATTTGATTTCCTAGCGAGTCTCAAAATATGCGCTAAACGGAGCATATCCTTATCTTTTTATGTATTGCATTGATTGACTTAGAAGTTTGAATTTTTACCGCCTTGCGTTCCTGAGAAAAAGGGTCTTGACAGACAGACGGACAGACGGGCAACAAATGATGATCCTATACGGTTTTTTCGATTTAGGTACGGAACTCTAAAAATATCTGAGCTTGACCTTTTCACCTATGTCTAAAGTTAAACTCATCAATGAATGTAGACGCTTGTCGAAAAAGACATCGTAAGGTGTAAGGTGTAAGCAACTGACTGTGGAATGCGGATCGGGGGCGTATAATTTGACTTGGTTGAAAGGTACTGTAACCAAAAAAAAAATAGAACTCTTTTCGAACCATTTCGAACATAAATATTTTATTAAAGACAGGTATTCGCTGACTCGGTACCATGTTTTTTTTTATTTTAGGTGGGAAAATCATCTTATGACAAATCGCGCTCTTGGGCGGAGCGGGAGATAGTGTCAAACTTTTAATGACTAAAAACCCACTCCTGTTCCTTCTTTGCCTTCGTCCCAGGGCCCCGGGTTTCACTTTCACACTACCCGTGGCCCCAGTAGGCTTCGACCCTGCTAGCCCCCTGGACTCGGTACCATGTAAGATTTATGTAACTTTTAATATGGTTAGGTTACTTGCAATTATTATATTTCAATCCACCAATTTTAAATTAAATTGATTTTGAATTCACCCAAATTGCTGTCAAGGATATGCGCATTCGTGTCTTGTTTGAACAAATAATAAAACGCCAAACATGACCATTTATCAGTCTATAATTACGAACGGTTCTTTATTTAAACTTTTTAGCCACTACACCTTAAATAACTAATCTGTATTGATCAGTAATTATTTTATGCCAGTCACAAAAAAAAAAAGAAAATAGTAAGTGCGTAAGTTCTTTATTTGAACACGCTTTTAAAATAGCAGGCCACTATTTATAGCGTTATTCATGAAATTAGTTTTCTTAAAATAATTATTTTACTCTCTAGCGTGTGCTGTCGGTACTTTTTGTCAAATAAGATCGAAATCCGTGCGCGCACGCAGCTACCGACAACAACCAAGGTCGTTCCGTCGTACTGAGTCTTTGTTTGTACAAAGATGGAAAGTAATTGAATAGAAGGTCAATAATACGTGATAGGGTACACGTGGACGAATGGTATGGGTTAGATACAATGGTAAGGGGATTAAATAATCTTGTTTTTTTTTTATATCATTGATTGAATTATTCAAACTATGTTGAAACGAAGACAATTCAACAGAATTGTAGAATATAAAATATATAATTACATGTAGAGAAGGCCGCTCCTTATCCAGTCTATCCGTCCGTACGTCCGTAAAAAGGCTTTATTTTTTTGCCAGTAGGCAATTGAAATCACAGATGATATGGTTTTAGTGTGATAGTGTCTTCGGTGGAACAAAGCTCTCTATATGCGAGACCGACCCGCATGTGGCCATTTCTAATTCATATTTTTCCAACAATATACTTGACTTATCCTTCTGCATATTTTTCTGTTTTGTATTTCAGACTCTATGCTCAAACAAATAAAGGCTCTAAATCGTGCTTATTTTTACTCAGTTTTTGTGCTGAATTATATCATTTGCGTGAGGAGAATGGTCATGGTAATTTAGAAGTTAGTAACGGTCGAGGGTCAAAGTTTTAGTATATCCTTGAAGTTTTTAGTTCTAATATTTTATTTTTGGATTAAATTGTTCTGTGGGTAGAAAAGTTTATCTGATGTTGCCTATTGAGCTAGGTAGAGGACTCCTTATTTGGGTCGTAGACTAAGGCAAATTAGGTTTTTTTTGGCAACAGTTATCATCAGGGGTCGGAATTATGTAGAGTTATTCATGTACTTATACTGATTTCATACAGCGAAAGAATAAAGTGGATATGCCTCAAATCCCGAGATTAATTTAAAAGAGCAGATTTTTTTTATGACACTATCAGAAATCTTGTAGAAAAAAAAATTTCCTGCATTAATGACGAGGAGGAGGAAGTGTATAAACTTATTAACTTCACCTCAGTTGACGTAGAGAGATCTTTTTCAATGAAAAATACTAATAAAATATTGTATGTTAACTATCTATGTTTTATTTGTCTTATCTATTTCTAAGGTTCTTATTATTATTTATTTGTAATATTGTTGGCCACACGGGATTTTTCATTAGAAATCCCGGAAAGATCCATATTAATATCAACATTTCGATGCAAGTACATCAGGAACTCTACCTAATTCCGATCTCTGGTTATCATAGTTCTCCTCTAACTGCTTCCATTCTTATCCGTTACGTACAATCCTCCTCCAGTTCACCGTCTGTTTAATTTATTCTTCCCATCTAATAAGCTGTTTTCCTGGTTTCCTTTTGCCTTCTCTAGTTAGTTCCTATCTAGTTAATTGTCCCTAGTTAATTCCATCACTGCCTTACACCTTTTTCTTTTAGTGTCTCGTCATCGTGTGACCTATCTAAGGCCATTTTTAGTGGTCTTGATATAACCATATGTAAATCAGTTTTGTTTTGAAATGTAGATTCGTATCTTTTTTTTATTGATATAAATCAGTGCTTGACTTCGACCCTACCTGATGGTAAGCAGTGATTTCTTATTCTATCCTGTCTTTTTGAGCCTATGAGGCTTTTCTTCACTGCTCTTCGGCTTGACTAACTCACCTTTGAGCGATTTGGTCAGTGCCCTTGTCTTGCACCCATGTGTTGAACCATAGAAGGATATACACGTGATCTGTGGAAATCATTACTTCCATATTTATTTCTTTGATTAGTAGGTCCATAAAAATATGAGTTATTATGGTGTAATTTCTTCCATTGTTTTCTGCAGCAGCTAATTTGGGCCTTAAGGGCCTGTAGATTTTCTTTCATAGCTTGTATTCGCTTTCTTTATCAATTGATTTTATTTGATTAAATAGTTTGCAAGATGCTCCAACGCACATGATTGATGTTCTACTTATATGAAAGTCGTGACAAAATCATATATGTTTTACAATACATTAAATTTGCAACGTTTACTATATAGGTTTAAAAAATTTATTCTCATATGAACAATTACAGTTCACTTAAAATGAGATTTATTATATTCACATCTGGTGTGTTGGTGACGTCATATGTTATATACATGTTTTTTTAATTTTGATTTAAACATATTAATATTATCAAAGGAGAAGGGAACGACTCCATAGATTCCTGGGCCCAGGTGTTAACTGCATCAAACTAGCCTTATTTGTAAGAGGATATAATAACCAGGCCTCACTGAAAATTTGGTGAAATTTGGCTATCCAGGAACCAAGTTATATGAATTATAGTAAAAGTGAGGTTATATTATAACATTGTAGTTTTTTATGTTATTTACGAAATACTTTGAATGGCTTCGGTTGTGTAATGGTTTTATGTATGGAGCGTGTGACGTGTCAAACATAATCTCACACGTTTGGCTCTCCCGCGCCCTGGACAATCGCTACAGTCGAAGACAAGTTTCTACATCCAATATCCTGTAACCTAGAAGCAGTAGGCACCAACCTTTTAAAAACTAAAAAAGGGATAAGAGGAAGTAAAATAAAACACCAATATACGTATAAAACATGTATTTATTATTCATCTTCAATAATTATGAGAATATCATCTAAAAATTGTGCAGGAGGTACGATATTTTCTTGGTATATTGATTTAAACGATAAAAGAAAGAAAATACGTGCGCACTCAGAACGAAAGAAAACGAACGAGTGCATCTGTCAGTCAGTGACTGATGGATGTCAGGCACAAGTGTTGTCAGAAGAAAAAAATTCACTAAGAATTTAATCAATCGATTCCATGAAAGCTTGCACCTGTCACTCGATTTTTATACATATTCTCATATTTTACCGATTTATTCATAATCGATTAGTAGTAATTCAGGAAATATTTAATTCATTAACGCTCAGGCGGTAGCCGGCGCCCGCAAGCCATTGTCTTACTATTGTGTCTCTAATTACGCACGTCAAAAGGTTAATCGATTATTTACTTTCATTAACTTAATTTAAGTTTTCTCGCTTCATGGGTAGAAACATGGTACCATACTTTGTGATTTCCTTTAGAAAAATATAACGGTTTTTTTAATACACATTTCAACTAGTTAACTGCTGGGCCCAGAAGTCCCCTTCTCCTTTCTTCAATTCTTCGAGTAAATCGTTAAACAGCCGTGCTCCTGCTCCTGCATTATCTACTGCTTAACTTATTAAAGATACTTTTTATGACTAATTTTGTTGGCACAATATATTAAAGTCTACCAAATAAGGGCGAGTCTAGATGACAATCGGCTGTCATACGGTCATCAACGTAAGCACGATTTAAATCTCTTTTTAAGTAGCTCGTACTTTATTCACACAATGGACGCTTAGTAAAAGACCACGTCAAGTGATTGTCATCAAAATTCAGGTTAATGATTGTGTGCACACGAATTTACCCTTTAATTTAAATAAACATTGTTCTTTGTCTAAGTCAGTTGGCTGATCTAGAACAATCACATGTGGCAATGGTACACCTTAGTTATCAATTTACAACGCTTTAATGCTGGTATTTATTAATAATTGTCGGTGAGTATAATACAGCCTTTAACCAAGGATAAACTAACTAAACTGTAAGACCTTCTTATAGACTTCTTAGAAAGTCTAGAATTATGTTATTGTTATCAGCTGCAGTATTTTTTTTATTATGGATAGGCTCGTGTTAGACCAGTATCTCACCTGATGTTAAGCGATGATGTGGTCGACGATGAAACACGCTTGCCTAGAAGTAATTTATTCACTCTTGACTTAAAGACCCCTAGATTGTAGCTATCAGGAAACACTCCTTAGCTGTACGCATCATAAATTTTGTTGTTGTTCCCAAAACGTATTGTACGTATAGGTGGAATATCCATCATGTACCGTAGGCGCAAAGCTAAGCGGACGGGCTTACCTTACTGCCAGACCACCAAAACGTACGTGTTTGGTGGTCTGATGATGGAACGGGTTTGGCGGAACAAAATTGTGCGAGTCGGCGTCGATGCTTATAATTTAGAAGTTTTGACTAGACGAGTGGCTGAACAATATTTTCTTTTTTTATAAGCACATTTCATGTATCTCTCCACCACCCTTGGTTGATTGAGTAAGAATGCCTTTAGGCATTCAGTTCACTTTTGTACCCTTGTGTTGCAAAAAGTCCTTATGAATAATAAACGAGGGAGAAAAAAAAATGGTTCACAGTAAGTAGATTTGGGCCGAAACAGCAGCTAGTTATTTGTGGGCTCCTTTACCTAGTAGTGTTGTATCTTACAATCTAACAGTTAAGAAATAGATTGACGTTTTTTCCCCACTTTTTGGAAAGGCCTCCCTCGACTACCTCCATATTTCGCAGCCCTGCGCTTCCTAGTTCCAGTTGTATCGAAATCGGTCGAGTTCGTCCCGCTCTTTTCGTTCTTTTTTTTTTGTTTTTTTTTTCTGCCGCGATCCTGTCTCACTGTCTCTGGGCACCAATTCAGTTCTACTTTGGCCTACAAATTATCAGGCATGCTGCAGACATGTTCAGCCTAGTTCCATGTAAGTTTAGCAGCTTCTTGACCCACTTATTCTTTATCCTTTAGTACTTTTTAATGCTAAGTATATTCAAGTCACAAAAACATTGCCGTGGGCAAATTTTAGGTAGTTACATTTTAATGGAGTTATTTATTTTATTGCTGTAGTAATTAAAAGTAATTATTGAAATACCAGTGACATTTAACAAAATAATTAGAATTTATTTTATTATATCAAAGTAATAAACTGTGCGCGATATTTTAATAAGTCACTATTATTGGTTCTGCCGAGGAGCAAAGAACCATACAGCTCGTCAGTTACTGTTGGAGATATGCAAGTCCAGGTGAGTCAATACAATACTAAGTATCTTGACTATGCCCCAATCTCGGAGGACCACAGAAAGAAGTTTACCGCATCTACGCAGGCGTCGTGCTGTCGATTGTCTTTCTTAGGGCACCTGTTTGGTAATACTCTTAATCAAGAAATGGCTGTTTGTATCGCACGAGGATACGCAACGGTATCTTTTGACGCGGCAACATTCCTGGCACTCTATTCACCGCTGGACATCCTGGCGGATATAGACGCAATGATTTATAACCGTACTAGCTGCAGCCAGTGGGGTCACCCACGTGATTGTAGAAAATTATTTATTTATTTAATAAAACTTTTTGCATTAGTAAGAAACACTGTACAGTCGACCTTAGGGTGGTGCAGAAATATAACATGGAAATTATCCTAAGAGAATTATTCTATGTGCCATTCCAGGATATGGTCTACCCGTGTACCGAGTTTCATTAAAATTCATTCAGCCGTTTGAACATGAAGAAGTAACAAACATACACACTCACAAACTTTCGCCTTTATATGATAAGTGTGATTTGTGCCATGCGCCAAAGTGGCAATAGCATGCCAGAGGCCCACCTCCTAATGCGATCTATTTTTCGACATAATTATACTGAATTGTTCCCTCTTTCTTGCTCGCACAACTAACATTATAACTCTTCATGGTGATGCCCCAGCCCCCCTAGCCAAGTTACGACCGTTTCGGTTCGATTCTCTTGCGTGGAACGCCTCGAGTAGGCCACGCCTCTGATTACTTTGTTCTGACCACGTGACTGAGCGTTGAGATGACGTCAGAACAAAGGAATCGGAGGCGTGGCCTACTCGAGGCGTTCGACGCAAGAGAATTGAAACGAAACGGTCGTAACTTGGCTAGGCGGGCAGGACTCGTTAGGATTAGGTGGCTGGAACGGCGACACGCGCTCAAGTAGTGGCGCGAGTGGCCACACCAGACGCACTTTCCGCGCAAGCGCGTCATCAATCGTAAAAACAGACACCTGGTTTTGTGCCACTGGTACAAAGTCAATACCCACGCTGAACAAGACCAATATACAGCTGGTTAAAATGTCATAACGACCAATTGTTCTAAATAATAAACGATCAAATTATAGCTTGTTGAAATTTGAAGGTCACCCAAGGTTATTTGTTTACACTCTAGTTTTAATGGATAGTCGTAAATATTAGTTTTTTTTTTTGTGAACTACCTACGTCAGTGTTGGACCATATTTTTATTAGGTTATAAATTATTTTTAAAGTTATTAGATGCATGGTAAGAGCTTTTAAAACTTTAATATCTAAGACTACAGACATTTTTATTTGTCTAACTATAGCTGGTAACCGCGATTTCCAAGTCGCTCATTCCACTCTAGAGTGAGAGAAGTCATTGGGTGAATTCCTATCTCAAAAAAACCGGACAAGCGCGAGTCGGACTCGCGCACTGAGGGTTCCTTACAAACTTACCAATGAAAACATTTCAATTCAAGAAAAAGGTTTTTTTGTGACTGAAATACAAACTTACGGTTTTCAGATTTTTTCGTAAACTTGTGCTATGAGACCTTGCTTTATGTAAAATTTCAGGATTCTAGGTCAACGGGAAGTACCCTTTTTATTCCCTGAGAGTGTCGAAATACACGTTTTTGCGACATAAACGGCCGTATCTTTTGTTTTCTTTAACTCAGAAGTTTGATTTTTTCACATTTTCAAGGGATCGCAGACCTTAGTATACGGTTTTAATTTCAACTCGATATTATCTAAAAAAGAAAATAAAGTGTCAGATATTTACTGACTAAATACCACCCGTGTTCCTTCAGTTGCCTTTTGTTTTCAAGTAAGGCTACGGTGACTCTTGTTGAACAATCTCACAGCGGCTCTCTGGTTCGGACAATCACACAGCCTTTTTTTATGGGTAATCACTTCTACCTTGCGGAGCGTGAGGGTGTGTCAGATTTTTGCTGAAAACCACACTTGTGTCCTTCAGTTGTTTTTTGCGTTCTAGAACCGCGGGTTTCCTGTTTTGAAATTTCTTGTGGCCCTAGAGGACATCGGCTCTTCTGGGCCTCTACAGTACTGCTGACATCTCTTTGAGGCACGTGTAGAACACACTACACGCCGTCGACGACATGAGCTCGGCTCGAACAGTTACCTGACGGGTTGTGATACTTGGAATTGGAGTCAAATTCAAAAGTTTTTTATTTCACATAGGCCTACATGGACACTTATAAAACGTCAGAAGCTAGTCCTCCTTGTAACTCCATGGTTACTCTTTTAAAAAAATTGTTGTTCTTACGATATAACCTTTTGAGTGCGTAATTAGAGACACAATAGTAAGACAATGGCGCGTGAACGCCGGCGTTAATGCGGGGATCAACAGCATAATTTCCATATTACAGTATATTATGTAAGGACAGTGTAGACAGGTCAATATTGTACTAAAAAGTATAACAAAAATAATCATAATAAAAAGTGAGTCGTAATAAGAAGTAACCTAAGAATTCGCGGAGTCTACAGTGTTCTCACAATCACATTATAAAAAAGAGGCTTTATAAAAAAAGCAAGAAAAATAAATAATTACAATTACCAATAAATGAGTCGGCGCTGTATGCTTTCTTCTTCCATTCTTGCACTAAGATAAGTGAATTGTGTACCCAATTGACATGTCTTAGTTTTTTTCGGGTGGGAAAATCATCTAATGACATCCCCCGCTCTTGGGCTGAGCAGGAGGGCTTGTCAGACTTCTACTGACTAAAAACCCACTCCTATTCCTTCTTTGCCATTATTCCATTGCCCCGGGGATCTCTTTCGCATCACCCATGGCCCCAGTAGGCTTCGACTCTGCTGGGCCCAGTGCAAGTGCATTGAAATGAGTTGGACATTGTCCAGCCATGAACTTGAATGAACGTGATACGCCCTGCTGACCATTACGTAAATTGTCTTTTTTAAAAGTTAAGTCTAGGTAAGTGTTGATCGGAAAAACGGCAAGTCATCCCATGCTTATTTATTTTTTGTTCAACAATATTGTACTCCTAATTGATGCCATTACCTATAATTCTAACTTCCGCATTCTATAGGTAGGTATTTGAAATATTTGTGTAATGAATTGTGACACAATAAAAGTTTTTGTGTAATCGTATCGTAAACTTGTTAAGTGCCGATAATTTTAGTACCTACATGTTTATGGTAATTAATTATAACATTACTTTTATTATCTTTTTATTTATTAAAGAAAACAAATAGTGACACATTACAATTCGTAGATCAAGAAATGCAAATATGATTTAATGTGTGATCAATAACATCTTTCCCGGAATAATCATAAAAGTTTCTTTTTTTTAAAGCATGCGACTGAAACTTGTGTACTACAACAGTGGAAATTAAAAAAAAAAAATGTTAAGCAGCTGATTGGGCACTTAGTAGCTAAAGAAAAACAATATTAGGTAAGTTGTAAAAATTGAAAAATATAGACGTAAAAATGATTAATGTTATAGCTACATAGTGAGAGAAAATATTCATTTTCACAGAGACTTCGTTGATGTAGTAGACATCAAAATCAAATTAAAAAAAATCAATGAACTCTCTATTGAAACCAAACGTCCAAATCTTGGTCCACAATGAGAACTAATAAGTCAATACGGGAAGATCTGAATAACACCAAACGGGTACCGCTCTACAATCTCAATATGCAATCAATCGCCTTCAGCTTTTTCGGACATATCCAGTACTCCATTCATTTTCTGAAAAGGTTCAAGCTGGGTGGTAAGAAAAAGCGGTCACGGCAGAGTACTAACTATACACCACTAGTTTTTAATTAGTACAAATACTGAAAGGGCTTATTAGAAAAGGTCTTGTTATTATTTAAGGAAAGTCTCAATAAATAAAATTCATAAACAGCAGAGTTATTAGCATTTGTTTATATTCCAAAATGTCACTCAATTTATGGAAATATTGTATAGGCTATTGATTATGAATGAAAAACAATGGGAAAACACTGCGCGTAATATTTTCTAGTAGCAATTATTATGAATAATTCATTCAATTATGAATTTACCAATTATGACAAATTTTCGTGGACAATTTTGGAAATTCCTTTTTTTTATTTTTGACTACATAAATATGATCAGTAACGGGTATGGATAGAGCCCAATTTTTTTTATACTAATTAAAAAATAGGAGTGTATAAATTAAGAACATATTTAAAGCAAACATACTGCGAAAGATCACTTATCTTGAAATATCGACAAAGAATAATACCCATAGGTATCGATTCCCACATAATTACAATAAACTAGTAAAGAAAAAAGATTTTATAGAACAAAAACATTTCTATCATTATTATTATTCACATAAATCCACTGCACGTTTAGTTTTCGTAACAATTTTTGGCACACATTGGCCAGTAAGAAAAACCCGACGCCATATCGTGACGTCATATGTACGTACAGTCTACCCAAGAGGTGCCTGAGGGCGTGACATTTGTTTACACGTGGCCTTGCAACACTTCCGCGAAGGAAAGGGCAGACGTGAGACATTCCAGCTATGGGTCTGTTATTCACTTAATTATGGCAGCTACCATGGTATTCTCAGATCATTCTGTATGTTTTAAACCATACTTACTAGTACATAATTATAATGATGGTATCTACAGACTTAGGGATCCATTAAATACCTCTCACAATTTTGTTAGAAAATCAACATTAATACGTTTGACAAAATCACAATATTACATTCTACAACAACACAAATGGCACTAATGGGAAATATTTTTAATTTTTTCGACGGTAGGTAAATAGCTAAAATTTCACATTTTAATATTTCAATGATTTTGAAATGTGATGTCACGAAACTTAATTATGATTCTTCGCATCCCTTTTCACACAGTCCCACTTTGTTGACGTCCTAGCCTCCTCTTAACTTACAAAATAATTTATAGATGGCCCTTTATTTATAAAAGATAAAGAGGCAACGCGAAAAAAGAAAGATAACGCCTGAACGCTCTGTTGGCATTCGGTAATTCTGTCACTCACTCGAATATTTCATAAAACTGGTTCTAAGATAAACGTGTTTTTTTTTAAACCTCTTAAAGTTTTTAAAGGTTCTGGAAAAAAAAAATCGTTATTCAGAATCTCAATGTGCAAGGTTTCTATAATTCTTATTCTTTATTGTACACGCAATTTTAGCAAGCAATAAAAATAAGACAATATCAACTATGTACTTTTTTAATTTGTGAGTACAGTACCTATGAAGGGCCATGCAAAATTGCAGGTTTTCAGAGGACTTTACAGAATGAGTTTTATAGAAATTTATAGGTAATTTGATATCAATTGACTCTCTATAGACTATGTCTTAGAGAGTTCTGCAACTTATTTTCAGAATTATGTCTAGAGCTTTATATCTTAAGTAGCAGAAACATATATAATATATAGCATGATCAGCCTTTTAATGTTCCCACTGCTGGGACTCAAGCCTCCTCTCTCTAGGAGAGGGAATGGGCCGCAATCCACCACGTGGGCCCAGTGCGGATTGGTGAATGTCACATTGTCTTCGAATTTTTTGTTCTAGGACATGCCGGTTTCCTCACGATGTTTTCCTTCACAGTTTTGAGAGCAGTGATGAAATAAATTACACGCGCCTCGCTGGGTTTGAACCTGCTCTTTATGATGGACAAAGATATTATTTATGAAAACGTCAAGAAAGATGTCACTGCTGAGTCAATCACTGTTCTATAATAATAGCTAGTGGTCATGTGAGTCATGTCAAATTCTTCTTTCAATTAATCAAAGCGACACTATAACAGACATTTCTATTTGATTCTTAATTTTATTTAAGTTATAAATTGTCAATTAAAGTTCCATGTTACTGTCGAAAGATAAGTTCCAAATCTCTAAGTTTTAATTTTTAACAACAGGCAAAGGGATTCGAATCATTAGACAACTGAACCTAAGCCACGACTACCAGTCTGACCCCCGATTTCTGATTTAAGCATTTGAAGTCAAATATTTTTTAAACTCTACATTAGCCTGCATACCTAACTGTCAAAATTTGGCATTTGAAACTTAGATTATTTTAGGTACTTACAATTAGAGTTGTGTTTAACTCAAAATGCTCAACTCAGAAACCTACCCTAATAAAACAAGCTTTGCTAAACTGATTTAGGGTAAAAAGTTAAAAACTATACGACCACGATGTGACGCAAATCGGTCAACTTCGGTGGAGCCACCGTCATAATCTCCATTACAAAAGTAACATTGATACTGTTCGTTCAAAATTGGTACTACTCTAGTTACTCTACTAGACTCAGGCGTGTCAGTTCCATCTAATGTAAATAGATGGCGTTGTGTTAAAGAGTAAATAATAGTTTTATGCAAGTAAAAATTTTACTTTTTACAACGTTCAACTTTTAAAATTATAAAAGAAAAGAAACAATTCACTTTAATCGATAATGAAGTTAATTGATATTGAGTCTTAAATTAAAGATAACATACATGTAATTAAATGTCTTGTTGGAAATGTCATGTCGTCGAGGTTTTAATCGACTTGCGGAAGGCAGCTTCTCTTCCATTTTGAATAATCTTTTTTATCATTCGTTACCTATTGATAATTTATGAAAGAATAGTAATAAAAATGCAACAAAAAGGAATATATTTTTTCACAAGCTTTAGTCCTGAGTTAAAGTAACGAACAAAACTGTACGACCGCTACAGCGCTACCTACCTTGCATGTGGCGAATGATTGAACTATAGAATGATATCTCTTCCCTATTATTAAAATTCGGTACAATGCTAAAAAAAACACACTGATGATATTATTTATATGAATGTCTCTGTTGAATACCTACTATTGAGGGGGTATTTTTTAAACACTTGACGTAAAATAGCGATTGTTGATTTTTCCAATCAATAGATGTCACTAGGGCTGCCAATTAATATGAAAATAGCTTGCATTAGCTCATTAAATAAAATGAACAATTAAATGAATCATTTCAAATTACAAATTCTACATTCAACCCAAAAACAAGTGAGTTTAATCAAGCAGCAATGATTCTAATTTTAAATTCCGACGGCTAAGCGCCGACTATTTTCGTCCCACGTGGGAGCTTGTTCTATTTTCGCACCTGATATTTTGAACTCTTCGTGCATTCTGCTCGCCTAGTACTTTCGGGGATAGAACTGACTTTTGTGACGTAACGGACGAGAGGCCGTCACTATGACACGGCCTGTCATGTTGAACTGAAAACGCTGAATGCCTGAAAGCGATTGATAGATTACGTTCAAGTGGATTTTTTTATTGAAAGCTGTGTTTGAAATTGGAGCGGAGTAATGTTTTTGTAGCGTTACGTTGGCGTACGTATTTTGACGTCAAAAATAAGTATACCATGAAAAAAAATCTGTATTTTTAATTGTTTATTTTTAAATTAATCAACTATAAAACATCTTAATAATAAATATCAATAAGGAGTTAAGGAATTTGACTTTGAATCTGAGATATTGTGTCTTAATCAAATTAAAATCGGGGGTTAATAATTAAATCAGAAATAAATTACGACTTCTTATCACCACATTAATTTTCCTCCTAGGCTACAGCAACAATTTCAGTACCACCGAGGTAACGGATTTCCTTGAAATTTCAGGAATAAGGTTAACGATACCAGGATGTTATAAATCAGAAGGATGTTCGACAATGCGTCGCTGCGTGTTTACAGTATTGGGTGTGTGTGCGTGACACTTATTGGGCACCTGTTGGTTCCCAAATGTACTTGAAAAAGTTAGTACTTACATAAATAACTCTTGTGATGCTTTACAGGTACTGAACTTGGAAGTAAGTATGGTAATATGAAGTAACAACAAACGTTATATCGATATTCGATTATAGATTTATGAAAAGGGCTTCATTTACAGTGAATTATTAATTAGTTTAACGGTTTTAGGTAGGTACCTATCGATACCCCTCTGGGGAGTTTATTTAGATTTGCCCTTTTCTATGTATTTGTATAGTAATCTAATAATCTGACAGTGATGTGTTCTAACATTCTCTAAATATACAGATATGTTTTTTATCGGCACCATTTATTAATTGTCAAATAAGTGAGCTAAGTGAGGGGTACTGTTTTAATCGTATCGATCTTTCTATCAATAGCGACGCCGTTTATTGAATTGTTGACGTAATTATCAGTTTTAGTGGTGTAATATTTGCAAATAATTACTTAATATACAGATGCTAGCCATAATAGACATAATATTTAATACATTTTGATGGAAATGTGCAAATAAAAGCACACGCTCATCAAATGGTTTTTTTATTGGTGTTAGGCTCGCGCTTGACCTTTATCTCACTTGATGGAAAGCGACGATGTGGTCGATGATGGAGCGCGTTGACTTAAAGATTCCCGGGTTGTAGTGCGAGGAAACGGTGAATAAAAACTAATACGGAATATATTTCAAATGGAGCCGATGAATGAAAGTGAAATACATAAATATAACCATTATATATGGTCGAGATCCCTATATCAGTTAGAAATGATCTGAAAAATCTCTAACACGGTTTCCTAATATAAAAATTGCTTTGCTAGATTTTTGAGGAGAAGTATGGTCACTAACTACAGATACATTTGACTATTCTTCTAAGTCGTGCACTCTTGACAGAGGGTCCTGGTCATGTCTCGGTCGAGTCCTGCGTCACCGCCTCCCTCGCGATACGACGCCATGCAGCCCTGTGTTTGACTATTACCGATATTCATATTTTCAAAGTCATATCATCAAGTTAGTTTACGTTTTATAATAATCCGATAAGTCAATTGATACTTAAACCAATTGCGTTTTATTGGCTTCTAATCTGAGTACCACTCAAACACTTAACTTTTACCTGAAACTTACTAAACTGAATTACATTAGTATGCGTTTACACACACAGAAATCTCTGCTAACTTTTCAGACTGCTTGGCGCTTCCAAAATTAGTCCTATAACTGTCTCTTTTCAACCCCTATTTTTAGAGCACTGTTGTCTCGCTCGCACTCGTAGCTTTTCTTGAGCTTTCCCTGACATTAGCTGGGCATGCGCGGTGCGCCCCGACGCACGTGGTGTGTGATCTCCTGTTGTATTCTACTCGCCTGGTATCGGGCGCGCCTAGGGCGGCCGCGTCGCGCCGCCGCCGCCCATTGTCGCGTTCGCCCTATCCTTCCCGCCCGCCCAGAAGCTCAGACGATCGCCTACGATACGGTCCGCTGCCGAGTTGTAGGAGAAAGTCGCGCGCACGTGCACAACTTACGCGCGTTTGAAAAATATTATTTATGCGAGAGAAATAATGTTCAACGAGTGTTTCTGAATTTTTTTTGGAAGCTCCCTAAGGACCCCTATTTCCTCCCTATTCCTGATTTTTTTTGTAGAAATTGGTTTTGTTCCCCTGTCAAAGTTTGTCGAAATTTTTTGTAATTGATTGGTGTTGTTATAGACGCAGGTGTGTAGTGGTGTGTGTGTGTCTTCGTGGCAGCAGTCGGCTGATGATCTTCAGGTCCTGAGCCGGCTTCGGTTGCAGTTTCAAGTATGAGGCGATATTCAGCTATGCCAGGTAGGTGATGTAGTGGAGAAGATGACCTGCTTGAATTTGATCTTTGAAGTGGTTTCTTATTGCTCATGATTGTGTTTATTTTCAGGATTTTTTTTAATATAGTAAAAATTTAAAAATGTGTGAACATTATACGATTTTGTCTCGACTTTACTTTTTAACTTGAAAAATAATGTAGGTACCCGACCGACCACATTACAAGCCCATACAATTACATATCTATATTTTTTTAAATGTAACCCTTACGTCCTACAAAAGATTTTAACTTGCCACAATAACCCATTATGTGGGTGTCGAAAGGTTTACAAATAAAAATAAAGAGGTTACTCCATTGAACCTCGAGGGGGCTTCAAAAGATGAATTCAGGCCGCTCCATTGACTACATGTTAGCTCCTTGCTTTTATCGTAACGTGCGATAAAAAGGCTGGCTTTAGGTGAGTATGTAGGCCGACTTCATATTTTGGTAAAAATTAAAAAGGTTGTTTTCAAAACGGTGAAGGAAAACTCCGTGAAGAAACCGGCATGTCCTAGAACAAAAATTTCGAAGACATGTGACATCTACCAACCTGTACTGGTTCCGCGTGGTAGAATACGACACTAATTGACGTGTAAAAGTGTTTTTTAAACCTATTTACAAAATAAATATCATTTATCATTTATTTAAAGAGGAGACCTGAGTCCCAGCTGTGGGAACAGTGTACAGCTAATTATAAAAGATGTCCCCAAATCAATTTTGGAAAAATAAGTTGCTTTTTTTGATCAGAAGTGAGATGATAAATTGTTTTTTATTTGGTCAATGGTTTTAACTAATGGCGTTTCCGATTTTTAACCACATCTAAGAGCGGTAGGTAAGCCGTGGTGGTACCCAAATAAAAATAACAAATCGTTATAAGTTAAAAATATATAGTTAGCATTTAGTGGTGGTTAATAATATAATTAATACTCTCAAACTAGTCGACTATTCAAAATTTTACCATTACGATGTTACTGAAATAGTGGAAGACAGTATTCATTAGATTCAGTAATTCATTTAATTCTTCAAGTCAATCTGAATAAATTTTTGGTTTTTGCTTCCAAACCAAAATAATATTATTGATCCTAGCACATTTTATCAAAATAATTTGTAACAGTATTTGTCAGAATATTGTACAAAGTTGTTACGTGCATTATATATCATAATATTCTGCCGTTTCCAGCGTACAAATATGGTGTGTAAAATTATGGGTCCAGTACATTAAAATTTAATGATTTTTGAAATTAATTGAGCAATGGTTAAATATAATTGAGTAATAGTTGAGACTTATTATATAAAACAAAATTTAACCAATTCAAGTGGTATATATGTTATAATGTCAAATATTTAGGTATTTTTTTCAGTCGAGTAACAACATTTGATTCAAAGAAACTTAAATAATTTACATTAATTAATACCACACATACGATTAAATCTTTATTTCTAAAGAATATCTCTTTTTGTTCTAAGAGCATATTTGCATGCACCCGTTGAGTAATTTGCAAATATAAATACGATGGACGTCGTCCGAAGTGGATTCTTTCCCTTAGGGCTTTTTAAAGATTAACCTAATTTGTAAGAATGCTCTATATTTCGTAGGTATGATTGTATGCGACCCTTAAGTTAAAATGCGTCAGTGTAGGTTTCAAAATTAACTGCAAGCAGTAAAAATCGTTCGCCTATGCGTATCTTAAGTATGTCACGATAATACTTGAGGGACCACAAAATTGAATGGTAGTTCATTCAATTTTATTAAGCAAATAGCTTTTGCCCGTGGCTTCGCCCGCGAACATAAAATATAGCCTATGTCACTCAGGAATAAAGCAGCTTTCTATTAAACCCGTACTTTCAGAGATTACCTCCTACAAATAAAAAAAACAGAAAAACAAACTTTACCTGTTTATAATATTAGTGTAGAAGATAAGCCATGAGCATCCGTTACCCGAACGTGACCTGCAAGGGCTTGTAAAGGCAATGCTGACGCATATTTCAATAAATAAAATAACTAAGCATGGCGTTGAGCCCACAGTTTTCAGCTACTTCAGTCGTCAAGCTATTGACATACACGTGACTCTGTAATTCCTCGGAAATATAAACATTATTAAGTGGTCTTCCTGGATATTATTTTTCTTCTGCGCAGTACCCCGAACACTCAAAAGTGGTGACCCTGACGTGATAGCTTATATACATAGGATGCAATTTTATTTATCGACATAACTATTAGAAGGAGCATTTTGCACGTGGTGTTTGCCTGTAATTGGTTGTACAGTTAGATTTAAGACACGATTACTTATAAGTTCCTATCTATATAATATCTGTAACAACTGTTGGTGAACCTTAATTAAATAAATAAATAAAATAAATTACAAAATTGGTGTTTATGAAAATATGTCCCATGTTTTTGAATGTCCAAAGTACACCTATTGAAGGATCTAAACAAAGGCACTGTTGCTACATTACCATAGGTACTTTTTTATAAGAGGCTAAACTTATTTAATTAAATATAATGTGTCATCGACTGAAAAAGAAAAATGCAATGACGCTGATAAAGTGGTCTACAAAATGTTCATTGACAGACGGAATGTTTAGCGAGACTTTGAATAAAAGGCTGATAATATTATCTGAAATTTCATAGGATTAAACTATGCTGAACATGATTCTGTACAGCAATAAATTCTCTCATCATAATTAACAGTCAATTGAGAATGGTTGTATTATTATATTATTTATAGCAGTAATCGCTTACTGAATGCATCACGATTAACAACATAATCTAGTAATACGACTGTAACGAATAACACATTAAATACTAACACATTGCATTTTGATTTGCATGTGTTAATAATGGTACATTAATTATCGATGGAATACATTATAAGCTAACTACTGGAACCAAAACGCTTATGAGCTAGTATAAAAAAATGAAATTAATTACAATACAATTGTTATTAACAATATAGCCATACAGAATAAAAAATAAAACAAATCATGCAAAATAAAATTGTCATAAAGAATTAAGTTGTCATAAGAAGTAAAATAGTCATGTAAAATAAAATTGTCCTAAATAATAAAATAGTCATACAGAACATTTAAAAATAAGTTGGTTCCCTTCGATAATTCTTGCTGACTTAGACTTATGATTCTCCGTCACGACTCGTCATACTATACACCCTACATGTAATCGAGGTAAGGAAATCACTAGGAAGTCCATAGACAATGTATCAGATGCTGACAGTACAAATAATGATACTAAACCAAAAGCTAGAAAATGAATGGAGTAATTGTATAGCTCTGTCTCTTACCCACACTGGAATAAGAATGAAACAATCTTACTTTAAACGTCATGGTAACCCACCAGTAGTGGACGTCGTATTGATGTAATAATGAATGATGAGAATCATTCGAAAATATTAATCTGAGGAAAAATGCTAATAAAAATACTTTAATTTTTTGTGTAGAAAAAAAAATCACTGAAAAAATTTCACGCACTATGGGTGAAAATCGCAAAAAAAATGTAAATTTATTGTTTCAAAAGAGCTAACCGCTTATAAATACAGAGAGATCAGTTTATTCCCAGTCTATTAGCACGACTTTTATGATTCACGTGGGAGTTACATTGTCGCATGAAACGCTTAATCCAGACCAACGCTATTACATCACTGGTTCACATAAAATAGTACTTATTGTGCAGTTTGTAAAGGTGTTTGATATAGTGTTCTTTTTCTTCTTTTTTGTGCTAACCACTAACCACTAGACCAACAGGTCAGACAATGATAAAATGTCATAGTCTTCGTCATCAACATCATCATCATTTCAGCCGAAATACGTCCACTATTAGGGCTATATTTCACCGGGACACCATGGCGGCGCGACAATCTACTGTCCTCTCTTTTGTTTTGCCAGCCTCCAAGTTTCAGTGCCAGCCTTATCTGCATTCTCGCTTCTACCAGGTCTTCGACGTCACTCGGTCATTGTTTTATTTCAGATGAAATAAAGCAGTCACGATCGTGTCCTGCCCAACTCTATTTGAGTTCCATAACTCCTTTTCCGATATCGAAGGCTTTCGTACCTACGTCTTCATCACCCACTGTTACGTAATATCTTTCTGTCTTATTTTCTAATCTGGGGAACTAATGGCCCAGGGTGGCAGGATTGTTTGAAAAAGATATAGAACCCTGGAACGCAAACGACAATGGGAGGCCTGAAAGTCTGACACTTACTCTCGCTTCACCAAGAGTGACAAGAGGAAATTTGATGATTTCTTACCTTATGGAACTCCTTCCGTATGACGCAGGTTCTCACCGAACACAGTAAGTTCGGGAAGTTTCTGCACCGGATTCGTGTGGAAGCGCCTGGGTGTCGCCACTGTATGGACCGCCCGGAGGACACGGTGGAGCACACGGTGGAAGTGTGCCCTGCTTGGGCAGAACAACGCCGTGTCCTCGTGGGGGCGATCGTCGGCGGCGATCTTTCCCGCCGGGCCTTGGTGCAGGCCAGGTCCGGAGCGAGCGATTTTTCTTTTTATTATTTGATAACTAGTGCTTTACTGCCACCTGGTGATAAGCAGTGATGCAATCGTTAATGGTGAAACGCACTAGTTTATTAGGAGCCTATGCACTCTAGCCTTGAAGACACTTAAATTATAATCGGAGGGGAACACCCCAGCAGGCAAATTGTTCCAGTCCTTTGATTTACGCGGTATAATTGACGAGGCGAAACGCTTAGTCTGGACTGTAGAGGGACAATGTAAGAGCGGACACTCGCCGCAGTAGTGTAATTTGACAGGTCCGTGTTTCAGTGACGTTTCAATGTCCTCTCAATAGTGTTATTTGACAGATTCATCAAACAAAATGTTTACAGAAAAAAAAACATAAAGAAAAGACTGCCGAAGCTTTTGTAAATTAGCAACGTTAGGCTCTACGGATTCGACTTGACGTACAAACTACACATAATATGAGAATAACAGCGTATAAGCACATAATGTACCTAGTTAGTTTGGGTTATTCGTTTTTCAGTCCATATTTTCTGATATTATTACATTTCCATTCCTACATGAAAACCTCTTCATTACTGAAATATGAAGCGGTATAAATTAAATTTAATATTTTGTAAAAACCACGCGCGTAAATTTATCTGTCAATTACTTTTAGTACAAATACGATAATATAAAATCAGTTGAAAACAGCTTTTCCAACAGTGAGTTCGAGTATGTTTGTTAATGAGCTTATGATATGTTGTTTGAATGTAAACTATATGTAAGCTGAAGAATTTATTATATCCCACTTGTATTTTATATACGCACATTTTATGGTATTTTTTTTTTTTTTTTTTTTCGGTGGGAAAATCATCTTATGACATCCCCCGCCCTTGGGCGGGGCGGGAGATAGTGTCAGACTTTTACTGACTAAAAACCCACTCCTGTTCCTTCGTTGCCTTTCGTACCAGGGCCGAGTCTTCCTTTCAGAATCAGACCCTTGGCCCCAGTAGGCTTCGACCCTGCTAGGCCCCTACAGTTGCTGACATCTCCTTGAGGCGCGCGTGGAACAGCACGCGCCGTCGACGACTTGGGCTCGGTCCGGACGGTTACCGGACGGTCGGACGGCGAGCCACCCATTGCTCGCCGTCCGCAAGCCTGCGCCTACGATGGCCGGAAATCGGGATCGGAATCCCGGCGGCGATTGGGGCGTGAGGACCGTTGCCTCACGCGATCGGCCGCCTCCTTTGCTAGCATTACTGCTTCGCAGAAGGAGGCAACCGCCTGCCACTCCTCCTCGCTTCGGACCATGGCCTGTACCAAGGCCCGGCGCGAGAGATCGCCGCCGCCGATCGCCCCCACGAGGACACGGCGTTGCTCTGCCCAAGCGGGACAAACCTCCACCGTGTGCTCCACTTTGTCCTCCGGGTGGTCCGCACAATGGTGACACCCGGGCGTTTCTTCCGCACGAATCCGGTGCAGGAACCTCCCGAACTTACCATGTCCGGTGAGGACCTGCGTCATGCGGTAGGTAAGGACGCCGTGTTGCCTTTCCAGCCACTCCTCAAAGAGGGGAATTACCGCCATAATTATGGCGTGCCCAGCACTGGGTTGCGATAGTCGCTGTCGCCATTCCACCATGAGACCTCGCCGGAGCTCTGTCCGCCATGCCGCAACTTGTCGTGGCAGCGGAGTTTCGCCCCGACGTTGCATCTCCACGCGCAGATCGTGCATGCGTGCAAGGCCTGTTGCCACCAGGTCCCATGGTGGCTGGCCAGCAAGGAGGCTCGCCGCTTCGCGGGAAACCGTGCGGTATCCCCGCACCATCCGTATGGCCATGACCCTCTGGCACGCGTTCAGCTGGGCCGCCGGTCGCTTTCGCAGTGACGGCGCCCACACCGGCGCCCCATAAAGGGCCATGGACTGGACGATGCCTGCGTAGAGCCTCCGGCAGGAGGCGTCTGGACCCCCGAGGTTGGGCAGGAGCCGCTTGAGGGCAGCCCCATTCCGATTCAGTTTGGGAGCCAGGCGTCGGAAGTGCACATTTTATGGTATAGTACCAATATAATCAACTTATCTTAGTGAGTCTTTGAATGCATGTCAATTATTTTTGCTGGTGTCCTGAAATACAAACCTTGAGCCTAGTTTAGGCACCAGTCTCCCACAATATTATGTAATAAAAAACTGGGCAAGTGCGAGTCAGACTCGCGCACTGAGGGTTCCGTACAAACTTGAAAGGTAAATTACGGTTTACGAATTATGACGTATTAAAAAAAAAACTACTTACTAGATCTCGTTCAAACCAATTTTCAGTGAAAGTTTGCATAGTAATGTACATCATTTAATTTTTTTTAGTTTTATCATTCTCTTATTTTAGAATTTACAGGGGGGACACACATTTTACCACTTTGGAAGTGTCTCTCACGCAAACTATTCAGTTTAGAAAAAAAATATATTAGAAACCTCAATATCATTTTTGAATAGCTATCCATATACCCCACACGTATAGATTGCAAAAATTTTTTGAGTTTCAGTTCTAATTATGGGGAACCCCCAAAATTTGTTGTTTTTTTTCTATTTTTGTGTGAAAATCTTAATGCGGTTCACAGAATACATCTACTTATCAAGTTTCAACAGTATAGTTCCTATAGTTTTGGAAAAAAGTGGCTGTGACATACGGACGGACAGACAGACAGATATGACGAATCTATAAGGGTTCCGTTTTTTTGCCATTTAGCTACGGAACCCTAAAAAGTATGTATTTGTTATTACCCTGTATTTTGTAATCTTGTGGCGAGAAAATTAAAAAAATATTATTATTATTATAACCCGATTTCTAATTAAGTTTTTTTAGTGTTAAAAAAGTAACCCACTTTTTACTATCAACTCTTTTTTAAAGGTATACGAACAAAAATGTACTGAACAGTTATTGTTATTTAGATACTTATTATTTTCTAGGCCCTAAAAATCTAAATAATGATAAAAAAGTATATATCGTAGACATATCGTAGAATTAGCCATTTCATGATGTAGTCGGCCAATTCACATAATGGTTGGCCACTTCATGAATTGGCCACCTCAAAACTAACCTAACCTCGGTCATATCATGATAATTTGGCCAATTTCTACGATATGGTTACATACATTTTTATAAATTTTCTAAAAACAACACTGATGGAGGCTACCTAAAAATCGTGCTATTCAAAGTGACCTAAAAAATGTATAGCTTCAATCTGCATGTGTGTTAACGAAATAACGAATATGGGAGTGTAAAGGTGAATTTTGAAACCCTGCATATGATCTCTCTGGCGCATAACAAGCACTAAGCACTACAGCTAAGGAGTGGAATTCCCTGCCGGAGTCTGTGTTCTCTAATAGCTACAACCTAGGGGTCTTTAAGTCAAGAGTGAATAGGTTACTTCTAGGCAAGCGTGCTCCATCGTCGGCCACATCATCGCTTACCATCAGGTGAGATGGTAAGCGATGCCAGCGATGTCAAACGCGAGCCTATCAATAATAAAAAATTAAAAAAAAGAACTTAGCATAGCTTACTGTTTTTATCCCCGATTGGCCATGTTTATCACCTTAACAATATACTTATATGACTCAATCAAATTGACAGTTACACACAGGGCTGAGTATTAGCTAAAATTTGAAGGAGATTTACACGTTATTTAAATTTTCTCAGTATTTAACTACTGTCTAAGTCGATACTTTGATAGAAATCTATACATTTATCTATACACATAAATAAAATTGAAGTGTCTGTTTCATCAAACTAACATATTTTACTAAATGCTTATGAAAGTATAGGTACATATAATAAAAATGCAGCTTATTTTTTTATATATGTCGGTCTATCTCTCTTTTTATTCCGACTAATTTCCAAAACGGCTAAACTGGTTTCGACAGGACTTTCACGGGTAGTTAGCTGATAAAACAGACAGACCGACAGACAGACAGTAATTTTAAAAATTGCATTTTGGTTATAAGTACAGAATATACTTTTGTAAAAAATGTTATGTTGATATTACAAACAGATACTTCAATTTTATTTATAGATAGGTAGAGAAATAAGTGTTAGTTCCTTTTACGCACAATCGTCGACAAATCAAAATGTCAGTTCATTTTGTTAAGCAAATTTGGAACAGACTAACCCTTTGAATCCCATTTCGACTCCTATATAATGCTGCTGTTGAGAACTTTGCAAATACAAATAAAGTGTGGAGCTAGCGGAAGCTCTGGGTTCGAGGGTGCTTCAGGGATTTAGGAATTTATGCCGTTTTAAAGTTAACGTTTATTTACTTTTTCACCGTGACCCTGGCACGCAACTGTGATAAGCAGTAATGTTAGCGAAGGAGATAGCCGCAACCGTGAGGGAATGGATATCATCATGCCCCAACCGCCACTGGAAATCGCAGGGCATTAGGGGTCACAGGGTAATCCCTGGCTTTATTCTTTCTTTCTTTCTTCACTCTTGCTTTCTTTTTTCCTTCCTTCTTTCTTTCTTTTTTTCATTCCTTCTTTTTTTCTTTTCAAAATTCAAATGTTTTTATTTCACATAGGCCTACATGGGCACTTATTAGTCGTCAGAAGTTAGTGCATGGTTCCAAATTGGTCGTTTGCTTTGGAGATGAACCGTTCAAACATTCGCTCCACCCTAGAGCATGAGAAGTCATTGGATGATTTTCCACCTCAAAAAAAGTTTCAACTGATAGCACAAAGGCTGGGTATGAAAGGTAGGTCAGCAAAAGAGACACACAAAAAAAAAGGTGCATTGTCTCTAAACGTCTATCGTAATGTTCCAAATCTGAATAAGGATATGCAAAACCCAGCTTTACGCTTCCCATGACAAATACGAAAGGTTAACAACGATTTATAACTATCAGATACTCCAAGACCCTACCAACGGAGGGTTCAAACTAAATAAGACAAAAGGTATTCAGTTCAGTTAATCTGTTCATAACTCGATTAATTGGGTATCATTTCGGTAGGAACCCCGTTATAAATTGAATTGGGTTAAGCCTTGCCTGCAATAGCTGGAAAAGGAAAAGGGTATACAGCGGGAATTTTTGAGCAGAGCATTAAAGCATCAAGCTAATTTTTTAAACGTTTCCCTGTATAATTCAATAAGCTAAGTACTATCTCCTAAGAATCTATATATATATAAAAGCGAAATACTACTCACTGTTTAATCACGAAATCTCAGAAACTATAACACCTATAAACTTAAAATTTGGTAGGTAGGCTCCTTATAGGGTGTAGACATCCACTACGAACGGATTTTCTGAAATTCATCCCCTAAGGGGATGAAACGGGGGTCCAAAGTTTGTATGAAGAAACCGACTTTCATATGGGCGAAGCCGCTGGTAGAAGCTAGTATACAATATGAGAAGAGTCTCATATTGTATACTAGCTTCTTATATATGTCGTGGATTGATGGTGTAAGGGTGCGACGGACAGCGCCATCTAACAATTAGTTTCATAAACTAATAATATCGTCACCGGAAACGCAAGCGGCACCCTACCGCTTGGACACGATCGTCGGTAGAGGGGATGTAGCGAGGACTGTAGGGAAGCCCGAGAGGTGCGGCATTCTACCTCGGACAGCCTCGGCATACGCTTAGAACCAACGCACGTGTTTGTTTCCTTTTGTAAAACCGTTATCAAAATAAAATTATTCTGATTCAAATTATCTTTCGTTCGAGTACCCAAGTCAGTGCCCACACCTACCAAGAACTATGTCGGATCGTGATGAAGACCCAATGTTTCGCATCTCGGCCACCCTTGATGCGACATATATAACCTTTACTAATTGCCAAAGACATGTAGATTTTGAAAAATAATAATATAATCCCGACTTACGAGTTGTAGGTCGCGGATTCAAACCCAGCCAGGCGCATTACTTTGTGTAAATTAATTCATCACCACTGCTCTCAAAACGGTGAAGGAAAAGATCTTGAGGAAACCGGCATGTCCTAGAACCAAAAATTCGAAGACATGTGACATCCACCAACCCGCACTGGGCCCGCGTGGTAGATTATGGCCCATTCCCTCTCCTAGAGGGGAGGCCTGAGTCCCAACAGTGGGAACATTATAAGGCCAACTATGCTATGCTATGCTGTGTTTTATATGGAGCGACAGCCTGTCAGACGTCCACAACCCAGTTATTGAGCAACACGATACTCCTTGGATAGGCTCAGACTATCTGGCGTCTGACTACCTGTAACGACTGTCAATGATCTACGAATGGCAACTGGAACAAACGCGCTGGCTTTACGTGCTTTCTGTGGCACGGGGCAACTAACTTGGGATCAGTTTCCAACAACAAAATGACCCTCGCCACCCAATGCACAATTACAGTTTGGTGCCCCTGAGACTTAAAAGTCGTAAAAGTTTTGTTGCAACTTTTGGCGGAAGAAGTTTAAACCTCCTGATGATTTTGTCGAGCCGTCGGAGAGCCTCTCTCCTGGACACGAGTTGCCATGGCCCACCTGGAAAATTCTAAACAGACTCCGCACCCAAGTTGGGCGCAGCAAAGACAATCTCCACAGATGGGGGTTCTCGAACGGTTCCGATCTTCAGTGTTTGTGCGGGGCGTCTCTCCGCTGAACATATCCCACCTTCGATCCTGCATCACGTGCCCTGTTACCTGTTCACGTAGGGACCTAATGACAGCATCAGCGGACGGCATTGCCATGGGAATACTGGGCCAAGCAAGGAATTTAACTAGTTTTGCAATCTAAGAAGAAGAAGCTTCCAGACTAAACGGATGTGGCTGAATACCCGTGTTTAACATGGAGTGATTGCCTATTAGACCTTCACAATACACTTACAGGGCAACATGATACGTAATCCTTGGATATACTGTTGGTCAGACTTTCTGACATCAGACTACCTGTAAAGATTGCCCCTTGAGCGCCGATTGTACATACGGTTGTACAACTTGAATGACCTTGAAAAACGCTTAATTTTCATATTGTACACACGGGTGTATAAAATTTATTCGGCCGAAAATGTTGGCCTCTATATCTTCGTTTTTCCTGGAAAAAACCTGAAAAAGATTTTTTTGCGCAATCACGTAATAATAATATGCCCCGTCGCGCGAGGGTTAAATTGAAAGATCAACTAATGATAACTAGGACCAACGGCTTTAAGTGTTTTTCGAGGCACGGGGTGACAGTAATGTCATAAATAAACATAGAAAAGTACATATAAATTGAAAAATTCACATTGGTATACTTACAGAGTTTCCAACCCACAACCGCATGCATTAGAGGCGGATGCATTAACCATTGTGGTTATTACCGATCAATTTTTAGGATTCCGTACCTCAAAAGGAAAAAACTGAACCCTTATAGGATCACTTTGTTGTCCGTCTGTCTGTCTGTCTGTCAAGACCATTTATCTCGGGAACGTGTAGAGGTATCGAGTTGAAATTAAAACCATATACTCAAATTTGCGGTCCCTTGAAGCTGTGAAACAATCAAACTTCTAAGTTAACGAATAAAAAAGATACGGCCGTTTATGTCGCAAAAAACGTATATTTCGATACTCTCAAAGGAATCAAAATTCATAGGGTACTTCCCGTTGACCCAGAATCCTAAAATTTGGCATAAATCACAGGTATAGGAATAAATCTGAAAACAGTATTTGTAAATTTGTAACCTATGTCACAAAAAAAAACTTTTTTTGAAAAATCTTCGAGACTCCATTCGGGAATTGTAGTTTGTACGGAACCTTCAGTGCGTGAGTCCGACTCGCACTTGTCCATTTTTTACTTTATTTAGCCTATACTTTCCCACTATTGGGAAATGGCCTCCCCAAAATCCTTCAAGGCATTCCCCTCTCGAGCTACCTCGAACCAGACCTTGCGTAAGATTTCTAGGTCATCTCGCCACCTCTTCCCAGGCTGGCCTTAGAGCCGCTTGACGTTCATCTTAAGGTATCCACTTATTAGTTTTTTTTTTAAAGATCAGATATATTTTTGGGTCAAGGGGGTCAGTATTGTACTTTTTTTTTTTAGGTGGGATAATCATCTAATGACAAATCCCGCTCTTGGGCGGAGCGGGAGATAGTGTCAGACTTTTACTGACTAAAAACCAACTCCTGTTCGTTGCCTTCGTCCCAGGGCCCCAGATTTCGTTTTCACACTATCTACCCATGGTCAGTATGGTACTGGAAAAACATTTTGCAAAACTCGTTCCCTGTATATTTTCTAGTAATCGATGATATTGCCACATCTCAAAAATCCACCCTGTATGGGTGTATGCCTCCAATGATTGGAAGCAAAAGACAAACAGTGACTGCGAGAATATATCGTGTTTGTACTCTGAAGGGTTGAGGAAGAGATGTATGTTTAGTAACTGTTTAATTTCACCAATGATAATTCTGGGTCGCGTATCGAATCCGTGTTTAGTTTATTTATGTGTGTTCTCACAGAATACTTAACAAAACAATATAATATATCTAACTTACCTAATATGATACTAAATATTAGGTGTTCATTAATTTGTGTGCTTGGGAACTACCATCATGGCTATAATTAATCATTTTAATTGAAGCACTATAAATGTACCTACAAATAAACATTTATTTTTTCTATAACCTTATTTTTTCTACTATATAGGTACACAAATTAAGTTAGACTATAATAATACAATAAATAATAATAATTAATAAGGACACGCTCACTCGGAGCCTATGACCCAAGTTTTTCGACCCCAAACGGCATAAAAAATAAAAAAAACCGTCATGACTCCGAACCGTGGTGATGAATCTGCATATCTTTTTCTCAACTCTTCCGCTGCATTTGACATCCGCTGCTAATCATTCGCTAGTCATATTATTCAACTGACTTACACACAAAACGCAAAAAACTTAAGAAAATTGATATTTAACGTGCTACATTGGTGTGTTTTCACCTTAAGAGCGTCCTTTTCGAGGTACATCTTCCTACAACCGCTCTTACGTGATTATGATGTTATTACACATCTTTCTCTAAATATTTTGGATACACTGCTATCTTGTGGATATTATCTTGCATAGAAATCAAAACATAAATTTCTGTAAAACTAATCTAGTAAAGACCTCTGAAAATCGGCTATTTTACGTGAACTTTGGCCCTCCATAATGCACTCATATATTAAAAATATAAAAAAGTACATCAATAGAAGCCTTGCACATTTAATCGAGATTCTGAATGACGATCTTTTTTTTTTACTTTTAAGATTTTAACAAAAACACGTATTTTCTGGAACAAGTTTTGTGAAATATTCGAGTAAATCTCGGAATTACCGAATGCCAACAGAGTTTTCAGGCGTTATCTCTCTTTTTTGCATTGCCTCTTCATCAAACATCGCCTTGGATTGCGTTAGATGAAGCAACAAGATTTAAACCATGCTCGATGTTGACGATAGGCGAGTCGAAAAGGACCCTCTTAATACTTCTTGTTATAGTATTATGCCTCAATCTGGAAATTTGTTTGTTGTTTATACGTTAACGCGATCGAAACGTATGCCGCATTTGGCTCTCTGATTGGAGCGGAGATTTGGAGCTTGGAGCGGACCAATCAGAGCAAGGAACGAACGTCATAAACAAACGTGTCGATCGCATTAACGTAAAACAAACTTGCATTAGGCACTCTGCCCTGCGTTCAAAAATAACCAGAGTAGAGTCGCTACTCCAACCGTTCAAAATGCTTCGAGTTGCAACCCAGGGTCATTTTTTTATAACTTAAGTAGCTACCCTAGAGTTAACTTTGGAGTTAACCCAACTAACTCTAACTCCGAGCAGGGTAGGTTGGTGTAAACGACCATAAATGAACGTACGAACGAACGTTCGCGTTCAAAAATGCGAGTGTAGAGTATGTACCCTGATGACGTCATTAGAGTTAACTCTAACCTCATTTTTGAACGCAGGGCTGGTGTACGAATATTATAGTAAAGTGACTGTTTCCACCACATCTGGATAGCATAGTGTGAGTCAATAATGTATTTATGTTTACCCTCGATTGCAGTTTGTTTAGGTTAATTATAAAGCAGTTCAAAGGTTTCGGCATCCTTAGCGGATATGACGAATGTAACATGATTATCCATCACGTAAACTGTTTAGGGTACATCGATTTTGTAATATTTAAACTACAAGCGACTTGGAACTCTATCGTCTTTAATATACAGATGAAAGTAGCAGGATTTTACAGCAAAACAAACATCGTAAATTCGATTTCGATGGGAACAGAGTTTGTATTAAATAGTCATGGATCTAATATTTTATGACCGTTGTTCTACTAAACTATACAATGAATGAATGTTACAATTTTGCAACAATCTCTACAGCAGCATCGGGTTTGGGGAACTTTAGCGTGTAGGGTAACTTATTTTCGTTGACAGTTGAAAGTTATATTTGTGTATGTAGGAACCGAACAGTTCGTTTCTGATGTATAGAATTAGGCTAGCTTCCTAAGATTTTTTTTATATCTATACAACGTGGCGCTGACGACACGACATTAAATTAAAACACTCGTAGTACTAGTCCATAGGAATATTATTAAACTACCAAAAACCTAAAATCGAAATCTATTTTTTTTTCGAGCTAAGTAAATAGCATAAATAATCGTCAACAAAATAGAACACCAATTATAAATATCGCTACACTAACCTGTGACAACAGCGTCGTGTCATGTAGTGACGTAATCTTTTGGCGCCATTATTATGAATACTCAATAAAAGCAGTTTTTTTTTTGTAGTCGTGGAGTTCATATACATCATGTAGAAAATGCTGAAAATGAAAAATAATGTCCTGTGACTAACATACTGGATATATTCGAATAATTTTTGGTATGCAGATTGGGAACATCATGAGGTATACACCATTTAATTTATTGTCGAATTACGGGCGCCACCCCGTATAAGGAGATACATCTTTATAATTAGCTCGCAAAATCCTACATCGCGGTATGAGAGTTAATTGATTAGAACATACATAATATAAAACAGCCTGAAATCAATTATCGGACAGTTAACTGGACCAGACACAACATTCGTCTGCTCGGAGGATCCTTCTTTTTCAACGGAAATATGCGGGACTTCACATCCTGTTCCGCATACCTCTAAAACAGTTTGACAGATTGGTCAGTAAAATAAATATTTAGATTTTTTTATTATGGATAGGCTCGCGTTGAAATGGCCTCCTAATGGAGGCCATGAGAATGACTTTTACGTGGGAGAAGCCGCTGGCATAATCTAGTTTAACAAAAAGGCAGACAAGCAAACCAAACAAAGTTGTGTCAAAGCTGGAAATGCCAAACAGTACTCTATTCCGTGTCAAAATAAACAGAAGCATAGAAGTTATTTTCAACCTACAGTTTGTGATCGTTTTTGATGTTTCGTAGTAAAGCTTGCAAATGGTACAGTAATTGAATCACTCCAGTGTCTGTCTGTTAGACTGACGGGCTTGCATTCTGGTATAGAGTGGTTGTAGTGGCCTAAAATTGTATATAGGAAAAACAGAGAATTACAATTCGTATGGAAGTTAGGATACTGGTGTGTAGTTTAAATCCTAACGGAATAATATAATAATCTTTATTTCATAAAAATCCTTACAAACTAATGAAGCCCTGACTCTAGAGCTAGTGTATTTCAGGAGTCAGTCTTTTCTTCCTAAAATCATGGTGCTATTAAAATTAAAACAGCAAAATTATTGAAAAAAAAAAAATTAACACTTAAATTAAGGTCAATTAAAATGATTAAATAGTAAATGTTAGATTAATATTGAAATACAAATTTTCGAATTAAAATAAATATGTCGATTTTAGATTTCAAAGTTAAAAAAATACGTTAATAAAATGGAATGGATGTATTGTAAGTGTGATTTTATGTACATGTTTGTGAACGCAACCATGATACAGGAGTAACATTACAAAAAATATACATTTACTAAAAAAAACACTGATTACTGTCAGAGAAAGACATCTACGCTAATAAATTACTGACTAGACTAAAGAGTTGGTTAGTGTGTTTGAACGCGCTAATCTTTGCAACTACTGGTTGGAATTGAAATAGTACATTTTGATACAAGTGCAGAAAGTTTGTCATTGCGACAGAGGCGAAATTCGCAAAGCCGTAGGCGAGTGTGTTATGGAACCTAGGGCTGCAGTGACAAAGCACGTGTATCAAACGACTTTTTTCAATACACTTACGAAGAAATGAATAATCGGGGGTTGACCGGCGCCTCGTGGGGGTCGACGCGCGCACAGCCTGATACGATAAATGTTATAAAATTGAAAAATTCTTTTAGTGTTGTATATATCGACGAAGGCTAAATATAATATCATGCTTCGACCCACGGGAGCGGTGCAGTCATCAAAGACGTAGATGAAACCAGGGGGACAGCTAAAGTGACATATCCTGGGCCTAGTTAGTGGGTTACGGCCTATTGTAACACTCACAGAGTAGACGCCCACAGGCCAGAAACATCCTCTACTAAATGTTTTCACTGCTGAGATATGTCCCATAGCGTAGAATGTCTACCTTCTGGGCCTCAAGTCTACTATAACAATAGTGTCTGAATGGTCTATCATTGATTTCATAATTGTTGATTTTGACAAGTTTGGTAATCTACTAATATAATGGCGTCATTATGACTTTCCAATGACCGCTGGCATTCCATTGAAAGAAGTGGCATAGAATAGTAATCTTGTACATATTGACAAATGAATGTCTGAAGTATGCGGTAATCTGCTAAAATTTTGACAGTTCCTTTGATCAGTGACCTACCATTAGAATGTCATTGTGCAGTCATTGCTTTTAATAAACTCGATATTGTCATTCTACCACAACTCTATTACGAGACCATTGACCGATCAATGATCGATCAAGAATTAGCAGATTACGAACTTTTAGCAAAATGACAATGGGATCGTGTTGGAATGACGAATTTATAAAAATAGGTGACTTGGGTCAACGTAAAATCCATAATGTGTTTCTCACCCGAAAAACTACCTTTTTTGCACATTACTAAGCTAATAGTCTACTAGAATACCAGATAGTGTAGTAATTATTAATAATATAGTAGTAAAATTTAATAATCAGTAGATAATTTGAATAGAATGGTACTAGACCTGGGGCCTAAGTCTGCTATTTTTATAAATTCGTCATTCCAACACGATCCCATTGTCATTTTGCTAAAAGTTCGTAATCTGCTAATTCATAATGATCGATCATTGATCGGTCAATGGACTCGTAATAGAGTTGTGGTAGAATGACAATATCGAGCTTATTAAAAGCTATGACTGCAAAATGACGTTCTAATGGTAGGTCACTGAGCAAAGGAACTGTCAAAATTTTAGCAGATTACCGCATACGTCAGACGTTCATTTGTCAATATGTACGAGATTACCATTCTATGCCATTTCTTTCAAGGGAGTGTCAGTGGTTGACCATTGTAAAGTCATAATGACACCATTATATTAGTAAATTACCAAACTTGTTAAAATCAACAATTATGAAGTCAATGATAGACCATTCTGACACTATTGTAATAGCAGACTTGAGGCCCAGATAGACAGCTAGACAATTTGATAAATAGTAAAATGACGATAGCCTTGACTTTGAATAGAGACATTACGACAATACGTCAATATTCTTTGTCAAAACATAAGTTCATGAATTAGGTACTTTCCATACATAAACTATTAATTTCAGTTGGATTAAGACATACTAGACTTTGGTGGACTTGAGGGTAACTATTGTGTCAGAATTAATTTAACTATCTCACGCGAAGCTCAATACTTCAGTAGAATAATTTATTGTTGGCACAACAATGCATTCTTGTTTATGTATTTTATTCGTAAGTATATTTTGGTGTTTATAGGAAGGCATTCATTAGGTTCCGTACCGTCTGTGGCAAAATAATTACGTTTGTTATAACGGCAACATAAATCATGTGTGAAATCAGAAATCAGAAATCAGAAACGTTTATTTCAAATAGACCAATTACAGGCACTTTTGAACTGTCAAAATGTCGGTCAGTCAAAAAAAAGTGAAGCTAAATTGCACGTTCCAAAGCGTAGATCTCTATGGAGAAGAACGTGCAAGAAACTCCATGGACACTCTTTTAAATCATATTATGAGTTACATAAATCTTGGTTACACATTTTTTGTCGCTTCTAATATGTGAGCACAATGTAGATAAGTAATAATAATTAAAATAATAAAAAAAACTAATTAAAAAAAGAATAGAAATAGTAATAAGTCACTGGCAGCTAAGAGATGACTAGTCTCAACTGACGGCACCCGTTCACGAGCATGACGCGTGCATCAGCCCCACTCAGCTCAACCATTTTCAACTTTGAAAATTTTAACTTTGAAAATTTCAACTTTGAAAATTTCAACTGTCTAGCTATTGCGGTTCATGAGACATGCCTGGTGACAGATGGACAGACAGACAGACAGCGGAGTCTTAGTAATAGGGTCCCGTTTTATCCTTTGGGTTCGGAACCCTAAAAACTGCCTGGTTAGCAACTCGGTGAACCTATAAATAACTAGGTAGAACTTGCGAAAGTAATCCATACCTACATAATTGAACCCCTGAAACGCAACGCAAAGAAGGAACAAATAAGTGGGTTTTAGTCAGTAAAAGTCTGACACACCCTCGCGCCCCACCCAAGGGCGGGAGATGTCATTAGATGATTTTCCACCTAAAAAAAAACCTACATAACTATTTTCTTCTTTCAATGAAAATAAAGTGTCCATTAGCTCGGCAGCTAATACAATTTAGGTACAGCATTAATTAAAATAATAATGTTTATAAATAAATGTTCATCAATTTATGTAACTTTTAATTAAAATAATTCATCTTTATTCAACAAAAGTAATATTGACAATCTTTTGTATTACCTCAAACTTTAAGCAAAACAAATCTTCAACCCATTAAACATTCTAGTCATCAAAATAAAGCTGAGTTCAGAAAAGCGTTTCATGTCGAAAATTAAGGCATATCCAATGGGTGGACACTCACGGGATATAAACTAAGATAAATTGAATCGATCAGTCACACATCAGTGCCGGCGGGTCGCGGGTCATTACCGCTATTGTGTCTTGGCCTTATAGGTATAGTATCTACCTGAATTGTGTGTGTTACTTGTGTGTGGGAAGGAAAAATATGGGTCATCTGGGTGAATCGGACTGAAAACAAAAACGTTGACTGTCTGAATATACTAGGACTAACTTCTGCTAGCGTCTCGCATCCATCGAATTCCCGCGACTCTCACCAGGTCATCGGTCGGACCACCCAGAGGACACGGTGGAGCATACGGTGGAGGTGTGCCCCGCTTGGGCGGAGCACCGCCGTGTCCTCGTGGAGGCAATTGGCGGCAGCGACCTTTCGCGTCGGGCCCTGGTTCAGGCTATGGTCCGAAGCGAGGAGGAATGGCAGGCGGTCGCCTCCTTCTGCGAAGCAGTAATGCTAGCGAAGGAGGAGGCTGCACGCGTAAGGGAACGAAGGCCCTCACGCCCTAGCCGCCGTAATTCCGACCCCGACTACCAGCCACGGTAGACACGGGCTTGCGGACGTCGAGCACTGGGTAGCTCGCCGTCCGGCTGTTCGGTAATTAATCGGACCGAGCCCAGTCGTCAACAGCGCGTAGTGATCCTCGCGCTCCTCAAAGAGATGTCAGCAAACTGTAGGGGCCCAGCAGGGCCAATGTCCGGTAGCTAGGACCGCGGAGAATTTCTGAAAGGGAAACCCGTAGTCCTAGAACGCAAAGGGTAATTGAAGGATACAGGTGTGGTTTTAGTCAGTAAAAGTCTGACACGCCCTCCCGCTCCACCCAGAGCGCGAGAAGTCATTTTGATGATTTCCCACCTTAAAAAAAAAAAAAAAAAAACCAGGTCATCGGTCCACCTTGTGGGAGGCCTTCCAACGCTGTGTCTTCCGGTACGTGGTCGCCATTCCAGAACCTTTCGTCCCTATCGACCATCTGTTCTGCGAGCAGAATGTGCCCAACCTAGCAGCTTCAACCCCTTAAAAGTAGGTTTCTGCATACAAATTTTAGAGGGTGAATTTTGGAAAATCTTCTCCTACTACTCACCTACGTTTTAAAAGGAAATCTTGTGCAAAATTTCACGCTCCTAGTCCACAGTCAGTTTTGGTTGCACGTTGATGTCTGTCTTTTTTTTTAGTGATATAAACCAGTGCTTGACTGCGATCCCACCTGATGGTAAGCAGTGATGCAATCATTGATGGCGAGGCCTATTCACTCTAGTCTTGAAATTGAAGCAGGCATATTGTTCCAGTCCTTCGATGTACGCGGTATAAACGACGAAGCGAAACGCTTAGTCCAGACCGTTGAAGTTTCAACAACGTAAGGGTGGATACTTGCCGTACGTCGGGTTGTCCGATGGTAGAAAGGAGATGGCGGAATCAAGTTATGTAATTCCCGCGCAAACTCTCCGAAATCCTGTAAAAGTCAAAGTCAGTCAGTCAGTTTCTCTTTTTACATATTTAGTTACAACTTTTCAAGGAAATATATATATATATTACTGGCTGCTGCTAGCAATTTTCCCCGCTCGAATGTAGAAAACTGCCCCAAGGGAACATATTCCCGGGATAAAAATATAAATGTATCCTATGTATTATTCCAGAGCATGGTTTACCCATGTGCCACATTTCATCCAAATCCGTTGAGACACACACAGTGTTGATTATCGCAAGAATAATAAATTATTACTGCGATATCAAAGCATAGCATAGTCGGCCTTATAATGTTCCCACTACTGGGACTCAGGCCTCCTCTCTAGTAGAGGGAATGGGCCGTAATCCACCACGTGGGCCCAGTGCGTGTTGGTGGATGCGATATCATACTTATTGACAATGGTATGTTCTTGATTAATCAACAGACTTTCTCTTGCTAATGTGTTACTTTTTAAAATAGTTTGAGTGGAAATGAGGTATTCCACTTTGGGCACCCATTGATATTTTTCGCAAGTGCCCAAAGTGGAATACTTTATTATTTAAAAACGCATTAGTAGCTACTAGTGTCGGGACGTTTATTTTTTAGGACGTAAAAAAAAACAAAAATTAAAATCAGTAAACAATTTAATAACATGATTAATATATAACTTCTTTATGTTTTCTTTATAAAAAGTTGGTCGGATTTATCAGAGGTTTTCCAATCTTAGTTTTGCTCGCACATTATAGTTGTTCTTTGACTCCAATTTCCAAGCTGAATCAGGCGCTAGACGTTTGTATCCCTTGTAATATATCGAAGACCAAATTGATTACAAATAGCACGTTTATAAAAGTAGTTAATATATATTCTAGTTTGCTAAACGACAATGCAAGATATTAATTTTCAAACGAAGTTTTCTTAGTCACTGTGCCGCCTAATACCCTGGAACTCTTTAAAAAAGAATAGCTAAAACAAATAAACCTAAGTATCTCTTGTTCTCTCAAAGCATAAACTTAACAATTCTTAGTTCCTTAGTAAATGAGAAATGCCGCAGTGGCTCTATCTAAAGAAACATACTCCGTTACACTTTGTGGAGAATTCGCGAGACAATGGAGAGTGCTCATGAATTGTTTCTGTCATAAATAATGTCGTCCATTTTCTATCTTATCTTTTAATGACTACTCTTTTAGGAGTCTGACTACAAGTTTTATGCAAGGTCAAGTCTGAATTCCAAGCCACTTTAATCCTATTATATTTTATATTCAAATATATTGTTCAAAAAGTAACATACTACTAGGTAGGTTACTTCTAGACAAGCGTACTCCATCGTCGGCCACATCATCGCTTACCATCAGGTGAGATAGTGGTCGAACGCGAGCCTATCCATAGTTAAAAAAAAACCGGGCAAGTGCGAGTCGAACTCGCGCACTGAGGGTTCCGTACAAACTTACCTGTGAAAACAGTTCAATTCAAGATTTTTCCGAATCGCAAAAAAGGTTCATTTTGTGACGTAACTACAAATTTACTGTTTGCAGATTTTTTTCTTATACTTGTGCTACAAGACCTTGCATTGTGCCAAATTTCAAGATTCTAGGTCAATGGGAATGAATTTTGATTCCCTGGAGAATGTCGAAATACACGTTTTTTACGACATAAACGGACGTACCTATCTTTTTTTCTCGTTAACTAAGAAGTTTGATTTTTCACGGCTTCAAGGGACCGCAGAACTGAGTATATGATTTTAATTTCAACTCGATACCTCCATACGTTCCCGACATAAAGGGTCTTGACAGACAGACAGGACGGACGGACAACAAAGTGATCCTATACGAGATCCGTGTTTTCATTTTGTGGTACGGAACCCTAAAAAAATATCGTACTTCTTGTCATCTAGTAAACCGTCCCTACAACTTGCCAGCTACGTTTAAGTCCTATGCAATAGGAGCCACTCCTATAACTACCAATCATATTTTCATTTTGTCATAGTGTACGTCATCATCATCATCATCATCAGCGTCAAGATGTCCACTGCTTGTCATAGGCGTCCCCCAAGCGTCACCACAATGAGCAGTCCTGTTTGTGTCGCATCCAACGGATCCTTGCGACCTTAATCAGGTCATTGATTCGCTTTGCTGTAGGTTTTCTAATGTGGTCGCCACTTCAGAACCTTTTAGCCACCTCAACCATCTGTTCTGAGAGCAATGTTCCTTGCCCACTACCACTTAAGTTTTGGCTATTTCTTCGGGCCAAGTCGGAAAACTTGGTGCTCCTGTCTGGATATCTTCATTACGTATACATAATAATAATAATAAAAAGTAAAGCGGTACTCCTGGACACGGCTCGTATTGTTAGGAGGTTCCTTTCTCTGGAGCCCTGACCACCGGTAGCTTGGACCCTGTTCCCGATACCGGTGGGACACTATTTTTTATATTTTTAAATGTTTTTTTTTTATTTTTTTTATTGAAATATTTAAAAATATAATTTGTATGATAAAATGATGAATAAACGAAATAATAAAAAAATAAATGTAGTATCATAATTTAATGATACTACATTCTACTTGATATATCTTTTATTTATTTATTGTGCACACCTACCACAGTGTTGTCTCTTTTAACCCAAAGGTTGACTGGTAGAGAATGCCTTGTTGCATTAAGTCCACCTATGTACCACTACTGTACATGAAGTTTAAATAAATAATTAAATAATAAATAAATCATAGCCAATATAAATTCTTTTTCTATCTATTGTCTTAAATACTATAAAAAAAACTCAATATCACGACGAATAAGCTTGTTTTTTATTTGAGCACAATGTTCCATCACATATTTTTTGAATAGGTACTGAGAAATCTTGTATATGATTTTGTAAATCCTTCAATGTGTAACTTTAAAGTAAAGATACGAACACTGCAATATGTCGAGATAAGTGCAAGCTGTACGAGTATCTGCTTGAAACGCCTGAAGATATTGTCTGAAACTATTCACTACAGAGTATTGCTTAGTAGTTTGTAGCGAGATTTATTGAGATCTTTCGAGGATGTCCTTATCTTGGCTTTCTTGTAATAAGATAATTTGTAGCAGTCTTTACGTACTATTTATTTTGCAAGTTTGCAAGAATATTACTTATTTTCTGATTAACAAAATGAGTGGGATTAAATAACGTTAATATGCATAAATGAACGAGAGTATACCTAATAGCTTGTGCTGACGGACATTTTTTTGTGTGTATACCTATGCGATGATTGCCTTACATAAGCACCATCCTACAGTCCAGATCTGGCCCCTTCTGATTATTATTTGATCTCAAACATGAACAAAGAGCTTCTTGGAAGAAAATTCACTGATGATGTAAAAGTGAAGGCGGCTTTTTCTGCCTAAATAGGCAGAAATAACAAAAAAAAATATATATATATATACCTATGCATGTATTTTTGTATCTCTCTCGGTATCGCAAAATTGTTCCACATTGTCGTAGTAGTTATTTTTTTATTCAAATTTAAATAGAAAACACTCTGTAACTAAGCCATTATTCGCATATTTTTTGCGCCATTTAAACCACCCTCCCAAATCATGACAAACTTTCATTTTGGTTTTTACACCTTTTGAATAAACTATGTAATGTATACTATATTTTTATTTTGCCTTCAGCCTTGAGGACAGCTTTTAGACTATTATAAACTTTTAATTATTAATAAATAATTATTCAGAAAAGTAAATAGTTTTTAATATACCTAAGGCACACACATGTTCAAAGTACATATCTACGAGCAATTCTACACATTTTGTTTGTCAGAAAATTAATATTGCCAGGTGGTTCTGGAATTACTAAAAATCCACTAGACTATAATGATAGTCTAGTGAAAAGCAATGGCTTTTATCTACAAATGCTCAGTCAAACATTGCATACGTTTACTTTCAAGTATAATAATAATTATTCAGGGAAATGTAAAGGTAATCCGTAGTAATTAAGTCGTAATTCAGATTAATATAAAAATCTACTTTTTCCAATCAGTTTTACGCCAACGCGATATGACAAATGGACGGTCCGAAGGTGAAATTGGAAATCAATCCACGTTGGATTAAGTGGCACTAACTACTGTAATTGTTCACGATAATTGAAACTGGAGTTTACTACCTTTGTTGTATGAGTGGTTTCTGCCAGCAACTTCGCCTCTGGGAAAAAGTAAATTATCCTATGATAACCTATTCCCGAGTTAAAAGTATGTGCTATTACCATCGGCTATTACAGAATATTTTCTAATCGTGTACCAAGTTTTATGCACAGTAGTAGTATAATATTAACTATATCCCAATGAAAATCCCGTCAAATTTTATTTAACCATTTCGCAGACGTATCCCGTATTTTGAAATACTATTCCCGCGAGAAAATTTAAATAAGTATATGTTAATCCTTTTAACATCAGCTATCTGTTAGTGAAACTCCCTCAAAGTCAGTCCAGACATTTTTCCGGGAATTAAGATGAACTCTCTCCCCCGAGAATTAAGATGCCCCCGCCCTTGAGAATGAAGTCCCATCCCGGATTCACGGATATTAGCCGAAACAAATTGACAGATAACCAGAAATGACAAAATTTTTATTTTTGTTACAAGTATCGAATATACTTTGGTAAACCAATGTTTTTTTTGATATTACAAACATTCACTTAATTAGAGATACAAAATAAGCCCGGCGGATGACTAGGTAGGTTTGTGAACTTGAAAGTGATAAATGTACGCCTAAAATAGAGCGAATAAATTGTAGATTAGATTATAATAACTAAAAAGTGTAAAATAAAAAAAAAATGTAATACGGAACATATTGACTGCATCAGGCGGGACCCATTAAATAATCTAGAAGTCATTGCATATCTAATATGGGTCCCGACTGTTGCATTCTGTATGTTCCGTATTCGATTTTTTTTATTTGTTTTATATATGTTATATTGTATGAAAATTAGTAAGTTCGTTATGCTTTGCATACACTATCGCCAATAGGCTCTGAAGCTTCTTAAAAATATATACTGTACCTATATTTGTAAAACAAAATAGTAACTTACGTACTTGGTTTTATCAAAACAATTAAATTGGATTAAAAGATAAGGCCAGGTCTTCTTAGGATAAGAACATTTGTCACCAAATTCAACGAAATTATTCTAAATTCATTTGCCAAAGGGCGGCCTCAAATTAATTGGTTTCTTCATTGAATTCGTTAAAGATGAGTTATTGAAATCCATTTAATTTGAACTTCAATAATGGATAAAGTTTTTGGATGATCTGGTCAATTTGGTATGAAGAGCAGCCTGTTGGACAGATAGATAATTGACAGGATTTAGTTGATTGAAGTAAGGTGAGTGAAAGGTTACTGATAAATTAGAGTGTATTAATTTCACTTCACTTATTACTTGAATAACTATTATAAGTTGTGTTTAAAATGAAAATTATAATGTTTTTGTTGAATATAGTGATTGATGATTAAACAAGTAATCAAACGTAAAATTTTAATTTTTAATAATTAGGTCAAGCATATAACGAATTTTGTTGTAAGAAGTCAAATTAAAATATAAATAGACGCTGAACGCCATTTCTACTAAGTTAAACTTACAAACCGATTTAAATAATACAAACCAAAATATAAAGACCTAAAAATATTTTCGCTTTTATTTCAGACTTGCAAACACACACACATATATTAATTTATTATTTTACATAAAACAGTATTACCATTAAAATAAAAGAAAAAAAAAAATATTCCTACCTCACACATACAGTTGAATTACAAAAAGTACGAAAGTATGAAAAGACACAGAAATGAAATAACTTTAAAATCTGTGCAAGGCCAAAAAGGCGCCTAACTCAGCATATGCGATGTTTAAAACGATAAATAACGCGGTGCTGGTATTCTGCTAGGGCCCGCGGTGACGTCACGGTCACACTCACGGAGGTTAAATAAAACTATGTAGGTATCGAAACAAAACAATAAATACATAACATAGGTAAAAAGCGTGAAATTATGTTAATTTAATACTTCTCATGTGTTAGAGAAATATTTATAAAAATCCAATAAATAATGAACCATAGACAGACGCCTGACGCTGCGCTCCAAAATCATTTGTCAAAACCATAGACAAACGGACGGACGCGAGCGCACGGTTCACGGATATTAGAGTGTATAATCTATGGATATTAGTGTTCTGTGGCAAGATCAGACTGTCAGAAGAAAAAGTAATATAATAATAATAATTTAAAGTATGTTTGTTTGTGATAAGTTTGTGTGTGTTTTTTATTTTGTTTATTAAATATGTTTCACCGATGAAAATCGGTGCCGAAAACACAAAACAAATGATGAACTTTGATCTTGATCAAGATTGACTTGTTATGACTTATAGTCGTAACAAGTCAATCTTGTAATGCCAACAGTTCTGTAACAGATCGTTTAAAGAGATCTAAACTGCAACAACCAATCAGCCTAGAATAGATAGACACAAGCGTGTTAGTTTCCCAGCGCGATCTATGATATATTGTCTCGCGGCCTCAAACAAACTCGCCGACGTCGCCAACATCGATAGATCTTGTGATACACGAGAATAGATTTCCCTTGAAGATACATTAGCGAAGCTAAATAACATCGTGTCAAATCTACCAAACAGTATTTTGGATTTCGTCCATTTTGTGCTAATTTGCGTAAGTCTTTGTTTTGTGGTCCATATTGGCATATACTATTTTGTTAATATAATTATGTATACAGTATGTATGTAAGCTATTTGCTGTTCAATTATGCATTGGACAGTAACAGTTTGCCTGTCAGTAAGATGTTTTTTGGTAGACTGCGCTGTCTGTTAGCATCATAATTGAAGCTCTTAAATTGCCACTTGATCACTAAATTTAATACCGTTTTTATTCCAATATTATGACTAAACTGGGTTCTGCCTGCGGTTCTGAACACATGAAGATATAAAGTTATCCCAAAGAGACAGATTTCGAGGATAAAAATTATCCGATATCCTATTCTAATACATAGTTTATCCATTTACCAAATTAATTTAATCCAAATCCGTATAATCCTTAGGTGTGAAGGAGTAACAACCATACACACACACAATTAAACACGATGTCTGTAACATCAACGCACAAACGAATACCTCGGATCCAGTACATGATTCTGGACCCCCAGTGGTGGAATTTTTCATCGGTATTTTTCCTTTTTTTTTTTTAAAATCTGTAATTTTTGGAAATTTAAACTCTTTAAAATCGTTATTCTAACCAACCCCGATGATATTTTTAGTAAAAAAATAAATTATTAAAAATTAATTCATTAAAAAGTCATCGGGATAGATAAAATCGTTATTCTAATCAACCCCGATGACATTTTTAATTTTAAAAGTAAATTCATTTACTTTTTTCGTTAAAAATCTTAGAATAACGAAATTATACAGTTTAAATTAAAAAAAAAAACGTAAAGATATTTTTTTTAATTAGGAAAAATCCAACGAAAAATTCCACCACTGGGGGATCCAGAATCATGTACTGGATCCATGATATTCGTTTGTGCATCGATGTCAATGACACCCTGTATACATACAAACTTACGCCTCTATAATATTAGTGCGATATGGTCCTAATTCATTATTAAAAATCACTAGTATGAAAATTGGAGATACTAGTTATATGCCGTCTAAAAAACCTTTGAAATGGACGTAGAAATAGTCAAGAGTCCCTACACTTACACTTTAGATGGCATATCAAGTACGGTATGCTAACTGGGATCAAGTAAAATTTGACGTTTTGTACCACCAAAAGAATCCTTGCGTGATCAAATCAGAAATGAAGATATCCGCGGGAGAACCAAGGTTGCCGACATAGCATGAAGAATCGCCAAACTTAAGTGGCAATGGGCAGGGCACATTGCTCGCAGAACAGATGGTCGACGGGGACGAAAGGTTCTGGAATAGCGACCACGTACCGGAAGATGCAGTGTTGGAAGATCCCCTACAAGGTGGGCCGATGACCGATGACCCGATGACGGGAATCCGATGGATACGAGACGCACAGGACCGTTCAATGTGGTGACATTTGGGGGGAGGAATAATGATGATGATGATGACCACCAAAAGGGAGACGAAAATGGACAATATCGTCCTCTTATCTGAGGAGTTATTGCTAAAGACAGTTTACCTCTACCTTCATATATTCGAGTGTTTACACTATATTCATCGATAGGCCCAGCAAAAACCTTATCACCCTGTAATTTATCTGCAGTCAATTATATCCCAACGTTCAATCTTATCGCGTAGATCAATGTTGACATTTCACTATACATTATCAAAGAGCAAACCTGCTGTCGATAATGTATATGGCAACACGGAAATTACTGGGTTTGAAATTGTAATAAATTGATGTGAGTGCCGAATGTTGGATTCACGATTTGTGATCTGTCAATAATTATGCAAAACAACGCGATGTGACTTTTAATTGTATTATTCCTGCCTGTAACCTCAAAATACATTTTTTTTTTTTTTTAACGTTGGAAAATCATCTTATGACAAATCTCGCTCTTGGGCGGAGCGCAAAATAGTGTCAGACTTTTACTGACTAAAAACCCACTCCTGTTCCTTCTTTGCCTTCGTCCCAGGGCCCCGGGTTTCACTTTCACACTACCCGTGGGACCTCAAAATACATGGAAAATGTAGGTATGTGTTGGTATAGTTTAGGCATATTTAATTTTGATCTAAGAGGCAATGTTAGATAAAATACAAATTGATAATGCGCCAAGTTTTACTAAGAAATCTGATGATAACCTACATAAATATAAAAGGAGAAACTGACTGACTGACATATCAACGCACAGACGAAACTACTAGGACTAGGAGCGTGAAATTTTGCACAAGGTTTCCTTTTATGACGTAGGCGAGCACTAAGAGAGGACATTCTTAAATTCAACCCCTGAGGTATGTGCAGGGTGTCTAAATTTTGTATAGAAAAACCTACTTTTATGGAAGCCAAGTCGCTGGCAGAAGCTAGTATCTTATATTGTCTTTATACTTTTGTATTAAATTTAGTGATCATCTCAATGGACCCTATCCTAGACAATCTTTTATTACTATTGTTATGCATGTGTTTATCTCAGGGATTTGGGCTCCTGGACCTTTGGAAGGCTTACGATGGGCCAAAGCAAGCTCACAGAGGCCCCTAGACACTTTTTAAGGAAAGGGGTTATTATTATTATTATTGTTACGCTCGTGAATGACCAGTATTTTAACCAATGGTAAGCATGCTTGCTTACTAACTTAACGTTTCTAAGTCATTCACTCTTGAGTTATAGATCCCTAGTTAGTACTTTCATCTTTGACACAATCCATCCATCAGTTTTTTTTAATGTTTTCTCCGCATTATTGCATTCCCGAAACCTTCTTCAAATTATTTCTTTAATTTTCCCACATATTATGCGGCTTTACAAGGACTAGTTCCCACACAATAAATCAAGAATGGTCTTTGGAAAATGATGGGTACTTCAATTAACATAACCTATCACAGTTAACTGCTGAACAGCAGCTCTGGTTCTCCACCGTGTTTCTCCGCCTTCTCTATCTGGTCCGTTGCAGCGGCCTTTTAAAATTCGTCGATAAACTGAACTATGGGACTAACCACATTATTGGGGTGATGGGCTTCTGATTTCAGCAACGCTAGATATTGTAAGACTTTATAAAACCTACTTCTCTTGTTTGATTGACTTTTATGCAGACGTTGAAACTGATAACTTACATCAAGCGGTTTGAAAGCCAAAGACGCCTCCTACATCTTATTCAGTTTATTGTAGTCAGTTTTACGACACAATGATGTCTGTAGTCCCACAATGTAAGTTATTTCTTATACCCTATTCTCCTAAGTTTATAACCCAACTGATTATATCTCCAAGTTACAGATATGAGGCTCTCTAGAGCACGTACGAATCAAATATTTATGTCACGGACCATCGACATCATCTAACATATCTGGAAACTACTGTTCGGAAAGATATATACTTTTGCTTCATTTATCTCAAGTAGGCTTTGGAAAAATTTAGAGATATTTTTTTGGTTGCTGAAAGCTTTTTAAATTTTTTTTTTATCGCTGTAGATTTGTTTGTTTGGTCTGTTTGTGAACAGGTTTGGGTAACACTTTCATTAATCTTATTCAAATGTCTTGGCTTTTTGCTTCGTCATAATTCAGCCAAAAGACGTTCACAGCTGAAGATAGCGCTGTCGGGATTGTTTGGGCTGTGGGATTGTTCAATAGAGTGGCTATGGCTCTGGGATGCAAAGGGCAATTGAAGGAACATAGTCAGTAAAAGTCTGACACACCCTCTCGCTCCACTCCAAACTTACGTACTGCACGTAGAACTTTTGAGAATGAGATTTGACATTTATACGACCATCCGAAATCAACGATCGGGCAATTACCCGGACCAGACACAATACCCGGACGGAGAATGCTCTCTTTTCCACGGAGGTTTGCTTGACTTTACACCCAGTTCCGCATACCTCTAAAGACTCTAGTCTTGTAGACCTTTTGAGAATGAGCACAAATATCTATGACTCGACATTTATACAACCGTACGAAGTCAACTTTTGGGCGGTTACCCGAACCAGACACAACACCCAAATGTCTCTGCATCACCCAAAAGTTGACTGGTAGAAAATACCTTAAGGCATTAAGTCCGCCTCTGTACTCTTGTGTGCATAAAGAATAAATAAATAAATAAATAAACACCCGTCTGGTCGGAGGATTCTCTTTTTTCAATGGAGGTTTACGGGTCTTAATTAAGACTAGATGATTGTGCTCATTCTCAAAAGTTCTACGTATTTGCAACGTTTAACTTGCTTTTACTCAATAATCCATGCCATTTTGCATGCAATTGGACTCGTTACATTTATCCGTGCAATCCATCTAGTGGGACAGATCGAATGAGCTTTACATATCGCCTCGGGCTGAGACATTTATTCAGCAATCCATCAAATGTATTGGTATTGAAAAACGATTTTTATTAATTGTTTTTATTTCATGGAGTTTTCATTGAAAATGTTTTTTAGATGGTATTTTATACAAACTCAGCTGAATGTATCGAAACCTAGCCATTTACGTATTTTTTTGCATTATTAATTTTTATCGATGTAAAATGCTTGGCAAGTGTCTATAGATTTTTTCTCGGCAGTGGGGATTCCCATTCGGGAATTGAACTGTTTTCCTAGGTAAGTTTGTACGAAACCCTCAGAGCGCGAGTCCGACTCGCACTTGCCCGGTTTTTTTTTTATTAATTTTGTATATTTGTTTAACTCACAATATTCACGGTAGATTTATATAACTCACAATATTCAGAAACCTGATACAATACATTTATAATAAATTTTGTAAAAAAAACTCGAACACACGCTCCTACCCCTACCGCTTTCAGGTTAACAATGTAATGTTTCGCACTAGTGCGGATAAGGTCGACCGACCAACCCCAACGTACATGCTAGTCACCAGACTGCCTCCTCTGGTCGCACGACAGCCCCAACTGATCACGCGGTAACATGCCGTTTCTCACGATGATTTGTTACTAAATAGTACTTTTAAGTGCTTTACTTATTATTTTTTAATATATGGTAAAACATCGTTTACTATACGTATTATTGCAGTTTTTCGGCTTCAAAATGACCTCGCCTTCAGCTCGGGCCAACAATTAGGCTGCAAAGATAAACTTTTCATAAAAATGTACTATTTTACCAATATTTTGTCCGCCATTTAGGTGTTTGTGTTATTGGTTGGTATAGATTTTTTTTTCCTTACGAGTTGTAGGTCGCGGGTTCAAACCCAGCAAGGCGCATTACTGGTGTAATTTATTTCATCACCACTCATCTTAAAACGGTGAAGGAAAACATCGTGAAGAAACTGGTATGTCCTATCTAGTGGTTCTAGAACCAAAAAAATCGAAGACATGTGACATCCACCAACCCGCACTGGGCCCGCGTTATGGATTACGGCCCATTCCCTCTCCTAGACAGGAGGCCTGAATCCCAGCAGTGGGAACATTAAAAGGCTGATTATGCTTATGTTTATTTCCTTCTCATCTTCAGCAGCAACAATATTGAAACTTTCCAATTTTCAGGATCACATTACTGAACTGTTATTGAAAATTGTGTGCCCCTAACTTTTCTGTTTGAACGTCTGAAAGTTCAGGGTTTAATAAAGATGGATGTTGTTTGCAATGAAAGTGAACTAATGGACGATATTGTTCAGTTAGTTTCTGTTATTATTTGTCTTTTAATGATTGTTAGTTGACATTGTTCGAGTTGCTTGTTTTGTGTCTGTTTTATTAAGGATTATTATTGCATCCGATAATTCCCCTTTGTTCGTTGGATATAGCTCGTGTGTTTGTAATACACAGATTAATAAAGACTTGAATTTTTTTTAGGTATTTATCCAATGATTTCTCCCGCCCTAGAGCGGAGCGAGAGGGTGTATGACTTTTACTGATTATAACCACACCTATGTTCCTTCTTTGCCTTTGCGTTCCACAACTACGGGTTTCTCTTTCGGAAGTCAACCCTTGGCCTCAATAGGTTTCGACCCTGCTGGTTCTTTATTTTTTTTTTATTAGGTGGGAAAATCATCTTATGACAAATCCCGCTCTTGGGTGGAGCGGGAGATAGTGTCAGAACCCTGCTGGATCCTGCGGTTTTACTGACATCTCTTTGAGGTGCGCGTGTAACACTACGCGCCTTCGACGAATTGAGCCTAGTCCAGGCGACTGCTGTCCACTCCCTCACGCTCCAGACCAAGGCCTGAATCAGGACCCAGCGCGAGAGGTCGTCGCCACTGATCGCCCTCACGAAGACGCCGTGCTCCATCCAAGCGGGGCACACCTCCACTGTATGTTCCACCGTATGCTCGCACAATGGTGGTCACCATTGTGCGAACCGCTCGGAGAACATAGTTCGTTCCAGGCGTTTCTTCCGCACGAATCAGGTGCAGGAACTTCCTTCAATTACCATATACGGTGAGGACCTGCGTCATGCGGAAAGTAAGGACGCCGTGACGTCTCTCCAGCCACTCCTAATAGGAGGGACTTATCTGATGATGTTTATTTAGACTTGTTTTGTAAAAACCTTTTTTTTACTGCTGATCTACAGTTACTCTTCTCCCAGTGTACTGATCTAAATGCTGTTCTTGAAGGTTTTTTTTTTTTAATTATTGAAAGGCACGCGTTTGACCACCATCGTACCTGATGGTAAGCGACGATGTGGTCGACGATGGAGCTCGCTTGCCTAGAAGTAACCTATTCACTCATGAGGTAAACTGTTGATCCCCGCATTAACGTCGGCGTTCACGCGCCATTGTCTTACTATACTGTCTCTAATTACGCATTCAAAAGGTTAAAGATCCAAAAGTTGTAGCTCATCAAAAAACACATTATTAATAACATTTACGGTATGTCTACCGTGTACCGGTGGCGTAATGCCGTTCGTCTAGCTGTTGAGTATTTTTTAAACTTTACATTAGTCTGAAAACCTGTCAAAAATTGCCATTTAAGTAGTGTTTGAGACGTTTTTAAGGGGATGCAACTTGACATTCATTTTCATTGTTTTTCATACAACCGGTCTTAAGCGATTATGACGTTATTATACATTTTTCATTAGATATTTTGGAAACATAATCATCATCATCATCATCATCATCATTTCAGCCAAACATAATATCTTGTGGATATTATCTAGGCTTCTATTGAAATCAATTTATAAATTTGTGTAAAACTAATCCAGTAAAGACCTCTGAAAAATTGCTATTTTGCATGAACACTTCATAATTTAATCAAAAAAAGTATATCAATAGAAGCCTTGCAAATTTAATCTTTTTATATAATAAAAATATATGTTTTTATGTATTATAATAAATTCTGAATGACGACAATTTTTTTCAAAAACTTTTGAGGGTTAAAAAAACACGTAGGTATTTCCTGGAACAAGTTTTGTTCCAGGAAATACTTACCTATCAACAGAGTTTTCAGGCGTTATCTCTCTTTTTTCGCGTTTCCTTTTCGTCAAACATCGCTTTGGATTGCGTTAGATGAAGTAACAAGCGTTTTAACCATGCTCGATGTTGACGATAGGCGAGTGAAAAAGAACCCCTTAACTCAAAATACTCAGAAACCTCCCTTTACTCGATTCAAAACAAACCCCGCCCAATATCGGGTACGTTGTTATCGATTCTAACCCGGTAGTAATTTATCGAAATATTCTGCAATAAGTAGCAAATCCCAAATATCTCAAACCAAATTCCAACCGCTTTACTAAATTAATTAATTAATTATAGTAAGCCGAAGCACGAGGCGTCACTCACCTTGAGCGAGTAAAATTAACGATCAAACTTGTTTCATTAAACTAATATAATATAAGTTGGAGTGTAAAACGGAGGTGTATTGTCCTCCACATTGTCATAGTCGCGACTATTCTCACATTTAAGCCAGAACTACATTAGACCGACGCACACGTGTAACACGCCTGATTTGTACGTAGAAAGACATCGCGTGGCGTGGATCAAGTGTAGCTCTACAAGTCTAGTTTCCATTTAAAATGTATGGGGACCGACGCGCCCAGATCAGCGTGTGTTGCACACGTGTGCGCAGTGTAGTTCTAGCTTTATGTTTGAAAAGTTTTCTTGTGGTATTCAAAGTTAATACGAAAAGAACGAATGTGGGAAATAAATTTTCTTTGAATTTTTGTTTTATGTAGATTTCAATACATCGATCACGTCATCACTTTTAATTTAGGAGTCTTCAAGGCTAGAGTGAATAGGCTCTTAATAAACTAGTGCGCCTCACCATCAACTATTGCATCACTGCTTACCATCAGGTGGAATCGCAGTCAAGCGCTAGTTTATGTCAAATAAAATAAATAAATACTTACCATCAGGTCAGATAGTGGTTAATTGAAAGCCTATAAATAATAAAAAGGTACTTTTAATGTTAACTGTGTATTGTCTACATAAAAAAAACATCTTACCAGGCCTGTTGAGAAGTGGCTGGAAAGACGTCACGGCGTCCTCACTTTCCACATGATGCAGGTCCTCACCGGACATGGTAAGGTCGGGAGGTTCCTGCATCAGATTCGAGCGGATTCTGCAGAGCAGTAATGCTAGCGAAGGAAGGCATCGACCGTACTTTCTCCCGCCCCGGCCGCTAGGATCCCGACCCCGATTTCCAACCGCCATGACCGTGGGCTTGCAGATGCCGAGCGATGGGTAGCTCGCTGTCCGGCCGTCCGGTAATCGTCCGGACCGAGCCCGAGTCGTCGTCGGCGCGTAGTGTTCCCCGCGTGCCTCAAAGAGATGCCAGCCAAACCGTAAGGGCCCAGCAAGACCGAAGCCTACTGGGGCCATGGGTTCGCTTCCAAAAGGGAAACCCGGAGTCCTGGTACGCAAGGCAAAGAAGGAACATAGAAGTGAATTTTGGTCAGTAAAAGTCTGACACGCCCTCTCGCTCCGCCCTAGAGCGCGTGAAGTCATCGGATGATTTCCAAACTAAAAAATGCCCGTGATCTGGAATGCAAAGGGCAACTAAAGGAACACAGTTGAGTTTTAGTCAGTGAAGTCTAACACTTCGAATCCGAATTTTCAACCAGAGCGGGTCATATGATGTAATCTATACCCAAAAAAATAAAAACAAGTGCGATTCGGACTCGAACAGTCAGGGTTCCGTACAAACTAACTTAAGTAAATAGTTCAATTCCCGAATCGTGTCTCGAAATTTTTTCCGAATAGAAAAGTTGTAAGTTCTTTTTTTGTGACGTAACTAAAAATTTTTAGTTTTCAGATTTATTCCTATACTTGTGCTATCTTACTTCATACCAAATTTCAGGTTTCTAGGACAACGGGGAGTACCCTATGAATTTTGATTTCCCTGAGAGTATCGAAATATACGTTTTTTAGGACTTATATGGCCGTATCTTTTTTTTTTTCATTAACTTAAAAGTTTGATTTTTTCACAGCTTTAAGAGACTTTAGACTTGAGTATATGTAATTTCAACTCGATACCTCCACGCGTTCTTGAGATAAAGGGTCTTGAAAGATAGACAGACAGACAAAGTGATCTTATAAGGGTTCCGTTTTGTCCTCTTGAGGTACGGAACCTTAAAAAAAATTGCAAAATGGATTTATCTATGATTATCATTATTTCAACCGAAAGACGTCCACTGACAGACAGGTCTTCTCCAAGCGTCACCACATCGACTAGTTCTGTGCTTCTCATAACTAGCGGATGCCCATGGCCCTCACCAGGTCATCGGTTCCCTTTGTGACAGGCCTTCCAAAGATACGTACTTCGATACGTGGTTGCCAATCAATGAAATTTTAACCTCTTCGATATCCGCTCTGCGAGCAATGCGCCCCGCCCATAGTATGCCTTTTTTCTTTACAAATCAATGTTACGATTCACCTTACATATTTAATTAAAAGAGTTGGGTACATGGTAGTCACGCCTATTGCGGTAGTAGCGTCGAATTTTACGTCATCAGTAAATTCCTTTCACTTCGCATGTTGGTCGCGTACGACATTGCGATGAATATTTTTGGCGTCTCCTTCATCTGGGGGTGTAACTCAGTGGTAGAGTGTCTGCTTCGCATGCTGAAAGTCCTGGGTTCAAATCCCAGCACCTCCAAATGATAAGTTTTGATCATTTTGGTAATGTAAATTCCCTGACTTAGCCAGAAGCTTGGGATTGAACTACAATAAATTACACCAATTGCATCACATTTAAAGTGACTTGTTGCTAACTTTTTAATTGTATTTTCGGACAGGTTTTTTGACACTGTCAACTTTACTTTTAAATACTGGTTTTTATTATATTGTTTTAAATTATTAGTAAACTTACGAGGAGTTATTATTGTGTGTTGTGTAAATCGTCGATCAATTATTTGCTTTAGCGCTTTTCTGATGTTCGCTTTTCTTAATTTTCACCACTCATAAAACAAATATCTCCGCCTTGTATTTATACCTGACAACTTGTCAGAAGACTTAAAGTCACCCAAAGGGCCATGGATGAATGGCTATGCTCAGAGTTACTTTGTGTGATCGAATCAGGAATGAGGATATCCGCAGGAGAACCAAGGTTACCGACATAGCACGAAGAATCACCAAACTTAAGTGGCAATGGCAGGGCACATTGCTCGCAGAACGGATGGCCGTTATGGTCAAAAGGTTCTGGAATCGTGACCGCGTACCGGAAGACGTAGCAATGGAAGGCCTCCTACAAGGTGGACCGATGACCTGGTAAGAGTTGCGGGAATACGATGGTTGCGAGACGCACAGCCCCACTAGCCAAGTCACAAACGATAAACATAAACTCTCAGTAGTCTTTAATAGATTTTCAACTTTATGTCATTGGATATAAAGTTGAAAATCTATTGAAGATTACATAGTGTTTTCGTTCGTTCCGGTCGCTAACGCTCAGTAGTCTTTAATAAATTTTCAACCAAACATGTTGTGCCGACCCCAAATAAGATGGGACAAGGGCAGGAAGATGATGATGCTCTTAGGTATAAAGTTGAAAATCTATTGGAGATTACTAAGCGTTCACGTTTATCGTTTGCAACTTGGCTAGGGGGGCAGGACCGTTCATTGTGGCGATACTTGGGGAGGCCTATGTCCAACAGTGGACGTCTTTCGGCTGAAATGATGATGATGATGATGAACTTGTCAGTGAATTTTGATAAAGTCTTTATCCTTTTTATTAAAGACAGCTTTGAAAATTTCCAACTGTATATTTCCGAAACATATATAACATAATTATCAGTAGGTAGGTACATAAATCTCTCCTATTTACCAAACCCAACGTAAGTCATTAATTCTAAATGCTGTTAAATCACCGCTCATTAATTTGATAACACATGATCATAAAATTAAGCTATGCTCATTAAATATCTCGGTACATTAAGGTGATCAAGCATAAACGAGGATAAAAGCAAATTAGGTAGAAATATTTTAGCCCTTTGTGAGGCCAACATTTATGAGTAACATAGCATTGAACAGGATGGGGGCTTTAATGAATTAAATTACTTATTTCATTAGTATGCAATGAGGGTTATAAATACGTTTTCTTCTTAAAAGAACCATGGTCTGTGCGAAAGATAATATGGCTAGACAGGCAATAATGGTTATTATAATGATGATTATGAGAGCAGTGTAAAAAATAAAATAATAGCGTGCCAATTTTTTTCATCATTTCTTTCATTTTTTCAAATTCTGACTGGCCTGTTGGTCTAGTGGCTAGTGGCCCTGACTGCTATGCCGGAGGTCGTGGGTACGATTCCCACCCAGGATGAATGTTTATGTGATGAGCACGATCATTTTGTTCTGTGTCTGGGTGTAATTTATCTATAATATGTATGTATTTAGAAATATATAAGTTTTGTTTATCAGTTGTCTAGTACTCATACTAGACAGCGCGTTGTGTTATAGTTGTGGAATATTATTATAAAAAAAATAAAAATATAATTACTCTAATTATTTCAGACTTCAAAAAAAATTGTTTATATCACAAACTGTCGCCTTATATTATTAAAAATCAAGATCAAAATGTTTTTATTTCATATTTAATTATATTACATGGGCATTTATAAAACATCAGAAGGTAGTGCATGGTTCCAATTGGTACCAATCGAAAAAAGAAACAATTTTCTAAATCTGTTCAAAATTAAGTAAGTTAGAAACCCATGAAGAAGAACCAGCAAGAAACTACATAGTTACCCTTTAAAACAGAAAAAATGATTTTAAATAAAACAGGTGAAAGTTTGTGAGTGTTCAAATAAAGCCTAGTTACCTTGTCTCAAATGTTTATTTTGAGACAAAAACAAACCGTGAAATCAATGCAAATAAATAGATAGTAGCATCAATTACAATTACACTTTTTATCAGAATAAAATCATGCCAAGCGTTTCTTATACCACAGTCAATGTAACATCATCCAGCAGTTACGATGTGCGTCAATCTGTCTCAACCATTAAACTACTTAACGACCTTACTAAAATTGTAACCAACGCTTACCAAGCGTAGAACGGAGTTTCAATAGAATAATAGGCCAGCTTATATTGGTTTTGTTACAACTGACTTGCAGCCCACTGGCCCTGACGGCACGTAGTGTTCCACGCGCGCCTCAAGGAGATGTCAGCAAAACCGTAGGGGCCCAGTTCGCTTCTGAAATGAAAACTCGGGGTCCTGGTACGCGAGGTAAAGAAAGAACATAGGAGTGGGCTCTCGCCCTCGCGCTCCACCCAAGAGCGAGAGAAGTCATTGGATGATTTCCCACCAAAAAAAAGCCCACTGGCCCTACACTTTACTGTGCGATGGGGGTTTTCTAAAATCACGTTCACCAGGTTGCAGAACTACACGTAAGTTGTCAGGTCCAGGCAATTCTCAAAACGCATATGTTAATGACATTAGTTAGACATCATCGTCATCAAGGGTGGATTACTGGATTTAAGGAGGGGGCACGGGGGTACGTGGCCCTCCAGACGGTATTTTTGTTTACTGTGGAGATTCCATCACAGAACATACTGAGAAGCAAATCAATTGTTAATATATATATCACTACCTAATTAATATATATATCAGTTTCCCTTTCCGTTTCAGGGCCCCGGTGACTCTTTATAATAATTTCGCAGCTAGTCCCCAGCATTTCCTTACATTACATTCATTGTAACGTCATTCCAGGGATACGACGTGCGTCAATCTGTCTCAACCATCAACTCCCTTAACGGCCCCACTAAAATTGTAAGCACCACTGAAATTGATTGCCCCAGACTGCCTTAGAGATATTTTTATTATAGTACTTTAGCGCTGTTCCGCATTCAATATATGAATATAATATGCCAATAGTTTGACGACGTGGTGTTATGAAAGATATTGGCCATAATCGTGGGTGTAAAGTGTTTTTATATGCATATGATCTTTATGTAGATAGTATATAAATATGAAATATAAATAAAGTCAATAAATATCGTGGATACTAGCATTAAAAGTATCTTAAAACCGTTTCCAAGTTTGCGTGGCGTAATTCATTAGAAAACATCAATCATTCGCCATAATCATCTTTTTTTTTTGACATAGCTTACATACTTATAATATTAGTAGGAGGTAGGATGATCCCATCATCATCATCATCAATCTATCAATCAAAAACATTTATTATGAAGTTGAAAATTTGTCAAAAGAAGGATGGTCAATTTGGGCCAGGAAAAAAATGTGTTGTTACCGAAATGAGACTGTCATCATAATATATTATCGATGTAATTATCGGACGGCATCAGTTTATTTCTAAAAGCAGGAGGAAAATAGATATTAATTTTTAAAAAATAATTATTTTTGTTTATTGGATCGCTTTGATAACATCTTATTTATGAACGCATCCGTAATGTTAACGTTCTTAGAGAAGTTCAAACTTTTTCTAAAGTCGATATCGATTTAATTTCCAAATGTAAATTAAATTCAAGGTTATATCAACGGTTTATAATTTTGTTATTTACTTAATCTAAGATAAGACACTAACAGTTTTTTTTTAAATATTTAATTGGATTAAGTTATGAATTTAAAAAAATATTTTGCATCTTAGAAATGAAAATGCCGTAAATCGATCGAATATGGAGCCACCCTATTTTTGACAAACAAGATTGTTTACTTTTTTATGTAACATTTTATGCTTTTTTTTTATCTTTTTGAAATGCTACAGATTACTAATAAACCACATAACCTTAAAAAAAACATTTTAATTATTTACTAGTTTCCCCATACTTTTATAAATATATTAAATGCCGTACTTAGTAATTTGCATTCAGGCAAATCAAACGATATATATTTCATCAAGTTACGTTTTACTAATTTTATATGGTCCAAGCATGTTATGAGAATGACCATTGTTCTTTGTGTAAACTAAAAACCTGTCAAACTTGTCATAAAAGTTTGACTTAGCTACAAATACTTAATACATAAACGGGGTTTTCAGAAACTATAATGATTATCTTCCTGCCCTCGTCCCATGTTAATTAGCATCGGTGCAATACGTTTTTTTCCTTTGGTTCTATCCTGTCAACCGTCACGCTATCACTGTCTCCCTTTTCTTTAATATGACTTCACACACAATCCATCCAGAAAGAAAAGAAGAAAGAAAAATGGATTGTTTGCTTCAAACATGGCACATACCTTAAAAAAACCACACCACACCACATATACCTATATACTCGTAACTATTTTATTAATTTAATCATCCCTTATGGCAAGCGACGGTTAGTAACTTAATCGAAAGTCGGAGCAGATCGGTATAGGTATGCGTTCCGGCAACAGCTAAGAGCACAGAATTGGAGAGACTGCCGAAATTGTAGAACAAGTATTTTAAAAGTATTAGTTTTGTTCTGGTCAATTCTGAGCTGCCACTCTCCAGTCTTTGCCACCACACTTCCAATTTATCCTGGACCTCTAAGCCACTGTCAGTAACCGCCACAATGGCACTGCCAAACAGCATACACCAGGGTTCCTGAGATACACAGCGACGTAAAGAAACAATAGATTAGAAAAAGCCGTAAATCAGAACTATAATATAAATTTTATAGGATCGTTACATAATGCGGTATTTTATGCCAAAATTTATTGGAATCCTTTACGTTCATTAGACGTTATAAAAATTAATGGCGGTAAAATAAGGGCCTTGTGAAACTAGACAATAATGAGGTTTGATAGCTTGTGGGAATAGACATAGGTTTTTATTCTGAGCCATTAAAAATGAGTATTTAGCTCTAGACAGAAACCTAGGTACATAATGGAAGATATTGTATACGCTATTAGGTCAAATGACTTAACTTACTTGACTTAAGATCCTATGTCCCTTACTTAGGGCAGATTGCGTCAACAGTAGTCACCCATCACAACCGGTCTTGAGCTTTACGCTTCACCTTGCTCCATGTCAATCCGATGGCCGTCGCTTCTGCCAACACGGTACGTCGCCAGGATTGCTGAGGTCAGCCACGCTTCCTTTTCCCTTGGAGATTCCAGTCCAACACCTGTTTAGGTATGTGATCGGAATCCCTCCTAAGCGTGTGACCAATCCATCTCCACTTACGACGTTTAGGTCAAATCTAGATATTGATGATTAATTACGAAATCGCAGAAACTATAACACCTACAAACTAAAAATTTGGCAGGAAGGTTCCTTATAGAGTGTAAATCCGCTAAGAACGATTTTACTAAACTCCACCCCTAAGGGGGTAAAACGGGAGAAACCGACTTTCACGCGGGCGAAGCCGCTGGCAGAAGCTAGTATGTTATATAATTTATGTATCTTATAACATACCTTAAATTTAACAATTTAAGCGAATTCCAGTTCTACTGAATAAATCGGAGTATCAGTATTGTACATGCTTATTTGACTTGCACAACTCAGTAACTTACTATCACAATTAATGTAAGAATAAGAAATTTTATTTGCCCTAACATGTGGATACATACAGAATTAAAATAATACATGCATGTAGGATCTCACTCACGACATATTTGACATTTCTCATGGCATGCAAATATCTTAGGTACAATTATAATAATAATAATTTATTTATAAATTTGACAACACAGGCCTATTTGTTGGTAAAAAAACTTAATCAACGAGTTCGTAATTTACATACAAAAAACCACATAGGTATAAAAAACGGACACATTATGAATGACAAGTTTGTCCTTGTCGTACCAAAATACTTAAAAAATGCCTCAGCATTGGTGATTTTTAAATTGTATATTTATACATTAAAATATATAAGTCGCAATTAAACAAATTTCTTTCATTCAATAATTTACATAGTCCAATTATTTAATATTTATTTACCTTAACCAATGGTACAGATTAGGGGTGTTACGAAATCATCCGCAACCCTCCCCCTTTCCTCAAACAATTTTCTATTACATGACAAAAGCAGAGTTCAATTTTGATTGAGCAAATTTGTCGTTTTGACTTGATGAGCTGTCCACCATACTTAAAATTGGAATATTTTAATAATCCTAAATCCGAATCCGAATCCGATAATTTTGCATCCGTAACAACCCTAGTAATCTGTATTAGGGTTGTTACGGATGCAAAAATTTATCACAATGAAACTTTTTATCACTTTAATAGACATTCACTTGTCACACAGTGCGCATTTATAATATAGGCATTTTTAATTTTCTACTACTACATGACCTTATTATTATGCTATGTCATGCTTTTTGCTGACAACCAATACTGTGGGCTTCTCATTATCTCATAGATCATAGACCCGACAGATATTACTACAGATTACTTCTATTCTAATTAACAAAAGGTGTCGGATTGAATAGTGTTAGTATGTACTTCGAACGTAGGCATAGCCGCGTGACGCGCGTGCGCGTGGCGTGGGCTACCTTGGGCGGACGCCCAATTTACCGAGTGCTAAAGTTACATTTTAAAAATTATTCACTTTTCTTAGTCTCAGTGCCCATTTTTATATCTTTTTACCCGAATGCCATATTGGATAGAATTATTTTAATCTAGATTATTTAATAGGTCCCGACTGTTGCAGTTTATGTGTTCCGTATTATAATTTAATATTAATTTGTTTTATTTTGTGTGTGTATGGATTATGAAACTATTCTTATATTATAGTAATCGCATTGCTTTCTACACTTCTGGACTGAACTTGATTTTTTTTTATTTCAATTTTACGCAGTCAGTTTTATTTTTATTTTTTTTTACAGAATATGGGTCAATAATTAACATTTCTAAATAATATTAGACTATTATTATTTATTCACATTCACTTTATTTAAAGTAGTTGTACAAGGCATTTTCTACTTGTCTATATCTATCTACGTTTGGGATAAAAAAGAAAGACTAAGCTCATATTAATGGTACTCAATCCCATTAATTTTGTTAATCAGAATATTAGTAATATCAAGTGGCTCTGGGATCTTGTTCTGTATACGACTATAAAAGATCTACAAATGATAGACCAAAGGCTCAAGTTTCTCTCCTAAGCACGACGAAGTATCCTCAGTGAGGCCGCGTTTTCACTTTGTCGTGACGACAGATAATCGTGTAGTTTTAAGTGTCGTGACTTATATATTTAAATGGAGGTGTTCACATATAGGACGACACAATTAACTGTCGTCTACCACTTTATTTCATGGAACGGCTCCCACGACAGTCGTAAAACGATAAAAAATGGTCAAGCCTACACCGTGACTGTAAATCATTTGTCGTGGCTACGACAAACAGTTGTTATAATGAGAACAGCTAGAGACCATGATCGTCCGATGAAAAATTAACCGTTACGACATAATGGGAATGCGGTTAATTCTATTACTATTCAAATAATTGAATTTCATAGTTCGATTGAAACTCCAAATAGCGTTGCAGCATTTGCAGCTCCATTGAATAAAGTAAAACCTGAGAATATTCTGAAATATTTTACTATAGAAGATTATAATTTGAAAACTGCTTTTGTATCTAGCAGAGCAGTTTCCAACTGAAAACCGAAACGGGAAAATATCTCGTAGATTCGTAGTTTTTATTTCCTTGCTTATCCCAGGCAATTAGCTAAGCCATTTATGTATAACTGGTTTTTGGCTGCGACTTTGTCCGCATGAATGTCGGTTATTGCAGACACGAAGTCGAAGACAGATAAAAAGTAGCTTATGTTCAGTTTCAGTTCAGGTTCAGTTGAAAACCAGCGTCAGGCACTAATTGTCAGACATTCATGCTGAACTGGACCTATTTTGGTGCAGCGAGGTGAGGCACACAAACTATATTTTTTGCAACTGTTTTTTTTTATTTTTTTTGTTTCGTGTTACCTAATATTGTGTTTGTGCCTTGTGCTGTACCAAATAAATTCTTTTTTTTTATTTCTTTCTATGTCCTTCTTTAGGATTCAAGGTTACCTTCTCCGTACCCAATTTTATCAAAATCAGTTCTGTAGTTATACTTACCGTGAAAGCCTTAGCTTACTCTTACAGACAGACAGATATTTACTTTCACATTTATTTATATTTTTTGTATATTTTGTTCGTTAGTTTTATCTTGAACTTTGGGGGTTTTATTACTATTATTTTTTGCCATATGAATTCATTACCTTTAAATTAATATTTTTTGAGTTACGACTCTTTTTCCTTCCTCTCCTCTTTCTTATGCTTTCAAAAAGGCCTCCCCCAAGTGTCGCCATAATGACTGGTCCTGTGCGTCTCGCATCCATCGGATTCCCGCGACCCTCACCAGGTCATCGGTCCACCTTGTAGGCCTTCCAACACTGCGTCTTCCGGTACGTGGTCGCCATTCCAGAACCTTTCGTCCCCATCGACCATCTGTTCTGCGAGCAATGTGCCCTGCCCACTGCCACTTAAGTTTGGCGATTCTTCGGGCTATGTCTGTAACCTTGTACAAATCCCATGTACAAATTAAGTACAATTTCAAGTTAGGCAAAGTGCCTAATTGTTCAATTTGGGTAGCGCTCATGTGTTTAAAACTTTAAAGTTACTTCATTCAAAGTTAATGAAACATTAATCTTTTACCTTGTGTAACCTTGCCGTCTGCTCCAACTCAATTAATCATTCTGTTTGTTTAGTTTTCACAGAGACTAGCTCCAAAAGTTCTTAGGGCCCTATCACAAGCTCTTAATGCGATTCATTTTTACCCGACTACAGCAAAGCCAAAGGAGGGGTTTACCCCTGAGTTTGTTTCGGTGTACCCCTGAGTTTGTTTCGGTGTTTCTTCTCAGGGTAGTCAGCTAGGAAACACCGGCCTCATCTAGTTTAAAAATGACGAAAAAAAAATTGACGTGTAAAAGTGTTTTTTTAAACCTATTTACAAAATAAATATCATTTATCATTTATCATTTATCATTATCATTTATGATTTTGACAGGCTATGTATGTATGTATGTTTGTATGTAGGTATGTGAGTATGTTCATCTGTTCCCTCATAGCTCCTAATCTATTTATCGGAACTCGACGTATGAGGTATCTTTAGAACCGTCTTAATTGTCCACTGAACATAGGCTACGTGACGTGTCACAAAACTTGATATGGCGCCCTCTAGCGGACAAAAAGTAATATGTTAAAAAATAAAAATGGAGATAAATACGCCGTGTTTGGTATCATTTGAAAGGGCTTTACTTGTACATTTCCAAAATATTGCTCAAATTCAAAGTGACGCCCTCTAGTGGACAAAAAGTCATGTGTTAAATTTAACACCAAAATTGTTTAAATAAAAAAAAAGTAAAAGAACTGAAACCCGACTACAACAAAAAAAACGACGAAACTAAAAGTATGAAACAAGATTTCCAGGATGCTGAAATAAACAAGGTAAAAAGAAAAGCCGCAGTCACACGTTACAGGTAACAACCGAAACACTTTAATAACGTGTGACTACGGCTTTTCTTTTTACCTTGTTTATTTCAGCATCCTGGAAATCTTGTTTCATACTTTTAGTTTCGTCGTTTTTTTTGTTGTAGTCGGGTTTTAGTTTTTTTACTTTTTTTTATTTAAATTATTTTGGTGTTAAATCACTGTGAGCTTCTATACCATTTGCAAAAGCTAAATTTAAAATGTCTAATTAATAATGGTAAATTAATTTTTGTCCACCAGAGGGCGCCACATTGAATTTTGATGATATATTTTGATAAGTACCAGTGAAGCCCTTTCAAATGATATCAAACACGGTGTATTTATCTTAACATTTTTTTTAACACATGACTTCTTGTCCGCTAGAGGGCGTCACTTTAAATTTGAATAATATTTTGGAAATGTATAAGTAAAGCCCTTTCAAATGATACCAAACACGGCGTATTTATTTTCATTTTTATTTTTTACACATTACTTTTTGTCCGCTAGAGGGCGCCATATCAAGTTTTGTGACACGTCACGTAACCTATGTTCAGCGGACAATTAAGACGGTTCTAACGATACCTCATACGTCGAGTTCCGATAAGTAGATTAGGAGCTATGTGGGAACAGATGAACAAACTCACATACATATATAGCCTGTCAAAATCATAACCCTCCGTAGTCGGGTAAAAATAAAGTAAAAAACTAAAACCCGACTGCGACAAAAAAAAACAACGCTGAAAAAGTATGAAACAAGATTTTCATACTTCAAACAGAACAAAAAGAAAAACCGTTATTAAAGTGTTTCGGTTGGTACCTATAACGTGTGACTGCGGCTTTTCTTTTTGTTCTGTTCTACGACCTGAACTGAGTTGTTACAGGGATGGAGATATATAAGGTGTATAGCTCCATCCTTCTTTTTCGCTCTCGCGCCTGACATTTTATCACTAACACAATATTACTAGGGATAGATACGCACTATTAAGTAAAAATACATTTTCTGCCCCGGCCCTAACTTACGAGTTGTAGGTCGCGGGTTCAAACCCAGCCAGGCGCATTACTTTGTGTAATTTATTTCATCACCACTGCTCTCAAAACGGTAAAGGAAAACATCGTGAGGAAACCGGCATGTCCTAGAACCAAAAATTCGAAGACATGTGGCATTCACCAATCCGCACTGGGCCGGTGTGGTGGATTACGGCCCATTCCCTCTTCCAGAGAGAGAAGGCCTGAGTCCCAGCAGTGGGAACATTAAAAGGCTGATTATGCTTATGCTTATACATTTTCTGCATAAATGCAGAACTTAATATTTAAAATTGAGATTGAGAATAATAAGAAATTAGGCTTGTATTGCCGGAAAGAGGAAACCAGGTACAAATTCAGATTGCAGGCTATTCCCAAGAATTAATAGGGATATAATTTCAGGTGAAAAAACCTAGTGACACGATACGGGATTCGATCCCAGCACTTCAAGTTCCGCTATAGCGTTTGTGATAACTACCTAAAAGACAGAACTCGATTTTTGACAAAGCCTACACTTTGATGGCAATTCAAAGACGAAAATAAGATTTTCTAAAAGAACGTTTGTTCAATAATTCAATGTCAAAGTAGTTACTTGGACAGATAGTGAATCGTTGAGGCAAAGAACAATTTCGGTCGATCGCCCGTGAGTCTAGCTGGAGAAGTGGTCAGTCAAAGAGGTTTTTCAGTTATTATCTGGTATTGACTCAAATTACTTTTCTTTTTTTTTCGGTGGGAAAATCATCCAATGACATCCCTCGCCCTTGGGCGGAGCGGGAGGGTGTGTCAGACTTTTACTGACAAAAAACCCACTCTTGCTCCTTCGTTGCTTTTCATACCGGGGCGGAGTCTTCCTTTCAGAAGTAGACCCTTGGCCCCAGTTGGTTTCGACCGTGCTGAGCCCCTACGGTTTGCTGACATCTCCTTGAGGCGCGCGTGGAACAGTACGCGCCGTCGACGACTTGGGCTCGGTCCGGACGGTTACCGGACGGTCGGACGGCGAGCTACCCATTGCTCGTGCTCCGCAAGCCCACGCCTACTTTGGCCAGAAATCGGAATCGGGATCCCGGCGAACACAAACTACTTACATATGTGAGAATAACTGATGAAATTTTAAAAATTCCGTCAAGTAATATTGTGCCTATAAACGCTATTTCCTTCACTTCAATGTTTGTTTTCATTGAAAAAAATTCTGACATAAAGGAGCAACCCAATTCTTTAGGTATCACGACATCTAAATCGTGTACCGTTCGGTATTTTCCGTGTATTATTATGTTATTTCGTTATTAGACATGTTTATAGCTTCGGCACGTGTTAGCAACAGTCGGAGGTGCGAGTTGTCGTGACAAACTGTATTAAGAATGTCGGGTTAGCTATCGGTACGGTGGTCTAAGTTATAAGTAAAGTATAAAAAAAGATTTGGTAAGAAAATACCATGAAAAAGTATCAACAAAAATGATGGCGCAATGCGATAGTGCACCAATGATGCGTCAACACACTTCCATATAAATATTTCTAAAATGATTACATCATCATAGGGCTCCCCCAAGTGTCGCCACAACGACCGGTCCTGTGTGACTCGCATACATCTGACATAGACATAAAACAGTTATATGAAAACGCTTTTGCATATGAATTTATTATATGAATAAATATGTCAGCACAGGATGCCGAGAAAACAGAATACCTGGACACAGCTTCAATGATGATATTAAAGCTCTATCCAGGTACTCTGTTTTGTGGGCGATAGCTGAGTATCGAGCAATAAGCAAACTATTCCAGATCACACAACTGATTTATTATGATGCAAGCTTTAGGTATTCACTTCACACAACGAGCCGTGAGACAGTCCCCGAGACTAGACGTTATTCGCACGGCTGCCGACAGAAGAAAGAGCCCCGGACCTCTGCGGTTGGCACTTTTATCTGCTCGGTTCGTGCAAACGTCAGCGCGGATTCTGTCAAAGTGGCATGTGTCACTTGTCATTTAGCTCGTTCGTTCGTTCTCAAGCTTCCGTACTATTGACTTCACCGACCAATACATAAAAGCGTTTCATCAAACAAATACTTAAATGTGAAAGAAAGAAATAGAAAAGCACAAAGGATCTGCATAATTCAAAGTATTTTTTTTTCAACCAGCAGACCATGTACTTGATATCTTCAGGTAAGTAGCATTTTTGCTGGTTATAACGACAGAAATCTTGCAAGAAAAATAAATTAAGCCCACAAAGTATTTGCCGATAAAATGGCGAAAAAAAATATTTCATATTTTCATAAGACTAATTCATAAGACAACGCAACTCCAATAACGGATCCATTGAGTTTTAGACATCGTGGTGAAAGAATTTGTCAGTTTAGACTCTGACTTGGCTAAGCATGCTGGTTGCCAAACATTGGTCAGAAAAAATCTAGTTTGAGAACATCGACAGAACAGATCCATTGTCTTTAAGTTTTTGAAAATATCAATATGAACTTAATTCTCCTATTTTGCGGGGGAGAAACCATCAAATATCTTCACCCGCTCTGTGTGGAGTGAGAGAAAATATCAGACTTTTATTGACTAGAATCCAACCGTGATCCTTCAGTTGCCCTTTGCGTTTCAGGCCGCGATGATCCTTTTGAATAGTCCTGAACTTTATGCTGCAGTGTACTGCACGATATGTATATCGTACCTATAAAAACCGGTCAAGTGCGGACCGGACTCACGCACGAAGGGTTCCGTACTAATCTATAGACATATAACCTTTTAATTTAAAAAAAAAACACGTTTGTTGAGGAAGTCCCACTTAAATATTTTTTTTATTCTGATTTTAGCATTTGTTGTTATAGCGGCAACAGAAATACATCATCTGTGAAGGTTTCAACTGTCTGACTCATGTCATGTCGGTTCATAAGATAGCCTGGTGACAGATAGACAGACGGACAGTAGAGCCTCAGTAACAGAATCCCATTTTTACCCTTCGGGTACGGAACCATAAAAAGTAATAAACCTCTATCAAGTACCAGTAAATAAAAAATAATTTATTATTGCAGTATAATTTGACAATGTCACGCAAGCCGTGTGCCAAATCAAATTTATTTATCGCACAATCTCGATAAATGCGGAACGAATTTGAATGTCCTGACGGTCGAAATACCATTTCCGATAATCATACTTTTTTATTTACATCCACTTCCGTTGTAGATCTGTGCATTTAAATGTAAATAGGTCAATTTACTGAAGTGGATTTGCGATTATTTAGAAATGCAACTAGGATCGGGGCGCAGACTAACTTACGGAATTTTATATTATAAAATAATTATGATAAACAAACTACGTAGCAAAGTTAAATATTAACTATAAATACATTTATACTAAACGTAATTATGTATATACATATAATACAAAAATACAAACTGCACTCAGACGTCGAAGTACTCCTCCACATTGCTGTCATCCGGAAATGTGCCCAGAAAGCTGGCAGCATTGCCACGTTGAATGGCAATGTTAATTCTTTGGGTGAAAAACGAGCCAATCCTCTGGTCGCGCAAAGTGTCGATCAGTCGGCGTGAAATTTCTTGAAAAGGAGACGCGCACTCGGACCTCATGACTCAAGAGTTACAAAAGCGTTTTAAGGAATTTTCACTCAAGAAAATATGTTATGTTTATAACTTAATTACGAAAGCTGCAGATGAAAGACTCCAAAACTACTTAAAACTCATTCAATTAAAATGAATTAGTTCAATAAAAAATAGCCTACAGGCAAATGCTATTATTATTATTATAACGTCATAGCCCAACCATTCCGGCAATGCAGGTCTATCTCCAGCAAATGTTTTCATTTATTTATCAATTGCTTGCTATACTTACAATATGCATCAAAGCGTATAAAACAATATGTAACATCAGCATTATCATTTCAGCTGAAAGATTTCCACTGTTGGACGTATGCCTCCCCTAAGTGTCGCCACATCTAACAGTCCTGTGCGTCTCTCATGTATCGGAGCTATGCTATGAATATACTACCACTGGAGTGTCCTATCCTTCTTTAAGCAACGTGAATGACGTCAATTTCTTCTGTAACTTACGTAGCAAGCAAACAATGTACGAACTAAAAAAACTTCTACTGTTTATTTATTTATTAGACATACATATAGCTTTCAGAAGTCAACCCATGAGCACAGTAGGCTTCGGCCCTGCTGGGCTCTTACAGTAGCTCAAAGCCTTGGACATAAAAGGCTCTGCAAAATTTCAGTGTTCCTTTCGCACAGTCTTTTATGATTTATACGAAAAAACGCAAAGGCCAACTGAGGGAATATAGGTGACTAAAAGTCAGTAAAAGTCTGATCACCCTCTGTCAGTCACCCTCTTGCTCTGCCCAAAAGCGGGAGAAGTTATTGAATGATTCCCACATTAAAAAAGGGTTTGATCTAAGCGGTGATGAGTCAGAGAGTGTGTCAAGTCGTTTATACATATTATATCGTGGCCAGATCTTAGAAATTGATCTCTTCATGATATGGCCAACTAAAATCGGCCAGATCGTTGTTAAAGTTTGATGATATGTCAAACCTCGTTTGGCCTACTTTCTTTAGACCATTTATTATCATAAGAATCCTACATCAATGATTTGGCCAAACGAGGATTTACATATCGTCACCGGAAAGCCAATACTACTTAAACGCCAAAAGGCCATTTTACAATAGAGACATTTTAAGTTTTTTGTTTTTACAAAACCATGTCTAACTTTTTTTCTAATTTAGTAATCGAAATACAGTAAAGGCAAAAAATAATTGTGACACTGTTATCTACGTACTGGAATCGAGATATTCTGCATATTTAATGTAATTTAGGAGATAGCTGTCACTTAAGTACATATGCTCTGTACTCTTCTTAAGGAGAAAGTACTTATCTTTGCAATATTTTTTAAGTGCGGTTGTCGAAAAGTACTGACAAGTCAATTCCTTTGAAATGTATGAAAGGAAAAAGTACTAACACGCATTACGGGTTGATGTAGTCTCAAGATAAAACTACTTAAACGTTATAATAATGTCTTAGGACCGTACAGAAAAACGGTGTATAGCATTAAAAGTTGATACCATTGTTATGCCAAAAAGACTTATGTAAAAGATATATCATTTAAATTTAAATATATTATTCTTATCGGTCATAGACAACAATAAGTAAGTGCTAACAATGGTACTAGCGGCGAATAAAATAAATGAGAATACTATTGTAATTCCTAATTTGAATTCGACTGCATCTTTTTACTATATTGGTTGAAAAAGGAAAATATAAATCACTTTAAATGAAAAATTTAAAAAAAATTGTTGACAGTTTTCTTGTCAGTCTTAAAACTTAATTGCTTATAGCAAAAGTCACTCAACACACTACGAATAATAAACGCAACACAGTTTTATTATTAATCTAAATACAATATTATGTATTGGGTAACAGTTTGGCGCAATTTTCGAAGAGATCAAATTGATTAGGTCTAGTAGATTTTGAATACCTGTGTATCATATATCGCGTCGATGCTCAAGACTTTGAAGCCTCGACTCAACGAGTGCATCATTGCCAATGATCCTCCTGACTCGCCTCTCAATTGCTTCAAGTGCATCAAGCTGGTATCGGGCAGATCCATCCCAAAGATGAGAGCAGTACTCCATACACGATCGAACTTGCGCTTGATAAAGTTTTAGCAGCTGTTCCGGCGTGAAGTTCTGTCTGACCTTCGCGAGGATTCCCAGCATTTTTGCTGCCAGTTGAGCCTTTGCTTCGATGTATGGCCCAAAGTTGAGAGTTGACGTCAGCGTGACACCAAGAAGATCAAGATGGTCGGTTATCGGCACGGTTACGCCCCGGAAAGTTGGAGCAGGGCTGAATTGGCTCCTTTTAGCGGAAAATAGACACGCCTGGGTTTCAGCAGCATTGAACTTGACCAAATTAGCATCGCCCCATTCAGAGACTGCCTCCAAGGACAAGTCCAAGCGCTCGACCATAGCCTCTCGGAGAGACTGGATCTGTGACCCACTACCTTGCGCGCTGGATATGTAACTCTCAGTAACAGTGCTGTCGTCTGCATACCCAAAGGTACCGGGCTTAAGCAGATCATTTATGTGCAGCAAGAACAATGTTGTCGAGAGCACTGAACTCTGAGGGACCCAGGCATTAATGGCCATTTGACCGGACGAGCAGCCATCGATGACCACTCGGATGGACCGATCACTCAGGAAGTCTGCAATCCAAGCACACAAACCAGCAGGTAAACTGAAAGAAGGAAGCTTACGAATAAGGCTTTCGTGCCCAGACCCTATCGAAAGCTTCGAGATATCGAGGGAGACGGCAAGCGCTTCCCCGTGTTTCTCGATGACCTCACTCCAGATGTGGATGGCATACGATAGAAGATCACCAGTTGACCGATTTCGGCGAAAGCCGTATTGTCGGTCACTTAGGATGTCATTAGCTTCTAGGTATGCCAGGAGCTTAGTGTTGAGTACACGTTCCATAGTCTTACAGAGAATGGACGCTACTGATATTGGCCTGTAATTAGCTGGGTCAGCCCGACTACCCTTTTTGGGCACGGGCTGTATGTTAGCTTGCTTCCATGCAATCGGCACTTTTCCAGCCTCAAATGAAAGCCTAAATAAGCGTGTCAGGGTCGGAGACAGTTCAGGCGCACACGTTCTCAGAACAATTGCCGGTATCCCGTCTGAACCGCTAGCCTTGTTCACGTCAAGGTTACGCAGCACCCTACGGACGTCCTTCTGATGGATGCGAATATTCGACCTACTCGTTTTGCAACCATCAGGATTAACATTGGGCCGCGTGTCACTAGGGTCTAGACGCGAAGATTCCGTGAAGAGTGAGGCAAACAAGTTTGCCTTCTCCTCAGCGGTATGGGCCAGCGACCCGTCGGGTTTCAGCAGTGGCGGTAGTGAGGGACGGCAGAAGTTCAATTCAACCAACTTAGCCAGGGACCAAAACGCCTTACTACCAGCAGGGTATGAAGCAAGTTTGTTCCCGATGCGGCTAATGTGGTCTAACCGAGACCTCCGCATCACCTTCTTGCAAGACTTGGCAGCTCTGTTGAAGGCTCTCTTCTTCTGACTCACGTCACTCGCCTTGTGCATACGAGCGTCGGCCCATGCCTGGTATGCGGTGTGCTTAAGTGCGTTAGCACGATCACACTCCGCACCACACCAAGGGCGAGCCTGATCAGACATTGTTACGTCAGAGAATGGAATATAGTACTCCATCCCCCGCCGCAACACATCTGTCACAGCATCTGCGCACGACGATGGATCATTCGAAGAAAAGCAAGTAGGCTGCCAAGGATAACATGCGAAGAAAGATCGCATGCCATCCCAATCTGCTGACCTATATCGCAAAACCCGCCTGGTGCCTCTAGGGCAGGGATCGGGCGGAGAGTAGACTGATATAGATTTCACCAGACAGTGGTCGGAACTACCTAACGGTGATGATATCGACACTGAATAGCGGTCTGGATCTGTTGTCAGCAGAAGGTCCAAGCAGTTGGCCGTGTGCGAATCAACATCCGGTACCCTCGTAGCTCCCTGGACCAGCTGGGTGAGATTTAACGCTAGCGCAAGCTTTCGCGTCTCTCGACCAGCATGGTCTGTGCACTGGTATGGGAAAAGCCACTCCTGATGGTGAGCATTAAAATCCCCCAGTAACACCAGTTGTGCGGAAGGGTACCTCTGCTGAGCCACATCCGCCGCCTCACTAAGGTACTGTGTGAGCCTGATCGTCTCCTGATCACCACTGTGCGAACGATAGACACAAGCATAGATAATTTTATCCATGCCTGTGTCCACCAGAGCCCAAAGCGTTGAGAACCTGGAATCTTCAAGGTTGCGGAGACGCCAATAGCAGATGTCGTCCCTGGCGTACAAACACACACCAGCGTGTGATTTAAAATTTTGCTCCAGTGTAAACCCTGGGTAAGACAGGTACGACACGTCTGACGGACTTCTTATCTGCGTCTTCGAAAGAAAAAAGAGGGAAGGTTTTTCAGACTCCAGGTGATGATGGACTGCTGCGATATTGGAGTGCAGACCTCTAATATTGCTGAGGTGCACTTTAAGTGAGAGGGAGTGCAGCCGCTGTTTTACTTTTCTCTTTTTCAACCCTGTCATATTACGAGTGAGGTAGGAGAGGAAAAGGAAGTGAAATGGAGTCCCATGCTGCTAATCTTCAGTCACGCACTGGCAGGACAGCATCATTGGGGTAATAGTCTGGAGACTGAGGGGATGCCCGAGCACCCCCGGAAATGACCATCGGGCCCTCTCATCTGGTCGCCAACCAGCACGATGGTGCATTCCGGGATTTTTCGTCAGTTGGCGGGGCAGCCTTTCATGTGTGGCTAGCACATTACTTGGGCCCCCTACTAACTGCGGTCGGCCAGCGGTGCATTGTGCCTCGGATCCCGCTACCCTCCGCGACTAGTCTCCCGATACGTCAATACCATCGCGGGTCCGGCTGGTCTACATACATTAAAACCGTAACTTCGACCCAACTCCTCTAAATTGGCTACACTGGGCATCGTACCGGAACACGGCTAGGCCGTTTGGCGGTACGTCTTTGCCCAGTGGGTGGTCACAAGCCGTCGGTCGAAACCTACCACCAGTTAATATCACCTGATAAGCACCACCCGGGGACCACGTGTAGGGCCTAGCTATGGGTATTCTCCTACGGACGCGGGTGACTCAGCCCCCTAAGTTGTTAACTGTTTGCTGCGGGAACTTCATACAAGCGTCACTCTTTTGTCGCTGCGGGGATCCGACTACAAGCAAAAGCAAGGTCGATTCATCGACTGAACCACCTACAACTCGCGCGCGAAATATAAATTATAAGTACTCAACGAATCGTAATCAAAACAAAATTTTATTTCAAAAGACATAACTGAATATTTTTTGTACGTGTTTCACACATTTAAATGCTAAACAAACTATTAATATTTTGTCGAGTAAAATAGTCCATGCTTAATATAATAATTATTCGATTTCATTGAATGTAAAACATTCTAAATAGACATTCAAATACTTAGGTATGAAAAGCAAAGTTACTAAAACCGTTCCCTCTCAGAAAACTGCGAAGACAAAATATACTAACGCGCCATGCTCGTCAATTCTTACGTAAAGCAAATTTACTTGGCTACATATCAACCCATATTTACGGTCGGCAAAAAAATACTAAAGCGACATCAATGACTCAAACTACAATATTTTGAGTTGCTGAACAAAGTGAAAGTGGCTGATGTCAGTATAGAAAAATACTAAACTGACAACGACTAAAATATGATCATAAGTTGTATTACGTAAGTATTTATTAAAACATCAAAATTATGATAAATACCATACTTTTGCAGTGCTTAAGCGCCAAAAAAATGCTCAGATTATTACAAAACCCCGACTAATCGACGCAGCAAAAAAAATCCAATCCAACGATATATATAACTCATTTTGGTCAAAATGGCGCTTAAGTAGTATTGGCTTTCCGGTGACGATATCATCAATTCTTAAGGTTTAAACGATCTGGCCAGTTTTAGTTGGCCATAATTATGAAAAATCAATTCCAAGATCTGGCCACAACATATGTATATACACAGATAAAAACGAAATCTTACCGATGGGGAGGAGAGAAAATTTATAGTATTGCTTTAAAGTATAAAATACTGCGTCTTCGTCTTCTTGTTTTTCTTCTTGCGATGGAAGACCTTCCCACAAGATGGACCGATGACCTGGTGACGGTCGTGGGAATCCGATGGATGCGAGACGCACAGGACCGGTCATTATGGCGACATTTGGGGGAGGCTTATGTCCAACAGTAGACGTCTTTCGGCTGAAATGATAATGATGATGATGATGATAAAATACTGCACAGAGGTGCAGAGGGGTTCCTGTTTGGAGCATTAACTTTAATGGCAAAACGCGATTTTCCTGCAGCCACGTAAATAAATCAGTTCGTTTCCTTAGTTTTGAAATCGAGATGGTGCATTAGTATTGGCAGGTAAGATCGATTAAAGGTAATGATTTGTGTGGTACTTTAAAGCCACGACTGTGTTTTAAAAAACGTGATTCCTGGTACCATATTCGGGCTAAATATTTTTATTAAGATCTAAGGGAAGTCCGCGAAATTCACATTTTTTAAAGTTTATTGCAATTTGCAACTCAGTATCGGATAGTATGGGTAACAAAAATTATACTTGCGGTAACGACATAATATGTTTTTTTTTTATTATTATTGATAGGCTCGCGTTTGACCACCATCTCACCTGATGGTAAGCGATGATGTGGCCGACGATGGAGCACGCTTGCCTAGAAGTAACCTATTCACTCTACCATGTATTTATAAATAATAACATGTATTTATAAACGATCATCATAACAATTAATATAGAGATACTAGCTGACCCGGCAAACGTTCTGCCATATACAACGTGTTTTTTTTTCTTTGACAATATACAATGTGTGGTTTTTGTTATCTCATAACTCTAGGGTATGAATGAGACCATATCAAAGAATCAACTGGTACTCGTATAAGAATTATTTTTAATTATATTTCTTTTTTGTTTTCATTTTTCATTCAAAATAATTCGATAAATTATTAATGTAAAACACCCTTACGTGAAATATCACCGTGTAAATAATTATGTAATGTCATTTGATTTTTTTTTTTTCTCATAACTTTACTACACTACTGCGACGTTTAGTAACGTCACAAAAGTAAAGATTTGTCATACGGGTGACAATTTTTGACCTAAATTAGATATGGTTGATGATATCTTCGATACCATGCACTTTTGGACCACATATTCTAAGACTTTTAGTATTATTTTTCTTATAGAATATAAACCGTTGGAGTATGCCTGCGTTGTCTGGGACCCTTTTTACGCAATACATTCTCAGCGTCTGGAGAGCATCCAAAGGGCTTTCACCAGACACCTTGCCTTTATCTCCCCTGGCATATCTCATAGGTGTCCTTATCATCAGCGTCTGAGCTTTTTCAAGATGACCTCACTACGTCAACGGAGAACTATGCATAGTCTTATGTTCCTGCACAAATTAGTGAACGGTCGCATAGACTGTAGTGAACTTTTATCGCGTATCTTGTTAAAAGTTCCGCACAAAATTCCACGCTTTCCTATAACCACACTGCTACAACGCCCTACCACCTCCACAAACATAGGCCTCAACTCACCATTCATCAAAATGTGTAACAACCTAAATTCATTTTATAAGTCCGTACCCGAAGCTGATGTATATGACGATTCTGAAGCGAAGTTCAAGGCAAGAATTTTGGCCTCCCTACACGCCAGGGACAAGTAATCGAGTCCATTCTTATACTTACTCTGTTTGTTTTGTTTTATTTTTGTCTGTTTTTTTATTTTATTTTATTTTATATTTTGTTTTTCTCGTGTAACCTGTTTCCTTTATTGTCATCTTTTTTTTTTTCGTTTTGTGTCACAATTGTACAAAAAAAACTTAGCTACTAAACGGTAAACTGGCATGTGTACTGTAAATGTTGTGTTTATCCGTAATTGGCATGTATATAAGAACTGTACCTACGATTTGTTTTTATGTGTGTGTATATATGTGCTGTGGGTGAACCTAAATAAATAAATAAATAAATAACCTTGAGTTAAAATCAAAAACAATACTTTGTATATTGTTTAAGAAAAAAATAGCCTTCCTATCATAAAATTCGGTGAAGCCATTTCGGAAGAGTTTGCTAGCAAACACTGTGACACCAGTTTTTATATATTAGATTATCCCAGTGCAGTAAACAAAAATTAATGAGTACCTAATTGTCAATTATGCCTTCTTCCCTCTTTTTATCTGACTTCTTTCCTTAGCGCACATTTAAAATCTTCAGTGCACCAATCTGTTGGTGGGTAATTATCTACTAAGCTGTCCCTCGCAGCGCTCTGGGTTTACCCACTCCTCGTTTTTGTTCTGGCGATGTGTCTTTGGAATGCGTTCCTTCTGAACATCACGATGACAATCGGTCAGTTGTCTTTTAAGGTGAAGGCACATTCGTAAGAAGTTAGCAGAATCATCACAGAATTGATCAGTTGGAATCGTCTCACAATAACATTGTTTATTTATATGTTTGTATTGTTATTAAGTTGTTCTATTTCTGCACCACTCAAAAAGTGACTGGTAGAAAATGCCTAAGGCAGCCTGTCTTTCGGCAATGTGTTTTTTACTAGTGCATAAAGTTTTAAAGAAGAAATAAACATTTGAACAGATTGTCAATCTTTGTAACCGACTTTGCTGGCAGTTTACGTCGCGTGGAATACCGATGTTTCATTCATACACACATAAAGTCGACCCTTTTTCCATACGGGTAGACTGTAACCAAGTTTCCTTTTGAAACATCAAAATGTCTACTTATCTTACCAAAAATATGTATTTTAACTTCACAATCTTCAGTTATCAGATTAAACCTTCCAAAAAATAATGGGTCCGTTTTTTAGCTTTTACTAGCCAGTGGCCTAACCCGCGTGTAACTAGAAAACTGTCCCAAGGGAACATATTCCCGTGATAAAAAGTCCCATTTCTAATTGCAGAGCAGTGGTGGCCGAGTGGTAACGGCCCCGACTTACGAGTTGTAGGTAGCGGGGTCAAACCCAGCCAGGCGCATTACTTTGTGTAATTTATTTCTTCACCATGCTCTCAAAACGGTGAAGGAAAACATCGTGAGGAAACCGGCATGCCCTAGAACCAAAAATTCGAAGACATGTGACATCTACCAACCCGCACTGGGCCCGCGTGGTGGATTACGGCCCATTCCCTCTCCTAGAGAGGAGGCCTGAGTCCCAACAGTGGGAATATTATAAGGCCGACTATGCTATGGTATGCTATAGCACTAACCTGTCCCACTTCTAATTGACGGGTGCATGCAAGGCCTTCAATATGAGCAGTTGAACCTCATAAAAATGAATAAACAAACAAGTTTCCCACTTAAAACATCGGTTACAATTTAGGGGACGGTGAAGCCTTCTACCTCTCTTTACAAAAAGTTAACTGTTTTACACTTTTATCAAAGCACTAGCTTTTGCCCGCGGCTTATAGTCCGCATACCGATTTTTAGCTTTCTACCTTGAAAATTGCGGAATGCTCCATACAAACTTCCACCCCCCATTTTAGGGGAGTGGAGGGTTAGAAAGAGACAAAAAGTAGCCTATGTCACTCTCCATCCCTTCAATTATCTTCACTTAAAAAATCACGTCAACTGGTCGCTCCGTTTTGCCGTGAAAGACGGACAAACAAACAGACACACACACTTTCACATTTATAATATTAGTATGGATCCCACGTATCTTCCTCACACTTTTCTCAAAGTAAACCGCCTGTCACTTACAACGCCTGGCTTAGAACCCACTTTATTGCCAGTGCTGATGAACTAACGGCTAATTGCTACTAAACCGTACTTTATGTGCCTTCAGCTCGTCATGAAACTTTTACTGCTCCGATATGGGTCGCCGGTTATGTTATTGCGGTCAGACGAAATTAAAATGATGAATTCAATTTATTCTTCGGGTGTCATTTCAGAGAAATATGGATGTTCTTTTTTTTAAATTGAAGTGTAAATTTTTTAATTATTTATTTAGAAATACATTACGAGTATAAGATAATACTAATAAGTAGGTGAGGACACGAAAAATAAATTCACTAAAATATTATTGTAATTAACAAAATAGTCAAACCGAATAAATATAAAACAAATCGTAAAAAAAAATTGTCACAAAATAAAATTATCATTTAAAATAAAATGTTCATCTATATATTTAAAAATGAATAGCTGTTCGTTAGTCTCGCTAGAACTCGAGAACGGCTGGACGGATTTGACTAATTTAGGTCTTGAAATATTCGTGATAGTCCAGGGAAGGTTTAAACGGTGAGAAAAAAGTCACAAAAAATCCGAATACAACGCCATCTCCAATTAAAATGCTATTATAAAATGAATTATGCTGTTCTGGTAATGCCAGTAGATGGCGTTATTCTTACTATTAGGCGGTACGAAGTTTGTCAATTTAGCTAGTATGAAATACAATTTTCATATAAAATAAGATCGTCATATTATAGAATAAGGTTTAAGAAAAAAAAAAAAAAATATAGTTAATAGTCCTTTCGTGTGTGGTTGGTCCTGCTTTATTGTTTGCATAGAAATATTTTTTTCTAAATGAAGTCAGTTTCTTTTTTTTTACGTATTGAAACCCACCTGAGTTCTTTCAGTGGCCTTTTGCAAGAGCCTCGGTAACTCTTTCAAACAATCCGTAGCCCTGGCAGCTAATTGAAATTTTTAACATTAACGTGGTGAAAACCATTAGTCTGATTGAAGAAAATGTCGTTAAGAATGATGAAGACCAGAGTAACAATTATTGACCGTAAAAGATGATATGGCTAATAAAAAACTTTTTACAAAAAAAATACAACCGACTTTAATGTAAAAAACACTGAAAAGTGCAAAATAACTTTATTTTGGGTGTCGGTGTTTGTATAATAAATAGTTTTGTCTCTTTGTCATTTAACACCGACTTCCGAAATTAAAGTTATATTACACTTTTCAGTGTTTACATTGAAGTCGTTGTACTTTTTTTGTAAAAAGTTTTTTTATTTTACACTTTTTAGTTATGGCACCACCACTAAAAAGTACCCCTCAGCCATACTTAAATACCTTATAGCCAGAGTACATCTCATGACAATTCTAATAATACCAAACACGGTTAGATTAAATTAATTTATTACAGAGTTCCGGTGCCTAACTTTAGGCTTCATCATCAGATCAGTTCGATATATTCCCCCTCTTGTTTCAGTCAGTCATCGACTACACGTATAAATAATGCAATTTTACTTGTTACGACAGTTCTGCTGTGATCTTATGAGGAGTTCTGTTCCATATCTTCGAAGTTCATGATCAGATCATAACAATATTTCTATGAGACCAACTTGGAAGCATATCCTTTCAAACAAAAAAAAAAAATGTTAAAATCGGTCCAAAATTGGCCGAAAATTCTGTGAACATATGTTCTTCTCTCTCTTGTAATTCGTGTAACATATAACATATAGGACCTAATAATTTTTCAAGTCGGTTAAAAAGGGGGTGACTGCAGAGATGACAGCTAAAAGAAAACTTTGGGAATAGAATATAATATTGCACCGAGTACAAATACATTGCGGTATATAAGAATGGTAATCATATTTCAGTTACACATCCATCCATCGTCGAAAGCATCGTTGTTTTCCATCAGGTGAGATAGCGGTCAAGTTTGCCATCAGGTGAAACCTATCAACAATATAAAAAATATAGGCAAAAGTTTGTACCTATGTGTGAGAAGGAGATAGGGATAAATAAGCGACACAGCCTTTATCGGTGAGGCTCGTTGATAGAGAGTTCATGGCGTAGAATTCAAATAACAATTACAACTGGATATATTTTATTGTGCTCTGATTGAATTCACTAAGATAGCGCTTTTTAAAATTCGTTACGGAATCTAGTTTGTAATTTAGTCATTTACTAGGAAACCTCAATATCGATTTGGAATAGTCTGTAAGGATATTGTTGCGAATAAAAATAAATAAAAAACATTTCGCATTTTCGAAATAGGATTACTGAAATCCTGTGGAGGTACGTGCTTTGGACGGCCTTCCTCAAGGTAGACCGGCAAGCTGGTGAGGGTCGCGGGAATCTGGAACCACAAGACCGATCATTGGGCGACACTTGGGGGAAGCCTATGTCCAGCAGAGGATGTCTTTCGGCTGAAATAATGATGACGATGTGTTTCTAATTAGTTTTCCATATGAAAGAATGTAGCTCCTTTTGTTTTTCGTTTACCACATTTTTGAATATGGTAATCAAAATCCAAACAAAATTAAACGCGCGAGGGAACGGCCCCTACGCCCCAGACGTTGGGATCCCAATCCCGATTTCCAGCCACTGGATGAGCCACTGAAATGTACATACACACTCACAAACTTTCGCCTTTATAAAATTAGTTTGATAACCTTTTAAAATTAAATCAAATCAAAGCATTTATCTATATAATTGTAATTCTTCTGTACGTGTGTTTGTCACCTAGCTCCTCTTAAATGACTTGACCGATTTAGCTCAAATTTCGTGTGTATATTTTACTGGATCCCTGGATGGTTTGGAAATGTAATTGAAGCCGTAATTGAGATTTTTTCTGGTGAAAAGCTAGCTTTCAGACAGGACAACTACTTTCTTGACTAAATCAACATTATTAGACTAGTTACCGTAAAATCTAACAATAAGAACACAAGACCAATACTGCCAATACCGCTAACTTAACGTCTGAACATTATCAATCAAATTATAACTTTTACTAGAACAATAATCTGAAACTAGTCAGTTAGTCTGTACACAGAAGAGTCCCTTGTGGCATCCCTCAGAGAAATCAGCTTCGATGTCAATAATAACATATAAATTATCTATCTATCGGTGTTAAGGGGGAAGTACTGAGGTAGCTTGCAAAATTAAAATTTTCTTAAGTTTTTTTTTGCATTTTACAGGTCACTGTCAACTTCTACGTTGGTTAAAACATGATTTTCAATTGTAACACGTACTTATTTTGGGTATGCTATAATTATAGCGGTAAGTCCCTCTTTGAGGAGTGGCTGGAAAGACGTCACGGCGTCCTCACCGCCACATGACGCAGGTCCTTACCGGACATGATATGTTTGGGAGGTTCCTGAACCGGGTTCTTGCAGAAAAAACGCCCGGGTGTCACCATAGTGTGGACCGCCTGGAGGACACGGTGGAGCATACAGTAAAGGTGTGCCCCGCTTGGGCAAGGCACCGCCGTGTCCTCGGGTGATCGTCGACAACGACCTCTCGCGCCGGGTTTTGGTACAGGCCACGGTCTGGAGCAAGAATGGTAGCCGGTTCATGCCTTCTGCCAAGCAGTAATGCTAGCAAAGGAGGCGGCCGCACGCGTGATGTAAGGAGCCGTCGGGACCCCGATCTCGATTTCCAACCATCGTAGGCTTAGGCTTACGGACGATGACCCATTGCTCGTCACCGTCAGGCTGTCCAGTAACCGTCCGGACCGAGTCGTCAACGGCGCGTAGTGTTCACTCGTGACTCAAAGGGATTTCAGTAAAACCATAGGAAGAAGGAACATAGGAGTGAGTAAAAGTGTGACACGACCTCTCGCTCCGTCCTAAGCGAGAGAAGTCATTGGATGATTTTCCACCAAAAAAAAAAAAAATGCACTTAAGAGTAATTAATCACTCCGGTTACTAAACTTTTAAGCGCTTATTTATGATTATTTGTGGGCCGTTTAATCGCCATACTCCTATAAGAGCTATACGTAAGTGCAGGAGTACATACACTGAGAAGGCTGTTTTATGTAAATATAAAACAAGAACATGGCGAGTTCTTTAGTTTTGTCACATGTCTTTGTAAAGCTTTGTATAAAATCCTCAAAGATGTGTTGTTTTCTAGAGCTGTTTTAACTAAATATATTGTGTTGATATTCCTTAAATCTTTCCTTGTTCCTACTTCTTTTTACCTCTCTGTCAATAATTCGTTCTGGTGTCCTTATTTCTTTCTTTGTTCGATTTTCAATCAAATTATACACATGCCGTTCTAAAACCAAGTGTGCCTATTATAGGAGTATAACCACTTAAAAATGTATAACAGGATGTATCTAACAGAACGATGCATTTCAGGCTAATAAAAAAAAAAATACACGACGAAATTGAATACCTACCATAACCAACTACAACACAAAAATAATTCAGACGTTTTCTGGAAAGGTTAGCTGTGTGAACTTACCATTTATTTAATTATGTGCAACCACATGTTGAACCCATGTTCTACAAAACATTTTCATTAATTTAAACACTCCAGTAAGGTCCGCAAAATAATAAACCACCTTATGCCCGCATTGGGTCGTCACCAAAGTGGACGTAATTTGGACCCTAGGGTCCGATTGTTTAAAGAGGACCCACGTTTTCGCGTAAGCTGTATCTTCAAAGCCTTCGTCCGAGTCCTTAAACGTTATCCGTCCGGTTTCCTTTCCTATCTTTGGGTATCTTTCGGATCCGGAATTCCGTTTGAGCTGTTTTTTCTTGCTTTAGAGCTTGGAGCGTTTGAAGTCTGTTCTGTTTTTTTTGTTCGTTCCATGGAGCATTTTAACAGTGGCTTTATTTTTTTTTGTATTGTATTTTTTGCAAGAGGGTGATTATTATTTTTTTGTTATTTCGGGCTTTAAAAGAAAGACGTTAAGCGTGAAACTCAGAAAAGTTTTTACTACGAGATATCTACCGTACCTGTTGAGTTAATTATGTAAAGTTGTTAAATAAGAAAACAATTTTATGAGTAAACTAGATTTTTACGCGGTTTCTCCATCTAAGTACATTTTTTTTTCTTCTCAAATTTGAGAATATGACTATGGGTGTAAACTAATTCATCTTCTAGATGTCTATTTTACAGACAGCCTCCTCATAAAGCTTTTTTTACAGTAGCTGAAATATTTTTATTTTTTTAAGTTCTTGGACTGGCTGTTCTCAATCAACCGTCGCTTTTGTGGTATATTCTAAAGGAACCATGTTTTTTTTAGAAATAAAAAAGAAATCCATGCAAATCAGTAACAGGGTGTTGCTTACCTACTATCAATGAAATGCTTTTACCAACACTTAAACAACCTTTACAAATATTTTTATCATATCTGTGCTGCGGGCTTGCGGACGGCGAGCAATGGGTAGCCCGCCGTCCGACCGTCCGGTAACCGTCCGGACCGAGCCCAAGTTGTCGACGGCGCGTATTGTTCCACGCGCGCCTCAGGGAGATGTCAGCAAATCGTAGGGGCCCAGTAGGGTCGAAGCCTACTGGGGCCATGGGTAGTGTGAAAACGAAACCCGGGGCCCTGAGACGAAGGCAACAAAGGAACGGGAGTGGGTTTTTAGTCAGTAAAAGTCTGACACTATCTCCCGCTCCGCCCAAGGGCGGGATTTGTCATTAGATGATTTTACCACCTAAAAAAAAACATCAGTGCTGGTTAACGAGACTCAAAATAATTGATATTTATTTTTCATGAATCAATAAAAGTGTATACTTTTGCAAATGTAATTAATATTATAAGTAATATCTGAATATAACAAATACGGTTATATAAATAATGATTATCTTTATCTAATATATAAAATTCTCGTGTCACGGTGTTCGAACTTGAACTCCTCCGAAACGGCTCGACCGATTCTCATGAAATTTTGTGAGCATATTGAGTAGGTCTGAGAATCGGCCAACATCTATTTTTTTTTTTTTTTTTTTTATTTATATGGCAGAACAACGTTTGCCGGCTCAGCTAGTATATATATAATCTAATATATAAAATTCTCGTGTCACGGTGTTCGAACTTGAACTCCTCCGAAACGGCTCGACCGATTCTCATGAAATTTTGTGAGCATATTGAGTAGGTCTGAGAATCGGCCAACATCTATTTTTTTTTTTTTTTTTTTTTTTTTATTTATATGGCAGAACAACGTTTGCCGGCTCAGCTAGTTCTCCTATACCTGTGTTTGCGACCTTCTAAACGGTTTGACCGATCTTGATATTTTGTGTGTATATTTGAGAAGATCCCAGGATAGTTCGAAATTACAATTAGACACGGTAGGATTTTTTTTTCGGTGGGAAAATCATCCAATGACATCCCCCGCTCTTTTGCGGAACTTGAGATAGTTTCAGAATTTTACTGACTAAAAACCCACTTCTGTTCCTTCTTTGCCTTCGTTCCAGGGCCCCGGGGTTCTCTTTCGCATCACCCATGACCCCAGTAGGCTTCGACCCTGCTGGGCCCCTACGGGACACGGTAGGTTGCACTCCATTCGGGTACCAATTTCGTTTCTGACGATAGGCCAGCTTTTGGGCGGGATAGCGTCTGTCGGGACTGCTAGCAGTTAATGTAAACTTTTTCTTGTTGCATGAAAATAGTAATATCGTAAAACTGAAAAATTAGGTATAATAAAAAAGTTTATTTAGTTTTTTACCATAACTGGAGAAAAAACGTGAAAAACTTGGTTTTATAGTCGTAAAATCTTGAATATTTTCGTACTTTTGCCAAGTATCTACACGTTTTATTATATAACCTCTTTTATCCAGTACCAGAGGTTCAGATTTCCTAGGCGAGTGCTTTTCTATGCTGAGTGTAAAAATTGAAATGCACTCTCGACTTCGAGCACTCCACTTTTAGTGAATCCACCGGTATGAATACGATCTTGATGGACCTAACATTCTTACAATGTTTAGATTGGATGGCCTCGAAATTTTTGTAAAGGATTTTGATGTAATATTTTTTTTTTCATTTATTATTAAGAACAGATTTCTTAATAATTGATTACAATCTAGCCTAAAAGAGTATTTGGAAACTCGGAACATGCCGAGAGATCTGCCAAAATTGTCGGAGTTTCTAAGCTTCTTAGAGAGCAGATTCACTGCCGTTTTGATAGATCTTTATACAACTTGTGAGCACTCGGACCCCACGAACCGAGAGTTTCAACCCCAAACGGTTCGAAAATATAACTTCCAAAAAGGTTATTATCTATTATACTAGCTGTTGCCCGCGACTTCGCCCGCGTTAAGTTCGTGAAACGCAACAGTAAATAATAAGCAATTTAACTCCGACTTATTAATATACGTTATAGGTTTTGTTAAAACTAAGAATAGCATCCTTTAGCACTTTAAGCACTTTCTTAGGGCCTGTGCCACACTTGAAACAAAACTGTCTTAGACAGAGTTGTCTACGACATCGCAGACTTGTTTGCGACAAGACTGTTTTGTCTACGTCACGGCGCACACCATCAAGACAAAACAGTCTAGTCCGGTGTACGGCCAGTATTGCCAACTTAGTGGATTTTCCACTAAAACTGATGGTTTTAACATTTAGTTGCGAAATATGTGTTTTAGTGGCTAGTGGATTTTTCTAGTGCTTTATTAAAATTCAATTTCTTACTAAAAATGCGATCACTCGGGTGTAAATCAGCACCATAGAATCCATAATTGTCAATCTGATACCGACGATGATGGCAAACAGAAATGATTCGTCTGAAGACGAATTAATACATAGCTGTTATTGAATAATTTGTATGTTGATTTACCTACCAATTTTAATTTACCTAGAAATGGTATTTTGATCAACTGATTGTTAATTTTTATCACATATTTTTGATAATTTTTGTTAGTGGTTTTCTGGTGGTTTTAAAAGTTACACTAACTTACCACTAGAGACCTAGAGGTAAGTGAGTGTAACTGTTTCCAACACTGTAGGTCTCAAAACAGTATTGTCTCAGACAAGTCTGCGGTGTCATAGACAAGTCTGTCTAAGACAGTCTTGTCTGAAGTGTGCGCAGGCCCTTAGAGTCTGGTATTGATAAAACACTTTGTTCATGTGTTATATGCATAGCACAGCATTGATCACTATTATACACTAACTTTAAACACTACACTAACTCAAATGGTTTAGTTGTCTTTAGTCTACGCACTAGGTCCGTATTATTTATGTAACTATAATAAACCTATATCTCCTCAACAATTTGTGTGAATATGTTTAGGTGGATGCAAAATGCTTACTAAGAAATAAGAATCAAAAGACCAACCTGGTTCTTTGATCTGCATTTTTTTTTTGAGGTTGAAAATCATCAAATGAGTTCTTTCGCTCTAGGGCGAAGCAACACGGCATGTCAGACTTTTACTGCCTAAAAACCACACCTGTGTTCCTTCAAATTCAAAATTGTTTATTGTGGTACACAGGTCCTTCATTTGGCCTTTACATTCTAGGGCCACAAAAACTCTTTCAAATGCTCCCGTAACCCAACTTGAGTCGCAAGTGGTATGTATAACTTATTCGTATGCACCCGAACAAAGGTGGTTCTGAAACCTATGACCTGATGAGGGTCACAAGAATCCAATGGATGCGAGACGCACAGCAAGCTTAGACAAGTTAATAATCTACAATCGTTAACACTAAGGTAGGTGCCAGATAAAAATAGAATAACGGTCATTGACCCCATATTTTGATATTCATAATTTCAAAAACGGAAATAAAGACATAAAGCTGTCTTGAATCTACATGTATTGTAATCCACAATCAAAAACAGTTCATTGTATGTTTTTCGGGTACCTACGCAAAGATATTAGGAAAAGGTCAATGTACTTTATTCAATCATAAGACTGGACAGAGGCGGCCTGCGCCTGGTGACGGGGACCATCACCGGACACTGAATAAGCACCTCCACACAATAGGCATCACAGACAGTCCCCTGTGCAGAGCATGTTTGGAGGGGGAGGAGACAATTGCACATGTGCTCCTGGACTGCACAGGTATCACTGAAATACGCACACGAACCTTAGGATCCCCGAACTCCCTTATTGATGTCCTGAAAAACCTAAGAGGCCTTATCTGTTTTTGGAGAGAGGTGTGCTGGTTGGAATAAGCCCACCTAAGGTTATGGCCGCCATGGCCCACGTACAATGGTCCACATAGGACTAAGTGCGGAAACCAAACATAAATAGATAGAATAGATAGATGTACTTTATTCCACGTTTATCTCGCACCTTCTATAGTAGAAAACTAATCAATTGTATGGGACTGACATCATCTCAACAAAATTCGTAGCAAAGTTTTCATCATTCAAAATGACAGAATAAAATATAATCGTTTCTAGTTCTACAATGTTCATTGCTACAACGCTGAGGTGTTATCGATTGTAGAAAGAGATTCGACACGAAACGGCCGTGACTTGGCTAGGCCACAGGATCGGACGTTATGGCGACACTTGGAGTAAGCCTTTGTCCAACAGTGGTTGTCTTTCGGCTGAAATGATGTTTAAAAAACCCAATTACGGGGTTGAGAATCTGAATCGTTTAATAAGTTTTCAACTTCGAATTCTCAACTCAGCAACGGAGTCTATTAGGCTGTACGAGCAAGTGTGAAAACGTAACCCGGGGCCCTAGTACGAAGGCAACGAAGGAACAGGAGTGGGTTTTAAGTCAGTAGTTAAGTTTGACACTATCTCTCGCTCCACCCAAGAGCGCGATTTGTCATTAGATGATTTTCCCACCTAAAAAAAAACCCATACATATCAATTGTATTAATTTTGTGCTGACATCGACGCGCAGCGAATGAATAAAGACACACATTTAAGTAAGCGCTTTAGTAGTTGCATAGCATTGTTGAAAGACTCATTAGCCGCGTGTCGACCATTTATCATTTTCGGGCAATACACAAATTGAACAAAATCAGTTTATCATTTAAATGTACCTTTACCCCGTACATAGGCATTATATCTATACTACTGCGTTATATTATCATCATCATCATTTCAGCTGAAAGACGTCCACTGTTGGTTATAGGCCTCCCCCAAATGTCGCCACAATGACCGGTCCTATGCGTCTCTTATCCATCGGATTCCCGTGACCCTCACCTCACCAGGTCATCGGTCCACCTTGTGGGAGGCCTTTCAACGCTGCGTCTTCCGGTACGTGGTCGCCATTCCAGAATCTTTCGTCCCCATCGGCCATCTGTTCTGCGAGCAATGTGCCCTGCCCACTGCCACTTAAGTTTGACGATTCTTCGGGCTATGTCTGTAACCTTGGTTCTCCTGCGGATATCTTCATTTCTTATTTTCTGTGTTATATAGAAATAAGTTATACCTGAATTATTATTCCTGTTTCCTATTCATGGTTTATTTATATATCTTCTTTGTATGTATTTGTCTTTATTTTTCTCTTTCATTGCTACTTTCACTATTTTTCTCTGCATCACTCAAAGGTTGATTGTTAAAAAATGCTTAAAGCATTATATTCGCCTCTATACTTTTGATAGCAGTGGTGGCCGAGTGGTAATGGCCCCGACTTACGAGTTGTATGTAGGTCGCGGTTTCAAACCCAGCCAGGCGCATTACTTTGTGTAATTTATTTCATCACCACCGCTCTTAAAAAGGTGAAGGAAAACATCGTGAGGAAACCGGTATGTCCTAGAACCAAAAATTTTAAGACATGTTACATCCACCAACCCGCACTGGGCCCGCGTGGTGGATTACGGCCCATTCTCTCTCCTAGATATTTTATTATTTTTTTATTTATTTATTAAATTAGGTTCACCAACGATTGTAAACACTGAATACAGTAACATAACAAATATATAAAATTAAACTTCAGCGCAACAATTACTTACAGGTAAACACCACATACATGAAACAATAAATTAGATATTAAGCTGCAGTAAAAAATCATTAAAAAAAATTTCATTACAATAAAATAATTTAAAATTCAAATAAAAAAAAAACAACAACATTCACAAAAGTTATAAAAAGATAAATTTCTTCTGTAATTGGAATATTGAAATAATATGATACTCTAGCTATTTCAGTCGAAAGACGTTCTACTGTTGGATGTAGGCCTTCCCAAGAGTCACCATAACGATCGGTCCTTTAGGTCTCGCATGCATCGGATTCCTGCGATTTAAGTCTCAGTGGGCTGTGCACATTGCTCGCAGAACAGATGATCGATGGCGCCGAAATGTTTTGGAGTGGTGACCACGTACTAGAAGACGCAGCGTTAGAAGGCCTCCCAAAAAGTGAACCGGCGACCTGGTGAGGTTCACGGGAATCCGACAAATGCAAGATGCACAAGACCGTTAATTGTGGTGACTCTTGGGAAAGAGTGAGGGAGAGAATGACTGTAAATTCATACTTATCTACTATGTACCACAATAGTTACGCAATACTAAAAATAATTCAATGGAGCTATAGTAATAATCATGAGACTCTCAGAAAAGATTAAGTAAGCTTATCTCTTCTCACAGTTCAGGTAAGTACCTAGATACCGACGTTGAATTTACCATCCTAGCATAAGCAAAAATGATAGTCATCGTTTTAGACCACAATTCGGGAGAACTGTCCTCATTTATCTCAAATCCGAAGGCGGGTCTACAGGCTACTCGCGCCCAGACTAACATTATTTGTACTAATTATAACTTGTATGAATAAGAGCCTAATAATTGTAGAACAATACAGTGTCTGCTGGCGTTAATACTTAATTAAGATGGACGGTAACTATTGTGTGAGGTGTAAGGCTGGCCTCATACATCTGGAATGGCTCTGTGGATTCATAATCTGATTTTATATTATTAATTCAGAAAAACCGAAATACCATACAATATCAGTATTCTCCACACAGATTCTGACTTTTTCAGAACATGAATTTCTCAGATCTATATTTTCTCAGAACGTTCCGAATTCGGGATCGAAATATTTAAGATTATGAGTTCATAACGCGTGTATTCCCATACATTTTAAATGACGTCCACTGCTCCTCCAAGTATTTAACGGCACACACATACTGGAATAGGGAGAGCAGTGATGGCCGAGAGAGCACTGATGGCCGAGTGGTAACGGCTCCGACTTACGAGTTGTAGGTCGCGGGTTCAAACCTAGCCAGACGCATTACTTTGTGTAATTTATTTCATCGCCACTGCTCTTAAAACGATGAAGAAAAACATCGTGAGGAAACCGGCATGTCCTGGAACCAAAAATTCGAAGACATGTGACATTCACCCGCCTGCACTGGGCCCGATTACGGCCCATTCCTTCTCCTAGAGAGGAGGCCTGAGTCCCAGCAGTGGGAAAATTAAAAGGTTGATTATGCTATGCTATGCTATGCTATGCTACGTTCTGGAATCAGATTATAAATAATTTCAGTTGACACTGCCACAAGTAATGCGATTAATACTAATTTCTTTTCCAAAAAGACGTTTGCATGTGCCAGAAATCACGAGACTAACTGATCAATCTGAATTTTTAATATATGTGTGAGGCAAGGTGCCGAGATTTAGGTTATAAATTTTAGATTACGAATCCAGAGAGCCATTCCAGATGTACGTGGCCAGCCTAAGTAATGAAATGTCGGATATGTTAAATATAAAGCAAATAGAAATGTTAAATAATGAGTTTTAATATTACATGGAATGATTGTATTACAATTAAACGTTAAACATATTTCATTCATGCAATAAACTACGTACAAATATCTAAAGTAGATATCTATAGAGAATACAAGAATTCACAATGAATGCCACTGTGGAGTCTGAGCAGAAAATAGGTCGGAGTATAAATAGTCTTCACTCGGAGTAGAACAATGCTGGTGATCATTTTGAACTTAACAACAACCAGATTAAATGATTCAACGAACCATATAAAAGACAAGGGGCACTTTTGTATGGACTGCGTAACCAGAGCAGTACCGTGTTGTGACATAATTAAGCAATTTGAGATCAGTTTTATTTTACGGATCTACAGTCAGACATCAGCAGGAAATAATTATAACTCATTTTATTTTAGTAGGATGTCCCTTATGTATGACGTTTCGGTTTTATACCTTATTTCATTTTTTGTCGTATAGACCAAAAAAAATTAAGTCATTCAGTAGTAATAAACGAAGTCTTCGCTTCTTCACTGAACTCGGTCTTCACAGGCACCTAATAATCTGAAGTAATAACATAACATATTTATTTATTTCTCTTCTACAAAGGTGCCTTACAAACTAACATTACATAAGTAGATAGGTGCAAGTATTCCTTTGTGGGAGACTGGCATCTGCACTAGGAAATCCTAACACACAGATTACCAGGCACAGACTGGTTTTTTTTTCAAATAAGGTTCTTTAAAAAAAAAACTACTAAAATAAAATAAAAAAGAGAAGCAACAAAAAACGGGAGTTATGTTTGTTTGTGGTGGTAGTTATGGTGTGGTGTGGAGGTAGTATTAAAGTCAGGCACTACCTCGATTAAATAACAATTGATTGATTATATGACGATTCGCTTTTCTAGGACCTAACCCTTTAAGTTACCAAAAGAAGGATCGCCCATCTTTAAGGACTCATAACTTCATCAATACAAATACACAATGTTAATCCCGCGGCGGCTTTGATTAGCATTATTTTAATGGTCTTAGGACATCTTTGTAACAGAAGGAATGGCAAATTAATTTATGTTTCACGTGTTTCAACAAGATGAAACGGTGGATAGTAAAGTCGAGAATGTGTTTTTAATAACGTTATTAGTTGACAATAGTAATGTGGTTCTTTTTTTCCTGGTAGGAAAATCATGTAATGACATCCCCCGCTCTTGAGCGGAGCGGGAGATAGTGTCAGACTTTTACTGACTAAAAACCCACTCCTGTTCCTTCTTTGCCATTTCTCCAGGGCCCCGGGGATCTCTTTCGTATCACCCATGGCCCCAGTAGGCTTCGACCCTGCTGGACCCCTACGGTTGCTGACATCTCCTTGAGGCGCGCGTGGAACTGTACGCGCCGTCGACGACTTGGGCCCGGTCCGGACGGTTACCAGACGATCGGACGGCGAGCCACCCATTGCTCGCCGTCCGCAAGCCCGCACCTACGGTGGCCGGAAATCGGGATCGGAATCCCGGCGGCGGTTGGGGCGTGAGGACCTTTGCCTCAGGCGATCGGCCGCCTCTTTTGCTAGCATTACTGCTTCGCAGAAGGAGGCGACCGCCTGCCACTCCTTCTCGCTCCGGACCATGGCCTGTACCAGGGCCCGGTGCAAGAGATCGCTGCCGCCGATCGCCCACACGAAATAGTAATGTGGTAATGATGTTTGTAAACACGAGCAACACTAAGAAATGGGTAATGAGTATTATTTATAAAAAAACACAAAATTCGGTCAAAATTTCATAAACTTTTTATTTACAAACGAGTTTGGTCCAAATGCTTAGTAGTAGTAGCGGCTGTAGGGGAAAGGTGCTCCGTATCCGACGGCTCCGAACCTAGCCAAACCGTAGGGAGAGGCGTAAGAGAGAGCAGGAGCAGCGAGGGGAGCGGCGTAGGAGATGGCGGGAGAGGCGTAAGAGATGGCGGGAGAGGCGTAAGAGATGGCGGGAGCGGCAGCGATGAGGGCAGGGTCCTTGCGCACGACGGCGTTGAAGCCTTCGGCGCCGGCGGCGTAGTCGACGGTACGGCGGGTGCCGTCAGACTCCAGCAGAGAGTACTGACCCTGCACGTTGTCGCCCACGCGGTTCTCAACCTGGTGCTTCACATCTCCGGTGAAGGGATCAGCCACGCCGTATGAGAAGCTGGAGAGATCGCTGGCGTTAGCGATGGCCATCAAGGCGAAGAGTGCGACGAACTGGAAGAATGAGACATATGATAAATATTAATCGGCCAAGATTTAATGAAATAAAATCATTTGCTAACTTTTGAGTAAAATTTGTTTTAATTTTATGTTGTATCCCAATCAACTACTGATTGCTATGCTTACAGGGGAATATGACTAAAAACCAGGTTAATCATCAGTTTATCGTTAGTAAATAAAAATTCCGAATTGGTAAGAAATTGCAGAGCATTGAACCACTTTCATTGTTTTAATAAAACGTTCGCTTTTTATTAATGTAATCACAACTAGCCATGAGTAAAGAAAAAAGAATAAAAAAGATTTTCAATGCTATCTTTTATAAATTATCCTTTGGTGTTTTTTGGTATCCATAAAAATTGCACAAACAAAAATAAATAGTCCAAAATAAATACCTTCACAAACATTTTGTAGGATTGTTGTTGCGACTACGTCTGACACAAGACTGATACTGATCCTTCGGCTCCTCCACCTTTTTATATCCTCAAAACATAATCCAGTTCTGCAGAATCAGGAAGCTCACGTCAAAAACAAGGTGCTCTTGAATTGATTACGGATTGAATAAAATTCGTCTCATTACTGTTGACACTCGCCGCACTTTCGTTCGCAATAATACGACCTTGAATTTAAAGTTTAAGTGAAGTACTATATAGTTTATGAGTCGGTATTTTATGTCAGATTTTATTATTTTTAAGGGTTTATTGATGGGTTTGCTGTGCTATAATTATTATTGTTGTTTTTGTCAACTTGCCTTGGACTAGTAAGTAGTCATAACACCATTCTTTAAAACATCTTGGGGGTTTCGGACCTTTGGAAATCAAACGAGGGGCCGAAGCCAGCTTGCAGAGTTTCTTTTGGCACTTTCCATGAAATGTGGCACCAACCGCCGATTATTTATGCACTTAAAAACTATGTGAGTGTATACAAGTACCACCCTTGGCTGTTATGGAAATTTTCCGACATATGGAAAACAAAGTTATTTGGTTTTCTTAACACATGGTTTACATTTTTAAATATTTCTTAAACAAAACGGATTAATAAAACTTTTAAAAGTATAAGCCCGAAGGTATCGGGAACAAGGTTCAAGCTACCGGTTCCAGAGAGAGGAACCTATTAATAATACTGTCAGTGTTTAGCTGCCTAACAAGAACCTCGTACCTAAAGTAATAGTCGAAGCTATATCATTGGCTAACACGACAATCGATATCGGTACAATGATTAGCTATTTCACATCTTACATGTCAACAACAACGCAAGCCAATTCAATATACGTTATTGATTTGTAAACATTGTCATTATTTTGTCTGACTTTAAAAAGACTTCAACATCGATCACCAATAAAGAAAATTCTTCATTATGATGATCGATGGATTTCTAAGAATTTTTTCTGCAGCAAAATGCATGCTTTCTGCATTTCCTCCACTAGATAGGAGGCCTGAGTTCCAGCAGTGGGAACATTATAAGCCTTATTATGCTACATGGTACCTATTTGAGATGTCATTAGCATTAGCCTTTAGAATAAATTATATCATATGAGTACAGATATTGAAACAATATCGGGTAAACGGTCAACTTTAACGTCCCCTGTCGCAGCTGCCATCATCAATCACTATCAATTTTAGGCACTAGATACAAATAACCGATGTCATTCATTCAAAATGATTGACACACTAAATTGGATTTCAAGAACTTGGCGCTGTAAAACAATTTGTTAGACAATGTTAGTGCTAAAATACTGAGCATAATGTATTCAAAGTCCATGCCGCTTACATAAATTAATAAAAAGACATTTTAATGTTCACATGAATGAAAAAACAGGGTCTTTAAGTCAAGAGTGAATAGGTCACTTCTAGGCAAGCGTGCTCCACCGTCGATCACATCATCGCTTACTATTAGATGTGATAGAGGTCAAGCGTGAGCCTATCAGCATTAGGTTACTTCTAGACAAGCGTGCTCCACCGTCGATCACATCATCGCTTACTATTAGATGTGATAGAGGTCAAGCGTGAGCCTATCAGCATTAGGTTACTTCTAGGCAAGCGCGCTCCACCGTCGATCACATCATCGCTTACTATCAGATGTGATAGAGGTCAAGCGTGAGCCTATCAGCATTAGGTTACTTATAGGCAAGCGTGCTCCACCGTCGATCACATCATCGCTTACTATTAGATGTGATAGAGGTCAAGCGTGAGCCTATCAGCATTAGGTTACTTATAGGCAAGCGTGCTCCACCGTCGATCACATCATCGCTTACTATTAGATGTGATAGAGGTCAAGCGTGAGCCTATCAGCATTAGGTTACTTATAGGCAAGCGTGCTCCACCGTCGATCACATCATCGCTTACTATTAGATGTGATAGAGGTCAAGCGTGAGCCTATCAGCATTAGGTTACTTCTAGGCAAGCGCGCTCCACCGTCGATCACATCATCGCTTACTATCAGATGTGATAGAGGTCAAGCGTGAGCCTATCAGCATTAGGTTACTTCTAGGCAAGCGTGCTCCACCGTCGATCACATCATCGCTTGCTATCAGATGTGATAGAGGTCAAGCGTGAGCCTATCAGCATTAGGTTACTTCTAGGCAAGCGTGCTCCACCGTCGATCACATCATCGCTTACTATTAGATGTGATAGAGGTCAAGCGTGAGCCTATCAGCATTAGGTTACTTATAGGCAAGCGTGCTCCACCGTCGATCACATCATCGCTTACTATCAGATGTGATAGAGGTCAAGCGTGAGCCTATCAGCATTAGGTTACTTATAGGCAAGCGTGCTCCACCGTCGATCACATCATCGCTTACTATTAGATGTGATAGAGGTCAAGCGTGAGCCTATCAGCATTAGGTTACTTCTAGGCAAGCGTGCTCCACCGTCGATTACATCATCACTTACTATCAGATGTGATAGAGGTCAAGCGTGAGCCTATCAGCATTAGGTTACTTATAGGCAAGCGTGCTCTACCGTCGATCACATCATCGCTTACTATTAGATGTGATAGAGGTCAAGCGTGAGCCTATCAGCATTAGGTTACTTATAGGCAAGCGTGCTCCACCGTCGATCACATCATCGCTTACTATTAGATGTGATAGAGGTCAAGCGTGAGCCTATCAGCATTAGGTTACTTATAGGCAAGCGTGCTCCACCGTCGATCACATCATCGCTTACTATCAGATGTGATAGAGGTCAAGCGTGAGCCTATCAGCATTAGGTTACTTATAGGCAAGCGTGCTCCACCGTCGATCACATCATCGCTTACTATTAGATGTGATAGAGGTCAAGCGTGAGCCTATCAGCATTAGGTTACTTATAGGCAAGCGTGCTCCACCGTCGATCACATCATCGCTTACTATCAGATGTGGTAGAGGTCAAGTGTGAGCCTATCAGCATTAGGTTACTTATAGGCAAGCGTGCTCCACCGTCGATCACATCATCGCTTACCATCAGATGTGATAGAGGTCAAGCGTGAGCCTATCAGCATGAGGTTACTTCTAGGCAAGCGTACTCCACCGTCGATCACATCATCGCTTACCATCAGATGTGATAGAGGTCAAGCGTGAGCCTATCAATAATAAGAAAGCAACTTTTCTTTACAGAAGCTTTTTTTTTAAAATTCAGCCAAGGACATTCAAAATTTTGATTATATGCCACCTTGATGATGATAGACTTCGCCAGAATTAACTATTTGCCTATTTTTGTACAATATTTTATAATAAACAACAAAAAAAAAATGTTATAAAATGTTTTTTTTTTTATTATTATAGCACTATAAAGAAATCAGCATCAAAATTAGTAATTAAATGAAGCAACAATTAGCATTCCAAATATATCTCGCTGTCTCTTTTGAGCACACGTAATTTAATAGCGGTGACGTCACATTTCATTAAGTGCATCCTTATACTGTTATTTGACAGTTTGGCCTTCCAGCAGATTTGAGAGATTTCTAGCTTGATTAATATTGAACAACTTTGAAAATTTCTTTCTATTGCGATTTTGAATAAAATTATTTTTTGATACAAACAATAAAAAAAAATAGTCGAATACCCAATTCCAAAGCCGCTAGCAGGATCTCAAAATCAAAACCAGAATACAGCTCAAACATCACTTCACGCAGTGCTGAATACCCACTCAACCTCGGACTTTTTTATGTACGCAGACGATTTAAAGTTTTTGAAAATTATTAGGTCTGAAGAGGATATATTAAAACTACAAAGTGACCTTCATCGTCTCGTTCAATGGTGTAACAGTAATAAAATGGAACTGAACCCTAAAAAGTGTTACCATGTTAAATTTACAAGAAAAAACATCCCAATACGCAGTAGTTACCATATATCCGAAGTCGAAATTAAGGAAGTTGATACAATAAAGGATCTCGGAGTACTGTTTGACAAAAAATTAACTTTTACACCACACATTGACAATATTATTAAAAGAGCCTCGAAAATGTTAGGGTTCGTCTTAAGAAATTGTAAAACTTTTCGTCACAATAGAACCAAAATGCTACTGTATAACAGTCTCATTCGTAGTATCCTTGAATATAATAGTGTAGTCTGGCGTCCTCACTACGCAACACATTCATTGCGACTTGAACGTGTCCAGAAACGCTTCGCATGGCATCTCGCATTTTCCAATGGTATCGCCAAAAAAATAAAGTCATATAATAAAAGACTTGAGCATTTTAACATGACCTCGCTAGACAAACGTAGACACTTAATTGATACAATGTTTGCTTACAAGATCATTAAGCACAAAATGGACAGCCCTAGCTTACTCGCCCTTTTCAGATTTCGTGCACCCTCTAGAATCCCGCGTAGTGCCATCACTCCTCTTTGCATGCCAATTAGAAGAACAGTTCTGGGAGCCAATTCACCTGTTGCGAGAATGTGTAAAGCGGTGAATGGCTACAGTGATGTTATTGATCTCCACTTTGACTCACTCGCTAAACAGAAAGCCATTATTAATAGTTTACCCTTCAACCCCTAGTCATTTTTTATATAAATAATTGTATCACTATTACTAATTTATTAATTTTATCACTGTAATTAATTTTATTAATGTTATTAATTCATAATTTTAATTTGATCACTATAATCAATTAAATAAATAATTAATTAAAGTTATTTCTAACACTGTAATCAATTTATTAATGTTACCAATTTAATCAAATGAATGTTTATGATTTGTTATGATAAATGTTTTTTTTTTTTATGAATATTATGAGAAAAAAAAAATGATTTTTGTATGATATTTTTTAATGAATTTAATAGTGCTTATGAATGTCTTATAATTTTTAATATGTTCTATGATTGTTTGTGAATATGCATTTTTAAAACTTTTTATGAACTTTTGTATTTTTTGTTGTTTTTTTTTTTGTAATTTTTAATTAATTTAATGATTTTTTTTTAAATGAATTTTTACTGTAGCTTAATCTATAATTTATTGTTTCATGCATGTGGTGTTTACCTGTAAGTGATTGTTGCGCTGAAGTTTAATTTTATATATGTGTTATGTTGCTGTATTCAGTGTTTACAATCGTTGGTGAACCTAATTTAATAAATAATAAAAAAATAAATAAATAAATAACCTTTTATTGTATTCAAACCGAGACAAACGACCAGTCCACTCTAAACAATAAACCATATTCCATTCATCTCACTCGCAGCCCCTCAAATTAATCATCATTGAAAACGCAACCCAAGTTCGATTGCAACAGTTATAGAATCGTCCCTGACAAGCAATGTATTATTACAAAATTGTTGGTCCGACAGGAAACGTTGCTAGAGTATAGATCTACTAGTTCATTTTCATTTGTCCAACTAGTTTGATGCCAACATTTTACAACTAGTTGTAACGTAGGAGTTGCATCGAGTTGTTTTAGCGAAATGAGTTTGTGTTCGAAATTTGGGAGATCTGTTAACTGTCGTGTCTCGTTGTGTAGTTGTTGCGACGTCCTATAAACCTGCATGTTATTGTAGTTAGCATAGAACTGAGAATCATCATTTCGGCAGTGTCCAGATTTTCATTGAAGATTAATTTAAACCGAGATCAGTCACGGTATCGTTAGGTCAACAATCAGTAAATTTTATGGGAATAAGGAATATGCATGAAAAAAATATTTTCTGATTTTTTGCACTAGTGCGCCACAATTTATTACTTTTATCGTATCAATCTGAGCACTAAACGACCCCAATGAGTCGCGCGTCAACCCCTATTTATTTACATTTTCGTAAGTGTATTGAAAAACGTCGTTTGATGCACGTGGAAATTTGTCGCCTATAAACTCGTTAAAAAATAAATGGCCCGTTTTGACATTTGAGAAAAACCCTAGAATGTAACTTGGAACGAAACTGAAAGAAACAGTAAAATAATAATTAGGAGTCCGGTGTAGTAGTAGCTACTTTAGGAGTAGCTACACTACACCGGATAAGCCGATAGGTAGTCAAAATACAAATGTCAAAACGGGCCTTTTATTTTTTGACAACTTTTTCACAAATACGTTTCAGTGTTGCCAGCACAATTAGTCAATTGCAATGAATAATCGAATACACAACAAATTAAATAATATTCATGGTTACAAAAAACAGACTAAATAATCTGATTACGTATTACCAGTCTGTTTTCGTAGTTTTTGTTACTATTTTGGTGTACAATAAAGTTTTATTCTATTCTATTCTATATTCTATTCTATTCAATTCTATTCTATTCTATTCTATTCTATTCTATTCTATTCTATTCTGTTCTATTCTATTCTATTCTATTCTATTCTATTCTATTCTATTCTATTCTATTCTATTCTATTCTACGTATCAAAATATAACAAAAGTTTAGACAATACGAGTACCATCTCTAGTTGTCGTCGTTTCCAAACTCTGTGGTCTTTTGTACTTTACGTAAGCAGTGAAGTTTGTCACTATACGTATTTAAAAGTTTCTGTAGGAATGCAGTTTCACTGAGTTACTATATACCACATAATGACTGCAATAAAATATCTGAGTTTGAGCTATTACTCCGCGTTTATATCCACTGTGAAGTACGTCATTAAAGTATGGGATTTATAATAACTTTTAGTTTGGAGCTAATTATAATTCTGTACAATTGATTCTTATTCTTACATACATAGGGCACGTCATAATCATGTCAGTAAGTCCCATCTTTGAGGAGTGGCTGGGGAAGCGTCTCGGCGTCCTCATCTTCTGCATGTTGCTACCAGCCACGGTAGATGTGGGTTCAAGGACTACGAGCAATGGATAGCTTGCCGTCTGACCTGCCGGTTCCACGCGCTTCTTAAAGAGATGTCAGTAAACCATAGGGGCTCAGCAGCTTAATGAACTTGAAAACTGTTGAACCGTTTTTGATGCGGGTTTCACCAATATACAGAGTGATTCATGAGGAAGGTTTAACTATCATAAAAAAAATTATGTTATAGTAAAGAATGGCCGATAATTTCATAGATTTCTGACACCCGTACGAAACTGAGGCGGGTCGGTAGTATAGTACTTAAATACATTTTGATACATATAAGCATAATCAGCCTTTTAATGTTCCCACTGCTGGGAATCAGACCTCCTCTCTAAGAGAGGGAATGGGCCGTAATCCACCACGCGGGCCTAGTGCGGGTTGGTGGATGTCACATGTCTTCGAATTTTTTTTTGGTTCTTGGACATGCCGGTTTCCTCACGATGTTTTCCTTCACCGTTTTGAGAGCAGTGGTGATGAAATAAATTACACAAAGTAATGCGCCTGACTGGGTTTGAAACCGCGTCCTACGACTCGTAAGTCAGGGCCGTTACCACTCGGCCACCACTGCTCTCATTTTGATACAAGTGGAAATTTTTTGTTAAACCTCGTAAAGTGTTCAGCACTTTTTTTGTCAAAAATAACAAAACTATGAATTCAATAATAATCTATTTCCTATCAAACTATTTCGATCAGTGTTTTAAATATTGAATGAAATATGATGCATCATTTAAGTAACCAACAAAACAATGGCCAGTAACAAAGCAGTGGCCACTCTATCTGTTCGCGAAAGTGTCATTCTGGATACTTAGAATTTTGGGATTATTATCAAGTTGATACTCGAATCATTTTTGCATTAATTTGTTGAATTATAAATAAGTACGTATCACATAAACGTAATAATGAATATGCAACTCTAGGGTATATGTTGGAAAATGTATTGGAAAGAGTTTTTTTGCTTTATTCACAACAGAATATAGGCGCTTTCAATTTATGCGGTTTTTGACGGCCTGCTGCGATGCCGATGCGGTGCGTTAGTTGTGCTGCGTACGAACGATCGCATTTTTAACCGACTTCAAAAAGGAGGAGGTTATATGTTCGGTTGAATGTTGTTGGTTTTTTTATTTTATTTTTTTATGTATGTTCACCGATTTCTCGGTCAATTGTGGACCGATTTTGAAATTTTTTTTTTTGTTTGAAAGTTTACGCTTCCGAATTGGTCCCATAGAAATATTGTTATGATCTGATCATGAACTTCGAAGATATGGAACAGAATTCCTCATAGGATCACAGCAGAACCTTCGTAACAAGTAAAATTGCTTTGTTTATACGTGTAGTCGATGACTGACTGAAAGTAGAGGGGGAATATATCGAACTGATCTGATGATGAAGCCTGAAGTTAGGCACCGGAACTCTGTAATAAATTAATGTAATCTAACCGTGTTTGGGATTATTAGAATTGTCATGAGATGCACTCTGGCTATAAGGTATTTAAGTTTGGCTGAGGAGTACTTTTTAGTGGTGGTACCATAACTAAAAAGTGTAAAATAAAAAACTTTTTACAAAAAAAATACAACCGACTTCAAAGTAAAAAAAAAAACACTGAAAAGTGCAAAATAACTTTAATTTCGGAAGTCGGTGTTAAATAACGAAGAGACAAAACTAGTATAGAAACACTGACTTCCGAAATTAAAGTTATTTTGCACTTTTCAGTGTTTTTTTTTTACTTTGAAGTCGGTTGTATTTTTTTTGTAAAAAGTTTTTTATCGTATTAATCGTGCAGCGCCGGGAAAAAAATCATACCAGCTATGTATGGCAAAAGGTTAATTCCCCTTTTTTAGAAAATAGTAAAATGTAATATATATATATATAATAACAATTCGAACCAAACACCCGAAAAAAAACACATTCCCCACGCTTACAAAATTAATGTAGTTCAATGGCTCCGAGAAAAACTTTCCAACGATATTAAAATTATAATAAGAGAGGCATTTTTCAGGTTTTGGACCCTCAATAAAAGGAATAACAATCCTCGTTACTAAGAACTAAGAACAATTATATTTTTTAGAGAAGCCGCTAAAATTAAGCAATAACAGTTAGTAGGTGTTTTATTATATTTTACTAAGTCCCAGGCTGTTTGCATCAAAACCTCTATAGACATTTTTATTTTTTTTAAATCACAGTTTTTATCTATATTTAAAAGGGGAAACTGACTGACTGACATTATCAACGCACAGCGTGTAAAAGTTTTCATAAAAATATCATCGCAAACAAAGTTGCTGACGAAGCACTAGTTGTTTATAACACGGGACCGATACCAGGGGAGAAGCTAGTATTTGCTTAGTTTGTATTTTAAGTGGGTTCTAGCACCGAGCGGAAAGTAGCTAAATTAAAACTTATTAGGTTGAATGCAACGACCTTATAGCCACTAGACGCCTCATGCTTGAACTATTGCACCAAAACAATTCTGTCAACTAGCCGAGGTACGGGGAGCGGGGTACTACGTTCTGATTGGTTCTATCGGTACAGGGGAGTAGGGTACTTCGTTCTGATTGGTCGAGACATCAGATCAAATCAAAATCATATGTGTATGTGTGTGTGTATCAGAATCATATGTGTTGACAGACATGCGTCGCCTATTATATACACGTCTAGTGGCTGTAAGGTCGTTGGTTGAATGAAATAAATCTTGGATAAGGAGTGGAATTCCCCGCAGGAGTTTGTGTTTCCTGATAACTACAACCTATATTTATGTCAAGGCTGAATAAGTTACTTCTAGGTAATCGTACTCCATCGTCGACGACCACATCATCGCTTACCATCAGATGAGAGAGTGAACAAGCGTGAGCCTAATAAACTAATATTAATAAAGGAGAAAGTATGTGTGTATATAAATATGTGTATGTGCGTAGGTATGTTTGTCAATTTTTCATGTTCGAACGGCTGAACGGATTTGAAACTTGGCATACGGGTATACCAAAGAGAATCAAGTTTGATGATCCATACTAACTACCTTAACTAAGGCATGCAAAATACTGTTTTTGTCCCGGGTGTTTTTTAATTTAGACAATTTTCTACTTTGACGTGGGCGAAGTAGCTGGTAGTAGCTAGTTTTTGACTGGCCTGTTGGTGTAGTGGTTCACTAACCACTACACCAATAGACCCAGACCAGAGAGTTAGGCCAGAACCCACGACCTCTGGCAGGACCTCTGGAGGTCGTGGGTTCCCACCCAAGACAAATGTTTGTGTGAGGAGCACGATAATTGATGGTGTCTGGGTGTAATTTATCTGTAATAATTTATGTATTTAGAAATATATAAGTACGTTTATCAGTTGTCCACAAAAACACACGCACATACACAACTCAATTTGTTGTACTCATAGCACAAGCTCTGCTTAGTTTGGGACTAGATGTCGTTGTATATATATAAAAAAAGGTCAACTTTATTATAATTTAACTAAAAGCCAATATCCAAAATTAAATTCTCCAAAGCCCACAACAGCTTATAATGATAATACCAACACTCGATTATCGGATATTGGCTGAAGAAAGTTTTTGCAGCTTCCCCAACAAAGAAGCTTGACCCGTGTGACCTTTAGAAATACATAGGTATAAACCGGAATTTTCCCTCAAATATTCGGAATTGGGCCTAAAGACGTTGGCTCACTGCCCAAAATAAGTTATTTTAAAAAGATCAATAAAGTACCATCAGCCCATATTCTTTTCTCGATACCTAGTGGTTTAGTTAGTTCCGTGTTTCAATGAAGATGTGTAACTTCACTGCCATGGATACTGTGATGTCGAAAGATTATTGCAAACTTGTATAACTTGTATACTTTTTAAGGTTTATGCTTCATCTAGGCGGATTTAAATTTATGAATGTAACAATTTTTTTTCGGTGGGAAAATCATCCAATGACATCCCCTGCACTTGGGCGGAGCGTGAGATAGTGTCAGACTTTTACTGACTAAAAACCCACTCCTGTTCTTTCTTATGAATATAACGTAAAATGCCTCTAACAATTTAAATAAATATATAAGTACACATAAGCCTTTCATTATCCGTCTTCACAATACTTATATTATGTGTATCCACCAAGAATTATGTACAATTAAACATGTATGATGTATTTGTATGATGTTCTTTTTACGTATTTGAAATACGTAAAAAGAACATCATACAAAACTAGAAGTAAAAACAAGTTTCAACTAACGACTGCATGCGCTCGAACCAACTACGGCAAGAAACAATACTGTTTGAAGGAGCACGGCAGTTTAATAATTTGAAGGAAGAATCAAAAAGTGTGATAATATATAATTATGTTTAAATCGAATTTAAAAAAAACATGTATTTACCCTATGACATCGCCAACAACATCAGATACGAATATTACAATACTTATACCTAATATAAGCTCTTTGTACCTCATTCTAAATGAACGTTAATAAATTGTTCTTATGAAAAATTAAATTCTTAAAACCTATGTGTATATTTTTTTTTTTTCGGAGGGAAAATCATCCAATGACATCCCCCGATCTTGGGCGGAGTGGGAGAGTGTGTCAGACTTTTACTGACTAAAAACCCACTCCTGTTCCTTCGTTACATTTCATACTAGGGCCGAGACTTCCTTTCAGAAGCAGACACTTGGCCCCATTAGGCTTCGACCCTGCTGGGCCCCTACGGTTTGCTGACATCTCCTTGAGGCACGCGTAGAACAGTACGCACGACTTGGGATCGGTCCCGACGGTTACCAGACAATCGGACAGCGAGCTGCTTTGCGACCCATTGCTCGCCGCCGCAAGCCCGAGCCTACGGTGGCCGGAAATCGGGATCCGGATCCCAGTGGCTGAAGCGCACATGCGGCCTCCACCTTTTCTAACATTACTGCTTCGCAGATGGAGGCAACCGCCTGCCACTCCTCCTACACTTATGTGTAATAATTTGCGAATTTAGTTTGTGTTTTTCTTAAATAAATTTTGAACAATTTTATTAATTCAATTTTAATATCTATTGTGATTTAATAAAATTTGTCTAATTTGCTTTCAATTTCTATTTCTCATTAGTTTTTTTTATTTATTTCAATTTGGTTTTTAATTTTATTGTCTTCTAAATTTTACGCCAGAATGTTTTTTTTTTTTTGTATTCAATTAGGTACTTGTAGCATATATGCGACTTAATCCTTTCTCTCTGAGTTCTACTAAAGAATATTACAAATTCCTTTTTATCACCAAACGCATATATTATAACCAATTCCTTCATTTAAAAACTACCCACGGAACTACGTTAACAGAATTTCATTAACATTTGAAATTCCATTGTAAAAAGTACTCTCTTCCACACTCAATAAACATTCCGCATAAATTAAAATGCAAAAAGGTTTTAAGTTCACAGAAGTGATATTTTTTTTACGTAGACTTAAAGGCTATAGTATAATCAGACTTAAAATGTTCCCACTGCTGGGACTCAGGCCTCCTCGCCATTAGAGATGGGCCTTATGGGGATGCAACTTGACATACATTTTCACTGTTTTTCATACAACCGCTCTTACGCGATTATGACGTTATTACACATTTTTCATTAGATATTTTGGAAACACAGTATCTTGTGGATATTATCTATGCTTCTATTGCAATCAATTTATAAATCTGTGTAAAACTAATCCAGTAAAGACCTCTGAAAATTTGTTATTTTGCATGAACTTCGACACTTCATAATTTACTCAAAAATTAAAAATTTCAAAAAATAAATAAATTTATAAAATAAAAAAACCCGACCGCGAAAAAAAAAACTTTAAATAAAAACTGAAAAGAAAAAAAAAACAAGTTCAGTCCAGTAGCGTAGAAACCTATTTAATTCAAACAAAACTGCAACAGTCGGGACCCATATTATATGGAATGATTTTAGTCTAGATGACTTTAATGGGACCCGACTGTTGCAGTTTTGTTTTAATTAAATTGGTTTCTACGCTAGTGAACTGAACTTGTTTTTTTTTCTTTTCAGTTTTTTTAAAGTTATTTTTTCGCGGTCGGGTTTTTTTTATTTTTTTTTGTTATTTTACACTTTTTACTTAATATAATCTAATATCATTATTTATTCACTCTATTTTAGGTGTACAATGTTCACAAACCTACCTTGTCATCCGCCTCGCTTTTTTGTATCTTAAAAGTGTCTGTTTGTATTATCAAGAAACATTAGTTTACTAAACGTATATCTAAGTGTATTCGATACCTATAAAAAAAACGTGAACTTTGAAATTTCTGATTAGTTATCAGTTTGTTCCAGCTATGATGGATAGGATTCTCGCGGGAGGTAGTTCATCTTAATTTCCGGGGATAATAGGCATCTTCGAAACGGCTGGACCGACTTAGAAGGACTTTCACTGACGGATAGCTGATTTTACAAGGAGTAACTTTGGGCTTCTTTTTGACGGAACTTTAATTTAGGATATTGATAATATTATAATGAGTACCTTAAGCTACTTTTTATATTCTCGTGGGATCGGGACTTAATTCCAGTGGTCGGTGGGACATCCTGATTCCCAGGAGAGAAGATATTTTAGAAACGGCTGGACCGATTTTGACGGGACTTTCACTGACAGAAAGCTTTTTTTATGTGGGTAATCATCTAATGACTTCTCGCGCTCTAGGGCGGAGATGGAGAGCGTGCTAGACTTTTACTTTTACTGAGTAAAACCACACCTAGGTTCCTTCAGTTGCCCTTTGCTTTCCAGGACCACGGGTTACCTATTCAGAAGTCTTCCCATGGCCTTAGTAGGCATCGGCCCTGCTGATCCCTACGGTTTTGCTGACATCTCGATATCGGGAACAGGGTCCAAGGTACCGGTGGTCAGGGTTCTAGAGAAAGGAACCTCCTAACAGTACGAGTATCCAGGAGTACCGCTTTCTGAATCAAGATTTATTATAATTATATTATTTGTATTGTCTAAAAAATTTGGTAAGGTTGTGTTTATGTGTTTCCATATTTGTGAATTCACCCACGCTAGAAGAGTAATTCCTAGTTTGCGGCAAATTTTTAAAAAAATAATTCTTCACGAAAATTTACACTAAATATAGTTCAGGTATTAATGAAAACCTAAACTAAGAATAGCTGTCGTCTAAAGTACTTACTCTGAAAATTCGATTAAACCATTATAGCCATAGTAACAATAACTCAAGCTATTCGTCCGAATGAATATCAACCCAAATCAGAACTTAATCCTTTGGCATAAGTTTGACAATGGCTTGCACATGATACAAAGTAAGACGAGATTTCTCTATTATCACCGAAATAGTAAGTTACTAAACTTCCTCGCCGAGTATGGTTTAGGTGTAATCTTAGAAGCTATAATTAACGTCAGTTTGAAAGATGAGCTATTGTCTCGCTTCATAGTAAATACTGAAAGGTATTGGTTACTCATTTTCAAGCTGCTGTATGCAAGATTTAATGATCCAACTTCAGCAAAAGGAAGTACCTACTTCGGCTTCTAAGTTTATGAAAATTTAATAAAAACAGGAAAGAGGACTACGTAGGTGATACTCACAGTAGAGTTGTGCCCCGCTTGGGCAGAGCACCACCTTGTCCTCGTGGGCCCCTACGGTTTGCTGAGATCTCATTGAAGCGCGCGTGGAACTCTACGTGCCGTCGACGACTTGGGCTCGGTCCGGACGGTTACCGGACAGTCGGACGGCGAGCTTCCCATTGCTCGCCGTCCGCAAGCCCGCGCCTATGGTGGCTAGAAATCGGGATCGGAATCCTGCTGGGGCATGAGGAGCGTTACCTCGCGCGTATGGCGGCCTCCTTTGCTAGCATTACTATGCTTTCATCATCATCATTTCAGCCGAAAGACGTCCACTGTTGGACATACGCCTCCCCCATGCGTCTCCACAACGACCGATCCTGTGCGTCTCGCATCCACCGCATTCCCACGACTCTCACCAAGTCGTCGGTCCACCTTCGATGATGTTGTGTGGAATATAATTTTTAGCAAAAAGCTACCATAGTACCGCTATAATTGCGCAACGTAACTGAACAATTTTGGATGAGATCGTCGCATAAATGAGCTCAATTTCTTGAAGAACGCAGGTAACGTAACCCTTTAGGGCAGCAATTTTCTGTGTTTTGTCGGAATACACTAGAACAGTGCTAGAGAGAGAGAACTAGAGCAGTGGTGGCTGAGTGGTAACCGGCTCCGACTTACGAGTTGTAGGTCGCGGGTTCAAACCCAGCCAGGCGCATTACTTTGTGTAATTTATTTCATCACCACTGCTCTCAAAACGTTGAAGGAAATCATCGTGATGAAACCGGCATGTCCTAGAACCAAAAATTCGGAGACATGTGACATCCACCAACCCGCACTGGGCCCGCGTGGTGTTGGGTAAATAGCCGGATGCTTTGAGTTATTATCGATTATAATCCATAAGTGTCCATTAATAGCCTTGCAATGGATGATAACCCTGCTATTAATGTATTGTTAAAAAAATAAATGCTTTTTTTTATTTAGTGTAAAATCAGTGGGTGTGAACATAAATTGGGTGTGTGTACGCAGTGTGATTCAATGTATTGTAATTCTTTTTATTTATTTTTACTTTTTGTATGTGAAAAAGTGTTAATAATAAAATAAATACACATTTTTTGGGAAATTCAGTTTTGTTAAATTAGAGATCCAATACTATAAAAACCATTTTTTTTTTGTGTTGTTGTTTTTAATTAATCCGGTACATAAACTGATTACGTACACCGCTGGGTTTGCAAGCCGCGGGGGTTGTATCACAATTGTAGATACGGCGGCGTCACGCGGCTAAAAACAGCTGAGTGGTTGCCGGTCGCAGGCGCGCGCGTAGTAAAAACAGCCTTAAATTCAAACAGCTGTTTTGTTATTGTGATAAAACTAGTGAGTATATAAAAAAAGTTTCTTTGGGAAAGTTGTTTCAACAATCACGTGTTTAAGTATCGGTCACTAATTACCAGTCACCCTATATATCACACAACTGGAATTTGGAAAACAGACCGTCAAGTATTTGTAGAAGTATTACGGAAAGTGATTTCCACATGGATTCGGAACATTTCTCTCCAACATCAGAAGTCGATGAAATATCCGTGACTGTAATGAACCTGTTCTTCTTTATAAACTAGAAATAGATCCATTAGCGTCCGAACCAATCGATGTACCAAACTTAGGAGATTTTGGGCACGCCATAATTATGGCGGTAAGTCCCCTCTTTGAGGAGTGGCTGGAAAGGCAACACGGCGTCCTTACCTTCCGCATGACGCAGGTCCTCACCGGACATAGTAAGTTCGGGAGGTTCCTGCACCGGATTCGGGCGGAAGAAACGCCCGGGTGTCACCATTGTGTGGACCGCCCGGAGGACACGGTGGAGGTGTGCTCCGCTTGGGCAGAGCACCGCCGTGTCCTCGTAGGGGCGATCGGCGGCGGCGATCTCTCGCGCCGGGCCTTGGTAAAGGCCATGGTCCGGAGCGAGGAGGAGTGGCAGGCGGTCGCCTCCTTCTGCGAAGCAGTAATGCTAGCAAAGGAGGCGGCCGATCGCGTGAGGCAACGGTCCTCACGCCCCAATCGCCGCCGGGATTCCGATCCCGATTTCCGGCCACCGTAGGCGCAGGCTTGCGGACGGCGAGCAATGGGTGGCTCGCCGTCCGACCGTCCGGACCGAGCCCAAGTCGTCGACGGCGCATGCTGTTCCACGAGCGCCTTAAGGAGATGTCAGCAACTGTAGGGGCCTAGCAGGTTCGAAGCCTACTGGGGCCAAGGGTCTGATTCAGAAAGGAAGACTTGGCCCTGGTACGAAAGGCAACGAAGGAACAGAAGTTTTTTCATTTTTTTTTTTTAAAGGTGGGAAAATAATCTTATGACAAATCGCGCTCTTGGGCGGAGCGGGAGATAGTGTCAGACTTTTACTGACTAAAAATCCACTCCTGTTCCTTCGTTGCCTTCGTCCCAGGGCCACGGTTTCGTTTTCACACTACCCATGGCCCCAGTAGGCTTCGATCCTGCTGGGCCCGTACGATTTGCTGACATCTCCCTGAGGCGCGCGCGGAACAATACGCGCCGTCGACGACTTGGGCTCGGTCCGGATGGTTACCGGACGGTCGGACGGCGGGCCACCCATTGCCCGCCGTCCGCAAGCCCGCGCCTACGGTGACCGGAAATCGGGATCGGAATCCCGGCGGCGGTTGGGGCGTGAGGACCGTTGCCGTTGCCTCACGCGATCGGCCGCCTCCTTTGCTAGCATTACTGCTTCGCAGAAGGAGGCGACCGCCTGCCACTCCTCCTCGCTCCGAACCATGGCCTGTACCAAGGCCCGGCGCGAGAGATCGCCGCCGCCGATCGCCCCCACGAGGACACGGCGTTGCTCTTCCCAAGCGGGGCACACTTCCACCGTGTGCTCCACCGTGTCCTCCGGGCGGTCCACACAGTGGCGACACCCGGGCGTCGCTTCCGCACGAATCCGGTGCAGGAACTTCCCGAACTTCCCGTGTTCGGTGAGAACCTGCGTCATGCGGAAGGTGAGGACGCCGTGAGGTCTTTCCAACCACGCCTCATGGAAGGGACTTACCGCCATAATTGTGGCGTGCCCAGCACTGGGTCGCGACAGTCGCTGTCGCCATTTCTCCATGAGAACCCGCCGGAAAGGAACAGGAGTGGGTTTTTAGTCAGTAAAAGTCTGACACTATCTCCCGCCCCGCCCAAGGGGGATGGGGATGTCATAAGATGAATTTCCCACCGAAAAAAAAAAGGAGATTTTGAAGAATCCAGTGTTTCTAGCAGTAATTAGGCTGAAAATTATTTTTGAGCAACAAATATAAAAAAAAAAACTAAAAACGAAAATAAAAAATTCCCAAGAAAATATCGCAAATAAATGACTGATTAAGAATTTAAAAAAAAATCAATGTAAATAGCTGATTGAAAATTTTTAAATGGGCCAGATTAGTTTTAAATTGCACATTTATTTACTACAAAGAAAGATGATGAAAATGAAGTCCAATCTGACAGTCCTAAGCCTGAAAAAACTGAAGGGAAATTTTCAATCACTAAAATAACATTAACAGCAGGGTTATCATCCATAATTGCTATTTATGGCTAATAACTGAGTTTTTATCGATTATTAGCCAAATGATATTAACCGGATTATTATCATTGCCCAACACCCGCCCGCGTGGTGGATTACAGCCCATTCCCTCTCCTAGAGAGGAGGCCTGAGTCTAAGCAGTGGGAACATTATAAGGCCGACTATGTTATGCTATACACTAGAACATTTTTTTGACTTGCCTGTTGGTCTAGTGGTTAGTGGCCCTGACTGCTATGCCGTAAGTTCGATTCCCACCCAAGACAAATGTTTGTGTGCTGAGCCCGATCATTTGTTCTGTTTCTGGGTGTAATTTATCTAAAACATGTATTTATTTTTTTTTAGTTGTATTAAATCTAGTGTTTGATAAGACCGTTCAAAAAGGTTAACCACAAAACCAAATCCCTTAAATACTATTAAGACCGGATTCTAGTTTTGGCTGGAAAATTAAACCGTTTAACCCAAGAAGATAATATTCCACAATCTCCCTCAAACTACCCGTAAAAGGACCGTATTCTCACCGTAACCTGTGAACTGAAAAGGTTAACTATCTAATTAAATAGTTGAACCAGAGGATGCAGGGATCGTAAACTGTGCAGGAACATGACTACAGACATCACAAATCCCCCTTAAAATGACTTTGATAACAGTTTATGGAGTACAAGGGTACAAGAATAGCGCAGCAAAGCAGTCTTTATTAAATTAAACTTAAGTTTTAAGGGTGGCAACTTCTGGTAAGGAACTGGAGGAAATGTAAGAATATCTTTGTGGAGTGGTTTGTTCGGAAAGATTTGAGATAACGACTTCGACTATATTTATCGGATTTCTGAAATGTTGTTATCAGATTGTGGACCAATTTCAGTTTTGGACTTTATTTATTTATTAATTAAATACTTTATGCACACAAAAGCATAGCATAGCATAGTCGGCCTTTTAATGCTCCTACTGTTGGGACTCAGGCCGAGGAGGCCTAACTAGGATCTATCTATTTTTTAGGAACATGCATTTATGAGTTCATAACGCGTGTATTCCCATACATTTTAATTATGAAAAGAGAACACAAAACAAACCAAACTTTAAAATGAATACAACAATGTTGTTTATATAGATTCAAAAGTCCGTATCCTATTTTGCCAACTCTATCGTCTCACAGTATCTCAAGTTTTTATTCCTTTCAGATAAATCTCATGTGTCTCGAGCCGTGCGTACTAAAACCTTATTAAGGTTTCAATAAAGTCTCATGTAATACGACTACAATACGTTTTGTGGAGTACCGAGACGTAATGTATGGATCTTGTTTAATCCTAACGGGTTGACTCGAAATAGGATGCGGGAATAAAACGTTGTAAGAGATATTATTAAATTACAATACATTTTTGCACTGTAAAGATTATATTATATTTTTGGAGCTCTGAAAGGATTTGTTCGTCAACTCGCTACTGTGAAAAACGCGAGCGCTCGCGAGTTGGCACCTTCTGATTTTACTTACTTTTTATGTCATCAACTCGCGCGCATGTATTTATTTAATAAAAATAGATTGAAACCAATATCTAGCTATTGCGCGCGGCTTAGCTCATGCTGGCTGATTCGGTTAAGTACTAACTATAACTATTTAAATTTCGTGATACGTTAAATGTGCGGAATGAGGCGAGAGGGACGCGGGCCACGACGCATGATACCCAAGCACGCTAATCGGTTTTTGCCATGTTACTTTTATTTACTAAAGGAGTGTAAAGTCCCGCAAACCTCCGTTGGAAAGGAAAGTTCCTCCGACCAGACGGGTGTTTTGTCTGGTCCAGACAAATAACTGAAAGTTGAATTCAAGCTATGTTCTAATCACGTGGAAAACTCTAATTCAAGCTATGTTCTAATCACGCGGAAAACTCTAGTTCAAGCTATGTTCTAATCACGCGGGGAATTCTAATTCAAGCTATGTTCTAACCACGTGGAGAACTCTAATTCAAGCTATGTTCTAATCACGCGGAAAACTCTAGTTCAAGCTATGTTCTAATTACGCGGAGAATTCTAATTCAAGCTATTTTCTCATCACGTCGAGAACTCTAATTCAAGCTATGTTCTAATCACGCGGAGAACTCTAATACCATGATGCAAGATTTTGAATTTAACTTCAGCTGGCTGCCAAAAAATTTGGGAACTTAACAAAGGTGAGACGGTACTTCACGCTGGAACAGCTGCTCAACCTTTATCAAGCGCAAGTTCCATCGTGTATGGAGTACCGCTATCATCTTGTGGATGGGTATGCCAAATAGATACCAGCTTGATGCACTTGAGTCGATTGAAAGAAAGAAAGAAAGAAAAATATTTATTTGGCACACGTACACAGATACACACAATGCAGAAACAACATGTAAACACTTAAGATAAAAAAAAAGATAAAAAAAAAGATAAAAAAAAAGATAAAAAAAGAAGCGATCCAAGAAGATCATCGGCAAATCATTGCCGATGATCTTCTTGTATCGCTTCAACCACGACAAGTGCATCAGAACTTGTCGAGTCAAAACTCCAAAGTCTTGATCATCGACGCCGAGTTGCTAGGCTGTCGGTTTTCTATCGATTACATTTCGTGGAGTTTGCATTGGAAATGCACAATTTAATCCCGCCAAGTCCGTTACACCATCGGACCACGAAATGTACGGCATTGCACCGCGCCGCTATTTATTGGGTATCCCACCCACTTTCAGAGTGAAATTCCCTGCCGGAGTCTGTGTTTCCTGATAGCTACAACCTAGGGGTCTTTAAGTCAAGAGTTAATAGGTTATTTCTAGGCAAGCGTGCTCCATCGTAAGCCACATCATCGCTTACCATCTGGTGAAATATAGTGGTCAAACGGGAGCATAGGATTGGGGGAACATAGGAACTTTTTTTTATTATATTCACAATAAAAAAAAGTTCCTATGTTTTTAGGGTTTCGTACCTCAAAAGGAAAAATCGAAACCCTTATAGGATCATGTTGTCCATCTGTCTATCAAGACCCTTTTTCTCGGGAACGCGTGAAGGTATCGTGTTGAAATTATAACCATATACGCGTCAGGTCTGCGGTTCCTTGAAGCAGTGAAAAAAATTAGACTTCTGAGTTATTTAAAAAAAAGACACGGTCGTGTGTCGCAATGTCGCAAAAAACGTATATTTCGACACTTTCAAGGGAACCAAATTCATAGGGTACTTCGCGTTGACCTAGAATCCTGAAATTTGGCACGAAGCAAGGACTCATAGCACAAGTAGGTATAGGAAAAAATCTGAAAACTATAAATTTATAGTTACGTCACAAAAAAAAAAGTTTTGTTGCGATTCGGAAAAATTTTTGTAACTCAATTCCGAAATTGAACTGTTTTCATATGTAAGTTTGATCGGAACCCTCAGACCGCGAGTCCGACTCGCACATGCCCGGTATTTTTTTGTACTTTTATTAGACTGCCGTTTGACCACTATCTCGAATTAAATCTCTCTCGCCTTATGTATAGTTTAATAAAAAACTATAATAAATATCTTTCTCATAATATAAACGATGTTTGATTTATTTTAAATTCTAATCGTATAAAATTCCTAATACATTCAAAGTGGGTAACTGACTGTACGTAAACATATCAGATTTTAACGTTCGAGCGAGTTGACGACAAAAAATTAGGTAAAATCGGAAGGTTTTTTTTTTAGGTGGGAAAATCATCTTATGACAAATCCCGCTCTTGGGTGGAGCGGAAAATAGTGTCAGACTTTTACTGACTAAAAACCCACTCCTGTTCCTTCTTTGCCTTCGTCCCAGGGCCCCGGGTTTCACTTTCACACTACCCGTGGCGCCAACTCGCGAGCACTCGCGAGTAAAATAAAAATGTTTTTAAAAAGTCACAATTTGGTCACCACCGGCACTAAGTACAACACAAGTCACGGCAGGTCATAGCGGGCATTACGGGCCAGCACACAGCTGGGTGCGAGAGCAAACAAACCCCTCAGTCGCCCGGATAGCCCAGTGACCATGTATTTGTGCGGACAACCAGGTAACATAACAAGTTTATAACTTTGTGATTATTGATGATACAGTTATGAAATGTTGTTCATACATTGTTTTTTCTTTACATAGAAATACTAGACACGTGTTTCGGGTTTCGCATATACTAAAATTATTGTTGTATATTTACCATTAATCAGGTAATGAATGTTTCATAGCGAATTTTATTCAAAGTGATGTTCTGAAACAGTATTTTACAGATTCAGAGATATATTCATGAAATTCTTCAAACTCATTCGTGAACGCAATTTTGTCAAGATATTGCGACACTGTTAGCGGAGCGATTTACTTTTTTACGCAGGATAATAAAAGTTACTTATTCAAACTTCATTTTAGGACACATAATGCGGTATATGTAGATGCCTCATTGGCCCTAAAATGAAATGAAACCAGTAAAGGTAGACATTTACTGGTGTTGTATAAGAATACCTACGTAACTTTTTTATCATTAATAGGCTCGCGTGTATGCGTTTATAAGCGTATCTATGGATATTATCCCTTTATGTTCCCTACTAAGTTTCTTTTAGGTTGTGTAGGGTATAATATAACTCACTTGAGGTCAGAAGAAAGAACTGGGCAAGTGCGAGTCGGACTCGCGCTCGTACAAACTATAATTCCCGAATGGATCTCGAAGATTTTTCCGAATTACAAGTGTTTTTTTTTTGTGACGTTGGTAACAAGACATTTACTGTTTTCAGATTTATTCCTATATTTGTGCTATAAGATCTTGCCTTATGCCAAATTTTAGGATTCTGGGTCAACGGTAAGTACCCTATGAATTTTGATTCCTTTGAAAGTATCGAAATATACGTTTTTTGCGACATAAACAGCCGTATCCTTTTTTCTCGTTAACTCTAAAGTTTGGTTTTTTCACAGCTTTAATGGACTGTAGACTTGAGTATATGGTTTTAATTTCAACTTGATACCTTCACGCGTTCCCGAGATAAAGAGCCTTGACAGTCAGACAGACAGACGGACAACGTAGTGCTCCTTCTATAAGGGCTCCGTTTTTCCCTTTTGAGGTACGGAACCCTAAAAAACTAGTCGAATATAATCTTTCTGTCTTTTGTGCTAGAGCAAAGCATGTGAACGTAGCCCCCGGCATACTTTCACACATTGCAGTCAGAAATAAAAATTCACCTTGTTATTTAGATCATTCAATACATGTCTTTCAGCCCACATCTTGCAATACACTGTTGGATCCATTATTTTACCGCTGAAATGGTAATTATATCCGTGCCAAAGGCGACGGTCCAAAGAGAGCTGAGAACGGTAATCATCCATACTCACGTGTAGGTATCATACGACATTTTTCAATATACCTACTTGTGAAGAAAAGTAATTTTACTCATAACTATTAGTTTTTACGGTTGAAGCATCAACAGCAAATCTAGTAGTTGTGATTACTTTTGTGAAAGGCGATAAAAAATTAAATCTGTTTTCTTATGCGCGTGTCATAAAATGGCAGCTATAGACTAGCTAGACTGCTTTAATAAAAAAAACAATGATATTGCATATCTACAAAGAAAACCTAATACGTAAAATCTATAAAAACAAATTTTGAACAATTTATTTAATAAATATGTACAAGTTAAACTTGTTTAAAACGCTTACAGTGGTACCTCTCTTTACCCACAAACCTCGTCCCCATTGCACCATTTCGCGTTCCCTCCGCGCTTTACGGCCAGTCGGGACAATATTGCCTCCTCGCCAAGATCTGATGAATAAAAAAACTTTCGGCAACGATATTTTTTATTGGACACCATTTTAAGTTGGATCCTGAATATAGGACTAGAATAGGCGTCCTTGAGTTGGAAAAAATTTGGTCTCTAAGATTTTGCATTGCTTACAATTTTGTAAGTGAACACCTTTCTTTGTAGGCACAAAAATGACGATACTCATAAAGCAAGTGTAGTGGCAAGAAATGTCATGTGAAGTTTGTTGTAAAAGCAATATGATAAGTGTGATGATCATTGGTTGTCGGGACACAGTGGTCTTCCTTCATCGTAGGGTTCGGTTAGTAACCATTGAAAACCATTGTTTTTAATTTCGTATTTTATGTTTGTTATTTTCTTCAACATAATGTATTTATAATTTGTTAGTTTTAAATTTGCGCCTTGTTCCGCCAAATAAAATGTTTTTCTTTCTTTTTCTCTTCTATTTATTTATCGTTTGTTTTGGTATGGTCATGTAAAGAGGAGAGATGAAACGCATGTTACTAAAAGAGTTATGAGTTATACATGTGGATGGGTGGAGAGGGAGAGGGAGGCCAAAGAAAAGATAGATGGATTGTGTGAACAGTGATATGAAAGAAAAGGAAGTTAGTGATAGCATGACGGTTGACAGGATAGAATGGAAGAAAGAAACATGTTGCGCCGACCCCAAATAAGATGGGACAAAGGCAGGAAGATGATGATGATATGTTTGTTATTTATCGGTTTTCCAACTATTTAATTAATTAGACCTACTGTGAATGTTGTGTGTATCTTTAAGTGACTTTTTTACACTGAATCACCTCATATATATTATTATTATATTATTAAAATCATATTGTAAATAAGTCGTTGGTGTGCCTATGCAAATAAATAAATAAACGTATATGTATATTTTTGGTGTCGCAATATAGTATTGAGTAAAAGTTATTTCGGTGTTTCCTTTTATGTCTGAACAGCTTTTCTGATTGGACTACAGTGACTCTCAGTAACGTACACACCACACACGTAAACTGAAAACAGATAAACCCTAAAGCAAGTAATAATAGGTTTATAAGTTTGAGAAACGAAATGAATAATAAATAAATATATAATTGATTCACATTATGGAGATCGTCGTTGGCTCTATAGATAATATCTGTTGTACCCACAGTCTCTCTAAAGAAAATATTCGAAAAATGAATGTAACAAATTCTCAAGCGCTTTTTGCTTCTGACTAATTCATTCTAGTTGAATGAATTTTTCAACTAAAATGCATCATGCATTTTTTTTTTCGGTGGGATCATCATCAATGACATCCCCCGCTCTTGGGCGGAGCGTGAAATAGTGTCAGACTTTTACTGACTAAAAACCCACTCCTGTTCCTTCTTTGCCTTCGTTCCAGGGCCCCGGGGTTCTCTTTCGCATCACCCATGGCCCCAGTAGGCTTCGACCTTGTTGGGCCCCTACGGTTTTGCTGACATCTTCTTGAGGCGCGCGTGGAACAAACACTACGCGCCTTGGACAACTTGGGCTCGGTCCGGACAACTACCGGACGGTCGGACGGCGAGTTACTCGCGAATTGCTCCGCAAGCCAAAGCCTACGGTGGCTGGAAATCGGGATCGGGATCCCGGCGGCTGGGGCGTGAGGGCTGTTCTCTCGCGCGTGCAGCGGCAGCCTCCTTTGCTAGCATTACTGCTTCGCAGAAGGAGGCGACCGCCTGCCACTCCTCGCTTCGCACCATGGCTTGTACCAAGGCCCGGCGCGAGAGATCACTGCCGCCGAGAAATGCATCACGCATCACAACCACAATTTATCAAAAAAAATTGTGATTACAAAAAAATAATGTGAGAAACTGGGAGTTATATCAGTAAAAAAAACATTTTCTTTTATGTTTCAGTACCATTATACAATATTTACATCAAAATATAGCGACACTGTCTCCGTAATCTGTCACAAATATCGAAGTTTGAAAAACTTTTCAGAAACAAATTTCCTATAAGTTTGATCTGTTTAACTTCTTGAGTAGCGTAATTAGAGACACAATAGTAAGACAATAGCGCACGACCGCCGGCGTTCGTGCGGGGATCAACAGCTTAAGAAAGATGATTTCTTGGTCATTGGGAACTTTTATATAAATATGATGAAGTAGGTATTTTACACGAATTTTTGTATGTCATATTCTGCCCTATTAAGTAAAAAAGCGATATCTAAAATTTTTAGTGAATTCTTTTTTTTTTTCAGCTTGAGTATTTCATATTAATTTCAGCTTTCAGGAACATGTGGAGGTGTCCACGTGTTCCTGAAACAGGATCTTGACGGTTAATAACAAAATGAATGTACGGAACTCTAAAAAGAAAGAGTAGTGGCGATAGTGGTCAAACGCTAACCTATCAACGTATATTAAGAGTACATTTGGAAACACTAAACAACCCTTCCTTCCTTCTTATTCATTTTGATTAGACTTTGTGCCAAACCGTAGTTCTAGAGGTATTAGTTTTTATAAAAACATTTTAGTGAACAAAGTTTTTAATTATGTAAAGTGCTAATAATAGATTTTAAAAAATAGACACAATGGGTCGCCACTCACCTTTGTTGTAAGAAAATAGTAAGAGTGATCCCTCTAATTACAGACCTATATCTGTGCTTCCAGCATTGAGTAAAATATATGAAAAAATCATGCTCGACCAGATGTTGTCTCATTTTAATTCAAATAGGATTTTGTATAGTCGTCAGTTTGGATTCACGAAAGAAAGGTCAACGACGGATGCAGGAGTGAAACTCATCAGTCACATTTCAGTCACATTGGCATATTCTGTGACCTCTCTAAAGCATTTGACTGCGTTGACCATAATACTCTAATCTGTAAATTACATAATTACGGAATTCGTGGACGAGCTGCTGATCTTGTTTTTTCCTATTTATCTTACAGGCAGCAAAAAGTAACCATTAATGGGGCGAAGTCCTCGGGGTCTTCAGTAAAGATGGGCGTGCCTCAGGGTTCAGTTCTTGGCCCTTTCGTTTTTCTAGTTTATATTAATGACCTTCCTTACATGATGGCTAATTTATCCGATATAATTCTATTTGCTGATGACACTTCGTTATTTTTAAAGTAGATAGGAAAGATGCCGATGTCTTGCATGTCAACGAAAGTCTGGCTGTTCTTTCGAAATGGTTTGCTGCTAATAATCTATTATTAAATGTGAATAAAACCAAATGTTTAAAGTTCTCATTACCAAATGTCCCTCAAGTTGACGTCAATCTAGTTCTTGACGGCAACAAACTTGATGTTTTTACGGAAACTGTGTTCTTAGGTATAACTATCGATTCTAAACTGCAGTGGGGCGCTCATATTAGAACTCTTTCAGGTAGATTAAGCTCAGCTGCTTATGCAGTAAGAAAAATCAGGCAATTGACAGATGTAGCCACAGCTAGGTTAGTTTACTATGCTTATTTCCACAGTATTATGTCTTATGGGATTTTACTGTGGAGATCCGCAGCTGATGTAGATTCAATTTTCATATTACAAAAGAGAGCAATCCGGGCTTTTTATAAAATGGGTCCCGCGAGTCCCTCAGAAATAAATTCGAAGAAATCGATATATGTACTGACTCTGCCTTCTCTTTATATCTCAGAAAGTATTTTGTATGTCGTAAAAACCTAGGACTCTTCAAAATTAGAAGCGTTATGAAAATTAACATAAATACGCGTAGTAAATACGAAATTGTATTACCCAAATGGAGATTAGCTAAGACCAGCAAGTCATTTTTAGTGAACAGCATACTCTTTTATAACAAGCTGCCAAAGGCGGTGACAAAGCGAGAGAAACTTCAAAACCCATATTAAGCGTGTCCTAACTAAAAAAGCGTATTACAAGGTTAATGACTACGTCGAAGACACGCTTGTTTGGCAATGACTGCTTCTGCACATTTGGCCCCCTGGTAACTCATAATATTGTGTAAATGTATCTATTAACACACATTTGTTGTAATATATACTTTTTTTTCTTCTTCTAACACATTGCTTTTGCAATAATTTTTATATTATTAGAATCCATCCACCATAAATTCGTTAGTAATTTATTTTGTTAACATGTCATTTATTGATAATTGTAATTATTTATTTTTATTGCTTTTTTTATATAGGCTCTTTTTTATAATGTGAATGTGAGAACACTGTAGTCTACAGTGTTCTCACATTCTCCGCGAATTCTTAGGTTACTTTATATTACGACTCCCTTTTTATTGTACTTTTTAGTACAATATTGACCGGTCTACACTGCTCTTACATAATATCTACTTTTACTGTAATATGGAAATATTGTAAGAACAGCAATTTTTTTAAAAGAGTAACCATGGAGTTTCTTGCCGGTTCTTCTCCATAGGAAACGACCATTTTGGAACCGTGAACTAGCTTCTGACGTTTTACAGGTGCCCATGTAGGCCTATGTGAAATAAAAAACTGACTTTGACTTTGAAAATAGACATAATAGGTCGCCACTAAACTTCGTTGTAAGAAAAATAGACATAATGGGTCGCCACTCACCTTCGTTGTGAGTAAAAATAGACATAATGGGTCGCCACTCACCTTCGTTGTGAAAAAAATAGACATAATGGGTCGCCACTCACCTTCGTTGTGAGAAAAAATAGACATAAGGGGTCGCCACTCACCTTCGTTGTGAGAAATAAAATAGACATAATGGTTTGCCACTCACCTTCGTTGTGAGAAAAAATAGACATAATGGGTCGCCACTCACCTTAGTTGTGAGTAAAAATAGACATAATGGGCCGCCACTCACCTTCGTTGTGAGAAAAATAGACATAATGGGTCGCCAATCACCTTCGTTGTGAGAAAAAAATAGACACAATGGTTCGCCACTCACTTTCGTTGTGAGAAAAACAAATTAACTTATTGCAGTATGCTGGAGAATAGTATCAACTACAGTAGATAATTAATTTCGCTTAAATCGCTGTAAAGAGTAGTCTATATAGTAGCTAATGTTTATAGAAGGATATTGTAAAACTATTTAGAACAGTTTATGTCCCCTATACTGAGGACTGAGGAAACTAAATTTGAGTGAGAATTTACTCTCACAGTGTACATTAAAGTTCCTTAGATTTACAACTTGTTAATTTGTTCTTGTATAGAGGAAAACCATTCGCCGAGTTAGAAAACTATTTTGATGACAAACAGCATGGTAGTATTGTGATTACGAGCCGTGGTGACCCATTGGTAGCGGCCCTGACTTACGAGTACTAACTAGGTCGCGAGTTCACTACTTTGTATAATTTATTTCATCATCACTGCTCTCAAAACGGTGAAGAAAAACGTTGTGAAAAATCGGTATGTCCTAGAACAAAAAATTTGAGAAAATTTGTTGTGACGTCCATTAACCCGCACTGGGCCCGAGTGGTGGATCACGGCCCATATCATCTCCTAGAGAGGATGGCCTGAGTCCCAGCAGTGGGAGCATTATAAGGCTGATTATGTATGTTATGTATTGTGATTACGCCCAAATGTTTACTTTTTTTGTATACTGAGTGGAGTGAGTAGGAGCATCAGACTTTCATTACCACCCGTTTTACTTTACTTGACCTTTGCGTTCCTCGCGGTGACTCCTTCGAGCCTAATTGCCTAACCGAGGTATTTTTAGTCAAATAGGTTTCGATCAAACAAAAAAAAGAAACTGGTTCCGTACTACAATATTAAAATCGTGCAAAAAACGCCGACAAAATAATATCTCCCGTAGAAAACTCCTTTAATTTTTATTTTATTAGGTATTTGTTGTTGGCAGCGGTACTAGAATTACTTATTTTGTGGAAATTTCAACTCTCTATCTCTTACTCCACGATATGCGGCTGAACATGCAGAACTTATATTAATTCATTATTATCTTGCATGCAATGTATCATGTACACCATGTTTAAACAAATAAATTTTTACTTACTTACTTACTTACTTACGGTTTATGAGATACAGTTCGCTGACAGACGTATGGATAGATAGACGGACGCATGAACGAACAGTGGAAGTTTAGTACTGGGGTCCGGTTGACACTTCGCGAATGCGAAACATAAAATAAAAAGCTTCTGCCAACGCCGTCACTCCCGTAAAAATATGTTTCTCCATACAACTTTGGACCCCTGTTTGACATCCCTTTAGGGGGTGCGGGCTTGCGGACGGCGAGCAATGGGTGGCTCGCCGTCCGACCGTCCAGTAACAGTCCGGACCGAGCCCAAGTCGTCGACGGCGCGTACTGTTCCAAGCGCGCCTCAAGGAGATGTCAGCAAATTGTAGACCCAGCAGGGTCGAAGCCTACTGGGGCCACGGGTAGTGTGAAAGTGAAACCCGGTGCCCTGGGCCGTAGGCAAAGAAGGAACAGGAGTGGGTTTTTAGTCAGTAAAAGTCGGACACTATCTCCCGCTCCGCACAAGAACGGGATTTGTCATTAGATGATTTTCCCACCAAAAAAAATCCCTTTAGGGGGTGACTTTTAGAAACTCCTCGCTTAGTGCTCGGCTGCTCGCCTACAACATAAAAGGAAATCTTGTGCGAAATTTCACGCTCCTAGTCCCAGTAGTTTCCACCGTGCGTTGATATGTCAATCAGTCAGTTTCTCCTTTTATATACATAGAAGATAATAAGATTAAAATGTTTGGTATTTCCTTTTAACCATCAATCCTTTGACTGGCCTGTTGGTCTAGTGGTTAGTAGCCGTGACTGCTATGTCGGAGGTCGTGGGTTCGATACCTACCCAGGACAAATGTTTGTGTGATGAGCACAATCATTTCTTCTGTGTCTTGTTTCATCGATAATATGTATGTATTTAGAAATATTTAAGTATGTTTATCAGTTGTACTCATAACACAAGCTCTGCTTAGCTTGGGAGTAGACGGCATTTTATGATAGTTGTGTGAATATTATTATTATTATATTCATCATCATCATCATTTCAGCCGAAAGACGTCCACCGCAGGACATAGGCCTCCCCCAAGTCTCACCACAATGACATCACCACGGTTCTGTGCGTCTCGCATCCATCGGACTCCCGCAACCGTTACCAAGTCATCGGTCCACCTTGTAGGAGGCCTTCCAACGCTACGTCTTATCATTATATTATGAACAACAAAATACCTATATTCCGAAATATTGTCAAGTACACATTTTCACGGAACCTTAACACAAATTAGGTACCTACTTACCGTCCAACCTAATAAAGAAAGATTTTCCAGTCAGTCGAGCGCTCTCTCCTGAAATAGCCGGGAACTAAAATAGAAGTCCAATAGAAGCCTCTGAGTGGCTCTCGATCAGGTAACATCACAAGTATTGACCTGCATCGCCGTCTAGTTCCATTTCTTTGTGTTTATATTGTTATTTCAACGAGGAATCCGATTGGGTCGTGTCTCGATAGAATATTGTATCTAAGTGTGAAATACTCAGATCGAATAGAGTTTTGCTGTACAAATATAGTTTGATTCTGTGAGGAATAAAGTCTTTTGTTCGGTTTATCTGAAACTAGTTTTTATTTCGTCGCGTTTGTTTTGTGTGAAATCATCTAATGACTTTTCTCGCTCTAGGATGGAGCGAGAAGGCGTGTCAGACTTTTAATGACTTAAACCACTTGATATGTTCCTTCGGTTGCCTGTTGCGTTCTAGGACCACGAGTTTCTCTTTCATAATTTTCCCTATGGAGATTGCTCTGCGATGCCCAACGCCCAGTATGGTCTATCTGTGTGCCAAATTTCACCTAAATCTGTTCAATCGTTCGAGTGTAAAGGAGTAACAAATATTCATATATACACTTTTGTCTTTCTAGTAGAACTAAAAACGTACTCTCGGGATAAAAAGTATCCCATATTATTATGCTATTCCAGACAATGGTTTATCCTTGTACCAAATTTCATCAAAACCTGTTCTGCCTTTCGAGCGTGAAGAAGTAACAAACATACAAATATAATGTACATACGCACTCACCAACTTTCACCTTTACAATATTCATCTCCAAATAAACCTAAAAAAATATAACAGACTGGTTTTTATTTTTACATGAGGACTCAAACAAAATATACGTAAAATACAATGAGTTTGATATAGGCTTACTATATTTAGTGCACATGTTTATACTTCCAGAAACATATAGTATGCGTACCAAATATGAATTAGTCATTCGTTGTGGTACTTTTTATGATTTAGAGAGAGGCCAAAGAAAATATGGATGGATTGTGTGTGAAGTGATATGAAAGAAAAGGGAGTTAGTGATAGCGTGACGAGTGACAGGACAGAATGGAAGAAAAAAACGTGTTGCACTGAGCCCAAATAAAACGGGACAAGGGCAGGAAGATGATGATGATTTTATATTTTATTAAGTTTATTTTCTCATCATCATCATCATCATTTCAGCCGAAAGACGTCCACTGCTGGACATAGGCCTCCCCCAAGCGTCTCCATAACGACCGATCCTGTGCGTCTCGCATCCACTGCACTCCCGCGACTCTCACCAGGTCGTCGGTCCACCTTGTGGGAGGCCTTCCAACGCTGCGCCTTCCGGTGCGCGGTCGCCACTCTAGATCCTTTCGGCCCCATCGACCATCCGTTCTACGAGCAATGTGCCCTGCCCACTGCCACTTTAGTTTGGCGATTCTTCGGGCTATGTCGGCGACCTTGGTTCTCCTGCGGATATCTTCATTCTTTATGCTATCACGCAAGGAAACTCCGAGCATAGCGCTTTCCATTGCCCTTTGGGTGACTGTAAGCCATCTGATGAAGCCCATTGTAAGCGACCAAATTTCAGTGCCATATGTCATAACTGGCAACACGCACTGGTCATAGACTGAGTTTATTTTCTATGTTATTTTATTTCAATTATAATATCGTTTGTTTAGTTAGAGTTCTGTGAATGTGTTCATAGCATCACAGGGCCTATCAAAATACCAGCACGGCGATTTTTTTTTTTAAATATTGCAGCATAATTATGGTGAGATAGGAGCCTTTTTGCCCACGCATTGGTTTTATTTATATTGTTAATTTATATCAGTTAGTTTACATTTATGATTACTTTGTAATACATTATTTCATTTTGTTTAATTGTCTTATAATACGGCAAAGGAGGAGACAGACTACCTACTTTTTATCTGGCTTCTATTTCAACTTTGAGTCCTAAATTCACATGTAAGAATTCGTGGGGAAAAGCTAATTGTTAATAAATTATCTTAAGTAAAGGCAAAATGTAAATATATGTTTGTATGTTTTGTAGAATGTCCTAGAACCAAAAATTCGATATGATTTGGGTAGTGCATTCAGTCGACCAATTCAAAAGACTCTAGATGCTGCTGTAATTTTTTCCTTTTTGTGTATTCAATGAAATGTATAAAATTCAAGATTCGTTTAAACTGTATCTGTCACTCTCTTTAAAGGATAATGACAATTATGTTTGTCTGCCACCTTTGCCATTTTGCTTAATAAAATAAACAACGCGTTTTTTTTTGTCAGATTACCGATCAATTTTAAATTACCGATTGCCTCAAGCAATAAGCCCGCCCCTGTACATATTTTATTATTGTGCTAAACGTGTAACTAAATTAACACTACGTAAATTATTTTTAATCAATGTGACATATAAAGTTGTTGGTATTGAATCGTGTATGAATTAATTCAAAGAAGGTTGGTAAAAGGCGTCTTACTTGAGGAACTTATTTGTGCACGGGCAAAGTAACGATTCTGCATAACTGGATTACCATTTGATGATATAAAAAGGTGAGAAATTAAGATTTTGGTATCAGTCTTGTGTCAGACGTAGTCACTACAACAATACAGCAAAATGTTTGTGAAGGTAAATCATATTTTGAATTATTTTTGTAGTAAACAAAATCATCAGAGCTGTAAAGGCTTCTCTCAAATGAGATTTATTACCTATTCGTGGGGTTATGATAAAATAAAACTTGAATAAAAAGGTACAGAATTGAGAAGTTTTGTATAAAAAGTGGGTCCATCATTTTTCAGTAAAATAAATTTTATAAATCTACGTAAATTGTTAAAAGTAGGAGTTACAAAAGGGGAATTAACAGCAATAATCTTTTTTCAGTTCATCGCACTCTTCGCCTTGATGGCCATCGCTAACGCCAGCGACCTCTCCAGCTTCTCATACGGCGTGGCTGATCCCTTCACCGGAGACTTCAAGCACCAGGTCGAGAACCGCGTGGGCGACAACGTGCAGGGTCAGTACTCTCTGCTGGAGTCTGACGGCACCCGCCGTACCGTCGACTACGCCGCAGGCGCCGGAGGCTTCAACGCCGTCGTGCGCAAGGACCCTGCCCTCATCGCTGCCGCTCCCGCCATCTCTTACGCCGCTCCCGCCATCTCCTATGCCGCTCCTCTCGCAGCTCCTGCTATCTCTTACGCCTCTCCCTACGGTTTGGCTAGGTTCGGAGCCATCGGATATGGAGCTCCCTTCCCCTATGGCCGATACTACTAGATACCTGAAAATTGAACCGTTTGTAAATAAAAAGTTTATGGAGTTTTGACAAAAAAAATGTTATATTTTTAAGAACCTTCCTAATTACCTTACATTTACCCTTCTTTTTGATGTCGAGAAATCATCTAATAATTTCTCGCACTCTGGGTGGAGTGTCAGAAATTTATTGACTAAAACTCATACGAGTTCCTTCAATTGCCCTGGTCCAGAGCCGCGGTGACTCTTTCAAGTAAACCCGTAACCCTTAGCGACGATGTGCCCTGAGCTCGGTCTAGATAAATTAGTGTCAGTCTATGAGCGATAATGTTTACTAAAGAATGAAAAATGTATGGGACTTACATGCTGTGCCGAAATGATACGCGTTCAATCCCAAACATTTAAAAAATCGCTGTCACTTGTAGAATTTTACTATGTTCGTCCTCTTATTCACACAACTCATTCTATTATTACATTTTCTTCTGCATTTTGTTCTTTACCTAACTAACTTTAGTTGTTTTTAGAAAGTTGCCTTATAACTTTTGCAATTTGGTAATAAGCGTAGCAGTACTGCTAAAACGTTTACACAAAAACTTTTACGACCTGAACAAAACAAATTGCATGTACCAGGTGCATAGAAACGTCTAGGAGGTACAAGCGTCATGTGAAGTGAAAGATGTATTATTAACTAGACTACGATACGCCTGCATCGTCGACGTTTTCCTGAATTTTACATTGCTATTCCAGTTTTCTTGACGAGTGTGCGACTTACTCGCAAAATGTGAAATAAATAATACGAGTTGTTCTCGTTGCGACAAAGCTTTTTATTCAGAAACATTTCTGAGGATTTTGTGCCTGGTGAACCTTTGAAAAGATGATTTTTAGGGTTCCGTACCCAAAGGGTAAAAACCGGACAGCTCGCCGTCCGACCGTCTGGTAACCGTTCGGACTGAACCCAAGTCGTCGACGACGCGTACTGTTCCACGCGCGCCTCAAGGAGATGTCAGCAAACCATAGGGGCCCAGCAGGGTCGAAGCCTACTAGGGCCAAGGGTTTGCTTCTGAAAGGAAGACTCGGCCCTGGTAAAAAGGCAACGAAGGAACAGGAGTGGGTTTTTAGTCAGTAAAAGTCTGCCACTATCTCCCGCTACGCCCAAGAGCGGGGGATGTCATTGGATGATTTTCCCACCGAAAAAAAGGGTAAAAACAGGACCGTATTACTATAACAGGCTATATTTCATGAACCGTGAGAGCTAGAGAGTTAAAATCACAGATGATGTATTTCTGTTGCCGTTATAACAATAAATACTAAAAATAGAATAAAATTAATACCTATTTAATTCATTTAACCCCAAGCGACCGCACTCTCATTGTCTTTCTATTGTGTCTCTAATTACGGTATTTGAAAGGTTAAGTGGTATTTTGTGCCATTTTTTGCTCGATATTAATAACACCAATAGGTAGACGCTTAAAATATTCGCAGAATATTTAGTTGTATATTCGCTTTAAAAATAAATAATTTAATTAATTTAAAATAAATATTTAAAGGAGCTCCAATACAACAAACGTGATTTTTTTGCCTGATATTGTATAGATAATGGTACGAAACCCTTCATGCGCGAGCCCAACTCGCACTTGACCAGTTTTTTTTATAACTTAATATTATAGTTGTCAAAATCAATTTCACTGTTTTCATGCTTCATTAGTTGCAAAATTAGACATAGAAAATGATAACCACTATGACGTAGGTTAGGTAGAGAGCAGTGGTGGCCGAGTGGCCGAGAGAGATGGTTTATGGGCATTATATATATATATTTATGGGCAAACCCAGCCAGGCGCATTACTTTGTGTAATTTATTTCATCACCACTGCTCTCAAAACGGTGAAGGAAAACATCGTGAGGAAACCGGCATGTCCTGTAACCAAAAATTCGAAGACATGTGACATTCACCAACCCGCACTGGGCCCGCGTGGTGGATTATGCCCATTCTCGCTCCTAGAGAGGAGGCCTGAGTCCCAACAATGGGAACATTGAAAGGCTGATTATGCTATGACGTAGGTTTAAGATATACGCCACCAAAATACATCGTTGCTCAAACCAAACCTTTCGTGCTAGCAAAAATATTAAACATAAAAAAATATAAGAGCAGCCAAGATAAATGCAGCGAAAACCCCTAAGACGAAACATTATGGCCACGTCTAAACGTCAGAACTTAACACAATATCACCCTTATCGGCAACCCCAGGAGTACAGCTGCACAAACAATCCAAGTTCCAAGCGATCGCACCGCTGATAATACTGTTAATTTACTTGATGACATTCTATACTATGTACATGACCATGTTTGCTAGAATTATGGAGGGTATTGAGTTACAGCAAAAAAAGTGGATCAGAGATATTTTTGGAGAGAATTTGATGAATGAGTCTCTTCTCTATGTACTACTTAATTAAACTTACTAGATAAGTGCATGAGTATTGTTTACTGACGTTCATTTTCATGTTTGTAGGTTCAAAAAAACTTTAAAAAAAATACAACCGACTTCAAAGTAAAAAAAAACACTGAAAAGTGCAAAATAACTTTAATTTCGGTAGACGGTGTTTTTATAATAGTTTTGTCTCTTCGTTACTTAACACCGACTTTCGAAATTAAAGTTATTTTGCACTTTTCAGTGTTTTTTTTACTTTGAAGTCGGTTGTATTTTTTTTAGGTTTTTTATTTTACACTTTTTAGTTATGGTACCACCACTAAAAAGTACAGTAAACTTAAATACCTTATAGCCAGAGTGCATCTCATGGGAATTGTAATAATCCCAAACACGGTTAGATTACATTAATTTATTACAAAGTTTCGGTGCCTAACTTCAGGCTTCATCATCAGATCAGTTCGATATATTTCCCCTCTTCTTTCAGTCAGTCGTCGACTACACTTATAAACAAAGCAATTTTACTTCTTACGACGGTTTTGCTGTGATTCTATGAGGAGTTCTGTTCCATATTATCTTCGAAGTTTATAATCAGATCATAACAATATTTCTATTGGACCAACTCGGAAGCATAACCTTTCAATCAAAAAAGTATTTTCAAAATCGGTCCACAATTGACCGAGAAATCGGTGAACATGCATAAAAAAAAAATACATTCAGCTGAACATAGAACCTCCTCCTTTTTGAAGTCGGTTAAAAAATAAGGTTGTTAACTCAAAATTTTGAGTATTGTTCGGTCGTAAAGATCACAGGCAACACTTAGGCACTTTAGCCTTCAATATCAAATTGTTTAGTTCAAACCAATCATTTACAGAGTTTTTTTAGGTGGTTTATCATCCAATGACTTTTCGCGCTCTTGGGCGGAGTGGGAGGGCGTGTTAGACTTTTACTGACTAAAAACCCACTCATTTAAAGAAAGAAAGAAGAAACGTTTACTCGTGCCTCACACAATCGTATCACGTCGCCGTCGTCTTTCGTTCCTTCTTTAGCTTGCGTTCTAAGACTCCGGGGTTCCCTTTCGGAATACCCATGGATCCAACAAGCTTCGGCCCTGCTGGGTCCCTACAGTTTTGCTGAAATCTCTTTGAGGCATGCGTGAAACACTACGCGCAGTCGACAACTCGGGCTTGGTCCGGACGGTTACCGGACGACCGATCATTAACAGGTGCTATTGAATATTGCCAAGGAGTTAGTTTAAGGGGTGACCAGATAGTTGCAAACCAACGTCCCAACCAAGGTGACCTTGCTAGTTTTAATCCGTATAGACAGCAGTGGTAATCCATGACCTTCAACGCCATTGGTTAAGAGGCGCGTTTTCCCAAACACCGAATGTGTTGACGCGTGCTTTACATCCATGTAGCCGCAACACAAACCAAACACATAAACCAAGGTTACCTGGGTTGGAACGCTAGTTTGCAACCGTCTGGTCATCCCTTTATGTTGAAGCTGATGCAGATGACTAATACCAAAGCGTAGAAGGTTACGCTAAACGAAGAAGGTCCATCAAAACAATTTTCTTTATAGCTGTACATTTTTGAAATTCCTTCTTTTTCTTGAAGATTTAAGAACAAAAGGAATCTACAAAAATTTTCATACGATGTGTGAATATAGGCAGTATATATTTTTATTACCACTTATCTTTATGACGAGATGCCGAGAGGTAGCGGCCATTTGCATAATTTCTCTAGCATTTTTATTAATATTGCCGGGACTCGAAAGTATTTCGTTCAATTTATGTTCATAACCATTTTAATTATGAGGAAACCATCAACCGCAGCTAATGCTCTCTGATAAATTTTAATAAAGGTTCTAAGATTTTGTCGTTACAACTTTGAACGTGGTTGTTGGTACAAAAAACGGGTTTATATAAATCAGCTAGTGATTTGATACCTACATCGGTAATCCTATCTTTTTCTTTTTTTTCTATCATTTTTTGTAATGCTATTTTTTTCTTAAGTGGCAGTGGGCAGGGCACATTGCTCGCAGAACAGATGGTCGATGAGGACGAAAGGTTCTGGAATGGCGACCACGTACCAGAAGACGCAGCGTTGGAAGGCCTCCCACAAGGTGGACCGATGACCTAGTGAGAGTCACGGGAATCCGATGGATGCGAGACGCACAGGACCGGTCATTGTGGCGACATTTGGGGGAGGTCTATGTCCAACAGTGGACGTCTTTCGGCTGAAATGATGATGATGATGATCTTTTTCAATGTCTGTAATCTGATCTGTCTTTCTGAATTCTACATAAATATCGCAAAAAAATCTAAGACTGATAAATATAAATTTTTGTCTTTATAATATTAGTGTAAGAGTATGAATATATTCGTTACTGTATATAGGGTGACTGGTAATTAGTGTACGATACTTAAACACGTGACTGTGCTCATGATAACCAACAACTTTTACTATGGGAACAAACCTGAAATCGCGAAAAAAAAACCAGCTGTTCAGTACATTTATGTGTGCCTAATGTACTGAACAGCTGATATTTTTTTCGCGATTTTGGCTTTGCTCCCATACTAAAAATTGTTTGTTATCATGATCACAATCACGTGTTTAAGTATCGTACACTAATTACCAGTCACCCTATATATGTTCGTTACTCCATCTCGCTCAAACGGTTAAGGCGTGTAGTCCCTTGAACATCTGGCCGGAATTATATGCACACATACTCGTAGGTACTACCGCCTAGGCGGCAGTACGAGTAGCTGTGCATTTAATTCCGGTCAGCTGCGCCCGGATAGAGCCCCGCTTACCTTATCCATTTTCTTTGCGAAATATTGATTGATTTACATATGCTATGTACATTCTGAAGAAAACTTAACCAGCAATTTTTTTGTGTAGGTAAACCTATTTCTAAAGATCAAAGCCGTTTGAAAGTAGTAGGAAAAACAAGGAAAAAAAGTTATATTAAAAAATAATATTTGGCAAAAGTATTATTCTTACAAAAAAATCATATATTGTAGGTACATGAATCTATAATAAACATTTTTTTTTCAATTTATTGATTTAGCCATTACCGGGGAGTAGGCTTCAGAAAGTCACTGTTTTATAGCACTCCTCGAGATTTAGGGCTATATTTCACCGAGATACTATGGCGGCGCGACTAGTCGCCGCTACCAACTTCTTTCTTTCTTTTCTTTCTTTTCTTTCTTTTCTTTCTTTTCTTTCTTTTCTTTCTTTTCTTTCTTTTCTTTCTTTTCTTTCTTCTCTTTCTTTTCTTTCTTTTCTTTCTTTTCTTTCTTTTCTTTCTTTTCTTTCTTTTCTTTCTTTTCTTTCTTTTCTTTCTTTTCTTTCTTTTCTTTCTTTTCTTTCTTTTCTTTCTTTTCTTTCTTTCTTTCTTTTCTTTCTTTTCTTTCTTTTCTTTCTTTCTTTCTTTCATTTTGATACTGTCTGAGTGTGGTGTAGCGACTCTGGTGTCTGTATCGTGTCTAGTTTGGTAGCCCGTAGTTAAAAAAAAAAAAAAAAAATTAGATTCTTAAACGTTTAAGAACCTTAGGTTCTTAAACGGATTTCAAAATGAGCACACGGGTATACCATGTCTTAGAATACTTTTTATTCCAGAACCTCATAAAACATTTATTTATTTGCAAACAAAAAAATATACATTGACGTTTTGTTTTTATATAAATAATAAAGTTCTACATGTATTAACATCACATGGGTGTGCAAATAATGAAGAGCAAGTAGGCGCAAGATAAAAAATTAAATATGTCAGCCTTGTCATTCATAGTTATGAAATAATTATAATACTAATAAAATAAAATGTAAAAATAATAATAAAAATTCAATGAAACATTAAATATTAGCAACAACAACATTAATTTATTATTATTATGTTTATTTTTATATAAACATTTAATATTATTTCATTAAATATTATTAGGCATTATGCTGAGCGTTCGGCCGTTTTGCGCGGATGTGGCGCATATTTTTTTTCACATAATATACTTATAATTTGTTAGTTCTAAATTTGCGCCTTGTTCCGCCAAATAAAATGTTTTTCTTTGTTTCTTTCTTTCTTTTTCTAAATGTTTGTACCCTTGGTATCGTTTTCTATATAGCGGGCGAAGTTGCTGGTAGAACCTAGTTTGAAATAAAACTTGTTCGCTGTCATATTGAGTTAAAAAGTTACAAAACTAAAGACACTTCACTGACTTACAGCATGCAAATACAATAATTTATTGAAATTACTATAAAACCTAGTTTGTATAAAAACTATAGACGCGTCCCGCCGTCCTCCCTCAGCAAATCCATTAATATTTTATCTCACTTTGCTAGAATTTCTTCAATTTTCATCTCATTGTGTCGCTAGAGTAATAACAGAATAAATTTAAATTTTCCTTTCGCAATCAAAATATAATTGCTTTTTAATTCCCCAGTATCAACTGTTTTATGAGTAGGGTTCTACTGTATGACGTCTAATTTTAATGTAAAATTGTGATTTTATAAATCGCCTCGTTTAATTAAAATAGTCTACGTGTAATTAACATGTCGGTATGTGAGAGTTTAATATTGTAACATTGTACGTATAAATTAAGCAATTATAATTTGGCAATTCAAATAGTTATAATATTAATTCTCATTGTTATGTCTCTAACTAACGTAGCTTGGTTTTCCATTATTTTGATAACATTTAAAAAGTTCTAATTGATTTATTATACCGCACCAATCGGGCAAGTCCGATCTTTATCGCTTCACCGATAGAAATGACATCTAATTACCCCCTCTCCTCGTCCTATCGCTCGCATCTACCCTCGAAAATCGTTAACCCTTAAAAGAGGTTGATCAATAATTTAACAAGCAATGATTGATGAGTGTTGATCCTATCTGTAATCATGAAAATGCACGCCAGTTAGACGGTCAAACTTTTAGTTTGGGATACAAGGATCGATTAATGTTTACTAAGTAATTTCTTGTTCACTTATCAATTATCGTTTTGAAAGTTTGATGCAATTCAGTTGAGGTTATGATTGAGTTTAGCTGCTAAGTTGATTATTGAATGCTGCCATCATAGAGGGTTAATCTAAATAAAGGTTTGTAACGCTCTTATTCACATTTTGCCGATTTATACCAGCACAGAATAAAATATATAGTTTTTTATTTACAATTTTTAGTAAACCTTGATTGCTCAAAGGTTTTTTACTGGTGTAGCGAACCTTGTAGTGGAAAATGCCAGTCATTTACGGGATGGGCTTTAATTTCTGTTTATACAAAAATATCAAATAGTACAAGATTTGATTGCCACCCAACATAGCTTTATTAATATTAGTTTTTTTTTTTAATTTAAAATCTATGCTACCTTAAGATATGCTTAATTTTTTTAGAATATCTACATTTTTATCAGGGGTGTTTACAAACGGGGGTGCAAGGGGTGTAAAACACCCGACCCCAGAAGGGCCACGCGTCTGCCGAAAATATTAATAGATTGGCTGAGATCTTCCATAGGGCGTATGAAGGTACTCTTCTAGGCGTCAAACCAAAAAATTAACTGAACCACAAACAAATGGAAAGATTTTGTGGTGAAAAAAGTAAAAAAGTTCTTTTATTTTTCCAAATTTTGTTTCCGTAATGAGGGCTTTTCTAAATTCGATAAATCCATTGTATTTTCAACAATTACGTGTCTCTGAGATAAAAGCTAAGATTTATCTTGTGTGAGCTAATAAAAGTCCGAAATTAACAATTTGCACAAAATAGTTCAGAGTTTTGCTTGTACAGTCTTCAGATTTCCAGGAAAATCTTAAGATTTGCCGTAGTTTGGGCTTTTGCAGTAACATACACAATAAGTGAAAAGCCAATAATGCATAAATTATCTAAAGAATTTCGTCCTCATGCAATATACGTTCCACGTCCAATTCCAAACATTCAATAATTCTGTCCAGCAATGAGCACGTAGACACAGTAAATAATATCATGAATTTCAATTGTTACACGAATATTGTCTGTCGAAAATTCCATTTCGTATCTGATCATCTATTACCAGGTGTTCCAGCGTTCTGATTAATGGTGGCACTTTGTGTAGCATCAGAATATCTAATTATTTTCAGACAAGGGAATTTGTGTATTGTAAATATTGTTTTCAATTTATTAACCTTGTTAAGTGTAAAGGATCGTTTATTTATTGAAATAGATTAGTCTGAATTCCCCTTTAAATTAATTTGTGTTTTATTTAATTTCATTTTGAGCTCGCTTCCCTGAACAATGATTAAACAAAAAGATGTTTTTAAAATTCCTTTAATTATATCGAATGTAACACATTTGTGCTGTTGCAGTTTGATTTTTCATCTAACGCAATCCTACGCAATCTTTGATAAAGAGGCAACGCTAAAAAAGAAAGATTCTACCTGAACGTTCTATTGGTATTCGGTAATTGCATCACTCACTCGAATATTTCACAAAACTTGTTCCTTAAATTACGTGTTATTTTAAAAACCCATAAAAGTTAAAAGAAAAATATTTTCGTCGTTCAGAATTCGGATTCAATGCGCAAGATTTCTATAGATATACTCGTTTTTTATTTTTATTTTTTAAATTTATGAGTACATTGTGAACGGCCAAACTACACGCAAAATTTTGAGAGGTCTTTTCTGGATTAATTTTACACAAAATGTTTTGATTTCTATAGAAACCTAGATAATACGAGGGTCATTCAATAAATACTTAGCCTAAAAAAAGTAAACGAAAATTTTGGAAAAGTGGCAATTTATTTTTCAACATAGTCTCCTTTTAGTTCGATACACTTAGCCCAGCGATGCTCCAACTTTTTTAACCCGTCGGAAAAATAATTTTTGTCAAACTACAAAATAGGCCTCCGTGGCGGCGATGACCTCCTCATTCGATCCATATCTATTCCCGGCGAGTGATTTTTTCAGATTAGGAAACAGAAAGAAGTCACAAGGGGCCAAATCTGGAGAATACGGTTTTTTTTTTTTTTTTTACGGTGGATGGGGCAGCAATTCGTAGCGTAATTCGACCAATTTGGCCATGGCAGCGGCAGACGTGTGAACTGGTGCGTTGTCGTGGTGAAACAGCACTTTTTTCTTCGCCAGATGGGGTCGTTTTTTCTTTAATTCGGCGTCGAATCGGCCCAATAAATCGGCATAGTAAAGCCCTGTAATTGTTTTACCCTTCTCGAGGTAATCGATGTAGATCACACCTTGTGAATCCCAGAAAACGGTGGCCATAACTTTTCCGGCCGATTTTACAGTTTTCGCCTTCTTTGGAGCACGTTCCCCGGTCTGGATCCATTGTCTTGATTGCTCCTTGGTCTCTGGTGTATACCAGTGGATCCAAGTTTCATCGACGGTCACAAAACGACGCAAAAACTCCGCTGGATTCCGCTTAAACAGCGCCAAACACGTCTCCGATGTGGTCTCACGGTTGCGCTTGTTTTCTGGTGTGAGTAAACGTGGCACCCATCGCGCCGACAGCTTTCTCATGCCGAGTTCCTCGTGAAGAATATGATGCACTATTCCTTCTGAAATGCCTACAGTCTCAGCTAGCTCCCGAACCTTCAATCGGCGATCTGCCAATACGAAATCATGGATTTTTTTAATGTTTTCCTCCGTAGCAGCTGTTTTCGGTGCACCTGGACGTGGTTCATCAAAAACCGACGTACGGCCACGTGCAAACTCGTTGAACCAATTATTGACGGTGGCCATCGATGGAGAAGAGTCACCGTACACAGCATCCAAGCGCTCTTTGATTTCGATGCGCGTTCTCCATTCCAAAAATAGGAATCGAATCACCGAACGATATTGCTCTTTTTCCATTTTTGTAAAACCGATCGACACGTTCGCTTCCATACGTTGTCAAATTAAAACAAATGAAGGGATTGGAATGAAAATTTGAAAAAAGAATTAAAAAAGAATGTGCTACACTGTGGTAAAACTCTTTTGAAACTACAGCGCCCTCTGGCGATCAGGCTAGGTACTTATTGAATGCACCAGGTATCCACGAAATATATGTGTTTCCAAAATATCTGGAGAAAGATATATAATATCATAATCACGTAAGCGCGGCGGTTGTATGGAAATATATCTAGGGTTGCACGCCTTAATAAAATTTTGCCTTTATAAACATTGTAAGATTACTGAAATATTGTCAAACAAGCTTTAGTTGTAATAATTGGTTCAATTAATATTTCAACAGCCAATCAAATTACTTGACTTCATTTTAACTTGTGAAGTATTAGTAATTAATTTCCAAAAACCGAGTGTAGGTAATTAAAATTAAGAATTTCATTTTATGAAATCTTTACATGTATTTTATTTTAGTACTCAGCGCGATTACTATACATTACAATACAAACTGATTTATGTACATCACTTCACAATCACAGGCCCAGTTGATAGCTAGCGTTAGACACTAGTAGTCTGGCATTCATGTTGAACTGAACCTATTTTGGTGCAGCCGTTAGCATATATTTAGTTGTTTGTTATAATTTTTTTTTTGGTACTTTTTGTTTGTACCTGAAAACTTGTTGTGTTCGTGTCAAAAATAATTCAAAGTATCTTTCTTTCTTTTCTTTAAAATGCCCGTAACTTTACGTATGTACCTACATATGTCCATGGTTGATGAAACTGCATGGAAAACGACACAAATGATATCGTTACATCCGGAAATCGATTCCCGGTCATATTAGGGGACAGTTTCCGCCTAACGACATCTCAACTATCGCAGAGCGAGAAAACATGATTGACACTCGGAAAATATATTTTTCTGACACAAAAATGTTTCTTCATGATCGCTCGATTTCTTGCTGTTGTGATACAAAAAAATGGAGTCTGTGGTTCGTGATGTGTTCGTGAATAGGTTACTTCTGGACAAGCGTACCCCACGTGCTGCCTCACGCGTGAGGGATCGGAGGTCCTCACGCCCTAGCCGCCATAATTCCGACCCCGACTACCAGCCACGGTAGACGCGGGCTTGCGGACGTCGAGCACTGGGTAGCTCGCCGTCCGGCTGTTCGGTAATTAACCGGACCGAGCCCAGACGTCAACAGCGCGTAGTGATCCTCGCGCTCCTCAAAGAGATGTCAGCAAACCGTAGGTGCCCAGCAGGGCCGATGCCCGTTAGCTAGGACCGCGGAGAATTTCTGAAAGGGAAACCCGTAGTCCTAGAACGCAAAGGGTAATTGAAGGATACAGGTGTGGTTTTAGTCAGTAAAAGTCTGACAGGGCATGTCAGACCGCTCCACCCAGAGCGCGAGAAGTCATTTGAATGATTTCATACCTTGAAAAAAAAACCCCACGTGCTGCCTGGTGAATATTTGAAATGACCAGTTTTTATTATTTTTATTACAACTCAATATACCTACTTGCTGTCAAAATCAATCAAATGTCATGTTTCATGCTCCATTAGTTCCAAAATTAGGTTACTTCTAGGCAAGCGTGCTCCACCGTCGACCACACCATCACTTACCATCAGGTGAGATAGTTGTCAAGCGCAGGCCTATCAATAATTAAAAAAAAATCTCAACCTGGTTTTAAAACAACTTTTCAAGAAAATTCACGCCACCAGTTGGTACCACTCGGACGTCGGCTTTGAAAACGTAGTCTACGATGTAAAAACATGACGATAAGTTTGCATTTATGCTTTCATTTATGTACATACATAAATGCATACCTACATAGATTTTTTTTTAGGTAGGAAAATCATCTAGTGACAAATCCCGCTCTTGGGTGGAGCGAGATAGTGTCAGACTTTTACTGACTAAAAACCCACTCCTGTTCCTTTTTTGCCTTCGTCCCAGGGCCCCGGGTTTCACTTTCACACCTATGTAGGTACCACGAGTACGTGGTACCTACATAGGTATGTTTATATATTATTTTATTCATATTATTTGTAATTTTAAAATTGTGCACTGGATCTTACCCTTTACTGTGATCTCTCTCTATCACTCAATGGTTTGCTGGAAGAAAACTCAACTTTGAGTTAAACTCGTCTATGTACATGAACTCTGATATCCGCATATTTTATAACTTATCATGGTGTACAATAAAGAACATAAGCGTTTTGATAGGTGCCTGGATCTGATGCTTTAGGCCGCCATCAGATGAACTGCATCGCAGCAACCACGCATAGTCGATATATTCAACTGTATGCAGTTGTACGTTCGATTTCGTTCAGCCATGATATCAAATTCACGCGGTCGGCTGCAGTCATGTGAAGTCAATATTAACTGCATACAGTCGTGACTTCTACTTTACGCGGTCGGCTATAACCGTGTAGTGTCGCACGCTGTCCACCGCTAACCGCATACAGTTAGTGAGCAGTTAGTAAAGGAGCATAACGTGCGTCTGTCGCGTCGAACGCACATTGATATTATGCGATCATTTTTATTTTGAGGCTTCTAAAGATCAAATCTTACATTGAGCTCCTGTGCTAGATGCGTGGCATCAATTGCGCCCGACTGCAGATAACTGCAAGCAGTTGAATATATTGACTGCGCGCGGTTGCTGCGGTGCAGTTCATCTGATGGCAGCCTTAGTACTGCCACCTGGTGTATAAACGTCATTTCAGAAGACCTTCATTGTAAGAAGTTTTTTTATGGTGGAAAATCATCAAATAACTTCTCCCGCTCTGGGTGAAAGTAATGGTTAGGCTACCTTCTATATACCTACATAAGTTTCTAAGAATTGTTTGGAGGACGTAGATACTTATCCTCTACACCGCAATCATACCTATATTATAAATTAATTAATACTAAATTAGGTTGTTCGAATAGTTTAATTATAGTAACCAATAATCAATACTCAAAGTTAAATACCTTTGCCAACATTCTATTATGTAAAGCCAACATAATAATTATTATGTATGTTAATCAATGTAATTGGATTGGAACCGTTTTAATTAACTATACCCAAACTAGTTGATCCGGTGAACGTTGTTCTGCCATATAAAAAACTGGGCAAGTGCGAGTCGGACTCGCGCCATGAGGGACCCGTACAAAGTTACCTATGTAAATAGTTCAATTCCGGAATGGAGTCACGGAAGATTTTTCCGAATCGCAAAAAAAAAATTGTGACGTAACAACAAATCTACAAATTTCAGATTTATTCCTATTATTGCTATAAGATCTTGCTTTATGCCAAATTTCAGGATTCTGGGTCGTACTTTCGTATTTAAGTACCCTATGAATTTTGATTTCCTCGAGAGTGTCGAAATGTACGTTTTTGCCGCATAAACAGAAGTATCTTTTTTTCTCGTTAACTTACAAGTTTGATTTTATTACAGCTTCAAGATTCCGCAGACTTGAGTATATGGTTTTAATTTCAACTCAATACCTCCGTTTTTAGGGTTCCGTTTTTTCCTTTTGAGGTACGGAACCCTAAAAATGAGAGGTGGATAGGAGGGTAAAAAATAGTCTACAACCTATACCCAGACCTACCAAATAAACTAAAAAATCAATTTAAAAGTTTCGGAGGAGTTTAATAAATATAAAACTAAATTAGCCAAAATTTGTAAAAAGACAGCTTCGCTGATGCAGAGAGCAGAGTAGTCGTAATTATATCTTGAGAGCGGTGGCGGAGAGCTAGCTAAACGCCAAATATTAACCATTTTGTGCGGAGGGTCATTAGGTAAGAAAGATATTTTCCTGCCTGGTCATCCTTTGTTTTAATCATATTGTTTTAATAAATCTGTAGAACTTTTGAGTTGTGCGCGCATCACGTAAAATGTACGAAATAGATTTAGATAAATTTTATACACTAAAATTGTGCGTAACTTGATAAATTACTTAGGCTTGGTTTCATCTCAATCGCTTGATTATATCGAAAGATATGCTACATTAATTGACTGTTAAGCGGTACGAAGTTCGCCGGGTCAGCTAGTAGGTACTAATATTTTATATCACTGTTACTAGAATAATAACACTAGCATATAAGTTGTTTGTAATACTAACAAAATATGGATCACTGTTATCCGTATTAAATGAATTTTAATTTAATTACAAACACTCTGACACATTATAAATATTAATAGTACCTACTAATCGATCACCCAAATGAGAGCTCATCGGAAAAATCGAATTACAACATCACAACTTTTTAACTGAAATTTTCGAGTTTCGGGAAGTCGCGAGCAGTGTGATTATATTATTAACATTATCACACTGCTTGCGACTTTCCTGTTAGCTAAAAAGATTTTACAGAAAAGAAAATGTCTTCCACTTCGCTCTAGTTGGTGGCAAATATTTGTTCAACTTACACTAGATGGAAATGCTAATTTCCAAGTGTTAGCTTCTCTCTGAGCACACTCTTGGTAATAGGGTGAAAAATGTTCTATACATTTTTCAACTTTTATTTTAAATTTTACATGGACTGTAGACATCGACGATTATGTGATAATCGCTTCGTTTTACAAGAAGATGATGCAGTTTCTTTTTGTTTTACATGTATTTTTAGACAAGGAAGAAAGTGGTACTAAATATTGAGATGACGGTTTTCTAGTTAGAACTTGAAATGACATGTTTCGTAGAGAAAAGCCTATTGAGTCGATTTTCATATTAATTGGGCGTTAAAAGCAAGGCGCATAACATTGTGTAATTTATTTTATCACCACTGCTAACAAAACGGTGAAGGAAAACGTCGAGAGGAAATCGGCATGTCCTAGAACCAAATATTCGAAGACATGTGACTGGTGGATGTCACATGTCGTGGGCCCGTACTGGGCCCGCGTGGTGGATTATGGTTCATTCCCTCTTCCACAGAGGAGACCTGAGTCCAAGCAGTGAGGAACATTATATAGCCGATTATGCTTTCTGCTTTTTTGCTGAGAGAAAACTCATTGTTGAGTAAAGCTTGCCTTTTTTTACTAATCGTAAAATCACTGTGCAATTTATAATTGTTTTGTCATACTATACATAATTATATTATAGATATATATTAATATTATAATGGTGAAAGTTTATGAGTATGTGTGTATATGTCTGTTAATTCTTCACACTCGAACGGCTGAATAGATTTCAATGAAACTTGGTACACGGGTAGAATATGTCCTGAAATAGCACATAGAAACTATCACGTTGATTTAAACTTTTGCTACTATCACGCCGCTGACAGCAGATAGTTTTCAATAAAAAAATAACATTTCTGAAGAAATTTCTTTTTTGTCTTCATTCATTCTTAAAAAAGTCTTAAATGCACAAAAAGAAGGTATTATTAGCTTACACGTGTGACCTCAACCAACGTTGTGAACTTTGGTAAATGGAAATTCGGACATAGGGGTGGACTTATGTCCACCATTTATCTTAGCAAAACTAGAAATGATATGGCAAAAGGCCAAATAATATTATGATGCAAAATATTGAAGAAAATGTTTGAGAAGAAAACCAAAATTTTCTGAAGACTTAGGGCTATATTTCAACGGGACACCATGGCGGTGCGACCAGTCGCCGCTACCAACAAAATGTATAACAGCTGTATAGAGAGTTACTCACCTGGTGTACGTTTGGTTGCGCAACCAATTTGGTGGCGTGACCAACTCGGACGCGTGCACTTAAAGTCCATTTTGATACTGTCTCAGTGTGGTGTAGCAACTTTAGTAGCTTACGGACACCATGGCGGCGCAACTGGTCGCGCCACTATGGTGTCCCGGTGACATATAGCCCTTATGATCGGTAAGCCAGCAATCAGTCACTGTTCTCTTAGCTTAATTTTATTAAATGCCATTAAGGTTACACTAGTCGACACTTTTTTCATACAAATTTTGGGGGGGTATTACTCCACAGTTTGACATTGTACATCCAAAGTAAAACATGATATGGTTTTATCTTATTCTTAATTTTGTCTGTACGGAAACAGAAAAACAAAAGTAATTCCCGTTACAAAGTTATGAGTCAACAAAGTTTCGGTTTTTTGATGATTTTAACGCAACTTTAAGTGTAAAAAAGAAAAAAATATCGTATAAAATCTCAAAAACGAAGTCGGTACTGTGGGGGGGGGAAGGGGTTTTCTGTATTTCGAGTGGATATTATTTAGTTTATAGCTCTTTCATTCCATATTTTTCATATATTATCAAATATATATGTGGACGTTCCTTGATAAAATACTTTGCTCGAAACTTAGCTAATGTTTTAGCTAATCCTAAATGACCTCCTGACCATGGATCATCATGCAATTCTTTCAAAATCTCATACAGAAGCCCTTTTGGAATCACTACTAATTCACAAACACCAGTCAATCTCCTGGCTTTCTTACACAGCACATTCTCCTTAACACCAAAACCCTTGGTACCGACAAACTTTTATTGTCGAAGAGTTCTATACAATTTATTTGTATTAAATTTATGCAGTGGTTTTTTCATAAAAAAAAATTTCAATTTTTTCATAAAACTCGATTTTCCAAAGCACTACTCTCAGATTTTACGCACCGTCTAATTTCATTTCAGTTCGGAACGGTGTTTGTGTGCATGCGAACCATACGATGTGCATATAATTTAGCGTCTAACTGCTCATACTTTATATTATCGCTGTCGGACACAATGTCAGATGAGACATCGCAATTTTTGGCCTCACCGATCAGCGAGTTCGAGCCCGCGACTAGTTATAATAATAATAATAATAACCCCATCGCCGTATCTCTACGTTGACGTCGTGGTGGGGCTTGCGTGCTCCAATATACCCTAGGTCTGTATCGGTAAAGTTTGCTTTGCCGTAATATGCCTAGGGTGAGGGGCCAGACTAAGAGAGATACAATCCGCAGTGCAGTTTTGTGGCGAACTGTTGGGCATTAGCGACCCCACGGACCCGATCTCCCGGGAGAATTCTTGTTCTTCATCTCCGGCTTGCCTTTATTGGCCGGCCGTAGTGAACACTGACGAGGAACTGAGCTCCCACCTCTCTCTTGCCTTTATTGACTGGCTTGAGTGGAGATTCGCAAGAGCAAACGTGCTCGGGAGAAGGATGTATAATCCAGTAAGGTGCTGGTAGGGATCTTGACTGTACTTCCGGGATTGTCCTGATAGCCGTGGTATACCTCTCCACTCCTCAAGCACCTCAGGATATGTTGCCCTCTTGTTGCTACGTCACTTCGTGCTGTGTGCAAGTCACCCCCTGCCTTTTTTCGATGCATATTAATAATGTTGTTCAGGCAGGGGCCATAGTCTTGACATAGTTCCATGTTACCAGTCCACTTAAGACTCCAAAAACCATAGCCCTATTATCTTTGTTCTCCATATGTCGCAACAGTTTTTCAATAACCGGGGGTTGTCCTTGGGTGCACTAGCATAGCGCGTACAGGGATAATCGTCGGTTGGTATCATGTTCCATTATAATTATCTAAAGGGTCTCAGCGAGTTGGCTTCGGCTCCTCGTACGCCTCCCAAAGGTCCAGGACCTCAGGGTCCTGAGATAAATAAAATATATAAAAATAATAATAATATTTCACAGCTATCACACAACGCCGTCTAGTCCCAAGCTAAGCAGAGCTTGTGTTATGGGTACTAGACAACTGATAAACATACTTACATATTTCTAAATACAATATATAGATAAATTACACCCAGACACAGAACAAATTATCGTGCTCATCACACAAATATTTGTCCTGGGTGGGAATCGAACCCACGACCTCCGGTATAGCAGTCAGGGCCACTAACCACTAGACCAACAGGCCAGTCTAAAAGTCTTTAGTTCAGCCTTAAGATGCCCGCTGTCATCTCACTTTCAAAATATTTAGGTTGTTGATCGGGCCGCTCAAAAGGCTAAGGTTCATATTTTAAATTGTGCCTATAAAAGGGGTTGAATAATTTGGACAAACATTGTTTCGTCAACTTTATTTTTTGAGTTGGAAAGTCATCGAATCACTTTTCCTGCTCTGAGTAGAGCGAGAGGGTGTGTCAAACGTTTACTAGGACTGTTCGTTTCTGTTTTTTCAGTTACCATTTGCGTTTCAGGGCCATGGTAATTTTGGAATATTCTCACAGCTCTAGCAGGCATCGGCCCTAGTGGATCCGTCCATTTTGCTGAAATTTCTTTGAGGCCCACGTGGAATACAACGCACCGTCGATTTGGGCTTTGAAGCAAGCTACACATTGCTCGCCACCGTAGGCACGGGCTTGCGGATGGCGAGCAATGGGTAGCTCCGTCCGGACCAAGATCAAGTCGCATGCCTCAAGGAGATGTCAGCAAACCGTAGGGGCACAGCAGGATCGAACCCTACTGGGGCCATGGGTTCGCTTCTGAAAGGAAAACCCGGCCCTGGAATGAAAGGCAACGAAGGAACTAGGAGTGGGTTTTAGTCAGTTAAAGTCTGACACGCCCTCCTGCTCCGCCCAAGGGCGTGAGATGTCATTGGATGATTTCCTATCTAAAAAAAAGCCGGGGCGTTTCTTACAGCGGCCGCTGGGGCTTGAAAAGGTCCTCTCCATAACGGTTTAACGGTTTTGTCCACCTCTATCGCTTGTATTACTACTTCGAGTTATACTATTTTCGCCATAGCTTGATTTAATCATCATCATCATTTCAGCCAAAAGACATCCACTGTTGGACATAGGTCTCCCCCAAGTGTCGCCACAATGATCAGTCCTGTGCTCCTCGCATCTATAAGATTCCCGCGACCCTCGCCAGATCATCGGTCCACCTTGTGGGAGGCCTTCCAACGCTACGTCTTCCGGTACGTGGTCGCCATTTCAGAACCTTTCGGCCCCAACGGCCTTCTGTTCTGCGAGCAATGTACCCATTGCCACTTAAGTTTGGCGATTCTTCGTTCTATGTCGGTAAACTTGGTTCTCCTGCGAATATCCTCATTCGTGATGCTTGATTTAATAGTTTTTTAATATTCTACAATGGCTTTTCCATTCATTCATAATGGCTTAGTAACTATACTAATGTACTTATACTTAGCAATTTACAAAATATTGGTGAGTAAACTTGCAGCTTCAGCGGCAATGTTAATACTTTTCTCTGTATAAGTATTTTATCTCCCCTGGGAACTCAGAGTAAATGACGTTTACGCAACTCTTTTCATATTATGTGAGGAGAATTCTTGAGTGTTTATGTTCTCTTAGTTTGTATAAGGTAACTTTTTCGGAACACCTGGCAAAGTTTTTTGTAGCATCTGGCAAAGTTTTTTTGTAATACCTGGCAAAGTTGGAGTTTACAAACGGAATGATACAGGTGAGCAAGTCTTCAGAAGTTTGTTAGGTTAGGTTAGGTTATTAATGTTACCATCATAGGAACTCAAAATTTCTTCGCTTCAAATATAAATACTTTTTTATGAAATTTGCATGCAATGTACAGATTATCGTTTTCTATCAGTAGAACTTTAAAATTTAAAGAAAACGGACGGAACAGTTGCTAAATAGATTGTTAGAGATTTTTTGTAAGTAAACGCAGGTAACCAATATTCTTTGGCTATAGGTATCACAATCGTTTATATACATTTAACTGACAGACGTTGTCCTACTTGATAGTTGGCTTTCTGTCAGATCTGTTTAAACCGGTGGTTCAATTGTATTTTCAAACTATTCAGGGATACCCAAATATAACAACAAAATTTCATATAATCGGTCAAGCCTTTTAGGGAGAGATAGGTGACAAACACACGTATAGAAAAATAATACAATTAAAGATATCAAACCATATATATGCCATCATCATCATCATGATCAACACGTTTATGAGGAGTTAGGAGAGAAACACACGAACAGAAGAATATGACATTTATGTAAGTACCGTTAGAAATCCAAGCAATTTATTTTACCACATTAACCATACGCTTGAAAGAAATGAATACATGTTTAAAATTTATAGCGCAGTAAATCTTGTAAGAAATAAATGGCGCGGCAAGCTAAACACTTCGTAATACATGCAAGAGCGTGTAAATGCTTGAGAACGGTGACATAAGGAGTAGACATCTATCACGTTGACTATAAAGCACGGGTTTTGTGTCGATTTAATGTTAAAGTCTTCTCTGCTTATTCCTTTTTTTTTGAGCTTGGAAATTAAATTAAATTAAATTAATTTAATCGTAGGAAAACCAACAGCTATAACGCTTATAACAAATGGATAGGAATTGTATGAGCTTCATTAAAAGACTTAATTAAAGCCAACCAAAGGGCAATGAAAAGGGCTATGCTCCGAGTTCTATGCGTGATCACATCAGAAATTAAGATGTCCGCAGGAGAACTAATGTTACCGAAATAGCTCAGAGAAACGCCAAACTTAAGTGGCAGTGGGCAGGGCACATTACACGCAGAAAAGATGGTCGATGGGGACGAAAGTAACGGGAGTACCTGAAGACGCAGCGTCGGAAGGCCTCCCACAAGGTGGACCGATGACCTGGTGAGGGTCGCGCGAATCCGATGGATGCGAGACGCACTCCTGTGCGTCTCCGTTCATTGTGGTGACAGTGGGGGGAGGCCTATGTCCAACAGTGAACGTCTTTCGGCTAAAATAATGATGGTGATGATGATTAACAATTGTACCTACATGAGACATTGAACAAAATACAGTTTCTCACAGGTAAAAACAGAAAAAAGTTGTAGAAAACTTAGGAACAGTAATAAGAAAGATAAAAAAGAATATAATTTATCATTTTTTTTATTGTCAATAGGTTTGCGCTTGACCGCTATCACACCTGATGGATAGTGACGTTGCGACCGCGCTTACCTAGAAGTAACCTGTTCACTCTTGACTTAAAGATTCCCGGGTTGTAGCCATCAGTAAACTCAGACTCCGCCAGGGAATTCCACTTCTTGGATGTACGCACAATTAATGTGTTCCCAAAACGTTTTGTGCGTATAGGTGGGATGTCTACCATGTACCGGTGGTGCATCGCCGTACGCCTGGTGGCCCGATGATGGAACGGGCTAGGCGGAATTAGGCTATGCAATTCCGACGCACACTCCCCGAAATACAACCGTTAATACAATTGGCACTATGCACTTTTAAAAAAGGCAGCGTTCAGCCGAGTGCATGCAGAATAGGTGTTTCGTGGTAAATGGGTCAAATGAGATCTCTTTACAAAGAATATTAAAGTCCTCACTTGCTCGCACTATGAGTTACGCCTGTTGTTAGAAGATTATCTAATAACTCCATCCACTCTGGGTAGAGTGAGAGAGAGTGTCAGACTTTTACTGGCTAAACCCACCTGTGATTCTTCAGTTATCCTTTACCGCGGCCGCGGTAATTCTTTTGAACAATCTCCCAGCCCTCTCTGCCCTGCGTTCAAAAATAACCAGAATAGAGTAGAGTCGCTACTCCAACCGTTCAAAAATGCTTCGAGTTGCAACCCAGGGTCCTTCTTTTATAACTCGAGTAGCTACCCTAGAGTTAACTCAACTAACTCTAACTCCGAGCACGGTAGGTTATAAGCGGCCCTAAATGACACTTGCTTGACATTGACAGTTGAACTCTACGTTCGCGTTCAAAAATGCGAGCGTAGAGTATCTACCCTGATGACGTCATTAGAGTTAACTCTAACCTCATTTTTGAACGCACGCAGGTCTGTTTATCCTATTATGACTAAACTTCACTTCGAAAAGTTCTAGTGCTCTGCTCCTTATACAATGACAATAGCATGGGTTTAAGCAAAGCGCCTATTAAAAAAATGATCGCAATTTGACATCGTTAAGACACTGATAGAAAAGTGTTTCAAGTTTGTAGTACGATTTTTGACTACATTTCACTTACATTGTCATTTTAGCCAAAGAACATCCACTACTGGACAAAGGCTACCCCCAAGTGTCGTCTGTCTTTTTTTTAGAAGGGAAATCATCCAATGAACTCTAGGGCGGAGCAGGAAGGCAAGTCAGAATTTAATGACTAAAACCCCTCCCCCCCTTAACTATTCTATTGTATTTGTGAACTTTTTTTTGTTTTTGTTAACTTTTTCACTGTATTTGTGCCTAAAAGTTAATTTTCGCATGCCTCCAATAGGTGAGATGTGTAAAAAAGCACTAAGTACCTTTTTTTTAAACAGCCTTTGTACCTTATTATTTTTTTTATTTTTTTTATTTATCTCAGGACCCTGAGGTCCTGGACCTTTGGGAGGCGTACAAGGAGCCGAAGCCAACTCGCAGAGGCCCTTTAGATAATTATAATGGAACATGATACCAACCGACGATTATCCCTGTACGCGCTACGCTAGTGCACCCAAGGACAACCCCCGGTTATTGAAAAACTGTTGCGACATATGGAGAACAAAGATAATAGGGCTATGGTTTTTGGAATCTTAAGTGGACTGGTAACATGGAACTATGTCAAGACTATGGCCCCTGCCTGAACAACGTTATTAATATGCATCGAAAAAAGGCAGGGGGTGACTTGCACACTCAATAAATGGGCCCCCAAAAACGGCCGCTAGCACGAAGTGACGTAGCAACAAGAGGGCAACATATCCTGAGGTGCTTGAGGAGTGGAGAGGTATACCACGGCTATCAGGACAATCCCGGAAGTACGGTCAAGATCCCTACCAGCACCTTACTGGATTATACATCCTTCTCCCGAGCACGTTTGCTCTTGCGAATCTCCACTCAAGCCAGCCAATAAAGGCAAGAGAGAGGTGGGAGCTCAGTTCCTCGTCAGTGTTCACTACGGCCGGCCAATAAAGGCAAGCCGGAGATGAAGAACAGTACCTTATTATTATTATTAACTATTCAGATTCACGAAGTAAACTGTGTCTTGTATTTCTAACAATACTCGTCAATCGAAATTATGTATAGCATAGCATAGTCGGCCTTATAATGTTCCCACTGTTGGGACTCAGGTCTCCTCTCTAGGAGAGTGAATGGGCCGTAATCCACCATGCGGGCCCAGTGCGGATTGGTGAATGTCACATGTCTTCGAATTTTCGGTTCTATGTATTACAGGACATATCAGTTTCCTCACGATGTTTTCCTTCACCGTTTTGAGAGCAGTGGTGATGAAATAAATTACACAAAGTAATGCGCCTGGCTGGGTTTGAACCCGCAACCTACAACTCGTAAGTCGGAGCAGTGGTGGCCGAGTGGTATCCCACTCGGCCACCACTGCTCAAAAATTCGAAAATAAGATTCAATCTTAATTTATTGAATTTACCTTCCCGTAAGTAAAATGATACGTAAACCAATATTTACAAATAAAATGAGTAACTTAACTTCATACAAAATCACGAATAATCCCCTTTGATGTACCTAAAGGTTGGCAGAGTAAATAATGAGGTTTTTCCATGTTAACATATTGGAGGGTAGTATGAAATGATAAAATAGATGATCCCTCTGTTTGATGATCAATTTTGATAATTCGTTTTGTGAAGTTTGGGTGCATAACTTTACTTAGCGGTTGTGGTTCTATACAATTTCGTGACCCTTTTTAGGGTTCTGTTCCAAAAGGGAAGAAAATTAAACCATATAACTATAAGTTTCTCGCCGGGCCTTGGTACAGGCCATGGTCCGAAGCGAGGAGGAGTGGCAGGCGGTCGCCTCCTTCTGCGAAGCAGTAATGTTAGCAAAGGAGGAGGCTGCCCTGCACGTGCACGCGCGAGGGCGCGGCGCGGTATGTCCGGCCACCGTAGACACGGGCTTGCGGACGGCGAGCAATGGGTAGCTCGCCGTCCGATCGTCCGGTAAGCGTCCGGACCGAGCCCAAGTCGTCGACGGTGCGTACTGTTCGACGCGCGTCTCAAGGAGATGTCAGCAAACCGTAGGGGCCCAGTAGGGTTGAAGCCTGCTAGGGCCAAGGGTCTGAAGGAACAGGAGTGGGTTTTTAGTCAGTAAAAGTCTGACACACCCTCATGCTCCGCCCAAGGGCGGGGGATGTCATTGGATGACTTTCACAATGAAAAAAAAAAATAATAATAACTATAGTTTACTTCCAGGCAAGCGTGGTCCATCATAGACAACTACATCTATCAGGTGAAATAGTGGTCAAGGGGTAGGCAAGTGGAGATTTCCCACTTAATGATTTCTCCCGCCCTAGGGTGGAGAGAGGGCGTGTCAGAGTTTTACTGACTATAATCCACCTGTGTCGTTCAGTTGCCTTTTCCGTTCCAGGATCACGGTACCTATCCCTTTCAGAAATTCTCCCGTGGCCCTAAGCTAAGTGAGATTGTCTTAAATCCGCTCGAGCGCCGATTGTACATACATACGTCTTTACAACTTGAATGACCTTGAAAAACACTTAATTGTCGTTTTGTACACACGTTTGTACGACTGTTTTTAGCCGAAAATGTTGGTTTCTATATCTTTGTTTTTCCTAGAAAAATCCAGAAAAAGATTTTTTTTTTAATTTTTGTGAGTTACGAAAAAACGCGAAATTATGTAATAATAATACCCCCGGAGCGCCCGATGGGACAGCTTTGTATTCTACACATGACAAGTTTTAAGATACAAAACATTGTTAAAAAAAAAATGTCTATTCGGTTTATTTGATTGAACACAAAAGAAGGTCATTTAAAGATTAGTGAGCAAATCACCGAATTTATCACCCAGAAAAATGCTCAAAAATAAAATAATAATAAGTTCTCTAGAATAACGAATAAACTTTTCACTAAGTAGTGCGTCTTGCCAGAATTTATGCCTATCCTTGGCAGTTCGCGCCCAGCTGTCGTGAGATGAGGCTTTTATAAATATCTGAACAGCTAAGCCGAATTGTTTCAAGGTTAGCGCCTTCGTTGGGTCCTGTAGAATAATAAACTAGTTCATCAGGAGTTTCATATCCCTGGTGTATATTTTTATGACTTACTAGCTGTCAGCGGTTTGGCTTAAGCCAAAGTGGAAAATTATCCCCAGGGAACACACTTCTGGAATAAAGAATATGTCCTATTCCAAGCACTTGGTCTATCTGTTACGGGGACGCTCCTTCAGCTCTTGGGAGTTGAAATTTCCTCAGACCTTTGGGCGGTTCATTGAGTCCGCGTTCATTGTTCATTGTGTGAGTAATGTTATACAAAGCACAGGTCCGTTCGTGTGTGGAGTACTGCAGCCACATATACAGGTGGGTTTTAATGAGTAAAAGTCTGACACGCTCTTTCACTCCACCCTAGAGCGGGCGAAGTGATATGATGATTTTACAACTCAAAAAAAATTTACACATTGCATTCGAATCCATTTAACCGGTTTTAACAAGCATTCGCTTACATAAGTGTGATTTTTTCATAAAAAGTTACTAGCTTTTGCTTTTGCTAGTCCGCAACTTCATCCTCGAGAACTTCGGTTATAATGAACACGAAGTCTGCTCGGAGTACCACCGTGTCCTCGCTGAGGCGATTGGTTGCGGTGATGTCTCGCGCCAGGCCCTGGTTCAGGCCATGGTCTGAAGCGAGAGGGAATGGGATGTGGTCGTCTTCTTCCGCGAAGCAGTAATACTGTAAGTTGAAGCCAGATAAAAAGTAGCTTCAACCGGGTGGTGCTAATCAGGTGACATTAACTGGTGGTAGGTTTCGACCGATGGCTTGTGACCACCCACTGGGCAAAGATGTACCGCCAAGCGGCCTAGCCGTGTTCCGGTACGATGCCCAGTGTAGCCAATTTTGAGGAGTTGGGTCGAAGTGGCGGTTCTAATGTATGCAGACCAGCCGGACCCGCGCTGGTATTGATGTATCGGGAGACTAGTCGCGGAGGGTAGCGGGATCCGAGGCACGGTGCACCGCTGGCCGACCGCAGTTAGTTGGGGGCCCAAGTAATGTGCTAGCCACACATGAAAGGCTGCCCCGCCAACTGACGAAAAATCCCGGAATGCACCATCGTGCTGGTTGGCGACCAGATGAGAGAGCCCGATGGTCATTTCCGGGGGGGCTCGGGCGTCCCCGCAGTCTCCAGACTAGTGCCCCAATGATGTTGTCCTGCCAGTGCGTGACGAAGGTTAGCAGCATGGGACTCCATTTCACTTCCTTCTCCTTTCCTACCTCACTCACAATATGCCAAGGTTGAAAAAGAGAAAAGTTAAACAGCGGCTGCACTCCCTCTCACTTAAAGTGCACCTCAGCAATATTAGAGGTCTGCACTCAAATCTCGCAGCAGTCCATCATCACCTGCAGACTGAAAAACCTTCCCTCTTTTTCCTTTCGGAGACGCAGATAAGAAGTCCGTCAGACGTGTCGTACCTGTCTTACCCAGGGTTTACCCTGGAGCACAATTTTAAACCACACGCTGGTGTGTGTTTGTACGTCAGGGACGACATCTGCTATCGGCGTCTCCGTAACCTTGAAGATACCAGGTTCTCAACGCTTTGGGCTCTGGTGGACACAGGCATGGATAAAATTATCTATGCTTGTGTCTACCGTTCGCACAGTGGTGATCAGGAGACGACCAGGCTCACACAGTACCTTAGTGAGGCGGCGGATGCGGCTCAGCAGAGGTACCCTTCCGCACAACTGGTGTTACTGGGGGATTTTAATGACCACCATCAGGAGTGGCTTTTCCCATACCGGTGCACAGACCATGCTGGTCGAGAGATGCGAAAGCTTGCGCTAGCGTTAAATCTCACCCAGCTGGTCCAGGGAGCTACGAGGGTGCCGGATGTTGATTCGCACACGGCCAACTGCTTGGACCTTCTGCTGACAACAGATCCAGACCGCTATTCAGTGTCGATATCATCACCGTTAGGTAGTTCCGACCACTGCCTGGTGAAATCTGTATCAGTCTACTCTCCGCCTGATCCCTGCCTTAGAGGCACCAGGCGGGTTTGGCGATATAGGTCAGCAGATTGGGATGGCATGCGATCTTTCTTCGCATGTTATCCTTGTCAGCCTACTTGCTTTTCTTCGGATGATCCATCGTCGTGCGCAGATGCTGTGACAGATGTTTTGCGGCGGGGGATGGAGTATTACATTCCATTCTCTGACGTAACAATGTCTGGCCATGCTCGCCCTTGGTTTGGTGCGGAGTGTGATCGCGCTAACGCGCTTAAGCACACGGCATACCAGGCATGGGCCCACGCTCGTATGCATAAGGCGAGTGACGTGAGTCAGAAGAAGAGAGCCTTCAACAGAGCTGCCAAGTCTTGCAAGAAGGTGATACGGAGGTCTCGGTTCGACCACATTAGCCGCATCGGGAACAAACTCGCATCATACCCTGCTGGTAGTAAGGCGTTTTGGTCCCTGGCTAAGTCGGTTGAATCGAACTTCTGCCGTCCCTCACTACCGCCACTGCTGAAACCCGACGGGTCGCTGGCCCATACCGCTGAGGAGAAAGCAAATTTGTTTGCCTCTCTCTTCGCGGAATCTTCGCGTCTTGATTCTGGTGACGCGCGGCCCCCTGTTAATCCTGATGGTTGCGAGACGAGTATGTCGGATATTCGCATCCATCAGAAGGACGTCCGTAGGGTGCTGCGTAACCTTGACGTGAACAAAGCTAGCGGTCCAGACGGGATACCGGCAATTGTTCTAAGAACGTGTGCGCCTGAACTGTCTCCGATCCTGACACGCCTATTTCAGCTTTCATTTGAGGCTGGAAAAGTGCCGATTGCATGGAAGCAAGCTAACGTACAGCCCGTACCCAAAAAGGGTAGTCGGGCTGACCCAGCTAACTACAGGCCAATCTCAGTAACGTCCATTCTCTGTAAGACAATGGAACGTGTACTCAACAGTAAGCTCCTGGCATACCTAGAAGCTAATGACATCCTAAGTGACCGACAATACGGCTTTCGCCGAAATCGGTCAACTGGTGATCTTCTAGCGTATGCCATCCACATCTGGAGTGAGGCCATCGAGAAACACGGGGAAGCTCTTGCCGTCTCCCTCGATATCTCGAAGGCTTTCGATAGGGTCTGGCACGAAAGCCTTATTAGTAAGCTTCCTTCTTTCGGATTGCCTGCTGGTTTGTGTGCTTGGATTGCAGATTTCCTGAGTGACCGGTCCATCCGAGTGGTCATCGATGGTTGCTCGTCCGGTCAAATGGCCATTAATGCCGGGGTCCCTCAGGGGTCAGTGCTCTCGGCAACATTGTTCTTGCTGCACATAAATGATCTGCTTAAGCCCGGTACCTTTGGGTATGCAGACGACAGCACTGTTGCTGAGAGTTACATATCCAGCGCGCAGGCTAGTGGGTCACAGATCCAGTCTCTCCGAGAGGCTATGGTCGAGCGCTTGAACTGGTCCTTGGAGGCAGTCTCTGAATGGGGCGATGCCAATTTGGTCAAGTTCAATGCTGCTAAAACCCAGGCGTGTCTATTTTCCGCTAAAAGGAGCCAATTCAGCCCTGCTCCAACTTTCCGGGGCGTAACCGTGCCAATAACCGACCATCTTGATCTCCTTGGTGTTACGCTGACGTCAACACTCAACTTTGGGCCATACATCGAAGCAAAGGCTTAACTGGCAGCAAAAAAGCTGGGAATCCTCGCGAAGGTCAGAAAGTACTTCACGCCGGAACAGCTGCTCAAACTTTATCAAGCGCAAGTTCGATCGTGTATGGAGTACTGCTCTCATCTTTGGGACGGATCTGCCCGATACCAGCTTGATGCACTTGAGGCAATTGAGAGGCGAGCCAAGAGGATCATTGGCAATGATGCACTCGTTGAGTCGAGGCTTCAAAGTCTTGAGCATCGACGCAGAGTTGCTAGCCTGTCGGTTTTCTACCGGTTGCATTTCGGGGAGTGTGCGTCGGAATTGCATAACCTAATTCCGCCTAGCCCGTTCCATCATCGGACCACCAGGCGTACGGCAATGCGCCACCGGTACATAGTGGACATCCCACCTATACGCACAAAACGTTTTGCGAACACATTCATAGTGCGTACAGCTAAGGAGTGGAATTCCTTGCCGGAATCTGTTTTTCCTGATGGCTACAACCCGGGAATCTTTAAGTCAAGAGTGAATAGGTTACTTCTAGGTAAGCGCGTTCCATCGTCGACCGCATCGTCGCTTTCCATCAGGTGAGTTAGCGGTCAAGCGCGAACCTATCAAGAATAAAAAAAAAAAAAAAAAAGGCGCGGGCTTGTGGATGGCGAGCAATGGGTAGCTCGCCGTTCGTAAGCTCGCACCCAAGTCGTCAACGGTGCGTACTGTTCCACACGCACCTCAAGGAGATGTCAGCAAACCATAGGGGCCTAGCAGGGTCGAAGCCTACTGGGGCCAAGAGTTTGTTTCTGAAAGGAAAACTCGGTCCTGGGACGAAGGCAAAGAAGAAACAGGAGTGGGTTTTAGCCAGTAAAAGTCTGACACGTCCTCGCGCTCGCGCGGGGATGATATTACTACCTAAAAAAAAAGATTTAATGTAGCTTATATTCATATTTGGGGTTAAAGCTTAATCCGTACCTAATTTCATCAAAATCGTTTTAGTAATTAAACTGTGAAAGCATTAACAGACAAACAGAGTTACTTTCACAAGTAGTTATTTAGTTTAGTTGATTTCACTAAAAAAAACATACATTCAGCCGAACATAGAACCTCCTCCTTTTTGAAGTCGGTTAAAAACATGTCACGACGACGGTCTGTCCCTTCACTGCCATCATCATTATCTTCCGCTATTTCCAATTTATTGGGGACTTACATACAGGTAATAGAAAAAAATATGTCGACTCCCCACCTCTATCATATAATATTATCTGTAGGTTAATTGGAGTCAGCGCAACATGTTGCTTACATTTTACGTTTAAGGGTTTAAGGTTGTACTCATTTTGAACTTTTTTGAACCTCTGGAAATCTACAAATATAAAAGAGAACACCATGAAAAATTATTTTATTAAAATTTTTCCATATGACCAAGCGCTGGGTAAAAATCAAAACATGATATAAACCAGTTGGCTTCAGAAAAAAAAGGTAAATCTGACTGATATGATTTTCAAACGTGACGTTTCTACGAGATTACGTCAAGGAAATATTTGAAAGTTACATAAAATAATAAAGCTTGTTTTTTTAAAAGGGTCTATCAAAAACAAAAATCTTGAACAGTTACATTGTTTTTTTTTTTATAAAAATAAAACCGCTGTTACGGGGCCGCAAAATCGCAAAAATATAAACACTTTAAAAAAAAAAATACAACCGACTTCAATGTAAATAAAACACTAAAAAGTGCAAAATAACTTTAAATTTCGGAAGTCGGTGTTAAATAACGAAGACAAAGTACGTAACGAACACATAAGGGGGAGTTTCAAAGTAACGCCCATCACTGGAAAACTCACATAGTCCAGGTTAGGATGGTATGGACATGACGTCATGCGGAGCCCCGATGATCACATCGTGAAAAAGTGCCTTTCCATGGCTACACAGAAGAGAGGGAGAGGTAGACCGCAAGTTACCTGGATGACAAATGTCCGCAAGGACACGTCGATAGTTCTTAAAATAGTGAGTGTACGAAGTATTTACTTTAAATATACGTAGAACATGTCGCCACGAGCAAATAAGCTTCAGATATTGAGCGACCCATGGCGGCCGATCAATTCGTACACCCGGACGCTTGGGGCGTTTGTGCCCCACTTGGGCAGAGCACCGCCGTGTCCTCGTGGGGGCGATCGGTGGTATTGACCTGTCGCGCCGAGCCTTGGTACTGGAGGAGGAATGTCAGGCGGTCGCCTCCTTCTGCGAAGCAGTAATGCTAGCGAAGGAGGCGGCCGCTCGCGTGAGGTATCGGCCCTCACTCCCCAGCCACCAGGATCCCGATCCCGATTTCCAGCCACCGTAGGCGTAGGCTTGCGGACAGCGAGCAATGGGTAGCACGCCGTCCGGTCATCCGGTAACCGTTCGGATCGAGCCCAAGTCATCAACGACGCGTATTGTTCCACGCGCGCCTCTAGGAGATATCATCAAATCGTAGGGGCCCAGCAGGGTCGAAGCCTACAAGGACCCTGGGTTAAGTGAAAGTGAGCCCCGGGGCCTTGGAACAAAGGCAAAGATGGAACAGAAGTGGGTTGTAGTCAGTAAAAGTTTGACACGCCCTTTCACCCCGTCCAAGTGCGGGATAAGTCTTTAGATGATTTCCCATCATAAAAAAACGCTTGCCTTGTTTTTGTACAACCGTGTGTACAACTAAACGGTCCCTAAATTTACTCAGAATGCTTTTTCTTCTCCCTAAGATTACTCTCGTTTAATCATCCAATCGATTACCATAAAACTATTGAAAAACTTCATCTCTTTCCTTCATAACTAGTCCTTTGTTCAATCGCTCCAGCTGACGGTTATGGTAGGGTCCACTTTAGTCGCAAAAAGCCGTGTGCCAAGTGCGCTTACGTGACTAGAAAACTTAATTTATAGTGTCCTAGTTCCTAGGGATGTAAAGCGTCTTCACGAATATGGTGGTGGAAAAAAAGTGGCTTGAAGGAACGGCATTTTTTTTTAAGTTGGGAAATCAACTAATGAATTCTCCTACTTTAGCGCGGGAGGTCTAGACTTTTACTGAATAAAACCACACCTATATTCCTTCGTTAACTTTGCATTCTAGGATCACGAGTAACCTTTTCAGAAGTCATCCCATAAACCCAGTAGGCTTTCAGCCCTGCTGACATCTCTTTGAGGTGCACATGGAACACTACACGCCGTCGACGACTCGAGCTCGGTTCAGCCTATGGTGGCTGGAAATCAGGGTCTGGATCCCGGTGGCTGGGGCGTGAGGGCCGTTCCCTTACGCGTACGGCCGCCTCCTTCGCTAGCATTAATCCTTCGCAGAGACGGAACGGCAGTGGAGTGTGAATGTGGAGATGAGTTGCAAACTATGCTTCAGCTCCTATCCTGCCTGCTATACCCCAAAATATGCATCCATAGAACTCTACGCAGCTGTGATGCAATGCTGTGGAAGTGGTGAAGTGTCTGGTCAGCGACTTTAAGAAGATTTTTTTTTTGTTATTGTTAGGCCTGCGCTTGCCTAAAAGTAACCTATTCACTCTTAACTTAAAGATCCCCAGGTTGTAGCTATCAAGAAACACAGACTGCGGCAGGGAATTCCACACCTTAGTTTACGCACAATGAATGTTCCCGAAACGTTTCGTGCGTATAGGTGGGATGTCCTATACGCACAAAACCAGTGGCGCATCGCTGTATGTCTAGTGGTCCGATTATAGAACGGTCTTGATGGAAGATGACAAATATGGTCATTATTAGAGACACGTAAAATAAACTGGCTCCTCTAAACAGTTGCCTACCTACATGGTCTGTATAAAAAAAAATTGCCGCCAGGTACTGTTACCTAGCAGCAAATTTTTTTTTTTTTCTAGGTGGACCGAAAGCGAGTATCACACTTATACTAAAACGCACGCGTATTTCATTAGTCGCCATTTGCATTTTAGTGCCGTGGTGACTCTTTCGAGCATTCCCGAAGTCCTAAGATACTGCTAAAAATAAAATCGACTTGACGGCTAAACCAATATAAAGATCTGTGACATGGAATCATAAAGCCTCAGTATGATATCTTACAGGACAACATGACGGAGACAATCATGGTTGGAGGATACTTTGTCCCCTAATTAGTTCTGAGGCACAATGTCTCAGCAATTTATTATTTCACTTAAGAACATAAGCATAATCAGCTTCATAAACTGAGACTCAGGCCTTCTCTCTAGGAGAGGGAGTGAGCCGTAGTCCACCACGCAGGCCCAGTATGTGTTGTGAATTTTTGATTCTAAAATATGCCAAATTCCTCACTATGTTTTTCTTTACTACCGTTTTGGGCGCAATGGTGATTAAATAAATTACACAAAGTTATGCGTCTGGTTGGATTTGAACCTAGGACCTACAAATCGTTAGGCGGGGTAAATCTGTTTAAAACTTGCGGAGACGCATGCAGATGCGGAGTATCATTTCTTGCGGCAATTCCGCATTTGCGGTAAATGCGAGGTTCTGTAACAACTCTCTCAACTCTCTCTCTAACTCTGTCTATCTACTACCTAACTATTTTCATGACATATCCAGTATGGTTGATGACCCTAATCTAGTTTTATGCTTACATTATTCTGATGGGTTTAAATTAATTTATTATGATTAGGGAGTCGGTTATCTTGATTTAAGGTGTCCTTAAGTGTTTAGAGAAATTAGTGAGGGGTATAAAGTTAAGATTTATGTCTTGAAATTAAATTATAATTAATTGAAGTTGGCTTTTATGTTTTATTAAACTATTTTCAGGGTCCCACAAACCTCTTGGATATATTTTTTTTTCTTTTGGCTTTTCTTGGTTTATGCATTTAGACAGTGTCTAATAAAAAAAAACAATTATTACAGTAATTTTGTTTTGTATAAAAATGCGGATACAACACATTCTATTGTTTTAGCAGGATACGGCAGCAAATGTATCAGTCAGCTTTCTCGGCAAGCTTCGTTGATGTAGTTAATACTATAGTAAAATCCTCAGCTCCATTTTAGAGAATTCACACCTTTTTCAGTGGGTAGCTCGCCGTCCGACCGTCCGATAACCGCCCGGACCGAGCCCAAATCGTCGACGGCGCGTAGTGTTTCACGCGTGCCTCAAGAAGATGTCAGCAAAACCGTAGGCGTCCAGCAAGGTCGAAGCCTACTGGGGCCATGGGTGATGCGAAAGAGAACACCGGGGCCCTGGAATGAAGGCCAAGAAGAAATAGGAGTAGGTTTTAGTCAGTAAAAGTCTGACACGAAGGGCGTGTCATTAGATGACATCCCACCTGACATTAGATGATACCCCACCTAAAAAAAATATACTTTTTTCGGTAATTGTACTTATTGTCCACTTGATGTACAAAACACTACACCAATTTTACATAGCAGTGTCTTTTGAATTTGAATATTTTTTTTTAAAGATATAAACCATTGCTTGACTACAATCCTACCTGATGGTAAGCAGTGATGCAATCGTTGATGGTGAAGCGCATTAGTTTATTATGAACCTGTTCACCCTATCCTTGAAAACATCTAAACTATAATCGGACGGGAAGAACGCAGCAGGAAAAATTGTTCCAATCTTTCGAATTTTCGATGTACACGGTAATAAACCCTGAACTACACTTCACGGGAAAATGCCTCCAGAAACCATGTATATATTTGCATGCAATAGATGAAAATACGTGCATTTGATTGTAGTTATAAGCACCTCCTCCTATCATGTTGGTTGTTTATTTTTTCTTGATAGGTTCGCGCTTGACCGCTATCTCACCTGATGGAAAGCGATGATGCGGTCGACAACGGAGCGCGCTTATCTAGAAGTAACCTATTCACTATTGACTTAAAGATTCCCGGGTTGTAGCCATCAGGAAACACAGAAGAACAAAAAAATTGTGCTAAATATCTTAAGAAATAGAGAAAGGAAGACATCGTTTGACAAATAATTTATGCCAAATCCATATAAAGCACTTAGTTAATTCAATGCTTAAATTAATACAACAAGAGGTAAGCCGTAATTAAATTACCAATTCTGATACCTTAGTATTAACATCAATTTTGGGCCTCATGAATAAGGAAACGTACAATGTGAAATACATGTTTATGTATATGTGTCTGTATGTTTGTTACTCCTTTACGCTCAGAGGGTTGAACGGGTTTGGATGAAATTTGGTACACGGTTAGACCATCTCATAGTCATAGTAGTTTTTTGGTAAGGGATTCTTACAAGTCATAAATACAGAGTGTTACATTATACTTAATCAACAAATGATTACATTACAATGTCAAATATTAGAAAAATTCAAACAAATAAAAGAAAATACAAGAAAACAAACAAATAGAAATCAAATCACAAATTAAAATAAATCATAATAAAAGTCACAATAATATTCAGTCCAAATTAATATTCACTCGTCAAAGTTAAATTAAATTAAATAATAAACTCTTCAAAAGAATAAAAAGCTTGCTCGATAAGCCATTCAAACGAGCTTTGAAAATCCCTACAGTCGGGGCACCAGAAATAGCTGCAGGAAGTTGGTTATAAACTCTCGGGCCCATAACATGAGTCGTCTTGGAAGATTTGGCGAGCGTTCTCGAGACCGACGATAACTGACCCCTGCTTCTGGTGCAATATCCTGTACTAGTACTCGTACATAAGATTAGGCGTTTTTTATTTCGGGAGTGTGTTCTCTTGAGGTAATTTTCTACTTTCACGAGAGCTAAGCCACTGGCAGAATCTAGTTGAAGAATACACATAAGACAATGATAATAAAATCAGGAGTGTCAGCTTGGAGGTTAGTATTATGTTTAGTTGTTGGCAATACTCCCGCCCGAAAAATCGCCAAACTAAAGTGGCAGTGGGCAGGGCCTATTGCTCGTAGAACAGATGTTCGATGGGGCCGAAAGGTTCTAGAGTGGCGACCGCGCACCGGAAAACGCAGCGTTGGAAGGCCTCCCACAAGGTGGGACCGACGACCTGGTGAGAGTCGCGGGAATGCGGTGGATGCGAGACGCACAGGATCGCTCGTTGTGGCGACGCTTGGGGGAGGCCTATGTCCAACAGTGGACGTCTTTCGGCTAAAATTATGATGATGATGATGATGATGGCAATACGCTCTTCTCCAATCACACGCCACTGGAACATAACTGTCAAAATCTTTACACATTATAATACAAAGTCAGCGGTTGAGGCTGTCAATATGAACACGATAAACACAAAAACTTCTGAACAGTTTTTATGCGGTTTTCACCTGTTAACCAAGTGATTCATGTAGAAGGTGTAAGTGATATTAACCCTTCGCGCGTATAGGGGTATTATTATTAATAATAATATAATATTCTACAACTACAAGATAACGCCGTCTAGTCTCAAGCTAAGCTGAGCTTGTGTTACGAGTACTAGAAAACTGATAAACATGCTTATATATTTCAAAATACATACGTATTATAGATAAATTACACCCAGACACAGAACAAGTGATTGTGCTCATCACATAAACATTTGTCTTGGGTGGGAATAAAACCCAAGACCTCCGGCATAGCAGTCAAGCCCACTAACCACTAGACCAACAGGCCAGTCAAATAATGAACATAAAACCATAAGAAGAGCTACAAAATATGAATCTTTGATTCTTTTTAGCGGTATTTAATTACCAACTCCCAAAAGAAATGTCTTCACAATAAGACAATGAAATAAAAAAAAGCCAATGAAATCTTACTCAGCAAGACAATGGAGTTGACTACTAAAGGTTTTAGAGAATCCGAAATGAGGGAATAGAAGCAAAATGAAAATTTTCTTCAGGTGTTCGGAACGATATTAAAATTCATTCATAGCCGCTTTGAGCGAACCGGCCTGAATTTCAAAATGAGGTTCACCCAACGGCTTACCTACGTGAAATCATCCGGTTACTTACACCAATTTAAAATTGTAAAACAGAAGCGTAGCTCGTAAAATATGTATATTTTTTGGGTTTCAACTTGGTTTTTAATTAACAATATGAGTTTTATTTTTTGTTCCACTTTTATGCTTCGAAAACCACCTGGTTTTACGAAGCATTACTTATTTACTTTTAACACCACCACACCTGTGTAGGTGTTAATAGTAAGTTGGTACGAGTAGTTAGCATATGTGCCTTGCATAATCAATCTTATATTGTTCACTCAGGCTAGTCCTTTACGTGGGCTCGGCACGAGTTAGTGGATGGCACTTGTCTCCGATTTTTTGGCTCCATGCCATGCCAGGTTTTTAACATGTGATAAAATAAATGACGCGAAGTAAAACGCCTGCTCGGGTTAGGATACACAACGTACTTACAACTGATAATTCGGGGCTGTAATCTCAAGTTGCTAAACTGATATGTATACAGTTTATGAATCTATTCATACCTACAGATAATTACAAGCTACGATGAGTCCTACAAAGGATTACTCTATTTAGTAGTCTTTTTGGTTTGACAACGTAAAAATACCATGGGTGTGGTATGGTTGAAAATATAAATAAACAAACGTTTCCCCGTATAATATATATATATATATATACCTACCTATTTTGCGGCGTGCGCGTTTTCTCCCACTTTTTGTAGACCTTATTATCGATATTTACAGAATATTTGAATAAGTTTGATTATTTACGTTTTTGAATAAATTTCCTACAAATAGAACGCGTAATATTTTATAATCTACGGGGACGCTGGCGTTCATTTGGTGTTTTACGAAATTGCTCGAAATCACGCGCGAACAACCCGGCTAAAACCCGGGAGTCTTTAGGTCAAGAGTGAATACGTTACTTCTAGGTAAGCGCGCTCCATCGTTGACCGCATCGTCGCTTTCCATCAGTTAAGATAGCGGTCAAGCCCGAACATATCAACAATAAAAAAAAAACGCCAGCGTTTGCTTAGGTGTTGACTGGTTCCTGCTTCGTGGGCGAGTTTACATCAAGACACCCAGACCTAGATCAACTATCTGTAGGAAATATAAATAAATTATTCAGTGTGACAATCCAACCCGCGACGCGCTCCACAGCAACCAATCGCACAGTCAGTAAAAGTCTGACAGTCCCTCTCGAGCCACCCAGAGCGGGAGGAGTTGTTTGATAATTTATTATTTTATATAAAAAAAAAAACTGGGCAAGTGCGAGTCGGACTCGTGCACTGAGGGTTCCGTACAAACTTACCTGTGAAAACAGTTCAATTCCCGAATTGAGTTACGAAGAGTTTTCCGAATCGCAAAAGTTTTATTTTTTTATGACGTAACTACAAATTTTCAGTTTTCAGATTTTCTTGTGCTATGAGAACTTGCTTCGTACAAAATTTCAGGATTCTAGGTCAACGGGAAGTATCCTATGAATTTTGATTCCCTTGAGAGTGTCGAAATACACGTTTTTTTGCGACATAAACTGCTTTTTCCTTTTGAGGTACGGAACCCTTAAAAAATATGACCATGGCTCAATGTTCTATAATTTATAACAGGTTATAATATTTTGACAAAAATAAAATTAGAGCCCATTAATATTGCACGGTTATAAGCGCTAAACACACAGGGACATGATTTTGTATTTTTAGTTTTTATTTTCAGGGTAAAAATATACATTTTTAGAGAAATTCTTTACGTTTCTAGTAATTCAAGACCTAGACAGTTGTCAGGGCTGAAGTACCCCTCATTCATCTTAAAGATAATAATAAGCTACTAAAATATTACCCACTTGAGGGTTAAAAGAAAAAAGAATTATCTTTTGGGACTGCTTTATATCTTTCGTCAGTCCCTTTTGATTAATGTCCGAGGTCATAATTTATTTTAATGGAATTTTATCTTTTTAGTCTCCTAAGCTTTTTAGGGTTCCAGTTTAAATTAACTTTAAGATTTTTCTTGCAATATGACTTTTTTAAGGTGGGAAATCATCCAATGATTCACTCTGGGTAAAGCGCATGTCAGACTTTTACTGACTAAAACCACAACTGTACCCTTCAGTTGCCGTTTGCGTTCTAAGATCAAGGGTTTCTTTTTCAGAAAATTAATGCGGCCATAGCGGGCATCGGCCCTGCTGGGCCCCGACGATTTCCTGACCTCTCTTTGAGGAACGCGTGAAACACTACGACTAAGGACTTGAAATATAACTGAGGACTAGTTGTATGTTCCCGTAGTAATTTTTTTATTGTTATATTTTTAATTTTCGTATAAATTATATTTTTAAATATTTCAATTACAAATCGTAACAAAACATTTAAATACATGTGGGCGACTCACATATATTTACACAGTTACACACTACACGTAAACAATAAATATATAAATCACCTACATCCATCTATTTATATATATTTACACATACATATTTATTTATATATATATTTCCAAGTTGTCAACACACATATACACTGACACTAAACACAACGTATGGAATGACGTGACGCATTGGACACACGCATTGTCGATGACGCGCCGGCGACAGATTTTCTTCTACCGCCATGTTATTGATAATATTCGTTTCTCACTAGTCACGACCTACGTTGCTAGAAACAGATACGTGCGCTCGCGCGGGTAAAAAGTTGTCGACACCTACCCGTGCTAACTTATCGCTGTAATTGCAAGGACTTTTTCTATCCTCTTACTGTGTACTATCCTGCTTGTGCCTAGCTTTTGCGCCTTCTAATCTACAGTGTTGTAGTGTTGTGTGTGAGGAATATATCTGGAGATTCAGAAAGGACTTTTACTTATTCATCCACCTACCCAGTGAGTACCTACACCACACACACACCATCCATACAACCAAATTGGTGACCCCGTTTGAACGCAAAAGACAGAGCTGAAGATGAGCAGCGACGGTAGTGGAACCGAAAGATCACAGCGCAGCCAACGCCCTACCCGGCGGCCAAGTAAGTGCGCCCGCGTTTCCACTGACGCGGACAACCCGTCAATGGAGTTGTTTAGAGTCGGCGTCCGTATACCACCCTTCTGGCCAGAAAAACCCAACATCTGGTTCTGCCAAGTGGAAGGACAGTTTAGATTGGCCAGAATAACTGACGACACCACCAAATTTTACTACGTCCTCGCGCAACTTGACCGTCAACCCTCAGAGGAGGTCGAAGATATTATTATGTCGCCTCCTCAAACGGACAAGTACGAGAAGCTGAAGACCGAGCTCATCAAGCGCCTGTCGATCTCCAAGGAAAGAAAAGCCAAGCAGCTACTACAGTCTGAAGAACTCGGTGACAGGAAACCCTCGCAGTTTTTAAGACATCTCCAGAATTTGGCGGGACCCACTATACCAGACGACTTTATCCGCACCATATGGACCAGCCGCTTGCCCAGCAACCTGCAGACCATCGTGGCATCACAGATGAGCTTGTCCCTCTCTGAGCTCGCTGACCTCGCCGACAGAGTGCACGACATCGCTCCAGCATCTCCTCAAGTAGCAGCAGCATCGTCATCACGGCCAGACTCAACGAAGGACATGATGAGCCTCATAATGGAGCTGACGAGGAAGGTAGAAGCCCTATCTACCGAAAGGCACGGTCGGTCCCGTCCTCGTACACGTCAAACGTCAGGCCATCGTAGTCGCACACCATCCCGGCGATCGCAGTCGAACTACAGGAAGTTCCCAAACTGCTGGTACCACCACAAGTTCGGCAGCCAGGCGAAGAAGTGCATCCGCCCATGCGACTACAAAGCGGGAAACGAGCAGGGCAGTCGGTAATGGCGGCTGAAGATTGCCCTTCTACAACCGGTCGCCTGTTCGTGACGGATCGCAGCTCGAAAGTCCAATTCCTCGTGGACACCGGAAGCGACTTGTGCGTCTACCCTCGAACTGCGCTCCCTCAGTGTCGTCGTACGAAGACAGAGTACCAGCAATGTGCAGCCAACGGTACATCCATAGCGACCTACGGCTACCTTCAGGTTGTATTAAATTTAGGCCTTCGTAGGGATTTCCATTGGCGTTTTATAGTAGCGGATGTCACAAAAGCTATAATAGGTGTAGATTTTTTGTCTCATTATAATTTAATTGTTGACATCCGCAACAAACGATTAATTGATGGTACTACTAAACTATCATCTGTAGCATCAATAGCTTGTACTGATAGCCTAATATCAAGTGTAAAGGTTGTGACTGGTGAGAGCAAATATAGTAACATTCTTTCTGAGTTTCAGGAAATTACTCGACCCGCAGGCGTGCCATTCACACCAAAACACAACACGACACACCACATTCGCACCACATCAGGCCCCCCAGTATCTTGTTCCCCACGTCGACTAGCCCCGGACAAAATGAAGATCGCCAAGGCTGAGTTCGAGGCAATGTTGGCGAACGGAACAGCTCGACCCTCGGAGAGCCCCTGGTCGTCACCTCTTCACCTCGCCCCGAAGAAAGACAACGGCTGGCGTCCCTGCGGAGACTACAGACTGCTCAACGCAAGGACAATTCCAGATAAGTACCCAATCAGGCACATACATGACTTCTCCCATAGTCTATCTGGTTGTACGATCTTCTCCACCATTGATTTGGTGAAAGCATACAACCAAATACCAGTCTGTGAGGAAGATATACCGAAGACCGCCATCACTACACCCTTCGGACTTTTCGAGTTTCCATTTATGACGTTCGGTCTGAGGAACGCAGGTCAAACTTTTCAAAGGTTTGTTGACGAGATGACTCGTGGCCTAGAATTTTGTTACCCATATCTTGACGATTTTCTGGTATTTTCGAGGAGCGAGGCAGAACACGAGCAGCACCTTCGCCAACTCTTCACCAGGATGAAGAACTATGGTATGCTCGTTAATACCGCCAAATGCGTCTTCGGAGTACCAGAGGTAAAATTTCTAGGCTACCACATCTCGCAACACGGAACTAAGCCTTTGGAAAGCAAGGTACAGGCAATCAGGGACTTCCCAGTTCCCAAAACTGCCAGGCAGCTGAGAAGGTTTCTGGGCATGGTGAACTTTTACCGGAGGTTCATACCTCGGGCTGCCCAGATCCAAATGCCTCTGCATGCCTTACTGACCGACAACATCAAAGCCTTACAGCCAGTCGACATAAGTGGAAGCTCGTTAAGGGCCTTCGAAGAGTGCAAGGATAGGCTGTGTGACGCAGCGCTACTGGCACATCCTGACTCACAGGCTAAATTGGGATTAGTCACGGATGCGTCTGATTTGGCTATCGGCGGAGTCTTGCAGCAGTTTAAAGATGGTAGCTGGCAGCCGTTAGCGTTTTTCTCACGCAAGTTGAGCCCATCTCAGCAAAAATACTCGCCGTACGATAGAGAGCTCCTTGCTATCTACGAGAGTATCAAATACTTCCAGCATTGGGTAGCCGCTACCACCTTTACTATCTACACTGACCATAAGCCACTGTGTTATGCCTTTCATCAACGAAAGAATAATTGTCCGCCACGTCAGTTTAGATACCTCGACTACATTTCACAGTTCTCAACCGATATCCAGCACATTGCTGGAAAAGACAACGTCGTGGCTGACACACTTTCTCGCGTTGATGAACTGCAAAGCCCAGTGGATCTAGATACTCTAGCCAAGGCTCAAGACTCCGACCCGGAACTTGCACAGTTCTTGACAGCAGAGTCTTCACTGCGCATTAAAAGAATGATGGTTCCAGGAAGTCGTACTGAATTGTACTGCGATGTCAGCACGCCGACTCCTAGACCCCTCATTCCCAAACCATTGCGCAAACAAGTTTTCGACTCACTGCACTCGCTGAGCCACCCTGGCGCTAACGCAAGTGCAAAGCTCGTAGCACAACGCTACGTATGGCCACAGATGCGGAAAGACTGTCGCGACTGGTCTAAGGCATGTTTGGCTTGCCAGCGTTCGAAGATGAATCGCCACGTCACCACCCCTGTGGGTACTCTCGATTTACCTTCGGCGCGTTTCAAATATGTCCATTTAGACCTGATCGGACCATTGCCCCCTTCCAACGGATATCGGTATTGCCTGACACTCGTCGATCGCTTTACGCGATGGGCTGAAGTAGTCCCAATTACCGATATTACGGCGGAAACTGTGGCCAAAGCGTTTTTGCTGGGATGGGTAGCACGGTTCGGTTGCCCTACCGATATTGTCACTGACCGCGGTAGGCAGTTTGAGTCCAACTTATTCCAATATCTCAGCAAAGCAATTGGTTTCAGGCACCGTAAGACCACTGCATACCACCCTCAGTGCAATGGTTTGGTGGAGAGATTCCACCGCCAGCTCAAAGCGGCTATCAAGTGCCACGCTGATATCAGCTGGACAGAATCTTTGCCACTGGTACTGCTCGGTATCAGGAGTTCCATCAAGGAAGACCTGAACTCGTCGTCCGCCGAGCTAGTATACGGTGAACCCTTGAGACTGCCTGGTGAATTCTTTGGCCATAAAGTTGACAAATGCACGACTGACATGACTGATTTTACAGCACGTATCAGAGCATTTGCCAGCCAACTACAGCCAGTCCCAACGACGCACCACTCAAAAGACAAGGTCTTTATTCACAAAGACTTGTCATCCAGTTCCCATGTATTTCTTCGGGACGACGCGTTGAGAGGTGCCCTTCAACCGGCATACACTGGTCCCTATAAGGTGATCGAGAGAGGTGCCAAAGTTTTTAAAATAAAAATCAAGGGTAAAACAGTCACAGTATCGTTAGACCGATTAAAACCAGCCTACATACTGTCTGACACCAACACCACCCCTAGCGAAAACATGTCCGAACAAACTCTTCCAGTCCCAGTAGTCAAGACAACTCGTTCAGGAAGAAAAGTCAAATTTCCTGACTACTATCGACCCTAGCCTGGTCTCTGGAGGGGAGTGATGTGGGCGACTCACATATATTTACACAGTTACACACTACACGTAAACAATAAATATATAAATCACCTACATCCATCTATTTATATATATTTACACATACATATTTATTTATATATATATTTCCAAGTTGTCAACACACATATACACTGACACTAAACACAACGTATGGAATGACGTGACGCATTGGACACACGCATTGTCGATGACGCGCCGGCGACAGATTTTCTTCTACCGCCATGTTATTGATAATATTCGTTTCTCACTAGTCACGACCTACGTTGCTAGAAACAGATACGTGCGCTCGCGCGGGTAAAAAGTTGTCGACACCTACCCGTGCTAACTTATCGCTGTAATTGCAAGGACTTTTTCTATCCTCTTACTGTGTACTATCCTGCTTGTGCCTAGCTTTTGCGCCTTCTAATCTACAGTGTTGTAGTGTTGTGTGTGAGGAATATATCTGGAGATTCAGAAAGGACTTTTACTTATTCATCCACCTACCCAGTGAGTACCTACACCACACACACACCATCCATACAACCAAATACATAATATATTATTATTATTATTTATGAGTTATTATATCTCAGAACCCTGGACTCCTGGGCTTTTGGAAGACGTACGAGGAGGCGAAACCAACTCGCAGAGGCCCCTTATACGCTTTTAATGGAACGTGGTACCAACCGGCGATTATCCCTGTATGCTAAGCTAGTGCATCCAAGGACAACCCCCGGTTAATGAGAAACTATTGCGACATATGGAACTAAGTAGGGCTATGGTTTTAGTAGTCTTAAGTGGACTGTTTACCAGGAACTATGGTAAGACTATGGCCCCTGCCTGAACAATGTTATTAATTTCCATCGACAAAAAGACAAGGGATGACTTGCACACTCAATAAATGGGCCCCCAAAAACGGTCGCTAGCACGAAGTGACGTAGCAACAAGGTGGCAACATATCCTGAGGTGCTTGAGGAGCGGAGAGTTATACCACGGCTATCAGGACAATCCCGGAAGTACGGCCAAGATCCCTACCAGCATCTTACTGGATTATACATCCTTCTCTTGAGCACATTTGCTCTTGCGAATCTCCACTCAAGCCAGCTAATAAAGGCAAGAGAGAGGTGGGAGCTCCGTTCGTCAGTGTTCACTACGGCCGGCCAACAAAGGCAAGCCGGAGATGAGGAACAAGATTTCTCCCGGGAGATCGGGTCCGTGGGGTCGCTAATGCCCATCAGTTCGCCACAAAACTGCCCTGCGGATTGTATCCCTCTTAGTCTGGCCCTTGACCCTAGGTATGTTACGGCAAAGCAAACTCTACCGGTACAGACCTAGGGTTTATTGGAGCGCGCAAGCCCCAAAACGACGTCAACGTAGAGATACGGCGATGGGGTATTATTATTATTATTGATAGGCACACTTGACCACTATCTCACCTGATACTTCAACGATGGTGCACGCTTGCCTAGAAATAAACCTAGAGTAGGTACTCTAGATGTTCCAAAACATAATTATGAGAATAAATACCTACATACTTGAGTATTTATTCTATACAGTTCTATATAGGTACCTATGTTACAAATATCACAGTGTATCAGAACTGTTGGTGGAGATATTCAGATGACTGCAGTAAAGTAAACAGTTGCCTTCGTAGGCTTTGCACATCAACGTATGAAGATTAGGTGTCACTCACAAAGCTGGGTAGAGGATTGAGGGGAATGCTCAGAGAGTGAGCGGTTAGTGGTAAGGAAAAATTAAAATAAATTTATTTATTTTTTATTGATACTTATAAAACGTCAGAAGCTAGAACACGGTTGCAATTGGTCGTTTCTATTACTATGGAGAAGAACCGACAAGAAACTCCATGGTTATACTCTTTAAAAATCTTAAAAAGTCATGTATAAGCATAGCATAAGCATAATCAGCCTTTTAATGTTCCCACTGCTGGGACTCAGGCCTCCTCTCAAGGAGAGGGAATGGGCTATAATCCACCACGCGGGCCCGGTGCGGGTTGGTGAATGTCACAATCATGTCTTCGAATTTTTGGTTCTAAGACATGCCGGTTTCCTCACGATGTTTTCCTTCACCGTTTTGAAAGCAGTGGTGATGAAATAAATAACACAAAGTAATGCACCTGGTTGGGTTTGAACCCGTGACCTACAACTCGTAAGTCGGGACCGTTACCACTCGGCCACCACTAAAAAGTCATGTAACAACACTAAACCCCATTTCTTTTGAGGACAAATTTGTGCAATTAATTAAATAAATAAAAAATACCGATTTTAAAAATCCTTCCACCAGTAGAATGCTTCTTTATCACTAAGTGATATAGGCATATTATCTTTACAATTTAATCACAGGCAACGCCGCTAGCAGAATCTAATAATTAATATAAACTAAAAGCTCTATAAATACTTATCCAACGAAAGTTTCATATCAGGGCGCATGCAGCATTCAAAAACACGTAAAGAAAATTTTCTTTTATAATATTCAAATCACTAACATCACGACCGCGTCAATTTCCATTTTTTTTACAGTCCTATTCAAATCGCTAACATCGCGACCTAGCCTTACAAACGTTGCATGTAAGTAAATACAACCGAACAATCCGCTGAACATTGACTGGAACCTAAAAGTGATACCGCACCTGACTTTACAGTGCTTTATGAACACAATATACAAGTCTTTGGAGTTCTAGGTTATCTATGACCTGGAAGCTAAAAACTTTAGCATTGTGCCCTAGATAGGGCTGTAGGAATATGATGAAAAAAATAGATTCCTCAAATTGTGACTAGTGGAGTTATTGATGATCTCCAGCATCTGTTGGTGGAATGTGTCAAGAATCAAACGGGTAGAGAGCTACTGGCAAAAATGCAAAAGATCAATAAAAATTTTATAGGTTTTTCTTTTTTTAAATCCTGGCTGATCCTAGAAGTGATGCTGCTAAGATCACATTTGACATGGTAATGTGTCGATAGCTCAATCTTGGTAATAAAATATTTAATCAATTGTGCTGATTATTAAGGGCGGAATTCAACAATAAAACTAATCGCGTTTTAACGTTTGGCTCGCATAATCGCGTTTAGCCGATGTCACTAGTATCACTTGTCTGTATTTTTCTTTTGTTGTATTTTTACAAGTGACACTAGTGACAGCGGCTAAACGCGATTATGCGAGCCAAACGTTAAAACGTGATTAGTTTTATTGGTGAATTCCGCCCTAAGTTAAGTTGTTATTGTAAACTTAGGTTAGGTTACGATGGGGCTGACATGCTGTTTGAGATTAAAGTGCCTAAAAAATAAAGAGAAAAAAAAATAGGCTTATGTGATTCTTCAAGAATTAAGCATTTCTATCAAAGAAACCATTTACAGGCACTTTAGAATTATCAAGAAGTTAGTCAGTCAGAAAAAAACAGGCTAAATGTTGAAAAGAGTTACTGTGGGCCAGGAGCGCAAAGGGCAACTGAGGGAAGGGTTTATTTTAGTCATTAAAGTTTTAGAAGACCATTTATCTTGGGAATCCGTGGAGGTATCGAGTTGAAATTAAAAGCATATACTCAGGTCTGCGGTCCCTTGAAGCTATGAAAAAATTAAACTTCTAAGTTAACGAAAAAAAAAGATACGGCCATTTATGTCGCAAAAAACGTACATTGCGACAATGAAAAGAATCAAAATTCAGAGGGTACTTCCCGTTGACCTGGAATCCTTAAGATCTTTCTCACAGCACAGGTATAGGAAAAATCTGAAAACTGTAAATTTGTAGTTACGTCACAAAATATAAAATTTTTGCAATTCGTAAAAATCTTCGTAACTCAATTCGGGAATTGAACTGTTTTCATAGGTAACTTTGTACGGAACCCTCTGTGCGCGAGTCCGACTCACACTTGCCCGGTTTTTTTAAACGCTACGCTTTTTTAAAACTAACAATACATTCCAACATGGATAACAGAAAACCAGTCATGGCAATGTATATGGACATGACCAGGGCATTTGATTATGTTAACCATAAAGTGCTATTGGCTAAGCTCTCTAAATTTGGCATTAGAGGTAATGCACTCAACCTCATGCAATCCTATTTGGAGAATAGAAAACAAATCACCCAGATTAGCCAAGTGGATATTAACACAAAAAGTGAAGTTGTGTATTCCTCTAACACTAGAGTACTTCATTACGGGGTTCCGCAAGGTTCTATATTAGGACCTTTGCTATTCATTTGTTACATAAATGACTTTCCCCAAGCTATTACACACCAGATGTCTTTATTTGCAGACGACAGCACTGTTATATATAGTAGTGGAAATCAAAAAGAAATAGAGGATGATATTGGTGCCAGTTTGGTTACAATTATTGACTGGTTAAAAACTAACAATCTTAAAATTAATCTTACAAAAACTAAAATCATGAACTTCAAAATTAGACAGAAAATGCAATCAAAATTTCAAATAAATTATAATGGAAATCCAATACTAGAATGTAATGTAACAAAATTTCTTGGTCTACATATTGATAATGATATGTCTTGGAGGACGCAAATTGAGAATGTGTGTGGGAAACTTTGTAAGTTTTCCTATGCTCTTTATAAATTAGGTAAAATTGCAAACATGACCGCACTCTTAGCAGCCTATCATGGTTACGTTGCCTCCAATTTGCGATATGGCCTAATTTTTTGGGGTAATGGTGCTAGAGTCGAGCAAGTACTTTTAGCCCAGAAAAAATGCATTCGTGCTATATGCAAAATAAAGCGGACGGATTCATGCAAGCCACATTTCCAAAAATTGAATATTTTGACTGTACCATCACTATATATCTATGAAGCGTGTATTTTTGTTAAAAACAATATGCATCTTTTCAGACCTGTCGAAAGTCAACGACGCTCAAATAAATTGCACTTGGTTTTCACAAAGACCAAATTTCTCCATAAAAGCATATATGCAATGGCTCCCAAACTATACAACAAGTTACCAAGTCATATTGTATCAGCTAACAACATAAATGATTTTAAACGTCAGCTTTTTAAATTATTGAATGACAAGGCATATTACTCTGTCGATGAATACCTTAATGACAAATTTTGACATAACAATTTCCTTCAATTTGATTTAGTTTTGACAATTTTATATAATTGAGTAAATTTTGATAATTATAATCCTGACATTGTAGTAAGTAATTTTTTATATATATTTTGACATTTTGTAATATTTTTAATTGATTTAATTTTGACAACTGTAGTATAGCTGACATTGTTTTTAATGTTCTTGTGATAATTTCAATTTTTTTGCTGACATTGTATTAATTTTTGACATAGTATATTTTGACATTTTGTAATATTTTTAATTGATTTAATTTTGACAACTGTAGTATTGACATTGTTCTTTTTTTATTTTTTGCATGATTTTTATACTGTTCTATTTTTATTTTTTTGACAATTATCATTTGCGGACATTGTTTTTAGGAGATTTTGTATTTACAATTAATTTAATTTTGATACTAGGTATACATAATTATATTGAGATTACCATCGCTATTTTGTATGCCTTTCGGCGGAACATTGGATGGACCAAACATATATATAAGATCATTGTACCCTTTGTTCACAAAATTAATAAATGAATTGAATTGAATTGAACAATTACTCCAGTATCGTAGGTTTTCCTTTTTTTAATGTGAGAAACCTTCGAGTGACTTCTCGCGCCCTTGGATGGGGCGAGAGGGTATATCAGGCTTTTACTGACTAAAACGACACCTATAAAAAAATAGTTTATTTCTCTAAAAATTACAACTATTTCTGTGGTGGATATAAAAAAATACCTATGTTTCTTCAGTTGCATTTCATATTTTTTCCCACAGCCCTAGTAACTTTGCCCTAACTAGGAATAACACTTGTATCGTGGGCACGATTAGACTTTCTATAATACCTACTACTAATTTTGCTTTAGATCTGAAAGGCTAAATTGCTCGTGCATTTTCCCAACCGCATTTCTACCAAATACGAGTAAGCTACTACAATAAGGTTCCGAAGGTTAAATTACTTGTTTTGTTTGATATCCATGCTACAATTAAGCTGCTCAGCTAATAACCTGTCAAGTACCATACGAACAAACAGCATTGTATGACTTGTTTTTAATTAGAAATGAACGATCATGACCACACCATTTCTGTTTGAACACATGTTCTTGAAATGTATATGGCTACACTGTTCCATTTGTTCATATAAATATACTAGCTTTTGTCAGCGGCTTCGCCCGTGCGAAAGTTGGTTTCTCGATACAAACTTCCAAACCCCGTTTTACTCCCTTAGAGATGGAGTTTCTTAATCCGTTCTTAGCGGATGTTTACACTGTTATAACTTTATTCAACTAAACATGATTATTTATGTCATGAAAAATAAAAACACTTAACTAATTATAATTACATAATATATTATTATACACAATAACTCCTATCTAAAATATGGCGTCAAAAAATTCCTCCGCATCGCTGTCGACTGGAAGTGTGCCCAAAAGACTGGCGGCATTGCCACGTTGTATGGCAATGCTTAATCTCTGACCGAGGTAAAAGCCAGCCCTTTGGTCACGCGAAGTGTCAACTAGCCGTTTGGATAATTCTTTAAAAAATTAACACTCTATAAGGAACCTACTTACACAAATTTTAAGTTTGTAAGTGTTAAAGTTTCTGAGATTTCGTGATTAATCAGTGAGTGGTATTTCGCTTTTATATATGTCGGCGCAGGATGCCGATCGTCATTGAAGCTGTGTCCAGGGACTCTGTTTTGTGGGCGATGGCTAGATATCGAGCAATAAACAAACTATTCCAGATCACACAACTGATTTATTATGATGCAAGCTTTAGGTATTCACTTCACACAACGAGCCGTGAGACAGTCCCCAAGCCTCGACGTTGTTTGCACGGCTGCCGACAGAGGAAAGAGCTCCGGACCTCTGCGGTCGGCACTTTTTTCTGTTCGGTTCATGCAAACGTCAGCGCTTTTTCAAAGTGACATGTGTCACTTTTCACTTAGCTCGTTCATTCGTTCTCAAGCTTCCGTACTATTAACTTCTCCGACATATATATAGAAGATTCATTTGGATTACAATTTTAAATCACACTAATAGTATAAAGGCGAAAGTTTGCATGTGATGTATATGTGTGTATGTTTATTAGTCTTCACGCTAAAACGTACGTTGTTGAAATCTGTACGGTCCGGACTAAGCGTTTCGCCTCGTCGTTTATACCGCGTACATCGAAGAATTGGAACAATTTGACTGTTGCGATCTTCCCTTCCGATTATAATTTGGGTGTCTTCAAGGCTAGAGTGAATAGGCTCTTAATAAACTAATGCGCCTCACCATCAACGATTGCGTCACTGCTTACCATCAGGTCGAATCGCAGTCAAGTTACTCATCAAGGTACTCGTCACTAGTTTATAACAAAGTCGTTTTTTAATTTTTAAAAAACGACTCAATGGATTTGCAGGAAATTTTTATCAAATCCATTGAGCCGTCTATCACACACACAGCTCAAAGCCGTTGTGTGTATGTTTGTTCTTCATGCTCGAACGGCTGAACGAATTTGGATGCAATTTAGCACACGGGTAGACCATGTCCTGGTATAGCACATATGTCATTTAAATCCGTTTTGCCGTTTGAGCGTGAAGGCGTAACAAACTCACAAACAGATACATACATACAAACTTCACTTTATATATTAGTGTGATGTGATTGGACCTTAGAGACAAAAGGCACCCTCTGGCATGCGTTCAGCTTGGCCGCCAGTCGCTTTCGTAGCGACGGCGCTCGTACTGGTGCCCCATAAAGGGCCATGGATCGAAGGTTTCTTCCATAAAGCCTCCGGCAGGCGGCGTCTGGACCCCTAGGTTGGGCAGGAACCACTTGAGGGCAGCCCCAGTTCGATCCAGTCTGGGAGCCCGTGAACTCCTCCTACCGTCATTTGGGTACCCGAGGGTTGCACGTTCCGAGGGCCGTAAAAGCACATGGCCTCGGACTTGTGCAGTGCCACCCCGAGTCCCAACTGCTCCACAACTGTCGCAACCCGCATGTCGCTAGTTCGACTGCCACCTGATATGACTCTCCCTGCGCCAGGGCCACGTGCCGTCTGCGTAACAGATCACGCTGAACCCGTCAGAGAGGTTGCCGCGCAGCACGTAGTCGTATCCGATGTTCCACAAGGGCGGTCCTAGAAAGAAAGACTCGGCCCTGGTACGAAAGGCAACGAAGGAACAGGAGTGGGTTTTTAGTCAGTAAAAGTCTGACACTATCTCCCGCCCCGCCCAAGGGCGGGGGATGTCATAAGATGATTTTCCCACCGAAAAAAAAAAAAAAATACCGATCCCTGCGGAACACCGCACGACATCTCTCGCCATTTCCACTCTCCCTGGTGACCGAAATTGATGATAAACCTGTCCGTCAGGAAGGCCTCGATCACACGACAGAGGTAGTCAGGCACCTGGTGATACCTGAGTACCCTCCTAATGCTACTCCAGGGCAGGGAGTGGAAGGCGTTGGCAATGTCCAAAGATACCGCCAAGACAACCCTGCCCTGAGACACCGCATCTCCCGTCAGGGCTCGCACGCGTATGATGGCGTCCACCGTGGAGCGCCTCATGCGGAAGCCGAACTGGCCGTCCGCAAAATCCGGCCCTACCCGTACCAAGTGCGTGACAAGGCGGTCTGCAATAACTCTAAGCTCTAAGAGCTTGCCCACCTTGTCGAGCAGCACGATGGGCCAATAGGCGGATGGTGAGTCAGTCCGCGGGGCGGCTTCGCAATGCGGACCAGTTTCTTCGTTTTCTAGCGAAGTGGGAACTGGCCCCTCTCTATACATGCGCTGAAGAGCCCTTTTAGTCGAGGTCCGAGTTCCTCCATGGCCAGTACCCAGGCTTTTCCAGGCAGGCCGTCGGGTCCTGGGGCGGTATTCTTGGCATTCAGTCTTCTTACTGCTACTCTCATCTCTACCTCGGCCACCTCTAGAGCATTGTCGTTGTCGTCGCCGTCGTTGTCCACGTCGGACACCGCCGGTGGTGAAGCTATAGGCGGGGGAGAGCGTTCCCCTCGCGTGGGGAACAGAGTGCTCACCACACTTTTGTTATATTGCGGTTTTTTTATTAAGGTGGGAAATCATTCAGTGACTTTTCCTGTCCTAGGTTAGAATGAGAGGACAAGTCAAACTTTTACTGACTAAAGGGGTAGGACCACGAGCTTCTTTTTCAGAAACCCGTGGCATTAGCGGGCATCGGCCTTACTGGATCCCTACGGTTTTGCTTATATCTGTTTGAGGGGCGCGTGGAACACTACGCGCCGTCGGCGACTTGAGATTTTGCTAGCGCAGAAGCTTCTCCTTCTCGAATCGTATTTCTCATTACTGAGGGTCATGAAGTTCCCGTAGGATTTGCTTCTTACTGATTGTGTCTCGCCATCTGTGTCGGTTCTCGGCGTCATGAAGTGCGATGTGCAATTGTGTGCCCAGTTATTTTAAGGTTATAAAATGTCACTTGTTTAAAATCCCTTTTTGGTAAACATGGCTAGCTAATCTTTTCAACAGCATGAGCTGGCATTCGCATACAGCTTCATATGAAGACCAAAACATTTCAGGACCATCCCCACAAAATATCGTTAAGATTCTCCACGAAGCATCATTATACTTAAGCATTCAGGTCACAAAACCTATTAACTATCCCGTAACGAGCAGTCATTACGCTATACCTATTAAAAGTTCAACAGTTAATTAATCTGCAAAAGTGCAGAGTGTCGTAGTGACGTGGATAGTGCACCTGCAGGGTACTCAAACGGTTTGGTAATTAATTTATGTTCGTAATGGGTTATAAAACGTCTTAACAGGTGTGAACAGGTACGCTTTGGTCTTGAGACGTTGTGGTATTAACTTGCCTAATAAGAAAACTGTACGTGGGCACGCAAGTAAGTTCTGCGGTCGACACTTCGACGACAGAGTTTAATAGAAAGAAGAAGAAGAAAGAAAGAAAAACTGTTTATTCGCGCGAAATGACGCAATCTTAAAATTATATAGCTAACAAACATTATCAATTGAATAGGGAAGATATGCGTCACATCCACGCAAAACGGCCGAACGCTCAGCATAAAGTTGCGGCCTCACGCATTATGCGATGAGCTCACAGCGCTGTTTGGTCATAGTTTTATATGTAAGCTGTGAGCAGTATAATGACGACGCGTCTATGAAGCTACGCGTCCGTAGACAGCGCTTGGCCCCATGGCCCTAGTGTTTCAACCCCAAACGGCTCAAACATATAACCTCCGATGAGGTTATTATATTTACGCCGACCCAGCACAGCCCGCCGTACTCAGAGGATGGGATGGCGCAAGGGTGTCGACACATATTGCATCCCACACCAAAGGCCTACCCAATTTCCAAGACATTTTAGTCATCCCGTCTGGCCTTTTCCGATCGTCACGTACCAAGCCATAGGGTTCTAAAACAGCTGGCACCCCGGCGGTGACAAGAGCTCGGCGGATGATGTCATTAATACTGGCATGTCGTGCTGAATCTTCATCAAGAATCTTATTTAAAAAACTACATTCTAACAAATTCATTCCAGCCAAAAGACGTCCACCATTGGATCTAGGCGTCCCCCAAGTGTCGCCACAACGAACGGTCCTGAGCGTCTCGCATCCACCTCATTTCCACGACCCTCACCAGGTCATCTGGTCGTCTTATGGGGTGGTTAAATGGTATACAGTGAGTTTTACAATGGCCAAATATGATACTATGAAGAATAGTAAAAATACTCAAAATCGAGCCCGAGACTCCTTTGTATTATTCGCTTTTCCTATTATTATATAATTTCGTTTTTGGTTATCCGAAAATACACCCTTTATAAAATTCACTTGGCTTTGTTTAAAAACATACTAATATAGTAAAGCTAGCCTTGATTCAAAAGAAACAATTTTATTCAGTTTTACTAGACATATTGTATCAAAGAAGCATTTTATATTTCAACAACTTTACCAATATCCGTCCTTGTGTTTGACATTTCATTATTCTTCAAGTTTCATGACGTGTTTGTATGCTGGCTGAACTATATAGATTCCTAGAACCGATATTGAATGTCTGTTTATTTTTAAATCTATAGGTACACGGTGCCTTTGAAATCGACGCACAAACGAACACCACAGATCCAGTTCATGATTATGTACCCCTCAGTGGTAAAATTTTTCGTCGACTTCATCCTAATTAAAAAATAATCTGTTTTTTTTTTTATTAATTTAAACTGTGTAAAATCGTTATTGTAACCAACCCCGCTGTTGGACATAGGCCTCCCCCAAATGTCGCCACAATGACCGGTCCTGTGCGTTTCGCATCCATCGGATTCCCGCGACCCTCACCAGGTCATCGGTCCACCTTGTGGGAGGCCTTCCTACGCTGCGTCTTCCGGTACGTGGTCGCCATTCCAACCTTTCGTCCCCATCGACCATCCGTTCTGCGAGCAATGTGCCCTGCCCACTGCCACTTAAGTTTGGCGATTCTTCGGGCTATGTCTGTAACCTTGGTTCTCCTGCGGATATCTTCATTTCTGACGCGATCACGCAAGGAAACTCCGAGCATAGCCCTTTCAATTGCCCTTTGAGTGACTTTAAGCGTTCTTTTTCGTCTTTTGGCTGAAATGATGATGATGAACCAACCCCGATCATATTTTTTGTAAAAAAAAAACCAATTTTTTTTTATTAAAAAATAATTAATTAAAAATTAATCGGAGTAGATAAAATCGTTATTCTCAACCCCGATTATATTTTTAATTTTAAAAGTAATTCATTTATTTTTTTTTCACTAAAAATGTTAGAATAACGATTTTATACAATTTAAATTAAAAAAACGTAAATATTAATAAAAAAATAGGAAAACAACCGACGAAAAATTCCACCACTGGGGGTCCATAATCATGTACTGGATCCATGGTATTCGTTTGTGCATGTATGTGTATATGTGCATGTATATGTATGTAAGAAACTTCAATATTAACTGAACTAAGTATTTATACTGAACCTAACTATGTACATATAACGCAAAAACACAAAATACACTCAGGCGTCGAAGTACTCCTCCACATCTCTGTCATCCGGAAATGTGCCCAGAAGTCTGGCAGCATTGCCACGTTGAATGAATGCGCCAGCCCTCTGGTCCTGATCCCGATTTCCGGCCACCGTAGGCGCGGGCTTGCGGACGTCGAGCAATGGGTAGCTCGCCGTCCGACCGTCATGTAACCGTCCGGAGCCCAAGTCGTTGACAGCGCGTACTGTTCCACGCGCGCCTCAGAGATGTCAGCAAACCGTAGGGGCCCAGTAGGGTCGAAGCCTACTGGGGCCAAGGGTTTGCTCCTGAAAGAAAAGCTCGGCCCTGGTATGAAAGGCAACGAAGGAACAGGAGTGGGTTTTTAGTCAGTAACAGTCTGACACACTATCTTGCTCCGCCCAAGAGCGGGAGATGTCATTGGATGATATTCCCACCTAAAAAAAAGTCCTCTGGTCACGCAAAGTACCAACATACTCCCAGGATAATGATTATCTTATGTGCTATTCCAAAACATGGTCTACCCGTATTCCAATTATGGCGGTAAGTCCCCTCTTTGAGGAGTGGCTGGAAAGGCAACACGGCGTCCATACTTTCCGCATGACGCAGGTCCTCACCGGACATGAAGTTCGGGAGGTTCCTGCACCGGATCCGTGCGGAAGAAACGCCTGGGTGTCACCATTGCGTGAAGAAAGAAAGAAAACATTTATTTGAGACTCGCACAGGACAAACAACAATAAAATAAAAAGTAACTACTTAATCTATAAATACTTAACTTAAAAATAATAGAAAAAACAATATCTATATATATAAAAGAAAGTCGTGTTAGTTACTTCACTTATAACTCAAGAACGGCTGAACCGATTTAGCTGAAAATTGGCAGGGAGGTAGCTTAGAACCAGGAGACGGACATAGGATACTTTACTTTACTTTTTTTTTTTTTTTTTAGAGTAGGGTAGAGTAGGGTAGAGTAGGGTAGAGTAGGGTAGAGTAGGGTAGAGTAGGGTAGAGTAGGGTAGAGTAGGGTAGAGTAGGGTAGAGTAGGGTAGAGTAGGGTAGAGTAGGGTAGAGTAGGGTAGAGTAGGGTAGAGTAGGGTAGAGTAGGGTAGAGTAGGGTAGAGTAGGGTAGAGTAGGGTAGAGTAGGGTAGAGTAGGGTAGAGTAGGGTAGAGTAGGGTAGAGTAGGGTAGAGTAGGGTAGAGTAGGGTAGAGTAGGGTAGAGTAGGGTAGAGTAGGGTAGAGTAGGGTAGAGTAGGGTAGAGTAGGGTAGAGTAGGGTAGAGTAGGGTAGAGTAGGGTAGAGTAGGGTAGAGTAGGGTAGAGTAGGGTAGAGTAGGGTAGAGTAGGGTAGAGTAGGGTAGAGTAGGGTAGAGTAGGGTAGAGTAGGGTAGAGTAGGGTAGAGTAGGGTAGAGTAGGGTAGAGTAGGGTAGAGTAGGGTAGAGTAGGGTAGAGTAGGGTAGAGTAGGGTAGTGTAGGGTAGAGTTGGGTAGAGTTGGATATAGTAGTCAGTTGACGGGAGCGAAGCCGCGGGCAAAAGCTAGTTAATTCATTAACGCTCAGGCGGTAGCCGGCGCCCGGAAGCCATTGTCTTACTATTGTGTCTCTAATTACGCACGTCAAAAGGTTAAAAAATAAAAATTAAAGACCTGTGCGAGGCCAAAAAGGCTCCTACCTCAGCATATGCTGCGATATTAAACCAAAAAGTAAAATAACGCAGCGCTGGTATTCTGATAGGGCCTGGTGAAGTCACGGACACACTCACGGAACACAGAGACAAATAAGATAATAAAAATAATAAAATAAAATATACTAAACATATAGACAAATCAATTAAACTACAAAAAAAAAGTAAAATAAAAAAGCACTATTTAACCATTCATACATACGCCCGCGATGATCCGTTATGCATTTATCTATAGCAGACAAACGAATGGAACGCGCGGGCGCAGATGTAGGTTATAGCACGGTAATATTATCTATACAGTATTGTAACTCGGCCGTATCTTTGAAATAAATGCCTACAGCCGCGCGGTACGTAAACATGCGATAGGGCTGCCCGCACTATGGCTGCCTGCCTCCAGCATTTTAATTACATTTGCCTACTTTGTGTTTCCATTTAGTTTTGTGATTGTAAATATACTTTTTTTATATAAACAAATAAAATACTTTGTGAATTGAATAGGAAGTGGTCAATATTTGCGACCGAAAAATATTTGCGCCTCGACCACGGTAATATTATCTATACAGTATTGTAACTCGGCCGTATCTTTGAAATAAATGCCTACAGCCGCGTGGTACGTAAACATGCGATAGGGCTGCCCGCACTATGGCTGCCCGCCTCCACCATTTTAATTACATTTGCCTACTTTGTGTTTCCATTTAGTTTTGTGATTGTAAATATACTTTTTTTATATAAACAAATAAAATACTTTGTGGATTGAATAGGAAGTGCTCAATATTTGCGACCGAAAAATATTTGCGCCTCGACTGAGACGTACCTACGAAATGCTATAATATTAAATTTTAAAGTACAAAAATCCGCATTCTAAAGCTTAATTAAAAATTGTTTTGGGAAACATGGACAAGGTGGAGAAAAAGGAATATCTTTTACTTGGTTATAGATACCTGCAGCTACTTTACAATTTATATGTTTGGTTTTAAATGAAGAATTCATGCAACCAAAAACAGCACAATATATCCTACTCGTCATAATTATTAAATATATAAATATGTACTTGAACTTATTTTTATTGAAAAAATCGCGCGGCACAGACGCGACTGTCTGCATCCCGAGCGCACCTCGAGATCGAGGCGCGTAGGTATAGCTCGCGTTTCGACCGTTTGTATGAAGTTGGAATACTGTATAGATAATATTACCGTGGTTATAGTCTGTGGTAATGGCCAAGTAATGGCCGGCTGTCAAAATAAGAAAAACAAAAATAAATAACAGCTCAAATAAAACGATTTTAAGTAATAAACTGGAAAATTAAATAATGTGCATACAAAATATAAGTGTTGTTTGTTTTTACTGTATTTAGCTGACTGTGACTGTAGTGAAGCAAAGAATATACATGAAGTGAGTAGTGAAAAGTGAAGTGTTTAAAGCGTAAGCTTTACTTATTCTTTGAAAGTGTTGTGCTGGTCGCAAGAGTAATGCCGATAAAAATTGCTGCTTAGTAGGCACATGGAACTTAAAAATCATCACACAAACTGCGTGCGGGCGTGGACCGCCCGGAACACACGGTGGAGCACACGGTGGAGGTGTGCCCCGCTTGGGAAGAGCAACGCCGTGTCTTCGTGGGGGCGATCGGCGGCGGTGATCTCTCGCGCCGGGCCTTGGTACAGGCCATGGTCCGAAGCGAGGAGGAGTGGCAGGCGGTCGCCTCCTTCTGCGAAGCAGTAATGCTAGCAAAGGAGGCGGCCGATCGTGTGAGGCAACGGTCCTCACGCCCCAACCGCCGCCGCCGGAATTCTGATCCCGATTTCCGACCACCGTAGGCGCGGGCTTGCGAACGGTGAGCAATGGGTAGCTAGCCGTCCGACCGTCCGGTAACCGTCCGGACCGAGCCCAAGTCGTCGACGGCGCGTACTGTTTCACGCGCGCCTCAAGAAGATGTCAGCAACTGTAGGGGCCCATTAGGGTCGAAGTCTACCGGGGCCAAGGGTCTGATTCTGAAAGGAAGACTTGGCCCTGATACGAAAAGCAACGAAGGAACAGGAGTGGGTTTTTAGTCAATAAAAGTCTGACACTATCTCCCGCTCCGCCCAAGAACGGGGGATGTCATAAGATGATTTTGCCACCGAAAAAAAAAACCCGTATACCAAGTTTCATCGAAATTCGTTCAGCCATTTAAGCTTGAAGAAGTAATAAACTCACACACATAGACTCACAAACTTTGGCCTTTATAATATTGCAAGTAATACCGTTTACGTCACCAGCAATGACGATACAAATAGTACAAAAGTATACCTTTGTTCAATCTTCAGGGAATACATAACAAGCGTCACGTGCATACGCAGATGACAACAGCCCTTACGTATCCTCCATCACTTATTCAGAATATTTTCAAAGCCATTGTCTCACTAGGGACATGCTGCATAAACATGATTCCAAGCGAACCATGTGGTGTTGTAAGGGCCTTTATACGGTTGTAAAAATATAGATACGATGTGCAGAGCTTGGAACGACGCACTGGCAGCCAATTGAGATGTCATCCATACTAATTACTAATATTATAAATGTGAAAGTTCCTCTGTCTGTTTGTCAAGTTTTCACTTCTAAACCGCAGATCCAATTTTGGTATAGTATAAGTATATTTTATTCTAACTTCACACAGCAGCTTAGCTCGCGTGATAGTAGGAAAAACCTAAAGAAAGAAAGAAAATTTCATTCAAATCCGTTCTATCGATTGAGCGTGAAGGAGTTTTTTTTTTCGGTGGGAAAATCATCTTATGACATCCCCCGCTCTGGGCGGAGCGAGAGATAGTGTCAGACTTTTAATGACTAAAAACCCACTCCTGTTCCTTCGTTGCCTTTCGTACCAGGGCCGAGTCTTTCTTTCAGAATCAGACCCTTGGCCCCAGTAGGCTTCGACCCTGATGGGTCCCTACAGTTGCTGACATCTCCTTGAGGAGCGCGTGAAACAGTACGCGCCGTCGACGACTTGGGCTCGGTCCGGACGGTTACCAGACGGTCGGACGGCGAACTACCCATTGCTCACCGTCCGCAAACCCACGCCTACGGTGGCCGGAAATCGGGATCAGAATCCCGGTGGTGGTTGGGGCGTGAGGACCGTTGCCTCATGCGATCGGACGCCTCCTTTGCATTACTGCTTCGCAGAAGGAGGCGACTGCCTGCCACTCCTCCTCGCTTCGGACCATGGCCTGTACCAAAGCCCGGCGCGAGAGATGACCGCCGCCGATCGCCCCCACAAGGGCACGGCGTTGCTCTTCCCAAGCGGGGCACACCTCCACCGTGTGCTCCACCGTGTCCTCCGGGCGGTCCACGCAATGGTGACACCCGGGCGTTTCTTCCGCACGGATCCGGTGCAGGAACCTTCCGAACTTACCATGTCCGGTGAGGACCTGCGTCATGCGGAAGGTACGCCGTGTTGCCTTTCCAATTGAGCGTGAAGGAGTACAAACTGTACCTTGAATACCTTTCCATGGTATAATTTTCGCGCGGACAACGCCGTAGCTGATGTTGTTTTTATGAGTAAACTGATGAGCACATGAGCACACTGATACGCTTGGTCTTAATTAAGAGTTTTGAGAATACCGTCTTTAGCAGTGACCGCTAAGGCGTTCGTTGTTCTGTGGCACGAAAGGTTCCAAACGCGTTTAAAATATTAAATTATGAGCTCATTTTGTCCGTGGTCGGTAGCCATGTTGGTAACAGGTGTTATTTTTGGTGGCTATTTTTGGTTTATTATTTCATTAGGGTTTTACCCTTGCTTGTGGGCTCTTGAAACGCATTTTCCAAGTCGTTACTTTAATTCTAGAATTTTGCTAAAACAACAATAAAATTAAGTTCCAAATTTCATTTAGGGCTGATTTTAAATAGGGAACGTGCAGGAACTATAGGTGGCAGCACAACGCCGACACAAGAGACACGGTGCGGACTAAAAAAGAAACTTTCTAGACCTGTCATTGCTGTGTCATCGTGCTCGTTAATAAGATATTTTTTGTAATATTATATTAAAAATAATAAAATATGGGTTCCTGCCGATCAACAACGATCGGCAGCGTGGCCAAAATATGATCAAAGGTCAAAAACTCTTCGATTTTGGACATGTTATAGAAGTAGAAGAGTAAACAGATGAAGAAAATCAATCAGTTATAACTGGCAACATTGTTGCACAGACAAAAATATCCAATATAATATATGATATTAAAATAACGGTAAATTCGGTTCGATTCGGAAAAATCTTCGTAACTCAATTCGGGAATTGAACTGTTTTCATAGGTAAGTTTGTACGGAACCCTCAGTGCGCATCCAATTAATTTTTAACCGACTTCAAAAAAAAGGAGGAGGTTATCAATTCGGTTGTATTTTTTTTTTTTTTTTTTTTATCATCATTATTTTTTTTTTTTTTTTTTATGTTTGTTACCTCAGAACTCCGTCGTTTATGGACCGATTTGCAAAATTTTTTTTTCCCTTTATAGGATATGCTTCCAGATTGGTCCCATTTTTTTCAAAATCCAGTTCTGATGATGGAATCCATGAGGAATCGAGGGAACTCCTCAAAAATTATAGGCAACCCTATGGTAATTTTAGTATTTTCATCAAGAACTTAAGCATTTACAGTCAAAAAGAGTGGATCTGGGAGGGCGTGTCAGATATTTACTGGCTAAAACCTATGACTTGCTCTTTGCGTTGGCGACAATCACTCTTACAAACGCAGCTCTAGCAGGCATGCTTCAGTTTTCCTGAAATCTCGGACGGGCGGACGATGAGCTACTCATTGCTCGTCGTCTTCAAGCAATCGTAGGCGCGGGGCCTATGATAGCTGGAAATCGCCCTGCGACTCTATAATCACGTGAGAAAAGCCGCTAACAGAAGCTAGTTTATTTATGAAACTTTCGCCAGCCAATTAGTTGGTACTTAATGTTAGTAGGAACACTCGACAGTTTAATACTTCCAGTCGCCTGTCAAAGCCTTCTGTGGTATATATACTTGAACATTTCAGTAATTGGAAATGTTATGTAAAATAATTATTTGATTTAATTAAGGTTGGTTTTGTGTTATGTAATTGGTGTTATTTGTAGAGTGCTCATGAAAACTCCTGCATAACTTATTATTGAAGAATAAATTTGGAATGAAAAACGTCGAGAAATTCAAGTCAAGCCATACATTTCTTTATTGGTCACGTGATCAAATTTCACATTTTATAACTAAGCAACGAGAAACTGAAGCTTCTAATAAACTGATTCGTCGTTTTCACAACGGCAACTAAACATTCTCAGTCCAAGAGCGGCATTGTAGGGCACTTCGACACAGACAGGTTAGGTTATTTTTAATCCATTATCCAGAAAGTGGCTTACATAGAAGGTATATATAGTGGTTAAGATAGTATCATTCAGACGCTCGTCAATTGTGGCTGACTTAGTAATGTAGAAAGCAATGTAGACTTTAGAGACGAATAATGCTATTAATAAAAAGAAGTCTTTTTAATTAGCAACCAAACATATTTTCGTGATAACCCCATCGTGCTCTTTGAAAAGGTACAAAAAGCTCAAACACGATGGGGTTATCTTGTTGTGCTCAGTAGTTCCTATGGCCACTATCCAACTCTATCATTAATTAGAGCAAGTCTATGGCACTATATTGATGCATTGTCATCCAAGTTACAATGATTTACCAAATTTTAGCTCAATCGGCTAGGAGCAACTGTTTCAAAATTAATTTGTAAGATTTGCCATAGACAAACAAACTTTTTTTTTGAGGTGGCAAATCATCCAACGACTTCTCGTGCTCTGGGGTGGAGGAAGAGGGTGTGTCTGGTTTTTACTAACTAGATCCAACCTAAAAGAAAAAAGAAAAGAAAAACTGTTTATTCGCGCGAAATGACGCAATCTTAAAACTAGCTAACAAACATTATCAATTCAATAGGGAAGATATGCGTCACATCCGCGCAAAACGGCCGAACGCTCAGCATAAAGCTGCGGACTCACGCATTACGCTATGAGCTCACAGCGCTGTTTTTCAGCGTGGGCCGGTGGCGGTGTAGACATAAAGACGCTCGACGGCTGCCCTGGATGCCCTGTGCATTCCAGGACCACGGTATTTCAGAAATTGCCCGTAGCCCTAGCGTACATCGGCCCTACTAGGTCCCTAGGTTTTGCTGACATCTCTTAGTCTACCCGTGTACTGAGTTTCTTCAATAATTAAAAATAAACTGCATGTATATTATTTTTTTATAACCTATTAGTAAAGCATAATCAGCCTTTTTAATGTTCCCTCTGCTGGTACTTAGGCCTCCTCTCTAGGAGAGAGAATGGGCCGTAATCCACCACGCGGGCCCAGTACGGGTTGGTGAATGTCACACGTCTTCGAATTTTTGGTTCCAGGACTTGCCGGTTTCCTCACGATGTTTTTGTTCACCGTTTTGAGAGCAGTGGTGATGAAATAAATTACACAAAGTAATGCACCTGGCTGGGTTTGTATCAGCGACCTACAACTCGTAAGTCGGGGCCACCTGGCCGTAACCACTCGGCCACTACTGCTCCTCTAGTAAAATTAATATAATTTATCATTTATGACCATTGCATTGACACTTTCCATCGATCGCTTGTTACCACAGCAGCACAGTCATACATCAATACCCCCAATCTATTCAGCATTCGATAGAAATTCAAAACAATATTTCAATTCAATTCATAGCCGTCCAAACCGAAGCTACTCCCACAAAACAAATCTCCACAATTGAATTTTCATGACAAAACAATTTGGTTAAAACCAAAGAAAATAAACAAACCATAGGTACCTACTTCGATTGGATCCTCCGCATTGCGTCTTGAGTATTCTTAGAAGAATGATTAATGTTTACCGAGAAAAGTTTACTGAGATTTTTGTTTATTTATAGTAGTTCCTGTTGTGTCAAAACATAATCTTGGACACTTAAGATAGAACGACACTGCGCACACGTGGGCCGATCTTGGCGCGTCGGTAGTACACTTGCAGAGCTACATAAGGTCCACGCCACGCGACGCCACGCAACGCGCCGCTGCTTACAAATTAGGCGTGGTCCACTACGTGTGGGTCGGTGCGTCATTGATGCTTTATTGATGAATATATGCACGGGAAAACCTAGATTTAAAAGCGGCCAACAAGAGACACGTCATTTCTATACAACCACTCCTACGTAATTATGATGTTATTAAACATCTTTCTCTTGATATTTTAGAAACAAAGATATCTTGTGGATATTGTCTACCTTTCTATTGAAATCAAAACTTAAATTTGTGTAAAGACCTCTGTAATTCTGCTAATTTGTGTGAAATTTGGTCCTTCATAATGTATTCATAAAACAAAAATGTATATATATAGAAACCTTGCACATTTTATCGATTCTGAATAACGAAATATTTTTAAGAGAACTTTTCGCTTTCCGCAATCTCCTTCGCTCATAGTAATGCTTCGCAGAGGGAAGTGACCACTTCTCATTTGCTCTTGCTCACAGCCTTGAAGAAAATTTTGGGTCTTTCAAAAAAGACCATCTCATCTATCTCTATCATCATCTATCTCTATCATCATCTACCTATCTCATCTATCATCTCAGTTTTTTTTTTGGGTGGGAAAATCATCTAATGACATCCCTCGCTCTTGGGCGGAGCGAGAGGGCGTGGCAGACTTTTACTGACTAAAAACCCACTCCTGTTCCTTCTTTGCCATTGTTCCAGGGCCCCGGGGATCTCTTTCGCATCACCCATGGCCCCAGTAGGTTCGACCCTGCTGGGTTCCTGCGGTTCTTGACATCTCCTTGAGGCGCGTGTGGAACACTACGCGCCATCGACGACTTGGGCTCCATCCGAACGGTTACCAGACGGTCGGACGGCGAACTACCCATTGCTCGCCGTCCGCAAGCCCGCGCCTGCGATGACCGGAAATCGGGATCGAAATCCCGGCGACTGGGGCGCGAAGGCCATTGCCTCGCGTGCGGCAACCTCCTTTGCTTGCATTACTGCTTCGCAGAAGGAGGTGAGCGCCTGCCACTCCTCCATGCTCCGGACCATGGCCTGTACAAAAACCCGGCGCGAGAGATCGGTGCCGCCGATCACCCCCAGGAAAAAACAGCGGCGGTGCTCTGCCCAGGTGGGGCACACCGTATGCTCCACCGTGTCCTCCGGACACTATCATCTCAGCTATGTTGGGGAAGGCTTCCAATCTGTTCTACTTATTCCATGCACTGCACAACATGATACAATGCTTTTTAGAAAACATTAACGAACATTTTCCAAGGGAAGTTTACTGTAGTGAGTTTTACTTTATTGTTCAATAGAAACCGTCTGTTGTATTAAGAGGGACCTTCTCGTTACGTCTAATCGTCAACGTGAGCATGGTTTAAATGCTCGCTGTTTTATCTAACGCAATGTTTGATAAAGATGTATCGTGAAAAATAGAGATAATGCCTGAACATTCTGTTGCATTCGGTAATTCCATCACCCGCTATAATATTTCACAAAACTTGTTCCAGGAAATATGTGTTTTTTTTTTAAAACCTTGAAAGTTTTCAGAAATTATTTACGTCATTCAGAATTTTTATTAAATGTGCAAGGTTTCTATAAATATTTATTTTCTTTACTTTTTTTAAAATTTGTGAGTACATTATGAAGGGCCAAAGTTCACGCAAAATAGCAGATTTATAGAGGTCTTTACTGGATTAGTTTTACACAACATGTTTTGATTTCAATACAAACATAAATAAATCACAAAATATCTATATTTCCAAAATATCAAGATGATAGAAGAAGAGAAAGATGTGGCATCACCAATTCACCAGGTCCTATCAGAATACCAGCTCTGCGTTAATTTACTTTTTGTTAAATATCGCAGCTTATGCTGAGATGGGAGCCTTTATGGCCTCGCACAGGTCTTTTATTTTTATTTTTTTAATATTGTTTTCTTTTATTTTAAGTTAAGTATAATTTATAGATTAAGTTAGTTACTTTTTTGTTTTATTTTTGTTTGTCTTGTGCAAGTCTCAAATAAATGTTTTCTTTTTTTCTTTCTTTTTTTAATAAGTAATAACATCATAATCACGTAAGAGCGTTTGTATGAAAATCTATCTTGTGTTAGGCACTCTTAAGTAACCAACCTAGCAGCACCTACTGCTACTAGAGTCAAGTAATTGCAACCTTGGGTTTTAAATGCTCTCATTTATTGCTAGCGACGTTTTGGTATTTTTTTTTAGGTGGGAAAATCATCTAATGACAAATCCCGCTCTTGGGCGGAGCGAGAGATAGTGTCAGACTTTTACTGACTAAAAACCCACTCCTGTTCCTTCGTTGCCTTCGTCCCAGGGTCCCCGGGGTTTCGTTTTCACACTACAGCCCCAGTAGGCTTCGACCCTGCTAGGCCCCTACGATTTGCTGACATCTCCCTGAGGCACGCGTGGAACAATACGCGCCGTCGACGACTTGGGCTCGGTCCGGACGGTTACCGGACGGTCGGACGGCAAGCCACCCATTGCTCGCCGTCCGCAAGACGTTTTGGTATACTCATTTCATGCTTACATAACTTAACTTAGAAACAAGCTACTGAAACAAATAAAGAGATAGTTCATCTTTAAGGGGTTCATAAAAGGAAGTATGTTTTTCTTTCGTATATCTTTTTCCCGCGTTTTTGCTACCTTGGTGTATGCTTCAGGAAATGTGCATTTTCCGAGATAAAAAATAAGCATATCGAATAGCGGTAGTAGCCTGTTAGTAAAAAAGCACGTTTTGAATATACAGCTCGAAAGACAACTATCGGGCAGTTGCTCAAACCTGACGCAATTTTTCGACGGGTTGTAGTACCTACCCTCCTTTTTCAGCGGACGTATACGGGATTTTATACCCGGTTCCGCTTGTATCTAGAATTTACATTATGATATGTAGAGTTTGCACTAATAATGGTTTTACAAAGGATTTTTTTTAAGATTCTTCATCTTAGCCGTGCACTCTTGATAGAGTGGTCGTGGTCATGTCTCGGTCGAGTTTTGCACCACCGCCATTCTCGGGATGCGACGCCATGCATCTGTTTGGTGGCTTGAGAGTTGCCATTAATACATTACCGTACACCACACAACTCACAACTCTACACAGACGCATCTTTCCGGGGTGTAACCGACCTTGAGCTTCTTGGGGTAGCGTTATCCTCAATTTTGGTTCTTACATTTAGGCAAATGCTCAACGGGCTGACAATAGCTTGGAGATCTTAGCAAAAGTGAGACGGCGCTCAACCTTTATCAAGCGCAAGTTTGATCCATACACGATCGAACTTGCGCTTGATAAAGGTTGAGATTATTTAAAATAAAAATAAAATTCATGTATTTCATGCGTAGGTGTTTTATGACGCCATATTTTATTTTGCCTTTAGTGTAATAGTTTTAATTATTTAAGTGTTTTTTTATTGAATTATACTGATAATTAGTGAATAATAAATGCTGGTTAGATAATAATAGTACGTAACAATACATTAAAATTGTGACAATTTACAATAACATTATTTTTTATTTCAGGTACATTATGACCCATATAAACATCATTCACATTTATGAAAAAAGCGCGTAAGTATTTACTAGTATTAATGCTGCAGTGTTACCGGCCAAGTGCGAGTCGGACTCGCGCATGCACGGTACGTAACCCTTGTTACGTATGGTCCATAGCAAAAGACGTCAAAAATTCAAGTTTGTTGTATGGGAGCCCCACTATACATTTGTTTTATTAGTATTTGTTATTATAGCGGCAAAAAAAATACATCATAATAAATTAGTGCGCCTCACCATCAATGACTGCATCACTGCTTACTATCAGGTGGGATCTCAGTCAAGCACTGGCTTATATCAATTTAAAAAAAAATCGTCTGTGAAGTTTTAACTGTCTAGCTGTCACGGTTCATGAGATACATCCTGGTGACAGATAGATAGACAGACGGAAGGACAGCGGAGTCTTAGCAATATTGTCCCGTTTTACCTTTTGGGTACGACATCCTAAAAAATGGTAATTTTATTAAAAATTACGTATTTAATTCAAATATTATCATTGTCATACAAAAACCTTAATTATTTTTCGCAGGAGGCTCTAATTAGTACTGGTCTCATTAATTTCGCATGGACCGTGTGTTAATTAACCATGAGAAACTAAGCGAGGTAAAAATTTCTTTTGTGAGTTGTCCACAATGTGCCTCGGCATTGTGGTCCCACAAGTTAGGGATGGTTCTTTTAAAATTCAGTATTTTTACGTACATTTTTTCAGGTGACACCTGAAAAAAGGTTCTTATCTCCAGTCTGCTTTTTCTACAGAATAGACAATGTAATGTTCGCAAGCGGCTCGCGAACGGCTCGCGAGCTGCGCATTCGCTAGACCTAGATACACCATTAGGTTCTCTTCAGTAGACAATTCTTTTTATCACAATTTCAGGGTTTGTTTATTATCATACTAATGGGTCGATTCACCAGAATTAATAAAAATGTACATGAAAAAGCTGTAAAGTTCATTCTAACAGATAATTTTTACTGCATAGCGAGCTGAATGGAATCTTACATAAGGGTTTATAGCATAATCACCCGAGTTGGGCGCAGCAAAGACAATCTGGGCCACCACAGCTCACTGGGCCACCACAACTCGCTGGGCCCCCACAGCTCACTGGGCCACTACAGCTCACTGGGCCACCACAACTCGCTGGGGCCCCACAGCTTACTGGGCCACTACAGCTCACTGGGCCACCGCAACTCGCTGGCCCCCCACAGCTCACTGGGCCACCACAGTTTACTAGGTTACCACTACTCTACAGAGTCTTAATTTACCTACCGTACAAATACAATAAATATAAGAACTTTGATTCGACAATAGACCTTTGTTTGTGACAGCACTTATTTGGATGTCAATCATAAATAAATTCGAATTCAAGACGGTAAATATCTGTAGTGTTTCAAGGGACAAAAATTTTATCGATTTGTCTTTTTCTTGACAAAACATTCAATCTAACTTAAAGAAAATCTTTTTTCTGTAAAACAATGTATTTATTTTGATTGATTGATACAGAACAGCCTTGTTTGATATTGATAACCATGTAATTAAGCCTTGTAAATGTACAAGAATTATCTTTATTGTTATTTGCTTCAACACTTAGGTGTACGAGTATATTTTATAGCTAAAGAGTTTGTTTGTTTGAACGCGCTAATCTCAGCACCTACTATTTCAAATTGAAAACTTATTTTTCAATACACTTACTCGAAAATCCGCTCTTAATCATAACGCTTTAAGGCATGCAATTTACTATTTTTCGCAGTAGTTTAAAAAAGTGCGCGAGCTTGCCCCTACCACAATTTATAGCATTTATCAAATCGGACTGGGCGCTAAGCGATCCAGACGCGTGTCAACTCCCGTTTATTTAGGTCTTCGCACGTGTATTGAAAAAAGTCGGCAGCACTCGGTTCCATAACACCTTCGCCTACAACTCAGGCGACTTCCATCTCGGTCACAATGACAAACTTTTTTCACTTGAATCAAAATGTAATATTTATTATCTACTGTTGGATGGCCTAATTATCGAGGTAGGCTATATGCTTTATAACATTAAGTTATGACCAAAAGGAGCGGAGTTGTAAATAAAGACGTATGTAAAACCGCGGGGGACAGATAGTTCATTATAAAAATCAATAACTTAAATGAATAAAGCCACGACATAGAAATTAAAAAGAACTGCAAAATACATAGGTAGAAAACTGGTCCTTTGTAGTAATAGTACTACAAAGGACCAGTTTTCTCGCAAAATGCTCGGTCTACAAATAAAAGCAGTTGGCAATACCGAACGTCCTTTCGAAGCCATCGATGACACAAGAACTGAACGAAATTTCGTAATGAAATTCCGAGTAGATTCATAAACCCGTTCTTGGGGACCCTCTGCTTTTATCTTGAGGGTGAGAGACGCAAGAAATTTCATTCTTTAGCGAGAAAAATGAAATGCTTTGTTTCAATGTTTTTTGAATCATCAAATTTTTTGTTGTTCAGATAGACTTGGTTTTTCGAGGTGGGAAATCATCAAATAACTTCTCCTGCTTTGGGGCGTAGCAAGAGGGTATGTGAGACTTTTATTGACTAAAATCCACCTGCACCCCTAGCCAAGTTGATAATCTGCAATCGTTAACGCTAGTCGAAAACTAATCAAATGTATGGGAATGACATCATCTCAACGTTAAGTCACGTGTTCAGAACAAACGAATAGAAAATTCGTAGCCAAGTTCACATCGTTCAAAATGATAGAATGAATTGTTATCGTTTCTACAATGTTCAACGCTACATCCTTTGTTATTGTAGAACGACATTGTAGAACGAGCCGCCGACTCAGGCGCGTCAACATGGCTACCAACTTATCGTTTTCTACAATTGCTGACACCGAGGCGTTACCGATTGGAGAACGGAATTCGACACGAAACGGTTGTAACTTGGCTAGGGGGACTGTCCTTTAGTTGCCTTTTGCGTTCTAAGACTACGGTCAGACCAACAAACGTTTCCCTATTGTTCTGTTTGAATTGGCGGTAAGAAAGTCATATAGTGGTTTGAAAATAGAAAATTTTACAAGAAATATATTTTAAGTGTAGCAAATGATTAAGTTAGTATTTTTGATCCTAAGTATCGCCGCACATGGGCCACATGCCACAGCCACAAACGCCGCCACGAGAAGCTAGAAGCGGCCACAAATGAAGCTGAAGCGCGCGACAGCCCGGTCTGGATCCGGGTGGTTGCTACTTATTTTTAACCCATATGCGCAGTATCATAATGGACTCTGACGATGATGATTTAAATGCGCAAGTTGCGTGTGATGATGTTGTGTATCGGCGTTTAGTGGCCAATTCGGGCCACAAGAACCGAGCAGCGGCGATTTGTAGCGTGTGGCTGCCACCGGCGTCAACTGTATGCGACGAATCCATTTATAATGTATGAAACCTACAGGAAATATGTGACGGCGTTTTGTGGTTGTGGCCGGTGACTCGTGTGCGGCCACCTTTACAAAGTCGAAAATAGATTTGAATGCATATGATATGCATATTATGATTTGGCATATGGTAGGCTACTTCCTAGAATAGGACGTATAAATAGTTTTTATTTATTTATTTATTTAAACTTCATGTACAGTAGTGGTACATAGGCGGACTTAATGCAACAAGGAAAGAAAGAAAGAAAGAAAGAAAAACATTTTATTTGCCGGAAAACCGCGCAAACTTATAACTAAACAAAGCAAGGCAAGGCATTCTTTACCAGTCAACCTTTGGGTTAAAAGAGACAACACTGTGGTAGGTGTGCACAATAAATAAATAACAGATAAATATCAAATGAAAAGTAGTATCATTAAATTAAGTTACCTTAATTAGTTTATCCTGGAAGTATGTACGTTTGGGATAACTTTCCACATTCACGTGGGTAAAATCGATGGCAGAAGCCTGCGCCTTTAGTTACTGCTCCGCTCTCGTCCCGTTTCAATCCATACAAGTAGTTTCTAAAATTAGCGTGTATAATTTTGTATATTTATTCATGACTAGCTGACCTGACTTTGTACCTCCTAATAGTAAGGATAACGCCATCAACTGACATTAACAGAACAGCATACCTAATTTATTTTATAATGACATTTTAATTCGAGATGGCGTTGCATTCGGATTTTTATTCGTGATTTTTTCCATTTTTTCTCACCGTTTAAACCTTCCCTGCACTATCACGAATATTTCAAGATCAAATCGGTCCAGCCGTTCTACAGTTTTAGCGAGACTAACGAACAGCTAATCATTAGATATCATAGTAAATAGTATTAATTTTTGTCACTAGATGGCGTTGTTAGATGAGCCCACTTTTCTAACGAAAACGTAACTTTTTTCGACCGAATTATGATTGAACGTCTTCGTGTAGTAACATTGGTTTTATTCATGGTCATTCGGAGCCAGAACGGGACAGTGAGCAATTTTGGAAAGTGCGTCAGTGGCGCTCCCTATCGTTAAAAAAAGAAGTTGTGAGTAAAATGAACACGTGACAGTGTAGTTGTGTGCCTGATAAAGAAACAAACTTTTCTGTTTTGTATCATTTTACTAATAATATAAAATATAGTAGCAAAAATAAAGATAAAACAAAGGAAACAAATTGCAAACCGAATTGTTTCAGAGGTACTTGCCGGTGACAAACACTCTTACACCAAGTAATGTCATAAAAAAAAAGTTTTTCATTCTGTCTTTTGCAAGGATACCACAAGCTACAAACAACATTGTTTACCCCACAAGTAGGAGGTGAGTACTTAAACTAAATGGTTAATTTGATTGAACTTAATGGGCGACTGTAAGCTAAAAGCATTATTACAATATTCAAACAGTCTTCTGTGGCTATGGAAAACAATTTAAATATTTATAATGTTTCTTGTTTTCAATCTAGGAGCGGTGGTGTTGGTTTTGACCTAGTATTCGTTGTGAGAAAGAATTTATATGAGTAGAATATATGAGCAGAGGTTTTAATTTCATACCCGTATTCTTAGTGACTCGCTTCAACGGGCGTCTTAAATCTCTAAAATTTTCGGCTTTCTTCTACTGTAATATGCATGTATTTTACATCAGAAACTTCCTTATGAATTATTACATCTATTGGTGAAAACTGCATGTAAATCCATTCCGTTGTTTTTGAATTTATTTATTTTATTAAAACTTCATGCAACACAAAGGTACAAAGGCGGACTTAATGCCTTAGGCATTCTTTACCAGTCAACCAAGGGTAGTGAAGAGAAAACATGGTAGGTGCATAAAAAAAAAGAAATGATTAATAGGAAAACAAGTGATCAAATGTATATATATAAAATAAACATACATAAGTATTTAAAATAATATAAACCTACATATATATATGTAAATAATAAATATATATAAGGATTTTTTAGAATACTCCGCTATTTGTGTAGAAAATAAAGCCGCAACTTCCGCTTAAATGCATACTGACTGGTGGCCGTCCTGATGTCGAGATGAAGCGCATTCCACAGAAGTATGAACTGTATATGAAAGGAAGAATGAACAAAGTCAGAAGTATGAGAAGAAAAAAGCAGTAGAAGATTGTAGAAGAACGCAGGTTCTTAGCATGGATAGAAGATAGATATTGAAAGTGTGATATAAGATAAGAAGGAGGGGTGGGAGAGTTGAGCAGAGAGAAAAGTGTAGTCAAACCTCTTCTCTGGCGAATGGGCATCTATTTGAGCTCAGATCTATAACTAGAAATAACCGGATGCAGTTGTTGAGGAGCCTGTCAAGCTTGTCTAGCAACACCACATTCAGGTCAAAGTAGCACACGTCACCATAATCGATTATAGGAAAAATTTATGTCTGCACTAGCATTGTCTTCGTATTCGCAGGCAAGAAGTTCCTCAGACGATACAGATACCGCAAAATCCCGTTGACTCTTTGACAGACACTTGAAACTTGACTTTGCCAGCCAAGCGTCGAGTCAAGATGCAAACCGAGATCTTTAACGCTAGGACTGATGGGGATGACGGCACTATTAAAAACAATTGGAGGAAGAGAGTTAACCACCACTTTACCCATCATGCGCGAGCTACCAATAATAATAGCCTTACACTTTGAGGGGTTTACGGACACCCCAAATCTATCAGACCAATCCTTGATAGCATCCAAATCCCGGTTTACATCCTCTATAGCGTCTGACAAACTCTCTACCCGCGCATATGATTGTAGATCATCGGCGTATAGATGATACGAACACCAAAGACAGAGAGTTATAAAATTTATCAAGATGGAGAATAGCAACGGAGAAAGAATACCGCCCTGTGGGACATATCGACTTTATTTTCTAATAATGTAGGTAGTGTAGAATATCGTCCCGTCGAAGTTAAGATGTAATTAAACGATTCTTAATTTTAGGTTCTTGGCTTGGTTGGTTTTCTTGTTTTTCTACAAGTTTTTTTACATAAATGAGTCCTGTCTGCCCCTGTATGATTGTCAATGAAGCAAAAGTCATCCTGGATAACAACCGTCGTACATCTATGTAATTATGAAACATATTTATCGTTGCATTTTCTTGTTCTTTGCCCATCTCTGCTCCCATTACCTAGGGTCGGGTCTCCTCACAATTCTGCGCCAGGACAGTCTACCCTAAGTTGACGATTTTGGCAATTGAGTTTTTTTTAGGTCTCTCTCGATGTTAGACCAGCAGGTTAATGGAGGGCGGCCTCTACCTCTCTTTTGTTCGGGTAAATTTAGGGCTGTTTTTACCACATGATGTTCACTAACACCTCGTTACATGTTCATACCATCTCATCCTCTCATCTCATTTTCACCGTTTTATAATATTTTAAAAGTTAATCTAAAATCTCCATGTTGATTTACCTTTCGCAATAATAATTTAGCGTCTCGTTTATGGGTTTAAAAGCGTCAACCGCAGGCAAGTCGAATTCGCTCTGAAATATCATTGCACTTTAAATTAAAATACGCCTGAAGTAGGATGAATCGTAATTCATTAATTACTTATATTTAGGACCATTGAGTTTATAATTAGCTTGCTTAATTAATTTTGGGAATTTCAACTTTTCAATTTGTTTGGAGTTGAGAGAGTGTTGGAATGTGTATTGGATTTATTTTGAACTAGGTGGTGCCCGTGACTTCGTTCGCGTCTGACTTATAAAACAGCACGATCCCATTTGGTTACAATTTCAACAAGTTTTCGAATTTTTTGTCTAAAATAAAAGTAGCCTAAGTTAATCCTTATAACATCATCATCAAAACACATAACCAGCGAAAATCGGTCTAGTTGACAGACAGATAGTCTAAAATTTTAAACTCATCATATACATTAAGTAAAAAAATATGATATTACAAACAGACATATCAATTTTATATATAAGCAGGTATAGTTGTGTATAGGCTAGCTTTGCTGCGCAATTTGACTTTCATCAACGTTTTCAAAACTTGGATTCTATGAATTACCATCTATAAGCGGTAATATGGCGGTAATGAATTGTCAAAGTCACTGACATTAAACGGCAAAAAAATAGCTGTAGGAACGGCCTACCGACCGCCTTGGCTTGATCTGGTCTTATTCCTGGACGCCATAACGGAGTCTATCAGTTCACTAGGAGACTGCGACCACTACATACTGCTCGGCGACTTCAATGTTAATTTGCTGGACACAAGCGGGATAAAAAGTAACAAAATCAAGGAATTTCTCAATTGTCTCAGCCTTATACAGTTGGTAACTACTCCCACACACTTCACATCATCAAGTGAAACTCTCATCGACCTTCTGTGCACAGACATGAGAGCCAGATATGTGTCTGTGGAGTCGCTTGGATCCCTTAATGGCCATTCTATTGTAATATGACAATTCCACATTAAACGTGATAAATTAAAACCATACTTGGTACAATTCCGGCCTCTTAAAAATGTGTGTACTGAAAATTTTAACAAAGATTTATCATTTTTGGGTTTAGAGTATATTCCTACACTAGACAGTGTTACTGACATGGTTCATATCTTTAACACTCATATGATCGCCCTGTTTGATGCTCATGCCCCGGTTAAGTCATGCACTATTAGGGAAAAGTCATACCCGTGGATTACCGACACAATAAAACTCATGATGCGTTTACGTGATGACGCATTAAGTGCTTGTAGGAAAACAAAAGCAGAGTCAAAAATAAAATATTATAAGGAGCTAAAGCGCTTAGTAGTTAGTTCATTGCATAGGTAAAAAGTTGCGTACTTCAAACAAAACATAAACAATAAAATAAAAAATCCTAAACTGCTATGGAAAAACCTAAAATCCACTTTGTCGCCCTTCAAACCTATACAAGAACTTCCGTCGCACTTTACAGATCCTGACTTGATAAATAACAACTTCTTAATAGTTCCTGGTAATCCTGTGGCCAGCACATCACTGATAGCGTTTTATGACAAAATAGACATAGTGAAGCTATTTTTGCTCTCACCCCAGTAGAACCGAGCGATATCTCAAGAATTATCACAAATCTTAAAAGTAACGCCGAGGGCCACGATGGCATTACTTTGGACATGATTAGCATGACTCTGCCGCAAACTTTAAACGTTATAACGGAAATAATTAACTGCTCTATAGTGACATCAACATTTCCCGATCAATGGAAAATTGCATCAGTTAGGCCGTTGCCTAAAAATCAAAATCCAACTGAATTGAAAGATCTACAACCTATAAGCATTTTACCGTGCTTATCAAAAGTATTGGAAAAAGTTGTCTGCCAACAACTAACGCAATTTCTAGAACAAAATAAGATTCTACCTGACTTGCAATCTGGGTTCCGAAGGCAGCGCAGTACGTCTACTATTTTACTGGACGTCACTGATAATATATTAGCTGCCCAGGATCAGGAAATGTGCTCATTGCTCGTCTTGTTAGATTTTTCCCGGGCATTTGACGCAATAAATATTCCGTTATTATTATCTAAGTTAAATTATTATGGTTTTGACGCTGCCGCCTTACAGTGGTTCCACAGTTACCTCACAGATAGACAACAGCTTGTCAATTTGCGTATGGGTGACGGTACTACTCTAAGGTCGGCACTCATTGCTGTAGAGAGAGGAGTCCCGCAGGGCTCCATCCTTGGGCCGATTATTTTTATATTGTACTGTGCAGATATTATTAAATGTCTCCTTAAATGCAAATATCATATATACGCCGATGATGTTCAGGTTTATATATCCTTCCGACCAGACGAGTACGATGATGCCATTAGAGATCTTAACGATGACCTTCAGAGAATTGCCACCTGGTCTGAGGAGAACGGTCTGTCGTTGAACCCTACTAAAACCAAATATTTGGTGTTTGGTTCACGACAACAGCTTGTTAGGCTGCCTTTAACATTTGACTTGAAGCTAATGGGCGAGCAGATCGAGCGAGTATATGAGGCGAGGAATTTAGGTCTAGTCATGGATAAGGACCTGCGTTTTGAGAAACATGTGGCAGACTCAGTTCGAAATTGTTTCTATCGCCTGATGGTTTTATACAAGATACGACCGTACTTGTCCGAAGCATTACGAGAGCAGCTGGTGGAAACTCTAGTTCTTTCTAGGTTGAACTACGCAGACACGGTATATGGCCCGCGCCTGTTAGCTCGTACAGATCGGCTCATCCAAAGTGTACAAAATGCTTGCGCTCGGTTTTGTTACAACATTCCTCGCAGAACCCATGTAACACCTTATCTAATTAAACACTTTACGCTGAAAATGAAATCTAGACGCAAACTGCACTTAGCTTGCCTTCTGTTCGGTGTAGTTAAATACCAGAAACCAGACTACTTATTCAACAAGTTGAGTTGGCTTACGAGCCGGCGGGAATGTGGAAGAAGACAATGCTCACAACAACTTTCAACCCAGTCTCACGGTACAGCTGCTTTTAGGGGCAGCTTTCGTTATGCGGTTTCCAAAATTTGGAATAATATCCCACCGCCTATCAGAGCGATCAACACAATAAGCACATTTAGAAGACGCTTACGACAGTATCTGATCGATGCGCAACGAAGGCTGGATATGGTGGTGCAAAATACCTCAATTATATAATGTACCCGTGTACCTGCCTTGGTTGAGGGTATTTTTGGTGTTTAGTGTTGTCATCTAGTGTTATATGCCAGGAAAATTAATTAGTTACTATTACATAGTGATGAGAGCTGCTCACACTCGGCCTATTCGAGTTCCTCATCCTTTGATCCGGAGGGCACGGTTGTTTCACACGGCGCCGTGACGTCCTGTCGCGGGTGTGAGACCTACAAAATACAAAGCAGTACATTACATAAGTACTCTTTTTTAATTTTTATATTTAAAACGGTTGCTTCTAAACGTACCCACTGTCTCTGGTCTATTTGCTTGCGGCGGGCGCGCGCGGTGCCGGGATAACGCCTTTCTTTCCCATTCCACAGGGAGCCTGCCTGGCAGTGTGTGAGCCTCTGGTTGTTTTGGGACTTGCATCTCCATATTAAAACGTTGCTATAAAAGTCAAATGGAAAAGTCAATAATGTACCAAGGATTGAAATGACATCGTTGCACAATAAATTATTTTGAATTATTATTATTAAGTATATTATTAAATTTGCGCTTACCTTCCATGCGTACTTGTCGTCCTCCACTAATTCGCACTCAACTTTTTATTTTATAAGTATATTTACAATATATCAATCACCTTCAACGCAACTCGCAGCAGCCGTGCTATTCTGTAAATGGTAAATCATTTCGAAACTCATTTCACAAATCATCTCGAATGTCACACTCAGCGAATTGTATTTCAGAATACCAAATCCTATAGACAAATTTCGTAGATAAATGTCAAAATACTCAACCGTTTTAGTTCCTCTCACTTTGATCATCACTCGGTGGCGCCAGTGTCGAATTCACTCCATTTCAGAATACGAAAATTTAATTTCACCATGATTTCACTGCGGATTCAGAAGTGATTTCGCAAATAAACTTTTCAGAATAGCAAGGCAGGAATTAATAAACAAATGAGATACTGTTCATTAATAATCGCTCCTTCACGCACGGCTGCATACAATGCGCTAGTGTGGTTGGTGTGAGTGATTGCATCCTAACTCGTTCGAGACTTACCCACATTTGTTTCCTTTTTTCTTGTTATCTATATATATATATTTTTTTTTTCTCCTTTGTATCATTCGTCTATTACTTATTTGTTTCACATCACACTATATGCAAACACATACATACATACATATCTTATGACTATTTATTCTCTAATTATCAACATTCTATTATGATGTATTATATTATTTATGTACCTACGCATCACCGCTATATATTACACTACAAAACTGTTTCGCGTCCGTTACGTCACAACCTCAGGTTCAGTTGAAAACCAGCGTCAGGCATTAGTTGTCTGGCAATCATGCTGAACTGGACCTATTTTGGCGCAGCCGTGAGGCGCACAATTGTATATCTACATTATAATAATAATAATTATTATTATTTTGTTCTCTTTTGTATGGTTTCGTGTTTACATAAATATTATATTGTTTGTGTGCCTTGCGTTGTGACAAAATAAATTCATTTTCTTTCTTTCTTCTTTCTTTCAAAAGTCAATTTTTAACATTTTAGAATTTGACAATGGTCCCTTTGATTATTGATAAGATAGATGTGTCGTATGATGAGTGAGAAATGAGTATATAAGAAGAAGTTTAAAACTAACGCCAGTAACTAAAAAGTTAAAAGGCAATCGTTTGTCTTGGTATGATCATGTGAACAGGAGTAATGAAACGTATGTTAATAAAAGAATTATGAGTAGTGAAATAGGTATCTGGGTGGGAGGAAAGAAAAGATGGAAGACTAGAAGTCAATCTCAAGCTAGATGGGGAAAAGGCTAGGGAGCTGATTATATTACCGAATCATACAACAACTCTCTTGAGCGCTGTTGGACAATTGTGTATGTTCGTTTGGAAATAAAACGCATATCACATTTTCTGATGGTCGATGGAGACGAAAGGTTCTGGAATGACGATCACGTATCGGAAGACGCAGCGTTGGAAGGCCTCCCACAAGGTGGACCGATGACCTGGTGAGGGTCGCGGGAATCTAATGGATGCGAGACGCACAGGATCGGTCGTTGTGGCGACGCTTGGAGGAGGCCTATTTCAAACAGTAGACATCTTTCGGCTGAAATGATGATGATGACGTTTTCTGAAATTAGCAAAGGTGATGTTAAGGAATATAATAATAATAATAAGCCTTTTATTCAAACAGTAGCTATTACAATTTCTTTCATGATTTATTTCTAAATATATATGCTTTATATTTTGATACCGCCTGTATCTCATTGATTAGCAAAGGCCTCCAATCATCATCGTTTATCTCTGTTATTTGCAATTCTTGTCCATGTGCCTCCTGCCACTGCTTTTTTTTTTATTCATGATAGGTTCGCGCTTGACCGCTATCTCACCTGATGGAAGCTTGAAAGCTGAAGCTTGAAGCTTATAAATCATCAACCGATCTTTTGGTCGATCTACCTCGTTTTCTTTTCCTGTGACTCATGAATCACCACCTGGCTTTAAGGAAACTTAGTGTAAAATTAAAACTGGGCTAGTGCGAGTCGAACTCGCGCAAGAAAGGTTCCGTACCATCAGTAATAAAAAACAGCAAAAAAAGTCACATTTGTTGTATAGTGGCCCCTTAAATATTTATTTTATTCTGTTATTTTACTAGAGAGTAGATTTTTACAGAAATACATCATCTGTGAAAATTTCAACTGTCTAGCTGTCACGGTTCATGAGATACAGCCTGTTGACAGAAAGACAGGCAAACAAACAGGCAGACAGACAGCGTATTTTGGGTACGGAACCCTAAAAACGAACGTCCCAACAAGCTATTTTAGTTAATCTGTTAATCGTTTCTCTTTCTATAAGTACGAATAGAACCCTGGAATGGATTACGTCATCTTTCCGGTTGGTAAACATTTAAGTAATTGCATTAGGTGAATGAGTTCCGTCCGATGCAATCATTTAATTGCCTGTTACTGTAGTGTAGTGTTTAATCGCTACCACATCAGTTTGTAATCTGATAACGTTATCTAGAACAGTACAAAGGGGCACTGAGCATTGAGCTCCATCATACTCTATATTGAGCTACATGATATCAGACAAATCCTTGCACTTTCTAGACAGATCCACTTAAATCTGTGCGGTCATCATCATCATCATTTCAGCCGAAAGACGTCCACTGTTAGACGAAGGCCTCCCCCAAGTGTGACCCTAACCTAGTCATTAGTCCACTTTGTGTGAGGCCTTCCAATGCTGCGTGTTGTGGTACGTGTTCTGCGAGCAATGTATCCTGCCCCCTGCTACTTAAGTTTGGCGATTTTTGGGGCTATGTTGGTAACCTTGGATGTTCTGCGGATATCTTCATACCTAATTCGATCACGCAAGGAAATTCCGAGCATAGCCCTATCCATTCCCCTTTGGATGACTGTACTACTGATTGTACTTTGACTGGTCTGTTGGTCTAGTGGTTAGTGGCTCTGACTGCTATGCCGGAGGTCATGGGTTCGATTTCCACCCAGGACAAATGTTTGTGTGATGAGCGCGATCATTTGTTCTGTGTCTGGGCGTAATTTATCTATAATATGTATTTGTTTAGAAATATATAAGTATGTTTATCAGTTGTCTAGTAGTACTTATAACACAAGCTCTGCTTAGCTTGCGACTAGACGGCGGCGGCGTTGTGTGATATTACATTATATTATTACTACACTTTGACATCAAAATTTAATATTGTTGCGGTACATACACGTTCACGAATGCTATTATATCTTAGTATTTTTAATAAGCGGTCCTAGAAAGTTTGACAAGTAGTATCATTGTCTTTACCTAGTAAAGCTACATTCACCGTTCCAGTCAACTAAACTCCACAAAGCCATGTAAACTGAACTTATTTCTAATTTTATCTCTCTCCAAAATCGAACTAGGAGCTCAAAGCCCGCCGGCGGTGTTCAGTTGAGGGTCTGCCCAATTAGTGGAGTTGTTCCAGTCTCTGCTAATGATGCAGCCAGCCTGGAGTGCGCTTTTGTCATGCTGACGGCACGTATGTTTGTGGGAACTTACCCGACGGGCGGGAGCTTTTTGACCCATTGTGAAGGAAAATGTTGGACTAATTTTAGACTGTAGAGCTGGTTTTGTTTGGATTTTTGGCAAGTATTTTATGAAGTTTTTAATACGTATAGGTACTATTTTTTCTATTTTAAACGGTTGCACCTTGATTCGCACACTGATTGACATAGCGTTCATCCTGCTGAACGCCCCGATTTTTAAATAGCAGTAAAAAAATGTATTTATTTTTTTAGTTCGTAGATTGCTGGCTTGCTATACGCTTTGATGCTGTAAAAAGTGCAAGTGGTGTTTGTGCAAGCAATTGATAAATAAATAAAATAACACACAGCCGAACCTACTGGGAATGTGAAATTTAGCATAGGGTTTTTTTTCGGTGGGAAAATCATCCAATGACATCCCCCGCTCTTGGGCGGAGCGAGACATAGTGTCAGACTTTTACAGACTAAAAACCCACTCCTGTTCCTTCTTTGCCATCGTTCCAGGACCCCGGGGTTCTTTTTCACATCACCCATAGCCCCAGTAGGCTTCGACCCTACTGGGCCCCTAGGGTTTTGCTGACATCTCCTTGAGGCGCGCGTGGAACACTACGCGCCGTCTACAACTTGGGCTCGGCCCGGACGGTTACCGGGCGGTCAGACGGCGAGCTACCCATTGCTCGCCGTCCGCATCTGTAAAGGGGTGAAAAGAAGAAATTGCGCTTGTTGCAAAGTCTTATTTCGTGGGTCAATATACTAGAAACTTAGCACCAATAGATAATGAATAATAAAGATTGTCATTATTTGTTTTTCAAAATAATCTCCTAAGACGATTTAGGGTGTGTTGAAAATTGTATGGAAGATTTTTATTTCTGGGGTTAATTAACTTAAAAGTTAGCACAAATTTTAACTTAAATCCACATTTAAATTATAAATAGGTAAAGTTTGTTTTTTTGTTTGTACGAGGTAATCCCTGGAAGTACTGGTCCAGTTGCTAAAATTTTTTCACCGATACGTCGACGGCGCGTATTGTTCCACGCGCGCCTCAGGGAGATGTCAGCAAATCATAGGGGCCCAGCAGGGTCGAAGCCTACTGGGGTTATGGGTAGTGTGAAACCGAAACCCGGCACGCTGGGACGAAGGCAACGAAGGAACAGGAGTGGGTTTTTAGTCAGTAAAAGTCTGACACTATCTCGCGCTCCGCCCAAGAGTGGGATTTGTCATTAGATGATTTTCCCACCTAAAAAAAAAAACCGATAGAAAGCTGCATTATTTCTTTGTGACATTGGCTATATTTTATGTACGCTGGTGAAGCAGCGGGCAAAAGCTAGTGAATAATATATTATTAGTCTGTCATTGTTAGTTTTTCAAATCTAAACTCAAAATACGGTTTAAGGGGAGTTAAAGATTTGGAGAAAACATTCTCGCAAACGAAGTCGCGGGTGAAGTGCTAGGTAAAATTATATGTGAACTAAAAAATGCCTATTCTCTATTAATCGTCTTATAAAAGTTTTGACAAGGCTGCAAACAACGCCGAAACATTTTAATCTATATAAAGGGTGACTGGTAATTAGTGACCGATACTTGAACACGTGATTGTACTCATTATTACAAACAACTTTCCCAACGAAACTTTTTTTTTTATACTAATTAGTAATCACAATAACAAAACAGCTGTTTGAAACTTTGAATTTCGCGCGCACCTTCACCCGATCAGCTGTTAGCGGTGCGGCACTCACGCCCGCGTTATCGATGACGTAAGCAATGTACCTACATGTTTCGGTACAATAATATCCAAAGACTAGTATTGTGGTACTTTACGCGAGCGCGCTACGCTACAATAAATTAGTATAAAAAAAAGTTTCTTTGGGAAAGTTGTTTGTAATCATGAGTACAATCACGTGTTTAAGTATCGCTCACTAATTACCAGTCACCCTATATATAAAAGCGAAATAGCACTCACTGATTAATCACGAAATCTCAGAAACTGTAACACCTACTAACTTAAAATTTGGCAGATACGTTTCTTATTGGGTGTAGATATCCGCTAAGAACGGATTTTACGAAACTCGACCCCTAAGGGGGTAAAACGGGGGTTGGAAGTTTGTCTGGAGAAACCGACTTTTACGCGGGCGAAGCCACCGGCTGAAGCTGAGTGGTTGGTACTGATTATGGCAGCGTCATGTAACCTGTTTAATGAAATGTTTAGAACTATAATTAAGACTTGTACAAGATTTTATACTTAAGTGGCAATGGGCAGGGCAGGGCACATTGCTCGCAGAACAGATGGCCGTTGGGGCCGAAAGGTTCTGCAGTGGCGACCGCGTACCGGAAGACGCAGTGTTGGAAGGCCCCCTACAAGGTGGACCGATGACCTGGTGAAGGTTGCAGGAATCCGATGGATGCGAGACGCACCGGACCGTTCATTGTGGTGACCTTTGGGGGAGGCCTTCGTCTAACAGTGGACGTCTTTCGGCTGAAATGATGATGATGATGATGATAATTAGGAGCTTGTACATAAGTATTTGGTAAATGGCTAATATTCCTTGTAAATTCAATATTCATATATTTTAGTAGATCAAAAATACAAAAAAAAGGAAAATCAATGAAGTTTGGTTATACTCGTGTATATATATATCATTTCTTACTTATATTAGTAGAATTTCTCGCTCTATTACTTACTTTCAGAGTTTATAAAATGTAAATAATGAAAGCTAGTAATATCTATATGGGTTAGTAAGCACAAAAGAAATCTTATCTTAGTAAACTTACTACCTATTTTGTTTGATACAAAGTTATTGTTCATAATGCCTCTTTGAACAACACAACGAAATCGAAGAGAAGATTGATATCTTTTCGATATGGTCATTATTTTTTTCTTTTAGACAATGTATATTTTTTTAGGATAGAGGTCTCGTATATTTGCGAAAGAAAATGGCGTCGAAACGGTTCACAAATAAATCAAGTGTCGCTGTTGGAGAAAGTAATTTCCAAAGGTGAAAACTAAAGAAATATTGTGATTTGAAAATCTTAGTGAGCATCTTAAAGGAGAGAGAGTTTTTTTGTTTTTAATAATTTCACTCACTCTACATATATTTATTTAAACTTTTTAAACTAATATCATTACTATTGTCAATGATTAATAATATTTCAATTTTTACACAAGAACAGACTTACTATCAACTAAATAAAGATTCACAGCACAATTTATCTTCATTTTTGATTTCATATATTTTTTACCATATGTTGATAATATAAATTAGTGTTTGACTGCGATCCCACCTGATGTTAAGCAGTGATGCAATCGTCGACGATAAAGCGCACTAGTTTATCAAAAGCCTATTCACTCTTAGCTGTGGTGGCCCAGTGGTGACGGCCCTGACTTACGAATTGTAGGTCCTGGGTTCAAACTCAACCTGGTGCATTACTTTGTATAATTTATTTCATCACCACTGCTCTCATAACGGTGAAGGTAAACATCGTGACGAAACCAACATGTCCTAGAACCAAAAATTCGAAGACATGTGACATCCACCAACCCGCAGTGGGCCCGTGTGGAGGATTACGACCCATTCCTTCTCTTAGAGAAGAGACCTGAGTCCCAACAGTGGGAACATTAAAAGGCTGATTAAGCTATATGCTATTCACTCTAGCCTTGAAGATACCTAAATTATAATCGGGCTAAAAGATCACAGCTGGCAAATTGTTCCATTCCTTTGATGTATGCGGTATAAACGGCGAGGCAAACAATATGTTGTAAAACCGTAATTATTTTACCAATTTGTTTTTTGTTTTAATTTGACAGGCTCGCGCTTGACCACTAACTTGCCTATACTAAGAGATGATGTGGTCGACGATGGAACACGTTTGCATGGAACCTATTCACTCTCGACTTAAAGACCTCTGTAACCCTGTTGTCTAACAAAAACTACACGGACGTCCTCTGAAGCCTGTGCACAAAACAAGTCCTTTGTTCAGAACAAAGACTATCACACATAGGGTTGCCAACCATACTATTTAACAACGTTCAACGTACATTGATTTATTTTTCAAATTATTGTAATTACCTAGTAAAAAATTAATCAGTAGTTATTCAAAACATTTGCACGCCATAGTATGTGGCAAACATATCTGAACCAATTATTATTTCTTTATGTCATCCTGCATGCACTTTCTTAATATTGTATGTGTACACATGTTTGAGCAAATAAATATATCTTATCTTATCTTATCAAAAAAACGTATCCTACTGTATTTTTTGGTAAATATACTTTATAATTTTGTATAAAAATAAAGTATGAGAATATACTCTATTTCCTATCTTTACTTTGATGCGTAAAATAAAACAGTTTTATGGATAATTAATTACTGAACTATTATCGATATGTCTACGTTGAAACAAAACATACGTTTTTACGATAAAATAATAATTTTATAAAAATTGAATTGCTTCTTTATTTACATTTAGGAATAATAATAATAATATTCCACAATTTTCACACACCACCATCTAGTCCCAAACTAAGCAGAGCTTGTGGAATATTAACAAAGCTTTAAAAACAATTTGGAATAAAGAAAAACTGTTAGTGCGTGTAAAAACAAAACGTAAAATTTTGTCTTAAAGAGATTTTTTTTCTACCAAATACTTTTTTCCTACTTAAAAAATGTAATAAGTTATTTTTCTCAAAACCAGTTGGCAACCCCAACCCACACTACACACGCATGCACATTGAGACGTCTCCTAATCCCCACAAAAAAACGGAGCGTTGCCCAAAAAAGGTAAACTGTTCATTGGTCCCGTGGTCGGCTCAATTTGGGCAAAAAATAAGAGGAAAATAAAGCCTCCTTACTTTCCCTCCTTGAGGAAATGTCCAATAATGGAAAAGATAAACGTCTTTTACGACGAAACTAATCGGTTGGATCCGTCTTTTTCACTTGTTGCTAACTTCTGAATGTTCGAATCTGTCGGTCCTTGAAACTTTTAATAAATGTAGAATGGATTTTCACTTTTGAAAACGCAAGGAATTTTTATGAATCCTATCTCTGTCAGCATTTGTAGAAACTGCTTTTTGATGTTGATAATTATAAAGTTATGAGCAAAGATAGATACTTGTCATATAGAGACTAAATCGTGACAGCCTTTTTTAGTCATTTCTAGTAAACAGCATACGCTATTATAACAAGCTGCCAAAGGCGGTGACTGTACTTAGCGAGTGAAAGTTCAAAACCCATATTAAGCGTGTCCTAACTAAAAAAGCGTATTACAAGGTTAAAGACTATGTCGAAGACACGCTTGTTTGGCAATGACTGCTTCTTTTGACTTTGACTTTGCCTAGTAGCTAAGGCACCCTCCTGTCATGCATGAGGTTATGAGATCGAAACGGAGCAAGTACCAATGTGAATTTATCAATTCATATGTACTTTTCTAATTTTATCTAGGACATTACTGACACCACATGCCTCGGAAAGCATGTAAAGCCGTTGGTATCGGTTTTCATTCCTAGATTTTTGACATTCGTTACAGGTCTAGTCAGACGCCAGAAAGTCTAACCATCAGTACTGTATCAGTACTGTGTTACCTAGTAACTTGTGGGGTCTAATAGGCAGTCGCTTCATGTAAAACACGGGTCGGCTTAGTTAGGTAGCTAGGAAGATGATGATGAGCATTTATACAGATGCTTGTTCCCGATAGTTTATTTATTTATTTATTTTTTATTTATTCAGTCCTTTATTTATTTATTTATTTATTTATTTATTCATTCATTTATTTATTTAGAACAGCAAAATAGCCATTAATACTAAATAATTTCACTCTGTCTTCTCATAGAATCTCAAACTTTCTAATAATATCGTCTTCCATTCATCAGCAAACAAATCCAATCCAGGGTTGGTCTCCACGAGCGCGTTGAGCATCGTTAGTATACGCGGTTTATGGGAGATAGATCGAACTACAGTGCGACAAAATGGGACATTAAATAATTTATGCTTTCTAGAGCGATTGTGATTATTCGGAACAAATAATTGACACAGCTCCTCATGTAAATCTTTGTTTTCTTAATTAAAGGCAGGAAATATTTGTATGCTACCACTAAGAACTAAACACACATAAACCACACAGACAGACACAGGGTGTCTTTAACATCGACGCACAAATGAATACCATGGATCCAGTACATGATTCTGGATCTCCCAGTGGTGGAATTTTTCATCGCTTTTTTCCTAATTAAAAAAAAATATTTAAGTTTTTTAATTTAAACTGTATAAAATCGTTATTAACATTTTTAGTGAAAAAAAATTAATGAATTACTTTTAAAATTAGAAATGTCATCGGGGTTGATTAGAATAACGATTTTATCAACCCCGATGACTTTTCAATGAATTAATATTTATTTTTTTTAAATAAATTAATATTTTATTTTGAATTTTGAAAATTCAACCTATGAGGGGTTGGAAAGGGCGAAATTTTATTCCTTAGGCCCATATACTTAAAACTTACTCTAAACAGTAAGTCAAGTAAATAACAAAGGTTTTTATTTCTTGTTTTTCAAAATTACCCCTACAGAACGATTTAGGGGGTAGTAAAATTTGTATGGGATTAAGTTGTTTGTTACACTGTTCTGTTTGTACCTCAATGGTCTCAGCCATCAAGCTCTGGCGGGGATCTCCGACTCGCACTTACCCGGTTTCTCGATATTAGTTTCGATCGGTGCATCACACTTTCATCTTCTATTGCCTCTTGTCAACTGTCAACTACTTCTTACTTTCTTTTCTTTCATATCACTCCTCACACAATCCACGCAGATTTTTTGTAGCCGAATTTTCTCACTCCATTCGTTCACATTAATATTAAGTGCATGCAACTCGACATATATTTTCACTATTTTTCATACAACCGCTCTTACTTATGCGATTATTACTTTATTACACATTAGATATTTTGGAAACACAGTATCTTGTGGATATTACCTAGGCTTCTATTGAAATCAATTTATAAATTTGTGTAAAACTAATCCAGTAAAGACCTCTGAAAATCTGCTATTTTGCATGAACTGTGACACTTCATAATTTAGTCAAAAATTAAAAAAAACGTAAAAGTACGAGTATAACAATAGAAGCCTTGCAAATTTAATCAAGATTCTGAATGACGACAATTTTTTTCAAAAACTTTAAAGGGTTTAAAAAAAAAACACGAGTAAATCACGAAATTACCGAATGCCAACAGAGTTTTCAGGCGTTATCTCTCTTTTTTCGCGTTGCTTTTTCGTCACACGACGCGTTGGATTGCGTTATGTGAAGTAACAAGCTTTTAAACCATGCTCGATGTTGACGATCGGCGAGTGAAAAAGGACCCTCTTAATACCTCAATACCCTTCCAAAAATATTCCTGTACCGAATTTACCTATTCATTTACTTACAAAAAGACAAAGTCATTAACTCTGTTTTATAGCTACTTAAATACGGGCAAACCCGCGAGTCAATAGAATTTAAAGTCAAACACAAACAAAAAGTAACCCTCAAATAGCCGCCAGCAAATAACTTAACCCGCTTGTAGCCTTCAAGGGATGATCACATTAAAAAGAAGAAATTAATAACTGCGGCGAACATAAATAGCCTGGAGGTAAACATGTATCTATTTTGAGGTTAATTTTTTTTTTGTCCTAATAGTCAGAGGCTCGTGGATAAGAGGACCAGGTTTTTGGGTTGAACAATTAGCATGTAGCAGTGATACACTTTCATTGTTACTATGGAGACATATCATTAAGATCACCGAACTACAATTTATTTTTTGGAACGAAGTTCCTTATAGCGCGTTGCGAAAGGGGGCTAGACGGAAAAAATTAAAACCAAAAGTTGTAACGACATTTTTTGGAACACGCAAAAAGTGTCGTTACAAATTTTGGTAATTTTTATACTATATATTTCTATTATATATTTTTATTTATGATGATGATGATGATGGTGATGATTATAATAATAATTTATTTATAATATATTTTTTTAATTTTTTTTTTAAATTACTTATTTAATTTTTTTTATATTATTTTATCTTAAAAAAAATATTACAATTCCTTCACTAATTAAAAGAACTTCGTTCCATCCGGGTGTCCCTTGACACCTCTCAAGTTTTATTTTTACGACTTGTTTCTCACAGGTCATCTTTTGGGGTTGGTACTCTTAACCGGACTTGCCTGTGGTGTCCTTAGTAAAATTAAAACCTCCAAGCCAGGTCTTACAAAAACCTAAAACTAAACAAACATATTAAGTAAAGGCTCCCCTTGTGGTATACCTTGGTTTAGGGCGTCACTGAGTGGAGGGGGGGGGGGGGTTTGGATCAAAAATTGATTATTTAGGGACGAATTGAAGACTACAGGCTCAACAAACATTGACAAGAAAGTCGTGGCACGCCGCTGCAGCTAGAATGAAAGGACGTGAATAGTAAAAAAAAATGGGGTTAATTACGTGACACTTCGAAAGCACATGTCAATCCCATGGTCCAAATCTATCTCGGACTTCTGGCAATTGTTATCTTTATCACTGATGGAATGTTCATTTGTCTCAGGAAAGCAGTTTGTACGACTCGTAGCTCTGCAATGCGTTAGAAACAGGATTATAATTCACTGTGTCTGCATCATTATTTTTCGATCTTGGCGAAATGTCTTGCTGTCCAATTGTTGGCAACTGCCTTGTATAATATTGTGCCGTCCATATTTTAGTTCACAGAAAACAAAACGCTTTGAATCTTATTTGTTTCTTTAAAATATTTCCTTTGCTTGGTATGCGATAGGTATTATAATCGATATAGATAGACTAGCTTCTGCCCCCGGCTTGTTTCACATGAAAATAGATTTATTTGCCCAAACTTTGGACACCCGGACGAATTTTCGAAAATCCTATGTTAGTGTTCGCTTACATCATAAAAAAAAACCTTACGCAAAATTACACGCTCCTAGTCCCAATAGTTTTGGCTGTGGGTTGATATGTCAATCAGTCCGTATCTCCTTTTATATAATCATCATCATTTCAACTTAAAGACGTCAACTGTTGGACATAGGCCTCCCCAAGTGTCTCTAATCTTATATCCATATTAGGGTGACTGGTAATTAGTGTACGATACTTAAACACGTGATTGTGCTCATGATAACAAACAATTTTTATTGTGGGAGCAAAGCCGAAATCGCGAAAAAAATATCAGCTGTTAAGTACATTTGGCAAACATAACTGTAATAGTTTTAATTCGCGATTTCAGGTTTGTTCCCATAGTAAAAGTTGTTGTTTATCATGAGTACAATCACGTGTTTAAGTATCGTAAACTAATTACCAGTCACCCTAATATGGATATATGATTAGCGAGATGTCAATAGTTCTACAAAGAAAAAATTCTTCCACAGTCCAGCCCCTTAACGAAACACTCTAAACATTTACAAACCCAAAACAAACAATAGCTCTAAAACTGAATAGGGCACACATGAAAATGTAAATAACCTCACAAAGGTAGGCAGCACAATGAACTGTTAATGTATATTTTAATACCCTTTGTAATTTTACTACAAAAGGTGTAAATCTGGAGAAACAAGGATTTTGCGATCTTGTTAAAATTGTTGTTAGAGACGAACAGTGGGTAGTTTTAACAGATTCTATCTAGTCAGAAGTATTTTGGGGTTAATTTATTATTACTTTTTTATATGGTAGATTTCATTCAATTCAATAAAAACACTTAACTAATTAAAACTAAACATACACTAAAGGCAATAACTTGTAGCTAAAATATGGCGTCAAATAATTTCTCCGCACCGCTGTCGACTGGAAGTGTGCCCAAAAGGCTGGTGGCATTGCCACGTTGTATGGTAAAGCTACCAAACCTACCCAAGGGCTGGCTCTTACCTCGGTCAGAGATTACTCTGACCGAAGTAAGAGCCAGCCCTTGGGCCACGCGAAGTGTCAACTAGGCGTTTGTATAATTCTTTAAAAAGTGAATAAGCCATAAAATATATACCATACTTAGTGGTCGACTGGCGTTTGCATTCAGAATATTTTATAAACTTTTGACGTCTAATGAGTTATAACTTGAACCTATCTAAAAATATATTCCTCTAGATAATGAGAAACAAAATCTGTGCGCATAACTCTTGAAAAAGACAGGGTTTCGAAAATAATTAAAAACTGAAGAGAAGTGAAAATGCTATGCAGTTTTAAAATTACGGTTAACGACACAAATTGCTGCGCCGGTGTCGGGACTCGGTTCTGTGAAACTCATAATAAGATTTTCATTTGAATTTATCCAGAAGAAGTTAGTTTAATACGGAGTAAAGTGAAGCAGTAGGAAAATTCAATATTTACCGAAAACCTATATACATCCTGACTAGCACTTGTTTACTTTTTGAGAACTTGGTTTTTGGAACGTTTTAACTTCTTTTTGAATTCTAAAGCACAGCTTTTTATAATAATTTTATAAGTTTTCAATATTACATATTAAGTATTCATGTTTCATATTGATTAATAGCCAGGTTTATCCTATATTTATATAAGCTTGTTCATAAATACACGCAGTTTTGTAGCGGATGTAGTACTATACATATATAATCATTTTCGAAAATATAAGTTCATACATTTTGTTATGTAATCAATACTTCAGTCTAGTTTTGTGCCAAATTCGTTTCATTGAAGAATCACCCCTCATGAAACCTAACAAATGGTTAATACTAGCTACTTCATTTTTCTAGACTAGATCGATTATTAAAATAACTGTAAATAAACATATTTAACTATAATAATTGTGTTCGGTGTATGGTGTCCAGACGTAAAGAATAAAATCATCCCATCTCTTCCCGAGGGTGTCGTAAGAGGCGACTAGGGACATACCAGAGAATGGGCAGCAGCATCCTCTGTGTATTACAACAACCACACTGCGATCGACAACCCGTATGCCAAGCGTAGCGACTATGGCAACCCCTCTCCTAAAATGAAAACCAAAACGAAAAAATGGCTCCTTATTAATGACATCAAATTGTATTTTTATTATTTTTAACATATTATTTTTTTATTATTAATGTGAACAAATTCTACAATATTTTTTTTTATCTGACATAATAAAACATACGAATATATTTATTAAGTATTAATTTAAATATAAAACTATATTATATACTCATAGCAATAATAAGTAATCAGTTGAAATGAATTAAACGATATAATAAATACACAGATAAGAAAATTAAATAGGTACTTATATTATTATTATTTTTTTTATTATTTATCACCTGACATGTACATTATGGATTGCAATACAGATCACGGCGAGGCAAGGGGTTTGGAAGGCCTCCTATAAGGTGTACCAATGACCTGGTAAGGGTTGCGGGAATCCGATGGATGCGAGACGCACAGGACCGTTCGTTGTGGCGACACTTGTGGGAGGCCTATGTCCAACAGTGGACGTCTTTCGGCTGAAATGATGATGATGATGAACTATAATAATTATTATAGTTACATATGTTCATTCAAGTACTAATGCATTTGTTTACTTCCCTAGCTTTAGCTTAAGCCATGTGAAAGTGGTGCATTATCCCAAGGGAACATACTACTGGTATAAAAATATCCTTTAGCACATGGTCTATCATTGTGCCAAATTGTATATAAGTTCGTTCGGCCATTTGTACGTGAAGGAGTAACAGATATACCTACACACATGCACGTCATGCATACAAACTTTCGTCTGTATAATAAAAGTGTAATTTATGTATAAGTAAAGTAGTATTTTGTATTATGTATTAGTACCTTTTTTAGGGTTCCGTACCTTAAAAGGAAAAAACGGAACCCTTATAGGATCACTTTGTTATCCGTCTATCTGTGTTTGTCTGTCTGTCTGTCAAGACCCTTTAACTCGGGAATGCGTATACGTATAGGGTTGAAATTAAAACCATATTCTCAGGTCTGCGGTCCCTTGAATCTGTGAAAAATCAAACTACCGATTAAACGAAAAAAAAAAAGATACGGCAGTTTATGTCGTAGAAACGTGTATTTCGACACTCTCAAGGAAATCAAAATTTATAGGGTACATCCCGTTGACCTAGAATCCTGAAATTTGGCATGAAGCAAGGTATCTAGCACAAGTATAGGAAAAAATCTGAAAACTTTAAATTTGTAGTTACATCCCAAAAAAAAATCCTATTCGGAAAAATCTTCGTAACTTAATTCGGGAAGGGAACTTTTATAGGTAAGTTTGTACGGAACCCTCAGTGCGCGAGTCTAACTCGCACTTGCCCGGTTTTTTATTAATATTTATTCACAGTTCACCAGAGACTTCTTATTTATGAAGTTAGCAGTAAAATAATAGCTATAAATTCCTGCTGTTTTAGTACTGGACGTATTTGTGATCTTTTCCTAGCGATTTCCAGCTTACAGGCAGATATTTCCTAGTTTTACTTTATGACAGCCATTTTGTACTATATTTATGTGATTTTGTTAACATCATAGTACCTAGATTAAACAAGTCAGTAAAACGAACCCTCAACAAAGTGATGTTCTATCAGATATTTTACCGATTGATTTTTAATTAATCCAAAATGTTTAGGATTGACGTATCTACATAATCTATACATATAATAAAACAGTAAAATGGTGGAGCGTTGGTATTAATTGGCGCAAAAACTACTGAACCAATCCTGTTCAAATTTTGCATACATAATCCTTATAGCCCGGGTCAACTGTTAGGCTACATATTATCACGCTTTTTGCTATGGGGGGTGAGCAATATTCCAAAATGTCGATATTGAACGACAATCGCTCTGAGTTCGAGCCCCAGACACAGTTAATATTTTTGTGACTATTTTGGTGTTTTTTTTGTACATAATATAGAATGATATTTCCAGAACAATAATAAAATGGCTTTATATGTATTTTTAAATTGCCATCGACATTTTTATTCGATATTTTTCCAAATATTTCAGTAAAAACCCACCAAAACTCATATTAAAATGGAACCGGAGATAAAAAATACACTTTTTTTTTAAATTTGGTTAAGAATTTAAGGTCAAAAATAAAAATCATCACGCTATTTTGTACAAGGAGTCAAGCAGACAAGCAATGACGTGTATTTAAGAACGCCTATTTAGAACTTGATTATGCAAGGACCGTGGCGCAGTGGTATAGTGACGGATCCGCGTTTGCAATGTTGCGAGTTCGACCCTCGCATAATTTTTGTGATTGTTTTCTTTTATTATTTATTTATTGCTTACTTATTTTTGTTTTCTTACTACTTTTTAATCTATAGAAATGAAATTGTACAAAAGTCGTATTATTTTTGAAAAATCAATTATTAATGAAGGACACTGAAACACAATCACAAAATTAGTTTTTACTTATACGTATCTAACAAAACGTTGATATATTTATACGTATTATTTGTATCTCTAGAAAGTAATCAATTCGTATTAATATCGAAGCGAATTAAAAACTTCATTGATTTCTTTTACAGTACTACATCTAATTATTTTTAAATTTAACTTCAGAACTTCTATCATCACTTTAAAGACACCGCATTGGGAAGGGTTTACATCGTTCATCCCAATAATGGATAGTGCGATGATTGCTTCACACTGTATGGGCCCCAACGTCATCACGATCAACACTGGGACGACACTGACAGTGACGGAGGCCAGCATCACCGATAGCCTCAGACGACTGCGACATTTGTTTGCCATTATTTTAGTATTTTGTGGAGTCACAAACCCAGGTCAGTTGTGGGTCTCATGGTGGAATGGCGACAGCGACTGTCGCAACCCAGTGCTGGGCACGCCACAATTATGGCGGTAAGTCCCCTCTTTGAGGAGTGGCTGGAAAGACAACATGGCGTCCTTACCTTCCACATGGTAAGTTCGGGAGTTTCCTGCACCGGATTCGTGCGGAAGAAACGCCTGGGTTCTACCATTATGTGGACCGCCCGGAGGACACGTTGGAGCATACGGTAGAGGTGTGCCCCGCCTGGGCAGAGCACTGCCGTGTTCCCGTGGGGGCGATCGGCGGCAGTGATCTCTCGCGCCGGGCCTTGGTACAAGGTATGGTCTGGAGCGAGGAGGAGTGGCAGGTGGTCTCCTCCTTCTGCGAAGCAGTAATGCTAGCAAAGGAGGCGGCCGCACGTGCGAGAGAACGGCTTTCACGCCCCGCCGCCGTCCCGATGCGGACGGCGAGCAATGGGCAGCTCGCCGTCCGATCGTCCGGTAACCGTCCGGACCGAGCCCAAGTTGTCGACGGCGCGTAGTGTTTCACGCGCGCCTCAAGGAGATGTCAGCAAAACCGTAGGGGCCCAGCAGGGTCGAAGCCTACTGGGGCCATGTGATGCGAAAGAGAACCCCGGGGCCCTGGAACGAAGGCAAAGAAGGAACAGGAGTGGGTCTTTTATCAGTAAAAATCTGACACCATCTCACGCTCCACCCAAGAGCGGAGGAGGTCATTGGATGATTATCCCACCGAAAAAAAAAGGTCGGTTGTGGGTAAATCATCGCCATCATCTGTCCGAAGACTTTTTACGTGCTTTAAGGTGTACTACTGAGGGTGACATTGAACAGAACAACGAACGCGTTTCGAATAGTTGTCTAGGTTCACTTCAAGACGTGGTCATTTCCATCGGTGGCAATCCACTGGACTGGTCGAATATGGATTACCGGTCCCGCAATCATTGACATATCAAGATCGAGGAAATCGGGGTGATATCGTCAATGATCACGACTCTAAGTTCACCTCGAACAAAATGTCCAGCCTAAGAACAAAATGTCCAGCCCTGCATTTTTAACATCGTCATACAAAGCGTTAGGCTCAGCCAGGGTAAAATATTTTTCATTAATGCTCCAGGTGGAACAAGAAAAACATTCATTGCCACTGGCATCCTTGCAGAAATAAGGTGACAAGGCAAAATAGTGATTGCGACTGCCTCTTCTGGAATTGCTACCACACTGCTTCCAGGGGGCAAAACAGCGCACGTAATGTTTAACATTCCCATCGATTTAGAGAGCAACGAAATGCCAGTGTATGGGCTATCACGCAACTGTGACAAAGGTTGGGTACTCAAGGATTGCTCTTTAATCGTATGGGATGAATGTACTATGGCGAATAGAAAAGTAGTGAAGGCTGTAAACAGAACCCTGCAGGACATACGCAGGAATTAAGATGTGATGGGAGGTGTCACTGTTTTGTTTAGCTGCGATTTTCGGCAAACTTTGCCTGTGGTGTCGCGAGAAATTAGGGTTGACGAGGTGAATGCTTCGTTGAAACAATTGAATCTATGGTCACGAGTTTACAGACTGCACTTGACCATTAACATGCGAGCTCAGTTAGGCGGATATACTCAAGAATTTTTGGATGTTCTTTTAAAAGTTTGGTGAAGGCAACTTACCAGAAGAGAGCTCTGAAATGCGCCTACCAGAGACTCTAAGCAAAGTAGTTCCCATTATTGAAGAACTAATTTGTCTGGTGTACGGGGACGTCGGTCGAATACCGCTACAAGAGAATTCTTGGGTGTGTGAACTGGCCATTTTAACACCCAAAAATGATCAAGCTGCAGCAATTAACGAAAGCGTTCTCTCGCAAATTGATGCGAACGAAGTGGTGTTTCTATACATCTATAAATACTGTTGTAGAGCAAGATGACGCTATATATATTATCCCGTAGAGTTTCTGTATTGGAACGGCAAGTGGACTCCGAACGGCAAGTGGACTCCCGGCGCACACTATCCAGCTGAAGGTCGGTGTCCCGATCATGCTGCGACGGAATTTAACTCCACCTAAGCTATGTAACTGGACCTAGCTCAAAGTCATCTCTCAAATATTGTTGAGGTGGAAATTCTAAAGGGTTGTGGCGTCGAGGAAACAGTGTTTATACCCCGAATACCACTAATCTCTCACAATTACCCCTTCTAATTCAAGCGTGTGCAGTTCCCTGTAAGCGTATGCTTCGCAATAATAATAATCTAAAGGCTGCAGCTATCCGTGTGAGAAGCAGCTGTCCTGAGATCAACAGGACAGCTACTTCTCACACGGATAGCTGTATATCGCTCGCTCCCGCGTCACCAGTCCTGAATCTCTGTACATTTTGGCTCCTGAAAGTAGGACTAGAAATGTGGTTTACAGAGACATTTTATGAGAAAAGTCAAGTTTTGGTTTATGATTTATCCGCAAAAACAAATTGTGTTAGAAATATAATGGTTATTTGCGGACGAAGTCGCGGGCAACAGCTAGTGACTAATAAATTATCACATTTTTAACATTTATTTTTAATTTATAAGTTTTTATTGCTATTTTATATTTAAATTCCCCTTTTTTAAATTTAAAAATAAACTTTAAAACTGTTTTAACTAAAGTCCTGTTTAATTTTTGAGATGTCACTTTTTATTATGAATGCTGGTAAACCTGTGTTTAGCGGCTGTGTATAAGAATATCTATTCCTAAGATTACCATTATCTTACCTGGCCTTTTTTTCGGTGGGAAAATCATCCAATGACATCAATCACTCTTGGGCGGAGCAGGAGATAGTGTCAGGTTTTACTGACTAAAAACCCACTCCTGTTCCTTCGTTGCCTTTCATACCAGGGCCGAGTCTTCCTTTCAGAATCAGACCCTTGGCCCCAGTAGGCTTCGTCCTGTTGGGCCCCTACGGTTGCTGACATCTCCTTGAGGCGCGCGTGGAACAATACGCGCCGTCGACGACTTGGACTCGGTCTGGACGGTTACTGGACGGTCGGACGGCAAGCTACCCATTGCTCGCCGTCCACGAGAAGCGATACCAGGGCTGTGGGATTGTTCTAAAGAGTTTTCGTGGCCCTGTATCGTACAGCATGAAAAAAAAAGTTTGATACTCCCTCTTGCTCGAACCCAGAACGGGAGGAGGTATTTGATGACATTTACATAACTTCAAAACGAAAAACAAATGGTAAGCGATGATGAGGTTGGCGATGAAGCACACTTACCTAGACCTGAAGACTTAATAACCATATAGAAACCTTTATTACTGTTCAAAAGTCAATCTTCCTAGAACCCTTAGCACTCATAGACATAAACCAGCTGGAGTTACGAAATAAATCTATCACTGACCCATATATTTTCATTTGTTACAGGTACATTCTAAATCTGCTGGTACATCGCTCCATTTCGGTGAGAAAATAAAGGCTAAATCCCTGTTGCCTCCCAAGAGGGACTTGCTAACATTCTCCCGAACCTTTGTGGATTGGTACACGGCTTGTACCTACTAGGGATACATAAGTCCAGGTGTATGAAGTATCCTCACATACTCTAAGTAATGTACTGACTACACCTGTCAGGGTTTAGTGCAATAACGTTGTCTATGTAAAGAGAGCTGGCAGACAGAGTGTTTTAGTGAAAGCGAGGTATGCATAAGTAATTTTTAATCTGTTGACCTGCTATAGTGCCTGTAGGCGTTTTCGTAAACGCCTACAGGCACTGTACTCGTAGTAGACCATTTGTACGGATAAAGATAAGAGCAGATTTAGTCCTGGCTTTTAAAGATGAACGCACACTTAGCCGAGCCAAACGCGTCGAACGAAACGAAGTGAAGGTGGACTCGTACACATATCTGCACCGAAAGAATCGACCGCGCCGAAGAAATCGTTTCTATTTCCTTTACATCTGTTGCGCTGATATTACATGTGAATTGTGATGGATCTTGACGAGGTTTTTATTGTCAGTGCTTTATTAATGGAAGATGAAGAAAGTGAAATAAATCAAAGTGGGTTCATAACATTATTTAATTATTATTATTATTTATTTTACTTTATTTTATTATGCTATTTGTTTTTTATTTAATTGATTTGTATTTAAATGGACTTTGATTTCAATTGATTTTATTTTAATTTATTTTACTTAATTGTAATTTATTGACAGTATCTCATTGATTTTAATTTTAATGTATTTAATTGGGTTTCATTTTGGTATTATTTTAATTAACATATTGTTTGCGTTGTGATGTGTTTTGTTTCTGTAAATGGGTATATATGACCTAAATAAAAATTATTATTATTAACTTAAAAAGGCAGTGCGTCTGGTTTGCATTGGTGCATCCGAATTCGTCTAGGATTTCAGCAATTCTTCCAGATTCGAACGATTCGACGCGGTTAGGTGTGCGAGATTTCATAGGGTTTTATATTAAGGCGTATAATAGTCCCTTGAACATCTGGCCAGAGTTAAATGGATACTTACTCGCACTGCTGCCTGCGACCGCATAGAGCCCCGCTGACCCTTTTTTTTTTAATATTCCACAACTATCACACAACGCCGTCTAGTCCCAAGCTAAGCAGAGCTTGTGTTATGGGTACTAGACAACTGATAAACATACTTATATATTTCTAAATACATACATATATAGATAAATTACACCCAGACACAGAACAAATGATCGTGCTCATCACACAAACATTTGTCCTGGGTGGGAATCGAACCCACGACCTCCGGCATAGCGGTCAAGCCACTAACCACTAGACCAACAGGCCGGTCTTTAAATCTATTTTCTTTGCGAAATCTTGATTGTTTCACAATTTTTTTGTGTAAACATACTTCTAAAGATCAAAGCCGTTTGAAAGTAGTAGGGAAAACAAGCGAAATAATATATCATGTTGTTATTATTTTTTCTTGGCAATAGTTTAGTCATACGAAAAAAAAAACATATGTTAGTAATGTTATATAATAAAATAAAAAAGCCATTTATTCTATTATATAATCAATCTCAAAATATATATCATTATTCCATTAAATTCATATTAAGCATTACTAATTCAATTCATTTATAGCATAAAAATTTAACAAATTTTACACAAAATATATTACAAATTATAATAATAATACAATAAAATTCACAATAATAATAAATGTCAAATAAAAATGAAATAAATTAAAATAAAATAAAATAAAAATCCTAATGTTAAATATAAATCTATAATAAATATTATTTTTTCTCAAACCTATTGACCAAACCGTTACCGAGGAGTAGGTTTCAGAAAATCACTTTTTAATAGCACTGCTCGGGAGTTAGCATAGCATAACATAGTCGGCCTTATAATGTTCCCACTGTTGGGACTCAGGCGAGAGGCCTAGAGAGGACTCTAGGAGAGGGAATAGGCCATAATCCACCACACGGGCCCAATGTAGGTTGGTGAATGTCGCATATCTTCAAATTTTTAGTTCTAGGACATGCCGGTTTCCTCACTATGTTTTCATTCACCGTTTTGAGAGCAGTGGTGATGAAATAATTACACAAAGTAATGCGCCTGGCTAGGTTTGAATTTGAACCCGCGACCTACAACTCGTAAGTTGGGGCCGTTACCACTCGGCCACCACTGCTCTCTCGGGAGCTAGGGCCTTAAAGAATTCTAAAATTCTTTTCTTTCATTTCGTTTGACGCGTTTGGCGTGGATTAGTGTGAAAAGAAAGAAAGAAAGAAAAACATTTTATTTGGCGGAACAAGGCGCAAATTTAGAACTAACAAATTATAAGTATATTATGTGAAAGAAATATGCGCCACATCCGCGCAAAACGGCCGAACGCTCGGTGTGCGTTCACCCTTAATGTAGGTCTTTGATAAATGAAACTCTTATCGGCTTTTGAGATTGACTGACCAATTTAAGAAATTAATCTTACTATACGAGTAAAGTTAAGTTCATTTTTACTCCTATAAAAATGAAGAGGCCAAAATAAAATCAAATATCTTTTTAAATTTTTACAACATTTTTTTCTGATTTGTTGTCAAATTTGTGTAAGCTTTTATTTTCATTTTGATTTTATTTTAAATAAATCATTGGAGAAAACAACATATAAACATGAGTATTTTATAAAGAAAGGATATACAAAAGTTTTATAGTATTTATTGTGATATAAACAAAACAACGTTTTCCACAGATAAAACCATGAGACATTATATTTTGGTATGTTATCGTACCAAAAGGTGTCATAGTATTATCTGCGCTGTGAATGTGGAAAGTAAAAAGTTATCAATAAATTATAATGTTTATAACAAACAATATTTATTTCACATTGATTTTTTTAATTTTAACCTAAATTAAGTAACACATGTGAAGAGGATGAATGAAACGCATGTTAGTAAAAGAGTTATGAGTATACATGTGGTTGGATGGAGAGGGAGAAGGGGGCCAAAGAAAAGATGGATGGATTGTGTGAGGAATGATATGATAAATAAAAAAGGGAGTGCGATGGATGACAGGTTAAAATAGATAGAATAAAAAAACCGGGCAGAATCGCATTTTTTTTTGTGACGCATCAACTAATTTACAGTTTTCAAGATTTTTTCCTATACTTGTGCTATGAGACCTTGCTTCATGCCAAATTTCAGGATTCTAGGTCAACGGGAAGTATCCTATGTATTTTGATTCCCATAAGAGTGTCGAAATATACGTTTTTTGCGACATTTCTTTTTTTCGTTAACTCGAAAGTTTGATTTTTTCACAGATTCAAGAGACTGCAGACCTGGGTACATGTTTTTAATTTCAACTCGATACCTTGATGTTTTCTCGAGATAAAGGGTCTTGACAGACAGATGGACAACAAAGTAATCCTATAAGGGTTCCGTTTTGGTACGGAACCCTAAAAACGTGTTCCGCCAACCACAAATAATACGGTAGAAAGGCTGAAAGACGATGATAAGTAACTTAGTTTGAATTTAATTTTTAGTGAAGCAATTAGTTGTTCTAGTTAGTAAATTAAGTGTTCAACTATAAGCAATTTTAACTAACCAGTTTGTTAATAAGAAATTCAGATCTTAAATTAGATTTAATCAAAACCTGTATAATTATAACAATCAAATTCGAATCCCTCGTTCCTTGATTCTGAAGATGTTCAATTTCCTTAAATTGAACTAACTATAACTTGAAGAAAGTTTCAAACAGCGATTTAGTTATTTAAGTTTCGTATTCAAACATTCTATAAAATTGGAGTAAAAGATCTTTAAATTAATTGTCATTTTATCTATTATTAGGAAAAGTTTTTCTATATCAGTCATCGGAATTATTAATGAGCCTGAAGATCAGGGATTTTTTTTTTGAGGTGGAAAATTATCTAATGACAATTCTGTCTAAGGGCGTGCGCTCGCTTGAGACAAGACTGTCTTAGACCAAATTGTCTACGAAGTCGCAGACTTGTCTACGACATCGCAGGTTTGTCTGCGACAAGACTGTTTTGAGACGTCCAGTGTTGCCAACAGTTATACTAACTTACCACTTGAGTCAACTTATAAAAACACCAGAAAACCACTAACAAAACATTATCCCACACACAAAATCGCAAAATTTCCCACTAAAAAAATATCTGTTGTACGAAATAATATATGTAAGCATATAGGTTATTAGTTTCCTTTAATAATAGGTAATAAAAATTAATTGTTAATTTTGTTTCAGTTGATCAAAATACCATTTGTGGGTAAATTAACATTAGTAGGTAATTCAACATACAAATTATTCAATAACAGCTATGTATTAATTATTCGTCTTCAGACAAATTATTTTTGTTTGCACCATCATCGTCGGTATCAGATTGATAATTATGGATTCTATGGTGCTGATTTACACCCGAGTGATCGCATTTTTTGTAAGAAATTGAATTTTACTAAAGCACTAGAAAAATCCACTAGCCACTAAAACCAATATTTCGCAATTAAGTTGGGGGTTAAAACCACCAGTTTTAGTGGAAAATCCACTAAGTTGGCAACACAGCCAGTGTACGCCGCTAAACTGTTTTGTCTTGATCGTGACGTAGATAAAGCAGTCTTGTCGCAGACGTCGTAGACAAGCCTGCGACGTCTACGACGTTGTAGATAATTCTGTCTAAGACAGTCTTGTCTCAAGTGTGCGCAGGCCCTAAATAAGCCTGTAGATCAGGGATGGTGAACTTATATTCGTGCCTGTAATGATACAATGCATAATAATTTGAGCACACCACTGTAAGATATTTACCATCTAGCTAATCTGAAACAGCAGTAATCATATGACTTTTAAACCTACCTACCTTTCTTTTTCCATTTCTTTTTCCATATGTAGGGTCAGGTTCTCCAATAAAGATTCACAATTCCTGCTATAGGGTGCAAAAAAAAAACTTTTTTTTTCGTTTCGTAAAAATTTTCGTAACTCAATTCAGGAATCGAACTACTTTTTCATAGGTAAGTTTGTACGGAACCCACAGTACGCGAGTCCGACTTGCACTAGCCCGATTTTCTTATTATGTATAGGCTCGCATTCGACCAATATCTCACCTGATGGTAAACGATGATGTGGCCGAGGATGTAGCTGTCATACAAGTGTTATTTCCATGACAAGCACTAGTCAAGTGAGTGAGGTGTCCGAGTTAACTCGAAGCTATTCAGTATGTACCTATCGTACGTCTGCGCGAACTATGTACCGGCCATCTAACATGCCTCCGGACATGGGACATGGAACTAGTGACTTAAGTCAGACTAGAAGTGACATTCGTAGTTTGACGACTATAGCTCTGGTTCGACGTGTAGGCTCCTGGGAAATGATTTCAATCCATACTAAGTAAATTTGCCTGTCCTGGTGTGTTACTGAAAAGATTTTCATAAAATCTGGTATAGAATAAGCTGAAACCCCATGAAAAAATATAGGTTACTTTTATCTGGCTTCAAATTCTCGAATGGATCGCAATCTCAATGATCGATTCCGCATCCGTGATAACACTTATGCGGACGAAATCAAGAGCAAAAGCTAGCATTTAATATTTTCAGCACTCCTGTTACACAATCTATCAGCAAATTGCCTTAAGTCAAAGAAAGAAAGAAAAACATTTATTTGTGAATAGCTCAGGCCAATTAACAATAAAATAAAAAGTAACTAATTTATAAATACATAACTCAAAATAAAAATAAAATAAAAAACAACATTAAAAAGATTTAAAAAAAGACCTGTGCGAGGCCAAAAAGGCATTATGATGCGATATGTAAACAAAAAAGTAATAACGCAAAAAAATAACGTAAAAAGAAAATCAATAAGGTATTTGCCTGTGTTGATTTTTGAGTGTGTTAGTTAAGTTAAATAAGTATAAGAAAAATGTAACACCGAATAACACGTCCCTGTAAGTTTACTGATAAGCCACGCGATCATAAAATGGTTTCCGTTTCTGCAGACTAAGATAGAAAACTGTAAATAAATAAATAAACAAAAACCTAACTTAAAATAGGGGCGAATGAGGAATAGATAAGTTATTTCTTGGTAAGCGCGCTCCATCGTCGACCGCATCGTCGCTTTCTATCAGGTGAGATAGTGGTCAAGCGCGAACCTATCAACAATTAAAAAAAACGTGCGTGTCGGACTCGCACACTGAAGGTTCCGTACAAACTTACCTATGAAAACAGTTCAATTCCTGAATTGAGTTACGAAGATATTTCCGAATCGCAAAAAAAGGGTTTTTTTTTGTGATGTAACCACAAATTTATAGTTTTCAGTTTTTTTTCTGTATTTGTGCTATAAGTGCTGTAAGACCTTGTTTCATGCCAAATTTCAGGATTCAAGGTCAACAGGAAGTACCCTATGAATTTTGATTCTCTTGAGAGTGTCGAAATATAGGTTTTTTTTTGCGACATAAACGGTCCTATCTTTTTTTTCGTTAACTCAGAAGTTTGATTTTTTCACAGCTACAAGGGACCGCAGACCTGAGTATATTTTATGGTTTTAATTTGAACTCGATACCTCCACGCGTTCCCGAGATAAAGGGTCTTGACAGACGGACATACAGACGGACGGACAACAAAGTAATCCAATAAGGACTCCGTTTTTTCCTTTTGAGGTACGGAACCCTAAAAAGATCAAAATCCAACATTGTAAGCAAGTCTACTGAGTACAAATTCTGATTTGGTACTGCTACGGAAGCTTTTTAATTAGAACAGGAAAACAAGAATCGTGAAATACAAAAACAAATAACATTTCTTCTGCTACCAGTGACTGGATTTTGAGTCTTAATGAATATGTTTCTGTCTTATTTACTTTACGGAAATCGTTGCTAGCTTGTCATCCCAAGTACTCTGTGCTTGTCATTCGTCAGCATGTTTTGCCAAAAAACATTTTCGTTTTATTTTCTTAAATTCCTTGAAATAAAAGCTTTTGTGTTTTTGAAATGTAACTACAATGTGTTGGCATTTGAGCCGTATTTTTTAACCAACTTCAAATAAAGGAGGAGGTTATCAATTCGGTTGTTTTTTTAAGCTATTGCATAGCTTCTATCGAGGGCCTTGAGCGCGGGGACCGAATCCAGAAATTCCGTAACGAAAAAACCTCACGCTCCCCACTCCGACGGGCACGGAGGTGTGGCTTGAAGGCCGACAGAGACCGAACACCTATTTTAGAAAAGTCGTTAATGACCTGTGTGGCGCATTGGTACAGCGTTCTACCTATGTTATCATCGTGCCTCGAGTTCAAATCTCGGTCAAACAAAATAGTCTTTTTGTATTATAATAGATTATAGTAATGTTCTATGATAACAACTGAACATACTTGTAGCAATTTATGAAGTAAACAAGAAAGAAAAAAAATTGTTTTCTTATCGGTCACCACGCTCAAAAAGTGTAACTTGAATTAATATCAAAGAAAAAGAAATACTGCATAATTATAATAAATAAATAATTATAATTGCATAAGTTGATACAAAATGCTATGCAATAGCTTTACCGCGGCAGTCCCCGAGTGCCACACTTATTTTTATGTGTAATTACCTCAGAACTCCGTCGTTTATGGACCGATTTGCAAATTTTTTTTTTTCTTAAAGGATTTGCTTTCAGATTGGTCCCATTTTTTTCAAAATCTAACTCTGATGATAGGATCCATGAGGAATCGAGGAAACTCCTCAAATATTATAGGCAATCATATGGTGATTTTGGTATTTTCATCGAGAACTTAAGATTTACAGTCAAAAAGTAACATTTGATGAAGTGGAAGTGATGAAGAAGACCAGAAATGGCCAACGGAACTTCATACTCACATAGCACAATGAAGATAGTTAAGCGACTATGACAAAACAAAAAATAAATGGTTCTGAATAGTTATGTTGAAAATGGCATCATCAAAGTGACCTCATAATGATGACGGAGCCGGAAGATAGGCACCGGAACGTAATTAATCAATGTATCCTAGCCGTGTTTGGGCTTATTAGAATTGTCATGAGATGCACTTTGGCTATAAAGTACGATGGAACTGATCTGGTGATGGAGCCGGAAGGTGGAAGCTAGACACAGGAACTTCATAATAAAACATTGCAACCTAGCAGTGTTTGGATTAATTGGAATTGTCATGAGAAGTAGGCACTCTGGTTATAAGTGTATCGCAACTAAAAAGTGTGATATAAAAAACTTTTTATAAAAAAAAAACCGACTTCACTAAAAAAACACTAAAAGGATCAAAATAACTTTAATTTTGGAAGTCGGTGTTAAATAAGAAACAACCAATACCGAGAAACACCGAATTCCAAAATTAAAGTTATTTTGATCCTTTTAGTGTTTTTTTTTTTTTAGTGATGTCGGTTTTTTTTTGTAAAAAGTTTTTTTTAAACATTATTGATAGGTTCGCGCTTGTCGCGCACTATCTTCACCTGATGATAAACGATTATGTGTGGCGATGATGGAGCACCCTTGCTTGTAAAAGTAACCTATTTACTCTTGATTTAAAGAGCCCCAGGTAATAGCCATCAGGAAACACAGACTCCAGCAGAGTAGGTGTTCCAGTCCTTAGCTCTTTTGATACTCTAAAATTAACTCAAATTGAATCAATCTATTTTATTTCCCTGTACGACTAAATTGGGACTCCCATCCAGTTATCAAGTAACGTTTTTTAATGGCAAATAATTAAATAATTTGATGATTTCCCACCGCTCTGGATAGAGCGAAATTGAGTGCAAGACTTTTACTGACTAAAACCGACCGCGTTCCTTCAGTTGCCCTTCGAGTTCCAATATTATTTTATTTTTTTCATTATCAATAGGCTCCTTCTTTACTACTATTTTACCTGAAAGTAAGCAATGATGTGATCAACGATAGAGCACGCTTGTCTAAAATTAACCTGTTCACTATTGACTTAGACTTAAAGACTTAGACTTAAAGACTTAGACTTAAAGATTTAGACTTAAAGACTTAGACTTGAAGACTTAGACTTAAAGACTTAGATTTGAAGACTTAGACTTGAAGACTTAGACTTAAAGACTTAGACTTAGAGACTTAGACTTAAAGACTTAGACTTAAAGACTTAGACTTAAAGACTTAGACTTAAAGACTTAGACTTATGTAGACTTAAAGACTTAGACTTATGTAGACTTAAAGACTTAGACTTAAAGACTTAGACTTAAAGACCTAAATAAGGGACGGGCTGATCTAGATATCTTTGTATCTTGGAGTATGTTAGCAACATAACGGCCTAATAACTGAGCACTCAACTGTCGTGTCACCTAAGTTATAGCGGACCTGTTAGCAGTAATACGTCTACTCCAATAGTTTAGCTCGCCTGTTTGTTTAATGCCCGGACTCAGTTTCTAATGGAATGGCATGGTCTACAAGGGAAAATAGTACTCTTATACAACATGTGGCTTGAATAATAATAATTATTATTATTTATTTATTGACAAACATACAAGTTTAAAGAAAATAAGAGATAATAATAGATAATACAATTGAGAAGAAGACAAACCGAGAATACATTAGAAGTAGCCATGGGCCCCAAACTAGGAACAGCCTGTATCTTGGTGGCCCAAGACTAAATAGCAGGTTAGACAGATGCCAAGTTCTGTGTGACACAGCACATTTTACAATATAAAGAAATTATATTATAAAAGAAAACAGAAATAATACCTATATAAAACAAAAGTTACAGTAAATAATTAAGAGAAAAAAAAAACTCCAAATCATATTATAATTAATATACAAAATTCTATAGTAAATCAATTCATATCATCGCCAATTAAAAATAATAAAAGAAAAATTAAATAGAGATTTAGCACAGCCTAATTTTAAAATTAAGTTACTATCATAATTTAAGAGTACGACGTACCTTAGGTAGTGTTAATTCAATAAAATAGTTACCTATCTTAGTACCTAATTAGGATTGTCATATTAATTGATTCTCGCCTACAATTATTGTAAGTGAATAGTATGGGAATCAACGCACTGCTTTGGTAGGTAGCGCATCGGTATTTAATTGGTATATCTAAATAAACCCGCTATTGACGTGTTTTAGATTTATCAAGAACTTTATCTGAGTATGGAGACTTTTTATCCTAAAATATAATTATTGACTTATTTTAGGGAAAAGCATGGTTTAGGCTAAGCATTGATGAGTCAACGAGTGGGGTTGAACTTAGATTTTTATAAAATATATATTTTCTTAATGCAGATTTACTTGTGAACAATGTCCCAAAGTCTATCCAAAAGTCGACATAATTATACAGCATTGATACCAATTTTTGCACAAAATTCTTCGAAAAACGAGACCAGGCATCACATTTCACTTGACCTATTTCTTTTTTGTCTTCGCCAGGTCATCAATCTTTTGGCGTTTTTAAGAATACGAGCTCTCTTCGCATTAACAATTGAAGTCCAATCAGTTTGATCAGCTCTCCAGGAGCTTGTTCTTTTCTGATGTCCAATTGTGTCCTTCTTTAAAGGTCCTTATGAAGTAAGTGTAGTTTATAAAATGAAGTTATATTTTTTCTAACTAGAAAATGTGTGTCTTTAATATACTATTAAAGACACAGGAGTACATTGTAGAATCTGTATCTAAAATAATATGACTACCTATGTCTCTTACATTCTATAAACTGGAATTATTTTACTTCTTAACTATTTTTAGAGTTTCGTACCTCATTTGGCAAAAATCCTCTCGAGCACCGATTGTACATACGTCTGTACAACTTGAGTTACCTTGAAAAACGCTTAATTGTCGTTTTGTACACACGGGTGTGCGAAAATTCGGCCGAAAATTTTGGTCGTTTTTCCTAGATAAATCCAGAAAAAGCTCCACTACTCCTACTCAGTAGTAGTCTGTAGTGGTGTACTTGTTAGGTGATTTTATGTAAAAACGCGCAATTCCGTAATTATAATACCCCTATACGCGCAAGGGGTAGGCTCACTTTGGTGTTTTTTTTTTTTTTTTTTTTTTTTTTTTTTTTATTCTTGATAGGTTCGCGCTTGACCGCTAACTCACCTGATGGAAAGCGACGATGCGGTCGACGATGGAACGCGCTTACCTAGAAGTAACCTATTCACTCTTGACTGTTTATCTGTCAAGACCCTTTTTCTTAGGAACGCGTAGAGATATTGGGCTGAAATTAATATCAAATACTCAAGTTTGCTAATCCTTAGAAAAGTGAAAAAATCAAACTTCTAAGTCAACGCAATCTAAAGATAAAGCCGTTTATACTCCGTTTAGGCGCACATTTTGACACTCGCAAGTAAATCAAAACCAATAGGGTACTTTTCGTCGTCGACTCTAGACCAAATAATCCTGAATGGCAAGAAGCAAGGCTTTATAGCACAAAATTACCTACCTACCGTCAACATCGCAGGAGTGGATTTTTAGTCAGTAAAAGTCTGACACTATCTCCCGCTCCACCCAAGAGCGAGATCAGACATTAGATGATTTTCCCACCTAAAAAAAAACGCTTGTTACTTCATCTAACGCAATCGGTTTTTGACGAAATGGCAACGCAAAAAAAGAGAGATAACGCCTGAAAACTCTGTTGGCAATCGGAAATTCCGCGATTTATTCGAATATTTTACAAAACTTGTTCCAGGAAATATTTGTCTTTTTTAAATCCTTAAATGTGTTAAGAAAAATTGACGTTATTCAAAATCTTGACTAAATTTGCAAGGCTTCTATTGTTATACTTTTTTGACTTTTTAAATTTTTGAGTAAATTATGAAGTGTCAAAGTTCAGGAAAAAAAGCAGATTTTCAGAGGTCTTCACGGATTAGTTTTACACAAATTTATTAATTGATTTCAATAGAAGCTTATATAATATACACAAGATACTGTGTTTCCAAAATATCTAATGAAAAATGTGTAATAACGTCATAATCGCGCAAGGTCGGTTGTATGGAAAACAGTGACAATGTATGTCAAGCCCTTATGAAAATATGTAAAAACCGTTTTGTAATTAGTTTAGTTTACTTTTTTGAGATTCGGAAAAATCTTCGAAAATTGATTCGGGAATCAAACTACGTTTAATTACATAGGTAAGTTCGTACGGAACCCTCAATGCGCGAGTTCGACTTCAATAAGACCGGTTTTTAAAAAAGGAGAAACTGTATATTGGTTTATTATGCTTGTAAAAAGTACCTCTTTAAAAGAGTAAGTACTAAATCTATAACGAAATATTTTTTCTACTGATAGTAAGCAAGTTAATCCATTAGTTCTTTAGGCCACTTTTCATCTAGAAAAAACTTATAGTTCCTGAGAGGCAATGGAAGCAAAGTAGCTGAAAAAAGTTAGTGGCATTATAAAGCAATTCTAAATGACGTCAGTAGGGGACGATGCCCCACAATTTTCTTCGTGGACATGAAAATTAAAGAAAGCAAACGGCAAATTGGTTATTTTCTTTCCCCTAAGGCAAGAAATATTTAAAGGTTCTTTATCTTTCATTCGTGAGTTAAACAAGCTATTAACGTTTATCAATTTATTAGCTTTTTCCTGAGACCTCACCTTCGTGACTTATTTCATAAGTGCTTTTGCCCGTGGCTTCGCCCACGCACATAAAATATGGCCTATGTCACTCAGGAATAAAGCAGCTTTCTATCGGTGAAAAAATTTTTGCAAATGGACCAGTAATTTCAGAGATTACAAACAAAAAAACAAACTTTACCTCTTTATAATACCTATTAGTGTAGATATAGTCACCTACAATTCGAAAAAAAAAATCAGAGATAACTAGAGAGATAATACTAAAAAAATTGTAAAACCATACTAATATTAAAAATGAAAGTAACTCTTTCTGTTACGATTTAATTGTTGAACCGATTCTAATGAAAATAGCTAACCACCGATCGTGTGGCAACCATCTGTACCGCGTCTGGGTCGCCGACGGCGCGTAGTGCCCCACGCGCGCCTCAAAGACTAAAGGGAAAAGATCTCAACAAAACAGTAGGGGCCCCGTAGGCCCGATGCCGGCAGGGCCTCGGCAATTTTTGAAAGAGATGATCATGATCCTTAAACTCAAAGAGTAACTGAAGAAGCAAAGAGTAGCAGAGAAACCGCACGCTAGAGAGGAGTCATTGGATGATTTACCAGCTCAAAAAAAAAAAACTCAATTTTCCACTTTATATGTATATTCGTTTAGATTAGTGTGGACAAAAACAGCTTCCGGAAAGTTATTTACAAATTGAATGTTTTCACTAACTTTTTTCTATTGTGTCGTTCCGAAATATCAAAGGCACGTATCGAACTCTGTTTCGTAAAAGGTAAGGTAACTAAAGGATTACGAATGTCAAAGGAGATTGGCTCAATATAACATTATTGCGCTTTGACCATCGACAATCCGTTTATTTTAGTAAGCTATTTGGAAAGAATTTTTTATTCATAAAAGAAAAAAATGATTTTCCCTAAATTCTGTTGAGGTATGCGAATGTAAATATACTGAACAGTTGTTTTTCTTCTTCTTCTTTGTTCTTTCTCTGCTCTCAATTATCTGGGGAGCTCCTCACAATTCTGCACCAGAACAGTTGGTTCTGAATGGTCGATTTTGGCAATTGGGCTTTCTTAATGTTAAACCAGGTTGATGACGGGCGGTGGCCGCCCGCTATCAACCTGCCTGTTATCTTCTTTGTTCGGGTAAACAGGTTCGGGCTGCTTTTAGCACATGGTCTTCACTCTCACTCACTGCATGATGACTTAAATACCATCTTAAACGGAGCTCTGTCATTTTGTCTGTGATGGGCGTAACATTAAACAACCCCAAAGTGCCCCGTATGTAGGTACTCATTGTGCACTCTGTCTATCTTGGTCACACCTACCTCCTACCGCAGTATCTTTATTCCATTTACGTGGACCGTGGACCCTTTTTCCGAGGGCTATGGTAACTCCTTCGAACAATCCGTAGCCCTGGCAGGCGTTGGCTCTAACTGACCTCGTCAATTTTGCTGATATCTATTAAAGGCGTGCCTGGAACACCAACGCGCCGTTGCCACGGTCTTGATCCTTACTGGACGGCAGGACAGCGAGCTACCCACTGCTTGCGGTCCGCAAACCCGCACCTATGGAGGTCAGAAATCATCTTGCGACTCTCAACACTCATGGCATCTCTAGCAGTTTATTAATTGAGACTTGGAGTCACCGTATAGCATAAGATATAATACTCAACGTTGTGTAAAGAATACCGTTATTAACTTTGACTAATGATGTGCCTAGTATAATATTTGTTTATATTCCAGAACAAAGCCAATATTTTGTTTGACACGTATTCCATTGTTGTTTATAGAACTGGTTCTCTACATCCCACTCAAACAAAGCTATCTATATAGCAGTTCAATTAAAGTGTGTATGTTACCGCGCAGTGTTGACACTCACAGTTTGAATAACGACTCACTGGGGTCTTTCTAACGAACCATGTTGGGTTTTAAAAGCCCTCTTCCAATAAAGCAGTACTCTACTAAAGTCCCCTGGCCAATATAGCTTTTAACGTTTGTAGTTTCCAATGTATCTCTGAATGGTAAAATGAAGAGAAATCCAATTTCTTTTCGATTTACATGCAATGATACGAATCTTTTAGGCCAATTTTATTTTTAACATGGAAAATGTCTGCTTATTCTCGTGGGTAGTTCGGAAACGGTTGTGAGGTCAGCAGGCCTGTCGCCGCCGGCTTTTGTTGTCGAGATGTCGTGTCTGTAAGCCTTCGCACCGGATACCTGCGATCCCAGACGGCCCGTGCGCCGTCAGTGTGCTCAGAATATTATCGGATGCTCGAAGCCGACAAGTTCAGCCGACTTTAATCCGGGACTGCCATGTCGGTGTATAAAGTCCTTTGCTTGGCTTGTTCAATGTTTGTAGGCAATTTTCTCTTCATTATTTTCCTTAAGATAGTGTGAAATGCGTTTTTTCGGAAAAGGCAGCGTTAGAAAAACATCCAAGAAACACAAAAACCAACCAAAATAAATTCTATAAAACTCACACATCACATTCGCTTTTCAAAACGCAGTAAAACGAGCTAGCGTTCCCTTTAACACCAATCGCAAAGCAATATCCGACGTAAGATGCATACGAGTATCTCCGGAACCACCCCGTGTTACCCGAAGGCTAAGGTAGTCGGGTTGAAATAATCGGAAATATTGGCGTTTCCAAGGTCAAAATGGGCCACCTGTTTGAATGTGTGTTTATTTGTGATAGGTAGGTGAGAGAAAAGGTGTAAACATATAATAGGCTTTATAGAAAACTCAGTTTTGAACTGAATTAGCTTATTACGTGGGAAATCATTAAATAATTTCTCCTGCTCTGAGTGGAGTGAGAGGTGGTGTCAGACTTTAACTAACTAAAACCCGCCTGTGTTTTTAAATGAGTAAAACCCACCCGTGTCTTTGTCTGACTAAAACCCGCCTGTGTCTTTAACTGACTAAAACCCGCCTGTGTCTTTAACTGAATAAAACCCGCCTGTGTCTTTAACTGACTAAAATCCGCCTGTGTCTTTAACTGACTAAAACCTGCCTGTGTCTTTATCTGACTAAAACCCGACTATGTCTTTTGCGTTTTAGAGCCGCGGTAACTCTTTCGCATAAAACGCACACATTCCCGCAGCCAAAAAGTGAGACTTCATATTAATTTGCAGTTTTTACTTAAAGTATTATTCGTTACATCTTACTTCGTACCTGTTCCCGAAATTAATTAACACAAATTTATATGTTAGTACTTATTTAAACTACCGCAAACTAGCATAAACCTCAAAGTAGTACTAAGCTAACAACTCTAGTACCTACTTATTTGAAGCAATTTGTTTGAGAGTACGGTGTGCAAAAGAGATAAGCATAAATCGAGACATAATCTAAACTAAACCAGCTTTATGTGCATATTTACCTACAAACTGACGCGCTGTCAGTACTAATCACAATGACTAAGGGCAATACGGAGGTACAACAGGACATTTTTTTTTGGTGGGAAAATCATCCAATGACATCCCGCGCTCTTGGGTGGAGCGCGAGGGTGTGTCAGACTTTTACTGACTAAAAACCCACTGCTTTTCGTTCGTTTCCTTTCATACCAGGGCCGAGTTTTCCTTTCAGAAGCAAACCCTTGGCCCCAGAAGGCTTTAATAATGATATCAGGGAACCATAGACAAATACATTAATAATAATAGACAACACACATTAATAATAATTTTGGCAAAATAATATATTAATACATATTGAAAAACATAACAACAAATCTATGATAAATTATTACACACGAAGTGACAGCGTCGTGTTTTGCGGCGAGGTCGATATTCTTCGACAAAATTGTCGATACATGACACCCCTCGGCCAAAACTCTCCATTGAGGAACGCCTTCAAATGATGAGTCGGCACCCGCACAACAAACGAGTTAAAATTAGTGTTGATACGCCTAGAACAAACACCTAAAATTTATATCTAAGCAATCTAAGCTAACGCGTAAGCATTATTAGTAAGCATGTTATGAAAAACTGGGTTCCGTACAAACTTACCTATGAAAACAATTCAATTCCCGAATTGAGTTACGAAGATTTTTCCGAATCGCAAAAAAGTTTTTTTTGTGACGTAACTACAAATTTATAGTTTTCAGATTTTTTCGTATGCTTGTGCTATGAGACCTTGCTTCATGCCAAATTTCAGGATTCTAGGTCAACAGGAATTACCTACTACCCTATGAATTTTGATTCCCTTGAGAGCGTCGAAATATACGTTTTTTGTGACATAGACGGCCGTATCTTTTTTTCGTCAACTCAGAAGTTAGATTTTTTCACAGATTCACGGGACCGCAGACCTGAGTATATTATGGTTTTAATTTCAACTCGATACCTCCACGCGTTCCCGAGATAAAGTGTCTTGACAGATAGACAGATAGACAGACAGACAGATAGACAGACAGACAGACAGACGGACGGACAACAAAGTGAAGGAAAAAACGGAACCCTTATGGTTCCGTTTTTTCCGTTTGAGGTACGAAACCCAAAAAATAGAAAGACATGGAGAAAGAAATTCCAAATCATTAAAAAAAATTGTTTCAATATTTGTAAATTGTAAAAGCAAAGGCATCGCATTACGCGCTTTCAAAGCTGTGAAGGAAATCATCGTGAAGAAAGCGTCTTGTCCAAAACAAAAAAATATTGTAAGACATGTGACACCTAACAACCCGCACTGAGTCCGCGTGGTGAATTACGGCCCATTCCGTCTCCTAGAGAGGGCCTGATTCCCTGCAGTGAGAACATTATAAGATTGATTGATAATATAATAATATGTTATGGTATTAATCGCAGAGGTACTTGCTTTGCAAATATTCACTTCAATAAATTGATGATAATTTCGTGTGTTCATAACCCCGAACACACAAAATTATCAGTATACGAGTGTGAAGATAAATGATATTCAGAACGTCAACCAATAAATTTTATAATTCTGAGAAATAACAAAGTAACATCTGTGTCAATAGCGAAGGTATTACGACGACTGGTGTGATTGGGGAGTCTAGCCCGTCGCAGCGCTCAGATATACGATACCAAAAGATATGCGTCAGCATTGCCACTACAATAACGTTAGCAATATGTGTCACCGTTTCTTATAAAATATACACACATAAACTTACCCCTGAATCCCATGACAGTAAGCAGAAACTGAAAAAACATCCTCTACGAGCCCTGCGCGCTCTTTTTATTTCGTTTACGTTCAGATATAGACCGACAAATAGATAACCTACTTCATCATCATCATCATCATCTTCCTGCCCTTGTCCCGTGTTATTTGGGGAAACCTACTTAATGTACAAAATATACAAAATGAGCTTAAAAAGAATAATTTATAACAATGGGCGGTCTTACCAATAAAAGCGATCAATTATAGTCAACCTTTGAATGGATTTGACGTATATCTATGATAGCAGAGAATTAAGTCAAGTTAATAACTCAGGTTTTCCGATAACCTTAGATATCTAGTGTGTGTGTCATGAAGGAACTTGAAGTGAACTTGAAAAGTTATGACTATACATGTGGATGGATGGAAAGGAAGAGGGAGGCTAAAGAAAAAATGGATTGATTGTGTGTCGAGTGATGTGAAAGAAAAGGGAGTTGGTGATAGCATGTTGGGTGAAAGGGCAGAATGGAAGAAAGAAACGTGTTGCGCCGACTTGGGTTCGGTGCAACGTAACATGAAGAAACCAATAAATACCTAATTTCGAAAAAGGAATAACGTACCTTTAATATAAAGTATATATGAACTTATAATTCCAAGTCAATCCAAAAATATAACACTTCAAAGCAGGTTCGTTTTAAAAAACGGCAATTTCATAGGTAAAAACCTATTAAAAATCTCATGCAAAGAATCACCGCGTTGGTACCATAAGTTGAGTTTTAGTCAATAAAAGTGGTAGATAAAGATCCACTACTTTGGGTGGAGCCAAAGGGAGAGGGATTTACCAAAAAAAAGCTACCCCTTTGCTCCAGATTATCTAGTAATCTGGTTATACATTAATTTCATTCAATTCCTGATAAGCATTTATGTTTCCACTGCTGGGACTCAGGCCTCCTCTCTAGGAGACGGAAACCACCACGCGGGCTCAGTGCATATTACTGGATGTCACATGTCTTCAAAATTATGGTTCTAGGACAGCCAGTTTTCTCACGACGTTTTTCTTCATCGTTTTGAGAGCAGTGGTGATGAATGATATAATAAACAAATTACACAAAGTAAAGCGCCTGGCTGAGATTGAACCTGCAAACTACAACTTGAAAGTCGGGGCTGTTACCATTGGGCCACCACTGCTCTCAATTCCTGATGCAGTATCATAAATATTCCATAATAGTCTGAAATATATCTCTTTCACTATCTGTACTAGAAGTCTGTTAAGAGTTATTAAGATGAAGTTTATTGATATTGCTCCGAGCTACAAGTATCGGGAAACATATTAATCAATAGGCTATGAACTGATTTAACCACAGACACAACTGTTTGTTTATGTTAGTGGCATAGAAATTATTAATGGGTAAAATTATAGTAATCTATAGACAAGAGGAGCGTAGATAAACAAAGGAAATAATGAGACGATGGGATCAAAAACATAGCAGGAGATGAATGGTTGAAAGTTACCACAATCTGTGGAGAATGTATCAAGTTAGAGGCTTTTATAAAATTTTAATGAAGATTATTATTTTAAATTGCTAGCTTATTATTTATATAAACTTCATGGATTTGATGCAACAAGGCCTTTCTCTACCAGTCAACCTATGGGTTAAAAAAGGACTTGCCGACGATTCGGACGGGATGATTCGGACACAGTGTAGGAATTACCACATTTTTATTTTAATATTTTTTTCACTGACAATTTGGACACACACTGTTTAGTATATTCAGGTAAAGAGTTATAAAATAAATAGCTGGGAAAAAAAGCGTTATCAAAACTAGCGGGATTTTAAGGTGGCAATTTCGGGTATTAAATTTCTTTATATTATACTTTAAGACTTTATCTGACTGTACTAAACAGCCTTAATAAAGGACCCAATTATTACGTCTCACCACGTGATTGAGCGTTGAGATGACGTCAGAACAAAGGAATCGGAGGCGTGGCCTACTCGAGGCGTTCGACGCAAGAGAATCTAAACGAAACGGTCGTAACTTGGCTAGGAGAGTAGTAATGCTATTGGCATTGCATGAGTATTGGGAAGCTGTTAGAGGGAATGTCAGTCTTTTAAATACTTAAACACCACTGACAATGAACTCTGTGTTCCTTCAGTTGGTCTTTGCGTTCCAGGACTGTGGTGACTCTATTGAACACTAGCATGGTCAAAACTACAAAATTAATTTATTAGTTTATGTATTGTATATATGTCAATAGTACACCACGAACTACCTGCGTATCTTTTTTCTCCTTCTCTGTCAAATCCATCCAAAGGTTGTCTGTAAAAAATCGCTTTTAGCGATAAGACCGCCCATTGTGACACCCTATTAATTTTTAGTTCCTAATGTTATTTGTATTTTTGGTGTACAATAAAGAATATCTATCTATCTAATTCCGGTGTGAGAAAGATGGAGCTATACAGGCCGTAAAGCACTATCCCGTCCTCACACTAGACGTTATAGTAGAGCTAATATATACCTTATTGGCTAGGATACTACAACAATAAAGATACTTCCACTAATTGAGTGGAAAAGTAGGCAGCTCACCTTTTCTTTTTTCTTTTAACCATCCATCCTGCGTTTAGCCCATAAATAATCTTGGTAATGTTACTTTAAGTACGGTCAGATAGTTACAATATGGGTAGAAGAGATCCACTGGTTCGTTTCACTGTGTAAAGAAGAGATATAATCAAATACATTTATGTTCTAAATTATTAGGTTTATTCTTAGAAGACGAAAGTCTATGACCAGTGCGTGTGGCCAGTGATGATATATGGCTCCGAAACGTGGTCGCTTACAATGGGCCTCATCAGAAGGCTTAAAGTCACTCAAAGGGCAATGGAAAGTTCTTTGCTCGGAGTTTCCTTGCGTGATCGTGTCAGAAATGAAGATATCCGCAGGAGAACCAAGGTTACAGACATAGCCTGAAAAATCACATTGCTCGCAGAACAGATGGTCGATGGGGACGAATGGCGACCACGTACCGGAAGACGCAGCGTTGGAAGGCCTCCCACAAGGTGGACCGATGAACTGGTGAGGGTCGCGGGAATCCGATGGATGCGAGACGCACATGACCGGTCATTATGGCGACATTTGGAGGAGGCCTATGTCTAACAGTGGACATGTTTCGGCTGAAATGATTCTTAGAAGCACTTTATGTTATAGCCTAGTGGCTTCACAGCCCACCCTAAATATTCTGATTTAAAAAACCAATCTATTTTTTTCTCCTCACAAATTCAAATACCTATAACTATACACAGCATAAACCTTTATATCTTTATCTTGCCAGTTTGCAAGTCAATAAGAGCAATAGCAGTATGCGAACTCTTTCGATATCACAATACTCACAAGCAGATATTTTTCAAACAGATTTTTTTGTCAATTTTAACATACTAGCTTCTTCTGCGAATAAAGGCATTTGCGTGTCCTCTCATGGAAACTAAATACCAGAAAAATAATATTCAAGCTGTAGACTACTCCAGTGCCAAGTTTTATTCAAATTCAAATTAAGAATCTAAATACAAGCACAGTTTTGTCTTCTTTATTTTCTTTTCTCACTGTTATTTTTTTTTTAACCGTCTATTATTTAAGTCTGTGCTCCGTGGCATACAGCGCTGGTATCCTAATAGGGCTTTTATACTGACATGTCTGTATAAAAGCCCTATTAGGATACCAGCGCTGCGTATTTTTTTTTTAATGTTGCAGCATATGCTGAGACAAAAGGCTTTTTGGCCTCGTACAGATCTTTTTTTAGGGTTTTTTTTAGGACTTATAAGAACACTTTGTTGTCCGACTGTCTATCTATCTAAGGAATGCGTGGAAGTATGGAGTTGAAATTAAAACCATATATACTTAGGTTCTACAGTCCCTTGAAGTTGTAAAAAAATCAAACTTCTGAGCTAACGAAAAAAAAGATATAGTCAACAGTATTCTTGTCACAGTACCGACCGGGCGACCATTTCCACCTCATACCTTGACATTGGCAAAATCATCGGACATTCGTCGATGGAGCCATACACTCAAAAAAATTGAATTGATTGAAAAAAAAGATACGGCAGTTTATGTCGCAAAAAACGCATATTTGGACACTCTCGAAGGGAATCAAAATTCATAGGGTACTTCCCGTTGACCTAGAATCCTAAAATTTGGCATGAAGCAAGGTCTTATAGCACAAGTATAGGAAAAAATTCGTTAACTGTAAATTTGTAGTTACGTCACAAAAAAAAACACTTGTTTGCGATTCTAAAAAATCTTCGTAACTCAATTCGGGAATCGAACTGTTTTCATAGGTAAGTTTGTACGGAATCCTTAGTGCGTGAGTACGACTCGCACTTGCCCGGTCTTTCTTTTTAAATGTTGCTTTTATTGTATTTATAATTTAGTTAGTTTATATTTAAAATATTAACTAATTATTTTATTTTGTAGTTTGTCTTTTTTATTATTATTGACAGGCTCGCGTTTGACTACTATCTCAACTGACGGTAAGCAATGGTGTGGCAGACGATGGAGCATGCTTGTCTAGAAGTAACATATTCACTCTTGACTTAAAGACCCCCAGCTTGTAGCTATCAGGAAACACAGACTCCGGCAAAGAATTCCACTCCTTAGCTGTACGCATAATGAATGTGTTCTCAAAACGCTTTGTACGTATTGGTGGGATGTTCACCATGTGCCGATTGCGCGACGCCGTACGTCACTCTCTCTCGATGATGGAACGGACTTGGTAGAATTAAATTGTGCAATTCCAACGCACACTCCCCGATATTTAATCGATAGAAAGTCTTCTGAGAGTCAAGGATCGTGTGAGGAGTAAAAGAAAAGGCAGTCAGTGATAACACGACCGTTGACAGGACAGAATGGAAGAAAAAACGTATTGCACCAACCCCAAATAACACGGGACAAGGGCAGGAAGACGATGATGATGAAGATGTTCTGAGCCAATTACAAACAAACATGTATCTTTTCTTTTACATTCAAATTCATTATGAATTAGGATATGATAATATAGTAGTTTATAAGTTAGTAACACTAGTCAATTCTCTTGGCACGCCATAATTATGGCAGTAAGTCCCCTCTTTGAGGAGTGGCTGGAAAGACAACACGGCATCCTTACCTTCCGCATGACAAGGTAAGTTCGGGAGGTTCCTGCACCGGATTCGTGCGGAAGAAACGCCCGGGTGTCACCTTTGTGTGGACCACCCGGAGGACACGGTGGAGCATACGGCCCCGCTTGGGCAGAGCACCGCCGTGTCCTCATGGAGGCGGCCCGATTTCCGGCCACCGTAGGCGTGGGCTTGCGGATGGCGAGCAATGGGTAGCTCACCGTTCGACCGTCCGGTAAACGTCCGGATCGAGCCTAAAGTCGTCGACGGCGCGTAATGTTCCACGCGCGCCTCAAGGAGATGTCAGCAACCGTAGGGTCCCAGCAGGGTCGAAGACCTACTGGGTCCATGGGTTATGCGAAAGAGATCCCCGGGGCCCTGGAACAATGGCAAAGAAGGAACAGGAGTAGGTTTTTAGTCAGTAAAAGTCTGACATGTCCTCTCGCTCCGCCCAAGATCGAGAAATGTGATTAAATGATTTTCCCACCCAAAAAAAAACCAGTCAATTCTCACAAGCGAATATATTATTTCCTAAACAAACTATTTTCGTATTGACATCCTCGTAATTTGACCCACCAAAACAGAGAAGAAGTAATCAATCACGTTGGCTTCACATGGACATGGGATGCGGAACTTGATTGTGATATTGCGCAACTTAAAATCAATAACAGAGTATATTATCTACTCGTAAACAAACTGTTATTAGTTTTAGCAATAAGGCTGAATTTTGACTGGCCTTTTCACAAATAAGTTTTTTTTTTGAGGTAGGAAATCATCTACTGACTTCTCCCGCTCTAGGGCAGAGCAAATCGTCGTGTCAGACTTTTACTAACTAAAATACCTACGTTCTTTCAGTTGCCTTGCGTCCTAGGACCGGGTTTCTCTTACAGAAGTTGACCCATGGCCCCAGTAGGCTTCGGCCCTGCTGGGCCCTTACAGTTTTCCCAAATAAGTTGGCATCGGCTTACACACTAACCATATGCAGCCGAATAACAGTATTTTACATGTCAAAGTGACTGCCTATCTGATCTCACATCCTACACACACAGCCCAGTAACGGGGTATTATGAATCCTACCCCTTGGTCAGGCTAGTGTTTTTTTTCTTGGGCGAAACGGGAGATAGTGTCAGACTTTTATTGACCAAAAACCCACTCCTGTTCCTTCGTTGCCTTTCGTACCAGGGCCGAGCCTTCCTTTCAGAATTAGACCCTTGGCCCCAGTAGGCTTAGACCCTGCTGGGCCCCGTGTGAGGCAACGGTCGGCCGCCTCCTTTGCTAGCATTACTGCTTCGCAGAAGGAGGCAACAACCTGCCACTCCTGCTCGCTCTGGACCATGGCCTGTACCAAGGCCCAGCGCGAGAGATCGCTGCCGCCAATCGCCCCCACGAGGACACAGCGTTGCTCTGCTCATGCAGGGCACACCTCCACCGTGTGCTCCACCGTGTCCTCCGGGCTGGTCAGGCTGGTGTCAGATTTTCTGGCTTCTAACTATCCGTAGCGACTGTCAAAGATCTACAAATGACAGCCACGAGCAACGGCTTAATAACGTAGTTTCCGAAGCACGGAAGAAACTCGGTATATGTACAATGAACGCTCACCGATCCACTGACCGACCGCGGCAAACATAGTTTTTTTTCAAGTTGTGAAATCATCAAATGACATCCTCTCGCATTAGGACGGAGCGACAGGGCATGTCACTTACAAAAACCTACCTGTATCCCTCAGCCCCCCCCCCCCTCAGTTCTTAGCGACACGCGGGGTTGCGACAGTCGTGGGCAGGATCCAGGAGTTGGGACTCGAGGTGGCATTGCACAAGTCCGAGGCAATGTGCTTTCACGGCCCTCGGAACGCGCCACCACCGGGTTCCCAACTGACGGTAGGAGGAGTCCACATCGGCGTCGGGTCAACGATGAAGTACCTGGGACTCGTTCTCGACAGCCGATGGGATTTCGAGGAGCACTTCCGACGTCTGGCTCCCAAACTAAATCGGACTGGGGCTGCCCTCGGGCGGCTCCTGCCCAACCTTAGGGGTCCAGACGCCTCCTGCCGGAGGCTCTACGCGGGAATCGTTCGGTCCATGGCCCTTTATAGCGCACCGATATGGGCGCCGGCGCTGCGGAAGCAGCCGGCGGCCCGGCTGAACGCATGTCAGAGGGTCATGGCCATACGGATGGTGCGAGGATACCGGACGATTTCCCGCAAAGCGGCGAGCCTCCTTGCTGGACAGCCACCATGGGATCTGGTAGCAACAGGCCTTGCTCACATGCACGATCTGCGCATGGAGATGCAACGCCGGGGCGAAACTCCGCTGCCGCGACAAGTCGCAGCATGGCGGACAGAGCTCCGGCGGGATCTCATGGAGAAATGGCGACAGCGACTGTCGCGACCCAGTGCTGGGCACGCCACAATTATGGCGGTAAGTCCCTTCTTTGAGGCGTGGTTGGAAAGACCTCACGGCGTCCTCACCTTCCGCATGACGCAGGTTCTCACCGAACACGGGAAGTTCGGGAAGTTCCTGCACCGGATTCGTGCGGAAGCGACGCCCGGGTGTCGCCACTGTGTGGACCGCCCGGAGGACACGGTGGAGCACACGGTGGAAGTGTGCCCCGCTTGGGAAGAGTAACGCCGTGTCCTCGTGGGGGCGATCGGCGGCAGCGATCTCTCGCGCCGGGCTTTGGTACAGGCCATGGTCCGGAGCGAAAAGGAGTGGCAGGCGGTCGCCTCCTTCTGCGAAGCAGTAATGCTAGCAAAAGAGGCGGCCGATCGCGTGAGGCAACGGCAACTGTCCTCACGCCCCAACCGCCGCCGGGATTCCGATCCCGATTTCCGGTCACCGTAGGCGCGGGCTTGCGGACGGCGGGCAATGGGTGGCCCGCCGTCCAACCGTCCGGTAACCATCCGGACCGAGCCCAAGTCGTCGACGGCGCGTATTGTTCCGCGCGCGCCTCAGGGAGATGTCAGCAAATCGTAGGGGCCCAGCAGGGTCGAAGCCTACTGGGGCCATGGGTAGTGTGAAAACGAAACCGTGGCCCTGGGACGAAGGCAACGAAGGAACAGGAGTGGGTTTTTAGTCAGTAAAAGTCTGACACTATCTCTCGCTCCACCCAAGAGCGCGATTTGTCATAAGATGATTTTCCCACCTATAAAAAAAAAAGCCCTCAGTTCTTCTTTGCATTCTAGGATCACAGTATCTCTTTCAAAACTTCTTGCGGCCCTAGACGGCATCGGTCTACTGGGCGGTATATGGTTTTGCTGACATCTCTTTGAGGCGTGTGTGGAATTACTACGCGCCATCGACGACTCGGGCTCGATTCTTACCGGACGGCTGGACGGCGAGCTACCCATTGCTCACCGTCCGAAAGCCAGCACTTACGCTGGCAGTGGGCAAGTGTAGTTTAACCTCGATTCGAACCGTGCAGTTATTATTATTTCCAACCAATCGCTACCAAAAAATTAGGACACAAAATTTTTGTCAATTTCAGTTAACAAAATCTCCTTGTATTATCTATTTTTAGTACAAGCTACAAAGCTATTGTTTTTTATCTATCGCACTGCAAAGTTCATTAACTGAGGGCGAAGTAGGGCGTAAAATCGATGAACGCCTCGGGGAACCTTGCGGTCGGTAAATCAATTTGTGAATGTATCTGATACAGCCGGCGGCTGGATCATGGTGGTTAAACACTATAAACACTAAGTTGCAGAATCGCCGCCAGTTTGAGTGACACCTGCTTGCTTTGTGCGGAATTGCCCTCCTCCAGGTTTATCAAGGGAGGAGTTACCGTGGTCCTAGAGCGCAAAGGGTGACCGTAGGATCACAGGTGCCCACCTGTGATCCTACGAGAACCTAGATTTTTACTGACTAAAATCCTTTAGTCAGTAAAAATCTGACACTCCTTCCCGCTCCAACTAGAGCAAGAGGTGTTATTTGATAATTTTCCACCCCAAAATAGGAGTTTTGATATGGTCAGTGCAATACGAGGTCTAATACGCCTCGTACATCCTTGCGATGCGGTTAAGGAAAACATAGTCATAAGAGAGATGAATTATACCTAAGATGCCCTATTAAAACAGAATGCAAGATGTATCTACTTTAATAAGTGGTTACATTGACCTCGTACCGCACTTAGCAAAAAAAATCGTTACGGGGTCTAATAAGCCCCTCACCGACATAATGGTAGTTTTCAAACGAGGTCTTAAACGCCCTGTACCGCAAGAATGGAAATAATACAAAAATGAGTGCCGATGTCAACGTATTATGTGTGATATTAAGGAACATATGGTATGATTCCCATGCAGGATATTAATAAATTATACATAACATCGAGTGATATCGATGGGAAATTCAATTATTTCTTAGATATTTAGAATACAAATTCTGCCTTGTGTAAAATATTAAACCTAATAATTCCAAATAGATGCTATTGAAATTATTTTATGAAATGACAAAGAGTTTAACACGAACTTGGCTTATTAAATTATTCCAACATGTATAAGTTATGTTTATTTTTTCTTTTTTTAATAATAATAATAATAATCATCTTTATTCAGGTAAGTTACACTCTTGTCATGAAATAACACAACACAACATAAAACACAATTTACATTTTTTGCTATTAGTCCGTCCTTCTTTATTTATTTTTGTTAATATTATATCTAAAATACATCCGCCAACGCAACAACTGGATTGCAGAATTTCCGTGAATGTATGATTACATTCGTTGAAAGTTTGACAACTACTTTACTTTTTACTTGCTCGAGTTCAGAATTGCCCCCTTGATGAACGAGTGCCGTCAGTTGAGACTGGTCATCTCTTAGCTGCCATTGGCTTAATTTAATTTCTACTTTTAATTCGTTCTTTTTTAAAATTATTATTACTTATCTACATTGTGCTCACATATTAGAAGCGACAAGAAATATGTAACCAAGATTTATGTAACTCATAAGATTTAAAAGAATGTCCATGGAGTTTCTTGCACGTTCTTCTCCATAGAGATCTACGCTTTGGAATGTGCAATTTAGCTTCACTTGTTTTTTTTTTTACTGACCAACATTTTGACAATTCAAAAGTGCCTGTAATTGATCTATTTGAAATAAACGTTACTGATTTCTGATGTTTTAAGCGGTACGTGAAATAAGGTTCCTTTCCAGATTTAATAACTGAAATATTTACTGTCACTTATTGAAAGCATTTAGTAAATACCAAATTGCAAATTCTGCTATTCTGAGAATTAGAATTCAATTTACAATAGTCTTGAATCTTGGAAAGAAAATTGATGGTTATTCTCTCTGTGCCTTGATTTGAATAAGATTCTCAGAAGATCGTAAATGTTCTTTGTTTTGGGAACGACTGCTTTGTACCTGTCTATTATTTAATTGGAAATTCTGTCACGTTTAATTTAAAAGTATTTGGGTAGGTTTGTAAATATAATATTTATTGTATAAAGTTCTTGTCATAGTGACACAAAGAAGAGGGATCGCTCTTCTTTGATGTGACGACGAATGAAGACGAGTGTCAAGTGTGGAGAAATAAATGGCATTTCAGACCTAGCGAAAGGTCCACACAGTGGCGATACCCGGGCGTCGCTTCCGCACGAATCCGGTGCAGGAACTTCCCGAACTTCCCGTGTTCGGTGAGAACCTGCGTTATGCGGAAGGTGAGGACGCCGTTTTTTGCATTTGAATTGCTCGCTGCCCGCAAGCCCGCGCCTACGGTGGCCGGTAATCGGGATCGGAATCGCGGCGGCTGGGGCGAGAAGACCGTTGCCTCGCGTGGTCGGCCTCCTCCTTTGCTAGCATTACTGCTTCGAAGAAGTAGGCAACCGCCTGCCACTGCTCCGGTTGCTTGAGGTCAGCTTCGGAGGACACGGTGGAGCACACGATCGGCGGCGGCGATCTCTCGCGCCGGGCCTTGGTACAGGCCATGGTCCGGAGCGAGGAGGAGTGGCAGGCGGTCGCCTCCTTCTGCGAAGCAGTAATGCTAGCAAAGGAGGCGGCCGATCGCGTGAGGCAACGGTCCTCAAGCCCCAACCACCGCCGGGATTTCCGGTCACCGTAAGCGCGGGCTTGCGGACGGCGAGCAATGGGTAGCTCACTGTCCGACCGTCCGGTAACGGTCCGGACCGAGTCCAAGTCGTCGACGGCGCGTATTGTTCCACGCGCGCTTCTGGGAGATGTCAGCAAATCGTAGGGGCCCAGCAGGGTCGAAGCCTACTGGGGCCACGGGTAGTGTGAAAGTGAAACCCGGGGAGTGAACCCCTCCGCCGTCCCTGGGACGAAGGCAAAGAAGGAACAGGAGTGGGTTTTTAGTCAGTAAAAGTCTGACACTATTTTTCGCTCCACCTAAGAGCGAGATTTGTCATTAGATGATTTTCCCACCTAAAAAAAAACCCAAGCAACCAGAAGCGGCGAAGTGGAAGAAAATAAATTTACGAAACTGTGGTGATTGTGTTATGTTTTCCTATCAAAATTATAGTATAGCTACGGGTGGATTGTAAAGGCAGGGTTAGCGCAATGTATGAGCCATTGGTTGCTACACTGTGTGTCGCAGATTTGATTCCTGCATGGAGCGAATATTGGTATGGCCTGTAGACAGTTGTTCCTAGTCTAGGTGTCTTGAGTATAGATACAGGTACGGATCTTGAGCGCTGACTTCTACAGTTCTACTTGCGCAGAAGCACGCAAAAGTGAAATATCGGGTCTCTTTAGTGGTATGAAGAGAGATGCGGGGGCGGGGAGTGAAATCCTTGTACAGTGATTGGCTCGCCGATATTGTACGATGCGCAAAGCGACCCCCGCTCTTTCGCCGAGCGCTCAAGATTCGTGCCGCTATCTGTATGTTTGCTAATTTAAGAACGCATCCTCGATACAAGAGTAATTCCTAGAGTGGAGTAAAGGTTTTTTTTTAATGATAAAATGATATTTATTTTGCTAATTGGTTTAAGAAAACACTTTTACACGTCTTTTTTTTTTTCGTCATTTTAAACTAGATGAGGCCGGTGTTTCCTAGCTGACTACCCTGAGAAGAAACACCGAAATAAACTCAGGGGTCAAAGTCTCTTTTAAAGTCCATACAGTAAATATGTAATGGTCAAAAAGTGCGACTATGGGTGCAGTGATAGTCGCATCTGCTAATAGCTTAAAAGCCAGAAGCCTTGATCAACATCTTAGGATGTTCTCGTTAGGCGGCTGGATCAAAATCCTTAATTTAGAAAGCGTTACTTCTGGACACGGCTCGTCTAAATAGGATTTTCTTTTCTCTGGAACCATGATTGCCGGTAGGTTGTAACCTGTTCCCGACACCGATGGAAAACTATTATTAACATTTTTTAAATAATATAAAACATACGTTTTAAGTATGTGTAGAATAAACAGAATAATATTGTGATACTAGCTTCTGCCAGCGGCTTCGCCCGCGTGTAAATAGGTTTCTCCATTCAAACTTCCAACCCCCGTTTTACCCCCTTAGAGGTAGAGTTTCATAAATCCGTTCTTAGCGGATGTCTACACTCTATAAGGAACATACCTGCCAAATTTTAAGTTTGTAGATGTTATAGTTTCTGAGATTTCGTGATTAATCAGTGAGTGATGGTATTTCGTTTTTATATATATAGATTTACATGGGAACATAACCCCACAAGACCACCCCGTTTGTTTCCACTAAAAAAGTAAATCATCGTAGCAATAGGAAGTATTTCAGAAAATGTTCCTATTATCCCTAAAAGATGCTTTAATGAGGTGAAGGAAGGAAGGAATTTTGAGTTCATTAGCTCATTACACCATAATACGTTCCACTTGGTGTTATTTTGAAACAAAAACGCTTCGTTTATTGGAGGCATTTTGTTTGTACGTGTTTTAGCTTCATAAAATTCTCTTTATTTCAAAGATTTAATGGTAGAAAATGCCTTGTTATGTCTGTCTACGTATCAATTAGTGAAGTTAAAACCGATTTTAACAATCTTTATATATTATTCTTCTGAAACTACGTGTGTTTGCCACCTAAGACCTCCTAAATGGCTTGATAGATTTTGATGAAATTTGGTCCCAGAGCTGTAACCGGGTTCTCTTGAAAATCAATCAAATGCAATCATCAAATCAATCAAAGGTATCGGTCGGTTCCCCAAATAATCATCTCCCTAAATAAACGTTATGCTAAACGAAATTATGCGTAATATTAATTATGGCAAAGGTAATTATGCCAAATAATTATGCTCAATTGAATTGAGCCTGTCATTGGTCTATTTGAAATAAACCTTTCTGATTTCTGATAAAATTCTGCCATGTTAAAAGCATGCCATTGTAAATTCGGACACGTAAACATTCTGCCATACAATAGTTATGCTAAATAATTTTTATGCCTTAAAAATATTCGATTAAAGAAGATTATGCCAAGTGTGTTATGCCAAATAAATTTCGCAGTATCAAGATTCTGACAAATAGAAGGAACCCTAATAATTCTTTCGATCAATCTCACAGAGGTTGAATATCACTTGTACCTCATAAATTGACTACTTTTTAGGGTTCCGTAACTCAAAATGAAAAAACGAAACCCTTATAGGATCACTTTGTTGTCCGTCCGTCTGTCTGTCTGTCTGTCAAGATCTTTTATTTAGGGATCGCGTGGAGTTATCGAATTGAAGTTAAAACCATGTTCTTAGGTCTGCGGTCCCTTGAAGCTGAGAAAAAAATTAACTTAAATGTTAACGAAAAAAAAGATACGGCTGTTTATGTCGCAAAAAACGTATATTTCGACACTCTCAAAGGAATCTTAATTCATAAGGTACTTCCCGTTGACCTAGAATCCTGAAATTTGGCATGAAGCAAGGTCTCATAGCACAAATATAGGAAAAAATCTGAAAACTGTAAATTTGTAGTTAAATCCCAAAAAAATAAACTTTTTTTGCGATTCGGGAATTGAACTGTTTTCATAGGTAAGTTTGTACGGAACCCTCAGTACGCGAGTCTGACTCGCACTTGCCAAGTTTTTTATGAGACAGTTAAGTTGTTTGAAACCAAGAGAAGTTTCAATTTACAGAACAGATGTTTTTAAAATGGCATCTTAGAGGTACTAAAATGTGAAATTATAAGGAAACCAGTAAAGCTGTGCTTTGCATGGAAAGCTATTATTTCTGTCATAACCTACGCTTGAATTTTTATGGTTCCTTAAAGTGGTTATGTACGACACTAGGTTTTCATAAACGTCATCTGGTTGGTGGCTTTTTTGTTTTATAGGCTCCTGAACTTATGGGGAAAAACCAGGAAGTATAATATAATATATAGTAATATTCCACAACTATCACACAACGCCGTCTAGTCCCAAGCTAAGCAGAGCTTGTGTTATGAGTACTAGACAACTGATAATATTTTTATGCACCTGCTATATTTTCTCTTCACCACCCTAGGTTGACTGGTAGAGAATGCCTATGGCATTAAGTCCGCCTTTATATTTTTGTGTTGCATGAAGTTTTAATAAATAATAAATTATCAAATATCTTCTCCCTTTCTGGGTGGAGCGGGAAGGAGTGCCAGACTTTTACTGATCAAAACTTATCTATGTCCTTTCAGTTGCTCTTTTTTCAGGGCTACGGTAACTCCTTCGAAAAATTCGCAATACTGGCAGGTATCGGCGCTAACTGGCCAATTTTGCTGACATCCCTTTGAGGTGCGTGTGGAACACAACACGCAATCGAAATCGTCCTGGGACTCCCGATACCCAGGGCGTTTTCCGCTTGAAAAAAATCGAACGTTACGTTTCTCCCTTGGGCCACGCAGGTGCGAAGTGCGAATGACATTAAAAATAATGCCAGTTCTTTTTGAGATAAAAAAGCCTAACAAACCATTTCATTATTTTTCACTAACCCAAAACCCATTTCTCAGTTGGCCATCGAGCTAGAATAACCAAGCACCTCAAACCATTACCCATTCGCACGTTTGCGATTTTTTCGTACATTTTGCTATAAATCGATGCCTCTGTTCGACTATATCGCGCCGTAGTTTTATTATTCAGCTCAATGGATTGTGAAACTGATCGCAGATTCATTTTCCCTCTATATTTTTTCAGTTGAAAAATTGGCATGGTAGAAGTTCACTAATTTCTGTCGGGCGCAGGTGCGTTCCAATTTTTGCAATCAGGTTTTTTTTTTAAGTTTGTGGTGAAATTCTGTCTATTTTGTTATTTTTAAATTCGGTTACACTGAGGGCGACCCTGTAATTAATTTTGTGTCAGTTACAAAAGGCTTATTGGTTTTTTCGTTTTTGTTCTATGCAATTTAAGCATAAGCATAGCATAAGCATAATCAGCCTTTTAATGTTCCCACTGCTGGGACTCAGGCCTCCTCTCTCTAGTAGAGGGAATGGGCCGTAATCCACCACGCGGGCCCAGTGCGGGTTGGTGAATGTCATATATCTTCGAATTAATGCATGCAATTTAACTTTAGTAAATTATAAAGAGCTGTAACTCTGAGGGACACAAAATATTGTGTCTCTCAGTTTTCACTTTCATAATAATTCTTTTTACTTTTATTTTAAAGAGTATAATTATTATACATGAGTCTTCGAAAAATATCATCTCTATGATCGTTTTACCAAGTTAAAGCTTTCAGAACTTGCATAGTGAGTGGATTAAAAACTATTCACTCACTGACCGCCCCAAATCAATCTCCTTTCATTCAGTCCATCCTAAGATTGTCTGTAAGATATTGCTCTCTGCGATAAGACTGCCCATTGTACACTTATATTTTGCAAATGTTTATCCTGTCCACATTATGAGGTGTACAACAAAGTATGTAATAAATAAATACTCATGGATTCTCTCACATGGCCTCATCATCATCATTATCATTTCAGCCGAAAGACGTCCATTGCTGGACATAGGCCTCCCCAAGTGTCGCCACAATGACCGGTCCTGTGCGTCTCGCATTCATCGGATTCCCGCGACCTTCACCAGGTCATCGGTCCACCTTGTGGGAGGACTTCCAACTCTGCGTCTTCCGGTACGTGGTCCCCATTCCAGAACCTTTCGTCCCCATCGACCATCTGTTCTGCGAGCAATGTGCCCTGCCCACTGCCACTTAAGTTTGACGATTCTTCGGGCTATGTCTGGAACCTTCGAGAAAGAGGTCAATCGTCGAATCCGACTCGGCTGGGCAGCGTTCGGGAAGCTGCGCGGTGTCTTCTCGTCCAATATACCACAGTGTCACAAGACGAAAGTCTATGACCAGTGTGTGTTGCCAGTGATGACATATGGCTCCGAAACGTGGTCGCTTACAATGGGCCTCATTAGAATACTTAAAGTCACTTAAAGGGCAATGAAAAGGGCTATGCTCGGAGTTTCCTTGCGTGATCGCGTCAGAAATGAAGATATCCTCACATGGCCTATCCAACAAGAACATAGCCCTGACATTTATCATTATTATAGCAAATACATAATTGCAGTAAAATAATTTTCAAAATAGTATAATTTTTCAAGAGATTGCGTTGCGCCACCATAGTGGACATCCCACCCATATGCACGGAATGTTTTGGAAATACATTCAGTGTACCTATTTGTAGAGATAAGATGTGGAATTCCCTGCTAGAGTCTGTGTTACTTAATATACACAACATGGTTTCTTTTTTTAAGTCAAAAGTGAATACTTCTAAGCCAACTTTCTCCAACAACGACCAAATCATCGCTCACCATTAGGTAGTCATATTGGTCAAACGCGAGCCTATCAATGATAAATAAAAATCATTATCATCATTTGCAGCGGACAAAGGTGTCTCGACTGATTCTGTGCGTCTCGCATCCATCGGATTCCCTTGACCCTCACTAGGTCATCGCGCCACCAGGTGTAAGGCCTTCCAACGCTGCGTCTTCCGGTGCATGGTCACCACTCGAAAACCTTTCAGCCCTATCGATCATCTGTTCTGCGAGCAATGTGCCCTGCCCACTGCCATCTAACTTTTCACAATTCTTTTGGCTATGTCGGTAACCTTAGTTCTTCTCTAAAAGAACAAGTTAAAATAAAAGAATACAATTACAATTTTCTTTTTTATGTCATAACACAGGTGGTCTGAAAAGTTTTGACTTGACGAAAGGTGCATGACATTTTTTCTTACAATTTATTTTTCTTCTTTTACATTATCCCCTTGTAACTCTCTACGCACTTTTTCCAGCGATGCCCCCATCTCTCTTACCCGTTCAAATAGAAGTTGGCGTTTTTCTCTGCGAAATAATTGTTCACGAAGGTCTCCGCATTTGACGGTTTTTTTTTATATATATAAATCTTTCGAGCGCAATTATTAGGTAAGTGAACAAAAAGAACTCGCTTGGGGCTAGATCTGGTGAGTAAAGCAGATTATCAAGCAGTTCAAACCGTAATTCGTAGATTTTCACCGTGGAAACCGCTAGCTTTTATTGAAGAGTGCAGCTATCTTCACATTGAGGTCGGAAACTTTTCAGACCGATGACGTACCTTACGTTACATTCAACAAACCTTAGAACGCAAATGGCAACCAAAGGGTGTTCCTATAAATATATAAAAAAATTACCACAACTTTCTACAACTATAAGTAGAGAAGCATTATCTATTAGTGTAACAGACTCTATCCCAATTCCCCTGTGTAACACATTTCACAATTCCGGCAACTCGTTTGCCGTAACTCGTGATATTTCGTACAATTCACGAATGTGCGTCTGAATTAGTTCGTACATTGCGATGTGAAATGGTGCCTTGCATGTCGGAAGATAGCTATCATTCAATTTGTTTTGGTAGTAGAGAGATTTCAGGCAAAATTGCTGTGGTTATGGTTTTTTTTTACATAAATAAAATATAGTATGTATTATTTTATTATATTAATTAGTATCTATGTATTTTTAATAGTTTTAATTATAATAGTTTATCTTTTTTGCATGTTATATTATTTCATTGTTAACTATTTTGTGTGTGTACTAATTTTCCTTTTACTGTTACACACGGTGTCTACATCTGTATTTTCTCTAACTCTCCTTTCGCAGGTATGCTAGAACAGATTTCTTTAGAAATAAGCATCACCTATTTTTCTGTTTCCTTCTTCTTTTCTTTTATTATTATATGTACATAAATAGTCAAATAAATAATAAATAAATAAACTGTACGTTTTTTTGCGTTGACACTGATTAAAATTATGAAAAAAAGAAACCACTCGTCTTTCGGCTGAAATGGTGATGATGAAATGAAGGATACCATTAGTTTAAGTTTGCGTGTATTGATATAATAAGAAATTAAAACGTTTAATTTTAGTAAGCAACTCTAATGTAATAGACTAATGTTACTGCGTAACTCTGTTAACACTGTTCTTTTTTTTGTTTTTCTACGTGCACTGCTGTAAAACTATAAATCTAGTAATAAAACATAATACAATGTGTTATAATTCGTTTTATTACATTAAGCGTTTCTTTACAAGCAATTTATGTAAAATATCTGCTAGCATCAAAAGTCGACTTAGTTCGCTAAATTCGGCTGTCAAAATCAATAAGAAATTAAGATGCATTGGAGAAGTTCCAAGTATCCGCCATCAGCTTAACTCGGCTTGTAAGATTTATAATTCACCGCTTACTAAGTATTCAACTTTTTAATTATTTTTTTTTTTTTTTTTTTTTATTCTTGATAGGTTTGTGCTTGACCGCTAACTCACCTGATGGAAAGCGACGATGCGGTCGACGATGGAGCGCGCTTACCTAGAAGTAACCTATTCACTCTTGACTTAAAGATTCCCGGGTTGTAGCCATCAGGAAAAACAGATTCCGGCAAGGAATTCCAACCTTGAACGCTGTGTGTAGAGTTTTATTTGTTTAACAAACCATGATTTTGTGATAACACTTCGTGATTTTTGCAAATGAAGGAACTGTGATTGTCGCTCAAAAAAATAAAAATATTAATTGCGCAATTAGTTTTATTTCGACTTCTTGACATTGAAAAGTGCTCGTCAATGTTTTGTCTATACTTTTATACTAATATTATAAAGAAGAAAGATTTTTATATTTGTTTGTAATGAAAAAATTCAAAAACATCTACACTGTTTTTTTTAAATTCTTTCAACAATAGAAGGTTACTCTATCACTGTGTCACATCTAATATATAAAATCTCGTGTCACAGTGTCTATTATCGTACTCCTCCAAAACGGCTTGCCCGATTTTTATGTTTTTTTTTTTAAATATTTGGTAGATCTGAAAATAGGTCGCGAGTTATTTTTTACCCTCCTACCCCCACCCCCTTATTTTTAAAAGTCCGTACCTCAAAAGGAAAAAATGGTACCCTTATAGGATCACTTTGTTTTCCGTCTGTCTGTCAAGACCCTTTATCTCGGGAACGCGTGGAGGTATCGAGTTGAAATTAAAAATATATACTCATCCCCTCTCCTAGAGAGAGGAGGCCTGAGTCCCAGCAGTGGGAACATTAAAAGGCTGAATATGTATGTATATGTATATGTACTCAAATCTGTGGTCTCTTTGTTGCTGTGAAAAAATCAAACTTCTGAGATAACGAAAAATAAAAGATACGGCCGTTTATGTCGCAAAAAACGTATATTTCGACACTCTCAAAGGAATCAAAATTCACATGGTACTTCCCGTTGACCTATAATCCTGAAATTTGGCATAAAGCAAGGTCTTATAGCACAAATACAGGAAAAAATCTGAAGACTGTAAATTTTTAGTTGAGTCACAAAAAAAAAACCTTTTGTTTTCGGAAAAATCTTCTTAACTCAATTTGAGAATTGAACTCTTTTCATAGGTAAGTTTATACGGAACCCTCAGTGCGCGAATCCGACTCGCACTTGCCTGGTTTCTTCTTTGATTATTTATGTGGCAGAACAACGCTTGCCGGGTCAGCTAGTAGGTATATAGTTTCACGCGGGCGAAGCCACTGACAAAAGTTAGATTGACACCTCCGACGATTATTCGGTGGTTGGTTGTAAGTTCATGGTTGATGGTAAGGATAAAACTGTACTTTTTTGAGGAGAAGCGTTTTTGTGATTTTTTGTAAATAATTTGTGAAAATCCTTATAATATAGATACATTTGCATTATGTAATCAATTATTATTTCGTTTATTCATCAATATTACATATAAATTACATTTTTAAATATTTCAATTTAAAATAAATTAAAACATTTAAAAATATAAAAAATAGTACCCTCTGGTATCGGGAACAGGGTCCAAGCTACCGGCGGTCAGGGCTCTAGAGTAAGTAACCTGCTAACTATACGAGCCGTGTCCAGAAGTACCGCTTTCTGAATCAAGCCCTTAATCCAGTCGCCTAACGAGAGCCTCCTAAGGTGTTAGTCGAGGCTCTTGGCTATTAAGCCATTGGCTGACACGGCTATCGGTACAATGATCGCCGAATTCACATCCCACATGTCAACAACCTCGCGAGCCAAGTCAATATACTTGATTGCCTTGTCTTTCTCGGCTTTCACGAGGTTCTCGTCATGCGGAACAGATATGTCAACAATCATTGCACGCCTCTCGTTTCAGTCCACCACCGCTATATCAGGCTTATTGACTGCAATAGTCCTGTCAGTGATGATGGACCGATCCCGGTACAATGTGATATCGCCATTATCGAGAACTGGGTTGGGCATATACCTCCGATCCCACAAGAGAGTAATTCAGAGCAAGTTGTTGATGAATAATTCTGGCTACAATTATTATACAATACATTACAATAATTATTATATTCTTTATTATACACCACATAAACAATAAAATTCATGACAAACACTATTATTAATAAGTGTACAATGGGCGGACTTATCGCACAGGTCAATTTCTTACAGACAACCTTTGGATGGACTGAACGAAAGGGGATAGATTTAGGGCTGTCAGTGTACAACATCAGTAATACTTATAAGACATAATAAAACAAATACAGCCCATCGTGCCAATACCCTTTAGTCAGCTGCGTGGTTGGCTACGAGAGCACACAAATGCACAAGCGGGAAGGTGGTGGTCCCTGGCACCGGGCTGCAGGCAGGCTAAAGAAGCCATGCCAACTTTAAATAGAACCCTAACCAGCAGCCTTCTGCGACTGGACAGAGGCAGCCTGCGTCTGGTGGCAGGATCCATCACCGGACACTGCTCCCTGAACAAACACTTTTTCACGATGAATATCACAGATAGCCCTCTGTGCAGAGGATGCATGGAGTCAGAAGAAACTGTTGCGCATGTGCTCCTTGAGTGCACAGCCGTCAGCGAGATAAGAACTCGGACCTTGGGAGCACCGAATTCACTTATGGACGCCTTGAGCAAACTGAAGAGACTCATCTGTTTCTGGAATGAGGTGGGCTGGTTGGAGTAAAGGCCGCCATGGCCCACGCACAATGGTCCGATAAGGACTAAGTGCGGAAACCAGACCACAAAGATAAGATAAGATAAGAAACAAATACATACATACAATACAAAAAGAAAATACTAATAAATATCAAATATACCTATAATTGATCCAGGAGAAGAAAAAAATTTACAATAAAGGTAAGGTGTCCTTCACCATTTTTTTAAACGTTGGTAGCGTTTGAACACGCCTCACTTCTATGGGTAACACAAAAAATATATTACGATTTTATGCGTTAGAGGTATCAAAATGCTTTGAATTATGAGTATTACGAATCATTCATAATCACTTTACCCCATATACTCACGGTAACTTTACCAAACATATTTATGTTACAAAACTATGTAAATAAAACAGTTTAATATACTCGTAACATATATGTAACATACCAGACGTTGTTGTGTAATTGGATTAAAATTAACTCTGTATGTAACAGACTCTCGTCTCGACTGTTATGTTAAAACTTTGTGTGAATATACAAAGTTCTGATAAATATTTTGTCATACCAAAGTTTGGTAGGTGTATGGAATAATTTTGATACAGAAGTTATTTAGGTAATGTTTGTTTTAATTCAAAATGGTGCGTATAAGTTTATAAGTAGGCTGTGATTTATAATGTATGCTTCACAGGGATGAATTTTGTATTTCTTAGTTTTCTTAAAATTTTATTTCACAAAAACCTTGTCCTACCAATAACAAACACAAAAATAGATAATTATCAAATTTGGTGCGGCTAGAGTGAATTGGCATTCGCTCTAGCCTTGGAGACTCCAATTATAATCGGACGTGAAGACCGTAGCAGTCCTTCGATGTACGCGGTATAAACGACGAGGTAAAACGCTTATTCCGGACCGTAGAGGTTTCAACAACGTATAGGTACTTGTTATCTGTATGCTAAATAAATGTATTTTCTTTCTTTTTTTGGCGTCCCGTACCTCAAAAGGAAAACGGAACCCTTATAGGATCATTTTGTTGTCCGTCTGTTGTCTGTCTGTCAAGACCCTTTAAGTCGACAGTGCGTGGAGGTATCAACTTGAAATCAAAACCATATACTCAAGTCTGTGGTCCCTTGAAGCTGTGAAAAAATCAAATTTCAGAGTTAACGAAGAAAAAAAGTTACGGCCGTTTATGTCGCAAAAAACGTATATTTCGACACTTTCAAGGGAATTAAAATTCATAGGGTACGTCCCGTTGACCTAGAATCCTGAAATTTGGCATGAAGGAAGGTCTAATAGCACCAATGTAGGAAAAAATCTGAAAACTGAACATTTGTGGTTATGTCACAAAAAAAACTTTTTTTGTCATTCGGAAAAATCTTCGTAACTCAATTCGAAAATTGCACTGTTTTCATAGGTAAGTTTGTACGGAATCCTCAGTGCGCGAGTCCGACTCGCACTTGCTGCATAATTTTTACTTTTTACGCATCCGGGTAGACCATATCGTAATGCACATAGGACACTTTTTACACTGGGAGTAGGTTCCCTTAGGATAATTATCTACTTTCACGAAGCTAGTACATAGATACAGAATTTGTCATATAAGATCTCAATACGGCTGGAAAGTAAACAAAAAAAATTGTACTCAAATGAAACAAAACAACACTTTCAAAATATTGATTGACGATAGGCGAGTGGGGAATGGCCCTCGCTCTTCCCCATTCGCCTGTCATCAACGTCGAGCATGGTTTAAAAACTTGTTGCTTCATCTAACGCAATCCGACGCGGTTTTTGATGAAGAGGCAACGCGAAAAAAGAGAGATAACGCCTAAAAACTCCGTTAGCATTCGGTAATTCCGTGATTTACTCGAATATTTCATAGAACCAATTCCAGGAAATACGTGTTTTCTTTAAACCCTTATATGTTTTTGTGAAAAATTTGTTGTCATTCAGAATCTCGATTAAATGTGCGAGGCTTCTATACATGTACTTTTTTACATTTTTAATATATGAGTACCTACATTATGGAGGGCCAAAGTTCACGTAAAACAGCAGATTTTCAGAGGTCTTTACTGGATTAGTTTTACACAAATTTATATTTTCATTTCTATAGAAGCCTAGATAATATACACAAGATATCTGTGTATCCAAAATATCTGGAGAAATATGTGTAATAACATCATAATCACGCAAGAGCGGTTATATGAAAATGTACCTCGAGTTGGCCGCTCTTAAGAGGCGTGAACCCATAGCTGTCAACTTTGAAGTGGGAAGTAAATCTTGTCGAGGTGATTCCTTCGGGTCATGTTTCACTCCAGTAATTCTTGACAATTACTCCTCTGCCTGCTTGCTGAAATCCTAAATGATGTTCGCCCTGCTGAGTTGTTAATAGGATTTCATTTAACTAATTTTCTTAAGGAAATTGGGAACGGAAGATAGCGCGGTACATTGAGGCGAAGGGCACCCCTTTCGTATCGGATATTAGTCACAGTTATGAGATAATATTTTATTATAATGGATTTGATATAATTATATCATGTCACAGGAATAAAGCACACTCTTATACACTCCGATTAGAAAATTTAGTTAAAATCATAATTTAAGCAATGCACTTATTTAAGTCGTGTTTTTGTTAAAAAATTAGCTATCTTAGGATACAATTACAATTACAATTAGTATTAATGTGTGTATTTTGATTACAATTAGTTGTAGGTAGTAAATAATATGGGCATCGACGAATTAAATTGGTATCGCATCGATATTGCATATATATATCAACCCACGCGCAAACGCTAGTGTCGAAATGAAAATTTATCAAAATAACTAATTTTTTATCGTTAAATTATTATTCTTGATTATTTTAGGATATAAAATACCTTTTTTAAAATTAGCTGTGGTTAATTCAGTAGCAACCTGCAGCACCTGTATATCCGTGCAATATTCATATTTCATTTTAATTATTTTTTTCTTAAACTTTTTATGAACTGACTAAAGCTACTTAAAAATATAGTCTCCTATAATAATATCCCACAACTTTCACACAACGACATCTAGTCCCAAACTAAGCAGAGCTTGTGGTGTGAGTACTAGATAACTGATAAACATATTATATATATTTCGAAGTACCTACATCAAACTGCACTATGTATTATATTGGTGTATAATAAAATATATATATAAAAAATACATATAATAGATAAATTATACCCAGACACAGAACAGATGGTCGTGCTCATCACAAAAACATTTGTCTTTGGTGGGAATCAAACCCACGACCACCAGCATAGCAGTCAGGGCCACTAAACACTAGACTAATAGGCCAGTCAATTACGTATCTCAAACAAATAACTTGGTATTAAATAATTTTATTACGATTTCGTGCCTTTCCTCCATTTGACTACAATCTTGCTTGATTCATTTGAATTGTTCAACTACCTCGGACAATTGAGGGTCCGTGTCCGAATAATGATTCAGACACAGACCCTCAGTTGTCCTTGGCTGAATTGGCAGTAAAAGTAATGACTTTTACGACCAATTCAGAACTCAAACGGAGTAAAGTTATTACCATAGAACGTGACCCCTTTACATTATGTCAAGGAGTAAGTTTAACCATTGGTACTTCAGCTTGCCTGATTTGTTAGAGGTTGTTAAAATACTCAGGTAACCTATAGATGAACACGTTATTTTATGTCGGGAATTTTTCATAAAGTATTTTTCGTGGGCCGAAGCGAGTGCTTTGGGGTTCCACGCGCGCCTCAAGGAGATGTCAGCAATCGTAGGGGCTCAGCAGGGTCGAAGCCTACTCCGCCAAGGTTCTGATTCGGAAAGGAGGACTCGGCCCTGGTATGAAAGGCAACGAAGGAACAGGAGTGGCTTTTTAGTCACTAAAAATCTGACACTATCTCACGCTCCACCCAAGAGCGGGGGATGTCATTGGATGATTTTTAAACCAAAAAAAAAGTGCCTTGGGGTAAACTTCGTTTTAATTTTTTTTTTCAAACGACTCTTCGTGTTTTGAAATAATTATTTTTTGATGCCTAAGTATGACACACGATAATATTAAAGTACAACATGATAAGTCTACGAGTATCTGCTATGTATTATATAATAAAACCCCACTAAGCTTTGGTTACTATCTTCGTCGTCACACTTCGAAAGTTACTCACAAGTTGATCTAGAAATGTAAAAGTTGTCAAACTAGAATTAATTGTTACATACATAACATACTATTTATATTTTTCGTTCTCCATAGGGGTAGACAGACATCATTCTCATCATTTCAGCCGAAAGACGTCCACTGTTGGACATAGGCCTCCTCCAAATGTCGCCATGACGACTGGTCTGTGCGTCTCGGATTCATTCGATTCCCACGCCCCTCAACTAAGTCATCGATTTACCTTGTGGGAGGCCTTCCAACGCTGCATCTTACGGTACGTGTTCGCCCCTCCAGAGCTTTTTGGGCCATCGAACATCTATTCTGCGAGCAATGCGCCCACAGATCATGAGGCAGACATGCGTAGTACCTTTATTTTTCAATAAAGTAGTCTGCTATACAGGGTATCTGTCGGTAGTGACAAATAAATATGAACTTCGTAAAAAAGCTTCACCTGATTCCATTAACAAAAGCCGTCGTTAATGATCGGATAAACAAATGGTACATTTTGATACAAGTGGAGAAAGTTTTTCATTGGTCTTATGGAGCTGAGTGCAGCAGTGACCAATTTCCACGTATATGAAACAACTTTTTTCAATACAATTAGCGCGCTGTTTCGAAAATTAGTATTTATTAATTTATTAAATACTAATTTTCGAAACAGCGCGCTCTCAATGCTACATAATTAATATAAGCGCTTGATAATTTAATGATAATTTATTCTATTTGTAATTATCTATTATTTATTTATTTTTAATTCAAAATTGACTGGTACAGATTGCTTGTTGCATTAAGTCAATTGTGCAATTGTTTAGCTTGTTTTGTAATGCACCAAGTGCAACCCCATTTTATATCCAGGCAATCTCTATCCATTCCAGGTTGCCTGGTAGAGATCGCGGAATGCGATAAGGCTGCCAATTGTATGTTTTTTTTTTAATTTAAAGCTCAAATTGTATAATTTAATATCTTTGTATACAATAAAGAATATACAACTTTATTTTCAGTGTATGCGAAACCTGAATATAGTTTGTTCAGAATCAGTAACTGAATTCAATAATTTTTACACCATGTTATATTTTTTCCAAAAATATTTAAAAAAAGTCACAAGTTGGACACCACCGACACTAAGTACAATACAGGTCAGGGCAGGTCATTGCGGGCATTAAGTGTCAGCGCACAGCAGGATGCGGGAGAAAAACAACCCCTCAGTCGCCTGGATGGCCCTGTGACTATGTATTTGTGCGGCCAACCAGGAAACATAACAAGCTTATAACTTTGTGATTTTTCATGATACAGTTATGAAATTTTATGCATAGATTCTTTACATAAAAAATACTAGACACGTGTTTCGGGTTTCTCATGTACTAAAACTGATGTTGTATAAATAAATAAGTCCGCCTAAGGACGCCTACCACTACTACTGTACATGAAGATTAAATAAATAAATCATACGTCTGACACTCGCTTCGCCCAGAGCGGGATACGTTATTTGATGATATCCTAACTCTAAACTAAGCTTCGTCGCTGTTATACTAGCTGTGACTAGGTATACCAACAATAAGCCCCTCATATTGTATATAAACAATATTTCAAATTTACTATAATTCGTCACTAATATAGATGAAGCCCAAACGACAGTGACACAGGCGAACAACTCAACAATACAAAAGAAAGCATCTGATAACTATTTGCAGGCTTACAAAGGAATTTATGTCATCTAGGGACCTAGTTGTATCAATGGGCTCTTTAGTTGTGACAAAAGCAATAAACTCGAGCAATGGAGCGTAAACTATTATTATGTAAGTTGTTTTGAAAATTCGAGTTGATGCTGGGGCAAAAATCCTATATAAATATAAACTATTTTAGGTTAACGTAATCGGCTTAGTAAGGACGTGCAAAGTGTAGACTTTATGATTAAACTGTTCGGATTTTAAAGTTTTGACGGTGTGAAATCACTGTGGTTCATTGTACACTATGTTGTTTAAATAATAAAAAAGGGGTAAGTACAGTTGCAAGTAATAAGATATATAAACTGATATTAGCTCCCCGTAGCATATCTAATCATTGATCCTAAATGTACAGGTGACGAGCAGTCCCGAAGACACGGTGGATCATACGGTGGAGGTGTGCCCCGCTTGAGCGGAGCACCACCGTGTCCTCGTGGAGGCGATCGGTGGCAGCGATCTTTCATGCCGGGCTCTGTTTAAGGCCCTGGTCCGGAGCGAGGAGGAATGACAGGCGGTGGCCTCCTTCTACGGAGCAGTAATGCTAGCGAAAGAGGCGGCCGAGGGAACGGACATCCTCACGCCCCAGCCACCGAGTCCCCAACCCCGACTACCAGCCACGGTAGACGCAGGCTTGCAGCTAACGAGCAATGGGTAGTAGCAATGGGTAATAGTCCGGACCGAGCCCAAGTCGTCAACAGTGTGTAGTGTTCCACGCGCTCCTAAAAGACATGTCTGTAAACTGTAAGGGGCCAGCAGGGCCAATGCCTGCTAAAGCTATGGGGAAAAGTATGAATGGGATACTTGTGGTCCTAGAACGTAAAAGGCAACTGAAGGAACATAGGTGTGGTTTTAGTCAGTAAAAGTCTGGTATGCAATCCCGCTCCTCCCTAGAACCAATGTTTGTCATTGGCTTAGGAAAATAATACTGAAAAAGGAACCTCATCCATCATCGAACCACCGGACTTGCGGCGATGCCCCTCAGGTACATTGTGGACATCCCACTCATACGCACTAAACATTCTAACCTAATCCAAGCTCTACAGCTCAGTAATAATACTTCCAAAATCAATATAAATAGTATTACCCATTTTTTAACTGCGGATTAAACCACACTATATTTAGTCACGCATGCTCCACAACCCACCCTCCTCCTCCTTAGTCGTTCACTGTTCACAGAGTGGTTGTGGTGGACAATGTTGCATTTTGCTGGCGAGTGAGGCTCCCGCGATGTGTCTCCACTTGTCACGGTTTACGGCGTCTCGGGAACTCTGGACTATGGAGGTTTGTGTTGCAGCTCTGATGAGGTCTGTCCAACGCGTAGGTGAGCGCCCGCGTGATCGTTTCCCCTCTACTTGTCTCAGGACAACGAGTCGCTCCATGGAGTGTTCATTGCGAACAACGTGACCGAAATTTTTGAGGATTCGTACTTGCACAGTCGACGATAACCTCTGTTTGATTTTTAGCTCCTCCAGGATCGAGACTTTAGTCCTAAGTTCAAGGGATCCGCAGCAGTCACGGCTAGCACCACATCTCGATTGCGTCGTTTTTGCGCCGGTCTTTGTGGCGAACCGCCCACGTTTCTGCGCCATAAAGAAATATTGGGAAGACTAAGCTTCTTATAAGGCGGACTTTCGTGGCTTTAGTGCACCAGATCCTTTTCAGCCTGCCAACAGCAGATCGTGTGATAGCAGATCTCCTTCGAATCTCAACTACCTACCCTACGTAAGCAATATTGATTTAATCGTTAACAAAAGGCCAAAGTCGTTCGAGTAAAACATTATTTTAGGATCTTTGTTTATTACCACATCAAGTAAAATTTATCACGTGCCATGAGGATCCCGTAGAGAAAAAGATTAGGGTCTTGAAAGAAACGATTTATAGTATAACTGGTTTTTGACGGTGGCTTCGGCCGTATGAAAGTGGAAAACTATCCCAAGGGAAGATACTCTTTGTACAAAAAGTGTTACCCTATATGCCATTTCTTGTCATACTCGTGTACCAAGTTTCATACAAATCCGTTCAGCCGTTAGATTGTAAAGGAGTAAAGAACATAATATTCACCCACAGAACACTTTTTTTGACCGCTTAAAAATAAAGTGAACTTTAGACATGGTATGTAACATAATAAAATTCCCACACTCAAAAACTTTCGTTATTAAAATTTTAGTGTGATAAGATTATTAAAAAGTTTTTTTTTATTATTCAAATAGCTTTTGCCCGCAGCTTCGCCCGCGTTCATAAAATATAGACTATGTCACTCAGAGATAAAGCAGCTTTCTATCGGTGAAAAAATTTTAGCAATCGGATCAGTACTTACAGAGATATTAACAAACAAAAAAAAAATTACCTTTTTACAATATTAGTATATATTAACCCGCGTAGATCAAATCCAAGACAGAACGAATGTTCTAATGAGTTTTAAGTGGAAACACAGACGCTAGCAAAAATAATTTAACGTTACGTACAAGAGCAATTGTGTCTCGAGTTGATCTCCGATCTAACGGGTTAAGTAAGCGTGTAAATAATGTGGAAGAAAAGCTTAAGTGCGGCAAGACAAAATTTAAGTAAGATCAGTAAATTTAAGTAGATAGTAGTAAAAGGGAGATGATGAGACCAGTTTTTTTTTTGAGTTGGGAATTCATGTAATGACTTCTTACGGAGCGGAAGGGCGTGTCAGACTTTTACCGACTAAAACCACATCTATGTTCCTTCTTTGCCTTTGCGTTCCAGGTCCACGGGTTTCCCTTTCAGAACTCAACTCATGGCCCCAGTAGGCTTCGGCCCTGCTGGGCCCCTACGATTTTGCTGACATCTCTTTAAAGCGCGCGTGGAATACTAGGCGCCGTTGACGAATCTGGCTTAGTTTGGAAGTGGAACCAGGATATGGGTCACTTGCCAAAGTAATCAGGTTATCGTAAATATTTGTATTTTTGTCCAAATTTCTCTCAAAGTTTTCACAAAGTCGATTCTCAAATCCAGTAAAGTCGTTTCTAAATATTAAAAACTTAAAAGGAAATTTTTTGTAGCACAGAAAAGCTCTTCAGCGAAAAGGTTATTTCATGATTTATCTGGAATCCATTGAAATATTATGGGAAGCGAATATATTTTATAGCAAGCATTGGCGTTTTGAGCTTCTTATATTATGATAGTGTGCATTACATTCACAAGAAAATTTTGAGTGTAATATTGAGATAAAAGTTCGACCAGACCTTCAAGGTTTCTGAAAAATGCGATACCTATCAAAATACAAAGCAAATGAACATTAAATGAGTTTTTTGTTAAAATAAAAGGAAAGTAAACAAGCTAAATTAAAGAATTTCAATAAACATGAAATTTGAATTACAAATGGCTTCAGTTTATTCATCCAAATAAATAAGTTGAGATGGGAGATTCATAAACTGCTTGTTTCGATTTCCACCCAATTTCCGGGATTTGTGTTATATCGTAACCGACCCACGTTTTGAAACCCGATTTTAGTAATTTTATATTATAGACATAACCTCATGGTAATAAGCCTCAAGCGAAAGTATGCAGGAGAACCAAGGTTACAGACATAGCCCGAAGAATCGCCAAACTTAAGTGGCAGTGGACAGGGCACATTGCTCGCAGAACAGACGGTCGATGGGGACGAAAGGCTCTGGAATGACCACGTACCGGACGCAGCGTTGGAAGGCCTCCCATAAGGTGGACCGATGACCTGGTGAGGGTCGCCGGATTCCGATGGATGCGAGAGGCACAGGACCGGTCATTATGGCGACATATGGGGGAGACCTATAATAATAATTTTTTATTCAGGTCAAATATACCCATTTACAGAATCAAAACTCATCAATACATTAATTAAAATAATAATATATAATATTATTATTTTAATTAATGTATTGATGAGTTTTTTCCCAATTAAATATATTAAAATTAATGAGACACTGTCAATGAATTACAATTAAATTAAATAAATTAAAATCAAATTAAATACATTAAAATCAAATTAAATAAATTAAAATCAAATTAAACACATTAAAATAAAATTTAATAAATTAAAATCAAATTAAATACATATACCAACAGACAACAACAGCCAGCAACATACGACCAAAAAGACGACACAGACAGACGACAGACGACAACAGTAGACGTCTTTCGGCTGAAATGATGATGATCAAAGTCAAAGTCAAAAAGTTTTTATTTCACATAGGCCTACATGGGCACTTATAAAACGTCAGAAGCTAGTGCACGGTTCCAAATTGGTCGTTTCCTATGGAGAAGAACCGGCAAGAAACTCCATGGTTACTCTTTTAAAAAAGTGGTTGCTTACAATATTTTCACATTACAGTATTTATTTATTTATTTATTTATTTAGTACAGCAAAATAGCCATTAATACTAAACTAATTTAATCACTTTCACTCTGTCTTCTCACAGAATCTTAATAGACATTATGTAAGAACAGTGTAGACCAGTCGATATTGCTGATGATGAAAGTATGCACACACTTACCTAGGAGTAATCTATTGACTCTAGATTAAAAATCCCCTAGGTTGTAGTTATCAGGGTCCCATGACATGTTAAAAGGTCAGGCGTGCAAACGAGAAAGAGGGATGGAGCAAGCTATACACCTTATATAGCTCCATCCCTTTAACAATTCAGTTTAGGTCGTGAAATGGATCGCGCTAAGAGCTCGTGGTAGAGACTCAAGAAAGACGGAGTCCTGTATGGAATTCAACTTGATCAACTTCGTTTATCGTATCGTATCTTCTCGTCCAATATACCACAGTGTCTCAAGACGAAAGTCTATGACCAGTGCATGTTGTCAGTGATGACATATTGCTCCAGAACGTGGTCGCTTGCAATGGGCCTCATCAGAAGACTTAAAGTCACCCAAAGAGTAATGGAAGGGGCTATGCTCGGAGTTTCCATGCGTGATCGAATCAGGAATGAGGATATCCGCAGGAGAGGAGATAATGAACTTCGTTTGCGAACTCAGTCGTCAATTCTTTATACGATTAAGACCTTGTTTTAGGCTTTCACAAGTTGAATGACTTCGTCTATTAGATTTTTTTCCATTTAATAAGGTACATAATAATAAACTACACACATAAGGTGCTTTATATTAGTAAGTATTGTTGTTTACAAACTTTGGGAGACATTTTCAGCTGTCCACAAAAGTTGCTTTGATGGAGCCACTTTCGGCATACCGAAGTAGGCAATCATTGTGATCTCACAAACATCTATATACCTACCTATAAATAAACAGAAACTAATAAACTGACCCATCACTGCTCAGTCAAAACTAGTGGGCCTAGGAACGTAAAAATTTTTATAAGACGTAATGTAGGTGTAAAATATAATTATTCGTTCTTTTAGAACTAGGTATCTCCATAAGAGGAATTACGATACCTATTTAAGTTGGTTTGTATGAACCTTAATGCTCATGTTGACTAATGCCCCTCGCCCACGGCGACTTTTTGTAGCGATGCTGTAGCGTGTTCGCATCGATACAGTCGCGATGCTGTAGCGCGTTAGTAGCGCGTTGGCATTTTTTCTATAGCGCTTGCAAATGCGACTAACGCGCGTATGCGACTAACGCGCGTTACCAAAAGTCGTCGTGAGCGAGGGGCCTAAGTTAAACACTATATAAATAAAAACTGAAAAGAGTAATAAACATATTTGGGTTGTTGGAAAATCTATCCTTAACCGGAAAAAAGGGTTATAAATTATTTGGCTGCGGTTTTATTTTATTTGCCGTATGTAAGAGAAAATACACAATTCATGTAAAGTCGCGGGAAAAGTAGTAGTATACCATAAAGACTAACGACCTCTATCTTTGTTACTCTCTTGATGCAGCAGTTTTGAATGTTTAAAGGACCTGCGTTTAAATGTGACGTAGAGAAAGGTAAATTTAGAACAAAACCCTAAACACAATAAAGCGAGTAATATTCTTTAGATACTAAAAGTAAATCTGTGCATCTACAATTTTGGTCTCTTTTATTTTTAGTTTTACGCAGAGTCCAATTACGAGATAAGCACAGCCAAAATTGTTTGACACCTTGAAAATGGACCTCGAAACCATCCAATTTGTAACATTACACGAAATTTTAACGATACAAAAATGGCATATTACGTTGATAGCCGTAATTCTAGTGCTTTGACCCGACTACTAGTGTAAACAAAATTTGTTATGGATATATTACGTACCTATACTTAAATCACGAAATGTTTATTAGCCTCCTTAGCGAGTATTCCTACTATTTCGCTCGGTTTGTCGCAACAAATCTGGGGTTTTGAATAATTTTCGCATTTTTCATTTTGTTATGAGATGAGAGTTTTTTATCTGGAAATGCTAGAAAAACGAATGTATCTGTTACGTTGTAAGGAAAAGTTATATCCTTTCAAAAATTTTGCTTGAAATATTATTATTTTTGTGTAATACCAAACTTAGAATACCGGACACTTTTATTCACTATAGACACAGCACAACGACGGTTACAAACACAAAGTAAAAAAGAACAAAAGATCATCAGATTACCCTATTTTCAATCATCATCATCATTATTTCAGCCGAAAGAAGTCCACTGTTTGACATAAGCCTCCCCCAAGCGTCGCCACAACGACCGGTCCTGTGCACCTTGTGGGAGGCCTTCCAACGCTGCATCTTCCGGTACTCGGTCGCCACTCCAGAACCTTTCGTCTCCATCGACCATCTGTTCTGCGTGCAATGTGCCCTGCCCATTGCCACTTAAGTTTGGCGATTCTTCGATATGTCGGTAACCTTGGTTCTCCTGCAGACCCTATTTTATTTACTGCAAAAACGTTTGCTGTTTATTATAGAAACGAACTAGCGTATCATTAGAACGCTAAAACAAACAGAAACTTAACTAAAGTCATTAATCTTACACTTCCACCATCCTCCTAATGATCTCAACCCGTCGCTCTTGATGCCGATTCTGGTCAAGGAACAAGCAATTGCACTCCGCACCACAAAAAAATACAATGATTTATCTCTCACAGTTTACGACACAAGGAAATCGTATCTAATGATGAGTTACGATCATTCTGCTAGGAACTTAGACATGCGAGTGGAAACGGAAAAATATTTTTATTTATCTAAACTTTTTAAAACTTGGCACGCAACATTTTTATAGAGTTTTACTAAAGAAAAAGTTTGTCGTATAGAGTTTTGTATTGTATTAACTGGGTTGTTAAGCGTTTTTAGTTGAAGGTTTATCTTTATTGTTATTATTTCGTTTAAAATTATTTATTGGTAGCGGCACTATGGTATCGTTTTATAGAAACTACGATCATTACGTGCACGCTTACCTGAACCATCGAATCTATAAGTTACCTGAGAGTGTAGACAAAGAGAAATTCTACGAGAGTTTTTAGGATTCCGTACGTCGAAAGGAAAAAACGGATCTCTTATAGGATCACTTTGTTCTCCGTCCGTTTGTCTGTCTGTCTATCAAGACCCTTTACCTCAGAAACGCGTAAAGGCATCAAGTTGAAATTAAAACCGTATACTCAAGTCTGCAGTCCCTTAAAGCTGTGAAAAAATCAAACTTGTAAGTTAACGAAAAAAAAAGATACGGCCGTTTATGTTGCCAAAAACGTATATTTCGACACTCTCAAGGGAATAAAAATTCATAGGGTACTTCCTGTTGTCTTAGAATCTTGAAATTTGGCATGAAGCAAGGTCTTATAGCATTAGTATAGGAAAAAATCTGAGAACTGTAAATTTGTAGTTACGTTACAAAAAAAAACTTATTTTGCGATTCGTAAAAATCTTTGAAACTCGATTCGGAAATTAAACTGTTGTCATAGGTAAGTTTGTACGGAACCATCAGTGCGCGAGTCCGACTTGCATTTGTCCGGTTTTTTTATCGCGGTTAGCCTATCACTCTTTCTGAGTCCTTGCAAATTATAAGATGAAGGTAAAATCACATTTTTTTTTAATATGTTTTTTTCTTGTAATCTGCCTGCTTCAGGGCATTTAGCTAGAGGTCACGAACTTTCAAGTGTTCTTGAATGAACTTAACCTAGTGGCTAGTCCATCATCTTATGCCTAAAGATCATATGAGGTCATGGGGTACTTTTCTTTTTATTCGATGCAATGTGTTGGTCTTGTGCAAAAAAATCGCAAAACTAAATGTCATATTCTCTACAGCACTCCTTTCTAGCATCTTTTTGGAAAACTCTAATAAAATTCACAAGTGTTTTATGTCCTTTGAGCGGTGACAAGGTACGCAACCCGACGTACTGACACGAACTGACAAGAATGTTGAAATTGACGTTCTAATTTTAACTAGCAGGAGGCTGTGAGTTCAGAATTTATAATTAACTACACTTACAATTAGCTCCACCCCGGCTACGCAGGGATGATTTTTTTTGTTATTTAATTAATTTCTTTTAAACAAACTTTGTTCTGACAATTGAGAACGCGAAAAAAGAATTGTCCAGTTTGGTGCACTTAGTCGTTCAGAAGTAATGCGCGTACATACATATACATTTTTTATGACCTTGATAGCAGGTGATGATTTGTGGTCGAGAATGCAGCACGCTTGCCTAGAAGTAACCTATTCACTCTTGACTTAAACTTTAGCTTAGAACGAAGTTGCGGCTGCCCCGCCACTGTATTGCGTCTCGTGTGTTTGCGGAGGCGCGCATCGATTGCTTCTACGCTATTCTGCGCAAGCGATGCGCGTCAATGCTGAGCTGCCCCCCTAACCAAGTTACAACTGTTTCGTTTCTATTTTCTGTTCGTCGACCGCCTCAAGTCGGCCACGCCTCCCATTCCTTGGTTCATTTCACTTGGTGGAACATTTAAAAATATAAAAAATAGTTGTCCGCCTGTGTCGGGAACAGGGTCCAAGCTGCCGGTGGTTAGGGCTCCAGAGACAGGAACCTCCTCACAATGCGAGCCATATCGAGGAGTACAGCTGCCTTCTGTATCAGGTCCTTGATCCAACCGCGCAAGACAGCTTCGACAGATGGTCGTCGAAGCTTTTGGCTGTAAGGCCATTGGCGGTCACGACAATTATTATTATTATTATTAAAGACCCGTAGACAAAATGTAGCTATATAGACACACAGACTCAGGCCGGGAATTTTCATTTTTATTTATATAGATGTTAGGTGAAGATTTTCATTTCAGTTGTAAAGCAGTTTTTTTTGTACGATTTTATTTTTGAGATTGAGAATAATCAAATAGCTTATCCCACTCTAGGAGGGAGCAAGAGAGAGTGTAAAACTTTTACTGACGGAAAGCCTCCCGTGTTTCCTTCAGTTGCCCTTTGCATTCTATTCTTTTCATTCTCAAATAAGCATCAGTTCTAGGGTAGCTAAAAGCTTAAAGTCTGACATCCAATCATGTCAAGAAAAATGCATAGACTTCAATCAAGTAGCTTCTTTGGAAAGGTAAGGTAGAACGAATATGCTATACTTATGTATCTGTTAGAGAGTGCCATGGCTGATTCAGCGAAGGACGGTATTGAAACTTCAGCGGTCCTTCGAGCCGGATATTTCATTTTGCTCGAAAGTATCCCATTGGCACTCAGCTGCATCTGGTTTACAAAAAAGACAATTTTGATAAAAAATATTTTTTTACATCGCATCAGGCTTCTATTGTTCGAGCCTAAACGAAAACCGGTTTTTATTACCTCGGACTGTACAAAGCTTGTAGAATAATAATAAATTCTATAGAAACTCGGGTACATCCCAATACCCGTAAAACCCGCCCACCCAGTTTCACGGATTATGAATTTTCGAGCTCTGCGCCCAAATACCTCTAAAATTGATTTAAAGTTTTCATCCATTCGATGGAAGGGTGCAGGTCTTTATAAATTCTGCCCCAATGACGGGGTGACGGTTCTATCGATTACCACGAAATTTATGATCCCTCGTTTTTGCCGTGACGTTGAAAAATATCAAATTTAAGCCGACTGACGTAAAAACTGTGCGTCTACCGTACTATGTAAATGATATGTTTCTATTATCTTTTTTGAAGTCCCATTTCCGAAGACTTTTCGTAAATGAGAGTAGATATTTAGAAGACAGACGTATTTCACGGTTAATTAGGCGAACAAAAATATTACGGTATTCTGTAGGGATTCCTTGAATTTTATTATTTGTGGAATTCAAATAAAGTCTTAATTACAGGGCTGCGGCTTGAATTGAGGTCCTGAAAAATGTAGACAGATATGTTTTGTATTTTTTGAAAAATGTAGGCAGCTATTTTTTGTATTTTTTTTATTTAGATTCATTAGTTCTACTTTAAAAATATTCTGTTGCCAATTATTATCAAAACTACTTTCGAGATAATTTCAATCCATATCATTTGAACTAGCTTCTGCCAGCTGCTTTATCCAGCAGCTTTAAGTAAAAAGGTATCTATCGTATGCGCTAAGATATTGTATTGGAATTGTTACAAACAAGTGTTAATCCCGCTTACAAACAAGGGTTTATAAAATGTATAACATTTTTGGTCCAAAATCAATGATTTATTTATTTTTAGGGTACCGTACCTCAAAAGGAAAAAAACGGAACCCTTATAGGATCACTTTTGGTCCGTCCGTCTTTCTGCCTGTCTGTCAAGACGCTTTATCTCGGGAATGCGTGAAGGTATCGAGTTGAAATTAAAACCATATACTCAGGTCTGCGGTCCCTTGAGGCTGTGAAAAAATCAAACTACTGAGTTAATGAAAAAAAAAGATACGGCCGTTTATGTCACAAAAAACGCATATTTCGACACTCAAGGTAATCAAAATTCATAGGATACTTCCCGTTGATCTAGAATCCTGAAATTTGGCTTGAAGCAAGGTCTCATAGCACAAATATAGGAAAAAATCTGAAAACTGTAAATTTGTAGTTATTTATTATTATTTATTTATTTATTATATTCTTTATTGTACACCACATAAACAAAAATAAGGACAAACATAATTAAAAATAAGTGTACAATGGGCGGTCTTATCGCACAGGGCAATTTCTTACAGACAACCTTTGGATGGACTGAAAGAGAGGAGATGGATTTTTAGGGCTGTCAGTGTACAACTTCAGAAAAATACTAATAATACAGAATAACACAAATACATACATACAATAAAAGAAAAAAAAAAAACAAACAAAAACTTTTTTTGCGATTCGGAAAAATCTTCGTAACTCAATTCGGGAATTGAACTGTTTTCATAGGTAAGTTGTACGGAGCCCTCAGTACGCGAGTCCAACTCGCACTTGCCCAGTTTTTTATTTATTATCTGCCTATGTATCAAACTTAAACTAAATCCGTAATGCTGTTTGAGCATGAAAAAATAACAAACATATACACACAAATATCACAAACTTTAGCCTTTAAAATATTAGTATAAATTGTGCTTGTTAACTCAAATAAACGTCAAAAAAAAGCCTTGCCTATATTACATAAATTCCTTCTATTCAACAATACAAAAATACTATCGTAATAATACTGAAATATCGACAGCTTCATGAAAAATAAACGTAACATTTCCATAACGCGTCATTTTTCTTCGAATAAAGATTGTTCATCATATTCACATGTTTACGAAATCTCTTTGTTCTCGTCCAACACTTTTGGAACGTTTTTACCCCTACCTACCCGCCCTATACACAATCGACTCAGTTGTCAGTTGTGTCAATAACGTTACTGTCTTTTGTAGATTGAACGACAATAAACCCTTCGTCGGTGAATAAATCTCTAAGCGCTAGGCCACAGCTCGTACGCTCAAGCGACAAGCATCTTGCGAGCTACATCATATGTCACTTAAAGACTACTATGATGTTAGCAAAGGAGGAGGTCACACGTGCACGCGCGAGGGCGCGGCTCTCACGGCCCAGCCGCCGGGATCCCGATCCCGATTTCCGGCCACCGTAGGCGCGGGCTTGCAGACGGCGAGCAATGTGTAACTCGCCGTCCGATCTTCCGGTAACCGTCCGGACCGAGCCCAAGTCGTCCATGGCGCGTACTGTTCCACGCGCGCCTCTAGGAGATGTCAGCTAACCGTAGAGGCGCAGCAGGGTCGAAGCTTACTGGGGCCAAGGGTCTGCTTCTGATAGGAAGACTCGGTATGAAAGGCAACGAAGGAACAGGAGTGGGTTTTTAGTCAATGAAAGTCTGACACATCTTCCCACACCGCATAAGAGCGGGGGATGTCATTGGATAATTTTACAACCGAAAAAAAAAAACTGTGCCCTTTATTCTACTATTGTCACTAAAAGACTACTGTGCCCGTTGTTCTTGTTATGTCAATACAATTCTACTATGTGCACGGTAAAAGGTACCACTTGAATAACTAAAAGACTACTATGCTCGTTGTACTTTTTGTGTCACTAAAATACTACTGCGCCTTTTGTAGCTCTTGTGTCACTACAAGACCATTGTGTCCGTTGTTCTTGTTATGTCAATAAAATTCTACTGTGTGACCGGTGTAGGTACAACTTGAGTCACTAAAACGCAACTATATGCTCGTTGTACTTTTTGTGTCACTAAAATATTACTGCGCCTTTTGTAGCTCTTGTGTCACTACAAGACTACTGTGCCCGTTGTTCTTGTTATGTCAATAAAATTCTACTGTGTGCCTGGTGTAGGTACCACTTGAGTAACTAAAAGACAACTATATGCTCGTTGTACCTTTTATGTCACTAAAATACTACTGCGCCTTTTGTAGCTCTTGTGTCACTACAAGACTACTGTGCCCGTTGTTCTTGTTATGTCAATAAAATTCTACTGTGTGCCCGATGTAGGTACCACTTGAGTCACTTAAAAGCAACTATATGCTCGTTGTATGTGTCACTAAAATACTACTGCGCCTTTTGTAGCTCTTGTGTCACTACAAGACTACTGTGCCCGTTGTTCGTGTTATGTCAATAAAATTCTACTGTGTGTCCGTTGTAGTGTACCACTTGAGTAACTAAAAGACAACTATATGCTCGTTGTACCTTTTGTGTCACTAAAATACTACTGCGCCTTTTGTAGATCTTGTCTCACTACAGACTACTGTGTCATTTGTTCCTCTTATGTCACTAAAATACTACTACGCTCGTTGTTCTTCTTCTGTCACTAAAAGAAAGTAGATATTACCATCGTCCCTTTGCACCCCTGAGACCTTTTCTCATTACTCTTGCAGTTAATTTCAGTATCTCGATGTTGTATTGTTATCTTAAGTGATTACTGGGGATACTGTGATTCTATTCCTTTTTTATTTGAATTAGAAACAGCTTGCTTGTAGGACCTTCATGGATTATTACGTACCTTATGTACATACTAGCTGTTGCCCGCGACTTCGTCCGCAACATGTTATGTAAAAGTCCAGATCCAGATGTATGAACGTCAATGAACAGAAAGAGTATGTATGGGTCGTAGCAGTTGGCATGTCTGCCTACCCCAAGGGAAAAGGCATTAGTTTATGTATGTTTCTAGTTTATGTTCTGGTAAAACAATATTGTATGATTTTAATCCCTCGCCACAGTGAGCACGCCACAATCGCAGCGGTAATGCCTGTCTTTGAGGTGTCACTACAGAGGCGTCACGGCATCCTCTCTTTGTGTAGGACTCATCGGATGTGGATATTTTGGAAGGTATCTGTATCAAATTCAGCGGGAAGTAACACTCGGATCTCACCATTGTGCGGATCGCCCGGAGAATACGGTGGAAGTCGTTCCCGCTTGGTCGGAGCGCCGCCGTGTCCTCATGGAGGCGATTGGTAGAGAAAATGACAACCAGTAGCCTCCTTCAGCAAATGTATAGGGTCCTCTAGGACCGATGTCTGCTGGGGCTGCGAGATTGTTTGAAAGAGTTACTTCGTGTAATACATTTCGCCTCAATAATATTTCACTGAAGAGTTTAAGCAGTTAGACAGCTTTAGTAGAGGTAAACGAAGGAGCATAATCGGGACACCGACCTTCAGCTGGATAACGTGCACTGATAGTGCAAAGCCTTAAGTGAATCCAAAAACTACCATCATCATCAACTATCTTCCTCCACAACAGTACTTATGAAGGATTTTCGAGAGCATACTTACATTGATTGTTGTAGCTTGATCCTTTTGGGCGTGGTGGTTCATTTACCTAGGATTTTTGGTGTGTATTTAACTGACGTCCCCGTATATCAGACAAATGTTTTTTCAATAGTGGGAACTACCCTTTAAAGAGTCTCCAACTTTTGAATGAATTTCGGCGAAATCTTGAGTGCGTGTATCCCCGTCCAATCGAACTCGCATATTGATGACCAAACCGAGAAATTACTGACGCCGATTGTCTCTATGAGGACACGGCGGTTCACCCAAGCTGGATAGACCTCCACGGCATGCTACACCGGGAGCTTCGGGCAATTCGCAAAATGGTAATATCAGCGTAATTCCAACCGAATCCGGAACAGAAACCGTTCGAAATACCAGTGCCAATACCATAATCCAATACCATAATCCAGTGTTGGTCACCACTCACTGCAAGGAGGCAATGTCCAGATGTCGACGTAAGGCTGCAAGGAATCTGAGATACATCATACGTTGTCGAACTGAGATCAGAAAAAAACATTCGAGCTCGTTTTATATGAAGCAGTGACTGCAAATAATAAAACACGCTATTATTAGGCAGCAAGGTGCCATCATCCTGGAGGACACAGTGAAGCATACATTGGAGGTGTGCCCCGCACTCGGGCCCTGGTTCGGGCTATGGTCCAAAGCGAGGAGAAATGGCCGGAGGTTGCCTCCTTCTGCAAAGCCGTAATGCTAGCGAAGGAGGAGGCCGCTCCACTCTGAGCCGAGATTCCGACACCGACTACCAGCCACGGTAGACGCGGGCTTGCGGACGTCGAGCAATGGGTAGCTAGCCGTCCGGCCGTCCGGTAGTTGACCGGACCAAGTCCAGTCGTCAACAGCGCGTAGTGATCCACGCGCTCCTCAAAGAGATGTCGCAAAGGGCAACTGAAGGACACAGGTGTGGTTCAGTTAGTAAAAGATTGACACGCCCTCCCGCCCCAACCAGAGCGGGAGAAGTCACTGGATAATTTCCACCCTTAAAAAAAGAATAAAAAGGTGCCATCGTCATCATTATCATTTCAGCCGAAAGACGTCCACTTTTGGACACAGGCCTCCCCAAGTGTCACCATAATGACCGGTCCTGTGAGTATCGCATCCATCGGATTCCCGCGACCCTCACCAGGTCATCGGTAACGTCCACCTGGGGGCCTTCCAACGCAAGGTACCATGTAACCCCTTCCAAAAATTTGGCCGTGTTATTTTAAAGTCAATAATTCAATACATATAGGTCAATTAACTTGTTACAACCACGGGGGAAAAAAAATAGAACTGTCTGCAAACGTGGGCGATGGTCATTCTTCCGCCACTCAGAAAATTACATAAATTACACAATGCCATCTATCTATCAAATTTAATATGAATTTCAAATGCCATTGTCATCATTATTTCTACTTTGAGTCTTTAAATGGTGTTGCGAGTATCTGAATTGCGTGTGGTGTTACATTTTACTTCTTGAAAACTTTAAATTTACACATATATCTTTCGATATAGTCAACCGATTGAGATGAAACAAAGCCTTAAGTAATCTTTTAAGTGACACACAATTTTAATGTTTAAAAGTTATCTACATTTTATATTATTAACATTTTGCGTGATACGCACACAACTAAAAACTTCTACAGATATATTGTGTGTAGATATAAAAAAATGTAAGCATGCAAAAATATAATTATATAAAAAAATCTTATTTACGGTGAAAAAATAAAATAAAAATAAAAATTTCTTATATGAGAGCCATATTATGGGACTCGAACCATCTTTATATTACACGCAAGTCTAGATACGAAACCACTGTGCTGAGGTCACCGATGATTACATTTTAAAATAGTCGTTCTTATATAAACGTTATAACAGACTGGTTGGCTCCTAATCGATGATAGCGTGATGATTTTCCTTTCAGAAGTTAAATTTGCAGCTAAATAGAATAATGTAACAAAATAGTACGTGATTTTACTCGCCGCTTTGATTTTATTATTTGTTTTGATTAGTTTTTACAAAATATTTAGAAGATATCGAATAGAAATGTCAATATTATTTTGAAAAAATGGTAAAAGTTATTTTATTATAAAAAAATAAGATAAAATAGTGTTTAATATAAATTGATTCTAGATTTCCAGACTGGCCTGTCGCTCTAGACGTTAGTGGCCCTGACTGCTGAGGTCCTGGGTTCGATTCGCGCGCCCAAGACAAATGTATGTCTGATAAGTACGATCATTTTTTCTGTGGCTGGGTCCAGTTTATTCTATAATATTAATTTTCGCCGATGGCTGATGGCCGGAGTGGCGACCGCGTACCGGAAGACGCAGCGTTGGAAGGCCTCCTACAAGGTGGACCGATGACTTAGTAAAGGTTGTGGGAATCTAATGGATGCGAGATGCACAGGACCATTCATTGTGGCGACACTGGGGGAGGCCTATGTCCAACAGTGGACGTCTATCGGTTGAAAGGATGATGATGATGATTTATTTATTTAGGAATATATAACTATGTTTATCTGTTATCTAGTACTCATAGCACAAGCTCCGCTTAGTTTGGGACAAGATGACGTTGTGTTAAAATTTTGAAAGATTATATTATCACATTACATTATTTGCCTTATTTTTACCGATTTTCATTAATTCATTCAACGTCAGTAAAAGTCTATGAGAAACTCATGGCTAAAATTATAACAGCTACACGGTTCCAAGGTCAAGGTTCAGCAACGTATACCGAGTTCAATCTATGGATGGGTAAACATCATTATGGATAGTCAGAATCCAGGATGTCTCATACCAGTCTTGCTAAAGATTATTGTGGTACCTAATCACTGGATTGTGGAGCTCGGGTAGGCAGTCGCTCCATGTAAAATCTGATATCCTGCGTTTTACTTGCCTGATGGTAAGCGATGATTTAATCGATGATGGAGCACGCATGCCCAGAAGTAACCTATTCACTCTTGACTTAAAGACCTTAAAGTTGTAGCTATCAGGAAACACAGGTTCCTGCAAAGAAATTTACTACTTAGCTACCCACAATAAAACGTGTTCTCAAAACGTTTTCTGCGTAGTAGCGTCATGATGGAGATTTAACTGAAAGTCGATCTACATATGTAGCTGGAAAAAGGCTAGACAAATTGATCAGTAAAAACATTAACAAAAACCTGTTGGACACAGGCCACCAATTGTCGCCATAAAGACTGGTCCTGTGCGCCTCGCATTCATCGGAGTCCCGCGACCCACACAAGGTCATCTGTTCACTTTGCTCCCACAAGGCCTTCCGACGCTGCATCTTCTGGTACGCGATCGCCACTCCAAAACTTTTCGACCTCATCGACCATCTGTTCTGCGAGCATTGTGACCTGCCCATTGAAACTTAAGTTTGGCGATTCTTCGGGCTATGTAGTTAACCTTGATTTTCCTGCGTATATCTTCATTTCTGATGTGATCACGCAAGGAAACTTAGAGCATAGCTCTTTCCATTGCTCTTTGGGTGACTTTAAGCCTTCTGATGAGATCTACGCTTTGGAACGTGCAATTTAGCTTCACTTGTATTTTTTTTTGACTGACCGACATTTTGACAATTCAAAAGTGCCTGTAATAGGTCTATTTGAAATAAACGTTTCTGATTTCCATTGTAAGCGACCACTATTCAAAGCCAAATGTCATCACTAACCACACGCACTGGTCTGAGCCTTTCGTCTTGAAACACTGTGGTGGACGAGAAGATACCGCGCAGTTTCCCGAACGCTGATCAGCCGAGTCGGATGCGACAATTGACCTCTTTCTCGAAGTTCCCAACTGGACCGTGCCACTCGAAGAATCTAGAAACGCCAAACTTAAATGACAGAGTAATACATCGTAAATATATCTTAGCCAGCATAATAGTTGAAACATAATTAATTATTTTTTTGTATAAGAACCACGACAAGTTATCTTTAGTTGTATCACTGGAAGAAATGACGTTGTTTTTTAAATAGATTTCACGCTCACTAACCCCACCAGCCAACGCTACGTTGCATTTCTAACGGTTTCAGCTTCGCTGAAGAATCGGTACACAGGTTTTTTCAGCAGACAAATGAAAACTTCAACTCCTACATCTAAGGTACATTTTGCATTGACAATTTTTCCTCTGCTATCTTTTACAGCTCCACGCTCGAGTTAAGTTTCTAGTACTTCGTGGTTTTTATAAAATGAAGTGAAGAAAATAACGTTCTTGAGATATTAAAACGCTTAAAGTATATGTGCTGTAAAATGTCAAGGGTTTTGAAAATTCTGCTTTTTAAGTATCGTCTGCATATATCGACGCATCTAAACGCTACGGATTTACGGTTCCGGTAAAGGAGGCTAACATCTGGATGGGAGTAGTGGATAATACGGGGCCGGAAAGTATGGCAAAAGAAATAAGATGCGTCTACTTCCTAGCAGTGGGTGATTCCAAAGTCACACCTAAATAATGACACCTAAAGCAGCATAAGCATAATCAGCCTTTTTAATGTTCCCACTGCTGGGACTCAGGCCTCCTCTCTAGGATAGGGAATGGGCCGTTATCCTAAACGCGGGCCCAGTACTGGTTAGTGAATGTCACATGTCTTCGCGGGAATCGTTCGGTCCATGGTCCTTTATGGCGCACCGGTATGGGCGCCGGCGCTGCGAAAGCGGCCGGCGGCCCGGCCGAACGCGTGCCAGAGGATCATGGCCATACGGATGGTGCGAGGATACCAGACGATTTCCCGCGAAGCGGCGAGCCTCCTTGCTGGCCAGCCACCATGGGATCTGGAGGCAACAGTCCTTGCACACATGCACGATCTGCGCATGGAGATGCAACGCCGGGGCGAATCTCCGCTGCCGCGACAAGTCGCAGCATGGCGGACAGAGCTCCGGCGGGTTCTCATGGAGAAATGGCGACAGCGACTGTCGCAACCCAGCGCTGGGTACGCCACAATTATGGCGGTAAGTCCTCTCTTTGAGGCGTGGTTGGAAAGACCTCACGGCGTCTTCACCTTCCGCATAACGCAGGTTCTCACCGAACACGGTAAGTTCGGGAAGTTCCTGCACCATCCGGTGCAGAAGCGACGCCCTTCCTTCCTTCTCGTGCGGAAGCGACGCCCGGGTGTTGCCACTGTGTGGACTGCCTGGAGGACACGGTGGAGCACATGGTGGAGGTGTGCCCCGCTTGGGCAGAGCAACGCCGTGTTCTCGTGGGGGCGATCGGCGGCGGCGATCTCTCGCGCCGGGCCTTGGTACAAGCCATGGTTCGGAGCGAGGAGGAATGGCAGGCGGTCGCCTCCTTCTGCGAAGAAGTAATGCTAGCAAAGGAGGCGGCCGATCGCGTGAGGCAACGGTCCTCACGCCCTAACCGCTGCCGGGATTCGGCAGGCGGACGGCGAGCAATGGGTGGCTCGCCATCCGACCGTCCGGTAACCGTCCAGACCGAGCCCAAGTCGTCGACGGCGCGTATTGTTCCACGCGCGCCTCATGGAGATGTCAGCAAATCGTAGGGGCCCAGCAGGGTCGAAGCCTACTGGGGCCATTGGTAGTGTGAAAACGAAACCCGGGGCCCTGGGACGAAGGAAACGAAGGAACAGGAGTGGGTTTTTAGTCAGTAAAAGTCTGACACTATCTCCCGCACCGCCCAAGAGCGGAATTTGTCATTAGATGATTTTCCCACCTAAAAAAATAAAACATGTCTTCGAATTTTTGATTCTAGGACATGCCGGTTTCCTCACCATGCTTTCCGTTTTAAGAGCAGTGGTGGTAAAATAAATTACACAAAGTAATGCGCCTGGCTGGGTTTGAACCCACGACTTACAACTCGTAAGCCAGGGCCATTACCACTCGACCACCACTGCTCTAATGACACATAGGTGACTTAAAATAAATTAATCTAATTAAATCTATCACAGGTGTTATGGAACCCACTCATCATCGTAATACGCTTTAATCCCTTAAATATTGCATGATATTGTTTAGACTCATTAGAGACAGCGCTCGAATTGCCAGCTGTACACTGTAGGTTCATAAGCAGTAGATTCAAAGCATCTTATTTTTTGCGTTTTGTATAGGGACATATGCGCTGGATACGAACAAGTTCGACCAAAGTGTATAAAAGAAGCACAAAATAATACTCTCCTTTTTTTGAGGTGGGAAGTCATCAATTGACTTGTAAGGCTCCAGGGTGGGGCGAGAGGGCATGTTAGACTTTTACTGACTAAAACCTACCTATGTCCTTCAATTGCCTTTTGCATTATAGGGCCACGGTAACTCTTTCAAACAACATTTACGTGGTCCTAGTGGGTATGGGCCCGACTAGTCCCTTACGGTTTTGACATCTCTTTGAGGCACGCGTAGAATACTATACGCCGTTAACAACTTGGGCTCGTTCTTTATCGGACCGCCTTCTCATCACCTTGTTTTTTTTTTCGGTGGGATAATCAATCAATGGCATCCCCGCTCTTGGGCGGGGCGGGAGATAGTGTCAGACTTTTACTGACTAAAAACCCAATCCTGTTCCTTCGTTGCCTATCGTACCAGTGCCGAGTCTTCCTTTCAACTCATCATCTGCAAGCCGTGGATAGCCTTGCGTTTTCCGACGCTTGGGGCGTCTTCTGTGGCGGCTGGGGCGTCAGGAAGGCCATTCATTTACGGTTGTGGCCGTCTTTTTCGCTCGTATTACTACCTAACTACTTCACAGAAGGAGGCGAACGCTTCCCCTCTCGCTCTGGATCATGGTCTGTACCAGGGCCAGGCGTGAGATACCCTATTTATATAAGTAATAATGATAGCCCAAAAATCAAACGATCATTTTCTTTGGTAATAAATTACGTTTCAAATTTATTCCAAGCCGACTGCTGTTTGATCTCCTACATATTTATGACTGAATCCGATTAAATGCTGCAACAGAAAACGTAGAAATGAGATGCAAGCTTGTTGAAATAATCCGATATCTTTAGTTCACCTTCCAACTTGACTATCAGATTGGTTTTCTGCACTAGAAATATGTTTCTGTATAGGGCCGATGCTTGCTAGGACTGCGATAACATTTGAAAGACTAACCGTTGCCCTAGAACGCAAAAGGTAACTGAATGATACAGATGGGTTTTTAGTCAGTTAAAGTCTGACACGCAGTCTCGCTCCACCCTAGAGCACCTAAAAAAATCTAGATTTAGGCTTGTGGGCTTGCGGAGGAGGAGCAATGGGTAGCTCGCCATCCGGCCGCTAAGTAACAGTCCAGACTGAGTCAAAGTCGTCGACGGCGCATAGTATTCCACGCGCGCCTCAAAGAGATTTCAGTAAACCGATAAGTATCCAGCAGGGTTGAAGCCTACGGGAGCCATGGGTTTTCTTTCAAAAGGGAAACCCGTGTTCCTGAAACGCAAAGGGTAAAGAAAGAACATAGGTGAAGTTTTAGTCAGTAAAAGTCTGATACACCCACCCTCTCCAACTTAGAATGGGAGAAGTCATTGCATGATTTCCCACCTAAAAAAAACCGTGGAGCAAGAGAAGTAATTTGATAATACCCTACCTACGACAATTGATACAAAAACTGTCTCGCTTTTACATGCCTTTCAACTAAGAGCTATATTCCGCCGGGACACCATGGCGGCGCGATCAGTTGCGCCGCCATGGTGTCCCGGTGAAATATAGCTCTTACATACTCTTTGGTCGGGGAGTCACTGGCGGCCGGACTGGAGTCCGAGCTGGTCGCGCCACCAAATTGGTTGCGCAACCAAACGGACACCAGGTGAGTAACTCTCTATAGAGCTGTATACATTTTGTTGGTAGCGGCGACTGGTCGCGCCGCCATGGTGTCACGGTGAAATATAGCCCTTAAAGCCACTTAAATTTTAACCAGCAAAATAAACAAAGTTCACTCATATACCTGTTCTCGTTTGTGCTAACGCTAACAGAATTGCCAATAAACTAATTGCTAATCTTCTTGGTGTAGGTAAAATGGGAGACTCGTTTTCAGTTGCAGCTGCTCCGGAATTCGAGAGTTTTTGTCTATTTTTGGTGCCCGCTCAATGAAAACGCTTGCTGAAATAGAAAACTTCGTGATTTTTTGCCATTTCGGTAAAGTCAGAAGTCCGATGAACGAAAATTCAATTGTGACTCATTTTATAAGGGTTCCGTTTACCGCAGTCGGCAATACGGAATCCTTTTTTTTGTATCACAACTATCACACAATGCCGTCTAGTTCCAAGCTAAGCAGAGCTTGTGTTATGAGTACTAGACAACTGATAAACATACTTATATATTTCTAAATACAAACATATTATAGATAAATTACACCCAGACAGAACAAATGATCGTGCTCATCACACAAACTTTTGTCCTGGGTGGGAATCGAACCCACGATCTCCGGCATAGCAGTCAGGGCCACTAACCACTAGGCAGACCATTCGAACTTTATTGAACCCTTATTGGTGGTCCGTCTGTCCATCTGTCAAGATTCTTTTTCTCAGGAAAGCGTGATGATGGTGGTATAGCTGAAATTATTATCAAATACTCCGGTATGCTACTCCTTGGAGCAGTGAAAACATCAAACTTATAAGTCAATGCAATTTAAAGATAACGCAGTTTACAAGTAAAAAAATGTTCTTATACAGAGTCGTTTAGGAATATAGGTATATTTTAACACTCGCAAGAAAATCAAGGCCTATAAAGTACTTCACGTTGACCTAGAATCCTGTAATCTTACAAGAAGCAATTAAGGTCTCATAGCACTAGTAAAGAAAAAAGGCTGAAAACCGTACATTTGTAGTAACATCACAAATTCATTACTTTTTTTGCGACTTGGAAAAATCTTCGAGACCCAGTTTGAGAATCGAACTATTTACATAGACAAGTTTGTACGGAACCCTCGGTAAGCTCAACTCATACTTGACCGGTTTTTATTATAGATATACCTGCGTTTTACCACTATTTCACCTGATAGTAAGCGATAATGTGGTCGACAATGACCACTATCTCACCTGATAGTAAGCGATAATGTGGTCGACAATGACCACTATCTCACCTGATAGTAAGCGATAATGTGGTTGACAATGACCACTATCTCACCTGATAGTAAGCGATAATCTGGTCGACCATGCCACTATCTCACCTGATAGTAAGCGATAATGTGGTCGACAATGACCACTATCTCACCTGATAGTAAGCGATAATGTGGTCGACAATGACCACTATCTCACCTGATAGTAAGCGACAATGTGGTCGACAATTACCACTATCTCACTTGATAGTAAGCGATAATGTGATCGATGATGGAGCACGCTAGCCTAGAAGTAACCTATTCACTCTTGATTAAAAGAACCCTTGGTTGCAGCTATCAGGAAACAGACTTTAGAAGAGACTGACTTCTGAGTTTGTTTCTGTGTTTTTTCTCAAGGTAGTCAGATAGGAAACATCGGCCTCATCTAGTTTAAACTGACGAAAAAAAATTGACGTGTAAAAGTGTTTTTTTTTTAAACCTATTTGCAAAATAAATATAATTTATCATTTACAGACTCAGGAAATTCTTCTCCTTAGCTATAGGCGTGATTTATTCCGTTCTAATACCAAAAACTAGTACCACTTGTATTTGTTTAAAATCATATTTATTTTCCATTCCAAACGAATACCAACTTGAGTTTAATACAGTCAGCTCAGTTGAACGTAATTAAAATAAATTGGATTTCTAATATTTTTACGTATTTTTTTTTCCGTTTCGGATTTAACTGTTTTTTCATTTAATAAAAGGTGTTATGATTACACTTAAAGCATTTGTATTAATTATACCTTATATTATCTTTGGACGTGTTTTTAAATATGCATAAGCATAAACCATAATCAGCCTTATAATTTTCCCACTGGGACTCAGGCTTCCGCTCTCTAGGAGAGGGAATGAGCCGTAATCCACCACGCGGGCCCAGTACGGGTTGGTGAATGTCACATGTCTAATAAAAACAAAATTTTAAATATAAGTTCAAACAAATACCAGTGGTATCAGTTGTTGGCATTTAAATGGAATAAATCACAGGCTTGTGTCTAATTTTTGCTATAGACTATGCCAGGAAACAGGAAAGTAATACTGCAACCAAAACTTCTTTGTTTTAATCTAGGCCGTGATCTACGCGTGATGCATAATTTTATTCTCAATCATCGTAAGCATACTTTTGAACGACAAACGGAACGTTTGCCAAATTCTAGATCGATTAGTCATATATAATAAAAAATATATTATATACAAATGCCTTATATTTCTGCTAAACTAGATAAATAGGTCGCTAGATATTTGACTTCCAAAAAAGGTGACCATGATGACCTTGGCCTGATGCCATAATCCTAACACTTGGGCGTCGTATTGATTGAATGTTATTGATGAGTGTTGTTAAATGTGGGTATGGTAATAGACTTGCTAGCTATCAAAAAACTGCGGAAATGTTTGAATGAGTGATCGGGGTCCTAGAACGCAAACGGCAACTGAAGTTTGGCATCTAAGCATAAATCAGCTTTATAATGTTTCCACTGCTGGGACTCAGGACTCCTCTTTAGGAGAGAGAATGGACCGTAACAGCCCCCCTAGCCAAGTTACGACCGTTTCATTTCGATTCTCTTGCGTCGAACGCCTTGAGTAGGCCACGCCTCGAAACGAAACGGTCGTAACTTGGCTGTTAGGAGGGCTGAACCTTTAGTAGACTGACCGTGCGCTTTGGAAACGTTTGAAATAGTGACCGAGGCCCTAGAACGCAAAAGGGAACTGACGGACGCAGGTGGGTTTTAGTCAATGAAAGTCTGACATGCCCTCTCGCTCCATTTTGAAGCGCGAGAAGTCATTTGGAGATTAGCCACCTCAAAAAAAAATGCCACGTGGGCTCAACTCATTGACGGTTAGCGGGCCAAGTTGGAGGCCCGCAACGTGTGGCTGGGGACTCTGAACCGAGACCCGTGGGGACGCCCCTACAAGGTGGTGCGGGAAAAACTCCGCCCCTGGGCTCCCCCACTCACGCAGAGTCTCCGGCCCCAGATTGTGGAGGGTGTGGTGAGCAATCTGTTCCCTGCGCGAGGGGAACACTCCCCCCCGCTCATGGCTCCGCCACCAGCGGTGTCTAACGCGGATCACGATGGCGACGACGACGGCAATGCTCCAGAGGTGACCGAGGTAGAGATGAGTGTGGCGGTACGAAGGCTGAGTGCCAAGAATACCGCCCCAGGACCCGACGGCTTGCCTGGTAAAGCCTGGGTCCTGGCCATGGAGGCTCTCGGGTCTCGATTAAGAGGGCTCTTCAGCGCATGCATGGAGAGGGGCCAATTCCCACTTCACTGGAAGACGGGGAAACTGGTCCTTATCGCGAAGCCAGGGCGCCCTGCGGACTCTCCGTCCGCGTATCGGCCCATTGTGCTGCTCGACGAGGTGGGCAAGCTCTTTGAAAGAGTAATTGCAGACCGCCTCGTCGCGCACCTAACACGGGTGGGGCCAGATCTGGCGGACGGCCAGTTCGGCTTTCGCAGGAGGCGCTCCACGGTGGACGCCATCATGCGCGTGCGAGCTCTCACGACGGGGGATGCGGTGTCCCAGGGCAGGTGCGTCGTGGCGGTGTCATTGGACATCGCCAACGCCTTCAATTCCCTGCCCTGGAGTAGCATTAGGGGGGCACTCCGGTATCACCGGGTGCCCGACTACCTCTGTCGTGTGATCGAGGCCTACCTGTCGGACAGGTACATCATCTACCCTGGTCACCAGGGAGAGTGGAAACGGCGAGAGATGTCGTGCGGTGTTCCGCAGGGATCGGTACTAGGACCGCCCTTGTGGAACATCGGCTACGACTACGTGCTGCGCGGCGACCTCCCTGACGGGGTCAGTGTGGTCTGTTACGCAGACGACACGCTGGTCCTGGCGCAGGGAGAGTCGTACCAGGCGGCGGTCGAATTAGCGACAAGCGGGGTTGCGATAGTCGTTGATAGGATCCAGCAGTTGGGACTCGAGGTGGCGCTGCACAAGTCCGAGGCCATGTGTTTTCATGGCCCCCGGAGCGCGCCGCCTCGGCGCTCCCAATTAACGGTAGGAGGAGTTCACATCGGCGTCGGGTCGACGATGAAGTACCTGGGACTCGTCCTCGACAGCCGGTGGAATTTCGAGGAGCACTTCCGACGTCTGGCTCCCAAACTGAATCGGGCTGGGGCTGCCCTCAAGCGGTTACTGCCCAACCTCGGGGGTCCAGACGCCTCCTGCCGGAGGCTCTACGCAGGCATCGTCCGGTCCATGGCCCTTTATGGGGCGCCGGTGTGGGCGCCGTCACTGCGAAAGCGACCGGCGGCCCAGCTGAACGCGTGCCAGAGGGTCATGGCCATACGGATGGTGCGGGGATACCGCACGGTTTCCCGTGAAGCGGCGAGCCTCCTTGCTGGCCAGCCACCATGGGATCTGGTGGCAACAGGCCTTGCACTCATGCACGATCTGCGCGTGGAGATGCAACGTCGGGGTGAAACTCCGCTGCCGCGACAAGTCGCGGCATGGCGGACAGAGCTCCGACGGGGTCTCATGGCGGAATGGCGACAGCGACTATCGCAACCCAGTGCTGGGCACGCCATAATTATGGCGATAAGTCCCCTCTTTGAGGAGTGGCTGGAAAGGCAACACGGCGTCCTTACCTTCCGCATGACGCAGGTCCTCACCGGACATGGTAAGTTCGGGAGGTTCCTGCACCGGATTCGTGCGGAAGAAACGCCCGGGTGTCACCATTGTGTGGACCGCCCGGAGGACACGGTGGAGCACACGTTGGAGGTGTGCCCCGCTTGGGTAGAGCAACGCCGTGTCCTCGTGGGGGCGATCGGCGGCGGCGATCTCTCGCGCCGGGCTTTGGTACAGGCCATGGTCCGGAGCGAGGAGGAGTGGCAGGCGGTTGCCTCCTTCTGCGAAGCAGTAATGCTAGCAAAGGAGGCGGCCGATCGCGTGAGGCAACGGTCCTCACGCCCCAATCGCCGCCGGGATTCCGATCCCGATTTCCGGCCATCGTAGGCGCAGGCTTGCGGACGACGAGCAATGGGTGGCTCGCCGTCCGACCGTCCGGTAACCGTCCGGACCGAGCCCAAGTCGTCGACGGCGCGTGCTGTTCCACGCGCGCCTCAAGGAGATGTCAGCAACTGTAGGGGCCTAGCAGGGTCGAAGCCTACCGGGGCCAAGGGTCTGATTCTGAAAGGAAGACTCGGCCCTGGTACGAAAGGCAACGAAGGAACAGGAGTGGGTTTTTAGTCAGTAAAAGTCTGACACTATCTCCCGCCCCGCCCAAGGGCGGGGGATGTCATAAGATGATTTTCCCACCGAAAAAAAAAAAAAAAAAAAAAAAAAAAAAAAAAAAAAAAAAAAAAAAAAAAAAAAAAAAAAAAACTCATTGACGGTTGGTGTGGCTAGAAAAGTTTATTGGCATAAATATGTTAATAGATACAACACAGATTGTCTAGAAATCTATACAGAAGAAAGAAAAAATATTTTTTCTTGGAAGAATATTCAAATGAGATGAGGGTATCTTTAATGTGGATACTACAGATCTTATTGGCTATTGAAAAGACAACAGCTGGAACAAACGGCTCTTCTTTTTCCACACTTGTAAACAGATAGCCATTCGAAGAACTTTATACTTTAACGAAGTAGGGTACCTAACCATATGTATCGATATAGCAATCGAAGAAGAAGTGCTATTTTAGTTTTTTTTTTTCGTTATACGTGCCAGTAATAACTTTTCTCTACTTTTGACTTTCTTATTTATTGCCTTTTTCTTTGACAAAAGTTGACAAATATTTCTTGACATTCTCATCGTTTCAGTACTTACATGACATTTTAAGTTTTAATTATTATTATTTTTTTATAATTTTTAATATCACAATTTTATTAAAATATTTTAGTACAATTTATTATACTAAAACATCTTACAACTAATAAAATATCAACATATACTACGTCAGTAAATAACTTACAAACGTCATAAAATAAAAATCTTATTTATTTATATACTTTATTGTACAAAAAGATAATAAATAACATAATTGGATCCTTAAACTTAAAAACATACAATTCATCATCATCATCTTCCTGCCCTTGTCCCGTGTTAAAAACATACAATTGGTGGCATTATATCTCGCTCTGGGTGGAGCGAAAAGGCGTGGTAGACTTTTACTGAATTAAACTCACCGGTATTCTTTCAATTGCTCTATCAAATCCACCCAAAGGTCGTCTATTAAATATCGTTTTTTACCGACCGCTCATTGTTACAATCAATATTATGCTTAAGAGGGTCTTTTTTCACTCGCCTATCATCAACATCGAGCATGGTTTAAAAGCTTGTTACTTCATCTAACGCAATCCAACGCGATGTTTAACAAAAAGGTAACGCAAAAAAAGAGAGACAACGCCTGAAAATTCTGTTAGCATTCGGTAATTCCGTGATTTATTCGAATATTTTACAAAACTTGTTCCAGGAAATACGTGATTTTCTAAACCCTTAATATTTTTTGAAAAATATTGTCGTCATTCAGAATCTTGATAAAATTTGCAAGGCTTCTATTGTTATACTTTTTTGACTTTTTTAATTTTTGGGTAAATTATGAAGTGTCAAAATATAAATATATATATATTATATAATGTAGAGGTCTTTACTGGATTAGTTTTACACAAATTTATAAATTTATTTTAATAGAAGCCTAGATAATATCAACATAATACTGTGTTTCCAAAATATCTAATGAAAAATGTGTATAAAAGTCATAATCGCGTAAGAGCGGTTGTATGAAAAACAGTGAAAACGTCGAGTTGCATCCATGTAATTTTTATGGAGTATAGTAAAGTGTGTATCTATTTAGACCAGTTTAATAATTTTCATATCTTTATTAATATTTACAGAGATTAAACAACCTTAGGTGCCTTTGTCCCGCGTTATTAATTCATGTCGGTGCAACATGTTTTTTTTTGCCATTCTGTCCTGTCACCCGTCTTCACAATCATATCACTATCACTGTCTTTTCATTCATATCACTCCACATACAATCGCAAAAATTCTTAATTCTACACATTCGCTTATTTTTTATTTTTTACTGTAATTATAGTTAGTTAAGTATTTCTAAAATGTAAATTATTATTCGTGCAAATAAATGCTAGCATTTTTATTTTACACATTTAAGTATCTTTTAAACTGATTCAAAAGGTAAATTACTTACTAAAGTCTACATCCAGACATTTGCAGAGAAAGAAATTAGACTACAGCCATTTCCAAAGCTCTAACAGTGAAGAAAAACAGCATTAACTATTCTTCAATATCTTTCCCATCTCGACGAATCCCATTCATTTTCGGCTGAGTCGAAGGCTCACATGAATTGGACCTTTTAGCCAATTGGAGTGAAGCTCCTTGATGTTAGAAAAGGTCACTCCACATCCCTCATTATCTTAAATAATTAAGTGCTTTCCGAATTAATGAAAATGCTTTATTTATGTGTTGCGTTTGCACCGTTCAGACTTACATATGTTTATGTTTGGTGCTTGGTGTTTAGAACTGGATTTATTGCGAACGTGTTTATTGGTGAGATGTTTTTTCATTATCGTGTGGAGAGAAAATTATTGCAGATCGACCTAAGGCTGTTTGTTGGATTTGTGGAGTGATTGGGTTGATCTTAAATGCTAACTATAAAACGAAGTGTGGTTTTTTTGGCCAATATTTATATATACAAAAAAGTCCCCCACTGTGTGTGTCTGTCTTTATGAACGCAAAACTCAAAAACTAATAAACCGTAATTTTCATGTCATTTTCACCAATAGACAGAGTGATTCATGAAAAAAATTGTGTATAATACGTGCAAATTGTAGTAGATAAAGCCGAGAATTTCAAAGACTTTAACACCCGTTCGAAGCTGGTAATAATTATAGAACTGACGTTATGTTATGTTTATGTGACAAAGTTCTTCTTTTTTCTTCATTCTTCTAAAATCGTCACCTACTTGTGTCTCTTTCTATTCAGCAATAAATCTGTGCTGTATAGAAAGAGACATAAGTAGGTGACGATTTTCACAACTCAAGGGTGGTAATTTATATCTCGCCGTCCGATAAAGAGACACGAATCGTCGGCGCTTTGCGTGTGGAACATCACATGCATCTCAAAGACATGTTAACTTAATAGACGGAGTCTACTAAGGCCGGTGCCTTTCTGGGCTGAGGAATTATTCGTAAGAGTCACTGCAACTGCCGTGGCCCTGGAACATAAAGGGCAACTGAAGGAAAGACCCAGTAACGCCAATGTCTGCTAGTACTTTTTTTTAGGTTTGAAGGGTTTTCTTTCGCAACATCCATGGCCCCAGTAGGCTTTGACCTTACTGGAGCCCTACGGTTGCTGACATCTCCTTGAGGCTCGCGTGGAACACTACGTGCCGTCGACGACTTCGGCTCGGTCCAGACGGTTACCGGACAGTCGGACCCATTGCTCGCTGTCCGCAAGCCCACGCCTACAGTGGCCGGAAATCGGGATTGGAATCCCGTCGTCTGGGGCGTGAGGGCCGTAGCCTCGTGCGTGCGGCCACCTCCTTTGCTAGCATTACCGCTTCGCAGAAGGAGGCGACCGCCTGCCACTCCTCCTCGCTCCGGTCCGTGGCCTGTACCAAGGCCCATCGATGCCTACTAGGGCTGTGGGAACTTTTGAAAGAGTGACCATGGCCCTTGAATGCAACTGCAGGACACAGGTACATTTTAGTCAGCCAAAATCTGAAAAGCCCTCTCGCTTCAATCCTCGAAAAAAAAATTGGATAGTAAACTAGGTACACAATACGATTTCTTGAATGATGATCGTGTATTAGACATACATATTCTACTGCGGTTTCTTCATAATACATCATAACTCATTATATCCACATTATCCACCTCAATAACCATTCCATCAACCTATATAACAGTTATCTGAGTAACTGACAGCTGTATGATATTAAGTTACTAACTCCAGTAAATCGAAATACCGACTGCGTCTTTTGTTCTCTGACACAAATGGACAAAGTTTGTCAAACTTCCACAATTTGGATAATTTGAGACACGCTGCAGTTTGCCTTTGAACCTCAAAATGATGTCTTTGATATCTATTATTATGGATGTAATAGATTCAAGATTCAAAGATTCAAAAGCATTTATTTCAAATAAACCATTTACAGGCACTTTTGAAATGTCAAGAAGTCAGTCAGTCAGAAAAAAAAAATGATGCTAATTGCACATTCCAAAGCGTAGATCTCTATGGAGAAGAATGTCCAAGAAACTCCATGGACACTCTTTTCAATCATGTTTTGCAATTACAAATATCTCTGTTACATGTTTCTTGTCGCTATCATGTGAGAACAATGTCAATAATGTAAAAATAAAAACTAAATATAGATATTAAAATAGCAACTGGCAGCTAAGAGATGACCAGTCTCAACTGACAGCGCCCGTTCACGGACCTGACGCGAATATTAGCACCACTCAGCTCAACCATTTTGAAGGGAACCGAATGATCCAACACACGCGCCACCATCAGAGAGACATTTGAGTGAGCATGACAAACTCTCAACTGCCATGCTCATTTATGACAAACAAATCCAATAGTAACCTAAAAACCATAAAATAGCTCCATGGTACTCACATTTACAAAGTTTGAAAAAAATGCTTCTACATTATACAATACTAAATACAATAATAATTAACTACAATAATACTTTACAAATTTAACAAATTTAAAAAAAAAAAAACATTAAAGAATAGTAATAATAGTTTCAAAACTAATCAATTTGTACCCCCGGTGGTAGTGGAGCTGGACCAGCATTGAGCCAAGCATTTTTATCTTGAATATAATCCTCCAACTTATAATATGCTTGCCTGCATAGTGTGCGTTTAATACAAGATTTAAATTTCGTTTCATTGAGTTCTAATATTTGGGGAGGTATTTTATTATAACATTTCAAACAGTACCCCATGAAAGAAGAGGCCACTTTAGCCAGTCTGAAACCTGGTTGAACTAATTGGTCCCTATTTCTTGTAATACAATTATGTCTATCGCCTCTTTTGCTAAAAAGATGAAGATTTTTTCTAACGTACATGATGTTTTCATAGATATATTGACAAGGCACCGTCATGATGTTAATATCCTTAAACAGTTCCCTTAGAGAATCGCACCGGCGGATACTGTAAATAGCTCTGATAGCTCTTTTCTGTAGAATAAAAATTGAGTCGATGTCTGCAGCCCGTCCCCATAGTAAGATACCGTATGACATGATACTATGAAAATAACTAAAATAGACTAGTCTAGCGGTATTAACATCCGTAAATTGGCGGATTTTTCTAACAGCATATGCAGCTGAGCTAAGCCGTCCTGCAAGAGATGTTAAATGAGGACCCCATTGTAGCCTTGAGTCAAGCGTTATCCCCAGGAAAACAGTTTTGTCGACAAATTCTAGTTTTTCATCGTTTAGTATTACGTCACAATCACTACTTTTAACATTCGGTAAGGAAAATCTTATGCATTTAGTTTTTTTCCCGTTTAAAACTAGATTATTAGCAGTGAACCAGTTTTGGACCTGCAGTAGTGCGTTATTTTCGTCGTCAAGATTATTAGTAATTCTATTTATCTTAAAAATCAAAGAAGTGTCGTCGGCAAACAACACCATATTAAGTTTATTTTGCAACAAATAGGGTAAATCATTAATATAAACTAAAAATAAAAAAGGACCTAAAATTGAACCTTGGGGTACCCCATTTTCACATTTAATCCCGACGAATTGACACCGTTTATTTGAACTTGTTGCTGTCTGTCAATCAAATAAGATTTTAATAAGCTTAAAGCTGTTTTACCTAGTCCGTAATGCTCAAGTTTCAGGAGTAATGTTTCATGAACCACACAATCAAACGCCTTAGACAGGTCACAGAAGATGCCTATAGCATCCTGTGCCTCTTCCCACGCATTAAAAATGTGTTTTAGTAAGGAGACACCAGCGTCAGTTGTACAACGTCCTTTGGTGAAACCATACTGTTTATCGTGTAAGATGTTATTTGTGTTAAAATGATAAAGCATTTGATTTAACATCACCTTTTCAAATATCTTGCTAAAAACCGGCAACACGGACACCGGCCTATAATTATTAGTGTCTTTACTGTCCCCAGATTTAAAAAGTGGTATCACTTTACTATATTTCATCAGATCCGGAAAAACTCCTTGATCTATACACAAATTAAATATTATAGCTAAGTACGGCGCTATAGTCTCAATAATTGAGGTACAAACTTTGATAGACATACCCCACAAATCTTCTGTCAATTTAACCTTGATTTGTTTATAAGCTTTTATTACAGATAAAGGGTTTATATGCTTAAAGTTAAATTCAGTCGAACAGGCTGCAACGTTCGCCTGTAATAAACTAAAAGCATGCGATGGCGACGAATTTAGGGCTTCAGTAGTTTTACTTGGTATACTGGCAAAGAAATTTACAAATTCTTCTGCAACTAATTTGTTATCGCTAATAAGACCATGATGTGTCTCCAATGTGTAATCATTGTTATGTATTTTGTTAATGGTGTGAATGATTGTAATTTCAGTTTGTAAAGTTATTGTTTTGACTGTGGTAGTAAGGGTTCATCTGTGGAATTTATTTTTGAACATTTGAAATCTATAGCCACATTTATCAAAGATCATTACAGTTGTAACGCTAATGGCGGGTTTCTGAATTGAGCCTTTTGAGTTAAGTATGTTTCTAAGGCTGCGTTCCCTCTGTGTCGTGATGACAGATAATTGTGTAGTTTAAGTTTCGTGGCTTATATATTTAAATGGTGGTTTTCACATATAGGACGACACGATCTACTGTCGACTACGACTTTTTTTGTGATAGTGGTAACGGCTAGCACGACAGTCTTAAAACGAATAACCGTGACTGTAAATCACGTGTCGTTGCAGCGACTATTTGTCGTAGACACGCCAAACAGTTATTATAATGGGAACAGCTAAAGACGATAGTCGTCTGACGATAAATTAACCGTTACGACATATGGGAACGCGTCCTAACCCTACTTAAATGCCAAATTTTGACAGGTTTTCGAACTAAAGTAATAATAATAATAATATTCAACAACTATCATATTATTATATTGCCGTCCAATCCCAAACTAAGCAGAGCTTGTGTTATGAGTACTAGACAACTGATAAACATACTTTTATATTTCTAAATACATACATATTTTAGAAAAATTACACCCAGACACAGAACAAACAATCGTTCTCATCACACAAACATTTGTACTGGGTGGGAATCGAACCCACGACCTCCGGCATAGCAGTCAGGGCCACTAACCACTAGACCAACAGGCCAGTCAAAAAGTAGAGTTTGAGAAATACTCAACTTCACATGATTAAATGATAAATGATATTTATTCTGCAAATAGGTTTATAAAACACTTTTACACGACAATTTTTTTTTTGTCATTTTAAACTAGATGAGGCCGGTTTAAATTAGATATCGGGGATCCGGATTAAATTAGATATCGGGGGTATATCTAAAGTAATAATAATCATCATTTGCTATACTTGTATTAGTGTATGTTTAAAAGTAAAACATTGGCATTTAAAAAAATATAGTGCATAATTCGAAAAACTAGTGACACGGGTGGTGGAATGGATGAGAGATTGGGTACTGCGCTTTGTGTCGTGTGTTTGATTCCAACACGGAACAAATATTTGTATGGCCTGCTAATAGTTGTTCCGGGTCTCAGTGTCTTGTGCATGTGAATTTATATACCTATTTATAAACGCACTACGATACTGGAATAATTCCTAATGTGAGTGCAACTTTTTTAAACAAAAAAAGTAAAGAACTTGGTGTCATATTCGTTAAAAGCTTGACTGGCCTGTTGGTCTAGTGGTTAGTGGCCCTGAATCGCGAACTTACGATTTCCGGCATAGCAGTACCGGAGGTCGTGAGTTCGATATCTACGTAAGACAAAATGTGTGTGGTGAGCACAATCATTTGTTCTGTATCTGGGTGTAATTTATCTATGATATGTAAGTATTTAGAAATATATAAGTATGTTTATCAATTGTCTAGTACTCATAGCACCAGCTCTGCTTAGTTTGGGACTAGATATTAATAATAATAGTTTACACCTATCACACAATGATAGGTGTAAAATATAATTATTATTATTCAAATGCCAAATTTTGACAGGTTTTCGGGCTAAAGTAGAGTTTAAGAAATACTCAACTTCAAATGATTAAATCAGATATTATTATTATTTTATTATTATTATTTAAAAAAATATAGTGCATAATTCGAAAAACTAGTGACACGGGTGGTGGAATGGTTGAGAGATTGTGTACTGCGCTTCGTGTCGTGTGTTTGATTCCAACACGGAACAAATATTTGTATTGCCTGCTGATAGTTGTTCTGGGTCTTGTTGTCTTGTGTATGTATGTCAGTTTACATGTTTGTAAACGTAAGATACACGAGCAATACCTAACGTGAGAAAGCGTTTTTTTTTTAAATACTCAAAAAGCCGGGCAAGTGCGAGTCGTACTCGCGCATTTAGGGTTCTGTACAAACTTATTTATGAAAACTGTTCAATTCCAGAATTGACTTTCGAAGATTTTTCCGCATCACATTTTTTTTTGTGACGTAACTACAAATTTACAGTTTTCAGATATTTTCCTATACTTGTGCTGTGAGATCTGGCTTCATGCCAAATTTCAGGATTCTAGGTCAATGGGAAGTACCCTATGAATTTTGATTCCCTTAAGAGTGTCGAAATGTACGTTTTTTGTGACATAAACGGCCGTATCTCTTTTTTTCATTAACTCAGATGTTTGATTTTATCACAGCTTCAAGAGACTGCATTATTAAGTATATGGTTTTAATTTCAACTCGATACCTCCGCGCGTTCCTGAGATAAAGGGTCTTGATAGATAGACAGACAGACAGACAACAAAGTGATCCTATAAGGGTTCCGTTTTTTTCTTTTGAGGTACGGAACCCTAAAAAAGAACTTGATGTTCTCTTCTTCTTTGTCGGTATCACATCAGTGGTTGTGGTCATCACTTCAGGTATTGGTGAAAAACTTCACAACACACTGCCACTCCTCTGTGATAGCCGCCTTCCTCGTGCATTCATGTAGTGATAATGAGCCATGAGCCATTTACTGCCGCTTTAATCTGGTCAGTCCGCCTCATAGACCGTCTTCCTCATGGCCTGGTACCCTCAACTTTTGCCTGGACCACAAGTCGCTCATAGCACCTAGTAACTTGATGTTATCTTCGTTAAAAACTTCAACCCTCATCTAACCCTTGGTTCATAAAACACTGCTATCATCTCCAAACCCATTAAGTAAGATATTTTCATTGTCATAAATTCGAAGCGTCACAATCCAAACCTTTTATATCCCCTAAGATGCTGTGCCCCAGATAAAATACTCTTGAGAGTACTCACTCCAACAGTTCAGAGATTATATTTATGCATGAAATGTTATGTTATGTATTTACATATAAATACAGGATTTGTTTCTATGCATCTAAGCCTGTCTTTGGTCTTGAGATCTTCTCAAATGGAACTAGTTTGTTATCATACTTGTCCGCTGGATACGTGATCTAAATATTCGTAGCATACATTTGTTTGTAGGATATTACTATGTTTTATGGGTGAAACATAAGTTGGTTCGGTGACTATTGAGATAGCAACTTTAAGGACAGCAAGTTGATGGTAATATTTTGGTCAAGAGAAACTGACTGACTGACATATCTATAGATATTCAAAACTCAGTAGTTTCGGAAGCTTTCTGAATTTTTTATGATATAGGCGAGCATTAAAAAGGGTTTTTTGAAAATTCAACTTTTAAGGGTTTTTTTTTTCGGTGGGAAATTTATGAAATAAAAAATGGTAAACTTAGAAAATAAAAAAAATAATAGTTTAAAAAACTAAAAAACATGCTTTTAGCACGCACTAAAAATTACAAAATAATTCGGACATTTAGTTTGATGACTCAAGAGTTTTGCCTTTGCCAAATCTTCATTAGATCGCAGGTAAACATAAACAATTTCAGTTCGTGATGAACGATAAATAATTACCTATGCGAAATGGTTATATGTAGGTAATCATCTTTATTGAATATTTACTATGATTTATTATGAAAGAAAGCGTGGAGCGTTTATGTAATCTTTACTCTTTTTGGACAAAACGCTCCACGCTTTCTTTCATAATAAATCATAGTAAATATCCAATAAAGATGATTATCTATGGATAGGTCTTCAAAACTGATATTGAGGTTTCTAATATCCTTTTTTCCTAAACTGAATAGTTTGCGCGAGAGACACTTCCAAAAGTGGTAAAATGTGTCCCCCCCTGTTACTTCTAAAAAAAATATGTGATGTACATTACCATGCAAACTTCCATCAAAAATTGATTTGTACGAGATCTAATAAGTAGTTTTTTTTAATACGTCATAAACCGCAATTTACCTTTCAAGTTTGTACGGAACTCTCAGTGCGCGAGTCCAACTCGCACTTGCCCAGTTTTTATGATAAAGTTTAAAGTCTTCTGCGACAGTTCGATTTCTGCAATCAAAAATTTACGATTCACTATAAAATCAGCATTCGAGGAAAAAGTGGAATTATGACATCCACAACATTTTATCGTCCCCCATAGAATCTGTAAAATTCCATTCACGCTACAAGAATAAAAACAAACCCAAAACCATTAAAAGAAGCGTTATCAGTGCTTTAAAGCGATTTCCATTGAAATAAAACTAACAATAAAGACGGAGTAAAATCGAAGCATTAATGTAGCAGCATTTACGAAAGCGCTTTAAAGCGTAACCCATATAAGAGCTTGCCTATCTGAGTAACGGATATCCGAAAAAAAAAAATATACTAAAAGCTGAGACGCGTCACAGGCTCGCTTAGGATAAAAATACTAGCTTTTCTTTTTATTGGAACCACTCCTTAGTAGGTTTTGCTACAATTTAGAAGAGGCAGAAATTGGTACGGCTTAGTAATAGTCAATAATTAATGGTACACTTATTTTTAATAATGTTTGTCCTGTATTTTTTGGTTATGCGGTGTACAAAAAAGAATATAAATATAATAAATAATTAAATAACCTTTGGTCAATTAAAACTGTAAACCCACCACTTTTTCTCAGATCATTTTACGTTTTAATTAAGGGCATCATTAGCCGTCACCGAGCCGAGCAATTACCGCCGTCGCTCACAGCGAGACTATGATGCAGCTGCAGTGATGCAAACCTTTTATATATATCTAAGGCTACGTTTCCACCTGCAGTAAAACTTCTGACTGACTCGTTGGTCTCGTGGTTGATGTACTGCCCCCCTAGCCAAGTTACAACCGTTACGTTTCGATTCTCTTTTCGTTGATCGCCTCGAGTCGGCAACACCTTCTATTCCTTTGTTGTGACCACGTGACTGAGCGTTGAGATGACGTCAGAATAATGGAATCGGAGGCGTGGCCTACTCGAGGCGATCGACGAAAAGAGAATCGAAACGAAACGGTTGTAACTTGGCTAGGGGGGCTGGATTCTTTTCCCGGGTCGGGCAAAAAGTGCTATTGTGGTTTTCCATTAGGAATTACTCTGTTGCTGCCCGGAGTTCGGAAGTTGATGGTGTGATACTCCCGTGCCTCGGAATGCATTTGAAGCCTCCTGCGTCTGTCTCTGTCTCTCTCTGCGTCTCTCCCTGCGTCTGTCTCTGTCCTGCGCTTGATCTCTCTCCGGTCGTGTAGGATTGCCGTCCCATCGGACTACGAGAGTGAAGGAACAGAGAATGCACCTATATTTGCGCACATACTTGTGCACTATAATATCTCCTGCGTACTTGGCTAATCTCTATTGAGATTAGCCACCGTGTTCGGAATTCGGCCGGGAGGATTATCTACACTAATATTATAAAGAGGTAAAGTTTGTTTTTTTGTTTTTAGGAAAGTACTGGTCCGATTGCAAAAATTTTTTCACCGATAGAAAGCTACTTTATTCCTGAGTGTCATAGGCTATATTTTATGTACGCGGGCGGAGCTGCGGGCAAAAGCTAGTATCTATATATATAAAAATGAAACCCGTTTTCCTTGGTCACGGCATCACGCGTGAATGGCTGGACCGATTTCACAAATTTTTTTTTTGGTGTATTTGTTATTATTAGGAGAAGGTTCTTACGGAAAAAAATATTAAGAAAATCTCTCAGAAATATTGAAAAATATACAACAAAATAAAGTAGTGCATCATTGCTACGCTAAGGCGGTACGAAGTTCGCCGGGTCAGCTAGTTAATATATAAAACTTCTGCTCAAAGTGTCCAACAGTAGCTTACAGATGTAATACAACGTAACATAATCAGCCTTTTAATGTTCTCACAGCTGGCATTCTGGCCTCCTCTCTAGGAGAGAGAATGAACCGTAATCCACCACGCGGGCGCAGTGCGGGTTGATGAATGTCACATGTCTTCGAATTTTTGGTACTAGGATATGCCGGTTTCCTCACGATGTTTTCCTTCACCGTTTTGAGAGCAGTGTAGATGAAATAAATTACAAAAAGTAATGCGCCTGGCTGGGTTTGAACCCGCGACCTTTTTGCGCGCTGGCCATTTTGCGCGGATGTGTCGCATAACTCACACAATTGTATAGATTTGTTATTGTTTTATTTTTTAAGGTATGTGCCATGTTTGTCGTAAATAAACTCTTTTTATTTTTCTTACTATATTTCTTCTTCTACATTTGATCCACGCCACGCGACGCCATGTGACGTCATTCTACGTATAAATCAGGCGTGGTCCACGTGTGCGTCGGTCAAGATGATCACTATAAACCCAGTGATAAAGATAGTCCATTAGTAGTTACAGAGAGCTTAGCAATTATGAAGACACCCACAGCGGTTGCTTATCTTTCCACGATGCATTTTCATGAAGAATTATTTATTTTATATTTTTATTGGCTAATTTAATAAGAAAAAATACATAAGAAACTTAAATATTTACTTACTATTAATAATAAATAATTAGTAACAATAATTGTTAATTTGATTAATTTAATTCAATAATTCTATCAATGTTGTAATAATTTACAATATAATCCAATGTATTTAATTTATTTATTATATGTTAGAACAATTTTATTTAATTCAATAATGTTACTATGGGCTAATTAATGCCTGAAATATACGATAAATAATAATAAACCTAAATACCCACGCATAAACGAAACAAACTATGTATTTTGTTCCCTTTAAGTGATAATAAAAGTTAATAGCGTAATAGTAATACTTTGATGCCTGAGTATTCAGGTATCAAAGTATTCTATCATATCAATGTCACCCAGAGACACGCATGCACGATCTGCACGTGGAGATGCAACGTCGGGGCGAAACTCCGCTGCCACGACAAGTTGCGGCATGGCGGACAGAGCTCCGGCGGGGTCTCATGGTGGAATGGCGACAGCGACTATCGCAACCCAGTGCTGGGCACGCCATAATTATGGCGGTAATTCCCCTCTTTGAGGAGTGGCTGGAAAGGCAACACGGCGTCCTTACCTACCGCATGACGCAGGTCCTCACCGGACATGGTAAGTTCGGGAGGTTCCTGCACCGGGTTCGTGCGGAAGAAACGCCCGGGTGTCACCATTGTGCGGACCACCCGGAGGACACGGTGGAGCACACGGTGGAGGTGTGTCCCGCTTGGGCAGAGCAACGTCGTGTCCTCGTGGGGGCGATCGGCGGCGGCGATCTCTCGCACCGGGCCTTGGTACAGGCCATGGTCCGAAGCGAGGAGGAGTGGCAGGCGGTCGCCTCCTTCTGCGAAGCAGTAATGCTAGCAAAGGAGGCGGCCGATCGCGAGAGGCAACGGTCCTCACGCCCCAATCGCCGCCGGGATTCCGATCCCGATTTCCGGCCATCGTAGGCGCAGGCTTGCGGACGGCGAGCAATGGGTGGCTCGCCGTCCGACCGTCCGGTAACCGTCCGGACCGAGCCTAAGTCGTCAACGGCGCGTGCTGTTCCACGCGCGCCTCAAGGAGATGTCAGCAACTGTAGGGGCCTAGCAGGGTCGAAGCCTACTGGGGCCAAGGGTCTGATTCTGAAAGGAAGACTCGGCCCTGGTACGAAAGGCAACGAGGCAACGGGAGTGGGTTTTTAGTCAGTAAAAGTCTGACACTATCTCCCGCCCCGCCCAAGGGCGGGGGATGTCATAAGATGATTTTCCCACCGAAAAAAAAAAAAAAAAAAAACCCAAAGACACGCCCAGTAGACTGGCAGCATTGCCACGTTGAATGGCAATGCTAATTCTTTGAGCAAAAAACGAGCCAGACTTCTGGTCACGCAAAATATCGATCAAAGTGAAAAAAAATACTGTTTTAGACATTTTCTCTCTCTCTTGCCTTAAAGCCTGTGGGTTAAGGCTTTGGGCTATTAAGGAGATGGTAATGACTGGCCTATTAAGGATAGGTCTTCTTTACTAAACGAGCGTGGGTTAACTGCTTGTTTTGGTGCAGAAGTAATTTGTTTGAATGTACGTAGTCATAACAATAAACTTTTGCAGGGTAGGTTGTAGTAAGGATCTATTAAGGTCCAGCAAGTAAAATTCTGTTACAATTATAGAGATGAAATATGCTAGTGTTTTTGTTACATAATAAACTAGTTTCTGACAGCAACTTTGAAAATAGATTTCTCAATACAACGTCATACTTACAAGGAAACCGTAGTCCAAGTAGTTTTGACTGTGCTTTTATATGTCAATCAGTGAACATTCCGGTACGTGGTCGCCATTCCAGAACCTGTCGTCCCCATCGAACATCTGTTCTGCGAGCAATATATATGTGCCCTGCCCACTGCCACTTAAGTTTGGCGATTCTTTGGGCTATGTATATCTTCATTTCTGATGTGATCACGCAAGCAAACTCCATAGCCCTTTCCATTGCTCTTTGGGTGACTTTAAACCTTCTGATGAGGCCCATTGTAAGCGACCACGTTTCGGAACCATATGTCATCACTGGCAACACGCACTGGTCAGACTTTCGTCTTGAGACACTGTGGTATATTGGACGAGAAGACACCGCGCTAAGAAGACTACCTAAATCATGTTATTTTTAGAAACCAATTCAATGAAACTCTTCAGTAACCACCAAAACCGTAATAATTACTACCAAAATTAATTTACCTTGCAATAATATCATGTTAATTTTCTTGGTGTTATTCAATATCGTCACATAAACTTTGTTTAATGTTTATACAAAAACTTGATATGGTTCAGAGTGGTTTATGTTAACTAAAATTCATCAAAACTTTTGATGAAATTTCAGATGTGCTTGATATATCATAGATAAGTCAGTAAGTCAATTACTCAAAGGCTCTAGTAGAGCATCGTGCGTTCAAGAGGTTTTAAGCTAGTTATAACTATATAGTTTGAGGTAGGAGTTGGTTGATTTTGGTTATAGTGTCCCGTGTTAACTGGGGTCGGCGCAATACTTTTTTTTTCATAGTAAGTATTACAGAAAAATAGAAGAAAAGATTTTTTTTCGTTTTATCTACTGTTAAACAAATAATCTACTTTAGTAAAGTGAGTCAATCAGTCATTAAGTGAATTTAAGTTTTCGTAAATATTTAGTATAGTGCTATAAGTTTGTTGTCATAACTATCACAACACTAACGCGTATCTTTTCGTTTCGTTTTTTTTGACGTGACAACGTCTTATAAATTGGTTTGCCGGGTGACACTTCAAGAAACTGCGTTACGCTCCGCTCACGTTATGCGCTCACAATGAGAGCGAGTGAGAGGCACGTTATTTCATCCTTCTTCCTACTATACGAATGAATATTCACATTAAAATTATTTTACCACTCAAAGTCGTTGTCACGTAAAACTTTCGCCCGTACACCGACTTTACAGGCAACCAATTTTTTTTTACTAGTTTTAGTGATAAAAAATTGCGAGTGTGGAAAAAATATAACAGTAATAACCAATTTAATCTATTTCGTCAATGGAAACCTCAAAATATTACGTATTATATTTCCATTTCATTATAATATAACGAAAATAGGTAACACCTGACAAAAATATACCAGCAATACTTCTATAAGTATCTTCGTTCGGTTACGGTTTAAAGACCTGGTTCTTTTTGCTATTAATTCCTCGTATTGACCTCTAACATATAACATATGTTTCATTTCTGGCGAAAAGAAAAAAAAAACGTGCCAATAGTTTGCATTGGCCTTTCTAGTGAGGAAAAAATTTTTGTTTAAACAGATTTTTGGAGTAAAGTCCCAAATGACACTAGCTATGTAATCATTATGTAAGATTTACAAAAGTCCAACCAATTTAGCATTATCTACTCTTTGATTGAATAAAATAGTTTGATTTAAGTAACTTAAATGATAAGGATCTTATGGAAAACTATGGCTTTACTTAGCAATGTTCCTTCAGCTAATATTGCCATATAGTAACACATACATACATACGCTCACACCGTATTCTTTTGAGGTTCGGCAGAAACTTTAAAAGCCACCTACTACTGTCGATCCTATCGATTTTATGGCATGTTTTGTTGTAAGCGACAAAATTACATTTAACATTGCACCTTTTATTACATTTAACATTGCACCAATTATTTACAAAATTGCACCTTTGCCGTAACACAGTCCTTGACTAGCACGGGAGGTAAAGAACTTTTCTCTGTATACCGTAATTTCTCTCTACATAGTTATTGTACTCTGTGCCGTCATTGGGCATTTATAAATTTTATCAAGTATGTGGCCATTGCTTTACTTGTAATAGCATTATTATGTACTATGTAAATATGTATTACCGTTGTACCTAAACTTGTAGTCAATAAAGTTTTATTATTATTATAACCTTTTTTTTTAAGGTGTGATATCATCCAAATGACTTCTCGCGCTCTGGGTGGAGCGAGAGGGCGTGTCAGTCTTTTACTGACTAAAACCACACCTGTATCCTTCAATAACCCTTTGCGTACTATGACTACGGGTATCCCTTTCAGAAATTCTCCGCGGTCCTAGCTAGCGGGCATCGGCCCTACTGGGCCCCTACGGTTTGCTGACATCTCTTTGAGGAGCGCGAAGATCACTACGCGCTGTTGACGACTGGGCTCGGTCCGGTTAATTACCGAACAGCCGGACGGCGAGCTACCCAGTGCTCGACGTCCGCAAGCCCGCGTCTACCGTGGCTGGTAGTCGGGGTCGGAATTACGACGGCTAGGGCGTGAGGATCTTCGTTCCCTCACGCGTGCAGCCTCCTCCTTCGCTAGCATTACTGCTTCGCAGAAGGAGGCGACCGCCTGCCATTCCTCCTCGCTCCGGACCATAGCCTGAACCAGGGCCCAACGCGACAGGTCGCTGCCGCCAATTGCCTCCACGAGGACACGGCGGTGCTCCGCCCAAGCGGGGCAGACCTCCACCGTATGCTCCACCGTGTCTTCTGGGTGGTCCACACAATGATGACACCCGGGCGTTGTTGCCGCCTGAAATTATTATAACCTAGAGGGCTGAAATTCTGAGCATTTTTAGCAAAACAACTACCGCAATAAGATTTTTTTTTCCTTTCAAATTGAATTTAATAAACGGATGTCCGTGCTCTAATTTTCTGTGCTGCATTGGTAGCTGCGGTCCACGCTTTCAATCTGTAAATGGACCGCCTTTCACGTTGTGGGCCTCCATTCGACACTGCATAATACATTTCCGTCGTTTTAAACAGTTTTGTAACGATTTTATACGGTGCCTTAAACGTTGTTTCTTTTTTAATATATATACATTTATTAAATTAATAATTCTTTTATTTAGGTATTATTTAATCGTTTTTTGTAGTTTAAATTATCATTATTTTTGTTTTAAAAAGTTAAAATAAATAAATATAGTAAGTGCAAATAAAAAAAAAACAAATTATACTACGACAAATTAATATAATTCTTATTTCAATTATTTTCTGTACTTGCATATTAATTACATTTTTTAAATATTAAAGTACTTAAACATTTCAAAATATTTTTAAAAAGAAAATACTAGCCCATCGGCTTCGGGGACAGGGTCCAAGCTACCAGTGGTCAGGGCTCCTCAGAGAGTAATACCTTAATAACACGCACCGTGTTTAGGAGTACTGGTTTCTGGATCAAGCTCTTGATCCAACTTCTCAAACAGTGTTGTTAACAACAACAATATGTGTTTTAAAGTATCTTTCTATAGATAAAGGTAGACAAGACTTTAATTAAAGTTTTCTTTTTTCCAGGTAATGTCAATAGCAGACAACGACGCAGTAAAACATAATATGTCTCAGTTGTAATCTTCGAAGAGAATGGTTGAGGTGTTCCCATAATGCAAACGTATCAAGCCAGGTATGTTTAAGTTCTACAGGATTGCTCGAAACAGTCACCGTGACCCTGGAATACAAAGGGCAATTGAAGGACCATAGGTGGGTTTTAATTAGTATAAGTCTGACACCCCCTGTCACTCCATTCTAGAGTGAGAGAAGTTATTAATTTGATGAAACCGTAGCTCAAAAAAAAAAATGAGTACAATGGCGATGTCATCGCTTTGGATGAACCATAAGAACTTCAACTAAAAAAGAGGTTAGTCTGCGCTGTACTGCTAGCAATTTTTTTTTCTTTTTGGAGACTCGTAAAATAAATCTTACATTTCGAATCGTAAAGTTTCCAGCTGGGTTAAGAATAAAAACGAAAACAGAGCTCATTTATAAAAGAAATGCATTTTCAATCAGCCAGAACAAGTTTTACGATAAATTGAATTCTTATTCAAGCAATTGAATCAACTTTGCAGACTTTTTCAAACTTATCAGATTGAAATTCAATAAATCAATTTCAAGTTCGAACTCTTTTTTTTAATATTATTGGATTTATTATTCTTTTATTAAGGTTCCGTACCTCAAAAGGAAAAAACGGAACCCTTATAGTATCACTTTGTTGTCCGTCTATCTGTCTGTCTGGCCGGCTGTCTGTCTGTCTGTCTGGGAACGCGTAAAGGTATCAAGTTGAAATTAAAACCATTATACGTCTGCGGTAAAAAATGAAACATCTGAGTTAACGGAAAAAAAAGATACGGCCGTTTATGTCGCAAAAAACGAGTATTTCGACACTCTCAAAGGGAATCTGTAGAAAGTCAGATTCAGAGGGAATCTGTAGAATTGTAAGAAAGTGTATTAGTTCCGCATGCTATGCTATTAGAAACCTAAGGGAAGAACTAACTTTGACCCAGCTTAGGATGGTATACTTTGCTTTGGTTGAGTCTAGGCTTAGATACAGTATTGAGTTCTGGGGCAATAGTTACAAGTACAATATCCAGTCGGCATTTGTAATACAAAAGAGGGCCATAAGGACAATGCTCCGATTGAAACAGACGGAATCATGTAGGGACCACTTTATTACACATAAAATTTTGACTGCGCCATGCCTCTATATACTAGTATTATTAACTGATTTTGTAAAAAAATTGCATAAGTTTGAAACCGACGAACAAAGACAAATTAGACAGAAAACTCGAAGGAAAGATTTCCCTAACTTTATCCAACCGAAATTGAATGTGATTCAACACAGTCCCAGATATCAGTCAGTCTTGCTATACAATAACTTACCCGCAGAATTTAAAACAATAAATAGTGTAAATTTATTCAAAAACAAACTCAAGACATACTTATTGAGGAAGGGTTATTACAGTGTTGATGAATTTCTAGAGGACAAACGACAATAATGTTATTAAAATAATTATTTTATTGTTATGATTAGGATTATTATGATCATTACCTATTAATTTATCTTGACATTGAATTTTCTTTTGACTTGAATGATCTGGATTATTGACATATTATTATTTTGACATTTATGTACTTTGTTCTACAGCTGACATTATTGATTCTTTTTTTTGTATAAATTATTTAATTTTATTTTTGACATTATTTTATATATATTTTTTATTTTGACTGGAATAATTTTAAAATGAAATTGGAATAAGTAATATTATTGTTATTATTGGACAATACGGTTTTTTTATAATTTACTGAGTACTTAATTTAATTTTTTTGTTTTACATTGGAATTTGGATTATTATTTTATGTGATTTTTTTTATCTTTTTATATATAATTGTTTTGTATACTGCAAAATTTATTTTATACCTACTTACCAAGTTATTAAATATTCAATTTTTTATTATATAATAATTATTCACTATACTTTTGTTTATTAGGATTTTGTAGAATGTTGTATGCTTTTTCTTCTTACCATCACTGCAATTGTTTATTTATTATTATTTTTTTTACATTATTTTCAACACAATGTTCCATTGTTACGAAATTAAATGACTTATGACTTATGACTTACTTATGACTTATGACTTAATCAAAATTCATAGGGTACTTTTCATTGATATAGAATCCTGAAATTTGGCATGAAGCAAGGTCTCATAACACAAGTATAGGAAAAAATCTAAAACTGGAAATTTGTAGTTACGTCACAAAAAAATGATTCGGAAAAATCTTCGCAACTCAATTCGGAAATTGAACTGTTTTCATAGGTAAGTTTGTACGGAACCCACGGATGCGAATTTGACTCGCGCTTGCCCAGTTTCTATTTTTTATTTGCCATCATTGAATATCCCACTCAATGATGACTTATTCATTTTTTTTTTCATTAGAAATTGAATTTGAGTTTGAAATTTGAGTTGGAATTTTTAATTTAATAGTAACTTGCTGTGATTGTACCCCTGCATAAAAATATTAAGCCAAATAACATAGCGTACCTACTTACGTATATACCTATAATAGACAGACAGACAAGAAAAAGAATGACATTAATAATAGGTCATTACCTATGAAATTGGAGATTTTTAAAACGGGTTGCTTTGAAGTGTTATATCATTGGATTGACTTGGAATCATAAGTTCAAATCAATTTTATATTAAAGGTATGTTATTCTTCTTTTGAAATTAGGTATTTATTGGTTTCTTTGTGTTTTATATTTTCTGTAATATAGCAGTACTTATAACCATTTTTGTATGAAATCTAAGAAAACTCGCATTATTTTGTAATATGAGTTCTACCGTGGAAACAATGGGACTCAAGTGATATGCAATATTGATGATGTATACGGACTTAAAACTGCTAATGAATGAGATGTCTATTTTGGTTTCAATCACTTTCATGTGAGAAATTTTATCTCAGGAATAACTTTATTTCTTAGGGCGGCTACAAGACAAAATTTCCAAAACGAAATCTATTAAACCAAGAACACAGAGTTTTTTTTGTTAGAAGAAAGTTGTAGGTATGCGACATTGATATTGTTTGACCTTTGCAATGCATAGTATCTACGTTGAAACTCTTAATATGAAAAAACGTTTTTTATTAGCTTTCATGGTTTTATGTACTGCGATATTACAGAAAATACAAAACACAAAGAAACCAATAAATACCTAATTTCAAAAGAAGAATAACATACCTTTAATATAAAATTTATTTGAACTTATGATTCCAAGTCAATCCAATGATATAACACTTCAAAGCAACCCGTTTTAAAAATCTCCAATTTCATAGGTAAAGACCTATTATTAATTTTAGAAAATTTGAGTGTGTGTGTACGTTTGGTACTTCTTCACATTTGAACGGCTGAACGGATTTCAGTGAAACTTAGTACATGGGTAGACCATATCCTGAAATAGTACAAGGGATACTTTTTATCCAGGGAATATGTTCCCTTGGGATAATTATCAACTATCACACGGGCAAAGCCGCTAGCAACAGCTAGTAGGATATAATATCTAAATAGAACGTGGTATAAAAATAGTTTAATTAGAAACTACCTAGTTTTTAATAAAATTATAAAACTATTTCAAGAACTTAGTACAATGGGACCTTTCATAAAAAGGTTCCAGCATAACACCACAACAGGTGAGAATGAAACTTAACTTTGCACAAACTAATTTTGAGACTATAAACCAGTTTCAGGCGTAGGTTAAATACACTAGAACTATTTTTAACCCTCAAATCGCTGGACGAAGAACAAGAAAAAAAATACTAAAACAACACAGGCCTTTGTAAATACCAAAAGGTTATTTTACCACACCATGAATGTTATAGCTGTTTCCACGAAGTTATACCGTAGGTTATTAGAGCGTGAAGAATTTAAGCTTCGCCAAAATGAGATAAAGTACTACGAGCCACGCGTGACAAAGGTGTTCATGCTGAAAACTTTACACCAGACGAATTTCAACCATAACATTATTTGCGAACAGTCGATTTTCACTTAAAATGTTACGTTCACTTTATTATTTTTTGTCGGACAACCTAATCGCGTCTGACCGCAACGTTGTTAAAATCAACGTTAAAAAGCGGAAAGTGAAAATGTTTTCGTATTTATATTATTTTTTTTTTTGCTGTAATTGTTGTCTATTAGTGAAATAGATTTTATCTGTATACTATTGGTTTGTGTTGAAAAAATGGTTAGTTTCAATATTTCTTTGAAAGTGGATGCTCCAGAGTAGCCCACGAAATTCAAAGGACCTGGTCGAAATATGTATAGAGCTGTGCCCTAAAAAAAATATTCATGAACACAGATATACAGTACGTCATATTAAAGTTTAGAGGTATGGCTTTACAATAGTTTAAATGTTATGATCAGAGAAGAAGCGAGAGACACCATTCCATCTATAACCTGTTAATTCGTTTATTTGACTTTATTAATCGTTTTTCATCAGACGAGATTGAGGTAAAGAGCATAACCACGAGATTATAATGATCACATTAAAGATGAAAATTTGTGAGTGTGTGTGGGTGTATGTTTAATACTTCTTCACGATCGAACAGCTTAAAGAAATTTATTGAAACTTGGTACACGTGTAGACCACTTCCTTTTTAATGATAATTTTTATACCGGGATTATGTTGCCTTGGTATATTTTTTTACTATCACGCGGGCTAAGCCGCTGGCAGAAGCTAATAAAAACTACAGATCAGGTATAAATTCTTTTTTTTTAAGTAACTAGCTTTTGTCCCCGGATTCACCCATATAGGTACTTAAAATTTAGCCTATGTCACTCAAGAATAAAGCAGCTTTCTATCAGTGAAAAAAATTTCGCAATCGGTCCAGTACTTTCAGAGATTACCTCCTACAAACAAAAAAACAAAAAAAAAAACAAACCACCTCTTTATAAAATTAGTGTAGTATATTTCTTTTAAAATATCGACGTTCATGTTCAAGTAGTTAATAGTGAAGTCAAGTGAAAACTTGTGAAAAGATTATCTGTACTTCTATGGCTTCCGTCTTTAGTAGTAAATAGCAAAATTACGGATTAGTGCATTAGCTTACTAGGTAATTGACCACTTACAAAACAGAAACACAAGTATTACGCAACTATTTATAATATTTATTTATTTATACAGCATATGCATGTGCATGCATATTACAGGTTAGAATCATAAGGCGATATACATTGCAAAAATAATTAAATCATATTAGAAAAATCATACCACAAAATCAAACTATCGTGAAGGAGCAGCATGGATTTGTTACGAGACAATCAGTTGTAACAAATTTATTTTAATGCGCACACAAATGGGAAAAAAAACATGAAAAATCCCACGGATATTTTAGATTTGGATTATGAAAAACATTTGATCGCATCCCCTTGCACCTTCTAATCCATAAACTTGAACACGTAGGTGCTCATGGTAGTCTATTAGCCTAGATAGTGATTTTATTGCTAAAAGAATATTTCGTGTACGGTACGTATTGTTAACGTTCTTTCTACAGCCCGTACAGCGGTAAGTGGTGTTCCGCAGGGATCGATGCTTGGCCCGCTGATATTTATCCTATACCTGACATACCTGAAAAATACGCTTGGGTTTGCCTTTTCCGCTATTTGCAGACTTTACAATGGCTGGATATACAAAATGACCTAAATGCAATATTTTAATGGAGTCTAGTTTTCTCAGAGTAGTCAGCTAGGAAACAACGATCTCATCTAGTTTAAATTAACGATAAATTTACGTGTAAAAGTGTTATTTTTAACCTGACTCACAAATGTACCTACAATCTTCCATAAAGGATAAACAATCCTCCACACAGTTACGATCTGAGACTTCAAAAATCTCATCTGTAGGACTCAATAGATGAAAGTTTCTGATTACAAAAGGATTTAGGTGTTCCAGCGACCTAAAATGGGAACCAAATATATTCAATGTTGTAAAAAGAACAGATTAAAAACTTTTCTTATTTGCAAAGTATTCAAATGCCGGACACCTAAAGCATTTATTAAGCTATATATACAAGACCTACATAAGACTTCTCTCCGGAATATGCTAATGTCATTTGGGACCCATAATTTAAGAAAGACGTCACTTCGCTTGACAATGATCAAAGAAGGGCAACCAAAATGGTCTGTTCAATCTATCCTACGAAGAACGTAACAAAGAACTTGACCTTATCACACTGGAACAATGTAGACAAAGGAGTAGGCTTATTGAGACTTATAAAATACTGAAGGAATACTACGATGTCTCCAGCCTTTAAGACCTTTACACACTGAATGCCAAAAAACATTCACGAGAACATTCAAACTATGGGGAAATGCATACAGGAAGAAGCTTTACAAGCAATTTCTACCTAACTAAGTCGTAACAGCATGGTATAGGCTCTCGGAAAGTGTTGTGAAATCTCCTACACTGAACTGATTTAAAAATCAGTCGGACAGACTAAGTCCTGCCCAAATTATTTGAAACACACGCATCAGCTAATAACTGTTAGTGTCTATTACAAAATAATAATAATACATAATTATGTCGCAATAGGTTCCCACCAACTGGGGGTGATCCTTTTTTTTCCATTTCATTTAATTTATTTGCATACCATAATGTGATTAAGGATGTTACATTAGGCTTAAAGCTAAGGTACATTTATAGACCCTGTAAGGGCACAGCAACACAGGTAAAAAATAAATAATTAAATCATTAAATCAAATCGAACATTAAAATCAGATTAAAATAATCAAATAATACATCAAAATTAAATAATACCTTTGTTAGAGAAATTGTATCTTGAATAATAATCCTATCGATTAGTATAATAAAAAAATAGCGAGTGTTTTTTTTTTGGTGGTTCAAGTCCCGAGTGAGGCAAGCGAGTTTTAAAAATCTTTGAATGCATTGTGTTTCTTTTTAAAAATAAAGGAAATACTCCTTTAAGTAAAATGAGCCAACTTAAGGATTTAAGGTAGTTTTCCCCCAGGGCCCAACTTATTTTTTCATACTGTATATGTATGCACATCTCACCATCATCATCATCATCTTCCTGCCCTTGTCCCATGTTATTTGGGGTCGGCGCAACACGTTTTTACACCACCATACGACCACCACGTTCGTTCCACGTTTTTTTGGCGTTTATATGTATGCACATCTATACTTTCATATTAATAAATAATAATAATAACATTAATCTACAACTATCACACAACGCCGTCTAGTCCCAAACTAAGCAGAGCTTGTGTTATGAGTACTAGACAACTGATTATACTTAATTTATAAATATGAAAGTAACTCTGTCTGTTACGCTTTCACGGATAATCTGCTAAACGGAATTTAGTGTAATTTGGTATGGATTAAGCTTGAAACCCTAGGTAGGACATAGGCACCACCACCACCACCTGGTCACCTGGCTTCGACTTCGACTTCCTGTCCGTAATAACCGACGGTCAAGCGGTCAAAGGCACTGGCAAAAACTAGTATTTAATATGAGTAGGTACTTTTCAAAACTTCTGTAATAAAAATAACTTGACCATTTTTCTCAACATCGTCTTTAATAAGTTCTCAAAATTAATAACACAACTTCGCTAATTAAGACGTAATCTAAATGATTAAATTACCTACTAATTAAAAATTTGGTCGCATCTTGTTTGTAAGAAAATGTAATTTTGAAATCTTGAGTTGGTATTTCATTATTCCCAGATTCGTTTTTAGTTTTTATGATTAAAAAAGGCAATATTGAATTTTAAATTCTGTGTTTAGTATTCTTATTCTTAGCGTATCGATGGCAAAACTAGTTAAATTCCTTGCCTGGCCCAGTATTCGGCCACGGCAATGCCGTCCGCTGATGCTGTCATTAGGTCCCTACGTGAACAGATTACAGGGCACGTGATGCAGGATGGAAGGTCAGAAAGAAAAGCCATGGTCTGCGGAGAGACGCCGCACAAACACTCAAGATCGGAACCGTCCGAGAACCCCCATCTGTAGAGATTGTCTTTGCTGCGTCCAACTAGGGTGCGGAGTCTGTTTAGAGTTTTCCAGGTGGGCCATGCAAACAGTATTATTATTAAAGTGTATAGTATTGCGGGTAAAAAGGACTGATTCATTTCGTTAGTTTAACCCGAAATACCAATATGAGTGGGTAGATAGATGTACTCTTTATTGTACACTATAAACAATTACAGTACGAGCCTAAAATCGCTAAAAGGAATATTTTTACAGTTAACCTTCGGACAGATTTGATAGATAAAGATAATAGATAATTATGCAGATATTTTGTAGTGTACTATGTGTTGGCACCTATATCACACCACTAGCAAGCAGCCAACTTTTATAGGGAGTTTTTTTATATGTGGGTACGTCTACCTACATTACCTTTATATAAATCTACTAAGGAAAAAACGTTTTCGATATCGCTCCGTGCAAATTTATTGTAAAAATTCAATTACTCTTGAAATACAAGCTAAAACATATCCGAGGGTTTTCATTTATGTCCAATACGAGACACTATGCACATATATACACATCTAATAAAATACATCTATTGCGAAAGACGTATTTCGGGCAAAACCAGAATTATATTTTTTTTTCCATAAATTAAGCAACCGTCGTTTATTACCACGTACATCGAAGGAGTGGAACAATCAGCCTGCTGTCGTCTTCCCGTTCGATTATAATGTAGGTGTCTTCAAGGCCAGAGTGAATAAGCTCTTAAACTAGTGCGCCTCACCATCAATGATTGCATCACTGCTTACAAAGATCGCAGGGTGGGATCGCAGTCAAGCACTAGTTTATATCAATTTAAAAAAAAAACCACTATGTACGACGTACGGCGTGTATCCAACCTTACGTGGTTGAAACTTCAACGGTCCGGACTAAGCGTTTCACTTCGTTGTTTATACTGCGTACATCGTAGGACTGGAACAATTTGCCCGCTGCGGTCTTCCCGTCCAACTATAATTTAGGTGTCTTCAAGGCTAGAATGAATAGGCTCTTAGTAAACTAGTGCGCCTCACCATCAATGATGCAATCACTGCTTACCATCAGGTGGGATCGCAGTAAAGCACTGGTTTATATCAATTAAAATTAAATTATGTAGGTACTCCCATATTGTCTACAACTTTAACAAAAAAACCCACAAATACTTACTTAAACACGTGTCCATGTAAATGTAAAAACGTTCGTGTCCTGTTTTATTTTCAGCTGGAAAACGTTGTAAACTACAATTTGTCTGCGGTGTGTTGACCACCCGTTGTTTCAATTGTCACGATAAATTACTCTGGTTATAGAAACCGTGTGTGAATTTATTTGGTTTTATTTTCGTATACAAATCCTTTGATCCATTTATAGAGTGAATTGTTAACTATATTTATCGATACTAAATATTTAACAAACAATATTAATGTTGAAACTATCGCTCTGTGTCTATCTATCTGTATCGTCTTTGTTTTTTTTTGTAATGTCAATTGATGATGATGATGATGAAACGGTGTCGTTTAATAGCACAGTAAGGGCGGAATTCACCAATAAAACTAATCGCGTTTTAACGTTTGACTCGCATAATCGCGTTTAGCCGCTGTCACTAGTGTCACTTGTAAAAATACAGACAAGTGACACTAGTGACAGCGGCTAAACGCGACTATGCGAGCCAAACGTTAAAACGCGATTAGTTTTATTGGTGAATTCCGCCCTAAATAGATTGGTTACGCTGATTATATCGTGATAAATTAATTTTTTTCGACTGGATTTGGCATTTCTAACCCATTTCTTTCCTGCACTTGCCTGTCGCACTTATAATATGTGAGCGAGAGGGACTAGATTGCCCGCGTTCATGGAATGACATTTTTCTGTGCACCTCGCAAAAATGGCTTCGTTTGACCGATTCTGTTCGTGTTGTGTCAGCAATCAAAATCGAGTGAAATTTGGTGTTTGTGTCCTAAAAATAGTGACATCGTGCGTGCTATGCCGTGCCAAAGTCTAACCAGGTTTTTTTTTGGTGGGAAATAGTCAAATGACATCTCCCGCCCTTGGGCGGGGCGAAAGGGCGTGTTAGACTTTTACTGACTAAAACCCACTTGTTTGTTCCTTCTTTGCCCTCGTTCCAGGGCCCCGGGGTTCTCTTTCACACAACCCATGGCCCCAGTAGGCTTTGACCCTTCTGAGCCCCTACAGTTTTGCTGACATCTCCTTGAGGCGCGCATAGAACACTATGCGCCGTCGACGACTTGGGCTCGATCCGGACAGTTACCGAACGGTTCGACAGCGAGCTATCCATTGCTCGTATGCTCCACCGTGTCCTCCGGGCGGTCCACACAATGGTGATAACCGAGCGTTTCTTCCGCACGAATCCGGTGCAGTAACTTTCCGTAATTATCATATCCAGTGAGAACCTGCGTCATGAGGGAAGTCTAACCAGATATTGTACCAACTTTCCTTTCAAGATACGAGTCGTTTTGACTTATTTTTACCTACAGTTTGGCAATCACCCCCACTGCACCAATCAAATTTCAAATGGTACACATTCTTTCGCCTAAACAGCGCCAACAGAGATTATTAGAAAAAATTATAATGTATCAGAAAACATATTCGAATTGGAAAGCATCATCATCATCTTCCTGCCCTTGGCCCGTTTTATTTGGGGTCGGCACAACATGTCGAATTGGAAAGCAAAATACAAAAAAATAAACAAGCTGTGGTTATAAAACTTTCTTATTTATGCGAATTTCACACGCGTCGTTGTATTTGCGACAATATGTACCTTATTTTCTAAAACACCAAAAACGGATTTACTTTTTATTCGTCGGTCACATTTTAATGCCGTGGGAACGATGTTTGAAAGAATCACCGTGGCCCTGGAACTCAAGGGGCAACTGAAGGACTCACCTGGACTTTTAGCCAGTAAAGATCTGACTCGCCTTTTTGCTCCACCCTTGAGCGGTAGAAGTCATAAGATGAACTCCCACTCCCCTAAAAAAAAAACTTCCCGATATTTTCTTTATTCTCGTAAATAAATTGGTTCTTTGTTCTTTCAGAAATATTACACGCGGTAAACAGAATTATTAAAAAATATATTTCTTCAGCCTCACCTCCGTAGTTACATGTCCTGGTTCATACATCATTTCGGTATATCATTAACGTGTAGAAAGGTAACGGGAATATTCTTATGTATCACTAACGCTGCGTATAATTGGATATTCCTCCGTGAATCCTGTGTGTAACTGATGTTACAAGGGAATCTAAACGGAGTCAGCGATAGATCTATATATATAAAAGCGAAATATCACACACTGATTAATCACGAAATCTCAGTAACTCTAACACCTTTATACTTTGGCAAGTAGGTTCCTTATAGGGAACCTACTTTCCTTATAGGGTGTAGATATCCGCTAAGAACGGATTTTACGAAACTCCACCCTTGTATGGTATGGAGAAACCTATTTTTTACGCGAGTGAAGCTACTGACAGAAGCTAATATGTCATATAAACCGCTACTTTAGAAAAAAAGCTCGGATTTTAATGTTAATAAGTTTATAATATTTCACTTTTTATACTTTTTCTTAGAAACGTTGACCCAACACTGTTTCATGAGTGCGTTCACAAACATGTTACAAGCTTATATATACAAGACACCCAGGCCGGAACACCTATCTATAGACCACACAAATATTTGGGAATCGAGCCTGAGACACATAGCAGCCAATCGCAAACTGTCTCGCTCATGACGCCTGTGTTAAATCATTCAGTCGCAAACATCGTGCCAGTATGGAGCCCCTTCACATTTGATATGCGTCACGTCCTTTCCAGCTCAGCATGCATAATCACCTGCACCTTCCACGAGGTTAACGAGCCCAACGACAGAACTAACCATATTGGTCGGATAAAATTTGAGTTAAATTGACACGAAAGAAGAAGAAAAAGCATTGTTCGACCCTATTTCGTCTTTATGGTTTTACTGACATTTCTTTGAGGCGCGTTTGTAATACTACGTGCCGTCGATGACTTGGACTCGGTCTTTACCGGTTACACATTGCATTGCCTCTAAACTATCCGATTAAGAGGGTCCTTTTCCACTCGCCTATCGTCAACATCGAGCATGGTTTAAAAGCTTGTTGCTTCATCTAACGCAATCCAACGTGATGTTTGATGAAGAGGCAATGCAAAAAAAGATACATAACGCCTGAAAACTCTGTTGGCATTCGGTAAAACCGTGATTTACTTGAATAAGTGATCAAACGCGAGCCTATCATTAATAAAAAATAAAAAAAAAATCTTCCAGGAAATACGTGCTTTTTTTAAACCCTTAAAAGTTTTTTCAAAAAAATTGTCACTCAGAATCTCGATTAAATGTGCAAAGCTTCTATTGATGTACTTTTTTATAATTATATGAATACATTATGGAGGGCCAAAGCTTTACATAAATTTATGTTATTATTTCTATAGAAGCCTAGATAATATCTACAAGATAGCTGTGTATCCAAAATAATGTGTAATAACATCATAATCACGTAAGAGCGGCTGTATGAAAATGTACCTCGAAAAGGACGCTCTTAAGTAATATCCGTACTGTACCTGGTAATAATTATGATCCGATGGAAAATAAATAAATAATTGAAAGAGTTGTAAAAGGCAGTTTGAAAAATCTAATTTAGTTTCAAATTCAAATTCTGAACCCAAACTATGCGTCTAAATCAAATTTTATGCTCCAAAGTATAGAATAGACACCAAATTGGTCAGCCCAATGCATCGTGTTAGCGAATAAGATTAAAGTTTAAAGTTTGTGCAAATAGTTCATTACCTGGATTCAAACTTTAAGGCTGAGTTTGTTCGAAACTGCTGAAGGCGCTTTTCAAATCAAATATAAAGCGTAGAAAATGTTTCGAAGTTATCTCGTGGAGTGCAGAAAAAATGTTTAATCTTGAGTAATGTGCCCTGCAATAGGAATGAATAAGTTTTTTGCATGGGAAAGGAGACTTTTCAGTTCAACTATTTATTTTGCATTTCTTGAAACTGTAAGCTCACGAAAGATATCAGATATGAATTTTTAGACTTCCCTATATTAAAACTTTATGCTTTTTGATTCTGTGTAGGCAACTGATATTTTAGAAATCTTAATTTTTTTCATGTTTAACTATTTAACATTTGCACTTTTTCAATTACTTCTGTATCGTGTAATATCATATACACAAGACATCCAGACTCAAAACAACTATACGTAGGCCATAAAAATATTTGTTTCGTGCGGCAATCTAATCGGATCACATCCATCGGACTCCCGCAACCCTCACAAAATAAATAAAAACAGGGCAAGTACGAGTCGCTTACAAAGAGTCTCACCAGAAGACTTAAAGTCACCCAAAGGGCAATGGAAAGGGCTATGCTCGGAGTTTCCTTGCGTGATCGAATCAGGAATAAGGATATCCGCAGAAGAACCAAGGTTACCGATATAGTATGATGAATCGCAAAACTTAAGTGGCAATGGGCAGGGCACATTGCTCGCAGAACGGATGGGCGTTGGGGCCGAAAGGTTCTGGAGTGGCGACCGCGTACCGGAAGACGCAGTGTCGGAAGGCCCCCTACAAGGTGGACCGATGACTTGGTGAAGGTTGCGGGAATCCGATGGATGCGAGACGCACAGGACCGTGTGGCGACACTTGGGGGAGGCCTATGTCCAACAGTGGACGTCTTTCAGCTGAAATGATGATGATGATGAAATGCGAGTTGGACTCGCGCACTGAGGGTTCCGTACAAACTTACTTATGAAAACAGTTCGATTCCCGAATTGAGTTACGAAGATTTTTCCGAATCGCAAAAAAGTTTTTTTTTTGTGACGTAACAACAAATTTACTGTTTTCTGATTTTTTCCTATACTTCTGCTATAAGACCTTGCTTCATGTCAAATTTCAGGATTCTAGGTCAACAAGAAGTACCCTATGAATTTTGATTCCCTTGAGAGTTTCGAAATACACGTGTTTTGCGACATAAACGGCCGTATCTTTTCTTTTCTCTAACTCAGAAATTTGATTTTTATACAGCTTCAAAGAACCGTAAATTTGAGTATATAATTTTAATTTTAACTTAATTCCTTCACGCGTTCTTGAGATAAAGGGTCTTGACAGACAGGCAGATAGACAGACGGACAACAAAGTGATCCTATAAGGGTTCCGTTTTTTGCCTTTTGAGGTATAGTATAGTGTAGTCGGCCATATTATGTTCCCTCTGTTGGGACTCAGGCCTCCTCTCTATGAGAGGGAATGGGCCGTAATCCACCACGCGGGTTCAGTGTGGGTTGGTGGATGTCACATGTCTTCGAATTTTTGGTTCTAGGACATGTCGGTTTCCTCACGATGTTTTCCTTCACCGTTTTGAGATCAGTGGTGATGAAATAAATTACACAAAGTAATGGACCTGGCTGGGTTTGAACCCGCGTCCTACAACTCATAAGTCGGGGCCGTTAACACTCGGCCACCACTGTTCTCTACTCTCTGCTGTCCTTTTGAGGTACGGGACCCTAAAAAGCTACTTAAAGCTAGTATTATACAAGTTGCCAATTTTATTCAAAACCCAATTTCTATGTCAAAATACTTTCACAAAGCGCTCATCTTAACAGTACGCTCGCCAACCGAATTTAAGGAGCTCCCCAATCGAGACAATTCAGCCAGAATGTCAGGAATTTCGCTATATTACATTCACAATAAATTTTCCATTAGCGATCGTCTATCCAACCGATGGGGCGCATGTTAATATATACCGCCAGATGTAAGAAATTGTTCCCACAGTTAATTTTAATAATAATGGCATATTACAAGTATGGCTGCGTGTAGAGGGTAATAAAGGGATGATGAAATGTTCGTATTCACGAGAACATTAAATGTGTGCGTGAGAATTTTTTTGAATTGTGTTATACGCTTTATTAATATGCCCTTGGTTGCGTAGAATGATGTTAATCTTTAATAATAATAAAAAAATCTATCTAAATATATAGATTGTAGAGGAGCAGTGGCGGCCGAGTGATAACTGCCCCGACTTACGAGTTGTAGGTCACGGGTTCAAACCCATCCAGGCGCATTACTTTGTGTAATTTATTTCATCACCACTGCTCTTAAAACGGTGAAGGAAAACATCGCGAGGAAACCGGCATGTCCTAGAACCAAAAATTCGAAGACATGTAACATCCACCAACCCGCACTGGGCCCGCGTGGTGGATTACGGCCCATTCCCTCTTCTAGAGGGGAGGCCTGAGTCCCAGCTGTGAGAACATTAAAAAGACTGATTATGCTTATGCTATGCTTATGGTTTATGGATTAGATAGCTGAGGAGTTGAGGCTTAATTAGATGGTCAGACCATATACTCATCTTGGTCTACAATACGTCTCACAATGCCTTCACCGGCGTCGCAGTAATCCAGGCCGCCTACGCGACAGCGTCATTCTAGTGATATAAGACTTATTGTGTTCTTCCTCCAGACACAGATGGTGGGTGTCAGTGGAATAACGCACTTTAATACTGAGGAATAACCATTTTAGGAGAGCGAGAGTGGGTGTCAACAAACCGTAGGGCCCTAACAGGATCGATGCCAGCTAAGGTCACGCGATTTTTTGAAAGAGTAACCATGGCCCGTGGAGCGCAAAAGGCAACAGAAGGATACAGGCAGGTTTAATTCAGACACGCCCTTGTTCCACCCTAGTGCGGGAAAAGATATTTGATGATAAATTATATTTATTTTGCAAAAAGGTTTTAAAAAAAAAACACTTTTACTCATCATTTTTTTTTTCGCCCAGTGTTTTCTAGCTGACTATCCTGATGATTTCCTTTCTCAAAATAAAAAAAGGGCGAAAGGGGTTTCTATTTTTTAGAATTTTCATTCTAGATAGTTACAATTTGAATGTTTATCATTCAAAAGAAATTATTAATCACGGATAACAATAACCGGTAGGTCACCGTTTATTCACATAAAATATTAATAATAAACATATTGTTCTTGTTGTGTCCCTTTCAGGTGCCAAATAAACGAATTTTCATTATTTAATTAATTCCCAGTAATTCTGATTATGTAGGTCGAGTAAATACCTATAATTAAAAATACTTCAAACTGGGTCAGCTTCTAATGTTATACAAAACACGGTTGTAGGAAAATGCCACCTAGCAGCTTTGGACTCAGTGGAAAGGCATGTGAAGAGGTTAATTGGTGATCCAGATTTGGTTAAGTCCAATCTACAAAACCTTGAGCACAGGCGTAGGGTAGCCAGCCTTTCGATGTTTTATAAGCTGCATTTCGAAGAGTGTGCGCAGGAATTGCATGACTTGATTCCACCATCTCATTTCTACCATTGGACAACACGACGAACGGCGAATATCCACCCTTACGTTTTGAAATCTCTACAGTCCAGTCTAAACGTTTCACTTCGTTGTTTATACCGCGTACATTGAAGGACTGGAACAATTATTTATTTTTTATGTACTTCTTTTATTTTTTATAGTTAGTAGTATTGTAATAGAGTTTAGTGTTATTTTAGCTTTTTAGGTTAATGTTAGTGTAAGATTATGACTTTTTTCAATTATTTATTTTTTTTCGGTTTGGAAACCACTATTGTATTAGGTTCCGCCTGTAAAGATTGTGTGTGTATATTTAATAATAAACATATAATAATAATTTACCTGCTGCGATCTCACTGTCAGATTATAATGTAGGTGTCTTCAAGGCTATAGTGAATAGGCTCTTAATGAACTAATAGTGCCCTTCACCATCAACGCTTGCTTAATATCAGGTGGGATCTCAGTCAAGCACTAGTATATACATATTATTAAAAAAAAAATACATCACCACTAAAAAATTTCTATTCATTTGGAACACTTCTGTTCAATCCAATAAACATGAGAATTGACGAACCAGTGAATATTCAATTTGCAGTTCGCAGTTTATGGCATCGGGCTCATGGTCGGTTTGGTTATAAAAATGTAGTCCAGAGCCCGCGCATACAGAGACCATTGGCAAGTTATACCCAGGGAATCGGAAAAACTGTTAATCAAAGTTTCAGAGAACTTTTCACAGGCCATTGTGTGTTTTATGGTGTCATAAAATTGTTTGATAAAACCGAAGGCAGTAATATTCACTGGTATATTAAGAGGGTGAAAGAACGTATGGTGCTATGACCTACTAGGTTCTGGGGTGAAATTTTTATAGATTGATCAATAATGTGTGTATGGTTGAGCTTACAGAAACTGTTTGTTGTACACTTAAGCTGACATGAAAAGTAACACAAAATAATATGACTTCACATTTCGACGGGCGCAAAGTGAAAAATAAATCTGCATTTTTGCGAATTTCTTATATTTGACAAAATATATATAGCCTTATTTCTCGCGGAATTTATTACGTAAAAGAACGTGTATGATATTTTATTTTAGATAAATATTAAGATCTGGATAACCCTGTAAAGCTCTGAAATTATGAATACGAAGTATCCATCACATACATGAAATGAAAAAATCTCTTAGAAAAGTGGCATTGCTTATCTAATTATGTAGGTTACATGTAGAGATATCCCTTGTAACGGCCAGAACCGTCTAGTCAAGAGTGTAATTCCTAAGAAAAAGCAAAACTAACCAATGGTGTGACCAAAATCAATCCTGTCCTGTACAGAAAAGGCGAAGAAGACACACACAAATTGAAAACAAATAATTAACCTTTTGAGTGCGTAATTAGAGACACAATAGTAAGACAATGGCGCGTGAACGCCGGCGTTAATGCGGGGATCAACAGCTTAAGTAGAAACTTACATTAAAAAAAAAAAAACATAAACATGACACAGAGTTTAGCAAAATGCCAGACGTAGCAGTTGCCTGATGCTTGTTTTAAACTTACCGGAGTCTGTGTTTCCTGATAGCTACAACTTAGGGATCTTTAAGTCAAGATTGAATAGGCTACTTTTACGCAAGCGTGCTCCATCGCCGACCACATCATCGCTTACCATCAGGTGAGATGGTGGTCAAACGCTAGCCTATCATTAATAAAAAAAAAACTGAATCTTACTTTGAATCATGTATGGATGCAAATCAATTTCGTTAGGTGTAAGGTAAATAAATATATACATAATATTAATATCTTGTAATTAACAAAAAGTTGTTTTAGTGATAATACAGTATTTTGTCGATAAATTAATCAATTCATCGACAAAATACTGTATTCATATGTACAATTCCAATCAGGTGGTTCACGCGTATAAAACAAGGTCCAATAAATCGATAAATGATCCCCAAAACTTCCCCAAATCATCCAATAACAGAGTTTCTCTGCATCATTGAGGAATCATATTTTCTGCTCACGTTTCGACTTCGAAAAAATATGTAAGCAATAACGAAGGTCCTAGTTGTACTAAGAAAAACATTAGGACGAACTCGTATAAGAGAAAATGGGACAGAAATGGGCTCTATTAATTTTATTATGAAGCTATTATTCGTAGCGTCTTTGCAGTAACGATGTTAGCTTGTCGTCTCTCGTCTTGTCTAGTTTTCTTGCGAAAAGGATGAGGAAATTTGAGCAGGTGTTACTTACCTATTTGTCCATGACATTATAGAGACTTTCTTTCAATTAAGACATGTATGGGTTGTGCTTGTAATGATGCAGGATGTAGATGTATTTTAAATATGATAGAGTTTTTTTTTAACTTTACCCCACACTAGGAATTACTCCTGAATCATGGATGCGTTTACAATCCTGTAAACACACATACACAAGACACACCCATAGCCTAAATCTGGTTTTGGAGAGATGTGGTGGGAATAAAGCCACCAAAAATCCGCCGCTATGGCCCACGGAAAATGGTCCGCATAGGATTAAGTGCGGAAACTAGACTCCGACAGATAGATAGATAGAGACACCCAGATCCGAAACGCCTGTCTATATGCCATACAAATATTTTTTCCGAGCAGGAATCTGCAACATGCAACGTAGCAATCAATCGCTTAACTATAAAGGGCAACTGAAGCAACATCAGCTTGACAAAATCTGTAGGGATCGAAACATCTCCGTAAAGACCAAAACCAAACTGGTACGGACCCTGGTCTTCTCGATCTTTTCATATGGCGCCGAGACTTGGACGCTAAAAGCTGCAGACCGCAAACGCATTGATGCCTTTGAGATGTGGTCCTGGAGAAGGATGCTCCGTATCCCTTGGACAGCATTTTCGAGCAACGTATCCATATTGCGAGAACTCAAAATCTGCTCGCGGTTGTCGTCAGAGTGTCTCCGCAAGATTCTACAATACTTCGGTCACACTCAAGGAAAGACGGTGGCAACCTCGAAAGGCTCATCGTGACCGGTAAAGTGGATGGGAATAGGGCTCGTCGCTGCAGCCCGATACGTTGGTTTGACCATATCCGCACCGCTCTTGACTCTACGGTATGCAATACCCTTTACACCGCCAGAGACAGAAACAGACGGAGGAATATCGTTCGAATGACAGATGAAGCAGAGCGATCACGACCCTCAGCATTAAAGAGTACGACGCAAGGAGGAGAAAGGAACATAAATATGTGTTAGTCAGTAAAAGCCTGACACTCGAATCTCTCTCGCTCCCCCTAGAGCGGGAAGAGATATTTGAAGAATTTCCACCACAAAAAATAAAAGATCAGGTGTCTTACCATGACGTATTAAAATGTCAGGCGTGCAAGCGAAAAATAGGGATGGAGCTATAATATCTATACAATATTAGTTTTAGAATATGCGAAACCCGAAACACGTGTCTAGTATTTTTATGTAAAGAATCTATGTACAAAATTTCATAACTGTATCATGAAAAATCACAAAGTTATAAGCTTGTTATGTTACCTGGTTGTCCGCACAAATACATGGTCACCGGGCCATCCGGGTGACGGAGGTGTGGTTTTGCTCCCACACCCAGCTGTGTGCTGGCACCTAATGCTCGCTATGACCTGCCGTGACCCTGTATCGTACTTAGTGTCGGTGGTGTCCAACTTGTGACCTTTTTATATTTTTGAGAAAAAAATATAACATGGTGTAAAAATTATTGGAATCGATTCAGTTACTGATTCTGAACCAACTATATTCAGGTTTTGCATGTACTAAAAATAATGTTGTATAGTTCAGTATAGGTCGTCAAATGAATCGTGTTAAGAGCTCGTAGTAGGGTTTCAGGTAGAGATAGTTAGCAAAGGAGGAGGCCACACGTGCACGCGCGAGGCAATGGCCCTCGCGCCCCAGCCGCTGGGATTCCGATCCCGATTCCCGGCCACCGTAGACTCGGGCTTGTGTACGGCGAACAATGGGTAGCTCGCCGTCCGATCGTCCGGTAACCGTCCGGACCAAGACCAAGCCGTCGACGGCGCATAGTGTTCCACGCGTGCCTCAAGGAGATGTCAGCAACCGTAGGGGCCAGCAGGGTCGAAGCCTACTGGGGCCATGGGTGATGCGAAAGAGATCCCCGGGGCTCTGGAATAATGGCAAAGAAGGAACAGTGTTTTTAGTCAGTAAAAGTCTGACACTATCTCGCGCTCTGCCCAAGAGCGGGGGATGTCATTAGATGATGTTCTCACCCGAAAAAAAAAAGATGGAGATAGTTAAAAGTGTTGTGCTTTCTAATATAAAATGGCCTCTCTTTCGATATTGTTTGTATAATCATAGCACGACATTTGATACACCATTCCGCCTTAAAAAAATATCCTTTGTGAGTAATAATAACTTAGCATTGTAAACATAAATGTTGATTCAACGTTGAAAATCATATCTGTTACTGTGTTCAAAAACTGGGTATGTTTTCTTTAATACATATAAGGCTAGCTTCCATCAACGGCTTTTTCTGCAAGAAAATTAGAAATTATTCTAGTAGAACGTACTTCCAATTATTCCAGTCATTTTCTACCAAAAGTCATTAAAAAGCGTAATAAATAGATAGATAAAATAATCTTCTTCCTTGTCGATATCACTCTTGACAGAGTGGTCGTGGTCATCACTTCAGGTGTTGGTGGCAAGCTTCACAACACGCCGCCACTCCTCTCTGATGGCCGTCTTCCTCGTGCATTCGTGCAGTGATGATGAGCCATTTACTGCCGCTTTAATCTGGTCAGTCCACCTCATAGGCGACCTTCCTCGTGGCCTGGTACCCTCAACCCTTCCCTGAACTACAAGTCGCTCAATAGCCACTTCCCCTCTGCGGCATACGTGACCAAAAAAGGTGAGAATACGAGACTGTACCAAAGATGATAAACGCTGCTTGATGCCGAGTTCCCGAAGTATAGACTCGTTGGTACGGAATTCAGTCCACGATACTCCGAGCATTCTCCTCCAGCACCACATCTCTAGGGCGTCTATCTTCTTTTTCTCTATTTCCCGTAAGGTCCACGTTTCTGCGGCGTACAAGAATATGGGGAATACAAGTGCCCGAACTAGCCGGATTTTGGTGGCTCTATATATGTTGCGATTCCTCCATATTTTCCTCAACTTGTCCATCGCAGACCTGGAAATTGCCATACGCCTCTTCACTTCATCGATACATCCACCGTTGTTCGTAATTAAGGCCCCCAGATAAATGTATGATTGCACCACATCACAATTAGCAATTTGTGTAATTTCTGGAGAATTGTTATTCATGCGGTCGACAATCATCACTTTCGTTTTATTCCGGTTTATCTTAAGTCCGAACTCAAGGCTAACCCGTTCCATCTTGGCGAGAAGTTGTTCCATGTGTTGGGTACTGGTGGCGAACAAAGTGGTATCGTCACCATATCGCAGGTTGGAGATCTTCAAGCCACCAATCGAAATGCCATCTGTCCAGTCCTCAAGTACAATCCTCATTATGAGCTCTGTGTACACATTGAACAGTAGTGGAGAAATAATACATCCCTGATAAAATAATATCCACATTTAATTGGTATGGTTTCCGCACACTGACATAGCTATCGCAGGGCTAGGTAGTGGACAGCTTCAGGCCCCAGAACCTCTTCTCTGCATCACCCAAAGGTTGACTGGTAGAAAATGCCTAAGGCATTATATCTAATAAATATCAGTGTCCGATGCACTCGCTTTGGGTAGGCATTGTGGTTGGGGCGGTGAAATAAAACAAATGATAAAATTAGAATTATATTAAAATTATTATTATTTTATATTTATTAATTATTTAAAAAAAATCAAATTATTCAATTTTATTATATTAAATTTAAATTATCAAATGTTAAACTATTAAATTATTCAATTTTAAATTTATAATTATTCAGAAAATTGTAAAATAAAATGTATGTATGTAATGTTGTGATTGTATTTTGTACCTAATAACATAGTTTATAAGTTCAAATTGTTACTAACCATTATGGATCATTGCTATCTGAAATAAATAAATTATTATTATTAAGTCCACCTCTGTACCTTTATGTGCATGAAGTACGAAATGAACAAATAAATAAACCTCTTAGGAAATAGTGAAAAATTCTCCTACCTTTAAAATAAAAATAAAATAGATTGCAACACTAATTTAATCAAGCAACTCATTTTAATCAGTAAAAGTCTGACACTTCCATCCACTCCACCCTGAGCCGGAGAAGTTATTTTAAGATTTCTCACGTAAAAATGAGGAACCCAGATTTTTTTTTTGCGCCAGGGTCGTTGTCATCTAGCTATGCTACTGATCCTCAGTTTGTTCTTAAACGCACCGGAATAACGATATTTCTAGGAAGGAAGTTTACAAGAAACAAGATAAAAAATTAACTATCAGAAAAACATGGGGTTATGGGTGACCCAGAAATCCTTCCAATCGTTTACTTAGAATTTATTACTAACCAACTCACGACATGGAGCATAGAAATGTTTATGGGTTTCCCTTGACCATCAATTTGAGATCTTTAGGAAGGGGTTGGGATTTCCCGGAAAACAATATAGTGAACACGTGTATTATTTTTGTAATATATGTGTCGTGGTCGGATCTTAAAATTGATCATTTCATGATGGGAACACCCAAATACTCCGAAATATTCGGATCATCAATCGGAACATCGAAATTCGGAATAAGAATTTCGATGTTCCGATTTTCAAAAGTACGAATTTCATAATACCTAAGAATTATAATGTCTATTATTAAAAATCACGAAAATTATTATACCGAAAGTCGTAAATGCGATTTGTTAGATTTCCGATTTTCATACGTTCGAAGAATCAAATGCTCGAAGGGTTCTTGGTCCGAAAAACAATATTCCGATTTTTAATACTCGAAATCGAATAAACTAAAAGTCAACATGTTGTGCTACAAAATTTAGTAACAGAAACGAATCGTTGCAAAACCGACTTCACGCAGTCTTCTCTGCCCTACCCCTAGAGTGTAATTTAAATCCGCGTAGGCGCGGAGGGGTGGGGCGGCCCGCGAGCTGAGGAGCAGGTGGTTTGAAGAACCACCGCCGCGGCTGAGGCTGGCCGGCGAAGCCGGCCAGCAAGCCGAAGCTGCGGTGGTGAGCGTTAAAACCATCTGCGACGATAAGCTCGCGTGGGGCCGCCCAAACCCCGCAGCGCCGGAGCCGTGACAGAAACAATGCTTGCTGAATGTTGCATGCCTGCTTGCATGCTGCATGCCTGCTTGCATGCTGCATGCCTGCTTTCATGCTGCATGTCTGCTTGCATGTTGCATGCCTGCTTGTATGTCGCATGCTTGCTTGCACGCTGCATGCTTGCTTGCACGCTGCATGCTTGCTTGCATGCTGCAAATCCCCTGTATTATTGATCAATCACTTAGGTTAGGTTAGGTTAAAACTTAGGTTAGTTTATAGGATATATATACACAAGGATAATAACTGTAAAAAATCTATGCTATATTATAAGTAGGAAAACGCATCTGTCATTAGTTTTTTAATTCTACCCCCCATACTATACATAATATTACACTTCTCTCTGACAAGCAATAATATGTGTTTATTTGTCATGCTATACAGTTTTACAAGGCGTTTTTATTTCAGAATTGTATTAATCGGTATTTTAATAATCGGAATTCGTATTTTTGATGTTTCGAATTATCATTAGGTCGGACTTTTTGTTATTCGATCTATTAAAATTCGGTATTTTGAAAATAGTAATTATAAACGTTAGGAATATTGAAATTTATGAATTATATATATTCGGAATTTTGAACCATTCGGAATTATGAAAATCGGTATTTTGAAATTCGTATTTGTGACTGTCGGAATAAAGTTTTTCGTATTTATGTAGTGTACCCTTTCATGATATGGTCAACTAAAACTGGCCAGATAATATCAATCCACTTTAGCCCATATTATTAGTTATATTACTAGTTCAATACATAATAAAGATTTTGTGTAAATGAAGAATAGATTGTGGTGAATTTATCTCTTAAAGTTCTTTTCTTGTATAGTTAATTATGCAATAAAAAGATCGCGATCATATAACAATAATTAAGTTGAATTATATTGAAATAAATTTGAGTTAAATTAACATACAAAACATTGAGATTAATTAAGTACATTTGAATAGGAATATCAAGAATATACATTAAAATTAAAAGCAAATAAATGAAGTTAGAGTACATTCATTAAAATTAGAACAAATGTAATAAAATTTTATTGTAAGATATTAAATAATTGTAAAATACTAAAATCATTAAATTGATTTATAGTGCGAAACCAAAAGCAAAATATCTGTATATCTGTCACCATAGCAAAAAGTACAGTATTTGGAGAAATAGTCACGTCAATTAAGAACTTACCAGCCCCCCTAGCCAAGCTACAACCGTTTCGTTTCGATTCTCTTTTCGTCGATCGCCTCGAGTCAGCCACGCCTCCGATTCCTTTGTTCTGACGTCATCTCAACGCTCAGTCACGTGGTCAGCGTGGCCGACTCGAGGCGATCAACGAAAAGAGAAGCTAAACGAAACGGTTGTAACTTGGCTATGGGGGCAGATTCCCTGCCAGAGTCCATGTTTCCTGTATAGTATTTGTGAGCTGGTCAATAAACTAAGCTAAACATAAATGTCAATATAATTAGCTATGTTTATCTTAACCGTGTAAGCTAAGCTTAACTTATATTGACAGTACGGCTGGCGCAGTGGTTGAGCGATTAGCTGCTGCACTGTGTATCGCGAGTTCAATTCCTGCGCAGAACAAATATTTGTATGACCTATAGATAGTTGTACCAATAGGTGTCTTGTTGTGAACGCATCGATACAAGAGTGATTCATAATGTAAGTCAGAATGCTATTTTGGTGCTTCAAAAAAATAAATTAAGTTAAAACTTCTACACACATACACACACATAATACACAATAATAATAATAATAACGAGAACCCCGTGAAAGCTGAGAAAGATAAGCAAACTAAGTATCTTGACTTAACTCGCGAGGTTGTCGATATGTGGGAAGTGGATAGAGCAATCATTGTGACAAAATGAAACATCTAAGGAGGCTCTCGTTAGGCACCTGGATCAAGGGCCTGATTCAGAAAGCAGTACTTCTGGACAAGGCGCGCATTGTTAGGAGATTCCTCTCTTATGAGCCTTGACCGCCGATAGCTTGGACCCTGTTCCCGATGCCGGTGGGCTACTATTTTTTTATATTTTTAAATGTTTTTTTATGTGCTTTTTTTTAAGAAATATTTAAAAATGTAATAATTATATTTATATAATAAATTTAATAAATGGAATAATAATAAAGCATTCGGACATAGGATAAACAATTACTTTCCTTATACTAAAACAATTTGGTATGGTATTACACAATACCATACCACATCCCAGCAACAATTTCTTCACCAAAAATAGCTAAATAAAATCCTTTTGCCGAAGATGAGAGATTCCAATTACCTCCTAAATTGCTTTCATTGCATCTGTAAGTACGTTTTAAAGGCACCCTTCTACGTTTTAGAGGCCCCCAAGAATGTATGAATATTTTTGTGACCGGAAATTGCTCCCAGACGAACCCTTTTAAGGTGTTCACTCTATATTTTAGATGCTTCAAGAATCAACGAGATGAATTAAACTTTGTGGTAGCGAGGAATTAGAGTAGATAGATTATTGTCTATTCATTTGGTGTGTAATTTTAATATTTAATTACTTTGATTAATACTTACTGTCTGAAATTGCGTGTTATTGTGGTTGTTGACCAGTCTTGCTAGTTTTAGAGCTCTTTGTCCAAAAGGGTTGAAGCAATTTATTTTTGCTACCAAGAATCATTGCTTTGTTTTAGGAATTCTGACGGGATTTATCGTTAGTGTTGAAAGGTGCTCTGCCCCCCTAGCCAAGTTACGACCGTTTCGTTTGCGTCGAACGCCTCGAGTAGGCCACGCCTCCGATTCCTTTGTTCTGACGTCATCTCAACGCTCAGTAACGTGGTCAGAACAAAGGAATCGGAGGCGTGGCCTACTTGAGGCATTCGTCGTAAACGAAAGGGTCGTAACTTGGCTAGGGCGGGTGGAGAGACGCCGCTTGCACGTGGAGTTGCTCAGAAGCAAATAATATATAACCATCAAACAAGGGCACGGACGTCATGTCTGTGGTGTATATGTAAGGCAGGATTGTGGTTTTAGTCAGTAGGAGTCTGACACTGCCCAGACTGGTTCATCTGTGCGGCAGCCTGAGCGTGATGAGGAGTGGGATATCCTCATGGACGCCCAAAAATACTGGAAAACTGGGCCTGCTGAAAAAAAAAATATATCACTGTTTATAGCTATAGATAGTTAGATCAGTTTCAAGATCGAATAATTCTATAGTATAAAATGAAAACAAGATACAGTAGTTGGCTCAGAATCCTAGATCAAGGAACTTTCTATGTGTGACTATCTTCTTCCATCGGCTTCACCTACGTGAAAGTAAGTTTTTCCATTAAAACCCTTTGGGACCCTTTTTCATAAGCAGAGGTCGGAATTAGGTAGAGTTAAACATGTACTTACACCGATTTCATACTGTGAAAGAATAAAGTGAATATGCCTCAAATCCAGAGATTAATTTTGAAGATCAGATTTTTTTTATGATGACGAGGAGGAGGAAGCGTATTTTGTTAACTTTACCTCAGTTGATGTAGAGAGATCTTTTTAACCGACTTCAAAAAGGAGGAGGTTATATGTTCGGTTGAATGTATGTTTTTTTTTTTTTTTTTATGTATGTTCACCGATTTCTCGGTCAATTGTGGACCGATTTTGAATTTTTTTTTTTTTTGATTGAAAGGTTATGCTTCCGAATTGGTCCCATAGAAATATTGTTATGATCTGATCATGAACTTCGAAGATATGGAACAGAACTCCTCATAGGATCACAGCAGAACCGTCGTAACAAGTAAAATTGTCATCGACTAAACGTATAAAACGTTTAGTCGATGACTGACTGAAAGTAGAGGGGTAATATATCGAACTGATCTGATGATGAAGCCTGAAGTTAGGCACCGGAACTCTGTAATAAATTAATGTAATCTAACCGTCTTTGGGATTATTAGAATTGTCATTAGATGCACTCTGGCTATAAGGTATTTAAGTTTGGCTGAGGGGTACTTTTTAGTGGTGGTACCATAACTAAAAAGTGTAAAATAAAAACTTTTTACAAAAAAGTACAACCGACTTCAAAGTAAAAAACACTGAAAAGTGCAAAATAACTTTAATTTCGGAAGTCGGTGTTAAATAACGAAGAGACAAAACTATTAAAGAAACAGGCGTTGTGTGATAGTTGTGGAATATTATTATATTATTGTGGAATATTATTGTTATGTAGGCAGAACACATTAAAAATTAGGACTATAGGTACATTCAAAATTAAGAAAGAACAAAATAATAATAATAATTTTTTTTTTTTTATATTTTTAAATGTTTTTTTTTATTTTTTTTATTGAAAAATATAATTTATATGTTAGAATAATGAATAAACGGAATAATAATTAAAAAAAAATGAATTTAAAATATATTATTTTACATAAGCCTAATTGAGATAGGTACATTGGACACATAGATATATACTGAAGCTGTTAAACGATTCCAATTGGTCACCTATAGAGGAGAATCGGCAACAAACTCCACGGTTACTCTTTTAAAGCAATGATTGACTTTTACAGTTTTCATATTACAATATTAATACATAAATAGATAGATAAATCATTTATTTTTTACAATACCAAACACGAAAGCTTGCATAAAAACAGAATACAACAAAGAAATAAAAATAAACGCATGTAGATACTTAGTAAAAAAAAAGAAGGAATGCAATAGATAAGAGCCATAGTGCGGTGTATACTGGTTTAGCAGCTAAAATAATACCAAATATGTACATAAAACAAAAACTTTGCATTGAATAGACAATATATAATCAGAGAGAGTCTGCGGAGTCAACAGTATTCTCACCTTTACATTACAAAAAAAGCTAAATAATAAAACAACACATACATACACACATTGGGCACATTGCTCGCAGAACAAATGGTCGATGGGGACGAAAGGTTCTAGAATGGCGACCTCGTACCGGAAGACGCAGCGTTGGAAGGCCTCCCACAAGGTGGACCAATGACCTGGTGAGGGTCGTGGGAATCCGATGGATGCGAGACGCACAGGACCGGTCATTGTGGCGACATTTGGGGGAGGCCTATGTTCAACAGTGGACGTCTTTCGGCTGAAATGATGGTTGATGATGATGATGATGAATAAAACAAACCTATTAAAAACCGGCCAAGTGCGAGTCGGATTCGCGCACGAAGGGTTCCGTACCGTCCGTAGCAAAAAAACGGCAAAAAACCACGTTGTTGTATGTGAGCCCCACTTAAATATTTATTTTATTCTGTTTTTAGTATATGTATTGTTATAGTGGCAACAGAAACACACCATCTGTGAAAGTCACTAATTTATTTATCAAGGATCATGAGATACAGCCTGGTGACAAACGGACAGATAAACAGACAGACGGACGGACGGACAGCGGAGTCTCAGTAATAGGGTCCCGTTTTGCCTTTTGGGTACGGAACCCTAAAAATGACATAATTATATAACAGTTAAGTTAAGTTAAGGTGTTTTTTTTTTTTTTTTCGGTGGGAAAATCATCTTATGACAAATCCCGCTCTTGGGCGGAGCGAGAGATAGTGTCAGACTTTTACTGACTAAAACCCACTCCTGTTCCTTCGTTGCCTTCGTCCCAGGGCCCCGGGTTTCGTTTTCACACTACCCATGGCCCCAGTAGGCTTCGACCCTGCTGGGCCCCTACGATTTGCTGACATCTCCCTGAGGCGCGCATGGAACAATACGCGCCGTCGACGACTTGGCTCGGTCCGGACGGTTACCGGACGGTCCGACGGCGAGCCACCCATTGCTCGCCGTCCGCAAGCCCGCGCCTACGGTGGCCGGAAATCGGGATCGGAATCCCGGCGGCGGTAAGGGCGTGAGGACCGTTGCCTCACGCGATCGGCCGCCTCCTTTGCTAGCATTACTGCTTCACAGAAGGAGGCGACCGCCTGCCACTCTTCCTCGCTCCGGACCATGGCCTGTACCAAGGCCCGGCGCGAGAGATCACCGCCACCGATCGCCCCCACAAGGACACGGCGTTGCTCTGCCCAAGCGGGGCACACATCAACCGTGTGCTCCACCGTGTCCTCCGGGCGGTCCACACAGTGGCGACACCCGGGCGTCGCTTCCGCACGAATCCGGTGCAGGAACTTCCCGAACTTACCGTGTTCGGTGAGAACCTGCGTCATGCGAAAGGTGAGGACGCCGTGAGGTCTTTCCAACCACGCCTCAAAGAGGGGACTTACCGCCATAATTGTGGTGTGCCCAAAGTTAAGTTAAGGTGTGCAATAAAGTAATAAATAAATAAATAAACAGTAGGTAATAAATCTGAATCAAGTTAGTGGTAAAACTTAAAATAAAAAATTAATAAAATGTGGATCAGTTAAAAGATAACTGTTTAAACAATAAACCAGTTAATAAGCTACCATTTGTAGAAGTAGCCATTGCCATACCAACTTGTCTTCAACGTAGTCTCTAATAGTGCAATACGTTTTTTTGATTAAGATATTTTTGAGCTTTCCCTAGCAAAATTCTATAACTGAATTTGGCAACGACTTTTAAAAGCTTATACGGTTTATGAGGACTGATTTGCTTCTCTTAGCTAATCTCGATTTTGGTAATATAATTTCATCTTTACTCCGAGTATTTATATTATTGAAAATTGGTTCTAATTTAGAAAGTCCTAAGATTTTGCGAACATATAAAATACTTTCTAAGATATAAAGTGAAGGCAGAGTCAGTAGGTACATCAACCTTTTTGAATATATTTCTAAGGGATGGGCTAGAATCCATTTCACGAGGACACGTTCAATTTTGGTTTCAGCTTTTTATGTTTCTGTAAAGTATTTATTTTTTATTTGATTGATTTTGTAGTTTGATTTACTGACCACATTTCTTCGATCTTCGTTTTCGATGAAAAAGTGTGCAGTTTTACCGAATAAATAAAAAAGAAACTATGATTCAATACCTAAATCAACCGTCAACATAACATAATCGGTGATATTCACTTCATAAATCTATAGATATCTGCTATAAATACTTCATAGGAAAGGGTTAAGATTTATGATATTGAACTATGGCTTTATACAGAGCTATTGTTAGGTCTATACTATTTTATTAGTTTTATGAAACTAAACACTTTGAAATGTGATATCTTTAGACTGACTTAGAATATAAGTTTAAATAAACTGTTTAACTTAGGAAAGTTATTTCTGTTATAAAACTAATCACTCATAAAACTAAAAACTAGTAACTCATTTGTTTCTATGGGTTTTTTTATTTTTCTGTAACATAATAGCATAATCAGCCATTTAATGTTCCCACTGCTGGGACTCAGGCCTTCTCTCTCTAGGAGAGGGAATGGGCCGTAATCCACCACACGCGCCCAGTGCGGGTTGGTGAATGTCACATGTCTTCGAATTTTTGGTTCTAGGACATGCCGGTTTCCTCACGATGTTACATGGTGGACATCCCGCCCATACGCACGAAACGTTTTGGGAACACATTCATTGTTCGTACAGCTAAGGAGTGGAATCCCTTGCCGGAATCTGTGTTTCCTGATAGCTACAACCCGGGAATCTTTAAGTCAAGAGTGAATAGGTTACTTCTAGGTAAGCGCGCTCCATCGTCGACCGCATCGTCGCTTTCCATCAGGTGAGATAGCGGTCAAGCGCGAACCTATCAAGAATAAAAAAATAAAAAAGTCACATATCTTAGAATTTTTGGTTCTAGGACATGCTGGTTTCCTCACGATGTTTTCCTTCACCGTTTTGAGAGCAGTGGTGATGAAATAAATTACTCAAAGTAATTTATTTGGCTGGGTTACAACCCGCGACTTCCACCTCGTAAGTCGGGGCCGTTATCACTCGGCCACCACTGCTCTCATTTTTCTGTAATATCGCTATATTTTATTCCCATTTTTTTAATCATTAAAATGATATGGAGAACTTACGTCTGAAGCGATACGCCATATTAATGACATACACATAGAGAGATCGATTTCTTTTTGTATTGTTTTGGAAGCGTTATGTGATACATACATGTTACATACACATAAAATTGTACTGATGGAAAGATATTTTAAATAAGGCATATTTTCAAAGGTTAAACCAACTACCAACATAAAAACCTCATTACCCTGTAATAAAAAACCGGCATTAATACACACTTTATTTACTTACAGAAAAAACCCATTAGCCTTTAAAATAAAACAGTCTGTTTCATAGATCCGTAAAAACTTCAGATACGGCTTAAATTAGAAATATTTTTACAAGGCAATACAAGTAAAAAGACAATAAATCCACGTGCCAGATGTTGGAGATGGGTCCAGAAATATAACAGAAAACAAAAAGTACAGAGAACATTAGGAAAAAAATAATCCCCGTTTTCAACAACCTGCCACCTGTTATAGCGATCACAATTTTTTTGAAGCATGACACTAGTTGCCTCTTCTGGCTTGTACTGACTAACCTTCGATTACTAACATTAAACTGGCCTGTTGGTCTAGTGGTTAGTGGCCCTGACTGCTATGCTAAGGTCGTGGGTTCGATTACCACCCAGAAGTAATGTTTGTGTGATGACCATAATCATTTATTTGTTCTGTTTCTGGGTGTAATTTATCTATAATATGTGTGTTTGTTTTAGGAATATATAAGTATGTTTATCAGTTGTCTAGTACTCATAGCACAAGCTCTGCTTAGTTTGGGACTAGATGGCGTTGTGTGATAGTTGTGGAATATTATTATTATTCCATTTATTTATTTTTTTAAGCATATTATTTATTTATTTATTAAAACATTATGCACTAGTAATAAACACTGTACAAAGGCGGAAATGCCTTAGGCATTTTCTACCAGTCGACTTTAGGGTGGTGCAGAAACAAAACATGGTAGGTGCAGCTACCATACATAATGACATCTTTTTTAAATTTTTTTTTGGACATGTAAGTGTCATTTTTAAATATTTCTTAAAAAAAAACTTTTAAAAATATAAAAAAATGTTGTCCGTCGGTGTCGGGAACAGGGTCCAAGCTACCGGTGGTTAGGGCTCCAGATACAGGAACCTCCTCACAATGCGAGCCGTATAGTGGAGTACTGCCTTCTGTAACAGGGCCTTGATCCAACCACGCAACGACAGCTTCGACAGATGGTATTATTATATATTATTATTATTATTTCTCTGACTGAAGAATTCGTAGTTGTCTAATTTGTTAAATCTACTTTAACCCGATACCATGACGTGTTAAATTTTGGAGCCAAAGTAGGGCTAGATGCAATGTTAATACCAAGTCATTATCATCATCATTTCAGCCGAAAGATGCCCACTGTTGGACATATGCCTCCCCCAAGTGTCGCCACGATGACCGGTCCTGTGCGTCTTGCATCCATTGGATTTCCGCGACCCTCACCAGGTCATCAGTCCACCTTATGGAAGGCCTTCCAACGCTGCGTCTTCCGGTACATGGTCGCCATTCCAGAACCTTCCGTCCCCATCGACCATCTATCTGCGAGCAATGTGCCCTGCCCACTGCCACTTAAGTTTGGCGATTCTTTGGGCTTTGTCTGTACCAAGTACCTACCTAATAAATAACATTGACTTACACGGTTTGTATGTTGAGTACTTGAAGTAAAAAAAAAAACTAAAAAAATAACACTATCCCCAGTTATCTGATTTAAGAATTTGGACTTCAAATTATCGAGTTTAGTCTGGTCTAACTCAACTTTATGACGCTTAGCAGTCGCATATGGTACGGTTGGCGTAGTGGCTCAACCACTACGCCAACCGCACCAAAATGGCTGCTACGTTCCGTGTCGCGGGTTCGATTCCCGTAAGGATCAAATATTTTTATAGCCAGGTCTGGATGTCTTGTGTATGTGAACAGTTAGGAGTTGATATGTTTGTGAACGCACTTACGATACTGGAGTAATTCGCTTTAAAAAAAATATATTTTTGTATATTTCAAGATATACCAATATCATTATACAGGGTGTCTTTGACATCGACGAACAAGCGAATACCACGGATCCAGTACATGATTCTGGACCCCCCAGTAGTAGAATTTTTCGTCGGCTTTTTCTTATTTTTTTTTTTAAATCTTTAGGTTTTTTATTTTAAACTGTATAAAATCTTTATTAATCGCATTATATATAATTATATTAATCGTAGAATAAAATGTATGAATTACTTTTAAAATTAAAAAAGGCATCGAAATTGATTAGAATAACGATTTTATCTACCCCGATGACTTTTTAATTAATTAATTTTTAATTTAATAAAATAAATCTTTTTACTAAAAATATCATCGGGGTTAGTTAGAATACCGATTTTTCACAGTTTAAATTTTAAAAAGTACAGATTGTTTTTTAAAAGTTAGGAAAATGCCGACGAAAAATTCCACCACTGGGGGTTCAGAATCATATATTGGATCTGCGGTATTCGTTTGTGCGTTGATGTGAAAGACACCGTGTTTATAAAACATATTATGACAAAAAATATGAAACTAACAGTTTAACAAAGTTTTGCAAAGGCCTATACAATAGATTTGGTCAAGTTCAATGCTGCTAAAACCCAGGCGTGTCTATTTTCCGCTAAAAGGAGCCAATTCAGCCCTGCTCCAACTTTCCGGGGCGTAACCGTGCCAATAACCGACCATCTTGATCTCCTTGGTGTTACGCTGACGTCAACACTCAAATTTGGGCCATACATCGAAGCAAAGGCTCAACTGGCAGCAAAAAAGCTGGGAATCCTCGCGAAGGTCAGACGGTACTTCACGCCGAAACAGCTGCTCAAACTTTATCAAGCGCAAGTTCGATCGTGTATGGAGTACTGCTCTCATCTTTGGGACGGATCTGCCCGATACCAGCTTGATGCACTTGAGGCAATTGAGAGGCAAGCCAGGAAGATCATTGGCAATGATGCACTCGTTGAGTCGAGGCTCCAAAGTCTTGAGCATCGACGCCGAGTTGCTAGTCTGTCGGTTTTCTACCGGTTGCATTTCGGGGAGTGTGCGTCGGAATTGCATAACCTAATTCTGCCTAGCCCGTTCCATCATCGGACCACCAGGCGTACGGCAATGCGCCACCGGTACATGGTGGACATCCCACCTATATGCACGAAACGTTTTGGGAACACATTCATAGTGCGTACAGCTAAGGAGTGGAATTCCTTGCCGGAATCTGTTTTTCCTGATGGCTACAACCCGGGAATCTTTAAGTCAAGAGTAAATAGGTTACTTCTAGGTAAGCGCGCTCCATCGTCGACCGCATCGTCGCTTTCCATCAGGTGAGATAGCGGTCAAGCGCGAACCTATCAAGAATAAAAAAAAAAAAATTAGGCGTCATTTGATGAAGTGGACAATTTGTAGTCAACTAATACCCGAAGATGTCAAGCGAGAGAATGTATTAGCAGGGAAATTAACGACCACATTGACCTTTCTTCTAATGGCATAATTCCGACAATTACTGCGCAGCCTGGTGATTATGGCCGGTTTATAGATCATTAAAATGATATGAACAACAACTAATTGGTTTATACACTTCTAATTACTGACAGTCGCATCCCTGTAGGTAGTCTTAAGTGAGATATCGTGTATAGGGGAAAATTAATAAATGACCACCTTTTTTTTAAGGTGGCAAATCATCCAACGACATATGGCGCCCTGGGGCGGTGCGGGAGAGCGTGTCAAACTTTTACTGACTAAAACCTGACTTCTGTTCCTTCTTTGCCTTCTTTTCAGGGCCCCGGGGTTCTCTTTCGTATCACCAATGGCACCAGTAGGCTTCAACCCTGCTGGGCCCCTACGGTTGCTAACATCTCCTTGAAGCGCGCGTGGAACTCTACGCGCCGTCGACGACTTGGGCTCGATCCGGGCGGTTACCGGACGGTCGGTCTGTGAGCTACCCATTGCTCACCGTCCGCAAGCCCGTGCAATAAATGTCCACCTGACAATATGAAATAATTGTAGCATAATCAGCCTTATATTGTTTTCCACTGCTGGGACTCAGTCCTCCATTTAAGGAGAGGTCCTAGAAAGAAGGACTGAGTCCCAGCAGTGGGAACATTAAAAGGCTGATTATGCTACATTTTTTAATCATAAAGCCTTAGTTCAATATCATAAATCTTAACCCTTTCCTAGAAGTATATCTATGAGATATATGTAGGTAAATTTATAAAGTGAATATCACCGATTATGTAATGTTGAGAGTTGACATAAGTATTAAATCATAGTTTTTTTTTTTTTAATTCGGTAAAACTGCACACGTTTTCATCGAAAACGAAGATCGAAGAAATGTGGTCAGTAAATTCAAGTGGTCAGAAAATCAAACTACAAAATCAATTACATAAAAAATAAATACTTTACAGAAACATAAAAAGCTCCTAGAAAGAGAGGTCCTAGAAAGTAGGACTGAGTCCCAGCAGTGGGAACATTAAAAGGCTGATTATGCTACAATTATTATGGCCCAGTCTCTCAATAGGGCATAATAACACAAAATACATGCATTTATATGTCTTTGTGATATGCCTTTTGCCAAAATCTAACAGCATTTTTATCTAGGCCTGCTACGCTTCTGCTACGGTCAGTGAAACCGCACGGTGTAGCGACCCGAAGCTCAATAAATAATCCAGCATACTGACCTGTGACGTCACGATGTATGAAATTCAATCGACCGTGTAAGAGCACCGGAAATCCCGGAAACCGGAGGGATACAGTTTGACCTATTGTAAGCCGCAAACCACAGAACAATTAACAATAAAGAAGAATTTGTTATTATTGAAACGGAAATGCATCGTTTGAATATGGACTACCTAAAAGAGATATTTCATGTTTCATCTATCCACCGCAAATGAGCGGTTACAATAATTATGAATAGTATAATGTTAAAATGTTTGTTTTAATCAAAATTGTAATGTAGCAAGCAGTACCGTAGCTAGTCGTGGGCGATGTGGGACCTCGCCCACAGCCTCGCACCCAAAATGGCTTCGCGTGCGCGAGGAGTCTTTAGCAACTAGGGTTTTGTTTTATAATAATTTAATTTCGCCTGATGGTAAGCAACAATGTGGTCGAACACTGGGTTGCGACAATCGATATCTTGTTTTCGAATTTATGAAAGAAAAAGGCCTCGCTGATGCGCCTTCACCCACGTCTAAATAAGTCCAGGCTGCGCCTCTGGTAGCAAGGCTTTTATAATGATAAGTGTGTGGAATTTTATTTTTTTGATCATAATTATTATTTTACTAAATACCTATACATATATCTACTAATGTATAGCATAGCAAAATAAGCCTTCTAATATTCCCACTGTTGGAACTCAGGCCTCCTTTCTAGGTGAGGGAATGGGCCGTAATCCACCACGCGGGCCCAGTGCAGATTGGTAGATGTCACATATCTTCAAATTTTTGGTTCAAGGATATGCCGGTTTCCTCACGATGTTTTCCTTCACCGTTTGGAGAGCAGTGGTAATAAAATAAATAACACAAAGTAATGCGCCTGGCTGGGTTTGAACTCGCGACCTACAAATCGTAAGTCGGGATCGTTACCACCGGGCTACCACTGCTCTCATGCTTTAAGTCTTCTTCTACTTCAGTCTCGCTTGTGCCGCGTGCCGATGTGGACGTGTTATTTAAGTTTTATTTACACCGATTAGCGCAGCGCAAGCTGTCGCTCGTAAGTACTGGCCATGACAGACAATCTAGTGGCAAACGAGCTGTTGGCGTTCCTGCAGCAGAAGCTGGATGTGATGGACGAGGTGTCCGCAATCCAAATCTGCGCAACGAACTTCAGCGAGGAAGATATAGCTGCTGCGAAGCTGTTGCTGTTCAGCGTGCTTAATAAGCGCGACCAGATGCCATCCCGCCGGCGTGACGGGACTAAGAGAAGCCTACAGGATATTATCACGCTGTTCAAGGAGACCGACCCTGACGACGTGCCGACGTTTGTGGCAAAGGAGCTGCATAAGCTCCCTCCTGTCACCTTTGACCACGTCGATGTAACAAGCCTTTTGAAAGACATTGTCTTTCTGAGGGCCAGTCTTGCGGATGTGCTAGCAAAGTTGGATGCATCTCAGAAAACCGTCGCCGATTTGCGCAAGGAGTTTAATGAATTTCGCAATAACGCGGCGGCAACTAGGTCATCAGTCGATGCATCGAACGTAAACATGCGTCATGGAGCCGGCCTCGATATATTGTCGCCGAACTTCGCGTCAGCAGTTTCGTCGCCGGCGCATACGTCGATTGCTGAGGTTGCAGAGTGCCCCACTCGTGCGCCCCGCAACTCCGTGCCGGTCACCGCGGTTCCTCCATGCAGCACCGCACGAGCCCTTCGCCCCGTCCCGCTGCCTGTTCTTGCAGCTCCAGCGAATCCGATCCGAAAGGATTTCGCTAGCGTCACCGCGAGCGCCCCTGGCGCTCCTAATCCGAAACGTGTGCCTGACAAGGCAAAGAACAAGGTCGATGATAGTGATGGTTTCGTTATGGTGCAAAGGAGGAAGCGTCGAACGCAAACCAACAAGAATCGCTGCGGCATGGCACCTGCAACTCCTAGCGTAGGACTGCGTGCTGCTCAGCCGAACACTCCCGTGTACATCTCCCGCCTACATCACACCACAAGGGTGGAAGACATCGTGGAGTACGTGCGCCATAAGACGAAGTTCGCACTGAGGGTACAGCTTCTGGAGTCACACCGTAACGTCAATTTCAAGGCGTTCGTGGTGCGAGTCCCGAACACTTTTCTGCCCCTCATGTTGAAGGAAGACTTTTGGCCGCAGGGCGTGGTGTTCCGTCGCTTCCGCGGACAAGTGCCACAGAACAGCACAAAGTGAACAAGTGCAGTGAAGTGTTACTAACATAGTCATAAGTCGTATTTATTAACAATAAATTGTATTTAATTTACTTGATATATATGTTAGTCTATAAGGTATTTATCTATGGGCCAAGATGCCTGAAAATAAATGATTTATTATATTTAAAAGATTATAAGAGTTACGTCTAAATGCGCGACGCACAGGACCGTTCATTGTGGCGACACTTGGGGGAGGCCTATGTCCAGCAGTGGACGTATTTCGGTTGAAATGATGATGATGATGACGTCTAAATCCATTTACCCAGTCTTAATTGACGGCGACCGTTCACGAACATAACGCGTGCAACATAACTCAGCTTAACCATTTTGAAGGGAACTGATTGATTTAACACACACTCTACCATCAGCGAGATTTATAACACTTCTTTTCTCTGTGATTATTAACGATAGTGGCTATTTATTTTTATTGGCTTTACATTTGGTAAATATGTATTTATGTAGGTATCTATACATTTTAACCATGAAATATTATAACTTAACAGGCATATATACAAACTATTATAAAGTATAAGTATCTACGAGTATGTATCTATGTCATATTTTTTTTTTTTAATGTTCCGCAACTATCACACAACGCTGTCTAGTCTCAAGCTAAGCAGAGCTTGTGTTATGAGTACTAGACAAATGATAAACATACTTATATATTTTTAAATACATTCATATTATAGATAAATTACACCCAGACACAAAACAAATGATCGTGCCCATCACACAAACATTTGTCCTGGGTGGGAATCGAACCCACGACCTCTGGCATAGCAGTCAGGGCCACTAACTACCAGACCAACAGGCCAGTCAAAATATTGGAGTTAACTTATTGTCCTGACATTTTTCAAAATCTCCGATCTACCAATAATCGTCTTCTACGATGTCACACACACCGCTCTGGGTTTATCCAGTCCTCCTTCTTTGTCCAGGTGATCTCTCTTTGGAATGCGCTCCTGCTGAACATCAGGATGGCGTCCAGTCGGTTCACTTTTAAGGTGATGGCACGTGAGCACATTCGCAAGAAGTTGGTATAATCATCACAGCGTTGATTTGTTGGATTCGGTTTTCATAATTAAATTGTTAATTTGTATGTATGTATCTAAGTGTATATTTATTATTGTATTTCTTTTCTATTTCTTTACCATTAAGCCACCTACCATGTTTTGTCTTTGCACCACCCTAAGGTCGACTGGTAGAAAATGCCTAAGGTATTAAGTCCGCCTTTGTACAGTGTTTATTACTAGTGCATAAATAAAGTTTTAATAAATAAACAACTAAATAAATTTTAGTCCTTTCCATTTGGCCTGGAAAAGATCGCGGAATGCGATAAGTGCACCCATTGTATGTGTTTTAGAGATCAGTTTCTATATTTTTATGTGTCATGTAATTCAATTAAGTATATAATAAACAAATAAATAACAAGAATTTACTAACAAAAATCAAAAACTTTGTTAAAAAAATAAGTACTTTCGATAACTAGACCAAACGTGTTACTTTATCTTTTGCTCACCCGGTCTTCTTCGCTTTGGCCGACAATTACCAATACCTTGAATTCCGCTAATTTAATACTTTCAGTGAAATCAACCGACACGTCTAACCCACTTTTCATCTCGAGCTAAATTCCATTACGTCTTCATTCCGGTCCTGTCAAGCCAATTGAACATAGAGCTTAGACCTTGAAATACATAAGACCATGAAATACTTTGGACTTGTACAAATTATGCAGACATTCACGATGTGGCTAAGGTAGATGGGTGCTTGTTCGATTTCGGGCACGACAAGTGCTCCGATAATATTGAAATCGGAGGAGCCAAGCTGAATTTGAGTCGGTCAGGTTATTACTTCACCTGCTAACTTACATAATGGCGCTTTGCCTAAGTCGTTTTCAAAGCATTTACATTTTTCAATGGTATAATTTACATGGACGTCTATATTCGCAAGAAGTTGGTCTGTCTGTTGCCTTTTGCGTTTTAGGACTACGGGTTTCGTTTTCAAAAATTCCCCACGGTCCTAGCTAGCGGGCGTCGATCCTGCTTGGCCCCTACGGTTTGCTAACATCTCTTTGAGGAGCGCGTGGATTACCACGCGCTGTTGACGACTGGATTCGGTTCAGTCAATTACCGGACAGCCGGATGGCGAGCTAGCCATTGCTCGACGTCCGCAAGTCCACGTCTACCGTGGCTGGTAGTCGGGGTAGAATCTAGGCGGTTGGGGCGTGAGGCTAGCATTACTGCTTCGCAGAAGGAGGCGACCGCCTGCCACTCCTCCTCGCTCCAGACCATAGCCCGGGCCTGGCGCGAGAGGTCATTGTCGCCGATTGCCTCTACAAGAAAACGGAAAACCCAAGCGGGGCACACCTCCGCCATATGGCGGAAACATGGTGGAGCATATGCTCCACCATGTCCACACAATGGTGACTGACACCCGGGCGTTTCTTCCACCTGAATCCGATGCAGGAGCCTCCCGACATTGCCATGTCCGGTGAGGACCTGCGTCACGCGGAAGGTGAGGACGCCGTGTTGCCGCTCTAATCACTCCTCAAAGAGGGGACTTACCGCCGTAATAACAGTGTGCCCAATTGTTGACAGGCTTGCGTTTGACCAATAGTTATCTCACCTAATGGTAAGCGATGCTGTTGTCGAGAATGGAGCAGGCTTGCCTAGAAGTAATCTATCCACGCTTATCTAAAAGACTCCTTGACTGTAAGTTGTGGCAATCAGGAAAAAGTATTTGGCATAAAATTTTACTCCTCTGTTGTACCTAAGCACAATGAAATAATTCCGATGAAGATAGCCGTATAAACACGATTCCCCAAGTTCCTGTTCGCATGCACAAAATTTATACATCTAAATCTTTAAATTTTAAAAAGTAAACCGAAATATAATTATCTTGTTAGTATATTTAAGGCCTTATGTAAAACGTTGAAAATACTTAGGCAAGACTGATAGAAATGTTTCTGTTTAGATTTAATACACAAAGTTGCAAATTGACATTCCAATATAGGCCAGAGCTAATAGATATCGCCCATGTGTACTCACGTAAGATCAAGATCCCGTCTACCCGAACCTCATAAATAGCCGCTGAAATCTAACCAGCACAACCATTGTAGAGGACAAATAATTCAGGCATGCCCATTGTGGTTTCATAGCAGTGGCCATTGAGACTTGGATGTGGTATACCGCTATTTAATTCATCTTATGTAAGGAACGTCACAATACGTCGACATCGTATTGCATAATGGTCTGGCTTTATTGAAGAACTTTTCAATAAAGTTGTAAGCATTGTAAAAGGAAAAGAAATTGTAGGTCGAATTCTCGAAAGACTCGTACTGTAATCGGGTTATGTGAATGAACAGTAAAGATAAGCCAGTTGGAACCCTTTTTCACCCGTCAATGTGATTTCTGATGCTTCACTAGCTTACTTTTATCCACGCTGTTATTTCTCATATCGCAAAAAAAAAAACCGGATAAGTGTCTCGGACTCCCGCACAAAGGATTCCGTAACATTATCTACACAACATCTAATAGACAACGAAAGTTTCAACTCTCTATCTATCTCGGTTCATGACATGCAGCCTGGTGACAGACAGACAGACGGACATTGGAGTTTTAGTAATAGGGTCCCGTCTTTACCCTTTGGACAGGAACCCTTTATAGGGCGTATCAGACTTTTGCAATTGCTCTTTGCGTTCTAGGACCACAAGTAACCTTTTCAAAAGTCGACCCATGATCTTAGTCGGCTTCGGCCTTACTGGGATCCTACGGTTTTGCTAACATCTCATTGAAGCGCGCGCGACGTCGACAACTTGGGCTCGGTCGTCGAGTTGACATTCGGGGATTTCTTATGCCTGAATACGGTGCAGATACCTCCTGAACTTACAATGTCCGGTGAAGACCTGCGTCATGCGGAAGGTGAGGATGCCATGACTTCTCGAAGTCGGACTTACCGCCATGATTATGGCGTGCCAAGGGTTCACTTTGTTGTTCATCTGTCAAGACCCATTTTCTCTAGAACGCTTGCATGTACGACATTATCTACATCTACACTTCTACACTAACGTGGTAACGGCCCTGACTTACGAGTTGTAGGTCGCGGGTTCAAACCCAGTCAGACGCATTACTTTCTGTAATTTATTTCATCACCACTGCTCTCAAAACGGTGAAGGGAAACATCGTGAGGAAACCGGTATGTCCTAGAATTAAAAATTCAAAGACATGTGACATTCACCAATCCGCACTGGGCCCGCGTGGTGGATTACGGCCCATTCCCTCTCCTAGAGAGAGGAGGCCTGAGTCCCAGCAGTGGGAACATTAAAATGCTGATTATGCTATTATGCTAATCTCTGAAAGTACTAGTCCGATTGCGAAAATTTTTTCACCGATAGAAAGCTGCTTTATTCCTGAGTGACATAGGCTATATTTTGAGTATGCGGGCAAAGCCGCGGGCAAAAGCTAGTACCAAATATTGTGGTCTGCTACTCAAAGCAGCAGTAAAAAATCAAACTAAGTCAACGCAATCTAATGATAAGGCAGTTTTAAATGCTCCGTTTAGGCGCATATTTCGACACTCGTTAGTACATCAAAATCTATAGGGTACTTCCCGGTGACCTAGAATCCTGAAATTTGCCATGAATCGAGGTCTTATAGCACAAATATAAAAAAAAACTGGAAACTGTATATTTGTAGTTTTTGCAAAAAAGTATTTTTTGTGACGTAACTACAAATATACAGTTTATGTACAGTTTATGGTTCGGAAAAATCTTCGAGACTTGATTCGGGCATTGAACTATTTACATAGTACGGAACCCTCGGTACACAAGTCTGACTCGCACTAGACCAGATATTTTTTTACAAATTTAAATAAAGCCGTCCTAAAAGTTGATGTTTTATTTATTTGTAAGTACGCTTGCTAATTAATAAACGACGACCGTCTTTGAGAAAGTCAGCCATTAACAGTAGGCTCGGGACAAAGTGAAAAAGAAGTCTTTGTACCAACTAAACAACATGAATCGAACTTTTATTCTCAGTTGAGTTACGAATGAAGTGAGACAGTCGTTTCTAGGTCGCTTTAACTTATAAGTGTTACAATTTAAATTGTGTTATTTTCAAACAATATTACGAGTTTAATTCGAGTTCATTCTTTAACACAGTTTTAACATTACTCTGGATAGTAGCATTTGTCCATATTTATTTGAAACATCAATATATGTATATACTGTCTGTCTTCTCATTAGTCACCATTTTTTCTTCTCGATGTTTAGATACATAATTATTATTATTAAATCTAGCCTATATTTATTTATTACTAGCTGACTCGGCGTACTTCGTGGACTATCACAAATATTTCAAGACCAAAATTAACGCAATCGGTCCAGCCGTTCTCGAGTTTTAGCGAGAATAACGAACAGCTATTCACTTTTACAAAAATATTTAGAACTAGCTGTTGCCCGCGACTTCGTCTACGTTAAGTTGGTAAAACTGTACAATCATTCTGTGCTTGCAATTCATTCTGAAAGCATCGTAATTATTTATTGTACTTTCACATAAAACTGTTAAAGGTAAAAACGCAAATTACCTTCAGGATACATGTTATGTACTCGTCCAGAACCAGATGTATGAACGTCAATGAATAGAAAGAGTATGCAAGGGTCGTAGCAGTTGGCATTTCTGCCTACCCCAAGGGAAAAGGCACTAGTTTATGTATGTTTCTGGTTTATGTTCCGGTAAAACAACATTGTCACAGTGAGCACGTCACAATCGCAGCGGTAATGCCTGTCTTTGAGGAGTGGCTACAGAGGCGTCACGGCATCCTCTCTTTGTGCAGGACTTACCGGATGTGGGTGTTTCGGGAGGTATCTGTATCGAATTCAGCGAAAAGAAACACTCGAGTCTCACCATTGTGCGGATCGCCCGGAGCATACGATGGAACTTACGGTGGAAGTCAGTCCCGCTTGGTAGGAGCGCCGGCGCCACCGTGTCCTCATGGAGGCGATTAGTGGAAAAAATGCCAACCAGTAGCCTCCTTCAGTGAAGCACTACGATTGAAGAAGGTGGCTGAAACTATGAAGGATGATGAGGGAAGTGATGCTCCAGGTGTTGAAAGCCGCAGGGCGATTGCGGTGGAGCCGTCCGGTCATCTGGTCAAAGCAATCCTGAATCGACGGCGCGTAGTAATCTACGCGCGACTCATAATGATGTCAGCAAATGGATAGGGCCCTCTAGGGCCAATGTCTGCTAAGGCTGCGAGATTGTTCGAAAGAGTTACCTCCTGTAAAATTTTCGCCTCAATAATGTTTCACTGAAGAGTTTAAGCCGTCAGACAGCTTTGGTAGAGGTAAACGAAGGAACATAATCGGGACACCGACCTTCAGCTGGATAACGTTTGCACTGATGGTGCAAAGCCAAAAAGCCAGTGAATACAAAAATTACCATCATCATCAACTATCTTCCTCCACAACAGTAATTATGAAGAATTTGCGAGAGCATGCTTGAATTGATTGTTGCAGCTTGATCATTTGGGGCGTAAAAATTACTTGTTCATTTACCTAGGATTTTTTGGTGTGTATTTGACTGACGTCCTCGTATATCAGACAAATGTTATTCCATAGTGGGAACTACCCTATGAAGAGTCTCCAACTTTTGATTGAATTTCGGTGAAATCTTGAACGCGTGTATCTCTGTCCAATCGAACTCGCATATTGATGGCCAAACCGAGAGGTCACTGACGCCGATTGCCTCTATGAAGACACGGTGGTTCACCCAAGCAGGATAGACCTCCACCGCATGCTACAACGGGTCCTCCGGGCGATTTTTAAAATGGTAATATCAGAGTACTTCCAACCGAATCCGGAACAGAAACCGCGTGAAACACCCTCAACAGTCCTGAGCTTGTGTATCCATAAAACAATTAAATTCCGGTAAACAAATGTAGCAGCCGATTAGTGTTATCCCTGAGACTGGCCAGAGGGTGGTTCCAGTGTTGGTCACCACTCACTGCAAGGAGGTAACGTACGGATGTCGACGTAAGGCTGCAAGGAATCTGAGATACATCATACGTTGTCGAACTGTGATCAGGAACTCAAACCTTTCGACCCAGTTTTATATGAAGCAGTGACTGCTAATAATAAAACACACCATTATTAGGCCGCAAGGTGCCATCATCCCGGAGGACACAGTGGAGCACACAGAGGTGTGTGTTGTCCTCGTGGAGGCAATCGGCGTCAGTCACCTCTCGCGCCGGGCCTTGTGACTTTGGGCTATGGTCCAGAGCGAGGAGGAATGGCAGGCGGTCGCCTCCTTCTGCATAGCCGCAATGCTAGTGAAGGAGGAGGCCGCACGCGTGAGGGAACGAACGTCCTCACGCCGAGCCGAGATTCTGACCCCGACGACCAGCCACGGTAGACGCGGGCTCGCGGACATCCAGCAATCGGTCGTCCACAGCCTTCCGGCCGTCCGGTAATTGACCGGACCGAGCCCAGTCGTCAACAGCGCGTAGTGATCCACGCGCTCCTCAAAGAGACGTCGCAAAGGGCAACTGAAGGACACAGGTGTGGTTTTAGTCAGTAAAAGTTTGACACGCCTTCCCGCTCCAACCAGAGTGGGAGAAGTCATTGGATGACTTCCACCCTTAAAAAAAGAAAAATAAAGGTGCCATCATTATCATTATCATTTCAGCCGAAAGACGTCCACTGTTGGACATAGGCCTCCCCAAGTGTCACCATAATTACCGGTCCTGTGCGTCTCGCATCAATCGGATTCCCGCGACCCTCACCAGGTCATCGGTCCACCTGGGGGCCTTCCAACGCAAGGTGCCATGCTACCCCTTCCGAAAATTTGGCCATGTTATTTTAAAGTCAATAATTAAATACATATAAGTATTTACTTTTATCGCCTTTGGTTGGTATCCCTTGAATAATCACGGTCAATTACTTTGTTACAACCACGGGGAAAAAAAGCAGTACCTAGGATAAAAAATGTCTCCGTCTAACTCCAGTTTAATCATAACGGTTTTCGTCCAATTTTAAACAATAAAACTGTCTGCAAACTTGGGAGATGATCATTCTTCCGCCACTCAGAAAATTACGTAAAATACACAATGCCATCTATCAAATATGACGTTCAACTATCATTGTCATCATTATTTCTACTTTCAGTCTTTAGATGGCGTTGCGAGTATCTGAATTGCGTGTGGTGCCATATTTACATTTTAGTACTCGCCGCTTTGATTTAATTATGTGTTTTGATTAGTTTTTACAAAATATTTAGAAGATATCGAATAGAAATGTCAATTTTATTTTGAAAAAATGGTAAAAGTTATTTTATTACAAAAAAGAAGATAAAATTATGACAAAATTTTTAACTGTAGCTGGGGATCGAACGTGGCAAATGTCGTTCAATGTCGACATTTTGGATTATTGCTGACCTCCCATAGCAAATAGCGTGATAATATGTAGTCTAACAGTTGACCCGGCCTATAAGGATTATGTATGCAAAATTTGAACAGGATTGGTTCAGTAGTTTTTTCGCCAACTAATACCAACGCTCCACCATTTTACTGTTTTATTATATGTATAGATAGAGAGATAGATAGATATTATTTATTTAAAAAAAAAAACATTAATACTGTCCCCTACTGGGCAAAGGCCTCCCTCCACTTCTACCATTGTTCTTGGCTATGAGCCACTTCTTGCCAAGTCCTAAGGATATAAATAAACAATAAATAAGTTCTTAATTTAAATTGTCGATGAGACATATATGGGATGTGGACTCAGCAATCATTGTACCTATAGGTTGTGTAAGCCAGTGCTTAATAGCCACGAGACTCAATCATCATCTAAGAAGGCTCTCGTTAGGCTCATGGATCAAGGGCTTGATTCAGAAAGTGCTTCTTGTGGACACAGCTCGTATTGTTAGGAGCTTTCTTTCTCAGCAGCCTTGACCACCGTTAGGTTGGACCCTGTTCCCGATGCCGGAAGGATAGTATTTTTTAGATTTTCAAATGTTTTTTTTATGAATAAAATGTAAATTTTATACATATTTAAATGTATTGAATGTGTGTATATGTTATCGGCAATCTGTGTAATCCGGTATTCTATATAATGCCTAGGCAATGTATAGAATACCTAAAACGTGTAGGTAATGTATGAAATAATATTTATTTTACACTTTGCCTAGTTATTCTACAATACAATACCGAATGCGCAGCCGACAATGTGTGTAAAAGACGAGAGCAGGGAAGGAATTGACATAATTAGTAGTAATTAATTTTAGGGCACCTCGACACGGACATGTTAGGTAATTAGGCTTAGGCGGAAGCTCCGCTCCACTCCCCTCCAATCAATCAATTCCTTCACTGCTGTCGTCTTTTACACACATTGATTTTAAGTAATAGAACATATTTAATTTGCCCCTCATTTTATAAGTAGGCCGGTTAACATTGGGCAACTTAAAGGACACGGATGAGTTTTAGCCAGTAAAAATCATGATATAAACTAGTGCTTGACTGCGATCCCATCTGATGGTAAGCAGTGATGCAATCGTTGATGGTGAAGTGCACTAGTTTATTAAGAGCCCATTCACTCTAGCCTTGAAGACACCTAAATTATACTCGGACAGACAGGAAGACCGCAGCAGGCAAATTGTTCCAGTCCTTCGAGGTACACCTGATGTGTAATGAAAATCTTACGAATTTTTTTTATTATTGATAGGCTCGCGTTTGACCACCATCTCACTTGATGGTAAGCGATGATGTGGCCGATAATGGAGCACGCTTGCCTAGAGGTAACCTATTCACTCTTGACTTAAAGACCCCTAATTTGTAGCTATCAGGAAACACGGACTCCGGCAGGAAATTCAACTATTTAGCTGTACGCACAATAAATGTGTTCCCAAAACGCTTTATACGTATGGGTGGGATGTCTACCATGTACCGGTGGTGCAACGCCGTACGCCTGGTGGTCCGATGATGGAACGACTTGGCGGAATTTGATTGAGCAATTCCAGTGCACACTCCCCGAAATGTAAACGATAGAAAACCGAGCCTAGTAACTCGGCGGCGATGCCCAAGGCTTCGAAGCTTTGACTCGACAAGTGCATCATTAAATTGCCTATGATTCTCTTGGCGCGCCTCTCAATCGACTCCAGTGCATCAAGCTGGTATTCGACAGACCCATCCCAAATATTAGATCAGTACTCCATACACGATCGAACTTGCGCTTGATAAAGGTTGTTCAAGATAAGAACATACACATACATAGATTTATTTTCCTAAAACCTAACTTAGTAGATATCCTTTAAGTATCTACTATTTTATTTAGAACTGAAATTACTGTAGCCTTGATTGTGTTTAGATCTTGGCTCAGCATTAAGAGCTTTTCGGATATTGGGAACTACGAGCACTAACTTTAACCTAATCGATAGCCCGTCTGCTCTCAACTGTCTTGATTTAGTCCACGTCTTCTTGGAGATACTACTAAGTGCTTTTTGAACAATAATAAACATCGATAGATTTAATAAAATTAAAGGTGTACTTCACTTGCTGATAGATTATGTACAGAACAAAGATGAGAGAGAGTCGTTTAAAGAGTTTAAACTGAATTTTCTAGATGTTGGGTTAATACTTGAACAATTTCGGCAAGCCCTAAATCACAGCCTTACTACTTTACTTAGACTTTTCGCTAACTGGAGTGAGGCTAAGTAGTTTTGCAAAAATATGTAATTGATGATTCTCTCTAACTCAAATTAGTTATTTAAGTTAGTATAATTCATAATAATAATATTCCACAACTATCACACAACACCGTCCAGTCTCAAGCTAAGCAGAGCTTGTGTTATGAGTACTAGACAACTGGTAAACATACTAATATATTTCGAAATACACACATATTATAGATAAATTACACCAAAACACAGAACAAATGATCGTGCTCATCACGCAAACATTTGTCCTGGGCGGGAATCGAACCCACAACTTCCGGCGTAGCAGTCAGGGCCATACTTGGGTATACTTGGACAGGTCTGTTGGTATAGTGCTTAGTCCACTATACCAACAGGCCTGTCCAAGTATAACTAAGAAGTTTTTTTTTTATGGTGGGAAATCATCCAATGACTTATCCCACACTTGGGCGGGACGCGAGGACGTGTCAGACTTTTACTGACTAAAACCCACTCCTGTTCCTTCTTTGCCTTTGTTCCAGGGCCCCAACGTTTACTTTCACCAAACCCATGACCCCAGTAGGCTTCGACCCAGCTGAGCCCCTACGATTTTCTGATATCTCGTTGAGGCGCGCGTGGAACACTACGCGCCATGATCGACTTGGGCTCGATCCGGACAGTTACCGCACGATCGGACGGCGTGTCACCCATTGCTCGGGCCACCCTTATCACCTAGGGTTACAAAAAATAACCTACAAACTATTCCCAGACCTACCAAATATACACAAAAAAATCATAAAAATCGGTCAAACCATTTCAGAGGAGTTCGATAACAAAAACTTTGGCACACGATTTCTATTCATTGTATCTTCTTCTTCTTCCTGCCCTTATCCCATATTACTTGGTTAACCCCAAGTAATATCGGGCAGGACCCGTCACCCCTCCTATCCTCCTATCAAGGTCGGGGACTCTACACTCGAAGTTGTAGACGACTACGTTTACCTGGGACAGACGGTCCAGTTGGGAAGGTCTAACTTCAAGAAAGAGATCAATCGTCGAATCCGACTCGGCTGGGCAGCGTTCGGGAAGCTGCGCGGTGTCTTCTCGTCCAATATACCACAGTGTCTCAAGACGAAAGTCTATGACCAGTGCGTGTTGCCAGTGATGACATATGGCTCAGAAACGTGGTCGCTTACAATGGGCCTCATTAGAAGGCTTAAAGTCACCCAAAGGGCAATGGAGAGGGCTATGCTCGGAGTTTCCTTGCGTGATCGAATCAGGAATGAGGATATCCGCAGGAGAACCAAGGTTGCCGACATAGCACGAAGAATCGCCAAACTAAAGTGGCAATGGGCAGGGCACATTGCTCGCAGAACAGATGACCGTTGGGGCCGAAAGGTTCTGGAATGGCGACCACGTACCGGAAGACGTAGCGTTGGAAGGCCTCCTACAAGGTGGACCGATGACTTGGTAACGGTTGCGGGAGTCCGATGGATGCGAGACGCACAGGACCGTTCGCTGTGGCGACGCTTGGGGTAGGCCTATGTCCAGCAGTGAACGTCTTTCGGCTGAAATGATGATGATGATGATGATGACCCGTCACACTATCACTAACTCCCTTTTCTTTCATATCACTCCTCACACAATCCATCCATCTTTTCTTTGACCTCCCTCTCTCTCTCCATCCATCTACATGTATACTCAAAACTCTTGTAGTAACCATAGGTTTCATTCCTCCTCTTCACATGACCATACCAAGACAAACCATTTCCTTTCAGCTTTTCAGTCACTGGCGCCACTTTCTCACTTTATCCTTTCTCGTCACACCACACATTCATCTCAACATTCTCATCTCCGTTACATGCAATATTTTTCATCCATCTCTTTCACAGTCCAACATTCAGATCCATACAGTATGACAGGTCTTATCACAGACTTGTAAATTTTACCCTTCAAATTGAGGAGCATCTGTGGGTCGCAAGTTGTTCCCGTGGCCTGTCGCCATTTCATCCATCCCCCAGGTACCGAAAGTCGGAACAGATCGGTATGAGATAAATCATCAACTCATTCATAAAATTAAAATTCATCTGGTAATTTATATCCTTTGTTAACCGTACATTTCTCTATACAGTAATTGAATAAAAACATGAAACAAACGGCATTCACCGATATTATTTCAAAACATCACGGAAAAAAAATGTTTATTGCCATCCTTGAATATTCCCCAAAACGCTCCCAAACCAACATCAAAGGGTGAAACGGAAATTATTTCATACATACGTAATTTTAAGTTCAAAAATATTTTCGTAACATGTGATCCCCGAGTATTCTTTCTGCACAAGGGGGAAAATATAAAAAGCTAGTAACGTACGACGTTTTAAAACGCTGAAGACCGTACATATAACGTTTTTAAAAGCTGGTACGGTACATACGACCTTTTCATTATTATTCAACCTTTTTGTGCTCGGTCTCTGTCATACGCAGACTCTTTTGATCTTGCTATAAAGATGCACTTGTTTTGCTTAAGAGGGGTCCGAACATTGTAGAGAACGAACTATGTTAAAATAGTACATGCTGTTATATGTGGAGAAAGTTTGTCATTGAGACCGATTCGGAATTTGCCCGAGCCACAGGCGAGCTTGCTATGGAGCCGAGTGCGTTTTATGCATGTATTTTCACGTGTATCAAACGACGTTTTTCAATACACTTACGAAGAATAAAATAAACTCGACTCGTGACTCGTGGATGACGCTTAACGCCCAGCCTGATAGGTGCGATAAATACAATAAATTGTGGCTTGACAATATCGCGTAATATTCAGCACTAGTATGGAAAACAGTCAATTGCGGGTGTCCACTTTTATCTCTACCGCTTATTAATTTTTTTAGTACCCACATGCATATTTAGATGCTGTTTTTATTATATGTATATCTATCTATATATATATATAGCTTCTGCGAGCATCTTAGTCCGCGTGAAAGTCGAAAGTTACAGCAAGAGAACATATTCCCGGAATAAAAAATAGCCTTTGTTCTATTTCACGTCACGGTATACCCGTGTGTCAAATTTCATCCAATACAGTCAAATGGGGTGAATAGAAACTTAGGGGTGAATAGAAACAAAACTTCAAAGGTTATTTGCACGATATTTAAATATTTTTTGCAGCATTTAACTATATCAATTTATTAATGAATTGTTATTCTAAAAAGTCGATACTTTGTTAGAAGACGATAATATGGTATCAAAGTGAAAAACCAAACCAAAGTTTTGTTTCTATTCACCCCTGCGTTTCTATTCACCCCATTTTACGGTACGTTCAACTGTTTGGGAGTGACAGAGTAACAACATACAAAGATACACACACATGCATGCAGACAAACTTTTATCTATATAATACTAGCTTCTGCCAGCGGCTTCGCCCGCGTGAAAGTCGGGTTCTCCATACAAACTTTGGACCCCCGTTTCATTCCCTTAAAGAGTGAATTTCGTAAAATCCATTCTTAGCGGATGTCTGAACCCTATAAGGAACCTACCTGCCAAATTTTAAATTTGTAGGTGTTATAGTTTCTGAGATTTCGTGATTTATCAGCGAGTGGTATTTCGGTTATATTTAAATAGATTAGTTTGAAAATAATAAAAATACGTTCAGCCGAACATAGAACTTCCTCCATTTTGAAGTCGGTTAATAAAATAGGTGCGTTTTTGATGAGAGTTTAGTAAAAACTTACATTCAATTAAGTTTGTAATATTATAATTTTAGTAATTGTTTTACTTATTTAAATTTAGTTTCCTTTACTATGTATGTAAACAGTTCACAGAAATCTTCATGAATTCAATTCAAGGAACAAGTTTAATTCTAGATGCAGCTTGCTATTTAATTTCCTTTCAAAATTCTGTAGAAGCTGCAATTTTATTTAACGACGTAATTCTTTAGAATCCAGCCCGATTGCCCAACTTCTACAAAAGGCTCTTTATCACTAGATAAAGAAGAAAGAAAACGTTACAAAAATACAAAAACCAGTTTCCCTGACAGGCCATGTGTGTATCGGGCATAACTGTGTTGCACCATAATAATATGACCATAGACAACACAGTTGTCTAGGTTATCTGTTGCATTATGATGCCGGCCTCAACAGAAACAAACTTAAACAAAAATAAACATGATAATAAACCAAAAATACATAATTTTACCAATAAAATCTAGGAATCTAAGTCGTGCGTCGTATCTTAGCAAGAATAGGCCGTTGCTCAGCATATTGGCAAATCCAGCCATCTACGGTGCTGGTTTTTAGCAACCACCGTTCGAGTGACAAATTTGGCGTCCCCTCTGAGAGAGAGAAACATTAATTCAAGGTTAAGGTTATCCAATGTGAAGTCTGTATACGATGCTTATTAATTTATCATTTGAGCAAAATTTAGGAGCAGTGGAGACTTTCTTTTATTTTTAAGGTGAGAAATAGCAATAGAAATAGGCTCTTGATAAACTAGTGCGCCTCACCATCAATGATTGCATCACTGCTTACCATCAGGTGGGATCGCAGTCAAGCGCTGGTTTATATCAATTAAAAAAAAAAAAAAATAATACAATGACTTTTGTCGCTCTAGGGTGGAGCGAGAGGGCGTGTCAGACTTTTAGTGACTAAAACCACACCTATATCCTTCAGGTGCCCTTTGTGTTCTAGAACCACAGGTTTCTTTTTTAGGGATTCCCCGTGGCGCCCCAGCGGGCATCGGCCCTACTGGATTTGCTGATAGCTCTTTTAGACGCGCGTGGCACTAGGTGTCGTCGATTAATCTGAGATCTTACCGGACAGGCATCGTGGAGACTGATACCTGGGTTACGTCATAGAATACTTTTATCTTGGACTACCAAGAAAAGAAATAAATTGTTATAAAGTTTTATTATTATTTGATTCAATTATCGACTTCCACAGAGGTGAAACTGCTGACAAAACTATTTGTTGAAGTAGTTATAAACAAAAGGATAGGCCACAAAACCTCACAAAGCACTAAACTTAACTAACTAGATAAGTAAATCACTTTAGAAACTTGAATCAAGGTCAAAATCATACTGCTAACCTAATTTATCTAATTTAATCCTTCATCTCTTTACTAAGTTTATTTAAGGAACGGACTTGCCTACTCTTTTGATATTGTTTTTGTAAGTCTAAAAAAAACGTTCTCGTTTCGGTTCTTTCTCATTTTAAGGAAAATCTGCCGAGAAATCCTGAGATTGGCTACGTCGCCCGACTTAGCCAATCTGGCACCGGTTATTTTATAATGTAAAGAATACCCCCTACCCTAGCTTGACTAGTAGAGAATGCCTACTAATGAATGAAGATTAAATAAATAACAAACAGTGTGCCTGCTTGCAGATAATTATTGTATACATATAATAAATCTGCAGAAGTTTTTAGTTGTCGAAATCGATGTAGATTACTTTTATAAATTAAAATTGTGTGTAACTTGACTTAACATATTACTTAGGCTTTGTTTCATCGCAATTGGTTGACGATATCGAAAGATGTACTACATTAATTGACTATTAGGCGGTACGAAGTTCACCGAGTCACCTAGTAGAATACTTAATTATTGAGCAGAGAATATTTTAACACAAAGTATAAGAGAAGAAAAGTACAGAATGATACAGTAAAACGCTGAGCGTACCTGTACCGAAAGGGTTACCGTCTCAGCATTTTCTGAGCGTCTGATACCCAAATATAAGCGTTATCAGCCGAATAATGTTAGGAGCATTGAAAAGAGTACCAGTGCTTAGTTGGGTTTTTTGTACTGCAACTTAACATTTCAAGTCGAGAGGATGAATGAAAGGTGAATTGCAATTTGCCTGCTGCGGTTTTCCCGTTCAATCATAATTTAGCTGTCTTCAATGCTAGAGTGAATAGGCTCTTAATAAACTAGTGCGACTCACCATCAACGATTGCATCACTACTTACCATCCGGTGGGATCGCAGTTCAGCACTAGTTTATATCAATTTAAAAAAAGGTGACTTTCAAAAGATTACAATTACAAGGCAGAAGCGAAAGGAAAATCCAGGTAGAGATATCCCTAGGAAGTACGCCTTAGGATTTTAGGATAAGCTTAGCTTACCTTACGAATTTAGTCCCAGCAGTGGAAACATTAAAAGACATCAACATTTTAATGTTCCCACTGCAGGAACTCAAGCCTCTCTAAGAGAGGAAATAGGCCGTAATCCACTACATGGATTCAGTGCGCATTTTGTGGATGTTACGAGTGTCTTCGAATCTTTTATTGCTCTCGATGTTTAGATGACATAAATTACTCAAAGTACAATACCTATCTAGGTTTGAACCCATGATTAACAAATCGTAAATTGGTACCATTAGCATTGGGCTACCAATGCTTTATTATTGTGATTGTTATAATTTAATTGTAGGTTTCTTTTTGATATCTTTAGTATTCCATATTGAACTATTTTTGCGCTTAACTTCTCAAAACCTAAGCTTAAGCACGAATTTAGAGACAGATGTAATGCAAAATGATACAACTTTACAACACGTTGTTCGTCTTTTTGTTATCAAGTCCTTGAATGTTAAACTTCTTAATTTGTTTGGTTCCAGTAGATGGCTACGTTTGTTGCAGTAGCATTCATTATAGTCTTCCAAAATTCAGGTGTATGGGCATTTGGGGCACTCCAACGTGTGGCTCAAATTCCGAACCCGAGCTGAATGAGGGTAACCGCACTCATCGGGTGTTCGATGGGTCTATAAAACCCCATTTCGTCATGTTGTATTTGCATTTCCCTATCTAGGTGCGCAAACCATTTGAAACTCTCCATAATATGCCACTACAACTCATTAATATCACCATTAAATAAATACCGCTAAATGAGAAAATTAAATTCCTTATCGAATAGAAAGGTCATTCCCATTGTTCTAATACTGATGTACCTACCTACCTGCCTACAGCTTCAATATAATCTAGGCTTCAATTCGATCCAAGTTCCAATCGAACCCTTGGTTCCTATTTGAATGTTGAAATTGAGATTTTCATTCCAATCATGATTCAAATCTATTTTAAACTTAAACGAATCTATATAAGCGTCCTTATTCTAATCTAGCTTTTGACAGTGATGTTGTCCGTAGTAATCGAAAATGTACCACCGATAGTGTAGATGAAATGATGAAAATCTAAGAATGGTAACGGCTATTTTACATAAATAAAACGATCATCCTTCAAATTAAGAATTGATCCATCTTGAAGAACAGTAGATTAAATGGACTGGTACAGTTTTTTATTGTAAGTAGGCGCAGATGATTATATATTTTTTTTTAAGTCGAAAATCATCCAATAACATTTCCCCCGCCCTTAGGCGGGACGGGAGGGCGTGTCAGACTTTTACTGATTAAAACCCACTCCTAGTTCCTTCGTTGCCTTTCTTACCAGGGCCGGGTTTTCCTTTCAGAAGCGAACCCATGGCCCCAGTAGGCTTCGACCTTGCTGGGCCCCTACGGTTTGCTGACATCTCCTTGAGGCGCACGTGGAACACTACGCGCTGTCGACTACTTGGGCTCGGTCCGGACGATTACCGGTCGGTCGAACGGCGAGCAATGGGTAGCTCGCCAAAATGTCAAGCCCGCGCCTACGATGACCGGAAATCGGGATCGAGATCCCGGCGGCTGGGGCGTGAGGGGTGAGGGCCGTTCCTTCACGCGTGCGCGTGCGTCCGCCTCCTTTGCTAGCATTACTGCCACCACCTGCCACTCCTCCTTCTCTTCGGACCATGGCCTGTATCAAGGCCCGGCGCAAATGATCGTTGCCACCGATCGCCCCCACGAGGACACGCCGGTGATCTGCCCAAGCGGGGCACACCTCTACCGTATGCTCCACCTTGTCCTCCGGGCGGTCCACACAATGGTGACACCCGGGTGATTCTTCCGCACGAATCCGGTGCAGGAACCTCCCGAACTGATCATGTCCGGTGGGAACCTGCGTCATGCGGAAGGTGAGGTCGCCGTGAGGTCTTTCCAGCCACGCCTCAAAGAGGGGACTTACCGCTATAATTGACATAATAATTGATATAAGTGACACCATGAGGTGCCACCAACCTGTCACGACTCGTGGCGGTATCGGAGTTTCGGCGTTGCATTTCCACGCGCAAATCGTGTATGCGTGCAAGGACTGTTGCCTCCAGATCTGGCCATGGACCGTACAATACCTGCGTAGAGCCTCCAGCAGGCATCTGGACTCTCTTAGTTGGGGAGGAGTCGCTTGAGAGCAGCCCCAATGCGATACAGTTTGAGAGCCAGACGTCGGAAGTTCTCCTCAAAATTCGGCTGTCGAGGACGAAACTTCATTGTCGACTTGACGCCGATGTGAACTCCTCCTACCGTTATTTGGGAACGCCGTGGTGGCGCGATCCGAGGACCGTGAAACACACATGGCCTCGGACTTGTGCAATGCCTACAGCCAAAACCTCGAGTCTCAACTGCTGGATCCTCTCCACGACTATCGCAACCCCGTGTGTCGCCTGGTACGACTCTCCCCGCGCCAGGACCAGCGCGTTGCCTGCTTTACAGACAATGCTGACCCCGCCAGGAAGGTCGCCGCGCAACACGTAGTCGTAACCGATTTTCCACAAGGGCGGTCCTAGTGCCGATCCCTGCGGAATACCGCAGGACATCTCTCGCCGTTTCCACTCTCCCTGGTGACCAGGTTAGATAATGTACCTGTCCGACAGGTAGGCCAGTGATACTGGAGTGCCCTTTAAATGCTACTTCAGTGCAGGGAGTTAAAGGAGATGCAGATGAGTAGGTGTAAGAAATAATACGTCAACCCATACAGTTGCAATTTCGAGAAAAACGCGTTTGAAGTTTTTAAACTCTTAGGTTCGTAGATCATACTGGGGTTAAAATATAACCCCGGGATTAAAAGTTATCAGTCTATATCTTTATTCAAGACATGGTCTAAATGTTTCTTTCATTTAAATCCATTCAGCCGCTATAAAGGCGTGATTAATTTTGTCAATCATGCCAACTCCTTTCAAAATATTAGTAGCATGGATGAATGAAGAAAAAGAAATAATTAATAAAACACTTTTTCAAAATTAAAAAAATAATAATCATCAAAATTAGTCAATGACTAATAATGTGCGGATTTCATCACACATGCGGGATTGCCCTGCATGCAAAAAATTTCAAATTGCAAAAAAAACGCGTCCCGCATGCGTTTTCCACGCATTACAATAAAAACTTGTTTGCACGTGCAGAGCATCCCGCATGCGTGATTAAAACCGGACGATATTAAAAACGCCTTAAACTGTGTTAAACAACAAAGTCAATTCAATAAAAAGTATATTAATGCAATCGCAAAAGCTACTTTATTTGTTTCAAATCTTTGCCCACCTACTTACGCTGAAGACGATGCAATGAAAAGAATCCTAGGATTATCACGTCCTACACAGAAGCTTGAAATTTAATTGATTCAGACGCATTGGATTTTCAATTCAAACATCTGGAGCATTGGGTACAAAGTCATTTGTATTCGGAAGGAAAAATGCTATTCTCTGGATCACAATTGCCTGGCCCGATACGGGAGTCTAGTGAATTTTATGATCCAAGGATTCTTCTAAATCCGTGGATTTGAAAGTTCGCAAGGGTTTAGTGAAGTCTTTCAAGTTTTATTCCTAAATTGTTTCTTTAGAATTATCTCGTGTGAATGGTTTATTTATTACGTCGTAATCGTGACTCGATATTGGAAATATAATTTATGAGAATTTGGAATATCAATCTTGAGATGATCATGATGATTATTATGTTACATATGGTACAAAAATCAGTCAAGATTTTGTTGTGCATTTATGTGAGTTATTCTCATCTATAAAATTTCTTTATATATTATATGTAATACCTAATGTTTGCTGTAACAAAACCCAATGGTGGGTTAAGCTCGCCTCTGCACATCAGCTGTCCTTTTTTATTATTTGTAAAAGTAGTGTACAATAAAGAATAAAAGAAAAATGTGTCAGACGAAAGTAGGCTCTAATGTGGAAAGCCACACTAGAGCCTACTTTATTTATTTAGTCTAAATAAAAGTATTTGGACTAAATAAAAGCCACATTTTATTAAATAGTTTTGTAAGAAATTATTATGTTCTAGTAGAAGGAAGTCACGGAAGGAAGGATAGTGTTTAGTTGCTCTAGGTCCTTTTTTTTAATTCATATAAACTAGTGCTTGACTACGATCCCAGCTGATGGTAAGCAGTGATGCAATAGTTGATGGTGAAGTGCACTATTGGCCTGTTAGTCTAGTGGCCCTGACTGCTTTGCCGGAGGACGAAAATCGAACCCACAAGGTTCGATTTTCACCCAAGACAAATGTTTGTGTGATGAGCACGATCATTTGTTCTGTGTCTGGGTGTAATTTATCTATAATATGTAGGTATGTATTTAGAAATTAATAAGTATGTTTATCAGTTATCTAGTACTCATACCACAAGCTCTGCTTAGTTTGGGACTAGATGGCATAATGTCATAGTTTTGAAATAAATATTACATTATATTATTATTAAATATTTGCTAAAAGTAGAGCAATAACTAAACAATCACTTATCTACACAAAACATTCATAGAATCTGACAAACACGAAATCTAAAATCGGCTGATGGCACCGATAATCGCAATCAACCACTTAATTCGGGCTTTAATAAACGGAGATTAAACGTGGAACTGAACACTATTTGCTAATGAACCGGCAACACGCGCGGCGACAGCCCATGTCACTGTAATCAAACATAATGAACGATGTTAATTGATTTCATTAAGCCATGGTGCCGTCAGACGTAGGTACGTAATATTCAAATGCAACTGTCAAAGTCATTTTGAATACAATTTGTGGATTGGTCGATTTGTGGGTAGTTCGAGTAACTATTGGCATTCATGAATGGTTTGCATATTCTAATATAACGAGTGAGAGTAACTCAAAATGCAAGTTCGGAAAGCACAACAATGTGTTGGTCCCGGCAGTTAATTTATAGATCTTTAACTGACGTCATGGTTAGTCAGAAGCCAGAAAATCTGACACCGATCTTGCAAAGGGGTATGGTGTACCGCAATTATTTAATGTTGAAGAACAGAGGGAAGTTACAAGGGTTGTGGTTTCAAACCCAACAAGGCGCAATACTTTGTGTAATTTATTTCATCCCCACTGCTCTTAAATTGGTCAAGGAAAACATCTTGAGGAAACCGGCACGTCCTAGAACAAATAAATTCGAAGATATGTGACATCCATCAACCAGCACTGGGCCGGCGCGGGCGTGATGGATGAGGGGCCTATTTTTCCTTCTACAGAGTAGGCTTGAGTGCCAGCAGTGGGAACATAAATAGGCTGATTATGTACGCTGTTTTTGTCATATGCATCAGACCAGGTAGTCTCAGATGGTCTGGTCAGAAGGTTTCGCAGATGCGGAACCTTTTTTTATTATTATTGATAAGCTCGCGCTTAACCCCTATCTCACCTGCCCCCCTAGCCAAGTTACGATCGTTTCGTTTGCGTCGAACGCCTCGAGTAGGCCAAGCCTCCGATTCCTTTGTTCTGACGTCATCTCAACGCTCAGTCACGTGGTCAGAACAAAGGAATCGCAGGCGTGGCCTACCCGAGGCGTTCGACGCAAACGAAACGATCGTAACTTGGCTAGGGGGGCAGGTGAGATAGTGATCAAACGCAAGTCTAAGGGTTCCCCTTCCCGTCCAATCATCTACATATAAACTCATAATAAAATTCTTTTAGTAACATGCATTTCATCCCTCCATTTCTTACGACTGTACCAAGATAAATGATTCCTATTCAACTTTTTAGTCACTAAACCCACTTTGAAACGTCCTCTATACTCATAAACATAAAACAAGTAAATAATAAGATAATTCTTTCTCTTACTGAACTACAAACTGTTAAACCTTAGCAAATATTACCTACAGATTTTATCAAATAATTGGTTATTCCATTCGGGCATTAAGATTAAAGGAAAGTTTGAAATTTTAAGACAGATTTGAAGTTTTAAGTCTTGAATAGTGAAGCAGCGTGCCAAAAGTTTAGGCAAAAGTCGGAAAAAGGTCAGATAGCCGACTTCAAGGAACTGCTGTAAGTATCTAAAATATTCCAAAAGTATTTATTTCATGTACAGTAGTGGTACCTATGTACGTAGGAAGACTTAATGCAATAAGGTATTTTCTAGCACTCACCCTTCGGGTTTAAAAAGACTACACTTTGGTAAGTGTGCACAATCACATCACACTAATTTATTTATTACGGCATTTCAACGAATTGTGCGCAGAAACCACAGCGAATTCTTCACTTAAAGGTATGCACAGCATTTACAGAATTTAATTTACTAATATTAATTATATTTTGAATTATGAACAATTAATTATGCACACTAATACTTAGGCGAAAATTTATGAGTGTGTCTATGTATGTGTATGTTTGCTACTTCTTCACACACAAACAGCTGAACGGATTTCGTTTAAACTTGGCACACGGGTAGACCATGTCTTGGAATAGCACACAGGATACTTTTTTTTATGGTGAGAATGTTTCTTTGGGATAATTTTCTATTATCACGCGGGCCATGGTCTGATATAAGCTATAATAGTAAATAAATAATCGAAATCCTACTAATGAGCAAAGGGGATTTCCTCATGACATTGACGACATTGTGTAATTATATGTTGCTCTAGACCCGTACATTTAGTAGATATGCGGAACAGAGAGTAAAGTCCCGCAAACCTCCGTTGAAAAGGGAGGATTCTCCGGCCAAACGGGTGTTATGTCTAGTGGGCAACTGCCCGATAGATGATTTCGGGGTGTTCTATATGTTCCAATCGCGCGGAGAACTTTAATTGCGCGATGCAGGATTAGTTCTTATGTGACGCCATAAATGTCGCTACACATCTTATCTTTCACCTTTCTTTGTAAAAGAAAAATCGTTTCCCCACACTAAGAATTACTTATATATTGTGGGTACGTTATTAAACATAATTATTTATATATCCAAACCTGGAACAACAGACATTACAAATATCTATTTCGTACGGGCAATAAACCCGCGACACGTATCGCAGCAGGCAATCACTCAGCCATTGTGCTAACCGTGTGGTCAAAATATATTTTAATTTAATATTATTCAAATTTAAAATAACATTGCTCAATTGAAGCTTCCAATTATTTAACAAAACACACGAAAAGTTTGAAACGTAAAAAAAATAGACATTCAATTTCAGATAACGTTTAAAAAACTGCAAACGTTAAATTCAAACGGGGTTTTGTCGGAATTTGCATTTTAATCACTATGTACGCTCCATTTTACGGAACTAGCCATCGAATTTGAGGGTAAATTCAATCCAAACTGTGATTAAAGATGACCGAATAAAAACGTGAAATGGTTTTAAAGGTTTTCAAATAGTGACATGTTTGTCAAATTTGTAGTTGCAAATGCATACGCTTATCATGGGCCTGACCTGGGCCTTACCATGATGTGTATATGTCAGTAATGCAAGTGAAAGAGCGGAATAAAGCTATACTCATTACATCCACACACACATACACATTCACATTATATACATTACATTGACCCTCTTCTGCAAAAAACTTTGAGATATTTTAACATTAAGCATAAGCATTTGGAGGTATGCGGAACAGAGTGTAAAGACCTGCAAACCTCCGTTGAAAAGGACCTCCTCTGACCAGACGGGTGTTATGTCTGGTGGGCAACTGCCCGATAGATGATTTCGGGCTGTTCTATATTATATGTTCTAATCGCGCGGAGAACTTTAACCCTAGAGTGCTCGCGCTATGAGCATTTTGCCGCTCGCGGCACAATATTCGTATTATTTTGTACACGATGCATTTGTCGTGGTCAAGCGTCCCAGTAGCTGCCCCCCCGTTCCTCACCTCCTTGTTTTAGAAATTAGAGTGAATTCAGTGCGCGGATGACCGCAGGAAACAAAGGTTGTCGTAGGTGTGTCGCGTTTGACGGCAAATTGCTCACTGCGCGACTACTCACGTAAGTAAAATTTGTGGGTCTGGTTTTTTTCTATAGTTAAAATATTAATAGATTTCATTGCGTATAGTATTGTTTTGAAGTAAATATCGTATTAAAATTGATTTTTGGTTTGTTTTGATTAATTATTAGACGTTGTGTTTTTGTTTTGTTTTGCTCAGTTTATTTTATATCTTTTTAGATAATCACCGCGTGAAATGAATAATCAAGACAAACATATACTTGCGTGGTTGGAAGAGGAGAGAGATGACGAAGAAGATGTTGCACATGGTTCATCGGAAATAGTGTCTGAAAGTGACCGGGAAAGTGAACACAGTGATCATAATACTGACACGGAGCAATCTGCCGCAGAATCTGACACGGATGTGCCATCAACCTCTCGCGTAACGCCTGCAGTATCTCCTGTGCCTGTCGAGGAGTCATTACGACGCTGGCGTGAACGCGGTCGTGGACGTGGTCGCGGACGTGGTCGAGGACGTGGTCGTGAACGTGGTCGCGAAGGTGCAGCCACAGTACACCATCCACGGTCACCAACTAGATCTCGTTCACGATCGTCAAGTAATGAACCTCTGGCTCGGCTGATTGACAGACGAAGAACCTCTGCAGCTGCTACTACTGAAGTAAGTTCAGAGCGACGGCCTACAAGAGTTCCTATGTATGAAGGAAAAGATGGAACTAAGTGGTTAGTACATCCTCCTTCAAGGCCTAATATACGAACTAGGCAAGAAAATATTGTCATAAATTCCCCCGGAGTGAAAAGCGAAGATGCAAAAAATTCTCGGACTCCATTGGAATGTTTTAATTTGTTTATTACTAAACAAATGTTAGAAGACATCGTGCTATTCACAAATATACATATACGTGACTGTAAGGAGAAGTTTTCGAGGGAGCGAGACACCAAAGAAACCGACTTGACTGAGATAGAAGCTCTAGTTGGACTTTTACTTATGGCTGGGATGAAAAAAATGCATCACCTAAACATTCATGAAATGTGGATTATAATAATAATAATAATAATAATAATAATTTATTTATTTCTCCTCACAATTGGATTGATGATGGGACTGCGCCTGATATATTCAGAGCAACCATGTCAAAGACAAGATTCTTTTTTCTGCTAAGGAATATTCGTTTTGACGATGTGCACACCAGAGCAGAACGCGCTCAATATGATAATATGGCAGCAATGAGGAATATATTTGAAACCTTTGTCACAAACTGTCAGACTCATTACCAGATTGGGGAAAATGGTACAATTGATGAGATGTTAGAGTCATTTAGAGGACGTTGCAAGTTCCGTGTATACATGGCAAACAAACCCGCAAAATACGGCATAAAAATATATGCTCTTGTTGATTCAAAATCATTTTATACCAGCAACTTGGAAGTGTATGCCGGTAAACAACCAGAGGGACAGTTCAACTTTGATAACAGTCCAAGCGCTTTGGTAAAAAGATTATCCAAAAATATTTTGAATACTGGCCGAAATATAACGATGGATAATTACTTCACGTCTATTCCTCTTGCTGATGAGCTGATTACTAACTACCGCACAACTATAGTGGGCACTGTGCGAAAAAACAAAAAAGAAATCCCACCTTGCTTTTTAAATACCAAAGACAGAGACCAGCCAAGTACAATGTTCGGATTTGGTAAGAAGAAGGTTCTAATATCCCATGTGCCTAATAAAAAGCAAAAAAAAGTGGTTCTACTATTGTCAACTTTACACGATGACAACATGATCGACGAAACTACCGGTGCTGCTCAAAAACCAGAAATCATAACATATTATAATGGGACTAAAGGAGGAGTTGACGTCGTTGATCAAATGAAAGAAGAGTATTCCGTGGGTAGAATGACTCGCAGGTGGCCAATGAGAATATTTTTCTCAATTCTGAACATTGCTGGCATAAATAGTCAAATAGTATATAAAGAAAATACTGATCAGTTATTATTACGACGAAAATTTCTGAAAGAAATTGCCCTGGCGATGACTAGACCACATATCATTAGAAGATCCAACGTAAACACATTGCACAAACAACTGAGAAACCAAATCGCCCGATTTGTGCCATCGGATCATCAAAATATACCCTCAGGTAGAGAAGGTATATGCGCAGTATGTCCGTCCAAGAAAAATAGAAGGACGAAAAAAGGGTGCAATAGGTGTGCAAAGTTACTGTGCAACGAACACTGCATGTACATGTGTCGTGATTGTTTTGCTGAAATACAGGTTGTAGATGATGAAAACATGTAAATTAGCTATTAAGTTTAACTTTTGTTTTTTTTTATATAAATAATTGTGAAGAGGTTGCAAAAGACCAAGAAATTTTACCTAAGATCTCCCAAACCATTATTTTCTAAATTTTAAGTATAAAACTTTAATAAATGTTTCTCATTCTGATAATTTATGTTTTATTCTATCCTTTATATATAAATATAAAATGATATAACTCCTATTTACTAAAAAAAAACATATTAAGTATGGGCGGCAAAATGCTCCCCACGCGATCACTCGCGTTTCACGGAAAGGCGCGATTACTCTAGGGTTAATTGCGTGATGCAGGATTAGTTCTTATGTGACGCCATAGATGTCGCTACAAGCATAACATAATCAGCTATTTAATGTTCCCACTGCTGGGACTCAGGCCTCCTCTTTCTAGGAGAGGGAATGGGCTGTAATCGACCACGCGGGCGCAGTGCGGATTGTTGAATGTCAAATGTTTTCGAATTTTTAGTTCTAGGACATGCCGGTTTCCTTCACCGTTTTGAGAGCAGTGGTGATGAAATAAATTACACAAAGTAATGCACCTGACTGGGTTTAACTCGCGACTCGTAAGTTGAGGCCATTACCACTCGGCCATCACTACTCTCTGTTTTTAACATTGTCTCTGCAAATGTACTTTTGACCCCTAACTACCTAAATAAGCGAAAACCTCAACTATTCATCATCTTCCTGCCCTCGTCCCATGTTATTTGGGGTCGGCCCAAAATGTTTTTTTTTTCCATTCTGTCCTCACCCGTCACGCTATCACTACCTCCTTTTTCTTTCAACCGAAAACCTCAACTATTAAAAATAAAAAATCGTTCTCTCTAGAGATGAATCTCTACAATCATTACAATAATATAGTGAAAATATATTTTATTTTTCTTTCATGTTGTCATATCTCATTTGTTTTTGGTATTCGTTAACCTTCCACTGCATGCTGTATGCAGATTTTGCAAATGGAAAAATATCAATCACTGGTATATTCTGGTGGATGTCAGTAAAAAAATAAATGGGTAAATGCAAGATCATTTCAGTAGGAAGTGTGAAATTCAGCTTACCTATATGCAGTATTGAATAAAATATTGTTATTACTTTACTTTAAATCGTTATAAAAGCATGATTTAAAAAAAATGGTTATTTTTTTAGTTGAAAAGTTAAAGTTAAGTTAAAGTCGGCCTGTCTGTCTGTCGAGACCCTTTATCTCGGGAACGCGTGGAGTTATCGAGTTGAAATTTAAATCATAATATACTCAGATCTATGGTCCCTTGAAGCTGTGAAAAAATCAAACTTTTAAGTTAACGAAAAAAAAGATACGGCCGTTTATGTTGAAAAATACGTGTATTTCAACACTCTCATGGGAATCAAAATTCATAGGGTACTTCCCGTTGACTTAGAATCCTGAAATTTGGCATGAAACAAGGTCAGGAAAAAATCTGAAAACTGTAAATTTGTAGTTACGTCACAAAAAAAATGACTTTTTGCGATTCGGAAAATCTTCGTAATTCAATTCGAGAATTAAACTGTTTTCACAGCTACGGAACCCTCAGTGCGCGGGTCCAACTCGCACTTACCCGGTTTTTTTATTTCCGGCGTCATTGTGGCGGAAAAAGTTTACACTAACCTTTCAGGTAGGTCATCATGACACTGTTACTGTAACAATAGTATTCTAACTAGTATAATATTATTTATAATTTTTAAAATTTATTGTTTATAATATTATTATATATCTGTATATATATAATCAGTAGCAACAATAAAACACATTGCTAATAAATGAAATAATTTTTAACTTTCATTAAGACTATTTATATCTATAAAAGGAGAAACTGACTGACTGATATATCACTTGCACTTGACTGTTTTTTTTTTAGCAATTTTTGTCAAATGACATTTCATTACATTCATTTCAACAGTATATAATATGAACTACATAAATTATGATAAAACAAAAACAAGAATGTGACCACCGTTAGGTAAATATGTGAAGTCGTATGTTTTCGTAATACAGTCATGTGATTGAACTAAAATACCTACAGTTGCTTTAAAGAAACACAGCGCTGTCCCCCTTCTGAATTTGCTGTGGCCTTGACCCGAATGTTTTATTGAGTAAAAGCTTTGGTTTGCAAACTTACTTTCGAAGGGTAATCCCCTATCACCCTGGTTCTATTGATATTGACAGATTTGTCAACGTTAATCAAATACTCTTTTCATCTGGCGGGTTGTCTCTTTCGCAAATGACGTTTAAAAAAACATCTAAAGGATTTACTTCTTTGCAAAATTGCATTTTTTTTAACTAATAATAGGCGAGTCTATTAATATTAAATACTTATTATTAAATTAACAAAATTTTTAAAATTACTAAAATAATAAAAAAATAATAAAAATTAAATATTTAATCATATCGACATTTGTAAATACAATAATTAAATATACATAAATAATAATAATGTTATGAAAATTGTAAATCAAACCAGATTTTAGAAATTTATCGAAATTGATTAGATTTACGATTAAACTAAATTAAGTATAATAATATTATCTAAATTGCATGATGAATTATTTATTTTGATTTGCATTGTTGCATGGAATAAAAGGCTTTTTTGTTTTATTTTATTAATATTGGAAATAACTATGCTTGACCACTATCTTGTGTGATAGAAAACAACCATGTGTTCGACGATGGAGCATGCTTGCCTAAAAGAAATCTAATCACTCTTGACGTAAAGACCCTTAGGTTGTTATCAGGGAACACGGACTCCAGCAGGGAATTCCACTCCTTAGCTGTATGCACAGTGAAAAACTAAACAGGGCCTAAACTAATTTTTTCATATCGTAATAAAGGTAATCCACTTTGAACCAATTTGCAAATAATTAAAACTGTCACTGACCTAAAAACTTCCTGCCCAGTTGCTAATAAAGTATTCTAAATTCAAAAAAAACAAAGCCGTAGATGCGGCAATACTTTCTCAGATAGCACCAGCTACGGCTGACGAGATTGGGAAAATAATTGATGACCTGAATGCAAATACCAGTACAGGTTTGGACAGTATTAGCGTTAAATCACTCAAATGTATAAAAAATCTCATATTGGCTAGTCTAACTCAATGTGTCAACAAATGCTTGAGTGAAGGTCACTTCCCTGACACATTAAAGTACGCCAAAGTTACCCCTATTTTTAAGGCTGGCTCCAAACTGTCCCCGGGAAATTATAGACCTATTTCGGTCTTGCCTGTACTGTCTAAAGTTTTTGAGAAACTGCTGCACAATCGGCTCAGTCTATATTTAAATTCGTTTAACTATCTTTCTCAACGACAGTATGGCTTCAGACCAAAGTCCAATACCCTTTCAGCAGCAACAGACCTAATCACAAGTCTTAAAACTAACATAGACAAGAAACACATTGCTTTAGGGATCTTTATTGACCTAAAAAAGGCGTTTGATACTGTTAGCCATAGCCTGTTAATGAATAAACTTGCCTCGATCGGTATAACTGGAAATGCTTTGAAAATTTTGGAATCGTATCTTCAGGGGCGCCGACAGGTTGTTAAAATCGGTGACAATGTTAGCGCGCCTAAGGATATCAATTGCGGCGTGCCCCAAGGCTCAATTTGTGGTCCCCTTTTGTTCCTAATCTACATTAATAATATAGACAAGATAGGCTTGAAGGGGCATATTTCTTTATATGCTGATGACACTTGCCTTTTTTATTTCGGTCATTCAATTGACTCAATAATACAGGACGCACAAGAAGATCTTATAATCTTGGAAAGATGGTTTCTAAATAACCTGTTAACTATCAATACATCCAAAACCAACTACATGATATTTGCAGCTAAAAACAAAAAAATCTCAGATCACAAACCTCTTAGTATTAATGGAGTCAATTTAAATAAAGTTAATGAAGAAAAATATCTCGGACTTATTCTGGATAATCAACTTACATGGAAACCACATATAGAAAAAACCCGTTCTAAAATACTGAGCCTAACGGGGGCGTTACGTCAAATTGTGAGATGCTTTCCTCTAAAAGTCCGCCACACTATTTATAATTCGTTGGTGAAACCGCATATCGAATATCTTATAGAACTGTGGGGTTCAGCAGCAAAAACCAACCTAGAAAAGCTACAAAGAGCGCAAAACAGAATTATAAAAGTCCTATTTCACTACCACTATTTGACCCCTACACACAAAATTTACAAAGAAACTAAGCTCTTTAACATTTCTGACATATATTTTTATAACACATGTATTTTAGTTCGCAAAATTCTTTCCAAAGACTTACACACACAAATCACACTCACAAAAAATTTACAAGTGCGAAAACGTTTTCTGAGGCGAGCACAAAACTTACACATACCTAGTACTAGAACTAACTATGGAAAAAAAACAATAATACATGAGGGAGCAAAACTTTATAACTCGTTACCTAAAGATATTAAAAATACACAATCGTTATTACTATTTAAAAAACTACTAAAATGCCACATCTTAAAAGGTCATAAAAGAATTAATTAAACTAAGTAATAAAATTTTTTGTTCCTAGTGTAAACGTGTCCTTAGATTTCAAACATAAAAACAAAGCTAACGAGTCACCGCACATCGAGCGCGTCAACGCGCCGTACGGCGGTAGATAATACAAATTTTTTATCAATTACCTTCTTACTTCATATTAAATGTAAACACTAAGATCCTGCTATTCCTGGACAACAAAAAAAATGTAATCAAGTAATATTAAGTATTTATTTCTGTACAAGTGATTTGTAATCTTTAGAAATAAATGAATTCAAACCGTAAAAACATACAGGAAAACAAACATTATTTAACACATTTCTTCATGACCACATTTATGCAACATCTATAAGTAATTCAAATAACTGCGCAGTTGCGCACCCCAATCAAAATTCCTGACATGTTGAACGCGTCTTCCATTCCCACAGTCAACAGCCCCATAATAAACGGCATTTAATTAATTACGCCTTTAGGGGTGCCTTTTAGATAGAGTCATATAAATGTTAACAGTAGCAATTAATTTGGCACTTATGGGCTGTTCAACCTCTGCTTATGATCAAATTAGGAATTTGTAAATATTGTCAGGGCAGAAATGTAATGAAAGGCTTCTGTGAAGTTAAATTATTAGTTTATATTCTTAGAAGCTCTTAATGTAATGTTTATAACATTGTTTCATTCGCCTACCAGCTTGACAGCTGTCCCAATTCTCTTGACATTACAAAACAATCTACTTTTCTTCCTATCAAGTCATCATCATCATCATCATCATTTCAGCCGAAAGACGTCCACTGCTGGACATAGGCCTCCCCCAATTGTCGCCACAATGAACGGTCCTGTGCGTCTCGCATCTATCGGACTCCCGCAACCGTTACCAAGTCATCGGTCCACCTTGTAGGAGGCCTTCCAACGCGGCAACGCTACGTCTTCCGGTACGTGGTCACCATTCCAGAACCTTTCGGCCCCAACCAAGCTAGGCTTCCTATCAAGTACGAACACCTATTCTTTAAACCTTCATTCTTCTTCAATCTATGAACCATCATTATCTTGCCAGTTTGCTAGTTAATAAGGACAATAACAGAAATGCGATCTCTTTCGATATCACGGTATACACCCCTATTTATTAATTAGTACAAAAAAAAAATTGGGCTTTATCCTTAACCATTACAGATCATATTTGTGTAGTCAAAAATAAAAAAAAACGAAGTCCCGAAAATTGTCCACGAACATTTGTCATAATTGGTAAATTCATAATTAAATCAATCATTCATAACAATTTCTACTATAAAATACTAGGCGCAGTGTTTTTCCATTTTTATCGCCATTCATTCATTCATAAATACAATATTTCCATAAATTGAGTGACATTTTGGGATATAAAAAAACGCTAATAACTTTGCTGTTTATGAATATTATTTATTGAGACTTTACTTAAATAATAACAAGACCTTTTCTAATAAGCCTTTTAAGTATTTGTACTAATTAAAAATTTGTGGTATATACTAAACAGAAGACTTAAAATCACACAAGGGCAATGGAAAGGGCTATTCTCGGAGTTCACTTGCGTGGGCGAATCAGAAATGAAGGTATCCGCAGGAGAACCAAGATTACGGGCATAATCCGAAGAATCGCCAAACGTGGCAGAGGACAGGGCACGTTGCTTGCAGAACAGATGGTCGAATAAAATAATAATATAATATAACATTCCACAACTATCACACAACGTCATCTATCCCAAACTAAGCAGAGCTTGTGTTATGAATACTAGACAACTGATAAACATACTTATATGTTTCTAAATACATACATATTATAGATAAATGACACCCAGACACAGAACAAAGGATCGTGCTCATAACATTAACATTGCTCCTAGGAGGGAATCGAGCCCACGACCAGATATTACAGAAAATAAAAAGAAACCAATAAATACCTCATTTTGAAAAAAGAATAACGTACCTTTAACTTGAAGTTTATTTGAACTTATAATTCCAAGTCAATCCAAAGATTCAACACTTCAAAACGACCCGTTTAAAAAAACGGCAATGTACTTTAACCCCTATTATTACTATAAAATTAATATTGGGTAACTTTTAAAATTGATATTTTAATAGCCTTTTATAAGTTGGAAGAAAAAAATCTGGTGGAAAATCACCCTAAACATAGATACCTATAAAAAAATAGTCTAGTTCTATTATATTGAGTGCGGCGAGATTCCCACGGAATACAAAATGAGATACGAATTAAAACACTCCGCATTCCAAGGTGATATCACGTTGGGCTACAGAGAATTTCACGTAATTGAATGGTGGCTGAAAAATGAACGAGTTTTCGACTTTCAATGGGAATATTTAAGGCTTAAGAGGGAGTTATTAAATTATAAAAAAATCTAATTTGGGTATTTGATATATTGTTTGTTGTGTATGATTTGAGTTTTACCTAAAGAGATGGCTTATATATCGAAAACATGGCTCGCTTATTCTTCTTAAGATATGTTTTAGGTCAAGAGCAATAGAGGACTAGCTTAGTTGTTATTTGGCGAGCACTATTCAAGACTATAAGATATTACTGAGATTTGAAAAAGTGTTTATATTTTTAAGTTTACATAAAATGACAAAAATAAAACAACTAATCCAAAAAAAAAAGACGTGTGGCACTCGGGGACTGCCGCGGTAAAGCTATTGCATAGCATTTTGTATCAACTTATGCAATTATAATTATTTATTTATTTTATTTATGCAGTAACAATACGGCTAGTTGCACGCACACAAACACCGTGTCGAAGACTGCCGAAAAGAAACGACGTTAGACAATGCACGGCCTTCAAGCCATACCTCCGTGCCCGTCGGAGTGGGGAGCGTGAGGTTTTTTTTCGTTACGGAATTTCTGGATTCGGTCCCCGCGCTCAAGGCCCTCGATAGAAGATATGCAATAGCTTAAAAAAAATTAATTAAGTGACAGTTCATGAAACACTCACTAAACAGGATTATGTAACAATTAGGTATTTAAAAAAAAACTCATAGTGAGCTCACGGATAAAAAAAGTTTATTTCAGCAATAATAAAAATAAGGTCTATGTCACACAGACTGATGCTATCTCACGCTGGTTTTATAATGAACCAGTTTTCAGTGGAAAATCATTGGTTGTCGCATATATAGATAATAATACATACTGTTGGAGCACTACACTCTCGTATAACAAAATTGTATTTTTTATTAAAACTAAAATAAATCTTTTATAGTATCATAAACTTATCATTGAAGAGCTTCTGGCCCTACACACTTACACAAGCTCAATACACATACAACGTATAAATTAATGTTAAATAGTTACAGGGATAGAAACTTTCATTGAAGGGGAAAATTCCCATATTAGTCACGGTAATATGCAATCCTGCATCGGTAATCGTTTGCCAGTGAATTCATTCAGGCGTAATAGGCTATTTCATTCCCTTCACGCAATCCCTAGTGAAAACTTCGTGCAACATTAACTTTGTTAATTTCAACAGAATCTTGATATGGTCGTTCCAAATGTTTTTTATTCTCTGCATGGTTCTCATATGATTTGACCATTACATGTTTGCTGTATGGACTTTAAAAGAGACTTTGACCCCTGAGTTTGTTTCGGTGTTTCTTCTCAGGGTAGTCAGCTAGGAAACACCGGCTTCATCTAGTTTAAATTGACAAAAAAAAATTGACGTGTAAAAGTGTTTTTAAAAAACCTACTTGCAAAATAAATATCATTTATCATTATATGAAAAGAAAAAAAAACTGGGCAAGTGTGAGTCGGACTCGCGCACTGAGAGTTCTGTACAAACGTAGCTATGAAAACAGTTCAATTCCCGAATTGAGTAACGAAGATTTTTTCCGAATCGCAAAGAAAGTTTATTTTTTGTGACGTAACTATTATACAGTTTCCAGATTTTTTCCTATACTTGTGCTATAGGATTCTAGGTCAACGGGAAGTACCCTATGAATTTTGATTCTCTTGAGAGTGTCGAAATACACGTTTTTTGAAAAATAAACGGCCGTATCTTTTTTTTTCGTTAACTCTGAAGATCAATTTTTTTTACTTAGCTTCAAGGGACCACAGACCTGACTATATGGTTTTAATTTCAACTCGATACCTCCACGCGTTCCCGAGATAAAGGGTCTTGACAGACAGACAGACGGACAACAAAGTTCAAAGATTCAAAGCATTTTATTTCAAATAAACTATTTACAGGCACTTTTGAAATGTCAAGAAAAGTGAAAAACAAAGTGTGGAAGGTGGTTGCCTACCAGGGACCTTACCATCAAGTGTTAAAATGTCAAGCGTGAAAGCGAGAAAGAGGGATGGAGCTTCACACCCTATATAGCTTGGGCACACCATAATTATGGCGGTAAGTCCCCTCTTTGAGGAGTGGCTGGAAAGGCAACACGGCGTACATACCTTCCACATGACGCAGGTCCTCACCGGACATGGTAAGTTTGGGAGGTTCCTGCACCAGATCCGTGCGGAAGAAACGCCCGGGTGTCACCATTGCGTGGACCGCCCGGAGGACACGGTGGAGCACACGGTGGAGGTTTGCCCCGCTCGGGCAGAGCAACGCCGTGTCCTCGTGGAGGCGATCGGCGGCGGTGATCTCTCGCGCCGGACCTTGGTACAGGCCATGGTCCGGAGCGAGGAGGAGTGGTAAGCGGTCGCCTCCTTCTGCGAAGTGGTAATGCTAGCAAAGGAGGCGGCCGATCGCGTGAGGCAACGGTCCTCACGCCCCAACCGCCGCCGGGATTCTGATCCCGATTTCCGGCCACCGTAGACGCGGACTTGCGGACGGTCAGCAATGGGTAGCTCGCCGTCCGACCGTCCGGTAACCGTCCGGACCAAGCCCAAGTCGTCGATGGCGCGTACTGTTTCACGCGCGCCTCAGGGAAATGTCAGCAACTGTAGGGGCCCATTAGGGTCGAAGCCTACTGGGGCCAAGGGTCTGATTCTGAAAGGAAGACTCAGCCCTGGTACGAAAGGCAACGAAGGAACAGGAGTGGGTTTTTAGTTAGTAAAAGTCTGACACTATCTCCCGCTCCGCCCAAGATCGGGGGATGTCATAAGATGATTTTCCCACCGAAAAAAAAAAAACACCCTATATATAGCTCCATCCCTTTAACAGTTCAGTTCAGGTCGTAAAATGGATCGCATTAAGAGCTCGTGTTACGGTCTTAGGACTGTGTAATAGTTTGAAAGGGTCACCACCCTAAAACTCAAAGCGCAACTGAAGGAGCACGGGTGGATTTAAGTCAGTAAAAATGTGACTCTCCCTCTTGCTCCACCTCATTTTGTATAGTTTCGATGTTGAGATCGATCCATGATAGCACAAGTTTAAACCTTAGTGGTTTTTGGTTGCTATTTTACTTAGACTATCCTGTATTAGCATAGCATAGTCGGCCTTATAATGTTCCCACTGTTGGGACTCAGGCCTCCTCTCTAAGAGAGGGAATGGGCCGTAATCCACCACGCGGGCCCAGTGCGGGTTGGTGGATGTCACATCTCTTCGAATTTTTGGTTCTAGGACATGCCGGTTTCCTCACGATGTTTTCCTTCACCGTTTTGAGAGCAGTGGTGATGAAATAAATTACACAAAGTAATGCGCCTGGCTGGGTTTGAACCCGCGACCTACAACTCATAAGTCGGGGCCGTTACCACTCGGCCACCACTGCTCTATCCTGTATTCTTTTGTATTAATAATAAATAAATGAAAAAAAAACTTACAACGGTAGGCGTAATTTGATGATTTTAGTCCTCGAAAATCAATGAAAAAGAAAGACAAAACCAATATTTTAGAGGTAACGCTTTACTTCTTAGAAACAATTTCACGTGATATTAAGTAATATAAATAATTTCCCGTTAAAGCACTTAGCAGGTTGTACGGCTACAGCATTGGTTTAGGAACAAACCACTATCGTTGCTGCTAATCCAAAATATGCTTTTTGATTAAAAACATAAGGTTAAAGTTTGAACGTCGCAACCATGGTTTAGCAAATCCTGTTCTCGCGGTGATCATAATTTAGGTATCTGTTTGTAAAATCTTAGATTCTTAGATCCTTTTAAGTAAATATAATATAATATTCACACAACTATCACAAAACGCCGTCTAGTCCCAAGCTAAGCAGAGCTTGTGTTATTAGTTTGGCGCCATTAAACATTTTTATGGGATTTACTAAAGTGATATTTTTCACTTAGTTTTCTAACAGTTATCTACTTATTAGATAAATTAAAAACTTACCAGAGCTATTTTCTAGCAATGGCCTAAAACAGACATATGTGGAAAAGGGAGTGGGTGACCTTTTCCCAGAAGTGAGACATAATGTGCTAATAAAATATATTAAAACAGCTAACCTGACAGCCCTGCGTTCAAAAATGAGGTTAGAATTAACTCTAATGACGTCATCAGGGTAGATACTCAATAATCGCATTTTTGAACGCGAACGTAGAGTTCAACTGTCAATGCCAAGCAAGTGTCATTTATGGCCGCTTACACCTACCTACCCTGCTCAGAATTAGAGTTAGTTGGGTTAACTCTAGGGTAACTACTCGAGTTATAAAAGAACGACCCTGGGTTGTAACTGGAAGCATTTTTGAACGGTTGGAGTAGCGACTCTACTCTACGGTGGTTATTTTTGAACGCAGGGCAGACGTTGTCCTGTCTTGTCTTAGCTATGAAAAATGTCAAAACGGCGAACTGTCAAACGGGCAAACTGACAAACGGGCGAACTGTTTGACGGTGCCAGGCGAAGGTTAATAATAGTAGTTTTGTTTTGTTTTTTCTTACCTATAGAACCTTCTACAAAGTATTAGAAACCTTAAAAAAAATGTGAAGGAAAAGGATAAAATCCTTCTCAAGTTATGAGGTGCTCAAAGAAAATAAGAATAAATTTTTACATGTATATTTTCAACCTGAAACCTTGAAATTTGGCAACCTCCACTGGTTTTCAGATATTTGAAAAATAGGTACAAGACTCGAATTTAGGACAGTCCATTTCATTACTGAATCATTTATCATTAGTTTAACTTGAACGCTTTTCAAATCTCTTTTACTTGTACTAGCTGAAGTAAAAAAATGCCTGAAAACCTATGTCACTTTTCTTTTCAGACATGCATAGTCATACTTCGGAAAGTGCTCCTTAATAACAAATTCAAGTCTTAGGACTCTCAGGTCTATAAATTATCACGCTCCTAATTAATGTCTTAGAGTTTGACACGTTGAATCTTTTAGTACCTAAATGTCTCATGTCTGTAACTAGGTTCACCTTTTGGCTTCACCTGCTCTTTTTTATTTTGATGTGGGCAATCTATTATAGGCCTCATCAGAAGGCTTAAAGTCACCCAAAGGGTAATAGGAAGGGCTATGCTTGGAGTTTCGATGCGTAATCACATCATGAACCAAAAATATTCGCAAAAGAACCAAGATTACTTAAGTGGCAGTGGGCGGGACTTATACACAAACACAAGTACACATTATCCTCATTTGCCAATAGGACGACAAGACGAGACGACTGAAGATAGATCAGGCGCAAGATACACACACGGCTTATTCAGATAGGCCGTGTAGAGATCAGTCTCTAAGACTAATCAATTTTATTTTATCCTGACATACATATAAACATAGGTAATCAACCTTGCCGACTGCTGGGACTCAGGCCTCCTCTTTAGGAATGGGACATAATCTACCACGTCGAACCAGTGTGATTTGTGTATGTCTCATGTCTTCGAATATTTGGGTCTAGGCCAGTTTTGTCACGACGTTTTCCTTCACCGTTTTGAGAGCAGTAGTGATCTAATAAATTACACAAAGTAATGTGCTTGGCTGGGTTTGAACCAGCAACTGGGCCATTACATTTTTATTTTTTTTTAATATTGAGAAATAGTACATTCTTTCAGCTGAAAATGATAGTAACAAACATAACCTAATTTCTTATAAATATGCGTAACATCATAAAATTGTAACAAGAAGAATTTTCCCCAATTGACTTTGAAACAAAGTTAGAAAGTTCAGCCACGTAATAAATTTTATTTGATTCTCTTTAGTGTCAAATTATAATGGGCAATTTTGAAGGAATTTAGGAGGTATTTGAAGTTCGTTTCGATTTATTATTAGCATTTTGTGTTGTTGGTCATTTACATTTATATTGTGATGAATAAAAGATTATTTGGAGACAAACGAATTTGAGACTGTGTGAGTTTCTCCATTTTAAAGTCGTGAAACATTCAGCATCAGAACTGTGAGCAGCCGTAGAAAGAGAGAATTTTTCATCTAGAACATAGTTTTCTATATTTTTTTTCTCTTTTTTTTAATAGCCTCCCCTAACTTCTTCCAGGTATTTTTTTCTTGACCCACCTCGAACCAGTCCTTGCGGTTTTCTCTCATTGAGAGAAAAAATATAACATCTTCATTATCATCATCATCTTTCTGATCTAGTCTCTTTTTCTTTGGGATCGGCGCAACACGTTTTCTTCATCCATTCCGTCCTGTCACCTGTCTCGCTATCACTAACACCCTTTTCTTTCATATAACTTCTCACACAATCCATCTATCTTTTTTTTGGCCTCCCTCTTCCTCTCCATCTATCCACATGTATACTCATAAATCTTTTAGTAACATGCGTTTCATCCCTCCTCTTCACATGACCATACCAAGACAAACGATTCGCTTTCAACTTATCAGTCACTGGCCACACTTTAAAATTTCTTTTAATATCATAATCAACATTTCAGCTGAAAGACGTCCACTGTTGGACTTAGGCCTCCCCCAAGTATCGCCATAATGACCGGTCCTGACCGTCTTGCATCCAACAGATTCCCGCAACCCTTACCAGCTCATCTCTTCCTGTACGTAGTCACCACTCCAGAACTTTTCGTCCCCATCGACCATCTGTTCTACGAGCAAAGTGCCCTGCCCATTACCACTTAAGTTTGGCGATTTTTCGGGCTATGTTGTTAACCTTGGCATCAGAAATGAAGATATCCGTGGGAAAATCATCTAATGACAAATCGTGCTCTCGGGTGGAGCGAGAGATAGTGTCAGACTTTTACTAACTAAAAACCCACTTCTGTTCCTTCGTTGCCTTCGTCCCAGGGCCCCGGGTTTCGTTTTCACACTATCCGTGGCCCCAGTAGGCTTCGACCCTACATGGGCCCCTACGATATGCTGACATCTCCCTGAGGCGCGCGTGGAACAATACGTGCCGTCGACGACCCATTGCTCGCCGTCTGCAAGCTCCCGAAGCTCGCAGAAGGAGGCGACCGCCTGCCACTCCTCCTCACTCCGGACCATGACCTGTACCAAGGCCCGGCGCGAGAGATCGCCGCCGCTGTTTGCCTCCACGAGGACACGGCGTTGCTCTGCCCAAGCGGGGCACACCTCCACCGTGTCCTCCGGGCGGTCGACACAGTGGCGACACCCGGGCTTCGCTTCCACACGAATCCGGTGCAGGAAATTCCCGAACTTACAGTGTTCGGTGAGAACCTGCGTCATGCGGAAGGTGAGGACACCGTGAGGTCTTTCCAACCACGCCTCAAAGTCACGCCTCAAAGACTTACCGCTATAATCGTGGCGTGCCCAATCCGCAGGAGAACTGCGGATATCTTCATTTCTGATGGATCATTATGTACGAGTATATGACATGACAAAGCTACAAAAACATGGTACGATAAATCAAAAACAAAAAGTGCTCCTCTCACTTAAAATCGTAAGCACCATGTTCCAGATTGATGGCCACAGAGTATAAGGCAAAATATTATGCAATGTAACAGTCTGTAAAGATACCGTCATTTTTCCTCACGTTTAGGGAATGGCGCGATGAAAAGAAACATTATGTATGTCAACCAAATCGTCTCGAGTTTTTTGACGATCTTATTTTGTGGTTTTTATGCTCTCTCTCGAGACGTCTTTCATGTCTTTTACTATGAAAATATTTTTTGTTAAGCTGTTTATAGGTAGGTGTTCATTTAGTCAATGGAGATTTGGTTAAATACAGTAACAGGTGGATTGGGTTTTTTTTTTTGGAAGTTATTAAATGACTCCTCCCACTCTGGGTGGAAAGAGCGAGAATGTCAGACTTTTACTGACTAAAACCCACCTGTATTCCTTCTGTTGCCCTTTGCTTTCCAGGGGTTTTTTTTTTTTCGGGTGGGAAAATCATCTAATGACATCCCACGCTCTTGGGCGGAGCGGGAGATAGTGTCAGACTTTTACTGACTAAAAACCCACCCCTCTTTGCCATTTTTTTTCCAGGGCCCCGGGGGTCACTTTCGCATCACCCATGGCCCCAGTAGGCCTCGACCCTGCTGGGCCCCTACGGTTGCTGACATCTCCTTGAGGCGCGCGTGGAACACTACGCGCCGTCGACGACTTGGGCTCGGTCCGGACGGTTACCGGACGATCGGACGGCGAGCCACCCATTGCTCGCCGTCCGCAAGCCCGCGCCTACGGTGGCCGGAAATCGGGATCGGAATCCCGGCGGCGGTTGGGGCGTGAGGACCGTTGCCTCACGCGATCGGCCGCCTCCTTTGCTAGCATTACTGCTGAAGTGTGTGTATGTTCCTTTATATTATTTAGTAAGTATGCTCCTTAAGAATTGTGTCTCATGTTATAGCTTACGTTGCGCTATGCATTGTATGTATATTTTAGATTCATTATACTACTCTGATGGGAACCGAGCAGTAGCCTTTTATTTTACACCCGAACCTTGTACATCTCATGGCGACCCTGCCACGGGCTACGTTATTCGGTACCTAACTTTAAAAGAAAATATATATATATAAACGCGACTACCAAAGAAAAATGTGTCGGTCAACGGTACAAAAAGACGAAGTCTTCATCACCCAGAACACGGCTGGGAACAACGAAGCAACATTGAAGGGTGTCGGTGAACACGTGGAGCGAATGAGCATCGTCGTATACGTAATGCTGGCTGTGTTTATCGCGGCAGTCTGCTATTTTTTGGTACGTATCTACAAACGGTGCCATCAGCGGTGGATCCAGGACGAAATAGGTCTACAGGCTATCCAACGTATTCGCGCATCTCTACGGGGACGACAGACTGCAGAAGCTGCGGCATAATGCTCAGTGCCATCCATCTAAACAGTGAGTTACCATCAATATACTTAAGTGAAAAATAAAAAAGTGAAATAATCGATAAAATGCATCAGTGAGTTTAAAATATCGCGAGTGAACGTTTAAAAAAAAAATAATATACGGCTATAAGTACGAACTTTTAAGTTAATTTAAATACCAAGTTCTAAAAATAGAATCAAAATGTGCGATTAATGTTATTACGTTCTACAGTTAATTGTCTAGAATCGTGCACAAACACTCATGCAATTTGATACTGTGCTGCAAATATGGAAACGTATGACATTCTTTCGCCGGTGCATGTAATTTTACACTTTTGTTTTTACTTATTTAATATAATAATGTAATTGGTTTAATTAACGAAATATATTTTTAGATTATGATTGAGACATTGGTAGAAAATTGTAACAAATTGACGGAAATAAGAAAATATTTAGTTAAAAAGGGAAAATCTAGGTATATAGGAAAAACTATAGAAATTAAGTTAGGTGAAGCGAAAATTATTTTTGATAAATGCAGCGAATTGTTTTTGCTTTTGAAATCAAAACAGGATACCAAGATTATAGCATCAGCATCAGATATTTTCAAAAATATTAGACAACTTTACGAGGAGATTAATAATTTGTGTACGTATACAAATATTAAAATAGAAAAAATGGAATTCGACTTAAAAACGGCTTGTAGTTTGTTGCCAGTTATGGACGGAACGGAGAGTGTAACGAAACGATTGATTGATGGAATTGAGATGTATTCAGAAATGATTAAAGCGACGGATAACGATTTATTAATAAAATTCGTTTTGAAAAATAGGATCACAGAAAATGCAAAATTACGAATGGCTGCGACTTATACATCTATTTCAGAACTTGTCAAGGACATGCGAACTCATCTTATTACAAAAAAATCGTTCACGGCAATTCAGTCACGACTTCAAAATATTTCACAAGGATATAGAACAATTGACGAATATGGGACTGAACTTGAACAACTATTTACGGACTTGACAATTTCTCAAGCAGATGGTGAGTCAACTAAGTATGACATTTTAAAGCCAATTAATGAAAAATTTGCAATTAGAAAGTTTGCAGACGGATTAAAAAATTCTAGGTTAAGCACTATAGTTGCAGCTCGCAATTATAGCTCGTTAAAGGATGCTATACAGGCTGCAAAGGATGAAGAGTGTATAATTTCATCAAATTCAGGTGATGTCATGCATTTTACTAATAAGTCAAATAACAGAGGACAACGAGGTAACTATTCCAATCATTCGAGATACCAGCAAGGATATGGAGGAAGAGGTGCTCAAGGACGAGGACAACCATCAAATAGGTATGTACGAGGACAATATTATTCTAAACACCATAATTTTCGCGGTAACCCTAATTCAGGGGGAAATCATACTCCCAGGGGATCACAACAATCTTATAGAGGCAGAAATTTTCGAAATAATAACTATAGAGGTAATACACGCAGAATTTATTCGGCACAAGTAACTGAGAAAACGAAAAATACTGGTCAAGAAATAGAACACAAGGACCAATCAAAATTTTTTCGTGAATAAAAGTGAAATTTTTGCTTTTAATGGATTAACGAAATTAATTTCATTTAAATTAGGAAATAATGCATATTACTGGTTATTAGATACGGGAGCTTCTTTGTCAATTATACGAAAAGAAAGTTTGCCGCAAAATATAGATATATATAAAAATGATGTTTTAGTCAATGGCATAGGCGGACAAATTCACTCACAAGGCCATGTTTATCTTACATTGTCATCAGATAATGGTGAATCATTTCAACACAAGTTCCATATATTTAATAACTTACCTCTTAAGGCCGATGGTATTATCGGGTTAGACTTTTTAAGTACTTACCTAGCGAAAATAAATTTAGAAATGAGGGTTTTGACATTAAAAATAAATAGAAAAGAAATAACAACGCAAATATTTGATAATTCTGAAAAAACTCATAATTGCGAATTTTTAACTATTCCGGCGCGATGCGAATCTATCCATTTCATAAGAATAGAATCGTGCCCAAAAGAAGACAGTATTGTTTGCGCAGAAGATTTAGGGAATAATTTATTTTTAGCTAGTGCTATTGTGCAAGCAAATAAAGATAAAATACCAATTAAAATTTTAAATGTCAGTGAAAATGATATACGAATACCAATATTTAAACCAAACTTACAACCATTATCTTTATACGAGTGCTATAAGTGTGATAAAAATAAAGCAAATGCTACTAGAGCAGAAACATTAAAAACATTATTAAAATTACAACATCTTAATTCTGAGGAAAAAACGTCTATCGAGGACATTTGTCAAAAGTATTCAGATGTTTTTCATTTGCCAAACGATAAATTAACAACAACTAATATTTATGAACAAACAATAACATTAAAACCTAACACAAATCCTGTATACACAAAACCATACAGATTACCACAAAGCTTAAAGAAAGAACTAAATGAAAAAATACAAAATATGATAAAAGATGATATTATTGAGGAAACACAAAGTGAATGGTCTAGTCCAATATTACTAGTGCCAAAGAAAAATAATGAAAATAATGATAAGAGGTGGCGTTTGGTAGTAGACTATCGTAAACTTAACGAGAAAATTCAAGATGACAAGTTCCCATTACCAAATATAACTGAAATTTTAGATTCTCTCTCAGGAGCTATTTTATTTAGCCATCTTGATTTACATTCAGGGTATTATCAGGTACCTTTAGAACCTTCAAGCAGGAAATGTACAGCATTTAGTACAAATTCAGGACAGTTTCAAATGAAACGTTTACCAATGGGTTTAAAAATTTCTCCAAGTGCTTTTAGTAGAGTAATGACTGTGGCTTTATCTGGTTTAACTTTTGACAAATGTTTTGTATATCTTGACGATTTAATCGTTTTCGGTCGTAATTTAGAATCTCACAATCGTAATCTTATAGACATATTTGAAAGATTGAGAAAAGTTAATTTAAAATTAAATCCTACTAAGTGTCAATTCTTAAAAAAAGAACTATTATATCTTGGTCATGTTGTGTCTGCGCAAGGTGTCTTACCAGACCCAGAAAAAATTAAAGTTTTGCTTGATTATCCGGTACCACAAACTTCTGAAGAAGTAAAACGATATGTTGCTTTCTGCAATTATTATAGAAAATTTATACCATCTTTCGCTGAAATAACAGCACCACTAAACAAATTATGCAGAAAAAATGAACCTTTTATTTGGTCAAAAAGTTGTCAAAAATCATTTGACAGCCTTAAGCAACACATGACTAACCCACCAATTTTGCAATACCCCGATTTTGCAAATGATAGTGAATTTATATTAAAAACAGATGCTTCTGGAATAGCAATTGGATCTGTTCTATGTAACAAAAACATGAAACCAATTGCATATGCAAGTCGACCATTAAACAAGGCTGAAAGAAATTACCCAACAATACAAAAAGAATTGCTAGCCATTGTTTGGTCTGTCAAATATTTTAGGCCATACCTTTACGGAAAACATTTTGTCATTGAAACAGACCATAAGCCATTAATATATCTATTTGGGATGAAAGATCCTTCAAGTCGTTTGTTAAAATTTAGATTAACTTTGGAGGAATACGACTATGAGATAGTGTACATAAAAGGAAAAGACAATGTCGCCGCGGATGCATTGTCAAGAATTGTGATAACATCGGAAGAACTAAAGGATATGCATAATGATGTAGTAGCTGTATTAACAAGAGCTCAAAAGAAAAGAATGACAGATATAGATATTGAAAATGTAGAAAGTTCAGATTTATTTAGTAGGTCCGACGACACGAGGTCTGATCAACCAAGAGTTGCGGAAATATTAAAGAAATCAAACGATTCAGTCGAAATGAGGTTAATGGAAGGAGATGAATTAAATAAGCTAACTAAAAATAATAGGATATCATTCCAAGAAGAATGTTTTGCTTATGCAGAAAATAAAAAGATTTTATACATAAATCTCAATTTTAAGTCACATTTTACGCGAGCCGAATTTGTGTCGAAATTGAGCAAATTTTGTAAGAAATTAAATATCAAAGAGATATGTATAATCAAAGATAAAAATAATGAAAACTTTCTAAAAGAGTTGTGTAAAGAAATCGATTCAATAAAAACATGGTCCGGACCACGACTACAAGTACTAAGAGGTATTACGAGAATAACTAAAGAAGAAGATATTAAGTTTATCTTACACGATTTTCATTTACTGCCGACCAGTGGTCATGCTGGTATGCGCAGAATGATAAACAATATTAAAAGACAATTCTACTGGCCAGGTCTTGAAAAAGACGTTCAAGATTTTGTAAAAACGTGCGATAAATGTCAAAAGATGAAGCATGGTAAATACATTAAGGAACCCATGTGTATAACTACCACTGCTTTGTATGCATTTGAAAAAATATTTTTGGATATTGTAGGTCCACTACCTCAAGATTATGAAGGTAATGTATACATTCTCAGTCTTCAATGTGAGCTCAGTAAGTTCGTAGAGGCATATCCGCTTAAAGCTAAGGACACCGTAACTGTAAGTAAAGCATTAGTAGATAATTTTATTTTAAGATTTGGTTTACCAAAAACATTAGCCACTGATCGAGGTGCTGAATTTATGTCATCAACAATGGAACAGGTTTGTAAGCTTCTAAATATAGAAAAAATATCATCAACGGCATATCACCATCAATCAGTTGGTTCGTTGGAAAATTCACATAAAAGTTTAGGAGCGTTCCTTAGGATTCAGTGTCAAAACAATCCACAGTCATGGTCACACTGGTTATCATATTGGTGTTTTAGTTATAACACAACTGTTCATTCGGCAACTAAATACCAACCGTTCGAGCTTGTTTTTGGCAGACCATGTAATGTTCCTTCTAGATTATGTAATGTAGTTGAACCATTGTATAATCCAGAAAATTATTGTAGTAACCTTAGATATAAACTTCAGATAGCTAGTAAAGACGCTAGAAATAATTTAATTTTAAGTAAATGTAATCGAAAAACTAATTATTATGACAAAAAATTGAACTCAGTTCACTACCATAAAGATGATTTGTTATTGGTAAAGAATGAAGTTGGAGGAAAATTGAGTCCTTTATTTCAAGGTCCGTTCACGGTTTTAGAAGATTTAGGATGCAATGTAAAAATAATAAAAAACAACAGAATTGATATTGTTCATAAAAATAGGACCAAACCATATTATGTTTCGTAACAATTGGATAAGAATGTAAAAAAAAAAAAAAAAAAAAAAATAGCGTACGAATTTTTTTCTTTTTTCTACATTGCCGGAGGTGAAGTGTGTGTATGTTCCTTTATATTATTTAGTAAGTATGCTCCTTAAGAATTGTGTCTCATGTTATAGCTTACGTTGCGCTATGCATTGTATGTATATTTTAGATTCATTATACTACTCTGATGGGAACCGAGCAGTAGCCTTTTATTTTACACCCGAACCTTGTACATCTCACTGCTTCGCAGAAGGAGGCAACCGCCTGCCACTCCTCCTTGCTCCGGACCATGGCCTGTACCAAGGCCCGGCGTTGCTTTCCAGGGGTGCGATAAATCTTTTGAACGTTCCCGCTGCCCTGGTAGTCCTCGAAATCATCATTCCCAGCGTTCACGATCATAGATCGAGTCGTTCGTGGTACGAGTTCCAACCCAACAGCTATAGACCTTCCTAAAAGAGGACTTCTGGCCGAAAGGTTTCGTATATCAACGCTTCCGAGGACGGTTATGCGATACCACGCAGCGCAACACGACGCCGACTACATTACGTGTATAATTATAGTTAAATAAGTTTTGTTTTTTATATCATGTATTAGTTTATTATTGTTTAGGATTATTTCATGTATTTTTTCTATGGGCCTCTGGTGCCTGAAAATAAAGTTCATTATTGTTTATTATAGATGCACGAATGGGGGTTTTTTTTGGGTGGGAAAATCATGTAATGACATCCCCCGCTCTTGGGCGGAGGGCGAAATAGTGTCAGACTTTTACTGACTAAAAACCCACTCCTGTTCCTTCTTTGCAATTTTAACCAGGGCCCCGGGGATCTATTTCGCATCACCCATGGCTACAGTAGGCTTCGAATCGGGGGTGTAACAGCATGCCGTAATTTTTTTAATCAATGTTCTTATACATACTTAGTTGATAATTTTGGTATTGTTAAACTGGCTTCTATAGGTAAATATTCTATAGAAAAATAGCGAAATTTTTTTAAAATATTTTTCATAAAGAAATATTGGAAAATTTCTCTTTATACAGCGCTACTGTCTGAAATCCGATACGAATTCGACGATAAATTCCTTCGATGTAGTTGATAGCCATGTTATTGTTTCTATATTGCATTTCAGTACACCGACAAGGCGGGTGCCTCGTTTGGTCTTAATGCTAGTTGACTTGCCTTAAAATCTACTTGAATATCTATTATATTAAAATTTTATTAATTAAAATACCTAAGGCAAAATAGCTTTAAACACGATATATACATAAATATATATCATACCCACACAGAGGTACCGAACGTCTTATATTTATATAAAACCTATAAAAGAGTACAATCATCGAGCATAGAGTGAGACGCCATAGTCAAAAGTTAATGTTTTCATAACTGATAAAATTCACTGTGTGTGCGTACATAAATCTTCCAAAGCTAGAATAACATCACCAGCTTTCATAAGAATTCTTCCTTATGTAAAAAGAAAAACACTAAGCATAAACTTAAAATGAAATCTTCACTTCAGGACAGCTATTTATCAAACTCGAAAAAACCCTGGAGTCCTTTCAAGTCTTCCGTAGCCAATAAATCGTTTTTATTTTCCCTTTGTGCTAGCCCAACCAGTGTTACAGAGGCGTAAGTGAATCGTTTCACTTTCACGTCTCAGTGGTTCAATCATGAAATTCACATGGCTTTCACATATCTTTAGTATAACTCAGGATAAGTGAAAGCTGAACTGAAGGAAAGAATTTTGATCTAAGCGGATCGAAAGAAACTCCTTTAGAAAAATCGTCACTCATTATCATGTTAAAGACCAAGTTCATCGTGAGACTTGAAAGATTAGAGTTGCGCCACAAGATTATCTTCAAATCTTCAATCCAATGGACCGACCCATCATCTTGACACGTTCATGAAAGAAGGATTTTGGCCGACGGGTGTCGTGTTTTAGCGCTTTCGTAGAAGGCTACAGGACACTAAGATTCGGCGACCCAACGTGGTTATAATAAAAACCGGGCAAGTGCGAGTCGGACTCGCGCACTGAGGGTACTCGAGGCTCCGTACAAACTTACCTATGAAATGATAAATGATATTTATTTTGTAAATAGGTTTAAAAAACACTTTTACACGTCAATTTTTTTTTTCGTCATTTTTAAACTAGATGAGGCCGGTGTTTCCTAGCTGACTACCCTGAAAAGAAACACCGAAACAAACTCAGGGGTCAAAGTCTCTTTTAAAGTCCATACAGTAAATATGTAATGGTCAAATCACATGAGAACCATGCAGATTTGTCTGAAATGGTCTTTTGAAGAAAGAACCATACAGATTTGAGTGGACCTGTCCAGTCAGTGCAAGCATTTGTCAGTATTCGCAAAGCTCACTCAGGACTACTAAGGAGCTCAACGACTTGACGAACAATACCAAGGAAAGGACATTTGGGTAGGCCGCAGAAAATACTCAAATTGCCAGACATACATTAAAATTACTGAAAAGGAAAAAAAAAAAAAACAATCAACATAGTCCTCACGTTCACAATAATAAAAGAAAAATATAGTTTACAAAATGTAATACTTTAGCAAAGTAAACATTTTTGTCAAAAATTAATAGAAAAAAAAAGTCCAATTGCAAAATAAAAATAATCTACAATATCGAATTGTAATAAATAATAAAAAACACAATTAAAAATAAAAACAAAAGAAAATAATAATAATAATAAGACAACAGTTGCAGTGCGTACTGGAGCAGGTCAATCCCAAGCCTTTTGGTCCTCAACATAGTCCTTTATAGTGTAAAAAGCCTTTTGGCAAAGTTTTCGCTTTACAAATAATTTGAATTTATTAAGGCTTAGTTGTTGAATATGACTAGGAAGTTTATTATAGAAGTGTATACATTGGCATCTAAATGAGCCACCTATTTTTTTCAGCCTGGTTGTAGGAACCACAAATTTGTGTTTGTTCCTAGTATTAAAATTATGAACATCACTGTATTTTTTTAAAAAAAGTTCAATTCTCGAATTGAGCTACGAAGATTTTTCCGAATCGCAAAAAAAGTTGTTTTTGGATAAATACACATAAATACATAAACAGCCGTATCTTTCTTTTTCGTTAACTCAGAAGTTAAATTTTTCACAGCTTAAAGGGACCGCAGACCTAAGTATATGGTTTCAATTTCAACTCAATAACTTCACGCGTTCTCGAGATAAAGGGTCATGACAAACAAACAGACAGACAGACGGACGGACAACAAAGTGATTCTATAAGGGTTCCGTTTTTCCTTTTGAGGTACGGAACCTTAAAAATGGATTAGTTGCAATGTTATATAAATGTATTAGTTTATTACTTTTATTATTACCTATTTTATGTAGGTATAGTGTCTACGGGCCTCAGTTGCCTGAAAATAAAGAATGATTATTATTACCGTGCATCTTACCCTCTTGACCTCTTCGGCCTCTTTCTCAGTTATGTTAGGATGTATTGGAGTCTAACTGTATGCCGCTAAATATTGTAGTACATATATGGAACGACTGCCACGTCACTGTACTAGGTTGGCAGAAATAGACACAAAGCTCCCTCCTATTTCACAAATCAAATATTCAAAGACAATAGAATCCTTTTAAACCCTCGTGGAAGCAGAAATGCTCAGCTAGCGCTTCCTATCCACACTGACGCTAAGACATTAGACAAGTAACCAGGAGAGTAGAACAGTCGTATCTAACACTCCTCGATATAGATACATTATAGCACTGCAGGCTCCGGCATCATTCAGTTTCCCACTAAAATATTCAAGTTGTTTCATATTAAGAACAGTAGAATCCTCTTACACTCTAGTGAAAATAGAAATGCTCAACCGGCACTGCCTATCGAAAATGACACTAAGACTTCAGTCAAGTAACCAGTAGAGTAGAACAGTCGTATCAAACACTCCTCGATATAGTTATATTATTGCACTGCAGGCTCCGGCATCATTCAGTTTACCGCAAAAACATACAAGTTTATTCCCAAGTTGTAACATATTAAGGACAGTAGAATCCTTTTACACCCTAGTGAAAATAGAAATGCTCAAACGGCACTGCCTATTTATACTGACACTACAACTTCAGTCAAATAACCAGTAGAGTAGAACAGTCGTATCAAACACTCCTTGATATAGTTACATTATTGCACTGCAGGCTCCAGCATCATTCAGTTTACCGCAAAAATATACAAGTTTATTCCCAAGTTGTATCATATTAAGGACAGTAGAATCCTTTTCACCCTAATGAAAATAGAAATGCTCAACCAGCACTGCCTATCTATCTATACTGACACTATGACTTCGGTCAAGTAGCCAGTAGAGTAGAGTAGTCGTATCAAACACTCCTCGATATAGTTATATTATTGCACTGCAGGTTCCGGCGTCATTCAGTTTACCGCAAAAATATACAAGTTTATTCCCAAGTTGTATCATATTAAGAACAGTAGAATCCTTTTCACCCTAGTGAAAATAGAAATGCTCAACCGGCATTGCCTATCGATAATGACACTAAGACTTCAGTCAAGTAACCAGTAGAGTAGAACAGTCGTATCAAACACTCCTCGATATAGTTATATTATTGCACTGCAGGCTCCAGCATCATTCAGTTTACCGCAAAAATATACAAGTTTATTCCCAAGTTGTATTATATTAAGGGCAGTAGAATGCTTTTATTCCCCTCGTGAAAATATAAATGCTCAACCGGCACTGCCTATCGATACTGACACTACGACTTCAGTCAAGTAACCAGTAGAGTAGAACAGTCGTATCAAACACTCCTCAATATAGTTGCATTATTGCACTGTTGGCTCCAGCATCATTCAGCTTAGCACAAATATATTCAAGTCTATTTCCAAGTTGTTTCATATTCATAATTTGTTGTCATTGTTAAAGATCACAGAGTTCGTTTGTGTGATAACAACGGAACATCGGTGATCGCCCCGAAAAAGGAATTTTAATTAATGAATATTCTGATTTGATTAAAAGAGCTTGAGCTATCTGTAATTTATTCGGCTTTATTGTTGGAATACAGTGTTGAATATTTTGGAGAAAAGAATGCGTCGAAGGGAAATCGACTAAAAAATTGTAAATAAATGCTTTGCTGTTTTATACCCGACTGCCCCAAAAAGAGGATATTTAATTTTAAGAGACAGAGAACATGGTTTTTTGACAGACATACACACATTATGAAGAAACAAGTATGTAGAAATTTTAATTTAAAACAACAAACTCGTGAATCTCACGGCTGCGCCAAACCGGACCTATCCAGTTCAGCATAATGAGCCTGATGCTGGTTTTCTACGAAATCTTTCTTACAATATTGTAAGAAAGATTTACTTAACCCTTTATAACATCATTTTGATTACGATGTACCGTCCTCTCTAATCTCCTATCAATTTCAAATTATTTATTTTTTAACGTTTTAAAACTCTGTGCCTCTTATTTTACAAAACAAAGTATTAACTAGTGCAAACAGCTTTTACTAATCGCAATCAATTTGCGACTTATAGTTCGGTTTTTCACACATACGGCCATTTAAAACCAGTGCACGGCAGTATGTGCTCCGATTTGGAAGATATTATAAAAAAAAAAAACAGTTTTTGAGTCTTTCTGAGGCCCAAAAACTGTCCGAAACTTCCACATAAGGCGAAGTTTTTTTAATCAATTCAAAGTTTGACTGCATGAGTTTTTAGTCATATGGCTCCAGTTTACCTGTAAGCAACACATAAATGAAATACATCCTCAAACACATGTTTTTTTTTGTTAATATCTTGAAAACAAAAAAATAAATAAAAATCCAAGCTTTAAGTGATAGAGGGTTAAAAAATAACTTTAAAGTTTCTTGCTGAGCCATAACTAACTTTCAATAAGTACAAGTTAAAAGACTAAAATAGATTTTCTTTACGGAATTTTCCTCTGATACACGATTTAGTATTTAGAAGGGTCATGCCCTCTGGGAATTAAATAGGCTAATATGTTCCGCTAACTACTTTATTTAGTCTATATGAACGGGATCCTTTGGGAAAACTGGCTTCCTCTAATCTTGATTTCTACCCTAGCTGTTGATTCAGTTCAGCATTAGGTATTTATCACACTTTCTATGTATTTGGTAAGTTTTGTTGTTAATTTATTCATATCGATTTTTTTCATGATTACTAGTTTTTTTTTTATTAGTTATCTTTTCTTAGATGGGCACTCTTATCAGAGTGGTCGTGGCTGTTCTTGATGAATAGTGCTACGGTCAGCCGTCGTCGTTTGCCTCCAAGGCTGCGACATGTCGAGCGATGTCCTTCTATACCTGTCGCGAAATTTAATGATTCTCAATCTAGTGCCTGCGTGGGTCGTTAAAATCATTAAATTTCAATAGTCCACTATTGACATACTAAGAAGATGAACCATATATTTATATATGTATATATACATATAAATATATCGTTCATCTTAATTTTCGACATCCATGACAGACAGATTTTCTTTTGCAAAATATTTTTTTTTTAATAAAAATACAGTAGAATATTTTTACGAATGAAAATTTGCATCTGATATGGTAGACTCGTACATATACACGAAACCTTTTTATCATAATCTAAAAATAAAACAGAAAGATATACTGTTTTACTGTAACTAAAAAAATCCAAACCTGCTCTCAACAAATAAGAGCAGAAATTTAATAATATTGATTTTCTGTAAAATTACGTACCATTTGATCCAATCTGAACATCAGGGAGCTCATCAAATAACATTATTTGTTGAACGAAACTCAACCGTAATTCAGTAAAGGTAAAGTGTAAAATTAAGTGGCATTATTCTTTTCTCCCTGAAGCTATAATTTTATGCGTACTTTAAGAACAAGTCTGTCATTGTTATAAACAGGTAAGTACGTAGGTTACAAGGGAAATATTAGGTTAAGGACTCGTTCCGAACATGACGTGACTTGTTGTGAACTTGTCGAAGAGGAGAAAATAAACTTGGTGAACAAATAATTGATACTCGAGTTCGCATGATTTCTACAAGGTGGCATAAGTTTTTCAGGAGTTTATTTTGTTAAATGATATTTATTTTGCAAATATGTTTTTGTACGTCAATCTTGGAAGATTTCTTAAAAAAAAAAACACGTATCTTTTATTTTTTTAATAATATCTCGAATACAAAATAAAAAAATGTAAAAAGCAAGTACTTTAGCGACAGAGGGTTAAAAAAACAGTGTACTGTTATACATAAATTTTTTCGTCACTTTAAACTAAATGAGGTCAGTGTTTCCTAGCTAACTACCCTGAAAAAAGGCCGAAACCAACTCAGGGGTTTTTTTTTCGGTGGGATCATCATCTAATGACAACCCCCGCTCTTGGGCGGAGCGAGAGATACTGTCAGACTTTTACTGACTAAAAACCCACTCCTGTTCCTTCGTTGCCTTTCGTACCAGGGCCGAGTCTTCCTTTCAGAAGCAGACCCTTGGCTTCGACCCTGCTGGGCCCCTACGGTTTGCTAACATCTCCTTGAGGCGCGCATGGAACAGTACTTACGCGCCGTCGACGACTTGGGCTCGGTCCGGACGGTTACCGGACGGTCGGACGGCTAGCTACCCATTGCTGGACGTCCGCAAGCCCGCGCCTACGGTGGCCGGAAATCGGGATCGGAATCCCGGCGGCGAGTGGGGCGTGAGGACCGTTATCTCGTGCGTGCGGCCTCCTCGTTTGCTAGCATTACTGCTTTGCAGAAGGAGAAAAAATGTTTGGGTAAGCTGCAGAAAATACTCAAATTACTACTAGTTAGTGCAATATACACGCTCCGGTTTACCTGTAAAACTCAACTATACAAGCAAACCTGTCAGGTATACCCTAGCGTGTACCTTTACCTTTAGTCTTATACCCTAGCGTGTACCTTTACCTTTAGTCTTATACGTGTATCCAAACGTAGACGCAATTTGAATTGATTTATATTCCATGATTGCAATAAAACAAAACGACACAAAAACAATTAACGTATCTACATTATTTTTTTGGATTCTTTAATTGTCACCTTTTCTAGAGAAATGTGATTGTTGCGATTTATTTTTATTTATTTTAAAAATGATTTTCATTTAAAATAATAATTAGTGTACATTAAGAATTCTGAATTTATTCTGAGGGCAGGCTATGACTTTTATGTTAAAATTACTGAAAATAAAAAACAATACACATTTACAATCATAAAAGAATATGTAAAATATTTACAAAAATGTAATACTCAACAAAATAAATATGTTATGAAGTACAGAACGGTTTAATAAATCATTTTGGGTGTTTCATACATAATTATTTGTTCATTTTATCGAAGGAACATGTTTTAAATATTACGAGAAGTTTAAATTAAATAATAATTGATGCTTAACCAGACTGTAATCCACTTAGCGATTATTTTTTTCCCTTAAATTTTTATTTACACTGAAACTAAAATTTTTGTGTATGAATGTTTTTTTTTTCCGGTGAGCGGAAAACACAGCGTTGGAAAGCCTCCCACAAGGTAGACCAAAGACCTGGTGCGAGACGCACAGGACCGTTCGTTGTGGCGACACTTGGTGGAAACCAATGTCAGCAGTGGACGTCCTTCGGCTGATGATGATGATATTTTTTTTTTCTAGGTGGGAAAATCATCCAATGACATCCCGCGCTCTTGGGCGGAGCGAAAGGGCCTGTCAGACTTTTACTGACTAAAAACCCACTCCTGTTTCTTCTTTGCCTTCGTCCCAGGGCCCCGGGTTTTACTTTCATACTACCCGTGGATGATGATGATGATGATGATGGATGTGCGTATATTTTGATACTCGTTAACGTTCAAATGGTTAAACCAATTTGGATAAAATTTCAGAAATTTAATTTCTAAGATAATTTATATAGGTACATAAGTTATCTTGGTACGGATTCATTAAGTTATCTTTAAAGATTATAAAACGAAGTCCTCCACACCGTATCTATCTGTATGAACGCAATAAACTCAAGAAGTACTCAACGGATTTTCATGCAGTCTTTAATAATAGACAGAGTGATTCATCAGAAAGGTTTATATAATTATAGTTGTAAGCCAAGAATCACAAATATTTGTGTAATCCGAGTGAAGCTGGGGGCAGGTCGCTAGTAATTTATAAAGTACTAGGTTTTGCCCGCGGCTTTGCCCGTCTACAAAAAATATAGCCAATGTCAATCAGGAAAGTTAAAAAAAAAAAAAGTTTTAGCAATCGGACGAGTACTTCCAGAGATTACCTCCTACAAAAAAAAAAAAAAAACAATAAAACTGACTTTATCTCTTTATAATATTCATCATCATCATCATCATTTCAGCCGATAGACGTCCACTGCTGGACATAGGCCTCCCCCAAATGTCCCACAACGAACGATCCTGTGCATCTCGCATCCATCGGATTCCCGCAACCTTCACCAGGTCATCGGTCCACCTTGTAGGGGGCCTTCCAACACTGCGTCTTCCGGTACGCGGTCGCCACTCCAGAACCTTTCGGCCCCAACGGCCATCCGTTCTGCGAGCAATGTGCCCTGCCCATTGCCACTTTAGTTTGGCGATTCTTCGTGCTATGTCGGCAACCTTGGTTATAATATTAGTGTAGACTAACAAGTACGCAGGCGGACATGCGGGTGGCAGTTAGTTTGACATAATCTTGACATACTAACAAAATATCACCGTGTAATAAATTAAATACCGTGGTAATAGCGATAAAAAAAGTAAATCCCCTAATGACCTTCCTCACCCCGTGATCCCCCATTAACCCATAAATCACGATCATCGCTATCAAACGTTCAATAATGATTTATAATTTGAGTTTAACGACAGGTTCATGGAGAAATCAATTTCCCCTAATATCCATGCATCATTCGATAAATTATAACGCTTCAGATAACGCAAAAATTCCGGGAATTCATACTTGTAATTAAATTGGTGGAGGTGGGGAGCTTGGGTGTAATAGGCTTCGTAGTTCTTGTAATATTAGACATACGAATAACATAGTATAATCAGCCTTTTAAATGTTTCCTATGTTAAATGTTGTTTGTTGTAAATCTAGAACCATTATTAAAGGATTTATTTTAAATAAACCATTTACAGATAATAATAACAATATTCCACAACTATCACACAACGCCGTCTAGTCCCAAGCTAAGCAGAGCTTGTGTTATAAGTACTAGACAACTGATAAACATACTTATATATTTCTAAATACATACATATTATAGATAAATTACACCCAGACACAGAACAAATGATCGTGCTCATCACACAAACATTTGTCCTGGGTGGGAATAGAACCCACGACCTCCGGTATAGCAGTCAAGGCCACTTACAACTGCCAACTGACCAACAGGCCAGTCAAAGAAAAAAGGTACTTTTGAATTGTCAAGAAGTCAGTCAGAAAAATGATGCCAATTGCACATTCCAAAGCGTAGATGTCTACGAAGAAGAATGTGCAAGAAATGCCGCGGACACTTTTTTAAATCACGTAATATTTTACAAGTATATCGATTACATATTTCTTGTCGCTTCTATTATGTGAGAAATGTAAATAAATAAAGTAAAAACAGAATATAAAAATTAAAATAAGTCACCGGCAGTTTAGTAATGAGCAGTCTCAATTGACGATGTCGGTTTACAAACATGACGCGTATATCAGCACCGCTCAGCTCAATCATTTTGAAGTCAGAAATTAGTAAGATATTTGAGTGAGCATGACAAACTCTCAACGGCCACGCTCATTTATTTTGAATTAATTGCTTATGTAAACGAATTTGAATGTAAAAGGAAATTAGTAGTCCTGAGTTGAGCTTTGCGAATACTGACAAATGCTTGCACTTATTGGATAGGTCCACTCAAATCTGTATGGTTCTTTCTTCAAAATACCATCTCAGACAAATTTGCATGGTTCTCATGTGATTTGACCGTTACATATTTGTATTTACTGTATGGACTAAAGAGACTTTGACCCCTGAGTTTGTTTCGGTGTTTCTTTTTAGGGTTCATCTAGTATAAAATAACGAAAAAAAATTGACGTGTGAAAAAAAAGTGTTTTTTAAACCTATTTGCAAAATACTTATATATCATTTATTAAAAGAGAATGTCAAAGATTAAGAAGAATAAGGAGAAAGCTTTATGGTTTTACTTCAGCACATATAAAACCTTTTGGAGAAAATTACTTACTTCATTGTGGAAACGTCTTAACATATGCGTAAGTAGGCGTACTACGGTCTTCATCTGAAATAATTTGTCTGAAGAAAATAATTAACGTCCGCATTGTGATTTCGGCTCGTCGAATTCCACGACGTTACTTGGAATACGAATCGACGTGATACTTGGAAACATGTGAAGAGATAAATTTATTGCAGGCTTTTATAGGTTTTACGTAAATATGTACGGTTAATAATTTTAATTAATTTTGCTACTTCAGTTCAAAATTTCTGCGAAAAACCGTTAGGTATATGTGGTGTCGCTTAGTAGTGCGAGCAAAGGAGGCGGGTGAAACCGTGAGGCGGAGACAAGACTCACGCCCCGGCCCCCGCACTGGAGGCGCCCCGGGCCATAGACTATACACTATAAACAGAGCCCTGGGCATCCCTGTACAATTTCCGGCCACCATAGGTGCGGACTGGCGGATGGTGAGAAATGGGTAGTTCGTCGTCCGGCCGTCCGGTAAGGACTAAGCCCGTGTCGGAGCCAGTTAAGGTTGGCGATTTACCGTAGCCCGCGAAAAAGGGCCAACTGACGGAACACTATGAGTTTCAGTCAGTAAATATCTTAGACTCCCTCCCACTCCACCTAGAGCAAAAGAAGATATTTGGCGATTTACCACCTAAAAAAAACCTTTAATTTAGTAGAAAATAAAAAAGAAAACATTTCGAAAACCAAGTGACAGTCCTTTCAAGCTACTTTTCATTTGTATTAGTCAAGTCTTAACAATAAAACAAGAACACCACGAAACAACGACAATTTATTGTCACGAGCACTTTTCTAAGAAAACCTTTGACTGCTCACTTAAATAGGTATTTTAATCAAAGTTAGAGAAGTGAAAGTATTTATTATAATTAAGATAGAGGCATCAGCGGCAGTCATGTGTGTGTAAAGATATCCGCAGGAAAACCAAGGTTACAGAAATAGCCCGAAGAATCGCCAAACTTAAGTGGCAGTGGGCAGAGCACATTGCTCGCAGAACAGATGGTCGATGGGGACGAAAGGTTCTGGAATGGCGACCGCGTACCGAAAGACGCAGCGTTGGAAAGCCTCCCACAAGGTGGACCGATGACCTAGTGAGGGTCACGGGAATCCGATGGATGCGAGACACATAGGACCGGTCATTATGGCGACATTTCGGAGAGGCCTATGTACAACAGTGGACGTCTTTCGGCTGAAATGATGATGATGATGATGATGAAGTAAAATGTCACTTTTAGACTTTTCTGTTGCAGTTATGACTTAATACTTCTTTTCTTTGTAGTGGGAAATCATTAAATACCTTATCCCGCTCTGGGTGGAGTGAGAGGGAGTGTCAGACTTTTTCTGTCACCTTTCAACTGTCAACAAATGACAGTCCAGGAACCATAGCTTAACATGCTTTTGTATCTAAACTATACGCATTAAATCCGTTTTGAATCTAGTAGTCCTTGTTCTTCCCTCGTTTCTAGTGCATTGCGCTATTGTTATGCTCATAAAAACGCTTTGTTTCTATGACATAAACCTGGATAAAGTTAGTATTGAATAAGACGGATTTTAAGTGCGAGTCGGAATTGAGGGTTACATACAAATTTACCTGTAAATACTTCAATTTATTCTCAGAATTTTTTAGAAGAATCGCTGAAAAGTTTTTTTTTTGTCACGTAACTACAAATTTACAGTTTTCAGACTTTGTTTTTGCTGGTGGCTCGCCGTCCGATCGTCTGGTAACCGTCCGGACCGAGCCCAAGTCGTCGACGGCGCGTATTGTTCCACGCGCGCCTCAGGGAGATGCCAGCAAATCGTAGGGGCCCAACAGGGTCGAAGCCTACTGGGGCCACGGGTAGTGTGAAAGTGAAACCCGGGGCCCTGGGACGAAGGCAAAGAAGGAACATGAGTGGGTTTTTAGTCAGTAAAAGTCTGACACTTGACATTTCATAAGTCATAAGATGATTTTCCCACCTAAAAAAAGTGGTCAATGGGAATTGTATCCTATAAGTTTTGATTTCCTAGCTGTCAAAATATGCCTGCGAGTGTTTACACACTCATAAGCATATTTAGACAGCTAGGAAATCCAGGTATGAATATTATTACTAATATTCATACCTCCATGCGTTTCTGTGAAAAAGGGGCTTGACTGACGTACAGATGGAAAACTAGGTGATCCTATGAGGGTTTCATTTTAGCTAATTTAGATTCGGAACCCTAAAAATCAACCACTCATCAACTAACTGCAACAAAATCACACACGCATATACTCAACAACAGTAATTACATCTAACCCGTGTCCTGAACTTCCGACATCAGACGACCTGGCGCTGGCCACTGGCTCATGTAGCCGCAACCACGAAACCTCCAATCAGTTCCCTGAATGACCTGTAAATTCAGTGCCTAAAACTTTTCGTACCTACGACCTATTTTGCTTGAACAAAGGATAGGTAACACGTTAGTATTCCCTGAAGGGTTACAGGTTACAAGTGTGTTACTACACGCCATATTTCATTAGTATACACTAAATCTCACTTTAATATTATAAAGGCGAAAGTTTTTATGTATGTGTGTGTGTATGTGTGTTACTCCCTCATGCTCAAACGGCTGAACGGATTTAGATTAAACTTGGTTCACGGTGTAAGGTGTGGCAATCAATTTTTATTGGGATAGATAGCAGCAAACGGGTTAATAAGAAACACAAGTGTTAATTAAAACTGCGGGATTGATTGAAGGAGTTACCGCGGCCCTTCGACGCGAAGGGCAATAGAAGGAACACGGGTGGGTTTGAGTCAGTAAAAGTAAAAATTTAACACATCCTCTCGTTGCATCCAGTGTTGGAGAAGTCACATAGTTTCCTACCGAATACCGTGAATTGCAAAACTGTGATTAGGTTTTTCGCTTTTATACCATACTCGCTTTTGTCCGCAGCTTCACCCGCGTACATAAAATATAACCTATGTGACTCAAAAATAAAGCAGCTTTCTATTGATAAAAAAAATTTAGCAAACGGACCAGTACTTTCAGAGAGGAGGTAACTACAAGCAAAAAAAAAAACAAAAAAAAAACAAAAAAAGAAAAAAAATACCTCTTTATAATATTAATGTAGACTAGCTGCTTGCAGCGGCTTTGCCCGCATGAAAGTACAAAATTCTCCCAAGGGAATATACTCACTTGATAAAAAGTATCCTATTATTATTTTGATATACTTTATTGTACACCAAGATAATAAATGATACGATTTTA